>CM051835.1:79673550-82173550 GCA_028451465.1 Erethizon dorsatum
TTACAAGGAGTACTCTTGGGGAAAAACTAGTGTACGGTGTTACAGAAATAGATTGATATAACCACATGGAAACCAGTTACTTTACCGAGCCATTGTAACAAATACAATATTCCCTTAATGATATTAAACAGTCACATAGATTCCAAATTCAGCACAAGACTCCTATCTAAAAACAACCTCAGTTATCTACAAATTAAGTTGCCAAGAGGGAAATTTATTTTTTTACATCATACAGTAGTTCACAAGAAATATATTCCTGAATGAGAATAGATTTTTTTTTAACATTAAAGTTTATTATTATTTAGGGGACATTAAAGCAAGATGATGGTCAACAGCAATCACTTTATAGCACTTGTGGGACGTTAGAAATCAGTATGTTGAGAAGCCTCCTGTTAAGAGGACTTGGAGTGGTTACTGTACAGTGAATATCCATGTCATATAAATTGTAGTAGCACAATTTATCACACAGAAGAGGAGTTACAGTTGTCTTTGGCCATGAGCTATTTAGGAGAGGGCTTCTTGCATGCCGTTTTTACTTTACCTAGAAGTTACTCCTTTCAGCAAGGGTAGTCTCCACATCAAAATCCCTGCAGTGACAGCGAGGGCAGGATTTCAACTTTTCTTGAGGATTCATCCCTTGTCCCTGGCTCTTTCACTTGTGATAGACATATTCAGAGGCCAGGGGTTAAAATAATGGTGTGGCACCACTATGAGGAGAGGATTTCTTAGTTCAAGAATGCTGTGGTTGTGATGGTATGATTGGGACAAGTGCTGTGACTCCCTACTAGGGCAGGAATCTCATGGAACCCTCTGGTTACTGACATGGTAGCCATGTATTCTACCACAGCATCTCTGGAAGAGCATCTGGTAAACCTGGAGACAACCTGATGTCACAGACTGCTCCCTAGATCTCCTGATACAAGTAGTAGTAGCCACTTCTGAAAAGAGTCATCAATTCAAAGCTAATTGCATATTTAAAGCCAAGATAATTATTGGTAGTCTCCACATAGCAAATATAATTTCAATTAGACTCTCTTTCTAAATTAAAAACTATTGCTTATGTGTAATGAGTATTCTTATTTTTTAAAGTGCATTTTTAATGTTTTTATTTAGGAACATTAAGAACATTGAACAAAAGATCATCCAGTCACTGTATAATGCTAACAAATATGCCGAATCTTTCATTTCTGTTGGAGTAAGTGGAGCTAGTGGTGTGAAAACTGATTGTCAGAGATTTTCAACATCCAACTATGTGGGACAATGTTTGAAAAATTTCCAGGGGGTTGTTGAAACACTTCTTCATGGCTTGATATCCATAACATTCGGTTATATTTCTTCTATTCATATACAACAGCGCAGTGTTAAATCTTCTATCCATTAGGCTACTGAATAAAATTTAAAACATAATATGGCTTTCTGATGGCATATAAAAAGACTGAGCAAGAAAAATATTTGCTTCAGCACATGGGGTTGTTTTAGTATTCTCAGGAAGATTTGAGAATGATGGAATGGAATGGAAGACTTGTCCCTGGGATCCTTATTTCTCTCCCTTGCAAATTGGTTTCCATGGCTTTCATAGCCTGGGAACCACTCACCAGGACATACTCTGGCAGCTGGGACTGTCGTTGCTGTTGCTTGAGAGTTTTCTTCATTTTTTGCCTTCGTCATGTCTGAAACAGCTTGGGAAAAGTGAATGTCCATGTGTATGATCCCTATCTAACATGGTATGGCCACTGTCAGACCTCTCCATGGTGTTGCTTCTTGGTATCTGTAGAGAATCAATTAAAAAAATCACCCGCTGAAAGGGATCTTGGGTATTTGTTTCCTATTTTCTACAAGCAGGTTGGCTATTTCGCCCTTGAGCCTTAAGAAATGTTGCTGATTGGCTGTTTGTTATTTTTAAATAATATATGGCATGTATCCAAGTAAGCATTCGGATGACCTCCACAATAAAATGTGATTCTTAGCTGCAAGGTCTGTTGGGGGATGGCAGGCTGCCAGCCACTCATACATCATTTACAGGTGGCTGTTTCTGACAGGCCAGTGTTAGTTATTGTAAATGAGTGACAGTCCCTATAACTCACCTGAGAGCCGGACTCAGCCGGTGAGGGCTCCGAGATCCCCGCCCCCTTCGCACGTGCTGGGAGCCCCGCGTGCACACACCCTGCCTGGACGGGCGCATCAGTACGTGGAGCTACCTGTATGTGATTGACGATAATTAGGTTTCAACTGCCTTCTGATGCAGAAATACAAACCATTACAGCATGGCTAGTTCGGCTCCTGCAATCTTGCTCCGAAAGGGTATTGATTCACTCTTTCACATTTTTAAAAGGTCATGGCAATAATTCCATCTGAACTGTGCTAAGTGAAAATAGTTTGTAGAAATAATATGGTTGCTTCTTAGTTCCATTGTAATTGAAAGCCACAATGGCTTGTTTTTTTTAGTATATTTTAATTACACGTGTCACTTTGCTCCATCTTACCCTGATGAAATGTTTGTGAAGTTACAAGGCAGGCCACCCTCTGTGTTGTTTTCTGACTTTTGGGCAAAGAGGACTTTTTTGTTTTCTTACTGTGTCAGGTGAAGCCTAAACAAACATGGTCTCGCAGCCTTATTAATTTAAGAATTAAAGAGAGAAGACTTGAACCTTTTCCTTGGGTCCGTCATTGGCCTGCCTGTCTAAATAAGATTGGGGTATGTTGGCTGTGATGAACAGGATGCTAAATCTGCTTACTTTCTGCAAATTTGCATTGTAGTTAATCAGCTTTTTCTGGGTCGAATGGAAAATATTATTCTCAATAGTTACCAAACCATATTAAAACAAGTTTGTAATAAGAGAACAAAGCTCCTGTAGTGTAACTGCCCTAGCCAGTGACAGGAAACTAAAAATGATACAGTATAAATTACCGGCACAGTCAGATGGCAAGTTGAGCTTTTTCCTACATCTTCAGCTCTTCTGAAGTAAAGGAGTTTTAGAGTGCTTGGGTACTGTTTTGGTCAGACACTGTGCTCTGAGCCACCCTTTATCTCCCTCCCCATTAGGGTGGCGGGGGTGGGGGAGTCTCAGCTGTTTCTAGTTTCAGAAATGAGCTAGTCATTGTACTTGCAAACTAAGGGACATATTCTCATTGAAAGCATGGGGATTTACACACATAATTACCATTAATACTAATGGCATTTGTATCTGTACAGCCCCACACATCAAGACAAGAATAGATTTCCATATCTTCACGCTGTGAAAGTCCATTTAATATCATTCATTTTACAACTTATTTTTTAAGATGATGTCCATATTCTGTCAAGGCATACATATGCCTAGTTAAAAATAAATGTGGGAAATATTGGGAAGAGACAGGATAGCTAAACTTGTTTGTGTGGATGAAATATTGCTGAACTCAAATCCATTCATACTCTTTAAACACAACGCTCTATTCGGCTTTGAAACTGCTGGCACACTTTTCATAGTGCCATAAATTTGTCAGCCTAATGGGACATTTTGTAGATGTTTTCCTTTTTAAGTGCTTTAACAGGAGTAGGTATTCCATTGCTCCAAAAATCCAGCTCAGCATTTCATTTCCTAGAGATGAAAAGCATACATTTAATGTCTTATCAGAAATTAAGTGGTGGACAGTGCCCTACATCTCTTCAAGGAAAGAAAATATGTTCCCAACTGAACTCTGCTCTTGCCTGGCCTCTGCTGATGTCTTGAGAGCCAGGCAGAGTATGCAGTGGGAAACGTCAGTGGCCATCAAGATCTGTGCTGTCCCATCTCCTCATTGATTAGATGGTCATCTTTATGCCAAAAACCTATTGCAAAGTGTCTTTGCATCTATGCTGGCCAAGCAAATTCAGATCCAGGTCTTGATTGACCCCTCCTGGGACTTTCACCACTAAAGGAAAATAATGGATCTATCCCAGCTGTCCAATCTCTGAATCCCTTGTCTTGGAGCCAACCAAAAGCAGAGGGGCTCGGTGTTTAAAGCATAGACATAGGTAGGCAACAGGAGTGTGGCAGTCCTGAGAGTGCTCCCCAGGGCTCCTTCACAGGAACACAGCTCCTCTGGGGAAAGAGAAGAGCTATACACAGACCCGGAAGCCACTCAAAGTGGTGAAATCACTTCTGAACCAACTAAAAAGGCCAGCAATGCCTTGCTGGGTGGCCTTGGGCAAGCCACTAGAGCTGTCTAGGCCTGTTTTATCACCATTAAGATTGAGCAGAGTAAATTAAAACAACACTGAGATATCATCTCACCCCAGAAAGAATGGCTATTATTAAGAAATCAACTAATAACAAATGCTGGAGGGGCTGTGGGGAAAAAGGAACACTTCTTTACTGTTGGTGGGAGTGTCGACTGGTACAGCCACTGTGGAAATCAGTGTGGAGATTCCTCAAAAAACTAGGGTTGGAGGTCCCATTTGACCCAGCTATTCCCCTTCTGGGTATCTTCCCAGAAGAGTTAAAAACATCATACCACAGCAATATATGTGCACCCATGTTTATAGCAGCACAATTTGTAATGGCCAGATCTTGGAAACAACCCAAATGCCCATCAACTGAGGAATGGATAAGAAAGATGTGGTATTTTTATACAATGGAGTACTATTCAGCCATAAAGAAGGATAAACTGGAGTCTTTTATAGGTAAATGGATGCAACTCGAGAAAATACTCATAAGTGAAATAAACTGGATGCACATGTGTAAGCATCGTATTGTCTCTCTAGTATGAGAAACTGAAAGAGTAAATAAGATCCAAATTGTACAATAGACATGGTGAATCAAAAAGAAACTGGTCAAAAGGAAAGAGAGACTGGGATAGGGGAATAGGGAAAAGAAAAAAGGGAAAGGAAAAAAAATTGCATATATATATAAGATGGTTAGGATAGATACACTACTAATTTTACTTAGTTCATTTAAGAGTAAGGTTTGTGCCAATAATGTTTGGACAATTGAATGCTAATATCTGGTATCCTGAATAACTAACTTAAAGATAACAATACGTAATGCATTAACCATTGTTACCCTCCTATTATGTTGTTTTGAAAATTTGTTCTTTTTTGATTTGTTTTGTTTTTTCTTCTCTTTAAAATAAAAAAAAAGATTGAGCAGAGTAAGGAGAAAAGAAAGGGAAAAGAATATATATAGATATAGATACAGATATCTATATCTATATATATGATGGATAAGATAATTATACTACTAATCTCTATTAGTTCATTGAAAACAACAGTTTATGCTTACATTGTTAGATCAACTTTTCATGCCTATATCTTGTAATCTGAGCAACTACTTTGAAGATAATATGCAATATATTAACCATTGTTAATCTCCTATTATCTTGTTTTGAAATTCTGTATCATCGTTTTTATTGTTTTTTCTTTTTAAAATTAAAAAAAAGATGGAGCAGAGTGAATACTGTTTTAGCAGCTCGAAACTTTACATCCAGTGCTGTGTGTTTGCCTTGTATAAATATTGGGATTATGGTGAATCATAATTAATAACCAGTAGGAAATACTGGTTTCCAAGGGATTATGCAGATGGGTGGGTGAGACTCTAGAATATCAAATGTTTCCACATCACAACCTGGTGGTGCAGAGAAGGCACAGTCTGGAGTCCGAGTCCTATGCCCATCCCCCTCACTAGGATGGGATTGCTTTGCATTCAACTTGGTCACTTGTTTGTTAGCAGCTTGGCTGCTAAAGATGTAGTCAATGGTGTGACATTAGATCCCAGGGGCAGAAGGCAGTGGGCCCTTTGTGATAGAAACTCTTCTGGCTCTACCATCTTTCCTGGTACGACCAAATTAGCAGCTGGTATGCTTACCTTGCCAATCATCAACATGTCTGGGCTTTTTCTTCTTAAGATCACCAGTCCCTCAATCACACTGGTCACAGAAATTGTTTTAGATGCAAAGGCATAGCCCTCCAAATTCCCCAGATTCTAAAAATGTTTTGTTTCTACCCATTGTTCTAGGGCCACAAACACTGGGGGTCCATGACCCCTTTCTTCCATTCCACATGTGTTACAGACATTTTATTTAAAAACGGTTATTTCATTTTAATCATGTGGGCTATCTTACTCTCATTTGAAGAAATAAGACTTCTTTAACATTAATGCAACACTTATTGGCCACCTACTGTGTACTAGCATTGGCAAAGACCTAGGGAATAGAGTTGAATGATTCTAGGTCTCAAATAGTTAATATTTGTCTTGTATTTAACAATTCAAAGGACTTTCACATACATTTCCTCATATGCTCTCCACAACAATTGGGAGAGGTAAACTAAGAAGCTGATCATTATTTCTAGACAAGCTGTTCAAGGCCCCATAGTTACAGTGTTGTGCATCACTTCAAACCCGTGTCTCCCAGCTGCAAACCTCTCGCACCCTTGTCTGCCACATACCTTTCCACAACCACAAGCCAAGACACAGTGTTGCTGGTAAACCCCTTGCAGTGTGTGCCTTGTTTGTGAGATGCACCTAGGACTAGGAGTGGAGGAAAATGAGGTGGCTTGGAGGGGCTGGCTGAGTGTTTAACCCAACTCTGTGCCTTGTTTGTTGGATTGGTGCCTTCTTTAGGGACACGGCAAGGGCAGCCCAACCACTCTGGGAAATTTTCAATCCCACCATTGTGTACACCATTGTGTACTTTTTTGAACTTACACAGTTGAAAAATATCAAGGTCAGAACATGATTGAAGAACCTTCTTCCTGTCTTTTAAGTCATCACACTTCTATGATATTGTTTTCCACTGAAGAAGTTCTCTTAAAAATGAGGTTGAGATCCCTAAAGAAATTGCTTCAATCAGCAGCAGGGCTTAATGACTGTTAATGGGAAGTGGAGATAGGATAGTAAGTGTTACTTTGATTAATAAGAGAACTGCAGAGAATTTAAATTGTGCCACTGATGGATTATTTTCTTCAAGCTTGATAAGCACTTCTCATTTGTTCTTAAATTTGGTCAATACTGTTAAAGGCAGCAAAATGAAGTATAATTAATTCTATTACTGCTGCTCAGACCGAGTGTTACTAAGAAACAGATTATGATGCAGATGACAGTGGAAGCCACAGTGCTGACAGTTGGACACTTTGAATACCTGTCACTGCTCATTAGCCTGAAAGAACGAAGAAAACATTTCTCCAACCTCATTTCAAAATACCTAAAACTGGCTTTTCATCTGTGCATGCTCCACTGTCCATAACATAGGGAATATCGATCAGATAATCAGCTGACATAAAATTATCCTTCTTTGGAACTATAGAGAGTAAATAAAAGATTGAGATAATACATCAGTTAAAATGTTGAGAGCTGGATGTTCATTTTGTATTAATCACTAAGAAAATGGGATATTGATTTGATGTTGAATGGCTGTTGAAAGAAAGCTTTACATATTTCCTTTTTTTCAAAGATTCCATGGCATATTATAGATCATGGTTTACTTTTACTATTCATTTTATTCAGAACTATTGATAAGCAGGGCACTTAGAGCAAAGATATCCTAGCAGACAATTTTATTTATTATGAGTACTAATGCCTAGGACATTAGATGTATCTCCCTTGTTGTCTGTAAACACCAAGATATATCAATGTTTTCTGAATAGCTCTCCCTCCCCCCAACCCCTTTTAAATCTATCTCCATTTATTTATTTAAGGGATACACATCACTTTTAAGTCCTGCTAAAAGTCATGCCTGAAGGTGGCCTGATATACACAAGGTCTTACCAAATGGCTTTTAGCTTAAGTCAGTGAATCTCAACCTTGCAGTTTATACTCCTGGGCACCTCTAGTTAATTCCAGAAATGCTTCCGAGCCTGAAAGTCAAAAGAAATTCATTACGTTTCTTTTTTAAAAGAAAATATGCAATTTATCAACCCTGTTTCACAGATTCTACCAAATAACAGCAGGATTTTACAACTTCAGAAAGACTGGGCATCTCCTGAACATGTGTCCTTCTGTTCACTGTCTATTTCCAAGTCTGTGTTCTTCCACAGTACATGAAGTCACTGGGTTACTAATTTCAGATTAATGTAAAATCTAAGTGTGGTGGGCTAATGGTGTAGTTATAAAGTTTCTCTGAAGGTCTAATTCCATGATTAAAAATGTAAACCTTATCTATTATGAATTGAGGACTAATCCTTTTGCCCAGAAGTCCCATAAACATAATTTCCGAACATGGGGAAATTATAGGAAGAACATTTCAACCCAGAATGTGAAAGTCAAGCCTTTCTAAAATCTTTTGCTGCAGAGTTAATGTTTGGAGACAGCTCCCAGGGCATGAGCAAGTGCTCTGGCCAGCAGGCTGCCAGCAGCCTGCATTTTGGGGTTCTTCAGCCACAGTGTGGTGCAGACCAACCTTGGGTCAGTCTCTTGATCACTCTGAGAATGAGCTTTTTCCTCTGCAGTGTGAAGGGTTGGCTCAACTGATCACCCAGATTCTTTTACCCTTGAAACTCTGATCTTTGGCTAAAATTCAAGGGTAAGTAAGGTGATTAGATAGATGATTTCCTTAAGGCTGTTTGTTCAACATGATGTAGTCTGTACGGATATTAGAAATGCCCCTATGCTTCAAGGTCATGTTCTTTGGGTGGGGATAATTTATTCCACAAATGGAAAGTGCCCCACCCCACACCATAGACCCAGTCTGTGCTCTCTACAGACCTGGACTGGTGCATCCAGCTTGGCTCTGCCCTCAGGGAGCTTCCATGCTGGGAGGAGGCACTAGGAAGTGAGTAAACCAGCAGGCAAGGAAGACAATCTTTCAGATAAGTGCACTGAAGAGACGTAAGCCAGGAAATGTGATGAAATGTGGCCAGAGAAGGGCAGGAGGAAATGGAGAGTGAGAAAACTGACCACCAGAGGAGGGCTGAGGGGAAGAGAGATGGGACCAGCCAGCCTGCCTCACCCGCATTCTCAGGCAGAAGGAAGCACAGTAGCATCCACCTTGTCTCACCACCTTTCTGAGATTTCTTTTGTAGACCACATACTCAAAAGGTGCTCTTGCTCTTGTTAAAACGCAAGAAAAACCAAGCAGGGGAGGTTATTTCCACGGCTTTGATCGAGTCATCCCCAGTGCTAGCAATTCTAATCATCTCAACTGGTTTTCTACATTGCTGCAAGACAATTCAAGTTGCAAAACTTTGAGTTGGGTTATTTCTATTCATACTGTATCTCTGTGTTTGCCTGTAGAGTTTAGTCCAACTTACGACTTTAGAATTACTGTATAATTCTCAGAGGTGGAAACGTCATTTCGAGTAATGCCTTTCTTCAGTTACTATAGATAAATATTGATGGCAGGTGGCAGTAAAACAAGTCATTAAATTCTTCAGTGCAAGTGTGTCCCATACATTTCTGGAAGCTACAGAAATCACATCAGGCTCCCAGAGCCACTGCATGTGATTAAAGAGTGCTTCCATTTCCAGTTCCTTGTTCTGAATTGGAGTTAGAGGGAGCTGGGGCGGGGTACGGAAACCAATGTAAGAGGCTGAATGAGGGTTAGGGTGCCCTCCTGGCCCATCTATCCACAGTGCTTTCCTCTGCCACCCTAATGAACCCCTGGGTGAGCCAGAAAGCTTTGAAAACTGGCATTCAGCTACAGTCGGAGGTCTGGTGCTCAGAAGACAAAGAAACTTTAAATCTGCACTAGAAACCCTATAAAAGCAGCTAAAGATTTCAAGGGCCAATAATCCCCTTCTCTGCTGCTGTTTGGATTATTTCACTTCAGTGTCTGTCATGGTGATGCAGAACTTAGCTTGGGTCACATAGAAATATGGGGGGGGTTTGCCAGATAACATGTTTTTGTTGCCTGAGTCAGGATGAAAAATGAAAGGAACCATTTCCTCATTTTATAACACCATCCTCAAGGATTCCAGCCTGGTGTAGATTCTGACGCTCCAGTATGGGGTGTGCTTTCTTCAAGGTGTTTTTAATGGGCTCTGGGTTGTCAATGACACCACTCCGATGAGGCTGAGTGCTCCATGCGAGGAGAGAGCTCCGTAATGAGGGAGGAGCACGATTTGTTACAGTTATGTGGTTACTTGGCCATAATATCTTTTTGAGGTTTATTAAATCATATAAAATTTCAATTTACACTGTAATATTCTATAAAAGATGGAGCACACAGAAGTAATAAGTATGACAACATTTCTTTCATTTATGAATCGTATTGTTGATTGCATTAACACTGCCACATCCCGCAGCAGGATTATTTATGTCAGGACAGTAATTTTCTATCTTCAATTTAATTTTGTAAAAGTTAATTACAAATTAGAACAAAATGGAAGGCAGTAAAATGCTGAGATAGTATGTTATTGGGGGGAAATATTTACACAGGCTGCGACCATGCAGATCATTGTTACAGATGCCTCGCGGCACCCACCCTGCCCCAACCGTTTGTAGGGTAAAGAGGAGTCCTGGGCTTTCTCTTCCAGGAAATGGCCTCTTCCTGAGGAACATAGTCTCAGGAGTCCTTCTAATGAAAGCCTTTCCTTTCTCCACCTGCCACCTGGGGCCCAGACAGGTCAGTCACCAGCAAGGTTGTGACAGAACAAGGACATGAGCGTGGGGCTGCTGACACTAGGTCAGTCAACTTTGACTTCATTTTAATGGGGGTGCATTTACTTCTATCTTAGAAGTGGGGGAGGGAGTTTGACAAGAAAGAGAAATGTCTCCAGATATCTCCTGCAAGTCAGTCTGAGCCCCAGAGCCAGCTAACAGTAAAACTGGTTGCAAGTGTGCTGGCTCCAGCCAACCCCGACCCCTCAGAGAGAAAGGAACAGCAGAGATGAGAACCGAGGCAGAAGTGGCAAGAAACTCCAGGCCACTGACCCTTCGCTCCCTTTCCCTTTTGTTTCTCCATTCACACTGTGTGCCTTCCTCTGGGGCTGGCTCAAGTCACCTGTGTTCTCGCTGTGTAGGCGGGGGACATCAGTGACACCGATTTATCCTCCTTCCTGTTCACTCTACTCTCTCCATCTGAAGATTTCTATTCCTTCCTGTCCTTACTGCCACACTTGACCCATTTGGAGCCCTTTGAAATATCATGATTGACTTGCTAGGTGAAAGACTTTTATATTTCGTTTTTAATAGAGCAAAAGTGACTCTAAATTTGTTAATATTCTTTAGGTTACATAGGACAAATTACAGATAAGTGAATCAGTAATGAAATTTGTAATGAGAATTTCTCAAGTATGAAATGTTGGCGCAAGGAAAGTTAATTGCGGGATTTTACAGCCATTATAGTTTATATCATAAATGCAAAAATGACTAGGGCCATTTAATTACAGTAGGAACACACTAAATTTTTATGGAGTGCCATTTTGTTAAAGAGGTGCTCGGAGCATTAAGAGCAAATACCGTCCTAACAATGGGGCCAGGTAGCTTTCACATCAAATAAATACGCTATTGCTACCAAATCGTTCCTTAGATACTATAACTGACATGATGACTAACGAGATGGGTTTATTCTCACAGCTTCACATACTCAATTTACAGTGTCTGAAAGTTATTTTTTCTGCCATCCACAGACCTAGAAAGAACCAGAAAAATCCCTCTTGGAAAACACTATCTCTGCTGCTTCTCTAATTAACCTTCAAAACTGCATTTTGAAATATAGAAGTTGGTGCCTAGCATAGAAATTGGATTGTCTCCGAAAAAAAGACTCAAGTGCTAATTTGTTCCTTATTCAATATCTGACATGTCAAAATTACAGGCGGTTAATGTTCTGAAGCCTTTTAGTGGGGCTAGGACAGACTTTTCTATGGCTGGGGCTCAGGGGGGTGGTTCTGAGTACCGGGGACTCCAGAAACCAGTGCCGTCCCTGCTAATCGCCCGCCCAGGCTGCTCCTTCCCTCTCTCTAGCCCCTCCCCGGCCCAGCCCAGGCCCCGCAGGCATCAGATCCCCAGTGTATAATGGAAGGAGGGTGTCCAGTGGGACAAACGGGGGCCCCTGAGCCTCCCCCCTCATTGTGAGCTTAGGAGCTGGGGCCCCCTGCCCCATTGCCCCAGGCCTCAGGAGTTTCCTGAATGGGAAGGAAGATACTGTATTAAAGCTGTGTTCACTCTGGACCCCTAAAATGTTTCAGATTATTTTGAAAACAGAGGGTGCCACTCCCCTCTATTACCCAAAGAAAAGGAGACTTCTAGGCAATGTTCCTTTCCTTACCAAGACCTGCAGTGAGAAACAATGCTTTCCTATTGCCTCCTTTTGTTCTTGTTGTGAGCTCTTAACAAGACACTGTTGAGTGTGCATGGTCTGTGGTGCCAGCAGGCCATGGGGCAGCCTCTTAGCCATGTCCTTGCCTGTGAGACTCGCCTTGGTGGCCGTGCTTCGGCTGTCACCCTTCTGATGAGGAATCACCAAGGACTTGGGAAGAACGCCTCATGAGGCCCAAGATTCACTCCACAAGTGGCATGTGTGCGTATGGAATTGTGTGTGTGCAGAGTGTGTATGTGTGCCTGGTGTGTATGTGTGTATGTGGTGTGTGTGTGCGTGTGTGTGCACAGTGTCTATGGCATGTGTGGGACATGTGTGTGTGCGGTGTGTATGTAATGTACGTGTATTAGCCAATCCAGGTTGAGACGGGCAGTGTTAACAGCCACTCTGGTGATGTTATTTGAGAAGCAGTGGCCCTAAAGTGCCTTTCCCAGCATATGTCATAGTACTGCCGACTCCTCCGTGAATTCATCTGAATTGAGGCTGTGAGTCCATTCCCTTGGAAAACTCTCCATTAATCTCCAATCCCCTATAGTAGTTTGCTAGGGCCACCATAAAAAAAGTGCCACAGATCAGGGGGCTTAACCAGCAGAAACGTATTTCCTCACAACTCCACCCTCGAATGTGTGTATTTTTTCTTTCAGGCACTCTTCTCTGCAGTGTTGATTCTGTGGTGTTTGCCTAGTGGCAAGGCTCCTCCTTTTGCCAGCATCTATTCATTGGAATTCCACTGTGAAAGAAAGCTGTCTTTCTCCCCTACTACTGATATGTTTTTTATTTGTTTACTTATTTAACAATGTAGATATTTTATTTATGAATGTTTATTTTATTCTAGGTTAAAATCCAAGGCTATATTTTATCACTCAGATTCTTTCAGCTTTTGGCCCCTTCATATTAGTTCCTATGTTCTTTTAACAGATTCTCATTTCCCTTTTTTTGAGTATCTTCTTATTTCCTGGCATTACAAGATGTTTCAGACTCATCTTGTGTTTGCCATGCCCTGACTTTGGACTCCGCTATTCTCCTAACAGTCCTGGTTCTTTTTATTGGAGAAATGTGTGTAGAGACCAAGATCCATGCCGTAGGGGTGCTCATTGTTGATGGGGTGCTGTTGCTTTAGGCCCTCAAAATAGAGAGGGCTAGGGAATATATGTATGTAACCCACCCTCCTCCTATGAATTTATACTGATACCTGTAATTCTAAACTAATATCACAGGGATTATTTTATACTGGTTACTTATTTGTGATATCTTTCTTCAACAGTAAAAACCCTAGCTCTCATGATCTACTGTAGATTTACATATTTGTTCAAACCAATACATATAGTGGTTTTAGAACTCCTAGCCTTATGCTTATGAAAAATACTTTTACTGACTGGATCACAGCATTACTGCACAATTCTCCTCTTCTTCCTCCTCCTCCTCTTTCTTTTCTTTTTTGTGGTATTGGGAGTTGGGCCAGTGCCAGGCAAGTACTCTACCCAGCCTTCCTTCTCAAATTTTTATTTTGAGACAGGCTCTCACTAAGTTGCTCAGGCTGGTCTCAAATTTGTAATCCTCCTGCCTCAGCTTCCCAAATAGCTCAGATTGCAGGTGTGTGCCACCAGGCCTGGCTATGCACAATTCTGTTTTTTTTTTTTTTTGTGGGTACCGGGGGTTGACCTCAGGTTCTCGCACGCCAGCAGGCGCCCATGCCACTGAACAGTATCACCGGCCCTTTTTTCGTATGTGGGTTCCAGGAGTCGAACTCAGGACCTTACACTTGCCAGGCAGGCGCTTATGCCACTCAGCCATCTCACTGGCTCTATGCACAATTCTTTATCTTCAGCCTTACAGTATCTAGTTAGGATCCTGAGTTCCTCAGTTGATTAGAATCTTTTCTCCTCTGTCCCTTTCATATAGTTATCTTACTCATTGGCAATAGAGTTAAATTCACTTCTTAGTGTGTGTATCCCACTTAGAGTTCTCTGCCACATCCTGGTTGCTCTGAGTTGTTATTTTGGGGGAAGTATCAGTGTGGTCTAAGAGTCAGATTTGTATAAACAACTACTCAGAGCAGGGGCCTCCCCCTCTACTCTTCCCCTCTTCTCTCTACCCTTTCTGTCCACCCTCTGCAGGTAACCAACACCTTTAGTTCCTGGCTTATCTTTCCTGTATTTCTTTATAGGAGAGGGAAGATTCCTGAGTATTTCCTTATACCCCCTTTTCTCTTACATACAAGGTAGCATACTATAAGTACTACTGAATTTTTGCTTTTTTACTGAAGTGTAAGAGATGGAATCTTTACATTTTCCAAAATGAGATATACGTTTTAAAAGGCTGATCAATGCTGGGTGGACTGGATACTCTCTGATCACTTTAAAGTAGCAGGGTTCTTAGTGGAAGACTAGAATGGTCTAGAATACCAGTCTAGAAAGACTAAAGGGGCCTTGATTTCAAAGAGCCTACAAGGGAACTAGGGAAACAAAATTCATACGCATGAAACAATTAAGTCAACCTTCTGGGAAGAATCATACCTTCCTGATCTGCTAGGAAAAATAAAGTATCTGACAGTGACAATTCTGTCAAAGAAATTTCAGACAGAAAGAAAGCAAAGCAATAATGGTATGAGATGGTGAGAACTCAGGGCTTAGAGATGCCTGGGAGCTCTGCTGAAGTTGATCAGGCTCCTGGCTTGTCACAGGCCATGTTATCACTTACTATCTTTAGTGCTCGGCCCATTTGGGCCCCTTATGTCAGTGTTTCTTAGACTTTCGTGTGCACCCACAGCACCCAAGGAGCCTGCTCAAATGCAGTCCACATGCGCAGGTCTGTGTGCAGCCAACGACACTGCGTCTCACACAAGCTCCAGGTTTGCTAAGCTGTGGGCTCACGAGCCTCACCCTGAACATCAAGACCTTAAGGCGTTTGTGTCTTAAGTCCCAGGAACCCGTTCCTCAGGTGCAAATCAATGTACTTGTCCAAAATATGCACAAAACAAGTTCCAAAGGAAGCAGACTCATAATGCCAGGCTTTGCATTCTCCTGTTTACTATACTCTCTGGAATTTCCGATCTACTAATAAGACAAACCATATAAAAGCATTAAAACATGTTTATTGATGCATATGACTCATTATAAAACAAAAGCTTTATATTCACTGAAAGCAGATCTTAAACCTTTATAGACACCTGCTGTGCGAGCAGATTAGATGCAGCACTCGCGGCTCTCCTCCCGTGTGTGCACGCCACCTTCAAGTTAAGATGACCTCAGCACTGGTGGATTTTGATTTTAGCTCCACTGAAGGAGGGTTAATTAGACCTTGGACTTCATGATAGTGATCAGTGTGCAACGCAGTCCTGACTCTGCAAAAACACCGCAACCTATTGCAGCTTCCCCGAATCGAATTCTGTTCATGCATATAGAATGAACTCGCTAACACGCTGTAGCTCTTAAAGTCTCTAGCAATACTTTTTGTAAACTGTGTATGAGTCTAAGAAAACCAGGAAAATTTTCATATCAGCCCCAGACACCTACACTAAGAAAGTCAAGGTCATAAAAGAATTTTCCATGGTCCATGTCAACATCTAAGTGTAGCACACTTCTTCAACAGCACACTTAATAAATAAATACTAAATTAACTCAACTGCTCTGGAGAAAAGAAAATATTTGCTAGATTTAGCAGAAAGCTCTTGCCCATATCTATAGGGCCATGGTCATATAAAACTTGGCTTGACCTGACTTTAGCTATCATTCATGGTTTCTTGGTAAGTACCGCTAACGTCATCCAAAACCTCAGGCATGCTTGGAATCATATTCTTTCCTTTACTCACATGCCCAATTGCATTTGATTATCTAGCCCGATAGCATCTCTCATTCTCTGATCCTGAGGGGTTTATTTCCACACTGTCTCACATCCTTCTCCTATTTGCCATCCTCATTGGCAGCCCCTGGCACCCCTCTTCCTCTCCTACCCAAGACCTTGTAGCAGCCGCCCACGCCCCTGCAGCCACCACTGTCCACCATGCTGAAAGAAGCTCGTTAAAGCACAGCTCTGGTCTCTGCTGCCTGCCTCCTCCAGGGCCTCCTATGGGCTCCAATTCAGAGCAGATTTCTCCATAGGGCCTCAGTCCAGCTGTCCACCTGTCTGTCTGCTCCCACCTGACCTCTGCTCCAGACTAATTGCTTGGCACTTGCTTTCAGTTTGGGTTCTCATCCCAGCCTGCACCCCAGACTCTGCCTTTTGCAACCTCACTCATCTCTCAAAATTCAACGTTCTTCTTTGAAGCCTTTTGTGATCCTACTAAGGAAATACTTTTCTATTCATCAGCCTGGGTCCTCGAGTGATGATGGTGAACAGAGCCCCCATATGACCTGCAGTGTAATGTGGCGTGAATGAGAAATAAACAGCTGGGTGTGGTGGCCCACACCTACAATCCCAGCACTCTGGGAGGCTGAGCCAGGAGAATGGCAAGTTTGAGCCAAGCCTGGGCAATTTACAGAGACCCTGCCTCAAAGTAAAAAATAAAAACTGGGCTGGGGATGTAGCTCAGTGTGAAGGCTATGGGTTCAATCTCCACTACTGGAAGGAAAATAAATAAATAAATGAAATAAACTTTCGCTATTTTAAGTCACTGAGGTTTTGAGGTTGTTGCCACAGCACAGTCAAGTCCTAGGGACTAAGGTCCATACAGGTAGGAGTCTCCCCTTTTGATGCCAGATGTCTATGACATGTACCACAGTGCCTGACATGTGATGGGAACACAGAAGTTACTGTGGAATTACATTTAACCAAACCATGTCCAGTACCAAATGAAAAAGCAAGGAATTTCAAAGAGCAGCCATCTGGAGTCAAGCAACAGCTTTATCTTGGTCTTGGTGAGCGACCTCTCTGGAGACTTCAGTTTCCCTATTCACGAAGGGAACAATAATAGAATCTCCATTACATGCTTCTTAGAAGGATGACACAAGGTAACGTGTATATGCGTCACAGACAGCCGATAAATGTTAGCTATTATTATTATTATTGTTATTATAGTCACTCTCCCGGTACTAAAGTGGTATTTACTGCCACTTAACTACACCACAGGGCTGTGCAAAGAAGAAATATCTGCAAATCAAGTAGCTTTAGGACTAGGGTCCCAGCGGGCAGGGCAGTAAGACCCCGCAGCATCACAGCACCCTGGGCAGAAGGCTGCTGGGGAAGCAAGGAAAAGAGAGGCTGCCAGGCTGCTGGCAACCCCCAGGCCCCAGACTTCAGCCAGCTGGTAGCCAACTTGTCACAGCTGGAGGGCAGCAGAATCCAGGAGGCCGGTGATGGCTCTTCCTGAGGACCCAGAGTGGATGAGAAAGTTACATCTCCTCCATCTTTCAAGTCATGTGTGTTGCTAACCAAAGCAGGAGCATAAGCTAATTTCACCAGCCAAAAGAATAATAAGCAAATGCATTAACTAAGGCTAATTAGTCTTCTATTTTTATCCCTAATCATTTCTTAAAACCAACGAAGTCATTATAGTCAATTGTGTCTCCAGTGAAAGATGTATTTTAATTTCTATAAATGGGCTACATTTCATGTCACGTATTCATTAGGATCCTAGACACACTATTTTTTAGATAGTTACCTGTGATCTTGCTTAAATCTTATGAAAACTATGATTATCCTTCTAATGAAAAAATAGAAAATAAATCTCCTCCTTTGAATTAATTCCACTAATATTTATAACTACTGTTTGTAACGGTCCCGGTTGCCAAGAACGCAGGTGGAAGGCTGAGTAACTCAGGAGAGCTCTGACAGACACAAAAGTGGCTTCTACAGCTTGTACAGGGCCCTGTGCTAGGTCCTGTTGAATATTTTTGTGGTTGATTTGGCTGAACACAAAGAAGAAATGGTTATCCAATTCGTAGACATAGTACATCCTCGTCTGGGAGAAATAGCTACTTCATAGATGACACAATTGGGATTTGAAACATCCTCAACGCGCTGAAACACAGCTGAAATTGTGATGGGGAAACCAATAAAAACAAATGCCAAGTTCTGCATTTAGGTCCACAGAGTGAACCATACAGATGGGATCACACTTGTTCATGTGCAAAGACTTGAGGGTTTTAAATGTCTGCCTCCCATCAGAAATGCAGTACTGGGCCACAGTGGCTCTGTTGTTGCATAGGAGTAATGAGTTCAAACGGATACGTTGGTTGAGAGAGAAATTCAGGGGAATTAAAATGGTGAGTGTCTTATAAATGTCCAAAATGATGAATAATTAAAACAATAAGAAACATACAAAAATATCACAGGCGTGTTTAAAAATGCCAAGGGCTATGAAATTAAAAACAAACGGGGGTTCTGTGTGTCCCAAAAGCATCCATGTCAACTTAGCAGGAGGTTCATCTCGAAACCACCAGCCAGCCGCAGTGCAGGGGCCTGAGTGGGAATGAACTTCTTGTCCTGGAAGCATCCAAGCCTCGGCCGAGATACTAGGGAAGAGAGAAAGCCCTTCACCCTGCCCTGCCCTTCATGGCTCTGTCCACTGCTATCCCAGAGTGTTGAGTAGGATCCACTTTTTTGTTGTGGGATTCTCTCTTTTCTTCTAAGAATACACTAAATTTTATGACGGAAGGCAGTGGAAAAAGTAGGATGTGCTTTATATACACTTGCTCTACAACCACATTGGGCACGAAACTTATTTACAAAAACAAAGGTCAACCAGTCTACACAGCAGACCTCGCCATGTGGTATGTAACAGGTACAAGGTGCTACGGTGGGAACATGTGCTGATCTAGATCTAGATTTTTCCATTCTAGAAAACTTGGCTGGATGCAGGACCATTTCACAGAGTCTCCTCCAAGCTGCCATATTCCAGCCCACTGGACAACAAATTAGTTGAAATTCCAACAGAAGGATGTTTATGTGGCTTTTTTCCATCGTATAATAGATGCTCTGTGAAGTAGCGTGTTTCATGCTGTGACAATTCATTCCTGTACTTGTGACAGGACCGCCAGCTGATTGCACTATGCTCAATTAGGAGAAAATGCATATTTTAATCTGCCCCGTGGTGAGGTAACACTTTGCTCAGTGGCCTTGGCAAACTGGCCACTTAACTGTTTAGGTGGCTGGAAGCTTCCGCTCCAGCCTGTCAATCCGCTGCCAGCAGCCCCTCCAGTCTCATTTCGTTGCCAACACTTCCCAGGTTTCAGAGTACAAACAATTACAGGCTGCTCCATCATTCTTGGAGCCACCGTGCTGGGCCCTGCCCCTCGGCAGTGGCCGCCACCCCAGCTGCAGGCAGTGATGAGCAGAGTGCTGTGCACCCAGTTGGAGGTGACTTCCGCTCACCCTGGCCTGGCCCAGGCTGGGGAGCCCCGCACAAAGGCTGCTCCAGACCCTTCTTCCTCAGCCTTTGTGCCCCAGGCTGAGCCTGCCTCTGTGGGAGTCAGAGGGACTGAGGCAGAGGGTCTATGCCAGCTGGCTGCCACCTGGCTCTGACCCGGGGATGGTGCCCATCTGGGGCTGCCTGGTTGGGCAGGTTGTGCCCTCCACCATTGTATCACGTTGGCTGGGGAGTGAGAGGGAGGGAGGGAGGGGCTGAGAGAGAGAAGCCATCCTTATTTGGTTTTGATTTGGTTTTCCAATGAATGAGATAGATGATCCACTTGAGGTATTTCTCTCCTCCTCTCTCTTCCATCTTCCTCTTTCTACCTGAATTTAGATCCTGTGGTTCTTCAAGTCATCACACATCACCTTGGAGTGGAGGGAGGGAGCCCAGGTATAAACCACAGCTGGGCCCATCATGCTGGTGGTGGGGGGTTCCAAAGCCCCCAGAATTTGGGCTTGGAGCTTTTACTAACAGACTTTAGGTATTTAACCTCTCTTAGGTTAGTTTCCTTATTTGCAAATGGGGAAGTAACAGTCCTGGCCTCAGACTGTGTCTGAGGATGATTCATGTAGATTCCTAAAGAGCTAACCTTGAGTCTTACCAGAATTCCCTGGAATTCCTAATGAGGTAGGTGCATTAGCTCTCTTAATTCCCATGAAACCCTTTTATTTTCTCCACTTTACGAAGGCTAGGGCTGACCCTCAGAAGGGCTAACAGCTCCACAGAGCTAGCTGAGCACAGTGCAGTGCTGGAGCTAGGTTTAGGACTGGATAAGAGTTTGCTTTATTTTCTCCCAATCTCAAAGAGGTCAGGATGAGAGGTGAAAGCTGGACCCCCTGGGAAGGCAGAATCCCAGAGTCACAGGTGAAGGCCCCAGTGGCAAATAAAATGGCCACAGAGTTTCCTTAGAGCCAAACACTTTACTCTTCTCATTTTGAAAGTAGGATTCATCTCAAATTTTTAATTATCCCTTAATTTTTAAAACCAATCCTTCCCAAATGGCTTGTCCTAACTCTGCAGCTGACAGCCTAGGGTCAGCTCATGCCGTGGGCTGAGCCCAGGCCCAGGTGCTCTGGGGTTTCTGTTTATGGAACCAAAGTCACTGAGCCCTTGGTGTGAATGTCCCTGAGGACCAAGAGCAGACGGGGTGGGAATGAGACAGTCATACATAGTGTGCAGGCGTATCCCATTTCTGATGCTTTTACAGGGCCTGCGACTTGTTGCTTCAAGTCCCCTTCATTAAATCACTGCTGCTCAGGTGAGAGAGGCAGCAGCCCCAGGATCCCGGCTGCTTTCCTAAGGGGAGCTCCCAGGTCCCCACAGCAGTCCATTCCTTCTCTCCCCTCTTCCCACCAACCTCCTCCCTGTTCTAGCAGAGCTGCCTTGAGGGCTCAAAGGTTCCTACAGAAGTCCTGGGGCCCTATTAACTAGGCCCAAGAGGAGAAACCAGCCTCATCCACACCTGCACCTCCCCTGACATGGGGAGGTCACCCGAGCACTGCTGGTAACAGCTGGCTGGCTAACAGGTTGGCCTTGTAGGGCATTTTTTCCGCCTGGTGCCTAGCACAAGTGAGTCCATTCTTCCTTCCTGCCAAATCAATTTTCACAGCTACACCACCTTACCTGAGAGACCTGAGACTGTCCCTGACTTGTAACACTTTTTCTGCAGTGAACCTCTGCCCGGTAGCAGAGCCATGTCCTGTGTTCCTATGTTTCTGTGTGGGAGTTGGTCTGGGTGCAAGTGGAGGAATGAGTTCTACACTCACTCAGGCTTGGAGAGACCTTCAAATCCCAGCCCTGCAGCCTCCTGCTCCTCTCCTGCAGAGGCCCCAGGCTCCTTGAGGAAGTGCTCCAAACCCAGCTAGCAATTAACTCCATCGGGCTACCTTGGATCGCCTTATTTCTATTTCCTTTGCTCATTGTGTGATTTCTTTTCCTTTATGATTTCATATGAAGCATTACTCCGTTAGAAATGAGAGGAAGAGAGAAAAGGAGGACTGGCCTCTGGGTGCGTCACCCTGCAGTCTCACAGGGCCCTATGCTCAAAATGCCCCAGAGCTTGGTTCAATGCCTGCTGTCGCCATGTTGAAATTCTAAAAAATTTTGAATATGGGGTCTACCATTTTCATTTTTTACAGGGCCTTACAAATTATGTAGCCAATCCTAGAAAACAAACCTGATGTGCATTTATCACTGTCTAGGCCAATGGTTCCCAAACTTTGTGGCACATTGGAATTTCCTGGGTGGGGAAACTTTAAAATCTTGACACCCAGAACATACCCCAGAGCACTGAAAGCAGAATGGCAGGAGGTGGAAGCCAGGCCTCAGTGTTTTTAAAAGATCCCCAGATGTCATGATTCCAATGCAGCAATGTTGGGAAGCCACTATTCAGGGCACCAGCACTACAAAAAAAGGACAGCAGGTACAGAGCAGTTGAGCGGAGTGCCCAAGCTCACATCCTGCCGTGGTGGCATCAAGATTTGAATCCAGTTTAACCTGACTGTAAACCCTAGGTCTTTCCACAGACCATATAACGCAAGCCAGTCTCCTCTGCCTTTCTTAAATTCTGCCAGTTTCTGAATAAAATGGTGACGTACCCACCCCTTTCTACTCTTAGGAAATTGCTTCTGAGCATTTCTTTGGATTTAGCCAAGAAAAAGGGAGACCTTTGTACACACTCTCCATGCAAACTCCAAGTTCTGTGGGCCATGTGGCAAGCTTCCAGAAACTTCCCACGGCTAACCCAGCTGTACCACCTGGAGCTATTTCTGCTCTGAGGGGGAATGCTTCGGAGCTTTCCCGGCTGAAGATTGTTGCCCTCTCAGGCATGGGCATCTCCCACAGTGAAAGTCATCTGGCCTCTGAGGAATGCCCCACTTTCGCCCTTCACAGGCGATGCCCTCTATCCTGCTGTTCCCCATCAGGGCTCTCAGAGTCCCTAAATCAGTGGACATCAGCAAGTCAGCTACATTCTTGGGCAAGTACCACCAAACATACTCTCTCTTCCGTTTCTCACTTCGGCCTGTTTCCCAAAGACTTTTGTGCAACCTCCCAGAAGTTCCTTTCCTCCACAGTTACCTGCTCCACACCCATTTCCTACCTACTCTGCCAGGTGGCCAGAGGTGGGATTAGGGTGCTCTGACCCCTCTGTGCCTTTGTGCTGCAGACAAGGTCTTGAGAGTCTACCCTCTCCTTACTGCTCTTCCCGCTGCCTCGCAGCTGCCCCCAGTAGGACACCTAGGAAGATAGAGAACATGCGGGGCAAACTCCCTCACCCATGAGTCTTCCAGAAAGCACCAGCAGGCCCAGCAGACAATGGGCCATGGCTCCCACTCCTGCTGCCTACAGGGACGTACCCCACGGGGTGCTGAATAGCTGTGTGCCCTGATAGCTTGTGAGCGTATTTCTGGTCTGCTCTGCAAGTCTTCTTTCTCATCTCTCTTTTTACAGGCTGGTATGTCAGGCAATTGGGTTGCTTCAAGCATGTTTGTGATTATTTCCCTCTCCTGGCCACAAGATTAAATGACAGTGCTGGATCCCTGGCGCCACCCTAAGGTCCATCAAAGGAAGGGAGGCGGGGACTCAGAACACTGGGGGTTTCAGGTGGAGGGTATGAAGAAAGCCGTGTAGAGGAAGCCATTGTCAAAAGCACTTTTCCTCAGGCTGGAGTATGTCCAGCAGAGTCTTCGACCAGAAAGCCAGTTTTCAGAGACATTCGGTCTGGCTGGGATCTGCATCAGGATCATCATCAGAGCTGGGCTTGGTCCTTCTGGCCGGTGTAAAGGAAAGGGGCTGTGGAGTAGCACCCCAACAGCATCCTTCTTCCTCTCTGACCCAGGACAGGTCCCTGAGATCCTGACCTGTTGGTTGAGGTAAGGCCTGTGGCTGTGGCTAGAGTCTGAGGCATGCAGGAGAGAACCCCTTGTCTTAGTCACTTTCTTTGTCCCATCACTGGGACAAATAAATGACACAACTTAGAGATTTATTTTGGCCGACATTTCAATTCAGGGTTCGTGGGCTCAAAAGAAGAATCAGCATGGTAGAGGGGAGGGGAGAGCTGCTCATGGCATGGTGGGAAGGAAGCAGAGAGAGAAGGGGGAGGCAGGGAAGGAGATGTGCCCTTCCCGGTCACATCCCCGGTGAGCCTCCTCTTTCAGTCCGGCCCCACCTCCTAACAGCACATTTAGTTACAAACATCCGTAATCCAGTCGCCCCAAAAAGCCCCACCTACGATTGCATGAGGCTCTGAGGGGACACGTAGACATAAGCCATAACGCCTCTGCTGTGAGGAGATTGGGGCAGCCAGGCCCGGGGACCGTGCAAGCCCATCGCTGTGTGGGTTGAGGGCCCTCTCACACCTCGCCTCATCTGCCTCTGTGGTGCCCAGGAGGAAGGTCCGCCTGCCTGCGTGGCTGGGCTTCCAGTCCGGCTTTGGAGTGAACCAGTAATTTAGAGATCTCAGTTGTTGCTTCAGGGCAAAGCAGGCTTGGATGATGGGAACAGCAAAGAGTGGCCTCGTTCTAAAGTCAGACCTCCGATGGCCCCTCTGCTGTCCCCCAGAACTCTGGGGAAAGCTCTTTACTCTGAGCTCCATTCCCTTTGCCCTTCGAGGCCAGGAAGGAGCGTGCTGACAACATAGTGAGCACCCACTCCCTCTGCTCTCTGCATCGGACATGGTTGTGAGTGCCGTATGAGTGGGCAATTGCACGTTACCTAGAACCTGACCTGCCCCGTAATGAAGAGAGCGATCCACCGTCGTCGATAGCTACGGGGCAAGCTCCCTAGCACTTTTGTGGTTGGGGGAATTTGGCAGGACACTGGCACATCGTGGAAAGAGCATCATGGTGGTGATCTGAGGAGTCTCCCTGTGTTTTGGGGAGTTTCACCTGTGCAGCAGAGAGCTGTCCGCGAGGAAAAGGACAGTCATTCTGCTTGTTCACCCTCTGCTGCAAAGGTGTTCGTGGCTTCTGGGAGATGGAGGCCCGCAAGTGCATGCAGAGGTTTAGGTGGATTTTTAAAATATCAGTTTTAAAGGTCACACTGCTACTTTGACTGTCCACCCGCAGGGTAAGGATTCAAGCCATCTCTCCTCATGCAGGCCGAGGCCAAAACACAGAAGACTTCCTGTTACCCTTGGCTGCCCAGACATGCAGTTTTTATACTTCATATAAAAAGAACAAAACGCTTCTTCAGGAGTTTCTGAGTGTGCCTTCCTTTGGGTGAATAGTACACCCCCTGGCCTTTCACATGGGCTGAAGGAGAGTTAGTGACAATGTGCTGTGTGGGATTCCCCTTTGAAATTTTCTAGGTTTCTAATAACTCTTGTCACCGTGTCATTGTGACAGTCTTGTGCCTTGTCACGGTTTAACCATAATGTGCTCAGTTTGGGTGTCTGTGGAAGACTCTGCAAGGCCACGACTGGTGGAATGAGGGAGCACTGTGGTTTTCCACCTTTGCTAGTCAAGGTCTCCTGAGTCCGTGGGGAGAGAGGTGTGGACAGAGGTCTCAGGTGTATTGTTCCCACAGGTAGTGTTCGTAGTCAGAATCAGTCATTTTACATTCTTCCCAGACACACTGGTGTCTTGTTAGAAATGCAGTAAATCGAATTTAATGCAATTGAAAAGAAATTCAACACCCTCCAATCTAAGGAATGCCACTCCAGGAAAATAGCAGTGACTTACATTTACTGCCCCTAAATTGGAAAATCAGTTTTAGAACATCATAAACTTTTAATTGCATGCAGCATGAAAACAGGTTTCAGACAGGAGGGAAGAGGAGCTCACGTTTACTGCGCACTTTCTCCTCTGTGCCAAGTAGCATCTTATTATTCCCTTTCATACTCACGACAGCCAGATGAAGTGGGAGTGATTTTTTCCTACATTAAAAATGACAAAGTCAAGACTCAGCAAGGAAAAGTATCTTGCATAGGTCACTGAGCAGAATGTTGCAGGGTTCACATTTGAATCTCATCCATTGGCTCCCAAACCTGCCATCTTTGGATCCACCATGAAACATATGCATGGCAACATTTTCTTTCTTCCATGAATTAACTCCAATGACTGTCATTTTGGTGGTTCCAGAAAACAGTGCCTGATTTTGCCTCTTCATGCTTTCAATCTACTCACGGCATGTGGAGTGTTATGCTCACTGCCCTGAAAGAGTGAACAAAGACGACTTGGGAAGATCCAGCTAACTTCTTTGTGGATTGCATTCTGAGAGATGTCACCATTGTTAGCTCTTCCAAAACATATTTGGAAAACAGGTTTTAATGTGCAAACACCTCCTTTCTCCAAACTGCAGAACCTCTACCTCCTTTCTAGATTCATCTCTGCTACCGAGCCCTCCCCCCATCTTATTACACCCCCAACCCATGCGTTATACCAGGTATTTGCTATTCCTAACAGACCTTGCAAGGTTTGGCTGAAGCAATTTTTTCTTTCTGGAATGTTCTTACCCTGTATACCCAGCTATTTTTCTCTCCAGGCAGCATTCACATGGCCAGGCCATGGCCAAGCAGAGCAAGTTTGAAATGCCGGCTTCAGCTGGGGAACAAGTCACAGTTCTAGAAAGTACAGTCTAGCAAATTGGAAGACCAGTGTCTTCCTTCCTTGTACCCCACAGTCTTGTTTTTGAACCTTTTGGTGCCTTGGCCCAGTAAGCCTGGCTTTGGCGTTAGGCTGTGTCCGTCTCAGTGGAGTTTCACGGCATACCCACAGAGCCCAGCCTGGGGCTCTCAGAATATGAGGTGTCCACTGAAAGTCTGTCACGATTAATTATCTGGTTTAGGGGTCGCACAAAATATTCTCTTGGAAGCCTTCTCCCCATGTTCTGTGAACTTCAGAGTTAAGAAGTTTCTACAAAACATAGTCAGCACAAGTGACCAATCAGGTTAGGTAAATGAGAGCAGTTTATTAGGAGTTGCACTTTGACTCTGTGATTCATTTTGCCTGAAGAGACAAAGAAGGAAAACCAGAAAGGCTAAGTGCAAAACACTGGCCCGAGGTATTTTATTTGCAATGTGATTCTTTGTGAGAGGTGCAAAATGGAGCAGGGTCAGTTAACACAGGGCCTTCTCTCCTCTGCCATGTGCCCAATGGCATAGGAGCACATCTCTGGGGGGGGACAGTGGTGACCACCAGTCTGGAGGGCTTCCTGGGTGGTGCTCTTTCAGTCTGGGCCCAGAGAAGAGGAGCCATTGGCCCACGTTCACACAGCCTCTGGATTGCCCGTGCCTACAAACCCCAGGGATACCTTCGTGTGTCACATTAAATCATGTCCCGCAGCTGCTTGGATTCAAGAGAAAGTGACTGGGCAGAGGGGGCTGCCACACTTCTTCCTTCCCATTCTCTCTTACCTTCTAATTATTTTTCTAATGGTTCCTTGATGTAACAAAAGCCTTTCTCACATGCATACTTTTCTTGGTTTCTCCTCTGTCCAAGTTAACACGTACAGGGCTTTCCAGGGGAAGTTTCAAGGACTTGGCTGTCTACTGTCCCCAGGAGAAAGCAGGGGTTAAGTGACAGGCTGAGTGATGCACATGGAGAGCACCCCGTGCCAGGCTACCTGTGTACTTTTCATCCACAGTGGCCCAGAATGGGGAACAAGCCAGGAAACCGACCGCCAGCTTGTGCGGCACTGTGCACCCAGCCAGCTCTAGAAGTTTAAGTGTCCCAGCCTGACAGGAGCCACAAGGACTAAAGGGGAGGGAACAAACTTGTTAAGGAAGTGGAGGAGATGGAATCACAGAGGGAGGCCTGCCTGAGAGTCAGTGAGGGCGGCCTGAGCATGATCTCTGGATTTCAACTTGCTGTGGTACAGGCTCCTGGGGATTTCTGTAGGAGCTGCTTCGGAAAACCCAGTTGCTGCATAATGCTCCCCTTTTCCTACCTAATACGACTCACTATTCCTGAGTGTTTGCCACAGGCTGAGTATGATACACACGCAGTCTTACCCAGCCTCACAACAGTGCAGGGGGGTAACACCACCCTCACCTTCCAGAGGAGAGAGAAATTTAGTGACTTGTCCTAGGCCATGTAGCTAAGAAGCAGACAACTTGGGCCTCCCTGATTCCACAGCCTGGAAGGCCATCCTCCTGCTAGACACACAAAGCGGTTGTGCCCTTGGAGCTCTGGCCTTTGTGATAAAACTCTAACTTTGGTCTCAGGTGGAGCAAGCATTTGGCTTGTGTCTTCCTGCGTAGTTTAGGAAGGCGCCCACCATTGCAGCTAGATTTACCAGAGTCCTTGCTAAGATAGTCCTGCTGTTTGGCAGATTCACGCCTTGATGAGATTGCTGTCTACCGCGAAAGCTGATTCAAGGTCTTGGGCTCATTTTTCACATGCTACCCAGGTTTATTATGGGAAAGTGTGTTGCTGGGACACCTGGCCAGCGTTTCACATGACCTAGTAACACAGAAGCAGGGAGCTCCTTAACCTGGCAGCCTGCATGAGCCCTGCCTCCTGTAGGGACACACTGACACAAATGTCATAAATCCAGCCATTGTGTCTGTGAGCGCCTTGGCTGGAGCTGGTATTACGAGATGGCACAGTGCTGTGCCACGCACCTGTGTAGCTGAGAACAGAATGTTCACTGTGGAGAGGCGGAAAAAAACAGATCCTGGAAGGGATTCAAGCACAATTCCCTTTTGTTAGCAAGAGCCTGCAGTAACTTTCTGAAAGATAATCGAAAGAAACTCACGAACTTCTACTCTACATACATATCTTTTAATCTTTTGGCTAAAATTTCTCGTACCCAGTGAAGTCACAGGCTCTATTTGGCCCCACTAGCCAAGATTTTCATGGGATCCTTCAGCCTTCTGCCTTCCTCTGCCTTTACACTTTCAATAAAAGGAAAGATCTTTAGTGCAACATGGCCTCAAAATAGCATGCTTGTTCAGAATTCTCCTCGGAGTGCTGCCGTTCTCCTGGGTAAATCAGAAATCCCAGGGCCTGCGTGTGTAACCCTTTCTACACCGCGCCTGTACCTCAGGTTCCCAAGAGTAGAATGTGTCACACGGATACATCACAAAATCAGCTCCTGTGTCTGCAAGGCCAGCAGGGGTGCTGCCCCAGAGAGCAAATCTGCTCACAACCTCTGTGCTGGTCATAACCATGTTCGCATGCTGCCTTGTCAGGCACTGACTCAGAGCAGAAAATGGTAGAGCCAGGGGCCTGTTTTTTTGGGTGGTCACCTCTACCTCTATTTTTCTGTCTGATTCAGATGAAGGATTCAGCTCATAGGATTGTCCAGTGTCTCATGGGAGAACTTGGAGCTGGAGAATTCAATATTCACAAATATCAACCTGTCGTCAAAGCCTGCCAGTTGCTTGCATTCATCTCCAAGAATCAGCAGCTTTCTGGAATCTCTTTTTATGCCTTTCGTTATCTCTGATTGCAAGCACATCACAACAGGATACCCTGGGCCCAAGTTTTGACCCCCTTTTCTTTTGTATGTGAACGTAGCAATGTCACTTCCGTGGCCTTCTCTAATCGTTCTGTGGATCTGCGCAGTTGGTCATCCCACACCAGCCAGTGCAGGGGATTCTAAGGGACAGTTAGAGCCAGGGGCAGCTGTGGGCTCCCTGAGGCTGAGCCCAGGGCAATGAAAGCTTGGCCAATACCAGGCTTTCTGAACTTACTGTTTTTGGAGGAAAAATCTCTCTAGACATTGTGGATGCCTCTGTCTTGTCTTTCCCCATGAGCCATCCAGTTTCAGAGAAAATTATAAAGCATCTGTGAAAAGCCACATCTGGTTTAAGACCCAGACCCATTTCCTTCTTACCCACCTCTGCAGTTCCTCTTTAGCTAAGTAGACAGCTGGTGTCTGCAGAACATTCCAGAAAGGGTGACCAACTTTCTATTCTGGCTTGCTTGGGACTCTCCCCCTGGGTAATCTCCCAGCCCTGGGCAAACTGGATTGTCTCCTCTCAGGAGACAGCTGGGATCCCCTGGCTGTTCGGTTTCAGAGACCTGAGCAGCCCCACTGGGGAGGCGCATGGAGGACAAGGCAAAACACAGACTGTGCTAGTAGAGAGGTTTGGGATGCTGTCAACTTGCTGCCTGACCTCAGGTCAGTCAATTACATTCCTGTGTTTCAATTCTCTTTTCCACCTGTGCAGTGGGAATAAGGCCTATTTGCCCAATGCTTAGGATGCTGTGAGAATTAAATTACATAGTAGTTGCAAAATAATTTGGCTTCACTGGAGTCAGACCCCACGTGAATCTGAGCAGAACGATTGTGCAATTCTTAATGGCCTCCATCTTCTGGCCAAGCTGCCTTGGGACCGGAACAATCATTTACATCCCAGTTTCTTGCCTATGGTGGCACAAGGACATGGCCAGGAGGCCAAAGAGAGGCTGAAATCAGAATGTGTCATTAAGCAGGGAAATGCTGCAACATCACTAGCACCAAACAGCCCAAGTTCCCACTCAGCAAAGATATGGGATTCTGTTGACAGAGGAGAGGGAACAAAGCTCTCAGGAGTATTGTAATTATTATCGCAGTAGATTTGATTAGATTGTCATTCCTCACTCTCCATTCTGCTCATCCACTTGAGTTTGAATCTGGAATGTCTGGGACAGATGTACACACACGCAGCTGAGTGAAATACAGAGACAACCTCTCTCTCTCTCTCCCTGTCACACATGAACACACACACACACACACACACACAGGATTGTAGGCAAGAGCACTAATGACCCCACCCTTGCTCTGACCTCCATCTGTGGGTCCCCAGCATGTGGCTATTTTTGCTTTTCTGCGTGCACAGTGGCAATGGCCTTTTCAATTCCTTGTCTAAGTCCATCTCGCTCCTGCCTCCTGGGTCTGCAAAATGACTTCCGTCTGCCCAGAACATTCTTCCTCTAGACCTTCCCATGGCTGCCTCCCGCTCACTCAAGTTCTCACCTTGATAGCAAGGCCTTTCCTGACCACTCCCTCTTCAGTAGCCCCATCTTATGTTCCTTTCTTTCACATAAGATTTTATTCATCAGACTGCTTTTTGTTCTGTGATGCTCCTGTTTGCTTATTTTCTGACTTCTTTTTGTGGCAGAGACAGACGGGTGCCTCCTGTTCTCTACTGTTTTCTCCTATTCTAGTAGCGGAGTAGCCAGGCATGTGGTCATCAGGACAAGACTGCACATCCCAGCCTCCCTGGAAGTGGGGAATAACCATACTGCCAAACAAATAGGAGAGAACGTGTCCTTAGAAGGAAGCATGCTTATCTTCTTTCCTCTTCCCTGTTGGCTGGAATGTGAGCATGACTGCTGGTTTGTAAGGAGCCATGTTGGACTCTAAGGTGAAAGCCTCATGCTAAGGAAAGTAAATCTCTAAGATAGAAGGATCCTGAGGTTTTGATGGCCCATGTCATGTCTAGGGCCCTACTAGCCCTAGATCACATCCCTCTGGACTTCTTCAATGGGAGAGAGAACTTGGTTAAACTGTTGTTGTATAGGGCCTTTTATCACTTGCAGCTAAACTGACTTGCAACAAATGATAACCCACCACTGTCCTGACCTCATAGAATATGGTGCATGTCTTATTCAATGCCAAGAGCACTAGACATCCAGCACTAGCATCCCTGCACATAATAGTCATTTGGTAAATAATTTTCCAATGAGCAAGTGGCATGTCCTTTTTCCTATTTAATTTCTTCTTTCAGATAACTGCTTTTCCTCTCTGCACTATATTACCTCAGTTCTCTTTTGACCTTCCTCAAATCCTTATCTCTCTATATGTCCCCAAAGTAATAGGCATTTCCCAGTCTTTTGTCCACAGCTGAGGTGGAAAGACTTTTCCATGATGTGTCTACATGCTTACAAACCTTTCCAACTGAAACCGCTCTTACTGCAGCCTGCAGCCTGCCTACAGCCATGTTTAATAGCACATGCTCCTGCTTCACCCTGATTGGACTAGGAGTTTTCATGTGATCCAGAGGCAGCCAATCCAGTCTTGTCGGAAACTTATTTCATGGCCTGGTGTGGAAGAATGAACTGTATCAAGGAGATTCCTTCTACTAGAATAATTTTTCATCCTGTTTTTAATTTACTTTAGATGCAAAGATTTTTTTTTAATGAGTCCCACTATGCTCCTTGTTACAAAGACCTGAAACTATAAAGCCATTTTAAAAATGGTATCTCCTCTTAAATCTATTTTTTTCTTTTTTTGGTGGGTACCGGGGGTCGACCTCAGGACCTCGCACGTCAGCAGGCGCCCGTGCCGCTGAGCGATGTCACCGACCCTTTTTTCGTATGTGGGTTCCGGGAGTCGAAGTCAGGGCCTCGTGCTTGCCAGGCAGGCGCTTATGCCGCTGAGCCATCTCGCCGGCCCTTAAATCTACTTAAAAAATAAAATGTTTTTATTTTGTTTTAAACTGTGGTTACAGGACCATATAACACAAACTACCATCCTAACCACGTTAGGCGTGCGGTTCTGTAGCGTTACATACATACACGACTCTGTGCACCCCACCTCTAAATGCTTCTTGTCTTGTACAACCAACACTCTGTACCCCTTAAGTGACCCCCCTTCATTCCCTAATCTGTAATGACATTTAAACCCTCTGGCCACTCTGTCCAGTCAACACAGGCGGAAGTTAGGCTCATCTGTATGTCAGCAGGACCTGTGCTATGCAAATAAGTAGAGGGATGTTAAATGAGTGACTGTCCTTATTTCGCCCACACGATGCCCACCAGGGACTGTTCAGTGTCTGGCACTTGCTGCCATTTACTTCTGCTTCTCCAAACAATCCTTGGGGGGTGGGGTTGCTTTGCTGACAAGGAAACAGAGGCCCAGGGTGACAACCTAGAAGAGGCAGGCCAGGTGAGACAATGTGACAGGGACCCATGTCTTAACTGTCAGGTCATCTACTTCACGTTGTCGGCTTCTCTCGGGTCCACATGGCCAGTGCAGGCACCTCCAGTTGCCACCCAGGGCTTGCACTGTTCTCTGACTCATTGCCCCCTCTGCCTCTCCCCTCCTATCCTCTTTCACTGACTGCCCCAGGATCAGCTTGCTCAGCTGCATCGCTGCCCACATTTCTGCAACATGGTCACATGCTTGCCGAGTGAAGTTCCAGGGCACAGGCTGGCATTTGAATCCCCTGGCCCCAGCTCCAACCACCTTGCCAGAGGCCTCCTTTCTGCCCTCATAGCCATGTTCTGACTTGCTTTCTTGATCTCTTTTGTCCCAAATATCCTCCACTCTATCTCCAAGAATTCTGTCTGTTTTTGTTTGCCATTGCCTCCCCGGGACCTAGCACGGTGCCTGACACTTAATAGTTACTCAGTAAATTTTAATTGGATGGGTGGGTTAACTAATGTTGCAGTCCTTCCAGCCATTTAAAGTTTTGTCTCAACTGCCACCTCCATCAGGAAACCATCTTTGACACCTTCCCCAGGACCAGATGTCTTTCTGTGTACTTCATTTGTTCCTGCCTTTTCGTGTGCCATACACTGAGCTGAATTAAATTAAATTTTTAGTTGTTTGTCTTAGTCTCTTAATTAGTTTGTGAGCTCCTTGAGACAGAAATGCTGTTCTTGTTTAATAACATTTACATCCCTCTCCCCTGCTCCTCCGTCCCTGTCTCTCTCACACACGCACGCACGCATGCACACGCACACACTCAGGCACGGGAGTGCGCGCCACCTGAGTCCCCAGCTCACATTGCTGCTCCTGCTCTCAGTGCTTTCCACTGGCCCTGAGGCTCCTTCCCTCCTCTCTCCGCAGCCCTGCTCTGGCTCCGGTTCTCCGTCACACCTGCTTCCTCAGCAGGAAAATGGCTCCAGCTGGCTGCTGTGGATTAGCTCTCCCCACGCAGAACACAGTGGAGGACAAAAATCGGTCCTTACGAGAACCTTAAATTCCTCTGTCAGAGAATGCCACTAGGTATTCCAATGCAGACCAACACGCACTGGAACAATAAAAACGTTGAGCATTTAGGATGCTCTTGCCCTTTGCATGCGTCTTAGTCACTTTCCTCGTCATTGAGACACCATATCCAACACCCACAACTCAAAGCAGGAGAGGGTTATCCGGGCTTCTGGTTACATTCCACAGTCAGCTGACTCTAAGACAGGACACCCGACCCCATTTAAACCTTCCCTGCCCTGTGCAATGGCCGCCATCACCTCCCATTTGTGCTGGGGAGTGAGGCAGAGAGAGGGTAAGGAACTCACCCAAGATCACACAGCTGGTGAGCAGCAATACCTGCACTCAAGCCCAGCCCCTGTAGGCTCAGGCCCCACCCTCTGGTGCCTCTGCTGGAATGAATCCTGCAGTGGGCAGAGAAAGCCGCCTTGGGAAGCATCTCTGTGTGATTTGCAGGAAGAGCCTGAGATCTGGACAAAACAGCCACCTCGTGAGCATCACACAGCCAAAGCTGACAGAGTGGGTGCCAAACAAAGCCCAGATTCCTGAACTCCCAACCCAATGTCCTCCCCCACTCTCCTGTACAATGAGCAGGGCTGGTTCTGTCCAGAATGTTCCTCCTATTCTTAAATGAGCTAGTTACTATGGGGATTTAGTGGAAAATTCATCTGGGAGAAGAGTTAGTTTCTTTTCTTTTTTACTTTAAAGCAAAGAAAAATTGCACGAAGCTGGGAGCAGCTCAGGGTGGCAGTTCGGGAGAGCAGACTGGAAAGGAAGGAAGGAAGCAAGAAGAGAGCATGGGGAGAAGGTAGCCAAGGGCCACCCTCAGAGGAGGAGAGATGATCAGTGGGTGGTTCAGATGGTGAGATGCTAAAGATGGCTGTTTCCCTGAAATCTGTGGGGATGAGTAGTTGATGGGAACCCTGGCTAAGTTGGTCGAAGCAAAGGCAAAGGAGGCAGTGCAGTGGACCTGGGTCTGTTACAACATAAAGTTTTGCAGTTTCTCAGTGGAAGGCTGGTGTGGGAAAAAAGGTGCCCATGAGGCCAAGAGTACCATCCCAATCCTCTATTCACACTTGTTGACTTTGAGCAAATTATATAACCTGCTTTGAGTTCTCCAGCTGTCCTTGGAGTTGCTGTAGGAGTAAAAGAGATGGGAGTAGTAAAATCACTTTGCAAAGTGCAGTGTGCTTTCCAAGAGCCTTGTGCTCTTATCAGGAAAAGCAGTGACACTGTGCAAATCAGGCAGGGAGGGTGGAAACTCAGGCTCATGCTGGGTGATGCCTGCTATGAGGCAAGTCAGCCAGACCTTACTGGAAAGACACCAAGTTGTCCTTGGTTTATTGGTGGGGGGTGCACTACACCCACAGAGCCAATGCCAGGGAGGAAGGGATGCAGACCAAAAGGAGTCAGGTCCTGGGATGAAGAGGAGAGGCAAGGATTATGCAGCCAGGCAGGAGCACCTTGACTGGAGAAGCCTCCAGAGCACAGATGGCGAGGACAGCAGGAAGGCCAGGAGGATGTCAGCAAGAGCCCTGGGGACGGGGCTGGAGGCGGGGGAGGGCCAGGAGTGTGCTTTTGAACATAGACTCCCTAGTTCTTGCCAGTTCACTGACCACAGGAAGAAAAAGATACTCAAAGAAGAAGCTGAGTCCAGGTCACTGTGATAGAGGCCACTGTGGTTTGGAGGATGGAGGGAAGGGACACCCAAGGAAGGTCACACCTAAGACATCTACGAAGACTGTCTTCTACTGTATGCAGATGGTCTTCTACTCTCAAGGAGAGCCAAACAACATCCGACAGCCTGGGTCAGGAGCCATATGTCCATCCTCTCTAGTTGCCATGTCCCTTCCCCATCCTGGGGGATCCCAGTGGTCCTCTTCCTCTATCAGACTTCTACATGTCACTGCTCTCCAAGGTTCCCACACCTCACCCTATCCTCTGCTAGGACTGCTCTTTCCCCTGCCCATATCTCTCCAATACCACTCAACCTCTTGTCCCCTAATAGTCCCACCTTCGTCATCTGTATGCTTTCCTTGCACCTTGACAAAGCACCAGACAAGACAGCTTGTCCACGCACTCAGTTCAGCCCGCCTTGCAGCACACAGGCAGCCCGTGGCTGTTTTACCCACCCAGTTGTCAGATATTTGAGGACAGGAACTGTTTTCATCTATGCCTCTCCCAACTTACGTGAGGGTGGGTCCCTCAAGAAGTGAGCATGGGGCCGAGGTCCTGAGTTCGACTCCCGGTACCCACATAAAGGAAAAAAAAGGGCCGGTGATATTGCTCAGTGGCACAAGCGCCTGCTGGCAAGCGTGAGGTCCTGAGTTCGACCCCCGGTACCCACATTAAAAAAAAAGAGGTGAGCATGGAGTGAAACTGAGCTGTATTGCTGAATCCTTCCTTGGGGTCATGCCCTGGCTGCTGAAGATGGCATTTCAAAGTAGAACTTTGCATCCAAAACAACTATTCCATATGACACTTATAGCACTTTAGCCTGTAGGCAGTTAATCCATGGGAACCCCTGGGAGGAGTGGGAACAGGAGGAAGGAGTACTGCTTTCATTTTACCAATGGAGAAATTCAGAACAGCCTCGTGCCTTTCCCCAATGTGACACAGGAAGTCAGCAGAGGACCAAGGAGACTGATTCCCTGCATTTGTCCACCCTCTGGAGCATCAGCCCTGAGGCCTGGAGCCAGAGCTCCCACCCAGATTTCTCAAAGAATGAAGCTGTTTATCTAATGTAGAAATGTAAACTTTTGAGTTATATTTAGAGATAAAGAACAGTAATCGTCACTTTCAAGTTAAGCTGACACAGTAGGTGCTTAATAAACGTTCACTGAATAAATGATTTTATTTGTTCACATATTTGACTTCGGTGAGCTCCATGAGAGTCGTGATTTAATGACAAGGGGAGTCTAATATTAAAAGGTCAGAGGGAGAGTGTATATTAGCGATGAGGAAGATGATGAATCCTAACTCATGGCTGTGAAGCTAAATTTTCTGTTTCTTCTCATGTAAGTCAGGATTGCTGAGTGTTGTTTTCCTGATGTTGTAGTTTCTGTTTTTCAACTGTGTCTCTTAAATTATTCTCATTTTTACAGGCCCATTACTGTGTCAGAAGGCCACTTAGAATGAATGGTTTAATTGTGGCCATGGAATATTATGGGATGAACTAAGTCACTAAGGGTTAAATGACACTGTATTCACATAGGGTTCAGTTTGACCACCAAGCAATGACCATTTTTTTTAAGAACTCACAAGTCTTATTTGAAATCTGTCCCTAAGCTACATTTTTATGATTAATTTGCAATATCAATAAAATGTAAAAGTTTCTAAGACAAGGACAAGCTTTGGTTTAGCTTCTACCTTGGAAGTGCTGAAGGAATAGAGTACAAACAAAATTTCACTGTATTTTGTCCTTTCTCCTCTACCTCCTCCAACAAAATCCATTTTGTATGGTAACATCAAAAGAGAACTTTGCTAAAGGCACATGAAGAGTGGCGGTCATATTGTCATTCATGGATCCTTCCCTTCTCCCTCTTCCAGGCACATAGTAGGATTTCATTTTCCCAGGCCCTTGAAGTTAGACATGGTAGGGGACTTGCTTTGGCCAAAGAAACTGAGAAAAGTGATGTGTGTCACTCCCCAGTGGAAGCCTTTGACAACAAGAATGTGCTTCGTATGATCCCATTTCCCTGCTCTGACAACCAGCAAACTTCCAGATGGTACAGGCTCCCTCCACCCTGCTTGGACCTTTAATGAGGATGAAGTGGGACAGAACCCTCCAACCACCTGGGAACACCAAGGAGCGTGAGGGGAATAGACGCTTACCATCTCACACGACTGAAAGTTTTGTCTTGGCAGCACAACCTAATCTACACTGACAAATGAGGTCAGTCAGCTGCACTCTGGTTTAGAAGATGAGTCTTTCCTTCCTGCTTCTCCTTTGCTGTTCCCAGCCTCACCTCTGCCAGTACTAACGCTCCAGAGATTCTCATACCAGGTGTGCACATCCTGAAGGTAAGGTCCTTCACCACGCCACCGGGGCATTGGTGGGATACGTGTGTGACTTTGCAATGGCCAAGGAGATAGGTGCCTCAGCCTTCCTGGTATATCCAGAGCGAGTAGTTAGAGTCGTCTTTTAATACGTAGCTATAACCTTGGTCATCTCTTTAAAATGACTAACCCTCCTGTGTATGAGAACCCCCAAATCAATTATTATGGTCCCTGTGATCGGGAGGGCTGAATCCCACTTTCTGCTTTATGCCTCATCTTTCTTTATAATAAACTCTATTTTCTCATCTGTAGATTAGAGATGATGGTATTGATTGCCTATTACTTAAAAGTACTATGTGTATTCATTGTTTAGATCTGAAGAAAGGTCAGTAAAGCACTTTTGTAGGAAACTAGCCACAAACCAATCTCTACAGAACAAGGCAAAGTGAACTGTTTGGAGCAATTAGAATCATCTCATCAAATGAGTGTCCACCAAATGAAAAAATTTTTTAAATAGGTTTGATTTTTAGAGGAATTTTTTTTTTGTGGGTACTGGGGGTCAAACTCAGGACCTCGCATGCCAGCAGGTGCCCATGCTGCTGAGCTATCTCACCGGCCCGAGGAATTTTAGATTAACAGGAAAATATAGAGAATTCCATAATATTCTGTCTCCCCAGGCACAGTTTATCCTATTATAAACATTAGTGAATTAATGTGGCGTATTTGTTATAACCGATAAGTCAATATTGATACATTGTTATTAAATAAAGTCTATAGTTTGCAAAAAGGGTCACTCCTGGTGGTGTAGATGCTATGAGTTTTGACAAAGGCATAATGTCATGTATCCACATTAAAGAATGTGTAGAATAGTTTCACTGCCCTAAAGATTCTCTGTGCTCTCCCTCTTAATCTCTCCTTCCCCCAAACTCTTGGCGACTACTGATCTTTTTACTGTCTTCATAGTTTTGCCTTTTCCAGGATGTGAGATAGTTGGGCCATATACTGTGTAGCCTTTTCAGATTGGCTTCTTTCACTTAGTAATGTGCACAGAAGGCTCCTCCACTTTTCATGGCTTGATTCAGCACATTTCTTTCTTTTGCTGAGTTGTTTGGATATATGAGTCACTTACTGAGTCACCTACTGATGGGCATCTTGCTTTATTGGTCCAAATTCTGTCAATTATGAATACAGCTGCTATAAACATCTGTGTGCAGTTTTTTGTTTTTCGTTTTTTGTGGACCTAAGTTTTAAATTCATATGGATAAATAGCATGGAGTGAAATTGACTTATCATATAGTTAAGACTATGCTTAGCTTTGTAAAAAACTGTCAAACTATCTTCCACAGAAGTGGCTGTACATCCTTCATTCCTACCAGGAATGGATGAGAGTTCTCACTGAACCACACTCATGCCAGCATTTGGTGGTGGCAGTGGTTTGGATTTTGGCCAATCCAGTAGGTATGTGGTGGTATCTCACTGTTGTTTAAATTTGCAATTCTCTAATGACAGTGATGGTAAGCACTTTCCCGTGTGCTTATCCATCTCTACGGATCTTCTTTGTTGAGGTGTATGTCCAGATCATTTGCACACTTTTTAATTGTGTTACTTGTTTTCTTATTGTTAAACTTTAAATATTCTTTGTATATTTTGCTACAAGTCCTTTGTTGAATATCTTTGCTTTGCAAATATTTTCTTCTAGTCTGTGGATTATCTTTTTGTTCTCTTTACAGTGTCTTTTGCATAGCAGACGTTTTAAATGTTTAATGAAGTTTTTCCTTCATAGATTGTGCTTTCTGTATTGTACCTAAAAATTTACTGCCAAACCCAAGGCCACCTTGATTTTTCCTCCCATGTTCTCTTCTAGAAATTAGTTTTGCATGTTATATTTGGGTCTAGCACCCATTAAGGTTTATGAAGATTTTTGTGAAGAGGGTAAGGTCAGTGCCTAAATTCTGTTTTCACATGTAGATATCCAGTTGTTCCAGTACTTTTCTTGTAAAGGCCATCTGTGCTCCACTGTATTTCCTTTACACTTGGCTGTATCCATACATGTGTATTTCCGGACTCCGTTCTGTTCGTTTGGTTTACTTGTTCATTTTTTGCCAGTATCACACTGTCTTGGTTACTGTAACTTCAGAGTAAATCTTGAAATCAGAGAATATCAGCCCTACTCATTCTTCTCTTTTAATATTGCGAGTCTTTCGCCTCTCCATAATGAGCTTTGGAATCAGTTTTTTGATATCCACAAAGCAACTTATTGAAATTTTTATTAAAATTGAGTTAATATAAAGATTAAAGTGGGAGAAGCTTAAATCTTGATAATATTAATTTTTTCTACCAATGAACATAAAAATAGCTTCCAGACCTGCTTTGATTTTTTTTATCAGAGTTTTGTAGTTTTCTTCACATAGATATTATAAACATACATACTTTGGGGCTGGTGAGATAGCTCAGCGGCATAAGTGCCTGCCCGGCAAGCACGATGTCCTGAGTTCAACTCCTCGAACCCACATAAAGGGAAAAAAGGGCCAGTGATATCACTCAGCTGCACAAGTGCTTGCTAGCAAGAGTGAGGTCCTGAGGTTAACTCCTGGTACCCACATAAAAAAACAAACAAACAAAAATACTCCCCAAAAAACCATACATACTTTGTTAGAGTTATACCTAAGGATTTCAAGTAAGTTTCTTTCTTAAATTTATACCTAAGTATTTCAAAAACTTCTTTGCTGTAAATGTAAACCAAATACATTTCTAAAAAGTACGTTGAAATGAGTTGTTGTTAAATGACTTGCTATTTTTTCTACTAATTTTTCAATTTAAGCCAAGTTGGTTTGCCGAAGTGGAAATACATTCAAATCTTCAACTTTTATTTATATCTAATGCTTCTGCTCATACAGACTTGTGATCAGTCAGACTCTACTTTTGGTTATTTGCATACTCAGGAGGTCAAGGGTCCCGAAAACTGAATATGGCATTAGAATTTACATTTGTTATAAAAAATAAAATGCATTATTCAGATCAGAATACTTTCATTGGGTTCTGGATCACATCCTTTCCAGAAGAATAATGAGGAAATTCTTATTTCTTTTTGATGGAACCCTCTATTCCTAGCTAAGTAAAAGCTCTGGATCTTAGAAGTAAAAACCTACCCATGTGGCTCAAATTTCTGTATTTTATTTGAAATTAAGACAGTGGCCAGCCCCCCTCTCAGCTTCAATTTCCAGTGACTGGAAAGTAACCACCCACATACCTCAGTACTAAAGTGCTATCAACTTAGGAAGCTGATACCTGGAGATCTCCTCATCTGCATATTGCAGTCCAGGCATAGCATAATATCAATCAGAGAAACACTTCTAGACCCTAGGAGGCAAATTTTCATGCTTTGATCCATTATGGGTGGTTTTTAAAATAAGTACTTTGAATCATTCCACTCCACAATGTACCATATAAAATAACAGCCAATTTAAGAAACGATTCCCCAGGAATTGTCCTGTCTAGACTCTGGTGTCAACTGTGCTTGTCTGCCTGGCAGAGACTTAGCTCTCCAGGTAACACGGTGGCCCGGAGCAGTTCTCTCTTCCATCAGAACTGGGACTGTGTCTTCTCCATGAGACCAGCCTCCTGCCCATGGCTTTTGGTTCCAGGAGGGCTGCCTGCCTTGCTTGCATCTTCTGAGGAGCCAGCCTAGGAGGATCACTGGTTTTGTGCCTCATGTGTACCTGTGGGCTCATTTGCTCAAGTTGTCAGCCTTGCAGGCTGTTTCACACATGGGCCATGGAGCCTGATGACCCTGTTCTAGTTTTTGGTGTCAAGTTGGACTCATCTTGAGGCCTCTCACCAGGTTCTTCCCCCTGAAATTCCCTCTTCTCACCACTGAAGCCGCCTCAAGGTCAAAACTCCTCATCTCAAGGGTATGACCTGAAAACTCTTGCCCAGCCAACCATCTCACTCCATAAAACAGAACCAATAAATGCCAGCTCATAAGGATGCTTCAGCCTTAATGTGATGGGGAAACTCTTTGGAGTTCTTTAGAGGAAAAAGGATATTTAGAAGCTAACTTGCATTACAGTTAATAAGAATATAGTTTTAAAATTACAGAGCCTCGCGACAGTTTCTCCAGTAAAAGTAGGTAATATAACACATGCATTTCCATTTTCAGGTCAAATGTGCCCTCGCTTCTCTGTCACAGTTTTATGGCGGCCCTTGGATGGAAGTCCTGAGATTTGAGTTTATTGATTTCTGGCATTGTGGCCTGTATTTTGAGCAACTCCCATAAAATGTACTTGGTAGTTATTATTTTCCTTTAAAGAATGTGACACTAGAACAAGTGTTTAATAAAGTGTTTTGAAAAGGCAACAGGCTGAAAAAAGCTGGGCAAAATTCAAGCTGAGGAAGAACTGAATATGCCTTTAATTATGTTGAATTTACAAGTAATAGGACAAGGCAGAATTAACAATTACTCTTGAGTGGAGTTGTAGGCCTCATAGAAGCACTGAAAGCTCCCCTTAAACTTCAGGAAAATGCGTAAAGGTGCTGTATCAGTATATTTTATTTTAAATATATCTTATTCAAGACACTGAAAGGTCTAATCAGTTTAATAATTCAGCCCCTTCAATAAACATTTTGTAGAAACTGATGGTTTTTCTCAAAACCACGTTTGGGTTTGATTTTGATTTTCTTTTCTCTTTATAGAGCTGTAGGATAGAAATCTTGCCATGTAGTCCTGATGTTTGTGAATTTTCAAGGAGCAACTACAAAGTAACTAGAAAGTGCGTACTGGAATTGCTACATGCAAGGCTGAAAACTCGAGTTAAACAAGTTTGAAGGCTTTAATGAAATGATTTCATTGATGTGTAAATAATTTAGTCAGTACCCAAAGAACTGCCTCAGCATCATTTGTCTTTAATAAGTCAAATAAGCAAATAAATAGGGTTCTGGCTGGCTCTTGTCTCTCACGATGTGACCCTGAGTCAAACCCCGTCTTGACCACAGGAACCATCCATCTTTCAAGCAGATTGTTCAAAGGGTAACAGACTGATCCTGAGCCCCGGGCCCATGTGCAATCTGTGCCACCCATATCACACCATTCCATCCCACACTCTTTGTAAGTGTAGCTCGGGTCTGCAGGTGAAGGTGGGTATGCTGGCTAGCAGGACTCCTGAAGCCCCTGGCTCTCCCCAGGGGACTTTAGGGTCTCTGTGTGCACACCGCATGTTCCCCATCCTAAGTTCAGCACTGCTGAGAGCTTTCAATTTCATCCCAGCAGCACGCATCAGATAAGCAGTCTTACTACCATCCCCGCCGTGTGCATGAGGAAATCAGGATTCAAAATTGTCTATCGTGTTGTACAAGGTTCTGTTGCTGGTGCATGTCAGCATCAGACTTGAATTTAAACAGTTGATTTCTTTTCTTTTTTTTTTTTTTTGTGGGTACTGGGAGTCGAACTCAGGACCTCGCACTTGCCAGCAGGCTCTTGTGCTGCTGAGAGATATCACCATCCCTTTTTTTCCTTTATGTGGGTTCCGGGAGTTGAACTCAGGACCTCACGCTTGCCAGGCAGGAGCTTATGCCGCTGAGCTATCTCACCGGCCCTAAACAGTTGATTTCTTAACTACTACATTATGCAGGGATATTCTTATGGGGTCTTCTAAGATACCCAAGTATTACAGAGATATTCAGAAATGTCAACAGGTACAGATTAAGCAGCTACCTGGGAGAAACTGATGTGCAGAGAATCCAGTGACGTCCCAAGAGCTCCACATGTACCAAGTCAGCAGCAGCTGGGAACCATTTCAGGGAATCTGCCTCCCAGTTGGAGCAGCGGCGTCATGAAGAACATGTAGTGTGTGTGTGTGTGTGCGTGTGTGTGTGTTTGTGAGATTCACGGAAGTGGCCTGGCCAGAATCAGAGATCACAGTGAATGAATCTCCCATCTTCCATCCTGGGGTTGGGTCTCAGTTTCCTCATCTGCCAGATGAAGAGAGTTAGATTTTAAAATCTTTTATGTACAATTTAATCACTAAATCAGTAGGACTTCATCACAGCCACGAAGACTGCACGATTATGGAATCAACTACTCTTCACCTTTCAGAAGTCCAGGCAGTAGTGCTATGACCCTGGTGGAAAATTTACAGTGCTGGTGCTGGCCATCTACCACTCTGCATTACCTGCTGATTGGGAAGCATGACCTCACCCTCTCTCCACCCCATGACCAAAGGACTTTGGGAGGCTTAAACTAAAGTATTATGGCTTTTCTCTAACTGCTTACTACCATCTTGGGCGAAATTTGCACTCATACGTGAATGGCTCCATCCTCCTTTATCCTTCCCCAGAGCCATTTCGTCCACCGGATTATGAGTCCTTGAATCAGGAAGCAAGATTTTACCTTTAATGTCCTAGAAAAGCACTGTAAGATATGTCACAAGGATGAAACAAAGTCATTTTTACCTGAGGCTTTGATAACCCTGTTAGTCAGATGCTTTTGCGTAAAGTATAGTCCTGGGTGAATTTACCCTGCCAGGAGTTAATGCATTTAGCAACAACGCATTATGGCAAATGCCACCGCCTGTCAGCTGTATAACATGAAGATCATAAAGAAACAGTCTGCTCTAAGTATCCTTTTATCTTTCATCTTCTCCCCAAAGATTGGCACTTGCTTCTTTTTTATTCAATCCTGGGAGAAAAGACCAGAGGATTCCTTCTGGATTTGGAATTCCATATAGAGCTGCAGTAGCTTTGTGAGCCTTATGATAGTTATTTTTTTCCTTGCCCCAAACTCAACATAATTTGTATTCTGGTTTTAAAAACACCATTTTAGGTGACCTTTAAGATGCCCTCTTAAAATAACTGACATGCTAGATGGCAGATCTCCATATATGCAGGGTCATTGTTTATCTTTTGATATATTCAGAAGTCTGCTTTCTGGTGTTTATGTGCCTCCAGATAGACTTATTATATATCATCTTTCTTATTATCATTAGCATTCCGATGCTTGTTTTCTTTACTTTATCTGTTAAGCAGAAGTATATTTAGTGTTCAGAGTGATACATCATAAAGGTAGAAAAAGGTGAACCCTTTGATATATTACAAGTCTTTCACAGCATGAAATAACTATTGCCTATTATTTTACTCCTGACATTTTTATTTTTAAGGGAATTTCACTTGATTTGTGGTGCTGACACCTTTGATATGTTGTTTCCAGTGACCTTACATCCAAAATCAGTAGTGTGTGACATTTGATGGCCCAGATAAAAAAAAAAAATTAATGGTGGAAGAGAGGGTTTATTTTCCTGGTCATAAATTAAGTTTAAATAACTCTGAATTTATTTTAAACTCTCCAGTACTTTTTACTGTCCAAGCAATAAGTGTATTTATTACTGGGGGCCTACCTGGGCTTCCTAACAGAGCCTTTTGCTTGGCTGCTTTGAATCTTTTCCTTCTTTCCCATGGAAGGCTCACCTTAGCTGATTTGCTGTTTTACCTTACCTGACTAGGCTGATTTGCAGACTGCTCTCTATTTTCTGCAAACAGGGACCAGAGAAAGAGCAGCTTATCAGAGAGCTAAACCCAAATTGTTTTGTTGACAATCAGGTTAAGAAAAGCAGGAGTTCATAAAATGTTCACAGATGCAGGTAATTTGGTCCTGATTCTGGGTTCTGATGTGGCATTAGAACAAGTAGAGACCCACGCATGAGCTGCCATCGCCTGATCATTTTGTAGCCCTGTGTTGAAGGGCACATTTGTTTCTGATTTAATTCCCACAAAATGAAGACACATTTCTCCACTTATTTGTTACATGTCCACGTATGTGTTTCAGTGCTCTTTCATTAGATGTGTCATGGTCTTATACTGAGGATTTCTCAATTTAAAAAGTTTTAAGATTTAAAATATTCTGTTTGAAAATTGCCTTCTATTTTTAATTGAGATTTAATTCACAAACTATAAGATTCACTATTTTTTCTTGTGGTTTTCTTTGTTTTAATTTTTTATTAGTACAGTAATGTTTGTGTTACATAATGGTTACATTCTTTGGGGGCAGTTGATACATGCACATAACATCACAGTTTTTTTTTTTAATCCCTTTTCCATCCCCTTCTTCCCCTTCCCTTTATCTCTTGATTTCTTCTCATTTGAAAAAGATCTATCTCCCTATTTCCTATTATCTTAAAGTGCACAATTCAATAGTTTTTAGGTTATTCATAAAGTGTACAACTTCACCCTTATCTAATTTCAAAACATTTCCCAACCCGATAAAGAAGCCCTGTACTTATTAGCAGTTACCAAGGTTCGCCCTCTCATTCTTCCCATTCCCAGACCCGAACAACCAATCATCTACTTCCTTTGGCTATGTGTTTGTTAATTTTGGATATTTAATATTTAATATTTATGGAATCATACAGTAATAATTATTTCATGTAGCATGATGTTTCTAAAGTTAATCTATGCTGTAGCATGTTACCAGTACTTCCCTCCTTTGATGGTTGGATAATATTCCATTGTATGGATATACCACATTTTGTATACACATTCATCAACTTATACAGAATATCACAGGCCAGTAATTTATAAGGAAAAGAAGTTTATTTCTTGTGGTCCCAGAGACTGGGAAGTCCATTATTAAGGAGCCAACATCTGGCCAGGGATTCTTGCTGTATCATCCCATGGCGGAGGAAATCACATCATGAGAGTGTGAGAGAGAGCGAGACAAGAGAGGGCTGAACTCATCTGGTGCTGCTATTAACCCATTCAGGAGGACAGAGCCGTCATGACCTCACCACCTCCTAAAGTCCTATCTCTCAACACTATTGTGTTGGGGATTATGTTTTCAACACATAAACTTTAGGAGACACATTCAAACCATAGCACTTTCCTGTGTTCCATTGTTCATAATTCATCCCAAGGAATTAACTTAAAATGGAAGCGCTCAGTAATAATTAGTGGCTACCTCCTCCTGGGAGATCTCTCTACATTTGAGAAGTCTCCAAACCAGGGGGACATTGGGATTTAAAATGGCATAGTTGTGAGTCATGGCACCTGTGGGGCCAGGGTCCTCTGAGGAAAGAGTGTCTTGAGTTCAGCAAACCTATGACAACGTCCCATGTTATCCTTAATGTATAGACGGACAGGCGTGTGACTGGCAGAATAACAACCTGACACTGAGCTGAGAAGTAAAAGCAATCCACCAGGTGACAGAATTATGGTGCAAAAACATCTTGACAGTCAGAAATGATAGCCTCAAACTCATTGAATTTAATGGTGATAAACATAAGGTTGTGTTATCTGGATAAATAATTGATGACACACTGCAGGATGAGAGGGGCTGACTAGCAGCCATCAGGGGTGAAAAACTCCAGGATTTCAGGTGACTGTCAGGGCTGCCAAGAGGCTACTTGTATTGTAGACTCTTACAGTTCCCTGCCATAATTAGAAGTGTTTGATACATTTTATTTGGCTTTGAGCAAACACATTTTTAAAGGAAAATGATAAACGAAGAGAGGGTTAAAGAAGGAGGAAATGATGATGAGTAGGAGATCTCATCGTACAAGCAGTGGTTGGGAGATTGGGACAGCCTTAGTCTGATTGTTCTATGATTTCCACCCACCTGAAGGGAGGTGAGAGGTAGCGGGAAATGGAGCTAAAGATGGTGGGAGGCATCTCACGTTTTTGTAAGTTGTGAGTGGGTTGTGGCCAGATGATCACTGCATTCTTTCCAGATCAAAAAGCTAGGCATTCTTCACCACATAAACCAGAGAGGCATGTGGTCCAGTGTCAGGGCAGTGTTCCATTCAAGACTAGTTTAGCTGCCAGGTTTTAAAAGTCACTTCCATTAAACATTAACTTTTCTCAACATTCTGTTTGCCTCATACTCGCCCTGATCCATCAGTCCCCCCTCCCCCCTGCTGCTCTGTCTCTTCCAAAAGTCCCCAGAAGAGAATTAACATTTGCCAAGCACTTGGTATGTTCCAGGTCTCTTCTACACAGAAGATCTCATTTAATTCTCATGGAAACCATGCAAAAAACATATATTACTCTTATTATGCCCATTTCATGTATGAAAAAGTGGCATCACAGGAACCATCATTTGCCTAAAGTCATAGCTGCTAAGTGGACCATGGGATTTGAGCCAAACTCTGCCCACTGCCTGTGGCAGCTGCCTCCCAGAGCTTAGCGAGGTTCACCTGCAGGTGGCCTGCACTGTTTGCTCTGTTAGGTGTATCTGGTACCACACTGTCAGCCTGGCATTTGACCTGGGGACAAAGGACTAGGCCAATGTTATGCGGTGGCTTCTTTTATCTTTCTTTTTTTTTCTCACTAAGAAAATTTTCCTCTGCTGCATTGTTTCCTCTTCCAGGCAGGATTCCTCTGCTTCTGGCCTTCTCAGCACCCAGGGTGCATGTCAGTCTTTCTGCCACTCCCTCAGAAACACACTGTAGAATGAGCTGATCCAAGAAGAGAATCCGAGTGACAATATCATATTTCCTTTTGTATTAGTCACTTTTCTGTCACTGAGACAAAATACTGGCTATCCAATATTAAAGAAAGAGAGGTTTTCAGAGGATTCAGTCCATGGCTGGTTAGCTCCAAGGCAAAATGGCATATGGAAGGGCCTGAAGGAGGAAAGATGCTCACTCTGTGGGAGCCAGGAAGTAGAGACAGAAGAGAGGAGCCAGGAACAAGAATACACTCTTCCGGTCACACCTCCAGAGTCCCACCTCCAGCCAGGCCCAACCTCCTAACAGCACATTCAGCACATACTGTCCCCACGATCCAATCGCCTTCCAAACACATGAAACTCTGGGGAACATTTTAGAATTAAACCTTTACACCTTTACACTGCTGCCCAGGCCAAAAGCTTGCCCTGCTCAGGTTCATTTCATTTGTCATTTATGCAGCTGGTTCTGCTCTGTTTCCTTGGTTCGTGCCGTCCTATTCAGAAGGCTCTGCTTCTCTTATGAGAGCAAAGGAGATTGGCTTTCTATGCCCAGTGTCTAATTCAGTGCCTGGCAACAAATGTTTATCAGTGAATGAGTGAGTGAATGAATGAATGGATGCTTAACTGCTACTTTCAGATAGCACTGAACTACCAACAGGGTGTCCAGAATTCTACTACTTTCCCACCTGTCTGAATCCTCGGCTGCTCATGAGAGTTCTCACTTCTGAAAGTCAAGTACATTTATAAATATGTAGTCCTTAGATGTCACACTTGTACAATATACAGTCTGGTTAATCAAGTAATTTATCAATGAAACAAAGTCCCAAGAATTTGTTCAAAAAAAAAAAAAAAAAGGAAAAGAAAGTAAAAAAGAGGAAAATGGATTCTGTTCACCAGACCTTATCAGAGTCACACCAAGGGTATTTTTGAAAGCTTTTCTCCCTCAGAGAATTGCAAGAAATCTGAAGAACCATGCCTACTCTTCTTGCTCCCATTTGCTCCATGGAGGAAAAGCCAGGCAAAGCGAGAGCAATAGAGGAAAAAGGGAAATGGGGCCAGAAAACTCTATTCAGTGGGAAGGAAAATGCTAACCTATCCTGCAGCTTCCCTGTGGAAGAAGGAGGTGCGATCACTCTATCAGGTCAGAAGACAAAGCTTCAGGGAAGGAAGTTGACCTTCACCTGGTTGGGGCTGAACACAGAGGGAAGCCCTGCGGCATTTTCCAGTGGAGGAGTCTATTGAGCGGGAATGCAGCATCTCATTAGCAGGGGGTGCTGATAATGATCTGATGAGCCCTTTCATCCATTACTGATGGATGCCTTCCAGAAGACCCCCACACGGAGCTCCTCAGCCAATTGCGTGAACCCCTTCCCCCCTGGTCTTCATCATTAACCCCAACACTCCTACTGCCAGGAACTCATGCTTTGTTAATGGCTACCATGTTCCCACACTTCTGATTTTTCCTGGAGGCTCAGGAGAGTCAGGAAGTGCGACAAAGAAAGACATTCCTTGACTTTGGTTATCTTTTGAAATTTCAGCAGAAATGCCTGACTGCTCACAGCTAGTAATGGTGAGCAAATGGCTGTGAAAACCAGGACCCCCCCTCCCAGTTGAGACCTCACTCCCAACACCGACTAATTGATTAACCAAGGGCTCTTGAAGAGAGTGATTTGAAGAGGGTAATTTATAGAGATGGTATCTTTTGTCATCATTTGTCTTTGAAAACATAGAAGAAAACTGCTTTCAAGAGGATGTAGCCCGCCAACATGAGCAATGGCGGACGGAACATCATCAGTTACAGCAGACTGCTCAATTTTGTACCTTTCAAATATCCAATAACCACAAAGGAGAAAAAACCCACATCTTCACTCCCTGTGTTTTAAAGTTTTCCAGCACTGGCTTATGAAAATATTTGGGGTTGTTCACTGCTCTGCTCTCTGTAGCATAAACATTTATTTAAATGGGGCTGTCTCTAGTAATGAAGAATGAAGGAAAAACAATGGTCTGATTTTGACAAATTAACTTGTGATTTGGAGAGTCAGTGAAGCAGGGAAGAGACATTCCTAACTATACTAATTAAATGAGCTTGCAACATTTATTTTAATGCAATGGAACCAGCCGTATGAAGATGAACATTTTAATTTATTTTGCAGTGACATTATGAAAAATTTCACTGCTGCAGATTATCTACAAAAACAAATCTCATCGGCATCTAGGTTTGTGCAGGAAATTTCCATCTTTCACATGAGCCTGACCTTCCCCGTGGAAGCAAGTGTGAACGAGCTAAGTTACTTGGAAAGTTTTTCTGAAGGTTGTCTTTCCACTGAGGCTGGGCTTTATGTTCAAATGACTTCCGTGCCAAACACATCCATTTTTCATGGTGCAGTGTAGATGAAAAATTCTGAATCCATTCTATGGGGAATGCAAATATAGCTCATTAGTTCTAAAACATTTTTCATGAAAGACTGCAGAGTATTTGTCGGCAGATGAGGCTGCATATATTCAGCCAGGAATGAATACCACATGTCCCGCTAATTATTTTTTAAAGTTGTTCTTTTCCTCTCTGGCACCCAGTAGCTATTGAAAATAGGAAACAATATGAAAAATGGAGAGTGAGCTTAGCTTTGACGTTATTCTGCTCTTGGTGTCTGGTGTGTGTGTATATGTGTGTATTTTTTTCTTCCTATCTCTACATGCAGCCATATTCTAGGAAGAAAAGGTAGCTTTGTAGATGATTGAAGCCTTTTGCTTATTCTGGAAAAAAATAGAGTGCTGTTGACTCTGGAGAGGCAAGTATGGCCTGAGGTCAGGGTTCCTGGAACCTTTTCCTCAGCCTACAGCCACCATGGCTGGGTGACTCTGCACCAGGCAGACAAAATGGTCGCCTTCCAGAAAGGGAGGGGTGGGCTGCTAGCTCCTGACCACTGCCACCACCACAATATGAATGTCACACAGGCCAGAGGTGTCTTCCCTGCTGATATTCCCTTTGAAGCTCTGCCAAGGAGCTGCAGAGGAGAGCAGGCCACACTCCTCATCAGGGCAAGAAAGGAGCTGGGGAGAGAAGCTGTCTCAGCCAGTGCAGCCCGGTGATGACCACATGAGGACTAGCGGATACAAGTCATTCTGCTCTGAGGCCCTCCTAGCTCCCAACTCCAACAGAAGGGGCCGGAGATGATCTGGCTAGGCCACATTGCTCTAAAAAACATCGGTTCCCATTTAGGGTCTCTGTGTGATCCTCAGACGCTTCTTATTCAAGCCACTACATGTTATTGTAATGAGAAGAAGCCATTGTCTCTCGGTATCCTGGTCAGTTCTTTGCAGGTGTGGCCTCAGTGCCCGCTGATGAGTTTCTCATAGGATCTGCATTTACTCATGGGAGCCAAACTATCCAGCCCCCAGGCCTTAGCCTGCTGGGGTCTTGAAACCCCACTCCTCTGGGCTGCCTTCAGAGCTCTCCTATCTGCCCGGGGCATTCAGGTCATCCTATCATCCCAGGGCATTCATGGGATAGGTGGCTGTTGCCCCAATAAACATGTTTGGACTGTGGGGTGGGTGGGATTATTAACCTGGATACAAAATCTCAGTTTTCTGCCCCTTGACTGGAATAACTCGAGCTCAGAAACGCTTATGCTTCCCATGAGCTTTGTGCGAGTACAGGCAGCTCAACAGTGTCCTGGAGATCAGCCCAGTCTGCATTTAGGCTGAGGAGCAAGAATTCCAGCCCTCTTCCTCCAGGTGTCATGCAGCAGATGTCCCCTGCAGAAGACAGGTTGCTGAAATGGATACAGTTGTGTGGGGGTGACAAGAAGTTTCCTCAGGCATGCCCAAGGCATTATTTAGAAAAGTAACTGCTACTGCTGTTTCCTCAATAGAGGATATTGCTTCCAATCTAGCTCCCACCCATCATTTGAGGAATGTCTATTTTGCATAAAAAAAAGTCAAGAGAGGAGAGAGAGAAACAGAGATTGAGAGAGAGAAGAGAGAAGAGAGAGAGAGAGAGAGAGAGATGTTCTCATGGCAGTGAATTACAAGCCAATCTATTCATAGGACAAATTATTCCTACTCTGTTTTCTTCCCTACCACCTTCCTGCAAAAGCCAAATAAACCAGTTAAGGATTAGGAAAATTTCAACTCACAGGGCAAGAAGGACCTACTTAGGGTTCTGCTGGGGCTCAGCTGATTGCCCCATGGAGGTGTCCTACGGTATTCTGTAAGATGAGAGAATTAGGTTTGTTGCAATGAGGGTGATATATTTGGATGTGAGTCCCTAAAAAAATCTCAGAAAATGATCTGCAGAGATCCTGCCCCACCCTTCCCTCCCACCCCAGGTGCTTTAATAGGGCTTCAGATCCCTGCCTAAGCCCCAAACAGCCTGGCACACAACAGGCTTGTGAAATAAGTTATAGGACAATCTTTTTGTAGAAAAAAGAGCATCCTGAGGTGAAAGTGGACCTTGGCAGTGGGAACTTCTGCAGAGGCTTCCAAATGCAGGGTGGACAGACCACCTTCTCCTCCCCAAAACTGGCCTATTGGCTACTAGCTCCTAATCCTGAAGGCAGCACAGTATGGTGGCCCAGGAGGAACTATGGAGCCTCTGAAACCTGGCTCTGATGTCTGCAAACCCTGTCTCCTTGGGCTAGCTATTCCCTGTGTCTTGATTTTCTTGTCAGTAAAATGGTGATGGCAGTAATAAGGCCTTCTTCATGGGTTGTTGTGAGGACTAAATAAAATAAGTTACTGAAAGCACATAGAGAAATCCATGGCTTATAGCTATAGTAATGGCCCTGATCCAGCTCTCCAATGGCCCGTTGGAGAGACAATAAAAGATGGAATTAGACATCTTACACCCTCATACAACTAAAGGGGATGTTAATAGCCACTAGTTCAATTCTTGTTTTACAGATGTGAAGACAAATCCTGAAGTGGAACTGACTCGTTCAAGATCTCAGTGCTGACATTTACTTCCGGAGTCCTCAGTTAGGACTTTGAAACATGCTGCACAACATGCAGAGACTCAAGTTCCAACCAGGCAGGGCACCAACATCACTGCTGAGTTGACAAATATTTAGAAGAGCTCTGTAGCCGGCACCCTCAAAACTTTATGACACAGTTGGGAAGATAACGTCTGTGACAATGGAGGAAATCGCCTATTGCATCAAATAACGTGCACCCTGCACACAGTAAACTCATGGGAGGCAGAATAGAGAGTGGAGCAGGCGCGAATCACCTTTACTAACTCCCAGGATGGTTGGTTCCAGAGGGCACAGCAGCGGTCGGCCTGGTTCCAACCTCACCTTTCCCCTGGAAGAGGTACTCTGCCCTCGGTTTCTCCTGTAGCAGCTCACACATTCAACCTGAATTACAACTTGTATGGGCAGAGAAAAGAGGGCTCCTTTATTTGCCTATGACTAAGTAAGGCTTTCTCTTGAGCTCCCACTGGCAGAAGGGAAAGTGTACTAACTCCTAATCCTGTTTATATTCAGTCTAGAAGACTTGGTCCCTTAAGCGGTGTCAAGACTTTCTTTGGTAATCATGTTCCACATCTCAGAGTCAGCCCACCTGCCCCTTCTTTTCCTCTGAGGATGTTCAGATGTGTGGAGGATGGGATGAGGATTGAGGAGGTCACACTGAGCGGAGCAGATTTGGGCTCCTGGGTGTGAGGGCCTCAGCCTCCTCTGCTCCCCAGGGTGATGGCTGAGTACTCCTAGGTGCTGCTTGTTCTGTTGACCATGGGGGATAAATCAGCTGCTGCTGGAACTGGTTGCCTGTTATTTCCTACTTGAGAGGACTCTCTGGCGCCCTTCGGTGCTGCCTCGGCCTTCCCTAGCTTGAGGGGATCCCATCCGTAGCTCTTAACATAGAGCTCCTTCTTCCCTCTTGCAGGGATCCCCTCTGGCCAGACTATGCACAGCTTCTAGGTCCTGCCCTATGTCACATAGACCCTAAGACATGAAAGCCAGATCTTAAGATCTGTCTGTGCACACTGCCACAGCAAGAGGCCAAGGATTGGGTGGCTTAAATGGAAATGTGTTAAATGGAAACCTACAAGTACCGCCTACGCGGTCCGGCAGGGTCAGTGTCTGGTGACTTGCAATGGCCACCTTCTCACAGGGTCCTTCTCACAGGGCTTTCTGTAGCATTGATTTCCTTTGTGTGTGGAAATCTCTCTCTCTCTCTCTCTCTCTTTCACACCAATTCTACTGGATTAAGATCCTACCTTTTTAATTTCGTTTAACCTTACCTTCTAAAAGCCCTATGTGCAAATACAATCACAGTGATGTTTGGGGTTTCAACATAAGAATTTGTGGATGACACAATTCAGTCCATAGCAGTCTCTCTCTACCTGGTCACACTGTGAGGCCAAGTTCCCAGGGGAAACCGGAGAGGAGATTTCTTTCCAGAGTTCAAAATAGGGTAGAAGGGACTGTGGCCTTTCCTGGCCAAGGTATTATCTACTTCAGGAAAAATGGTATGTATGTGGCTTGTAGATGAGGAAAAGAAACTAAGATGACATTTCTAACAGCAAAGCAGAACACCTGAGACTTGGGAGATGCGAGTTTTAATCTTTTAATGATTTTCTGTGTGACCCCAAAGTGACATAATCTCCTCTTGGGTTTTATTCCTTCTTTCTTAATATGGGAGGCTGTTGACCTACTTCTTAAGGTGGTTGAGAGGAACTGGCAAAGGACATAATTGCAAAAGTCTTTTCTGCAGATATAAAAAAAATGCTGTTAAATGATATAAATAAGAATAATGGAGAATAACCCTCCTTTCAAAATTCATGACATCTGAAGAATAAACCAGGAGCTCAAATAACTGAAATTTCAGTTCCCTATAGCTTGTAGGATTGCTTAGAGGGAAAATGAGTGTTCCCATCTAGGGGGTTAAGGGAAAGCTTGGGGAAAGTCACCTAACTGAAGAGAGATGGATTCTATGAAATTCAGGACGGCACACAAAACATTCTGCATAATCCTCCAGTGGCAGTTTGTCAAAGAGAAGCAAATCCTTCAGGACATTCTCTTTAATATACTTTTAGTAAATGTTTTATTGTATTGGATTATGGGAATTAGGGGAATGAAGGATCCATACCGTATTTTTCAAAAGCAATATTTTTAGAATCACAAATTATATTGAAATTTTTATACTAAGAAAATAAAAACAAAGATCAGAAGAACTAAACAGCATTTATATATGTCTCTACAGAGATATATATGTATATTAGCAAATTGAAATATAGCAAATACACACAAAAACACCCACATAAAAGAGATGCAAATTATATTTTTGACACATTTTCAGCACAATCACCTAATACAATTTTCTTTTATAGGCAGAGGTAATAAATAGTGCAAATGTATATTTATGGTGTGTTTGACAAATGCATTTGCTTTGAGTCAGAGGGAAAAGCTCCAGTGATTTTACCATTGAAATGCTTCTCATCAACCTTGACTAAATTGCTCTTCTTTCTTCTGACTTTCTCACCGTGACCGAGTCTGAAGAGGGAAACACCTTTTGGTCCCAAGCTTGGTGCCTGCAGGGAATGAGGATTTGGAGCCCACCTGAAGCTCAGGGTGTTCTTTGTTTTGTGTGTTTCCCTCTCATCTCCCTACGACTGCGTGCTCCTTGAGAGTGTGGCCAGGGTCTGCTCCTTCTCTGCAGATCCTTCAGTCTTTAGGACAGTGGCTTATTTTTGTGGGCGCATCGTCCACTTTACTTTACTCACTTGGGCTCACAGAATGTAGGGACTCAGACATTTGCCCTGTGTCTCCAGAAGATGCACTGCTTCTGTTTCTGAGGCTTGGAGCAGCCTTGTACTCTTAACCCAAGATCCGAGAGTTGTTCATAATTGGTGAAGAAAATTAAGTTCTCTCCTTGAAGTACGTCCTTCTCTCTAGTGTGTCGTGGGAGGGTTCAGATGTTATCAGGATAGTTTGTTCAGAAGGTGCATACTTCAGACTAAATAAGAGGAGAGGGGCATGTCCTACAGGTCCAGGTAGGTGAGGAGCAAGCCCAAAAGCTCAGCTCCTGAAAGAACAGGTTAGCTGGAGGGTAGAAATAGAAAATGAGGATCTGGAACTTTGACCCTTAGCTAGAGAGCCCCTGTCCCCCTCAGGCTGTCCCCAGGAAAGGCTTTGGGTTAGATTATTGCCAGAGGAAGTCTGTGGGTGAATCCGTCCTCAGAGCAGGGACAGGGAACATCTCACAGGGACAGAGGGACAAGGAGAGCCGAGGATGTGTGGTAATATAGACATGAAGACGTCACCAGGCCCAGGCACCATCTTTGTCATCAGATCCCAGTGGTGCTTGCCTTGGGGACAGTTTCAGGAGAGAATGCTTGGATGTTGGTGATGAATTAAATAACAGAGATTTATCTGGTGCATGGCCCTTTCTCCTGAGTGCCATGAACCCAGAGTGATCCTGAAGACAGCAGACTTGCCCAGGAGGCATTGATGCACTCTGCACTCTTTGTGCGGCCCTTCCCCAGCTCGTCTCTCCTTCTTAGGTTCCTGCTGTGGTTAGGAGGGCCTTGTTAGGAAGGGCCAGGAGCTTCCTTCCTTTACATATGCACACCTCTCTACAAGCCTGAAAAGGAGACCAAAACCACCCCACCATGCAGCTGGGAACAGATACATTTAAATTTCTTTAAGCTTGGGTGACATCCTCGGATGAGGAGCTCTAAGTACCAAGAATTATTGTTATTACTACATAGTTACTGCCTGGCACGCAGAGAATTACCCTGCCCTGCTGTGTGAAAGATGTATAGTGGGATGGGGAAGTGTAGAGGGAGGAAAGGCATGAAGACAGCAGGAGGATGCAGAATAAAATCTGCTAAAGAGGAACAGGGACCGCCACATGTGCCACATGCATGGGGACTTCCACCAGCCACAATCTTATAGTTGGAGACAAGAAATGTCTTCTTCCCACTAAGCAAACATAAGATATCATTAAGATACTAAGAGAAGAAGCCCAGTGTGGGGCTTAAAGCATGGTTTTAAATCCCAAATCCAGCACTGTGTGTGCCTCAGACAAGCTTGTAAGCCTGTCTGGACATCCATTTGTGGTACCTGGTACATAGAAATCACCAAATAATTATAGCAATTATTATTACTACAAATACTATGGTTATTATTAGGCCTTGGTCGAATTGTCAGTGGCTGGCAGAAGAATCTGGTACATAGTCATAAGCACCAATTTCCAACAGAGCCAGAATTTTCTGAGAAAGCTCGTCAAAGAGATCCAGGAGACAGAGAAAGGGGTCAAATGGACACTTACCAGAATTGCCAAGGGCCCTGGTGGGGGTTCTCAATTCAACCTAAAAACAGTTGTTGAGAAGTGGCCAATGAACTCTGGGTTTCCGTTTGTGGAAGAGGAGCCAATATGGCATGCAACTGATCACTGAAGAGAAAGATCGATAGCCCACATCCATCTCCCCAGCAAGAAATCCTGAAACTATTTTGGAAAGCAGTGCTGCCTGCTGTGCTCCCCATTCATCTCCAAGGCATTAGAAGTGGATGTACAGCCGAGTGGCCTTTACGGAAACTTATCACATCTCTGCTTCCAGCATACACACACGGCTGGGACAGCTGTGTGCTTAGTCACATACAAGCTTTTCAGCGCCCACAGGAGCCTGCTGTAAGAAATATCAAGCATGTCGGTGCTCACTGAGAACTAATGATAGGGGAGCCAAGCATCCAAGAAAAGATGCCTAACAGCACCAGGGGAGAAATGTCAGGAGAGGACAGTGTGCGCAACTGGGGCTTAGACTCAAACCTTTTCAGCTTCGGTGCTCAGGGGATGTTTGGACCCATTCCTGTGGGTCCTGGGGCAACTCAACATGAGAACCCCTGTCTAAAATGCAAATATACTCCCCTCTGCTGTCAAAGCAAGATAAAAAATGATCAAGTCTTAATAACCAGTTACCGGGTCCACAAATGGATTAAAGTTGGTTATTGGATTGCTTCCCATCCAGTTGTTTGAACAGATCTGATAATGATTTGGGGATGCACAACTGAAAGCCCCATCAGGAATTTATTCAAAACAACAGATTCATGCCAAGTAAAACCCTAATATGTGTGTGGCAGGAGCTGCCAGGCTGTTGGATATGCCAGGTGCCCTCTGTCTCTTGCATTTCCCTCACTTCCTGTTTTTCTTTCTTCCCTCCTATTTTGGTCTGTTCTTGAAACAGTGGAACCTCCAGGGATGAGCGTGCTAAGTTGCCACTCAGAGGGGTATCAACTGAAAGGTTTCCTTCCCACCATTCCTCTTAGAATCTCCTGAATTATTTCTGAAGCTCCTCTATTCCTTAAACTAATGAAACATAAATACTTTTTAAAAGATATAAATAAATACCTCTACTCAACAGAACAAATTGTGGAACACCAAGCAATTTAAATACATTTTATTGATTCTTTTCTATTTCAGGAGAACAAGGCCACCCAGAGGGCAGAAAGACATGTGGGATATCCAACAAAGGGTCAGATGTACCTCATACACATACATTTTGGAAGGAGAGGAGGCCTTTTTTTGTTTTTTTTTGTTTTGTTTTGTTTTTTTTAAGAAATAGAAGCCAATGTTGTCTTTATAAAACACAGAATTGTGCTGCTGCTGTTACTTGCTTCGGAAGGAACTGGACATTTCAATTGCTGGGACAATTTCACAATGGACTGGACAGGGTAGAGCTCAAAGTAGCATGCAAACACAGATGGAAAAAATGCAAATAAGTACACAGCTTGTTTACAGGCTGGGACATTTCCTGATCCATGCTGGACTTGAAGAGGGATAAAAAGTTTAGAAACTAAAGTGAAATCTGGAGTGTCACACATGCCTACCACATGGCTGCGAAGTGCAGCATGACACACCATCAGGTTAGACTGAGTGCACAGGAAAGTCATTTCATTTTTCCTTATTGCTACCACATCAGGGGACTCTGTGCATTTGGACACATTGTCTTTACTTATACAATTCTTGGAGAGTTTTCTATTTTCCTTTTTAAAGAAGGAAATCTGCCTTTCCCACGTCATTCTATTTTGTTTTGAGCCCACTTCTTCCACTCCCTTTCTTGGGCTCCCAAACAGCAGCCAGAGGTTCCAAGTTAGTAGGAGTAGAGTAAGGGGAAAGAACCAACCCAGCCTCTCTCCCAACCAAGGGAGAAGCAAGTCCTAATAAGTGGGGGGAAAGAGAACACCAGAGAATCCCAGGAAGGAGGCCATTTTGAAACCTGCTCCTTACCCTCATTCCAGACCTTTGGTGAGTTAATTTAGACTCAGAAACAAAAAGAAGCTGCACCATCTTTTTTGTAGTTGTTAGAATTTCATTGGGATGTAAAATGAGGACAGAGGTGTGTGCACCTTCAGTCCCAGTTATAACACGGGCTTTAGGGACTTGATGAATATGGCCTGTGTTGCCCTTTCTGTGGAGGAGGATTAAGGAGGCCACACCAGAGTGTGAGGTCATGGGCTATTTTGAGCCCTTTTACTTGAAGCAGTGAAGGAATAAATCTGCTGGACTAAAAGTTTTCAGCAGATAACCAGTTTGGTTCTTTAGAAGAAAAAAAGCACTAGAGGAGCAAACCACCTCACATGCAAATGAGAGGAGCAAATACTTTTGTTTGTTGGAGATTAATTTTTATGGAAAGTTGTACATTGCAGATTGTGATCAACCTGACACATTCTCTCTCCTGCTCCTTCTCTCACTTGGCTTTGAGGAAATGCTCTTCCAAGCTGGAGAATTCATCTTGTCTGATTAATGATGCGTACATAGAGATTTTAGTCTCCTCTTCCTTTTCTTGGTCCTTTTTATTCCGTTGTTTGCTGTTCTACCACCCTGCGGATAGATGGTTCTGCCATGATAAATGTAAAGTTTGCATAAGCCATGTAACAGCAGGACAGCCTATTATCACTGTACATTTTCCATGGCTGTGCAAACCTCTGTAGGCTATTTTATTGCTAATAGATCCACAGAGAAACAGTAGTGATTTTACGACTCTTTTTAAAATGGAAATTCATGTTTGAGAAATACAACTGGGAGGAAACAGATGTAAACCACTTAAGCATTTGGAGAAAATTGAGATGCACACTCTTATTTACAGACCTACATAGCCTCCATCGCTTTATTTTCAAAATTAAAATAAGCAATCTGTTTACCATGGGAAATGAGGAACTGTAAACTTGTTGTTTTTCCTGTTACATGGCAATGGTCGCCATCGTTGTGTTTAATGGCAGAACTGAAGCAGGGTGGCAATTTTTTTCCCCTTAGATTTTATTGTCTATAACCCATTCCCTCTGTAATCTGCGTGAGAGGTAGGCAAGTGGGAAAGATTTTAGTATGTCTGAATTCACATTATGCTTTAACAGCTAAAATGATTACAAGACACATTAGAGGGATTTTAACCAGGTATTTAACATTACCTGTAAATTGTTTACAATATCTGAAGAGTCGCCCTGTACAAAAATGTTTTTATTTGTCCAAACACAAAAGCACAACCCACCCCAAACCATTGAGTTGTCTTGTGTCCCAATCTTCTCTTATCTTAAGGAATTTGAAAGATATCATGTTTTGAGAAGGATATATAAATTGAAGTATCATGAAACAATACACCAACGAGACATTTGTGCATCCAGCTCATCAGAGAAGTTCTTTATAACACATGGAGGCTCCTCTTATTTTTGTTTTTATCTTAGATATTTATATTTCTAGGTTTAGAGCTCAAACTTTTTTGTTGTGGTAAAATATACATTACATAAATTTTACTATTTTTACCATTTCGAAGTTTACAATTCAGCAGCATTAAGCGCATTCATGTTGTTGTGCAAACATTGCCATCACCCATTTCCAGGACTTTTTCACCTCACACTGAAGCTCTGTGTGAGCTCTGCTAAAGCAACAATTCCTCAATTCTTGCTTTCTCCCAGCCCCTGGTAACCCCTAATCTACTCTCTGTCTCTGTGAATTTGCCTACTCTAGGTACCATAAGTGGAGTCATATTTATTGTCCTTTGGTGTCTGACTTATTTCATTTAGTGTAATATTTTCAATATCCACCCACGTGGTGACATGTGTCTGTATTCCATGCACTTTTGAGTCTAGATAAGATTCCAAGGAGTGTCTATGCCACGCTCCACTCAGCTATCCACTCATCTCTCAATGGTGCTTTGACTTTTAGTACTGAGAGAGGACCCCCAGTACCATCAGCGAAGGGTGGCCTGCTCACTCCTGAGCACTGCAAAGCAGGCTGCAATTAGCTAACGAGTGTTAAGCAGTGCCCAGAAGGTCTGCCAAATCCATCAGGGAGGTCCCTGGAAACTATCAATTTCTGAGCTCTGTCATTACTGGCCGTGTGAACTTTTTGCTTTAATTGTAAAACTTTTTTTTAAACGTGAAGAGAAGCTAAACTACACCGTGTTAGAAACTAAAATTCTTCTCAGAGACAAGATATGGTGGATTTCAGGCCAAAGTCAGAATGAAATGTGTCTCCAACCCCAATGACTCCCCAAGTCATTCATGTCTGCTCGTGGGGGAAAGACTTTAAGTTGCATCAAATGAGGCACAGCCACAGTGAACCAGGCTCAGAGCTCGCCCATCCCACTCCCTACTGTGCTGCTATGGCATGAAGCACATTTACAAACCTATTTACCGTGCACTCTATTCCCTTGTGCTAGAGAAATTAAATAACAGCTCTCTACTTACCTTGTTATCTCATGGCCAATGTGATGTATAGGAACTTCTATTTATGGCCCCTGGCTGACATAGGCTAGTCACTGACCTGATGGAGGAAGCTTCATGGCTCTACTGCTGTGGCTGCCATCACAATTGCCCTGGTTTTCCATGGACTCACCCATGTTCTCTGTACTGTGGGATATTGTCATTAATAATTCAAGGTATTTCACAGTGTCTACATAATTAATTTCTGTGACCAATGTATTATCCAATAATTAAATAACCTTGGGATTTTGCCTTAACATCTCTAATATTTTACAAGGAAAAGTGGACATTTGTTGAGAGGACAACTTATTAATGGAGAGCTTTTTCGGTATTTCATATACATTGTGCCATTACCATTGCTAAAACACTTCATATGCATTATTTATTTACTCTACATAACAATCCTATGAACTCTCCAGGACACTCTACTGTACCAATTTTACTGATGAACTCAAGTGAGTTACCCACAATTATGGCACTAGTAAAGAGTAGAATAGGCCCCTTTATATGGGGTACCAAAGAACAGACTTGCAGGGCATGGAGGCACAAGCCTGTAATCCCAGGTATTCAGGAGGCCTAGGCTGGAGGATCGTGAGTTCCAGCCCAGTCTGACCAACTTAGCAAGACCCTGTCACTCATATATATATATATATATTTATGAATATATATTCTTATATGAATATATATTCATTCATATATATGTTCATTCATGTATATATGAAAAATTTAAGAATTTTTTTTAAAAACTTCTTTTTCTCTAGTCAATATAAGGCAAGAAGTTAGAAGCTTTATATCCAGAAAGCAGCAGAATGAAGGAAACTTATATTTCTTGAGCTTCTACAAATGAATACTATCTTTCAATTATTGAGCTTCTAGTGTATTATTTTATCTCATTTAATCTTCACAATGTTCCCAGACATGAGCCTCAAATATGTTATTGGTCCACGTTCTACAGCTTGTGAGAGAGAAAGAGACCAAACAGAACCAAGAAGAATTAAGAGTCCATTCTCTTTCTGAATCACAATGCAGTTATTGCTAAATTTCAAAGCTAGTACCTCAGCTCAGTTCCCACATTGGCACAAGGAGGATCTTCTGAGGCGCTCTTTTGGCAGCGAAGAGCTGAACTGTACCAATTGGGATTACTGGGTGAGGGGAGGGACCAGGGCTCTGTTTCTCGGACTCCCTTACTCTGTATGGAGGACCTCAGCTTCTGCAGTCTGCAGGACATTCTAAGGCAGAGGAAAAAGTTGCTGCTGTACAGAATTTTCTGAATAAGTCATTATTCCCTTCTGAAATGTTATCCGTGGGACAGATATACTTCCATGTAGAAGGGCTGTCTGCTCCTGTTCGCTGATTTCCCACCTTGAGGTGCCCAATAGGAAAGGGAGGAAATCTAGTTGGGCAGACAGAAGCCTTAAGTGTCCTCTAGCCAGAGCTGTGTGCTTCCTGAGCACTGGGTCACTGTGGCAAGACACACTCACTCACGCACACACACACACACACACACACACACACCCTCACAATGCAAACAAGTTAAGCCTTCGTTGACAGGGCAGGCACTGGGTGCTCTACAGGACTTTGCTCATTTTTTTCCTATTTTAGTGATTCTCTTGGTTCTTTCACCTGTTCAGAGTATCTGAATTCCTGACCTAGAGGAAAGATCACAGAACTGTGGTCAGAAGATTAGCTCACTCGCTTACAAGTGTTGTGTCTTATCGCACATTTAATATTTTTCTTGTTTTAATCATACTGAGCTAATATTTTCATTCCATTTTGCACGTAAGTGCTGTTGATCTTACTTGTCCAGCTGCTGTTGTTGGTAGATATGTTCTTTAGTCTTACAGATGGATTTTAAATACTTGGCTCATAGCTTTCCTTTTAATTATTTTCCCTTCAATTTCCTTTCCCTAAGCTCCTGCCACATGTTATATACACTACTATACCCACAAAAGGTGCCAAATTCTGAAATAGCTATGTCTTCAAGAAGCACGAACATTCACAAGTTTGGTATTTCCATTTGCAAACTTCAATCACTGTATCCTTTTTTTACTCAGGAGAAGATTTTCAATTAGTATTTACTCCATAAATGAGTGCAGTCACATCTTCTATCTTCCTACACATCCATATTGGGTGTTTAATTGCCTGTCTCCCCCTATGGACCAACAGAAAAGGCCTTATACAAACGTCTTTCACAGAATAAAGGTCTCATTTTTCAAAGCAGCTCTGCTATTAAAACACCTTCCACTTGTTTTGTCTTTTCTCACTCACTTAAGCTTTATTTTGTACCCTTTGTAGTCTTAATTTACATTGGTTTGTATTCATATTTTTGTGATCGTGTGTGCTGGGGATCTCTAAGTCTCCCACCTAAGAGCAATTACCGTGCCCCAGCCCAGCCCCTGAAGTTAGGCTGCTGGCTGCTTGGATATTGTCCTTCTGGGTTCCTGGTCACAGCTGGGTGGGTCCAGGGTCCTCCTGCCCCACGGGTAGCCATGAGCTGATTAATACTTTATGATGAGCTCTAGTTTGGAAAAGAATGACTGGCCAGTGAGATTTTTTCATGGAAGTTTGAACCGGAAATCCAGAGAGAGAAGTTGTGGCCAATTGTGATGGCAGAAACTTCCGGACAGAAGCTGAAAGTTGTTTTGGGGTTTTGTGTGAGCTCAAGTTACCAAAGGAGTGGAGATTATGAATGGCAGAGAGGAAAACCAAAATGGTAACAAGAGAGGAGTTAAGCAGCACCACCAAGGAGAAAAGGAAGGAGAGGGAAGAGGCCTCAGCAGTCATGTCAGACACACCCAGTGTGTCAATTTTCTTAAATTAAATGTATGGCAAGACATGAGGCTGGTTACCCTCAACCTTCTTCCCTGTTAGTCTCAGCTGCTGAGTTCCTGATCCCTGTGTCCTCTTCCTGTCCTTGAACACCAGGACACTGCTGTTTCCTCAGAGGCAGGCCGCCTGCCCTTCCCAACCACACTGGCTTCTTCTCCATGCTGTCTCGCTTGCTTTCTCTGCCAACACCCTCAGGTGAAGTGCCTGGTCCACCCTGTCCTTGGCATCCTGGCCACCATGACTTCCCCAAGTCTTCCTCAAAACTTTGCCTTTTACCTTTAACTTCACTCTCTCTTCCACTCACATAGGCACGAACAGAGGAGAACGAGAGGTTGTGCCTCTTGGCAGATCTATAGGTGCTCCAGGCCCGGGTCACTGCATTGTCCTGGTAACGGTCCCCCAGGGAGCCTGCATGATTTGGTTTTCCCTCACACTCAGGGTCCCCATGGCCTCTGCCAATTCCACTTCTGCAATGCCTGGCATGCTTTTCCTAGTAGGCACTGCACCAAGATGCCCTCCTCTTTAAGCATGTTTGAATTGTCTCTGCAGGGCTCGAGGAACCATCATTTTGGGCTTTCTTTAGGCTCTTCCCACACTCTCATTTCCTCCGCTCCTGCATGCCCCTGTCATGTCTCCAAGACAGCCACCACTCTTGCCGACGCTGATAGTAACACTGACCTAAACATCAGACGTGTGGCATCTGAGTGAACCCTTTGTTTCACAGGTAAGGACTACAAGGCAAGCGAGGCTTGCTCAACATCGCTCAGCTTGTCAACGGGGTTAGAGGCTGGTCATGGGGTGGCCTCTCTCTACTACTTCGTACTTCTTGAAGAGAATGAAAGTACTTGACCTTGGCTCACTAAGAGGAAGTGTAACAAGGTTCTTCCAACTTTCCCTTTGCTTTTTTTTTTCCATTTTTTACGGCCTCTAGAATAAAACCAATTTATTGAGCTTGCTGAAGCTTGGGACTGAATGGTTTCAAGTATCACCCTTGGTTTTATTCTGATGAGCAGCTGACTAGAGGATGGGCTGGCTGGGCCCGACATCCTGTCACAAATAATGAGATTCTCACCTCTCCTTTTCCTCTTATTTTCCTTTTGCAGAGGATCCAGAGTTTGCTTTCTGTTCTCTTTTCTTGTAGCTTGTCTGGAAGATCCGGGACAGAAGCAACCAGTTTCAACCTTCTCACCATCCTTATGCATCTCTTTCCCATCACAATCTGAACCTGGAGCTCTGTCAGCTTCCCTTTCCAGCTGGCTACCCCTAGGGCCATAGTAGGTAAACCAGGAGCCAAGTGCTCATGATGCTGTCTCCAAATTCACGCAGATTCATTCAGTCATTATTGTTATTTTGGAGATTTCTTTTTTCCCCCACCTGCAGGTTTTGCCCGATTTCACTCTCTTCCTCTCTCTGACCCTGTATTCTCATCTTTATCTCACCAGCTCCTCCCCAACACATAACTTCACTGAGCTTGTCCTAGCTCTCAAAGGACCCTGTGAAACAGGGAGAGAGGGCTGCTCATCTGAGCGACATGGAAAGTACCTCGTCCTCCAGGAAGCCTTCCTGGATCACCCTGCTAGTCACTGACCTTCCTCTGAACTCACTGCTTCTGCTTTCTGCAGTTCATCCCATGCTGGCTTGTGGCATTTCATATATTACCGTCATGCATTGTTTTTAATGTTTCATATTTTTATGCTTTGAGCTCTTTAACTACATTTTAAGTTTTTAAAGAAGTTTATACTTCTGAATATTTTTCAGACTGCCTTGATTTTAGTACATTTGCTATTTGATTTAAGCTCTAGATGGATAGCAAGATAAATTTTATCGAATGACCAAAGCAGGAGGATTGGGTGAGCCAATTTGAAAATCCTGGAATTTCAGTTTATCATTTTCCATTCACCAATCAGGATTCTGTTTCTAAAGTAGTGAATGAACCAAGGAGCTAACTGAGTAAGTTGTCCTTTTGCTTATAAGGAAATGTTTTTTCAGCATGACCGTATGGCTTAAAAGTAGTTTTTTATGAATCATAAAACAAGTACTTTATGAGCAGCACTATTATTTACTGGTTAAGAAGATGCATGTTATGGGCTGAACTGTGTTCCTCTAACTTCATCTGGAGACAAGGTCTTTAAAAAGGTGATAAATTAAAATGGTATCATTAGTGTGGTCCTTAATCAAATATGAATGGTTCTTAGAAGAGACTACTTGGACACTGTCAGGCACTTTCCAGTGCTGTGACACAATGCCTGAGCCAAACAGCTTCAAGGAGGAAAGGGGTATTTTGGCTCACAGTTTCAGAGGTATCAGCCCATGTTCAGCTGGCTCCATTGCTTTTAGGCTTGGGGTGAGGGAGAAACATCTCAGCAAAAGAGTATCAAGGAAGAAACCAGCCAGAAGAGAGAGACAGGGAGATCGCTGGTGGGCTTCTCCTTCCACTTTTGTTCGGTCTTGGCCCCCAATCTATTGGATGTGCCACGCACATGTAGCAGGGATCTCCCTCCTCAGTTTGCTGTCCCACATGCCGCTCATCTCTGGAAACACCCTCAGATATACCCAGAAGCGTGCTCTACTAACTTCCTAGGTGTTTCTAAGTCCAACCAAGTCAACAGTCAAGATGGGCCATCAAAGATGTACACAGAGAAGAGACTGGATGTGCGCAGAGGAAGGCTGCCTGACCATTCGAGGCCACAGCAAGAAGCAGGGCCTTGAAGGAAACCTTGATCTTGGACTTTCAGCCTCCAGAAATTTGAGAAAATAAATCTGTGTTGTTGAAGCCCCCAATTTGTGGTATTTTGTTATGAAAGCCCTAGCAAACAGATACAATGTAAAATATACTAAAACCAATTTAGGATTCCTTCCTTGTCATTTAGTCACAGAAAACATTGGGAGAGTTACTTAACTTTCCGTCAGTTTCATTATCTGTAGAAAGGGAATAGTAGCACCTATGTGTCTGTTGCTGGGAGGATTAAATAAGATAATGCAAAGCGAAGGCACAGTGCCTCCTATAAAATCAATGCTACGGCTTAGCCTCTAATTTTAGAAAATTATGAAGAAAAAAAGCATACGTTGTTCTATTACCAAAGTACAGCCACTATATTTTGGTAATTCTCTAACCTTCCTGTTATTAAACATATCTGCGAGTATATTGCATATAACAGTTTTAGATCCTGCTTTATTTTATTCTACATTGTATCATAAGCATTCCCCTGGGTTACTAAAAATAAAGGATAATAACTTGTTCCAAGATTAGAGAATCACAATGTGACAGTTGCTCCAAGAACTTCTAAATTATGAAAACAAGCTCATCTTTAGAGTAAAACTTTACAATCAAAATATAACAGGTCAGATGGACGAGTACACACGTTAAATATATAATGGATCAGAGCCAGGAGACACAGGTTCCTCTCGGCCGCGGCCGTGTGATCTGACAGGCAGGGCTGTGGTTTTGGAGACAGGAGGGCAACAGAGGCTGTGCTGGGACTGTCTCCCCTCCTGGGGTCACAGTGGAACTTCAGAATTAGAGAATGGGCTTTGGAGTTGAACTGTCTAAAGCTTGAATCCACGTCTTCAACTCAACTGTGGAATCTTGGGGAATGTTCTTGAACTTCATCGTGCCTCTGTTTCCTGTAAAATGAGGTGGAGGGGAGGGTGCTACCTACTTCGTGATTTGTTGTTGCTCTTGTTTTTAAGCTGAAATGAGTGCTTGTCACACAAATTCTCAGTAAATGTTAGCTTTTCTTTCCTGTTCAGGGGAAGAGTCTCAGAAAATGGGTTTCAAATTCAAGATCATCCTAATAAGAGATGAGCATATCAAATTGTTTGGGCCTCATGCTGCTAAGTACTTAATTCCTCTACTTTGGTCGAGAGTCCTGTTAGAAAGTGACCTGACTATACTTCCCCAGGGGTCTACTGAGCTGGAGAAAGCTCTGATGAGGACTAAATGTTCCAGTTCCTCTGATAATTACATTTCTCACTGTGGCTCTAGCACTTACCGCCTTACTTGGGCAATTACTGAACTGGTCAATCTCAGTTTTCTCATTTGCATTGAGGGGCCAACGTCACCCAGGTCTCACACGGAAATGAGAAAGATAAATGGTATTAATAATAATACCCAATAACAAATGAGGAGCATTTAGTGTGGGCCAGTCCTGGGATAGGTTCTTTGCAAACATAATCTTGTTAAAAGAGCTATTGGCAATTTTCTGGTATAGTACTTAGCACACAGTAAACATTCAATACATGATATCACGAATAGGCATTTACTTCCCATGTAGTTTAGGACTAGGGAGAGAATGTGCTGATTATTGCCAATCTAAATATTTCAGGGTATTTAACAGAGATCTGACTATAAAACACTATGTTGGCTTTCTGTTTTACAGAAGTCATCTCACTAACTTGGGTACGTGTGTCCTTTCCTGAGAAATAAATCCTGTTATGGTTTAGATCCGGGGTGTCCCACAAAAGCCTCATATGTTTGAGCGTGTTTAGATCATGGGGTGCTGTACTTATCAGTGGATGCATCCGCTGGTGAGTTCAGGGCTGAGTGTGGTGTTGGGAGATATGGCCTGATTAGAGGTGGTCGCTGTAGGCGTGAGCTGAAGGGTACATCGCCCTCCCCAGCTCCTCCCTTCTCTCTCTGCCTCCTGGACGCCATGACCTGAGCAGCTTTCCTCCCCCAGGCCCTGCCACTGTGTTCTTTCTGCCTTGGAGCCAGCCCGCCATGGACTGAAACCATGAGCCAAAATAAACCTCTCCTTTAAGTGGCAGGTGTCAGGCTATTTCCTCTCAGCCACAAGAAAATGACGAAGACAAACCCCTTCCAGTGTGCTGATAGTCAAGTTTCTGATCTTAAAAGAAAAAAGACAGGGTCGGTGAGATGACTCAGCAGCATAAGTGCCTGCCCTGGAAGCGCAAGGGCCCAAGTTCGACTTCCGGAACCCACATAGGAAAAAAGGGCCGGTGATGTCGCTCAGCGGCACGGGCGCCTGCTGGCGCGCGAGGTCCTGAGGTCGACCCCCAGTACCCACAAAAAGAAAAAAAGACAAATTTCTTTTTAATTTATTACGGAAGATTTTACCAAGACAGTGAATATAAATGGCTTTTTTCTTTTTTGATCTCTTTATTCTTGGAAACTAAACTTCTAATGGGAGTTAGCATCTTTAAATTTGTCATAACTTATATCACTATTTCTTTATTCTAAGACATGCAAGCTTAACACCCCTCATACACACAATTTTTATAAATCACACTTAAAGAACACCTTTGTGTATAAAAGTTTTTTGTTTTCCCTTTGCTGTGGCTGTGGGAAAGTTTTGTTTTTTTTTTTTTTTTTTTTTGTGGGTACCGGGGGAACGACCTCAGGACCTCGCGCACCAACAGGCACCCGTGCCGCTGAGCGATATCACCGGCCCCTTTTTCGTATGTGGGTTCCGGGAGTCGAACTCGGGCCTTCGCGCTTGCAAGGCAGGCGCTTAAGCCGCTGAGCCGTCTCACCGGCCCTGTGGGAAAGTTTTTGAAGGTGCTAAGCAAAGCTAGGATGATGCTGATGAGCAAGTTCACAGCCACCCTTGAAAGACTCTGAAAGAATCAATGAGTTTTCTCTTTCCCTGCACCTGGTTCCCATGGTGCTTTGCACAAGCTCTCCAGTGGTGGAAGCATTTGATCCCATTTGGAGGGCGGCGTGTCCGGTGCGTTGGGTTGAGATGGGGAATAGGGTAATAGAGCAGAGGATTCAGGAATGTTTCCCTGGGGTGCACAGTGATCACTACCGAAGCCATTTATGGGAACGTGTCTCCTAACTCATCGTCTTTGACTCTAATCACCCAAGCTGGTGGTGCGCAGCAGCACTTGGGAGACGTCGCCTTCCTCAGCCATGTCTTCAGGGGGTGCACGTGGGGCAATCAGGACCACTGAGAATGTAAGTTAAGGTTATTGCTTCCAGGCATGCACATTCCACTCGCAGGCTGATTAGTGCACTGAAGAGCTCTCATTGACATTTCGTGGCTTAACATAAAGATTTCTTGTGCATAGCTCAGGAAAGAGAGACAGATTTTCAAACAGCTGTCTAATATCTCTGTCAACATAGAAATTAAATAGATTTAGTAACTTCAGAAAAACATACGCACATTTAATGCCCAGTAATGATCAATTCCAATTTCCAGTTGCAGGAATAGGAATTGTTTTCAATGTGTTCTATGGGTTATTCCAAATAAACATCTGGCATCACTTTATTTCTTTTTAATCATTTCAGTGGTGATATTATAGGTCTATCTGTTTATCTGTCCAGCTATAGAGCTGATGATACAATGAAGATATTGAAATGAATCCAATGTCTCCATCAACTTTCAAACAAAAACATTAAATTGTTTTAAAGCAACCAGTTTTACTTTGGCATAGATCAACTTCGGATTACAAACTTCCCCCAAACTTGTTAACAGTACTTTTTTTCTTACTTTCCTGGTGATAATGAAAGACAAAACACCGTCTTGCCTTTAGTGTTACAGATGTGCTGCTATTGGAAGGCAATCAACCCTCCATTATCCACAATGTAAAGAGGGCACGTGCAATAGTGGCCCCAAACTTTTGACTCTTGGGTGATGTTTTTGAATTGACTTCTAGCTTCAACTCATCAGAACGCAATTCTTATTTAGGTACCATGTGAAGTGGGAGGGAAAGGGGGTTTGACTGATGGGGGCTCAAATTCCAGCTCTGCCCTTTTCTAACTTTGTGTCCTTATCTAGCATGATTCACTTCTCTGAGTCTACAGTTCTTTGTCTTTCATACACATTAAAAATAATGCATTATTGGAACTGGGGGTGTAGCTCAGTGGTGGAGCATGTGTTTACCATACATGAGGCCCTGGATTCAATCCCAAGCACCAAAATAAAATACATTATCAAATAAGATAATATAACTGGACATGGTGGCACACACCTGTAATCCCAGCACTTGGGAGGTTGAGGCAGGAAGATCACAAGTTCAAAACCAGTATGGGGGGCCGGTGAGATAGCTCAGCGGCATAAGCGCCTGCCTGGCAAGCGCAAGGTCCTGAGTTTGACTCCCGGAACCCACATAAAGGAAAAAAGGGGCCGGTGATATCACTTAGTAGCACAAGCGCTTGCTGTCAAGCACGAGGTCCTGAGGTCGACTCCCGGTACCCACATTAAAAAAAAAAAAAATGGTATGGGCTACATAGCAAGTCCAAGACTATGGACCCTGGACTGTATAGTGAGACCCTGTTGCAAAAAAAATTTTTAAAGCCACAAACAAGAAAAAAAATGAGATAATGTTTATGGAACACCCAAACCATATGCAGTGGGTCTCAATAGGTGATAGCTACAGTATCTCTATCATGAGGTAGAACCCAAAGCTCTGACATCCCTCTTGCTACCATAATCCTGCTCAGGACTGAGCTTGGGAAAATGAGTTGAAAGTGCATTAGGCCACGTACCTGCAGATGCAATCTGGAGTAACAGAAATAAGAGCAAAGGCAAATTAACTTACATCTAGAGCCCCAGCCCCTTGCTCTCTCAGAGGACCAGCTCATACAACTGAGTGGTCCAGCTCTTACAGAGAGGAAACATGTGAATTCAGAGTCAACAGGCCCTGGGCTCTGCTGAGAGCAATGGAAACTAATCGAAATTATAGATCATTTTAATAAGAGGTCACTTTGGAACCCTGAGGATAGTTATAGTTATAGCTGATTTAGGCTGGTGTGAGGACTGTAAAGAAAGGATGCCTTTGGTCTTTAAGTCCTATAGCTTCCTTTGGGTAATTATAAAGAAATACAGCAGTGCATAGAGTTATGACTCTCCATGACCTTCCCTGGCTGCAGACTCACATCTGGGCCAATCAAAGCCATTAACTGCATTCAATAAAAGCTTGGTATAATGTGGTTATTCTACTGATTAGAGGGCCTGTCCCCACACAAGGGCTATAACTGCATTCCTCAGTGCTGGATACTATTTCAAAAGCAATTTTGCTTTGCCCAAATCAAGTCTCTCAAAATGCCAATTCTATTTTCTGTACTCACAGGCAATGTAGCACACAGACAAACAGCACTGGACCCAAATTCCTGCTCTGCCACATCCTTATCATGTGGCCAGCACCCCAGCTGAGAAATGAGGGTCATTATGGTAGGTGCCTCACGTGGGAGAAGGAAAATGAGCCAACTCCTGTGATGTATTTAGTCTGGAGCCTGGCACCTAGTAAGTGCCCGATACAATGCTCAAATGCATGATAGCTAGTCATATGTGAGTTATTCAACTTCTAATAGAAAGCATAAAGGAGGGTAATTAGTTTCAACTAAGTTAAGATTTGCTTCAGTGTACAGTGTCTCAAAGTCGATGACAAGTCTTTGGAAATAACAAAGTCTTTTGAAAAGCCATGGAAATAACATTGGCCTACAGACTTGAGTCCCAAAAGAAGTAGGGAAGGCCCAAGGGTGTCACTTGCTTTTCCTGCCCCTTTTAGCTTGATTTTCAAAAGAAGTGATATTTATGGTAGAGATGGCAGATGTTGACATGGGGAAGCTATGGAGGATATCATGTTTTCCCCTTTCCTAAGGACAGAAGTTATGCATATAAGAAAGCATATATAGGGCCGGTGAGATAGCTCAGCGGCATAAGCGCCTGCCTGGCAAGCACGAGGTCCTGAGTTCAACTCCTAGAACCCACATAAAGGAAAAAATGGGCCGGTGATATCGCTCAGTGGCACAAGTGCCTGCTGGCAAGCGTGAGGTTCTGAGGTGGACTCCTGGTACCCACATAAAAAAAAAAAAAAAAAAAGAAAGAAAGAGAAAAGAAAGCATATATAGCGGACCCTTGAGTTATGACCAGTCTGGCATACGAATAACTTGGGTTATGACTGGAATTTTAGTTTTAACTTATGACCAAAGTCTTGAGTTATAACCCGAATGCCGGCTGCTTGGGCTTCCAGATGGTCTCAGATACAGATTTAACACTTAAAGAGTTCTGGAAGGAACATTACAACATCCTTTCCTGTATGGGGTTTATTGAGAGATCCTGGGCCAGTGTCTCTCTGGGGATGCTGAGATCTGCCTGTATACGGGAGAGACTTTGAAGGCTGTGTAGAGGAGCCTGAGCCTTCATTTGAAAACTTCAGTTACAACCGGTAAGTCAAGGGTCCACTTACTAAGTTTATGCTGCCTTAAAGAATAATAATAAGTGAACATCTATGTACCCACTCCCTGCTCAGAAAAATATTACCAGTAACTCCAAGTGCTCCTGAGGTCGAGGCTCAAACATACTCCTCTCCCCACTTCGCCACTCTGGGCCCTTTGTGCTAATCTCTTCCCTGCTTTACCTAGGTGCCACTCGACATTCTGTCGGTGAGTCTCATTCTCGTTGTCTGGGGCAAAGTTCATCCACTGGCACTAGTTTCGCTTGCTGTAAGCTCCCCACAACTTACTCCCTAGTCCATTGTTCCTGGCCACGGTGCTGTTCTAGTTCTATGCACCGGTGGACGTTCTCAGGCATGTCTCCTGCAGCAGCAACTTTTCTAGGGTCCTTTTGATGAACAGGTTTAGACTTTCACTGAATTCCATACTGTTAAGACCATGAGGCTTTTCTCCTTTCATCCCTTACTGTGATTGATTACAGTAACCAATATTTCTACTATTGAACCAGCAGTATATTTCTAGAATGACGTCTACTGGATCTCTTCTCTGTTGCTGAGTTTGGTTATGTTTATTTTATTTAGTATTTTTGGATCTTGACCCTTTTTTTTTTGTGGGTACCGGGGGTCGACCTCAGGACCTGGCGCGCCAGCAGAGCGCTGAGCGATATCACCGGCCCTTTTTTCGTATGTGGGTTCCGGGAGTTGAACTCAGGCCCTCGCACTCGCCAGGCAGGCGCTTATGCCGCCGAGCCATCTCACCAGCCCTCTTGACCCAATTTTATCTAGATTTGATATCATGGTATGAGTTAGAAAGCATTTTCTTCTTTCCCTTCCTCCCTTCTTTCCTCTCTGTCTTCTCACTTTCCCTCTCTTCTTCCTTACCTTTCTCTGTCCTTCTGCCGTGATTTGGATGTGGTTTGTTCCCCAAGGGTTTATGTGTTGGAAGCCAGGTCCCCAGGGTGGCACTGTGAAAGGTGGTGGGACCTTTGAGAGGTGGGGCCTAGCAGGGCCCTGCCCTTAGAAGGGATTAATATAGCTCCCCCAAGGCCCAGTCCTGTTCAGGCTTTCTGCTTAAATATTCAATCTCTCTCTTCTTGAGCACACACCCTGCCTTTGTGATGTCATCCACCAGCGCTGAGCTGATTTCAGTGCCGTGCCACTGAGTCTTCAGAATTGTGAGCTAAACGAACCTCTTTTCTTTATAAATTTATGTAGCCTTGGGTATTTTGTTATAGTAACAGAATTGGACTAATATATTTTACTTCCTTTCTTCTGTTCTTTCTTTATGCTTGAGAAAAGCTTGAGTAAGATGACAATCACGTATGTCTTGAATATTTGCTGGTCTTTGAGTATTCATTGCAAAATTTTAAAAACATTTAAAGGTTATCCAAGCAGATATTTTACTTCATCTATGACAAAAATTTGTCCACCTTATATTTTCTAATTTACAGGTGCACAATTATCTAGAATCTTCTCTTATTATCTGCTGCAGCTGTCATTATAGCCTTTTTCTTGTTCCTAACATGGTCAGTTTGGATCTTCTCTCACTTCCAAGATGAGTCTTGCCAGAGGCTCACTCGTGTTAAGGGTCTTTGTGTAGAACCATTTCTTTAAACTTGAGCAACCTTCCCATAGTATTTTTCCCATTATTTCATTAATGCCTGCTCTTTACTATTCCTTTCTTCAGGTAAAATAACTTGAGCTTTTTATATTGCTATTTTTCTAATTGCTTATATCATTAATTTTAATCATTTTTCTTTCTTATATAAATGTTTGACTTTGAAAGTACCACTTTCACTGCATCTCAAAAGATTTTTTAAAATTAAATTTTGCCTTTTGAGATGATTGTAAAGTTATATAAAGTTGTAAGAAATAATACAGAAAGATGCCCCTGTACCCTTTATGCTGTCTGCAACAACAATTGTATACTGCCGAACTATAGTGCAATGTCTCACCCAGGAGTTGGCACTAATACAGCCAAGACACAGTGCATTTCCATGAGCACAAGGATCTCTCATGGGGCTCCTTGACAACCACTCCTCTCCTGCCTCTATCCTCTCCTTGCCTCCTAGCAATAACCAATCTGTTGTCTCTCTATTTAATTTTGTCCTTTCACAGATGTTATACAAATGAAATCATATTGGTGTGGGGACTTTTTTTCACTTGCCATAATTCTCTAAAGATTCATCTAGATTGTTGGGTGTATCGATAGTTCTTTCTTTTTTATTGCTGAATACTATTCCATGCTATGGATGTGCCACAGTTTAACCATTTACCTAGTGAAGGACATCTGGTAGTTTCCATACTGGTTATGGCAGGCTTGTGTACAGGTCTGGTAAATGCATGTGTAGCTTTTAAAGAAAGTGGCAAACTATTTATTTTCCAGAGTGGCTATAGAATTTTACATTCCTATCAGTAATATATGAATGTCCCAGTCTCTCCATATCCTTACAGGCATTTGATGTTACCAGTATTTTTTATTTTAGCCATCCTGTTAGGCTTGTAGGGATATCTTATTATGGTTTTAATTTTGCATTTCTCCAGAGGATAATGATGTTAAACATCTTTTCATATAGTTACTAGCATCTAATAATAAAGTGTCTCATTATATCTTTTGCCCATGTTGTAACTATTTCCTTTTTTAAAATTAAGCTTTGAGAGATTTTTGTTTATATAATATTAGTTCTTCATCTCAAAGTTTTAATTGATACCATTACCTTTTTTTCATATTAAGCATGTTTAAGTTTGCAACAAAATTTCTTCTTTCAACCTATTTGAAATTAAATCTGACCTATTTTAATTCTCTACATGTTTATAACCAGTGAGTTCTTAGAAACTATCCTTTTATACTTTCTTATGGCTTAATTTTATTGTAGTCAGTGAATGTGACTTAACTTACACCAATAATTTGAAATTTGTTAATCCTTGCTTTCAGCTTACAATGTAGTTAATTTTCATTAATACTTTCTATGAGCTTCAAAATAATCTCTATTCTATATTTACTGGAATAATCTGTCTATGTGTCTTGTGTCTTGCGTGTATATATATGTCCCGTATATATGTATAAATTTGGCTTGTGTTGTTCAATTATTCGATATTCTTACTAATTTTTATTTTTTGATTAACACAAGATAAACAGCATTGGCCCAAGGCTTATGAAATTCCGCCAGAACTATACAGTATAAGCATTTTCTTTGGCCAAGAGAGGGGCTGGGTGAACCACCATATCTGCTGTTGGATTGGTCAACTCTTTAAGAGGCAGCTGCCATGAGCAGGCAACACCTTGAGATACAGAAAGCAGAAGACCAAGGTTGGAGTCCTGATTCTGTGTAACCTGGGACGTGTCAAAATCTCCTGGAAAAGTCATCTCAAGACTCAATTTCCTCCAATGTAAATGGGAATAATGTCTGCTGCACAAGATTGTGAGAATGAATGGACAATGCCTGGCAAAAAGTTAGCATTTAGTCAACGTTAAGTTACAAAAGAGTCCACATATATGTATATGTATAGGTATAGGTATAGGTATAGATAGATAGATATATACTGTATATAGATATATACAGTATATATCTATCTATATATATATGTATATATATATATCTTTGTGATCATCCAACAGAATCGTTTACACATGGTAAAGACTCAGAAAATCTGTTGAATGGGTAGATTTCTAAAATAATAGTAAGTGTGGTGTGATCCATTAGTAAACAGAAGGTTTATCCTGTCTCTGAAATTTAACTCAGCCATGCTCACTGTGTTGCAATTTCAAGACAAATGTGTAAACATTGGTGATGAGGGCAAAAAGACTATCTATGGAACAAATAAATGAGCAAATGGATGAATTGTCGAAACTAAAGTAGCGTGAGGACATTTAAGTCACAGGATACTAGATATCCACATGAACAAAGGTCCTGAGTACTTATTAGTGTTATTAAAAATTCAATCACATATTTCAGTTATGGCCAAGATCTGGATGTCTAAATCAATTAAGCCAAATGATTGAGTATCGCCTGAATGTTTCATTTTAGTTGAACTTCTTTGGGGATTGTGCACGTTGAGCCACTCTTGAGGATGCGATGAAGGGGAAACGAGAGGAGCAGCCCTGCCCGCTGGGAGCCATAGGAGCTCAGGCAGCCAGCGGAGCCCGGCGTTTCCACAGCCATCTCAGCTTTGCAGAAAGGAGTTACACCAGAGTCTCTCGGGTTAGATTCTAACATAATAAAATAGGGCTGTGCAGTTTTCCAAGACCTTTATCTCATAGTTTTAAATAATGAGAATTACATTATCACTTAGGTTAACTATATAATCTTCTCTGAGCTATAAAGTCCAACCGGTGGCTAATCATGTTTTAATCTGCTTAATGAAATTTTGTAATAAAAGATCTGATCGATAAATATTTGTATTTTGTATGCTCCAAACTAATGTGCGGTGACATAAACGCCTTGTCAGAGGTGTGCATCGATACTGTTCAGGTTCTTCTGTTTTATCAACTTGAAGTGTCTTCATTTTCACTGTTTTCTGTATTTTGGGGGAAAATTCCATGTTCGGTTTAGGCTTCTAATATTCAAATTTATATCTAAATTGTAGCCACCAAAGGGAAATTAGTTACCCACTACTAAGCATGTTACTTGAAATTTTCATGGCGTTGCACCAAACTGAGAGTTGCAAATCTATGCTGTGCCAATTTGTTGCTATTTTTAATGCATTAACTAAAGAAGTGTAAAATAAAAGAGGTGAAAAATTCTCCCTCCAATTTATAGGTTGTATGAAGCAGTTCCAAAGTCTGAGAGTTCTACTCACTATACAACTTAATCTTAACATCTTTTTCTACAGTCTACGACTATTTGTGCTATGTTTCTGTCCAACTCCATGAAGAGAGGGCTGAGTAAATAATGAATAAGCATGTCTCATTGAAGCGACTTTGACATTTCATCTAAGTTTATGTGTTAATTAAGATAAGATTGTTCTAGTCCCCCCAAAGAGTTTTTTTCCCCTTTGAGCAACTAGGCTGAAATATAGTATAAAAGTCTATGAACACTCCGTTAAATGCACAGATTTAACCCTGCTGTTTTGCTCTTAATCATTATTAATTGCCTCCAGTGGTGGACATTAATTTCCCTATTGAAGCAACATGCATCTTGAGCTTGGGCATATCCTAATACATCAAGCGGGACAGGTGATATAATTCAGCTGGTCACAGCGGAAAGGAGACAGCCACCCACATGGCAGGCAGTCTGTCAACCTCAGTTACACTGCAGACACCACCACAGCCTCCAGAACAACATTGTACGTTTATCTCTGGGGATAACTTTACAAGAAGTGTGGCTGCCTGGCTCATCCTATTTAATCTGTTACTGTCTTCGCAGCTCTAAGAATGGGACAGGAAAACTCAAAATTCTGAATTTGTTTAAATGTAGTAATTCAAGGGGGAAATTGGAGACATAGGGTCAGGCTCATGGTGCAGATAAACTATTAAGTGCCTGGTTCAGAGTGGATTACAGTATTTTAAAATAGATGTCACTCAAAGATTTCGAGTAAGCCTCTAGTAATGTCTCCTGCGATGTGACTTAGGGCCTTGTTCTGTGGGCCTTTAGGTAGATCTTGACAAGTTGTCCACAGTGCCTCCTATTTATATATGACTCTAGCTTTTTGGAACAAACTTTCAATTTTGTTATTCTTGGAAATTAGCTTGATGCTCCTTAGTAGCAACATGGACAACAGGTAGGGTGAGTGTGCATGGCCTCCATTATCTGGTTGAGAGAAGGATGATGCTACGGAGGCTCTATCATGGTATGGCCCAACATCAAAGCATGACATGAAGCTGGTCTCCACATTTTGGTCCATGAGTCTGGCTCTCACTTCCTCTAGGACTCATTCTAGCTTAGAGAAATGCACAGCAAGGAGCTGTCACTTCACACCTATCAGAAACCCAGAAAATAATAAATGTTGGTAAGGATGTAGTAATTGGAATTCTTGAGCACAGTTGGTAGGAATGTGAAATGGAGCAGCCACTATGGGAAACAACATGGTGGTTCCTCAAAAAGTTAAAAATAGGATTGCTATAGAGTGCCGAGTCCAGTGCAGCTCTTGAAACTTCGGAGGGAGGACAGTGGGGATAAAGAAAGACAGGAATCAATATACAGAAAGCTGGGGTTAGGTGGAGCCCTTTCTCCTGATGGGAGAAAGTGAACTGGCCAGCACCTGCAGTGCATTTATTTATACAATCAACATATAAATAAGTTCATAGGGAGTTTAAGGGGCCGGTAGGATCTGGGGCAGGAAGAATATCTAATGTATTAGCAGAACAGCAGATCTTGGGGACAAGAGAAAACTGTCTGTATTATCTCAAGCAAAGGTCAAGTCACTATGTGCATCAGCAAGCTGTGCACACTTCTCATGAGGCCCTGCCAGACTCCTGAGAGGTAGTGGCCTTGTCCTAGATACCGGAGGTACAGACAGCTTCGCTCCCAACAATAGAGTCGCATGACAGGTAGAATTAACATGTGATCCAGCAATTCCACTTTTGGGTATGTCTCCACAAGAACTGAAGGCAAGCTCTCAGAAAGGTATTTGCACACTTATGTTCATGGCAGCATTATTTGTAATAGCCAAGAGGTGGAAGCAACACTTGTCCATCAATGAAGAGATAAAATGTGGTATATGTATATATATATATATATATATATATATATATATATATATATATATTCCATGGACTATTATCCAGCCTGAAAAAAAAAAAATAAAACTCTCATCCATGCTACAACATGGATGAACCTAAGTGAAATAAGTACCCAAAAAGACTAATATTACATGATTCTTTTTGTATTTAAGAGTAGTCAAAAACACAGAGACAGGAAGAATATTGTGGTTGCTAGGGGCGGGGGGTGGGATGGAGTGGCAGAGAGACAGTTGTTTTTGCTGTAAAGTTTTAGTCTTGCAAGAAGAAAAAGTTCTGGAGGTAGGTTGAGCAACAATGTGAATATAAAATACTACTACACTGTATACTTAAAAATAGTTAAGTTGGTGAATTTTGTTATACGGATTTTACCGCAATTTTAAACAAGCAATAAAAAAATTGATAAAAATAAATTTAAAAGGATTTTTAAATCCTCATTCTGGCATTACCGTGCCTACCACCCAAGAACTCCTTTAGACTCCCCTGGCTACTGGGCACCCTAATGTCAACCTGACAAACTGAGCAATAGCTCTGCCCTCTTCCTTTGTCCAGTGAGCAGAACTGCTGTCCTGCCTTTCCATCTAAAAGCAGGGAGGGCACCTGTGCTGCGTTACATTGGTGCACTTTTTTCAGGCCTTGGGGACTTGGCATCCTCAGGTCAGGTCAGTGACTGCCTGAAAAAACCCACTCCCAGCCCTTGGGATTCCCACATAAGGCTTTTATTTTAGAGTCTTCTCTCTACCCCGTGGTTCTACTTCAGCTCTCCATGCACATCGAGGTTCTTACCTGAAAGGGTGGCAAAGTCCCACAGACACTGAATAAGGAGGCCACCTCCTATGAGCATCTTCCAGATGGTGGTGAAAGCCTGGTTCAATAGTGCATATCAAAATCTTTAAAAATGTGGCTACTTTTTGACCCAGAAATTTCATTTTAAGCACCACGTTCTAAGGAAAATAGTGAAGATGTGCTCAAATATTTATTGCAGTGGAAACATACTTATGGTAACTAAGTAGAAAAGGCACATTATACAAAATAATATATCCAACAACCTGATTTTTATAATAAGAATATAAAAAGATCTGGGATATACACACTGGTATTAAGAGATCTTAACGCTAAATGGTGAAATCGTGAATGCTTTGATTTGTGTCCTTGTTTCACATGACAATACCTCCCCAAATATAAAGTTTTTGTTTTGTGTTTTGCTTTTTGGGAGACTGAGAGAAATACAAAGCAAAAGACCACAAAAAGATATCCTAATGTTGTAAAATGTATGACAAAATGTTAATATTCCTATTATGTAAAAGCCTTTTTCAAATCAACAACAGAACAAATATCCCAAGTATAATAATGGCAAAGGACATGATATGATAATTCACATACACACAAAATGCATGACTAATATGAAAAAATCATTATAGATAATGAAAGGTATACCGATAAGTTTACAAGGTTTTAACTATCAACATGTCAGAAATCAAAAAGAGAAACAATGTCTAGTATTGGCATATGGTACTCTGATTTCACTGATGGGAGTATAAGTTAATACAAATTTCCTAGAATATCATTGTAGTAAAATAATTTAAAATATGCACAAAGATCTATATACAAGTGTGTTCATTAATATGTTCTACAATAGAAGACGGGTTAATAAAATAATGGTAGTTAGTAAACATGATGATACAACTACACACCTATCAGTATAGAAAGATATTTGTGATAAAAATGCTAAAAGCAACTAAAAACCATGCTTTTAATATTCTATTTTACTTTAAAAAATACAGACAAGTAGAAAAATCTTGTAGGATACCCCATGTAATCGTCACAGTGGGTGGCAGAATTATGGATGATATTTTCTTTTTTTTCTACTCATATATCTACATTTGTACTTTTTGGAACCCTGTCTAGAAATTAGCTGCAATAGTAACAATACTTTATGAAAATAACCCAAAGCGCACAGTTGTCTTGTCCAAAGACAGAGTCAGCATCAAAGCCAGGATGCTGAATCAGTTTCTCTCCCAGGAAGCACGTAAGCACTAGGCACTTCTCTTATCTCCGTATTCATGGACACAAATGACTTAATGACAGGGATTGCTGGACTCTATGCCCAAGTGTTCTGAGGATTGTTCTTCCCGCTACCACTCTCACCACCACCGTTGTTGCCCAGTTCTATCCCTCAGGAGACAGCTCAAGGGGAATGCAACCCCTGTGATTCATCTCCCTTTGTGCATGACTTGTGCCAGTTATATGTGGACGTGTTTTCTCTTTCTTGTTTGATTATAAGTTCTTTGGGCTAAACTCCATCTTTGATGCATTCATGTATCCCCAATATCATATCTAGCCCTTGTTGATGAATGAATGAATGAATGGCACGATTGCAAATCATATAAACCAAGGCAAAAGTTTCTCATCAGTTCTGAGTTAGTTTGTTTCAAACAACAATCCCAGCCAGACATGGTGGTGGTATATCCTATAGTCCCAGCTACTCAGGAGGTTGAGGCAGGAGGATCACTTAAGCCCAGTAGCTTAAACCTGGACAACACAGCAGACAAAACAAAACAAACAAATCCCAGCAAGCCTTATCTTCAAAACTTGTTTTTTCTTCACCCCAATTTGTATTCACTGAGCTAAGAATTATAACAAGAAAAACAATGATAATGAAAATGATATTTACTGTCATATATCTCAGTTCCATGTTTTAAATAATATGAATTCATTTTTTACCTGAGTAAAGGTAAATTTTCATTGTTAAATTTGCCTTAACTTGGAACTCTGATATGTTATAAAATGGTCTTACTGAGTGTCTCCAACTTATTCTCCAGGGAAAAAGTTACAACTGGGTCCTATTTTATATTAGAGATATCGTTTTATTATTTATTTTTTTTTTTGTGGGTACTGGGGGTCGAACTCAGGACCTCACGCACCAGCAGGTGCCCTTGCCACTGAGCGATATCACCGGCCCTTTTTTCATATGTGGGTACCAGGAGTCGAACTCAGGACCTCGCGCTTGCCAGGCAGGCGCTTATGCCGCTGAGCTATCTCACTGGCCCAGAGATATCTTTTTAAATAAACTGTTCATAAATCAAATTATAGTTTGGATGTCAGGAGGGTACCACTGTTCCAACAGAACTTTCCAGAAGGGTCATGTAGAACAAACTTTACAAAGCGATAACCAGCCATCACTTGTACAGGTTGTAAATTTTGCTGTGTCAGATTTTCTAAAAGTAAAGCATGTGGTTTTATCTATAATACCCTTAGGTTAAAAAAAAAAATAGTAGCAACATACATACACAGCCTACAGTAGGAAGTGTTTTGAATCAATGCACTGCAAAAAATCAGGATTTCAGAAGGCAAATCCCAGACTTGCAGTGACCATTACTCCTTCCTTGCTTTCAACTCCTCTGTTTTGCCAGAGGAGATTCTTGCAGGGCCTGGACTCCAGCATTGCTTTCTCCCAGACCCTCCACTGCAGCTGTTTATTTCCCTCTCATTCTGCTTTTTCTTGGGAGAGTCTTAGCTCCCCTGCAAAGTTGGCTTTGCATGCCTTTGGCAGCTTTAACAAGACACCCTGGCCTGGGGTTGGCACTAGGCCATCCCTGCATCCTTGCTGCCCCTTGCCTACCTGCCTGTTTGGACTGTTTCTATGTAGGAGTTGAGACTCGCAGGGTGGTAGGCAGCGAAAGGCTTCTGATGGCAGATAGGCTGCATGCCCCAGTGCTGTCGCAAACCTGGAGCTCCTCTGGGGTTGCTGTCAGTGACACACACATGACATTTTTGTTATCTAGGCAGAAAGTGTGTTTGGGTTAAACTGCCTGTGCCACCATGTCACCTAGTTCTCTGCCGAGCCCAAGACAGACATTCCCTATTAGTGATAGCTGTGGCAGGTCTGAGTAGCTGCCTGTCCACACAGCCTGCTTTCAGCAAGCAGTGGTGCATACAGCACATGGAAGGCAAGGCTGCTGCCAGGGCTGGGTTCAGCATTCCACTTGCTCATGCAAGGAACGAAGACTGCCACTAAAAATACACGTGGAGAAAAAAGCATGACAAAATTTCCTGTGACTTCAAAAATGCCTTTGCAACAATGTGCAGTTGTGCTGTTAATTAAAAGAGTTAAACTTGGAAACTAGACTTTGATGCAATATGTTGTTTCCATTCTTGGAAATACATTCAGGAGGAGCTAATAAATAATCCATGAATGCTAATCTTTTAAGTCATTTCCAAGGCATGAAGCCTCCTCAATAATTGTAAATTCAAGGCTCAAACTCAACTCCATTAAAATGTAAAGGTGCAAACTGATCAGAGACACTCAACTGCTTTTGATAGAAGTCTTAAATTCAAATGCCACATCATTTGTTTTAGCAAACAGAGCAATTACAACAATATTTTCTTCATTTTTAAGGTCAAATCTCTTAAATTCTACATGCTTATGCCTGATCTAAATGTGGCTAGAATCATTTTCCTTGCATTCATTAATTAATTGTGTATATTGCTTAAAGGTAACAGCCACTCTTATTTTCTCCGAAGGAGAAATAAATAAATATTCCATTTGTCTAACTACCAGGTTGGAGAGGAGAGGTGTAACATTATTTCATTTCAGATATTATTAATGAAACTGAAATTAACCTTATTCCCCATCCTCATAACTCTATTTTTGCTGAAAAAAAAGATAGCTTGTGTTTAAAGCAGAGACATTTTTCTATTGCTGCAGTTTGTCAAACTGATTGTAACCTTAATTTTAAAAAATTTAAAAGATTCACACAATGATAAAGTCAATATTTTTAATAGTCTTGTAGTTTTACTGCCCAAAGCAAATTTTGGAAATATTTAATTCTTCTGAGAATTGTGGTATCTTAACAAATACGTATTTTCTCTGAGTTTTGGTATATACACCTAAGAAGTTTCTCATTAGGAGAAAACTATGTAAGGTTTTATTGTTTCAAATGGATCTGGCATTTAAAATAAGCCGGAAAAGAAGAAGAAGGGGGAAAAGGGAACTTATTTCTGCTTACTATAAATTAAAAGGTTTCCTTTGCCTCCTATGTCCTTGTGGTGGGGAGTTAAGCTCCAGATGTCAGTCTCTGTGCAGAAGTTAAGTGATGGTGCCGGAAGCAGTCGATCCATTTGTTTAGGATGGCATGTCTGGTTTTAGCCAGACCCAAAACCCTCCAGATGCACCACTCTTCTATGCTGTCAAAATACTTACATTTCCTGCAAACATGCAGCTGTTGGTCTACTCTCATGATTCTACCAAAAAAAAAAAAAAAAAAAAAAATGGAATTAAGAACAGTTCAACACAGCCAGGTTAACACTAGCCAGATAGGAAGCCCTAGACTCCACTGGGCTGGTCCCAGCAGCGTTCTGACCAGGGCTGACTACTCCGGATCGATGCGGAGCACTTTCCCAAACACAGGTCTGCAGAGATCCTGGCCTGGGTCCTCTGATGATGCTGGTGTACCTCCAGAGGAGGAAACACAGGCGTTTTACTTTTTGTCTGTTCATGTATTAGCATGAACACACAGGTGAGGTGAGGATGAGGGTGAGGGTGAGGGTGAGTGTGAGGGTGGAGGACAGACATGGAAATGGTTAATGGCAGCATTAACAGTCCATGGAGCAAGGCTGCATTGTCACACGGCTCTGCATTCAAGTCCCGCTCAACTCGGCTGGGTAAGCTTGGGCCTACAATTGATCTTCAATAAGACTCTGCTTTCTTGTCTGTAAAACAGGATGGTGATGCTACCTCCTTCCTAAAACTGTGATGAAAATTAAATTAGTGAGTAGACATATAATGAAGACAACTGACATAATGTTTACACACAGAAAGCCGTAAGCCATTATTAGTCCTAGATTTATAGACTGTCTACAAATGGTCTACTGTGCTAGAAAGGATTTTACGGATCTTCTGATCCAACTCCTCTCCAATGAAATTCAAACCCAGGCAGTTTCCTCAGTTGCTCCGATGACCCTGAAATCCCATCAGCAATTCAAACACTGTGTTCAAGAAATAGCCAAAGGGCAAACAGGGTGCAGTTGTCTGAGGGTTCAGAGGAAGAGCTTCTCTGTACAATACTGCGATTTTTGTCTCCATAGAGTATAAAACTCGTATGAATAAAGCCTTCCAGTTTTACGGTTTACTTTGTTTTGCATGCTCAGCTTATGCCAAGTGGGAGAAAAGGACCACAGGGATAAACACAAACTATTACAGTATAGTGCTGGGGTAGGGTGGGTGGAAAAAGAGCCTTTTGGAATATGGGGTGCATAAAGGGGAATGTTTCATTTCTTTCCCTATGTACCATCTGCACGGTTTGAATTTTTTGTAGTGCTATTATACCTGCGTCTTATCTCTCTTTTCCTTTCCCTTTGTGTATGTGCGTGTGTGTGAGTGTGCGTGTGTGTGTATATAGGTGAACACTGGCCCCTCAACAAGATGGCAGGGTGTGAGTCTGTGTGACAGGATACTTAGCTATCTCTCTTTCCATTGATGGAGGAGTCTCAAAAAGCTTCATAGATTTCGGGAGGCAAATCTACAAAATTGGGTAGATGCAGAAGAAATGATCCAGTAGAAGGCATCTAACGTCAAAAGATTTTTTTTTAAAGGCACCCAACATTAAAGTGCCTGCTGTTATTAGGTTCTTGCTGACAGTACCCTGACTCCACCCCTTCAGGAACAGAGCCAGCCCAAGGAGCCAAAGGATGGCAAAGTTTCAAAACAATGCTCATTTGTAGTGTATGGGCCTTCTCACTTCATTTGCAAGCAAAGCAAAGTGACACAAGTCTGCTTTGCCTGGGTCAGCCCCATTTACCCCTTCTATTCTACCTACCATTGGCAGTGCCTGTGAATGAACGAAGCAAAGGTGGTACATATGAATAATGGGATGCTATTCAGCCTTAAAAAAGAAGGAGGGCCGGTGAGATAGCTCAGCAGCATAAGCGCCTGCCTGGCAAGCGCGAGGTCCTGAGTTCGACTCCCGGTACCCACATAAAAAAAAAAAAAAAGAAGGAAACCCTCTCATTTGCAACCACTTGGATGAACCTGAAGACTATTATGCTGACTGAAATAAGCCAGGCACAGGAGGAAGCACCATGCGATCTCACTTACATGCAGAATCTAAAAAAGTTGAACCCTTGGAAGCACAGAGTAGAATGGTGTGCACCAGAGGAGGGTTTTGGTGTTAGGGACACAAAATTTCAATTAGGTAAGAGGAAAAAGTTCAAGAGATCTATCATACATGATAACTCTGGTTAATAACTATATTGTGTAGTTATTGTATATTTGAAAATTTCTGAGAGTACATTTTAAGTTATCACAAAAATTGATAAGCATGTGAGGGAATGCATATGTTAATTAGCTCAATTTAGCCATTTCACAATGTATGCAGATCTCAAAACATGTTGTACCTGATAAATACGTACAACTTCTACTTGTAATTTAAAACATGTTTTTTAAAAAGTTTCTGGGTTCAGATGAAAGTCTTGTCTTGCTAGCCAATGACAGCCTTCTCCCAGGGCCAGAGGATGTTGTGAACATGGCAGCTCTGGTCCATTCCTGGTCTTGCCATCCTGGCACAATCATATAAATGTCTTAGTCCTCTTATCTCAGCTTGGGGCAAAGGCTGTCTTCGTCTATTCCAATCATCCTCTCCTCTCCATCTACCCAAGGCCAAGATCAACTCCACTGGGCCCAGAAACTACCTCTCCCACCATCCTGCTGAAGGTGGTTGCAGCTTCTCACAGGAGCTCAAGCTTCAGGTGAGTTCTGGGAAGTGAAACAGACCTCTCGGGATTCCATCACCATGCCCAGGAAGTTCAGCCAACTCCTAGGGTGAAATGAAGCTAGATGTGTGGAGAGGACATTTGGCCCACTTTTCAATCAACATGCCACAAAAATAAGCAGGTAGGAGCTTGGAGATGATAAAAAGGGAAATAGATACAAGTGTGCATGACACACACACCCAGAGAATGACATGCTTTTAAAATGATCAGGTATGTAGGAAAAATAAAAGGAGAACAAACGTCACCCTGGGCTTTTATGAAAGGCAGTAGCTGCGGGAGTAAGAAGCCAGCCCTGGATGCAGCTCACCTGAATGGCAACACAGCTCAGCCACCAACTGTGTAAACTGCTTTATTATCTGAGCAATGGGAATAATAAAAGCACCCTCCTCCCAGCGTGGTTGTGAGGTTTTGAAGATTAATGTGATAATGGGAATAAAGCAACCACAGTAATTATTCAATAACTGTTAGCTAGTGTTGCCATTATTATAGATAGACTGTGACAACATAATGATAAAGGTACATCGTGACCTTAAAAGAATATTTTACTAGAGCATTGTACATGCTACATAAATGTTAATTGTTATTATTATTACGACTTTTAGTTCTGCCAGTGTAGCAATTTATCATTACAATGGCAAGAAATTGCCAATCTGGTTCTTGATAGTGGATTTGCCATCCTGCTCTGTCTCCTTGGCTTTCCCTCCATGGGGCAATGAGGGGGCCACAGAACACCAGGGTGATATTAAATCTGGTATTCCCATGAGTGGCCTTCTCCAAGGCTCCTTACCAGGCTGGAAAAGTACAAGAGGCCCTTCACTACAAATGCAGTGTGCACTCTGAGGAAAATTCTCTAGAATTCTCCAAACCCAGGCTTCAGCACTTTGCAGTATAAATTCAAGGTTGCTTCTGGCATGAAATGAGAGGAAAATAGTGGAGTAATTTAGTAATTTAATAATAAGAAAGTCTTCCCCACTGGGCATTTTGGAGGGCCCTTTCTGATGGCACTAACCTGTTTGTTTCATACTTCAGTGGCATGTACAGTAGCATTTTTATACTGAAAAATGAAGGCCCTAAAATTAGATGGTGGCTATAAATTTTTAATGGCTACTTGGCACCATTTATACTCCTCCCATGAGCCACTCAGCCTGGGACAACTCAACACTTTGACCCTTGGGCCAACTCACAGCTGGATTTGTAGCAAGTTTGACTTACCAAGGGGGCAGCTGCCAACAACGCCGAGTGATAATCAAAGAAGTCAAGCCACTTCTTCCCCAGGCTTTATCCCCAGCTGCAGACAAACCAGCCTCCCTTGGGCTCCTCAGACCCCAACTACCTGAGTTCAAATCCCAGCTTTCAACTGGGGGTTGTGGCACATGCCTCTAATCCCAGAACTCTGGGAGATTCCAACAGGAGAATCCAAATTCAAGCAAGACCATGTCTCAAAAAATAAAAAGGCAGGGGATATAGAAAGGCCCTGTGTTCAATCCCCAGTACCTGGGAAAAATATTCCAGCTCTCTATTCACCAGCTGTGCCTCCCTTTTGTCACCTGTGAGGCTAGAACAGCATGAAGATTGCCTCGGTGGTCTAGGGATTAAATAGATAATGTACAAAAAGGCACTTGGCACATAGAGTAGCTACACATTAAATAACAAGTGTCCACATTTTGTTATGGAGCAGACTGGTTTTATTGTTCCACATGTATGCCAGATATTTTAGTTAGGTTATCTTATTAAATCTTCATAACCCTGGAGGGTGGCACTGTCACCCCAGGTACTGCTGCAAGAGCACTGAGGTTGGGGGTTCAAGCCACTTGTCCCAGACCCATGGGTGTTGTGCATAGAACTGGGATTCCAGCATGGCTTGTCTGACTTCCAGATCTGGTTCTTGCTGCCATATCCACCCCATAGAGACTCAGTGTCTGAGGACAGTGATGGCTAAGCCGTCAGTCCCTTTTCCAGAGCAACACGTCAAGATTTGTTCTGGGCTTTGTGGTCCCAGCTTGAGCCATTTGTTAGAAAAGACTGAGCTGTGAGGCACTCACATTACCAGCCCAGCTTATCTGCTTTTGGGCAGAGCTTTCTTGGTTCAGCTCTGTGGGTTCATGACTTGGCACTTTGACAGTGACCACAATGAAACCAATGACTCTGCCCAGAAGCCACCAAGGCCAGGAGCTTGCAAGGAAACAGGATGGGACACTGGTTCCTATTTCAGACTGGAGGGGAAGGGGTCCCCTGCCCCCAGCTTCCCACCTGGTTCTAGCCAGTAGAAGTAGTGCCCTCTTTGTTCTGCTTGTCCTCCCATTAATTCAAGAGCTGAAAAGCAAAGTGTTTTTCCCACTCTCATATCTGCTTACTCCCTACTTGATATGGCAGCTCTAAGGACAGCTGTCTGCTTGCTTTTTCCCATCTATAGTGGCCAGCTGTTGGTGGGGTGACCTGGAAGCCACTCCCCCTTCTTCAGTACCCTGTCTGGCTTTTTCTCTAGGGAACCGCCCTTTCCCTCTCTTAGTCCTTGAGCTTCAGGTAAGTGCCACCTCTCAGGCTAGGGATGCAGCAAGTGACTCAGCACAGGCCAACAGTTTGCACTGAGCGCAGGATTGGTTCAGGACTATTAATGCGTCCTCTGAGATGTACTCAGCCTTTCCTAGTACTCCTCAAGAATGATTCTGAGGGAGGGTGAGATAGCTCAGCGGCATAAGCGCCTGCCTGGCAAGTGCAAGGTCCTGAGTTCGACTCCCGGTACCCACATACGAAAAAAGGCTGGTGATATCGCTCAGCGGCATGGGCGCCTGCTGGCGCGTGAGGTCCTGAGGTTGACCCCCGGTACCCACAAAAAAAAAAAAAAAAAAAAAGAATGATTCTGAGTCTCTCACTTTCAATGGAAGAAATGGAGAAAGTTTTCATTTGTATTTGCATGCCTTCTAGAGATGCACATCCTACCAGCAAGGGCCTACAGGTAAATTCCAAACTCCTATGTGCTCCACATAAAGCTCTTTACAACTTGACATAAGCCCATCTATTCAGCCCCATCTCTTGCCACACTGAGATGGATCAACATGCTCTGCCACTCTCCCTACTTCATATAAGAAATCCTCCTTGCCTGGAATGATTATCTGCCTTCTATACCTAGAAAATTCTACTCACACATCTTTCTAGAAACACATCAATTGTCTCCTCCTTATGAAATTTTTTGTCTCCCCAGATGTCTAGCTTCTCCCTGCTTGACTAGATCACATACTTTGACCTTGACTTGCCTGATTCCTCACTGGATTATGAGCAACTCCTGAAGATCTCTGTATTCCTAGAAGCTAGCACAGGACCTGGATGAAGGTTTATTGGACGTGTGCATAGATGGATGGATCATTGAGCTTAGAAAAACCAACACATGCAACTGCCATAACATTGTCAAATTTCAGTGATGGTAAATAGTATTTAACCTGGTTCTTAACGTGGGTATAATTTCACTTATCAATTTCCAACTTCATAATCAGCCAGTAAAGGAGTCAATCTTAAAATGTACTACCATGGCAGAAGCAAATTCAGTGCCCACTAATCCCATTTCTTCTCCTGGGGCACGTGGTCAGACAATACTTCCTAGTATTCCTTGCAATTAGGAATGGGCATATGACAGAATTCCAGCCCAGGAGAACATGGACAAAAGTCCAATCCTGACCCAACAAAACCACCCCTGTGAAGTCCTCCATGTTCTTTCCCCAACTCCTGGCTGGAAATAGGAACTCTGAGATCCTTAGGAGTTCATGGAGATTCAAAATGGAGAAAGCCTGGGTCTCTGAATCACCATGAAGAGACCCGCTGCTCAATGTTCACTGCCCGTATGGCCTGGACTGGTTGTAATTAAGGAGAATCATTTTATACTCTTAAATGCAGTTGTGTGCAAGAGTTGCTTTATATTAGCTTGTGAAAGCCAGTTGTTAAATTTTGAGAAATTTCACAGGTCAGTTATTGAACATAGCTATTAAAGGCTTAATTATCCAAATTTATAATTAAATGCACTTCATTTTTAAAAAGTATTGATTATTCTAAACTTATCCCATTCTGATCATTTTACTGTAGTTTACTGTCATACATTGCTCTTGGGTTACATTCATGGAAATATTATTATGTAATGGTAGTGGTACGAACATTTCTTCCCAATTCTGCATTCAGTAATGTTGTGTCGGTAGCCTGAATAAACCACAGTGGCAGTATTTACACCAGGAACACAGGCAAACTTTAAACCATGCTTTGTCCTCCTGGAAATCTGTTAAATATTTTCCCATACATTATTCTAAGGTTTATCTGGCATAAATACAGCAAATAGTCCCCTAGCATATTAACTTTCTCTTCTAGGAAAAGAGAGCATAATAAACTAAATGCATCCCTGCTAAATGCATCCGGGCAGAAAGGAAGCACAGCCAGTGTGCCCACTGCAGAGGCAGAGCCCTGGCAGTCAAAGAATTGTGCTGCTGCGCCACATGCCCAAGCCGAATGTGACATGCGTGCTTGAGCACCTTGCTAATTTTCAGAGCATGAGATCACAATGACAGAGGCATAGAAGTTGTCAGTGCTGGCTTTCACATCTATTGAATGACAAGTATAAGTGAGAATAAAAACATGAATGCTGAGTGTCAACCCATAGCTGCCCTAGATGATTTGATTCTCTCCATGTTTTAAAACTCATCAAAAGCATATATTTTGGCACCAGTCTCTGAAGTGGACCTATGCAGAGCAGAGAAGCTGAGAGTTGTAAGTCCACAGCCAAGGCAGGCCCTGGGCTGCAGGTGTGAGGACAGCAGGCTTTGGGCCAGAGCCTGAGTGACAGTGCTTAGAATTTGCCAGGTTTGCACATGGCAAAATGATCCAAATAATTATCCTTTGTGGAAGCCGTAATATTTCACTTTGAGGAAGGCAGTTGGATCCTTGGGCAGCTCGGCCCTCTTCTGCAGGATATAAACTGCTGAAATAGACCCCAGAGTGCAGGGCCATTTGCAAGAGACATCGCGCAATTCACAGGATGTTTCAGTGCAGACACTGAATGAACTAATTCTGCTAATAGAGTATTTGATTTAATGGCACATTAAAGGGGAAAGGGGAGCACTGAACACATCTTTCAGCTCAGCAGCTGATGGGTTACTGTAGATATCATGAGCGAAGGAGCCAAATTCTCTCTTGTTTCAGAGCAAGCAAGAGTCACAGGAGCAGAGGTGGGTCATTCCGCAAGCTGGGTTTCAGTGCAGCAGCTCAGAGGGGAAATCATGAGGCTCCTACAGAACTTCTGCACTGGGTTATGACGACTGGGTGAAAAGACTGTGACCTACACAGTGACAAGGAGTTCCTTCCCCTTTCACTAAAATATAAATAAATTAAAGTTGCCAAGTCAGCCAGATTAGAACAACAGAAGTAAGCGCCACTTAGTGGGTCATCACATTTGCTTATCTGTTTTTGTTCTTTTGTCCTTTGCTTCCTTCTGCTATTTCTGAGTGCCCCGGTGTGCCAGGCTCTGTATTCAGCAATTGACACATATGTATATATATTTATTTGTTTTTTATTGTGTGCACCAGGAGAAAGTTACTATTGCTGTCGTATTTTATAGATGAAGAATCTGAGGTAGAGAGAGGTGAAATAAATTCATCAAGATTATACAACTCATCAGGGCAAAACTGGGACTTAAATTCATATTTTTTTGACACCAAAAGCTGGGTTATACTTAACCCTACAAATTGCTGACTTTGCTGGGGGTGGGGGTCACAAAACATCAGACACCATCTCCCTAAAACAATCCTGAACCAGAAGTGGTTTCTTTAGAGAATCAAATATATCTGTATCTATAGATACAAATGCACGTATTTGGAGCAACCTTTTAATTTGTTAATTTCAAATTCAGTTCTTCACTTTCTAAAAACTGCTTGCCCAAAACAACTCAACAAGAGTTTTATGGCAATTGTTTCTTCCAGAAAATTTCACAGGCCACCATCTATATGTTCCCTCTAGGGCAGTTCTCAATCCTAATCTTAATGATTTTGCTTTATTCATTCTGTACCTGTGCATAGCTCTCTCCTAGTTATTGTTCCATTCAGCTATTGGGAAGATTTCCCTGAAATTGAAATCTGCTCTGAGTAGTTCTTTCAATATATTTTCCTATCAAATATGGGCTGAACTCTCCATCATGGCCCACCAAATCATTCATGGTCAGGCCCAGCTCACCTCTCACCCACCTGCAGCCTTCTCCCTCTTTGCATTGTACGCATAGACTACAGTAAGCTTCTTGGAGACTCTCTAGGACTTTGTCCAACTTGCTTTTCCACCCTTTGGATAATTTGGAATCCCTGCTTCTTCTTTATCAGCTCAGTGTCAGCTTCTCCATGCAATCACTGCACTGTATACTTCCTCATCTTCTTGCCCTATCTGGGCAAGAAGGGCTGCTTCTATCTGCCTCCATCAGAAGCCCAAGCTTACCTCTGTCATGGCACTTGTATTTCATGGACCATGGACCATGAGGACAGCAGTGAAATTCCGCATACTGTGGTTTCTTCAGTGCTTATCACAGATTCAACCTTGACTGCACAATATAATAATGCAGAAAGTCTGATTTAACTAGTCAGTAGTGGGATAGGGTTAAATAGTGGCCTAATCAAGGTTTGCTGACCAAATGACTAAATGGGTGAATGAATGAGAGAAAGAATGACCACACTGAGGCAGACAGCCTGAGACGCTAGCCAACTTTCACCATCCCTGGAAACTCTGCCCTGAAGGACTCAGAATTTGTCTGATAAGCTTCTTGGTCATGCACCAGGATGGAAGGCTGTAAATTCATACCTAGCATGTTTATGGACTCTTTGTTTGACTTTAAAACCGTGAATGAATTTTCACTTGGTCCAATATCTAAAATGGCAACCATGATTCCTCCCACGAGAAGGAAACTGAAAAATGCTTCTGGAGCAAATGCTATGAACTTACCAATTCTGACTCAAAATGATCCCCAGTTTCTCCTAGATTAGCTCAGGTGAGGGCTCATCTCAAGTTCTCTGACAACTAAGAATTTTAGAACCCTTGATAGTGGGAAGGGTTTATAACACTGTCCAATGTCCACTAGTAACACCACCAAATGCTAAAGAGCTCATCATCTGCTACAGTTTGGATGAGAATGACCTCCCAAGGGCTCATGTGTTAAAGGCTTTGTCCTCATTTTGGTGCTATTGGGAGGTGGTAGAACCTTTAAGAGGTGAAGCCTAATGGGAAGTCTTCTGGTTATTGACAACATGCCATCAAAGGGGACTGTGGGACCCTGGGCCCTCCTCTTCTCTCTTTTATCACCAGCCATGAGGTGAATGGGCTTCCTCCACTACATGCTACCTATCATGATGTGCTGCCTCACCACAGGCCCAAAGCAAAGGGACCAGGAGATCAGAGACTGATACTTTTGAAACCATGAGCCAAAGTAAACCTTCTCTCTTTATAAGTTTACTTTTCAGGTATTTTGTTACAATAATGGAAAGCTGACTAACTGCTCTTCCTATCACAGGTATACCTCAGGTGGAAGCGCCCTCTTCCCTTCCTGTAAGCCCCATCTCTGAGGTCAGGGTGGAGCAAATCCCCATCATCACAGCCAAGTCTGAGGGGCCAGTCATGGAAAATCCCAGCCTTATTCTTCCATTGCTAAGAACTGTAGGCACAGAGAAAGAAAGAGAGAGACCCCTTGCTAAATCCTTACCCCTTTGTCCTCATTCTTAGCAGAAAAAAGCCAGAAGTCCTGTTGCGTCTAGCTCATGGAGCCCAATCTCACGAGCTATAAAATAGTTGGAGATCTCTTGCATTTGAAAAATCACAGCTGCATGTTCTGCCTTCCAGCACCAGGCAGAAGAAATGAGACAAACAAGCTTTGAAAATAAATCTGACTCCCTCGCAGCTCCAGAGAGCCGACAAGTGTTCATCCATCTGCCACAAGCATTCACACTGTGAATTCATTGATTTGATAATACTCTCGCATAATTGATTGAAGACCAGACTGGCTTCTTGACTTGCCTCCATGTTTGCTGTCTGATATCTCCCCAGTATCACTCTCTGCTTTATGTGCAGCAAAGAAAGGAGAAACCAAAGATTTCTCCAGCACTTTTTGATGAGATGACATATACACTATTGGCTTTCCAGAGACAATATTCTTTCTGAGTTCTTGAATGACAGGAATTGTTGCTTGTGTGCTTCTTTCTGCTGGAATATTTCACTCTCTCTTCACAATGCTGTAGACATCATCTCTTTCCTGGCTGTCCTATTGTATCTGTAAGTAACAAAAAAAAAAAAAAAAAGAAAAAAAAAAAAGAAAAGAAGAAGAAAACCCTAGAGTTCCACTGATGTGCATTGAAGTCTCTCCCTGGTAAAGGGGAGCTGGGAAGCAACCATCAACTGACACAGAGCAATGATAACTACAGAATTGTCATATGAGATATTAGCCTGGGGAATAATGCTGATCTTTCTCCTCTCAGCAGCCACAGCAAACCATCCGCCTCTCTGCCACTGTGACATTCACATGTCACCACCATTTCATTAAATGGAATCAAAACAGCTGTGAGGATTGATGTTTGATTTTATAGCACAAAGTCATCATAACTTACTTCACAAAGCAGCTAGCACTAGCAAGCACAGCTGAAATTGCAAAGCCAATTGCAAAAGGATGAACATGAAAAGGAACAAACTGCTGAATGCCATGGGAGCTGGAGGAATTGGGAGGCAGCTGGGAACCTCCAGCCCATAGAAAACGACCCAGTAGCACACGATCACATGGTCACTTCTACTGACTATTAATCAGAGATCTGCCATGGGACAAGTTTTTAGTATCTAGTAAACAGGTATCTAAACACTAAGATTCAGTTCATTCTAACATAAATCACACTGTCTGGCCATTCCTAGAGACAGCAGCTCAAGCAGTGTAGCACTTCGGTCCCCATCTCTGATCTGTAATATTCAGCCCCCAACCTGACTCAGTGAAAACCCTCTCAAAACATGGTTTTGAAATTGTGAGAAGCATGCCAGTTTCCTCAGCGGACAGCATGGCTGGGACAATGTTGCTAACTGTTCAAACCACTGACTTTCAAGTAAGGCAGAGGCTGAGTCTGTATGCATCCTGTGCCACTTATTACCTGTGTAACCCTGGAAAACTACCTGTCTATAAAATGGGCTTCATGGGGTAGCAGATCTTACCAGTGCCTTGTCCTTACCTTCGACCTTACCTTTTCCAACTGCACTCTTTACCTTAAGGATTTTTTTTTTTTTTTTTTTTTGACAAATAGAGCACATTGCCCTGCTCTTAAGGCTCCCCAGGAGCTCTCAACCAGTGAGGATGGGAATTTATATGTAAATATAAATTGGTGTTGGTGTTTAAATATCTCAGCTCCCTTGCCCCTTGAGTGGACTGACTCTAAGACACGGGTTCTACATTGGCTCTGATTTCTACAGCAGAATCAGGCTCCAGATAACCACAACGATAACTTGTTTTTTAAACAACAAACTGCCTCCCTTTGTCTCATTTCCCTACTCATATTCTGGGATTTCCTGAAATCATCTCACCCCAGATCATATTTATACAATGTGTTGAATCAATACTACACTCTGACCAAGTGAACTACCTGAGCTCTGTCCCCCAGGGTCATAACTTCATATCTCCAAGGACAACTCAGAGAATTTCTCTATCACAAAATCCATTTTTTTCTTGATTTCCAGTATATAATTGGGAATATTTACACAAGGGGGAAAAATCCCTCCGTCAATCAGTTTTCCTCCCTTAACCTTGTAAGGTCCTGTAAGAAACTCAGGCATTAAAAAAAATGAGCAAATATACATAAAGGGCTTAGGGTTCCTTGGTAATGATACTACTGGAGAATTAGCAGTTATTAGCAGGAATGTTGAAGTCTAGAGCTTGTTAGCACATTCAGTCAGAGCAAAGGTGTTAATGAAAGTAGTGTTTACATTTATTTCTCATCAAGGCTAAATGAAATCAGGTAGAAGAGTCAGATCAAGTTCATCTTCTGGGGAAAGAAACAATTCAAAGCACATATTCCCTTAATAGAAAGATAGTCATGTAAGAATAACAGTCAATCTTATTATTAATCCTCATTACTTTAGCTCTGGCTTTTGGGTCAGGGCACCTAGTGCAAAGGGGCATCTGTGGTCCAGCAGCTGGGAGCCACATGCAGCTGTGCAATGTGGCCGTGGCACTTTGCGTGGGCTGCCACTTTCTACACTGCAGCGCCAGTGTAAGCTCCCTCTGGGGAGCTGATTCCCCTCGGAAGATCTATAATCTCTGGGAAGCCTAATGATTCTAATATGTGTCTCAGGGTAACACTTGTTTCAATTCTTCCCCCTTTTTAATCAGTTCAAAGTCAGACCCATTTCAGTGCTGATGGGCCAGCGCCAGCCGTGGGGAATACTCAACATCGTTTCTCTGTTCACGCAAGGGATTTAGGAATGCTTGGTGGAGCGCATCTTATTGGAACCAATGAGGCCCATATAAAGCTTAGGGGACGTTGACAAACCTGCTCTGGGATGTCGTAAAATCTCTTCCTCTGGTGTCTTGGGCAGCCTTATAACTTGCCCACGGAAAGGACTGCCCCTGAAAACCTTCTTTTGGGGGGCGATTTAGGCTCACATCTGAGTCGTTGGTAGTAAAAAAGTATTTAAATGTAAAAGCATATTTTGATATAAAGTCTATGGAAGCTTCCCTCCCTCCCAGTTTATTTGGGTACTCTCACCAAACTGAGACCTTGGGGCTGGCTGCTTCATGCCTATTTCATTTTCCCATTCAATCCATTTTCTTGGAACAGGAGACATAAGCAGTGAAGCCAATATAGTTTTATTGGATCCAATGCACTGCCACTAAAACAAATATATGTACACTCAGGCCAATACACTTTTATTAAAACAAATAGAATTTAATTCAAACCAGCATTCAATACATTTTCTCCAAGCAATGAAATTAAGCTGTACCAGTACTTCTGCTCAATATGTTTTCCCAATCAAATCCATTTGAACAAAGTGAAATATATTTATCATAGATAACACATTTTTATTAAAAACAAATTCACTGAAACCAAGTTTCCTTCTGAACCAATAGATAGAAATTCTAACCAACTGTACAATTAGATCATAGAAACTGATGTATTTTTACTTAGCAAAAAGCATTTCTATTCAAATCCACTTTAAAACACACTAATGAATAATAAAAGTTGTTCCAACAATGTCTTCAATGGAATATCTTCCCAAAAATATGTCCTTTGGGACTGAAGTACAATCTAGAATATTGAAAAGCACTTAGGGAAACATTGATGTTGGAATAGGATTACAATAAATCCAGGTATTAAGTGATTAAACATTTATTCTACCTTTGTGTACTTAAGAGCCAAGTTGTTGGATGTATGCAAATGCATAAAGACATCCGTGGGGGCATTTTTTTAGTTGTGTTGGTTGCTATTCTCTATTATTCAGAAAAATCTTTCTTTATCAGTGTTCAAAATATCACCAGTTCTCATCTCTCTGAGGTTAAATAGTGGAATGGCAAGTCATGCACTGGTGTGGAATTTTAATCTTGGTGCCTAAGTCAGAAAAACATAACTAAGTCTTTCGAAGAATGACGGGAAACAGAACCACTTCCAAGTGTCACACACACTTTGGAGGGCAATGAACACACTGAACACCAGCAATAGTACTCTGATCTGTCCCACCTCTTCTCAAGGTCACTGTGCTCTGGACACAAGGCTGAGTGTCAGGGAGAAAAAGCACATCTAGAGAAATTACAGCAGACTCTGCCGAAGAATGTTAGGGCTCTAGTCAATGGCCGGTGTGAGTCCCTCTCCATCTCCCTCCACGTTGACCTCCATACTTTGTCTTCTCTGCTTCCATCCTACCCCAAGGCTGCAAGACGTGGAAAGAGAAAAAAAGATTCTACTGCCTTCACTAAGCAGCCCAGAAGATGCTCTTTAAACTAGGACTGTGAGTCCCCATAGCACTTTCTTCGTCTTGCCTGGAAAACTGCACAAAGTACAGATTCTGTGCACAATGCATTGGGCAAATAATTCATGGACCTCTGGGGCACTTTGGCCTTGAATTGCTAGATCCTCTTTCTCTGAAACACAGCTGGTTCTGAAGGATTCTTGGAGAACATTTAGCCCAAGATGTTCATCAGAATTATTTAGAAAGATTAAATGTTAAAAATCCAAATTCAGGGCCGGTGAGATGGCTCAGCGGCATAAGCGCCTGCCTTGCAAGCGCGAGGGCCCAAGTTCGACTCCCGGATCCCACATACGAAAAAGGGGCCGGTGATATCGCTCAGCAGCAAGGTTGACTGTTGGCGCACGAGGTCCTGAGGTCGACCCCCCGGTACCCACAAAAAAAAAAAAAAAAATCCAAATTCATACCAGTAATATCTGGGGACTGTTTAAAAGTATTCTAATAACACCTTCCTGAAGTAGTCTATAGTATTAATATCCACACATTTTTGGAAAATGTTTCAGAAAAACCTAGTCCCAGTGTATGATAAGAACTGACTGCCAAAGGTAAAAGGAGCCATGAGACTGAAGAAAGAGGCAGACAGGTCTGGAATCGCACACAGTATTATTTATTTAGACTTATGGACAGAAGTGAAGCTTGGGCGGCGGCAAGACAGGTAGATCCCCACACCAAAAGGTAGGAGGAAAGGGTTTATGTACTAAGCTAGACAATGGTGGTCTGTGGCTAAAGCGAGTTTATCCGGCCTTTCCCAACTCTATTAACATGATCACACATCAGTTAAGACAGTCTGGGCCTGAGTGGTCAGCACAACACACTCGGCTGACTAATTTAGCAACTCTGTTTGTCCTATAAGGTTTGGAACTCTAAGTGCTGAGTTCACCTCGTGGAGAAAATGCAGTTTGGACCAAGATGGCTATAGTCATGTCAAGCTGGATCCCTGCACACTCATTCAACATGACATTGTAGGGTCATTTCATTGAATGGGAAATAATCTTGGCATAATATTAAATTTTTTAAATGTTTAATAATCATAGGTAGTGGGCCGGTGATATTGCTCAGCAGCATGGGTGCCTGCTGGCACGTAAGGTCCTGAGTTCAACCCCCAGTACCCACCAAAAAAAAAAAAAAAAAAAATCACAGGTAGTGATTTTTATCTTTGCAAAGTATATGTGCACTTCTACGCATAGACAAAGACACGGGAAGATGACACTACAATGTTAAAGTGGTTAAATGAATGATAAAGGTATAGCTTTCTCTCTCTCTTTAATTCATATCTTATAAATTTCCTATAAGGAGCATGCAGTATTTTTGTACTATTTTATCTAAAAGGTAATCTTTTATTTAAAAGGTGATGTGAAGCCCAATGTAAAAGGTGGTGACCAAATCTTGTGTCTGCCTCAGTAATACTCTGCCATCTCTCAGAAGAGTTCAGCAGTCCACGTCATGGTCTTTATATTTTTGCATGACTCTATTTGAAGGCTTTGCTCAGTGGGTTTTCCGACATCCACTTAAACAAGAGCCCAGGTAGTAAATTCCTCTTTGAGTCTGTTGCAGGAAGCAGTGGGCTGGCCAGTGCAGAGGCTGTGCATGCTTTGTTTTGTCATATGATATGAGCTATGGCTTTCATAGTTCATAGATTTTCCAGGTTTTCCTGCTGCTTTCACTCAGAGCTGGGCCTCAGTGTTTCAGTGATCTCATCTCAGATGTCTGGTAGCATCTAAATCCTCTGCTTCTTTTTGCTAATTTCAGTTCTACTTTCTTCCTCTGGCATTCTGCTTTTTTATTGCATTAACTTAGAAAAGAGATCCAGATTTATTTTGGAAATAGATTCTAATTACAAACAAATCTGAGGGACACAGATCCTAAACAAATATAAATATTTGACCATGACTAAGCAAAGAAAGCTCCTTCTTGGACCTGGATGGGTCCGCAGAGCCCCACTACCCAGGGACAGTGATGCCTGAGGAGCAACCCGGGAAGACCAAAGCTTGGAAGTCATCACACTTCCCTGGCTCAGATGCAAGGTCTACTGCTCTCTGCCTGCCACTGACAAGAGCACAGGGAGTGACTAGGGCAGCCTCTTGGGACCAGGGGACATGGGAGGGTTTGCCTGGAAATAGGAACTGGCCTCCCTCCTTCCTTAGGTCTTCCGTGTGCCCTTCCAGGGAGGGTCAGCCTCTCCGGGCTTCTTCAGAGCATGTCTCCTCATCACAGGTTCAGCCCCTTTCATACAACTGGGGCCTTCCAAGGTGTTTTCCTGTGCCCAGTTATGAGGATGGAGATGAGAAGGAAAAAAGGAGGGTGATGGTGTGGTGGCTGGTGGTAAAGAAAGAGATAGAAACAGAAAAATGGACAGAAACAGACCGGACACACGAGGAGTGCTTGGAACACGTTCAATTAACACTGACATGAAACCCCAGGGTAGAAATAATTGCTGCTTATTGCATTTTTTCAGATGAAAAATAGGAGAAATAAAATGGAACTATCAATTTTATAAACTTTCCCATCTTCATTGTAAGTAAAGAATTTAAAAATAAAAAGCAGAAAACAAGGTGCCAGGGGTTCAGGGATTTCTTTTTCTTTCCAGAAGGCAATGTTCCCATTGAAGGCTGACCTCAAGGCATCCTGTTTTCAGTACTGTTGCCTATAGTTACCTCATTTTGTTTTCCCTGGGGAAGTGTCACCAGAGCCCCTCCAGCCCATCCCCAGGCCAAGTCTCTCCCAGCTTATTCCTGACAGGGAGCAATTTTCCCTCCTCACTCATGTTCAAAATACCCCATTCACCGGTTCCTTCTGGTCCTGGAAAAGGCCTTCTCCAGGACCTGTCTGTACCTTAGCCAATCTGTACACTAATGTGCATTAGCGTGTAGGCTGATGACACTCTGGGGCTGCCCCTGTATCACAGAGATGGCCACTAAGCCTCAGAGAAGTTGAGGAACACAATCAGGGTCACACAGCTCCTCTGTGAACTGAGTGCCTGAGCCAGTGCAGCCCAGGCAGCAGACTCCAGCGCAGGAGAGCTGCCTCGCTCCTCGCTGCCTTCCCGAGATGTCTCAGGGACCCTCTGGCTCAGTGTGCACCTGGTGCAGAAAAGGAAACTGAGGCCCATGGAGGTGAAGAGCCTTGTTCAAGGTCACTCCAACTATGCCGGTTACTTGGGTTCTCTCCATTCCACCATACACCATAGCTCATATTAAAATACTCTAGTTAATGCATTCAGCTGCCAAAAACCTGCTGCAAAGTTTACTGCCAGCATTTTCTAAGAGAAAACAGCTTAGTTCCAACCTCTTTCTCCAATTTTATCATTATTATCATCCTCATCATTATTATTCTTTATTTCCACTAAAGTTCTAATAAACAGCACAGCTATGGTTTTGTTTCATCCCCTTTCATTTCTTCCCCCTGCCCTCAGGTGTGGGTGCCAGTGTGTGACAACATGCTCTAAAATGGGCCTGCAGGAGAAGGAAAGGCCTGGAAAAGACAGGAAGATGATCAGTCTCTCTGTCTCTCTCTCTCACACACACACACACACACACACACACACACACACATGTCATTTTCACTCCAATGTTCTCTCTGTGTATCTGGGAAACTCCCCTCAGTCAGTTGGGCTCAGAAGTGACAGAAGCCAAAGGCTGGTCTGTGAGAGAAAGAGGACAAAGTGGACTGGGAAGTATTTTGGAACCATACCCCACCTGCCATGGCTCAGGGAAAAAGTTGGCCAAGCCCCTCCTGATTGTTGCTTGCCCTGGCCTGGGAAAGTGTCAGTTACCTATTTCTCTGTTTCATAGACTATGAGAGAGAAAGAGAGAGAGAAAGAGAGAAAGGGGGGGCAGTTTTAGACTTTTAATATTGGTCAAAACATGAAGGTTTTAAGTATTGATCAAGACACAAAGGGTGGGTAGAAAGAGCACTTAAGAATCAGTTGGATTTTGTTTAAAGTTGGGGATAAACTACTACAAACCACTCTACTAGTTGTCTTCAGTAAGTGAACAAACCTATCATCTGTAAAATGGGACAGTAGCATACAATGGACTTAAAATATTTGTTGACTTGAAATGACAGTATTCAAAATCCTTTTTATTGCTGGTTTAAAATTGGCAGAAGGACCCAGTTCCTGCCCATCTGCAATTCAGTTGTTCAGTTGGAAGTTTCAAAGGCAACAAAGATCCTAATGACTAAATATCACTGGGTGATCCTACAATTGATCAGGAGGTCTGCAAACTTTTTGACTGGAGGTGGCGCACACCACACACACTGAGACCTCTCTAAGTGCTTGTAGATTGATTTGAATTTGCATCAACACTGCATGTAACTACTGCATGAAACAAACTCTCACTTACTCGCACAACCACAGAATTCACACTAGAAGAAGGGGGGACAAATCATTACCTTCGGGCAAAATGAGCTGCTGCTGAGCACCACAATGAGTCTATGTTCTCCCCCAACATCCTAACAGGCTAGAGCACTTGTCCGACAGTGTTTGTATCATTCAAACGCAGCAGAATTTTTACTAAAATCCAGAAGGAAAAGAATAAACCAAAGGAAAAGAAATGTAGCATTTCACAGCTGTTTTCCACATGACAACTTCAACAAAGCCTGCCTTGTCCCTGAGAGCTCTGCAAATCTCAGTTTTAAAATGCCTCCTATTAGCATTTGGGTAAATTAACTTACGTGGCTGGACGTTGTGTTCCAGCCACAGAGAATATTCTTTCTCTGTCAGAAACTCCGACAGCCCACTGCCATGGTGAAATGCTAGGAGCCTCTTAATATTTTTCTTGATTTCTTTAAGAGTTAACATTAGACATATTAAGAGCAACAACCCAATCATTAAGCCCTGTGCGGTTCTCCTAGGAGCCAGCTCTATCGCTTTAATGACATTATGGACAACTCACTGGCATCCCCGCCATCTATCTTCTTTGTTTATACACATACACCAAGTGACATTCTTCTTAGCATCAAAAATAGTAATCAAAATTGAGAACAACAAAAGACCTTTCATTATTTATACTGTTAAGTAACATCTATTTGGTTTCATTAATTTCCAAACAACGAAGTACACCGAAGCTGATCAAATCTGGCGAGTGTTAATTACACCCGAGGGCTGTGGGTGTTTGGTCTGCAGTGAAGGGTGACTCAAAGGTGAAGCCTTTGCTGAAACTTGGGGCAGCCAGGCCTCAGAAATCACCTGCATCTAAGGGTTTTCAGAATGACAGAAACGGATGTGAGCTTGTCACTGGAAAGCTGGAAAGTTACACGCTTTTTTTTTTTTTTTTTTTTTTCTTTTGGTTTGTTTTGTTTTCAATCTCTCAGCTTTATCACCCGTTTTATGGGCTGGAGTTAAATGGCGGTACAATGCAGTTTGCTCTCTTACTGCTCAGTGCTAACAGCCATGATAAGCCATAATTAGAAGTAAAACCAACACATAAATAACGTAGCAGAAAAACTGCCACTATGAGAAGCCAGACTTTGGTTATGGGACACTTCAACTGGTCCTGTGTATCCATCATACTTATGGGCCACTGCGTGTTTTAGCCCGTATTTGTCTTACTAATGCCACAATGGGAGCCATTTAGACTTTCAAATAAGCTTTTGAAAATAGAAAATGCAGGTTTAAACAGACTGTCTGTGGCTAAGTGTGATGTAGAAACCCATCACCTAGAGGCCAGGACAGCTGCAAAGGTTGGGAGGAAGGAGGAGCTGCAGGAGTCCAGAGGCCAGGGACAGAACAGGGAGGAGAAAGGGAGGCTGAACCTCCCTGTCCCCCGTGGGGGAACACAGCAGCTTAGACTTCTGCTGGGGTCCAAGGAAGCTGGGATACCTTGCAAATTTCACTTTCATGTGCTACCCTTGTTGATGAAGTGGGGGTAGGAAGACCAAGGGTTTGAGCACCTAGTAGCTCCTAGGCCTTTTATACCAATTTTCATTAGTTCTCACAACACCTTTAGGAAGTCAAGGAAAAGGTAAAGAAAACCAACAGCTAGTGGCTTTCTACATTCTGGTAGAGTCCACCTGCTCATTTGCAAAGAGGCAGTAGATAGAGATTTACATAAGGACAGAGGCTTATTACTTAGGTGACATAAAATAATCAGAGTAATCTCCTCTTTTCCTCATTTAGCTTTTCTGATACACAGAATTAGGAAACAAACCCAAGAAAGTAAATTGTGATAGGAGGAATGCTTTGCAGTGGTGCATTTTTCAAAGCCTAAGTCATTTTTTTGAAAATTGATTTAAGTACAGTCATTTGCTTTCTAAAATGTCATATGTATTTTTCTGTGATAAGCCAGAATAGTTATGTTCTGATTTTCCTGTGAAATAAAAGAGAGCATTACTTTGGATATTCTAAAAATCCATATATGTTTGCTAAAGAGGATGGATTGTTTTCTCCTTTTCTCCCTCCCTTTGCAGACTCAATCAAGCCAATAAACAAAAGTAAAAAAAAAAAAAATTCATTTCAAGCCCTGGGTTAAAAAGTTTTGATTGTTCTATTTTAAATGTGTCTGGTATTAAACAAAGCATTTAGTGAAATGGCTTCACACTTAACTAGGTAACAGATCCATTTCACACATGGCTTTTGTTTCCATTTATCTCTCTGCAGGCTACATATGGCATGGCACTGGACATTTTTAAAATTAAGATATGAAGTGTTCATTTTTTTGTGTGTGGACCTGCTATATTCTAACAAATTTACTGCATGTCTCAGAAAACACATAGCTTTGCCAAAGTTGGTGAGTAGCCCAGCATGGTTTATCTCCAGCCCACAGCTCTTTCCCTGAATTCAATACTGCAGGCACAATTTAATGCAAACCCAATTTATGACTTAATGCTCTAGGGACCTAGTGGGAGATTGTTACATTATTCTTTTCTAATCCTATTTGTGTTTTAATTTGCTAAGTCTGTAATGAGGTGCATGCCTTGAATAGATTCAAGATCTTTCACATTGGTTTTGACTTTGTTTAATATAATAGATTTTACAGTTTGCATTAAATACCCAGGTGCTACGGTCAGTATTATCTCTTTATTTTCTCAACGAGAGTGAATAAAATTACACCATTAAAGTAATTGTGTACATGTTTCCTTGTTTATTGTAATGGTTTATTTCCTATTATAATTCTTGATTCAAATTACATCTGGTTCTCCAAAAGTCAATTCTCCATGGGCTCCCACTTCCCCTTTTCATACAATTGTTAGCCTCGGAAGAGAATGGAGTATTGGCTGACAATTGATTAGTTAAATAATAATAGGGTAAGTTTTCTAGTCCAATTTATGATACTTTAATTAAACACAAAGAAAGAAAAGGGAGGAAGGAAGGGGGGAGATAGGGAAAAGGGAGGGAGGAAGGAAAGAAATGAGAGAAAAGAATGGAGCGAGAGAAGGTGCTGTGTCACTATTTGCATGCCACTATTTAATTTCTGGTGTTCGCCTAAAACCTACCATCCTTAATCAGTGCTGCCACATCACCCAACTCCGCAGTGTGTCATTTGCTGTCCATAACTGTGATATAGCCAATTATAGCTAAATTCTCTGTTCTGTATGCACAATCAAAGGGCGTCTGGAATGCATTCTGCTATTTTCTGAATCCTATTATTGCAGACATGTTTATTACATTCAGAAGATGGCTTTCTGAAATTACATTGGAATTGTACAGCCCACCTGCCATTTACAAACAAAAGGACCTAAACATTTCTTAACAAGGAGAAAATTCATTTTGCTTTTTCCTGCTAACTTTTCCTATGCTATTTTCTCCTATAACTATTTTTACAAGACTCATTCCCCAAACATCTATATATTTTTCAAAATGATTAAGCTCTCAAGCCAGAGCTTATTCTTAGTGAATAACACCACTTGTCAAAAGGGAGTTGCAAACCAGTTTTTGACTCCTGCAGTAGGTGCTGGCTGTAATTTTCACCATTAAGTTTTCCTCAAACTAGGAATAAAAGGATTATAAAGTGGATCCCAAATTATAAATAATTTGACAACCCCCCCATAACTCCTTTATGTTGGGTGTGAAAGAAAAACATTTCAAGTTGTGTCCTTAAATTTCATTTGGGGCCATTTTAAGAGGAAAGTGAATGGTGTTAGAAAGACACATGATATCTATTTGAAAGTGTAGTACCTCATCATTAATTATTAAGAGAGAAATGAAAGTGTTTCTAAACCAAATGCTTTACTTTTGCCTTTCACTGAAGTTTATACTCTTAAAAATTTTTCCCCCAAGCTTAGTTTATTGCTGTATTTGCCTCACAGAGCCAGAGGATATTACTACCTTTTTATTTGCTATTTTTACAGGACCCAACAAAGTGCTTTTAAAATATATAACCACTTAATTCAAGTCAAGCCTCTTCGATACTCCTTTCATTCAAGCCCTTTCTAATTTGTTTTCCTCCAACCAGGAGCCTGGAGAAGACACTGTGATTTATGTTTTCATTTATTTATTTTATTTGGGCTTTTCATTTAAGAAAAGAAATTCTGCACAACCCCCACCACCCTCCATTTTACATCATCTCACCCTATCCCTCAGCATTTGGACCAAAAAGACTTTCTCAAAGCCAGATTTCAGAGTTTCAGACTGATGCCTTGGGAGCTTGGATTACAACCTGTGGGAAGCTAAGACTGGGTTCCTTATACCATAAGAATGGCAACCCTAAGCCAGGGCTGTAGCGTCCTATCTTCTGGGGGATAACAGTTGCATCTTTCCCATTCTTTATCCCCTCAGGCCTTGCCTGGTACAGAATTTTCAACACAAAGCCCTGGGGTAAACCAGCCTTCCCCCAAGATGAAAGCTGCTTTGTATGGAGCTTAACTATCCACAAAGATGTGATTAAAGGTGTGTGCTTTGGAAGTAGGAGGATATTAATGTTCAAATGTGGGGGGGGGGGGGTAAAATAAATTTCTACATGGCATGCAAGAGTTTCCAGCTTAGGAGTTCAGCAACCATGGGCTTGAGTCTCAGCTCAATCTTTTACTCAGTGACTTTGAACCAGTTACTCTTTCTCTACACCAATTCATTGATCCAGTTAGTCTATCAACCAGTACTTGTTAGGCACCTACTACTAGTATGTGCCAGGCACTGATGGGTAGCAGGTACCTATGTAGACAGTGTCCCTGTCTGCTCTGATCTGGTGGGACAGATAGACAAGCATTTACAATAAGGTGTGACAGGTATGATAATAAGGGAAGCCAGAGAAGGCTTCCTGAAGAAAGTGATACACAAGTGACATGTGATTGGTTTCCCTAAGTACAAAATAGGGGGTAATATAATACCTGCCTCATGGGGTCCCTAGGAGACTGAATGAGATAATGTAGAACTAGAGCTTTGTGTTGTTGATGGCATAAAGATTTGGTTTAAAAAAAATCAGTAAAGCAATTATTATCATTATTGCTAAGTACTGTCCCAAGATTCCTGGAGAATTAATATTAGAGCATTGTGACACTTCACCTGCAAGAAGATGCAAGCTGTACCCTATAGTTCTAATTCTTTTTCATAGAGAGAACTAAACAATAATATGTCTGCAGAACATTAAATCTGAAGATAAATGAACTAAAATTAATAGGCTCTTAAGCAAAAATCACTAGCAACTGAGTATCAAATGCCAGCTTCTCTAGAGCGGAAATGAATTGAACAACTCAGTTCCACCCACTCCAGGCGAAGAATGCTCCCTCCAAAACATTCTTATCAGTTTATCAAAAGGAAGAAAATTTGATTTCATTTAAAAATAGTCGAGAAGCATTTTTAAATGAGTAGCTGTATATTGAGAATAATGTTTTCTCAGGGTAACTTCAGAAACACATTCCCACAGAAGCAGACTTGGGCTCCACCTACAACCAAACAAAACCACACTTAGGAGACCTTGGGTCACTCACAAAGTGCAGTGCCTGGCTAACATCATGTGGGTAATGGAGGTCTCCACTACAACTCCTGAAAATAATAAGATAATCAAGTGTTAATACATACGATTTTTAAATACTTATGCAAATTTCATAAATATTTGAAGAAAATTATCTGTTGGCTGAGATGTAGCAGAATTCCTCTCAGGGGTAAGAGCTGCCTTCATTTTAACAAATACTCAGAAAGAACAATTTGGTAGCCTTCAGATGAGGTCCAAGACAGGTAAATTACTTTGCATAATAACGATGGAGGAATTTTGAATTTCTGGGTTCAGCCTGAAAAGCAGAGAGAGGGAGAAAAAGCAGCAGTGGTGAGATGTTTTGAGGAAGAAAGGTGACAGAGCTTTATCTCAGGGTAGATTAGAAAAAGAAATTATTATGAGAAATGATGCTAAAATTTTCAATTCTTAGCTATTTGCTTAGCTGGTTTGCTAGGTAACATATGCTAGAAACATACACACAAGCATGCATGGTTTTGTCTATATAAATTGCATTACATGAGTAGTAATTAGAAACCATCAAGGTCACTGGCAGTGTCTTGGTGGCCATAAGGCAAAGAAGAGACAGCAATCTTAGGGCCCAAGAGACCCAAGGGTCAGCAGGAAAAATAAGGTGAAGGAAGAGACCCCAAGAACACAAGCCCCAGAAAGTCACAGGAATCTTGGGCAAGGCAATGAGATGCATATAGAATGTGGGCAAGAGATTTGAGCCAGTTTTACCCAACCTGAGCTATATCTATATGTAAAAGATACCAAGTGCTAATGCTTCTCTCACTGAAAATTTTTACTAGATCAAGATAACCTGAAAATGTTAGCAGCTATACCTAATGAGTCCTCACTTCTGTTATGGAGTAACTGACAAATAGAAAAGACCAAGGGGAGCTACTTTTTCCAATTTCAGAGACCAGCAAAGCCATGATTATTTACATTCTAATTGTACGGTCCCTTTAAGTCAGAGAACACTGCTATCAATGAATGCTTGCTGATCTAATGCCTAATTGATGGTAAGAGTGTCTAATGACCTAATAACTCATTAGGGTTGGCTGAGCCAGCAGGAGTCTTCAAAAATGTTTTGAATTTCACTCTGAGACTGTGTGAGTTTTCCAGTAAATACAAGGGCTGGTCACAACATACAGTGAATGTTTAAATATTTTTTAATCATTGCAGTGAAAAACATATAGTCATTAATCCTTCTCAAAAATATTTCCCCTCACTTTGAACACATTTTTCCCATTGTTCTCACCACTTTCTGATGCAGTTCTAGAAGTCTTCTTTTGTATCTTTAGCTATGCTGTCATGGCTGCTTTAATGTTCTGAATCTATTCAAAATGTTTAAGGCAACTTCTGTCAAATAAAACCATTGTAGTGTGTCCTCATTCACCTTATTCACCAGATCTGGCATCATGTGACTTCTGGCTCTTCCCCAAGGTCAAAATGACCATAAAAGGTAAACATTTCTAATTGCCACAGCAGCCACAGCAGATCAATTAAGGACAGTCATGAAAATGGACTTCCAGAACTGCTTCAGAAAATGACAAGAATGATGGGATAAGTGTGTTTGAAGCAAAAGCAGGTATTTTGAGGGGGATTAATGGCAATGTGTCTTTTAGCTTCACAGATTTTTTAAATTTAATCTTTCATCATATTTTGTGATCATACGTCACATATCAGACCACTGCCTAGTTTACTAATCCCACAAAAGTGAGACCACAACAAAAATAGGATGGGTCTATATGACTATAACTTGGAAGTGTAAAGGCAAATATGCAACCTACATGACAGAGATGTGTCACACTGACAAAATCATATTATGAGAAGCTCAGGAGAGACATTGTGGGAACCAAATGGGTTCCCAATAGGTACTTATGTCAAGAATTGAGTAATATTATGGTGGCAAGAAACAGAGTGGGTAAATCCCTTATTCATTCATAATTTAATAAATTAATGTTTCTTAAATACCTATTACTCCATGGGCATATAGATAAATTAACTACATATATTATGTCAATATATGCAATTGCTATGCTTGTATAACTCCTAGCTTCCTAACTTGTTGAAGCCTCAGTATTCTCATATAACATGTACTATAAATGCCACACAGCCAGTAAAGGACAAATCTGGGACTCAAATCCAGGTCTTTCTCCAAAATTCCTGCTTTTGTTTTTTCTTATCCTATTTTTTTTCCTATCAGATATCAAACAATTCAAGAACCTTATTATTTATTTTTTGGAAAATATTTATCCCTAAATATATAAGGTGTGCCAGTTAATCTTAGTTGCCAACTTGATTGGACTAAGAGACTCCTGGAGAGGTGATTGGATTATTGGGGTACTGTACAGATCAGTGGATTAATCCACTAATGGTCATAGCTGAATGTGCTGTTAGGAAGTGGGGCCCAGTTGGATGTGAGTCCCTGGGGGCTGCGTTAGGAGAGTATACCTCTTGCTATGCTCTTCCCTATGTTTTGCCTCCCAGTGGTTATGAATTTAACAGCCTTGCTCCACCACACCCTTATACCATGTTTCTTTCTTTTAGCCAGATGACCATAAACTGAAACCTCAGAAACCATGAGCCAAATTAATCCTCTCCTCCTTTAAGTTGTGAGTATTGAGTATTTTGTCCCAGCAATGGGAAAGCTGACTAACAAAAAGAAAAGTAATTACTGTTCATATCCATTTAAAAAGAAATATCAAATTCTAAATTTTATGACAATGATAGAATGGTTAATAAAAACGTTTACGGAATCCCCAAGTGATGGTGCTGAAGAATTCTTACTCATCTCTTCTTTCTAACACTGAGCCAGCCCATACCTGGTCTATTACCAGCATAGGATGCTCAATAGATGGCTAATTTTCCTTCCTTGCAACAACTCCGCCCATGGATGAAGTTGCAACTGCTAACAAAGAAGGAGAGAGATCAGAAGTCAGTACCTTGGGAGACTGACACAGCATGCAGAAGAGTCTCATTAAGTTTGAAAAGATACTGATTATAGGATTTTCCTTCAATTCTTGTTGTATCGAACCTTATGTTTAAGAGCAATCATGAGGGGGATAAAACCAGGGTATCAAGAGCACAGCAGAGGAACAGATGTTGAGAGAGGTGTGTCCACAAATCTGGCCAAGATATTTATTCTCTAACTCCCCTTACCATGGCTAAGGGCTGCTCCAAAGAGTACCACTTCCCCGGCACTTCAGTCTCGGGCTGGCAAGCAAAGGCCCTGGTGGAGACCCTTGCTGCATGATGCTCAAGACAGGTATGAGGGGATGCAAACAAGGCTCTGAATGACTCTGATACCTCTGCATTATTCCTAGAATGACCAGAACAACCCTCAGCCCATGTGCACCCACAAACATACAGAATAGGAACATATTTCCACCTTAGTAATGTGTAGTAGACACACCATACCCAGTACCATGAGAGTGTATAATAGCCACATAAATGTACCCAAATATTGAGAGGCAGCTGTTCATCTTTCTTTTGAAGGATGCAGGCAGTGTTGGTTGACCTCTATTATAGAACAAGCATAGATTAGCTGAAATAATACTTTAACAGTTTTTTAGTACCCAACTATATGTTCTGTTATAAGAAATAGCAAATGTTTAATCATAAATATTTTAATGGCTTCAGGGATTCATGGTATTCAATGACCGTGTTAAATGATAATAATCACATCTGGTTTATTACTATAGTAATTCAGCAGCTTCTCTTCAGCAGTTATTTTTTATTATATGTGCTGTGCTACTGTCATGGTCATTTATAGCAGTAATATTTTAAAGTGGCTCATTTGTTTGTTTAAGGACAGTTTCACAATATATTTCTATATTAATATACATTTTGTACTATTATTTCCAAGCTGCCACTAGAAAATTGATCCCAGCCTGTTATGACTGAAGAGGCAGGAGACACGTGAAGTGTCCGAGCAGAGATGCAGTGGGGGACCAGATGGGACTGTCTCAGTGCCCACTGGGGTTGTGACAACTGCTGTCGAGCCTTGTTCAAAAATAAAGAAGTGCATTAAGAAAGAGTTAAGAAATAATAATAAACGTAAAGAGAAGATCCCAAAATTGGGGGAGGCATTGCATGACAAGCAGAGGAAAAGGTACCTGGGGAGAACCACAAGACACGTGGTTTGCAAGGTCCAGGGTGGCCATCCAGACTTGGCAGCCTCTTGGTTTCAAGTAAAATGGTAGTGAGGAGACAAAACGTGAACAAACATGAACTTGCCAAGGGAATCAAAGGCAGGTCAAGGTTACTCACTGGGTGGCTTAGCCACCAACATTGATTTCAGATCTACTCCAAGTGGGCACAAGAGTAAATTGCTGGGGCATGGGCAAGAAGCGTCCCCTCCAAGGCTGTTAATTGGAATGGTTCCAAGCAGCAGGAATTACACTATCTTGTGTGTGGTGCCTGCTGCATCTCTGTCCCTTCCGGTGAGTCAGGAGGTGTCACTTGTGAGGGCGTAAACACTGGCCTGAAATCATACCTTGCTCCTTGGGGGGAGGGGGACAAGAAAGGGTCTTGATAACCCCGGGGAGTTAATTCCCTGTGACATTCTGATGAAGCAGGTTGTGCAAAAGCAAAGGAGCCTGAAGAAAGCAGACAGGCTCTGGCTCTGCTTCCTCTCTCTTGGATTCTGATTGGTTGGGTGACAGAGGGCAAATGGCTTTTACGGCTATGAATGATGTATGACTGTAAAATGGTCTGTAACCAGAGGTGCCAACTGACATGCCTGCTGATTTAACGGACACCCAGGGTTATGTTTGTAGAGACGCTTAAGTAAACACGTGCTAGCTTTGAGGCCATTTACTAAGCAATCATTTCTCTCGCTCTTCCTTTCCATTTTATTTTACCTCATCATAAAAAGGATAGTAAAGCTACGATTCCCTTTTTTATAATAATGAAGATTTACTCCTAACAGTGGCAGTTCCTCTTTCTTACCTCCTTTCTATTGTCTGGCTCTTTTTCCCTCTATCTGCAGGGGGAGTTGTGATGGACTTGGGGAGCCAGCACAGGATTGGAAGTGCAGCTGCCTTGGAGGAGCTGTCCCTTGGAATGGGAGAGATTCTGCTTTGCTTTTGTATTTGGAGAATTAGGCAAAGAAAATCCTGAGGTTACGGTTAGATCAATGGATCCAGAAGACTTCTGTTTAGCTGCAAATCACCAAAAGCATCAGAGACAAGGAAGACAACCCTCCCTTCACATTCTCACACTGAGAAATTCCCCAGGAGCACATTAGCTTCTGAAGCCAAGCCATAGGTTTCTCTGATTCATTGGCTACCTGTAGCAGTGATGATTAATGCAAAGTTAGGTTTGGGTCTGGGAGCTTAATTTTATGTGGCTACTGAATGATCATTAGAGAAATACAAATTTTACTAAATATACAAGTATCCCAAAATAAATTGATCGGAAGGAAATCCATAAGACCTCATAGAGTAATTCTTGCCTATATTCATGGAAACCATCACATAGGATCCACTTAATTTTTTTTTTTTTGTGGGTACCAGGGGTCGACCTCAGGACCTCGCACGCCAGCAGGCGCCCGTGCCACTGAGCGATATCACCAGCCCTTTTTTCGTATGTGGGTTCCGAGAGTCAAACTCAGGACCTCATGCTTGCCAGGCAGGTGCTTATGCCACTGAGCTATCTCACCAGCCCAGATCCACTTAATTTTATGTTCCAAGCTGAGTCAGGAATAGGAAAGTAATACCCAATTTTTTTTTTTCTATTGGATGTCAACTAGACCTCATCATCTCTTCCACAGGACTCCTGAAGATATCCCCAAGGATGCATGCTGGTGTTCAAGATAAAATCTATTTACCATTCCTATTCTAGAACTTCCAGCTCTTTACTTTCAACAAAATGAATCAACTAAAAACTAGAGGAATTATTTGTATTCTAAAGATAATGTAATTTGCATTTTCATTCTTTCTTGGATCACTTTTGATAGTGTTTAGTACACTTAAAAGTATTGCCTTATTTTACTGGTCTTGACACCGATTTTTTTATTTATTCATTCTTTCTATTCTGTTTGTTTCACATGCCATTTATCTCAGTTTATTCCTTTAATAATTTCTCTATATAGTTTTATTTGTTTTTTGTATTATTGTTATCTTTGTCATTCTTCCAATTTCCAAAGACTAGTACTGAGATCTTTATTTTTTAGATTTTTGTCCTTTTTAATAAGAGAAGCAAGGGTCACCAAACTATTATATAGGGAGCAAATTGGAACCATAGCCTGTTTTTGTACAAATTTAGAGCTAAATGTGAATTTTATATTTTAAAGGATTGTAAACAAAACAAAAAAATTCTATAGCAGAGACCATAAGGTCCGCAAAGCTCTCAGCCTTTACAGGAAAAAAAATTGCTGAACCTGGATATAAACATTGAAGCCTACACTTTTACCTCTGAGTACAGCTTTCACTTTGTCCCACAGAGTCATATAAATTGTTCTATTTTCCACTGCTTCCTAGATACTTCATAGTTTACTTTTAATATTTTCTTTTATCAAAGGGTTAAACACATTTTATAATATCTGAATATATTTTTGCCCGTCTTTTGTTTATTTATGTCTATTTTATCAGCTTATGACAAGAGAACGTCGCTGATCTTTGTTCTTTATATTGATCTAATCCCTTCCAGTCCTTCATTGGCTATTTCTGTTTTTCTTTTAGGCATCTGGGTTTTTCTACCTTTATGTATTTTTTATGTAGAATTTTTTAACTTTTCTAAACCCATGTACTTCCTTCCCTTAATCACTTTTGATAAGATAAAATCTTCTTGTCCTCCCTTAATGATAATTGATATTCAATCTAAATTAAATATTGACATTAAAATAAATCAAAGCAATGGGACAAAATATTGCCCTGTTTTCAAAGTGCATACTCATGAGATATTGGGCCCATTTCTAGGGCTATCACTGCTCCACAGAAAAGTGGTCTAGTCTAATAGGTTGCATTTCTGCCCAGTTGAATTCCTTATTCACAGCAGAATCTTTCCTATAATCCAGATGACATGGCTTCTTGGTGGAATGTGAATGATATCTACAAATGTATTTGAACCCAGGCATTGGTAAAACTGTTAGCTCAGTAGAGTATAGTTACCCAAGAATTCAAACCATGAAGGAAGAAGTGACACTTGGAATTCTAATACCATTATTCCATCCTCACACACAGTGGATCAGATAAACCCACATAGTGGGTTTCAAGGAAAGAAATGTTCAGTCTGCATGAGCTATATAGAACTTTTTTCAAAGCTATATAGAACTTTTTTCAAAATAAACCCCACAGGCTGTGGCCTGGAAAGACCACTGGGTCACCCAGTCTGAAGGTAATATTTAAGTGTGCAAAATCACCTGGTCCTCCAGACTCTGGTCTCAGCTTTAGGAAAAATGTCATATCACCTATGACATGATTGCACCTGGGCACACTGTTCATGGCAGTAAATCTTAGAGAGATTAATCCAGTAAAAAATATTCTAACTTATTTACTTTGATAAATGGAACTACTATATGCATGAAACAGTCATGTGTAGATTCAATAAAGTCATTTATCCTATAAAATCAGAAGCACATTGCACCTTCTTTTTTTTTGTGTATGTGGGGGTACTTCTTTGGTTGTGTCTCAGTACCACAGAATTCATCAGCAAATGAATGAAATATGGTATATCCATCCAATGGAATATGATTGGGCAATAAAAAGAAAAAAGTACTGATACATTCTACAACATGAATGAAACTTAAAACATGCTAAGTGACAGAAGCTTGCCATAAGAGCTTGCATATTATTTGATTCCCTTTATATGAACTGTCCAGAACAGGCAAACCTACAGAGATAGAAAGCAGATGAGTGACTACCTAGTAACAGATAAAGGCTTGGGGTGTTGGAAAGTGGGAGGTAATTGCCCAAAGGCATGGTATTTCTTTCTGAGGTAATGAAAATATTCTAAAACTGATAGCAGTGATGGCTGCATAATTCTGTGACTGTACAAAGAACCACTGAATTATATACCTAAAATTGGTAAACTGTATTGCATTAAATTACATTCCAATAAAGGTTCTACAAAAAATATTTTAAAGGGGCACTGAGATAATTTAGGTCATAGCCCTTTATATTGGTCAGCTTTCCCATCAGTGAGACAAAACACACAATACCCACAACTTAAAGAAGAGATTTAATTTGGTTCACAGTTTTAGGGGATTCAGTCCATGGTCATCTGGTTTTAAGGCAAAAGCATCCTAGCAGAAGGGTGTGGCAGAAAAAAGATGCTTAGTTCATGATGCTGTTTTCTTTCGAGGAATGACGGGGTGTGTGGCCTTGACACAATGAAATGCTGTCACACTTGAGTCTCCTCACCCTAACACCCCAGAAGCTCAGGTCTACCTCTTTCATTGAACATAGTTTTCCTTGCTTCTATTTTCTATCAACAAAAACCATGAGACCTTAAAAACTGTTGCCAAATAAATTGAATCATTTTTTTTTTTTGTGGGTACCGGGGTTGACCTCAGGACCTCGCGCGCCAGCAGGTGCCTGTGCCGCTGAGGGATGTCACCGGCCCTTTCTTCATATGTGGGTTCTGGGAGTCGAACTCAGGCCCTCACACTTGCCAGGCAGGCGCTTACGCCGCTGAGCCATCTCACCGGCCCCCAAATCATTATTTTTGTGTTTCACAATTTGTAGAGTTGACTTCATCCACTTTGATAACTCTATCTTACATATTTCCAACGTTTATAATTTTTTTTCCTCTAGAAAACTGGGGGATACAACAGGACCCAAAATAACACTGCCTTAAGCAAGCTGGAAGTTTATTTATGGTCTCTCAGGGAATACGGTGGAAGAAGCAGTTCAGTAGTACAGCAGCCCTGCTCCACAAAGTCTTCAGAGGTCCAGGCTCCTTCCATGGAGCCAGCCATCATGACCAAGACAGTGACCATCTCACGCACAGTCCAAGCAGCAGGATGTAGAAAGGGGTAAGGAAGAAAGAGGAAGGGACAAGAGGCAATCATTAGGGACATATTCAGAAGCTATCCTACAATACTCCCACATATCTCATTTGTCAGAATTTGTCTCATGGTCACATCTAGCTGTACAGATACCTGGGAAGTGTGATCTATATTCCAGGGGCTCAGGTAAAAATGAAGAGGAGAGAGAAAGAATGTGTAGGGGGTAGACAGCTACCCTTTTTCTCTGAAAACGAGACCTATCTGGAAAATGATCAGTCTGTAAAACTAGAGATCAAAAATACCAGCTGCAATCAGCCTATCCTTGACTTACCTGCCTTACAGAGTAGCCACCAAACAAGAGAATAGTGATGGTTTCCTGGGGGGAACATGGTAGTGGTATCTGCTACAGAAGACAAGAGTTCCTTATTCTGCAGTTCCGTTACACAATTGGTTTGGATGTTCATCATTTCTCTTCTTTTTTTTTTTTGTCTTTTTTTGTTTTAAATCACAAAGGAAAAAATATATGTATATAGGCAAATGAATGAAAATGAATCATTTTTCATGAGGACTGTTATTACAGTTTTTAAACGTGGATTTCTGGAAGAGTATCACTGGCTAATGTTTATATCTCCAGACTCAAGAATCATGCTACTAGGGTTTGAGTCCAAATTGCCTTCCCTTCCCTGCTTAGTAGTTTTGTGACCTTGGGGTAGTTCCTTTTCTGCATTTGTGTCTTCCTAAGCAAAGTGGGGATAAGAGAAACACCCACCTCCTAGGGTAGTTCTGAGGATTAGGTAAATTAAACCATGATCTATTGTTACTATCTGCCATCAGCCCCTTTCTTTCTACAATGGAAATCTGATGCTGCAGCTCCATTAACAAGTTCCTGCTGCCTTGAACCATCAGTGGCACATGCACGACTGTCACAACAGGTGCCTTGTACCACTGGTGGTAAAAGTAGTACAGCCATGCATGGGATAGTCATGCATGTACCACTGGTGGTTCAAGACACCCAACAGTGAGACATATGAATTATGGCCCCACTGGAATATGTTAAGCCCTGGAAAGTTCTCTCAGTGTAAACATTATGAGACCCAGATCCGTGGCATGTTCCCAAAGTTCCTTTGTACTGTGGACTTTGTTGACCTTTCCTGCCTTGTCTCCTGCCTCCCCCAACATGTAACCAGCACTTACGGTCTCAGAACAAAGAATGCCACAGACCTCCTATCCCTGTCCCTACATTTTCCTCCATCGCATAGCCTCCCTTGCTTTCCTCTTTTCCCCCAGACACAACTGCCCCTCTGCCAGCTCCACACCCTGTGAGTGATGTGACTACCGTGTCACTTCATGTCTGCCTGCATAAGAATTCGGCCTCCTGTCACAGTAACCTGGAGGATATGGATCTGAGTCTAGGAAAATAGGGCTCAATATTTGTCAAATATCCAATCCTAGATAAATATTTGGTGGCAGCCAAAAGATAGGAAAAAGAAGAGGTATTGTAGAAAAAGCAAGAGTTTCTAGTATACTTCTTCACAAGTTACATACTTATAAAGCAAAACAAAAAACCCATAAAATCTAATATCAGTAATAACTTTCCAAATAAAAATGGTACCTTTTAGCTATGTTTTATGAATAATATTGTCTTAGTTACTTTTCTCATTGCCAAGACAAAATACCTGACACCCAAAATTAGAGGAGGAAAGGTTTATTGAGCTCACAGTTTGTAGAGGTTTCATTCCATAACCGGCTGGCTCCAAGGCAGGGTGGCACATGGCAGAGGGGCAACAGTTCATGGTGGTGGAAGACAGCAAAAGCAACAATGGAGAGAGGAGAAGAGACAAGCCTCTTTCTGTCCCTTATACTATGTCCAGTCTACCGGGATTAGGGCGGTGCCAATCCAATCAGTGGACTACTCCAGCAATCACCCACCCTTCATCCCAGCACCCTTAATCCTAACACTGAACCATGAATCAATCACAGACTCTAGATTCAGCTACCTCTGAAAACCCCCACCACCCATGACTGCATGAGGCTTTGGGGGGACATCTAGACACAAACCATAACAAATATATTATAGCTCACACTCAGAAGTATAAGCCCTCTTCTTTGTGCTAAGGTGTGTAAACTCTGATAAGCTGGCTCTATGTGCTACCAGGAGGCAGGTGTGTAGGGTACGGTGGATGCCGCCAGCAGGGACCACACCACAGGCCACAGTAGACCACAGCTCTGACTTAGAGCTTCAACACGTCCCTTCTCTGACCCCAGTGACAGGCGATTTTCACACGAGCAACACAGCCCTGAACACCAGCTGCAGCTTCACCTTTTCCTCCCTGCTCAATACTAGTAGCTGATATTTACGGCATCTTACCCTGGACCTACACATGTTGTGGGGTACCTCACTTAACAACACAGCTACATCTATTATCCCAATTTCATCAACAAGGAGCTTGTGATCTGGAGAGGGTAAATGGCAGAGCTGGGTTTGGAACTCGGGTGGTTCCATGCACTCTTTTAATAATGATTGCCTTTCCCAGAAACATCAAAATGCAGGCGTGAGTCAGGTGTGGTGGCACACAGCTGTAATCCCAGCACTCTGGGAGAGTGAGGTAGGAGAATTAAGAGTTCCAGCTCAGCTTGAGCAATTTAGTAACTTAGCAATACCCTATCTTAAAACATATATTAAAAAAATTCTTAAAAGTGCCAGTGATATCGCTCAGCAACACGGGCGCCTGCTGGCACGTGAGGTCCTGAGGTCGACTCCCAGTACCCACAAAAAAAAAAAAAAAAAAAAAAAAAAAAAGATTCTTAAAGGCAGGGTCTGAGGATGTAGCTCAGGGCAAAGGCCCTGGGTTTAATCCTTAGTACTGCAAAATAACAAACAAACAAAAACAGGTGTGAGAGTGAGCCGAATTTACTCTGTAGAAAAAAATATATGTTATTCACTCCATAAAATAACAAAAAAAGATTTGTATTTGGCCTCCCAACCTACAGGGGCATGCTGTCACTATGCTGTGCTTGACAGCCCTTACTCCGGCCCTTTTTTTTGCCCACTTTGGCCCAAACTGGGAGACCTGGGATGCAGTACGCAGAGAGGAAGTCTTTGGAGCCAGCCCAACTCAAATGCAAGCCTGGCTCCTCCCCTAACTAGTCTTGAGCAAGACGCTCCCAACTGGGTTTCCTATCTGCTGATGGGAATTGCACGCTTTCCTCATCAAGGTGTCCTGAGAATTAAATTAACTAATACACAGAAAAAACCCAGAACATAGAAAGCTCTATAAATGATGGCTTTCCTACCCCTCTCTAAGACAATATGAAAAAACATAGAATGGCTATAAATTATCAAAAATTAATAAGCCATTTGTTCTAATTTAGCGACAATTGGTGTGGGAATCACATACCCAGTGTTTATAATCAAAAGCAAGCAAGAACACACTCGCTTTACACCCTGGTGTCGAATTTTGCTCTTAACCACAAATGGCAAATTAGTTCAATTCCAGAACAGAATCCAACCCACTTTCTAAATGCAAATACTTGTCAAGCATAAGAGATTTATCCTTTAGAAAGGGAGCTAAGCTCAGTGTTGGTTTGTTTAAAAAACAAAACAAGACAAAATCCAGCACGGTTGCTCTCCAGAAATCACTCTGCTGAAGCCAGCAGAAATTTCTGCACATAACCCACCTGCACCCTGGCTCCCTCCCAGTTAGGGCAAAGCCTCTGATTGAGTTTTTCAGAAGTTGGAAGATCAGTTGCTGGAGACAGATGGGAAGATTTTATCAACCTGACAAGAGGCCTGTGGGGGCATTAAGCATCATCCCTAGATTTCTAATGAGAAAGAAGTCAGTACGCTGCTGTAATGCAAGGTGATTGAAAGGCCTGTAGTGGTCAGTCCTCAGGCCATTTGCCAGTTCCCCCGCTGGCCACATAGTGCCGGCCTCAGATGTGCAAGGCCACTTTTCTGCATGGCGTTAATCTACACAGGCCACATGGCAAGAAGAGGCAGGAAATCACATTCTCCCAGGTCCGGATAAGCAAAGGCCAGCACAACCTTTGGAGCCTGCTCCACCGCATTCCCAGTCGGGTGTTTCTGACCCACTTGCAGTGGTTAAGGTGCTTATGTGCTTGTCCTCATTGCACACAGGGCCCCTCAAGTCCCCTCAAGGCCACAGACACCAAACTCCCACAGGGAAGCTGGCCCAGGGAAAAAGCCAAACACACTATGCCCTCAGGGTCTATTTCCCCTGCAAGCCTGCAAGGGTGGGGTTTGCAGTGGGCTTGGGAGGAGCCTTACGCCCCCTCATCCTTCACCACTCCCTAAACAGAGAGCTGGACCTCTTGTGGAAGAGAGACAGGCTGAGGACTTCTAGTTACAACTGACGCCCTGCAGGTCTTACCCTTGGAACTCATCACCTCCCTGTGACCTTCCTGGGCCAGAAAGATTTGCAGTGTGTCTTCAGGGCAGAGACTAGGCACACTGTCTCAGAACATTTGCCCTGCTCCGCAACAGCTGAGGGTCCTTCGTGAGTCCCTTGGCCACACTCACCTTCAGTTTCATCATCTGCAGAGTGAAGATTTTGCCAGGTTAACCCTTATATTTGATCATGGATGAAAAGTACTTAACGCAGTGATTGAACCCAGTAACTAAAACAGAGTGGTAGGTTCATACTATTGGTGGGTTTGAGAAATAAAGTAACATAGCCAAGGTTCCACACCAGATGGAATCCAGACTCAAAAAAGGTATTGTGCAATATTTGATATATTCCTAAGAGCATACATGCAATGCATTGTAATACATTATGAAATAATATAATGAAATAAGTAGGATCCTCTGTTATCTCCTCCAAGTGGCTTGCTCAGAGAACACAATCAATAAGTATTTGAAATGAAAAGTGGCGGGCTGGTGAGATGGCTCAGCAGCATAAGCGCCTGCCTGGCAAGCGTGAGGTCCTGAGTTCGACTCCCAGAACCCACATACAAGAAAAGGACCGGTGATATCGCTCAGCGGCATGGGCACCTGCTGGCATGCGTGGTCCTGAGGTCGACCCCTGGTACCCACAAAAAAAAAAAAGAAAGAAAAGTGGTTGAATTTTCATGTTGAACTCTTCCTTCCATTTTATCCTAATGCCCGCAACTCCCAGGGTCCCCCTTTCTGAGTGGGCAGCAGACAATGGGTTACCTCTAGCAGCATATGTAGAATCTAGTGCCCTAATGTTTCCATCCTTTCTCCTCCTATATTCTGCCTCCCACTGGTCATTGTTCATATCCTGAGATAAAGTTTGAGGCACTCCATTGTTCCCAAGAGACTCATTTTTAAGATTTTGATCTTACATCATCTGTTCATGTGGATCCCATACATTCTTTCCATCCATTTTACTGAACACCAACCATGGCATTGGTGATCACACAGTAAATGACAGCGGATAGGTTCTAGTTGGGGGCAGATAAAAATAAAACCCAAACATAAAATCTATAACATGTCAGAGAGTGTCATACTGTGGAAAAACTCGAACAGGGACGTGGAAGAGGAAGTGCCAGGGGGCCACCAGAGCAATGTCACACGGGGATGACACAAAGGCTTTGTGCATAAGACATCTGAGCAAAGACCTGAAGATAGTGTGGGAGAACTAGCAAGTGCTGGCTAGGCAAAGAACCTGAGGAAGTACAGGCATCTGAGGGAGGAGGATGCCAGCCTAAGGGCCAGGAGGAAGGTCGGCGAGGCTGGAGTGAACAAGCGGAGGAGAAGACAGATTGAAGTCAAAGGGGCCACAAGGGCAGGAACGGCAGACGGCCCCGGAGACCAATGAGAGAATCTTGGCTTTTACTCTGCATTAGGCAGGAAGCCATTGGAGAGTCTTGAGCAAAGACATGACATGATTTAACCCGCATCTGGCGCTATGTTAGGCATAGACAGTGGTGGGGAAGAACAGGAGCAAGGAGCCCAGCGGAGGTGCCACCTTGATCAGGGTGAGCTGTGAGGGAACAAGAGAAGGCATGGGATGATGGATGTGGTTTGAGTATCTTTAGAAATGAAATCAACTGGCTTTAATTCTGCACTGCTCCAGGTCATGTCTGCACCTTATTCTCAGGGATTTACTTAAGTGCAGAACCCACACATGAAATTTGGAAAAAGTCAGAGTTTTGGGGGGGGAGACAAAAATGTGTCTGGCTTTTCACATAAAAATTGAAATCAACCTTTCATAGATAATCACCTAACGGGGAAAATCCGTGCAGATCCTGGTTGTAGTTTCCACTCAACTCATCCTGAAATAGTGAGCATGCTTTCTGTCTGGTCAGGCAAATCTTCCATTCTTCCCCCTCCTTTTCCTCTAGCTTCCTGCAGAGGTGTTTGTAGACTTCTTGGCATATCTTTACACTGTGGGGACCCATACATGTTGATTCCTTTTACTGCCATGCTCAGTGCCTGGGGACAGCCAGGACCCCAGCTGGCTGGCCTCACCAAGAGTCCCCGCTGGGCCTGGGACTTGGGCCAGCAGCAGGTTGTGGAGCCTGCAAGAGCAGATTGCTGGAGTTTGGTCAAGAGTACAGATGTGCACTTTGGGCCAATGTGACCACAGAGAGATATTTACCCACCTTTTCAGGGTGCACAGTTGCCTGGTTAAGCCAAGTCAATTAGACACACATTTCCTGAGAGAGAGAGAGAGAGAGAGAGAGAGAGAGAGAGAGAGAGAGAGGGAGGGAGGGAGGGAGGGAGAGAGAAAGAGAGAGAGCCCTTCCTCCCTGAGGATGTGGGAACTGTCCAAGAGAAAGCCAAGTACCTCATAAATGCCGTAGCCCAGCTTAGGGGAAACAAATATCCATCAAAAGGGATGAACAGCATATTAATGGTCTGAACATTACCACACCCAGGTCAGAGGGAAGAAACTATTGATCAAAAAAGAAGGAGGAGGAAGATGATGACAAGGATGAAGAGGAGGAGGAGGAGGAGGAGGAGGAGGAGGAGGAGAAGAAGCTACTGATAAGCTATTTACTCTTCATTTCCAAGCACAAGTGGATCCATCTTTACATGGGGGGTGGGGAAGGAGGGCCTTCCTCTCTATTTATAGGAGCCTCCCCTGCAGACCTCCCACTGTCCCCCCAAACACCCAGATAATGTCTGTTTTCTCCTCAGTGCCTGCTACTTCTAGTCATCTCAAGGACAGAACCAGTACAGTATCTTGATTCTAAAGACACTTAAAATAGAACTGCAGAGACCGGATGTCCTGTAAGTGAAATAGCCAGGGCAAAAGGGCTGGAATTCCCAGAAGGAAAGAGGGCTTCCCAGATGAGGCCAGGGCTACATCCTTCCGCTCTGCCTGGAACATACTCTGCCACTCTCCACACTCTGCCTCTCTCTCCCACCTTCTGCCATCCCATCGTGTGCACCTAGTGACCCTTAGCTTCACCTGCAAGCTGAGCTTAGCTGTCAGTGGCCAGATGAAGCCTCCCTAAAATCTGACCTTCCCTGGTAGGCCTACTCCCCTACTCCCTGCTCTGGGGGTTATTTAACACACAAATTCTTCTTCACATTTCTGATTTCTCACTTCCAAACCATTCATGATATTTGGCACATAGCCTGTGCTTAATATGTTCATGAAATGAAAGTCTGAGATTTGATTTAGCTGGAGTTTAGGGGAAATCTCTATACAGGGTAAGAAAGAAGGTTAGCACGACCGTGGAGCTGAATGGAGCCGAACCAACTACTTCCTACTATGTCAGACGTCAAGCCAGGTGCTTCTCATGATATGGAGAATGGGGGAAAAATAGGATTACTCAAAATGTCAGTTAAAAAGGAAAAGTTGACTTTGAGATATACTAAGTCTTTCCTGGGGGAAAGCAATGAGATCTAGAAATGCAGACATGGTATCTGCATCACCAAGATGGAAGGGGACTCGGGAAAATGGAGGCAGTCAGTACAGGAGAACGGACAGGTGGCAGATGCAGGAGCCTCAGAGCATTTCCAAAAATTAGGTTCCAAGACAGTGAGGACAGAAGAGTGACACTGTGTACCACGACTGTGAATATTCAGCACATCCTCTGGGCAAACTCATGGAGCTCACTCCTGGGAGGAGGTGACTTTGTGAAAGACAGTGTCACCCTGGAATCAGGGAGAACTCAGAGAGCAGGAGACAGAAGGTAGGAAAACTCTGAAAAAGAACATCCAGACTCTCAGAGCTCAAGTATGGAGCTTAAGTATTCTTTACTAGCTACACTCAAGGTATAAATCAATCAATCATAGGTCATATAAAGTACAGAGGAAGATGAGGGTGTTTTCAAGAGGAGAGATCAGAACAGGTTTCACGGGGCAAGTGTCATTTAGACTAGACATTAATGGATAGGTCGGAATACATTAAAAGCTTAGACAAGGACTTGCACATGATAAGAATTACAAGAATTACCCCCTTGTATACGAGGGTTTGCTATTCAAGAGTATAATTGATGGGCCGGTGAGATGGCTCAGCGGCTTAAGCGCCTGCCCGGCAAGCGCGAGGGCCCGAGTTCGACTCCCGGATCCCACATACGAAAAAGGGGCTGGTGATATCGCTCAGAGGCACGGGTGCCTGCTGGCGCGCGAGGTCCTGAGGTCGACCCCCCGGTACCCACAAAAAAAAAAAAAAAAAAAAAAAAGAGTATAATTGAAGCTGATTTGATGCTTTCCTTCATAATGGTCCTTCTACCTGGAATGCCCTTCCCCCCCAACTCCTTTCTCTCTGACCAACTCTCTATTTGTCTTTAAAGATCATTACCTATCTGAAGACATCCCCTGACCCCCAGGGTCCTGCCTTCCACCATGCTGTCACTGTGGTCTGCATCCCGAGCACGCCTCTGTGATCCACTACCACTCCATCAGGGCTCATGTGGTTTCCTATATCGATTGTGAGCATCCAGAGGGCCCTGCCTGGGTTAGAGTCACCTTCACATGCTCCATGTCAGGCCAGAGCTGACACTAGATGAATTCGGATGAGATATGAAGCCATGGGGTAAATGAGATGGCCAAACGTCAAAAGTTGAGATAAGGGCCAAGGATAGATCTTTGCGAACTGTCTATACTTTTTGAAGACAATAAGATGAAGAACTATCCCAGAGAGACGCCCTGATTGCTCAGGCAGGAGACCTTGAATATCTTGGGGGCTTCTTTTATTCATTGTTCCATTAGAGAAAAATAGCTCCCCTGTTGTCATGGGGCTATCTGGTGAGAAACAGATCTCCACAACACAAGCCTCACCCCAACATATTAATGAATATTTATGTAGGACCTTCTCTTTATTCCACTGCCTGTGTACCCCAATAGACTTCTTCTCTCCAGAAAATGCAGAGGTGAAGGCAGGTGTTGATGCATGGGGCCCTCATCCAGAAACACGTGAAAATTGCCAATGACCGCTCCCCTGTGTCCAGACGGCAGCCTCGATGAAGGGAATTTGTTTAGGCAATTTACAAAGGGAGAAGCAGATCTATTGTTTCACAGCCTAAGATACCAAGGGGACACTCAGTTGGGTGTTTGCTTCTGTTCTCTAAAACAAAATCATACAAGATGTCATTTGCTTTGAAAACCAAAACCAAAACATCACCCCTGCCAACTTACGACATTCCAAAAGGGTAACAGCTTAGTTTCACAGTTAATTCCTTTTTTTTTTTTTTTTTTTTTTCCAGTACCATTCAGATTCCTCCAGGGTACACCTGGTACACACAAAGTTCATGTTTTTTAGGTGTGTTCCATGACATGCTGTGAGCATCTCTCCCACATTTTTGTTTACATTTTTGTGAGGGTAAATGTGGCCAAATGCCATTCCAGAGTTTTGTTTGTAGCAGAGGCCAGCAGTCAGCAGCCTGTGCAATAAAACACTCACTATTTGTCAATGAAATATAATACTCTAACAAAAATATAGTATGTTTACTTATAAACTCTTTGCCACTCCGCTAGACAGTAAAATAAATTGAGTCTGCAACAGATGCTTTCCTTAAGCCAGTGTGGAAATTCTAATAGGAGGCTCTAATAGGAGGCTGGTCTGTTCCACATTCAACACCACTACTGAAATTCTAGGAGAGGGGAGGCACAATTTATGAGGCACTGTGTAGATGAGTGGCCGGGGTCCTACCTCTCCTGAGCATCTAGGCAGGAAAAAACCTTGGTGAGTTTAGGATGGTTCCTTCAACAACTATGAGTGACCTCTTCCCCTTGTGATCGATGTAGCCTTATTTTCCAGAGCCTTAGATGGCCATGAAAACAAGGTCAGGCTCTGGACATCTTCTTATATGCAACATTCTTCTGTTTTATTGTATGAGAACATTTGGTAAAGGAATTTGCTGCATATTTTGGAAATGTGATAAAAATGATATACTATTATTTATTGAGATGTTCTCATTACTTTTTACTTGTTTAATTTCTCTTTTTAAATCAATTTACTGAGATCTCATTACACGTAGAATTCCTCCACTTTACACGGTTCAATCAGTTTTGACAGTTGTGGGCATTCATCATGTAGCTATCACCCCAATACAAAAAACAGGTTATTTCCATCACCAAAATGTTCCCACTGTGCCCTTTTAAGGTCAGTTTCCCCATCCCTAATCTCAGAAATCCACTTCTTGCTTTCTGCCACTATAGGTAAGTTGTGCCTTTTCTGTGAGGTAATATGACTGAAACCATACATTGTACTGTCTTTGGTATCTGGGTCCTTTCACTCAGAAAAATGTATTTGAGATTTATCACATTCCTTTTGCTTCATGCATTAGTAGTTTCGTGTGTGTGTGTGTGTGTGTGTGTGTGTATGTGTGTGCATGTGGGACAGCTAATCCAGGGCCTTATGCATCTAGATAAGTCCTGTACCACTGGGCTACACCCATCTCTAAGGCTTTCCTTTTGCTGAGTAGCATCCCATTATCTGGTTGTCCTGTAATTTGTCTAGGTACTCAATAGTTGATGCCTATTTGAGTTGTTTCCAGTTTATAAAGCTACTATGGGCTTTTATGTATACATTCCTTTGTGGATATATGTTTTTCTTTCTCTTGGTTAACTACCAAGAATTGTAGTGTAATTGTTCAGTAATATGGTAATGGTATATTTAGCTTTATAGGAAATCATCAAACTGCCAAAGCAGTGGAAGCATTTTGTATCTGCATTCCCAAGGTATGAGAGTTCCAGTTGCTCTACATACTCACCAATAATTGGTATCATTGGTTTTCTTAAATTTCAACTATCACGTGAGTATGCACTGGTATCTCATCAGGAAATGGTTCTAATTTCCATTTCCTTGATGTCATGTTGAACATTTTTTCTTTTTTTTCTTTTTTCTTTTCTGCCATTTATATACAGTATTTTCTTTTGTGAAGTTACTGATCATATTTTCATCCATTTTAAAAACTGTACTGTTTTTCTTGTTACTGAATTATAAGAGTTCTTTCTATATTCCAGATAAAAGTTTTCACCATTTATATGTTTTATGAACATACATAAAGTTTGCCTATTTTCTTATAGGGTTTTTCAAGGGATCAAACTTTATAAAAAATTTTTATCAAGTCAAATTCATCCTTTTTTAATGCTTCATGTTTTTGTGTCCTCCAAAAACTTTACCTAAGCCAAAGTCATGGAAAATTTCTCCTGTCTTTTCCTCTATAAGCTTTATAATCCCAGCTTTTGCAATTTAGTCATTTTCATTAACTTTAGCGTAAGGCATAGGGTATAGGTCAAGATTCTTTGTGTAAAACAGATATCCACTTGTTTCAATGTGATTTATTGAATAAAGCTATCTTTTTCCAATTGAATTGGCTTGATACTTTTGTCAAGATGCTATTGACCAAATACGTTGATCTAGTTCATTGGCTTTTAAAAATCAAATATTAAACTTTAAGTCCAGTAAATTTTAAAAAGTAAAATGCTATTGAAGAGGGATCAAATAGGGCAATATGTTTAGGACACTTAAAAAATAAAAACAAGCCTGAAAAAAGTGACCTGTTTTTGTGTGTGCCCTCACCGGGCTCCAAACCCTTTGAGACCTGAGGCTGTGCCTAGCTTGGGCTTGTCTACTGCGTGCCTGACACTATAACTGGCTCCAATATATGTCCATTGAATGGATAAATAATAAGTGAGTGAATGAATGAGGTCAGCTTTGTGTGGTGAAGCCATAAAAAGAAACAGAGCTTCAGGAACATTGCCTTCTTCCCCAATGGACTATTTATTTCCCAAAATGTATTTCTACTCACCAGAGAGTAGCTTAGAGTAGAACCAGAAAGGTTCTTACTGCTCTTCGAGGAGGGCAGGATCGCAGTAAAGCTAGCTCCTGCCCGAGTTGCTACGCGGCTCCACTACTTTACCTCTCTGTGCCTCAGTTTCCTGATCTGTGTTCTATAGCACTTCCACTAGGGATTGCTGAGCTGATGCCTCCACACTCCAGATGAACCGAGAAAAAAAAAAAAAAACTGTCTAAATTCAACCCACTTTCTGATTGTGAGGCTTCACTTGTCCAGGAAAGAAGAGACAGCAAAAGGGTTAGTGGACTCTCTGTCCTCGGTCACACGTTCCTGCTGGACGGTCTATCTTCTTGCCCAAATTGGCCATCTGGACCTGGCCACTCCGCCTTGGAGCCACACAGGGAAGCAGGGTCTCTGTACGATTTCACCCGGCGGCCCCCTCTCCAGCCTATGGGCCGCACACCCATGTGGCCTCTCAGGAGAAGCGGTTTCTAGTCCCAGGCTGGATGCCTGACTTTCTCCTTGCTGCTCCCTAACACTCACTATGGTCCCCTGAGGTGACCAAAGCAGAAACTAAAAGAGTAAATGGTCTCAATCAAATAAAGTATGGAGAACAAGGAGTGTGTTCAGTTCCTGTCATTGTTGATAGTATTAGGATTTTAGTATATATTAGGGGTGGGGAATGAGGAGCCCCCAGTTGTGAGAGGAATTAGAAGGAGGCCTTACCACCAAGCTGGCCATGGAAGGCTGCCTTCCTCCCCTGCGGCTGAGGAGGGAGCACCAGCCAGTTTCCAACCAACCCATGTGATCACACTTCCATCCAAGAGTATTTGAATTAATTTTCTGCATGAAATTTGGTACAACACAGTGCCAAATGTTTAATTGAAATCAAGATACAAACTTCCCTTCATCTACTTGTTTTGTAAATCCTGTCAAAAATAAAACAAAAGCCATTAAGTGTGTCTGGTAACATTTGTCCTTTTTGCACAGTGCTAGTCATTGTTCTTGATTGCCTTGTCCTCTGTTTGCATGTCCCCCTCCTGCTCTCCAGTATTTGTTTTGGTATATTTACTGGTCCCTAGGCAGGCCCAGCACACTGTCAGCTCTACTTACGTTGCCAAGTCGAAGATCCCTTTTAGGGACTTATTTTATTTAAAGAGCACCCCATTAATGGGCTTAATGGCCTTTCAATCACTTAGCATGCATTGTCAATGAGGGAGAATCGATTTTCTGAGAATTCTTGTTCTGGGGGGAAAACAAACAGCCTTTCGCTCCCCTTGCAATTCAGCCAGTGAACAGATGATGTGGAACTCAGCTCAAGCCAAGACACACAAGCTTTCTTCGCAGCAGCCTGGGGCCTGTGGGCTTGTCCGGCACTACACTGAGGAAGACTTGGGGACAGGGATTCACTGGGCCATGGGGCAACTTGCCTATGAACCTTGGATGAACTTGACTGTCATTCTCACAAAAGACCCACTCCCAGGTTTGTGCCACCCCTTTGGTGAAGACTTGAACCATTATCCATAGAGAGTTACCACATCCTCTGAGTCCACAGCAACGGATGGGAAAGAATGGCTGGTGCTCCGATGTCCCCCAGGCACAGACCTCTTAGAAGGGCATTGCACATCTTCCATCTGGAGCTCCACAACCTTGAAGTGCTGGTCAGGCACATGACAACCTTCCCCCCAAAGGAACCTCTCATTCAGTCCCTATCTGCTGAGGACCTGTGCATGAGACACCGTGCTTGGCACTGTGGGAAGTACATGTGGAGACGTAAGGAATCCTGAAAAGCAGCCTCAGGCCGCACTCAGGGCTTGTCTCTTCCAAAGGTTGTCCTTTCGGTGTCACTTAGCGAAGCTCTCTCTCTTGTCCTCCTCAGCCCTCTCCTCTACGTTTTCCTCCTCTTCCTTTCTCTCTTCAGCCTTCCACCCAAGAATCCTATCTGAAACCTCTCTGTCCTTAGTAGCAACAGACACACCTATGGAGACCATCAGTGCGCCCTCTGGATGCATAGCAAACTCTCCGCAACCTTACAGGAATGTCACTGTCATGGTCACCACCTGTTCACACAGAGGGAACCCCAGGTAAGGGAGTGCAAGTCATTCACTGTGGAGCCAGACCCATCTAACTTGAAAGCCCTTTCTAACCTCTGTTTACTTGTCTTCTTGCTTTTATTAGGCTGCCTAGCTCACCAGGGAATCCTACCCAGCAGGTGCCCAATGTCCTAAGGTAAACATAACAGGCCTCGTGATATCCAGCTAACTATAGTAATAATAATAACAACATCTATCACCTACAAAACACCCATCCTGCACCAAATTTGCTTCTTTTCTTTCTCTTTTTTCTTTTCTCTTACATATTTAATTTTTGTTTCTTTTTTGCTTAATCCTCATAAAACCACCTCAAGAGATGGAGGAAAGGGTCCATGAGTTTAAATGACTTGCCCAAGTTCTTACAATTATTGAGTGGTAGTAAAGGTGAAAACACTAGCACAGATCAAAGGCTTATTACATGTCAAGCACTGGCTAACATTTTTGTACATATATGGTTTCTTAGTATATGTTTGCACACCTAATAATTACAAGCATCTTGGGGAATTTGTATGTACATATATTCCATCTTAATTATTTTTACTTCCTCTTTACCTCCCCACTCCCTGTCCCCCCATCCATATAAGTATCATTTATAGTTTGCAAACAAGGAAACTGAGGCTCAGAGATGTAAAGTAACTTACCTAAGATTATCCAGGTCATTAGTGGTGGAGCCAGCGTTTGAAAACAGGCAGTCTGATACCTGTGCTTGTAACAACAATCATGTCCCAAAGCTCTGGGTCATATCCCAAAGCCTGTGTTCTTCGTATTATACCAAGGCAGCTTTTGTCTTTTCCTAAAGCCCTTTGGAAATGGTCCATAAGTTTCCCTAAAACAATAGTTGAAGATGAACCCAGGAGACTTCAGGTTTTGTGGCAGGGCTGTCTCTTAACAGGCTCCTGCCTTGAACTGGAATCTCGCTTGCATTTGTCCTTCTGCAGTAGTTTCCAATTCCCAAGCAGAGCACAATTTAACTATAAAATTTGCCTTAACTGGGCAGCTGTCTGCTGCAGTCAGGGGCTAGGCTCAGGTGCAGCTCCCAGAAGGCTCTCCTGAATCCGCGTGCCAGCTTCTGAAGCAATAGAAAGTCACCTCCGAGAAATTAGGTGCCACTTGGAAGAGGCACACGCTGCCATGCCCGCTTGTCAGTTGGAACTGTGGGAGGGGGAGCACCAATCATGACTCAATTACTCCCAGGACTTCTCTCCCGGAGGCACCCCTGTTGTTCAGGAGCACCACAGCTTGGCAGACCATCACATGTCCTGGACCAGGAGTGCTGCTTTAGCATCTTGGAAGGGAGGGATTATGTGTTTAATTGGCCTTCCTGCACCACAATGTCAACAAGCCCCTCAAAAGGAGAGATCCCTGCAGCCAAAGGTGAGACAGCAACATTTAACACTATCACATGAGGGCCAGTGAGATGGCTCAGCGGCGTAAGCGCCTGCTTGGCAAGTGCGAGGGCCCAAGTTTGACTCCTGGAACCCACATACGAAAAAAGGGCCGGTGATATCGCTCAGCAGCACGGGAGCCTGCTGGCGCGTGAGGTCCTGAGGTCGACCCCCAGTACCCACAAAAAAAAAAAAAATCACATGAGCTCTACTATGTGAAGGGCGCACACTAAGGGTTATGAAGGTAAAGCAGAAGCACCTTCTTGACACACCATTCAGACAGTGCACAGAGGACCAAATGGAGTAAGGTAAGGTGCACTTAGAAAGGGACAAACAATAAAGTCCAGGGACAATTACTCAGAGGCTTCACCTGAAACAGGGGAAGCAGCTATGATTTGGAGAGAGACTATAGAAAATAGGGCCGGTGAGATGGCTCAGCGGCGTAAGTGCCTGCCTTGCAAGCGCGAGGGCCCAAGTTCGACTCCCGGATCCCACATACGAAAAAGGGGCCGGTGATATCGCTCAGCAGCACGGGTGCCTGTTGGCACGCGAGGTCCTGAGGTCGACCCCCGGTACCCACAAAAAAAAAAAAGAGAGAGAAAATAGCAAGGAAGAGAAAAATCCTCAGAAGGAAACTTCTGCAGAGGCCAGAATCTGTGAGGCAGAGGAAACGGCAAAGAGGGAATGTGAGGGTGCCCTGGCTGTGACAGCTGTCCCCCTACTGATCACCCAGCATTGATTCAGCCGATCTGGCTGGCCAGGCAGCTGTCCCCTTCTTTCCTCATCACTCCACGTGTGTCCCTCCTGAAGCTGCATGTGTAGTCGGAGAGGATGATCTCCAATAATGAAGGACCTTCATTCTTTGGCAAGGGTATTCAGGTAGCTGTGCTCCCCTGCTAGAACCTCCAAAGAGATTCTCAAGAAAATGGCAAAGATGCCCTAGAACTGGAAAAAGGGAAAAAATAATAGCACAGAATCCCAGGAAGCCCAGGGTAACAGTGGGAGGGCCATGTCCCTAGTGTCCAATGAGACCAAGATGATAATTTAGGAGAAAAGACCATGGGACCCAGTGATTGGAAAGATGTAGAAAATCCTTAGAAAACAGTGTCAGGAATGGCTGACCTACAGCTTACTTAAGGTCAGGGAGAGGTGGGCGGTGAGGAAAGTAACTAAAGGGTGAAGACTACTCTTTGGAGCTGTATCAGAATGAAATGAAGGGGAAGTCAGTGTCAGTGGGGCAAGGGGCGGCAGGCTGGAAGAGAGTCCGGCGTACTTGCAGATCTCAGGAAGGAGATCCAGAAGGTACAACAGGAGTGTGTGTTCCTGACAGAGTGCGATTCCGGGACAGCAAGAGTATCACGGGCACAGGGGCCACATTCGCAGTCACAGTGGGAAGTAGGTGAAGAGGCCCTTCAGAGGTATGGTCAAGGGGAACAGGAGGTGACACTGTAGTCACTTGGAGATGGAGAAATAGACATGGAGGAACTCATGACTAGTCCGCTTGACTTTGCTGTCATATCACAAATGCTCTCCAAAGAAGTGACTGTCCCCTCAAAATAGTATGGGACTATCCAGAAACGATCATCTTCTGGAAGAAGAGCTAGAGGAAATGGGGAGAGATTCACTCCATTTGTTCTTCACCTAACCAATTTTCATCTTGTTCTTTCTGGATTTTTTTTAACAATAATTATAATAAATAATTATAATAAATGTAGCTCTTCACCCTTTCCTGTCTTCACTTCTCCTCAAAAGTATCTTACAACCTTTATCTCAAGGACTTGTTTCCTCTTATTACCATCAACTCCAGAGTCCATGGAGGCTAATCATCCAATCCGAAGATTAGTGGAGTCTTTCTCTTCCTGGCCCCACACTCCCTTCATGCTGAGTCTTGCTTTCTCCTGAGGGCTATCTGACTTAAAATTCCAGATGCACTATTTTCAGATTGGAAGCATAAGCATTGTCCCTGGCAGTGTTAATGGATCATTGGTTCTTCCAGGCCCTAAAATGCGATTCTCAGAGTACTCATCAGCATTACAGTTGGTACAGCTTCTGATGCTTTGTACTCTGCCCATCCCTTTAGTAATTCAGCTTAGGACACAATCCTAAGATGGTACCTGGTTTCTGTTTACTTCTTACTGAACTTTGAAAGGTGTTTATTTTCAAAAGTCTCTAATAGGTTGTGATACAATACTAAAGATTTGTTAGATGTTACAATAGGGGTGGGGTGGAGAGTATAGAGGATGCCTCTATATTATTCCTTACAACTGCATGTGAATCTACAATTGCCTCAAAATTAAAAATGTAATTTGACAAGGGCATATGGAATGTTGTTCTCAGTGGATATAGTTTCAGTTTTGCAAGATGAAAATGTTCTGAAGATCTGTTACACAGCAGCATGAAGATATGTAACACTAGTGAACTACACACTTGAAAATAGTTGAGATGGTAAAATTTATGAGTTTTTAAAGTGCAATTAAAAAATTTTTTTAAAGGCTCCAAAAATTTCTGACCATGAAAAGAACAAAACTTAACAAAGATTATCATATATTCAGTATAGCCACTAAGATGGCTAAAATTAAAATACTGACAATACCAAGTGTTGACAAGGACATGGAGGAAATAGAACTCTCACATACTGTGGTGGGGTATGTGAGTACTTCGGAAAGCAACTTGCCTATTTATTACAATTAAATAGACACTTACAGTATGATCCAGAAATTCTACTTGCATATGTCTATTTTAGAAAGACTTGAACTTAGCACCTTTATTCAAAATAACCCCAAATGAGAAAATCCAAATGTCCATTAGCTGGGAAATAGACAAGCAGGGTATGATATTTACAATGTAACAGTGTTGTGCACTAAAATGATTAAAACTACAATGAGCATGAACATCAGAAAGCATGAAATAATTTAGACACAATATATATATAAAATTTATTTGAAATTCTAACATAGCAATACTAATCTAGATCTACAAATTGCAGATCTGTGGTTGCATGGAGACATGAGTAATCAAGGATGGGGATTCATTGCAAAAAAATACAAAGGAACTTTTGGGTTATAGAAATGGTCAGTATCTGGATTATAGTGGTGGTCATTACTGAGGTGTATGTGTGTGTGTTTTATTTTATGTAAAGTACTCCAAAATAAAGTTGATTGGAAAAAATATAAAGTTCTCAAAATATCTAACCAGATGAGCAAAACAAAATAAAGCCCAAGTATGATTTTCTTTACTCAGTAGTTTATCTTACCATGTTCCTGCTGGCTTGAACCACTGAAGATACATCCATGACCGACCCATCAGGGGGGTTGTCCCACTGGTGGTACAAATGGATCTAATCACTTTTATCAATCTTTTTACTAATAAAATTAAATCAGAGCCTCCCAGCAGTGAGACATAGGAATTACAGCCTCCGTCAGGAATGTGTAAGTATCTTGATCAATTGATGGGTCCCCCAGAGTCAACAGACTGTGACTAGGATCAGCCAGTAGAAGAAACTCTCTCAAACTGAGGCTCAGTCAACCCAGTGACCTCCCAGGCTAATCCTGAAGCCATAAAGATTTAACTCTCTCACTGTCTCCACATCTGTCCTCTCCCCTTAGTTACAGCTACTTAGCCCCAAATAGAAAGATCTCAGACTACACCAGCTGAGAAACAAATCCTGTTCCCACTGGAGGATGGGGGAAGGAAGAGTTCCCAACCAGTGTGTTGGTACTTCAGCATCCAAGCTTCCTGCTGTGGTCCCCTTCTGATCTTATAGACATGACTGCTAATTGTTAAGGATGCTTGTGACAAGGCCTCTGGCTATATTCCCGAGCCCCAGTAATCAAGTCTCTGCCACAGTGCTTTCACTCCTCAGGACTTGTTTGCTCTTTTGCTTAGCATTGCGGCAGCTGGCATTCAAACAAACAAAAAATCAAAGGGCCCCGATTAATTTTCACAGAGAAGGCAAAAAGGATGAATTTAGAGTTCAAAGACATTAAATTGATAATCTACACAGAGATGAGGGCCTCTCAAGTTGAGAGACTACCATGTGCAGAGGCAGGTAGGTATTAGAAGATGTGTATGGATTTTGGGAACAGCAGGTTTTGATTTGGACAATCAGAGCAGGATTCTCCACATCTATGTATCCATCTCTGGTCTCTTTAACCAAGGGTTAGTAACGGTGAGTATATACCCCTGCATATAAAATCTCAGCACAATCGGGCTCTATAACTATTGATTGATTAATTGGTTAGTTGTTGCAATATTTTGGATTATTCTACTTGACAAGTTCAGTATGAGCTAGCTGGCATGCTGCCTACATATTTACAAATATAGTGGAAATGTGGGAGGTGGTTCCTTCTACTATATCTGGAATATTGCATCCATCGAAACTCCCAACCTAATAAATGTACTGAAGGATAAAACAAAATAGCAACAATAGAAAAACAACAAAGGAAGTCCTCTAGGATGACCAAATGTCAAGAAATGCTATTTTGCTACAGTTGCATAGTGCTTTTCCTCTTGCTTCCCAGCCACTCCCTATATTTTCTTATTTTGTGTCCATCCCCAGATGTTTTTCCCAGCATTTGACTCTCAGTTCTGTTCTCTTATTATGCTAACTATACCTATTTGCTAGCTTCCTCCACACCACTATCTTTAACAGTCTCTTGTGGGTCCATGACTCCCTCACCATATCTCCCACCCAGATCTTTTCTCTGCACTGGTACCACCTGTTCGGCATCTTCACCTCTACCCCACAAACACTTCCGGCTCAACATATGCAAATCAGCACTCCACAGCTCCCTGCTCCACACCCAGTCTCTTTGTCATAGTCTCACCATACAGTCAAGAAAAAATGGGGTTGAATTCCCAACATCCAAATCTTACTGATTCAGTATTCGTAGAACCCCTCCACTGAGGCCACTTCTTGCCATTCTCATTGCTACCAAGGTGCAGCCTCTCTCCCCTGGCCCTCACAATGGCCTCCTCGTGGCATCCCTCTCTTTACTCTTGTCCCACTCAAATCATTTCCGTACACAGCAGTCAAGAAACTCTTTCTATGGGCCGGTGAGATGGCTCAGCGGCTTAAGCGCCTGCCTTGCAAGTGTGAGGGCCCGAGTTCGACTCCCGGATCCCACATACGAAAAAGGGGCCGGTGATATCGCTCAGCGGCACGGGTGCCTGTTGGCGCGTGAGGTCCTGAGGTCGACCCCCCGGTACCCACAAAAAAAAAAAAAAAAAAAAAAGAAACTCTTTCTAAAGCTGAAATATCATTATGACATTTTCCTGCTTAAAATTCTTTAGCATGGCTTACAAATGTCCCGGAGAGACATGGCAGGAGGAAAGGGGTTTGCTTCCTGGTCCCATGGGCTTGCTCAGCAGGATTCTTAGTTGGCTTCCCCAGTGCCAGCTCCTGCAATACCCAGCAACCAGAAGCATCCCTTGGCATCCCTCCTCTGTGGGCAGGCTCATAGCAGACTGCCTCTGCGAGACACTGTCCCATGAATACCTTTCTCCAACGTCCTGGATGAGGGCATTTCTGGGAAGTTCCAGATGGAAAATTTAGCAAGTTCCTCTGGCACAGCACCAATGAGCCATGGTGATACCTTCTACAACATCTGGATTTCAGCCCTGGAGGTCATTGCTGCTCCTTATACCTGGTACTCTTCCAGCTGTTTGACTTCTCTTTACTTCTTACTAGACAATACTTTGCTACTGATATCCCTGATATGTCAATAATTCATATTAAGCTATACTGAGCTAATTTTGTTCTCCTGATTTAACTCAGAGTGATATATCTCCCTTGTGAATGTGATAAACATCTACTTTTTCCTTGAAACTGCACTTAGACATCACTGCTGTACCTTGCTCAACATAGATATGTTGAATGTATCTATTCATATATTGATTGATCCTTGTTTGGGGGATTGTTAAGGTGTGGCACATACTGGGGTAATGTGAATTGATTTATGCATTTTGCTAGTATGTTTTAGAAATCTTTTGCAAGTCAGGGTCTCACACCCCAAGCTGGTTTTTATGATTTAATCTCATGAAACAAAGATGGGAAGTCAGGGAGAATATCCAAAATATATTTATCTTTTGAGTTGCACTGAAGGCCTTAGTAAGAAACTATTTTACAATACTCAATTTTAGTATCAAATGGACAGGTTTTTATATCACCAGTGAAGTGAGGGTTCTTTTCCTTGGCTCAGATAGAAATCATAAACTAGCAAAGTACAGGTGTTTGAGCACCACTGGCCTTCAGCCTACAGCGGTAGAGCTCTTGGCACTGATACTTCCAGTCAACCCCAATTAATGCTGGATAGCACTGGTCAACACTACCAGCTGCAGGTCTCTGCCCCTGCAAGCTGCTGACAATTGACACTAGTTTCTGCTGGACACTGCTGGTCAACTCTGCTGATTCCTGTTCTCTGGCTAATTTTCATTGGCTGCTAGACTCTGGAGCTCTTCTACTAGGCCCCTAGTGTTTATAACTGTTTTTTTTTTTTTTTTTTTTTTTTTTTTTTTTAGAAGCGACCATTCTTTCCACACCACTCAGGATAAAAATCTCAAGTAGATTTACACTACCTGAGAAATAAATCAGGAGCAGATTTAAAGGATCACTGGAGTGAAACTTTATTTGAACAGGACCTGCTACAGCACAAGGAAGTCAGGGCACAAGAGGAAGCTCCTAGACCAACCCAAGAAGTGCCAGCAGTGCTGCTTACATAGCAGCTGCAGGCCTGTGATTTGTCCAAATTCAGACCTGCTGATTGGCTCAAATTGGTCTAAACGCAAGCCTTTCTATCTGAGCCTACTGATTGGTCCAAATTCAATTCTCCTGCTCCATTCAAATTCAAGCCCACTGAGTCAGGGCCGACACCTCCAGGGGTGGGTGCGGATTCCCAGACAGTGCAGCTGTCACGGTGGCAGTTTAGTGGAACACTGGAGACAGGAGCTGTTTGATTGGCAGCTGTCATGTCTCCGGGAATGATGAGCCCAAACTGGAGGATCTTTAGGAGGGCTAGCTACGATAATCACAGCTTACTGTGAGGGAGGGCGGAGGTTTGGAGATGTTAACAATGGGTCCAAATCGCTTCCCACTCTCAGCCGCACTCTGTGCTTCTTCAAAGAGGCAGCAGCGACTGGAGCCGCTGGAGTGGAGGAGGGGCCCCGCGGCTGACGGCGGAGCTGCCCCTGCTGTCAGAGCCCCGGAGAGGAGCATGACAGAACATCAGGGCTGGCTGGAGGACGCGGAGGTGAGCTGTCCGAGTCTCTCCTGCACGTGTGTACACACACACACATCTGGTTACCTTACTTTATCTCGCCTACATAGCAAGGTGTAGCATGTATACACACACAGATATTTGTATATGTTCACAAATATAGTTCTCCTTTCATTTTATTTACCACGCTATTTTATTTACCTCTTTGCTATCCTTTGTTTCTATATCCTTACCTCAGTTTCTGCCATCTGCAGAGTGTTGTAGGTTAAAGATCGAAAAAGTTAACATTTGTAAAGTTTTTGGCATAGTGCTAAGCACAAATTAAGTAATATCTTAGTGTTTAAAATAAATTAAACAGTAATAAATTTAATTAAGGAGGCAAAAGATTTGTACAAAGAAAATTACAAAATGTTAAGATAAATTAAAGATGTACATAAAAGTAAAGACATCCTGTTTTCATGGATTAGATTTAATATTGTTGAAATGTCAATAATACTCAAAATAATCTACAGACTCAATGCGATCCTTATTAAACCTAATGGCCTTTATATTTTACAGAAATAGAAAAACTTATCCTAAAATGTATATGGAATTTCAAAGGGCCCTAAATAGCTTAAACAATTTTGAAAAAGAAGAGCAAAGTTGGGCATTTCATATGTCTTGACTTCAAAACTTGCTACAGATCTACCCCAATCAAAACAGCGTTGTACTGGCATAAAGACAGATATATAGACAAATGGAACAGAATAACAAGCCCAGAAATAAAACTTCACATATATGATCAAATGATTTTCAGCAAGGGCAACGAGATCACTCAATAGAGAAAGCATGGTCTTTTTCAACAACCAATGATGCTGGGAAAACTGGATGTACACACAGAGAAGGATAAAGTAGGACCCTTACCTTACAGTGTGCACAAAAATTAACTCAAAATGGCTCAAAAACAAAAACATAAAAGATAAAACTATAAAATTCTTAGAAGGAAGCATAGAAGGAAAACTTTATGATTCTGCAGTTGGCAGTGGTTTCTTGGATATAACACCAAAAGCATGGGCAACAAAAGAAGAAAATAGGTAAACTGGATCCCATCAAAATTAAAAGCTTGTGTACATAAAGGACAGTCAGGAGAGTGAAAAGGCAGCCACTGGAATGGGAGAAAATGAGTCATATATTTATAAATGGTTAATATCTACAATATATAAAGAACTCCTACAACACAACAATAAAAACCCTAGTTCTAAAGTGTGCAAAGTTATTTAACAAGTACAGAGTTTCTATTTGTGATCATTTTTTAAAGTCCTGAAGATAAAAGTGGTGATGGTTGCACAATAATATGAATGTGCTTAGTGTCAATGAATTGCACATTTAAAATGGTAAATTTGGTTATGTATATTTTACCACAGTAAAAAGTAACAACATCAAATAAATTAAAACATAAAATGGAGTGCCTGTGAAGTGTCATGTGCCATTCTAAATGCTTTTCATGTGTTTCTTGAGTTTATTTTCTCATCACAATGATCCTAGGAAATAGGTACATACAATTATCAGACCCATAAAAAGGGGAAGATCAGAGAGGTCAAGTGTTTTGCCTATAGGATAAAGACAGTGAGTAGTAGAGCTGGGAAAGCAAACAGGAGTCAAGCTCCGGGACTCTCCCTATATCCTGTGCTTCCTCCCTGCTGGCTCAGCAATTATGAATGAGATCAGGCTAAGTAAGGAGGTGCCCACCAGGCCTCCACCCAGCCTCTGGCCTTATTTGTAGGCCCTTGATTCGTGCTGCCTGATGCTGAACATACCAGGCGCCCCTTGGCAGGGGCCTTTTCCTCCTGGCCCGTACTGGTGGTGCAGAGCACTGGAATGAAAATGTAGCCCCAGATACAGTCACCATCAGCACACAGGAACCTGGGATCTCCCTTCCTTACCACAGTGGACATGTCTCTTTAAACGTTCTTCAAGAAGAGACCCGAGGGAACCTGTGCCCGCTAGAGATGCCTGGTGGTTACCTGGCCCCTTGTTCGGTTATGAATCCTTTGAAGTTAGAAAAAAAAATGGAATAACCAGTGCTGAGATAAATCATTCACTAGAATACCCACTTGCATAGTCTGAGTATGTGGAAAATTCTTAGATTGTAGATTTCAAAATGTTAATGTTTTACCAATGTGTATGCTGGTTTTCAAACTATTACTAATTAGTAGTATTCTGGTTTTCAATATACATTCTGGTTTTCAATATATAGTATATCAGATTAATATATTACTAACTCATAGTATGCTGGTCTTCAATATACAGAATAACAAGTTAATAAATTACTAATTAATAGTATGTTGGTTTTCAATATATTAATTTATTTCTTTACTGCACTCTCTCAGAACAGATCATTGTCTTCAAAGGACCTGTGTTAATATTTATTGAGTGATTACTACATCTAAACTCTTTGTACACATGTGTATATACTTACATACGTGTGTATGTGTGTATGTTACATGTGTATTATTTAAGCCTCACAACATCCCCTTTGTATAGCTGTGAAAACACATAGAGCTTAAGTGACCTGACCTGTCCAATGTTAAATAGCTGGTATGTGGAGAGCTGGGAGTCATACCAGGCAGTCTAATCCAGATCCTTCCTAAAACCTAGCCCATGAGCTTGGGAAATTCCCTTCTACATTCTGTGGGGCTCCTTTGGTGAAGTGGGGGAACTGGATCAGATGTGTGAGATTGACCTTGTTGGACACTGTCTAGGTTCTTGTCCCTGCATGCAAAGGTCCCCACCACGGCTTCCCAGACAGGTGCCCACCAACACTCCTGCTTGCCTTAGGGATGCCATCTATGCTGTGGGGCTGCAAAGCAGAGCTGAGCTGGGCAGATACTGACAGTGGCCTGAGCTTTTGGGCTTCTTTTGTACAGCCCCATCCATCCCTGGCTGTTCTACCACATTCACACCCTGGACACCTAAGAGTCTCTACAACTTTAGCAAAGTCCTTCTGATCTGCAATGACCCAATAAGCAAAAGCAACATATAAAAAGATTCATGAAACCCAGGAGGAAAGGAGGAGGAGAATAGGGTTCCCACTATTATTCTTATTACACACCCCTCTTTTTTCCTCTGGAGTTACATTATTTCCTCTTACTTGCAAATTTCCTAAGAAGCTTCCACAGTGGTATGCTGGTAAATATCTAACCACCAGGTCTAGGGAAAAAAACGAAGAAGCCCTGATTGGTAGCATTTTCTGAGTTCATCTATTGTTTATCAATTCCTACTATGGCTGAAATCAAGCTACTACTGCAGAATTGGAAAGAGCTGTGAACCAGTAGGAGCTGGTGCAGCACAGCACGGAATCTGTATCAGTGCTGTACCATCTGTAAACCTTGCAGCCTGAAGTGTTATCTATGCATTCGTTCAATCATTTAGTGAACTTTTTAGAAAGTATACTAAGAATGTGAGCAAGGAGTCCATTAAAGTAGCTATTTATCATAAATAAAAACTTTACTGACTTGATTACAAAAATTTTATTTTTCCATGACTTCCCTAGGTGTTCCTTGGGATAAGACAAGTGGAATGATGGTTTTTCTACTTTCAGATAATTGGTTTACCCAAATCGAACGACGTGATTGCTTTTTTTGGGTTATCAATTCTCATCAATATTCTAAGCACTGGGGAAAATGACATCAGAATAGTTTTTGTTGATATAAATCTCCAACCTGCTTCATTGTCAGAACTTTACAAAACCAATGAAAAAAATCACCTCTATAAAATGCTTTCCTGGATACACACTTTCTATAATTTTTTTCTCTGCATTGTTATAGACAAGATGCATGTGGGAGACAAAGAATATGATGGTTGGAGCCTCACTGTTTGGGTTTCAAATCCCAGTTCCACCACTTTGCTGTGTTACCATGGGCAAATGACTTAACTTCTCAGTGCTTTGATTTTCTCACTCTAAAATCGGGTTCATGATAAAAATAGCTGCTTGAGCAAATATACACACAACACCCAGAACATCATATAAGAAGTTCCATGTAAGTGTTAGCAGTTATTATCACCAAATGCAATCAGGTGTTTCTTGATGTTGTATAGGCATCTTTCCAACAAGATGGTGTGGTCCTCAACATCTTTTTACATTTCCCTACGGTGCCTAGTGTATATATGACTTTAATAAATTCTTGTTGAATAAACAAATGATGTCATTAACTGATTAAATGCAATTGATCAATGTGACTCAAAAACACCCTTGCTCCAAAAAGCCATTCAGACTGTCAGCAGCATCTCGGGTGTATTTTATGTCTCCACAAGCCCCTCTGTTGGGAAGGAAGATAGCCAAGAATAAAGACATGGAGTAATTTGTCAGGGCTATTAACATATATTTATGTTAAAGAATGTTTATTTTATATAAACAAGAAAAATTAAAGCTGACTAAGTTTTCATCAGCAAAAGAAAAGTTGAATATCTAACCCTGAGATATTTATGTTTTAATTATTTATTAACATGGAAATGCCCTAATTATAATAAGTGAAAAAATGGTATGTAAAATTGTGTAGACAATATAGTTTTTTTAAAAATGTGTTTGTATGAAGTGAGAAATAAAAAGAGACTTACAAAGAAAATACCAAAACCACTAAGAGCTATCTGACTGGTGGATTAGGGAGATTTTTATAACTTTTCTTCTTGATATATTTCTATAATTTCCATTTCTTCTAAAAATTATAAAAAATAATTGCAATTGAATAAAATAGACCTGCCCTATCAACCTTGAAGTTAGTGTCTCAGGAATGAAGTTAGATATCCCTCGATGTGTAGAAATTCCCTGAGCTAACCATCTCAGTTGGTCTGCTACACCACTCACTACATATCCACTCAGGATGATACTCCGAGCCACCCTTCCCCAAACTCCCTAAGTGTCCCAAAACTGACATGAAAGCATAACACCAACATCTCACTGTTTGGAAGGGCCAACAATTACTTTAATTTCTCACACACTCCCTTCAGATAGCTGGCATTAGGCAAAAACTAGTCACCGCACATGGACAAATTTCTAGCTATTACAAACCAAACACATTTATGTTATCTTTTGTCCTTGAGGTGCATGATACAAAGGAAGTGTGATTAAGGACCTTACTGAGAAGGCTAAGCAAATATGTCTTTTGAAATAGGGTACAGGAGAAGCTCAGATTGGAGCTGTGTGGTATACATTAAAACCTAGTTAAGGGCTGGTGAGATGGTTCAGCGGCGTAAGCGCCTGCCTTGCAAGCGCAAGGGCCCGAGTTCGACTCCCGGATCCCACATACGAAAAAGGGGCCGGTGATATCGCTCAGTGGCACGGGTGCCTGTTGGCGTACGAGGTCCTGAGGTCGACCCCCCGGTACCCACAAAAAAAAAAACCCTAGTTAAATTTCACTAAAAGATGAGCCCCAACTTAGTGAAGTATGAATCCTATAATGTTTGCTTCAGAAAAGTCATTTTATTACCTTCAAATTCACAGGAGCTTGAAGAACAATGTTGCAAGTCTAAATCAAGGGAGTCAATGTTTTTAGGACTAGGTAAGCACTATTTATAATGAACATATAGTCAAATATGATTTGGTTCATCTGATTTGTTTAAAAACAACTTATTGGAGATTTTTTTAAAAAAGCATATTCCCTTAAGTAGCACAATTTTTTCTCAATCTTATTTCTATTCTTAATTTACCTATACCACTCCTCAAGGCAACCTCAAAAGCCCATCTAAAGCCCATCTAAAGCATCAGCAATTTCAAGCAGCTGAACTAAATTGGTAAGATGTTATAGTACATCTAGAAGAAGAAAAGAAGGAGGAAGGGCATAATATGACCAAATGTAGCCGGAGAAACTGCACAAACATTACTTCTGTTCTAGCTCTTTGGCTGTAGATGGAGAAACCAAGCAGAAGTTTCTATTTTCAATCAGGAAAATCTTAAAACAATGGGCACATGATAGGATGCAGTCATTCCCAAAAGAGAAGAGACAGGACAACACTTCCACAGGTACTGAGATACTTTAGAAGAAGAAGTTGCTAAAACCAAGGAATATTTTTATTGTGGGCTGGATAATATTGGTTAGTCACCAATTTCATGGCAATGATTTATTTACATAATATTTGTTAAGCATCCCATTCACATCTTCTGCTTTATTCTTCATTCTTTTCTTTATTCTTATTTTGACTGCCCCTGTTAGAATGTAAGCTTCAGGAAGGATAAATTTTTGTTTTGCTGTGTAGATTTAGATTATGCCAGTGCATTGAAGGTAGCCAAAAAATAATTGTTAAGTAAATCAAGTTCCCTCACGGTAAAGGAGCACCATTCTATGATGCATCTATGGGAAACTAGAAAGTGCACCTAATTTAGAGTCCAAAGTAAGTACCAATTTTCTTGGCTTTTGGTAGATATTCAGTGATCATTGTTTTGGTTTGGTTTGATTTTGGTTTTTTTTTTTTTTTTTTTTTTTTTTGGTGGGTACCGGGGGTCGACCTCAGGACCTCGCGTGCCAGCAGGCGCCTGTGCCACTGAGCGATATCACCGGCCCTTTTCTCATATGTGGGTTCCAGGAGTCGAACTCGGGCCCTCGCACTTGCCAGGTAGACACTTACGCCGCTGAGCCATCTCACCGGCCCCTGGGTTTTGGTTTTGGTTTTGGTTCTGGTTCTGGTTGGACAGATTGTTGTGGATAGATGGATAGATAGGTGGATCTGGATCAGTGGATGATGAATGAATATGATAGTATAACTCTTTATCTATAAAATGAGGGTAATACCTCACCAAGAAAGCAATGTGAAAATAGTGTGGCATCTCAATTCTATTTTTCTTGTCATCAGGGTTAAAAAAAAAAAAAAAAAAAAAAAAAAAAAAAACAGGACAGTGTGATAAGAATCCTAGCAATATGAAACAAGGAAAGAAACCATTGACTGTCCTGTGGAGATGGCAGGAAATAGGCAGGATGTAGGGTTTTCTTCTGTCTAGTGGAGCTACCAACTCATGACAGGCAAGGAACCAGGATGCAGCAGGTGCACAGCCACCTGCTTCCAGTGAGATGTGTGTGAAAACCAGCTTCGCTTTCACACCGGTGGCCTACTTGAGCTGAGAGGCGGCAACTGTCAGGCAAGGTGGTAAAAGCCCTCAACTACTAGTGCCACTATCTTCCGTCTGGTCCTCAAGTCTCAAGGGTAACACAACCCTGGGTGGTTGTTCCTAAGCAGATTCTCCCCTCTATGCAGCAAGATGTGCCTTCACTGCACAGGATGCTTTTCCTAATTTTTATGCCCACAGTGCTTTCACACTGCAGGGTGCACCATCTTCTCTGGGATAGGGATGGGGGGTAGGCCAGGATATCTCTGAGCTGGTCCATTTCAGGTCAGAATAGTTTGGGTAACTGATGTTCCTAGAAATATTTCTGGCACTGGAAAACAGAGCTAAGAAGAGATAATAGAGACAGTGCTGATGAACTGAACTTTGTTAGTTGGCTCCTCTCTCTTATGGTGGCCACGTCCTACATAGAAAGGCTCGGTGGAGGAGCAGAAGGAAATCACAGGCCGGCAGTAGGATGGGACCTGGCTCCCTTCAACTGTAACAAGGAGGTTTTGAAAGATGTTGCAGAGTCTGGGGGCACAGCTTCTCCTGAAGTCATTGAAAATACCCATTAGTAGCTAATTGGCATCACCTGACTGAGAATGAAATTTTCTTCCTGCTGTTGGTGACTTGAATGTAGGATCTCAAAGTGCCCCAGAGCTGTACTTAATGCTGTGATATTCTTAAGAAAATTACCTTGTCTGGGAACCTCTGCCAACCCTGCACCATTGACTGTTTCAAGAGGTGAATTTTTTTCCTACCAATAGAAGACCATAAGCCTCAGATGGGTACCAGCCATTCTTATTCTGAGTATGGACTGCTCCAAGTCTCTGTCACTGAAGGTCCTGGAGGAGGCTGGACTGTGGGAAACCTTGGAAACCAAGTCTTGGCATCAGGAGCAGATGAGAAACCCAAAACATGCCTTTCTCCTAGGGAGCTGCTAGCACATGCCGTCTTATGTTAGGAAACGGCATTCCTGCCTCTGTCCACAGGAATGGTAAGCCTGCACGGATGTCCTAAATACAGAAAGGAACTGAGAACAGCATGGTTGTTGGCTGGTTTCCCACCTGCAATTGACAAGGAACTACATGCATCTCTTAATATCCAACACGCAAAACAAATTCTGCTGTGATGTGGCAGATCTATGGCTCCAAACGTAGTCGTCTTCCCCATGCCTTTATGTAGCTGTTGTTACAAGGAACCATTCATGGAAATGAATGGGACACCTTAATTTTCACAGGGTTAGCTCTGTCCTTGAGTCTCTTAAGTGTTAGAATCTTAACCCCTGGGAGCAGTGGTTAAGACTGTTAGTAAACCAGATAAGGCAAATGGAGGGAAACTGAAAACTAAGGAGAAAAGATCTGGAAACTGCTTCCAGGTGAGGTGTAAATGTGATTCCAGGCCTACTTAATCCCATTGTTCAGCATCCTCCAAAACCTAGAACAAGGATGGGGGAGGCCCAGAGCAGGGTCCAGGGAGGGTACAGCTGGGGCTAAGTGGCGCTGGGAGATCCACTGGACCACATCCCTGGATATCTTTCACTCCATGAGAGAGGGGACCAACACGCTAAACTCAACCGAGTTCCAGGTACCAATGGAGAAATGTATCTCCCAAGGTGCAGGTGTCAAGTGGCTCCTAACCCTTCCACCTCACCCCAGAGGTTCAGGAGAAGTATGGTTGTTGTACCACAAGTGCAGCCAGCTCTCCTCCAAGTGCCCACCTCACCATGATCCTAGGCTGCCTGGACCCATAATGAGAACCACCATTCACTGATGTGGCCCAAGTGCTAAAACAATGCCCAGCACACACTAGGTGCTTAATAAAGAGTTGCTGAATAAGCGTGCTCATTGGACTCTTCCTGTGCTCTATCTCCATTCTACAAGCCTTCCAATTATTATTTCATCTATTTTTCACAGGACCTTGTGAGGTTAGTATTAGCTCATTACCAGATGAGAAAACAGAAGCTGAGAAGCTCTGAGCAAAGTATTTAAGGTCCTTCATTTGAGGACTAGGTGTAACAGGAAGTTAAGCCTACTCTCATCCCCCATTTTCAAAGACTGAACTCTTAAATGCTCGTATTGCTCTCTTGTAACATAATTCATTGGGGAAAGACGCAGGAACCAGAACACAAGAAGGAAGGAGGCCTCTGGGAACTGGGCCTCAGGCCCAGGGGCCCAGGAGCCCAGCAGAACTATGCCCTGGCCTGTCTTCTGCTGAAGAGCCCATTTCCTTGAAGTTCTGCCAGTCAGGATCCTCCCATCCCTCCTTGGTGTCCCTTAGCCTCTTCTTTCAGAGGAATAGAGTTAGGAAGTGGTCTGTAAAAGTGAAACTTCAAATTATGTCTCTCAGGCAGAGGATGATGTCTTAGGTAACACCTTAGCATTTCATTTACAAGTTTTATGCTTTTGCAACAGGATTGTTGCATATGGCTGCCTTTGAAGTTGAATAACCAGCCCCCTTTCAATATGAACATTGCATGGGTACACGGGCGCATGTGTGCATGTGTGTGTGTGTGTGCGTGTTCCTTCCAGTTGATAAGCTGAAATGATCCAGCCTGAATGATGCCAGCAGAGCTTTTAAATGTCCCTCCCCGCGGAGCAAGTTGCTGCAGCATGCACCAGGTCACATTCTTGAATGGGAACATTCTACCAGGAGAAGACATAGCCTCTCCTGAGACACTCCCACTGTTAGGTTCCAATAAATCAAACTGCCCTTCAGTTTCCAGGAAAGCTAAGCTAGCTGATGATCCAGTCCTTCATGGGCTGGATAAGCCAGAAAACAGATCAGGAGTGATCTGGAACTGGGGCATTCCTAGAAACCTTTCAGTTTGTCAGTACCGTTTGGTCAGCCAGATGGCGTAGCAAATTCCCATGATGGGTTAGAGAAAAGAACTATGGAGAGTATAAGAAGTACAACCACCTGCCCTCCATGTCCTTTTCATCCAGTTAGGGAGATAACTCAGTATATCCAGTGAGCCACCAAGCAGAGGAAGGTGTCAAATAAATGTCACAGGCTTGGAGGACTAGACATCTTTAGGGACTGGCTATGTTCTCCAGGGCTGAAGAACACTCATTTATCTAGTGTTCGTCTTGTGCCAAATGACTGAGATATATGTAGGCTGTAGTTGGCAAACCCTGTGGGCCAAGGCCCAAGCACATAGGCATTGCTAATTTATCATAGGCATCATACTTTCATCTCCAGGATACACACACCCAAGACATAATCCCATGATGGGTTAGAGAAAAGAACTATGGAGAGTATAAGAAGTACAACCACCTGTCCTCCATGTCCTTTCAATCCAGTTAGGGAGATAACTCAGTATATCCAGTGAGCCACCAAGCAGAGGAAGGTGTCAAATAAATGTCACAGGCTTGGAGGACTAGACATCTTTAGGGACTGGCTATGTTCTCCAGGGCTGAAGAACACTCATTTATCTAGTGTTCGTCCTGTGCCAAATGACTGAGATATATGTAGGCTGTAGTTGGCAAACCCTGTGGGCCAAGGCCCAAGCACATAGGCATTGCTAATTTATCATAGGCATCATACTTTCATCTCCAGGATACACACACCCAAGACATTACCAAGGCTGACTCATGTCTGCTAAGCCAAGTGCTGACTTATGCCATGAGCTAAATTCTGATGGGCATACAGGACAATTACCATAGCATTGCCAATCCTTCCCACAATCACCTTTGTGAACAAAACTCAACTCTTTTCTGGCTCAAGTCTCTTGAGTTCCCAAACCCCACCCATCATCAATATTCTATCTTCTCTGAGTACCTCAGATTCACATTTTCCCTCCATTTCGTTAGCCACTGTTTTACCCCAGGCATCATCAACTGCAGAGCTTGCCATCTTTAGATTATTGTGGCCTCTGCCACTGTCCTCAGGTGGTCTTCATTTACTAGAAATTTTGAAAATGTGTACACTCTTTCTCCTATTAATTCCATTTCTTGAAATTTATCATTAACTAACTTTTCTTTTCCATGCATTCTTTTGTTTGTTCACCCAATGTGTACCAGGAGTTTTCCTGGGTGCCAGGGCTGTGCAGTGACAAGCCAGCAATTCAAGGCTCTGAATAGAGATTATAGTCTTAGGTTGTTTGGATTCTTTCCCTCTCTCCCTTTCTCCCTCTCTCTCTTTCTCTCTCTCTCTCTCTCTCTCTCTCTCTCTCTCTGCTCTTGAGCAACACATGCCCGTAATACTGTCGGAGAGAATACACAATCATTGTGTCATGTACAGGGAGCAGTTAGATAGGAGGAACAACTTCTAATGTTCTAGCCCACAGTAGGATAACTGAAGTTGACAATAATTAATTAAATATTTTAAAATAATACAAAAGATTTTGAATGTTCCCAGCACCAAAAATGATGAATATCTGAGGTGATAGATATGCCAATTACCCTGATCCAATCATTACAATATTCCATACATGTCCTGAAATGTCACACTGTACCCCATATATATGTAGTTACTATGTGTCAATTAAAAATTAAAAATTTTTTAAACATACCATTTACCACACTGCAGACATAACATGATATTTGTAGAGAAAATAAGAGAGCAAACTATCCCAAATGACCCATCACATATCCCAAGCCTCAGGGGTGGAATGGGGTACTGGTTGACAATCTCTTTTGTCTAGTTCTCTTTTGCACTTTGAACCAACAAATTTAATATCCAAACTTTTGTCATTCACATACCACCATTGTGATGATTTTTAAAACAATACTTACAGGCTACTTGTACCACTAAATATTTTATTTAGCCAGGCATGTGGTGGACACCTGTAATCCCAGCACTTCGCATGGCTGAGACGGGAGGTTCCAAATTTGAGCTCAGCCAGAGAAACTAGCAATATAGTGAGACTCTGTCTCAAAATTTTAAAAAATGCTGAGAATGTGGCTCACAGTGAAGACCCAGGGCTCGATTGCCAGTAATATAATTTAAATAGGTTTACTTTGTATTTATATAAATTTATTTTAAGGGAAAACTTCACCTATAAATAGAAGACCAGAAACACCTTCCATAACAAGTTAACTGCAATACGAATTCACTGAGCTAGATCTTCAGCCCAATATTTTTCTATGTATGTACCATCTAAAATTCTCTTTGGTTCTACCAGTGGTTGCATACCATATTTTGGGAAACATTATTTTGGGTCATAACATAACAGTACTCAGCTAAGAAATGATAAAGCAGGTATAGCTTGTCTTCGCTCCCAGCATGCACCTTAGAGCCTCTTTCTACCCCCACACCCACATTCCCCGCTCTTCTCTAAGCACTTCCCCAGCTGACAACTAATAACTGATAAGGTCTTAACCTCCTGGTTCTATATATTGACAACAGACTATTAATTTTTCCAAACTCAAACATCAGATCATTCTTGCACTTTTAGGTATAATGTCAAGAGAATTACACCATCTAATTCACATTTAATAGGTGATCTACTAACCACTTCCTGCTCATAATCCAGTACCTTCCCCCACAGGCTCATATTTAGATTTCCCCCGAAATGGAAATTTGCTCAAGAACATATTAAAGCCTTTAGGATTTGACATGTGAAGACTGTGATAACATTCTAGCAGAAGAAATACGGATCGACTACCTCATTAGCATAGACCTTACTGTAATCACATCTATAGCTAAATCCCCCCCATTCCCATAGGAAAGAGGAACTTGACCATGAAGTCCGAATATTTAATTTACAGCGGTGAAAATGACTGCCATTTTATTGTTCTCCTCTCACATTCCAGAAATCTTTCCTCCCTGTGCTCACTAGTCATTCCTCCTCCCAGGGGACTTAGGGAGAGTTGTCACAGGCCAAGTTTCCCAGGAAGCAGACTGAGATGAGAATGTATGGGACTGCAGAGTGATCTGGGAGCCCCACTTGTGAGTCTGCAGCAGGACTGGGCAGAATGAGTAGTTGGGCCAGGCTGCAGCAGCACAGAGGCCTCAATCAGCCCCATAGGCAGTGGGATGGCCTTCACCTCTGGTGCCACTAAGGCAAAGAGGTGGAACATTTTTACCCCACATTGGCCAGTCACTGGATGCAAGACCCCCAGGCAGGGATCATAATCCTGAACAAGGCAGCCCTCTTTGGCTATAAGCCAAGAGAGTCAATTGTAAGCCACCAGTAGCTGGGGGAATAATCTTGGTCCTGAAGGAGAATCAGAGAGAGCACCGAGGCACCTTCTCCAAGAGTAAACCCCCTGATTCCTTGCTCCCTAGCCGCTCCCAGGTAGCGGCCACATGGATAGGCCATAGTGACCCAAAATGGGATCTTCTGCAATGGAAATGAGACAAAGCCAAGTATTATGGACACACACGAGGCTTTCATTGGGGCTTGAGCTGAAAGGAGACAGCACTGACTAAGATGGGGACCAAACTACCCTCCTAACGAAGAGAGGGGTAAGTTTTATTGGTATTTTGGAAGGTTGGGCTAAAGTTTGGTAATTTTCCACTGGCTACAGCCATAGCTCCAAAAGATGTTTTCACTCTTATGCAACATTTGAGCTACCAGGCAGTCATGGTCAACTTGTCCTGGGAACAGTTGAGTTTCTGTTGTGGCTACTGTCATCATCCTGCAAAAACATCCCGACCTTGTGATAAGGCTGAAGGACTGCGGGGGCTTGGGCTGCAGCAGCTCCTGCAACAGCACAAGGATAGAGGCAGAAGAAAACACCGGCTCGATCTGTCCACATGCAAAGCTGAAGAGAATATGACCCGAAGGTTAAATCGGCAAGGAACTCCAACACAGTATAAAGATGCCTTTTCATCTCATTCCAATCACCCATCAGACATCTGCAAGCTTGAGTGAAGGGTCAGTGTTTTCAGCAAAAGCGGCCTTTGAGTCCCTGAAAAGTAAACTAGGCAATCGTTATCATAACCCACACATCAGAGTTGTTATTTACCGAAAAGCTAGTGAGAAGCTAATAACATATTACTCAGCTGTGTGACCTCCAAAATTAGCTATCTTTAAGTCAGCTAAGAGCAAGTAAAGCTAAAGGGTTTATTTAGGTTTCCCCTTGGTCTGGCTTCTGGGCTGTTCCTTCTGTGATGATCCGGTAAGCCTAGTGGCTGCAGAAGGTAAGAGGCAGACTGCGCGTGTGTGTGTGTGTGTGTGTGTGTGTGTGTGGTGTGTGTGTGTGTGTTGGAGGAGGGGACAGCAGAACATACCACATAAACCTTGTTATTCTGCTCCACCTTTCTGTATTAATCGTCCTCCACTGAAATAATCCTAGGCAGGAAACAAATGTGGTCTTGATGCCTCCTGGGCTATCCATCTTGAGATGTAGCATTCAATTTCAAAGTTATTTGACCAAAGACAAGTCACAAATCTCAAGAGAAGCTGGCCTTCTAGAGAGACAAGGACACTCAAAGGCATGAACTGGGGTAAACCATGTAAACGAAGTCTCCGGCGTCTTTGGTTCCCAGCATAGCCAAGCGCTCGCTTTCTCTCCTTAGGGCTAGAGAGAGAGGTCAACCTGAGGGAGGAGAACAGCTCAGGCACTTTCTCCTTTGTCTACTTTCTTCTCCAAAGCCAGGCCACTCACATGAGTGATGCAGCCAATGTCACAAATGGCTCATCTTCATTTACTTTGTTCTTCTTGGGAATCACAGCAGAGCCTGAAGCCTTTGTTTTTTCACGCCTTCTTCTAAAATGAGTCTGAATCAGGTAGAGAGCAGGCCTCTGAATCAGGTACTCAGAGTCAGGGACAATGAAAGAACAGTTTGCATAGGACTCAGCACTAGCAGCAGGATAGAACCCCATTGTCTTCAATGTGGTTGACCGCAGCTATCTGCCATGAAGCCATCCCACCTAGGTTTCTCCAAATGAGACCAGAAATCCTAGGAAGGCCCAAGGAACCCAGAGATCTTTAGTGGCAGCAGCAGGTGGGCCATGTGACTGGAGTCACCTCCTCTCACTTGCTCCATTCTCTGCAAAACGCTAAGATGTACTGTGCTTGCAGAAGAGACACAATCCCCAATTGATTTTGATCCTAGCGCTCCCGTGAGGAGACTGAGCAATGTTGCTCGGAGGTCCTCAGGCACTGTCTCTGTTGCTCACTCTAAGCACATACAGTATATGACTTGTTCCTTCAGTGGGTCAGAAGAGTTCTCTGTGGCAACGAAGTCAGAGTGGCGGGTGCTATGCCACTGCCATGCCCTGAACACTATGTGTCCCAGGTACCCTACGAGGTCTGCATGTGTCCTCTCATTTGATCCTTACAAGCACCATCTGGAGGAAACTAGATCATCCTCTTCCACCAAAGAAATCAAGATCAAAGAAAGCAAATAATCTGCCACAGACTCCCAGACACGCTCACTAAGAAGCCAAGTCTGGACTCGAACCCTGGCCTGCCTGGCTTCAGCCAATTTCTGTTGAAGTTTTGGGAGCCCCAGCTCTCCCACAGCTGCAGTGCCACCCTGTAGTTTTCCTTTTGCATTAAAGGGACTTTTAATAATGATTTGCCATGTACCCAGAGTCCCACTCACCTTCATGCCCTCTCAGAGGCCTGGGCTCAGTTTGCCTCAAGGACAGGGACTCCTCTGCCACTTTTCAACCTTTCCAGTCACCCACTTGCAACGCCTCCAGCATAGCAAGAAACCCAACGAGTGTCACTGACTGAATGGCTGATGTACAAGCAAGGCTGAAAGATAAATCAGGCAAAGGGAAAGCTGGCCCATATTTTCACAAACTGGCAGTGTGTCATTCCAAATAAAATGCTTGTATAGACCCTGTTTGGTTCTTAGGGCTCAAACTGCCTTTACTTGCTCTGAAAATCTGTATCCCCATTTGCTTGTGTTACACTGATCTTTTTTTTTTTTTTAAACTAGGGGAGAAAATGCCACTGCTAATTAAGCCTGAAACAATAATTAACACCTGTCAGAGGTGAGGCTCTTGCTCCTGATGGAGGCACATTGGTCCATACAGACTGCAGTACGAGTGGTCATACCTGTGTATGTATGGCCTGTCCTTCTGCATATTTCACAGATGATAGGATGCAGCTCTGCATCTCTTCATGTTAATTCTACTTGAAATACTCCCCACCAACATCTTAGGGCTCTGCCATCTAATAAGTGCAGCCAATTTATTGATAGTAAATCTCGGACAAGACAGACTCACATTGATGTGGGCCACAGGGCATTTAAATTAAACAGGAACTCTCTAGCCATCTGTGTTTTAACTTTTTTATGCCTTGATAATAAGCCCTGTTTAGAATAATTTGCTGTGGAAACTGGGACTTCGTGACTGACAGAGAAAGGCCGGGTATAAACAACCCAAGCAGGCCCCTGAATTTGCGAGAATGTCAGGCGAATTTAGACTCATCATAAAAGAATTCTCAGTGACTGTATTTCAATATGACACTTTTATGGTTTTTTATTTTCTAGCCCATTGCAGCCCCAGAGCCCTGGCATGATTTATACAGCCTGGCAGTGCATAATCTTTTGTATAAGATATACAGGCCTCCGGAGGTTTAATTTCTTTCCTCACCGCCACTGACAGCATTTGTGCTTCCCTTCTCTTCTATTTTCATTTCTAATGAGATATTGGACTTTGCTCAGTGAGAGGTGATATTTCCACATTTGCAGCCTGACAGGCTAAATCACCAGATCTCAGTGGTGAGGATACAAACCCATTTAAACTGTGTCAAAATATTCATGGAGCCCCATTGATTTGGGCAACGGTTATTAGGAAGCTATTTGGAAAGTTCAAGTTTAATTTTTGGAGCTTTCTGCTGCAAAATCACTCAGTTACATCACAGAGAAAATGGTATCAGAAGGATAAAGAAAAGTGAGAGATGTGGGGTGTTGCTTTTATTTGGTTGGGATTATTTTTGGTCCAGAGATGACCTTTGTTAAAAATTAAAAAAAAAAAATCCAGAATGGTGCATTGGTAAACATGTGACAGGAAGCAAAGTAAATTCTTCCTATTGCATATAAATGAATACTAAGTCAAGCTATTGAAATTTTTTTTAAAGCAACAGTGAACGCAACTGACATAGGAGATTAATGCTTTGCATTGCCACACTGACTTTTACTTCTGCCTTTGATCTTAAATCTAGCTGAAACTATTGTGACAGGAGTTTAGCTTCTAAGTGGGATGGGTTCAAATAGCCCTGGTTCACTTAGCATTCAGGAGTGTCACAGAGGAAAATGCCCATGAATGAGGGAGGCAAATGTGGCTACCCCAGGGCTGTCAAGATAGAAAAGCAACAAATGGCTAACAGAAAAAATTTGGAATTCCCTGAGTTCCCAGTAGAACTCAGGAAATGCTCATGGCAGAAGAGACCCTGGTATAAAGCCATTAGAACACAGTGCTGCAATGTCCTTGGACACTGCAAAAACAAAATCTTTGATGGGACCAAGCACAGGATGGTAAGGTCATGTGCAATAGTTGTTTGATGAATGACCTGGAACTTTGTAGGAGGTTTTTTTTTGTCAGGGTTCCCAAGTTCACAAGAACCTCATTAAATGGCACATACAATGTACATACACACAGAGAGAAAAATTGCTTTGCAATTTACATATGATAAAGTGTTTTCTGTACCACTTTACAATAAGTGGACATTAATGATTGCTAAATTACAGTGGAATTCTTATGGAATGGCATATTACATTCACATTAATACCAAATGAGTTCATTGTGAGACATGTTATTGCAGCAAATATCTCAGGAATTAGTGAGAAATTAAGAAATGCCAGGGAAATTAGACCCGTGTGGGGAGAAGTGGCCACCCATTTGGATGGTGGGCCGTTTAGATGTCCACACTTTCTGGCCTGGCTTGAATGAAAGGTTTGGTGCCCAGAGGCTTGCAGAACCCTCTGGGAACACATTTCATAATCCAAGATCTGCAGTCCCCCAGGGCTGTGGCTGTATGTGTCTTCTGCTAACAGGGCACCCCAGATCTGTGAAATGTGCTCAAACATGGTGAAAAATTCAGGGTAGATGTAAATAAGAAATCCTTAAAAGTAACCTTTGTTAAATGATAGAAGAAGCCACTTGAGATGTGTTCCAGATTCGTTCTCTCTTGGGAGCTTTAAGGATGGGCAAGCCAAGCAGCAGGCTTCCTTGTGACTCCTCTTCCTCCAAGGCCCCATAACTTGACTTCCATGAAAAAAGCCAAGAAAATTCCCACACAGGGGCCATTAAGCCATCCCCAAAGCAGCAGAATCCTGCAGCAACTAGAGGTCCCAATGTGCTGATGACTCAGGCAGCTCAAAAACCAAAAACATCTCTGATAGCAGGTTTATATGTATCAAAATATCATCCAAAACACCATTCATGGCTAGGATGCTGGGGCTGTGAGAAAAGAAAGCAAAGCCTTGTTCTAATGTCAAACCTCATTCAGCCAAGAAAGCAACCCTGCAGTCAAAGCCCATGCAACCCTCCAGAGTGGACATCTTGTCTCTGTAACAGGCTTGTCTGGCTTTTGATCCTCCATAAGCCTCAGTTTTCTTAAGTGTAACATGGGACCTATAAAATGGCTTCACAAGGCTGGTTGTGAAGTTTAAATAAAATACTGTTGATGTAGTAAGCATCATAGTCCATGGCACCTAGCCAGGATATGAACTGGAACTGAATGAGTGTGACCTCCCTTTCTCTCATTCATCCTTCCTCTCCCTTGTCCCAGCTGCAGTCTTCATGATGCCTAGTGCACTGGTACTGTGTCCCAAGTGCAAGCTGGCTGTGCCATAGATAGAAAAGATGGCAGAGGACAGAGCCGAGCTCAGCTGTCATTCCAAACATAAACTATTAGAGAGCTTCTTACAATTAAAGCACAAACTTCCTCCTAACTGCTAGTCCTAAATTAGAAGGACTCATGAAAACTACAGTTTTGGCTGTTTTTCTGGTTTTCTTATGTTTTACTCTTGCCATGGATATTTTACATAACTAACAGTTGACATATTCTTATTGAGATTTGCTATTTGTTCAGCATTTTTGAGCACTCACTGAATACAGACTGTGCTAGGCAAAATAGCAGATAAAGGGTTGAATTAGACATGAGCTCTTTACTCAAGAGGCCCAAATAAGACCCTGAATAAATTTGCTCCCTATGTGGGGCTTCCAGGGAAAAGTCCCCGAGTTTATATTTGTAAATGTCATTAGGGCAATGATGTTCTAGGAAAAGTTCAATAATTAGTTCAGGGGCCAGAGATATAGCTTAGTGGCACAGCACCTGCCTGGCAAGCACAAGGTCCTGAGTTCAATTCCCGTACAAAAAATCATAATAATAATAGTCAGTTCAGGGTGGGGAACAGGGAGAGGCTGTCTGTATGTATAAGCTGTAAACTTTCTGCACATAAATTTATTATAAATACTGATTTGCAAAATGTGCAGCATACAAAATGAAATTAGCAAAACTCTTCATTGTAATTCCAGGTAGTCAGTTGATTCTCTCTAAAAGGATTTTGCAATTTTTGACAGACACGTCTAACCATTCCCATCCCAGGTTATGCGTGATGAGTGAGTCTGGTCCTGACGTGAAGAGTGGTTGATATTTTCATTTACATTAATGAGCAGAATGAAAGTGAAGAAATGAAGGCATCTGTCAAAACTATATTCATTGGTTGATGACATGAATGACATCTTTGCTGAATCAGATAATAGTTTTCAAAACTTGAAAGAAAATTTCCTCAGATTTTTGTGCTAGTCACAATGTAACAGCTACGGGCTCGACCTCCTTTTAACCTTAATCTGCATTGGTAACATTTTCTCCATCACTTTCTTAGTGCTGGCTACTCACCAAAACAATAAATCAAGTGCTGATTTGCAGCATTTGCTTATTTTCAAGGTGTAAATACTCCTACCATGGTCAATTTCAACTTGCTAAAATGATGTCACTGAATGCATAATTGAGACAAGACATACAGTGTCTAAGCCCCACTATTGTATAGTATTTCTACCGCACAAATACAATAGAACTAAATAATGTCCAGAGCACAGACAATAGCAAAACCTGGCAAAACAATCAGAAATCAATGTTTTGAGTATTTGTTTTCTTCATGTCTAAGAGAATTTATTTAACTGTAAGCGTGCCATGAATTTTCTTCCCAAGTCCCATTGAGTCCTCAGTGATTTGCCCCTCCTCCTCTGTAGCCACCTTTCATGGGGTGTTATCTGAAAGCAAATGCAGACATGTGCTACACGTGTTGGTGCCCAGAGGACGCTCCCTCCCACAACAGCATCTGCTCACCAGACCATGGATGCTCGATGGTTCATCCCAGTGACCCAGCCTCAAAGAGGTGGGTCTGCAGCTTTCTTGAAGGCAGCATTTTCCTCAGGTCCCTGGAAGGCTTTGTTACTGAGCAAATTAGTTTGCACATTTTTTATTCTAGAATAATTTTCTTTTTTCTCCCCTTCTTTCTTCAAATAGTATTATGCAGATAGTTATACAGCTAGCTAGTTTCTCTTGGTTCATTGAGAAAAAGGGTTTGTGCTAATATTGTTTGGATAAGATATCATGCCTATAACTTGTACTCGGAAGAACTACTATGAATACAACAATACACAATGTATTAACTATCATAACTGTCCTACTAATATGTTTTGAAGCTCTTCTTCATTATCTTTATCTTTTTTCTCTTTAAAATAAAAAAGTAGTATTATGCAGCTAAATGTTTTGCAATTAAAGTCATTTCTGGTTTGGGCCTTTCTCTGAAGTGATTCTGGTCTTCTCTGAAATTCTCCATGATACCAGAGCTATTATGAGAGGGACCAGGAGTGACAGAGACGATTGAACAAGGGAGGAGGCTGAAGGGAGGTGGAGCGTGGGACAAGGGACAATCCATGGCCTCCTGTCAGCTCCCTGCCATCCCCTCACCACCAACAACTTGACCCCACTCCTACCTCCACTCCAAGCTTTTCCCTGAGCATCACCCAAGGGATTACTTAAAATAAAGAGTCCTGGGCCCCACCCCTACTGCTGAGCCCCACTCACTCTACCCCTGCTATAGTTCTGGGGTCTAGGGCTCAGGAGTTTGCTTTCCACATGCTTCCAGAGACAATTCCCATGCACACTTAAATTAGAGCCACTAGGTTAGACCCTGTGCTGGAGACAACCTGACTTCTGGTTATTTCATAAATCAGGAGCTTTCACGTGGCGAGTGAAATGGCCTTGATTGGCCGGTTCACTAACGATCAGGCACCTTCAGGAGTAGTGAGAAATTAATAGTACAGAATGGTGCAGCAATTATATCTGTAGGCCAAAATAGCAGATAAAAGTAAGGAAACCTGGCCTAAATGACAGGAGAAGGCAACAATCAATATACTAACATCAGACAATAATGCAGCTGGTACAATAAAGCAACCCAATAGGGAGCCATAGAGAGCCTCATTAGTGTCCCTCCATAATGAAGCCTGCAGAATGCAGTTCACATTAGCCAGGGCAAAGCCTCTTCAACACTGAATATTCTGCCATGTTGCAACCACATTTATTTTATTTGAAAGAAGAATAGTCCTGTTGCCAAGCCATCAGATGGTAAAAAGAGATATATTTGATGGATAATAAAAAAGGGTCTGCCACAGCCTCCCAGAATACATTTCTAATGAAAATGCTTCTAGCACATGGAACTCAGAGAGCGATGTGGAGATACCTGCAGACGAGGTCCTGAGCAGAGACCAGGAGAGCAGCAGAGGGCGAGTCAGGAGTGTGGCCTCAAGGAGACCATTATTTTAATAATAACAAACAACAACAAAAAAGCCACCCCACAAACATCACTCACTCTTTCTCACTCGTTCTTGTGATACAGACTGACAGGCCTTTTAATATGAAATAAATCAGGCAGGAGAAGAAGTGTCTGGAAGAACATACAGATTGAGGGCTGAATGACAGGATGCCCTGAAACACGCTCTGTTTGCATTTGCCTTTGTAGCAGCTAACTTGAAAGGATGTCAGGTGCTGTGAAAGGCTGTGATTATGCACTTGGAACCTGGAGAATGCAAATGCAATGTGTTTATTTCTGAGGCTCCTTCTGACACTGGACCCTGCTGTGTACAGCTGCAGATAAGAACAAGCAGACCTTGCAAAAAATCCAAGCGGCCCCTCCATCTCCCTCCCAACTGTGGAGTAAAAGGCATTCTGTGTAAAATCTGGTTTTATATTTAGGACCAACTGATCCTCCAAAAGCCAGTGCACTCACACTGAGGCCTCAGGGTCTCGTCACTTCTCACCAAGAATACAGGCTGGTAACGAGCCGCGACAGCTTTCAAGGAGGTGTGCGGTCACTGGGCATCCCTGTCAAGACTCCTCTGTCTCAGTACAGCCTGCAAGATACTGAGTCCCTTTGCTTAGCTGTCTCCTTGGATTTCCTGGACTGTCTGGTGTCCATGGTGATTCTGCAAGGCAAACGCCAGTACTCATCAGTCTCTAGACAACCAAAGTCACTTCCAACATCTCCTTCGGCAGAGGGGAACTAAGTATTTCTGTGGCAAGGCAAAAAAATGCTTTCAAGGCAGGGGTGAGCCTACAGGAGAACTGGAGGATGAGGCAGTGGGCAAGCACAGGGGAAGCAGGCTGTGCTGGAAGTACATTATCACACTTGTCCTTTTCTTCACCTTTTTTCCCTTTTGCCTAGAGAGGCTGGCCAGCCCACACAGCACCCGTTCTGCAGCCCTGCTCCTGCTCCCCTGCTCCTTGGTCATTCAGCAATGAAGGCTGAGCATCTATGAAGGGCTGGTCTCTGTCCTACAAGCTAGAGCGAGAGTGACACGTAAATCGCACAAAGCTGCTGTCCTCATGGAATTTACATTCCAGTGGGAGACAATAAAGAAACAAAACACTACTGCAAACAAGATAAGTATAGATTATGATGAATGCTCTACAGGAAAGAGAGTCAGTCTTTTAAGTGGAACTTGCCCAGCTAGCCAGGAGGCTGACTTTCCATAGTGTAATCAGGGAGAGTCTTCCCGAGGAGGTGAAGCTGACACCTAAGTGAAAAAGGTCCAGCCACATGATTACGAGCAAAGGGAGCAGGCTAGGCACCATGAACATAAAATACAGGTGTCTTGAACCCCAAAAGCATTTGGAAGGGTTAAAAATCAACACAAAGTTGTAGCATCTTTGCTGGGCTTTAGAGCCAGACTGTCTGCCTCCCAACACCTGTGTGTGTGACCTTCAGTAACAGAACTGACCTCTCCAATGGTTGCCAACTGGGCCAGTACAGGAACGCCTTCCTTGTAGCACCTATCTCGTGGGCTACTGTGAAAATTTCAGGAGCCTAGATGGTGTGTATAAACCATTTTACACCATATCTGGACAGAGCTCCCATCCAAGAAATGTTAACTGCTGCTGTAATTTTCTAAGACTTGGGTTCATTTTGAACTGGAACGGGAGCACTAAATCATCTTCCTGGAGCTGTTCTAAGCCAGCGTATTTGAGTTCCCTATGATGTCAGGCCACCAAAAGCATTCAAGAGCAATTATAAAGAAATTACTTTTGCAGCAATTAATCACCAGTATAAGATTGCCAATACACATCATTGCAGCATTATGACACATTGCATCACGCCATCAGAATGTTGAGTAGAAAGGGGCCATTTGTAGCTGACCTTATTCAAGTCAAATCAGCTCAATCAATTGCAAGTCAGTGGGAATTCTGCTTGGATAAGGGTCAAGACCAATTATTGAAAGGCTAATAAAACAGGGGGGTATTTTTAGAGATGTGAGATCTTACAGTAATTTTTTACAGTTCAGAAAATATTGTTCATAAAGGTTTTTTGCCTAGTTCTTTATTTCAATAGTCTATCTGCATGTTTATAGAGTCAAGAATAGGGTAAAAATTATAAAATGGCTGAGACGTATATCTAAAACCGAAGATTTTTCACCAGGGAAAGGAGGAATGAGTTGGGGGGGGCAGCAGGGAGAACAAGGACATGAGCTATTAAGCTGAGCCCCCTTAGGTTCAAGCAGAGCCACATGCTCAGTCATGTAGGATGGACTTCAGAGAGGCCCTCTGAGGGGTTGTTAGGACAGCTGGTGGGGGTAGAGACAGGGAAGGACAAAAAATACTCATCCACTGGCTCCCATACCTCAGTAGTCAAAGTTTTGTTTCATAGAGTATTAACCCTCCTTCATGGTTAATTTAAGTGTCAATTTAGAGAATGTTTTTGGATGAGATTTACATTTAAATGAATGATGGCCTGCCAGCCTTTGACTGGAATACTCCGTTGACTCTCTTGAGTCTCAGAGTGGATTCAAACTGGCCTATACCACAGATTTTGGACTTGTCAGCTTCTGTAGTCAAATGTGCCAGGTCCTTAAAGTAAACTGAGTAAAGTCATTAAAGTAAAGTGTATATGGTACCAGATCTGGCATATATATACATAGCTTCATATACCAGGTGATCAGAAAAATATGATGAATGTCTAAATAAAAATGTATTACAGTAAAAGATACACTGCCATTAATTCTCTTCAAAATACTCCCTCTTACTTTAAACGTATTTATCCCATCCTTCTTGTCACTTTCTGAAGCAGTTCTGGAAGTCCTCCTTCATGAGGTCTTCATGAGATGTGATCAAAAATACCTTCAATGCTACTAAGTGCCATTCAACAGAAGCGCTGTTATCTTATTCACCGGACATGGCACCATGCGTCTCCTGGCTCTTCACCAGAGTCAAAATGACCATGAAAGGTAAGTCTTTTGAATTGATTCAGGACATCAAGGCAACCATGGCAGCACAACTAAGGACACTCATGAAAACAGACTTCAAGGACTGGTTCAGAAAGAATGATGGGATAAGAGTGTTAGAAGTGAGGGAGAGTATTTTGATGGGGATTAATGGTGATGTATGTTTTACTATAGTATGTTTTTTAATTTAAGCACATGCCACATATATATAGTTTAGTCCTTTTTCTGCTGCTGTAACAGGAGGACAGAGATTGATTTGGCTCATGGTTCTGGAGGCTGGAAAATCCACAAACTTGGTGCCACCCAGCAAGGGCTTTGTGGTATATTATAACACAGTAGGAGGTAGAATAACAATAGAAGGTGAGGGCGAGGAAAGGCCACACTCACTTTTATAACAAATCCACTCTCGTACTGACTGCGGCACTCCCACAGCAATGACATTAATCCATTCCTAATCACCTCTCATTTGGCCCCACCTCCCAACACTGTTGCATTGGAGATTAAGCTTCCAACAAATGATCTTTGGGGGATCTATTTAAACTATAGCATATATTACACATTCTATTGGATCTGGTTACCTGCAGGGTCTTGACTAGCACACCCCTGTGCTTCCAAGCTGCTCATACAGAGGCGCAGAGCAGGTTCTGAATGTCTCATGCATCTGCGTCCACAGGGTGACCCATGGACAGACCAGGCACGGTGAGGCATTACCCATAGAATTGACCACAGTGGAAACTGGGGTGAAGCAAGGAACCAAGAGCCAGAAGATAGTGCAGGAATAGAGTCTGGAAGTGATGTGTAAGGAGTGAGTAAGAGTAAGGGAAATTCCAAGAACAGATTCTGACTCTAAATAGGCCTAAACCTTTCCACAACAGCCTTGTGAATAAAATGAAAAAATGTGGGCTCATTTTCAAATGACAAGACAATATATTTTCTTTTTTTTTTTTTTTTCGTATGTGGGATCTGGGAGTCGAACTCGGGCCCTCATGCTTGCCAGGCAGGCGCTTACGCCGCTGAGCCATCTCACCGGCCCAAGACAGCATATTTTCAAAGAGTATCCATGGTTTAATGCCCTTATCTGGAGGCAAATCTTCAGGAAAGCAATTTGACCTGTCTAGTTCTTAGTTTATTGATTTTGAAAATGAGAGCATTAGATTGATGATGTGAAACTTTCTCCCAGGTCTGAAATTTCTATCTTTCTCTATGATTGGGACAAAGATAAAGAAATGGCCGTGAAAGGTGTTTTGAATTGATTCAGGACATCAAGGCAGCCATGGCAGCACAACTAAAGACCTTCATGAAAATAGACTTCCAGGACTGCTCCAGAAAGAACGATAGGATAAGAGCATTAGAAGTGAGGGGAAGGATTTTGAGGCAGATTAATGGCAACGTGTAGGGAGTCTACACTAAATGTCAAACTCAGGGTCTTTAAGTATAATGGCCCAAAATTAGTAGGATGAAATTTAGCATAACTAGATAACAAGTATTGCATTTAGGTCCAAACAATAACTCCATGGTACAATTAAGAGAGATTTATCTTGAGAGTTGTGGTATTTGTATTAAACAACCTCCAGCCCTTCAAAGTCAACAGAATGAAGCAATAGCTAAAGATGCAGCCGCTCACTGGGGCTCCTTCACTGTAAGACGGGACAGAGAAGCTGGCTCACATGGCCTATCAGGATCCCTCTGAAGGTTCCAAGCCTTTGCCTTGGCAGTTAGCACAGTCAGATTGTGGTCCAGGGCACAATCACACTAAATGTTCTTATCGTATTTTAATGAGATCACTGAATGTCACAAGGACACTCTGACAGTCTCCTGGCGTTTCCTGCTCTTCACCCACAAGGGGGGATTATTCTAGATCGTGGTTCCCAGGCCTGGTGTATAAAGTCACCTAAACACAAGACTCATAGCCAGGAGGCAGCTTCAGAAACACTCACTCAGCTCTTCAAGAGTTATAGGCCTTGAAAGGTGTCCCCTGGAGTGTGCCGCCTTTCTGCTGCTTGGAACCAAATCCGTCCTCAAGTTGGAAATATGACCCAGTGGAGGACAGGCTGTGATTTAATGCCATCCAAGTACTACAGGGCACACTTCTTAAAGAAACTGCTGTAAATTATTTGTGGCTAATTCTGCTGGTGGATGGAGGGCATGGTATACTCTCAAGTACAAGAGCCCAGCTTGTATCTAATAATTGTTATATCTTCTCTGAAATTTACTGCCGATGTCTCAATTTTAACAATTTAAATAACAAGCTTAACCAAGCGGAATGAGGCTCAGGCAGGCTGGCACTCTTGATGAAAGCAGGACAACTCTTCCATCTGAGTGCATTTTTACTTTGACATGAGTAGTGACACACATGAAATCTAGTTAAAGCGGCAGCCTTCACAACCTCAAGACACCTTCTTAGGCTTAGCAAAACAATTTCAAGAGAGTGCACCCATATACTTGTTAACTTTACTTAAGAGGACTGATTAAAGACAATGCTTATGAATATGATAATAAGAGGTGGGAGCCAGAAAGGTAAGCCATGGAGCTGAGTAATTGGCAGCGCTGTTTTCTTCTTCTTCTTTTTTTTTTTTTTAATATGAGGGTACCGGGAGTCACACTCAGGACCTCGCGCTTGCCAGGCAGGCGCTTATGCCACTGAGCTATCTCACCAGCCCCATTTTCTTCATTTTTAATGGCCTGCTCAGTGGTCTTAAACTTTGGGCGCATCAGTTTGTTTAGAGACTAGATGGATACTCTGAGGATTAATAACCAGAGCACATTTTAATTTTACCTGCTGTTTAAGTTGATGGCGATGCTATAAATGTTCTAATATGGTATCCTGGAGATTATGTTCTTAGTCACCTCTTGATTCTCTTTATCCCATATCCTGAAAAACTCTCCCAATTTCAGAAGATGTTTTATGCCCAAAGTTACAATATGTATGCCAGCAAGGCCTGCTTTGAAGGATATCTGTGCCCTTGGCAGGCATGACATAGGGCAGCTGCAGCATGAGTGAGGAGACTGGCTGGTGAGCTGAACAGTCTCGGAAAGGTCACTTCCGCTCTGTGGATGGTTCTTCCTTTTCAGCAAAGTAAAGAAGCCTATGTCTGATCCCAAGTGCATTCTAGCTGTCCTATTCTGTGATCTTACACTCCTTATCTTAGGGAATTTTACACTAATTCAAATTCACTGACATTATTTTCAATTAAATATCCAGAGTTATAATGTGTGTCAGCCATTTCATCAGTTTGGAAATTTCTTAAAATGTTAAATATATACCTACTATTTGACCCAGCCATTGTACTTATAGGTATCTACGCAAGAGAAAAAAAGGCTGAAGTCCACACAAAGTTTTGGACACAAATGTTCATAGCAGCTTTATTTCTAATAACCCCAATCAGGAAACAACCCAAATATTCATCCAATTAGTAGATGAATAAATTGTGTTCTATCCACACAAGTATTGATACATTCAACACCATAAGTGAATCTCAGAATAAGTGTGTCGAGTGAAAGAAGTCAGAAAAAAAGAGGACATACTGTAAAATTCCATTTATATAAAGCTCCAGAAGATGCAAACTAATCCATTGCAACAGAAAGCAGATCAGTGGTTGCTTGGGACAGTGCAGGGATGGCCTCCAGGAAGGAGGAATAACAAAGGGACACCAAGGTGATGGATGTTCACTATCTTGGTAGGGATAATGGCTCCATGGATGCACTATACTGTATGTCAAAACTTAGTGAGTATACTTTAAACATGTACAGTCTATTGTGTGTCAAGTATACTTCAATAAAACAGTTTTTTAAAGTCTAAATAGTATGTATATACCTTTATTTCAGTTCTAAGAATTGATCATAAAGAATAAGAAATTTATGATAAGATACAGCATAAAGTGCATTCATCACAACACTATTTATTAAATACAAACAGTTGGCAAGCTGGATATGGTGGTGAACATTTGTAATCCCGGCACTCAAGAGGCTAAGGCAGGAGGATTACAAGTTTAAGGCCAGCATAGGCTACTTAGTGAGTTTGAAACCAGCCTGGACTATACAGCAAGACCTTGTCTCAAAACTACAGAGAAGGAGGTGAGGGGAAAGGGAGAGGGAAGAGGGCACTTAAATATCTAAAAGAAGAAAATTGAGTAGAAGTATGGCATATATATATGTGTTGCATTAAGATGTTGCCATTCAACATCATGCTGTAAACAAAACATTTATTACCATGAAAAACTATGATCTATGTGAAAAAGCAAGGTACAAAACAATATTTATATATAGTAGTGCAATACTTTTTAAAAGTCTTTGTTGGAAATTGATAATCACACTTCTGTCTTCACCTCAGAGTTAGAAACTCATTCCAACACACTCAGAAGCTGGGAGAATGGAAAGCAAAATATTAGCTTTGTTACTAAGAGTTCTGATTGGAAGAATGAAGGCCAGAGCCAAGGCAAGGCAGGCTTTCTAGTCTTTTCCCCTGTGAGTTACCCTAACCCATCCCAAGCTCGAGGCAACCCAGAACCAGGCAGTTTCAGCCCTGGGAAGCTGATCCCTGTGTAGTTTTCTCAACTGTCAGGCTACTGGCACACTGGGCAGAGTGTTTAGCACCACTAGTCCCCACTACTAGATACCATAGTCTCCCTCAAATCATGCAATGAAAAAGAAACATCCCCATGTATTTCCAAATGCTCCCTCAGTCAGGGTAGCAGAACTGCTCCTGGCTGAGAAACACCAGATTATCTGAGATGAAATCCATGAATTTGACAGTGGAAGATCCATGTTTAAAAATGTCCCCAATCTCATCCCCTCTATGCCCCATAATTCCTCTTCCACAGGGGTAGGGGGTGAGAAGGAAGCTATGGGGAAGGCCGAGGTCTCTGTTGTGATGTGGGTTCGCTATGCACTGGTTACCTACTTGTCTGAGCTCAATGAGACAGGCAGCAGCTCACAACAAGGAACAAGGAGCAGGTTTACTACTCAGACAGGCAGTGAGGGAAAACAGGCACCTGAGTTCAGTGCAAGGAAGTCCCCTAAGTCTTAGGGAAGCTTCTTTGGATGGATGGAGTCCTATTTGTGGTCCATTTGCACCACAGCTGGGACCATACAAGGCAGAGTTTTAAACCGCTGGGGTGACAGGAGTTGTTGGGCTAAAGCATTGAAGGACATCTTGTTTCTAGGAGGGATTGGAACAGAGCTGAACAGGTCAGATCACTCCCTCCTTATCTCAGGGTTCACACTCAGCACATTCTATAGCAGTTCTTGAGAACTCCAAGGAAGAAGGGTGTGCGCTGAGTCAACCCAAGGCCAGCTGAGTATCCATCCTGCCTTCTGCCTGACACTCATTCAGGAATGGAAGTCCTAGCGTAATTGCCCTCAGTAGAAACATGGGGGGAGAGAGAATGGTGCCCCTTGCAATCTACACATCTCTGTAAAGGTAAAGGAAAAAAAATGAGAAGGACATATGCCATGCTGTCACTAATGGTCACATTGCCTGGCTCTATTAGTGGGGAGAGAAAGAGGTGGGAGGAAGGAGGAAGTTAGAAAATTATAGGTAGCTATTTTTCTTTTCCTTTGGTTTGGGGTTATATTTAGTTTTTCCAAGTTTCCTGAATATATGATTTTTGCTATTAAAGCAGAGAAAGTCCTTTAAAAAGAGAGAGAGAGAGAGGGAGCCAGGGATATAGCTCAGTGGCACCGTGCCTACCGCAGGTTAGTGTCACATACTTTGTGTAGATGAAATTTGGGAACATGTGCACATCATCTCTAACAGTGCTACCCTGAAACTGTCCAGCTCAGTAAACAAGATTGGATTCTACTTTTACCTTTTCTTAGCTGATAAAGAGAGTGACATGAAATGATTTTTCTAGAATAGCCTCCACTTAGCATCCTCATGGGATTGACATTCAGGCATCTCCTGGATCAATCTCAAATTGATCAAACCAATGCCTTAGTCAGGTACAAAACTAAAGTTACAAAAAATCATAGACATTTGCCTATCTAAAGCTTTTAACACCAAAAAAAAAAATTGCATGCACTACAATAGTGCTATTCATAATGTGATTATATGATTTTGTTTTAAGGTATTAATTTCTGAAGTTCTGTCAGTAGCTTTGCCCTACACCAGGAAACAAAAGTTGTGTGCAACCCATCTTCCTTCTGTCCTATTATCCTGTAACTCTACCCATCACCTCCCTTTGAAGGTAACACCGAAAGGCTACTTTGAAGGCCCTCGTTGACTCTAAAGCTGACTCCCCTCTCTTCTCATGCATACCCTTACTCCTGGGGTCATCATGATTCAAACTCCAGACATCATACAGACTCCTCCATATACCAACCCCAGCACTTGATATGGCAGGGGCCCCAGAGAAAGTTTGGGAGACTTTGCTAAAACTTCAGCCACACAGCAAGAAGAAACTGTCCTGTAAGGACCCAGACACACTGTCATCCACCAATCCAGAATTTTTGCAATCAGAAAAATAGAAACTTCTTTACATTAATGGCTTTTCTGTTTGTGATTGTAGTAAATGCCACAGAGACATCTGTAACTATTTGAGGGCTAAAATAATCTCCATATACATTGCTTTTAGAAGTTTTGGCCAGCCCACCGCCTCACAGAGATCTCACTCTCTCTGTGCACTCACTGAGCGTCTTCCATAAAAATGTCTCGCACAGACAGAGATGCATCCACTTGAAGGGGTTCAAGCTTTTTATCATTGGACCTGACAGTTGGGCAGGGAAAAACCTTTTCAAAAGCATACTCTGGGTCCTTCTGGAGAAGTACTGAGCAACCAAGAGCACAAAAGTCTGGATGATCCAGCATAGCCAGTGAGGGCTTTAGAGCCAGAATAGGTTGAGGCTGCTTGAATCCCAGAGCATGCTGGGGACTAACTGCATGAGGGATTCTCCATAATCTTTTACACTGATGTGCAGTAAGAGATACATTTTGAATTGTGATCCACACGTATACTTGGTATTGCAGGGAATTCATTCCAGAACCCTGAGGATACCAATATCTGCACAATTTCCTTATATAAAATGATGTGGTATTAGTGCATAATGTATACTTTAAATTATTATGTTTGATTACATATAATGACTACAATGCAAATATTATTTAAATAGTTGTTACACTATATTACTCAAGGGTAATGACAAGAAATAAAAAGTCTATATCTATTCAATATAGACTCTTTTTCTCTGAATATTTTCAATCTGCAGCTTATTGATTCAATGGGTGGGAAACCATGAACAGAGAGGAGCGAGTAAGATACCTAATAAGTGGATACATATAGAGACATTAACAGACATGGGGGATCAACAGAACAGAATAGAGGATGCAGAAATAACCCCAAGTGCAGATCACCCATTTGATCTGCAACAAAGAGGCCAAAAACATACGCTGAAGGAAAAATAACCCCTTTAATAAATGATTTTGGGAAAACTGAATATCCACATGTAGAATATTGAATCTAGACCCATATCTCTCACTATGTACCAAACTAAAATCAAACTGGATCAAAGAACTAAATGTTAAAACAGAAACACTTAACCTGCTGAAGATAAAATAATTAAAACTCTTGAAGGCATAGGCATAGGCAAGGACTTTCTGAACAGAACCCTGATTGAACAGGAAATAGTACCAAGAATCAACAAATGGGGTCATATCAAATTAAAAAGCTTCTGCTCAGCAAAAGAAACAATAAACAGGGTGAAAAGACAGCCTACAGAATAGGAAAAATTTTTTGCCAGCTGTTCCTCAGAGAGAGGACTCATATCTAGAATATATAAAGAACTCAAAAAATTAGATAGCCCCCAAAATGAAAGACCCAATCAAAACTGGGCAATGAAATGAATAGATGCTTCTCAAAAGAAGTGCAAATGGTCAATAAATACACTTTAAAATGCTTAATATATCTGGTCATTAGAGAAATGCAAGTTAAAACAAGACTGAGATTTCATCTTACCCTGGAAAGAATGGCCATCATCAAAAAATTAAATAGTAACAAGTGCTGGCGAGGCTACAGGATCCCTTCTACATTGTTCATGGGAATGTAAACTAGTACAACCACTATGGAAGTCAGTATGGAGATTTCTCAATAAAATGAAAACTAGAAATTCCATTCAGCCCAGGTATTTCCCTTCTGGGTGTCTTTCTGGAAGAGTTAAAGACATCATATTACAGTGATACATGATTATGTATGTTTACAGCAGCACAATTCATAATAGCTAAATCTTGGGAGTGGCCTATATGTCTGTCAGTGACAGTTGGATAAAGAAAATGTGGTATTTACACCCAACGTAATACTACTCTGCCATAAAGAAAGATAAACATAAGTCATTTGTAGGAAAATGGATGCACCTTGAGACCATAATGTTAAGTGAAATAAATCAGATGCACAAGCCTAAATATTGCATGGTTTCTTCTATACGAGAAACCCAAATTAGAGCAAAATAAAAGATAGATAATGGGAAGTAGGGAGATAAATCTTTCTCAAATGGGAAGGGGATCAGGAGATGGAGGGAGGGGAAAGGGAGAGAAAGGAAAGGAGATGAAAAACAGAATTAAAAGGTGTTATGTACATGTACCAACTCCACACAATATATACATTATGTACTGCAAAAATGTACTAATAAGAAATAAAATAATTTTTAAAATGTAAAAAGAAACATTGTGCCTGAAATTAGCTCCTAAGGACTCAGCCTACTGCAGAATAGCTCTTCAATAACTATTTGTTGAAGGAACAAATGAAGGCTTTAGTAAACATTTATTTTCACCAGACACAGCTCTGTGAGAGGCCCAGGGTTCAATCCTGAGTAAAATACATACATACATACATACATACATACATACATACACGCACACATGGGGTTGGAAATGTAGCTCAGCGGTACAGCACTTGCCTAGCATGCATGAGGACTTGGGCTCAATCTCCAGCACCAAAAGAGGGTGAATTCCAACCCACAAATGTGCTCTTGCTGTTAACAAGTAGCAAACTTCTACTTGACTACTTGAAAGTCCTAGAACTAGGAGACCAGAGACTCCATGTTCTCAAAGGAGTTTTAGATACAACTTGTCCCTCGTTGTAAATCATGGAAATTTGCCAAGCCAAAGCAGGGGTTTGGAGGCATTGAGGATAAGTAGATGAGCACTGGGCTGTGACAGGGTCAGGCAGAGGAGGACTGCTGGGTGGAGCGGGGCCGTCATCGCAGAGCAGTGGGAAGCCACGTTGTCGTAATGCCAAAGGCGCTGTTCTCTGGGTGCAGAGCTGTGTCCTGTGTCTTCGTTCCAGGCTACACACTGTCCAAATGGCCCCTTATATGAAACCATTCTTCAAACCAAGGAGGATTCCACAAAAGGAATCAGAAGTCAGCAGGCAATCACTTCGCTCCACTGTCAGTCATGGGATCGGAGAAAGGGGAAGACAAGGGTTGTTTAAGCAGCTGTGGAAATCATGGAGTAACTTGGTAAATGAAAAATCCACTTGGAGCCACAAGGAGCACAAAAGTGAGGAATTAAACAACTTTGTAAATAAAGGGATCATTACTCTCGAGCATTAATACACACTTAAGACCTATTGAAAACTTCCCATTTCGAGATAAATGAAGAGCATTAGCAGCTCATTTTCCAAGCTGGATGGGTTGTTTTCACAGCCCAGTGCTGGGATGCAGAGGCCTGGGTCAGCCGGCCTGGCTTAGGTGCCATGCCAGTGGCTGAACACTGGGGACTCAAGAAGGAACAACCCCTGCACTTCTGCTGTTGTGAGAGTTCGAACCACAGCCCTGTTTTTTTCTAGGGGAGGTGCTTCTGCATACCTGAGGAAGTTGGAGGAAAGTTCTACACCAGTGCACTTGCCTCCTCCAAGTTTCATCATTCACCAAGTAAGCATAATTGCTCCATGTTTAAGAGGTGCTGGGAACAGAGGCACTGCTGGTAATTGCCTAATGGGTGGGTGAAATGAGGTGTGAGGCACATCGATGTGAAGAAAGCAATAGCCACAAGTTTATTAACATTGAAAATTAAAAGAAGCTTGGCCCCAGCCAGGCAGTCTTTGCTGAAATGAATCCCATTATCCCTCTAATAACTGTGTGGGGCTCAATTTGATGCCACCCAGGGGGTAGAGAGGCCTCAATACAGGTCACCTCTCTGCCAGCTTCAGGGATCTGAAGATTCTCTGGTTCATTGGTAACTATCACAGAGGAAACACAAACACCCAGCCTCCCTTGCAGCTCCTCCAACTCCACTTAAATCCATCCAGCATTTGAAGAGCTACAGAAGGGGAAGACAGAAGAAGGTCACACGTCATTCTATCTGAGTGTCTTTTTATTTTATTTTATTTTATTTTATTTTAAAGAGAAGAAAAAACAAAACAAATCAAAAAAAGAACAAATTTTCAAAACAACATAATATGAGGGTAACAATGGTCAATGCATTACGTATTATTATCTTTAAGTTAGTTATTCAGGATACCAGACATTAGCATTCAATTGTCCAAACATTATTGGCACAAATCTTACTCTTCAATGAACTAAGTAAAATTGGTAGTGTATCTATCTTAACCATCTTATATATATATACAATTTTTTTCCCTTTCCCTTTTTTCTTTTCCCTATTCCAGTCTATCTTTCCTATTGACCAGTTTCTTTTTGATTCACCGTGTCTATTGTACATTTTGGATCTTATTTACTCTTTCAGCTTCTCATACTAGAGAGACAATACGATGCTTACACATGTGCTTCCGGTTTATTTCACTTATGAGTATTTTCTCGAGTTGCATCCATTTACCTATAAAAGTCTCCAGTTTATCCTTCTTTATGGCTGGAATAGTACTCCATTGTATAAAAATACCACATCTTTCTTATCCATTCCTCAGTTGATGGGCATTTGGGTTGTTTCCAAGATCTGGCTATTACAAATTGTGCTGCTATAAACATGGGTGCATATATATCACTGTGGTACGATGTTTTTAATTCTTCTGGGGAGATGCCCAGAAGGGGAATAGCTGGTTCAAATGGGACCTCCAACCCTAGTTTTTTGAGGAATCTCCACACTGACTTCCACAGTGGCTATACCAGTCGACACTCCCACCAACAGTGAAGAAGGGTTCCTTTTTCCCCACAGCCCCTCCAGCATTTGTTATTAGTTGATTTCTTTATAGTAGCCATTCTTTCTGGGGTGAGATGGTATCTCAGTGTTTTAATTTGCATCTCTCGAATGACTAGTGATGTTGCACATTTTTTTGTATATTTATTTGCCATTAGTATTTCTTCATCTGAGAAATGTGTATTCATCTCAGATGCCCATTTTTGGAGTGGGTCTTTAAATGTGGGAGGTCTGATTTTTTTGAGTTCTTTATATGTTCTCGATAGTAATCCTTTGTCTGAAGAACAGCTGGCAAACATTTTTTCCCACGTTGTGGGTTGTCTTTTCACTCTGTTGGTGGTTTCTCTTGCTGTGCAAAAGCTTTTTAATAAGATGAGATCCCAGTCATTGATTCTTTGGGATAGTTCCCGTGTGGTTGAGTTTTTATTCATAAAGTCTTTGCCTACATCAATGTCTTCAAGGGATTTACCTATCCTACCTTCCAGCAGATTTAATGTTTCTGTTTTAATATTTAGATCTCTGATCCATTTTGAATTTAGTTTAGTGCATGGTGAAAGATATGGGTCTAGTTTTAATCTTCGGCATGTGTAGAGCCAGTTTTTCCAGCACCATTTATTAAAGAGGCTTTCTTCCAGTGAATGTGTTTGGCACCTTTGTCAAAGATAAGGTGGCTTAGTATGTCTGGGGTTGTTTCAGCATCTTCTAATCTGTTCCATTGATCTTCAGGTCTGTTTTTTTTGCCAGTACCACACTGTTTTTATCACAGTAGCTTTATAGTATAATTTCAAGTCGGGGATAGTGATGCCCCCTGCCTTGCCTTTGTTGCCCAGAATTGCCTTTGCTATTCTAGGTCTCTTCTGATTCCAAATGAATTTAGGATTGTTTTCTCTAATTCTGTGAGATATGCTGTTGGAATTTTGATTGGAATTGCATTAAATCTGTATAACAATTTTGGAAGTATGGCCATTTTCACTATATTGGTTCTTCCTATCAGGAGCAAGGGATATCTTTCCATTTTCTGATATCCTCTTCAATCTCCTTTTTCAGAGTACTGTAGTTTTCAGTATAGAGGTCTTTTACATCCTTCGTGAGGTTGATTCCTAGGTATTTCTTTTTTTTGGGATGTTATTGTGAAAGGTATTGTTTCCCTAATTTCTCTTTCAGTAAGTTTGTTATTTGTGTACAGGAAGGCTATTGACTTTTGAGTATTGACTTTGTATCCAGCTACACTACTGAATTGCTTATTAAATCTAGCAGTTTTTTTAGTGGAGTTTTTGGGGTCTTCTGTGTAGAGCATCATGTCATCTGCAAATAATGATAATTTAACTTTCTTCCTTTCCAATCATTATTCCTTTTATTTCTTTCTCTTGTCTAATCGCTCTGGCTAAAGTTTCAGAACTATGTTGAATAAGAGTGGGGACAGTGGACATCCTTGTCTTGTTCCTGATTTAAGAGGGAAGGCTTTCAGTTTTTGGCCATTTAGTATAATATTGGCTGTTGGTTTGTCATAGATAGCTTTTACCAGGTTGAGATAAAGACCCTCTATTCCAGTTTTCTGTAGGGTTTTTATCATGAAAAGGTGCTGGACTTTGTCAAAAGCTTTTTCTGTATCTATTGAGATGATCATGTGATTTTTGTCTTTGGTTCTGTTAATATGGTGTATTACATTGATTGATTTACGTATGTTGAACCATCCCTGCATCCCAGGGATGAATCCAACTTGGTCATGGTGTATAATCTTCTTGATGATTTGTTGGATTCTGTTTGCCAGTATCTTATTAAGGATTTTTGCATCTATGTTCATTAGGGAGATTGGCCTGTAGTTCTCTTTCTTAGTTGGGTCCTTCTCTGGTTTTGGTATCAGGGTAATGCTTGCTTCCAGGAATGAATATGGGAGTATTTCTTCCCTTTCAATTTCATTAAAAAGTTTGAGAAGTAGTGGCGTTAGGTCTTCTCTAAATTTCTTGTAGAATTCGGCAGTGAATCCATCAGGGCCTGGGCTTTTCTTTGTTGGGAGGTTTTTAATTACATCTTCAATTTCATTGGTTGATATTGGTTTATTTAGGATTTTTAAATCTTCTTGATTCAGCTTTGGTAATTCATACGAATCTAGGAATCTGTCCATTTCTTCTGCATTTTCCATCTTAGTAGAATATAGATTTTTAAAATAGGTATAGATGATCTTCTGGATTTCTGCAGGGTCCGTCTTGATATCACCCTTTTAATTTTCAATTGCATGGATTTGAGTCTTTTCTTTTCTTTTTTTAATAAGGTTGGATAAGGGTTTGTCAATCTTATTTATTCTTTCAAAGAACCAACTTTTTGCTTCATTGATTCTTTGTATTGTTTTTTTTAGTCTCCAATACATTAATTTCTGCTCTGATCTTTATAATTTCCTCCCTTGTACGGGCTTTTGGCTTAACCTGCTCTTCTTTTTCTAGAAGTTCGAGGTTCGCCATTAAGTTGTTTATTTGCGCTTGCTCTATTTTCCTAATATAAGTATTTAATGCTATAAATTTTCCTCTTAGGACTGCTTTCATTGTATCCCATAAGTTCCGGGTATGTTGTACTGTCATTATCATTCAGTTGTAGAAATTGTCTAATTTCTTCTTTAATTTCATCTGTGACCCATTGGTTGTTGCGGAGGGTGCTGTTTAATTTCCATGTGTTTAGGGAGTTTTTGTGATTTCTTTTGCCATTGATTTCCAATTTCATTGCACTATGGTCTGATAATATGCATGGGATAATTTCAATTCCTTTGCATTTACTTAAGCAGGTTTTATGAGCTAGTATGTGGTCTATTTTGGAGAACGTCCCATGTGCAGCTGAGAAGAATGTGCATTCTGATGTTGTGGGATGGAACACTCTGTAGACATCTACTAAGTCCATTTGTTCCAAAGTTTGGTTCAGTTCTATTATTTCATTATTGATTTTCTGTCCAGTTGATCTGTCTTTTTGTGACAGTGGAGTATTGAGATCTCCCAATATAATTGTATTAGTGCTTATTTGATTTTTCATGTCCTTTAGTACTTGTTTATATAGTTGGGTGCATTGGTATTTGATGCATATATATTTATGATTGTTATCTCTTCCTCTTGGATTGTTCCCTTTACAAGGATGTAATGACCGTCTTTATCTCTCTGAATCCTTCTTGGCTTGAAATTCTCTTTGTCTGCAAAAAGAATAGCTACCCCTGCTTTTTTCTGGGTTCCTGTTGCATGGAGTATTGTTTTCCATCCTTTGACTTTCAGTCTATGAATTTCTTTCTGAATTAAATGTGTTTCTTGTATACAACATATTGTTGGATCTTGCTTCTTGATCCATTTTGCCAGTCTGTGCCTTTTGATTGGTGAAATGAGACCATTAACATTGATGGTTAAAACTGATATGTATTGACTTATACTTGTCATGATATTTTCCTGTTGTTGGTTCCCACTCTTTGTTTGTTTTTCCCCTTTCCTGCTATTTAATTATCTGCCCTGCCTGGTGGATCCCTTCTGTTGGGGTTCCTATCTCTTTCTAGAATGTCCCTCAGAACATTTTGGAGTGCTGGTTTGGTGGTCATAAATTTTCTCAGATGTTCTTTGTCATGGAAGTATTTTATTTCTCCATCAATTTTGAAAGATAGTTTTGCGGGGCACATCAATCTGGGTTGAAAATTATTTCCCTTTAGAGCTTGAAATACGTCATTCCAAGCTCTTCTTGACTTGAGGGTTTGTGCTGAAAAGTCAGCTGTGATTCTGATGGGTTTTCCTTTATAGGTGATTTGTCTCTTCTCCCTAACAGCTTTTAAGATTCTGCCCTTCTGTTGAATTTCTGGAATCTTGACTATGATATGTCTGGCTGAAGTTTTTTTTTTGGTCATGTCTAGTTGGTGTTCTGAAAGCTTCCTTTATGTTGGGGTCAAATTCTTTTTCTCTTCCAGGAAAGTTCTCTGTAATAATGTCTTTGAACAAGGTTTTAATGTCATTTATGCTATCTCCTGCTTTTTTCATTTATTCCAATTATTCTTAAGTTGTTTATCTTTGAGTCATCTAGCAGCTGCTGAATTGATTTTTCATGGTCCCTTACTGTTCTTAAGAATTCTTTCTTTTCATGATCACTAATTGTAAGCCTGTCTTCTATATCTGAGATCCTGTCCTCACATTGGCTTAATCTGCTACAAATACTTCCAATGGAATTTTTGTTCTCTTGGATATCTGCTTGAATCTGCCTTATGATTCCATTTCTTTCCTATGCTGAGCATTCATGTTTTCTATAGTTTTCTTAAGCTCATCTATTTTTTTTGTCTGTATCAGCTATAGTGTCCTTAAGCATGGTCTTCATGGTGGACATTATCTCTGCAGTTATCTGTGAAATTATTTCTGTTTTAATTTTTTCCAGAGTCTCATTCAGTTGTTTTGTTGTTACCCCTTCAGATAGGCCAGGTGGGTGGCTTTCGGATTGTCCCACCTTGTTGCCCCCTAGGTTTGCCTTTGGTGAATTGGATGTGTGGGGTTGCATATTGTTTAAGTGTCGTCTCATTTTTTCTTTCTTTAATTCCTGGGTGATGTTTGTAAATTACCTATGATAGGTTACTTTATTGCTAGTGTTCAAGATCCTTAGAAGATGACTACTTCTCTGCAGTATCTTCCAAGTGGAGCTTGCTTTTGGGTTTTGAGCTTTCTGCCAGATCCTACCTCTTCAATTCATTGGATGTGAGAAATTGCTACCTGTTTGGCCCAGTCCTTGATTCTTTGGTACTGTGCCACTGTATTTTCTGTGTCCCTTAGTCAATATCAATCATGAAATATCAGGAAGGAAAGCTGTTTAGAACAATTATTTTACATTTGGCTATAATGGTAACTGAAGCATCAAACACAGCCTAGAAAATGACAGACTGAGCTAACCAGTTATTTACCACTTTCAGCCGTATAAAGTAGAGTTGTGGTTATATAACAAAACCTAAAACACACCAGAAAAATTATATGCAGTACACAAGTCCTTAGTGTGTCAATTTTTCCCCTCAGGATTTTAAATTTAAAATGAGTTAAGGAGGAAATAGAGTATTGGGAGAAGAGGAAGGAATTAGATGCAAGATTAGAGGACCAAGAGGGATCCCACTAACATTGGGACACTGGTGCAGAGGACTGGTGGGAAAAAGAGAAGGAAAGGATAAAAGGAAGAACAGATCACAGCCACAATCACAAAGAGGTTAGAAGCGCTGTTTACACTCATGTAAAAACCAGAGAGAATAATGAAGGAAAGAACAAATAGACAAACAGAAACAAAAATGGAGACAAAAACAACAAAGCAAACAGACAAAACAGAAATAAAACCCCACGAAAGAAAAAAAAAAAAACCTTCACCAGAACAAAAAACTAATGAGAGAGAAAAAAATAATAATAATAATAAAATAAAAATAAAAAATAAAAAGAATCAGTTCCAGGTGTTGACTCTGCTGTAGGCAGGCACCGTGTGATGACAAGAGTCCTGTTCCGTGCAGGTCCATCCCAGCGAGCCAGGAGCGCCCTCTGGCGGGCGGTGAGCAGAGTGTGAACTTTCAGGCGGAGACCAGTCTCCTTCCCCCGCGGCTGTCAGCGCACTGCTTTCGCGCTGCTCTGATTTTCGCCACGCCCCCCACAATAGCGCCGGGCCAGTCGCTCTCCGGCCGCGGGACAGGTGTGGCTGAGAGACCAGTCTCGTTCACCCGCCGCCCTCAGCGCACTTTCGTGGGGCTGAGAGGCGCCACGCTGCCCTGTCTGGAGCACGAGTTCCCAGCGCTGTGTTTGCGCCGCTCTGATTTTCGCTGCAGCCCTCACAATGGCGCCCGGCCAGTAGCTCTCTAGCGCGGGACAGCTGTGGCTGAGAGACGCTCACTCACCGCCAGCCAGCGCAGTTCTCCGCCGCTCCCCTGCCCCGCCGCTGTCTCGCGATCCTCTGTGGGGGCTCCCTGGGCACCAGCTGTCACCGTGTGTCCGCAGCTTTGAGCTTCTGTCGCGCTGTGATTCCTGGGATGGTAGAAGGTGCGCGTGCGGGGTCTGTTCCTTCTTTGTTGGAAATCACCCTTCACTGGTGCCGGGGGTCCCAAGCTGCGCTTCAGAACTTTTCTGGGTCCCGGGGAGGCATCTCCCCCCCTCCTGCGCTCTCCCGGTCACTATATTCCCGTGGTCCAACGGCAACTTTTAGAGAGTTTCGCTGCGTGCTTCTTACTCATCCGCCATCTTTTTTCCTGAGTGTCTTTTTTTAATGATTGCTGAATGGAATTTGCAAAGGTATCTGGTGCAGTTCTGGGATTAAACAAGCCAGAGCCACAGGAAGGAAGTCCAAGGTCCTGCCTGCAGCTGAGCGATCAAGCAACTTCCTTTTCATACCTTGATTAGACCATCAAATATTTCTAGACACCCAGAGCTAGAAGTAAGCTGCTATTGACCTCAAATTCACCCAATCTATGCAGGAACCAATGCTCCCCCTGTAAAATAATCAGCTAATAATCCACTATTCAGCAGGTGCTCTACCTATAGCATAATGAAAAGGCAGAGAAAGCAAAATTAGGGTGGTCAGAGGAAGTCATGGAGCTCAGGTAAAGTCAGGTAATGGAGAAGGAACCTTGTGAATAAAACCTCGCTGGTTTCCAGAGGCACTGAAGGAGTGGGGAGGGGACCAGCTGAGCAGAAATATGGACAGTGAACTGGGGTCCAGAGAGACGAGCACTGAGAAACAAACCCACTGCTGGATTTTGCTTGAATTCTCTACATAAAGGGAATCATTGGAGGGTTCAGAAAATAGGAATCATGTCATTAAATAATTTAACTTACTCTACATTGTATTCATTTTACATTTGAAAATATGTTCAGAGTTTACATTTTAGCTAACTTTAAATCGCATGAACTCCACTCACTTTGCATTCATTGCCAATCCCTTCACGACTGGGCCCTTGCCCCTATACTAGCTATTCTTAACACAGCAGGGAGAGCGACCCCTTAAAAATAAAATCCAAATCATGGAGCTCTCTGCTCAAAAAATTCTAATAACTTACCAGATCCCTGAGAATAAAATCCAGTGCTCTTACAATGGCCTAAAGTCTCCTACACTCTCTGGCCCCAAGTACCTCTCTGGCCCATCTATGGTCCTCTCCCTCTCTCACTCTACCCCGCCATGCTAGCACTTTGCTGTGCCTCAAACACACCAGGTACAGCCTGCCTTGTGACCTTTGAAATCACTGTTCCTTCTGCAGAGTGCAGTTCCCACACATAGTCACATGACTTGCTCCTTGGTTCTTCGAGCCTCTTCCCAGTGAAACCTTCTTCAACCATTCTAACAACACACATGTACACACAGGCCCTCCAGCTCACTTACTCTGCCTTACTTTTCTCCATTCAACCTACCACCATGTGTTAAATCAGCTTTTGCTTCTTTATTTATTCATTGTCTCTCTGCTAGAATATAAGCCCATTTAAGCAAGGATTTTTTGTATCAATTCCTAATATATAGTAAGATCTCAATAAATATTTGCTGAGCAGACCATATTTATTTGAATCTACTTTTTAAGTATCTGCCATCTACAAGAAAAACCCGAAACCTGTCACTGCTCCAGCTGTCCATTGGTTGGTGACAGTATTCACTAGGCTATGATAACTCCTACTGATGCCCCCAAAACTACTTTGAACCCATGGTGCTGCTGGCACCCACCTTTCCTCTAGGGCCACACCCTTTGAGATTACCAAGGTGAGTTTTTTCTGTTCTCTATGTACTTGCCCAGGAGTTTTCTCATGCATCTGCTGCCTGTTGCTTCCATCCAGAACAAAAGTAATTGACCATAACCTACAAGCCCATCCATGAAGCTAAGGGGTGGTAGCTGGGATATCAAGTCTCAGCTCTTCCATTTATATATCATGTGGTCTTGGCCAAGTTTTAAAATCTCCTGAATCTAAGTTTTCTTAAAAAGTAGAATATGAAAAGTAAAACTAATTTATAGTTATTGTAGTAAATGAAATGAAGACTAGATAATGCTTGGCGTATAGTACTTGCTCATTAAATGTTGGTTTCCTTCCTTTTCCCACCAGAAGTGACCCTAGAATCACTCCAAAATCACAACTTTTAACCTGACACTTGACCATAGTCCCCTGGAGATACCAGGCTAGGGCTCAGCAGAGATGGAGACCAGCTTGGGCTGTCTGGACCTGTCTAGGTCATTCCCTCCCCTCCCCTCCCCTCCCCCTCCTCCTTCACACATGCCCACAGAGGGACAGACTGCCCTTGGCACCCTTCTTGCATTTATGGCAGTCCTCCTCCGTCCTGCAAGGATGGTGAACTGAATTCAGAAAAATGACAGGTCATTACAGATGTATTGCATGTTGTAAAATAAAAGGATGCCCTTGTTGAAAAGCCAAATGACTTACTTTAGGAGCAACTATAAATGACAGATATAGGATATAACAAATGCAGAAGGCAGACGCTACTCTTTGGTGTGTAATCATTATGTACTGCAAATGTGTACTAATAAAAGTAAAAAACTTTAAAAATAGTTTGAATATACAGATGGCACTGTCATATTGATACACGTGACATTGGCATGAATCCTTTAACTGGAATGCTCTCTGACAGGAACTCTCCATTACTCAGTGCTGTATTGATTTGGGTTCAGCTCTAAAAGTTCAGACTTGGAGGATGCTCAGGCCAGGTCTCCACTAAGCAGAGCAGTATGGCGTGTTGGTAATTCTCCAATGAATTCCAGTAATTGTGCAATGAATTACAGATTGTCTATACCAGTGTTTCCTGGAATGTTTAATCCGGCAACATCCCTGTGAACTTTCTAGGACACATTTGGGATAGAAGGTTGGGGAAGAAGTAGGTCCAATGTTTCCCCCAATGTTTGCCTGTCTACCTCTCTTCTACTCAACACAAGCAATTCATAGACTTTTGGGTTTTGTCTGCCACCATCCTCTTCTGCCTCTCAGGTAAAAACTACTAAAAAACTACTAAGGAGCCTCTAACTAGCTATATGACCTTGGGGAAACCACTGTCTGCACCATCAACTCAGGTTCTCTAATACTGTTCTCAATAAAGGACACTAACACAAATCAGGGACCTCCTCAGAAGTGAAGAAATAATAGGCTGAACCTCTAAAATTTCCACTTGATCTGGGTACAGTGCTCTGCTTCTCAACTCACTAGAAAGGTAAAGAAGATCCAGAATGAGTAGAATTCTCCCCAGTGTACCCTGTATGGCATATGTGCACAGGCTCCTACCAGTCCACTGTCTGTGAGCCCATGATCTGCCAGAGTTGAATCCAATGTGAAGTACATGTCCTCTGTTGGAGAAGTCATTTTCTTTAAGTTCAGTTTCAATAACAATAATAAAATCTAATCAAAATGAGTGCCTGACAGAAGCTGTGCAGTTCTGATGATAAGTGTGGGAATGAGATAGAAGCTTCTGGATACTTCTGAAGACAAAACATCTCTCAATGGTGCTTTTCTTTGTACTCTGCCATAACAGAATGCGTGGTATTTTCTTCCATATCAGATTAAACTCCTGAGATTTTCTTTTCCTTTCTGGGCCATGATTCATGTCCAGCCCAATGACCAAAGTGGAAAGAACCTGTGATTCACTCTGGGGAAACTACAGGGCAAGAGATGGCTTGTTAAAGTGCTCCTTCCTGAGTGACCCAGGTTTCCTTGTGGTGCAGATCGGTGGGTCAGGAGCATTTCTCACCTCAGCATAATTACAGATGCACTTGCTGCTGGAACAGGGAGTGTGGCGCCCCCTGGGGTCAAAGGAACGGGTGAAGTCATCACCTCTATTCCCATCAGTCAAGCATGAAGCTAAAGGTCTTCAGAAGCTTTACGGGGCTGAGACCCACTCAGGTTCTCAAACAAGTTAACAAATATGTTCCATTGAGTATCCATGCAGCACTCATGCTATTGGCTACTAGGGTACAGAGGGCTGTGTTCATCCACCAAATGCTCACCGAGCATCTGGGACAAGCCCCCCTGCCCTTGACAAGGTAGACACTGATGCTGCCCTCACACTATTTGCTTTGTGGTACACAGAGTTTTAAAGTTATAGTTCAAAAACCAATTTTTAGGGGCCGGTGAGATGGCTCAGTGGCCTAAGCGCCTGCCTGGCAAGCACAAGGGCCCGAGTTTGACTCCCGGAACCCACATATGAAAAAAGGGCCGGTGATATTTCTCAGCGGCATGGGCGCCTGCTGGCGTGTGAGGTCCTGAGGTCGACCACCGGTACCCACCAAAAAAAAAAAAAACAATTTTTAAATCTAGGATCCCATTTTACCTCTCTGAGCTTCAGGTTACCTTCAAAAAATGAAGGCCATAAACCTATTTACCTGTCAAGTTCATATGATCAGATAAATACATTAATGTGCTCAAGCATTATGGAAAAGTAAGTTATTGCTACTGTAGAAGTTCAAAACACTTCCTTTCATACTCAAAAGAACTGAAAGCAAGGTCATGAACATATTTGCACACTTGTGTTCATATGACATTATTCACAAGAGCCAGAAGGTGGTAACAACATCAATGTCCATCAACAGGTGGATAAACAAAATGTAGTATATGTCTACCATGAAATATTACTCAGTTTTAAAAAGGAATGGAATTAGGACAGATGCTGCCACAGAGATAAGCCTTGAAAATATTGTGCTAAGTATACCAGATACAAAAAGACAAATATTACATGACTTCACTTATATGCAGTACTTAGACTAGACAAATTCATAGAGATAGAAAGAAGAATGGTGGTCACCAGAAGCTTGTGGGGAGGGGTCATAGGAAGTGGTTCTTTGATGAGCACAGGGTTCCCCACGGAGATGATGAAAAATTTCTGGAGATGGAGCCTGGAGATGGTTACACAACAGTGTGGATGTACTCAATGCCACTGAACTTTACACTTAAAAATGGCTAATGTAGCTTTTTAAAAAGCTTCTAAGACTTCGAGGTAGGCATGGTGGCAGCAATTTTTCCTGGACGAACCCCTTAGCACCCATCAGCTTGGCGCACTCCACTCTCCGGCACAGTCCTCACCTCCCAGGCCAGGTCCCAGCACGGGGTGAGCAGCCCAGCTCTTCCCAGCCCAGTCTGAACACAAGGAGAACGGCATTCAGTAGGAAGTCACTTTCACGGATACTCGAAATCAGCGCCATCTTCCCTTCTTTCTGTCAGCTGGTGTTTGTGGGGACCAAGGGACAATCTGGGGGCTGTTTGTGAACACTGAATGAAGTCAGAAAAGAGAAAGTGTTAAGTGGTACCAGGATAGGATGGGATGTCCTTCCCCGGGGGACCTGCATCCTTGAAATCTCTTGATTACAGTTGTGTGCTGTTAATGACTTCCATCGACATATTGAAGATGCATCTTTCAAGAGGCCCAGAATTATTTAAGTCAGCCCGCTTTCCCTGGGATAAGGTTTGGCGGGTCCCACTAACACTTGCCTCTGACACCCTCTTTCCGTCCTACATCCGTGGCTAAACAGTCCTCCTCCTTCCCCATAAAAACATTCTTTCTTTAGATTTGCAAATACAGTGCTCAAAGTAGATCATAGTAGAGTGTGCGGGCTTGGGAGCACTTTCAACCCTTTCAGAGGACTTCAGTACTTTCAGAGGACTCCAGTACTTCTGTTCTGATCCATTTCATGTTGGGGGTTTGAATCTTGGAGAAGAATGACAGACCTTCTCTATGGAGTTCTCGGGGATACCTCCTGTAGCCCCCAAGGGCTTTCAGCATTTACCATTACTCATCTTTTCCAGCTTCCTCAGCATGCATAACAAGGGAGAAGCTAAAAGATCTCTTTTCTGTGCAGCTGAGCTGCGAACACAAACCAGAGACGTCCCTAAGAGTGACTGATGCAAAGATGATGATCTTGCTGGAGAGGCTGTGCCTCTCCTCTCGCCCTTCTCCTTCAGCTTTGTGTGCCAGTGATTGCCCAATGTCCGTGACAAATCACAGGTAAATTCCAAGCTGAGAGCTCAAAATGGACTTTGGATATTTCTCTTCCTGGCAGGCTCTTGAGGAAAGAGATGAAGGATTGCCAGCAGTGAGGATGTCTCCATGTAAATCCACCTGGAGGGGGTCAGAGGTGAGGGCTCAAGGGTGAGTTCTACCTTAAGCAAACCGATCTGCAGATAAACAAAAGGGACCATGGTTTTGAACCTGGTCAGTTCCTTAATCCTTTGTAAACACAAACATCACTCACTACAAATTCTTGTCCCAAGCTGGCATTTACCGGAAGAAATCAATTTGTGGAGGCAGCTGTTTCTTTTCTTGCATGTCTTCTGTTAAGCAAAAAACAGTCTACAACTAGCAAGATTGATGGTAATAATATTAAGTCTATAATAATCGAAATTAATTCTATCAGGACCTGGAAAGGTAAGCCGGGGAGAAGGTATAGTAAGGCATGGTTCTCAGGAGACAATTTTGGTGTCACGCTGTGTGCTAACTTCAACATTAAGAACATGGATCTGGGAGTCAGCGCAGCCTCTGGTCAAATCCCAGCCCCTCTATCACATCATTCTGGGTCAGGTTGGGCTGTTTCCTAAGTCATAAAGTGGCATAATAAAGCTTGGTGGGAGAAACAAATTAGAGAATATGTATCAATAACCAGGCAGAGCACTTGGTACAAAATGGGTGCTTAATAAGCAGTGGATCCTGTCTCCCTTTCTTCCACCCCAAAACAAGCACATCCCAGTGTGCACATTTAACAAAGAGCTCCTGCCTCAAATCCCGTGTCCTTAGATGATTCGGCAAATCCAAACCTTCAATAAATGCTTTCCAGTGGTGTGATCTTGCGCTGTACATCCACGGACAGGAAGGCATCTAGGAAATTTAAAGAAAACTTTGCCCATTTCCATGACTCCAGAGCGTGTCATGGTATCAAGGACTGATTTGATAGGAAACCCCCTTCCATTGTCCCTGTAATCAAAGCTGTGCCTGGGTCAGCCCAAAAACGACATACAGGGAGGAAACAAGAAGGTAAGGCTAGATGTCACCAGCCTTCCTTGCCCTCTGGCTACATCCCAGGGCCACCTTTAGTATGCCCCAACCTCTCATCACACTAGGGAAAGAGAACTTTGGAGACATTGGAGGTGCCCTGGCTGAAGCAGGCCAGGCTTCTTAGAGATCGACCAAGAGAGGGAGGTGGAAAGAGATGTCTCCTTGCTACTCTTCTCCTTCTTCGACACCCCCTGTAAGCTTACCTTCCCAAGACCAAATTGTTTCCTTGTAATCTGCCCTCACATTTAGAACTCCCATAAAGACAGCAATAAAATGAGAAGTGCCCTCAGATTCCCATTTGCAGGTGTTCAAGATGCAGCGAGTTATTTGAATCTCCCCTTAGGCCAGTGGATTCACTCCATCTGTGCTTGCAATTCAGCTGGGACTGGCATTTTTCTAATGTGTAACTTCCCCAAAATGTCTGTTTCTCCCTTTTTTTCCCATACCAAAAGAGAAAAATCAGTGTTTCCATCAGCATTATTAGGACCAAAAATAGCCCCTTTTCTCCCCAGCCCATATCATTGCCATATTACAAATACATTTCTTGCATCAACTTTAAAGGTTGTTATGTTTCCCTCCTGCTTTCTCCTTTCATTATACAAAATTTCCAGTTATTCAGTATTTTGTTCTCATTAGAACACTGCTTGTCACATGTTTTCACCAGAGACATTCATCACCAAGGTCAAAGGGTGAATATCGTGATCTATTATGCTTAGAGGAATCTAATGAAAAGCCACATAATTATCCAATTTAAAGAGAAGCATGTAAAAAAGAAGGGGAGCATTTGCTATAATTTAAATTGTTTTGTTTCCCTGAAGCAAAATTCAGCACCTGATTGACAGGATCTAATGATAATTCTTATTGATATGGTGATGTTAATTGTGAGGAGATATTTAATAAGTCCCATATTCGGGAGGTAAATGCATGCTCTTAACCTGCACCTGAACCTGATTTTTGATGCAGCGTGGGGATGAGGTACAGATACAGATAAGTGAGCACAAGTGGATTTTCAGTCTTGTGTGGCAGAATGGAAATTGGAATCTTCAGAATCTATTAGGAGAACAATTCCACAGTTGCTCACACTTTTATAAATTATACTGTGTATTATAGAAAGACACAAAGTCAGGGAGTTGCAAGAAGAGGGTATTGTCAGGACTTTGCAGAGAAGTTTGTGCAGTAGCATTCAGTGGTAGTGGTGTTTTCAACCAAAGATACACATGAAAGAATGTGATCTGTGTTCATTATCAAACAAAATGTACTAAAGAAATCCATGTCCTGGCTCTCCCCTCTTACACTCTCTCTCTCACCCCATTTTGAAAAAACCAAGACCAGCTTTGAAATGTAGGTTCAAATTAATTTTTACACCATGAGCAAAGCCACGTGAGAAAGCTGTCATGGGTCTAAACTCCGAAAGGAGTGATTGGTTGGTAGTGAAAACCAACTGGCTCTCCACCCACCAGTGTTTCCAGAAACAGCTATGCAGCTGTGGACAAAGCCAAGGTCAAATGAAACTTTTTCAGAAGCTATGTCCAAATCATTAACCGGGTGTGAGAAGATGGGTCACCAGAACTAGTTACACATGATGGGACTCTGAAAGCTACAGCCTTCTGTCTCTGAGAAGCTGTGTGTAGCTCATGTTTTTATTTTGTGTTAACAAAGTTTTACATTTTGGACCTTTAAAACTGTGTTTGTTTTGTCCTGAGGCAATTCCATCACTGGAAAGCTAACACTGATATAGCCTTCTTTGGGAAAATAATACAAAATTTTTAAAAATGGAAGCTACTCTAAAAACAGACTACAGAAAAAAAAAAAAACCAAAATGGCTTAAATCTAAGGAAAATCAAGTTCTGAAATTGAATTGAAGTTATTTTTTAAATTCCAAGTTATATTTTACTTATGAGAAAAGAATAGGACATGATGACAATTTTAACATGTCTGGGTTGATATAATTACTAATATCAAAGCATATTTAACTTCTGAAAAATCAAGCCAAAGATAGTTAAAATCTGAGTCATAAGTGGGCCCCTGGCACCTGGAAAGAAAGTTATCAGTCTACAAATAGAAACATGAATGCCAACTTATTAAAGGTATATCACAGGAAACAAGAGTAGGATATTTTTGTTTTTGTTTAGCTTTTGTTCTTTGCAGTACCAAGGATTAAATCCAGGGCCCTGTCTAGTGTGTGCTGGGCAAAAGAGTAAATTTTATTGAACAAAATATTACTAATGTTCAAAACTGCCCAAAGCAAGATTCTTCTCCACCCTAGCAACTGGGGTCTGACACATCCTGGATGATCAATAAAAGAGCAAAGATCGAGAAATTCTTATTTTTACTTCCTGGACTTGCTTTATTATTTTTGTTTTTAATGCACACATACATATAACTTGAAAATATTCCAGATATAAATTACACTGACTTTGAGCCAAGAACTTACCTTAACTGAAAATAAAGTCAAGTTAATTGAAGATGACTGAATTGATTGCAGGTTATACTGATGGCAGCTGAAACTGCTGCTCTGATTTTCAACTTTCTCAGCCAAAGCATTACATCATGTGCAGGAGATTATAATTTCTCTGAAGAACACTTCTGGTATCTCACTGCTCAAAAAGCGATATGCCAGCAAATTGAAAAGAGTTCAGAGAAAAGCAATAAAAATAATTAAGGAGGCCCTTAGATTGACTGATGGAAAGAGATGGAAAGAATTAAGTGTGTGCTGCCTGGCCCAGTGGTGACCTGGTGATTATAGGGATGAAACACAGGTATCAGGAGGGACTCGACTCCCATCCGAAGCGGGCATTCACCCACAGAATAACAAAGCCACAATAAACACTGAAAACCTGGCGCTGCTTCAAGCAAAAGCCCAAGCCATGTCTGCCCTAGGCAGCTGCCAAGAGCCCTTCTGCCTTTCTGTGTGTCTCTCGGTGTAGGGTCAGAGCTGACACACAGGCTGAGATGGCCCCTGTTTCCACTGTGGTGCCATCTAACCCTACACTCATCCTATGCTAGGCACTTGGGTTCTTGAAATAGTCTGCAACCCAAAAGGGGGAAAGTAAGGACTGGTTAACATTATGGTTCAAATCCCAACTCTAACACTTCCCAGCTGAGTGACTTAGGGAAAGTTACTCAACTTCTCCGAGCTGCTGTTTCCTTACTTGTAATATGGAAATAATTATTCCCTCTCCCAGGGTTGTTGAATGATGTCGTTCACACGAAGCATATCTCAGAGCATATCTGGCCTTCCCTAAAACAGTCCCCCATGAGTGAATGTTAGTCTCTCCCCTGGCCTGAGGGACTAAGCCAGTGCCCGAGCAGATCCCACAAAACTTGTTATGTTATTTCTGGGTCCCCTACTCCTGGACCCCCAAACATGCCAGTTTTCTTTGTACTCCATGATAGATTCAGGGACCAAATGTTTCCCTGGACACCCCTGGCTGATGCCTGCTGGCCCAGAGGGATTAATAACAGGACCTTTTTCCCTCATCGGGGTCATGGTTATGAGGAATGGTAGTCACTCCAGTTACAGGCCTCTTGACATCCTGTCTTCTAAACCTTTTCTGTCCTGCACCACCTCTTGATACAATGAATTTTTTAAGTACATAGAAGGTCCTGAGAAAAAAAGTATACTTCATCAGCCCTGACCTTCCTAGGTCAAAGCTTGAGAGTTGCCCTCAGTTTTACCACTCAGGATATGGTGAGTGGGTCCTTGTTCACCTGAGCTGCATGTTATCCACATTTCAGGGTGCACGGGCCCTAGAGCCTCGCCGGTGGGTCTGCCCTGACAGACAAGTCTTCCCCATCCTCATTTTCACCGTACAGTAGTTGATTTTTTTTCCTGGAAAATGTCCAGTGACAAACTATATAGTTTTTTCCCTGCCTTACTGCCCTGGCTAAGGTCTCCAGTACAGTGTTGAATTGAAATGACCTTTTTAAAGAAGCATAACTGAAATTTTACTTTGGATTCTTTTAAGCAAATGAAATATAATAATAATGTGCCTCGGTTCACCAACGCTTATGTTTGGGAACAATTTGGCTCATGGACAGAAGTGTTCAGCAAAATTTTGCTTCCATTCACTAACTCCGTATCAGGTGATGAACATAACCAATTCCATCTTCCCCACAAGAACACAAGCGTGGCTATCTTCCCCAGAATTATGGAATGAATTAAGTTTATGAACCGAGGTAACATTGTAGTCCCTCTTTTCATTCTAGCTGTGAAAATTCATTTTACAAAATGAAGTCTTCCCTGTCATACCCCACTAAAATGGCATCTAAGACCCTGGAAAAAGTAAGAGGAAAACTCAGGTCTGTCCCATGACCTATGTTGCACAACCAATCCACTGAAACAGCTGCCTATTAAGAATTTTTACTCGCCAACTAACCACAAACCTGTCACCTGTGCCATTAAGACTAGCTTTTACATAGTGCCTGTCACTGCTCGCCAGTCAGAGCTTGCCAGCTCCTACATGCACTCAAAGGGCCAGTGAACTTCCAAAATAACTGGTATAGATTTATCTGTCCGAAAAAACCCCCAAGCTTTCCCTCGTTATCTAGGCATAGCAGAGGCCAGCCTGTGCCTGTGTGCCTGGAATTGCAATTCTATTCTTTATTTGAAATCAAATTTCCTTTATTGCAGATTTGTCTCTGTTATTTTTGTTTGACTTTGATACAGAGTTTGGAGTCAGGAAAGCTAGGTTTGAACCTAGCTCCATCCTTTACTGTCAGCATGAACTCACACAAGTCACTGAATCTCCCCAAGCCTCACTTTCCTCATCTCTAGTTATAGTCATGTCACCTGCAAATTTTAGCTTTACTTCTTCCTTCCAACCTGTACAATTTTTTTTTCATGCCTTACTGCATTGGCTAAGACCTCCAGTACACTATGGAACTGAAATGGAGTGTACATCCTTGCCACATTTCCACTCATGGAAAAACATTTCACTACCACCTATGATACCTGTAGATTTTTTTTATAGATGTTGTCTTACCCAGTTGAAGAAGTTCTCTTCTAGTGCTAGTTTACTCAGAGTGTTGAGTTTGACAAATGTTTCTTTTCTCTACTCACATGAGATGTTTCTGCCCCTAATTTTGTAATTTATTAAATTAAAAAGACCAACTTTCAAATGTTTGTAAAGAATGTTGTATTCTTGGGATAAATTCCATTTATAGATGGACTCAATTTGCTAATATTTTGTTAATCATTTTGTGTCAATGTTCTTGGTATAATGCTGTAAGGAAAGTATCTTTATAGCTTCTTGCTATATTTGAGAATCAAAGGAGATTGTGAATTTTAACATGCTTTCTGGACAATAAAGTACTTTCCACATGCAGGCTCTAGAGCTGCTGCTGCTGCTGACCATGCATGGCACCACGATGGCCCTGACCATACAGCAGCCCACAGGCTGGTCAGAAACCAACCTCCATGACGCATTCTTATCTCACAAAATCAGTCAAAACCAAGAACTCAGAACCCTCAGCCTGTGAGTCCTCTAGATGCCTTTGCAAGAAACCTCCAGTTTTAAATAGTCTCTCCTATTGTCTGACCTCATCACATGTGTCCTGATTTTGAGTTTAAGAGTATTTTGGGGAAAATATACTCCCCAAATACTCATTCTCACTTAGAAAGAAGCTCATCTGCCACTTTCCTGACTACTCCGGTACACTCAAAATATTTTTCCCCCGGCCTGTCCAAACACAGGAGGTGGCAGAGCTCACTATAATGTGTGTGACTTTTATACATCTACAAAGACTTTTTCTCTACTTGGGAAGTTTTCAATCAAGTAAGGCTTCTCAACTTTGACACAGTGTATTGAAAGTATCCTAATTTATAGCTCCTTTGCATAATCCTGAATGTTCTTCCTTTAGTTACTCAACAAATGTGATTGTTGTTAAGCTGGTTGAATTGAGAAACACCGAGGAAATTAGTAAAGCATGCTTCTGGGTGTGTCTGTGAGGGTGTTTCCAGAGATGACTGGCATATGGAGACTCCACACACCAAGTGGGGAGACCTGCCCTGAATGTGGATGGCACTATCGAAAGGGTTGGGGGCCCAGATGGAACAAAATCAGAAGGAGGAAGTCCACCAGCACAAGCTGTCTTGCTCATTCTCTTTCCCTCCTGGCTACCATAAAGTAGCAGTTTTCCTCTACCATGGTCTTCCACCATGATGTTTCTTTTTTTTTTTTTTTTTTTGTGAGTACCGGGGGGTCGACCTCAGGACCTCGCACACCAACAGGCACCCGTGCCGCTGAGCGATATCACCGGCCCCTTTTTCGTATATGGGATCCGGGAGTCGAACTCGGGCCCTCGCGCTTGCAAGGCAGGCGCTTACGCCGCTGAGCCATCTCACCGGCCCCACCATGATGTTTCTGCCTCACCGCAGGCCTAAAAGCAATGGAACTAATGGCAATTACCAAGTACTGAAACCCATGAAGCTGTGGGCCAAAATAAACCTTTTCTCCTTTAAACTATTCATGTCAGGTTTTTTGTCACACTGGTGAAAATCTGACCATCACAGAAAATGTCTGCATGCCTACCATCCTGCTAGGTGCTAGGCACTGGAAATATGGCAGGGAGCAAGACGGGCAAGGCCATGGCCTCATATGTCCAGTGTTGTTCAGACTCCAGTGCTGATGTTGAAGGCCTGCTTGGGTTGCCATGTAGCACCACCCCAATCCTGCATCGGAACCATGGCACACCTTCCCCTGGCTTCCAGGAGCTTTGGCCGCTGATCGCTCACATCTGAGACCCTTCCTAGGCCTTGCCCTTGGTCACAGAGAGCTGCTCACAAGGGTGACATTGCCTTCCAAGGGGAAACCAAATCTAATTATTGGTGGGTGGGAGATTCATAGGCCCAGCTCACTTACCCTCAGTGCAGGGCAGTTCTGAGGAGCCAGCCTAGCTCAGAGCCTTTCTTCATTATATCTTGACTCTTCCTTCTGCCCCATTTTGCTTCTCTCGCCCCTCTTCACAGGTATTATTTCCAGAATACTCTCCAATAAACTTTCTGCACTCAAGTCCCCCTCTCAGCATCTGTTTACTAGGGTAAATGACTTAAAAATAAGCCCTAAACCCTGATACCTTCTTTCTAAATGCTCTGGGAGGAGATGCAATTAACTGAATGACTTCATTATGTGTCTTTTTCCAAATACAGGAAAGTTTAAATATACAGGACCTAAGTTAAAAGTTCACTGAATAGGAGAAAACTTTTTTTTTCATGAAGATTAAAGCCTAACTGATGATTCTTAGGGAATCACCACTCCCAACTAATCTACTCCCTCAAAAGTTCAATAAACAAACAAAACCACGCACCATCATGGAGTAGGAGTTTCAGGAGCGTTTGTCTAACACTGAAAGTTCAGGTATGAAATGTCACAGACATTCACTTTGGAAACAAGTATAGCACCATTAAATGGGTGGAACTCTCTGCTCTGATGTGGGTCACAGGCTGCCACAATCTGTGAGGTGGTATTTCAGTCTCACACAAGATCTCTTCTAAAAGAGTGACCTGGAATCTTCACGTGAAGAGCATTACTTACCTGCTGCATGCTTTGTGACACCCTTTCAAGTTTGGTTTCCTTTGGAAGGCAGGGCAAAATCTGTCAACAGTGCAGGGAGACGCTGCAAACCACAAGGTTAGGGAAGCCTAGGGTGTGAGTACTCGGCAGGTGCTCGGAGGATGGCTCCTGGTGATGACCACCTCTTCTCTTGCCCTGTGGTAGTGGTAGCCCTGGGTGAAACTGACAAGCCCCTGATGATTCTCTCACTTATGCAACAACCATTCAACAGTTGGGCTGAAAGCTAAAGCTACATAAGAAGTGTTATGGTTTATATCTAGATGTCCCCCCAGAACCTCATGTGCTCATAGGTAGGGCTTTGGAAAGGTGCTCGTAGGAGGGCCTTGAACCATGGGGGCGTCATAGTCATCAGCGGATTAGTCCACTGATAAGTTTGTAGTTGACTTGCTCTTAGGAGGTGGGATCTGGCCAGAAGAGGTAGGTGACTGGCAGTGTAGCCTGGAAAGGTTTATCTCTACCCTGCTCCTTGCTTATCCCTCTCTGTTTCCAGCCACCATGCTATAAGCCACTTCTCCTCTGCCATGCCCTTCTGCCATGCTGTCCTCCACTGGAGCCAGCTGACTATGGACTGAAACATCTACAAGTTGTGAGCCAAAATAAACTTTCTCCCCCTTAATTGCAGGTATTGTGTCTCAGCAGATGACCAAGAAAGTAACTAAGATATAAAGAGACCATCAAACAGAGTAGCTTAAAGAAATACAGGCTTATTCCATACTTGTGCAACACTTCAAGCAAACAGTCCGGGGTGGGGGGGAGGCTGACATATGTGGTCACTTAGGCTTCCTTCCAGTTGTTCTGCCACTCTCCAGAGTGTTGTCTTTGTCTACACAGTTAGGTTGACCATGGCACCTCCACCCTCTTGCCCTCAGAAAAGAGAACTGGATTAGGGATTGCCTTCTGAGCAAATGAGAGAGAAGGTAAACATATATTTTCCTCTCCCTCTCCAAAACTGATGACTTTGTCACCTAGCAACACAGCCTTAAAAGTTGGAAGTGTGGTATGAACTGGGCACCTGGCAGTGCTGACCATACCAACTTAAAGCCTGATATCCTGTTAGGTTCTGATGACCTGTAGTCCTGTTCCCAAGAGTTTCCAGTCTGGTGAGGAAGAAAATAGGTAAGTCAAGAAGCAATTCTAAACCTGAAGTCCCGGGAAAAGAATGAAGATGGTGCTGTGACAGAGACTAAGCTACAGAGTGAGAAGATACGAGAGGGTTGGTGCAAACCCGTAGAGACAGGATGATCAAGTGATATTTAAGCTTAGACTTGAAGAGGAAGGAAGTATGGCTACATAAAGGTGACTAGAGGAGCATTCTAGACAGAGGAACCTAGTGCCCAAAGTGCCTAGGCAGAGAGTTGGGTGTTTCAGAGGCCAGTTCAGAGAGTGGGGCTGGAGCAGAATAAGTGGGCAGCAGTGCTTGGATCCAGGGATGCAGAGGGACCAGGGCAGGATCCTGAAAGATCTTACAGGTCCCAGTAAGGAATGTCAATATTTGAAGTACAGTAGGAAGGCAGGTTATAGGCTATGATTTACCTCTTTAAAGATCCCTGTGGCTGCTGTGGGCAGAATATAGCCATTATACAATCTACTTATTATTCTGAGAAGGAAATTCTGGGACCAAGAGAATAAATATTGTCTCTAAAGAAAAATTTTAAGATGAGAAATGACTCCTCCAGTAGCCAAAGCTTCTCTGGGTCTTCAGAGGGCCTGAGATTAGCCACACAGGACGGCAGCCTGAAGCCATGGTCAGAACCAGAGCCTTTGAGGCACTTCTGCTGGGAGGATGATGAGACAGGAACTGCATTGATGGGAGGGTTAGTGGTGCAATTTATGTCTAAGCCACATATCTCTGTGGAGGAACCTCTCAGACTTTTAGGTTGCAAAGCTATTTACCTGACTTGAAAAATGCAGGCAACTGAGGAACAAGAGATGGTTTCTCCTGAGGATGTGGATGGATCTGAAAAATAGTTTTTCTCTGGCTTTGTTATTTTAATATGGAAAATAATAAAGATTTATTTATAACAGACATGGTAAACAGATATATCTGGTTTGTCTATACTTTTTCAAAAACACAGTCTTACATTTACAATTACATATAGATGGCAATAATGCATGAAAGTTGTATAGTTTTTATTAGTTCACAACATCTTTGCCCACATTACCTTATGCAGATATTTGGTTGAATTGAAATTGATTTTTTTATAAATGGTTCCTACTAAGAAAATGAAACCAATTGATTAAAAGTTGAAATCTGTCATGAACCTGTTTATTAGTTAGCTTTCTATAGTTACAAAATACCTGACACAGGCTACTTATGAAGTAAACAGAGGTTTATTTGAATCACAGTTTGGGAGAGTCAAAGCCAAATGGAAATGTTTAAATATTATTTCTAAAGAATAATTTTAAGATAAGAAATCCTATTTAAGATGAGAAGTCCTCTTCTTTTGACCTCTATGTAGGGTGGCAAAAAGCCACATCCTCAATTGGAGGAAAGAGATGGAGATGGGTCCTATAATCCCCTGCAAGGACACACCGCCAATGACCTAAGATCCTCCCACTAGGCTGCACCTATCCCTGTCATCTATGGACAGAGGCAACCTGTGGACCAAGTCTTCAATCACAATGGGCCCTCGAGGACATAATTAAATGACTAATTTATGATAGCAGCCTACACTACTTCTGCATGCATCATAAGCATTTAAGTCTTCAAAAACAGTTGGGAAGCCCTGATGATGCAAGGGACCTTGATTTCTTTAGCCTTTGGTTTGTAAAATGGTGACAACTTTGGATAAAATGCTGCATATTCATAAATAATTCTGAAACCTTGGAGATAAAAGGGTATTTCAAAACCTTTGTTATACAAATATACATGCAAACTGTGCCTGCACTAACTCAAATTCTAAATTAGTTGCAATGTGAACTAATCATTTCAAGCATTAATGCTTGGCCTTGGGATGAAATTAAAGGAGAAACATTTAGGCAGAATCACTGGAGAATTACCCTCAAAGTAAGATTACTAAATCCATTAATATTTTCCTAAGGGAAAAAGTGAAAGTATCATCAGTTTCTAATTCTAAATAAAAAAAATTTAGCCTGTGGACCATAGAAAACAGCCTTGTGTGAGAACACTGAATTATGATTTTCCTACCTCTCATTTTCATTGTAACTAATGTTTCCCAATACATTCAACAAGGAAATGTAAAATAGAAATCTGCATGAGGAATTTCAGATTTATCATCCCAGAGTAGTCAAAGGAACTGCACTGGTACAGGGGTAGTATCTCGTTATCCATGTCCCAGATATACCAAGCCCAGCCCAGCAGGCATTTTTAGAGGTAGAGATGTACCAAAAATGAGTGTGAGAGGAGTCATGTGAGAGAGTAAATGAAAGAAAAATAGAAGTAAAAATGCTAGTCGAGGGTGCCATTTACTGAGCCCTCTTGACTCCCCATTCTTCTGAGACAATGTTCACTCATGGTCTTTGCCAGAGAGCCGACATCCCTCACTCCCTTCCTCTCTCCTTCCTCCCTCCCAACCATCCTGCCATTCATCCACTAACATTTATTGAGCGTCTGTTATGGGACAACACAGGGCTGGTCCCTGAGCCTACAGAGACGAGTCAGGCATGGCCCCGCTCCTCAAGGAAATCACATTTCTTCTCAAGAAAAGACACCAAAAAATGAACATCCGAAAAGAGCTCTAAGAGAGGAAAGTACCAACTGTTGAGAGGGCCCAGAGAGGAGGGAGCCTTGGGGCGGTTTTAGTCCCTGAGTCAAACTGCACTTCCCCAAGCCACAAGGAGGAAGGAGCATGGGGCTGGGGGGTTGGTGCAGTGGGAGATGAGACTCCAAGGGGAAGTGAGGGGCACACTGAGATGGCCTAGGCCAGTGGTGGCGAACCTATGGCATGCATGCTGCAGTAGGCTGTTTGTATCACTGAAAGCTCTAGAAGGTTCACCATCACTGACTTAGGCAGAGGCTGAGCAGTTAAGTGAGAGAAAGCAAGCAGCGTTTACACAGGCAGAGTGGTAGGTCCAAGTCTGGGTTTGGGGAGGGCTGGTGGCAGCAGCATGGTGCAGGCACCTCCCATTTGACCTTGGGACATGCCTGAGCAGAGGAGTCTCTTCTCCAGGGTACCTCTCATCGCAGTGAGAGCCCTTCTGTGTTCTGCATTGGTGACTTCATCCTGGGTTGCTCATGGAGGCTGTGGGTTATTAGGGCACAGTGAGCATGGTTGTCCAGCATCTCAGCTGAGAAGAACTAAAGCCTGGGGTCACTACGCAACTGGAAGCTGGTGCCAGCTGGGGTTTGGCATGGAGTGGCACAAGGTTCAGGACAGCTGATTGGAGCTCCTCACAAGAACATGCTCAAAACCAGCGGCCAGTGCAGGTCACAGGGAGTCCAGAGTCAAAGAGCTGGAAGTTCAGGGTCTTTCACAGTCTCAGGCAACCTATAAAACAATTCCTTGCTGCTCCATATTTACCTGGTTTTGTTCTATTTCTTATTGCATCACCTAACTGCTACCTACCATAAAAAGGCCTCCAAAACATGACCTGCTTTTCTGTTTGCAACCTCTGCTCCCATCCACACACTCTCAACTCTGTGGCAGACAGTTGCTTGGTGTTGCCCACAGAGGCTCTATTCTGTTTCCCCCTTGCTTTCCCAGACTTTTCCTTCCACCTGGAATGTCTCCTGTGTGGCTGGCAACCTCGTACTTCCCTTTCAAGATTCAAGGCTAATGTCGTCTTCTCTTGGAAACCTTGCCAAAGTTCGAAGCGCAGGTAACGCCTTCCTCTCTGCTCCCCTTACACGGGGAATTCTGCTCTACACTGAGCACATGGCTGCAATTCACTGTCATTGCCACCCCTCTCACTAGCCCCTGATCCTTCAAAACTCTCGCAGGGTGGAGAATTCATTACTCTCCTTGTCATCTTCCCAGCTCTCAAACATCCCAGTACCTAAGGAATATTTAACTGATCTGGACTTTTCATAGTAAACTTCAATATAATCCTTCACATTTTAAAAGCATTTCACAGGGCTTACTTTACAAAAGCCCATTTAACATCTTTTGCCTTCAATCATTTTTATGTTTTTATTTGTTCATGTTTTCAGTACATAATGATTACATTCCTATGGAAAGTTGATACATGCATATAACACATTTTAACTCTTTTATGTCCCCTTCCCCTCTCCTTCCTCCCCACTTCCTCCATCTCTTGAAGAAAACAGTAGATCCGAAGTGTGAGATGATTTGCCCAAACTCACTGAACAAGAAAGCGGCAGAGCAAAGACTTATTCCTGGGGGGTCTGAACTGCTCAGAGCTCTTGGATTGCATGATAGAGGAGCAGCACTGAGTGCCCAGCCTCAAGTTCAAGGATTTACTTTGGGTACAATCTTCATCCAGTGCCCAGGGCCATACCCTAGCTCTATCTATTCTAATCTGAGCACCACTTGGCAGGGAAGGCTGAGGTAGGACTTCCAGGAGCCAAGGAGAGGGAGAGCACTGTGAAAGGTTACTACGGGAATAGCAGACCAGCTCAGGTTCCAACTGTGGTCAAGTCAGCAAGCTAAGGCCACAGCTAGGCATGGAAGGGATAAGAGCTTGAACTATTTCTTTTGCAACTCAGTTCCTGGCATTGATTGGCAAAGCAAATTTTACGTTAAGAGTCTGAGTCCTGGGCCGGTGAGATGGCTCAGCGGCTTAAGTGCCTGCCCGGCAAGCGCGAGGGCCCGAGTTCGACTCCCGGAACCCACATACGAAAAAGGGGCCGGTGATATCGCTCAGTGGCACAGGCGCCTCCTGGCGCTCGAGGTCCTGAGGTCGACCCCCCAGTACCCACAAAAAAAAAAAAAAAAGAGTCTGAGTCCTATTGAAAGCGTTGTAAATTCAGAACAACCAGAGCACAAATTTCAGAGACCTTCAGGTGTTTACGAATTGTCTTGGTTTAATTATTTATTTCTTGAGCAGAAAAATATTTAGAGTTTGAAATTCCAAAGGAACAAGAGAAAAACTGTCCCTTCCACCTTTGTCTCCCTGCCACCAATTTCTTCTCCTCAAAAGTATTTTATGAATATTCAGGAAAACACATGTATGTGCATGCACACACACATTCTTTTCTATTTTCAAATAAAGGGTGACTATTTATGTGCCATTCTACATACTGATGTGTTTCTTCACTTAAAAATGTCTTGAAATTTCTTCCACATCTGCACACACAGAGGTGCCTCCATCCCTTTTTTTTTATAGCTGTACAATATACCTTTGTATTACTTTGCCAAAATTTGTTTTAGTTTCCTGTTGAGGAACATTTAGTTTGTGTCTCATCTGCCATTGTTATAAATAACATTACAATAAATAGTCTTATAGATGCATCATTGTGTCCACATGCGAGTGTATCCATAAGACAGATTCCTAGCCATGGAACTGCTAGATCGAAGGGTGCATGCATTTGTAATTTCAGTGGGGAATGTTGCCCCATGGCCATCTACTGACCAGGTACTAATTTAAAACCCTATCAAAGCTGTAGAAGAGGACTTCCGTCCCCATGGAAGCCTTTAACATGTTAGCCATCGGGGATGGTCAAAAGATCCAAAGAAGTCACAAACACCAAACAATTTCCCTGAATTTAAAACATAAAGATAGTGGGAAATGCAAATCAAAACCACATTGAGATATCACTTCACATCCACAAGGATGGCTGTAATGCAAAACAAATAAGCGTTGAAGAGGACATGGAATAACTAGAACTCTTGTACTAGGCTGATGGGAATATAAAATGGTGCAGCCAGTTTGGAAACATGAAGCTTCTCAAGATATTACACAAAATTACCACATGGCCCAGATATTCCATTCCTATGCAAAAGAATGGAAGATAGATACTTAAACAAATACTTCTACATGAATGTTTATAGCAGCAGCATTTTTCACAATGACCAAAAGTGGAAACAATTCAAGTATCTATGAAAGGATGGATAATCAAAATGTAGTATGTACCTAGATGAAATGTTACCCAGTTATAAGAAGAATGAAATTCTGGTACATGGTACAACATGGAAGAACTCAAGAAACATTACACTAAGTGAAAGAAGCCAGACACAGAAGGCTACACGTCATATGATTGCTTCTACGTGAAATATTCAAAATAGGTAATTCTATTGAGATGAAATGCAAATTGATGGTTTCCAGGGGAGAGGGGGAGAGGGAAATGGGAATAACTGGGTCCAGAGTTTCCTGTTGGGATGATGAAAGTCCTTTGGAACTAGATACAAGTGGCAGATACCCAACATTAGGAATGAACAATACGCCACTGAGTTGTACACTTTAAAATGGTTAATCTATGTTATGTAAATTTCACCTCAACAAAGGAAAAAACTTAAGGTAGAAGTATCTTCTTTTGCACTGTACTGATATTCTTCGTCATCAACTTTTCGTGACCTGCTTCTCTGGAATCCCCTCCAGATCCCTTTGTATGGAGAAAGCAGGATAATTTCCCAGTGGCTCACTGGGAGGGAAGGACACAAATAGTAGTTAATAGCACATGCCAGGCAATGAGCCTGATGCTTGATACACATTTTCCCATAAATTCTTCATCAGAACCCTTCATCATCATCTTACTTTTACAGATGACTTGGTGTACAAGTGGCTTGCCTGATGTTACTCAGCTACAAGCAGTGAATGGTGACCTCAAAGCCAACTTCTTTCTGTCAAGATATCAGGAAGAGTCAGGGACAATAGGCCCTTGCCACCCCCAAGGACCACTCCTGATTGTACAATGACCTGGGCTTCTGGCCAGGCTGCTCTCTGGGAAGCTCCTGGCTTCTCTTCAGGGGACCTACTCTACCTCCAGCTTGCTGCAGGCATTTCCCTGAAGCCCAGCTTGTCCCTGGGTTGCCCTCACACTTAACAAAGTGAATGAGCTCGTGGCATCCCATAAATGCCACATGAATTAAGTTGAGCTTAGTGGATTGGAGCAAATGAAATAAAAAGAATTCATAGCATACTGGCGGCAGCCTTACAAACTCAAATTCTGATATTTGAATAAAATGACCTCACCTTATTCCTGCTGTGATATAGAGTGGGGGGGGGGGCTCTGATGCTAAACAGACCTAGCTGCAAATCCTGGATCTGCCACTCCCCTGGTTTGTGTCCTTGAGAACTCAGTTTACTCATCTGTAAAATAGGACTACAAAATATAAGGGGGAATTAACAATACAATGTAAGAAGGTTACTACCACACTTCATTCACAAACTACTCATGAAGGACATACGGTACATAAGGCAGCATGCTGGGGTTTTAAAATAGGTTTTTAATGAAATTAAGACAAACATAATTCCTGGATTAAGAGACTTTCATTCTAGTGAAAGAAACAGACATTAAACAACTAATTACAATTAGGAGCCTCATCTAATTGGAGGGGGAACAAATATCTGGGAAGGCTTTTTGAGGGAGTGACTTTGGAGCTCAGGCTGAAGCATAAGTAGGTGTTAACTGGGGCAAAGTAATGTTCCTGCAAAAGGTACAGTAGTTGCAAAGGCCCTGAGCATGAAATGAGCTTGACAAGTTTGAGAACCTAAAAGGCGACCAGCATGGGGGTGTCTAGACTTTCAGGAGATGAGGGAGAGAAGGTGGCAACCATTCACTGCCAGACACACAGAGCAAAACCCATACACCCAGTGCTGCCCATCTCTACACCCTGCCATTGACTCTACCAGCCCCTTCGTTGGTCTTTCTGCTTGCTTTTGTGAGCTCCTCCCACTCATTCTCCAGGACATTACTATGAGGGCTTTTAAAAGATACAACCAGGGTCAGATCAACCTCCACTTAACATCCTCCAGTGGCTGCCTGTTGTTTTCAGGAGACTAAACATCCCTCATGCGTCTCTGCACTGGGGAGTCTCTTCATCCCTTGGTCGCAGGAAGGCTGCAGGGCCACCTCCTCTCCTAAGGAGACATCCCCCACCCTCAGCTCTTGTCACCAAGGTAGATGTGGGTTACACAATAGAATACAACCTACCTCCAACCCAATCCCATACCCAGGAATGGGAAGCACAGTTAAGAGCAAGCAGCCTGAGCCATGGCATAGAACCTGAGCCAAGGTTGGGGGCAAGAATGGAAACAGAACGGAATCGATCAGAATGTCTCTCCCAGGAGCTTGAAATAAGGAATTCCATGGGAATGTCCAAATGTAGAAAGGGTGCCATGATGTCAAGCCAGGGCCATGGCAAAACAAAGCCACATGAAGTCTGACACAGGGAGGGATTGCACACACACAAATGCACACACGCACACACACACACACACACACACACTTGGGGGAGGCAGTGAGAATGAAAATGAAACAAGGCACAGAAAGGAGAAATGTGATGAAGACAGACCCTGGGGTCCAGGAGAGAGGGTTTTCCTGGCCCAGAACACCCTTAGCTTCTGCCAGTTTCCAGCTCCTCCTGCCCTAGACCCACCAGCTCTGCCTCATTCTGGCCCAAGCTGGCCACAAGACCGTTTTTATCCCTTGTTGTCCAAGGGGAATTTCCAACCTCAAGTCCTCTGTGCTTGAACTAGACAGATTCTCTGCTGCCTGCGTTTGAGGTGTCCAAACAGGCAGTTTCTGCTAGGGTCACCTAGCAGGGTTTACTCACAGCTGACATTCACTGGGCACCTGTGAGAGAGAAATGAGGGAATGCGATTTAACTCCACAACAATGGCTGGGCAAGATTGTAACCAGAGGCATTTGGGAATTATTTTTCTCATCAAATATCAGTTTTAACTGACATGTTCGCCACCCTGGATGCAAAATGGCATTTTTCCAGTGTGACCTCTAGCATGATCCAGGAACAAAGAGGCTGAAGGAAAGAGATAGAAGGGAGACAGAAGGGGCAGGTGGGGAGATCTGTAACGCCTGCTAGTAGAGAGTATTTACGTACAGGCGGATATCTATATAAGTCCCTGCTCCTTCACTAAACTTGCATGATCACAATAGCAGGTCACACACAAAGAGACGTGTACTTGGCTTCAGAGTCTACATTTCCCTCTGTCCTTTTCTTAGATAGAACATTTAAGCCACACATGAGGAAGGAACTTCCCACCAGGACACAGAGTTGTGCCCTTCTTGCAGTAGCCTGGTGCTTGTCATCATACTTGTCATTACTGTGTTCGGGCTGTGGGACCAAATCACAGTGTTTCACTCCATCCTTCAAATGGGAGCACTTGCAGCCTTGCAGCACCCACGGCCAGCCCTGGACACAGGCAGGCAATAATTCCCTGCACCTTTGCTACAAACCGTCATAGGCACAAAGCCAAGCTATTTTAATAGTGGTCAGTCAGCCTGCTGGGGTCTTGTCATTAACTGGAGAGCAAGCTCTAGCTGTGATGGAAATAATCCAGTGGTTGTGGCAAAAACAAATAGGAAATGGTCCGGTTGTCATTTTCTTATTCTCTGCAAATGACCGAAAGCATCCTTTCCAGATCCTCTATGTTGAAATTCATGAAACCATATGCACATGGGGCAAGAAGCACTTCCAACAAATACTGTTTCCCTTCCATTTCCCAGACTGCCTTGCTGCTAGGGGCCCATGTGACTAGTCCCTGCCCATGGACTGTGAGGAGAGTTCTGTGGGTCATTTCTAGACAGACATAGTCAAACCAATCTTCTGCATCCACCTCTGTCCTGGCCACCTGCTCCTGAGAGCACAGCTGTGGGGTGGGAAAGGGAGGCCCGACATGCATGTGACTTGACATGAACAAGAAATGAAATTTTCTGGCATTCAGTCAGAGATTTCAAAGCTTATGTGTTAATACAGCCTAGCTCAACTCATTCCTACTCTGGGTTTCACACTGCCAGATTCTAGGTAGGAAACACTGGGAAGTAAGAAAGGGCCCTGCTTTCCTGGAGTTTGTAGTCTTAATTGGGAAACCAGGCAGGCATTCCACGTTGGACTTGTGAGGCTCAGACCACAAAGTCAACAACTGGGTTTAGATACCACTCAAGCAGAACCATCACTGTAATACCTGCAGGGGCGGCAACTGTCTGTGAGATAAAGCACAGGCCAACAAGCACACAGGTAAAGCCCAAGAAATAAAATTTCCTTGAACAGAAGGCATAAATGTGGTCACCAGGTAACCCTCAGTTCTCACATTGACTTCTCCTAACTTTGTGACATAAAATATTTTAAAATACAGAAAAATAGAACACTATAATGAATTTTTATTCAACTTGTCATGTAGACAATTGTTTTCATTTGGCAATGTAGTTGTATCTATCCCATTTTTTTTTCTTTCCTTGTAGCACTTTTTAAAAACTTATCTAAAAGAAAAAAAAAAAAAACTAAAAATTTATCTAATAACTGGTCTGTAGCCATTGTCCCAGATTAGCAGCTAGCATCTATCTATCTATACCCTTTTACAGTTCATTTGTTTAAATCAGGACCCAAACAAGTTCTAAACAGTGAATCTTGTTGATAGGTCCTTAAATACTGATTATAGATATAATAGTTTACCCATACACATTTTAAAATTCCATTTATATGCATTAACTATAAACACAAAGGAATGCATTTTTAAGTCCCTGTCTACTCTGATCTCGCACAAGGGACAACGAAATCTTGTAAACATCAGCTGAAATATCAAGAGCCACCAAATCATGTCAGGTTCACAGAAGCCACACAGTTAAATGACCAGTCAGACCTCCTGTAGCAAACACACATGACGCGTGGCCCCTGAGGGAAGTCAGAGCTGAGACCCAGGTGGACCCTTCAGAAAATGCCTTCACAAAGAAGAGGCTGAGCAGGATATGTGTCCATCTTTTTTGCTCCAGGATACACGAAGATGCCATTCTGAGACATGAGAACTGTAGGGATGCTTGTATTCTATCAGATAAAACAGAAAGTGGCCTATGACTCTGGTCCTTATCGTTTGTTTCTCACCAGGAAAAAGTGACTTCTGTGAGACAGCAGCTGGGAAAAGTATTTGGTTCATGCTTCTGGAAAGGAATGACTGCTGCCTCAGGTTTAAGCCTGTGTCTTTGGCTTAAAGTGCAACACTATCAACTGTGAGCAAGTGTGACCAAAGGTCTAATCCTGGATGGTTGGCTCACTGCCAATGTCAGCCGATTACCACTTATTGTTAATGCAGAACTGAAGAACATTTTGCAATTTGAAAGAAAGAGACAGAAAGATAAAAGGTGAAAGACAAATAGGGACAGAGACACAGAGGGTAAGAGTCAGGACACATCTATCCATCCATCCATCCACCCATCATCACAAGAAAGAGCAAGAAGAAGCCAGAGGAAGGGCTAGGCAGAAATCAAGCAACCATGAGATACAAAAACACAGAGTGGAGATAAACACCATCTTCTCAAGTCTGATGGTTTACTGGAGAACATGGCTCTAAAAATATGCCACTGCAAAAGAAACTTACAGGTAAGCTGCACCCTTGGAGGGGTTTTACACAAAGAACACTTCCCAGCCAGCTTGCTGAGTAGCCCGTGCTGGCTCCCAGGGTTGTCTGAACAACCAGCCTTTGTTCTGTTTTCCTGCTGTGGTGGAAATGGACAGAAGCAATCAACACACAGCGTATCTGATGTGGGTTATAGGTTTTGAAGGGGACTCAAATCTAAGAAACCCCACCAAAGAGAAGGTGGAAAGGGTGGAGGAGAAAAACAGAAGGCTGTGGCTGGCGATGTGCCAATTAAGTAGGCTTGTTTAGAGTAACTTCACATGGCAGTGAGATCAGGGCATATAAATGATCAAAAGCAGTTGGGATCCTAACCCATCAGTCAAGAACGATGCTTAAGGCCGGTTCCTTTGAATGCTGTTTTAGTAGTGGTCTCCTACAATACATCTTAAGGAACATTTATACTGTGTTCACTGTGCATTCAACTGTGGCCACTTCAAAGGTTTAGCCAAGTATTTTATGGCCATGGTAAAGGGCCCTTATTGATTTAAATTACAAGCTTGGCTCCCGTCAGCTCCACTTGAGGGCAAAAATGCAATAAAATATCCCACAGCACAAGAGACAGACATATTGCATTGAAAATCTTCAGAGATCCTTCTCACTATAATCCCTCTCAATGATATTTATTTATATGGGCAAGGTTATCAGAGAGATTTGTCTACAGTCTTTAAGCTATGGGTGTTTGTCTTGGTTTGGGTGTTTGCTTTTTTGAAAATCTAGTTCTGACCCTGGCCTAAAAAAAGTTCATAAGTGCATGCTATGTCCCTGGACTTAGAGGTGCCCACCTCTCCCTGGCTCCTAACAGAATAGCTCATTCCAAGCACAGTGACATTGACATACTGGTCATCACAGCTGAGGGATTATGGTTTTCAGTTCTCCAATTATTTGCATATCCAGCAGGCCAGACTCAGATGAAAGAGTGGTGTCAAGATGTGAATGACAAGCCTATCAAGGCAATGGAAGGCTATCCCAGGATAAACTGTCAGGGGGACAAACTTCACTATGGAGACAGACAAGAACATGCTTTCTTTTGGAAGACTGCAAAATTGAGAGGGATTTGGAAACTGTCAATATGCAACACTGCTTATGCTAGTCATAAAACCCTGTGGCGCTCAGCACAAAAGCAGCTGCTTTGTGCTAAGGAAAAAGCAGAAAGCCAAAGGAGAGCCAGTCTGCTTCATTCCCGTTCCTTTCTAATAATTTGCCTGAAACATACTCAAGACAGAACTAACCCCTGGACTTATACAGAAAATAGCAAATGACTATTACGTATCTGACATTTGAAATAACATGTTTCTGGAGGGTTGGCATTACAAGAGTCATTTCACTTCAAAATGTTATTCCTAATGTAATTTTTTAAAATTCATAAGAGGCACTTACTAGAATTCAGTGTAGCACTAAAGTCACTCAAAAGACAGAGGTCAAATTCATTTCATTTCTTTTATGTTTTCTTCTCTCTGCTAGATGAAATAAATGATTAAGCCTAGAACACTTGGCAGTTCAGCGAATGTGCTCCGTGGCACCATTACAAGATCGATTTTCTCAATACAGGAGTCTTTCTAGGGTGCACATTGCTTAGCTGACATCTGTCGCCGTTGTCATGGCAGCGCTCTCTCCAGCATAGTGAGAGGTCAGGCCTGACAGGGAAGGCCTCACCAGCTCTACCCCAGTCACTCCAAGGTTAACAGCCAATGGACCAAAGAAACAGGCAATTATAGTACAGTCAATTCCGGTTAAGCAAATATCTGAGAAGTAAATATGTCTGATAAGTGGATGGAAATGAAACAACCAATGCTATTGATGCAATCCCATAATATCAATACAATTTTGTGGTGCAGTTTGCTTGTTCCCTGTAAAATTTCCATGCTCAAAGAAATCTAACAAGAGAGAGGATAAGCAAAATTCATTATGTTGCCATTAGCCTCTGTACTTGAGGGACAGAGTTCCCACAGATGGGTAGATAAGCAGTAGGAGAGCAAACCTTCAAGGAAAAGGTGCAAAGAAAAATCCCCTGGATCTCCACCCCTGTTGGTTTAGTCCCCTGATTTTTCCAGCTGCATATCTGCCCAAAGATGATTGTAGGCATTGTGAAGAAAAGTGACTTTAAAATCACAATTCTCATTGTGATCTTGTATTAATGAAGTTTATTATTTATCAGGATATAAATCCTTCCTATGAGTTACAACAACCCCGAAACACATCAAATTATTCTACAATGTTCCAAATCACCAACATGTTAGAACTAATAATTCCCAAAGATATACATTTCCACTAAAGCATAACCTTTGATAGACAAAGAAAAGGTACGATTTTAATAGACATTCGTTGGATAGAATTAGAAAAACGGCAGGTGGAACTAAAATGTAAAGATTTTCAATTACAAGTTGCATAGCCCAGGAATTCGGTTACTGACAACGTCTACAGGTAGTGCTTCCTGAAATTCATTACGGTGGCACATTCATATTACACACTCCTGATTAAATCTTGTAGTTGGTATAAAGAGATCTTTGCTTTCATCAGGCACCTCAAAGAATGGCAATGACTTTTCTTCAACTTTGAGATTTTCTTACAAATAAAGAACAATGGGAAATTAAGAGTGTGTATATATAATATATTATAAAGTGCATATTATATGTCATTTGTGCAATATATGGAAGAGTACATATATAAACATTTTGCATATTTTATATGTATGTATATATATACACACACACGTGTATATGTATATATATAATCACTGTGGTTACTCATCTCAGATTCTTGTGAGAATGTTCTCAGTTGTGGTCAGTGACCGCTGAGTTCGTCCTCAGTCACGTGGAGAGGTGAAATCTCCCTAAGCAGTGCTCAAGTTGCACTTTGCCAACTTGTTTCTCTGAGTCCCACTTATAAGCCGAAGCCACCAGCGTCTCCCTTGTGCTTCATGGGTGGAAGGTGGCTGAGCAGCTAATGTGACCAACTGACGTGACTCCCTTTAGCTCAATGGTCTCTTACAAACCAGTGGCTTCATTTGAAAATTCAGCAGTATTTCAGAAGGGTTATGTGTGGATTCAAGAAAGAGTAATCCACTCAAATGAGCTTCAGTGTAGAGGATTTTCTTGTAAAGATATAACAGGCAATCCTGCGGAGGACTGGAAACATAGACAGGAAGCAAATTATATTCAGGCCAAATACAAAGTAGAACTGGAACTGGAATATCAGAAGGCAGGGTTATTCTCTCTACAGATATTCGTCTCTGCCATGCTGTTCTTACTCTCTCTTTACCACTCTCTTCCAACCAGTTTCCTCCACTAGCAACATGGCTTAACTGAGCATGACCTTTCAGATAGAGCCTATCCTCTTCTTATTCAGTTTCTCAATGTCCCAATTCCAAATTCCTTTAACAGTCTGACCAGCTCTGCCCAGACAATAAATTGGTGCTCTCAAGTTAGGTACTCACTTGTGTTTAATAATTTGGGGTGGGGGTTAGCGCAGGTAAGGGGTTATGAGCAAAGTCATGCAGTTTAAATGTGACTGCCCAGGTCCACCGTTCACAAGGGCAAGATACATACTAAAAACACGTGTCTTCTATGAGGAACAGATATGACACGTGAATTAAAAATTCCCCACATACCCCAAAGCTTTACAGATAAGAATTCTTAAACAGAATGATGCTGAGATGGCTGTTCAACAATATAATCATGAATTTGTGTTACTTGCAGGATTTTCAGTAATCTCTATTGATATGAAATGACCACCTCTACAAAAAAAAAAAAATTACATGAACTCCTCCTTCTTAATTACAGGGGGAAAAATGCACTCAGAAAAACAAAATGCCTTGCTCTCCACTGTGGACCTTTGCCAGCTTTGCACCCTATGTTCCTGCACCCTGCATTTGTCCTGCAGGGAAGCTAAACTGAGCTGCTGCCTATTCCCTGTCCAAGCCCCTCCCCTTCCTCTTCCCTATGCCACCTCCACACAGTGCTCCACTCTACCCTCTCTCTGGGCCAAGCAATCATGAATTGTAATGAACACAGGGAGGCTTTCAAAGAATAAGCATGAGGGAATGAGTGGCCCCTGGAAGTGGGGTATTTTCTCAAGTAGATAGCTTAAATGGACACTGGATGTCATTTGTTAAAAGGAAGCATGCAGGATCTGTCCTTGAGGGCCAGCTCTGATGCCAGCTCCCTCATAAAGCCTTCCCTTGACTACCCAGATGAAAAATCAATAATCCCTCCTCAGAGGAAGCATTTATTGTCTCTATCACTGTTTCCCAAATGTGAGAACTCATGGCTCCTGAAGTGACAAGCCCACAGGCCCTGTCTGAGAATCAGTGCATTAGAAGTTAGGTCCTGACACTTGAGAGGCCACCTGAGCCACCATAAAATCTGGACCCAAAATCACAGGGCAGTTCTAAGGTATTAGCCTGACATCCACATGATTCAGCATATTCCTCTACTAGTATTTAGACGATCATCAAAATTAAGGCACAAATCATCACCATCATTAAAACTCAATTGTAATACTTCGTGCAGGACCTGGGACTCCTGGCATGCCCCCGAGGGCTCTCACGCCACATGGGCCCACATAGAATTAACCAGATGCCACCTCTACTATTCTGAATTGACTATGAAGCTCTGACTTCTGAAATACTTAATACTCTCTACAGCTTGGTAAATTATATATCTTCTGTTTACACTTGATCAAGGCCATAAATCTCAGGCTTGTTTGGAATACTGATAGAGTTCCAACTCGTTCACCTGTACACCTTGTCAAAACACCCCTCCTGGTCTGCACAGACCCTGTGATGCTAGACTCACCTTCTGAGCAGGAATGCCTATCATTGCTAAAACAAGAGTGCAAATGACTGCTTTCTATGCTCTCATATGATGGAAAAAATACAGTGCTGACTCCACTTGAGGATTTTCTGTTATGCATCATCTTTTGCCAAAACTGAGGATTACTATGGCAGAGATAGAGATGAATTTTTTATCCTTTGTCTTAATTATTCTTCTCTGAGTGATTTTTCCAGACTTGTGCAGTGGCTATTTTTATCATCCTTTATTCAATATGTAAGATGCCAAGAACTGCGCCAGGCATCTGAGAATACAGATATCTCATAGTCTAATGGAAGAGACAGATATATAAATAGAAAATGCAATGGAATAAATTCTCCAAACAAGGTGCCTACCAAAGGCAATGAAAAAAAATATATTGTTAACACTCAGGCATTTCAGGAGAGCATTATAGAAAAGAATTGGTTAAGTTTATTGTATTATTGTATTGTATACATTGCTGCATAACAAGTTACCCCAAAACACAGCTGCTTAAAACAACGTACTTTTTCCCAACAACTTATATGGGCTATGAAGTTAAGGACGAGCTTAAAATTTCTCATGAGGTTGCACGTGGCTCTTGGAAAGATGCCTCCATTCTTCTCCTGTAGCCTCCTCCACTGGGCTGCTTGAGCACACTGGCTTTCCCCAGAGTAAACTGAAAAATTTGGGAGGAAAAGGGAGAAAGAAAGGGAGAAGACAATGTCTTTTATGTCCTAATCTTGGATATCCTGTTCCTTCATTTTCTGTATATTTCAGAACTAAAAGTTACTAGGTATAGCCTATACTTAAGAAGATGGAAATTAGGTCCCATCTTTTGAAGGGAGAAGTGCCAAAGAACTTATGGGCATCTGTTATGGCTCATGTCTAGATGTCCCCCCAAAGCCTCATGTAGTCATGGGGGGGCAGGTTTTTCAGAGGTGGCTGAGTTTAAAATGTGTGATACTGGGATTAGGGGCATGTGATTAGTAAATCAGTCCACTGATTGGTTTGGCATAGTTCTGGCTAGGATTAAGGGTGTGAGTGCTACACCCACCCTAAGTAGGGTAGCCTGCATACAATATAAGGGACAGAAAGAGTCTTGTCTCCTTTTTGCTTAGGTACCTTGTGGGCACCATGAACTATTCTCTGTGATGCCTGTCTGCCACGCCACCCTGCCTTGGAGCCAGCCAACTACGGATTGAAACCACTACAAACTGTGAGCTGAATAAACATTTAACATAAACGTTTAACATTTCCCCCATTTAACTTTGGGTTCTGGGTATTTTGTGTCAGCAACAAGAGAAAAGTAACTAAGACAGTATCTTTTGAAATCACCACAAATGTCGAAGAATGAATAGGAGCTCTTTGCAGAGAAGCCGAAGGAAGACCATAGAAGACCCCAGAAGATGTGGAAAAATAGAAGTTCCAATAAAAGTGAGGGGCTCATTGCTGATTTTCAAATTCATTTTCGCCTTTCAGTTAGACAAAATCTTACAAGGAAACCCAGGATGGAAAATAACTAAAAATAGTTCTGCAATGGTGGAAGCTGGGTGAAGGAAGGAGGGAAGGGAGTTCCACCCCAGGGCAGTCTTTACAAGAATGCCCTAAGACCCCTAGAACTTCACAGGGTTGTCTGAAAACCCTGAATGTAGTATGATATTGCAGCAGCCATAGTCCTTACCTACAATGCAAAGCATATTCTCTGTTAATCTTTGTTTTATCAGGTAACAAATGTGCTCTTTTCCTATCACTGGAATATGTCCAAATAAAAAACAGACACAATTTTTATTAAATTTGTATAATTTAGATCAAAAAATACAGTTTTATTTATCCTGAAGAGTGACTTTATATATGGTTCCTCATTTCTGCTGACGTTGCATAACCAAAACTAGAATGTCTACATACTTATGACAATACTACTGCCATTGTCATCATCATCATCAGTGAATTCCTGTTAGCCATGCAGTCTCTCTTTCCTCTTACCTCATTTGGGAGTGTCTGAATCAGTTCATCATTGATTCAGATTCTTGAGTTCCTTTTGACCATTGCTGTTGGCAATGTAGCTTGGAGTAAGATTTTGGCAGGGTCAATAGAGTTGGAGATGCTCCTTCCCTATTTGCTAGAAATACTGCTGTCAGGCAAATACAATGGAGAAAGTTTTAAACCTGTCCATAACAGACATTTAATGAGAATATTCATGGCTATGTGGTTTGTAGTAGTAACAACCAACAAATAAACAAAAATGGAGATATCCAGATGGTCATCAACAAGAAAATGGGTAAGTTTTAAAGTATTCATACAACAGAATAACAAATAGTAGTGGAAATGAATAAAGTAGGTTACAGATATCAACTTGAACAAATCTTACAAACACAATATTGGATAGGAAAAAAAGCAAGTCATAGAAGAATATATGAATGTAATTCCACTTACATAATAGCTCAAATACATGCAAATATTGTTTTTAAAAAGCAATAAAATGATATACACAAAATCATGATGGTGGTTACTTTTGGGAGTAAGAAGAGTGTAGAGTCTCAGGCATCATCATTATATATTTCTTAATTTGGGTGAATAAGTACATAAATATTTTATTGCAAAGTTTTACAACTCACATACATTATGAATTTGCACCTTAAGATTTTATTCAAAAGTTCTTTAGTAAAGATGAAAAAACTAGTAAGATCACTACCTTGCTTAGAGTCCAGTCCCATGTCTCTCCAGGGTGCTATCCGCCCACGTTTCTCATTTCTAGGGTGCAAGGACACCGTTCTGTGGGTATTTCTTATTAGGGATATGCAGTAGGGTTTTGTCATGAGGTACTCTGCCTCTATTGGCATTTTTCTTTGTTTTCTAAATACAAGTGTGCAATATCACATCAAACGATGTGGACACTTCTTCTGACAAACATTACCCTACCTACCACCTCATATGAGGGAGAAGGGTTTTCAATCCCTGCTTGGCACAGAAGTTGTCAATCCTATTGCTCGCTATTATAGTCACTCTGGTGCCTGACATCATCCCACATCCTGCTACCTTCAGGCTGTTCCTCTGCTGTTTTACCTCCAGGGTGCCCTCGGTCACTACATTTTCCTCTGTAAGCCATCCACAAGTTCTTCTGGAAATAGAGCTATAAATATTAAATTTAGAAAGCAGTAAGAAAATGGCACCTCTGGGATTAAGACCCAAGTCTCCTGATTGCAGGTTCCCTAACGGAACATCCTCTAAATGGCACTGAAATCCATACGTGGTGTTCATTATGCGCCAACACGCAACACGAGGCTGCCGGGAGAGACCTGAGCAGTTGAAAGCTCCAGCCCAGCACTCACGGCCATCCTGGAAGCCTGGTCCTCCACGAAGGCCATGAGTGCTGGCCGCTGCCCGCTCCCTGCAGCCCCCGACAGCTTTTCTTTGCATTATTTATTTATTTCCAAGAGTTGGGAGCAAGAGAGGAAAGAGAGGAAGAAAAGGAAGTGATTTTTCTTCCTAATAGGTTTGCTCTTCTTGCTTGGGGTAGAATCAATGCGAGTGGGATTGAACTCACTCCATAATATCACCTTCCCTCCAAACTGCTTCCTCCCATTGTAAATAATTCAGGCAAAATAAAATAATCATGTGCTGGTAATTACCGCCACAACGCCCCCTTCCCCTCCAAACACCAAGAGTCCTGCGTGCCTCCCTCCATCCTTGCTGGAGGCTGCGGCCACATTGGGCCCGTGCTGCTGGCCAGGGGAGGCCCGGACAGCGCGTGGCAAGGCGGTGACGGCAGGAGGACGGTTCCGTCACTGTTCCTGAGCGGAAGGACGATGAAGTGAAACGCCGAGCCCCTGTGGAAATAGCTGGCCCTCTGTCCAGAGGCGTGGAAGCAGTGCAAATTTTGTAGCACTGTAGAAACCAAATTCCTCCTTTTCATTCTAATTTCCACATTGCTATCTTTGCACATGGGAATAAAGCTTTATGACCAGATCTAAAGCACGCACATGGCGCCTTTTCTCCCGTCCGCGCCTCTTCCTAAAATTTTTATTTAGTGGGTTTGTTTCGTCACGTAAACACCTTGCTCACCTGTGCAGACGACATTAGCAGGAATCTTTAGGAAAGAAGTAAGTGGCTGGTTTGCGTCAACACATCACTAAAGGCTAGACAGATATGGCACAAGTACAATACGAGAATGAACATTCTCAATTCTGCAGAAGGAAGTGGGGCCAACACACCAAGAGGGGACAGGCTTTCCCAGCAAAACCACATCTGTGAGCAAGGAGGAGAGGCGGGCTGTGAGGTAGAAAGCATCTCATGTGGATGCTGGTAATTTACAGGTAGATCTCTGCTTAGTAATACTGTTGTTCCTTGCAGAAAGATTCTCTGCAGACTCATCATGGAGAATTAAAGACGCTATAAACAATTTTGAAAACAGCATGGACAGGACTGTTAGGATCCCAGCTTGGTGTTGATATCTGGCACGTGGCCTTTAAATAAGGTGCTGGAAGAGACTGAACTCATAAACACCTAAACAAAATCCTGCTCCTTCTTGCTCTCAGGCATTTGAAGCAGGTGGTGGAGGTCATGAGAGCAGAGGGAAAAGGCCTTGAAGCCCAAGGCCTCACCAGGCTACCGGAGCAGCACAAGAGAGGTCGATCCCCATTCTGCCTCGAGTCAATGGTGACAGAGGAAAGAGTCTAAAATCTGGCTTGTCTGGTACCATAGCCACTAGTTACGTGTGGCTATTTATACTTAAATTTAAAATAAAATAAAATTTAAAATTCACTTCCTCAGTCATACTGGCCACATTTCAAGTGCTCAACAGCCATGCATGGCTAATGGATGCTACACCGGACGGACAGACATAGAATATGTCCACCACCTTAAAAAGTTCTATTGGACAGGGCTGCTTTAATGCTGACACTATAGAAGCTTGGCAGGTGTGCTGATCACCTTGGGGACAGTCTAAAGGAAGGGCAGGGCAGGGCAGGGCAGGGCAGGGCAGGGCAGGGAAGGGAAGGGAAGGGAAGGGAAGGGAAGGGACGCAACCCAAAGTCACTTACTTCCACATGAGGAATTGTCCATGGGAAATAAGTGCAAGAGCCAGGGTTCTAAAAATCCTGATTCTACCTTAATGAGCCTTAAGATACAGCGACAGGGCATTTTTTAATGTTTATAAATGTATCTTTCAGTTTGGTGAATGTATCTCAGTTGAGAAAATTTTGCCCTTCTATATGTTGGTCTTAATTACTAACAGGTAATTTTTTGGATAGAGGGAAAAGATCATATTCTGGGTGAATTTTTTTATATTCTAAAGCACGAGTGGTGATCACAATGATAATATGAAAAAACTGCATTAAAATATTGCAAAATACGTTATGTGGAATAAGTTCCAAAACAATAGCATCTTATGAAAAGTAAGCTGTGGTTGCCAGGGCATCCTGTTCTACATGAGAAAGGACCAGAGCCCCCTACTTTATCCTCTGATTCTAGGATGATTCCATAAGAGGCCAGGAAGTGTGGATGGCTCTGAGAAGTATAAATGACCCAAAAGAAAAATGCCAACCTTATTAATCCAGGAAATGGGGAGTAAAACCATAGGATGTCCTGAAAGGGCTCTCAGCAGGGCAGGATGTAGACTTGGATGAAATCTAACTTCCTATAACTCCCTGATGTGCTTGAGGATAGAAAAGATTCCAACTTTGTATTTCTTTATGTTTCTTTATATTTCACAGTTAAATAATGCAAACAATAAGATACTGAGAAAATCAGTCTTTACTTTAAAAATAGTATGGAATATGGAATATTGGCTTATTGAATTTAGCATTAGCATCACTAACTGGAAAGAGGCATGCATATTTCTTATTCTTATATTTTGAGTAAGAGCAGAAATTTCTGAAGATTTCTTCAGACATCCAGAAGGTTACACACTGGTTTCAGATGTTATTAATTCTTTTAAGGAGACTCTGGTGCCTAGCATGACTTGTATTCACCCTGATTTTCCATCTCAGTATCCCAGGCATTTTTTGATCATTTATTGGTTCATTTATTATTCCTTTGTTCATCCATGCACTCTTTCTTTTCAACAAAAATACACAGTGTACCTGCTACATGTAAAGCACTGAGTTAGATACACAGATGCATCAAAATCTATGTGCTATGTTATGTTAGAAACACAGATGCTGGATAAGATGTTTGTCCCATTGCTCATTCAGTCACTTTCCCAGCCAGTATTTACACTGAGGATCACATGTGCCAAGTGCTCTGTAAGACTCTGATAAGTTTTCTTTGAAGGGTTTTTAGTCTTGAAGGAGAGAGAAATCAGCATGGTTTCTATAATAAAGGCTGCACATGATGGTGGCCTAAGAGAAAAAGAAAGTGCTTGTGGGTTTAGAAGCATGGGAACTCACACCCAGCAGAGGGAAAGACAGTTTCACAAAAGAGATGGCCTTTGAGCTAGAGCTTAATGGGGAAAATCAATGGAGATGTATCAAGTCAGGGGCACAGGAAAAAGTGGGACTGTGTGTGTAGAACTGTGGGTTTCCCCATGTAGCTGGACCATAAGCTGAGTAAAGGGAAATGGTAGGGGAAAAGGCCAGAAAGGCAAGTTACAGGTCATGACGGGGGACCCGAAATGACAGGTGGACCCAGAAATTCACACTATAATCCCATCTGAGTTAACAGTGAGATGAAGACTCCAACCCTCGCCTGTGCTAATGAAGGGTGGCCACTTTATCCATCCTTGTAAATACTTAAGAGCCTCTGTCTATTACACCCACTCTGTGATTGGTGCTCCCTGATACGGGAAGTAATTATGTCATCAGTTATAATGCCAAACTGCCCCGACACCGGGATCTACTTACATTCCAACTTAGTTCCTTTCCTTTCTTTAAATGTTTACCTGATAGTTCAATTCATCTTCAGAGTGATAGATCTTTCACAAAAGCTGCACAATTACCCCAGGAAAGTGAAGGGAAGGATTCATCCTCAATGAGCAGAGATTTGGCAGAGATTCCTAGTGTGGGTGGTAGGAAGAAGCCTGGACTTGAAGCCACAAGACAATTTCAGACTGGCTCAGTCATTTAGCAGCTGGGGGCACTGGGAAAAACATACGCATGCCATGAACCATGATTTCTCATCTTTCTATAAAATGAAGTGAGATAATGATGGCTGTTCTCACTGAGTACAAAACACTGGAAAATAAAAACTATCATTACATTTAGATACAAGTTTGGAATAGTATTGACTCATCATCTGACAAATATCAGTCCAGAATAACTTTTTCTTTTGAAGAATATCCTTTTCCTCTTCAAATTGCCAATTTTCTTTCAAATATAAAGTTGCTGTTTCTTTAAAAATATTTACATGCACCTTGAGATGATTTATTTTGCTTTTTTCTGATTCTTTCTTTCCTAACTTTTGCTTATTTCATCTAGAAAGTAGTAAATGGCTTGTTTTATGATTTAAATTTTGAAACTGATCATCAATTTCTTGAAATGCGTATCTAGTATGTGTTTATAATCATATTCCTGGGCTGAGTATATGGCTTAGTGGTACAGCACTTGACTAGCATGTGTAAGACCCTGGGCTCAACCCCTAGCATCACAAACATAAAATAAAATTAATACAGAAGTATTGGGCATGGCCCCTGCCCAATTAGATGTTATAATCTAGATTCTTAAGATAAATTATGTTGTTGCATTATATATGTAGTTAGAAAAATAAAATAAAATAATAGCTAAAGGAGAAATCGTGGCTGAGACTACATGTGCTTAGGAAAGTAAAAAAAAAGGACTTATGAAAGACAGGAGAGCTGAGGCAGGCTTCATGCAGAAGGCAAATTCTGGGCGGGCCCTGAGGCCTGAGAAGGATTTGAATGGAGAACGGACGAAGAAGGGTGAGGTGGTGGTCGTGAGCAGTACATGACTGTGGCCCAGGTCAAGAGAAAAGAAAACACTGGAGAGTCAAGGAAATTAGGTCGGGCCTGATTATGAAGGACTCAGAAGTTTAACTCACTCAACAAGTGTCATTCGATAATTTAAACTATTTTGGTTCACTTGCACCTCACTGCAGTGGATGGAAGATGCATGGAAGAGTATACTTCCCCACCCCTTGACTCTGGGCTCAGTCTAGTGAAGTGCTTTGACCAACAGGGTAGTAGCAGATGGGATACTTGCTAAGACAAACTGCTCTTGTATGACAGAGTTTGTCCTCTCGTTTTACTGCTGTTACCTTGGGAAGAATGTTTCCCATTAGCCTCTTGGTTGGATACGGGGCAGACCCACATCTGCGAAATGAAGTAGAACTAACCCCATCCAGTGTGCAGACCCATGAGAATAAACAGCATAATATAATCCACACAAACTGAGAAGCCAGGTCACACAAATTATGGGATCCAACATTCCTCACTGTGGGGTTGTCCTTGCCTGTCTTAGTGAATGTAATTACCAATAAAGAGCTGAGGTCAAAAGAAGTTGTGAGGAAGGCCCCACGAACATTTTGTTTCTGTAGAAAGCTATGGTTTACTATACCTTTGGCAAAATAAAGTAGAACTGTGGATAAAACTAAACTGTTCCAGATACAAGCTGGGTTCTACTGGAGCTAACACAATTTCTGTATTCGTTGTTCAGTGCATTTTGCCATTTTTTTCAGACTTCACAGAAAAGTTGCAAAAAGAAAAAAAATAGAAAGTCCCTATATTTTCTTCTTCCAGCTTTTGCTAATGCTAATTTCCTATATAATCATAATATATTATGAAAACCAGAAAGTTAATCAGTACCATATAACTAACTATACTTCAGACTTCATTTGCATTTTACCAGTTTTTCAATGTATGCCCTTTATCTGTTCTAGGATCCAACCCAGAATCCCACATTATTTTCTCTTTAATCTCTTCCCATCTGTGACAATTCCTTAGTCTTCCTTGAAATTTCTGACCTTGACTCTTTTTAAAGAGGACTGGTCAGTTTATGAGAATGGGTTTGTCTGGTCCATTTTCATGATTGGAGTAAGATTATGCATTTTTACTAAGAAGACCTCAAAAATAATGCATCTTTTGGGGAGACTGTTGGACACTGTCTTGTTATTACTAGTGATGTTAACCTTGATTGCCTGGTTAAGAGGATATCTACTGGGTTTTATCATTATAAAGTTAGTGTTTTTCCTTTGTAATTAATGACTATCTCAGGAAGTGTTATGATTTATATCTACATGTCTCCCCAAAGCCTCATACACTCCTAGGTGGAGCTTTTGAAGGGTGAGTGAATCATGAGGACACTATAGCTAAGGGTGATGTCAGGCAGTGGGGGTCTGGTAGGAATCACCTGGTCACTGGAGCATGACCTGGTAGGGTGTATCTCTCTCCCTGGTTCTTTCCCCGCACTCTCTGCTTCCTGGCTACCATGATGTGAGAAGTTTTCTTCCATGGGCCCTTCCCAATATGCCTTTTCTGGTTTGGAGCCAGCTGATTATGGATTGAACCCTCTACAAACTGTGAGCCAAAATAAAACTCTCCTTTAAGTTTCGGGAGTCAGGTATTGTGTCTCAGCAATGAGAAAGAGACTAAGACAAGAAGGAACTTAGAAACTGAAATATTATGTCTCTCTTCCAGCCTTCATCTGCTGCTGATTTTCGCCTGCATTGGCAGAACTTGCCTGCAACAATCAAGACTATGGCATTTGCATAATAGTAACTCACACACCTGAAAGTAGAGGGGCTCTGCTAATGAACCATCCCTTCGCTTCCCTAACCTAACCAATAACTAGATTTGAACTAAGTGTGTAAAGGGGTAAGAAAGGTCTAGTTCCTGAAACTGAGGTGTCTCAGTCACAATTTCTGGGCTGTTTTGCAGGGTCCACTGAACAGCAGTTGACAGATCTTGCTTACCAGGCAAAGAGGGGAACCAACTTTCATGCTAATTAAGGTGAGTAAAGCCATGACATGGGACAGAAAGCCACAGGACTCTAACACAACCAGGGACTCAACTTAATCAGCCAGCTACCTTGTTTTCCATTTGTAATTAGAGTCACAAAGAAACCACCTCCTTGTGTGCTATCCAAGAAGTGGAGACCCAGACAACATCCTCATTTTCAATAACTCTTCCCCTTTATCTCACTCTGCCTGATGCCTAATAAGCTGATTGCTATTTACTTTGGACCAACAGCTAATCTGTTAATGATTGATTTTAAATTTTTACAGTCATTTGTCTCTGGCAGAACCTGAGACTGCAAAAGGCAATCCTTTCCTACCTGATGAATTGGCTTTTTGTTTAGGAAGGGGAAAAAAAAGAAAAGAAAGATTTAAGTCAGAAGTGGTTCATGGTTGCATTCTGCTGACAAACAATTGACATTCGATGAGAAATTTCAATGGGAAAAAAATGAAATGGTAACTCTTCTCGTGAAATCCATCTGCCTTTGAAATTGTCAGCAAATAATGTAAGTGGACATTTTGCTAATGGTGCCATGGGGTAAAGACCCTCTTCAATATGAAGTAAATTGTAATTGTACTATAAATTTAAAGAGCCTAAAATTCTTAATTAACAAAATTGATGCTCATTGCCTGGTGAGAATGGAATATCTAAACTAAAGCCATTATGATCCTTTAAAACAATCTAAATTGCACACTATATGATATATGTATTTTTGTAGGATAAATGCAGAAAAGTTCATTTTGCTTCCATTTGAAAAAGAAAGAAGACTTTTGAATAGACAATGGTTATTTTAATTGGCATCACACAGCAGTGCTCTGCAATTTAATCACTGCTTCTAAAAATGGAACCATGGACAACTACCGTGTTCTACAAGAGTGCTGTGCTCATTTATAAACACCCCTTCTTCCCCGATTTAAGCTTCCTCCGAGACACCATCTCTAATTTCGTAAATACGAATGACCCCCAAGGCTAGCATTCCCATCAAATATTTATTAAAACGCACCCCAAGACCTCTCATCTCAAAATGGAATTAAGCGCATCCAAGTGTCTCCGCAAGACAAGAGTGATTTAAGATGTGAGCCAGGACTTCGGAGGACTGAAAAGGAAGGACACTGGGAAACGTGGGGTTTGATATCTGGAAGTGATGTCCAATCTTCCTGGAGAGCCACTGTCATAAATTAACAGATGAGGCATTTTACAGAACCTCTAAAAGGAAAGGTTCAATTGTTTGAAGGATAAAAGCCCTGATCTTATTAATATTTTAGATCCTACAAGACACTGAGGCTCCATCTGCCATCAGCAATACCTGAGAAAGAACCAAGGCAGCAGGGGAAAAGAAACCACGGCCTCCCAATGGTCTGCTGACCTTCTTGAGAGGCAGATACCATGTGACAGCGACTGCCTATCTCAGCAGACACCCAGGGAATGGGAGAAAGTGTTAAATATAACCAGGTAGACAGTGATGAATTGACATACTGAAAAATCGAATGCTTCAGTAATCAGCCTAAGGATCTGATATCAACAACATTTTTCAGTTTTGTCCAAATTCATTGAAAGGTGTGCTTTAGCAAGTTCACTTCTCATTGGTGAGACCTTTCATCTTTATGCTGCTTTTCTGATTGGATTCGGTGACATGATGGGTTTGGGTGGCTCTGTGCACAGGAAATAGGCAGACTGCCTCCTTGTGAGAAAAGGAAGACTAGGATGGGCACAAATATAAATGGATTTTACTCAACCATTAATTAAAAAACGATTAAATATCTATCAAAATGGTTATTTAGAAAGAATTATTAAAGCCATGCTATATGAAAATGCATCAGGTTCTGTGTTCCAACAGCACAGGAAACCTGAAATGTTGAAATATTGCCCACTATTCTGCAGTAAGAAGCTTCTATAGCTATAATTCTAATTACAAAACTCTAATTAATGTCTACATGGCTTCAGATAACTTCATTAAATCTTTAGAATATTTATATTATCCCAAGACAATCTCCATCCATTAGAATAAATAAATCCTTTACAATAACTTTTTTTTAAATGCTGGTGATATGCTTTTCTTTTTACGAGACACGTAAGTCATAAAATTTACTTTAAGGTTTAATTCATCTCCATCGCTGTATTCTAAAAATTCTTTAACTCAAAAACACTTCTTTTTTCCTGCTACAGATACAACACGGCTGTCAGCTGAGATCACTCCCTCCTTTGTAACTTAAATAAAAACTCACTCAAGCCTTCAAACCACATCCTATGGGAAGGCCAGTGTCCTGCCCCTAATATCTGAGAATTCCTGAGAGCTTGTGTTCTCAGGGTCACTCGTCCCTCGCCATGGCTTCTTGCGGCTAGATTCTTGATCTCACTTGTCTCTCATCTCCTAGAGCTGCCCCGTGTGAACCTAGATTTTTAATGCAGCTTCTTTTACTTGATTTCTGCCAAACACCACTTTAAGATAAAGTATTTGTGGGAAGCCAATTTTCCATTTCAAGCATGGTCTCTCATCAGTTCCCATCACTTGCCTCCATCTTGCTTTTGCTCTCACTTCATCCCCCTCCCCACTTTTCTCTCCTCTGCTCTCCCTATCCCCAAATTCCTGTAAACTTCTTCCACAGAGCAATTTGCTATCTCTTGGGCTAGGTCCAGACTATCCAGACTATCTTCTGAGCGCCTTATCTTCATAGCCAAATGCTTCCATTAAGGTGGCAGACGGTCTCCTCCCTGAAAGGAATTCCTGGCTAGTTCTTAAAATAACAGCATTTTCCTCCAGGCTGCCGATATATTATAAGAAAATCTGACTCATTTCTGCAAATATTAAGGGGGGGGAAACACAAAGAACAACTAATTTTGTGATAAGCACCATAAGAAAGCATGAAAGGTCTGAAACAGGAATATAAAATCAGAATTTGGGGAGACTGTAACTTCAGGACAGGGCTTCTGACTTCAAGTTCATCATAGAAAGTGTCAATAAAATGGTTGACTCAGAACAGGCAGAGAGCCTTGTTCAGATGGTAATAAGCCTCCATCTCCATATCTTCCTAAGGCTCTAAGCTCCAGGCTTTTCCCAGAAAATTTAGTGTGAGAGTTCCATAAATGTTGTATGTGTGACTGACTGATTTTCCCTTTAAGACTAAGCCAGAAGCCAAGATGAGGCAATGCCCTGCTGCCTGGAAGGGTAGAAAGAATACAGGAACTGACAAGAAGCCAATCATTTTTCCTTCACTCTCAGTTTGAATTTAGGAGATAAAGCATCTCTCCAAAACCCATAAGGCTCAGACAATAACGCATGTGCAAATCACATGCCTGTGTTAAAGCATCATCCTCAGCAGAGTGGGAAAGCCCCAGATCCACGAATACAAGCGGAAGATGAATCAGTTCACTGGCAATACAGCCAGGCACGGTGGCTCATGCCTGTACTACCAGCATTCTGGGAGACTGAAAAGGGAGAATTCCAAGTTCTAGTTCTAGTTCAGTCTGGGCAACTTAGCGACCCAGAGACCCTGTCTCCAAATAAAATATAGAAAAGGGCTAGGGAAACAGCTGAATGTGACACCCTGGGTTCAGTTCTCAGCACCACAAAAAAATACATTTTTTTCACTGTTAACCTCAGACACATCCTAACCTCTACTGGAATAATTCATGCAAAAGAAATTTATTTTAAAATATCTAAATAGATGGGTATCCAATGCATTATTTTCTTGCCCTTGTAGAAAAGTAACTACGATTTCTAAACAAATGGCAGAAATTAAGTAAACTAGGTTTCAGCCTAAACAAAAATTTTCACCTTAACTCAAGATTCTGGAAGTGTGATTTAATACTACTAAATTTAACTCAATAGCAGGCAAAAGTTACTCTCTAGGAGGCAAAGGTAAGACTACTCATCAGTGTGCATCAGAATAACATCATTGCAAATTTATTGAAGGGGAATTGACTAGTTAATAACAGATTTAATTAAAGTGTTGCAACCCATCAAACGTTTACCCCTATATATTGTGGCTGATCAATCAGAGATCTGCTGGACGAACTTTTCCATGCACTGAGGAAAGTGCTGCATTTCTAGGGACTCAGAAAAAAATGACTTGCCACACACCTAACCATAATTGGTCAAAAAATTGTCCTTTGAGTTAAAATACATATGATTCAGTCTATTCATATTGAATTCATATATTGGAAATACGATAATAAATAGCAAATAGTTTTATAATATTACTGTAACCCAGGCACTGTTATACTGTTACAAGAATCATACATTGGGCTGGGGATATAGCTCAACGGCACAGCACCTGCCTGGCAAGTGCAAGGTCCTGAGTTCAAACCCCGGTACCAAAAAAAAAAAGAGCGTCATATATTAAGGTCAGAACACTATAAGGCAGGTACTACTCTTATTCCCATTTTACAGATAGGGAACTGAGGCATGGAGAAAGAATATAATGTACTCAAGGTCTCATCAGTAAGAAATGGCCAAGCCTGGGATGAACACAGGCAGTCTGCCTATCCAGGCTTCACACTCAGTTTCTGTGCCATACAGGGCCTCCACTAAGTCTGGACCCTTAATTCGGCCTCAGTAGCCTCCCAGTAGCAGCATCAGAAACAAAGGCTTGCCTTCTGTGGTCTGATTGCTATCATAAGCACCCTGAAATCTGAGGACTCAAGGAAACCTCACAAATTCAAACTAACTGCAGGGAAGGTAGTTGGCTGAATTAAGGGAACTTGTATTATGAAGCATTTTAGGGTATATTAATTTGGATAATTCCAAATGTGTATAGCACCTTCAACCACAGGTCATTAAGTATGTCAGGTATAGGTTTCAAAAGCCTGCTTAAATAAATAGATAAATATATTCGCATATGCTATGTCATATGCCAGAATAAGAAAATTAATTTAACACATTCTCTACATTTCTACTTTGGAGTATTCATTTCTTCTGCAAACCATTTCTCTCTCAAAAATACCAAAATTAGGGCCGGTGAGATGGCTCAGCGGCGTAAGCGCCTGCCTTGCAAGCGCGAAGGCCCGAGTTCGACTCCCGGATCCCACATACGAAAAAGGGGCCGGTGATATCGCTCAGCGGCACGGGTGCCTGTTGGCGCGCGAGGTCCTGAGGTCGTCCCCCCGGTACCCACAAAAAAAAAAAAAAAAAAAAAAAAAAAAAAAAAAATACCAAAATTAGCACCAGCTCTGAATTAGTGGAAGATGAATTAATGCTGCATTAGTGAGATTATACTGCAACAATTATGGTCAGTCTGAATCTCTAACCTAATCCATGAGATATTGCTACCCTGCAAAATACACATCACCTATGTTACCTCACATTTATATGTCCCCTTTGACATAGCCAATGACAACACTACTCACATTATGCTTGAATCAGGTGGCTAGGTAGGGTACATTCTCTCTATTGTATTCTCAAAAATGCAATACATTCTCAAAATACATTCACTGATTAACTCAGCCTTTTATCTGCCTTTTATTCCCTTTCTTGTATGTTTGTTTAATTAATTTTTGCCTAATCATTGTTTTTCATCTAATACTTCAAAGAGCAGGTGTATCTGACACACTTGGATACCCTCTCTTCTTCCTTTTGACAAAGGCCAGAATCTGTATCCACTCTTCCCACATAGGACATAGGGTTAATTCTAACTAGGGCCAGCTTGTGATTGACTAAGACACGGGAAAGTAAGCAAAATTCAACTACAAGTTTTCTGGCACATTTCTCCACTCTTGAAAAGATGTAAGACAAGTGAGAGGGGCTCTCCCTGCTTCCACTGGATGTTATTGTGTTTAGATGTGGTTCCTGGAACTGCAGCAGCTATTTATAACTATGAGGTTTCTGCCCTGGTGTGGGCAGAAAGAAGGACCTGGACTGAGGATGATGTCAGCGAGCCATCAACTTAACCAACTACAGAAAATCTCTACTTACAGAGTTCTAGTTGTATGAAATAATAGCTGTCCTCCTTGGTCTAGCAAGTTGAGTTTTCTATTGCTTAAAGCTGGAAGTATCTAAAGAGGACAGAAGGAAATGTGACTGTATACTTCACTTTAATTCAGTTGTTCAAAATATATTACTTATGCATCCGTTAACCCCTGGTATTGTTCTAGAACCTAGGGATAGAGCAATAAATAGGCAAATCTCTGCCTTTATGTAGACTATGTTCTAGTGGGGAATTTGCCTTGTGTAATGCCTTGTACACTTAGTATGCCATGAAGTGGGAGAGAAGACACCCATTGCTGGCAGAATGGGAAGAACACTGCGTTTATCGTGCATCAGGACACCTGTCAAAGGCTGTCTCATGTAATCACCAAAGTCACATGGTGAGGGCATTGTTAGGGTTCCCATTTTGCCAAAGAGGATGCTGGAACTCAGAGATCACAAAAGGCACAGCCAGGATGAGAAGCCAGATCTGACAACAGTCCTGAAACTCTTTCAGCCCTCCTGGCCCATTAAGCCAGCAGGGTAGGGAGTGGGTCGCAGTGGCAGGGCAACAGAACACAGAGCAGATGTATGTGTGTCCTGAAAGGATTGTAAACAGGACAAGGCAGTAAAATTCAAATGGATGGACATCTGGCCACTGTGAGATAAACACTCAGAGCTTTTGATGAGCTGGTAGCAGGGCTAGGAGGAGTGAAGCTGATGCCCTTAAGGGTCTGTGATTTCCTGGCCTGTCAGCTCCATTCCAGGCTTTCCTGCAAGGGTTGGGGTGCACAAAACATAGAAGACAAAAACAAAGCACTCCAGACCAGACAGGCTGATAAAGAGGAGGTGCCTCATCACTGAAGAGCTGTGTGTTTTGCAACAATAATAAGTAAAGGAATCCTTCCAAAAACTTCTGCTTGGGTGCTACTTAGTGACATAGTAATGGCGGCTTCCATTTATTGGGCACTTGATACATGCCAGGCAGTGTGTTAAACTCTTTCTCAGAAGATCACATTATTAAGTTAATTCTATTGTCATTCCTATTTTTACAGATAAGGAAACCAAGACACAGAGAGTTTGAGAAATTTGGCCCAAGGTCTCAGAACAAGTAAGGGGTAGAGTCGGGGTTTCCACCAAGTCTGTCTCTTAACTATGGTTATACATTTCCTGCTACGAGGATTTTTGGAGTTTCAAGGCCCCTGTGCTTGCATACTCCCTATGACATAGGGCATGCTTTTCAGCTACCCAAGGCAAAGGACCAGTGTGCTTGCTTATCTGCCTGTTTTGTCCACTTCACTTGGACTGATACAGAGTCCTAATATGGCAGAGATCCCCATGTAAGACTCACACCTGATCTGCTCTATGTCCTACAAGACCACCCCTTGACCACTACAGTACAGCAATATACAATCAGTAGAAATTTCCAAACCTCCTTTCAGTTTCTATATTTGCCTCATGGTGGACCAGCAGCAGACAGTGCACAGAGGCCACTGGCTCAGACCACAATGCTCTCAGCACTGAGCTAGGACACTTAACCTACAGCTGCTTCATGCCAGAGAGGCAGGAAGGACAATTTAGTGATGAGAGTTTGTATGTACAGATCTATCTCCAAGAAAGAAAGCCCAACATTCAAAAATCCAAATGAAACAGACACAAAAGGAAGGAAAGAAGGTGGTTTACAGAGCCAAAATAGCCTTTATTTTTTTTTCAGTACCGAGGATTAAATCCAATGCTACACCTCCAGCATTGGATTCCCTTTTCCTCTTTCTTTCTTTCTTTCTTTTTTTCTTTCTTTCTTCCTTTCTTTTTTAATTTTCTTTAGACAGGGTCTTGCTAAGTCCCTGAGTTGCCCAGACTGGGCTCAAACATGTGCCCAGTTTCCCTGAGTGCTAGGATTACAGGTATGTGCCACCACACCCAGTTCCATATTATAAATCAGAGATGCAGTTGTCAAAAAGTAGAAGAACAAATAATGGTAATAATTTTAGTGAAAATATTCATTGGAATAGTACATTCAGAGCCACTGGAGGACACATGACTCACATTGGGCTTCCATAATAAATACAATATATTGGGTGGCTAAAAAACAGACATTTATTTTTATCTGGAGGCTGGAATCCCAGATCAAGGACCTATGGAGGTGGTTTCTAATAAGGTCTTGCTTCCTGGCTTGCAGATACCTCCTCTGGTGTCTTCACCAGAGGACACAAATTGTATCCAGTAAGAGTCTCACCCTTAGGACCTCATTTTACCTAATTCCATCCATAAAGGCCCTGCCTTCCAAATACAATGACACTGAGGACTTAGGTTTCAATATATGAATTTTGGGGAGACATAATTTATTCCATAGTGGAGTGGTGGTTATTAAAGAAGTTTTAATAGGAAAAATACCTATAACGTCTAAAAGAAAATAAGATAAGCACACAATTATATATCACTGTATGATCTTACTTCTAAACACATCAAAATCTACTATTAAGAAAAGGCTTTATGTAAAAATCTTGTCCTTAATTGCAAATTGGCACATCATTTTAGTTAGCAGCTTTCACAATTTTTTTTTTTTTTTGGTGGGTACCGGGGGGTCGACCTCAGGACCTCGTGCACCAGCAGGCGCCCGTGCCACTGAGTGATATCACCGGCCCCTTTTTCGTACGTGGGTTCCGGGAGTTGAACTCGGGCCCTCGCGCTTGCAGGGCAGGCGCTTAAGCCACTGAGCCATCTCAGCGGCCCTCACAATTCTTTTTTCATAGTGTACTTATCCACTTTACTTATCTAAAAAACCTGTTATAAATCCATTCTCACTAAAGTGTAAATGGCCCGGTGTGACACATGCCTGTAGTCCCAGCATTCTGGAGGCTGAGGCAGGAAGATCACTGTGAGTTCAAGGGCAGCCTGGGCTACATGGTGAGAATCTGTCTCAAAAAAAAAAAAAAAAAGAAAGAAAGAAAGAAGACAGAGAGTGTGTATAAATGATTGATAACATTTATAATATCCCAGGAAATATTTGCCTTTTAATGGGAGACAATGTTAGGAATTCATTGTCAGATTGTAGTTGTTAGCTATGCAATAGTACTTCGAAATCAGGCATCAAATGAGGCTTTTTGGAACCTCAGACGTTATTTGGTACAAGTCTCCCAAGTCTGGCCCTAGCACTTCTCTTTGCAAATGAGAACACTAGAGTCTGCCTATCATGAGACCAATCCATGAAACCAAATAAATACATGGCTGCCTCATTCATCCACTTAGGAGCTGTATATGAGGAATCTCTTAATTACAGTATTTAGGATTTAAAACTCATCTACTTCCCAAGAGAATTTTAAAACATTTAAGAAAGTTAAAGTAATTTTGTTAAAAACAGAATAGAATCAGTTTACAGTGGCCAAAAGATAAATATAAGTATGTTACTGCAGTGGAACAATGAATTCAGTTTCTCTCCCAGGGTGTAGTATTATTTTTTAGCAATAAAAACATGCAAATTGATTTTATCCCCCCAGCACTCCCCACAGTAGGTGTTCAAAATGAACAAATTTAATCAAAGGGTACCAACTTTAAGGAAATTTGAGGAAATCAATACCCAAATTACAAAGTATTCCGTAAATTCCAAAGTAATAGTTTCTTCTGATCATCACTTTATTTTTCCGCTAAGCCATTTAAAGCCTGAAGTACATTATGTGTTATCGCTTTATAATGTATTTAGAACTCAACAGACTTCCTTTCCCCTCACCTCCCCATCGGATGCTCCACATAGGTCAAATTTGGTGTCAAGCAAATTAAAGTGTTATTTTATTATACAAAGTAATTGTTTCTGTATTAAAAGGCCATTATGCTGAATCGGTTATGTTGGTGATTATGCCATTAAGAATGTGGGGCTAACTATCAGTTAAGCTGAATGCCCATGTTTGTGAAAAGCTCCTTTAAGCTCTCCTATATGTGGCAAATCATTCTTAACTGGGTACTCCAAATGGTCTGGGTACCTCAGATGTATTTTTCTAAGCCATTAACACATTGAAGCCCTTTCCCCAACTCCCCAGTCGATTATTAATTAACAGGGTAAGAAGAAAGAACCAGGCCTCCCATTGTGATGTGGCTGGGACTAACCTTTGAGCCATGATGGTGCTCAGAATCAGCCAGCCATCAGAGATAGATCTCTTGTTCACATCAAATGTGCTACAATAAGAAGTGGAGAGGAAAGGGGTTGTTTGAATAGTGCCTTTAGTAAAAGCCTTTAAAAAAAAAAAATCTGCGGGATATGAACACTTCCTTGAAAGCTTCAAGGAATGTCAACATCATTTAGGAATTCTGAGGCAAACTCATTAACTTGGTCTTTAAGAAGTTCCCATATTTGATACATTTGGTAATTCAATGCTTACAAATCCTGCTGGGTTTCCTCTTTTACAGATGTGGGGAGAGACGCTTAGAGAGAAGAATCTACCCAAACCCTCATGGCATCTTGAGAGCTATCTCAAAGGTCCAAATGAGTTTGTCTCTAAAACACAGGCTCCTATCAGACCAACTCCCCAAAACACAACAACCCAGCTTCAAGCTTACATTTTGCTCCGGGGGTAACTTTCCTCAGCACACACCTAAAAATAAACCGGTTAATTATAAAGCAATGAAACTCTGTAAAATTCCCAGAAATAAACACGCAAAATCTATTTGTGATACACACATGTATGCACACACACACACACAAAGAACCCTGTCTTCATTTCACATAAGGCTGAGAATCTTGAAGAATTCTTCCCAAATTAACCTAAAAATTTATTCAAATATAAATTATATAAATTATACAATTCTAATGCCAATTCCAACAGCATCTTTTTGAAACTTTGAAAATTTATTCTAAAGTTCATCTAGAAAACAAACATTTGTAAAAATTCTTAAAACAAATAGAAATGTGACCCAGAAAGTATACATAGACATTCAGTACGTAGTCAAAGGAGCATTTTATATCAGTGGGACTAAGATAAATTATTCAAGAAATGGTCTTGAAAAAGTTAGCTAGCCATTTGGAAAAAAATAAATAGAGCCAGATCCCAGCCTAATTCTTTATACTGTGTTAAATTCCAATGTGATCAACAATTTAAATGTAAAAATTGGAACAGTAAAAGTAATAGGGAAAAACAGATGAAGATTTTTATTACCCAGGGAAAAATGACAGCCTTTCTTATTACGAATCAAAGGCCAGAAATGAAAAAAGGGAAAGCTTGATAAATTTTATTTCATAAAAAAATGTAAAGCCTTTATAAGTTTAAAAAAAAAGACAAATGATAATCTCGTGAAAATATTTACAACAAATATGATTTTTAAAGAGTTACTATCACAAATCTTTAAAAGGGTATATAAAATCTTTATAGACTAACATTGTTTAAATTTTTTACAATGAACATAGAATATTTTTCTATTGAGAAGAATAATAAGGCTGTTTTTATTTTTAAAAGAAATATTTGTTAAACTACACTTACTTCTTCTAGCATATAATTCTCAATACTTAAAGGAACCAAACAATAAGTTTAGTCGCACATTATTAACCCCTAGACACAGGGATTTTCAAAATTGGATGTGTTTAAGAATTGCTCAGGGACATTTTATTGTTGATTTTGGGATAGAAGAATTTGCCTTTCAACTGTAATGTACCAAGTGTCTTGGTGTTGAGTCTGCTAACTTCACTTTGAAAGCTACTGCAGTAGCCCATAGAAGCACTTCGGGAGACTACCTCTGAATTGACCAGGAGACTCAGACATACACAGGGCTTCTCAAAACAGCTACAAAAACCACTGAAGAATTGCTGCCTTTGACACATAACTTTGTTGGCCTCTTTAGAGCTGATGCTAAAATGCTGCTGAATGAACTTATTATCTAGCTTTTTATCATCAGTCTCTTAAACTTTGCTCCAGGAAAATAATTCCAGGAAATGACACTGAATTCTCTGCAGCTCTGTGGTATGAAGTATGGTGGCTGGGTCCTTAGCTGAGTGACTCTTATAGGAACTCAATCTTCTGTGTGCAGTTTCAATGTCATTTACCAAAAATGCCACATGCTTTTTAACATGGAAAAAAACATCTGATTCTTTCTTGGAATTTTCCCGCTTCACCATTACAATCTGGTCTTCCACAAACTTGGAGTGACCTTTGCAAGTTTTTATTAGCCTCTTCTTCCTCAGTTTCCACCCAATCTTAGGAGCTTCCCAGGCTTTAAGTGTTGAGACACTAGTACAGTTCATTAGGTGCACGTTACTCAAAGCTATCTTGTTAGATGAGAAAATTAAAATTCCAAGTTAATTGATGACAAGTCTGTATTATGAGACATCTTCCAATATTTGGGTTTTTAAAGGACATAAAGCTTTAAAATTTATTATTTTTCCCTAATTGTTTCCATTTTTTTTTTCTTTTAGTGACATGAATTAGATCCTATCACCTACATATTTAGGCTTACATCATTTCTCTTTTCATACATAGGTATTAACATACTAAATTTTAAAAAATCCTTTAGTGGGCTGGTGATATAGCTCAGTGGCATAAGCACTTGCCTGGCAAGCACGAGGTCCTGAGTTTGACTCCCAGTACCCGCATATAAAAAAAAAAAATCCTTTCGTGTTTAACATTAGATCCTTCCTTCCTTCCTCTCATTCGATTAATCCTTATTGGGCACCAGGATATGGTTCCATTACCAGTGTTCTTTGTGTCCATGCTAGACCATGGGCACATAAGTACTTTCTGAACAGTTAATTCCGAGTAATATAACTTTCTTCTTTTCCAAGCTTCTCTAAGAAGGAGTCAAATTCCACAACTGCAACATAGCTACAGAAGTATCAATAACTACTCAATAGTCAGTAATTTTGGTAAAGGCCTTGAAAAAACTTCAGGGTGATGTCTTACCAGTTGAGGACAAACAGCATTATTTTCTTGTTTTTAAAAATTTCTTTTTGTAAGCTTATGCCTTCCTTTTTCTCAGTTGTTTTTTTGAAACAGGGTCTCACTATGTAGTTCAGACCAGCCTTGAACTCACTGTGTAGCCCAGGCCACCCTTGAACTCAGCCTCCTGAATGCTGAGCCTGTAAAGGCAAGCGTGCATCACCACACTCAGCTAAACAGCATTACTTTCATCTGAGCTTGTGGCTTCAAATGGAAATTCTTGGCTCTCCAGGTCTTCCCTTGTATAGAAATACTTATGTTTCTTGACACCGGTGATATGTATGACATATTCTGCAGCTTCTCTACTTCATACTGGTTGAGGGACTTTCTTCTTCACGATGACCAAAGAATAATCTTTACGAGTAGATGATTGACAAAAGATTCTCATGTCTACAAAGACTAGAGGTCCCAACAGTTCTGACAATAATTTGATCATTCTTGCCAAAGGTAATGAGGGATTCATGGAAAGTCCAAGCTGACTTCCAAATGAATTTTATGTAATTCTCCCAATATTTTAGACTCAGAGTTGTCTAAATTGTATCTAAGGTTATCTAGAAGAAAACAAACTAAACACAAGCAGACTACCCATAGGACAAAACATGTGCCATAACATCTCTCATGATCAGGGACTCACCCGGGAAATGAGTTTGTGAAATTCTTTAATTATTGAAGAGGATTGTCTTGCCAGCCCTAGGAGTTACTGTTTGCAGTCTTAAATTTTACAAAGGAAACCAAGAAGTCAGAGGAGTTCAGCTGAAAGTTCACAGAGTCCACCATCCGTCTCATATGTTGATACTGAGAATTTCCAAAATCGCTTCCTATGAGACCATCCCATACACGGAATCCACAGCAGAGACCTCCAGCGAGGACTCCTGCCTGAACTAAATGTGATATTTTGTTGGTACGGAGCAAGGCCTGCCCAGTGAGAATAAAATCCTAATTTTCTCAGAACTGAAAGGGCAGCAAACAGTTGTTGACAATATGAAGAGAAAGAACTACACCTTCTCAACAAATATTTGCCGAATAAGGAATTAATGTGATCTAATTCCAATTCACCCATGTTGATAGGCTATTACCAAAATTCAACTGATCTCAGTGTGATTTGAGGCTCAGTCATTTTTTATCTTGACTAACAGGACTTCCTACTTTGTAGTCTGACTTCTACACTTCAATGCATTTATCAAAGCCTCAGGGCTGAACTCTCCCCATAAAGCTGAGCAGAGAACTTCACGGGGAACATTCACTCTCACATATCAGAAGTGTTCTCTGTGATCAAATGCCACGTTGGCCTGGAGTAGGAAAATAGGCACACAACTGTGAGTTGGAGTGTATGATGGTTAACTGGCAATGTGTACCAATATTTAAATGTCTGTCTTTTTGTCCCAGTGTTTTTCTACTGCTAAAAACTTATCCTATGAGCATACTTATGCAAATTTATAAATGAAAAGGCATGAGAATATTCATTGCAGGGATGGTTGAAATAGAATGCATTTAAAAATTGTTATATCCATACCCCAGAATTCCATAAAGTTGTTACAAAGTATGCATCAGACACAGGTGTCCCTGAGGAGAGACCATTCAATATACCATTAAGAGAAAGTACAAGACATTGCAAACTAATGTTGCCCTCAATCTACTTGTGTAAATAAAGAGTAGAGGCATGCATGTGTATATGTATAAAAATTACTGGAAGAAGCCAGGCATGGTGGCACACACCTGCAATTCCAGAGCTCTGGGAGGCTGCGCAGAAGGATCAAAAGTTCAAGCCCACCCTAAGCAATTTAGCAACTTAGGGAGACTCTGTCTCAAAATAACAAAAATTTTATAGGGCTGGGGATGTAACTCAGTGTGAAAGCCCTGGGTTTAATCCCCAGTACCACAAAAATAATTTTTTCCAGAAGAATATACAAAAATATTAATAGTGGTTGTACCAGTGGATAGCATAGAAGTGAGATAGGGAAGGGAGATAGAATTTTATCTTTTATTTCATACAGTTCTGCAGTGTTTGAATTCTATTACTATTATATATATTACTTTTATGACTTTTAGAAGTATTGTCCATCCTCTTACTATATTCTTACATTATCTATTCTAGTTTCAGCCACAAGATTTCCTCAGAACTAAGTTACTTGTTTTATATTAGTTCTCTCTCAAATGCATGTTTCCCAAGTTTATCTTCCCCAAACCACTATTTTCACTTTAAATATGACCTCACCTGTGTCTTGAGCTTATGACTAACTAGATATAACTACCAGTACTCAGATCCCTCCAATCCAGGTAGTAGTATACAAAAAGTTCATGTGAGGAGAACAAAATGACAATTAACTGCATCAGTCACAACATCAACAAATATTGGCAATGCCACAGTGTGATGATGCAGGAGGTCAAAGACCACTGTGCCCTGCACTGAGAGTCACAGTGCAACTTATCTGGGGCAGTTCTGGTTGTGCCATTAGGACCATGAGTGCTCTGATCTCAAGATAATGCCATTATCCTCGGATCATTGCCACCATAGACCCAAATGACTCCAGTCTGTCGTGTCAATGTGTATTCAGGGAGTCTTTACCACATGCATCATTGGCAAGCTGCAACATAACAGCCCTGTAGGAGCCATGGCCATGTGTGGAATCAGTGTACACTCAGGGACTCCACCATGCCTGGATCATTTGCAGCGCATCATGTCAATGCATACTCCGGGACCCCTTACTCCTCAGCCTCAAGTGCTGAGGCCCAATGTACCCCAAAAATACTCATGAAATAGTTGTTACAGTGCATACACAGTATTCACTTTTCTAAATGGCATGTCAGCAAGTTTAGTGTGCAACAAATAACTCCTAAAAGACACAAAACACTCCTAGAGGCCCAACTTCACACACGGATGGTTGGCCCAAGGAATTGTGGCATGGCTGTGGGAAAGTGCGAACAAAGGAAGAACAGACAGTTTTACCACATAAAGCACCGCCTCTGCTCAGGATTTTTCATATAAAGCCAACTACTTACTAATTATTTTCCTGGGCATCTCATGCCTAAGATCCAAAGGCCTTCCTTGTCTCTGTCCCAAAGCATCTAGAGAGCCAGGTGAGAAGGCAGGGTTAGAGCCAGAAAGCTCCTCGGGTCTGCGTTCTCCTCGCCAGCGCTGTCCAACACGGAACACGAACCACATTTTACGTTATTTGTAGCCACATTTTCTGAAAAAGTAGAAAGAAATGTTTGATTCTAGTACTATATTTTATTTCACTCAATATACCCAAAATAGTATTTAAATAACCAGTCAATACTTTAAAGTAATTAATGAGAGGGTTACATTCTCCTTTCCATACCATACCGAGTCATCTTGGTAACACAGGGTGCGTTTTCCACGCGGAGCGCGTCTCCGTGTGCAGAGCATCTCCATGTGCAGAGCGTCCCCGTGTGCAGAGCGTCTCTATGTGGACCGGCCACACTTCCGGTGCCAGGTGGTCAGTCCTGTCCCGGTGGCTGCACAGCCGAGAGGCCTAGGGAAATGAGTCCTGGAGCTTAATGCTCATGTCTCCCTTCCATTACCTAGCTCACGGCAAGTGTGTGTCTGTCTTTCCACCTCATTTCCTTACCAGCGCTGCGACAGCCTTTTCCTAGCAGCCTGAGTGGATGGGCACGTTTAGGCTTTTACAATCATAAAAATGAGCACAAATATGTATACAGCAAGAGGGAAGAAAACGACTTCAGGCCCCTGTGATAATGCAGTATTAGGTCATCTTTCTTGGAAATGGCGCTGCAGAGGAGAGGAGGGGCTGGCTGCGGGGAGAAGGGAAAGAGAGGGCCGCAGGGCAGGAGGGTGAGGGTGGTGGCCTCGCTGCCACTGAAAGTGCCGCCCGCAGGGCAAGGGGGTCAACCCTCTCATCTCATCTCGTCTCGGGGTTCACTGGCGGTCACCAGGCCCGCAACGGTCCTTGGTGTCTGGGGTTGAGACTTGCCAAACACACAAAGGGGGAGGGAGGAGAGGAGAGGGAGACGGAGACAAAGACCTGGCGAGCCGGGGAGGCGGGCGCGGGAGCGGGGCGCCGGCGGCTGTGGGGGAAACGGGGCGCGGAGGCGGCGGGGCTCGCGGGACGGTCGGGGCGGGGGCCGGGGTGGGGAGGGCGGGGGTGGGCGAAACGGGCAGGTCGATTTGAATATCAGGCTCTGCCACACTCGGGGCGCCGCTGACAACTTCATTACCTCCGCGTATAAAAATGACTGCCGGGGAATGCAAATGGCTCGCGCGTCGCGGCCGCCGCCTCGCTCCCCGCGGGCTGAGGGGAACCGCGCGCCCCGGGCGCGGACGCGCGCTGAGCGGGGGCGCGCGCGGCGGAGAGGGGGCGGCCCGGACAGCTGCGAGCTAAGATTTGCTGTCAGTGTGAACCCGGTGCCTTGCCTCTTGACTCTGTCATACTACTAATGCTAGAAAGACCAGAATACAGTAGTAGTACTCGGGTGGGTGCCATGTGTAACCTTGAACCCTGATGGGAAAGGTTATTCCCCCTGGTCCGGGTCCGCTGCCCAGGTGTACGGTGATCAACTTGGATGGACGTAAGCATCCCTAGTGCCCCATTTTCCTCCACTGAGCAAGAAGGGAAAGAGAACATGCTGCTTGCTCCCTGTGTCCCCGAGGCCATCCTGTCCTGCTGCCACCAGGAGGATGCTGAGGCACCGTGCTGGACCCGCCTCTCCAATCTCAGGCCTGGCTGAGTTCCTCATAAGGAAACTGAGGCAAGTCGTGTGCAGATGGACAAGCAGTCTTTACAAGAGCTTTTCGTCTTTGGCACAGAGATAGAGGGGGGCACTCCTCGGCAGGAAGTCACCTTCACCTTGTGAACTCCTGGAGGGAAGGAGCTAGGTCCTTTTCTTTAATAACAGCAGCAGCGCAACAACAGTTATCAGACTCACATTTGAAGATGTATTAATTGCAAGACACTGCCAATTGCTTTACCTACACTACTTTTGTCACAACAACCCTACTGCTGTCCTGGAAACTGAGGGTTAGCTAAGCCTCGCCAGGAATCCAGGGTAACCTAGCTAGGAAGGGGTCTGTGCTTTTCACCACTCTGAGTATCTCCTTCTGGGTCCTTCTTTCAGGTCATGCTGTGGTTCTGCACCCCTGTCCCCTAGCCATTCCTCCCTCTCCCACCATGGCCAGGAATAAATCCTAGGTGTTCTAAATCTGCTACAATCAACCCTTTCTCATGCCCAGGGATTAGCTTGAAAAGGAGTGAGACCATTCCTGGCTAAGACCACGTGAGGGGACATTTGCAGGGGAGTCTAAGAAAGACTTTCGGTCTTTAAACAAGAGACCCTGAAGCAATTCTCCTCCTTCTCACTCCCACCTGGTAACTCAAAGCTAGGCAACAAAGCTTCCCTTTGTGGAGACTGCAGAGGTGAGGGCAATGGAAGTGAAGGTTAAAGTCTAGAAAATCCACATCCTTCCTTTATCTCTACCCGTGATGAAATCATACTGTTCCATGTTGATTCACAAATACATTTAAGGTTAATTCCTTTGGGGAATAAGAAAAGGTACAAAGAAGTAAACAAAACCCCAGAAATTCAGTCCTGTCTCTAGCCCCACTCTGTTTCCATCTCTTCATCAGAAGGTGTGAGTTGCTGGGCACTGACAAGGAATCTCCCAGCATACTGCCAGCTTCTCCTCCTGGCACTGGCCTCTGGCCTCATCCAGGTTCAAGGCTCTAGGCAGATTGCCCCTTCTTTGCTCAGGACAACATCTCTTTGCTACACAACTGGGCATCTCTTCCTTCTGGCAGCATCAGATCCCGCCTCCAGCTGTCCTGCACCCATACCCCCAGCCATCTAACCTTGACTGCTGTGAAATGCTGCTTACTGGCCTTGAGTCCTCTCTTCGGAGAACTTGCAACTAGTTTTGCACCTTTTGGAAAACAATGGCTGTTTTACCAGTCATGTACTAGGTTTTTTTTGACAACTTCTCTAAAACCAAACCCAAATTAGAATGGAAAATGGATTTTTATTGTTTAATTAAAATTATGCACATTTTCCATTAAAATATATAGAAACTATACAAAATAAGTATTACATGTTTTATTCATTCATCTGCAGTCAATAAATGGTGAGTGGCTCAAATAGCTCTGTTTCCCACTGCATGGAAGAGAAGCCCCAAGACCTTCAAGACCCTCCCTGGTCTGCACCTAACCCCAGGCTAGCCTTATTTGACTACCACCCTACATCCTCAAATCATACTGTTGTGTTTTCCTCCTATGACCTACTCTGCAGTTGGTGTTGGATGTACCACGTTTTATAAAATGCCCTTGAACTCTACCTCCAACTGTTCAAATACCATGGATCCTCCCAGGTCCAGACAAAATACCACCTCTTTCAAGAAACCTTCCTGTTCCTCATATACTATGACACTAAATATTGAGTTACTTATTTGTTCTCAGCAATATTTACCATGCGTTGTTTACTGACACCTGCATTCCTAAAATAATGCATATTTTCAATAATTGAAGGACTATTATTGTGCAAACAAGTGAATTGGGTGTTAAATATCAGAAGAATTGTTTAACCTCACATTGAACTCAAGGATGAGCTGTTCTCTTAGATGTGATAAAGCTTCTTATACTCTGTTTTTGTTACCATCATCTTAAGCAATAGGAAACCTATCTCTACTAACTTCACCGATGACATGTAATATTTCATGTAGGAAGTACAAAAGTGGCAGTTGTCAAGGTTGGTTGTGGCTTAAAATTTTTAATGTTGTCAAGGACCCAAGTTCTCATCTTTCCACTCTGCCATCTTCAGCTATTGACTTCATCCTTAGATAGTTCTCCTCAAGGTCTCAAATGGCTGTTATATTTTCCAGCTAATTTTAAGACATTACAAAAGCCAGGCAAAAAATGAGCTGTTCCTACCTTAAATTTCTTAAGAGTGGGGAAAATATACCAGAATCCCCTTAGAGATCTTTTCTTCATAACCCGAATCAGCCACAACTAGGTCATATGATTATCTCTAAATTATCACTACGAAAGGAGGTGAGATTATCATAATTGATGACTAATCAAGATTTACTCCTCATTTGCATTAGGGAGGGAGAAGAAAAGTAGGAGAGCAGAGGCTAGGACAGGCAGTGCCAAAGCAAAAACTGAATTTTGGCCAGTCTCCTAGTCATCTATTCCTGTGTATTAACCATCCCCAAGCTTAGTGACCTTAATACACTAATTCTTAATACACTTTAATACACACACCACATGCATTATATATGTAATTTTTCCAAGATTCTGGACTGGACTCCTAAGAAATAATGACTTCCGTAGGGTAGAAATTTTTTTAAATAATATATACTGATTTAGTCAATAGCAAGCTAATTGCTTGGATTCCACTGATAATTTTCTTAGGCGATGGTAAAATCACATTTGTTCTTTTGCTTTGTTTTTCCTCCTGAATAACCAGCCACATTTGGATTCCACATAGGATTTTTCCTTTAACCATATTAATGCCTGGCTGAATTAAGCTATTTTTGTCCCAAGTTTTTTTGTTTGTAGACATCTGAGAATTAAGTCAAGAGGATAGCAAATAATTCCTTTGACTTAAGTAATTTGATAACTGGATTATTAACCATTAGATTATTACCTTAATGAAAGTCTGTAAGTTACAGAAGAATTTGAAAACAATTTTCCCCCTATTTTTACCAAGGCAGGTAGGATAATTCTAACATGTATTCTTCATTTTGTAATATCACTTCCTTTTCCTAAATAGGCCTTCTAGATCTCTTTAATTTTTATATATGCAAGGTAAAAGAGTTGTTAAGTGGTGGCTCCAGTTAGACTCAGTCATTTACTTAAATAACATGTGGGTTCCCTTTTGCAGTTATATCTTCCATGTTCTAATAAATTTGTAAGTGCCTCCATAACAGTACCCCATCAGATGATGAATGTTCGTATAATAGTACTCTCTCCTGCTCTTTTTCAAGATGCCCATGGAACTGCTTGTACATAATCCAATTGTATGTCCAATACCAGAATTGCAGCCTTCTCCTTTTGATAGGTGAAGAAACTGAGGCCCTGGAGTTTGGAGAACTTTGTTGTAACACTAGTTAGTGGTAAAATAGGATCTCATTGTCTTATTTTCTAGTTGGTTGCCCCTTAGTAACTCAATGCTAATAGTGATTAACTTTAAGAACAGAAGTAACTCTAACCAAGTGATCAAGTCAGATACTCTAATGTGGAGTTGGTGCTCATCCAGGTCCCTGGGAGGACAGGATTTGCACTATGTCCTTGGGGACCAAAAAGCCCTCTAACCTCCAGCCCATCTTACCGAGATAGTCAATCTGCTGCTCCAACTCCACTCACAGGTACCTATGGTCTTTTCAGATCCCTGTTTTATTGTATGCCCCAGCATCCCACACAAACCCTCAAGGATGTACTTAATAAGTCGCTTCTCTCCCAGTCCCCCTTGGCCGGTAAAGAAAGGAAAATGGAAGAGCACGGCTGAGGATGCATTGCTGGCCATCTTTTCCCCTTCACAGTGAATTTAAGGCCAAATCTAGTTCAATCATAAGACTGGATTTTCAGCTCCCAAATGTTGGTTGAATTTTCCCCCCTTGAAATAATCATTTGGATTTAGAAGCTCTGAGGCCTCTGTTTTGTTGTTGTTGTTGTTTTGTTTTGTTTTTTCAGTGTGGAATTATTCCATTTGCAGCATTCATTCTCAGCTCATTTGTTCAAATCAGGCACTTCTAAGTACTAGAAAATAAAATGTTCTCCAATTCACTAATGTTTTAAAACCATTAAAGCACAATTTAGAAAAAGAAGCCTAACCACTACTTTTTTTCCTCTTCTTCCTCTCTTCTCTTTCTTCATCTTTGACCAACAAATGCTATAATCCACACTAATGAGGTAGACTGTGTTAAGAATTTTCTTCACTTAACATTTCTCATTATTAATAAATTTTGCACTGACAACTATAAAGTGAACACTTTGGATTTATGCACCTAAAGTAATTACATATGCCGCATGTATGCATTTCATTATTTACTTGACAGATTCATTCCTTGATATCATAAATAATTAAACAAGAATCAAATATTAACAATCAGATACATGCTAATTCTCCTCAAATCTGTAGAAACAAACTACATTTTTATCTTCAGTTCAACAAGCACTGATTAAAATTTCTTCATTAGGCAAATTTCATAAGCAAAGTTCTTGATCTACTTTTACTTTCATTGAAAATTAAGCCTGAAACAAATTATTCCAGGATTACTTCATGGAAAATAAATGAACATAACAGCATTTTTAACAAACCATTGGATTCATAATCTTTCACAAGCACTGCCGTGTCTTATATATGAAACATTAATCTGTGTGTTTGTTAGGAATTCCCAAATACAATTTTTATTATGAGCTAGAAGCCAGCACCATACTGGTTCCTAGTAGTATGTTACCAGGGATGTCTTGCCTCATAGGACAATAGTTTTAATCAAACAATTATTTTTAACTTGTTAAAGAATGATTTCTAGTCATTATGGATAAGGATATAACTCAACTTATTTGAGCTGAACATTTATCCTGAGGTCAAATTATAGTTGTTGCTTTTTCCACTTTAATGAGCTAGATTATTTTTTTATTCATGTATATCAGCATCTTCATTGATCAAACTATTCTCACATTTTATCAAATTTGCTTTGGTAGAGCATACCATACAATTTCATCATTTAAAAAATATTAAAGATTCATAGATAGCCACATTATTCATAATACAAGATTAATGCCAGGCTGACAGGTTTTTGTAAAGATCTGACGTTTTTTTCCTAAGTGCACACACCATATCTGTGTGAAATGTACCTCTGATGTTGCATATTGATCACTCTCTTCTCTTCTCTTTTAATGCTAAAGAGAGAATATTATAGAATGATTGTCAGGGTTAGTGTGTCTCTGACCTACACATGTACTATTAATAATTTATGAGCTGATTTGAAATACAGCATCAGGAAACAACTGAGAACACTGCCTCTGCCCAGAGTGACATAGACTGGGGGTTCACAGCATGTGCAACCACATTTTTAGGTTCTCTTTGTTTTTTTAAAAACCCTAGGGGGAAAAAAATGCTTCAAGTGCCAGAGTTAACTGAGTGGAAGGAAGCCATGCTTCTTCGTTAGAAATTTCAAGTACATTCATTTCTTTTTTTTCTACCCTTTCTACAACATGAGAGTTCTCTTTAACTATTTAATAAAGTTTTAAACACTAGAAAATCTAAATCAAATAATATGGAGGTATATATAACAAAGATCAGGTCTTTCTTCTTATATTCCCCATGCCTTCACACCCAGACGTTGTCTAGTGAGCCTTCTTTCAGACTCTTTTTCATGCTCAAAGACAGAGGAGGTAGGGAGAGAGCTCCTCACACTTGGATATTGTGCGGCACCTTGCTTTTTCTTCTCAACAACTCATAGAAGATAGTCTCCCATATCAACACATCCATCTATAGCTCATTTTTTAAACAATAGGGTGTTCCATTTTAGAGACGGATGATGGCTCATTTACCTATGCCCTCACTAATGCATTGTTAAGCTCTCTCAAATTTTTCACAATTAAAAAATAATGCCACCTACACTGAACATGCTTTATGAACTGGCTGACCTATTTCACTGAGATAGACTCATGCAAGTAGACTTGCTGCATCAATAACTGATTTTTAAAATCTCCTTAGCTCATTAATAGGGCAAAAATAAATAAATATCCTTATTTAGAATTTAAATAATGTACTATTTCATTAATAAACATTTAAGTGCATTTGTAAAGGAGTATACTTTTAAAACTTTAATAATGTAATTTAGAAAAAGATTTAAGTTTTAGTTAATTTTATGTGTGAGTAGCTTTATGCAAAAGTAAACTAAAGCCTAAAATATTTTAAATATTTTAACAATATGTCATTAAGCTACATATCTGTGCATATTTTTCTTTTTTATGTGGGTACCCGAGGTCGAACTCAGGACCTCGTGCTTGCCAGGCAGGCGCTTATGCCACTGAGCTATCTCACCGGCCCTGTACATATTATTTTTAACATCAGTGTCCAAAACAGCCAATCTCCATTCAAGCAGTGCTACATGTAACTAACACTTTAAAGTGTGCTTATAGAGATTGACAGTTGTTCAACTATGGAATAGTTTTCAAAACATATTCAAAGAATTTTATATTTGGAAACATTTCATCTAAGAAATCTAATTAAAAACAATGTGGTTTGTTTATTTGAAACCATCACAAACAATATATTCGTAAAATTCTCTGCTGTTGACCTAAATTGTCTGAAGACTTCTACAAACAGTGCAATAGTTACCCAGAGTGTCTGTCAAGTTCTATTATATGAACTAGAATATGCTTTCAGAAAAGATGCCTTGCATCCAATGACAAGCACTTCCTATCTGCTAGGACAGATAAAAATTGAAACATTGATCATTTCTTGCAGAGATTTTCTTTAGCAAGAAGATAAAAGGGAAATCTTGTTATGCCAAATGACTTACTAGTCAAAACTGGCCAGGACATTGAAACATGGAAACTAGTTAATGGTTTGTAACAAGTCAGAAATAAAGATGTTCAACCAAGAAAATGACATTAAGCAGCACTAGCTATAAGAGGAAAGAGCAGCCTGTCAGAATCATGAGAGGGCTGTGGTGACAGGTAGACAATAAAATGGGATGACACTGGTTCTTCTCAGTGGGGGCATATTCAACAGCTTTCTCTTGGGAGTTTCCATGCACTTCCTTTGTAGGGAATCTTTGCTCTAAAAATGGCAGCAGATCCCTTGGAGGTCTTATTAAAATTCCCCTTCTGTGTTATTAAGTGTGTTGAAGAAGGCAGGTGACAGTACCTGAACAGTTAATTTTTCACTGTATAAAGGAAAATGGGAACAACAGTCCCTCTAGTCAGGTAGCTGGATGGCTGACATTTCCAGTACTGTTGCACAGCAGGCATGGAGAAACAGGAAATGAGTCAGAGGGGAACAGCGGGCCACAACCCCACCTAAGGTGGCAGACAGCAGGAATCCACACAGAAGCAGTAGGGTACATAATGAATATTTCATATGCAGATTGCTATCCATTACATCTACAAATGAGTTTCAGATACTACTTTAAACCTCCATAGTGTAGAGTCTGATGGCAGCATTTAGATGAACATTATTTGCACTTTTAAGAGAAATGTTCTTTCATTCACTCTTTGGCACAAAACTGCAACTACGATATCTGCACTACCTCCCTCATTATAGACCATAAAGGAGAGGCTACAAAAGAATTAAAAGAAAGCAAGAACCCACTGATAGCCTAATGAGTTCCTTTATATCAATCATTTTGAGAACTGAATTTCTGTGTTATACAGAATAATGTTATCACTATTTATTACTAACCCTGTTCTAGTGTAAAGTGACATCATTTCATATGTCTATTTAAAGTGTTATATTACAACTAAACTAATTTTCTATAGTGTGATAGCTGTTAGAAGAGTCTTCTAAACCATTTCTTTCTTTTTTATTCTATTCCTAACATATTTTAGGCTGTATGACAAAATAAACATTTCATAGCCTTTTCTGGCTAAATTTTTTTCCACTATTGTCATTTCAACCAGTGGGAAGTCTATATTTTCTACATGGCAGTTCTGTATTTAAAATTATTTTTGCTATAGATTAGCTGTCCCTTAGCGAGCTACAAAGACAAAAGCTTAGCCTCTTTAAGCCTGTCTTGTTTGACAGCATGCAATATTAACATGAAATAAAAAGCAAATATTTGTTCTTTTTATACAAGCTGTCAGCACAAACTTGGGTTGTTTAGAAACCTATTCAGACAGATAGAATTTGCATTACCATGTGATATATGATAAAAGTTCAACAATAGTTAATATCAAAAATTATTTAGAATGGAAAAAATTGACATGCATTTTTAGAACCAAAGGTGATCATATTATTCCATTAATTATGCAATGTGCTAGCAATCAAAACTGTTTTGTTTATCCACTTGTTTAAGATGGCACGGGCTTAATTTTTTCTGCTTGCTTGCCAGAGTATTAACTTTAAGTCTACTGCAGGGATATAGGTAGAAGAAAATGTTGTTTGTTACCCTAAAAAGTTTCCAATTAAAATTGTTTTTCAGCTCTTCTCTCCAGGGAACTTTCTAATAGCTAATAGGAACATACTCTGAAGTCAGGCGAGCCGAGCATTCCTGGCATCACTGCCACCTAATCAGGGCCACAGAGTCACCACAGCCAGTTGCCCAACCAACTCACATGTCTGCTCAAGAAACCAAGAAATTGGTCATTTCTCAACATGAAGAACAATTTGCCAAAAGCACAGGGAGGTGTCACTTTCCTCTGGGATTTGTACTATTATGGCTATCAGGCTGGGGATAAATTTCACCCACCCCAGACCTACTCTGTTCTGAAACCACAAGGACAGAACTTATTCTGCTTCCTGTGGACAGTGTCCCATCTGCTGAACACACATTTATTACACAAACTCCATTTCCAGGAATAATACCTACTGGTATTAACAAGAAAATAGCATCTCTACAAGATTCCCTGAAAAGAAATCCTGTCAGTGCCACTCAGTCTACCTTCAAAGACAAGTCCTTGTAATTACTTTCTCCTCTTCATTGCCCTGTCTAGATAAAGCAACAAGATCAGGAGAACCTATCCATTTTCTCCGGATACCTTCCAAAATGCACATCTGCTTTGCAGGCTGGGATCAGAAATTTCATTATCTGTATTTGTATTAGTAATTCACTGCACAAAGAGAACGGGGGCAGAGGAGGAGAACAAGCATGGAAGCGAACATCAAACAGAGAATTGTATATATGCAAATGCTTGCAAATTTCTGCCAGCATTTCCCTATCTATAACCAAGCAACATGGAAGCCTATTCATCCCTCCAGCTTCTTTGCTGCCAAATGCCATTGTGGTTTTGGAGGAAAATATTCAGAAAATATTGAATTTTCAGTCACCGGGATGAAATCTAACTCAAAATCTATGACATCAAAGACTAGACGCATAAATAAAATCAGAGATTTTCTAGAAAGACAGGAGATAATGCAACCTCGTGGCTACACAGGGTGAAAAACAAGATGTTTTGTGAGAGGTTGGGGGGAGAGAATGATTGCAAGTAGCTCTTGAGCCCAACTGACAGAACTGAAATGTTGTCTCCTGTCTTTGAGGCTGTGTGTTTGCATAAATAGCCTGGGCAAGAAGGCATATGAAAAACTAGAAACAAGCATGGTAAAGAAAATGCCCCAAATTGAACTCATAAATACAAAGTGGTCACTTTCAAATGAATATGCATAGTGATTGAAAATGACAAGAATCCTCATGTATTTTCTTTTGTCTTGAAATCAATTCTTCCTAAACAATAATGGTGATAAAAAGTTTCATGACTTCCTTTAGTCATATGTATTTATTCTATTCACTGAAAATCAGTAGTAGTAACTCACACATTTATGTCTTTCACATACAATAATTCAGTGCATCCTCAAAATTGTGCTTAGAAGTAAAGACAGTAATATCTATTTTATACATAAAAACCTGAGACTCAAAAGTTCAAAATTATATACTCAAAATTACATAATTAATAAGTAGCAAGATTGGATTCAGACGCTCCTGATTGACTCTGAATTTCAAGCACTATCACACTGCTACGGTTCGAACATCGCCTCCAAAACTTCTTTTGGAATTCAGTTGCCATTCTGACAATATTAAGAGGCGGGCCTTTAAGAGGTGATTCAGGCAGGAGAGCACCAGCCTTGTGAATGGATTAAGGCTGTTACCATAGGAATGAGTTAGTTCGCTCATGGGAGTGAGTTAATGAGAAGTAAGCTCCTGATGAGAGGGTGAATTTGGTCGTTTCTCTGTCTCATGAATGCTCACTTGCCCTTCCACCATGTTGTTTTACTGGTTAATACCAGTATTGTAAGCCAAATAAACTTTGATTGTTTATAACTTACCCAGGAGCAGACAACAGATGAGGACACACACCATCGTACTGCACTACATTCCCAAAGAGACTTCACTGCAGATGTAATAGTCTTGGCCATCGGCATCTCTCTGCAAATTTCATTCTACTTTTGTTCACAAATGTTGCATTTGCTGAAAGTGCAGGCGTAACCCTCACCGTATTTGCTCAGGAGATCTCTACTCGATGTCAACATTTGGATTTTACTACAGCATAGAAATGCCCTTGATCTTTCCTTGAATAATTTAATTTCAATCTCTATAACCTTTTTCAAACCTCTCCCCTCAAATTCTGTAACCTCAAGGGTGGCATTCTTTCCTTCCTGGGCACATGGCTGCCCAGCCTTGCTTATGGCTAGATGTGCTGTGTGACAATTCTTACCAAGTGATGTGGTGACGTGTACAATTTGGAGGCTATAAATAATACCTGTTCTACCACGTGAAGATAACTGGTGCAGCCGTGTAATGGGCACCCTGGAGATATGGGGATGTGTGACACTGCATTATCCCCACATTTGTGTTCGCTTCAAAATTCTTTTTTGGGAAATAAAAGTTGCTTGTGCCAGTTAGGATCCTTCTCTCCTTCTTACTGATAGAGAGGAGGCTGAGGACCAATCTTAGAAAGTACACATTGCCAGTGGCAGAGCCACTCCACAAGCCTGGGTCCTGGAAGACTTCTTGGATCCAGCCTTGCTCACCTGCCTTGGAGAGTTACATGAGATAGAAATTGATTTCTGCCACCCCCTCCCCAAGCAATTGCAATTTGGGGACTCTCTGTTACAGGTTCAATGTTCTCCAGGTAACTCTACCTCCGTATTTATTTCCATTCTATTTCACAATAGGCTCCCTTACTTGACCAGACAGTATAATCTCCCCTGCCTTCACCAACCCTTTACTTTTTCTCTGACTCTCTTATCAGGGAGCACAGTGTTAGAACTCAATAAATGTTCACTATGGTTACATTTTTTGTTGTGGAGTTCAAGCTGAATCTCAAGCTCCATAAATATCTAGACTCCACTAAAACAACCTTAAATTAAATTGTTCACCATACAGCTTACCGTCAAAACCTTTACACAAAAGTCATATTTGAGTTTGGAGACCAATTATTTAAATTGTTATGGATGAACTTTTGATTCAGAAAAGTACCATAAATTGTTGTACTGAAACTTAGGATGACATAGTAAGGTTGCAAACATTTCAACTACAAAATAAAACTTCAAGGAAAAATATTTTTTCAAAAAATATGTAATACAGCTATAGTGTAAACTACCTTGTAGGTGACTCTGACCTGCAGACATGTTTTGGCTTCCTCTCTCCAACTCTTGGATAGTTCAATAGCATATTCCAGGACTTGCGCAATTTGCTGAGCTTACAGGGCATCACATTTCTGCCTCCCTGGTGGCCTTGCACCAAGCCATTTTCCCTGAGGCTTAAGGAATCTTGCCATAACATGAAGCATGGGGCATGGAGCATGTGGATACGAGAAAATTTTCTGAAAGGACTTGCTATACCCTTGTCATAGATTGCTAAAGAAGGTTATAGTCTGTCCAGAGGTCCTTAGAAATAAGGTTGATTTTCACAAAGCGTCTTTTAGGTAAGGTCTCTTGAAGGGGAAAGGATGAACTTGGAAGGTAGACCTACAAAAAAGGAAGAAAAATTGGATGCAAGATAGTGTGCACTATTAATCAAACCTAAACAAGATCAGGAACTTCAGGAAGCTGTATCTACAGGGATAGACTGCAGGCTCTACTCTTCGCCACATCCAGTTCTGCTGGGTGATCCCATCCTCCACCCAGGCCTTCCTCCCCTTTCCTCCCAGCACCCTACTTCTCAGGAGAATTCTCTTTGCCAGACCTGTTCCCAGGCTGGCTGCACAAGTTGGAATCTGCGTGAGGAGAAACCAAGAGGAGGGGAGGCTGTCATGTCACACAAATACTGAAAGCCGTGAGAGAAGAGAGGGAAATAGACCTAGAGGGCTCTGGAGGCTGAAGCAGGAGGATCATGTGTTTGAGACCAGCCTGGGCTATATTGCAAGACCTTGTCTAAAAGAGAGACAAAAAGGAGGGAGGCAAGGGAAGAGGGGGAGAGAGAAAGGGTATTAAAATGGTGAGAAAGAAAAAAGCCAGTGTGGTCTAGGTTTGGAAGTTTGGAAAGAGGCTAAAGCTATCAGGAGTTTGAAAAGAAGGTAATGAATAGTGTGTGTGTGTGCACAGCGGAGGACAGAAGCTTTTAAGAAGTTCAGAGGGTTAAAATTGGACTGATTGATATTTTTAGGAGACCTTAATAAAGCTTTTTTTTTAATGTGGGTACCGGGGGTCGACCTCAGGACCTCGCGCTTGTCAGCAGGCGCCTGTGCCGCTGAGCGATATCACCGGCCCTTTTTTCGTATGTGGGTACTGGAAGTCGAACTCGGGCCCTCGCGCTTGCCAGGCAGGTGCTTATGCCGCTGAGCCATCTCACTGGCCCAATAAAGCTTTAAATTACTTTTCAAAAGTCTGCCTGGCTCCAGCCTTGTTTGAGGTTCTCTGATACAGCAGCCAACATTTGGAGAAAGCACTAACCTGTCCATTTGATTAAAAAGTGACAACCACTCAGATCCTTTAACTTACTCATGGACCATTCACTGAATTCCACGACACATACACACCATATACCACCATGCAAGGCACTGTATCTAATTAGAAGCAATTTGACAAAAAAAAAAAAAAATTTACCAAAATATTTCACTGAGTAGTCTCTATGGTTCAAGAGAGGAGCAGTTCCAAGTGAAACTTTTTGTTTGTTCATTTGTTTGTTTTAATGGTACTGAGAAGTGAAGCCAGGGCTTTCACACTGAGCTACATCCCCAGCACCCTCCCCTTTTATTTTGAAACAAGTTCTCACTAAATCACTAAATTGCCCAGGCTAGCTTCCAACTTGCAATTCTCCCACCTCGGCCTCCCAGAGTGCTGGGGTTATAGGCATGTGGTACCATGCCAAAGCATTTTTTACTGTCACGTAGACCTCGTGGATGGACAATGACATCACCATTTCAGTGCTGAACAGAAACCAGAAGTGAGGCGCTATCATTAGAAACAGGTACACCAGAGGGACGGGGTGGCTGAAGTTTCCCAAGTTGAAGGAGGAATTCATCTCTGAATCACCTACCGCCGAGCTCTGAATCCTTCTAAGCAGCTACTTGTGCTGGTTCTGCCACAGATAGGGGCTTTAAGAAGGGTCTGTGGGCCTCTTGCTGACCGCGTGCTGGTAAACTCCTCACAGAGCCCAGACTGTGCTCTGAAGTAAGCTGTGAGCAGTTCTGGGGGAGGAAGAGAGGGCCCAGGGTGGAGGCAGAGCTCACCCTCCAGGGGCCATTGCCTGAAGAGGGGGACGGTGACTGAGTGTGCAGGTATAGGGCTAGGAGTGCTGCCACCAAGGCACGCGGGGACGGGAGGCGGCCGGGTCATGGACACACAGAGAAAGGGTGCTTGACTGGTGCGGCCAGAGCAGGCATCAGAACACAGGGATGTTTAGACAGAGTCCTGAAAGAGGGGTAGTAATGTGCCAAGCAAGGGGCTCTGGGAGGGACATGGAGAAGGCCTTTGCACGCAGAGGAAGCACACAGTGTTCCCTGAAAAATTAGCCTCAAGCTGGACATGAAGACGCAAACTCCAAGAGGTTGTGTGACTCGCCTCAAGTCACTCATTTTGTAAGCAGAAAACTGAGCGTTAAACTTAGTACCATCCTCCCTGCTTCTGTAGAGAACCCAGTCTCTGAAAGAGAATCTTCCTCATTTAGCGACAATCCACTTGTTCCTCAAACCCTGGCCTCGAGAACACCGAGTTTGGATGCAAGTGCCCCTTCATCATTCTCAGAAAGAATCTCAAGTACGATAGTTTCAAGTGAATCATAGAAGTTTAGATTCTCTTCTTCAAATCGGTTTAGGAAAACTGCACATAGTCCCCACCCCACCCCCAACACACACACGCCCAACACCCACACACACATTTACAGGGAACAGTGACATACAAAAGGCACTGAAAAGTCCTGCAAAACACTGATGTTAAACATTGCTTAACCCAATGTGTCTGAAATGTAACAGACCAGGGGAACTTCCATCCATTTTAAAAAACCCTTCCATTTTTTAGTAACACATTCACATCCTTCAGAACTAGTGCTCTAGGGAGCACCTTTAGGACGTTCTGTATTCAGTTTTCTTAATGCAGGGATGCAGAAACTTAGGTCCAAAGAAGTTGGGAGCTGCCTTTAAGTACAAGCCAGCAGCAGAGCCAGAATCTAATTCACCAAACTTCCTTCCAGATCAACACTCTCTCTGGAAAATAAATCATGCTCCAATGTATGTACTCCATACCTCTGATATATAAACAGTACACACAGCACAAGAATTGATAACTTTGCCATTGCCAACATAAAAATCACTCTTTTAAAAAATACAAAGAAATCCCTAGGTGAGAGCTAAGATTGTGTATACAAACTTTGAGTGGGTTTATATACACTATTAATCGCCTTTGTCATGGTTTATACTAGTTATCCCGGCCTCGCTGATATCAGTTGTTTATCTTCATTGCCATCCCACTGAAATAATAATACCAATAACAACTACTCTCTTTTTGCTCTCAATGTGAAGGATAACATTAATATACTGATGCAAATTCTAGTGTTCATCTTTACGCATTCATTTAAATGGAAACATAGCTGAAGAAATCACTTGTTAACAAGACAATCGCAAACAAATCTCTGTACCAAATTGTTCCCCGACAGATTAAATCCCATTATCAATGACTAAAAAGAAAATTCTTTACAGTGGAATTTGGTTGGAATCGAGACAATAACATAAGCAGGGGAGGAAATCTTTTTGTTTTTGCAAAGATTTATAACAATATTTGTTATGTTAAAATGTAAGTTATGTTTGGAAAAATTTAAAGGTAATAAGCAAATTAAAAACATATTTCAAGAGCACTCAGCACCCAACTTTCAAGAGTATTTAGGCATAATAACTTATTTAGGAAAAGGCAATTGGGTCTAAAAAGTTAAACATTCAGTGCCTGTGCTCTGTATTTGTCACCAAAGTCTTCTTTATCAGCAGAAGGAGGCAAATGATACCCTGCAAATGTTTTAAACATGCAACTGTGCTTATCTCCCTGTATTAATGATCCTTATGGCAGTTGTTGTATTAACCTTATCACACAGCATGGCAATAAGAGAGACCTATTGTAAACAGAGAAAAAATTTTTCATTTAATCTCTGGGAACTTTTTTTAACCTAGTAATTTTCTAATTGTCAAGAGGGAAAAAAATGATAGTTAGGTTTTTACTGGGTTTTCTTAAAATCTCGAAGAAGAAACCTGATATTTGCAAATGGGAGATTCATTAAACATTACACAATGTAAAGAGGCCCCAGATTAGATTATCAGCTAAATGCTCGTTGTGTACGTTCTGGGTTTCATGAGGTTCAATAAGGATCTCCGACCAAAAGGCAGAAAGTGGCTCCGGAGAAAGCCAGTCTCGCCTGCAGGCTCACGTATGGTTAGGTCACTACAAGAAATTCCATTTGCCTCTCATAAGACTTCTATTTCCTTCTTCCTACAGTCTCTCTGTGCACACAGAAGAAATTCAAAGCCTCCATCTTTTAATTCCTTTTGAACTTTGACAACAGGAAAGCAACCCTGGGACCCTACCTTCTCCCTTGAGTGCTTGAGAAATCACCTAACTTTATGATTAAAATTAATACTTTCAACTGCAAATGCTTGCACTCCACACAGGTAACAGTAGGATGAACAGAGCCCTTTCCGTTTCCTATGCCAGGTAATATGTTGTTTCCTTTTTTTTTTTTTTAATCATTCCTTTAATGCAGAGCAGGGCTACCGATTACAAAGAGGCAGTTTGACTCCAGCAATAGGTCTTCTTCACTAATCCTCGCTGTCATGGAAATTCCAGCTGCTACAAGAATAAGAGGCTCAATCCATATTTGCCAGCTCTAATATGAAATCTGTCAGAGCCCAAATTAATGAGTTCCAAATTCCTTACATCACGATAACAGGTTAAGACTGGTCAATTAATTACATAAATCCTTCCCGATTCATTGTGCGTTTGCAGCTCAGATTGTGTCTTACATTACTCCATGACACAAGGCCTTTTGGCTCCTGTTGTTCCACAGAAAGGCCCCATTTAAGCGGAGGCTGCCTGCCACAGCAAAATGTTAAATGTCACACGTTAAATTCGCACTTTTCTGTAATTGCTTTTGTTAAAAAAATTTTTTTTTTCTTAATGAAAGCACATGCTCCCGGTACACCACTGTACAGAGAGCTGGGACTATACTGAATGAATCTTAGGGTAGGCAAGTACCTGTGTTTTACCCCCAACCGTTTACAAACTCCTCTGTACCTGATGCTATATACACAGCGGAAGAACCCAGAAGGTGTATATTTGTGAAAATAAACCAGGTTTCCCTAAAATGTGTGGCAGCAGAAATATACATCCAGATGATGTTTGTCTTTATGAAAGGATTAAAATAGAATTCTTTACATAGCCAGCTACCCTTGTCTGGCGGTAAAAATACTAGTTATATAAACCACTGTTGAGCTAATCACGTGAAGAGAAAGGAATCTTGTATAAGTGTGTGCATTACTGTATATCTGTGTAGGTCTTGCCTTTTTTTTTTTTTTTTTTTTTTTTTTTTTGTGGGTACCGGGGTCGAACTCAGGACCTCGTGATATCACCGGCCCTTTTTTCGTATGTGGGTACCGGGAGTCGAACTCGGGCCCTCGCACTTGCCAGGCAGGCCCTTATGCCGCTGAGCTATCTCACCGGCCCGGTTTTACCTTTAAAGGGATGTTCCTGAGCCTGTGATTTGAATATGTGACTGGTATACACCCACAAGGGTAGAATAATCGAGGTATCAGAAGATACCTCTTGGCCAAACCTTTATTAAAAAAAAAAAAATCAAAATGCTCTTGGAATCAAAGCTAGTTGGAATTCGACCTCTGGATTCCAAACAGTTTTCACCCCACTGGATTTCTTTTGGGACTTTTGGATCGTAGGCGTCTGTACCTAAAGGAACCAGTTTCCGCTGTGATTCCCAACTCTTCTTAGGCAGACCGGACCGGAGGTTCCCCGAATCCGAGAGCGAGCAGATGGTGCTCTGAGCAGCCTGAAACCCTTGTGGGCAGCAGGTTCTTCCCAAGGGGGCAGAGCACCTCTCCAGCTTCAGGCGGCCCGCAGGACCCACGGCGGCGCGCTCGGCCCGGCAGCGCCCCCTCTGTCGGCCGGCGGCCTGGCGCCCGGAGTCGCGGGCAGACGCTTCTCTCACCACAGCTCGGCTCTCGCGCCTCCAGCCCGGGTGGTGCAGGACGCACCTCCGCGTGCACCCGCTCCGCACCGGACACTCACCCCACCCTCGCGCCGACCGTTTCTGGACCCGAAGGCTCGCGCTTCCTCCCCGGCGGTCCCGCCCCTCCCCGCCCCGGCGCGACTGTCCCCTCCTCTCGGGTCGGGCGCAGTCAGCCTAGCGCGAGGCTCCTGGGGACACTGGACCGGGCCGGCGGACACACAGGCCATAGCCGCAGGCGGTCCCGGGCGGAGCCGCGGGCTTCGGCAGACCAAAGGCCCGGGCCGGGGACGCCCCGACCCCGCCAGGGCTGCACGCGCGCTCGCAAGCCCGAGGGCCTCGGGCAGCGTGGAAACCCACGGGGGCATCGGTATTCCGAGCTGGCTCCCTCCCCACAGCCACCCCCAAGGCCCTTCTGCAATATTATTTCTATGATTACTGTTTCCGGCAGCCCGAGTTGTCATTTTAACGCTGGAAGGGGCCCCGCGGCGCCCATGGTTGAAGCAGGTGGGGCCGGGGTGCCGCAGGCCTGGGCTGTAAATCGCTGTCTTTTTGCGGTTGTTGTTCCCACTCCCCACCCGGCCCCCCAACCCGGGTTTTGTTTTTTTTTTTTTTTTCCCTCTCCCCTTTCCGAGCGCAGTTGCTATGGGTTTCCAGGGCGGTTGCCATGGGTTACCGGACGGAAGCCGGTTGGCGCGCTACCTGCCACCCAGCCGCCGCCCGCGGCGGGAGGCGGCGGGAGCGCGCGTGTGCGGGACGCGGCGCGGGGGTGCGTGCGCGAGCCGCGGGGCGCCGCAGCCAACAGGCGGTCGAGGGTGCAGCGGCGGGAGCGCCACCGCCGCCGGGGTGGGGGGCAAAGCTATAAAGAAGGCCCAGAGGTAAGAAACTAGCAAAAACACAACCACAAGTTATGCCCGTGCTGTGCCTCTAGCAGCAAAGACAAGCGGTCTGGGGTTTTGGATGAATCTACACTTCTCGTCGGGGGAGAAAGGGTATTTTCCTCTTTAGCATAAACTATTTGCATCGTGTCTTTGACCAGAGTTTAAATTCAGCAGAAAATTGTAGGGTTTTTTTTGTTTATTTTTGTTTTTTTGTCTTTTCCTCTTTATCTTTTGAAAAGAAATCTCTAGAATTTTAGAGAATGAGAAAAGGTCATTAACTACCAGAGTTCGCGCAGCTAAAATAAATGAGCGTCCAATGCACTGTTCCTAACAAGGATCTAGAGAAGTTTCCAGCAAGAATGAAGAGCAATTGTGTCTGACTTAAAGGGACAATGGTGACTCATTTGTAGGATGAATCTGGCAAAGCATAGAGCCAGAGTCCTTTGTAAATATACCAAATTTTAAAGAAATTGTTTATTTACATCCTTCTAAATTTTTTGAACTTCACTCTTAAAATGTGTTAATTTCTTATGACCTTTATTTACAAAGAAAATTATATCTATGCTTTGAATGTCAAATTGCAATAACTAATTTCAGACAGCATTTTGTATTTGAAAATGTGTTTGTTTTACAAAGATCTGTATTACAAGTCAAAACAAAATTGCATTGAAATAAATTGTTTCCTCTGTTGAAAAGATGCTGCATTGTATTCATCAGATACCAAACTAATTTAAATATTAAGAGGGAGACTTTGGAAACAGAATAAGCTTTTGTTATTTTTGTCTTAAAATTTTAGAGGCCTTTCATGAAAAAGGTTCTTCCTTCACGGCTCAAATACTGAAAACCTTATTTGTACCACAGTAGCTCGATAATGACGAATCCTTAAGCTACCAAAAAATATAAACTGAATTCAAAACAATATCCAGTTGTTGAATATAATGTTAATTGTGGCTAGATGAATGAATTTGTTTAAATTCTTAATGGTGATATAAAAGAATTTTTATTCTTTTACTTTTCTATGCATACCACTTGTATAAAATGATTCAGTAAAATTTGAACTAGGCTTGAAAGGCTCTGGCAAGACATTTAGTATCTAAAGGAACAATAACTGCTTAAAGATATAAACATTTGTAGCTTTCCCTCATAATTTTTAAAACATTAAGTTTTAACTAGAATGAAATCACTTTCTACCAAGTGAGACTTTAAAACAAGCCTTAAGTAACAGGTTCTTGGCTTTCATTGTAGATCCCTTGGGTTATATATAAAGCCAGTTCTAAAACAAAACATGTAAGCTGGCTTTATAGGTGAAGTCTGCCCTTTCAGAACTAGTCAGGGTAATACAATTTTAATGTATATAAATCATAAAGCATTCACGATTGAAATTCTGTATATTTAAGTCATATTAAAAAGTGTTAAACATCTCTTCTCTTCAGTTTAGTTACATAATTATTGTCTTTTCCTAAAGAAAGCTTTAAAAAATATGCTAGAGAAAAATAAGAGACAAAGCAACCATTGAGAGCTAAAGTTCATCTAAATATCTCGGCTGCAAGAAATCAGTTTTAAGAAGCCAGTGCTTAGACATCAGAACAGCTGAACCAAGGTAAATATGTACAACTGAAGTGAATATTAAAAATTTTTTCCATTAAAAATTTCATTAAAAAATTACCAATAATTTTAAAACACACTGAATTTACATCTAAGTCAAAAGAAATATTTTAAGTAAAATAAGTGATCCAACTAAGTTGATTTTTTACTTGTTTAATGTGAAATCAGCACATTAAGTTTACATACCAAACATGAGGCATTACTTAATTTGATGGCTGTGTTACATCATTTAAAAATAATATGACAATGGTGGCACAATATATGCTTTTCAAAGTGCTGTGAAACAGAAATAGTGTGAATTCAAATCCGTATTGGTGAGGAGCTGGAGACTGCTCTGATGCCTCGTGGCAAACTTCATATGTTAGCAAAATAACTACTAATTGTTTTTTTTCTCTGCATTAAAACAATGAGTCTTAGATGATAAAATAATAGATTATAAGGTACATTAAATCAATATTTTACAAAAGTTTAATGTTTTAGATCAAAAAAGGAGAAATTAAATCATTCTTAATCAAAATTAATTTTTTGTTGGATCTTAGTTTTCTGTTCATTTTTGTTGTTCTTTGAAACAAGCATTTTGAATACTTTTTAATAATATAATAACTTTTAAACTCTCTGTTAAAATAAAAAGGCTGCCTTTTGTAGTAGCCTTTGTTCCCATCTACTTAGACTGGGTAACATAAAAGCAACAAGTTATCCCCGCTGTGTGAAAATGTCTTCCCCTTAAGGTTCACAGAGATATTTTGTACCATTCAATCAGGAAGAAGCTTGGATCATTATCTCAAGAAAATGCTGCCTCATCTGAAATTTGAAGTTCAAAGTAGTTTAAGGCATTTTATCTTTGGGCCACACATACACATGCAGACATTTTATTAAAATATCAACCTTCAGGTAGGTGCCTAAAAAGAAAAGCCTTTTTAAAAATGAATAATGAACTCTGAAATTGGCAAATTGACATCCTTTTCAAAATGATGGGGATGTTTATTGGTAAAATTAAATTTAGTAATTTTTATAAGATCCTTATTCTGACTTAAGTAGTAAGAAGCCATCACTGATAATGAAAGTTCTGTAGTGATAAGAAATTACATATTTGGTCAGAGAATAAATCATTAACCTGTAATTCTAATGATACAATAATAATGAAAATAAATGATGTGTTTCCAGAAACCATTTGTTTAAGCTGATTTTAAACAATGAAAATGTATTTCTGAATGTACATACTGCAAATGTAAGTAAAAGGACTAACACTGTTTCTGTTTTTTTCTAAGATGTAAACATTAATACATCTCTATTCATAAGATATGTTTTCCATCAAAGTGTGAAATAGAATACTGGAAAGATTAATTACTCTTAAATATTTCAGTCGAACACTCAAAAGCAAAGTGTTTTGCCAGTGCAGGGAAGGTATCTACAAAATATCTGCAACACGTCTGAGGCGGACTGGTCCACGCTGTTCTCATGGTGGCTGACATCACACATGCCGCGTTTACAGTAACTGTCCCCTTGATACAGAAGGAATGCTCTAGCTGGATTTTAAATGCTACCTATATACTATCTTTTAAAACTCAATAAAACCAGCTAGGGTTTTTTTAAACATATAAATAAGCTCATTGGAAGGCAGGATCTTGTTTACCAATAATATTTGGCGATAAAGGAAAGTATGGCATTCACAGGCTTTTAGCTTTACACAGAAGCTTGGCTTAAATTACACAACATAAAAATACATACCACTAATAAAGAAGCCACCATGTTTAACAATTTACGTAATATCATGACAGTGAGCTTTAGGTAAGAATATATTAGCAGGCTTTCTTCTCTATGACTGGACACAATTTGCTATTCCTAATATAGTAACATTAGAATTATTTTTCAAGATTCCTGCGGAGCTGTACTTATTTTACTTGCATGTGAACTGCAGTCATCACTACTGTGTCCAAGCCCAGAGGATGAACTGGAAAAGAAGAGAGGGGGAAAATAATAAAAAAAGGAAATTGGTTTTCACAACACACTCAAAGCCTGAGTAACAGAGGAGAACTTTAATTATCTCCAGTCACAAAGAGAGACAGGAAATTTGGACTTTTAATTAGCCATTTGGAGTGCAGTTGGATATTTTTTCTAGCTAGATAATTTAAACGCGAATAATTCAAGTCTGACTAAATGAAAGTCACATAATCAGAATGCAGATAATTGAATTTCTACTGCATTCATTAATTCAGTGTGGAGGTGTGTGTGAAGACTACTATGATGAGCTGTCACAGCTCAATAAAATCTCAGTCAATTAATTTTTTCATTATCTTAGTTTTACATCAACAAAAAAGTGAAGTATGTGTGTGTATCTATATACATGCATACGTGCACTATGTGTTATATAAATACGTACACATTAAATCAAAATGCAAGGAAATACCTTTCTGAATCATAATCTACATCGTTTTCTTTCTTTCCTCCTTCATCTTCTTCAGGGAAACGTCTGTTCATTAAGGCAAACTTGTGAATGGCTTCTTCTACTGAGTATTTGGTCTGCCCAGAAACACATGCCTCGATGTCCTCGGAGTTCAGATGGCTCTGCAGGAAGAGGTGAAGGCTGCTATCTGAAAGCAGAAGTGCGTTCTGTAGGACTCTATGTGCAAGAAAGACAGGAAAAATAATCGGTGAGCAGGGATGGACAGATAACGAGTAAACCTTAGAAATGTGCCACTGAAGTAATCTTTCTACTGTGCTAAACTTTGCCTCAATTATGGGCTCTGCCCATTAAAGGGATGAAGCATATGTTAACTTTTACTCAATTATTTAGAAATTTAGGTGAGTAAAAACATGAAGCTAATAGTTAAGAACATCTGTTAAAAGAATAACTTCAAGGACATTTCTTCAATTTAACCATCTGTTATGACCATGTGGATTAATTATGGGAATATTTTGCTTATACAGTCATAGAAATTTATTCTACTTAAAAAAATTTACTGCCAACAGCATGTCAATTCAGTGGTCTTTATTGGATAGCCTGTCATGAAATATCAAAACTTTTAACTGCTATTAAAAATTACATGAAAAAGTCAATAAATTTTTCAGCATGTTTTATGTTTACAAATTTTACAAGTATGCTTTTGTATATAAGTACTTGTTTACTGGGGCTCATTTGAGAGGTGGCGTTTTTTTAATTTAAGGTTGACTAGAAATTTCTCCAGAGTTCAGCGGTACTGTATCTCTGTTTTCAAATTGAGCAACCAAATAAAAATGACCACAGCCAATTTTACCATATATAACTACAATATAGTAATTGTGTGATACGTATATACTGGTCATCCACATGAAAGATTTAAGTTCATGAAAGATTAAAGAATAGTATAAATTTTAACTAATGCACCAGACCTACATGAAGGATTAAAAAATACCCTGCACCAAAAATCTACATAGGCTCAAATTCATATAACCCTTGAGTGTGTTTTTTCTGAAATCTCTGTCTTAGAGTAGGAAATCAAGTCAGAGTTATCCCTACACTTAAATAAAACTGGTTTTATCTTTTTAGCAAAGATTTTTGACTTGTAATAATTTACCCTCAATTAACGGTTCAGTAATGATGTAACAGAAGACACTAAGACCAGATGTAGACGATGAAGCTAGAACACCAAAGCCCAAGTATAATTTTGCCTAAAATAGGATTTTTCATATAGAGATCTATGAAAAATAGGTAACATATTTCAGAGCAAATTAATTTTACCTTATATTTTGCATCTTTAAATAAGTAATTAGAAAAATAAATCGTTTCTGGCTATTTATAAATTTAGTAAATCTCCAAAGTCATTACGATACCAAATCTTTTTCTTCAAAATAAAACAATTATTTCCTCATTTGTCAGGAAGACAAATGTCTACAAATGCACATCTCAAAACTAAAATCCAGCCAGCCCCCTTGTTTCGATAGGCTTATAAATGTAGTTTAAGAAAGTATTCTTTACTGGTCTACTAAAAGGACCAGTAGACCTTTCAGTAGACCTTGGTGCTTTCTAAAAGAGAAAATCTCAAGCAAAGCAACCAAATATGCTGTCTGCCCTGGGTTCTTCCAGCAGATGACCAAGTCACATGATAAAGATTAACTTACCAAGTACAAGTAGCCAAGTAGTAAATCCATTTTACTACTCTTCAAGATTTAGTTTCTGCACTTAACAAATGTTTACCGTTCTTGTTTTAAATACTTCAAATTAAAGAAAGAGTTATATAGCAACTACCTGCTAACAGGAACTTGGACCAGCCGTGAAGTTTGAGCTGAGCATTTCCTGTGGCCTCCTGTCGTTAGTTTTCTACCAGCCATAGGACAAGTAACTGCTCATAGGATTATACTCACTGCTTTGTTTCTGTTGGAAATGTGTTTTATTTTCTTTATGAAATAATGGGTAATCTTTAAAATTGATTTTAGATGGTTTGAGGCATTACACCACAAAAATAATGAGCACTAATGCCAATGATATTGGACACAAATTCATTTTAGCTTTATTTCATGTCTAAAGCAATTCTACGGAGCCTTGAACTGCTCACACACTGTTATTAACTTGCTTGTAACCTAACACGTGGGTACAGAAGACAAAAGTGATCAGAGTCCAGGTTGCTCAGGACCTCAAGGCTACTGTCCTTTTTCTTGAGCTATAATTCAATTTCCAATTTTTCTGTACATTAGACTCATTATTTCCCTGTTTTCTTTTCTGTTTAATACTGCCACCTGGAGGACACACAGGTAAAAAGAAAGGGAGCCGGCCTGCTCAGCTCCCAGTAGTGAAGAGGAAAAAGGATGAGGTTGGGGAGGGAACATCTGAATACGCACACAGTCCCAAAGATCAAAAACAGTATATCTGGTAGGCATGGTTTTGGTTTTTAGAATTTTTTCTGTTCTGCTGGTTACACTATGCCACAAGCTTCATGGGTATGAATTTTAAATTAAGAATTTTAAACATAATTTTATTTTTTATTTTTTAATCAGGTATTTCATAGTAAAATTTAAAATGCAAAATTTGGAGTGTTTTCCAGGCTGGTTCATATTAGTAAGACTATTTTGACTCATATCTGACTTTGACTTTATCATCTATTAGAGTGTTGTGACTGCTACCATATCAAATTCTATTTTTTTCTGGTCATATTTGTACCACCTTTCCCACAAATCTAATAGCAGAAAATCAACTTTAAACTTAATATAGAGTACTTTGTAAAACAGTCAACAAAACGTCATTATTAGAAGCCTCCTTAGAAATAAATGTATATGATTTTCAAGCCTTTTATAAAAGGAACTAAAAACAGCCTTTTTAGCATTTTAAAGGAATTTCTGAAAAGATATTTACGACATAAGACAACTTCTTTTTCTGTAACTACTTTTTTTTTTTTTATGTGGGTACCAGGAGTCGACCTCAGGACTTCGCGCTTGCCAGCAAGCGCTTGTGCCGCTGAGCGGTATCACCGGCCCTTTTTTTCCTTTATGCAGGTACCAGGAGTCAAACTCAGGACCTCATGCTGGCCAGGCAGGCGCTTATGCTGCTGAGCTATCTCACTGGCCCTTCTGTAACAACTTTAAACAAAGCAAAATCTGCTTTTATCCTGAACTGGACACAGCTGAAAATCTGGTTTTCTTCACCGTGATATTATTAAGTGTATTACACAGTGGTTCACGTTAAGAACAATACGTGGCTATACAAAATCATTTAATCTTAGCTAAGGATGTCCTGGGTCTACTGAACCCAATATAACGATAACTATATGCATCTACGTAGTGTGGAAGGCTAGCAGTTTGATGTAGAAAAAAGTAACAGCCCCTTTACCTCTTACAATGAGAAAAAAAATTTTTTTAATGTTAAAACCTACAAATCTTCATTGAAGATACTCATGGTCTGTGCTGTGGTGCCCTCTATTGAACACAGACACTTATTTAAAAAATTGTGTGTGTGTGTATGCATAAAACTAGCTATAGTGCTTCCATGGTTGTCTTTTATAAAACAAAAAACAAAAAACCCCAAAACTATAAGAAATACAAAAACACAATGTAAAAGTCTAAATCGTAGTGTGAACATAGTTACATTAACAGGATGTATTCAGTAAAGAAGCAAAGCCAGATATCAGTTAAACCTAAAAAATCAGTAGGAAGTGCATTATTCACAGTTAAAAAATTACTTAGCAGCGTTTAAATTCTTAGTCTATAACTCTCTTGTTCTACAACTATTACAAGTGACTTTCAACTTATAATTAGAGAAGAGAATACAAAAGGAAGGTTATAGTCAAAATTGAGGAAAACAGTGAATACATTTGAAAAGTCTGCTGATCATACTGACTAAATTTTGCTAGAAGTAAAGAATTCTTCTAATTATAAACTTGCCAGTTCCTGGAATTAATACAGTACCTCCAACTTTCCTATAATTTCTTTATATATAAAACTAAGATGAGGCCAGTGAGATAGCTCAGCGGCGTAAGCGCCTGCCTGGCAAGCACGAGGTCCTGAGTTCGACTCCCGGTACCCACATAAAGGGGAAAAAAAAAATTAAATAATACCTAACTCCTAAGACCATTAAATGTTAAGATATAACATGTAAATTACCAAACATGTAGCAAGTGTTCAATAAATGGTACATTCTTATTTGGCATGTAGCCAAAGAAACAATTTTTCTAACTTCTCAAAGATCATCCTGAATATGTACTTTGCTATTAATATGTATTATTTCACAATAACCTTAAAATGAAAAAAATACATTTCACATTATATATAAATACACACATATGCAAAGAGACATTTTGATTTCCTGGAGTCTGAACATATACATAGGGCTTCAGGTTCACGACTTCAAAGCTTACATAAAAACTGGATTTTATTTTTTTATTTATTTTATTTTTTATTTTTTTGTGGGTACCGGGGGTCGACCTCAGGACCTCGCGCGCCAGCAGGCGCCCGTGCCGCTGAGCAATGTCACCGGCCCTTTTTTCGTATGTGGGTTCCAGGAGTCGAACTCGGGCCCTCGCGCTTGCCAGGCAGGCGCTTATGCCACTGAGCCATCTCACTGGCCCAAACACTGGATTTTAAAAATACATGCTCAAAGTCTGTAAACAAGTATATCTCACATTCTAATGCTGTGACTCCTAGAGGTCCTCTATAAATAAGATACAAGCTGTTGATGAGTGAGCAATGGTGGCTCAAAGGACGTCGAGCTGCAGTCAGGTATGGTGCTGAAGTGCACATCACATCTGGTTTTCCTAAGTCAGCTCAGGAGGGGAAGAGGAATGGGGCTCCAGGGGCAAAGACACGGAAGGCTGCTACTCATACAAAAACTGAACAAGAGAGCTGTGCATTGGAATCTGAGGCATACAGAGAGGAGGGGCCTCACAGGTTAGGTCAGGTCTGAAGCCAACTGGGTGGTATTAGACTCCTTGCATCCTTGAGGTTCAAATCATGGAGAAGCCCCAGCTTTCATTTTTAATATGAAAGTAATTCATAGACAAATGTTCTCATACTACTGAGGAATAACATCACAAATCAGCTTCGTGTCTATTCCTTGATTTGATTTCTAGATCATAATCCAGATCCAATTTTAATGAATCTAGCCATAGTCCTGATGTGTATATAACGGTCCCCCATTAGAATGGAAGTTTCAAGGGGAGGATTGGGCCCATTCTTTGTAGTCCTATACCCCTGGTACATAGGCTGGCCTCAGTCATCACTTGGTAAGTTTCTGTGGAATGAAGGATCGCCACAGGGTTTTCAGAGTGCTTTCTGAACAATCATCTGAACAACAGCCACACAGTGAGGTCAGCACCATTTGGGATGTATTATCCCACTCTAAAAAATACAAAATAATTAAGGGATTCAAAAGAATTAAGTGACTTTTCCAAGACTGCGTAACAAGAAAGAAAATCAAGAGCCAAGATTTATGAGAGATCTAGAACCCAGCTTCTTGTGCTACTGAACTAGGATGCTTTCCACTATGACATCAGCATCAAATACAGCTGCAAACAGCCAAACAACAAAACGAGCAAAAAATAACCTGCACACGCATAATCCCACCGTGCCCAAGGGGTCATTAGCTTTGGTAGATCAACTGTGGATGGAAAGGTTGTATTCAAACCAATGAAGGGATCCCTGTTTAAAAACACATGCCCTGTTCTTAACTAGTGATATAATGCATTCACATGCTGTCTTTTAACCTCAAACAAGGAGGATTGTTTACAAAGATGCGCAGCTCCCCAGTCCTGGCTGGGACCACGGGATCCACCACCCCTGCCCAAGCCTCTCTGGAAGTGGCCATGCTTAAGCTTCCCTGGGGCAGCATCTGGAGTGAGCACTGCTCTGCAAACTTGGACTGCAGGGCCACGTCCTAAGGGAGATACCATCCACCACCTGGGCCCCATAGAGACAACAATTAAGATCAGAGTTGTCTCCAAAGGGAAAGGACAGAGAAAACCTGACCAGCTCTTTGTTCTGTCATGCTTACAACATCCAAAAGAACCCCACTGTAATGTTTCTGGAGGACTTGACTCCACTGATCAGTTTTTCAGGTCTTGTCTCATATTTATTCCTCTGGCTTTTCTTCCTTTCCCTCCCCTCCCTCAATTTATAAGCCTGGCTCTTTTTTTTTTTTTTTTTTTTTTGTATGTCTCTATGACCCCTTCAAAGGAAAGGCAGTATGTCAGTATAATAGAAATAAATATTAATATTCATGGGCATACTTAATACCCAGACCCTTTATGAGTGAACCATATGGGGAGAAGGCAGTATATTATTTCAGGCTTGCTCTAGGGTCCTATTTAGTGAACTTGAAAGGAGATGATTTCAGATCTTGAAGCCACTAGAAAAAGAATGCTCAGGAGTCCAGGTCCTGCTACTAACTAGTAGACACATGGCTCAGCCTACTTCCTTATCTACAAAAATAAGAAGTTAGAAAAATAAACTCAAAGCTATTTCATGTCTAAGTGCATTCAGATAATGATGGTGTAGGGCTAGGGATGTAACTCAGTGGTCGAGTGCTTGCCCAGCATGTGTGAGGCCATGGGTCTGATCCCCAGCACTGCGGAAATAAATAACAGCCAACATTTAGACACTTTGTGCCAGACACATTGTACTATTGTGAGTGCTTTGTATTCATTAGCCCATTTAATCCTCTCACCACCTTATGAGACAGGTTCCACTATTATCATGTTATAGATGGGAAAACACAGGCACAGAAGAGGTAAAAGACCTGCCCGAGTCCCTAGCCAGTTAAGTGGCACAACCAGGATTTGAACCTAGGAAGCCAAGCCTCAGAGTCAGTGTGCAAGTCAGTGTTTGACAAGCCTCCTGTGGGACAGGCATGCTGGCTTCCAAAGCATGAGACAAAGGGAAATCCTCACAGTGTGTATTCAAGCAGCTCTAATGGAAGTACCCTCCATCACTGAGTAATGCAGAGTTAAGCCACTGAGATGAATCAAACGCCTCCGATACTCTTTTACACACATTCTCTCCGAAGGGAAGAATCAAGCCCTTCACCTGGAGGAGCCCAGAAGGGTATTTATTATAAGCATCCTGTTGTAAAGACGATTTCAGTCTGTCAATCCTAAATGCTGTAAATGAAGACAGTTTTTAAGAAGAGCCTTTGTCTGACAGGGCACATTTGTTCCCTGGTAAATTTTACTTTTGTCAGCTGAACTCCCAAAGAATCTATATCTGCTTTATATCTTAAGAGACCATATATTTCCCCCCCTGACTTAATTATTCATTGTTTCTTTTCTAGAAAATCAGTCCCAAATATGTACCATATGATCTGAGCCACAAGATGGCACTCTAATACAGGAAATGAATTTGTGAGATTAGCTGATTATCAGGGGTCCAGAAGCAGTTAAAAATCCCCCGCTATAGCACCCTCAGCTCTCACAGTGCTCTTTGGTCCCATTTCAGGTCTGGCCACAGAGTTTCTGTTCACTCACTTTCTGAGGAAATCTTCCAAACCCTGACGACGCTGATCAACGTGCTGGCGATTGTTCATGTTGAAAAATAGGTTTTTAGATGGAAGTTCTGGCAGTTGTCTTGTGAGAAAGAAGAAAAAAATGTTTTTTAATTACAAAATCAAGGTGATTTAAAGAAGTCCCTAAGTGAAGGCAATTTATGCATGATGATAATTACTACACAGCTATTATTATTGTATAAGGCATGTTGAAATCAATTACAGTCTCTTAAAGAAAAACCCATGTTTAAATTTCTAGGGTCTTTCATGGTCAATGTCCCTAAAAGTTGGTGAAATTCAAGTGATAAATTTTAAAATCAGATGTAGTAGCCACAAAACTAACTGAAGCAATACCTTGCAATCAAGAAGACAGCCTGTAAAATCCTTCATTTGTATTTCTTTCTCATGCATATCAATTTTTAACTACTGATGGTCGTAATAAAGTCTCCTCATACACTCTGAGGAGTGTCACTTACACCAGCAGTGCATTACTCTGGAGTCTCTGTCTCAGCCACACAAACTCTCTGTATCTTCTTCGCACACAGGATGTTTTCATTGTAAAACACATGCTGTTAGTCTGTACAAAAAAAGAAAAAATGAGCCTCATCTGAAGGAAAGGGCTTTCCTTACATCTGTAACACATAATATGCTCCCAGTATTCACTCTAAGTAAGATGTAAACCACCAAAACTATATTTACATTTACACTAGTATTCAGAAATCTTGCACGTAACTCACCATCTCAGCCCTGAAGACAGCTGGAATGACATGAACGAGCAGAGGCATGGCCCCGCCACACCCTGGGTCCTGAGGAGCTTCCCACTCACCTAACTATGAATATTGCTTTCAAGGATGAATCATAAAAAATAAATCCAAAAATACAAAGGCAGTAAGAGCCCAAGGATCCACTGAATTTTAACACCATCCACATTGATGGAAGAGTCTCTGGGACGAGAGACAGCTTCCTGTGGCTCTTCACCACACCTCAGAAGTCTTCTCCTCAACATGACTGTCCCTACAGATCATGCCCATCACAAGGAGTCCTGAAATCACTGCTCAACTGACGAACAGCACCTCCCTCCTCTCCCAGATGGGACAGGAAGGTAAAACAGGGATGAACTTGTGGATATGTATGTCGGAAGGCTGCAAGATCAACGGTAAGCACGTGGTAAATGTTATTTATTAATATTATTAGTGTTACTGTTGGATTCCCTGCAGCTACGCTGTGATAGATTTGGAAAAAGGCACCTCTAAGCTAAGTCATAATGCTTCTCCTTTGGTCAAAGAGAAGATGGGTAAATACTCTGAGTAAAATCAGAAACTGGCAAATATTTATGTCTTCTGGTTTCAAAAACTAAGACCATCTCTACTCTTTGTTTTTATGAAATTCTATTGCATAGTCTTTACATTGCCAAATGAGAAACAAAACTTTTGCCACTAAGATTTGTATTATTTCAAAAATTATTCTCCCAGTTAGTAAGCTCAGTCATTTTTCTTGGGAAATCCAGTGATTATGTGCATTAGTTCTTAAACTGTTCCCATGAAATCTATGGCACAGTTCCCAGTATTTTTTTTTTTTTGTGTGGGTACCGGGGGGTCGACCTCAGGACCTCGCGCACCAACAGGCACCCATGCCGCTGAGCGATATCACCGGCCCCTTTTTCGTATGTGGGTTCCGGGAGTCAAACTCGGGCCGTCGCGCTTGCAAGGCAGGCGCTTATGCCGCTGAGCCATCTCACTGGCCCCCCGGTATTTTTAAAGTTCAGAAAACCTCGGGATGCAGACAGGTTAAGAGACTCACCTCCAAAGCAGCCAGTGGTCTAAATCCATCTTTGATGACGGTAGCAAAACATGCTGCTAGAATCTATGGCACAGTAACATTCTGTGGATTTCAGGCCTCCTCCTAATGTGCTCCATGGGGACAACCCAGCAGGCTGAGTTACACCAGAATTAGTGCCCTAACGAGGTCTGCACAGGTGTCCTCTTAGTATCCTTTCCCCAGAGAGCACCAGGCCACTGAAGGGACTCCTGACACCTCCCGTATGGGCTCAGTCAATTTGAACCCCTCAATTTCTCTGCTTGCTCACAATCCTTGTGAATGTTTGTACAGAAAGATCCACTTGACATCACCAGAACAAGGTCCAGGTCTGAGTTCTTCCTTCACAAGACGGGCTCAGGACAGTATAGGTGGTGGTCTACACAGCTCTATCCTCTACTAGTTTAAAATTCCAAGTAAATATCAAGATTTCTGAGTTGGGTGCTATTATTTCCCTTGAGGTTAATTTAAATGAGTTCATCACCAGCTTCTCTGCCTGCGATCCTGCCTGGGCACAGCATGAAACAAAGGCCATCTAGAATTCTCTAGCCCCACCATCCACTTCTAATTTTACAGCAGGTGGACGCCTCCTCGTGATCAGACCGTGCTGAGACACTCACGGATGAAGTTCCTCTAAGGCTGCTTATTTCTGCTACCCAAGCCAAGATTTATTCACTGTCAACTTATCAGCACTGCAGAGAAATGCCAGAACACCACCAAATAATATTTGTGCAGCCCTATTGTCTCTGGCTCTAGATAGAGATTTCTGAATTCATGTCATGTTATTTATTAGCAAAGAAGAATCTATACTCTCATTATCTCTTAAGAATAATTACATTTCAAGCCTCCCGTATAGTGGGTGATACGGGTTCAAAAGTTTTTAAGAGCAGTTAAAAGACAACTACAGAGTTTCATTTTATTTCACATGCTTATTCTTATGTGCTCATAATATTGAACACAGAACACAGCTCTGATGTAAGCTTATGAGTAAAACCGAAACAAAATAAAAATATACAACATATCCTAGCAATGGCCTATAATACAATCATCATCATCATCATCAAAAAATAATTTGGAGTTTTTACTTGGCTTATTTTCTAAATTGAGGAATCTTAAAAGAAAAAAAGATTTTATGACTGGGTTTGGCTGACCAATATGCCAACGTAGGGATTTATAGCAGGAGATTACATTATAGCTACCTTTTACCTCAGATGTGCTATGTAGTTTCAGATAAATTCTGAGCCAGTTTCTATGCTCCCAAGAGAAGTCTAGATTAAATAAGATGGGAAAAGTGACTACTTTTAAGATCAAGGGCCAATAAACTATAGTTCATGGGCCAGATCCAGCCCGCCACCTATCTTTGCAAATAGTTTTATGAGGCTTGATTCTGCTCATTCTTTCATGTATTGTCTATGGCTGCTCTCGGCTTACAACAGAACTGAGTGCTACAACGGAGATGTGTGGGCCCCAAAGCTGAAGATATTTATTGCCTGGCCCTGAACCGGAAAAGTTTGCTGACCCTTGTTCAAGATGATCGCAGAAGGGGCCGGTGAGATAGCTCAGTGGCATAAGCGCCTGCCTGGCAAGTGCGAGGTCCTGAGTTCGACTGCCGGTACCCACATATGAAAAAAGGGCCAGTGATATTGCTCAGCGGCATGGGCGCCTGCTGGCGCACGAGGTCCTGAGTTCGACCCCTGGTACCCACAAAAAAAAAAAAAAAAAAAAAGATGATCGCAGAAGGCCACACACCACAAAAAATTATTCATGAGATTATGAGAATATTTCAAAATAAGATGTATCATTTCCAGTTGCTTACTCCTCGTATCATTACTCAAAATCTAGACTAAAGCAAATTAATTGCACATGTTAATTTCCTACTTTGATTCTATGTATAAAATGTTATATATCCTTTTTCCTGAGGATTCTATATTCTCTCAAACTTTAGATTTATCAGGCACTATATAATCCAGGAATATGTTATAACAGATTATAAAGAAATACCATTAGCAAGTTATAAATACTCTTTAAGCATGAATTTTAGATGTATTCACATCTTCACATGTGAAGACAATAAACATTAAAATATTAATATTAAAAAAGCATAAGGGTTTTAAATAAGTTTTTTAACTCTAGGAACCCATCTTACTGCTTCATTTAAGATATAAGCATTAGTACTGTAATCATTCAAATTAAATTCTTAGAATTAAGAAAACTTTTCAATTTTAAGTATATCATAGCATCCAATAAAATATCCGCTACTAAAAGGTCCTATAATTTCCACTGACTACCAACTGCATACTTACATGAATACATATCTCATAGTCGATATAAGAATGCCAAAAGTCTTCCTTCTGAATCCTAGGATCTCGGACCCAGACACTTACAAATTCCTGTAAGGGCATCGTAAAAAAAGAGAATTGTTTCAGAACTGCAAGTAAGGCTGCAAGAGCAGGGGGAAATGACTGTCCTAGAACAAAACTGCAATGCGCTTTAGCTAGTGTGGTTGCAATCCTTTAAAAAAACAAGAAGTTAATGAATCAGGCACCACGAGCAAGTCCAGAAAACAAACGGACTTTTGGCCACAAACGGAATTTTAAAATAACGCAAAACTGAGCTGGACATGCTTATGGATAATTTGCTCTAAAACTGATGTCTAGATTTGAATCATGAAAAATAAGTTCACATTTTTCTCAAATTTTAAATGCAGTCATTTCTCACTTTCATCATCTCTAAATTAAAACTACAGGCCCTGCCTGGCAAATTGCTTTCTAGAAGACAAGGAAGGGGGACAAAGGCCATGTGAAAAGCAAGCCTGAGAGGTGAAACTGCCTGTGTATACACGGCCCAGCCTCGTGAGAATATGCAGTAGGAACTTCTCAACAGAAAGATGACACCTTCTTTCACACAGTACTTTTCTATTTTAAAAATATTTCTCATATATGATATCATTTCATCTTCATATCTTCGTGTTTCAGGTAAATGTTAGAGATGTTTTAAAAACATACACAGTGGATACTTTTTGTTCCTTTTTAAAGATAGTAAGATTAGGAAATATGAGGTAACATTGAAAACAATACTTAAAAGTGCTCTTTATTAAATAAGCTCAGTTTAAAAATATGGAAACACATTACAGCAAAAGGTATGATACTTGGAATGATAAATTTTAATGTGTAACTTGTTCCCTCAGAGATCAAACTTTGCTAACTGAATTTAATTTTAAATATTTTAGCTTTTTGTTAAGACTAGGGCATCAGGCTGAAATGCAGCCATGTCTTACCACTTTGTTTTAACACATCTGAGAGGCAGGCTGAGTCCAAACCCAGGCATCTGCTCTTAGCCTGTGCTTTCCACCTCAGTCTGCTGTAACTGTATGTTAAGCTCATTTTCTTAGAGTGTCTTTCACTCCAAAATAGAACAGCAAGAAAGACCATACATCTTCTGCACAGAGCACCTCCACTTTGTTATGCAGGTAATAATAAGAAAGTTTTCAGTAGAAAGGATCTTTTTTAAAGCAAAAAAGTAGTCCACATTCCCTGAAAATAACTGCCAACTTTCACCTCTAAGGCAACCATAAGCATGTTCTTGCCTTTGAGGCTTCTGTCCCATTGTTTGCCCTCGGTACATAAGGATAATGAGTTAATGTCCCCAAAAGGCTTATTTTTAAATCTTTTCATTGTGTATTTTTAAAATGATTTCTCAAGGCTGAGGGTGCAGCTCAGTGCTAGAGCACTTGCCTTGCATGCATGAGGCCCTGAGTTCCGTCCCCAGCGCTGCAAATTAATAAAATGATTTGAGACGAGAGAGAGAGAGAATAAAAATAAGGTAACAATACAGCAATGTTCTAAACATTCTGGCCATAGTTTCTTAAAAATAATTCTAAATTGTAAGAGTGACTATAAAAACAATTTTTAAATCAAGGTATCCATAATATCCCCTAATGAAAGTTAGTGTGATTGGGCTGGGGACAAAGTAGATCCTGCCTAGGGAAGTAAAAGCCACACACTCTGCTCTTAGTTTATGCTTTTTACCTCAGTCTTCTGTGTGTGTGTGTGTGTGTAACTCATTTTCCTGTAATACTTTTCATATAACACAGTTCTTATAAGGAATCAATCAATTATCAATAAATCAATAAACAGAAAGCTAAAAATAGGTTCAGAAGAGAAGAGAACAAATCTATAGTAGACCACATGTCCGCCCCCCTCCAACTCCACACACACACTTGAGGCTACATTCTGTCCTTCACCGGCCTTAGATATTTTTGCCTTCATTGGTCCTTTCCCCACAAAAAATATATAAAATTATACTTTATAACTTTTTGTAACTACTAGTATAAAGGTAAATATATTAATAGGACACATTAAAGCCATTCTTTGAAATAAAAATTAATTCTTCTAATTTTAAAAGGAATTAAAACATTTTCATGGGGCCCTAAACATAGTGTGAGCACCAGGCACTGTTCCTAATGGAGGATGGGGACAGTGCCATCGCCAGCTCACACGGAAGCCACACTCCCTCAGAGGGTGTTAGCAGCCACCACTTTTTCACTGAAGAGGCAGAAGGTCTTGGATATACCAAAGAGGGAGATTAACTATTTCCAGCAGCTCAGAGTTTAACATCAACAGCAGAAAGAAGATATGCTATTACTGAAATAGTGGCCTTCATACAGACTAAACAAAAATGGAAAGACAGAGAAACACATTTGTCATTTGGCTACAGATTTATGATTTAAAAAAAAAAGGTTTCTGAGCAAAACCTGTAAAATCCAGTTATTACAATGCTACATACCTTGACTACACAACACACATTAGTATCATTAATCCGTGATGGCAGCAATGACAAACAGTTCTAATGGGGGGAGGGCTTTTTCCCCTATGTATTTACTATCATCCTATTCTTTTCTTTTCTTTTCTCTTTTCTTTTTTTTTTTTTTTTGAGACAGGGTCTCACTATGTAGTTCAGGCCAGCCTTGAACTCACTATGTAGCTGAGGCTGGCCTCGAACTCGCACTGATCCTCCCAAGTGCTGGGATTACCGGCATGCACCACCATGCCTGGCTTATTGTCCTATTCTTAGCATATGAACTGAAGAGCATGTCCTTTTTCATGGAAAAAGCACTGATTTCTGGGCGTGAGACGAGAAGTAACTTCTGGCTCACCCACCTCATAAATTATGAACTTCAGTTTCTATACCTGACCGAGTACTTCAGATTTACCTTCTTGGGAATCACCTATAAATTCCCTCTGCTATTGCCCTGGTTCAAGCACTTCTTGCCCAACACTGACGTAAGAGCTACTAATTGGTCTCTGGGCTCATATCCAGTGCATCCCCCACACTGAGACAAGAATGACTTCAAAACACACATCTAATGTCACTTCCCTGTATAAAATCCACCAAAGTCTGCCCAGTAATCTTCCAGATCAAGTTCAAACTCCTTGGCTAGTACAACACAGCCTTTCGTGGCTTTCACTGTACTTATCTGTGAAGGGGAGGCTTACATTCCACGCACAACTCGCTATTTTACACCTCATGCCTTTGAATCCACTGTCCTGTCTGCCTGGAGTGCTGTCCCCAACCTACTCCTCTCTTCTTCTTCTTTCCTCCTCCTTCTTCTCCTCCCCCTCCCCTCCTCCTTTTCTTCTTTTCTTCTTGTCGTTCTCCTCCTCCTTCCTCCTCTTCCTCTTCTTCTCCTTGTTCCTCTTCCTCTTCTTTTTCCCCCCTTCTCTTTTACTATTTTTTGCAAACTCCAATTGACTGCTCAATGTAACTTAGTCCCTGCTCCTTCTGGAAACCTTGGATCACCTGGTCTGGTTTATTTGCCCCTCCTCTGAGCCCCTGAAGCCTCCTGGCTGGGCCCAGTCCCTACTCACCACATTCACCGCCCTGTACTAAGATCACCTGTCGGTCTCGTCTTCCAGATGCCACACTCCCGCTCCCACAGGGCGGTGCAGCCTGTATGGTGAGACGTGAGTGCCTGACACCTCCAGTGCGCCCCATTAATATCAGCTAATGAACAAACGAATCCCCATGGGAATGTGGGAATGAACAAACCGCCTTCGGTAAGAATAAAAGAACAAAATTAAACTTCAGCTGAAATAAAAACCACATCCACGTGGATTGTTGGACTCCACATATTAATGATAAGTTATTTCACAGCTGGTCTAGTGTTTATCTTAATTTAACCAACCCCTTCCACTAAAGGTGTGCCAATTAACAGCAGAAGGCTACCAGAGCAGTGCTTAAGATCTGTGAGAGCAAACTGTTTCTGAGCACCCTAAAGAACCCCAGAAGTGCCTATTTACCTAGAAATAATTGAAAATCGTTTTGATAGCTTCAATAACTTAGTCCCCAAAGTCTTGGATAGGCAACAATTTGTTAGCCTAGTCGGAACTAAAATATGTACTTGTATGCAATAAAAGTACATTTATTTTAAAATATTCTATAATTCAGATGGGCCTCCCCTCCCCTCCCCTGCAATTAGTAGGAATTAGTGAAGTTTTGCCATACTGCCAGCTACGAACAGCTTGCCCAGGCGGCCGAGGTTCACCTATAATCTCTTAATTAGACGCATCCCTCACGACCTACCCACCATCCTTCAAGGCAATGTTGACAGCCTCTCAGCCACAGAGGGACGGCCCCAGAGTTCCACACCTAGAATCATATGGGTTTCCTATGGAAATGGCTTCTGCAGCTGCAGTTAGTCAATTTAATAACCTTATTAAACACTTTAATGACTTCTCGGGCCTAATGACTATATCTAGTACGAGAGAAAACACTAGGCAGAGGAGAATTAAAATTTAAGCTGGCTGAGCCTTCCTCTTCCCCATGTGAAAACAGGCTTTTTAAGGAAGGGAGAGTGCTAGCCTCTAGGAAAATCTCATTCTTGGGTTTTCTGTAACTACCCACTCTCTGGTTTCAATGGACCCTATTTCTCCACGAGCCCCACTCTAGGCCCACCTTTTAGCTATTTCTAGCTTTTTTTTACCCCTTGTCTCTGATATGAGTTGAAATCAATTTACAAATCACTGTACCTGTGTAGGACACGGGCATGTGCCACACACACTGTGCTGTTTCACATATTTTCCTTTAATCTTTACAACAATCCTAAGAACAAGGTAACCTTTTCATCTCAATTTTACAGATAAGAAAAATGAGGTTTCTAAAGCTTAAGCAACTGGCCCAAAGTCAACTGACCAGTAAAGCAGAGCTGGGTTTCAGACTCAGGTTTGCCTTGTTCAAAGCCTATACCTGCAAATGTGTGCTCTCTGGTGGATCTGTTAGCAACAGTAAATAAAGCATAGCTCCTTGATGGGATGTCATAAAATAGCACCTATGTATGGTCTTCCTTCCAAACACTTAGAACCACAGTCTAATCCTGAGATAAACACCAGACACAACCTCACAGGGGGACATTATACTAAACACCTGACTAGTTCTCTTCAGAATCGTCCAGGTCATCAAAAACAAGAGAAGTCTGAGTAGACATCATGACTGTTAAGTGGTATATCCTGAATGGGAGGGACACAGTTTCAGAAAAGTATGTTGCTTAAACTGGTATTTTACCTCATAGCCAAGTTGGTAATTTTCTACTGGAAATTCAGAAAAGTATGTTGCTTAAACTGGTATTTTACCTCATAGCCAAGTTGGTAATTTCCTACTGGAAATTACTGTGTCCCTTCCATTCAGGATACCACATTACAGTTGTGATGTCTCCTCAGACTTCTCGTTTTTGATGACCTGGACGATTCTGAAGAGAACTAGTCAGGTGTTTAGTATAATGTCCCCCGTGAGGATGTGTCTGGTGTTTGTCTCAGGGTTAGACTGTGGTTCTAAGTGTTTGGAAGGAAGACCACACATGCTATTTTATGACATCCCATCAAGGGGCCATGCTTTCCCCATGACTTTCTATTATTGATGTTAAGTCTGATCACAAGGCTGAGGAAGTATTTGTAACATTTCTCCACTATAAAGTTATTCTTTTTTTCATTTCTTAACAAACGTGGAGATAAATTTATGCTCACTAATTTTTCTTTTCTTAAGCTACTTCTAATTTAATCAGTTTGCAAATGTATCTTGAAATGTATCAGAACACTAAGCTGGAAGAGTCAGATATTAAACTATAAATTCTAAGATCTCAATTTTCTAAAATGACATATATATGTATAGAAAAAGACTAGAGGGAAAGAGCCCAAATTTTATTCTTTCCTTAATACTTTTCCAAAAGTGTTCTACAGTGAACAAATCTTTTAAAATCTGGAAGAAGGAAAAAGTGGGGTGAGGACATGGGAGTGAGGGGGCGGAGTTTTTCTTTGAGGCTGGCTCGGAAGAAACAGCTCTTGGGTAACTGTAACACAAATGCTTCCCTCAGAATGACAGCAGCATTCTCTAAAACCTGCTGTGTGTTCAGGGGTATTTCCAGTTGCTTTTCTTTTCTTACAGGGGCCGGTGAGATGGCTCAGCAGCATAAGCGCCTGCCTGGCAAGCACGAGAGACCAAGTTCAACTCCCAGAACCCACATACGAAAAAAGGGCCGGTGATATCGCTCAGCAGCACAGGCGCCTGCGCGTGAGGTCCTGAGGTCGTCCCTTGGTACCCACACACAAAAAAAGAAGAATGTAAATTCCCTCCTATGGAAACCATGCTATTTTTTTAAATGGGAAAACTTAATAACTGAGTATAACATCAGAAACTGAGAACAAGAAGAGGAGGGAGAGAAAAAAAGGAGAAAAATAACAAATTTAGGCTTTAGGGAGTGAGAGTGGGATTCTTTAGTTTTCAGTCTGTTTTGTTTCTCTGTGTGTGTGTGTGTGTGTGTGTGTGTGTGTGTGTGCGCGCACTGAGGACCAAACACAGGGCATGGCCAGTGCTTAGCAAGTGCTCTGCCACTGAACTACGTGCCCAGCCCCATGAAAGGGTGTTCTGCCTTGTTTTGTTGTTTACCTTCAAAGTTCCCAGTGTCACAAGGCACCAGGCGATACTCTTTATTTATTCTTTAGAGATGTTCACTGCTTCCGGCCCACTCAGTTTCAATCAGTATTCCAATGTAGCTCAGTGGTGTAGCTCAGTGGTGGAGCATTTGCATGACATACCTGGATTTGATCCCCAACACTGCAAAACCAAAAACAAAAAGCCCCCTACTTTCTTAGAGCAAGTTGGAAATGTGACCATCAGTCAGCGTAAGTGTATCTTGAACATGTTACTGTTACCCCTAGAGTCTACTCGTCTAGAATGGCGACACGTCCCTCCCATCTCCCCTGCAGTGCCCTGTCTTCTCCCTCAGTGGCAGGGCACATCCTGGCAGTGCGTGGAACAATCCTGGGCCCATGTGGGCCTGCTCTATGGGAATTCTCTGCCGAGAGACTGATGGATTTATTGTCACTCGGGTACCAATAACTGGTAGTTGCCTGGGAGTTGCTGTTAACTCCAGTACGGAGTGTGTACATTTGGAAGGGGAAAGAAGCTTCTTATTCCCAGAAATATAAATCTGTAAAGGAAGAATGTGGCCACCATGGTCCAAGAGAGCAGGGGAGGCTCACCCCCCCATAAATATAGACACAGACAAAAGGGGTTCACCCACCCTTCAGTTCACCCATGGTAGGAGGCTCCAGTTACATCAAGAGCCAGGGAACAAGCCTGGGCCTTTATGGAGGGAGCAGTGCCTATGAGGTTCAATGCCCAGATGTCAGTCTCCAGAACAGCCCGTGTCCTGCAGGTGCAAGCTGCTTATTCACACGCCACAGAAGATGAGTTTCAGTGAGGCTGGGAACAAGGGTCCTTAGTGGTGCAGAGAAATAAAACTGCACATTCTGGACATTAAAATATAAAAAGACCAAAAATGCCTGACTCCACAAAAGACGCTGTCTGAATTGTGTTTCCTGTCACAGCCACCTGCCTTTCCATTTTGATTCAGGGTTCTGTCTCATTAAACACAAAAGTTGATTCAGTTGGGTCCATCTAATTATTCTTATTAAATATGTAACCATAATATTTTAATTGTAAATTAAAGTTGCATGCATGAATGAATCTGAATTCATTTTAATTTTACAATGGCCCAATGCCAAAGCCTTTTTATGGAGAAGATCCATCAGCCTGGATACTGCTCTCCTGGGAATTCAAACCAATGTGCAAATGGAACATGTTCAACTAACAAGGGAGACTCTCGTTCCCTTTTCTCCTCTTGCTAGATTTATTGTAGTAATAAAGCTGTTTTAACAAGAAACACTGCATTTCCCAAATCTTAAAAAAAAAAAAAAAAAAAAAAAAAAACTGCCAAACTTTTAGGCAGGTACTACCAGTTCTATAGAACCAACATGTCACTCTAGACCATCTGAATCTTGCACAAAGATGGCAAGTAAGTCTCAATTTACATGAGGACCTCATGACTAATTAGTAATGACTGCTACATCTACATGGAAAGTGCTTACATAAACACTGCATTCTACACAGTCTACATTCTAAAACAATCAGTGATGTTGCATTTGACCCTTACTTGCATGATTAGGTGAAACCAGACTTATTTTGCACTAGCCAACAACCAGCCACCAGACCACTGAAAGGCTCAATAAAACTTCCCCTATCCTAACTGACATTAACTACAGAGTGTTTGGGGGGTAAACGAGGACATAAACGTACCTTTAATAAGTGAGGCTGTAGAAAGCCTCTCTTGATTCTACACTGAGGCCTACAGGAGGAGGAGGCATTAGCCGGCCCTCACACAGTGTGAAGGCTGGGGGCAGATGTGATTGCAGAGGGGAAGACCACGGGGCAAGAGTGCACAAAGCATTCAAGGCTCCACATGAGCTCAGACAGAAGGAGTGAGAGCGCCCTGGTGTAGTGCCTGGGAGCAAGAGGCAAGTCTGGAGAAAGAAGCAGGTCTGAGCCCTGCAGGGCCCCAGAAGCCAAATGAATGAGTTGTGACTCCGTTCTGAGAGCAGTGGATTAGAAGGAAGATCATTCTGGATGTAGGAAATGGACAGAGAGGGAATAAACAGCCATATATTACAGTGCATCCAGGATGAACTGTTTATGCTATGTTTATTCTTGCTGACAAAGGCTAACATAAATTTTTCAACATTACACTTATATTTGCAGTATTTTTTTCCTTTTCCATAAAGGACTTTTAAGCTTAAAATTCTTTAACGCTAAAATATCATTCAATAAATTATTTATAAGAAAGGATATTTTCAAAGTCAATACATGCTTTCTTCATGTAGCTGGTTAAAATTAGTGTCTAGTTTTTTGTCATTAAAATAAATTTATAATGAATCAAGTGATTAAACCAACCAACTAATAAAGAGAGCTGCTTTTTTTTTCTCAGTACTGGGTATGGGGGATTAAGCCCAGGGCTTTCACACTGAGCTACATCCCCAACCCTTTTTTACTTTTATTTTGAGGCAGGATCTCACTAGGTTGCTGAGTTGCACAGGCAGGGATTCGACTTGTGATCCTCCTGCTGCAGCTTCCCAGTGCTGGGCTTGCAGACCTGGCTAAAAGCTTCTTATAATTTGAGAAAAAGCCTTTGTTGCTTTCAGGGGAAGTCATCCCATCCCCACCTCCCAGGAGGAAAACTTTTACATGTGGAATAGTGCCGGGGGTGGGGGGAGAGTGTCAGGCCTGGTGTGTCAGGCCAGCACAGCTCTGGAGTGAAGAATTTGCCCTACTCAAAGGGAGGTCTGCAGTTTGCCCTCAGCGACTGGGGCTGCTGGGGTCTCTGGAGCTGAAATGTCCTGCCTGAGTAGCCTCATTTCCCTGAGCCTTTGGGCACTGGACAGTCTAACAAGACCATCATGGGCAATCTGGGCCACACTGTGCCTGCTCTGGCCTCCAAAGGGAACGGAGACTACAGCTACAGTCAGCCCTCCGCAGCTGTAGGTTCTGTATCCACGAATTCAACCAAACAAGCATTGGAAGTATTGGGACAAGAAGAACTTGCCTCTGTACTAAACGTGTACAGATTTTTCTTTCTGTTCCTTCTTCCCTAGACAACACAATGTAACAACTATTTACATGGCATTTACATTGCATTTGGGCATCACACTGCGGAGGTTTATGCAACTACTACGCTTTTTACATAAAGGACTTCAGCATCTGCAGATTTGGGTATCCATGGGTGGTTCCCGGAATCCATCCCCTTTGGACACCAAGGAAAAACTGTACTAGCTCACCCCACCAAAGGAAACCCAGGAAACTGGGTTTGGAGGCCGGGGGGCCAGGCTGTAGTCAGGAAAGCACAGCCTTTCCCGAATTGTGTGGAAAAAAAATCCCCGAGACCCAGGAGACAACAAGCAGGGCAAAACTGCTCATGGTAGTTTCCCCTGGCTGTCACCCAAGAGCAGGAAAACTCAAGGAGGAGTCAATGGAAGAGAAAGCAGACGAGAGGGAGAAGATTCAAAGCAAAGGGTGGGAAGCAGAGCCTAGGAAATATGAGTCACAGGAAAAGATGCTTTCGACAAGGAGTGGGTGGCACAGTGCCCTCCAGCTTAGTCAGTGGAACCAAAAAGTGAAGGCCACAGATGTACCTATGAAAGAGGGAACATGCCTAAGGGAGGGTATTTTGTTCTTCCTTTAGCTCTCTCCTATAATGCCATGAGTTTATGGTTGGTGGATGAATTAGTAACCTGCGGTAAATCCAAATGCATGGGTTATTTATATTCAGATTTGTGATGACATACCTCTTTTTGTTGTTCTGGAAACATCTTCAGCACAGGATACGATCAATCTGAAAAATAAAATGGCAGCACAAGGTGACTTACAATCTCCACAGTGGAGTGGATAAACCTCTCATTGCCTCCCACAGTCCCTGGCCCATGGATCTCTGCTCCTCCCTTGCTCTGTTCCACAGCTGACCAGACCACGATGAGCATCAGTCTACACTGGGAACTGGGAGTGTGGGTCACTGTGTATCCAAGGCAGTTGGATGCTGACTGGCGCTTAAACTGCAGAGCCAGGCAGTCAGGCTGGAGCTGGAGGCTTAGGAAACTGGAGGAGGCTAGAGACGTGGGGGAGCAAAGGAGCCGTGAGAGTCAGCACTGGTGCTGTTGCCAGCAGTGAGACAGATGGGAATGGAAATGACACCCAGAGAAACTCCCCACTGGGAAAAGCCCTGATAGGTTTACCAGAAGCTCAAACCTTCAAGGACAGATCATCTTTTGACATTTAAACTACTCTAGAGTCAAACAAGAGGTGGTAGGGCCCATAGAGGGGTGACCTTGAGCTGTGACCAGCCAGTCAATACAGCCAACCTGTTATTTCAGGCCCCACAAGTCCCTGGAGCTGTCCATTGTTCTTTACACCCCATTTATTACAGACAGTCATTGGAGTTAAAACCTGATCCCTGGGCCAGTGAGATGGCTCAGTGGCATAAGCACCTGCCTGGCAAGCGTGAGGGCCTGAGTTCGACTCCCGGAACCCACATACGAAAAAAGGGCCGGTGATATTGCTCAGCGGCTCGGGCGCCTGCTGGCATGCAAGGTCCTGAGGTTGACCCCCGGTACCCAAAAAAAAAAAAAAAAAAAAAAAAAAAAAAACCTGATCCCTGATAAACAAACAAACAAATATACACACACACATACATACATACATACAATTCCCTGCCTTATGTACACATACGTACTCTTAGAACCTAATTATGACTGTGGCCTCTTTGCCTTTATTTTGCTAAGTCCAAACCCATTTCCTGGATACTTATTGGCCTTCACAAATATTTCCAAAGTCTCTACTAAATGTCTGTGGCAGTACAGGGAACACAAGGAAGTAAAACACAAGCTGCAACCTCCAGTCCCACATGGAATCATTAGCAAGATAACCCACAACTGGCCCAAGAGAGGATTTCTGCAGAGGGTGAGCAAACCACAGTGTGAGCAGCAGGCAGGCAGGTTCCCAAGGGGCATTCCCTCCACATGGAGAGGTCAGGGCTTCATAGAGAAGGCAGGGGACGATGGGGGAATCTCAGCATTCAAAAATAAGAGGTACTGCTGGAATCACAGATATATGACAGTGACAGGCATGAATGACAGAAAGTTTGATATGCCATATGCCAGATGCCAGATGAAGACAGTACCCACTGCAGTCAAGGATCATGAGAAATGGGAGCTAAATACTACTGGTAGGAATGTGAGCTATGCCAGCACTTCTGAAAGATAATTCTGCCATACGTTTCAAAAGCATTTTAAAATTATTTATGTTCTTTAACTTAATATTTTGATCCCTGAAAACTCAACCTTTGGGGCCAGTGAGATGGCTCAGTGGCGTAAGCGCCTGCCTGGCAAGCGCGAGGGCCCGAGTTCAACTTCCGGATCCCACATACGAAAAAAGGGCCGGTGATATCGCTCAGCGGCTCGGACGCCTGCTGGCGCACGAGGTCCTGAGTTCGACCCCCGGTACCCACAAAAAAAAACTCAACCTAAAAAAATCAGTGCAATGATGAATGTGATCATTATGTACTGCAAACAGGTACTAATAAAAAAATTAAAAGTCAGTGCAATATGTACAAAATATTTCAGTGCTGTGAAAAAAAATCAGTGCAATGATGAATGTAATCATTATGTACTGCAAATATGTACTAATAAAAAAATTTAAAAATCAGTGCAATATGTACAAAATATTTGTAAATGAAAGAATGTCCACAATGCACTATTTTTTAAAAAAAGACCAAAGGAGCCAGGAATCATGGCATACACCTATAATTCTGGTTACTTGGGAGACTAAGCAGGAGAATCAGAAGTTTGACACCAGTCTGGCAAACTTAGCAAGACCCTTTCTCAAAATAAAGAATAAAGGCCAGGCGTGGTGGCGCACACCTGTAATCCCAGCACTCAGGAGGCTGAGCTAGGAGAATCACTGCAAGTTTGAGGCCAGCCTGGGCTACAAAGTGAGTTCAACCCCAGTGTGAACTGCATAGTGAAACCCTGTCTCAAAAAGACAAAAAAAAAAAAACAGAATAAAAAGGGCTGAGGATTTGGCTCAGTGACAGACCACTTGCCTAGCATGCATGGGACCTGGTTCAATCCTTAGTACCACCACCAAAAAAAAAAAAAAAATCAAAGAAAATGGAAATCTAAATGCCCATAAGTAAATTAGAAAAAATGAATTGTGGTGTACTTCATACTAGACTACCTTGTAGCCATTATAATTAGGTTATAGAAGAATATTAAAGGACTGAGGCTGTTTGAGAAGTGGTTACGTGATTTCTTTTAGAGGGGGCGTTGAACCCAAGGCCTTTGCACTGAGGTACACTCCCAGCCCTTTTGTATTTTTTATTTTGCTACAGGGTCTCATTAAGTCACTAAGTTGCCCAGGCTGGGCTCAAACTTGGAATTCTCCAGCTTCAGCCTCCCACAGTGCTGGGATTACAGGCATGTGCTATCACACTTGGCTGTTAAGTGATTTTTTTTAAAGTACCTTTTTATTTCTTTGCTAAGTTATTTAAGAACTGGAGCCTATACAAGATGAAGTTAACAGTGGTTATATCTGAGTGGCAGAATTATGACTGTTTATTTACTTCCTTCTTTTCAACACTTTTCCAAGATTACAATGCATTCGTTACTTCTAAAATCAGAAAAATGTACATTTTTCAAAGAAATTAAAACCTAATGTGCTCAACTACTTTTATTGCAAACCCAAAAATAAGTCAATTTCATTCTTTCTGTACTCATTTCCTCCTACTTAAAAATTACTGACTTCTTACATTCATGTCTTAAAGATAGTTCATCAGTGAGATTTTGTTTTAAATTCAAAGCTTAGGGCTAGTTTTGTTTTTTGGGTTTGACTGTTTGCTGTATTGAGGATTGAACCCAGGGATACTACATCCCCAGCCCTTTTTATTATTTATTTTGAGATAAGGTCCCACCAATTTGCCCAGGCTGGCCCCAAATTTGTCATCCTCCTGCCTCAACCTCCCAAGTGCTGGGATTACAGGTGTGCACCCCCATGCCCAGCTGGACAAATCATTGTTGACAGGGGTACCAAAAGTACTAAAAGAACAGCTTTTCAACAATGGTGCTTTGCCACATGGAAAGCCCTATGGACAAGAATTTTAAGTGAACAGCCACATGGAAAAGAATGACGTTAGACTTCTACCTTCTACCAAATATAAAATTTAACTTAAAATAGATCAAAGACTTAAGTAGCAGAGCAAAAACTTTAAAACTCATAGAAAAAAACAGTGGTAAAACTTCATGGCCTCGAATTAAGCAAAGGATTTTTAGACATGACACCAAAAGCATAAGCAGCAAAAAATAACAAACTCCATGAAAATTAAAAATTTTGTCTTTCAAAGGACACCATCAAAAAGTGAAAAGACAACCCAGAAAATGAGAAAATATCTGCAAATCATATACCAGATAATAGGTTTACATCTAGAATATATAAAGAATTCTTACAGCTCAATAATAAAAAGACAACCCAATTCAAAAATGGGCAAACAACCAGGCTTGGTGGCACACACCTATAATCCCAGCCCTAAGGGAGGCTGAGGCAAGAGAATCGATATGAGTTTGAGGCCAGCCTGGCTACACAGTGAGAGTGTGTCTCAAAAAAAAAAGTGGGCAAAAGATCCTAAAGAGACATTTTTGCAAGGAAGATACACAAATGATCAATAAGCACATGAAAAGTTGACATAATTAGTCATCGGAAGATGCAAATCAAAACTATAATAAGATACTACTTCTTTCTCCCTAAGCTGTTTAAAACACCCCCCAAAATATAGATAATAACAAATGTTGACAAGGATATAAAGAAATTGGATGCCTCAGTAGATGTGAAAAATGGTGACCCACTTGTAAAATAGCCTGGCACTTGCTCAAATGATTACACACTGAGTTACTGCTTGACTCAGTGATTCCATTCTATATATCTGGGAGAATGAAAACAAGCCCCCACAAAATCTTGTATGTGAATATTCATACCAACATAATTCATAGCAGCCAAAAGGTAGAAACAGCTCTAAGTCCATCAACAAACACAAAAATCGTGGTACACTCATACAATGGAATACTATTGAATAATAAAAATACATGCTACAACTTGGATGTACCTTGAAAACCTTACACTAAGTGAAGGAAGCCAGTCACAGAAGTCCACATATTGAAAGTACAGTTGCTTAGGGCTGGCAATAAGGAGGAAACTTAGGGGACAGGGAAACTACAGGTACAGAGTTGTTTCTTTTTGAAGTCATGAAAGTATTCTAAAATCGACTATGGCAAGAGTTGAACAAAGCTGTAAATACACTAAAAACCATGAGTAAATTTTATGGTATGGATCAGATCTCAATAAAACTGTTTTTTAAAAAGTGCTACTTGAAACTCTGAGCCTGACTCCATGAATTCATTCACCTGGCCCTAGAGTCCAGGACACCCTCATCCGGGGAGCCACAGGTCTGACCAAGCTGAAGCTTCTCCCAGCATCATCTGGGGTTTTCTCAGCCCCACCTGGATCTGACCCTACCCTTCTTCCTCTGCCATCTCCTCATCCAACCCTCCTTCCACTCTGCCTCAGAAACTCGCCTCAGAGCTGTGAGGCTCGAATTGGACCTGACTCTCTCAGTCCCCAGCCTGTTTGCCGGCAGCAGCACTACTCTCCACAGGGAACTCAGCTCTCAGCAGGGAACTCAGCTCGGTACCGGAGTTGTCATGGCAAGCACAGGAAAGGAGGTAAGCTAGGACAAGAAATTCTGCAGGTTCTGGGATATCTGGGGACATCTGGAGACACCAGAGAATTTACACTGGACACAGCAAGGACTCTGCCCACTGAGATGCAAGACTGCCAGAGAACTCTAACCACAGATGTTTATCAGGATCTTCCTGCCTAATGTCCCCTGCCTTCTCTCCATCCCTATAAAAAGGGACACACTTCTCTTTGTTCGCTGCAGATGGTCTTATCCCACTCTCTGCCTGCACCCAGGCACAATAAATTCCATGCCATGTTGCCTTACACAAGCCTGGGGGTCTCTGCTGGTTTTCCTCCCCTCCCCCTGTGTGTTACATATGTTATAAGAGCCAGCTAATGCCCCGCAGCCACTCTCAGCAGCTGTGTCTTAGCTAGGTCTGGCCTTCTCCACCTTTCCCTCCTTTGTAACTCTTTGTCCTGCCAAAACCACAGCTGAAGTTGCCCCATAAACGGCTGCAGGGGAGATTCCTCAACGGAGTCCCCCAAATCTTTCCAAGATAGGTCAGTTCCCACTGCAAAGAAAGCAGCACCAATGCCAGGGTAAGCAGCGAAAAGCACCGTTTAGGAAAATGTACTTACGGCGCAGCTGTAGGTTTACTGCAATGGACTGAGAGGTTCCCCTAGGTGTGTCCAGGGCCACAGGTCAGTGGGTGAAGGTGTAAGGAATCTGGCCCAGGGCAGGAGCTAGTTTCTGTCACCCTTTTGGGCTATAAACTAGTCACCTTTATCAGTGCCTAGGAATGTTCAAGGCACTAGGTTCAAGCCTCAGGTGGCTGGGCTGCCGGCAGTCAAGGTACTCTTGTGATTTTCAGTGAGGACATAAAATGAAAGTGGGGGAACTGGAGGGCCTTACAATTTACCCTAAATGGTTTGGTTTGGTTTGGATTTCTGTGAATGGCTCTTACAATCTCCCATACCCACCTCTTTTGTGATGTTCCCTGGGCTGGTAGAAAAGGGTGGGATCCCCTACAAGGGCCTTCTTTCTAATTTTAGGAAGCACTACACACAAATCCTAAACCAAAAGTAAATACAAGTGAATGTTACAAAACCTAAACTCACAATTTTTAAAAAGCTTTCAGTCACTCAAGCTAGAATCCCAGAAGCTGTTTTTGCGTCCTTCCTTTCTCACCCCTTCCAAATCCAACTGGTCAGTCAGCCTTGACAATTCTCTCTCCTAATGTTTCCGAAGTCCCCTCCCTCTCTCAGCCTCCAATGTTGCTGGCCTGGTCAAGCATGCATCAGCTCTCTTCTGCACTCTGCTTTGTTTAAGGCCTTCCCATAAGCTAAGTAGTGCAACCTCTCCCACAGGCCATGGAGATAAATATCTGCACCTGATGCCTCAGCATTATTATAGTTTTAGGTTTAACACAGTGTTAGGTTTTGGTTTGGTTTGGGTTTGGTTTTTTTAGTTTTTTGAGACATGGCCTCGCTATGTATCCCAGGCTGGCCTCAAACTCTCAACAATCCTCCTGCCTCAACCTCTGAAGTGCTGGGATTACAGGTGTGAGCCACCAGGCCCAGATCACAGTTTTAGTTTTAAAAGATTACTTATTTTATTTTTAATCTAGTCTTGTTTCATAATACTTAAAACATGAGCCAATAAAACTGCCCTCTCTGTCTATTACAAAGCTATACATGAGTCGCTAAAATATAAATTTACATCTGACAAATTTTACTAGGAAAAAATCTTAAAAGGTACATCCCAGAAACTAATTTTTAATATTACTTTGGAGCAGGTGAAAGAGAACAGGCCTATCAAGCCATCTAGAAGGCCCTCAGAGCATTTGAAGCTACTAGGAGCTATCCTTATCAGTCATAGGAAAGGCCCCCTGGGGTCTGTGACTTTCTATTCTAGTTTCCTGACAGAAGCCCAGGGGTGTAAAAGCATCCTCCACGACCAATAACCCCTCTGTTTTGTAGGACTCCTACAATAAAAGAAAAGACTCTAACAGTCTGAATCTTATAGCAAGGGTTCCTAAATGCCTCTTAGGCCTCTGACCAAGTTTTTAAGGGCTCATAGCAAAAGAGGAAAAAGTAAAACGATGCATTAAGCTCCATCCTAAAGCTAAAATCTCAACTTAAAGGACTTTCCTTTATTCTGAGGTTATATTTGCCCTCTTTTGGGGGTAGCAAAATATTCTTTCTCTTACAAAAAGACAGAACAGGCCGAAGGAATTCAGGTGTCTGGCCCTCCCACTACACCGCGGGACTGGCAACCAGTGCAGGAAAAATACAAGACTCGGTAATCGGCCCTTTTCTCTCAATATTCTTTTTTCTTTCTCTCTTTTTCTTTTTTTGTTCTTCTTCCTTTTTTTCTTTCGTTCTTTTTTCTTTTTTCTATCCTTTCTAAACAGCTGGAAAGAACTCCAGCCACAGAAAACTAATCCCATCTCTCAAACCTAGAGACCAAGTTCAGATAATCCCTCAAATACTCCTTCATTCTTTCTTTTCTACCCCCTTCTCTAGTTTCCCAAACCTTGTTTGACCGTCCTTTGTCCTCCAGCCTTGCTTCTACTTCCTTTCCAGTTAACTTTGTTTTATACACTATCTTCCCTAAATTTCCCCACCACAGGATAACACTACTCTACCAAGGGAAAACACTGCATATGAACTCCTAATTTATGATTGGTTCTGTTATATAACTATAGACTAACCTCACTACAGCCCTACAGCAAAGGACTGGGGACTGAGCCAAACAGATATCAACATCCCACTCTTAATTAATTGGGAAGGTAGGATCTTGGGATAGACACAAACCAAGAATCTCCTCCACACAGAAGACATCCCTGAAGAACAGACTTTTCCTGGAGAGGCCTTGATACTAGTGATATAGCTACCTACTACGAAAAACTCACAAAGATCATCACAGAAAACAAAATAAATTTTTTCTTGAAATAGAAAATGACAAGATGAAGAAGCAAAATGCAATTTCAGACCTCCAGCCCACCCAGAACAAGTCCAGGAGACATCAACATAGAAGAAATGGGAAGACACCTGACTTTTCTGAAATGACAGCAACTGAAGTAAAGAAACAAATACATGAGTCTATAGAAGAAATCAGATCAGAAATAATCTCTCAGGTAAAAAAAAAAAAACAATAAAAATAAAAAAATATATGTCAACATTTATAAAGGAATTGCTCAGCAAATCTAGAACAGAGATAGATAAAAAAATAGACAATGATAGGAAAAGGATGGAAACTGTGAATGATCAACATAGGAAAGAAATAGAATGCATGAAACAGATTCAAATAGATATCTAGGAAATTAAAAATTCCATTGAAAGCTGGCAAAACCACTTGAACAAAACTGAAGACAGACTTTCGGACCTTGAAGACAGAATCACGACTAGCAATCATGAAAGGAAAGATCTCTTGAAAATGACAAAAGATTAAGAAATAACAATTCAAAAGCTGCAAGACAATGCAAAGAAAAATAATATAAGAATAACTGGTGTCAATGAAAAAGCAGGAGTCAACATAAATGGCATAAAAAAACTATTTGCAAAAATAATAACAGAAAATTTCCCAAACATGGTAAAAGAATCTGCCATACAGATAAGTGAGGCATGCAGAATTCCAATTATCCATAACTAAAATAAATCTACACCCAGACATATAATACTCAAGATCACAGAGATTCAGCAGAACAGGATATTAAAAGCTGTTAGAGAAAAGAAACAGATCACCTATAAAGGAAAGCCCATCAGAATCATGGCAGACTTCTCAACACAAACCCTTAAGTCAAGGAGAGCTGGGAGTGAAGTATTTCAAGTCCTGAAAGAAAACAACTTCCAACCCAGATTGATGTACCCTGAAAAACTATCTTTCAGAATTAATGGAGAAATAAGATACTTCCATGACAAAGAACAACTGAAGAAATTCACGACCACCAAACCAACACTACAAAGGATACGGAAAGATATTCTAGACAGAAATAAAAATGACCACAATTCCAAGAACAACAATAGAAAGAAACCACCAAGCAGGGCAAGCAATTAAACAGAAGGGGAAAGTAGGGAACCAACAGCAGGAAAATAACATGTCAAAGATAAGCCAATACACATCAGTTATAACCATCAATGTAAATGGCCTCAATGTACCAATCAAAAGAAACAGATTGGCAGAGTGGATCAAGAAACAAGATCCAGGGCTGGTGAGATGGCTCAGCGGCCTAAGCGCCTGCCTGGCAAGTGCGAGGGCCCAAGTTCGACTCCCGGAACCCACATACGAAAAAGGGGCCGGTGATATCGCTCAGCGACACGGGCGCCTGCTGGCGTGCGAGGTCCTGAGGTCAACTCCCGGTACCCACAAAAAAAAAAAAAAAAAAAAAAGAAACAAGATCCAGCAATATGCTGTATACAAGAAACACATTTAACTGAAAAATAAATTCATGGACTAAAAGTCAAAGGATGGAAAACAATGCTCCATGCAACAGAATCCCAGAAAAAAGCAGGGGCAGCTATTCCATTTGCAGACAATGTGAACTTCAAACCAAGAATGATCAAAAGAGATAAAGAAGGCCACTACATACTTGTCAGGGGAAAAATTCAAGAGGAAGAGATAAACAATCATAAATATATATGCACTAAATACGGGAACACCCAACTATGTAAGACAAATATTAACAGACATGAAAAGTCAAATAAGCAATAACACAGTTGTAACAGGGGACCTTAATACCCCCTTGTCACAAAGAGATATATCAACTAGACAAAAAAATCAGCAAAGAAATAATAGCACTGAACCAAACCTGTGAACAAATGGACTTAGTAGACGTTTACAGAGTGTTCCACCCAACATCAGAATATATATTCTCAGCTGCACACAGGATGTTCTCTAAAACAGACTGTATACTAGCCCACAGAACATGCTTAAGTAGATGCAAAGGAATTGAAATTATCCAATGCATATTATCTGACCACAGTGCAATGACATTGGAAATTAATGACAAAAGAAACCACAAAAATTCCATAAACACATGGAAATTAAGTAACACCCTCCTGAACAACCAATGGGTCACAGATGAAATTAAAAAAGAAATTAAACAACTCTTACAATCAAATGAAAATGCAAATACAACATACCGGAACCTATGGGACGCAATGAAAGCAGTCCTCAGAGGGAAATTTATAAGTCTCACATCAGGAAAATAGAACAAGCACAAATAAACAACCTAACACTTCACCTCGAGCTTCTAGAAAAAGAAGAGCAAGTCAAAGGCAAAGCCCATACAAGGGAGGAAATTACAAAGATCAGAGCAGAAATTAACACAATTGAGACTAAGAAACAATATAAAGAATTAATGAATGGAAGTGTTGGTTCTTTGAAAGAATAAATAAAATTGATAAACCCCTAGCCAACATTATCAAAAAAAGGAAAGAAAAATTCATGCAATAAGGAATGAAAAGGGTGAAATCACTACAGATCCTGTGGAAATTCAGATCATGAATACCTACTTTGAAAATGCTTACTCAAAAAGGATGGAAAACACAGAAGAAATGGACAGATTCCTAGAAATGTATGAATTACCAAAGCTGAATCAAAAAGATATAAAAATTCTGAATAACCCAATATCAGTTAATGAAATTAAAAATGTAATTAAAAATTACCAACAAAGAAAAGCCCAGGTCCTGATGGATTCACTGCTGAATTCTATAAGAAATTTAGAGAAGATTTAACGCCAATACTCCTCAAACGCTTTAATGAAATGGAAGCAATTCTCCCTCACTCATTCCAGGAGGCAAGTATTACCTTGATACCAAAACCAGAGAAAGACCCAACCAAAAATGAGACCTCTAGGCCAATCTCCCTAAGAAACACAGATGCAAAAATCCTCAACAAAATACTAGCAAACAGAATGCAACAAATCATTAAGAAGATTATACACCAAGACCAAGTGGGATTCATCCCAGGAATGCAGGGATGGTTCAACATACACAAAACAATAAATGTAATACACCATATCAACAGAGCCAAAGACAAAATCACAGGATCATCTCAATAGATGCAGAAAAAGCTTTTGACAAAGTCCAACACTCATTCATGAAAATCAGAATAGATTGTCTTTACCTCATCTGATAAGAGCCATCTATGACAAACCAACAAACATCATACTAAATGGACAAAATCAGGAACATGACAAGGATATCTACTATCACCACTCTTATTCGATACAGTTCTGGAAACATTAGCCAGAGCAATTAGACAAGAGAGAGAAATAAAAGGAATAAGGATAGGAAAGGAAGAAGTTCAATTATCATTATTCACAGATGACATGATACTCTACATAGAAGACCCCAAAAACTCCACCAAAAGACTTGTAGATTTAATAAGCAAATTCAGTAACATAGCTGGATACAAAGTCAACACTCAAAAATCAATAGCATTCCTGTACACAAACAACAAACTCACTGAGAGAGAAATTAGGGAAACCACACCCTTCACAATAGCATCAAAAAAATGAAATACTTAGGAATCAATCTAACAAAGGAAGTAAAAGATCTATACACTGAAAATTACAGTACTCTGAAAAAAGAGATCAAAGAGGATATCAGAAAATGGAAAGATATCCCTTGCTCGTGGATAGGAAGAACCAACATTGTGAAAATGGCCACACTCCCAAAATTGTTATACAGATTTAATGCAACCCCGATCAAAATACCATTAGCATACCTCACAGATCTAGAGAAAACATTCCTAAAATTCATTTGGAAACAAATGAGACTTAGAACACGCAGCAATCCTGGGCAAAAAAGGCAAGGTAGGAGGCATCACAATTCCTGACTTGAAATTATACTACAAAGCTACTGTGATAATATCGGCATGGTACTGGCAAAAAAACAGACCTGAGGATCAATGGAACAGATTAGAAGATGCAAAAACAACTACAAACACACTCAGCCACCTTATCTTTGACAAAAGGGCCAAACATGTTCACTGGAAGAAAGACAGCCTCTTTAATAAATGGTGCTGGAAAATCTGGCTTTCCACATGCCGAAGACTAAAACTAGAACCATGTCTATCACCATGTACTAAACTAAAGTTGAAATGGATCAAAGATCTAAATATTAAAACAGAAACACTAAATCTGCTGGAAGAGAAAGTAGGTAGAAATCTTGAGGACATAGGGGTAGGCAGAGAGTTCATGAACAAAAACTGCACGGGAAGTACTTCAAGAATCAACAGCTGGAATCTCATTTTACTAAAAAGTTTTTGCACATCAAAAGAAATCACGAACAGAGTGGAAAGAAAACCTACAGACTGGGAAAAAATTTCAGCCAACTGTCCCTCAGACAAAAGACGTCTATCTAGAACATATAAAGAATTGAAAAAATCAGGCTCCCCAAATTCAAAGATCCAATCCAAAAATGGGCATCTGAGATGAAAACACAATTCTCTGATGAAGAAATACAAATGGCAAATAAATCTATGAAAAAATGTTCAACATCATTGGTAATTCAAGAAATGCAAATTAAAACACACTGAGATTCCATCTCACCCCAAAAAGAATGGCTATCATCACGAAATCAATAACAAATGCTGGTGGGGCTGTGGGGAAAAAGGAACCTTTCTCCACTGTTGGTGGGAGTGCAGATTGGTATAACCACTGTGGAAATCAGTGTGGAAAGTCCTCAAAAAACTAGGATTGGAGTTCCCATTTGAGCCAGCTATTCCCCTTCTGTGTATCTTCCCAGAAGAATTGAAAACATCGTACCACAGTGATATATATGCACCCACGTTTATAGCGGCACAATTTGTAATAGCTAAATCTTGGAAACAACCCAAATGCCCATCAACCGAGGAATGGATAAAAAAGATGTGGTATTTTTATACAATGGAGTACTACTCAGCTATAAAGAAGGATAAACTCGAGGATTTTATAGGTAAATGGATTCAACTAGAGACCATACTGATAAGTGAAATAAATCAAATTCACATGTGTAAACATCGTATTGTTTCCCTAGTGTAAGAAACTGAAAGAGTAAATAAGATCCAAAATCTGCAATAGATATTATGAAAGGGAAAGAAACTGCTCAAAAGGAAAGAACAACTGGGATGGGGGAAAGAAGAAAAGAAGGAAGGGAAAAGAAAAAATACATATATATATATACAAGATAGCTAAGATAATTATACTATTAATTTCTTTTAGTTCATTGAGAAGAATGGTTTTTGCTTATATTGTTTGATCAATTTTGCATGCCTATATCTTGTAATCTGAGCAACTACTTTGAAGATAACGATATGCAATTTAACCATTGTTAATTTTCTATTATACTGTTATGAAATTCTGTATCATTTTTACTGTTTTTTCTCTTTAAAATAAAAATACAGAACATATCTGATGAAGGTAGAGATTTTTGTGTCTTTTATATAAAAAGTAAGAAATCAGTAATCTTGTGCAAGACCCCCAACCTTCTTTTTTAAATTTTAGCTACACAAGAATTCCACAATTCATAAACCAGGCATGGTAAAATACACCTGTAATCTCAGCTTTCTGGGGGGATGAAACAGACCTTAGCAACTCAGCAAGTTCCTCTCTCAAAATTTAAAAAAAATTTTTTTTAAAGGGGAGGAGGAACTAGTTCAATGTAAAGGCCCTGGGTTCAATACCCAGTCCTGCAGGGGAAAAAAAAAAAAAAGAATTCCACAATTCTGAGTGCCACTCATCTCAGCATTCCCAAATCCTCTCCCAAGTATGGACCCTGACAGGGTTTGCTGGGGTCCTTCATTGTCCTACCAACTCCAGCCTGGTAGTAGCGGCTGCCTGGAGTGTTAGGAAAAATCACAAGGCATTTCCTGGCTCAATGGGGAAGGGGCGATCAGTCAGTTAGTGATGTTTGACATGGAATGGAGGAGGATGGTAAGGCACTGGGAAATTAAGTGGGACAGTGACACAGGAAGGCATCTGACAAGCACAGCCTCCGGTCTAAGAGTTGCCAGAGCCCATTATTAAAACCACTTGGTAAAATATAAGTGAAAAAATCTAATGGCTTGTGAAGCCCTTTAATATACTGTATGTCATTGCCGAACACAGAGGAGAGGACAGTGAAGTCGTGAGGGTGCCCAGTGGTCAGCAGGGCTTGCTCACTACCTCCTGGTCTGTGACTCATTCCTGCCTCATCAAAACCTCAGCAAGCTGTCAATGCTAAATCCCTTGCTTCAAGGGTCTGCAATACACCTGGGAAGGGCATTTGGCCAAGGCAGGCTGCCAGGAAATGGCAGTGGAAAAGATTCAGAGAACTGACTGGTGGGAGTCTTTTTCAAAGAAATCTACCCTTGTGATCACACATCAGCAATTCAAAGTCCAAAGGTTAACCAAATATAAAGGGAAAACAAATGCACTCAAGCAGTGGCACAAAAACCCAGACTGGTTTACTCTAGGAAAAGAAATGACAAAGTGATGTTCTCTGCAAATACATATGGATTGAAGCAACACCCAAAGTTAACAGATTGTGCCTTTATAATTCTGAAAAGTCTCTAGTTGTTTTTTTTTTTTTTTTTTTTTTTGTGGGTACCGGGGTCGAACTCAGGACCTCGCGCACCAACAGGTGCCCATGCCACTGAGCGATATCACTGTCCCTTTTTTCGTATGTGGGTACCAGGAGTCAAACTCAGGACCTCGCGCTTGCCAGGCAGGTGCTTATGCCGCTGAGCCATCTCGTCGGCCCTGAAAAGTCTCTAGTTTTAAGAAGTCCTCATCCCCATTGAATAGCTCTGCCTGCGCACAGGCTCTGACTGCATGCTGCTTTGCCTGCCTGCCTGCCTTATGGGAAGAGGAAATGGGCACAGAAGGCAGGATCCCCTCCGAGACAGGCCAGTGTTCAAACTTCCACCTCCCCAAGATTTTGAAGTCTGGAGGTCACACACCCTTACTTCTGGGAAGGAATCCTTTGGAAAGACCTGTCCCAGGGATGAAGCCACAGGTGTAAGGCTGCTCACTGTAGCCCTGTTTGTAAGTGACAAAGTTGAGACAATTCACATGCCCATTATTAAGGAAATGATTAAATAAGGTGGGACACATCCATGGAATACATACGTTGTAGTTCAAAAGGAAGAGATGAGTCTGTAACAGCTGAAATGGGAAGGTGTACACGACACACAAAGTAGAAACAGCAAATTGCTGAACAATGCTAGTGTGATTCCATTGTGTGTGTACATAATATGCATGTATACACACTTATGAGCATATCTATTTCACAAATAAAAAGATTCCAGAAGGATATATGTCAAAGTATGTCAAAGTGAACAGAACTGGGGAGAAAGGAGCTTTCTTTCTTTCTTTTTTTTTTTTTTTTAACTCTGTGTAGTCCTGGATTGTTAACCTTTTAAAATACATTACTTCAAATAACATATACATATAAGCATATAAGTAAATAAGAGCCATCTTTATTCCTCTTTTGCTGAATCAGGAAATACCAATTACTAGGAAAGCAACTGCCTAGAGAAGTGAATGCTTGGCTCCCTCCCTCTAGCAGCTTTTGACATTTCTCCCAGCCTTCGCTGGCACATGAGGTTGTATTTTTACTTAGTTTTGATCAGTCAAAAACAACATTTAATTTTTGAAGCAGGATTTGCATTCATGGAAAAATAAAATAAGAACTGCAGAGCAAATCCAGACAGTTTAGAAGTGAGCAAAGCCCAGTTCCACATTTGTCTATGATGGGACCTTTGGCCCTAGGTCTCATTGATTCATCTTTCCAACCCCGGCCATCTTGCCTTCATCCTCTCTGAATACACTGTTTATTTATCATTTATCCTGCTCTTGCCTCTAAATGATTTGAAGCAGTTCCCAAATGTATTTAAGGTAATGAACAATAATCAATCTGAAAATGGTAAAACTGTTAACAGGAACTAAGGTACAGAAATGGTACGAAGGAGAACTAAGTAAAAATGCTATTTTAAATTGAAATTCTTAACATTTCATGAGCATATGTAATTTCCAGTTGATATACACTACAGCTCCTCAAAGTTTTTATTGTAAAGCTAAGATTTATAATAACTGTAAAACTGTTAACAGGAACTAAGGTACAAAAATGGCAAGGAGGACTAACTAAAAATGCTATTTTAAGTAGAAACTCCTTGTTATGGCTTGTACCTAGATGTCCTCCCAATGCCTCATGCAGTCATAACTGGGGCTTTTCAGAGATAGCTGGATCTAGGGTGTGTTTTGCTGGGATTAAGTGTGTGATGTTGGGATTAAGGCATAGTTTGGCATAGTTCTGGATGTGGATAATGGGAAGGCCCACCCTGGGTTTGGGGGGAACCACCCAAAGGGTGGGTAGCCTGGAAGCGATAATAGGGAGAAGCAGGCTGCTGCTGCTGCTGCTTCCTCCCTACTTCACTGCTTTGCTACCCTCCTGCCTTCTGCCCACCATGAACTATTTCTCCTCTGCAATGCCCCTCTGCCATGTGCCACTGTGCCTTGGAGCCGGCCAACTATGAACTCAAACCTCTACAAATACACCTTCCTTCAACTTTGAGTGCCAGGTATTTTGTCTCAGCAATGAGAAAAGTAATTAAAACACGCCTAACATTTGATAAGGATATTTAATTTCCAGTTGATAGCCACTAAAGCTCCTCAAAATATGTACGGTAAAACTAAGATTTGTAATAAGAAAATAACAATCCAGGGGCCAGTGAGGTGGCTCAGTGGCATAAGCGCCTGCCTGGCAAGCGTGAGGTCCTGAGTTCGACTCCCGGTACCCACACACGAAAAAAGGGCCGGTGATACCGCTCAGTGGCACGGGCGCCTGCTGGCGCGCAAGGTCCTGAGTTCGACCCCCGGTACCCACACACGCACACAAAAAAAATCCAGAAAGACATTGCTACATTATCCACTTCTAATGACAGTGCATAAATAAAAATTCATTAAACTTTCTCATGTTCTCCAGAGGTCCCCGATATTTTTCATAAGCCAGTCTGGTGACCAAGTAAGTATAATAAACCTCTTGACAAATATCTACCTAACTCTACTGACACAGGGGTTTGATCATCTTCAAAAACTAGCTTAAAAGACAGTTCAAGTTTAGAGTCATTCACATGTGAGCTCAAATCCCAATGATTTGATCCCATCATGGCTGTGCGAGCCTGTACAAAACCTCTCTGAACTTCAGTTTTCTCATGGGGAAAAAAGAGGATCTTGACAGTACCTATTTCATGGGGTTGTTATAAGGATTAAATCAGACAATGTACTTAAACAACTTAAGAAAATGTGCAATTAAAAGTTAGGTATTACCACTGGCTAAATTCTTGGTACCTTTTTCTTCAAAATGTAAGAACAATGGGAAAGTACAAAAACTGTTTTATTCCTGGACTGGGGCTGTAACACTGTGGTAGATCATGTGCTTAACATGCATAAGACCCTGGATTCAATCCCTAGCACCACAAAAAAATTGTATTATTCCAATGAAAAGATGAAATAATCCTTACACATACATCTCCACAAATTAGAAAGAAAAAAGTAAGTTGTGTCGTCTCAAAGTATGCATAGAGATCTCTGCTCATTTAGCTATGAGAAAGAACCCTATGTAACCACAAACACTGTGGGAAAAAATGAGGTGGCAAAAAGAGAATGATATTGATAGAGAAAGCATGTATTAGCCTATTATTCGGGATAGACTGTATTGAAATGTAGATGTGCTCCAATACAGTTACCTCAGTTCACAAACTTAACTCATTCCACAATTCTGGTTGAAAGAATTAAGCTCGTGAACTGAGGTACCACTATACTGTTATGTCTTAAAATTCTATCCCAGATTATTACAACTGGTTCCAAGAAAGCCCCACTCTGAATATGATTTCCTACCAATAGCAACCTCAGGATCTCTCCCACAGGTTAGATGATAAGGACGATAAGGACATGTATCCTAGGTATTCAGTAGTTTTTGCTACAGAATAAGAAAAGATTTAAGTAAGAATGTTTTTGAAGTTTCTAGTATAGAAAACACAAACAATATATATAAAAACAGATACCCATTTTCACACTATTGTGTCAGCCCTGTGCTGAATACGTTATGCACAATGCTTCTTTTAATTCTCACAACCACCCATTTTACAGATGAAAACACTAAGGCTTAGAGAGGGGAAGAAACCTGCTCAAGGTCACTACCACAGGGTCACCAATTTGCTGAAGGGCAACAATGGGGAACTTAAACTCATCTATCAGAAAAGTGACCCACCTGTCATTTTTCCGATCTCAGTTATAAGCTCACTAACACAGGGGAGCTTAACCTCTCTCCACAAAGTCAAATCCTCAGTACTCTTCCCTTGCACCATCTTCCTCTGCAGCTCTGATCACAATGATATTTTTACCCTTATTGAATATTGGGGCTGTCTCCCACCAAACTGTAAGCTCCAAACATCATAGCTCCTCAATGTTCTTGTTTATTTAGGAACTTTCGCCTCTATCACACTACCACGCACAGAGTAGACAGCAGCAGTCCCCATTCACATTTACACTGATTGAATGAATGGAGAAATACAATCACCAGAAATAACCCTGCAGCCAGCGTACTGTGCTAATGAAGCACCAGTCCTCGTTACAACAACGCCAGCCAATCAGAGGGGCAAGAGAATACAGAGGCAAAGCTCAGGACTAGAAGAGGCTCTCAAAGTACAAATCTCACAGTGGTGAGATACAGCGGCATCTTTGCATTTGAAGTGAGGGTGGGGGTAGGTCTGGACCCAGTTACCACCTCTGCAGTCATGCCACCTGGGTCCAAGTGCTGCTAAGTGACCCTGGGCTACCTACTTAACCTCTGTGTGCCTAGAGTCCTCATCTATAAAACGGTGATGGACAGAGCCTACATCTATATCACTACTGAAGAACAAACACATTACTACATGAAAAATACCTCAAAGCCTGCCTCTCAATAAGCACATAATAATGGCTGCTAATGGCTGTTAGGTTTAAAAAACAACCCTAGTTTGTCATTTGTTCTCCCCCCTGGAGTAAGCCCAGTGAATATGGGTTTCAAAGGCTGTAAAAGCTAAGGAGTAAGGACTTTCTTTCCATCTGATCACTTAATACAAGACAAATCATTACAGTTAAAGGATAACAGAATTACACCAATGACTCATTGTTCCCAGCAATAACCCTGGATTCTCGACAATCCTAGGTTTCACTTTCTGTTCTGAAATCATGTGATTCTAAGTCAATTTACTTCTTAAGCTAAACAAATAATTCAAAATTATCACCTGCTGCAATGAAATGGGGTTCCTTTTCTTTTTTTACTCTAGGTATAATATTAAATGCCTAAGTTGTAAAAGATATAGCATAAATATAATTTTATATAAATATCAAAAATCTAAATTCTGACAGCTTCAGTTCTATTTGTATAAAAGCACCTGTCTTTACAATTGTTTTCTTAATAGAAATATATAAACTCATTTGCTCTTGTATCATATTAGCTATCTTGCAATTAAAAATACTATCAAGTATTTTGTAATTTTAAAAAAGCTACAGGGCCAGTGATATGGCTTAGCGGTGTAAGCGCCTGCCTGGCAAGCACGAGGTCCTGAATTCGACTCCCAGTACCCACACAAAGGAAAAAGAGGGCTGGTGATATCGCTCAGCAGCACAAGCGCCTGCTGGCAAGCGCGAGGTCCTGAGTTCAACTGCCGGTACCCACATAAAAAATAAATAAAAATAAATAAAAATAAAAAAGCTACAAAGACATCATTGGAACAAATGGTGCTATTTTAATGTGGACTTATTTATTAGATAATATACTGTATACAATTAAATTTCCTCAATATGGTAATGGAACTATGGTTATCTTGAAGGATGCTTTTGTTCCTAAGTTTGATTCCTGTACACAAATATTCTTATGATCACTTTCTGTGCGCTTAACCACACAAATTATTTACTCATCAACCCAAATTAATACAATTTTGTTTGAGTTCTAATCCATTCTAGTAGACGTGTGTGTGTGTGTGGAGAGAGAGAGAAAGAGAGACAGAGAGAGAGAGAGAGAGAGAGAGAGAGAGAGAAGGTGAGAGGGAGAGAGAGAGAAAGAGAAAGAGCTTCTATTTTTTTTCCCCCCTTTATGTGGGTTCTGGGAGTCAAACTCAGGACCTCGCGCTTGCCAGGCAGGCGCTTGTGCCACTGAGCCATCTCACCGGCCCTGGAGCTTCTTTCTTTTTTTTTTTTTTTTTTTTTTTTTTTTGTGGGTACCGGGGGGACGACCTCAGGACCTCGCGCGCCAACAGGCACCCGTGCCGCTGAGCGATATCACCGGCCCCTTTTTCGTATGTGGGCTCCGGGAGTCGAACTCGGGCCTTCGCGCTTGCAAGGCAGGCGCTTACGCCGCTGAGCCATCTCACCGGCCCCCTGGAGCTTCTTTCTATTCTGATTATTTTTCCTGGTATTTTTAATCTGCTATTTCCTTTCTCTGATATCTTCTTAAAATATTTTTAACAGAATCACATGCTGTTTTTGACCCTCAATTATGAAAGTGAAAGCAATTGAAAATAAAGGAAATGGTAGTACAAAAACAGTTACTAAATCTCAGCAATTTTTTGCAACATGCCTATGTCAACAAGGGAAAGCCCAGGATTTCAGAGTTACATATTTTAAACAAACCATGTAGGCCATAGCAATGATAACATAAAAATATTGAACCAGTCAAAGCACTAACTCCTTTAGGACAATGGACAATCTTTTGAAAACGTATCCACGAAGATAAGCCACTTCAGCCTAACAAAACATAAAAGGAGTAATTTCTTTAAATAGAAAATTATATTTGCTACCTGTCAGAAATTTGAGTTCTTAGGGCTCAAGATTTGCTTATCAGGCTGATGTCAGTCTCAGTTTCACAATGTTTTGTTTCTTTTGTATTTTGTGCCACAAGTGAACAGCAAGTTTTTAAGAGGAAGGAGAGGGTGGAGACAAGCAGGAGATGGAGTTTTATTACCTAAATGTTTAGGCAAAAAAAAAAAAAAAAAAAAAAAAAAATGTGGTTTCCCAGAGCCCCAAATTCATGTAACATCTAAATAACTTAACCCTTAATGTGCAATCTTGACAGGCATATACTTCCTCTGAGTACTCTTTCCATAGCATCCCAGTTAGATTAGGGCACCAAGTTTTTCTTGTTTTTTTTTTTTTTTTTTTTTTTTTTTGTGTGTGTGTGTGTGTGTGTGTGTGTGTGTGTGGTGTGTGTGTGTATTTTAATAGTCTTTATTTTTTTAGAGCATTTTTTTTTTTTTTTTTGTGCGTAGCGGGGGTCGACCTCAGGACCTCGCGCCGTGCCACTGAGTGATATCAGCGGCCCTTTTTTTTCGTATGTGGGTTCCGGGAGTCGAACTCGGGTCCTCGTGCTTGCCAGGCAGGCGCTTACGCCGCTGAGCCATCTCACCCGCCCTGAGTGGTTTTCTTATTGGCCCTCAAGGCAGACTGAGAGCAAGAAATGCCAGTATCCCTAAAATGCTGCACATGAAGATGCTTCCTCTAAACACACACACACACACACACACACACACACACACACACCATCCCCTTCCCCCTTCCTCTTGCCAAATACTTTCTTTACCTTAATTCCTCTGCGTGCTTCACCTCTTTTTTTTTTTTAACATCAATACTCTGTCCTTTCCTGGGAGACCCAGCACAATGCACAAAAGAAGAAAATGGGGCAGACTATTCCTTGAGCTCATTCTCCCCAAACCCTAAAAGTTCTCCACATGCCCAAGAACAAGCTCTACCTGCCTAGAGGCCACAGAGCCGGAATAGCCCATGGGAAACCCAGAAAGGCCCCAGCTCGTCCTGGGGCCCAGACATCAGTGACCTGCCGAAGCCACACACAGAGATTCCTGCTCCTCTTTCTGAGGGGACACAGAAGAAGCAGGTAACGAAAGTGTCCAACTGCAGGCAGCAGCTCTAGCCCACTGAGTGCTCGCGCTCTCTCGCTCTCTCTCTCTGGACAAACTGGGCCCCAGTGACCTAGTGCCCACAAGGTACAAGGTGGTGGCCCCTGAATCCCAGCACACCTATGGTGTGGAGGCAGGAGCAGAGATGCGGAGGGCCATGCCCTCCTTGTTCAGAGGTCAAGCCATTCAGTGTTGGGGGACAGAAGACAGGGAGAGTGGGAAGAAGATGCTGGAGTCGCAGCTCAGAAGATAAACCTACCTCCCCCCTTAAGGAAAGCCGAGCGGCGCCCCTGCCGTGCAGTGTCATCCCACCGCCCCTCAGTCTGCTGGGGCACTGAGTGCTACGGCCCAGCCGCTCCATGTGCCTACACCACAAACGAGGTGTACCTTGTTTTCCGCTTCCCTCTGAGCGCTCCCACCACGCAAGTGAGGCCCTCCTGTCCTCTCCACTGGGGACAGTGGACCCGCCATCCCCAGTGATGCCCCGCCTTTCCCACTGTTGGGATGGCCAAGCACAGCACACATGAGCTCATCTGATCTGCACTAAAGCCCTCTGAGGGGCACTGTTGGTATTCCCACTTTAACTGTTAGAAAACTGAGGTGCAGAGCGCTTGATTTTCCCAAGGTCCCACCAGTGAAAGGCAGTCAAGATTCAAACCCACCATCAGCAGCAGAGTCTACACTCCCAACCCGCAAGTGGCACTGTCCCTGACGCCAAAACCCAGACACCGCGTCCCCTCCGCTCTTCCCTGAGCTTCTCGAGGCCAGCTCCAGTCAAGCCAAGCTCCCACTCACTTGGCCTGAGCATCCGCTACCTCCTCCTCTCCTGCCCAGATTAGAAAGCCCAGGAGAACAAAGCCTCGGGCTTTTGTAATATCGACTCTGTATTAGTTTCCTATCACCATTATAATAAACTGCCACCAACTTAGTGGCTTAGCAACATGAATTTCTTGTCTCACAGTTCTGTAAGTCGGCAGTCAACATAGGTCTTTCCAGGCAAAACCAAGGTGTCAGCAGGGTTTCGTTCCTTCAGGAGGCTCCAGGGCAGAATCAGCTTCCTTGCCTACTCCAGCTCCTAACAACGCCTGTTTTCCTTGGCTAGTGGCTCCTTCTTCCACCTCAAAGCCAGCCACAGACTGTCTCTAAGACTCTTCTGTGGTCACATCTCCCTCTGCCATCATTGGGAAAGCTTGTCTGCTTTTAAAGACTCACATGATTAGACCAAAACCACTGAGATAACCCAGGCTAAGCTCCTAATCTCAAAGCCCTAAATCTAACCTCACTTTGCAAAGTCCTTTTTGCCAGGTAGAGAAATCTATTCACAAGTTGCAGGGATTAAAATTTGAACATCTTGGGGAGGGGGGGGTCATTTTTCTACCCACTACAATCTGTATATAAACCTCGAACAGCAGAGCGTGATGGCACATGCCTGTAAAACCAGCCCTTGGGAGGCTGAAGCAAAAAGATTGGCATGAGTTCTAGGCCAGCCTGAACCACCTAGTGAGAACCTGTCTCAAAAAAAAAAAAAAGCCCACCTTGAACAGAGTGGTCCCCTAACAAGTAAGAACTTCTCCACTGGGTGCTTGAGTATGTGGCCCTTCCACCGACCTCTGATTTGGCGGGCATACTGCTGTGTCCCCAGATTGCCCAAAAGCTCTTCAAAGTTTCCCCTTCTAACTTCCCCAGTAGTGGCAGTAACAGTACATGGTAGACACATGAGGATGTGTGAGAGCCTGGGGACAAACACAATGGTAACAAACCATGAGTTCAGGCCAGGGATATAGCTCAGCAGCATGAGCGCCTGCCTGGCAAGCACAAAGTCCTGAGTTCGACTCCCAGTACCAAAAAAAAAAAAAAAAAACAAATCATGAGTTCAACCCCCCACTTCAATCATTGCTTTGTTTTCTATTTTGGGGAGGGGGGGCTATGAAATTATCACTTCTTTCAAAATGAAAAAATACAAAAGAATATAAAAACTCTCCCTCTCTCCCCTACCGCCTAATCATTTTTATACTTCCAGAAATATTTTATGTATATACAAGTATATAAATATATGTATTATTGGCCCCTTTGTCTGTAAATGGCAGCAATGCATATTTCCTTCCAATGCTTCACTCTCTTTACTTAATAACATAGACTGCTCCCCATCTAACCACATTCCTTCCCTTTTTGTGGCTGTGTACTACTCCACCGTGCAGCAGCACTAGAATTCATTCACCAGTGCCCACCCAGACATTCTCGTGCCATTATCAATCGTGTTCAGTGAACACCTGTGTAAGTATGTCTGAAGGATAAATTTCTATAAGTGGAAATTCTGGGTCCAGTAAGGCCATGTGAATTTTTTTTACCTGTGCCAATCCCAGCTAGGTGAAGTATGATCTATTTAAATATGATTTAACTGGTATTCTCTTCAATTATGTGTGAGGTCAAACATTTTCAGGAGTGACTAATTTCTTTTATATGAAATTTTTATGTGAAATCATTTGTTCATATTCTTTCACTAGTTTCTTATAGACTTCTTGTTTTTTATTGACTTGTAGGAGTTCTTTTTGTATTAGAAAAATTAATCCTTAAACCATAAGTTGCAAATATATTTTTCTGGTCTGTAATCTGTCTTTTGTTCTGTTGACAGTGGGTTTGCTATGCCAACTTTTTTTTTAGGTAATAAATTTTATCATTATTTTCCTTATTTTGCTCCATACTTAGAAAGACTACTCCTGCTCCTAAGTTATAAAAATATTCACCTTTGATTCTTCTAGAGACTAATCCCATTAACAGTGAAAAGTTCCATCCCATTGATATGAATTACATGTGGCCATAATGTGCTACTGGCCATAATATATGGAAACTAAATTTAATGTTTTAGTAGCTTTTACTTTTTTATATTCCGCAGTCTATAAAAGCACTATCCCAGGACAATATTATTATTATTTTTTATCCTGTTTCACCAGAGAGGTTAATTTACTGCCCAAAGATACATAGTACAACTCGTACTCAAACACAGGGCTCCAGAATGCCAGAAGTTGAGCATTTTTTATTCTTTATTTTGAGGTAAGGTCTTGTTAAATTGCCCAACCTGGGCTCAAACTCATGATCCTTCTGCCTCAGCTTCCCAAGAGTGCTGGGATTACAGGCAACATTAAGATCTTCAAGGACATCTCTGAAGTCATCACCAAATAACGTCAAAAATGTAAATAATAACTTTTCTATTCAAAAACAGCATTTATTTAACTGAACCATACAGTGAGCCAATTAAACAATGACTCAACCTAAAATGTCCAAGCCAATGTTCTCATCAACTGACAGAATTCCATGTTCTTATGGCACACCGAAATAATCTGCAATATTTAATTGAAAGGTCAGGAATGGACGCATTCCCAAATCCCCAAGGGTTCTGAGTGGATTGTGAAAAGCAGTGCTTCTCAATTTGGGGAAGAGGGGAAGGTGGGGGGCTCTTTTGAAATCACACATACCCCAACTCCGACGCTGCAACAGCCCCACTTCAGGAGTGCATCCATGCCCTCCACTCAGTGTGTGACAGTGGGGAAAAGGTTAAAGCCACCATTCCTGAGGACAGGGTGGGCATCTGGCCAATCCCTTTAAGCCACAACCTTCAGTTTTCCAACCTTCCCCTTGTCATAACTCTTCGGCACTCTCCTGATGCCCATTCGTACTGGCAGCTCAGTCCCTAACTCTGTCACCCAAGGCCACCTATGCTTCCTGTTTCTTTGGCATTTCTCCCTCTCCTCCCCGCACCATCCAATTCCAAGGCAGCTGCCTCCCATCCTCCAGGCCTCCACCACAGAAACTCCTGGGGGTTTCCTAATGCCAACTCCTCCAGGAATGCTCCACCCTTTCATTCTTGCCTCAGACCTTATCACAGTTGGTATTATATTATCTATTAATCTATTTTTTTGTTTATTATCTGCCATCTCAAAAGTCCCCTGAGGACAGAGACTTTGTCTAAATGATTCACACTTTGAAATTCTAGCACTAAGCACAGTGTCTGGCATATAGTCAGTGCCCAATAGGTACTGGGTAAATTAAATTTGATCGAATGAGCTCCAGTTAATTTTCTCCATTTCTGCATCATTGTCAAGGTTGTAAGCAGCCCAGTCACCTGGATGGGAGAAAGGCATGGGCACACGACACCAGGTCCCTCTTGCCTGCCACTCCTGGGCAATCCTTCCTCTTGTGTGAAAAGAATGCTCTTTGCCAGCAACACCCCAGTGTGGACCACCTTAAAAAACCCCGGTTTTCCTCTACTGGTTTCTATCTTTCTTCTTGACCGAACTCCACTGAACTGTGTAGGATAAACTGGGGAATAATGTTAAAATTTTGCCGTTAAAAATCAAAAATAGTGGGGGTTTGGGGTTGTAACTCAGTGGTAAAGTACATACCTAGCACATGCATGGCCCTGGGTTCAACATTTAGCACCATACAAATAAATAACCAAAAACAGCAATCAAACAAAAATAATTGATTGCTTACCACACATCAGACAGCACGCAAAGCTTGCAACATGAATTATTCCACGTATTCCTCATGAGGGCCAGGTACCATTATTATCTCAAATGTACATATAACTAAGAAAATGGTACTTGCAGGATGCACCACAATCCCTGACTTGAAATTATACTATAAAGTTACTGTGATTAAAACAGCATGGTACTGTCAAAACAACAGACCTGAAGATCAATGGAACAGATTAGAAGATGCAGAAACACCTCCAGACATACTAAGCCACCTTATCTTTGACAAAGGTGCCAAACACATTCACTGGAAGAAAGATAGCCTCTTTAATAAATGGTGCTGGAAATACTGCCTCTGCAAATGCTGAAGATTAAAATTAGACCCGTATCTTTCATCATGCACTAAACTAAAATAGAAATGGATCAAAGATCTAAAGATTAAAAGAGAAACATTAAATCTGCTGGAAGACAGAATAGGTAAAACTCTTGAAGACACTGGTATAGGCAAAGACTTTATGAACAAAACCCTGATCGCACAGGAACTATCATAAAGAATCAACAACCCGGATCTCATCTTATTAAAAAGCTTTTGCACAGCAAGACAAACCACCAACAGAGTGAAGAGACAACACACAATGTGGGAAAAATGTTTGCCAGCTGTTCCTCAGACAAAAGATTACTATCAAGAACATATAAAGAACTCCAAAAAAACGGCCCTCCCAAATTTGAAGACCCAATCCAAAAATGGGCATCTGAGATGAATACACACTTCTCAGATGAAGAAATACAAACAACAAATAAATGTATGAAAAAATGTTCAACATCACTGGTCATTCGAGAGATGCAAATTAAAACAACACTGAAATTCCATCTCATCCCAGAAAGAATGGCTGTTATCAACTGATAACAAATGCTGGAGGGGCTGTGGGGAAAAAGGAACACTTCTCCACTGTTGGTGGGAGTGTAGACTGGTACAATCACTGTGGAAATCAGTGCGGAGATTCCTTAAAAACTTAGGTTTAGAGATCCCATTTGAGCCAACTATTCCCCTTCTTTGTATCTTCCCAAAAGAATTAAAAACATTGTACCACAGTGATATATGTGCACCCATGTTTATAGCAGCACAATCTGTAATAGCTAAATCTTAGAAACAATCCAAATGCCCATTAACCGAGGAATGGACAAAAGAGATGTGGTATTTTTATACAATGGAGTATTACTCAGCCATAAAGAATGATAAACTGGAGACTGTTCTAGGTAAATGGATATAACTTGAGACCATACTCATAAGTGAAATAAAACAGATGCACATGTGTAAATATCGTATTGTCTCACTAGTGTGAGAAGCTGAAAGAGTATATAAGATCCAAAATATACAATAGATATTGTAAAATGGGAAGAAACTGTTCAAAAGGAAAGAGAAACTGGGATGGGGGAATGGAGAAAAGAACGAAGGGAAGAAAAAAAAAAATGATACCTAAGTCTGACAGCTGGTTAAGTAAAGAGGTCACAATTTGAGCCCATGTAAACACTCAGAGGAGCCCTAGTTTTCTTGATATGGGACCCCCCCACTACTAACAGGATACCCACACTTCCTCCTTGGAAATAAATGCTTAAAAGATAATCACTAGGGCAGGACAGCAACCAAAATACTGAGTTTTTAGTATGTTCAAATGCTTTAGGGATATGGGTGGAATCAGAGTTCTGCCTATACATAAATTTGGGGAAAGTCAACAGCCAGATATCTGAAAATTACACTGTCATCTTCAGAAAGGAAGTAACACGTGACAGACCCGAAGGTCACTGCCCACACTAATAGGGCCGCTGGAGGGCTAAGTGGAGGACAATGACAATACTGAGTGATAGATTGCTCCTGGTTTGGTCCTGGTTAGGGATTTTTAAAAAATAAATAAATATATGCATACACATACACACACACATATATATGAGTGTGTGTGTGTGTGTGTGTGTGTGTGTCTGTAGTTAAATAACATTCTTTTGAGTTCTAAAGCCTAACTATGCCATGACACAGATAAGAACCAGGTCACTTGTAATGGAAGCTGGCTGTACGAGCAGAAAGAAACAGCACTGCCTACAGGGCTCCTGGAAGCAGGAGAATGGAGGCGGAGGCTTCAAAGGAAGGCAGAACTTAACTAGGCCTCGAGGCTCCATGAGGACAAGCACAGAAACCAGGACCTGCCTGGGGTAGTTAAGAAACAGTAATCGCTGAGGCAGAAGGTGCTCAGCTCCCAGGAGTGGGGGGCTGGGCTGCAGAATACTGCCAGGGAGCAACCCTGGAAGGGCTGTCATGGGCGTTTTAGGGTAGGGAGGTCCCTGGAAGAGGAGAGGAGAATACTGGGCTCCTGTCTGTTAGAAGGCAGGGACAGAGTACAGTCGGGCCTCTTACAGGACTAGTTTTCCAGTACAGTCCTCCCGTACTGCCCATCCCAGGGAAACCAAAATCCAAGAATGCTCAAGTGCCTTATATAAAATGGCATGGCATGTGCATATAACTTATGCACATCCTATCTTATACTTAAAATCATCTCTAGATTAGTTATAAAACCTAATACAATGGCCACACATGGCTTCATTCACATGGATTCAGCATGGTACTTACTACTCAGCACGTGGAGAATTCCAATTTTTCTTTTTGGAAGCTTCTGAAATTATTTTTTCGAAATCACAGCTGAATCCATGGACATGGAAGCCACAGATACGGAGTGCTGACTAAATGGAAGCCTGACACAACGGCAGCAAGTCATCTGGGCATGGGCAGAGGGTGCGTTGACGGGAAGAGCAGTTACAGGCCAGGCCCTTCACTGGGGGCTGCTGGGAAGCACCAGCTAGACGAGCTCATGGACTGCAGGTGGCCGGGGGAAACAGGAAAGTACACTTGAAAACACGGAGGATTTGAGGGACAGCAAAACTGTTTTGTATGACACTGTAATGGTAGATACATGTCATTACATGTTTGCCAAAACCCATAGAACATACAATAACAAGAATGAGCCCTAACATAAACTCTGGACTTTGGGTGTAAGGATATGTCAGTATGAGTTCAATGATTGTAACAAATGTACCACTCTGGTGGGGGTGATGATATTGAGAAAGGTTATTCATTGGGGGGATACTTGATCTCTGTGCTTTCTGTTCAATCTTGCTGTGAATCTAAAACTGCTCTAAGGGCCGGTGAGATGCCTCAGCGACATAAGCGCCTGCTTGGCAAGCGCGAGGTCCTGAGTTTGACTCCCAGAACCCACATACGAAAAAAGGGCCGGTGATATCGCTCAGCGGCACGGGCACCTGCTGGCGCATGAGGTCCTGAGGTCGACCCCTGGTACCCACAAAAAATAAAAAAAATAAAAATAAAAAAAACTGCTCTAAAAAAATAAAGACTATTAAAATACACGCACCCAAAAAAAAAAAAAAAAGAAAGAAAAACTTGGACAGAGGGCATGATGGAGAAAAAGGAATCAGGGATGACTCACAGGCCGGGTGACTGGAAGAATGTTAGTGTTAACAGGCAGAATGAGGAAGCTGAAAAGGAGGGCCTGGTTTTGGAGGTAAAAGAGAAGATGAGTTCAACTGGGAACTAGGATGATATAGATCATCCACTTGGTCCTCTGTGCGGCCGAGGTAAGGAAAGGGTATAGGTATGTTCATTGGAGGGAAAAAAAAAAATCATTAAATGATCCACTTTTAAACTGAGAAAACACTTTTAAAAAGGAAAAGCACTGGGACACATGGGAAATTCCCATCTTTCCAGCATGCTCACCCCCCTGTCTCAAAGATCTGCTGCTGAGGGAGGTTTCAATGTCTTTTAAGAATGGGAGCATGAAAAATTATATGTGATCTGCTGGTCAACTAAAAATCCACCCAAAGCGACACTGATACAAATGTGGACAACTAGCAACTCATCTGAGGGGCAGGCAGATCTCCCCTGTGAGCAAGCAGTGACCTACACTGTGCAGGAGAGTCCAGATGAATGGGAGACACAGTACAGCTGTTCAAGGCCACGTCACCTGGCTGAGTATTCACGTTCTGCCCTTTGGCAAAGGAAACTATTTCATCTCCCTGTGTCTCAGTCTCCTCCTCTATAAAAAGGGGGTAACTGCCTACTTTATGGATCTGCTGTAAAGCTCAAAGGAGCAATATGGGGGTGTGTGCCTGGCACTCGCTGTGCCAGCTATGGTCACCATCTTGGACTTTCCCAAGCCCCCTGAGGTAAAAAGTACTGAGATGCCTTCCTCATGATCATGGAGCATTTACTCCTTTAAAAAAAAATTTTTTTTCTCAAGTTTTCTTTGACAAATTGGATAATAATATTTAGGGACCAGAATGCTTTCAGTCTACATGCTCTGAAACTCAGCCTGCCCATATACATTACACACCAAGCCACTCCCTGCAAGATCAGCTCATGTACCCATGGACATCCAATGCCTGGCCTGAACTCAGGAACCCGGGATAAGACAGAAAAGGTCCTTTGAAAGTGGGTGAAATAGCAAAGTTTTATCTGTTTTGTTTTGTTTTTTTTTGTTGTACTAGGGATTGAACGCAGGGCCTCTGCACTGAGCTACATCCCCAGGCCTTTTGTAGTTTTTGAGATGGCATCTCACTAAGTCCCCAAGCGGGGCTTGAATCCATGATCCTTCTGCCTCAACCTCCCAGACTGCTAGGATTACAGGCATGTGCCACCGTCCCCGGATCAAAGTTACTATTCTTAATTTTATTTGCCAGAAGTACTGACTATAATCTAAAGGCATCTGACATGTGTCTGTCTACAGACTCAGCTTGGCTGAATTCTCGAAACAGAGGCCAGTTTTTCAAAGCTTCACAACCACCAGGGACATTTGCTGCCTATGTGAGCAGGAGGTCAAGATGTCGTTGGAAATCATGACACTGACTTTCCCGCACAGTATCTGCCTGTGTGTTAGGCAGAAAGACCTCGGTCTCTCAAGGCTGATCACTGGAAGACAAGCAGATGAAGCCTCCATCTTTTACTCTAAGACTATAGTACCCAGACCTAAGGTGACACCGCTCCCCAACCAGGCTGTGACCTCTGATCTCTGGGTACAGCGGGGACAGGCTGCCTCCCCCTGAGGTCTTCCAAATGCCACTCTAGGTAAGAGCTACTCTATCAGTAAGATATCAGAAGATAATTATAGTGCAACAGGAAACTCCTATTCTGTAACTTCAAAGAATACTGGTTCCCTACACACAAAGCCCTTCATTCTGCCTTGTACTTTGATCAGTGGGGTCTGTGTGCATAAGAGAAGAACTAGGCACCACCCATAGTTATAGAGAGGAAAGACTCTGGATCTCTGGGAAAGGCAAGGAGGAACGAAGAAAGGGAGCCAGGATGCCCACAAGTGGCTGCTCCATTAGCCCAGTGAAGTCTATTGAACTAACAAAACCCATGGTGGGGGGATTTCCCTATCAGTGAGGGAAGGGGCTGACTCCTCCCCAACACGTACTCCAGGGAATGAGCACAAGACCTGGGCAGGGCCTTGGGTTTCCAGTGGCCATGAGCCTCTAGGGTCTCCTGACTTAAAACAGAATATGTCTGGGGCTGGTGAGATGGCTCAGCGGCTTAAGCGCCTGCCCGGCAAGCACGAGGGCCCGAGTTCAACTCCCGGAACCCACATACAAAAAAGGGGCCGGTGATATCGCTCAGTGGCACGGGCGCCTGCTGGCGCACGAGGTCCTGAGGTCGACCCCCCAGTACCCACAAAAAAAAAAAAAAAATCAAAACAAAACAAAACAAAAAAAACAATATGTCTTTCTTCCCCCAAAGTAATTGAACATAGTCTGATTTTACTATTAACATCTAACCATTACCCACCCTCATTTTGTGTTCACCTCACAGGTCTTACACAACATCCAAGTTCTTTCAGGAAAAGATGATAAACTGGAACTGAAATCAGTGTAGTGATAATTCTGGTATGTCTCCCCTGATACACCCCACTTCTTTGAGACTGGTCCCCAGATGATCCAGCTTGGCAGTGTGATCCAAGCTTGACCTTCTTCTATCCATCAACATCCCTGACCCTGCCACCAGTCTTAGCTGTTTATAAGGATGGGGGCAAATTAGCTGTTTATAAGGGGGGAGCAAAATCTTCCAATTCATATACTTTAAAAGATTACTCTAGCCAGGTGTGGTGGTGCATACCTGCATCCCAGCACTTTGGAAGGCTAAGGCAGAAGGATCTTAAGTTTGAGCCAGTCTGGGCAATTTAGTATCTTAGTAAGAGCCTGTCTCAAAATAAAAAATAAAAAATTAAAAATTAAAATTAAAAAGAACTGAGGGTGTAGCTCAGGGTAAAGATACTGGGTTTAATCCCCAGTACCCCCCAAAAAACAAGTTACTCTGGCTATCTTCAGGAAACTGAATTGGAGGGGAAAATGGGGGAATAAGAGAATCATCAGAAGCTAATATGAAAATATGTGACAGCTGCCAGAGAAGGGGGCACAGGATCAGAGAAGCAACCAAGATCATGAGGTGGCTCACATGTGGGGTGAAGATAAGACATGGCTCCTGGTTTCCAGCCTGGATGAGTGGATGGTATGGGTGCTATTCAGGTGGGGGAGCCCCAAGAGATGGCTGGTGGCAAGAGGGAACTCGGATGAATGAATGAACTAGAGCTCAGTCCTGAGCCCACATCTATACAGTCCCTTTCCATTTCCCATACCCCATTTTATATTCTTGTTATGGTTTGTGTCTAGATGTCCCCCCAAAGCCTCATGAACTTTTAGATGGGGCTTTTTCAGAGGTAGCTAAATCTACACTTTGTGATTGTTCATGGTTCGATGCTAGGATTAAAGGTGCTGGGATTAAGGGTAGGTGATTGCTGGGTCAGTCCACTGACTGGATTTGCACCACCCTAATCCCAGCAGTCTAGATATGATAAAAGGAGCAGAAAGAGGCTTGTCTCCCCCTTTCTCTCTTGTTGCTTTTGCTGTCTTCCACCATGAATGGCTGCCCTTCTGCCATGTATCACTCTGCCTTGGAGCCAGCCAACCATGGACTGAAACCTCTACAAACTGTGAGCTAAATAAACCTTTCTCTCTTTAACTTTGGGTGTCGGGTATTTTGTCTCAGCAACAAGAAAAGTAAGACAATTCTCAACTCCCTTCTTTCTTACAGAGAGCCCCCCACTGGGGGCTGGTGAGATAGCTCAGCAGCATAAGCGCCTGCCTGGCAAGTGCAAGGTGAGTTCGACTCCCAGAACCCACATATGAAAAAAGGGCCGCTCAGCGGCACGGGCGCCTGCTGGTACGCGAAATCCTGAGGTCGACCCCAGGTACCCACCAAAAAAAAAAAAAAAGAGAGCCCCCAAACTGTCAAGTTTCACACTCCACAAAACTGGGGAGGGGAGGATTAACAGTGTTGGGCAAGTTAAGCTGAGCTGTCTGTGACACATCCAAGAAGCCACAGGCAAATTCAATGTTAGAAGTCTAAATCTGGAGGTCTCAAGAGAGCTTGACATCAGCATGATGGAGTTATCGGTTTATCAATGATACTTAAGGTCATGGAAACAAAGAAACCCAGCTTGTCCAATGTCTGTCATGGCCTCTGCATCACCCAGGAATGTGATACAGGGTCCCAGATCTCTTCCTGGACCTACTAGATCAGATTAGCTAAAGATCAGCTTTAACAGCTTTCCCAAATAATTCTTAGCAAAAAAAAAAAAAAGTTTGAAAACCAACCAAACACAGTGATGCACACCTGTCATCCCAGTACTCTGGAAGGCTGAGGCAGGAAGATAGCAAGGGGATGGAGGAAGGCTGGGGAATGTAACTCATGCAAAGGCCCAAGGTTGAATCGCTAGTATCTCCACACACACACACACACACACACACGTACACGGAGGTTTGAAAATCACAGATCTCGGGAGGGGCTGTGGAGAAAAGGAAGAGGACCCAAGACAGACCATGAGGAGCTAAAACTGGGGGGAGCCAGGGAAGGCAAGGAGCGGAGCAAAGGTGGCCAGAGAAGTAGAGATCCGAGAAGTTCAGAATCACGAGGGCAAAAATTTGAAAAGGACGATGAGCACTTGAATGGAAAGTTCTGTGTGGTCAAGAGTCAGGCCTGCCATAATGAAGCATGTGCTGTTAGAGAAATCCCAGGGGAGGGGACCTCACAGACCTTGGGAGATCAGGGAAAGAACAACTTGGGCAGCTGACTTTCCAGTTCCAAGCAGTTCCCTTTGAGTGGCCTCAGTATCCTTACAATAAGCGCCTCACTGACATGGGGGTCTCTTAGAACCAGCAATAGCTAAAGTACACAGGAATGAACAGTAAGAAATACATTCAGCCTTTAACTGACAAAACGGCTCTCATGGCTCCAAGCCCAGCTCTTGTGAGTGTGCAGCAAATGTGGTCACAGGAACTGAGGAGCAGGGGGCAGCAGAAACCACGGGTGAACTGGAGAAAGAAGCCATGCTGATGAAAACAGGATAAGCGCACACAACACACAAGATGAGTAAATCACACACAGCGCTCGGGCTCTACTTAGCAGACGGCCGGGCTGAACCATATGCGGTACAAGGATGTGAACGCGAGGTCAGCGGCACACAGAGGCAGGCCACCGCTGTGGTCTGCGAGTGCAAAGGAGGTGGCTTTCAAGGCTCCACACCCATGACAGCTGTCTCAGGTCTGAGCTCACAAGGTTTGAGTTGTACCACTGCACATTTTTTCTGATACCCAGGGAATGCGGCCAAACGCTGAGCAAAACCAGGAAAGCATAAGGAGGCACAAAGTAGGAAATGCACATCTGAGACAGAGAAAGGGAAAGGAGGTTAGAAAAAAACAGGATGAAAATAATCTCGTACCAGTGATCTCAAAGTAAAAATGCTTCAAGATTTATATCAACCTCCTGGTTTTTATACAGAAACCAGGACAAAGCCTTGATGGCCCATGACTTCCATGAAAAAATTTATAATCCAGCCCTCAAATTACACCCTTCACCTGCATGGAATATGTTTGAGGATCTGGAAACCTCAGAGTCCCATAACTAATAATGCACTTAGTATGGCTTTTAAATTTTTCCCTTGTCGGAGAGCATACCCCTTGGCTCTAAAAGCAAACACAATAATGGGATCTTAAGATAGAAGGCTGGGGAAAAAATGGGCATGGGAATAGCTCTGGGCTCAAATCCTGTCTCCTCCATTGGTTCAAGGCAGGTAATCTCTGAACCATAGAAAATGGATATAATATTTCCTGTTTCATAGGATTAAATGAGATAATGTAAAACAAAGTGCCCAGGGCAGTGTGTCATACATGATGAGTATTGTATAGGTGTCCTTATCTCTTTCCTAAAACATGTCATCACACCAAGCAAACATAAAATGTTCCTGGAAGCAAGTCAGAAAGCTGTGTCACACTCCTTAGACACAAGACTGGTCCTAGGCAAAATCTGTTTTTGTCCTTTGAGGTCCCCTTTTATTCCCCCTCACTCCTTTTCTGTTCTCCCAGCCTCAGGAATCCAGCACTTCTAAGGGAGGGCATCCTGGCGGTTATGAGAAATTTGTTAGAATTTTCCCACTTGCACCAGAATAAGGCTGAAGACTTCCTTTTCTTATCTTCCTAAGGGATCCAGTCTGCATTAGAGAGGAAAACATCAAGGATTCAGGTAATTATAAGTTCCACTGTTAACCAGCCAGATTACCTGAGTGTAAGAAAATAAATATACACCTTTTTAAAAAAAGCTGAAAAACAAGATCTGGACTATCAATCCCAGAAGGCCTAGGTTAAATATTCAAAGGGTTAAGAATTAGTTTTGCACTATACCCAGGAAACAAAACTAAGTTGAGTGTTTCATGTTGACTTTTTTAAGTACTTGAAGATCACATAATCTAGTACAGTGATGGCAAACTTTTTAGAGCTTTCGATGATAACAAACAGCCAGCAGGGGCACACGTGTCATAGGCTGGCCACCACTGATCTAGGATATGTTCTTCTGAATTAAGCAATTTTCTTGCTACATACAACTTCTGCCTTCAGGAGTGGAGGCTGGATTAACCTTTGGAATGAACAGCAGAAAAGGTAACTGGAAATCCAGAGGACAGGTCCTCCCCTCAGGTGGAGACCATCTCCCTCCCACGCTGGGGTGAAAGGGAAAGAACATGAGACTGAAAGACAGGAGACCTAAGTGTGAGTCTCCTATCTGCCTCTAATTAGCTGTGTAGTGCAGATTCGGTTATTCTCCCTCCCCACTGGACTTTGGTTGTCTCATTTGTAAATTGAGATTACAAAACACAAGACTCATTACTACCCTTTCTTTCCATCATGGGTGACCTTTTAGAATCTGAAGAAAGTTATGGATTCTTTCCCCAAAATTATGTGCTTTCATACATGAATATGAAATGATACATTTGCAGGAGGCAGTGGCCATAGCCCACAAAGCCTGTCTTTGTATATCCCTAGGTTAAGATCACCGAGGCCTACCACAGGCTTTTAAAAACAACAGAGAATGCAACAGAAAGGTATACATGGGCTGGTGATACAGCTCAGCGGCATAAGCGCCTGCCTGGCAAGCTCAAGAGGTCCTGAGTTCAACTCCCGTAACCGCATATTAAAAAAAAAAAAAAAAAAGAAAGGTATACAGACAAACAAAGCCTTAATTAGAGTTGAATCATTTGCAGAACTAAAGGCATCTCTCCAGCAGAAACTGGGAGGGGGACTGGTTACTCAGGGAAAATAAATGGAAGTACCAATAGAGTTACCCTTGACTGAAGTCTGGCTAAGCTCTTTATACCTTCACAGGGGAGTGGCTAAAAGCACTGATTCTGGAGCCAGAATGCCTAGGCCACATCTAGGCCCTATCGTTTACCAGTTGCCTGACCTTGGATTTGGTACCAGTTTCTTCATCTGTAAAAGAAAAGGGGGGGCAGAAAAAACAATACCTATCTCAAGGGTTGATAAATACACAGAGCATTTGAAGTGAGTTTGGCACACACTAAGGCCGAAGTAATCACTACTTAGTACAGAAACCTGAGACACATTTGCCAGGTGGAGTTAAATTGTGAGCTGAGGAGTTTAGGGAAGTTATAAATAACTTGATGCCTTAGTTTTTCCAGATGTAAACTGAGGACACCTCTTGTCTGAACAGTGCTTGGAGAACGTAAGTGCTAATTTATACCTACCAGAAACTAAGACAGTGGTGGCGAACCTATGGCACACGTGCCACAGCAGGCTATGTCACTGAAAGAGCTAAAAGCTTCCCCATCACTGTACCAAAAGAAAGAAAGATGTTTGGTGATAACAGTCCAAAATTTGGGGGATTCTCACTGGAGTCAACCATGACCTTGGCCAAAGCCCTTCTCTGCCACTTAGAAATGAAAGATTTTGTAGGCTGGATCCTGTAGTCAACCGGTTCTCTGCCTTTCACAAATGGTTATTAAACCACAGCCTGACACCAAAAGAGGAAAAAGAAACCATTTCCCTCAATGGCTTAACTAGCAAAGAGAATCCTTAAAATGAAAGTAGTGCAATGCTAGGGTTGAGAAAAGATATCAAGAGTGGGCCAACAGCAAGTAGAATTGCTGTAGTGAAGCACAAATGCTACTGGCTAATAATACACTTTTATGTGAAACAGAATGAAGGTGTTTATTTCTGTTTGCAGGATGCTAAACTCAGAGGCCTTCCCATTTACAGTAAAATAGAGGAAGTGAGTAGCACAGCCACAGCAGTGGGGAGAGAAGCAGTGTTCAGGTCAAGAGACACCACCCAGGACTGCAGATGTAGCTCAGTGGTGGAGTTATGACCTTGCATGAGAGAGACCCTGGGTTCCATACCCAGCACTCAAAAAGAGAGAAAGACAGACAGACATCCCCCCAGCCCACCTCCTTGAGGGGCAGTGTCAGTCTAAACCCAACCCTCTCAGTCAACACCGATTTCCACAATCAGGAAGTGAGACTGAAACAAATTGGCAGAAGGAACAGGATGATCAGTTAAGTAAAAGTCTTTGCTACTCATTTCACATCTCCACAGTTTACTTCTAAATCAGTTTGTGTGTCTTTATTTAAGACAGCCCTGGGCCGGTGAGATGGCTCAGCGGCGTACGCGCCTGCCTAGCAAGCGCAAGGGTCCGAGTTCGACTCCCGGAACCCACATCCAAAAAAAGGGCCGGTGATATCGCTCAGCGGCACGGGCGCCTGCTGGCGCGCGAGGTCCTGAGGTTGACCCCCGGTACCCGCCCCCCCAAAAAAGACAGCCCTACTAGTCAATCTCAAGTCTACCACTCCGGAGTAAGCAGTAAGGGCGCTTGCCTAGCCTGCTGACAGGCCCTGGGTTGGACCCCCAGCACCACAACTGATTAAATGTGCAGCAATATCTCTACCTTGGGAACAGACATCACCAGACATAATGGCAGACCCCTCGACCTCACCTTCATGCCCCTATTGAGATGCCCCCGTAAGAGGTGGATCAATGGTTGGAGAAGGCCCTCATCTCACTGGTCCCCTCTACCATACCCACCAGCCCACTCGCAGGAGAGGAGGGGCCTCACGCATTCCAAACCCTTCCCACAGCCTTTCCTGGGGGTACAGAACCCTGGACTGGGAGTCAGAGGCCCACCAGGTTCTGTGCCTCTTTCTGTTCCCACCTGGCTGGCTGACCCTGGCACAGCATTTCCCACCCACACCTCAGTTTCCTTGTCTCCGAAATGAAAGGTTTGATGGAGATCACGTGAAACCTCCTTCCTGATCTCAATTTCTAATTCCATTATTCTTACATACAAATGTGCCTTGCAGAAACAGCAGCGACACGTTGCTCCACATTCTGTGACCATCCGCCTCAATAATTCGTGTAATTTCAGAAAAGTACGATGCACCCAAAACTGAAAACCAGGCTGTTGCTTTCCCAGACACTCAACCTGACAGTATGGATTTTCTCTCCGGCCTTTCATTCAATCCCACAATCCCCCGAAAAAACCTTGCCTACTCATCCCAATTTCTAAACTCAAAACTACCTTTTTTTTTTTTTCCCTTTCCCAAAACAAAACGAAACATAATAACAACAACAACAAAACCCCCGAGTCCGGCCTGGTGGACGGTGCCACAGCACTTTTCCAGGACTCCGGGATTCCACCTCTGCCCCACCCTCTCCCCGGGGTTCTTCTCAGCCAGGGATCCGCGGTCTCGTCTCCCTCCCTAAGGACACAAGCCGACCATTCATTCTCCCTCCCACGCACAGCTCGGCGGGGAACCGGGCCGCTCCTCGGCTCCAGTCCCGGGGGACCCAACCTTCAGTCCCAGGAGCCCACAGGGAAGTCGGCACCTGCGCGCGGGGAAAGGCCCCACGGCTTTCCGGGGAAGGAAGGGGCGGCCGGCTCGCCCCCCGGCCGCAGTGCGCACCCCGGCGCCGGGGAGGCCTCCCGGCAGCGTCCGGTCCCTTACCCGCACCTCCTCCGGTCAGGGCAGAGCAAGCGAGGCCGGCGGGCCCGCGAGCAGGCGGCGGACTTTGCTGACTCAAAGGCGCGGCGGCAGCGGCGGTGGCGAGCAGCCAGGAGCGCACTCGAGCGCAGCCCCGCGCTCCCCGCGCCTCAGCGGCCCCGCGCCCGCGCGCACAGCCCGCAGTCCCTCCGCGTGGGGCCGCCCCGCCTCGCGCTTCCGCCACCTGGCCAGGCCGCGCCCCGCCCCCCGACCTCGCCGAGGATGGGCCCGCACGGCCCGCCACCCTCGTCCCCCGGGGAAGGCTGGGGAGGAAATACAGTCATCGCCCGGACCCTGAAGCTGAAGGTGTGCGAGCCACCTCCTTTGGAATCGCCGCTTGAAAGCCGTCTCTGCTTTGCTGGATTGATGAATGGGGAGGGGATTAGCTGGATGGGATAAACAAGAACTGTAGAGTGTACATAGTGAAATCTTTTTCAACGTCTCTGTATTTTAATAACGCATCTGGGGGAATAGCTACGAGACCTGCCAAAGGACCTAAGTCAGTAAAGCATTTCCCAAAGGGTGCCTTGGGCTGGATCTCACCCACCTGTTTGCCCGGAAAAGCGCAGGAGCTTAAGGGGTGACTAAAATGACAAAGAATAATAAATGTAACCTATGTTTTATTTCCGAGCTTGAATATCCCCATTAGACACAACTCCAGTTTATTATTCAGTACTTGCTGCATATTACCATGTGGAGGCCACTCTAGGCCCACTTAAAAATGTACACGTTGATACTCCACACCTACATGGACTTCGTAGCAAGAGGTCTAAAAATAGATTTTTTTAAAAATCTTGGATACTAAACTTGTGTCTCTGAATCCTGAATCGCTGGTATTTAATTTTCCTAAAATTGCACCCAAGTCATAATGCTTACATGTAATGAATGTAACCATCATAACTTAAAAATCAAATTAAAGTATATTCTTCAAATTCTTGTCCCTATACTTCACAAAGAAAAGCATTGACTGCAAAACAAAATGCAGCATATGTCCAGGATCCTGAGATTCTTCAAGCATAAAACCTTTGTGAACTTACAGTAAGGGCATAACTTTACAACTGTGGGCAGAGTGGCAAACAACCCTTGGAGAGACCTCAGGTTATCTAAGTATCTGTTAGAATTATGGCCCTAACAGAAAGGAAGAATACGAAAATAATTCAGAATAGAAAGAAGCTATCTATGATCCAATCCAATCAATTGCAGTGTAGCAATTGGGTCATTCTGGTTTAAGAATTGTAATTTGCAGCCTGAAGCCAAGGTACTGGTATGACAGCCACCGTTTTTATGTAGTGGCATTTTTGTTATACCATCAGTGGAGGTGGGTAAAATCTAGACTCTATTGTGGTTCAGAAACTCTGCCTGCTGATAAGATCACCGTAAAAATTGGGTCATTGGCACAAGCGCCTGCCTGGCAAGTGCAAGGTCCTGAGTTTGATTCCCAGTACCAAAAAAAAAAAAAAAAAAAAAAAAAATTGGGTAATATAATTCTTATTCCATGAGCATTTTAACCCTGGAAAGAATTAAACCCTGAGAATTAAATATGCAATATTTATAAGATTTTTATAAGATTTAAGCCTAGAGTATGAATATTTTGTTTCAAAGAATCTGGGAATATTTGAAGTTCTATATGTATGCAATTTTTAAGAGAATTTAGCCTATTAGAATAACCATTTGCCTTGTACTTTGTTTAAAATGTGTAATTTGATAGCTGCAAATTAAGGTAAAGTATTACTGTTAGTAAACACAATACAGTACTCAACAGAATTTAAAATTTACAACATTTTTTAATTTGACTTGTTAGATGTTGAGTTACTTGCAGATCAGAGCAAGGAAAATAAATTCACTAAGTTCATAAATAAAGGTTAAAATGTGTAGAGGTAATCAGATTTGCTAATGGGAACAAACATTAATCAAATGTTTCTTTAGTTGTTAAAATTTGTTAGTTATAAGTAAAATAATAAGATTAGTAAGCCAAACCATAAAAACTAAGGAAGTGGACCACCCCATTCCAGACCTCTCTTGGAAATCCAGAAGCTATTCTCCTTCTTCTTAATTCCAAAAAAAATTTTTTTCTTAACCTCAAAAAAAGGAAGAATTAAGCTATTAAATTTATGACTTTAATAAATCTAATATTATAAAAATATCCTCAAAATAATATTTTCTGTGCACAAAAATTACTTTTCAAGGCACCAAAAAACTTCACATTAACAATTATTATCATTTCCATCTCTCTAGATATCTATAATTGTCTCATTCTGGGCAAAGACAGAATTTTATATCTGTGTTTCACGTAATACCTTCTCCGTTCTTTTGTATTTAGGACTGTAACAGGAGCGTTGAACAAACAACTCACTTACATTTGTGATATTATATTTGCGATGCATGCACTACTGATAAGTCCACACACTGATTTTTACCCACCCAAATCCTGCTTGGAATGTGACTTCTATGGTCAGAATAACTTGATTTAAATCCTGGTTTTGACATTGTCCACTTTGAAATCATGGAAAAATAACTTAAACTTTCTGAGCCTCATTTCTCCATCTGAAAAAGTGGGCTGGTAATATCATCAGCTTCACAGTGTGCCTATGGCATTAAATGAAATAACCCAGGTAAAGCTATTAGAATTTGCTGGGTACACAGGAAGTACTCAGCAAATTATAGCTGTTATTATAACTTGATCCTCTAATTTCTCCTGTCTCCCAACCAAGTGTACTGAAACATATTAAAGAAAGGTACCTCCTCCTCTTGCTTCTCACTGGGTTCTTCTTCTATCTCTTGGGAAAACTGAAAAATCCACAAAGCTGTAAAAATAGAAGTTGCCTGGGCTCGGTATTCAGAAATTGTAATTAGCTGATGCTAATTAAAGCCTCTGTACTTTCTTTTCTTTTTCTTTTTTTGGACAGGGTCTTGCTATGTTGTCCACACTGGCCTCTGCTTGGAAAACTCCTGCTTCACCTTCCTGAGTAGCTGGGATTATAGGCATATACCATGATGCCTGGCTCCTAAAATCACTGTACCTTTAAATGTACATTAAGTGGCCTGTCTTTTTGAAAAGCTCTTATTATTGAAAATATGTATTTATAATGCGTGAAACATGGCTTTTATTATTCATCAAACAACTAATAATGGGATATGAGGGAAATTTAAAACAAATGACAAATAATTTGGATTTTGGTTTCTGATCTTCCAATTATAATTCATCTTTTCAAAAGCACGAAGGCATGCAGATAAAGGTCAATAATCACAGTCTAGTATGTTTCTTCAAAATATTTATCCTATGCACCCTTCCCTAAAAAAGACTACAAAAAAGACCAGTTTACCCATTTGTAAGATAAAGGGACTTAGACTTATCTATCCATCTAACTCTCATCTTCCTTCCTTTTGCTAGTAGACTATTGTTCTCCCAGCTAACACTGTAAACATGATAATTTTGACACTACGTTTGTGCCACTCCCCTGATCCACTCAGGCCCAAGTCCCATATATGACCTCGATTTGGGCTAGGTCAAGATTAGATTTGCCTCCTGCTTTCCATTCTCCAGCCAAGACACTCCTTGTTCCCAGAATCCTACCACCTCCACGGTGGTCCAGGTTAGTAGTTTGTAAATGTCATTAGCAAGAAAACCCTTTCTCCCACCAAGATAGCAGAGGGGTAAATGGTAGCAGGTCAACCTGTCCAAGATTCAGAATCCAGACACTGGAATATACAACTGGGGGAAGAAAAGAAGGGAGGTGGACACCCAGAACCCTAGAAGGATCTGAAGGGAGAATTGGAGCCCACGGGGAAAGTGAAGAGACAGACCTCAAAAAGGAGGTAGCAATCTGCACTTTCTCCCTTACTCCTGGCTTGTGGTGTGACAGAGGAGGTTCAAATCTACAGGGACAAAGTGAAGGCAGGTGACTCCAGACTTATTAGAGAAAAGAAACAAATCACCTACAAAGGAAAGCCCATTAGAATTACAGCAACTCCTAAAAGAAAACAACCTCCAACCCAGATTGATGTACCATGCAAAATTATCTTTCAAAATTAATGGAGAAATAAGATACTTCCATGATAAAGAACACGTGAAGAAATTCATGACACCAAACCAGCACTCCAAAAAGTTCTGAATTATATTGTAGAAAAACCCATTGAAGACAGCAATTCCATGAATCCCTATAGAATGAATCCACCAGGTAAGGCAAGCAATTAAACGGAGGGAGAAAAAAAGGGAACCAATAACAGGAAAATAGCATGATGAGGATAAGTCAATACATATCAGTTATAACCATCAATGTAAATGGTCTCAATTCACCAATCAAAAGAAACAGATTGGCAGAATTGATGAAGAACCAAGATCCAACAATGTGCTGCATACAAGAAACACATTTAACTCAAAAGGAAATTCATAGACTGAAAGTCAAAGGATGGAAAACACATGGAAAAAACCAAGGGTAGCTATTCTATTTGCAGACAAAGTGGATTTCAAGACAAGATTGATCAGAAGAGACAAAGAAGGACACTACATACTCGTTAAGGGAAAAATCCAAGAGGAAGAGATAACAACCATAAATATACATGTGCCAAATACCAGTGTATCCAACCATATAAAACAAACATTAATGGACATGAAAAAATCAAATAAGCACTAATACAATTGTAATAGGGGACCTCAATACCCCACTGTCACAAATAGATCAACTAGACATAAAAATCAACAAAGATGAGAGCTGAACCAAACCATTGAACAAATTGACTTCGTAGATATCTACAGAGTATTCCTCCCCACAACAAAACACACATTGTTCTCAGCTGCACAAGGGACTTTCTCCAAAATAGACCACATACTAGCTCATAGAACATGCTTAAGTAAATGCAAAGGAATTAAAATTATTCCATGCATATTATCAAATTATGGTGCAATGAAATTGGAAATCAATGGCAAAAGAAACCACAAAAACTCCATACACACATGGAAATTAAATAATACCTTCTTGAACAACCAATGGGTCACAGATGAAATTAAAGAAGAAATTAGACAGTTTCTACATTTAAACGATAATGCCAATACATCATACTGGAACTTATGGGGCTCAGTGAAAGCAGTCCTACCAGGGAAATTGATAGCAGTGAATTCCCATAACAGAAAAACAGAGCAAGCTCAAAAAAAAAAAACCTAATGTTGAACCTCAAGAGTCTAGAAAAAGAAGAGCAAGTTAAACCCAAAGCACATACAAAGGAGGAAATTATAAAGATGAGAGCAGAAATAAATGCTATGGAGACTGTCTTAGTTACTTTTCTCTCATTGCTGAGACAAAATACCCAATGCCCAAAATTAAAGAGGGAAAGGCTTATTTAGCTCCCAGTTTGTGGAGGTTTCAGTCCATTATCAGCTGGCTCCAAGGCAGGGTGGCATGGCAGAGGAGCAACAGTTCATGGTGGTGGAATACAGCAAAAGCAACAAGAGCAAAAGGGGAGAAGCATGAAAGAAGACTCTGTCCCTTATATTTTATGTAGGCTACCCACCCTAGGGTGGGTGTAGCACTCTCACCCATAATCCCAGCATTGGACCACGAATCAATCACAAACTCTAGAAGCCTGCCCCCATGACCTCATGAGGCTTTGGGCGGACATCCAGACACAAACCATAACAGAGACTAAGAAAACAATACAAAGAATCAATGAATCAAAGAGTTGGTTCTTTAGAAAATTAAATAAAATTGACAAACACTTAGCCAAATTTATCAAAAAAGGAAAGACTCAGATCCGTGCAATTGGGAATGAAAAGGGTGAAATCACAACAGATCCTGCAGAAATCCAGAAGATCAATACCTACTTCGAGAACCTGTACTCTAATAAGATAGAAAACACAGAAGAAATGGACAGATTCCTTGATACATATGAACTAGCAAAGCTGAATCAAGAAGATATAAAATTTCTAAATAACCCAAAATCAGCAATGAAATTGAAGATTTAATTTAAAAAACTACCAACAAAGTAAAGCTCAGGCCCTGATAGATTCACTGCTGAATTCTACAAGAAATTTAGAGATGACCTAATGCCACAATTTCTCAAGCTCTTTAATGAAATTGAAAGGGAAGCAATACTCCCAAATTCATTCCTGGAAGCAAGTATTACCCTGATACCAAAACCAGAGAAAGACCCAACCAAAAAAGAGAACTACAGGCCATCCTCCTTAATGAACATAGATGTAAAAATCCTAAGTAAGATACCAGCTAACAGAATGCAGCAAATGCAAGGGATGTAGGGATGGTTCAACATATGCAAATCAATAAATGTAATATACCACATTAACAGAACTGAGGACAAAAACAATATGATTATCTCAATAGACACAGAAAAAGCATTTGACAAAGTCTAACACCCATTCATGATAAAAACTCTACAGAAAATTCAAATAGAAGGTCTTTATCACAATCTGATAAAAGCCATCCATGACAAGCTAACAACCAACATCATACTAACTGGTCAAAAACTGAAAGCTTTCACTCTAAAATCAGGAACAAGACAAGGATATCCACTATCACAACTCTTACTCCATACAGTTCTGGAAACATTAGCCAGAGCGATTAGACAAGAGAAAGAAATAAAAGGAGTAAGGATAAGAAAGGAAGAAGTTAAACTATCATTATTTGTGATAACATGATACTCTAAATAGAAGACCCCAAAAACTCCACCAAAAGACTTGTAGATTTAATAATCAAATTGAGTAGCATAGCTAGATACAAAGTCAACTCAAAAACCAATAGCATTCCTGTACACAAATAACAAACTCACTGAGAGAGAAATTAGTGAAACAACACCTTTCACAATAGCATCAAGGAAAATGAAATAGTTAGGAATCAATCTAAAGAAGGAAGTAAAAGAACTTTACTTTGAAAAATACAGTATTCTGAAAAAGGAGATCGAAGAGGATATCAGAAAATGGAAAGGTATCTCTTGCTCTTGGGATAGGAAGAACCAATATAGTGAGAATGGCCATACTGCCAAAACTCATATACAGATTCAATGCAATCCCAATCAAAATACCAGTAGCCTACCTCACAGAATTAGAGAAAACAATCATAAAATTCATTTGGAACCAGAAGAGACCTAGAAGAGCAAAAGCAATTTTGGACAACAAAGGCAAGGCAGGAGGCATCACAATCCCCGACTTGAAATTATACTCCAAAACTACTGTGATAAAAATAGCATGCTATTGGTAAAAAAAAAAACAAAAAAAAACAGACTCAAGGATCAATGGAACAGATTAGAAGATGCATAAACAACTCCAAACACACTCAGCCACCTTATCTTTGACAAAGGAACCAAACAAATTCACTGGAAGAAAGATATCCTCTTTAATAAATAATGCTGAGAAAACTGGCTTTCCACATGCCAAAGAGCAAAACTAGATCCATATCTCTCACCATGCACTAAACTAAAATAGAAATGGATCAAAGATCTAAGTATTAAAATAGAAACACTTAATCTGCTGGAAGATAGAATAGGTAGAACTCTTGAAGACATAGGTATAGGCAAAGACTTTACGAACAAAACCCTGATCGCACAGGAACTATAACACAGAATCAACAACTGGAATATCATTTTATTGAAAAGCTTTTACACCACAAAAGAAACCACCAACAAAGTGAAGAGACCACCCACAGAATGGGAAAAAAAATTTTGCCAGGTATTCCTCAGACAAAGGAATAATATCTAGAATATATAAAGAACTCAAAAAAATCAGACCACCCAAATTTAAAGACCTAATCCAAAAATGAGTATCTGAAATGAATAGATACTTCTCAGATAAAGAAGCACAAACAGCAAATAAATATACGAAAAATGTTCAATATCACTAGTCATTCAAGAAATACAAATTAAAACAACGCTGAGATTCCATCTCTCTCCAGAAAGAATGGCCATCATCAAGATATCAACCAATAACATGCTGGCAGGACTGTGTAGGGAAAAAGAACCCTTCTCCACTGCTGATGGTAGTGTAAATTGGTGCAAACAATATGGAAATCAGTATGGAGATGCCTCAAAAAACTGAAACTAGAGGTTCTCTTTGGCCCAGCTATTCTCCTTCTTGGTATCTTCCCAAAAAAGTTAAAAGCATCATACCACAGTGATATATGCCCACCCATGTTTATATCAGCAGAATTTGTAATAGCTAAATGTTGGAAACAGCCCAGATGGCCATCATTGAATGAATGAATAAAGAAGATGTGGCTTTTTTTTTTTTTTTTTTTTTTTTTTTTTGGAGAGAGGGTTTCGCTTTGTAATTCAGGTTGGCCTTGAACTCACTATGTAGCCCAGGCTGGCCTGGAATTCATGGCAATCCTCCTGTCTCAGCCTCCTGAGTGCTAGAATTACAGGCATGCGCGACCACACCTAGCTAGATGTGGCTTTTTTATACAATGAAGTACTACTCTGCCATAAAGAAGGATAAATTTGAGACATTTTTAGGTAAATGGATGCAACTTGAGACCATAATTTTAAGTGAAATAAATCGGGCACACGTGTTTAAATATCACATAGTTTCTCTTGTGTGAGAAACTGAAAGCAAAAATAAGGACTGAAATGGATGATAGATATTGGGAAGCAGGAAGAAAATGTTCAAATGGGAAGGGAAACAGGGAAGGGGAAAAGGGAAGGGAAGGAAGGAAAAAGGAAAAAAGAATAGAAGGAAAAAAATGGAAATAAAGCTTTTTTAAATGAGGAGGGGAAGAAGGGTTAAAGGGAGGCGAGGGGAAAGGGGAATAAAGAAGAATCAACATATATTATGTACAGGTACAAATTCCCTATGATGGATATGATCATTATGTATATCAAAAGTATACCAATAAAATTAATTTTAAAAAATCCATCTGGACAGTGCTCGCCCGTGTTAAAAAAAAAAAAAAAACTCTTTCTTCAAATGAATCCTACTTATAAAACAGAGGAAAACAATATTTCATTACTATACATTTATTTGATGAATTCATTTTGGTAACACTTTGCTTATATAAAAAAAGTCAAAGGTGGCTGTAAGGTGTTTCGTTGAACACTATAATTTGAAATCAGGGTTTGGGAAAATTCTAATCTACTTAAAGAAGTATTTGCAAATACTAACAGTTTGTAAACAGTGTAAGAGTTTCTTCAGTCTAAACTACAGCTATCCCTTGGTATCTGCTGGGTATTGTACTCAGGATCTCTGAGGTCACCAATATTCCTGCATGCTCGAGAGCCTTATGTAAAATGGCGTAGTACTTGCATATAACCTGCACACGTCCTCCCATATACACTGAATCAAGTCTAGATTACTTAAAATATGAATACCATGAAAATGCTATATAAATAGTTGTTATACTCTATTGTTTAGGGAATAACAACAAGGAAAAATGTCTGTGCAGTTTCAGGAGAAGTGAAATTTTAAAAAATATTTTTGATCTGTGATTAGTTGAATCCTCACCTGTGGAACCTGCGGATGTGGAAGGCTGAGGAGTTTGAAAGAGAAGCAGTTGAAATTTCTGTCTTGAAGACAAAACACTAAGAATATCTGTACAATACACCCTCATACTTTATCACAAGTAGAAAAACGCAGGTAAGAAGGCCAGTCTTTATAATAAGCCAGAGGATTATCACCAGAGAGGCGCTGCACCCCTCTTGACTTTAAACCAACAGGAGCACACACCCAAGCAGAGACGGACACCTTGTCCACAGTCCCTTCCTGTCCCTTCTGCTCTGCCTTAAAAAGGAAGGAGAATGGGGAGAGAGAAAAGGAGAGTGGAAGAAAAAAAAGTTTTGCATTCTCAAAAACTGCATTTTAAGAGCGTAGAGCAGTTTGGCAGTTCGTAGAAAATCATTTCTGTTTTCCACCACTGGCTGTCGACTGAACACTGGCGTGGCAGTCGGAGAAGCGACCTAAGACTTCAGCGTTGGGTACAGGAAAATGGCCCGAACAAGCAAACTGCTCGGAAGTCCTCTGGTAGGAAAGCCGTGGAAAACAGCTGGCCGCTAAGCTGCCGGGAAAAGCGCCCCCTCTGACAGGATGGAGAAGCCTCATCGCTGCAGGCCCATACCGTGGCGCTTGGAGAGATTCGTCCTCACCAGAGGCCCACAGAGCTTCGTTCGGAAGCTGCTTTCCAGAGGTTGGTGAGAGATATTGCCTGGGACTTTAAAACCGACTTGAGGGTTCAGAGTGCAGCCACTGGGGCCTTCAGGAGGCAAGTGACGCACACCTGGTGGGCTTATTCGAAGGTACTAATCTGTGTGCCATCCACACCAAGAGAGTCATCGTCTTGCCCAAGGACATCCAGTTGGCCCGCCGAATACGGGAAGAGAGCTTAAGCGAAGGCAATTTTTATGGCATTTTGTAATAAATTTTGTAAAATACTTTGGTTTAATTAGTAGCTTTTTTGTAAGAAATTATTTGTAGTAGTATGTTGCATTTGTACTCAAGTCACTCCATCTTTCCCTCAGCATTAATGTGAAAAGTGGCTGTTCACAGACCTCAGTGATGTGAGCACTGTCGCTCAGGTGTGACAAGTCGCTGATATGCAGAAGGGATGAGGGATACTTCTTGCTTCTCATGATGCATTTCTGTACGTTAATGCCTTGTCGGGTAGTTATTAAGGTACTAGAACCGATAAATGTGTACAAGGTCCTTTTGCAATAAAACTGGCTATGACTTGATCCAAGTGTTTAACAGTCGGGGCTGTTAAATCTCACCATACATCACAGTGACAGCATGTGGGGTTTTTCAAGGGTGAAGGTACAAGTCTGAACCACAGTGTAACTTACAGTTTCCTAAAAAAAAAAAAAAAAAAAAGTAAACGTGGCAGCTATAGATACACTATGTGCATTTATAATAGTTATTTTATATATTGTAGTGTCAACATTTTTTAATTAATGTTTTACACTCACAAGTGGCAGGGAGTCTTGTCATTAAGGTATGTGTAATTTAGAGCCTGGTTGGTCTCCTCCTAACTAGACTGCACTTGTTCTCTATATAGTAGTAAAATGCTACCGGTACACCTTGCAACAGTCCTCATCCCACATCAACTAACCCTCTAGCTGATATTGCAAACGCTAACTGGGAGATTTTGTTTATAAGGGCTCTAGAATAACCAGTTATTCACACCAGCATCATCCGTTACTAATATTCCAGTTAGTGCAGCTTTTCGTTGTGTTGTGGTTGGTCTCGTAATTAGTTTTTTTCTGATCTACTAAGAGGAAACCATGCCGAAGTTCATCTTTTCCTCGAGGAGTTAGTGTGAACTCATTGTGGGGAGGAGCGTACTGCGCCAGCCTATTGGACTTATGCCAATGAAGACGGTGTTGGGTTAGGTCACGTCTGGTTACTGTCCTGGGGAAACCCCTTTTATAGCTGGCCCTCCTATTGAGGCTTATAGGACAATTATGCATGTTGACTAAATTTCCAAATAAAATTTATCAAAAAAATTGCATTTTAAAAGCACTGGTTTAAATGGCAAATTTCGTGTTATTATTGCAAACTAAAAATAAATTGGTTGGTTAAAACTGACGAAGACAAAGCTTAGTGTTACTGAGCCTATCTTGAATATAAACCCGGGGTTAAGGCATCTAATTTCTAGGCTTTGATATAAACTGCAGTGCGATAGAATTAGCACCAGTGGAGCAGCCATGTTGGAGCCCACCGCGTATTCTCCCTAGGCTTGCGCAGTATGCAGCTTTAGTGCCACACACGTGGTCCTCCTCGCGGACCGTGGGTGCATTACAGGCAATGGCCATGTGGAGGCAGTAGAGTGCAGTGCTTAAGGCTCAGACGCCTGGGCCGAAAAGCTGCGTTCTGTAAACCAGAAGCATCTGCAATCCCAAGGCTTCCACAGCTGTCCCTCGATGCCGATGGGGACTGGTGCCCGAACGCCCATGGATACCACAACCTGCGGATGCTAAGTCGCTTATATAAAACGGTGTAGTATTTGCATTTAGTGTACACACATCCTCCTGTATATTTAAATCATCTCTAGAGTACTCAAAATACTGAATACAATATAAATGCCATGTAAATAGTTGTTATACTACATTGTTTAGGGAATAATAACAATAAGAAATGTATATGTTCAATACAGATGCAATTTTTTTGTAATATTTTTGATCCTCAATTGACTGAACCTGAGGATGTTAAACACATAGATACAGAGAACCAACTATGCTTAATATGTTGCCAGATAACCTTGAGCAAGTCGCTTTTAACTCTCCGGCCTCAGTTTCCTTATCTGTGATATAGAACATACCCAGTTGGGTTGTTGTTAGTAATGACACGGGCATGTCCGTCTGGTCTTGATGGGCATCCTTGGCAGGCTTTATTTAAAATTTTAAATTCCCCTTCAGAATATTATACATTTTTTATAAAAAGGAATGAGCTGGGTGTCGTGGCCCACATCTGTAATCATAGCTACTGAGGCAAGAGGATCATGAATTTAAGGCCAAACTAGGCAATTTAGCAAGAACTATCTCCAAAAAAAAAAAAAAAAAAGTGCTAGGGATGTACCTCATTGGTAGAACCCTCCTGGGTGTGATTCCTCAGTACTGGAAAAAAAAAAAAAAAAAAGAGGTTAATCTATATGTATTAACATTAAATATTAACATTAAAAATATTTAGACATATTAAAGGCAGTACAAAAATAATACAGTGTGTTACAGTTGACATAAAAAAGTTTAAAAAGTATAAAACTTGTATTTTAATATACACATATGTATTTATGTACATAAATATATGGTATAGAAGTACAGTTTCCAACTTTTCTGAGAGGTCATCTCTGGGGCGAAGAATGACCTGTCAATGCTGCTTGCTCATATAACACATCTGTGAGAAATTTTTTAATGTTCCTTTTCTTCCAAAGAATTTACTGCCATCTGCTGGAAAACTGTCACTTAAAAATGTAAAAATGAGCTGGGCGTGGTGCATTCCTGTACTCCTAGCAGTCAGCAGGCTGAGGCAGGAGGATCACCACGAGTTGGAGGCCAGCCTGGGCTCCATAGTGAGTTCAAGGCCAGCCTGGACAACATAGGATAGACCTACCCTGTCTTAAGAAAAAAAAAAAAAAAAGTTCAAGTTCTCCTTGGGTAATTTATCTACTGTACTGTGTGAGACCCTGTTTAAAAAAAAACAATTAAAACGGCTGGGAAATGTAGCTTGCTACAAAGGCGCTGGATTCTACCCTCAGTGCCAGAGAGATTAAGAGGGAGAGAGAGAGAGATCCTGCCCAGTGAATATTGTCTCTAAGGTTCACCGCTCAACAGGACAATCATACTCCGTGGCCCTAGGCATTTTCCTTCCCCAGTAATGATTCAACATTTACAATGAGACAGATCAAGTTTTATTCTGAGATTTTATAAGATAGACTAACTTGGACACCACTGGTGCATAAACACCATTAATATGTTTAAAATTTAGTATGTAACATATTTCAGAGTACAAAAGCAATGTCCCTGTCAACAGCAGAGACTGCAGGGAACATTTGAGCAGTAACAGGTGGGCAGTAAACAAAACAAACCACCTCTCCTATCATTCCTTTTAGACAGCAGGTGCACAGTACACGCTTGCATTACAAAGTATCCTTGCTCGGCACAGGTGGTACAAGATCCCTATTTTCTTGCTTCTCTTCATGTTTCCAGTCATGTTTTGGAGGCGAGAGGAGGTAGGGTATTTGCAACAGCAATTGCTTATGGCAATTTAGGATGTTTTGGCAATGTTAACACAAATTCCTGTTGGATTTCTATACATGTGGGTCTAGATATAACAGGTGAAATGTGATACTAATTATATATTAAAATTGTGAAGATTTTTATATTTTTGAAAACTAATTTTTAAAAGTCAAATAAAAATTATTGTTTTATTTAAATAATTGTTTATTAAATGTATTTTTAATTCTAATGATACTTGATATTGAATATTTTAGAAGATTAACTTTGAAAACATATGTAGAACTTGTGATTTTTTTTTTTTTTTGGAGACAGGGTCTCACTAGGTACCCCAGGCTGGCCTTGAACTCATGGCAATCCTCCTGCCTCTGCCTCCCAAGTGCTGGGATTACAGGCATGTGCCACCACACCTGGCCCTAGAACTTGTGATTTGAAAAAAATCAAATTTCAGTCATTTTGCCCATGGCTACATCATATTTTTAATACTATAGATCAACTTCTGGGAAGATGGCAGAGTGGTAAACAGCAGAGAAAACAGCCTCTCTGAGATTTGGTGTCCAGATGCCAGAATATAGAAACATGAAGAAGAGAAGGAGGGAAGTGGGTCCCAAGGACCCAGCAAAGATCTGAAGCAAGAATTGAAGCCCACAAGGAGAGTAAAGAGGGACCTCAATGCAGAAGAAGGTAGCATAGCTGGATACAAAGTCAACTCTCAAAATCAGTAGCATTCCTGTACACAAATAACAAACTCACTGAGAGAGAAATTAGTGAAACACCTTTCACAATAGCATCAAGGAAAATGAAATAGGAATCAATCTAAAGGAAGTAAAAGACCTTTACATTGAAAACTGCAGTACTCTGAAAAAGGAGATTATCAGAAAAGAGGGTATCAGAAAATGGAAAAATATCCCTTGTTCTTGGATAGGAAGAACCAACATACTGAGAATGGCCATACTTCCAAAACTGTTACACAGATTTAATGCATTCCCATTCAAAATACCAATATAATATCTCACAGAATTATAGAAAACAATTTCAAAATTCATTTGGAACTGGAACAGACCTAGAATAGCAAAAGCAATTCTGGGCAACAAAGGCAAGGTGGGGGGTATCACAATACCTGACTTGAAATTATACTCCAAAGCTACTGTGATAAAATCAGCATGATACTGGCAAAAAAACAGAATTGATGATCAGTGGAACAGATTAGAAGATGAAGAAACAACTCCAGACACATTTAGCCACCTTCTCTTTGACAAAGGAACCAAACACATTCATTGGAGGAAAAATAGCCTCTTTAATAAATGGTGCTGGAAATAGTGGCTTTCTGCATGCTGAAGATTAACATTAGACCCATATCTTTCACCATGCACTAAAGTAAAATAGAAATGGATTAAAGATGTGAATATTAAAACAGAAACACTAAATCTGCTGGAAGATAGAATAGGTAGAACTCTTGAAAACATAGGTATAGGCAAAGACTTTATGAACAAACCCCGATTGCACAGGAACTATCACAAAGGATCAACAACTGAGATCTCATCTTATTAAAAAGCTTTTGCACAGCAAAAGAAACCACCAACAGAGTGAAGAGACAACACACAGTGTGGGAAAAATTTTGCCAGCTGTTCCTCAGACAAAGGACTACTATCTAGAATATATAAAGAACTCAAGGGGCCGGTGAGATGGCTCAGCGGCTTAAGCGCCTGCCCGGCAAGCGCGAGGACCCGAGTTCGACTCCCGGAACCCACATACGAAAAAAGGGGCCGGTGATATCGCTCAGCGGCACGGGCGCCTACTGGCGTGCGAGGTCCTGAGGTCGACCCCCCGGTACCCACAAAAAAAAAAAAAGAACTAAAAAAAATCAGACCCCCCCAAATATAAAGACCCAATCCAAAAATGGGCATCTGAAATGAACACACATTTCTCAGATGAAGAAGTAGAAATGGCAAATAAAAATGTGAAAAACTGTTCATCATTGGTCATTTGAGAAATACAAATTAGAACAACACTGAGATTCCATCTCACCCCAGAAAGAATGGCTATCATCAAGAAATCAACCAATAACAAATGCTGGCGGGGCTGTGGGGAAAAAGGAACACTTCTCCACTGTTGGTGGGAGTGTAGACTGGTGCAACCACTGTGGAAATCAGTGTGGAGATTCCTCAAAAAACTAGGATTAGGGCCAGTGAGATGGCTCAGCAGCGTAAGCGCCTGCCTGGCAAGCGCGAGGGCCCGAGTTTGACTCCTGGAACCCACATACGAAAAAAGGGCCAGTGATATCGCTCAGCAGCAGGGGCACCTGCTAGTGCGCAAGGTCCTGAGTTCGACCCCTGGTACCCACACACACACACAAAAAAACTAGGATTAAAGATCCCATTTGAGCCAGCTATTCCCCTTCTGGGTATCTTCCCAGAAGAATTAGAAATATCACACCACAGCAATACATGTGCACCCATGTTTATAGCAGCACAATTTGTAATAGCTGAATCTTGGAAACAACCCAAATGCCCACCAACCGAGGAATGGACAAAAAAGATGTGTTTTTTTTTAATATTATGGAGTACTACTCAGCTATAAAGAAGGATAAACTGGAGACTTCTATAGGTAAATGGATGCAACTAGAGACCATACTCATAAGTGAAATAAACCAGATGCACATGTGTAAATATCGTATTGTCTCATTAGTGTGAGAAGCTGAACTAGTAAAAAAGATTCAAAATGCAGAATAGATATTGTGAATTGGGAAGAAACTGTTTAAAAGAAAAGAGAAACTGATGGGGGAAAAGGGAAATGAAGGAAGAGAAAAGAAAAAATATATATATATAGTAGTTAAGATATACAGTTATACAGCTGGTTTCTCTTAGTTCATTGAAAAGAAAAGTTTGTGCTAATATTGTTTGGACAATATTTCACGCCTATATCTTGTATCCTGAGTAACTACTATGAAGATAACAATACATAATGTATTAATTATTGTTACTCTCCTACTAGCTGATTTGAAACTGTTTTATTTTTATTTCTGTTTTTTTCTTTTCTCTTTAAAAAAAAAAAACAAAAAATTAAAATTAGAGGTTCCATTTGACCTAGCTATTCCCCTACGTGGTATCTTCCTGAAAGAATTAAAAGCATCATACCACAGTAATATATGCATACCCATGTCTATAGTGGCACAGTTTGTAATAGCTAAATCTTGGAAACAGCCCAAATGCCCATCAACTGATGAATGGATAAAGAAGATGTGGGGTTTTTAAAATATACTATGGTGTACTACTCTGCCACAAAGAATGATAAGCTTGAGACATTTCTAGCTAATTGGATGCACCTTGAGACCATACTCTTAAATGAAATAAATCGGACACATGTGTTAAACATCATATTGTTTCTCTGGTGTGAGAAACTGGAAGTGAAAATAAGGACCAAAATATATAATAGATATTGGGAAGCAGGAAGAAAATGTTCAAATAAGAATGGAACAAGGGAGGAGGGGAGGGGAAAAGGAAGGAAGTGACAAGAAAAGAGAATAGAAAGAAAAAATGGAAACAAAGCTTTTGTAATTAAGGAGGGGAAGAGAGAGGTTGAAGGTAGGGAAGGGGAACAGGAAAAACAGAAGAAGCAAGATATATCATGTACAGGTACAAATTCCCTATGATGAATGTTATCATTATGTATATCTAAAATGTACCAATAAAAAATGTAAATTTTGTAATAAAGATACTGAAAAGTATAAAAATACTATAGATCATTACTAGCAATAGAATAAAAATTATATGATGATCTTGATTATAATAAAATTAGCAATGTAACTGAAAGTTTAAAATAACTATGTAATAAACATGTAATAGCTTATGAATTATGTATTTTATTTAATCATTTATATAAATATCAGTCCATCAACAGAACACCCGGATATGCCCAATAATAATTAAATTCAGTCGTCTTTGATATTTTACCAAATGTCAGTCACATAAAAACATGACGATGAACATATTTTTCAATTTGGACATTATGAAGGTAGATCTTTCTAAGTAGAAAAATAAATTATATTTCATTTAAAGTTTGTAAGCTTGATTTATAACTTGTAATATTTAGACATTTGATATGTGTATTTTACATTTGGCTCAGGACATATAAATGTTAGGGGCACATTTGTGGATATATATCCCAGTGGATATTTATCTATATCTTTACATACATATCTATATATAGCTGTACATAACCATATTTATGTATATATGTATAAAAAGCCACATAATAGAGATATTTAAAGATGTATCATATAGCTAAATGTGACAAGTAAAGCTATTACGCTTCTGGTTGAAAATTTATGATGCTGTTTCTGTTCTTTGGGGTACACAAAAAGTTTTTAAAACAGAATATAAAAAGTATTAATCACCAAGCAAATTGTACCACATTTAAGTTAAGAAGTTCTATTTATCAAAGGACACCATTAAGAGTGAAAATGCTGATCGGAGGTTGTAGATCATCATGCAAAAGGCCCTGGGTTTGATCACTAACACTGCAAAAAAGAAAGAAAGAAAAAAAAAGGGGGGGAAATTAGCCAAATTGGAAGATATTTGCAATATATAAATCTAACAAAGGATTTGTATGTAGACCATACAAACAACTTAAAATTAATTAATAAAAAGAAAGTTTGCCAACCCAATAGAAAAATGAGCCACATCTTGGGTTTCCCAGAATATGGTATGCAAATGTATGATAAATATATAAAATATAAATAGATATTCAACCATATTGTTATCAGTGAAATATATATTAAAACTGATGACTAGAGTAATACTGTTTCTAAATTTTGTTGAGGATGTGGAGCAACTGGAACTCTTATAATCTACTTTTAAAACCATTTGGGCGAGGTTTGGTAGCACATGCCTGTAATCCCAGTACGTGGGAGGCTGAGGCAGGAGAACTGTCCTGAGTTCAAAGGCAGCCTGGGCTACATAAGTGAGTTCAAGGCCAGCCTGCACTACATAGCAAGACCCTGTCCCAAAAAACAAACAAACAAAAAGGTGGAACATACACATACGCCACAGCCAAGTAAATGTCCTCCTAGATATATGCCCAACACACATATGGTCACTGAATAATCATGTGTAGGAATATTCATAGCAACACTATTCATAATATCATCAAACTGTCAACAACCCAAATGACTATCAGCATCAGGAGAGGTGAAAGCTTGTAGTATATTCACTCGGCACTGCAAGTGAACTGACACCCATTGGTGTACACAATAGTGTGGAAGAGTTTCATAAGCATGACAGTGAAAGAAGCCAAACAGAGGAGTACATAAAACGCAAAAGCAGTGAGAGCACCCTGGAATAAACTGCTGACACCAAGTCTGTGTTCCGCTGGACCTGACAGTGGCCCTGACCTCCCCTCATGAGGTTATGTTTTCATTGCTTCAGTGTTTGACAATTCTTTTATCGCTGATATGCATCACTAGAAAATACATATGAAACTGTAAGAATTGCTCTGCTAAACCTTTATTTACATAAGCATGAATCGCAGGAACTCGAGGAATGTGACTCCCATGAGGGTCTTCATTCACCACAGGCAGATTTGTCCCTGGGTCAATATGACCCGACTTTATAGCCCTCTGAAGTAGACTTGAGCCAACAACAAATGATTTTATTTGGCTGAATCTGTCAAAGAGGAATAAATGAGCTTCATAAGCAAATTTTCTGCACTCCCAACTAGGAGTGTCCTTGTGTTAATTCTGGCACAGAAACTCACTTTTCTCATGAACACATCTCATACAGTTCCTGAACTGCTGCTAAGCCATCAGGGCTTGTGATGCAGAGATGCAATTAAAAACCTCCTTCTTCAGGTCATGGGCATCATCGATGTTACTACTGGGGGCAATAGCAGTGCAGCTTTTTGGAGCTAATCAAAAGGAAAGGAAAGTAGGATGGAGAAGGCTTAGGGGTGGGGTGGGATAGAGGGAAAATGACCTTTGTATGTATGATTTAGTAAGTACCTTTAAAAAGAAAACTCTAGCCTGTAATCCCAGCACTTAGGAGGCTGAAGCAGGAAGATCGCTGTGAATTCAAGGCCAGCCTAGGCTACATAGTGACTTCAAGGCTACCCTGAGTGACATACAGACACCCCGTCTCTAAAAGAGAAAAAAATAAAAAAGAAAGAAAGAGAAAAAGAAAACTCTAATTGTTGTTTTGTCTGCAGGGAAATATGTCATGTTAACATCAGCATTGGTTGCAACTAGCTGGCATCAAAATAGTTATGCTAACAGGGTCACATGCTATAACAGGTCACTTACAAGCTGACTCCTTTTTCTTTTTTTATGTTTGACTGCTGAGAGATTTTATGTCTCACACTTCCCTTTCCTCTTCTGCTTCACATGTGGGCAAGCCGATAACAAAACTGTTTTTTACCCCTCTTTTACACTAGGAGGAAGTTAAAACACACATGGTCCCCGCACCTGGCCCTACCTTCAAACATCATCATACCTCAGCCCCAGCTCTTTCCTGTTCTCAGACTACTTTTGGACCTGTTTAGGAGCCACCTACTCTCCCTAGAAAATCTCATTTTGTGAGTAATAAATTCTTCATGCCCTTTTGGGGTACGAGTGTCTCATCATCAGTTTCAACATCCCAACCAAATTTTGGAAAAAGGTCTATTCTCTTTCTTCTGAGTGGCCACACCATGTACCCTTAGCAAACGTCACTTGTCTTAAATTCTTAGATAATTGAATTATACAGATGTGTTATAGATGCACTAAGGTTTTAAATGATCCCAGATGAAGGCCCCCTTATAATGGCATAATGCATTAATGTCAATGGCAATGGCATAACTGCATTAATGCCCCAATCATAATCGTATGAGTTGGCACCTTCCTGAGAGAGGAACCTCCACTCCCCCTCCCCAAGCCCCTTCCCAGTTATTTTTGCAGCTTCCCAAGTGTCCTCATGTGTGTCTACAAGTTTGACAGTCTAAGTTACAACCTGTGTCTTAGTTACTTTTCTCATTGCTGTAATAAAATATCCAATAGCCATAATTTAAATGAGGAGAGATTTATTTTTGCTCACAGTTTGTGGAGGTCCCAGTCCCTAGTCCTCTGGCTCCAAGGGAGGACACATGACAGGCGTGGCAGAGGAGGGTTGCTCAGGTACAGGGGTGGGAAAGCAGCGAATGTGTGGAGCGGGGAGGGGAGAAGAGACAAACCCCTCTAGGCCACGCCACCAGTGACCCACTCTTCCGACCAGATCCCACCTCCTAACGGCAAGTCAGCTATAAAACAGCACAATCGAACGACCTTCCAGAAGCCCCACCTCTGAGCGGATGAGGCTCTGGGGGACATTTTAGATCTAAACTGTAACAACCTGGAATCTTCATTTTCTTCCCCTCCTGCTCCAGCAATCCCATGTCAATACTGCCCTTAAAGCTCCTTCAAGGAAGTCCACGTTCCTTGCTGTGATAGAGACAAATTGGAAAAACTCTCTCTTTCCTCTTACGTGAGATTTGGTGCTGACCCAGTCCAGACATTCTCCCACATCGCTCTCCAGTCCCTGACACAGATGGCTTCAGTCAGCCCTGCCACTGCCAGCTGGACGTGGTGGTGCACCCCTGTAATCCCAGCACTCCAGGAGCCTGAAGCAGCAGGAGGTTCACAAGTTCGAGCCAAGGCTGGGCAACTGGGTGAGACTCTGTCCCACAAAAAAAAAAAAGGAGAGCTGTGGATGTAGCTCAGTGTGAAGGCCCTGAGTTCAATCCCAAACACTAAGAAAAAAAGTTATATCACTGCTCAGGAGAAGACTGATAGAGCCTTTGAGGAACATTTCAGGGAATCAGACAACTCAACAGCTTCGGAGTGTTTCTGCAACTCGTGTACCCTATGCGCCTCGGTTTCCTCTTGGTACCCTGGCTGGCACGCACACCACTTGACAAATCCACATCAGCACACAGTCTGTCTCCATGGCAACAGCCAGGCGCAAAGAAGCAGGCTCTCCAGATCCCCTCCACAGGACGAAGCTGGGGCTCACAGGTGAGATCATTAAGGAAACATAAAAATATGGGAAAAGAAGACAGCTGAAATGAAGGAGCAGCTCATCTAAACAGTGAACACAGTGAAATTTTTAAAACCAAGACAAAATGGAGGATTGAAAGAAGTTCATGACAGAACATCTGTTGACAAAAGGCAGGTTATACACGTATATAATTATTGTTTTGTTTTGTTTTTTTCTTTTCTTTCTTTCTTTTTTTTTTTTTTTTTTTTTTGAGACAGGATCTCACATTGTAGTTCAGGCTGGCCTTGAACTCACGGCAATCCTCTTGCCTTTGCCTCCCGAGTGCTGAGATCACAGGCATGCACCACCTTGCCTAGCTCTCATTTGGTTTTTTAGAGAAAGCACATATAACAGGTATATATTTGTAGCCAGCCAAAAAGTGGAAACAATCCAAGCATCCATCATCTGACAAGTGAATAAGCAGTATGTAGTATAACCGCACAATGGAATATTACTGATGATAAAAAAGACCGAAGCACAGATAAATGTTACTACCTGGAGGAAGCTTTGGAGCATTGCGCTAAATGAAAGAAGCCAGTCACAGAAGACCACATAGTCTATTATTCCATTTATAATATGTCCCAAAAAGGCAAATTCATAGAGATATTATCAGATACCATACATTTTTTCTCATATTTTTCAAATATTACTTGAATTTGTGTAATACGCATGTTCCAGGGATAAAAAAAATATTAGAATCTGGTGAAAGAGGGACAAAGACAATGTGAAACTGGAGGCCCTGAGGCCTCTCAAAAGGCTCTTGAGGCAGCCCTGGGTCCAGTCTGCAGAGAGATCAGGTATGACCAAGAAGACACTTCAGTTCCGATTACAGCTACCATGAGTCGGTGCCCCATGGACCAGGCATCCTTACGTATTCTCTAACACCCGTGCCACGCAAATGGTCTAAGTACAAAAAAGTTAGATATGGTAAATGTAAGAATTCCCTGCTACATGTTATGTTGCCCCTGTAATAACCATTTGTATGGCATCTTTGGAGAATAAAATGTTACATCTTTTCTAGATAAGATAAAATGAGGGCCGGTGAGATGCCTCAGCGGTGTAAGCGCCTGCCTTGCAAGTGCGAAGGCCCGAGTTCGACTCCCGGAACCCACATACGAAAAAGGGGCCGGTGATATCGCTCAGCGGCACGGGTGCCTGTTGGCGCGTGAGGTCCTGAGGTCGTTCCCCCGGTACCCACACAAAAAAAAAAAAAATAGATAAGATAAAATGAAATACCACCCTTGGTCACCTAGAGGATTCTGACCAGCACAATTGTCTGTGACACAGCTCCTATCCATGATCATTTAAAGGAGGTTTGAGCCCCATAACTAAACCCTAACATTTCACAGTTAGGGAGACCCTTAAAATTCAGGCATCACGGCACCAAAAAGGAAAGGGTAAAATTTTGAAAAGCAAGCCTAAGCAGATCCCATAAATTCCCTGAGTGTGGTATACACCTTCATGCCAGAATTTGAACTTTCTGGGGCCAGGGACTGTGCCTGCAGACCACTGTAGTTCCAGAGTGCCTGGCAGGCTGTGGGGCCTCAATAAAAAGTCCTTAGGGTGGGAGGAGGAGGGGAAGGAGGAGGAGCAGAGGATGGAAGAAGAAAGCGAGCTGAAAGGAACACTCTTGAAGGAACCCTGCCAACAACTGGCTGATCCTAAGGATGACCTTGGTTCTGTAGAAATAAATCCCTGAGTAAATACAGTAACAGCATTGTGTAGAGAGGCGATATAGGATAAATATTTATTCTATGAAGCCAAGGGAATCTTGCAAAGAAAACCAAATTTTATGAGAAGAAAACAAATAGCCCATTATCTTTGCATCAAGCATTTCTGTGAGTCATCTGAAGAGAAGGTCTCTTCTTTTATTCTCCAGGTACACCTCGGTCCAGCCCAAGGTGACAGCTTGATTTGGGAATGTTCCAAAGTGTCACTATCTAGGGAGCCTGTTTCAGTTTCAGTAGAGAGAAAATGCAGTTAACAATAGCAACGTTTCATTCCTTTATAATCAGTGCAAGTAGTATTTAAGCGCCTGAGGCAGCAAGGAGAAGTGAGTCACAGTCCGTCCTGTTTCAGGGACTCATTTAGAACATTTATCTTTTCTTCAGTCTCTTGGTGGCTCTTAGTGGGAACATGAAGCCGGTCACAAGCTATCCGGAGGACTTTTCCTATAAAGAAATTCATATGCTTTAGATACATCAGTACTCCATCATAAAATATCACCTCCACACCTACTGGGTTTTTTGTGTGTGTGTGTGTGTGTGTGTGTGTGTGTGAGTACCGGGGGTCGACCTCAGGACCTCGCACGCCAGCAGGCGCCCGTGCTGTTGAGCGATATCACCGGCCCTTTTTTCATATGTGGGATCCGGGAGTCGAACTTGGGCCCTCGCACTTGCCAGGCAGGCGCTTACACCGCTGAGCTATCTCACCAGCCCCACCTACTGGTTTTTAAAACAAAATTGAAGTATCTCTTTATCCCTCCCCCATTCCTTCGGTGTAAGAAAGGCCATCAAGGTAAACCCAGAACCATAAGCAATCATAACCTCTTGCTTTGTTTTAGGAAAAAAAGGAAAAGAAGTAGATACCTCTGTTTCTTTTCCTTTTTTCCTAACACTAGGTTTATAATTTTCTTCTTACAATATGTTCATTTATTTAATAGGTTCTCAGCTAGTTTGTTCACTGGACGTTGTCCCTTTCTTCATGGAACTAGCAGTCTATTAGGATAGGTGGATGTTAATCTAATAATCACAAAAATTAAGTATAATCTCTGTTCATTGCTGTGAAAGAAAAGTGTTATGAAAGTAAAAACTGAGAGACCTGAACTTTTCTGGAGGAATCAGGAAAGGTTTAATTGAAAAAAGGGGATTTGGTATAATACATGGGAAGGTAGAGGAAGGATGCGGGAGAGGGTTCAGGCATTTGTAATAATAGTATGTGCAAAAGCCCTGAGGCTGAAGCCGGCCCCGTGAGGACAGCCTGAGATGAAACTTCTAAGACAGTTATAGAGATAGAGCCACAAAAGTGGTTACAGGGACTGTTATGGCTTGTGTCTAGATGTCCCCCCTGAAAGCCTCATGTAGTCGTAGGCGGGGCTTTTTGGAGGTGGCTGCATGTAGGGTTTGTGCTGCTAGGATCAAGGACACGATGCTGGAACTGATTCGCAGTGGGATGTTAGGATTAAGGCTGTGTGAGTGCTAGTCACTCTCAGGGCCAGGAGCCTGGGTAAGATATAAGGGACGGAAAGAGCTGTGGTGTGTCTTGTCACTTGCTTGTTTTTGCTGTCTTCTGCCTGCCATGAACTGTTTCTCCTCTATGATGCCCCTCTGCCACACCACCCTCCTTTGGAGCTGGCCGATATGGACTGAAACCGCTATGAACTGTGAGCCAAAGGAACCTTTCCTCCTTTAAATTTGGGTGTCGGGTATTTTGTCTCAGCAATGAGAAAAGTAACTAAGACAGGGACTTTGCAGACAGATTAGGAATCTAGGGCTAAATACTAAAATATCATAGACAATGAGGAGCTTTAGATAGGACAGGAATACAATTAGATTTTCACTGTGAGAAGATTGCTCTGGGTAGTATTTAGAAAGAGAAGAGTGACTACAAAGAGACTGGTTAGGAAGCTATTACAAATACTTAGGTGGGAGATAATGGGAACTAGCCTAGGGTATTAGCCTTGAATGTAGGCACTGAGAGTAAAGAAGTAGCTGGACATGGTGGTGCATTCCTAAAATCCTAGCACCCAGTGAGGCTGAGGCAGGAGGATCAAAAGTTTTAGCCCAGCCTGATCAACTTAGCAAGACTCTGTCTCAAAATTTAAAATAAAATAAAATAAAATGGGCTGCGAAAGCCAGGCATGGTGGTACACACCTGTAATCTCAGCACTCGGGAGGCTGAGGCAGGGGGATCACTGCAAATTCAAGGTCAGTCTGGGCTACATAGTGAGTTCAAGGCCAGCCTAAACTACATAGGGAGACTCTGTCTAAAAAAGGTATGTGTGTGTGGGGGGGAGTATAGCTCCATGCAAAGACAGTGGGTCAATCCGTAGTTTAAAAAAAAAAAAAGTTATGAAGCATTTTGAAGGCAAAATTGATAGTCTTCATTAACTGTAAATGGTTTAATTGGCAGTAATTTCAGAAAAGACTATTATTATCATAGTGCTTCTCCTAGTGTGATAAGTTTGAATGGGAAAAGCCTGGGTTGTAGAAACAAAAGTACATTTAACTTTCAGCTCTGCTGCTTGTTTGCTGTACGGTCTTGGACTTGTTATTTGACCTCTCTGAGCTTTTCAGGTTCTGGGAACTAAACCCAGGCCCTCGTGCGTGCCAGGCAAAATGTGTCACCACTGAGCCACCTCCCCAGCCCAGAGGTTTGATTTATTTATTTTTTTTTTTTTTGTGGGTACCAGGGGTCGACCTCAGGACCTCGTGCGCCAGCAGGCACCCGTGCTGCTGAGCGATATCGCCGGCCCTTTTTTCGTATGTGGGTTCCGGGAGTTGAACTCGGGCCTTCGTGCTTGCCAGGCAGGCACTTATGCCGCTGAGCCATCTCACCAGCCCTGATTACTTTATTTATAAATAACCCATTTTACCATTCCTCTGTAAACTCAGGGGTGCAACAAATATTTTGACTTTTTAAAAATCAGCCAACAAGTTCTGGTTCCCCATTTTGTTTGACTTGAGGGCAGGAAATTCAATCTCAGCTATTGGTGGGGCTACCAGTGCTGTGGTTGGGCAAAGATCCTGGGGTCTTACACAGAACCAAAGCACCAGGGAGTCCTTGGGGATCAGACAACAGTTTACTAGTTTACTCTGGTTATTACACCAAGCCACTCAGTGTTGCAACACACAGGGCCCTTTAGGTATCAGGGATCTGCCACTTTTGTGCCTTGCAGGGAAAGCCCAGAGGCCATTTTGCAAAGATCACTGCCTACGAGCACCACAAAGCCCTTGTGCCTACCAGAAAGTAAAAGTGTACCAACCCAGTCCTTTCAGCAGGGTTAAGAAAGGGGCAGTGTACGGCCAGGGCAAACTGCAGTCTGGAGCCCAAATATAAACTATTTAAAGATTCTAAGCTGCTATACCCTTGTGGAGGAGGGGAAATGTTTTTCTACCAAGCAGAACAAGTTTTTGTTGGTTCTTCTCAGAGGACCCACAAACCTTCCATCTGGAGAATCTCTTCCATCACATGACTTCTCAAGGGCACCGGCTCTCTTCCCTCAATCCCAGTACACTACGAATGTCTCCATGAGTGACTTCACAGTGGCTAGAGCAGCGCCCTCTGCTGGGAGGGGAGATAATCTAAGAAAATCTAGGTAAAGAGCAAGTACTGTATATATAGTAATCAAGTCAGGATAAACACAGGGTTAATCCTGTCGTGGACACAAGCAGCCATAGCAGGTGAAGGAAGAAAGAAGAGGAGCACGGCTGTGTCATTCCTCCCCGGCATCACTCTTCCCTTGTGTCTCTTTCCGTGTCCTAATAACTACTCAGATTTTTCTCCTCAGCAGTTCAAACCCAATCTTTATAATCAGCAAAGAAAAGTATATCTTTAAGTGGTTCTCAGGCTTTTTCGGATATGCTCTGAATTCTGGATGTTTTGTCAGAGGCAAGAGGATTGCACTCCAAAGCCAGCACTGGGGCTGGCCTCCATGTTCTCGGCTCTAGCCAGAATGAACTAGGGTAAGATGAAGCTTTACAGACATTCTCTCATATTCTTCCTTCCCTGCCCCATCCCCATTCAAACAAAAATCAGAAATATCGTTGAGTTCCCTGGCTTTGAGTTCCCAAATCCTAAACTCATTGAGATTAAGCTAGCTGTCACTGGGTGAGCTATCAAGAAAAAGGAAGGGTGGCATGCATTGGCCCAATAGCGGTTAAAAGCAGGTTCTTTATTCTCAGCCAACAAGGAGTCCTCAGGTTAAGCAGGGCTTTGCTTAAGGCTTCAGAGGCTCTCTGACGCCAGAGATCTCGGAGGACGTCTTGAGTTCTCGCTGCCTTCCCACCATGCCTGCGAGAGGCCGCAGCAGCCCCCGGCAGCGCGACCTCTCACAGCCAGCGCGACCTCTCACAGCCAGCGCGACTGCCTCTGCGGCAGGAAAAGGGGCGTTTCCACTGAGGTCAGCGCACTGCGCATGTGCGCACAGCCCGGACCGTTCCCGTGGATGCAGCCCCACTTCAGACCTAGGGCACCTGCTGACTCCTGTCCTGAGGGCGCTAATAAACAACAGCAGCCTTGGGGCAATCGTGAGGGGAGGCGGGGAATAAATTCTACTCCCTCGCCCCTAGAGAAGGGTGATCTTGAAGCTGTGTTCTACGTTAGTCCCCAGATGGATTACACCGCAGACACACTGAAAAATTGCTTGGTAATTCCATCTTTCAGTGAATTTTGCTATTCCCTGCCTCATTTCTCCACTCTTTTACCTGTGTCTCCTAAGAACATCTCTCCAATAAACTACTTCTGCTCAAATCCTGCTTTGAGTCTGCCCTTCCGGGAAACCAAACTAGGACAAGGATCAGTGACAGCAGCAAAGGAGGCCTTCTTTCCCTGCTGCCATTACTTTTGCTTGGAGTAGATTTCCCCAGAAGCCCTTGTGCAAACTCCTTGGTATGGTCTATATCTAGATGTCCCCCAAGAGCCTCTTGTGCTCCTAGGCAGGGCTTGTGGAAGGTGATTGGATTATGGGGGCTGAGAGCTGACTTGCTGCTAGGAAGTGGAGTCTGGTGAGAAGAGGTGGGTCACTGGGGGTGAGACCTGGAAAGGTTTGTCTGCCTCCCCAGTTCCTCCCTTCTTTCTCTTTCTGCTTTCTGAAGCCATGGCATGAGCAGCTTTCCCCTGCCCAGGCCCTTCCACCATGCCACTGGCCAGGGAAGGACTGAAACTTACAAAACATGAGATAAAATAAACCTTTTCTCTTCTAAGTGTCAGGTATTTTGTCCCAGCAATGAGGAAAGTAACTAAGACACTCTTCTTACAGCGTACTGGGTCATGTGGAGTGCCCTGCCTGTAAAGGAGGCTGGGAAAGCAGGCCCTGGAGGGAGACAGGGAAGGTACAAGGAATTGCCAGTGGCTGTTGAGTTGGCCAGTGTATTAGGATTCAGCTCAGTGACAAGACACAGAAAACTCCCGGAAGAATGGTTTAAGCAAAATAGAAGTGTATTTCACTCACAGAAAAACTGAGAGCTGGTCACAACACTGTTGGTCCGGGGACCAGCCTTTGATTTTGTTGCTCTGTGCTATAGTTTCCATCTTAAATATCCCCCAAGGGTTTGTGCGCTAAAGGCATGGGTCCCCACCCCCTTGCTGCTGTTGGGAGGGGGTGGGAACATTAAGAGGTGGGGCCTGGTGGGAGGTCTTTGGGTCACTGGGGGTGTGTCCTGGGAAGGGGACAGTGGGACACTTCCTCTCTCACCTCTTGGCCGGGAAGTGAAGGGCTTTGCTCTGCCATACGCTCCAGCCTTTATGTGCTAGACTGCAACCTCTGCAACTAAGAGCCAAAATAAACCTTTTCTCTTTACAAGTTTATTTCTCTCAGATATTTGTTACAGTAACCGAAAGTTGACTACCACTCTGCTGCGCATGGCTTCCATCCTCCCAGTCACTCAGTAGTACAAGATAACCTTCCTCACAGCAGGATCTGTTCTAAACCCTCTTGTCAGAGGCACAGGCAGCCTGGGTTCAGGGTTTATGCTGTTAAGCCACATTTTTCAGATAACATCATCTTATCCAGGATCACAGCTCGTGACTTTCTCCGCATTTATTTAGGTCTTCTTTATTTCCTTGCACATCTTTTATTAAATTTATTACTAGGCTCTCTATGTTCCTATTCTTACTTATATCATTTTGGGAATTATGTTTTTTTGAGGTATAATTGATTTTATAATTGATTTTTGTGTATTGACTTTATATACAGCCATCTTCCTAACCTTATTAATTATAACAATTAGTCTGTCAGGTGTGGTGTGAGACTATCATCTTAGCACTAGGGAGGCTAAGGCAGGAGGATCGAGACCCTATCACAAAATCAGCCTCCCCAAAACACTGTCTGAAGAGCTTTGGATTTTCTATGTAAACATTTATATTCTCTCTGAATAAAACCAATTTTGTTTCTTCCTTTACACTCCCAACGCATGCCTGCTTCTCTTTCCCCTCTCCCTCCTTTTCTTCTTCCCTTCATTCTTTCTTGCTTTTCTGCATGACTAAAACCCATAGTACAATTTCAAATAGAAATTATAACAGCGAGGATCCTTTTCTTGTTCTTGATTCTTTTTTTTTTTTTTTTTTGTGGGTACCGGGGGTCGACCTCAGGACCTCGTGCGCCAGCAGGCACCTGTGCCACTGAGCGATATCACCGGCCCTTTCTTCGTATGTGGGTTCCGGGAGTCGAACTCGGGCCCTCGCGCTTGCCAGGCAGGTGTTTACGCCACTGAGCCATCTCAGCTGCCCTTGTTCTTGATTTTTAAAGAGAAAGTTTCTAATGTTTTATTAAGAATGATGTTAACAACAGATTTTAAACATATTCTTTAACTGATTAAAAAAATTCTCTATAGCGGTGTCACACGTATATAGTCGCAGCTACTTGGGAGGCTGAGGCAGGAGGATCACTTGAACCCACAAGTTCAAGGCCAACCTAGGAAACATATTGAGATCCCTTCGCAAAAGCCTTTAAAAAAAAATTCTTTCTATTCATGATTTTCTAAGGGTTTCCGTGTAAGTGCTTTTTGTATAAGTATTGTGAATATGTGATCTTTTTTTAAAGTCTACTAATATAAATTATATTTATAAAATTATTGATGTTATATGAAACTTGTGTTATCTTTCCTACAGTTTACTGTATTTTCTTTGTTAATATTTTGTTTAAAATTTCCCACCTATCTTCATGAGAGATTGGTCTGTAATTTTCTTTTCTTGTACTATCTACCTGCAGTTTAGGTATCAAGGTCACACTAGCCTGATAGAATAAAGTGAGAAATATTTCTCCTTTTTACATTCAGTGGAAGCTTTGTATTTAATTGTAATTATCTCTTCCTTGAAAACTTGGTAAAATTTTCTGGTAGGCATGATGATTTGTTTTATTTTTAAAGAATGTCTTAAGTTTTTATTTTCAAATAATTTCAGCTTATACAAAAGTTATAAGTACACTATAAAGTATTTCCATATAACCTTCATCCAGCTTGTCCAGTTGTTAATATCCTATCACACTTGCCTTATTATTCTCTATATATACATATATATTTTTCTGAACACTTTGAGAATAAACTGCAGGCAGGAAGTTCTATTACCCCTTAATACTTCAGTTCGTATTTCCTAAAAGCGAGAACACTCTCCTGCATAACCACGTATACCAATGAAATAAAGAATTAGCATGGATAATATTTTTTTTCATTTATCCACAAACCTTAAACCTCACCAACAGTTCCAGTAATGTCACTTATAAATCCAAGGTCAAAATGACACTTACTTGGACACTGCATGCCACACCTTAGAAGGCACATGTCTCTTTGTCCCATTCCTTGTGATGCTAACTTTTATCAGTTGGTTAAGATGTCTCTCATGTTAACGGTAAGTTAAATAGTATTAATTAATACATAATTATTGACTATTTTGTAAAGAGATACTTAAGACTATATACATATCCTCGTCCTCATCCAACTTTCACCATAACTTTTTAAATTTATTGGTAATTCTTATCTGAATCATTTATTGCTCTTATGATGTTTGCCAACTTGTTCTTTACTAATTCTCTCATTCCTTCTACATTTATTTATTGGCATACTACTAAAAGGTAGAATTTTACCTTCTCCCTTATTTGTTTATGTATTTATTTAATTATTTTCATCACCATGGACTCATGGATTCTTTTTTTTCCCAATAGATTATAACTTGATAAAATGGCTTGCATAAATAAAAATTATTTATTTTCACAACACAAATTATTTCAGATGTGACAGTGGGGATCCTCTAAGCCCCACTTTTATGCTTCCCTTTTTTTCTCATTCAACTTTGTTTTAATGGGTCTCAAAATTCTGTGGCATATTTTTTAGTCAAGTTGTTTCCATTTAAACTACTGATTTTAAAAATGAATGAATTAAAACTATCACACACATGCACACAACTAGTCCGTCCACCCAGTCTCCTTTCCTTCTAAAGATTTTATGATGCACTGTTTTTGTTAACTAGTTTTTTACTATGAAACTCAAATGGCCAATGGACACAAGCAGCCCTGAGAATGTTCTTCCTCCACTGATGAAGATGGGGTGCACAGGTGTTGAGTAATACTCTTTTATCCTTTTGAGCTTCTTGCACAGACTTGGTGGCCTTGCCAGCTCTAACAGCCTTCTTATCCACTGCTTTGATAACTGCCACAGCAACTGTCTCATACCACAAACAGCAAAGCAACCCAGAGGAAGACAGGCAGACAAGCTCTCCACACATATGGGCTTGTCAGGGGCCATGGCCACAGTGAGAGCATCAGCAAATTTCAGGAATTTAGTGTCATCTTCCAGCTTTTTACCAGAATGATGATCAAGCTTTTCTTTCAGCTCACAAACTTGCAAGCAATATGAGTGTGTAACAAACCAGCACAGGGGCAGAGCCACTACTGACTTGGCCTGCATGGTTCAAGATAATTAGCTGAGCAGTGAAACCAGCTGCTTCCCTTTGGTGGGTCATTTTTGCTGTCATGTCACCAGCAATGTTACAACAATGAACACCTTTGACAGTCATGATATTAACATTGAAGCCACATTGTCCCCAGGAAGAGCTTCATTCAGAGCTTCAGGGTGCCTTTCAACGTGCTTCGCTTCAGTTATGCCATTGCCTGAAGCAAAGGCAACTGCTGTGCAGGGTTTGAAAACACCAGGCTCTACTCAGCCCGCAGGGATAATGGCAATACCACCAATTTTGTAGACATCCTGGAGGGGCAGGCGTAAGGACTTATCAGTTGGATGGTTGGTGGTAGAATGTAATCCAAAGCTTCAAACAGTGTGGTTCCACTGGGACTGCCATCTTTAAGGGAAACCTTCCATTCCTTGAACCAGATCATGTTAGCACGTGGCTCTAGCATGTTGTCACCATTCCAACCAGAAGTTGGCAGAAATGCTACTGTGTTGGGTTGTAGCCCATTTTCTTAATGTAAGTGCTGACTTCCTTAATCATTTCCTTGTATCTTTTCTGGCTGTAGGGCAGCTTAATGTGATCCATTTTGTGAACACCAGCAGTTAGTTTCTTCACACCCATGTATACGCCAGAAGGCACACACATAGGTCTGCCTGTTCTGGCAGATACCATCTTCGGATCCACCGTAACTGGCAGCAACAATCCAGACAGCATTGTCAGCCTCAGATATACCTATAGTCATGTTTTTTATTAAGCCTCTGTATCCTGGGGCATCAATGTTAGTCACATAATAGTTGCAGGTATCAACTTTCCAAATGGAGATGTGGATAGTGATGTCACTCTAATGCTCAGCTGCTTGGAGTGCAGGAGAGAGGCTGAGGCAAGACGATTGTCACAAATTCAAAGCCAGCCTTGGCTATATAGTGAGACTCTGTCTCAAAAAGAGAGAGGAAAAAAAAAAAAAAAGTCAGATTCCTGCTGGTCCTCACAGAATTGTGGTAGCATTACCTGCAAATTCGTGTTGTTCCTGTCTTCCAGGTGGAGCTGATTCAGCCACACTGTGCAAACATAATATAAGCAGCAAACTTGAAAAATGACCCTGGATAAAAATCTAGATTGCTTTATTTTTAGATTTGAAAGAATAACTAGAGAACTTCTAAATGTTCTACCAACTAACCAGGTTCTCATAAAACCCCTTTGGAACAGAGACCAAGGACCAGGATAATTTGATTGTGTTGTTTCCCCTTAAAGATCTTCTGATGGAAATCCTTCAATAGTTTCCCACTACAGAGTAAAAGTCAAAGTCCCTTCAATAATCTGCAAGACATCATGTCCTTTTCCTAGGTACTCTTTTTTCCACCCAAGATGCAGAAAAACTGACCAAGAGGTTGCATGGAAGACTAGAATCAGTGTATAGACCATGGGGAGTTGGGCGATGTGAGACAGAAGATGTTATACAATCCAGGAAGTAAATACCCTCATGCACCTTTTTTTTTTTTTATGCAGGTACCAGGAGTCAAACTCAGGACCTCGTGCTTGCCAGGCAGGCGCTTGTGCCGCTGAGCTATATCACCGGCCCTCTCATGTACTTTTGATGGGACTGGAGAGTAGTATGCTTTGAAGGGAAATTAAGTACGATCTATTAAACTTTAAAATTCATGTACCCTTTGATATAATAATGTCAGTACGAGGAGTACAGTGTAGCTTTCACTACTGTGCTAATAATGTCACTACAGTATAGCTTTCACTCATGCAAAAGACTTATATCTAAAGATATTCATTGCAGCATTGTTTAGAAACAATTTAGATGTCCATCACTAGGGAACTGGTTAAAGAAATAGAATACCAGCTGATAAAAATGAATAAGTTTTGTACTGAGAAATAATGGTTTGCAAGGTGAATTTTTAACCTCTTGGTTAAAAATTACATTGAGAAACTCTCCATACTAACCTAGCCCAGGAGGGACAATAGGACATGATAATAGTGTACAGCTGTGAACAAACCAGTTGGGCCCACCCCTACCACGCAAGAAAACACACCAGCTCCAGGATCAGATAAAACTTGCTTAGCACCACCTCTGATAGGGACTAATGCAAAAGCTTTTGGTCTCTGCCTCTTTGTTTCCAGAAATTTCCGCTCCACAACAATGGAAAGAATTTCAGATAGTGTGATTAGATGAAAAAAACAGGTCAGAGAACCAGACCGTCAGGGCTGGAATTCCAGCTCCTCTGCTTCTAGAAGTTGTGCAACCTTAAGGAGGTTATGCTCATCTGAGAAATAAGGATCATAAGCAGTACATATTCATATGTACAGTTGTAGGGGATTTGAGTAAGTTAATACATAGCAAATTTAGTTTCTGCCACATAGTAATCACTCAAAAAATATGAACTATTATTACTGGTATCATTCGACCCAGAAAGAGAGAAGGTGGCCTGTAGCTCTATCAATCTTAACACTAGGACACTTGTTTTTCACATTATAAATAAGCAGTAGTGATGTCTGGTTTTAAAAAGTGCATAATTTCCTTCAAGAAAAAAATAGTCTACTGAATTAAAAAAAATAATCCAGGTCATGGTAGATTTGAATGAACTATCAAGCTCTACCACACTAGGGCAGATCATTCATTCATTCATGAGAATCAGGACCAATTCTCTGCTTCCCTCCAAAGAACTGGTTAAACCCACTCATTCAAATTTACTGTGCATATCATCCCCCTTTGTTAAATTTTTCTTAATGCACCTAATACATGATTCAATTTGACTCTTCTTAGTTGTAACCATTTCAGACCATGCTGTCCTGAGATTTCATCCAAATGACCTTAGCTGGGTTTTGGCTGCCCCGAGCACCCCGGTCCTACCCTGACTTCACATGGGGTACTTCCGGTTTGTTCCCCCATCTCTTGATCTCTTCCCTCAACTATGGCCCTCAGAGTGAGGAGCAAAGTTTTCACTGGTTCTCTCAACGCGTATAGAATAAAGTATTGATTAAAACCAAAATAAAATAACAAACAGTTGGATTTTTTACTTTGCTTTTTTGACCCATCCAATTAGCAAATATTAAAAAGACAGAATGGGCCAGGCATGGTGGTGCAGGCCTGTAATCCCAGCACTTGGAAGGCTGAGGCAGGAGGATCATCATGAGTTCGAGGCCAGCCTGGGCTACATAATCGAGTTCAAGGTCAGCCTAAACTACACAGTGAGACCCCGTCTCAAAAAAAAAAAAAAAAAAAAAGAAAAAAATAGATAGAATGCCCATTTTGCAAAGATATTGAGAAACAAGAATTCTCTCGAATTTAATTTAAGTATTAAAAGATGGATGTACAAGGATTAAATGTTCATTTGAAGAATGATAATAGATGACTCATTAATTATTTATGTTGAATTATACAATGGATGCACCATTAAAATGAATATGCAGATTATATTTATTAACGTGGAAAAATAAATACCTGATATATAAAACAATGTTTATTATATGATAGATATTCAATACTATTTTTGAAAGAATCACTGTTCATAATATATTAGGAAGCCAGGCATGGTGGCACACACCTATAATCCCAGCACTTTGGATGCTGAGGCAGAGGATTGCTGCAAGTTCAAGGCCAGCCTGAACTACATAGCAACACCCTGTCTCAAAGAACCAAAAAAGAAAGTATATTAGATTATAAAATAGTATATTTATATATTCTTATTTTTGTTCTTAAAAAATCAGTATGTAAATTTCTGTCTATGATGCTTTATTGCTCTTTTTCTCTCTACCCCTCTGTCATCTATCTCTGTACCTTACTATCTGAAAAATCCTGGAAAGATATTGACAAAACAGTAGGAAGTAGAGTTGAGAGGAGAATTTTCACTTTCTCCCAATTCCACTTTGTACTGCTTGAATTATTTTTTATAATTAAAAAGTATCAGTTTTAGAACTCCTTATTTCTATTTTTAAAGAACAAAAATATGTGAAATTTACTAAGAAATAGGGATTCAAATGGATAAAGGAGGTGTATATTCCTATAATCTTTCAGTGGTGATTTGACATTATGCTTTGTAATCCTTAAAAGTATGCATACCACATGATGTAGCGATTTATTTGTTTTGTTTTGTTTTGTTTTGTTTTGAGACAGGGTCACCCTATGTAGTTTAGGCTGGTCTTGAATTCACCGTGTAGCCCAGGCTGGCATCAAACTTGTGGACAGCCTCCTGACTCAGCCTCCTTAGTGTTGTGCCACTATGCCCACTCTGCTATTGATGTAGCAATTGTACTTGAAGGAATTTGTATTAAATGTCTTAAATCTGCTTCCTGTTGCTTATAACACAATAATTCAGAGAAAGTTATAGAGAAAAGATGCATATTTTGACTCACAGTTCTGGTCCTAGGTCAAGGGGCCATGTCTGGTGACAACACTCTTGGTGGCTGAGTCCCAAGGTGGTATAGGGCATCACATGGAAAGTGACAGCAGGCACTCAAGAGACCTAGACAAACTGGCTTTTATAGTACAGCCATTAGTGAAATAATCCACTAAGCCATTAATCCATTAACCCCATCAATCCCATGCATGGATTAATCCATTGTTGAGAGCAGAGACCTAATCACCTCCTTTTTTTTTGAGACAGGTTCTCATTATGCAGTTCAGGCTGGCCTTGAACTTGCCACACTCCTCCTGCCTCAGCCTCCCAAGTGCTGAGATTATAGGGGTGTGCCACCACACTTGGCTACCTAATCGCCTCTTAAAGGCTTCACCTGGTCCCACCTCTTAATGTCTCCTAAGGGAGATTAAATCCCAACATGAGTAAGTGTGTTCTAACTGCAACAGAAAGCCAACTTCGTGCCTAATAAAGAATCTGAGGGATTGCTCAGTGGTAGAGCATTGGATCCCCAGCATCACACACAAAGTAATGCCCAATTATAGGAGGTAGTTAAATAAATTATAACGTCCATGTGATGGAATAACACACAGCTGAAAAATATTGTAATCATATGTTTGAGAGGTTAAGAAAAGGTACCTACATTGCCTAGAACTCTTTGCTCTTTCCTTATCCAGTAAGAGGTAGTCATTATGTCAGTGGAAGAGAAAAAGACCTTCAAGATCTAAAAGATGAAGAGCCAGTGTGGACAGATGAAAATAAGCTCAGACTGCAACGGCAAGCAGAAACACCGAAATGACACCAGGATTTGGAGTCAGATTTATTTTATGTCGACGGGCACTGATTGGGATCATTCCCAGAATATCAGGCCCCAAAGGCTTGGGGAGGGAGGTTTTTATGGGATTGCAAAGGGGAAGTACAGAGGTAGAGTACTTGGCTGTCTTTGATTGCATCATAGTGACCAGCTGTTTCTAGGAGACAGAAGCAACTGGAACTGCAACAGGGACTACTACCTGGGCAACTAAGAAACTGAAGTGTACTGGCAGGGGGCATTTTCTGTTACAAGGCCAGACACCAGCCTTCCCGTCCCACCCTTGCCACCCTTCCCCCTCACTCTCTGCCTCACTCTGAAAAGAAAAAGGAGACTAGGATCTAATTGACTGAGATTTAATTTCTACTCCCAGATGGAAGGGCCCTGAAAAAATGAAGTTCAATTCTTTTTTAAAAATATAAAATGTTATAATTCTTGCATATCTGAGTTTGTATCTGAGAATTTTTTAAATTCATGAAAGTTATTGAAGGATATATGCAAAGAAATTCACATAAAGAACTGTTTCCAGCTGGGCAGAGGCTGAGGCAGGAGGGTCACAAGTTCAAGTCCCACAGGGCAACTGGTATGGTTTAGCTCTGAGATATACCCCCAAAGTCTCCTGTGTTTGGAAGGTATCTGAATCATGGGGGCGCTGTATTCACCCACTGGTGAGTTCAGTTGCAGAATGTGCTGTTAGGAGGTGAGGCCTAGTTGGAGGTGGATCACTGAGGACAGGAAGCGGAAAGCTGTGTTCTTGTCGGCCGTGCAGTGGGCACCTTTCCTCCGCCATGCTCTTCTGCCATGCCTTTTCCACCTTGGAGTCAACCAACCATAAACTGAATCCTCTAAAAACCATGAACCAAAATAAACTTTGCCTCCTTTAAATTGTGGGTGTTGGGCATCGTGTCCCAGCAATGAGAAAGTGACTAATAGAACAATTTAGCAAGACCCTGTCTCAAAATAAAAATAAAAAAGGGCTGGAATGTACCTTGGTCAAAGCCTCTGAGTTCAATTACCAGCACAAAAATAAAAGAATTTTTAATAATCAGCATCTCTTTTTTTAACAATGAATCCCATTACCTTGGAAATTGAAAATTTTTAAAATAGGGGAAATGGTTGTTAGAAATGCTTCTGAGTACGACTTTGGCCACTTTGCTTTTGTTTTCTTTTTTTGGGTGGTAATAGGAATGAAACCCCGGGCTTTCCTTCTGAGCTACATCTGTAGTGCTCTTTTATATTTTATTTTATTTGTATATTTATTTTTGGTACCAGGAATTGAACTCAGGACCTCATGCTTGCCAGGCAGGTGCTTCATTACTGAGCTAAATCCCCAGCTTCTGTATTTTATTTTGAAACAGGGCCTTGACTCTGTCTTTCTTCTTTTTTTTTCTTTTGAGACAGGGTCTCACTATGTAGTGCAGGCTGGCCTTGAACTCACAGCTATTCTCCTGCCTCAGCCTCCCAAGTGCTGGGATTACAGGTATGTGCCAGCATGCCCAGGTGTGTTCTTTTTTCTAATTCGGTGTTCTTCATCAAGATTCTTCCAAATGGGTATATTAAGAGCCTATAACATAGCTGTGCCTAATTTCCCATTTCCCTGGTGTTGGGCATTTTCTAGACATGTGTAATTAGAACCTGTCTTAGTTACTTTTCTCTGGCTGCTGAGACAAAATACCCGACACCCAAAGTTAAAGGAGGAAAATTTTATTTGATTCACAGTTTGTAGAGGTTTCACTCCATAATCAGCTGGCTGCAAGACAGGGTGGCTTTGCAGAGGGCCATGACAGAGGAGAAACAGTTCACGGCACCCACAAGATGGCAAAAGCAACAAGGGAGAACCAGTTCATGGTGACCAAAAGGTAACAGAGCAACAAGAGACCTTAACAGCATCTTTCTGCCCCCTTTATCTTATCCAGCCTACCGGGATTAGGGCGGTGCCAAACCAGTCAGTGGACTGATTTAGTAATCACACAGCCTTAATCTCAGCATCACTCACTAGACTCAGCCACCTCTGTCTGAAAAAGCCCTATGATCACATGAGGCTTTGGTGAGACATCTAGACACAAACCATAGCAGAGCCTCACTATCATTTATCATGTATAGTGTTATAGAAGTAGGAGTTCAGTGAGAGTTATGGCTGAATTACCAACCCCTTGAAGACAGCTGAGAGAAACTGCTGAGTGTCTTCTCTCTCCTTTGGCTCTGCAGACACCCTAACCTAGCATAGTTCCTGGGGTAGGGTGAGAATCTTTTGAAGACTGACAGGGATGTTAGCACTTCATTAATAAAGGGATAAGCACCATAGGAATCATCTAATAAGGTACTATTTCTCCTGGAAGGATTGATTATTCATGTACTTGACTTTCGCTCCTGCCCACTCCCACGCTGATGGTCTGTCAGATTAGTAAAACTAGTTTCACACAATTTTCCAAGAGCTCTCTTTGTGAAAAACAAGGGAAGTGTTTTAGTCTATTTGGATTGCTATAATGAAATACCATATACTGGACGGTTTATAAATAACAGAAATGTATTTCTTATAGTTGTGGAGGCTGGGAAGTCAAGAACCAGCAGATTAAGGGTCTGATGGGGGCCCACTTCCTGGCCCGTTGACAGCCATCTTTTCTCTGCAACCTCATCTGGTGGGATCGGAAAATGAGCTCTCTGGGGTATCTTTTGTGAGGGCACTAACCCCTTCATGAGGGCTCAGTACTTGTGACCTAATCACTTTCTAAGGACCCAACCTCCTAATACCATTACTTTGGAGGTTAGGATTTCAAAATACAAATCTGGGGAAGACATAAAATTCAGTCCATTGGGCTGGTGAGATAGCTCAGCGGCATAAGCGCCTGCCTGGCAAACGCAAGGTCCTGAGTTCAACTCCCGGAACCCACATAAAGGAAAAAAAAGGGCTGGTGATATCGCTCAGTGGCATAAGTGTTTGCTGGCAAGTGCGAGGTCCTGAGGTCGACTCCTGGTACCCACATTAAAAAAAAAAATTCAGTCTGTTGCAGAAGCTATCTGTATTAGTTATCTTTTGTTGCATAATATATTACCTCCCACTCAGCAGGTTAAAACAACAAATATTTATTACCTCACACAGTTTTGGAGTCAGAAATTCAGGAGTGGCTTAGTCGGGCAGTTGGGGTGCTTTTTTTTTTTTTTTTTTAATAGCTTGCTTACTTTGGAGCAAGTGATCTGAGATTGCGGGTAGAGTGGAAAGTACCCAAGACAGAAGCTGCAACATTTTATAACCTAGTCTTGGAAGGGACAGACCATCTTTGCTGGTGGAATGTGGGGAGGGACTACTTAAGGGTATGACTATAAGGAGCTGAGTCCTTAAGGGCGGTCTTGGAGGCTGCCACTACAGCATCCCACCATACCTACTGTCTCTGGAACCCACTCTGACCTCTTAAAGATCAGTAAAAGTGAAGAAATGCAAGTGCACTTCTAAACCATCAGCTTCCTACTTAGTCGCTCTGGGAATTATGAACTTATCCATGTTTGCCAAGCCCTATGTGGTTTGCAGAGGCATATGTTGTAGGGAGTGGGAACTTCTGTGCTTTCTTGGTGGTATTTAATTGGCATTTTGGCATGTTTTCCGTTGTACTTATCTGACACCTGTTCATTGTCCACAATGCACGCTTGGTATTACTTCATTATAGGTCTTTATTTCCCCACTGAAGTAACTAACTTTATAGAAAATTCCACCAGCTCTCTATTTATAAGATTACTGGTGTTTTTTACATTAAGTGCTTTTCCCCTTAAGGGTTGCCAACTTTATGGTAATAATTTTGACACCTTTTTATAGAGTCTTTGTATTCCTGAGGGAATACAAAATTCACATACCCCAGCACATATTAGAAAAGAAGCATACATATTATTGTGGGCATTTGAATGAATGTAAAAATGCAACTGTATAATTTGCTCTTATTTGCCTGTGCCTAAATAAAGCTTTTATTATCTAACCCACTATTTAACTTAAAAATCCATGGATTAAAAGTATTTTCAAACAATATTCTGTAAAAAGTGATGAAATATCTTGAAAAAACCAGCATTTTTTGTTTTCACATTGTATCATATAGTCTTAGGCATTCTGTTGCTCAGTAAAAAATACAAATGCCTAATGCCTAATATTAATTATGCTGGTAATAATGCAATATTGGATAATTTGTCTTTATAATTAAAAAGAACTATAAATAGAAATCAACATTTTATTTGATTTAATGCTGAGTTTTCTCATCTTTTCCTTAACTAAGATTTCGTACGATTAAAGCATTACTTCTTACTGTCTGAGGAAATGCATCCACTAACACAGGGAATTCCTTCCTTTTCCTTTATGCAAACAAAGAAATGAATCTCGATTCCCTTTGAGACAGTGAGCTGTGTCTTAGGTCTGGAGTTCTGTCTTCTTAGCCAAGTATGTGGCACTTTCTGCCCTGGCACATTGTCATCCACTTTCCGCTTTGCTTCTGCTACCCTTTCCTTTCCTCTTTCCACAGCCCCCATTGCAATGCTGTGTTTTTGCTGGATGATGTTCCTACAGCTCCAAAGTTAATCCTGCCGCTGTGATGGGCTGGTTGACACAGTTCGTGCTTGTTTTCCTGCCTCTACAGTCTCATGTCCTGGCTTCTGATAGTAGACACACTGCTTGGCACTCTTTCCTTTCCTGTAAACTAAGCCATAGTCTCTCCAAGGCAGGAAACATTAGGGGAATAATGGTGGCCAAAGATGCAGCAGACACAATAAACACCACTGATTCTCAACCAGGGGAGATTTGGCAATATCTCAGAGACATTTTTTCATTGTCAAAACCGAAGAGCATGCTACTGGCTTTAGTGGGTGGAAGCCAAGGACGCTATTTAACATCCTACAAGGCACACGGTTTATCCAGACCAACATGTTAATAATGCTGAGGTTGAGAAACCCTGATATACATTCTCGTTTAGTCCTCACAAGAACATCACAAGATACTTTTCCAGGAAACTGAGGCTGAGATAGTTTCCCTAGTTCCACAACTAGGATTTGCACTGAAGACTCTGCCTAGAAATTCTCTGCTTCTTTTTCCTACTGCCTCTGCCTTGCTGCAGGCTTCTACTGGCTGATGGTCAGGGATAGTGAGGGCAGGGCTGATGCCTGTGTCTTCCAAGTTCCAGGTACTGATTTATTAATGAGTTGTGCATGACATTAGTAGTGGTGTGGAACCAGCAAATAAATTAACAACAACCAGACAAAAAATGCTAAAAAACATGCAGAGGTACTGTTTTGTGAAACTTTAGTTTCAGATATGTGAGGTGAGATTGTATATACTGTATTCTCATGTAAAATTTGTTCCTTAATAAGATTTGCCATCAAAATGTTGGACAAATCTGTTTTATTACTAGTTGCTGAGTTGGAGATAAACTCCTTTAAGAAACCCTTAGTCTTGATCCTAGAGGAAAAACAATTTTCTGTACCCTGAAGCCACCTTGATCTTATCCATGGGGGCAGGAAGGAAAAGGTGAAATTGGATGAATGTTATACTGGAGACACTATCTCTCCCACAATCATCCATTCATCAAATGGGTCTGTTCTAGGCAGTAAAGATTTAGCAGAGAGCAAAATGGTGAGATTCTGGCGGGGGGAGGCAGATAGACAGCGAGGGAAATGATCCTCCTAACGGAGACTGCAGTCATGCCCAGAGCTGCTTCTGCGTGGGCACCTCTTCCCTACCGGCTTCACAGTCTTCTCATTCACACACACAGAATCTAGAGAAAGGAAAATTTTGAAAAGAAGAGGGCTGGGAATGAGTAAAATTGGGTAATGTAATGCTGAAACTCTACTATTTACTGGATCTTATAAAACACTTTTAAGATGCTCCAGAGCTGGTGTGGAGAGAGGGTACGTCCTGAACTTTTAGCTCTCTGGCTAAAAATATTATATATTCAAATAATTTTGAATTGAAGAAATATCCTTCCTCGTAATTTGTTTATTGAAGAGTCAGGTTTTTAATAGTTTTTTTGGGAGTCCAATCCATGCTTATAGAAGGTGATTCTTCCTGAACAATGGGTTTTGCTTGTAGGAGCAAAATGGCTATGAATTATTGATAAGGAGTCAATAGCGCTTCCTTTGTTGTTACGATACGGTAACACTGTGACGAACTATTACATTAGAGATATTTGGGATTTTACAAGTCATGTACATACATGAACTAACTGCCTCTGTCTGGGACTGGACGTGTCTGGTTTGTGAATAGTCGAAGGTTTGGTCAATGGCAGGCGAGGACATTGTAAAGAATGAATCATCAAAGAATGCCTTTAGGCTCTGGGATTACATAGATGTGTGTGTAGAGCTGGGACAGGTCAATATTTTACTCAGATCTTCATCAGATGGTTAATCTGAACCAGCTGTGTGTACCAACCACTGAGGATAAAACTAAACAAGACAGTCTCTGCTCCCCAGGGCCCTGTCAGAGGAAGACAGGCACATCAGCTAGCATTTACAGCACTATGAGTTAAGAGGGGTGATGGGATAGAGACAGAAGCTCATGGGAGGAAGTATAACTCATCAGTTTCTTTCTAGGGGAGCCGGGCATGGTGGCACACACCAGTAATCCTAGCACTTGGGAGGCTGAGGCAGGAGGATCACCATAACTTCGAGGCCAGCCTGGGCTACATAGTGCATTCAAAGCTAGTTGGAACTACATAGCGACAACCTGTCTTAAAAAAACAAAACAAAACAAAACAAAACACATCCAAAACCAAAAAAACCCAAAACAAAAAATTCTTTCTGGGGGGGGAAAATGTAAATTGTTGAAAGAAGGTAATCTTTTCTACATTTTTAATTTAATTTTACAATTTTTATTAGCACATGTTTTCAGTACATGATAATTATATTCATCATGGAGAGTTGGTACAGGTACATAAAACATCTTAATTCTTTTCTCTTCCCCTGGAAGAAGATAATTGGAAGAAGGAGGTGGGTGGTAAATGGAGAAGGTAAATGAAAGATGGGAAAGATCACAGCAGGCCTGGGCAGGTCTCAGCTCTGTACCCGGCATTCCGGGGCACCACAAGAGCCCCGCTCTACCAGATACCTCTAATTCCATCAGTGAAGCTCTGTGTTTGAATATCACTTTTAGGACACTGTTAAGAGTGCACATACATCAAAAGGATGAGAAAGGAGGCCACATGAATGCTTTAGCTTAACAACTTCACTTTGAAAAGAGAAATCCATGGTTCTGAGAGGTGGGAAATTGTACGATTAGGCTTGAAGAATGCTACAGAAATCAAGCAGCAGCTTTAAATGAACTTTTGTCCATGAATGAATTGAGAGTATGGACCATTCCTCCAGAAACACACTCCCACTCCGACCCTACAAGCCCTCTCTTTTTATAAGACAAAATGCCTGTTTTTCTGTGACCCAAAATGTTTTTTTTACCTTTTTTTCAGTACTGGAGAGATTGAACCCAGGGGCTTGGGCATGCTAGGCATGTGCTCTACCACTGAGCTACATGTACAGCCTTTTTATTTTGAGACAGGATCTAAATTGCTTAGGCTGACCTCAAACTTGAGATCCTCCTGCCTCAGTCTCCTGAGTAGCTGAGGCTACAGGTGCTGACCATTCTGCCCAGCTCTACATTTTATTTTGTTTTGTTTTATTTCTTTTGGGTGGTACTTGGGGTTGAATCTAAGGCCTTTGCACTGAACTACATCCCTTTTTATTTTCTGAGTCAGGGTCTTGCTATGTCACTAAGTTGCCCAGGTCAAGTTTCCCAGAAAGCTGGGATTAGAGGAATGCAACGCCACACTAAGACTGGTCTACATTTTCAAAATGTAGAAAACGTTTCAACGACATATCAACATGCTGAAAACATATCAACAACAGAATATTTCATGATGTGAAAATTATGTGAGATTTAAATGTCAGTGCCAATAAAGTTGCATTGGTATTCGACCACGCTCATTCATCTATGGCTGCCTTTGTGCTTCTGTGGCAGAGCTCAGAGTTACAACAGAAACCACACGGCCCACAAAACCTAAAATATGTACCATGTGCTGGTCCTTTACAGAAAAAGTTTGCCAACATCTGCCTTAGAATAAAGATAGTAGTCATCAAAACACCCAAGTGATTGAGTTATTTGGGGCTAACAGCAATGAAATAATTATTATTACAAAGATAAATCATTTAATTTCTTACTTATGTGCCAGTTGAATGAGAGAGATTTTAAAAAAAATTTCACACTTAATATTTATATTAATCATCAGGAAACATATCACTAAAGCTAAAACAATTTAAAATAAAATATATAGTAAGTCTATATTTGATACCTAATATCCTGGGGAAAAACCTGATATAAAAACTTGAGATATAGTTTTAGACTTAAGTTTCTCTACCTTCTACCCCCTTACGGGAATTGCTTGATCACTGGCTGGGATTTATAAGCAACTGGTTAAACGTCATTGCTGATATATTCATCTCAAGCATCTTTAGTATCTTCTATGCTACAAATTAGAGCACTATGACAATTACAATTTTTTTCCCTTCCAAGATGTGGTTGACCACTGTCATACAAGTTCTTTCTATGAGCATGAAATGAGGCCTGTGAAGAAAACTGAGCTGCAGGTATAGCTCAGTGGTAGACCATCTCCCTAGCAGGTGCCAGGCCCTGAGTTTGATATCCAGCACCACCCCCAGAAAATTTCTATCCAATTCTGAGGATTCTTTTGTGATTTACAATCTAACTAGAATCTTTATCCTAAGGATATTTGTTTCTCATGTTTGGGAATTATACTGCTGGCTTTTTACTGCATAAAAACAAGTAGGCTGTGCTTGTTTCAGCAGCACATATACTGAAAATGAGTTGGCAATAATACGGTAAATGTGACATATTACAAGTTACTCCACAAACTTACCAGCTCATTATAGCCATTTATCTTTCGGATTTACTCTGGATAATCCTAGAGATTGATTTGCATCTTGATTTTGGGATTTAGTAAGCACACATTATTTTCTGGGAGACAGGGAGAAATCATCTAGTAAAAAGATACCAAGAAGTGGGTTTTTCGCTGCTGTTTGTCAAAAACTCAGAAAAGTCTCCACAGGCCGGGAATATAGCTCAGTGGCATAAGTGCCTGTCTGGCAAGTGCACGGTCCTGAGTTCGATTTCCGGTACCAAAAAAAAAAAGTCTGCCAAAATTTAGGAATTGTTTCAAAGGTTCATTTCATCCTGATCACTCTCTCCTTCTCTCCCTCCCTCCCTCTGTGCAATACTGGAGACTAAACCTAGGGCCTTGCACTGAGCCACACCTCCAGCCCTTTTTATTTCTATTTTGAGACAAGGTCTTGCTGAGACCCTGTCTCAGAAAGTCCCAACCCTCCAAAATAAATTCAACATAATGTTCTCCAGGTTCATCTCCATTGTCACAAATGATAAGCTTTCCTTCTTCTTTTAAGGCTGAGTAGTATATATATATATATATATATATATATATATATATATATATATAATAACATTTTCCATTTGTTTGATAAATTCCATGTCTTCACTATTATTTATAATGCAGTGAACATGAGTACATACTGATTTTCTTTAAAATGACAGAAATAGAATTCCTGGATCATGATAGTTCTATTTTAAATCTTTTTTTTTTTTTTTGTGGGTACCGGGGGTCGACCTCAGGACCTCGCGCGCCAGCAGGCGCCCATGCCACTGAGCAATATCACCGGCCCTTTTTTCGTATGTGGGTTCCGGGAGTCGAACTCGGGCCCACGCGCTTGCCAGGCAGGCGATTCTCTGCTGAGCCATCTCACTGGCCCCTATTTTAAATCTTATAAAGAACCTCCATAATAACTGTACTAATTTACATTCTTACCACCAGTGTACAAAAGTTCCATGTTCTCCACATCCTCACCTGCAGTTATCTTTTTTCTTTCTTTCCTGTGTGTGCGTGGTAGTGGTGGTGGTGCTGGGGATTGAACCCAGGGCCACACACATGCTAGCCACGGCTTTTTTGTTTTTGAGACGGGGTCTTGCTAAATGGCCCAGGTTGTCCTCAAACATGTGATCCTTCTGCCTCAGCCTCCTGAGTAGCCAGGATTATAAGCATGTGCCACTGTACCCAGTCTGTCTTTTTGATAATAGCCATTCTTACAAGTGTTAGCTGATACCTCATTGTGCTTTTTTCATTTCCCTGATGATTAATGGTGTCGAGTATTTTTTCACATATCTGTTGTCCATTTGCAGCAGGAGAAAAAATACACATACATACCTGAAAAGGGATTAATATCCAAAATATACAGGGAAATCAACTCAATACCAAGAAAATAATCAGATGTAATCTCAAAATGATCCTAATAAGATGACTTTTAGAAAATGTGTTTTAGCTAAGAGTCTCATCATGTTCATTTTTTCTTCAAGCAGCTCTACAGAAATATAATTTGCCTGCCTGGCAAGCCCAAAAGAAAAGAAATATAATTCACATGCCTTATAATTCACCTACTTTAAGTGTACAATTAAATATGGTGGTGCATTCACAGGTTTGTGGAAAGGCTCTCAGTGTGTTGTGTTCTTCCAGGAGGCTAGCTGAACAAAATGTCCTAATTGCATGTGTCTCTTTTATTCAATTCTATATTTGCAGGCCAACTTGACTGCATATTCTCACCAACATTCATTTTAAAGTGTAAATGTCATCAAAAAAAGAAATGTCTGTCTAAAATAGACCTGGGTCCAACACCTAGTTCATTACCAGCTGAGTACCAAGCAAATAATTAACTTTTTTTGTAATAGTGCCATTTTGAACTTGAGTCTGCTTGTTTGAAGGCTAGTAATTTCCATAATAGATTTAATTTATCCTTGAAAATGAACCTGTACTTACAATTCCTGAGTTGTTTTCACTTTTCCTCCTCCCTCCTCTTCTCTCAGGTCAAATGACAGTGTGGGCCCTTTCTAGTTTACTTCTTTGCTACTAAAGAAAAACACTGAGGCTTTTAGATAAATGAGAAGCAATAGGAGAAATAATTAATAGCACAGACAACAGTAAGTACAAGGGATGTCATTATAGATTATGTAGGGTAAAGTAGGTCTTGTGACTTAAAAGAGTTCTTAGAACAATTTTTTAATTCAAGCACTTGACTCAAACAAACTATAGCACTTTCAATTTTATTTTATTTTATTTTATTCTTTTATTTTAAAGAGAAGAAAAAACAAAACAAATCAAAAAAGAACAAAATTTCAAAACAACATAATAGGAGGGTAACAATGGGTAATACATTACGTATTGTTATAAGTTAGTTATTCAGGGTACAGATATTAGCATTCAATTGCCCAAACATTACTGGCACAAACCTTACTCTTCAATGAACTAAGTAAAGTTAGTAGTGTATCTATCTTAACCATCTTATATATAAATACATTCTTTTTTCTTTTCCCTTCTTTCTTTTCCCTATTCCCCCATCCCAGTCTCTCTTTCCTTTTGACCAGTTTCTTTTGACCAGACATTCACTATGTCTATTGTACATTTTGGATCTTATTTACTCTTTCAGTTTCTCATACTAGAGAGACAATACGATGCTTACACATGTGCGTCCAGTTTATTTCACTTATGAGTATTTTCTCGAGTTGCATCCATTTACCTATAAAAGTCTCCAGTTTATCCTTCTTTATGGCTGAATAGTACTCCATTGTATAAAAATACCACATCTTTCTTATCCATTCCTCAGTTGATGGGCATTTGGGTTGTTTCCAAGATCTGGCTATTACAAATTGTGCTGCTATAAACATGGGTGCACATATATCGCTGTGGTACGATGTTTTTAATTCTTCTGGGAAGATGCCCAGAAGGGGAATAGCTGGGTCAAATGGGACCTCCAACCCTAGTTTTTTGAGGAATCTCCACACTGATTTCCACAGTGGCTGTACCAGTCGACACTCCCACCAACAGTGGAGAAGGGTTCCTTTTTCCCCACAGCCCCTCCAGCATTTGTTATTAGTTGATTTCTTGCTAATAGCCATTCTTTCTGGGGTGAGATGGTATCTCAGTGTCGTTTTAATTTGCATCTCTAGAATGGCTAGTGATGTTGCACATTTTTTTGTATATTTATTTGCCATTAGTATTTCTTCATCTGAGAAATGTGTATTCATCTCAGATGCCCATTTTTGGAGTGGGTCTTTAAATTTGGGAGGTCTAATTTTTTTGAGTTCTTTATATGTTCTTAATAGTAATCCTTTGTCTGAGGAACAGCTGGTAAACATTTTTTCCCACGTCGTGGGTTGTCTCTTCACTCTGTTGGTGGTTTCTCTTGCTGTGCAAAAGCTTTTTAATAAGATGAGATCCCAGTTGTTGATTCTTTGTGATAGTTCCTGTGCGGTTGAGGTTTTATTCATAAAGTCTTTGCCTACAACAATGTCTTCAAGGGTTTTACCTATCCCACCTTCCAGCAGATTTAATGTTTCTGTTTTAACATTTAGATCTCTGATCCATTTTGAATTTAGTTTAAGCACTTTCAATTTTAAATAAAATTCAATTTTGCCCTTCATCTTATATGGGATCCATATCACTAATTACTCTCCTTTGGACAGGCTGTTTTTCACTTTTTTTTTTTTTTTTTTTTTAATGCGGGTACTGGGAGTCAACGCACTTGTCAGCAGGTGCTTGTGCCACTGAGCCATCTCACCGGCCCCTTCACTTGAGTTTTTGAATGGCAGAACCACATTTCAAGCTCAAATTTAAATGTATGGCTCTCCTTCCAACACTACTTTCTGCAAACAGATACAAGAGGACATCAGTGAGGAAGACCAGCACTTGCTCCCTTGACACTCCCATCGGAGTCCTCCTTTTCCCTCATTTGCATAACAATTGCCGTACAGAGATCGGTGTCCTCTTTAAAATTCTCTCCTGTTAGATATTGTGTTTTGGTTCTAGAAAACTGTCGAGTAAGGCCTTCTATGGACAACAACTGCAATGTTCATTATAGTGCCTAGATAACAAACTACAAGAAAGCCATAGCATTGCCTCTGCAAAGTGACAGACTTTCCTTCTTCATCAGCACATCAGTTTCTAATACTCAGAAAGCTTTCCTGGTGCCAGAGGAATCAGATATACCTGCAAACTAGACGGAGACTAGAGAAGTGAGAGGGGACACTATTTGCTAGAAAGATAAATTCTCTTTAAAGTGTTCCCATCTTGGGATCTATCCAAAGACTTTGTTACTAAAAGGCCTTGATAGGTTAGTGGAATGGATCCTGAATGTCACACTTACCTTCTTTGATTTACTAATTTTATTCTTGAATTTCTCAACACCCATTCTCACCTGAACTTTTCCCCTGGGTTATTTGCCCCTTGTTTCTCTTCCCTCTTGATTCTCTCCTGATCATCAAAATGAGTAGGACTATTAAGACATTATAAAGATGGTTTTGTGTTTTTTGTTGTTTTTTTGAGACACGGTCTCACAATGTAGCTCAGGCTAGCTTTCAACTCACTGTGCAGCTCAGGCTGGCCTCAAACTCCTGGCGATCCTCCTGTCTCAGCCTCCCGAGTGCTAGGATTACAGGCATGTCACCATGCCCGGCAAGACACCAAAGGTGGTTTTACAGCTCTAAAAATATTAGTTTAATATCAAAGAATGACCAATTTAAATTAGGGTGTCATAACTATTAATAAATGCACCAGGGGAATAGGTAGGAGTTGGTGGACACCTTTGAATTTAATCCTTATAGCAGAAATTGAAATATTATATAAAAGGTTGGTTCAAAAGATCACTTATTATTAGTTTGTGTCATATTCTTTCTTTAAAAAGCTAAAATGCAAAACTTCTGAACAAGGTTAAAATGTTGAACTTATTTTTTTAAAATTATTTTATGGTCTTTTTTTTTTTGAGACAGGGTCTTGCTATGTAGTCCAGGCTGGCCTTCAAATTTGCAATGATGCTCCTGCCTCAGCCTCCCGAGTGCTGGGATTGCAGGTGTGTGTCACCATACCCGGCCTGGTCTTATTTTTAAAAAGTAAAAATCCTCTATGCATTCATGAGCTACAAGAATGGCTTTCAAATATCAACGTTTTTGTCCTGGCCTGCTATGTCAAAGTCAATACATAAGGAAAAGGGCGGACTCCAACTTTCATTTGAAAAATAAATGATGGTAGAAGTTCTAGGATGTTCCTGGACACTGAAAGTACTTACAAGTTTTCTAAAGAGCAAGGACAAAAGATACTAAGACATTTTCAGTTGGCTGAATTTCTGCTGTGTTATATGTAGTACTTTGTTTCTGTAAGACAGACATCCACCTCTTTCTGGATGCACTTTTGTGGTGATTGATCCAGTCATGTACTCCACACATGCGGTTACAGCAGATAGCTCCTGGGAGGACATCTAACACAGGCCAGGACAATCAGAGATCTTGTAAAGGATTTTTAAACTGGATGTTGGAGGGTAAAACTTTATTTCTTTAATCTTGGAGCTGACAGCAGCTAAGTTTTTTTTTTTGTGGGTACCGGGGGTCGACCTCAGGACCTTGCACGCCAGCAGGAGCCTGTGCCGCTGAGCGATATCACCGGCCCTTTCTTCGTATGTGGGTTCCAAGAGTCGAACTCGGGCCCTCGCACTTGCCAGGCAGGTGCTTACGCCGCTGAGCCATCTCACCGGCCCAGCAGCTAAGTTTTTGATTTGTGGAAATGAGTCTTGGAGAAAGCTGACATAAAGAAAGCACAGACACCAGAGATGGCAGTGTTCACGCTGCGGCCATCCAGGGTTCCAGTCATGAAGGCTTACGGCTGAGTCCGGAGTGAGGTCCACAGCAGACACTGGTAGTTGCATTTATTGGTACACATTAGGTATCAGACATTCAGTTAATGATTCTCATTTAATCCTGAAAAACCTCGTGAGTAAGAACCACCACTATCCTCCTCCCCGTTTTACAGATGAGAATATTGAGGCATGGGAGGTTAAGTAACTTGCCAAAGTTCAAACAACAGAGAGCTGAGCAGGGACTCGAATGCTGGTCAAACTTAGAGCCAGTCCTCTGCATCAGCTTGTTATTGTCTGTATGGCAGTAACTTGCCTTATCTAAACAAGTTTGAGGTTGCTATCTGCTATTTTCAGCTCAATTATATAGTACTGAAGATACATTAAGTAACATACTAAAATAAAATGAATGAAACAAATCCTTCAATCTATGTCCAAAACAACTGTATTTTTTGAGAGGATCTTGCTATGTTGCCCCAGGTGGTCTCAAAGGTATGTCTAAGCATGTTACTGCACCTGGCTCCAAAGCCACTTTTATCGTCCACCATAAACCTGTTTCTAGGTTCTTTCTCACTAAATGACATTCTCATCCATCCAAGATGAACATAAGTCTTATAGCCATTTTGCATCCCTACTTCTTCCTCGCCTCCACATCATTTCATTTTATATTCCAAACCACTTTATTCTATACATATTGGGCAGTTACTATATGGAAAAAACCTTATTTTCAAACCAGTCCTTTATCTTTATTCCCATAGCAAATGCCCTATTTCATACAACTGATCTTGATCTTTGTTAATCTTTTAATGCTTTTGTTAGCTTCCTCACCTCCAAAATGGGGTCAATCATACCTACCCAGGGAATTATTCTGAAGTTTAAATGACAGAAAACAGCAGTGTCTGCCACATAAGTGTACAATGATGTTAGGTATTTCTTCTAGGAACTAAACTCTCATGGGTAGAATTCTCAAGTGCCCCATGGGGATTTTCATTCCTCTTTTTTTTTAAGACAGGGTCTCACTATGTAGTCCAGGCTGGCCTCGAACTCACAGGGATCCTCCTGCCTCAGCCTCCCGAGTGCTGGGATTATAGGCATATGCCACCACTCCCAGCTTTGCTCCTTGCTTTTATGAGAAAAATTATGCTGCGTTGGGAAAATAGACCCTAATATTCCATATTTTATACTTCTGGTGGCCAATATGTCTACAGAAATCTGCTTTCAAGCTGGATGTGGTGGCACACACCTGTAATCCCAGCACTTGGGAGGCTGAGGCAGGAGGATTGCTGTGAGTTCGAGGCCTGCCTGGGATAGAGTGAGTTCAAGCCTAGCCTGAACTACATACTGAGACCCTGTTTCAAAAAACAAAAACAAAAAGAGAAAGAAAAAAGAAATCTTCTTTCACTATAACTAATATAAATTCTTAGAATACACATAAAAACATACCACCTCAAGAAATCCAACAATCCACAATATCCCCTTGGTACTTACTCTCTACTAGCAGATGTGTTAATGATTGTCATTATCTGAAAATGCAGCACCTTTCACAGAGATACTACATTCAGAGGAGGAGTATCAAGAAGGCAGATTGGCACTTAGCAACTTCCTTAATTACACCAACTACTGAAACTTTCGTTAAAATTGCTGTTAAACATAGAGTAGAAAGATTCATTTAATCAAGGGGGGTTGGGGTGTGAGTTTAAGTAAAACCCAGGATGAACTTATGTAACAGAAAAAGAACTAATAATGACAAAGTTTAAACTCATGATTTTCTCTCACTTTCCTTTTCAGCATATATCTGCATTACTTAGGTATGGTTCAGACCTTGAAAAAGTTAGAAACTGTTTTTGCTTTTTTAAACTGTGGTACTGGGGGATCTAAACCATGCCCTTGCGCATGCCAGGCAAGTGCTGCACCACTGAGCTACACCTCCACCTCCTAAGTCTTTAACAGCTACCCTGAAGGGCTGATTTTCATAGCTTTCCACCACTGTCCATAGTCTATACGAGTACCCTGCGCAGTATCTGCCAACTGAAAAACAAAAAACCTGTCAAACTAGGCTGTCAGAATGCCTAGTTAGAACTGCCGAGAACCATGACACATGCTTAAATAAAGGATTTTTTTTGAATTATAAAAAGCACAGGAAGGTGAAAAGTAGTGAAGATTACACTATGAACACTTCAGAGGTTCTAAAAAAGCTTACTAGTAGTAATAAACTCCACATTAGTGTCCCTTTTTATTCTTGATGTAACTAACTTCACGGATTTCACTAACCCTATCAATACATGTCCAAGCATTTAAATAGATTCCAGGCCCTTTATGAAAAAGCTTTGGTTTTATCTGTCGATCAATTTTTGGAGCAGCATATTTTCTTTGATCCACAGGACTTGGGAAACTTATCTATGCATCTGATTTCTTCGAGAGGTAGTGTTGCTCATCTTGGGAAACAATCAGAATCCTTCATCACAGTATTCAGTGAAATCTCAGTTTAGAGACTTACCTACAAAAGGCAAGTCAATAAAATAAGAAAAAGTATTTGTGTAACTTCAAGTTCAGGATAGAGGTATTCTGAACCAAGAAATCCAGAAGACAGACTGGAGTTGAGTGTGAAAGAGAAAATATTCGCAACCTAAAAAACTCATTAATCTTCAGTACAAAAGTACTCCAATTAAAAAAATTAGTAAAACTGACAATTTACAGATGAGTAAATGCAGTTTTAAGCATGAAAAAAAACTCAACAAAAATATTAAGACATGCGAAATAAAAACATGCCATCAGACTGGCTAAAAATTAGTGAGCTCAGTGTTGTTCATTTGTAGTACTAGTGAGGATATGGGGTGATGTGAATCAGTGCAAGTAGTTCACTAATGACTTCTGTGGTCCATGTACGTAAGAACATTGACATTCATCTAACAGTGAAAAACTACAGATAACCTGAGTACTTAGGTTGCTCGTACTTTGCAAGTGGTTAAGCTGCGGAATCTCCAACAGCTTACTATGTTCCTACCCCATTAAAAATAATTCCTGGTCGTGGTAGCGCATGTCTGTAATCCCAGCACTTGGGAGGCTGACACAGGAGGATTGCTGTGAGTTCAAGGCCAGCCTGGGTTACACAGTGAGCCAGCCTGAACTGCAGAGTGAGACCCTGTCTCAAAAAAACAAAAACAAACAAAAAGAGATGAAATGTATCTTGATTGTTGAAAACAAGGCAATGTCTCACATTCGTCCTCAATCAGCCTATGAAGAATGTTTTATAGATGACAAAACTGAGGCAGAGAGATAAGACAGATTGTTCAAGACTAAAGAATACATGGCAGACTCCAATCCAAGCAGTTTGGTTGCAATACTTAGTAACTATAACAGAGCAGGATAGACTTTTAATACATTTCCTGGGTTAGTCTAAATTTGTTAAAAAAAAAAAAAAGATAAATTCTGAAATACAGAATCCTACTTTCGTTGGAAACAGTATTTAAATGTCAAAGCAGTACAGAATAAAACATTCATCGACTGAACTACTTAGGATTGGGGGGACAAGATCAATGAGACAGCTTTATTCCTGTACCATTTTACTTGCTAAGCGGGGTATTTTTCTTATGCATACAGGGGTAAAATGGAGATTTTTTTCCCCCTCAGCTAAAAACTTAGGTTTCAGAAATTTAAAGACTTGAATACTTTGGCTCAATCTTTCTACAAAACAGTTGCAATAAACAGGATATGGAAAGAGGGAGAGATGGAGGTGATGCAAGACCGTAACCCCTATGGCACACGTGTTGCAGCAGGACGTTTTTATCACTGAATACTCTAAAAGGTTTGCCATCAGTGCACTGCACTGTTGGTCTTGAAGATGGAAGGAACCAGGAGCTAAGAATGCAGATGTGAAGTCTAGCAATGGAAAACAGCCAAGGAAACAGACTTTGCCACAGGGCCCTCCTCAAGGAACTCCTGTGCTGCTGCTGCCTTTACTTCAGACCAGTGAGACCTGATTTTGCACTCTGGTCTCCAGAATTAATACATCTGCATTAAGTCATCAAACTGGTGGTAATTTGTTATAGCACAAAATAACACCTGAGAAATAATGCACAGACACCATTTTCAGAAATACCTCTACTAAAATCTGATGTAGGGCTGTCAACTGTTAATCTGAATAAAAGGTTCTATAGCTTCTGTGAAATTGCTGAGAAAGCATTAAGACTATTAAACTCTTCAAAGCACAGGTATCACTTCCCTGTTCTCTGTACACTTTGGAATCCTGTAGATGTGCTAACGATGAAATTAATTCTATCAAAATACTTATGATTTAAAAACACAATTATGAAACGATCCTAAGTATCAAAACTGTACTTTAATGAGGCAAATTCCTCTTTGGGATCATATGAAACTAATTTTTATCTCCCCAGCAGAAACATTTCTGTGGAAATAGTTTAAAACTTTTAACTTCGAAGGACCTAGGCTATGAATGCTACTCCCTCAGTGGTATTCAATTTATAAACATGAAGATTAATTCAGTAGTGGTGTGTAGATATTCCTGCTTCCATTATAAAGAAAATCAGATAAAAAGTCTCACCACATAAAGGAATATAAAACTATTTATTGACCACTGCTCACCAATATTTACAATAAGGTAAACAATATACAGTAGGATAACATTCTGACTACTACAAAGTTGTTTTCCTGGCTTCTGCAGAAAACAGTAACCCAAATACTGAAAAGATTGAGCCTACATGTAAGGAACAAGTTGGGGTCAAGAAAAACATGCAGGTCAATAATTTAGATTACACGTTTGTTCACTCATTTATTCTAGCAGGTCCTAAATTGTGAACACCTCTAGCCACTCAATAGGTTTCCATGAGCCAAGGCTTAGACATACACGAATGCTGACCTTTGAGTACAGATTTCAACTTGTTATAAAGTAATGGGTCATGAGGACTCTTCAATGTTTCCTTAACAAGTTCTCCTGAGCTAATTCAAACAAACTAAGTTTTAACTTGTTACTTTATTTGGGTGGGGAAGTTGTTGGTAGAGGTAAGTTTTTCTTTTCAGGAATTTTGCAAGTAAACTGCTGCATTTTTGTGACTAAAGACACAGATATGGATTCTGAAAACTAACTTGAAAGGTTATGGCTTCAGGAAAACTTTCAATTTAACTGGAAGCGATTTATTTCTTAGGTTGCTCAGAATGATGGCATCTCAAACATGAGCTTATCACCCATAGTTTTTGTTTTGGTGAATGTTTAAAAACAAAACAAAAACCATTTACATAAGTATTTTATTTATACACACACAAAAAACTCAGAATGGTCCTTAAGCTTGTGAGCTAAAACAGGAGCTCTCATTGAGTTTGACTATGGACAATTCCCCCAACATTCAGAAAAGCAGAGGAAGTACATCAGGCTATCAAATGCTCTTTTCTGATAAAGGAAGCAACTACGAAAGCTTTTATTTGTTCAAAGTAACCAGTGCTATAGATGCAAAACAAACAAAACCCAACAACTCCCCCAAATACTACTTTCAAAACCAACATATTAAACTTTTCATTAGAATGCTTTTTTTTCCACACTAGTAAATCAAAACCAAGACCCATATTTTATATATATATATAAATATATATAAAAATGATGTAAGTTATTGAGCTTCATCTTCTGGACAAGAATGCCAAGTTAGTCTCTCTTCATAAAAAGCAATTACAATTTGAGGACATTTCATATTTGCCTCTTTTGCCAGCACCAAGTCAGCCTCATCTGAATCTTTCCTATTGTAAAGAAAAAAATTCAATTAGAAGTTTGAATTGTTCATGTCAACTGAGAACCATTCACTTAACTTCGTGTTCCAAAACAGGTCATGGTTTGCTGATCTTCACTTTAAAACTATTACCAAAACAAGAATCTTCCTTTCAACAAATAGTTATCCTATACCTCATGAAAGAAATTATTTATAAAACTTTTCCTAGATATGCTATTACAAATTTTATTTTATTTTTTTTTTTTGTGGGTACCGGGGGGTCGACCTCAGGACCTCGCGCGCCAACAGGCACCCGTGCCACTAAGCGATATCACCGGCCCCTTTTCCGTATGTGGGATCCGGGAGTCGAACTCGGGCCCTCGCGCTTGCAAGGCAGGCGCTTACGCCGCTGAGCCATCTCACCGGCCCAAAATTTTAAAAAAATATTTATTCTTGCTTTAAAATATTATCACCTATACACTTACCATTTCATGAGAAACATCAATTCTCCACTACTGTCTGTGGCACCAATTATTCGTTCAGGATCAAGACCTCTAGCGAAGCCTCTAGGTTTGTCAGCCTATTTAGAAGAGGTAATATGATTAAATATAACTTCCATCAAAGCCTTCCAATAGTGAAACAGAAAAAACTAGACCAAGAGTCTGCACTTGATATTATGAACATGCCATAACTTCCATTACTTTTCAAAGAGAAAAAATAAATCTATGTTTAATATTTGATGCAGAATACTTAAAATTTCTGAAACAATTGTGAATCAAGTCAAGAAAACATTTATCAAAAGACATTAATAGCAGAACAGTGTGGGAATTACAGAAAAACCAATTCCTTTATTTCTGGTGATACTTATAAGCTCATTAAAACTATTATTTCAAATCACTTCTAGGAACTAAGCCTGAATATATAAACAAAATAAAAATAGTAAAAACTTTGGGGCTGGTGAGATGGCTCAGCGGCATAAGTGCCTGCCTTGCAAGCGCGAGGGCCCGAGTTCGACTCCTGGATCCCACATACGAAAAAAGGGGCCGGTGATATCGCTCAGCGGCACGGGCGCCTGTTGGCGCGCGAGGTCCTGAGGTCGACACCCCGGTACCCACAAAAAAAAAAAAAAAAGTAAAAACTTTGAATGAAATACCTATGATTTACTTTCAGAACCAAATTTGTAATCAACATCTTGTTTTCTCACCTATAAAATGGGACATCTATAACCTTAACAGAATTGTCATGAAGATATATAATGAATGGACTGCCGACTTTCAAATCAGTCCTCTTTACTAATGTAATCTGTATTATAGGCTTAGTGTCTGAGCCAAGAAAGTAACTGGCACCAAGACCTTGAACCAAATTGCTACAGTGGCCCAGCAGGCAAGGCAAAAAAAAAAAAAAAAAAAAAAAAACCTTAGAAGATCAGAAGTTACCTTATTTGTCCAAAACCACAACAGTGAAGCAAAAACTGAATCAAAGCACATGTGTAGGGCCAGTGAGATAGCTGAGTGGCATAAGCGCCTGTCTGGCAAGCACGAGGTCCTGAGTTTGACTCCCAGTATCCACATAAAGGAAAAAAAGTGCTGGTGATATCGCTCAGCGGCACAAGCACTTGCTGGCATGCGCGAGGTCCTGAGGTCGACTCCAGGTACCCACGTTATTACAAAAAAAAAAAAAAAAAAACAACCACATGTGTAGTGAATTACTCAAATATCTCAATTCATGCCAATAAATTATAAAATTATTAGTTACTAAAAATTAAAATCTGTTTTTTTAACACAAATCACATATATATATATATATTTTAAAAAAATTTTGGGGGCCAGTGAGATGGCTCAGTGGCGTATGCGCCTGCCTGGCAAGCACGAGGGCCCGAGTTTGACTCCTAGAACCCACATACGAAAAAAGGGCCGGTGATATTGCTCAGCGGCACGGGCGCCTGCTAGAGCGCGACGTCCTGAAGTCAACCCCCGGTACCCACAAAAAAAAAAAAAAAAAAAAAAAAATTTTTTTTGGTTTATTTTTTGAGACAGGAACTCACTATGTAGTCCAAACTCGCCCTGAACTCATTGGGAGCCTCCTGCCTCAGCCTTGTGAGTGCTGGGATTACCGGTGTGCATACCACACCTGGCACACAGATCACGTATAAAAAGTACTTTTCTGGGAGTCACTGCCAAAAGTACTGCCACTAAATGACTACACCAAGACATGCTATCTGCACTGCTTTCACTATAGTGCAAAGGCTTTCTGTGATCCTGTTTTACTATGTATTATTTGTATTTAAGACTGCTACTTTTGAATCACAGGTAAGTGGTTGGAGGAGGGATCACATCCATCTATTAAAATTAGCACTAGTAGTGCACTTTAAGTGGCATAAAGTACTCACTGCACATTTGTATGCTAACCCATGCTTGTTCTTTTTTACCTAAATACTCAGCATTTATAAAGGGCTTCTTAGTGGTATTCAAAAAGTACATGAATTTTAAAAGTCCTTAAAATATTTAAAAATCAAAACCTTTTACAAAAAGCAGGTCTAGCAGGCAGTGTTTTATACTTACAGCATCTCTTTTTTTCTTTGATTTGCTATCATCAGATTCACTGTCAGATAAAGATTTTCTTTTTGTACCATCTTTTTCTTTACCAGCTTTTTGAGAATTAAGAAATGCTTCAATTAACTCTGGACAATCTAAATTTTCTTCAGGTTCCCATGTATTGTCAGCACTGTGTTCAGTTAAAAAAAAAATCTGATTCAATTAAACATGATTCATGACCATCCTATCTAGATTTATAGATATCTGGGGGGGGAGGTTTTCTGTACTACAGATACTAGTTGTTCCCTCCCTACCCAGAAATTCTGAGAATCTGTCTAGATTTCCTTTCGTATTACTTGCTTCACATTTCTAAGTGGGCAATGTGCTATTCTACTCCCAAAGTAACTGGATCTGACTCAGAGTAACTAAAGCTACTTGTTTTTCCAAGTTCCACAACTCACTCACTTCCAATAGTTTTTGCTTGTGTGTTTGTGTTTTGAGAGAGGGTCTTGCTATGTAATTCAGGCTGGCCCTGAACTATGTATCCCAGGCTGGCCTTGAACTTGTGGCAATCCTCCTGCCCCTGCCACCCAACACACCACCTGGTTTCCACTAGTGTTTCAGTGGTATTCTGAAGTGTGAGATAATTTGCTTCTGGAAAGTGCTCAAATGTGAAAATGATATAAAAAAGGGGGTGGGGAAATCAAAAGCCAAATCCAGTGTTCTGTATGGCTTACAAGCTAACAATATTTCTTATATTTTTAAAAGGTTGGAGAAAGAAATTCAAAATAAAAATACAAAATGGCCATAAATAAAGTGTTCCTAAGAACAGTTACGCTCATTTGTTTAATGCATTATCTATTGATGCTTTTGTACTACACATCTGCAGAGATGTTGAAAAGACTTACAGCTCACAAATCCTAGTTATATGATACTAAAAAAGGAAAAAGAACTCTAACCCCTGACATATCTAAGGCTAGATGAGCATCTCCATGTGTTTTTCAGAAGGGCTGTAAAGAAAATGAATTATCAATTAGCGAATGTGATCTTATGATCATCCTACACTAGTGATAGCCTTGTAAACATTTTGTGCTTTGGTCCCAAAAGCCTTTACAGAATTACATGGTACTATTAGTATATAGCACCATTGTATCTCTAGACTCCAAAACTCACAAACTTAAAATGACTGGGTGAAGGGGAGGTATAAAAAGTCACTAATCTAGTGTTATTTTCAGTATAGGTTTCTACATTACCTAATACACTATACCAGTGATGGCGAAGCTTTTAGAGCTTTCAATAGTGGGCAAGCATGCCACAGGTTTGCACCACTGCACTACACTGGACATGGCAGGTTCTCAATCATGCTAATGGCCTTAGTTTTGGGGAAAGATAGAGACAAGTTCATTTCTTTCTGAATGGTTTAATGGGTGGAGCATGGAGACAGCTTTTAATGCCCCACTGGATTCTAGTAAAAACTTCCTGCCATTTGAAGATAATCAACTCTGGTGAATTGGTTACATCTAAATTTAAATAGCTTACAGACTTACCCTATTTGGTTCTGCTGCCTTTAAGAAAATTTTTAATAGTAAATTATGGACTTATGATACATACTTAGGCTCAACTAAGGACACTGAAGGACAAAATAAGAAAACCTAAATCTTCCATTCAACAGATAATTTCTAAATTGCTATGGAGGAAGCTTTAAATATGAACAGTGGGGGAAGCAGGAGGTAACAGATACTTGAAACAATCATTTATCATATGCCTATCTCCACCATACTCAGAAAATTACCTACCCATTTTTCAATTGTCACTGATTATTGAACTGTTTTTGCGATATAAGGTAGAATACAAACAGATCAGTGTAATAAATACAAGTGCTAAGAGCATGATCTCTGTATGCCTGAGTTATCTGAAGGACAGCTAGCATTACAAAAAACGATTATGTGATCAACTCACAACAAGAAATACCAGGCATCAGAGGGTTTAAAAAATGCTCAGGCTCCACTTAAGATTCAAAATATTGTAAACTTAGTTTAAGGACCTACATCAGTGATGGTGAATCCTTTAGAGCTTTCAATGATACAAACAGCCCACTGTGGCATGTGTGCCCCCAATGACCTAGATTATTACAAACATTTCTGTTTAAGATCCACTAGTCTATATTGTATAGCTTCAATGTTTTTTAGTGCCCTCTTTTCACAGGAAAACAATGTCGATTAGATATTCCACTTAATACACACAGTATCTAACTACATTAAAATACATTACAGTGGGCCGGTGAGATGGCTCAACGGCGTAAGCGCCTGCCTGGCAAGCGCGAGGGCCCGAGTTCGACTCCCAGAACCCACATACAAAAAAAGGGCCGGTGATATCGCTCAGCGGCACCGGCGCCTGCTGGCGCGCAAGGTCCTGAGGTCGACCCCCGGTACCCACAAAAAAAAACAAAAAAAAACAAAAAACAAAAAAACATTACAGAATAAACTATAGTCTCTTCCAGGGTAATAAACTAGACTCTAAACCTCAAACAATATACCCTAGAATTAAAGATTTCTTTAAACATACCCATGGGATAACTGACAAAAGATCTAGGCTAAAAATAAATTTTAAGTCCACTTAAGTGCAATTAAAAATACAAGTAACAACGAAGTCTCTTACTCTGTAAATCCCTTCCACTTCAGAAAATACTCCACCTTCCCATTCACTACACGTCGGTCCAATACTTTTTCTACCACAAATTCTTCAGGCTCTGCTTCCTCAACTTTTTTACTTTTTCCATTTTGTTTCTTTCCCATTTTTTGCTAAAACAAAATGAGGAAAGTTAAGAAACATAGACTTTAAAGGCTTATTTTCTATTATTGTTACATGACATAAATTGTTACTTGTACATCCCAAAGCAGACTTTTTCCATTTTGTTTTCCATTTTGTTTCCATTTTGTTTCTTTCCCATTTTTTGCTAAAACAAAATGAGGAAAGTTAAGAAACATAGACTTTAAAGGCTTATTTTCTATTATTGTTACATGACATAAATTGTTACTTGTACATCCCAAAGCAGACATCTTCTAAAAAGTCAACAGACAATAAAACAAAGGAAGGCTTTACTCCATTGATTTAGCTCAAATTTATAACCTAACCTTCACCACAGTGACGGAATCAAAAACACTATCTGGAAATACTGTTATCTTTTCCCAAACTACGAGACCAAATTTACCTGAGTTCTCATTTTAACTGTCGCATTGCAACAAATGACTAAAAAGTTTTATTGAACACTACAATTAACAGAGTAAATAGTAGTGACAGGTCTTACCAAGGGAATTCATGGTAGATCTGATAAATCTGTAGCCCTAATACTGTCATATCCCCTTTCCCAATTCAGACAATATTAAAAGCCTCAAGGATATTGAGAAAAGTTAACTGCAAAATGAAAACATTGGTTTAGAATCCTGACAGTAACTGCAAGGTCAACCAGAGAGATCATGACTTAAGTTTTTCCTGGCTACTTGGAACAAATCTATAATGCTGCTACTGCAAAAGACCAAGAAAAAAAAAATTGAACTGATTTCTAATCAAACTCATTTAAAACAGAAGTGTTTTTTCTTTTTTGTGTGTATCATTTCCTGAGAGAAGCAGGAGCCTGAACTCAGCCGCTTATTTCTAATAATTCAACCAGATTTTTTATGAGAGGAGTGAAACTACGTCATTTTTAAGAACCTGAAATGGTTAATTAGAAAATAAAACAACAAAACTCATAAAACTAACCCAACACAAAGCGCTTAATTAAAAAACCAACGACAAACTCAATTTCCCAATCATTAAAGATAGTCCACAAGAGCATGCTTTCAACAGCAATGCCTCAAGACTACAAAAGGACAGTTAAAGCTGTAAGAACAAACAAGAGCATACACGCTGATGTATCAATAAAAATCATTTGAAGTTAAAAAAAAAAAAAGCAGAAAACATTTGATTTTGTTGGATTCTACTGCCAAGTCAGGCCTTATCATTTCTATTACTCAAAAACTTTAAGGCTGGACTAGGGCCAGGGATATAGCTCAGTGGCACAAGTGCCTGCCTGGCAAGCGCAAGGTCCTGAGTTCGATTCCCCATGCCAAAAAAAAAAAAAAAAAAAAAAGGACTGGACCCAATTACTTTCTGCCTCTGTACAGTACAAGGAAGAGAAGAGTGACAGTGGGAAGAGCAAAGACAGAAGTTTATTTTAAAATAAAAAGTCAGATTAAAAACTTCTCAAGTGGCCAATCTGTGGCCCTTTTCAAAAAAGAGAAAATAAGTACCAATAAATTATACACATAGAAGGCTATCATATTTTGTGTAAAAGCAATTTAATTTCAAAAAGCATCCATTTGTTTTCTGTATTTATATGCAGCCTCAAAGCATTATAGACAGCTTCTTTCCCATCCAATACTTGAAGGATGCAGGTAACTAACTGCAAAGCCAATTCTGTTATCTGCATTTTGATTTATTAGACTATGGAATCTGAAAGCTCAATCCTGAAGAGACACAGGAAATGCTTTATGCTTTTATTATTGATAGCTTCGACTTGTATACCACAGACTTATCAAGGCAGACTCTACATTATATACCTCAATGTTTTCCAGTCTTTGATATCAAGTATAATCCAATGATGGCATGAATTAAAAATCACCCACTTTCCCCTTTTAGTGTGAAATCCAAGGAGAAAATACACAGATCAAAACCAAATGTTTGATCTTTATAGGTGTTAACACCTTTATAATTAGTATTTATGAAGTGTGTGAGAATTAAACACTGCAGGAATGACTTTTAACGTTCATGATTTTAACGAAAATATCTTGATGTTTTTCTGAAGAACTTGTGACGTGGCTAAATACATTTGTACATGGTTTCTACACATCTGTGTAACTTGCTATAAAATCCAAGGATGCAAACTTTGAACCAAGTACCTAGTTTTAAATAATACTTGATTTCTCCAGAATTCAGTACAGATCTAATGAAGCTTTGCCTACATTAACATATTCTTCCATATTACATAAACTTGTGTATTTTTATTTCAAAATGTCCTAAGATTAGGTTTTTTGAAATTAATTTTGAGCCTTTTAAGCCAAGACCATAATATCGTAATGGTAACCATTTCGTTTTATCCCCAATTCTCTCCCAGAAAACCAGTAAGGGAGCTGCGAAATACACACATGAAAATTCTCAACTACAGCGATGCAGTTAAAATCTTTTGTGAAAAAGTTTAGTTAGATCCTTCCATGTTTTAGGCTTGAATTAACTTACCAAAGTAGTTTTATTGGAGGCCATTTTTTATCGCAGACTTGAAGAGCTATTACTAGAAAAATGCATGACAATTAAAAAATTGCTTTCATGACACAAGAAAGATAGGTAAATACAAGTTTTGCATGAATTTCATCCCCCATGTAGGTAATGCACGTTTCAAACAGATACAAACCCAAAGCAGCAGATTTATGCTCCAGGCATTAGGGATAGACACCTAAGCATATCAGTGTTCTAAACAAATTAGGCTACAAAAACTTTGCTAAGGGTATTGGTAGTTAAGACAGCTTTACATAGCGTAAATACACAAATATTTTTTCTAATATAAATCTTACTTACAATGAACTAGTCTATTTTTTTATCTTTTGATTCAAAACCAAACACAATTACTAAACTAACGGGAAACTACCAAATTTTTTTCGCTAGTCCTCTGGTCCAGGGTCTCCTATCCAATTCTCTTGATTTCTTCTCGACTGCAGTCCCTCTTTCTGATCAGTGGTTTAATAGAGGAAAAACACTGAGATGCTTTAGCTGCATTCAGCGACACTTTTGAGAAAAGCTCACCCCTGGCTCGCCCACCCCCCTGGTCCCAGGCCCCTCCTGGCTTCTTCCCACCCCCCACTCCCCTTCCTCCCCCCTCCTCTCCCCACCCCCACCCCAGGGCGCGGGCCTCGTGGTCAGCGCACTCGCGGGGAGACAAAGGCCGCGGCGCGGGGGCTCAAGGGCACTGCGCCACGGGCCCGCGCTCCCCTCGGGCGGCGGCCGCGTAACGGGACGCCCGCCGCAGCCTCAGGGCAGCGGCCGCGCGCTAGGCCTCGCGGCTGCAAGAAAACACACCGACCTCCCCGAATCCCCGCTCGCAGGCAGCGCGGCATGGCGCCCCCCCATCGCGAACCGGGGAGGGGGAGCGGGCGCTTTGTCTAGAAATAAGGCCGCTGTCACCGCGGCTCTGCACCCGAGACTTCCGCCACAGTTTCGTCCCCACCTAACCACGCGCGGCACCAGGCCCGTCGCGGGCCTCCGCTCGCCCCCCAGCTGCTTCTCGCTGCCCCCGTTGCCCAGTGCGACGGGAAGCGGCAGAGGCGACTGGGGGCGCCCGCCGCACGCAGTATTCTAACCACCACCACCCAGGGCGGAGAGAGAAAAAAACAACCGACTTCACCGCCTCGGATGCTCGGTCGCGGGTCCGCAGCGTCTCGGCCTGCGCGCCTGCAGCTCCGCTCACATCCGCGCGCAGAGGCCGGGGCGTGAGCGGGCCGTGGGGGGGGGGTGACACCGCCCACGCCGAGCGGCGCGAGGGGCGGGGCCGCGGGGGAGGGGAGCGGCGCGGGGGGCGGGGGGCGGGGCGGCGGCGGCCCTTACCGTCAGCTGCCCTTACCGTCAGCACCGCGGTGGCCGAAGGTCCCCGGAGAGAATGAGAGGAGGAGGGGAGGAGGGGGAACGGGGCGAGGGCCGTGACCCGGGTCTTCTGGGCGGAGGTTTTTCAGCGTCCGCAGCTGCTGGCGCCAAAACCGGACTCCGCCCCTTTCGTCGTCTCTGCGTGGATGCCCAGACGCAGAGAGGGTGGGGAGCAGGGAGCTAAGAGCGAGAGCCCACCCCCAGACCACCCTCGGGGGAGGCCCCCTGCCCAGCACGAGGGGTTAAATCTCCGGGCCTTGGGCGGGGGCTCGGTTGATGCAACAGTAATTAGTGGATTAGAAATTGCTTCGGGTGTTTCTGGAAGGGGCCCAGTCAGTCTTACGCCGGGGGAGGGAAAAAGAAGGGGAAAGCTACAGAAATTGTTCTAAGGCGGGAGAACCACGGAGAATGGGATTATCCAAGGGATAGCTGCGCGGACGACCTCCTGGGTGGAGGGGGCTGGATTTCAGAGCTGCGGTTTAAGCTCCACCCACCAGCGTTAATTTCAAACTGCGCGACCGTTTTTCACCTGCCTTGCGCTAAGGAGGGGGCTGGACGCAATTCTGGTAGGAGCAATACGCAGGGCTCGAGCCTTCCGCAATTCACCGCGTACATTTGCGCAAATGACGCAAAGCACTATCGCTTGCCGCAAGCGAGATAGGAGCGCGTAGTTGGCGTAAAGAGGGCGTAAACACTCCCGCCATTGGCGGGGCTTAGGACGTTTACGTTACGCACTGACGTAAGGGAAGACGCGTTAGTGGGGGGAAGGTTCTAGAAAAGCGGCGGCAGCGGCTCTAGCGGCAGTAGCGGCAGTGCCGGGTGCCGTGCGGACGTGCGGTTGGCGGTGTTTCTCGAGCAGCGGCAGTTCTCACTACAGCGCCAGGACGAGTCCGGTTCGTGTTCGTCCGCGGAGATCTCTCTCATCTCGCTCGGCTGCGGGAAATCGGGCTGAAGCGACTGAGTCCGCGATGGAGGTAACGGGTTTGAAATCAATGAGTTATTGGAAAGGGCATGGCGAGGCCGTTGGCGCCGCAGTGGAAGTCGGCTAGCCGCCTCCGCGGGAGAGCGGCAGGAGGCCGGGCCGCCCCTTCGGTGGTTGTTGTGGAGGTGTTTTCGAGAGGGGTCGGTAGCGGAGGCTTGATTGTGTAAACGCTTTCCCCACCCTCAGCCTCCCGGCGCCATTTCCCTTCACTGGGGTGGGGGATGGGGAAACCTGGCGGTCGCGGCCCCTGTAGTGAAAGCGGGGCGCAGGAGCGGGCAGTCTCACTCCCTCAAAAGGCACGCGGCTTCGGGGGCCCGGGCTTCGGGGCGTCGCGGCGGGCGGCGGGTCCTCGCGAGCCGCTCTGCGGGGCCTCCCCTCCCCCTCTCCCGGGAACCGGATTTGGCGGCCGCCATTTTCCTGTCTCTCCTTCGCAGCGTTTTTCTCTTAACTTTCTCAGTTCTACTAGTTTAATTTCTGTGTGGAAGTACAGAAGTGGTTAACTATTTTTCTTTCTTCTCGGGCTTTTTTCATCTCGTTTCGAGGTGGATTTGGAGTGTTTTGTGAGCTTGGATCTTTAGCGTCCTGCGCACCTCATTGCAGGCGCTCTGCCTTCCCCTCGATGAAATGGCGCCATTGCGTGCAGAAGCCACACAGAAGAGCGGGCGGGGGGAGGGCGGCTCTGCTGCAGGGCTTCTTGGCAGCGGCTGAGAGAAGGTATCGCAGCCTAGGGCGTTGGGCCGCTCTTAAAGCGGGCCGTATTACAAAGAAAGCTTTTTATGCTTTCCAGTTCTTGAGAGTTTGAGAAATGGTTTTACTTGGGGCTGCAGTAGTGAAGAAAGCAGTTGAACTGTAGGTAACTCGTAAAAAAGAAAAAAAACCAAACCAGCGTGGCAGTGAGCGAGATTATTTTGGGGGAAGGGCTATTGGTTTCAGTAGTTTACTGTCGTCAAGGGTTTTGATTGAATTGTGGAATTTTTTTTTGTTTTTAAACAGTTTTTTTAATGGGAAGTTTAAAGTTACAGATCCTCACAAGTCCGAAGTTACAAAGAAAGTAAAATAAAAACGGTGTTTTACTTTGATTAAAATATGGCATAGTGCTTGATTCAATGCGTGTATTACTACGTACGAAGTGTTTTAGGCTTGAGCCACTATGTATTTGAACTTTGTCACTTTTCTCATTTGTTTGCAATTTTGGTTGATGATAAGCATAATGTGGTTTAAAGCGAAGGGGGTCTACTTGGTTACTTTCTTTGACCCTAAGCACATTTATAAAATAACTTTTTTTATAATCGATAGTGGACATCGGGTAAGTTTGGAAAAAACGATGAGGTAAGTAAGAGTTTTTGCTTTTCGTTAGTGACTTGTAAGAATTGTAGATATGCTTTATATTTGTAGCGTGTGAGTCCTTACTGAACAGTTAGAATACGATTAACTAAAAATTCGAAATATTTTTCTTGAAGAAAAACCTTTTTTTATAAAAAGTATTTCTCCCAAAGAAACTAATTTGAAAATTCCAGGAAATTTTTAAAATTTTCAGAATCTTGGACATTTGTCTCTACAGGCAAAAAGCCGTAATTGGCTTTTAAATATTCGATTTTTGACCTTTTGGGAGAATATGCATAGGGGAAGAATCTCCATGGAACTGGATTGAGGGCAGTGATGCTGCTTGTTATAAGCAAAAATTTTTAATGGAACATACACCCAAGGCAGTTGGTCTGGGTATGACCTGTGACTTGTTAGCCTAGTTACCTGTAAGGCAGGTTTAATGACACATTCTTAACTGCCAAAAGTGAAGGGAGGTTAAATGTAAAATATTTGCTTGCTGGTTTGCAGATAAGTAAAAGATATCTATCCAAGTACTTTTGACTTGTAGAAGTTAAGACACTGGTTTTATGTTGTGTGATTTGTCCAAGTAGCCAATAAGTTCAGTAAGCTTGGTCTGGTTTAATGAATTTGAGGAAATGTTGATAGCGTTATAGTATGAAACTTTTTATGGGTTTAAAATGTGAATTGTACCTGTAGATAACTGTATTTTACTGTACACGTGTGTGAGCTAAGAGTGTACAATTGCCTAAACCAAATACATGAATGCCTGCCCCACCAAAATTGGTATTTTAAACTTTTCAGGCTTCAGATACTTTAGATATTGCTGGTTATAAAAATTAATTTGTCTAGGTTATTAAGGTTATTTTATGCATATATTAAATGTTCAGGATTTTTTTCTAATTGAAAATTGTTATATGGAGAAACACCTTGTTTTTTCCGGGGGGGGGGGGTGATTGAGCTACTTAGAACTGCCACCAGAGGGGGCAATTAAGGAAAAAGTGTCATTGCAGATACGAAAGAATGAAATAAATGTTAAGACTTTGTATGAGGTACCAAGAGTTGTTTTTTGTACTGAAAAATGCATAAATTGAGTAAAGATGTGTTTTTAGGATATACATTTGATAATTTTGGTAAGAATCCTTTTAATAGCTCTTCAGTGACCATCGAATCAATGTTTCTCCAGAAAGTTTTAAAATGATGTGATATTAAATTTGCTTTAGATAATTTAATGTTAAGTAAATTTAGATCAAGCATTAGTGACTTTGAAACTTGTGTAGTTCAGCTGAGAGTTTTTTGGTGTAACACAGCTAATATGCAGTTTAACATATGGTTTAAATTTGATGTAAGTTTCTTTTTTCCCCCCCAGAAAACTTTAGAAACTGTTCCTTTGGAGAGGAAAAAGGTACTCTGCCAGCAGGTCACCTCATATTTAAGAATTTAATTTCCTGCATACAAAGAGAAAATGTAAATAAAAATTGAAATGGTATTTTCCTTTGCAGAGAGAAAAGGAACAGTTTCGTAAGCTCTTTATTGGTGGCTTAAGTTTTGAAACCACAGAAGAAAGTTTGCGGAACTACTACGAGCAATGGGGAAAACTGACAGACTGTGTGGTACGTTAATTATGGAAGGCTGCAGATACTAGCCCCATAACTAAAGTGTGAATCATGCAGAAAACAACTCAGTGTTTGTATTTAAAAAGTATTCTGATTCGTGTTGATAGTTTCTAACACAACAATGAAATTAAATGCTGAAGATTGCTTTTTGGTTTTAAAGGTTATGAGGGATCCTGCAAGCAAAAGATCGAGAGGATTTGGTTTTGTAACTTTCTCATCCATGGCTGAGGTTGATGCTGCCATGGCTGCAAGACCTCATTCAATTGATGGGAGAGTAGTTGAACCAAAACGTGCTGTAGCAAGAGAGGTAAGCAAAACAAACTAAATGCAATGAACATGAAGAACATATCCTGATAGGATGTAACTTTTAAAACAAGTACTAGCTAACATGGTTGTATTGGTTTCTGGACGTTCGTTTTTTGTTTTTCAAGACTAGACTCTTAAAACTAATGCTTTACCTTATTTGTCATAAAAGAGATAAAAACCTCATGAAATTAAGAGATGTTATGTTTCCAGTCTTGCTTTTGGTTTTCTTTTTTCCTTTCTCAGGTTAACCCTTTCTCTCCCACTTTTGTAGGAGTCTGGCAAACCAGGGGCTCACGTGACTGTGAAGAAACTGTTTGTTGGTGGAATTAAAGAAGATACTGAGGAACATCACCTTAGAGATTACTTTGAAGAATATGGAAAAATTGATACCATTGAGATAATTACTGATAGGCAGTCCGGGAAAAAAAGAGGCTTTGGCTTTGTTACTTTTGATGACCATGATCCTGTGGATAAAATTGTATGTAAGTATCTGTAGGTGTTAGGTTTGCAGCCCTTGCATATATTAAATTTGGGGGATGTTAATATCTTATGATTTTACTATGTAAATGCTTTACTATTAGTGTGTACATTTAGTAGAAACCGAATTTTTCATTCCAGTGCAAAAATACCACACCATTAATGGTCATAATGCAGAAGTAAGAAAGGCTTTGTCTAGACAAGAAATGCAGGAAGTCCAAAGTTCTAGGAGTGGAAGAGGAGGTTAGTATAATTCAAATTCATTCCACTTCTTTCTTAATTTGTCTTAAGTGCTTACTACTAACAGGAACATTTATTGTAGGGAACTTTGGTTTTGGGGATTCGCGTGGTGGCGGTGGGAATTTTGGACCAGGACCAGGAAGTAACTTTAGAGGAGGATCTGGTAAGTTCAAGTTTGATTGAAGTGTTTGAAGGGTAAAAATGTGCTTGATGTAAAATTAGTTTTTGACTAGTCAGGAAATCAACCCTTGGGTGTCTCTTAAGTTGGTGGGCTCTTCATGGCGTCTGTCAAGCAGTAATAGAGTTAAACACATTTATCTTTTAACTGAGACTTGAGATAACAGTTTTTTAGGTTCATTTATGGTCTTTTTAAAACTGTTTAAAAATGACGTTGTAGCAGCCTTGCACGTAAGTATTCCTGAATAACAAGTGGAGCTACAGATGCATTAGTGAGCTAACCAGTGTCTTGATTGGGTTAGAGTTTTTAGTAAAGGTTTTAGCTGTATGTCTGGCTTACTAATGTTAAATGAAGTGTGACAAAAGCCCCATTTAATGTTACTTGCTCTGTGGGTAAATTAATCTTTTTCTACTCAAGAATATCTGGCTGAATTTAGGCCCCAAAGTTACCATAATGTAAAGAATTAGGCGTTTTCGTGTGTGTTTATACTAGTAAGGAAAGTGTTCTATTACAAGGTTCCAGGTTATTCTCATTATGAGGCATTAATAGTGTTGGGAAGATGAGTATTAAGAATAAGTAGAACAGGGTACAATAATCTGTATTTTTTGTCCCCTAATAGATGGATATGGAAGTGGACGTGGATTTGGGGATGGCTATAATGGTTATGGAGGAGGACCTGGAGGTCAGTTTTTTCTGTTTTTTGGTTTATGTAACTTAAGATTTAATCACATTTACCCTTTATAAAGGCCTAGGTGATACTGTTCATTTCCTATGTTATTAAAAACTGCAGCTTTGCTGTGTTACAACTAAAAGTGTGCTTTAGGTGTTGGTATACCCAGTGCAAAATTATATGGATGGGTCATTAGTGAAAATTTTATAGGCACCATCATGTGATCACATTGCTGGAGTAAAAGAATGACCTACATGTGAGAGATTTTATATACTTTGAGTTTCTGCTAAGTATAGAATAGTGGATTTGACTAAGATCAGTATTTAAGGGGAATATATGAGCAGTTGTGTTCTCTTAGTCCAGGAAGAGTTCTGATTTTATTTATTTATTTATTTTTTTTGTGGGTACCGGGGGAACGACCTCAGGACTTCGCGCGCCAAGAGGCGCCCGTACCGCTGAGCGATATCACCGGCCCCTTTTTCGTATGTGGGTTCCGGGAGTCGAACTCGGGCCCTCGCGCTTGCAAGGCAGGCGCTTAACGCCGCTGAGCCATCTCACCGGCCCAAGAGTTCTGATTTTAAAAGGACATTTAATTTTTTTTTTTTTTTTTTTTTTTTGTGTGTGTGTGTGTGGGTACCAGGGGCTGAACTCAGCACCTCACGCTTGCCAGGCAGGTGCTTATGCCGCTGAGCTATCTAACCGGCCCCTTAAAATTTTGAAGATGGGTTGTACATACACTTTTGCTACTTGCTGTATGTTATTAAGTTACTGGCAACCTTAGAAATTTTAATTGGCCATAGTAGAGTTCATACTAGAAGTAATGTGAGGCTTACTGTGCTAGCTTTTAAGATCTTTTGAGTTATGTGAAATCTTGCTTATTTTTTATTATCTAGATTTTCTGCTCATGATAGGGTAATGAGTGTGTAGTATAAGAAAGACACAATAATTCATAAGGGAACATGAACTTAGATCTTTTGTACCAGTGGGGGAGTGTGACCCTTCCAGTAGATCATGCCAATAGTTGGCCTTTAATGTCTTTGTAGTGAGAGCTGTGGTAACTTCTACCTACTCAAGAACCAAAGGCTTTGTCTTTACATGGGTATTCTGTACTTAAGGTCAGTCTAGAAGAATATGTTTTGAGAAACTTGATATAGGTCTGATGATATAGTTTGGAAGACATTGAAAATATTAATTAAATGCTTACTCTATACAGGTGGCAATTTTGGAGGTAGCCCTGGTTATGGAGGAGGAAGAGGAGGATATGGTGGCGGAGGACCTGGATATGGAAACCAGGGTGGGGGCTACGGAGGTGGTTATGACAACTATGGAGGAGGTAATGAATTTATATGCCACCTTCCCACCCACATCTTCGGCAGTACTGGGGAGCAAATCAAAGGCCTCTTATGATAGGCAAGGCCTTTACCATTGATTATATTCCTGGCACCTGCCTGCAGCATTTATGTGGGAATTTGGGTTGAAATTCATGATTATGAGAGCATTTTTCCGTGGTTTTACTGTTGCCAATAGATGCTTTTAGATAGTACGTGAACTGCACAGGTGATTTGCATTCTGATTTGATTTTTAGGGAGCTTTGTCCTAATTCTGCATGCATCATTGGTTTGGTTGTGTTCTAATAAGGTCTGTTATGCTAATACTTTTGTTTTTTTACTTTTTTTTTTTTTTTTTTAAGGAAATTATGGAAGTGGAAATTACAATGATTTTGGAAATTATAATCAGCAACCTTCTAACTATGGTCCAATGAAAAGTGGAAACTTTGGTGGTAGCAGGAACATGGGGGGACCATATGGTGGAGGTAAGTTAGAACTAAAATTTCAGATTAAGATTTTTGTGTGATTATATGATTTGTCTTTTATGACTTCAAGGGGAAAGTAACATTCCAAGTGTGCTTGCATTGGGCTAATGTTCCCACATAAATGTAAATAAGGTAAATTTTGAAGAAATACTTTAAACGACAATTACATTAGAATGGGATTGTGGTAGTGGAGGTGAAATGTTCTCATGGTGTAAAACACTTTGGGGTGAGAAAAGTAGGATACTAAATGGGAGTTCTTGTGTATTAAGGGATAGCCATTTTTTTTTTTTTTTTTTTTTTTTAGACAGGGCAGGGTCTCACTGTATAGTTGTGGCTGGTTTTGAACTCATGTAGCTGAGGTTGGCCTTGAGTTAAGGAGATCCTCCTGCCTCAGCCTCCCAAGCACTGGGATTACAGTTGTGCACAGTCACGCTCAGTTTAGATAGACAAATTACTGAGCACATTGTAAGTACTATAAATATGTGATGAGCCTCTCAAAAGTTAAATATTTAATCCCAAACCCCTGTTCAAGCCATTGTAGCTTGGTGAGAATGCTTTTAGCAAGACATAAGTCTTGTGCTTGGTACATTATTTTATAAAAATGCCTTACTAAAAGTGAAGGGTGGTGGTAGAGGGCTTTTTAAAAGAATAAAACTGATAAGACAACAGAACTAAAATACATACACTTGGATGTTTAACCAGGTAAGTGAGTTAGCAACATGTAAAAGGTTATGGCCTACTAAACACTGGATTTACAAAATAAAAGTAACTAGTACTATGTTGATCATGGGAAATGAAATAAGTTTGCTTTTTTGCTCTCCCAATCATTCTAGGAAATTATGGTCCAGGAGGCAGTGGAGGAAGTGGGGGTTATGGTGGAAGGAGCCGATACTGAGCTTCTTCCTATTTGCCATGGGTAAGTAGTATTTGAATTTACAATTATTATTGTCTTGGGAGTCCTAGCTGCAGGAGTAAAGCTTTTTAGGATCATGTTATCTTTCCTTAAAATCTGGTTAGATGGATAATTTCATAACCTATTTTTTTTTACTCTTTACTTCTGTTGAAACAGGCTTCACTGTATAAATAGGAGAGGATGAGAGCCCAGAGGTAACAGAACAGCTTCAGGTTATCGAAATAACAATGTTAAGGAAACTCTTATCTCAGTCATGCATAAATATGCAGTGATATGGCAGAAGACACCAGAGCAGATGCAGAGAGCCATTTTGTGAATGGATTGGATTATTTAATAACATTACCTTACTGTGGAGGAAGGATTGTAAAAAAAAAAAAATGCCTTTGAGACAGTTTCTTAGCTTTTTAATTGTTGTTTCTTTCTAGTGGTCTTTGTAAGAGTGTAGAAGCATTCCTTCTTTGATAATGTTAAATTTGTAAGTTTCAGGTGACATGTGAAACCTTTTTTAAGATTTTTCTCAAAGTTTTGAAAAGCTATTAGCCAGGATCATGGTGTAATAAGACATAACGTTTTTCCTTTAAAAAATTTAAGTGCGTGTGTAGAGTTAAGAAGCTGTTGTACATTTATGATTTAATAAAATAATTCTAAAGGAAATTGTGTAATTATAGACTTTTTATTTTAAATAAGTTAAGGAGTGGGTAGTATAATTAAGGTCAATTGCAAAGCTGTTGTTACATTTGTGTAAGATTAAATGCTGGTCAGATATAAGTGTGTTGTCTGCAATTCATCAGGATTAATCTAGATAACTTAAGGGATATCTCTGCAAGGAGAAACACCTTTTTAGATCTTTTAGATGCTGCTTCTTCAATGCAAGGAAAGGAAATAACCCCAGCGAGGTACTCTTCAGGGACACAGGTCTAGTACAAGAGAACTCTTGACGGCTACTAAGTTCAGCCAGTCTTAAAAAACTGTGCTGTTTCTACAAAGCTTTAACTACAGTAGTTTATAAGGATGCCAACGAAAGCTGAGGGTGTAGAGCAAAGTAGTTCTAAGCTTCAGTTAAACTTCTTTAGGTAAGATCTTATTTACTTTTTCTTTCTTAATTTTCCTCCCTAAAAGATTAAACTAATAATTCTTCAATGGTCTTTCAGTATAGCAGTTCTTACGTAGTTTAACATAGCTACAAATTTGAGTTTAACAATTTATAAACTCAGAATATTTTTTAATAAACCCTGTTTCCAAATCTGTCATTTACTTAAAATTATTTTGGTTGTTTTTCCCTTTTTTTTCCTTCTTTCCCACCCCTTTCCTCTCCATGAAGATTCAGGTGCTTAACATATCATTTTTTTCCCTGCTGGAATTTTAGCATTGATATGAACCATGGACAAGTATATTCTGCTGCCACAAAGACTGTAAAGTGCTTCATTTCAACAGCTGAGGCAAGCCAAGTGATCATTAATAAAGCTTTTCTTGGTTCCTTCAGTGGTGTTGGTAGTAAAATGGTAGGTAAAAGTTAGGCTGAAAGTTGAATAAATCAGATTTCCTGTCATTACACCCTTGTGTATTCACATTTCTTGGGTCAAGCATTTTAAGTGAACTAGGGCTTTTATTAAAATGGACATTGTGTTCTATTACTGTGATTCTAGCTTTACATACTTAGGATCAGGTTCACAGAAGGTAGGGTGAAATGGTTGGATCTATTTTCAGGAAATAGTTTACTTTCAAGTAAAGTTCCTACATTATAAATTTTGTATGTATCCATTATAAAATGGCCAGGTTAAGATGTGCTAATTATTGCCCAGTGTCTTACTGTAAACAGAGCTGCAGGTTGACTGCTGAAATTCATTTTTTAATACTACTCTCAGATTTCCTGGCTTTACTGCCTTTTCAGAATTGTTATGTTCAGGGCTTATTCTGTATGCAGCAGAGTGTCTTTTTGATCCTAAGGCCACCACTGAAGTTATTTAGGTTCTTTGGACAAACATGATAAACTTCTTCAGATACTTTTTTTTTCCTTTGGCAGGAAGGTGTCTTGCTGCAGGTAACTAATGAAGAAGTGGTCAACCACAGAGTCTTCAAGAAATAAGAAATTCTGTACCATCTGAAAGTAGTTCTTGTTGGTGCCTTCATTTAAGAAGCACTCTTTAAGATTAAAGGGAAATGTTTAAAACAAAAACTTGATTTTAGTACAGGTTCTTGGTAACAAAAAAATTGAGTGTTTGTAAAGAAGTAACATCAGCTAGAGATAAATGTATCATGTTTTAAATTAGGTTTTGTGAATAGACAGATTCAATTTCTATTTTAAGTATAAAATTTATAAAAATAAATACTTTTATATGCAAAACTTGGTGTAATGCTTACACATAAAATGTGTGGAATTTGTTCTACTAACATTCAGCTGTTTATAAGATTGCCATCCCCTAAATTTTTAAAGCAGTTTTCTCAAAGCTATGCATATTTCACTTTTTGAATATTAATAGTCAAATGAGAAAAGCATTATGGACATTATTTACTGTCCCTAATAAAATGCTATTCTTTATGCACTGTATATTCAGCGTTTGAATACTGCTAGTTCACTGTATCTTTGACATTGGTGGTGGCTTTTTGAATTGATGCATTTTAACCAGCTACAGGTCCATAAACTGGCTTGTGCGAAGCACTGAGACAAAATCGAATTGGATGATGTGTCAAGTGCCAGTCAGTTCTGTTGCAATGTACACTTCACACATGAACATCAGTGATTATCATTGGAATAGAGCTTTTGGATCACTTTTAGTAATGGGGACTGTCTTTAGAAGGGCTTAAATTTAGCTAAACAAGGGTAAACAAAGTTGACTCTCTTTTGGTTTTGAAAATGTATCAGGTAAGTGACATGACAGTGTACTTCAGGCTCTTGTAATTTGCATTTGATATGTGCATCTGTCATCAACTGCACTCATCAGAATTCTTGGCTTCCAGTTTTTCATGAAAAATAATTTGTAGGATTAAAAAATGTATGCTTCTACAGAGATGTTTAACTTAAGAGAAGATCAAGCAGGTCTAAGTAATACAGGTGTAAAATACTGTTCTTAAAGTCATGGGAATATTGCAAATAAAAAGCATTAGAGGTTGACAGTGGAATGACTGGCATACTGAAGATAAAGGCCTTATGGTAGCTAATGTTGGGTAGTGCACACATGGGTGTTCTGTTACAGGAAGCAGTAACACAAGACCTGTCCTAGGAAGGGGATGACTTGTATAGGGTGGTGTGGTACCTTTCTTTACTTCAGGTTTAACATTATTAATACTTCGTCTATATATAAACAGTAAACTTGGTTTTTGCATCTGCAAGTATTCCTTGTAGGCATCATAGCTGATGTGGTTGTAGGTAAAGCTCAAATTAGCATAAAGATTATACTGAGGCCGGAGAAGTTACATCTAAAAATAAGTCTGAAAGTTCGCACTTGTTTTCCCTGGAGTTCCATGATCCAGCATTGATCACCATGTGGTAATGTGCTACTCATCTGATGTGTTCATGAGAGTGCAAACATTGGGAACTGTCTTTGAAGGTGCTTTGAATGCAGCTGTTACTGTGAAAGCTCTTACAAATATGCAGAACAGTCTGTCTCCATCTATGGTGTTTTATATTCCTGTTCCGGTGGATCAAGTCATGGTGGTTTTGGCCTGATGAAGTTTTGAAAACAATCTCAGGACACCTAAACCATATGTTCTGCCCTTAATGTCCAGTACAAATATTAGGAACTCATATCCAAGTGGCCGTTACAGCACTTTCACTACCTAGTTAAGTGTTTTAGGCTGCAGTTTTGGGGGGGGGGTTTGGACTTAAAGGTATTGAACTTGAAAGCCAGGTAAGGTAAGTGCAGTGAATCCTGCGGTGAGGGGGTGGGATTGGCTGCTTATATTTTAGAGATCAGCACTAAGTGGGGGAGAGACTTGGTGGTCACTTTGACGTGTCAAGTATTGGTAGGAAATGATTTTAGGTTGCTGTGTGGATCACTATTAGATTTCACTTCAACTGCATTTGCCAACCATTTTGTGACATGAATTTATTGTGAATTGCAATTTTCATCTCAATATACTAATTACATTGAGGGTAAGTTCAGAATTCAGTTGGGTGCTTATTACAAAATGCACTTTGGAAGCCATGTGTAAACTACAAACCAGTTAGGAGACTTGGATGTAAATGTGCCTGTTCTAGTTTCCTTTAGATTTTTAGTGAACCAGGCAGGGAGGGTCCTAGCTGATAAGACAACTTTGGTACATTTGTTTGCTGACCTCATGAGGATTGCAGTCAGTTCATGTGTTTTAAATCCAAGATGCTCAGGTATGACTCATCTATGGTGACTTAGTGTGAGACTTGATTGATCTTTAGTGACCATGCGTAAGGTATTTTGAAACCAGTTACCATCAGTATTTTGATTTCTTGTTGCACGTCGTTTTCTCAGTATTCTCAGAAGAGTCACTGAGACGCCAAGTGCTTTTATCAAGTTTGAATAGACTTGGCAGCAGTAACACAAATTCTAAGGGTGTGAGGTACTTTTTGCAGAAATGAACTTGTCATGGGCTGAGCAGTTAATCACTGAGCAAAACTGGACTATGAAGGTGGTATTCGTATTTAAAAAAGCATTTACTGGCAAAATCTAGAGCTTGAAAACAAACAGAACAAGAAAAAACAGCCCGGATGAATAAACCCTGCATTTCTCTAACCCCAGGTGTAGTGCCTTTTTACAGTGTATGGTATTTCATATTGGGGTATGATTCTTATCAATAAATGACAGCCTTGATTCTGATAATTCGGATATGGCACAGTAAAATCTAAACCTGGGTAAAAGCAATTTAAGGAAAACTCATGTCTTGTAGAACTTGCGGTACTAATGGAATTTTCATTTAAACCATTATTTCTGGGATTACTTGGTTCTACATCGTTTCTTTTGCTGTCCTTACCAATAAAACACCTATTGTGGTTTCAATATTCCTAGATTATAAAATGTTATCTGTTAGCTCCTCCTTTACTGTTGGTTTGCTTTAATATGGTAGAGAATGAAAATTTGGGGTGTGAGGTTATCCTTACAAGGTGGCTTAATTTGGGGGGATACATGTTAACTGCTGCTGCACTACTACATAATCACTAATACTACTCAATGGCTTATTTCTGTGTAAGAGAAGTTCAAATACAAAACTTTCAAACCTTGAAGTTACTCATAATTCTTTCGCTACAGTGCTGTTGCCACTATTAAAAGTGACTAAAAAGATACATCTTCAGTATATCCCCAGTGTTTTGCTTTTTGGAGTAGCCACCATTAGAGGCTGCTGCCATAGAAATGGCACGCGACCCTAATGAATCTTACGTAGGAAGATGCCATGAAAAGTGTGGCTTCCCCCTCAACTTCCCAGAATTATTCCTAAACACTTACTGAGGTAAATGATTCAAGTATCAGTAAAATTCCCAAGTCAGGGGCAGGGATGTAGCTTAGCGGCACAAGCGCCTGCCTGGCAAGTGTCAGGTCCTGAGTTCATTTTCCCTATACCAAAAAAAAAAAAAATAAGTTTGAATGGTTTATGACCCAAGTAAGGTCCATCTTCAGCTTCTATTTTTTCTCTTTACCTTTTGGGTTTCCTTTTTTTGACCTGTGGCCACCAGTTCTTTAGGTATAATCAAAACACTTCCATCATGGCCGCAATGAAGTATATACTGGTTTGGATTAACAGGCCTACCTTGGTCATCCCTTAATTTACTAAAAACATCATGATAAAGGTCATGCAGTTTCTGTTTCATTATATTAATAGCTTTGTTGCATTGGGCTTTCTCTCTCTCAAGGGTTTCCTTTTTTGCTTGCAAGTTGCATACATCATCTTCTAAATTCAAAATTATGTTTAATTTGCGTCTACGACAGTTCTGAGCAGCAACCTTATTTTTCCCTCTTCGTCTGATGTCACGCATCAGTGAGACTTGTAAGTCTGTCAGGTAGTGCCTGCTTAACATGCTGTTGAAAGAATCAACAGGCATGCGGACAATTTCTTCAACAGAAAAAGGGATATGCAGAGCTTTAGCATGCTGTTCATCACAGCTTAATTTTCTGTCTGTGTCGCTGAAGTACCTGTTCATTTTCTGTGATTTCCCAGACCGTGAAAAAGATTCACAAGTGGGTTCTGGTATAGGTGGCTGTAAGTGGTAAGTGTGGTTATGACATACATGTTGAAATAGATCTTGAAAACCAGATTCATACCTGTGATCCATGTGACAGGGTTTACTGGGTTGTGGGCAATAACCACCAACAGCCCCTTCTAAATCACGTTGGGAAAGATTTTCAGAGTCACTAGTATAACCTATAGCACCTGCATTACATGTAGAATAAGAATTACACTTGGTGATGGATGTGTTACTGTGATTGAAATTTAACAGAAGTCCAGAATCTGATTCTTCAAAAAGTTGAGAAACTTCCATTGGATCAAAACCACCTTCCACGGCCAGTGACATTAGGTTTATCTCATCAAATATGTTTGTATCAAGGCCATACAGAAAATCTTGGCTTGTTAGATTCCTCATGTGATTGTCAACAGGTGGATGAAATCCTGTCAAATTAGTACCAGGAAGGGCTTGAGAATTCAACTGCAGAAATGGTTCTTGTGCCTGTAAAGTCCTTGCTACTGGATCTTGTCTAAATGTGTTGTTGGGACACAGCAACGTGGCTTCATGAAGATTTACATCATGACTTACAGCCTGGCTAAAGTTGACATTACATGCTGAAGAATTCATACCCTCACTGATACTACCTGGAAAAGATAAAGTATCTTCCAATGAAATGCCCTGAAAAAGAATGGAAAAAGGTACTTTAAATATACAGAAGCCTATTTCAAAAACAGTTCTACTACCTAACACAACTTGGCTCACTTTTGTCAATTCCTCCATACTAACAGGGATGTGCTATGAGTAATTCCCTAAAGTATAGGCAATACAATCTGATAGAAGCCCAAATCAGAATATGTTGTACTTCGAGAGTTAAAAATTTGATTAGGTTAGTATTAAAGCTGACCTCATTTTGTGATTAAATCTTAATATTCCTATAATTTATTAATTTATAAGATGGCAACTCTTACCCTAGCTACTGGGAATCTAAATCTACATTGTAGGTCAGGGATAATCTAGTGAAGCAGTCTGGAGAGGAGAGGTGGTTTTTAAGCATCGTAAACTATGACAAATGCTATCAGAAAAATTAAACTATGCTTTAGTTTGTCAAGTTTACGGCTTTGCTTCCATGTGAGTGGTATTAAATTTGATGTATTTCATACCTTTGAGATTACTATTTGTAAGGAGGGATGTACATATTTCATTCTCTGAAGTGTCTTAGAAAAGGCACTAGGTGTGGCAGAACATGCCTATAATCCCAACGCTAGCGGCTGAGGCAGGAGGACTGCCGCGAGTTCAAGGCCAGTCTGGGCTACAGAGTGAGTAGAAGGCCAACCTGAACTGCATAGTGAGACCTTGTCTCAAAAAAAGATCCAGAAAAGAAAGGCTTGTGTGCTAAATAATTCCCTTGATATTAAACAGTGCATTATGTGTTATACTAAACTGTGTCTTCCAAGTAAGAGGGTTATATTTATTCACAGGTCATTGCAAATTATAATTCTGTAAGGACAAAAGTCATGATCACAGTTACCTCCAGAGGGTATTCAGGCTGTGATGAAAGAAGCTGAAATAAGTCTTCCAGAGAGAAAGATGTATCTGTTGTCCCATTCAGATGTCTCTGCAGGAAAAAAAAAGTATATCATTCTTCAGACAAAAGACAAGTGGTTGTCTGGGACTTTAAAGACAACTAGGCTTATTCACATACTGGATGATTTATCCCTATTTCATTCCTCAGTTTTACATCCCATCTTTATACTGCTCTTGGTATTTTAATATGCGTACATAAAGTCTAATATCTTTCTTAAATCAGGACCTTTAACTCCAAACTCCATTGTTTTCTTTAACCAATGTCTATATAATATATGGTTACTGTTTTTAATTTCATTTTGCCCATTGGTAACCAGACCTCCCAGTTGGCCACAAAATTATTTGTATTTATCCAAATGTCTTTATTAACTTGCTCATCATTGGTTGGTTGATTCATCTAATTCCTGCCTTCAGGGTTTAGCTTTGTTGGACTAACTTCTTTGGAGAGGGTTTGAATAATAAACTTAGTTTTTATATCCTAGAATTACTTTGTCTTCATGCTTAAATGATAGATTATCTGGTAAAAATACCAGGCTCAAGACTTTTCCTCAGTACTTTTGTTTTAAGGCATTTTAAATCAGTAATAAGTTTGCTATCACTGATTCTTTATAGCAAGTATTTTTCCTTGGGTAATTTTAGATTTTTTTTCTTAGTTTCTGATGCTCTCACTTAGTTTGTCTGAGATTTGATTTGCTTATATTTACTCTGTTTAGAATTCTCATATAATAAATCTTTTAAACTGAGGACCATTTTAATTCTGGAAATATTTTACCATACTTATTTTAAATGTTCCCTCTCGTATTTTTTGGTTTCTGCTTCTAGGAGTCCTATTAGGAATAACTTAAGGTATGGTGCATCCTTCCTTGTGGTACACTCTGGGTCATTTCCTTGTCTCCCAATATACCTACCTACATACTTTCTTTCCTTTCTTTTCTCCCTCCACCTTTTTTTTTTTTTTTTAATTGGTACCAGGAATCAAACTCAGGACCTTGCGCTTGCTAGGCAGGTGCTGTTGCCACTGAGCTATATCCCCAGCCCTGTCTTTCGTTTTTTTTGAGACAGGTTTTTGCTATGTCACCCACGCTGGCCTCAAACTCCTGGTGATCCTCCTACCTCAGTCTCTCAAGTGCTGGTACTATAGGCGTGCCATCACCATGCCCGGCTTCTCCTTTCTTTAGTCATGTCGAATCTGCTGTTCAATCCCTTCTACTGAATTTTTAATTAAAGTGATTACACTTATTTCTTATCAGGATTTTATCATGGTATTTATATGCAGTACTACAGAATGAATGAATCCAGGGCCTAGGTTGCTAAATTACTAAAGCTGGACTTGAGCTTGTGATGCTCCTGCTTCAGCCTTGTAGAGTGCCGGGAGGGATTACAAGTGTGCATCACCATGTTCAGCTATTGTGGATCTTTGTTTTTTTTTGTTTTTTGTTTTTTTTGTTTTTTTTTGTGGGTACCGGGGGGTCGACCTCAGGACCTTGCGCGCCAACAGGCACCCGTGCCGCTGAGCGATATCACCGGCCCCTTTTTCGTATGTGGGATCCGGGAGTCTAACTCAGGCCCTCGCGCTTGCAAGGCAGGCGCTTATGCCGCTGAGCCATCTCACCGGCCTGGATCTTTGTTTTTTTTAAGACAGGGTCCTACTAGGTAGCTCAGGCTGGCCTGGAATTAACTATGTAGCCCAGGCTGTTCTGGAACTCTTGGGAATCCTCCTGCCTCAGCCTTCCAAGTGCTGGCATTACAGACATGCGCCACCACACCTGGCTCTATAGCTACTTTTATGGTAGTTTTTGCCTTACAAATTTTTTTCTTCTTAAACAATTTAAACACTTTAATTTTGGAGTACTTTTCAGAAAATTTATGCTTTTTTTTTACACATGTTGACTCGTGACTAATCTAAATGTCCTAGTTTTTTAAAGAGAGCTCATGTTTGTTGGGAGTACTTGACAGCTTTACATTTTTCTGCCCAAGTACCAATGTTTATATCACGTTCTAAATTTTAGATTGTTGGCCTCAAGAGTTGTCCCAGTCCATGTTTCCTAGACATAAGAGCCTTAAAACATTCTGAGTTTTAGGTAGGAAGGCCACATAGGCTTGAGAGATTCATATCCTGTCCACTAAACCCAGTCTCTGCCATGATACCTGGTTCCAATTCCTCTTTGAGACTGTTAATCACCTTAATTTCTAGATTTGAGTCCCTTCATTAATTCTTGTAGCTAGAGAATTCCTTTTCTTCTGAGTTCTGTTAATTCATTTAAGTTGGATATCTACATTTTTGGTGTGTGCATGTCTTTACTTGTAGTGAATTCATAATCCCGAATGAGGTACTCTTGTTCTGTATATCACTCCCTCTCCTAAGTGTTTTAGGATTTCCCTTTTTTTGAGTCAGACCTGTTGAATGTGTGTGTGTGTGTGTGTATACAAATACATTGTGTCTTTTCTGCCAAATACCCTGGGTTCTTGTTTTTCATATTACATGAAAGCCCTGTTTTTCATATTACATTAGACTTTCTGTATGTCTATGCGTGCTATAGGACTATTAAGTTCAAACTAAATGGGTGGGTAAGATTTCTTCTTTTGCTCTTATTTAACTGGAAAATTAAATATTTGAGTACATAACAGCCTTCTTGGCCAACTGGATTACTGTTTAAAATGAGTCCTTGTTTATTTTCAAAAGCATTCTATCCTGTTAATGGTCCTGAACTTGGGCTTAGTCCTTGGTCAACTACTGACCAAAATTTGCTGATGGTCACAAATGAGAATGGAGAAGATCATCAAAAATCTAGTGGATTTCTATAAAAACAATCTGTAGTAAGTGGATAAGTAGCCTTATCTGCTGAAAAAGAAGCCTTAATTAAAACATGGGACTATGGATATGTGGGCCATTTTGCTTGAAGTGAATTTAGACATTTGTCCTTTAGGCTAGTCTAAGATGTGTTTAATTTTTTTGCTTGTTCCCTTTGGTGCCCAACAAATGGAAGGCTAAGGGGTTAAGCCCTCCCCACCAGGCTCTACAGCCCACGTTGGGTGGTGGCTCCCCACGGGAGATAAAAGTAAGAGATGGGAGCATGAAGACAGAGCAATTCCCTAAAGACCGCATCTCTGTTGAGGGATCAATTCTAGCTCTTGCTGAGTTGTTTTTCTTCAGATTTCCTTCTGTACAAATGGCAGTTGGTAATAGCTGCAGAACCTGCCCTAACCTCAGTCTCTTCAAATGTCTTCAGAATCCCATCATGGTGCCCCCTCTACGTATTTGATGATTTTAATTGGAAAGCATTCTGTTTGCAGAGAGTAGGTGACAAGTTTTCCTATTATACCTGAAAAATCACAGAGAACAATTTTGAGATATTTGGTTTCAAAGAATTTGGCCATTTTAAAATCTAATTGCTTGGGTTTTTTTTTGTTGTTTTTTTTGTTTTTTTGTTTTTTCCTTCAGCAGGAGAGATCTTAAACATGGGCAGCTGAACCATTTAAAAAAATTAATCAGCCTGGCAGAGTGGCACACACCTATACTGAGAGCACTCTGAGAGGCTGAGGCAAGAAGATCCCAAGCTTGAGCCTGACCTGTGCAACTTAAGGAGACCTCATCTCAGAAGGGGTGGTGGTAGGGATGCAGCCCAGTACTGCCATAACAACACAAAACAAAACAAACTGAGGTACACCACACTGTCAGTTTGATTTAGATTGCTGAGAAATTAAGTTAGCCTTTTGTAATCCTCCTTCCTAAGTTTCATATAAAACAGGAACATACAGTTTCATTTTAGGTCAAGAATTGATTACATTTTAAACGGAGACCACTAAGTGTATTCAGAGAACTTAGATACACATTATTAGTTTTATAAGCGATAGCTTAACACATGAAACCATGAAGGTCTATTTCTCTCTAATGGGAAGAGAATTTCTTCAGACCACTTGGCCTACATATATTATGTATTCATTGACTGGCTACAATCTAAGTATAGGCCTATACAGGGGCTAGAAAAAAAGAATAGCAATGCCAGTGATTCAATGATGTAACATTTCATCTGTTTTCTTTAACAAACTGAAAGCATCTCTAAGTAGTATCTTAACAAAAGGGCCAGCAAAAATATTGTCAAAGCTACTATATGTAATGTGTAGTTTGCAGTATACAAAGATAGTATGTAAATGCTAACTAAACAATGGCTACAATATAGGAACAAGGGGCCGGTGAGATGGCTCAGCGGCGTAAGCGCCTGCCTGGCAAGCGCGAGGTCCTGAGTTCGACTCCCAGAGCCCACATAAAGCAAAAAAAGGGGCCTGTGATATTGCTCAGAGGCATAAGCACCTGCTGGCAAGCACGAGGTCCTGAGTTCGACTCGGTACCCACATTAAAAAAACAAAACAAAACAAAATACATATATAGGAACAAGGAGGTGACAATGAGAAGCTGAGCCTACTCTGAACCAAGGCATTAATGCCTTACTTTGAATGATTTGTTTCTGGAAACTTCTGTCCAATTTGATGTCTGTCTTACATCAAATTATATATATATATATATATATATATATATATTTTTTTTTTTTTTTGTGGGTACCGGGGGGTCGACCTCAGGACCTCGCGCGCCAGCAGGCGTCCGTGCCGCTGAGCGATATCACCGGCCCCTTTTTCGTATGTGGGTTCCGGGAGTCGAACTCGGGCCCTCGCGCTTGCCGGGCAGGTGCTTAAGCCGCTGAGCCATCTCACCGGCCCACATCAAATTATATTTTAACCTCTCCAAGAAAGCTCCAATTTTCATCTGTCTTCTCATTAATATTTAATGAGTGCTGTCCACTAAGTGTAGTAGTGAATGGGTTACTACAGGTAATTCAAAGAAGAAAAGAAACACTTCTGGGAAGCCAAATGGGGAGTAAAGGCAAAGACATACATATACCAAGGAGAAAAAGTAAGCAACAGCATATGGTACTATACAATTCAATGTTAAAGAAGTGACAGACTGGTAAAAACATCCTCTCCCTCATAAAAAGTAACTGTGAGGCACTCAGGAAAGTGGGCTGAAATGATACCTCCCTCAAAATCTTTCAGTATTTATATGACAGACAGTAGGCACTATTTGGTATGTGGGGGTGAGAAAACAAAGTTTACATAAATTAGAAGGGCAGGAAGAATACCAGCTGGGGAAAAGCACAGAGAGGTGCCAAATACTTCTGCATTTTAAAGTAAAATGCTAGGCTGAGATTGAAGGTTATGAAAAGGTTGAAGCTGGGGAGGTTAGGAAATGAAAATACAGTGAGTTCTCTACCTCTCTCACCTGGAGAATGGCAAAAAGGGTCTCAAGAAGGCCATTTAAAACTTGGTGTATGCTCCTGTAGTTTGATGACAAAGTAACTTCCCTGAGAAACACGAAAGGCAAGAGGCAAAAGGTCAAGCAAGGGCTGTAGTTAGCAAAGGGACTAAACTGATGAATGTGAAGAACATGTGACCAGGGCCATGTGCTAGACAGCCGCCAAGTGGTTGAGAGGGCGACCTGGAGAGGTAAATGTGTCACAGAATATTCAGGAATCCTAAAGGATCAGCTGGGGCTAGGGATGCATTTGTCCTTGTCAAGAGTAGGGCAGGTGAAGAGCTCCCAGGTACCAGGCAGGGGGTCCCTAAAGAACCTACAAAATGAAAGTGGTCCTCTAAACTGAAACTGCATATCTGTCAAAATTTTTAAATGTGAGGCTTGGAGAAGGCAGCCTAACCAGCAGGGAGAGATAAAATGGGGAAACAGGTGGCTCCTCACACCCTTCCACTCCTCAGCCTTGTGAGTGCTGCAGATGAGATGGGAAGCAGCTGAATTTTAGTCTAAGTCTTTCAGAATTACACTGGAAGGGCTGGGAATGTCTGTTGCTCAGTGGTAGAGTGCTTGCCTAGCGTGCACAAGGCCCTGAGTTCAATCCTCAGTACCACAAAAAAAGAATCACACTGGAGTATCCTTGTCAACTGCACTAGGATGACTGAGAGAGTTTTAATCTGAGTATCTAGAAGTCATGGGGCCTGCCCCAGATGTCACTCATGGTGCTGTGAAGAACTAGTTCCCTTAGAACAGCTTAGAATATGCTGGAAGGGGCAGAAGAATAGTGAGTAGGCAAAGAGAACAAAGTTGTTTCTGATTTTACTCCATAAAATCAAGTAATGTTTGATGTCATGCTACACAGTGGTGATGGGCAGTCTGAAAAGGGCCCAGGCATGATGTTCTGTCCTCCAAGGGTGTTCAAGGCTTAGCCCCAAACTCTACCTCCTGGGGAGGAGACATGCTGAAACAGGTCTTGACAAAGAGAACCATCAGGGCAAGGCCTGCAAGGGTGCTCCTTGCAGGTGAAGTGCCATGTGGTTAAAAGTCTGTGGAGCCTCTAGCCCTGTTTCTGGAGCACCTGTGTGCCAGGCTTGTGAGTAAAACCTCAGCAGGGCTGAACAGAAACCAGAGTATGGTCCATGTGAAAGAAGGGGACAAACAGGCTTAGGAAGAATCCACCCATTCAGCCTGGCTCCTAGAGTTCATCTTTCTATTCCTCTTCCTGGGCTGAAAAGGGTGCTTAGATAACGATGAGCCGAGGATGTGATCCATTGGGCTGGCCCCTTAGCAGAGGCCAGAGGCATAAAATGGGCTCCTGGAGGCCAGTGGTTTGGCTTGACCCATGGCCATGGCAGACTGAATGATCTGAGCCCCAGCTTGCTGTCCTGGACCTGACCAGCTGTTTGCTTCACAGGTAGCTGCCTAAGGATCCCTAGGTTCGGAATGCCAGTCATGTCTTTATCTTTTATCTTGGCAAGCACAACTAGCAAAACCTGCTAGCAAGTTCCTGTAGGGGTATGTGTGTGTATACAGAAAATCTAGAGTTCAACCAGAGAAAACAATTGCTGATTCCTTTGTAAGTCCAATTACTACTCATAATTTTATATGATTTTTTCTATGTCAGATTTGCTATTAACAGAGCACACTTACATAGAAAATTCTCAGCATACTCTGTTAATGCCACAAAACCTGCATGAAAGCCAAATGGTAAGGCTGGATTGTTCTGATGTACAGTACTTACCTCATTTCTAGATTCAGTGGTCTTTGCTACCTCTCGGTCAGATTTATCTGCTGTTGTGTTTTCATTTTCATTATTCTGCTGCTGTAGTGATTTCTCCTGAGCTGACGCTGTTTCTTCATTCTCCTCCTGCCGGGAACTGCGAGCCACAGACTCGCATTTCTCTCTTAGTAACTCATTCTCCTATAAAAGCATCCAAGAATATACTTAGTAGAAATCCGTATCTCATCAAAGTAGTTACTGTTTAGTGATCATGAAAACCCAGAAGTCAAAACCTAAGACCTATACATTTCATTACTTCAGTATCAAAGAAACATTTAATTTGAAAACAAAGGTCAGTCTCATGCCCTGTCTTAAGTATTCATTCTGAGACAGACTGTTCTAATCTGCATAATTTAAATTACATGCATTTATTAAGCCTTTGGATTTAAAATATTTGGAAGTCAATGTTGCTAGCTGGCAGTTTTTATTTAGTTCTCTGTGGAAACCAGATCATACAGCTAAGTTGGAAGGAAAATACTGATCAAAAGTAAAAATATGTAGAAAAACCTGGGGAGTGTTTTATAAACTAGTAACTGGTTCTCTTTGGAAGGCAGGATGGGTTAGGGAAAGGCTGGGGAAGAGTTGACACTTCACTATGTAGACGTTCGTAACTGCTTGAGTATTTTACAACACATAAACATTCCTTTTACCTTCAGGAAAAGTGTATATGTATTTTTTTTGGCATAGATATTTTCAAGTATGCTTATTTATCTCGGTGAGTACTTCTATCTTTTAATTTATCTAAGCACACACAAAAGACTAGAGGATTCTCCTAGACATTCAAAATAGTTACAATTTAGCATGTACTGCTTATCCTGACACTTTCAACTATGATGTTCAAAGCTCTCTATGTATATTCTTTTCCGTTTAATGTCAAGGCTTCTCAAGCTCTTTCAAAGGATCTTTTTCTGAATTCTAGGAACATGGCATTAACTGGAATAACTCAAGGATGGCACCCCCAAAAAAGGTTTATCCAAAAAAAAAAAAAAAAAAAAAAAAAAAAAAAAAGGTAAAGGTCAAAGAAATGGAGATCTACAAATGCCACAAGCAAGGAGAGAAAGCAAAAAGCAGCAAAAGCACACTGATTTCCTGGTGGCCCACTTTGTTCTCCTGTCTTCCCTATCTGTCCAACTGTACTTCGCTCTGGCATCCTCTACCTATCCCCGTTCCCAGCGCAGGCAGTCTCCACAGGCGCCACACTGCACATGTGCTCAAGGGTTGCACCTGCTACTCTCCCCATCTTCTGCATCAACAACTGTTTCCTATCTGCTGGGAACTCCCATCAGCCTCCTCATGTCCACTAATCCTTCCCAACTTTAAAAACCTCTTCTTCCGGTCCCATACTATTCTTTGGATCTATCCCACTTTTCTGTTCTGCTTTGGAACAAAATCCTCCAGAGTTATCTGGCTTCAATATATTCTCTCTCAAACCTATTGAGTCCCCACCGCTCCACTGAAATGCCTCCCAGATCTGAGTTTCCACTCTCATCTAACTCATCAGCAAAATCTGATTTAGTTACTGCCTCCTCCTAGAAACAGCTTCTTCGACTGATATCCAAGTACCTCCCTCTTTAGTCTCCTAGGTCATCAAGTGCTTTCTGCTTTGTTAATTCTTCCTCTGATCTCTGTTTAAAATTATACTCAGGGTAGGTTACCCTAAAAATCTCTACATAGCAAATTCACTTTGGCCAAGGTAACAGTAAAGGGCTGACCTGAAGAATTATTCTTCCATAAGCTGTTAATTTATATTTTCCCCAAAGATATAATTATTATTGTCACTGCTTCCTTTCCAACATTTAAATTTCATTTTCCTGTCTAATTTCTTTGGTTATGTTTCCACAATGTGAAAAAAATCCTTTTAATGTTTCACTAATAAGGATGCCATGTAGACTTTTTTTTGGGTGTAATTCCAGCCCCAGGTAGATGTTTACTTAAGATACAGTCAGGTATTTCTTAACTGAGTACATAAAATACACTAGATGCTAGGAATATGACTGCTGGAAAAAAAAAAATCCATTCAGACTATTATTTAGAATTATAAAGGAAGAGGAGAAAATGCAAGTGAATAAAATAACTGCAAGTTACAGTAAATGAAAGAGAAAGGGCTTGCTATTCAAAAAGGAGACAAATGCATTCAAGGCATAGGTGATATCCAAACAATATTCACTTGCCTCACTATTCCCATAAAATACTCAACTTTTTCTTAATATTAAGATTCCATTTATTCACCTAATTATCTGCCATTCTTTACAATCCACATAGGAACGTCAAAATGATAATTTTCTCTTTTTGGGGGGGGTCAACTGCTATGTTAACTAGTATCATTCAGAAAAATTAGGGGTCATTACATTTTCTTGAACATTCATTCGAGTTTCAACTTAAGAATTCAATTTTTTCAAATAAAAATGCTGTCTTGTACTGAGGGATGCAAGCACTTGGATTATTTTTGGTGGAGTAATGGCTCTCCTGTCTGGGGAAGTTGTCCTCTACAGTTAGGCACTGGCAGATGGGGAATGAAACCTTAGAAGGTAAGGATCTTTCCCAGAACAAAGCTAGCTAGTAAGTCATCACCAGCCATCACTGTGGCTAGGCTGATCTTCTATTCTCTTTTCTTGAATTACACCACTCTGGTTAACAGCTGGTTCCAAATACGATGGTTAAACTTGCAAAGCCTTCATTCTTTAAGTGTAATTCTCTAAGCAGGGTGGCTGTAAACTGTGTAAATAACACATATTTCAGAGAATGCTTCTGAATGCCAAGAACTGGGATCAGTAATGATAGCAACACTATTGCAATTAAAAGTGCATTCTGCAGGTTTGTGTATAATATTTACATTATATAATAGTATATAATATAATCTGGAAGTCTGGACAAGACTTCAAGTTGAATGTAATCTCCTAAAATAATCTGAAGAGAATCCAAAAATCCAGGCAATAATTTTTCAAGTATGATGTCCATTTTCCAAATCTGCTTCTGGGAACTTGAATTAAGGGAAAGGTGGGACCATGCTCTTATGTGTCTTGTGGTACAGTGGTTTCTTCATTCAAAAATGTACCGCCCTGTATAAAACTCTCTGACCCTCAGATTTTAATGTTTCAGTTTTTTTCAAGTTCTCATAACTTGGTGGTAATGGCTCTACCTGAGCCTCTGGAAAGTAAAGACTCATAAAGTGTATTCTGAGATCCCCTTAAGGGAATGGTTATGTGAGCCAGACTTTTTGTCATCTTCAAGTTCTTCACTAGTGAGACAGGCTGACGAGGGTTTCAGACACAAAGAAGCATAATTTTGGGCCTACAAGGACCTTAAAGTCTCTTCTGTCTTCCATGCAAAGTCTCTTTCACAATTTTGTCTTTGCAGCTTCGCACCTTCACGGAACGAGAGGCTGACCTAGAAACTTGGTTTAATTTGGTAAATTTCCTCTTAACATGCTCAGCATTTTGATTACTTACACCTATAAGAGTTCTTTTTTTTTTTTTTATGTGGGTACCGGGAACCGAACTCAGGACCTTCTGTTTGCCAGGCAGGTGCTTATGTCGCTGAGCCATCTCACCGGCCCTATAAGAGTTATTTCTGATGTACATTTACTTTCAGAATTTCCCAAAGCTTCTACTCTTTCATGTCAGGGACTGTTTCAAGAAATCTGAATTTTTACAGTCTCAAAAGGAAGTTCACAAGCAGAAGCTTTCTCCTATCTAATCTGCAATTGCCTAACTGCTCAGTGACTCTTATCACTGTCTGTTCTGAGTGTGGAGCTAGTTTTCTGACCAGCTTTCTTTTTCATTATGTTTTTGGGCAGCTGTGGTCCTGTCCCCATTGTATTTGGTCTGTTTCCTGGTAGAATACAGGGAACAGCCTTGCTCATTATCACTGCCAATATCACCACAAGTGCTAGAAGAATTAGATTCATATTGCTTTGCAAAATGACCAGGATTATCAATATCTGATGTTTTCATGGCTTTACTGCATAACTGTACTCATGAACGGCCACTTCGTCCATTAGCAGCTGAAAGTCAGACTGTCATCTTTGGTACAACACAAGCAGGGAAAACTGCCCTTTGGATCTGGCTGTTGGTGGCCTTCAACTAATAGGGAAAAGGCCAAATGATACGGTGCTAAAGGACAAGGGAAAGTTGTCCAGGCATGGTGGCACACACCTGTAACCCCAGTACTCTGGGAGGCTGAGGCAGGAGGATCACAAATTTGAGCCCAGCCTGGGCAATTTAGTTAAGACCTGTCTCACAAACAAACAAACAAACAAACGAATGACGGGGAGGGTAGCTCAGACAAGAGGCCCTGGGTTCAATCCCTAATAAAGAATTTTGGGTAAAGAAGTGGAGACGTGAATCAGGGCCATGGTTTTTGTTCTGTTTTGTCTTGAAGAAATGCTAGAGCATCTCTACAAGGAAATGATTTAGGAGAAAGGGAAATGCAAAGCACAGTCCTTCAGGAGGCAACAGACAATGGATTCTGAAGCACCAGCTGAAAGACAGATTCTGACAGAAAGAAAACAAAGATTTTGTGTAAAGAGAAAAAGAATAAAGATATCTTTTAACCCTTCTGAGTTTGCTATTGATCTGAAAGATACAAACTCTTCTTACATAGTTAGGGGTAACACCTGACCCATGACCTCCGCAGGGTTAAACTAAGAATAGATGGATCAGCCTTCTAGCAAGTCCTCAAGTATATTCTTACATGTAAGAACTCACTAGAGTCAAGAATATATTTCAGGATTTAGTAGGAGGAAGATCCATCTATTCCTATCTTTGAAGGGTATTTTTAAAAATAAAAATGGAGAGCCAGGCATGGTGGCACACGCCAGTAATCCCAACACAGAGGAGGATCACCCCAAGGTCAAGACCACCTGGGCTACACAGTGAGTTTGAGGCCAGCCTCAACTGCACAGCCAGACTCTCTCAAAAAACAGAAATAGGCACTGAGCATTAGTTGATATAGAAATGTTTACAAATTATTTGACACTTTCTTCATGAGCTAGAGCTTAATTCCTCTCCACTTGGATTGGGGCTAGACTTAAGGAATTGCCCCAACCAACATAACAAGGTAGAAGTGATGGCACAGCACTGGGGCTTCCCCGTGGCCCTTCACCTGATCACTTGTGCAGGTCCAAGGACATTCAAGCAGCCCCATGGAGAGGCCATATAGCTAGGAGCCATGGCCTACCAGCCAGCCCCAGCCCAGCCTTCACATGACTGCCACCCAACCAACATCTTGGCTACGCCCTCATAAGACCCCAAAGACAACCACCCAGCTCAGCTTCTCTAGAATAGAGCAGGTACTGTGAGATAATGTCTGAGAATTAAGCTATTAAGTTTTGGGATGATCTATTATGCATCAGTGGGCAACTAATACAAACACTTAATGCTCTTGGCATCTTTATTCTTTGTATGTCTGGCTTGTAATTTATTTAATATTGTGCACGAATATTCCTTAAGAGTGATTGCCCTCCCTCCTTGTATTGGGGATTGAACCCAGTGTCTTTGCATTGAGCTATTCAATGCAAAGACACTGGGTTCAATTGAGCATTCCCAGCCCTTTGTTTCATTTTTTGAGACAGGGTCTTGCTAAGCTGCCAAGTTGCCCAGGCTGGACTTGAATTTGTGATCCTCCTGCCTCAGCTTCCCAGAGTACTGGGATTACAGGCCTGCACTACTATGTCCAGCTTGTAGTTTTAGTATCTTATTTTTAGGTTTTAGTACTGTTGTCATGCAGCCTTTGAAAAAGAAATTAAGAGGCTTATGTAACATCAAAATTCCTTATTCTCATGAAGTCTAAAAGAATTCCCCCTAAATTCTTTCTGGACTAGGAATTTTATGTGCCTTATCTCCCCCACCCCCTGCCAGTTTTTTGAGACAAGGTCTCACTATGTAGCCCAGGCTGGCCTCTAATTTGTGGTGATCTTCCTGCCTCAGCCTCCTGAGTGCTGGGATTATAGGTATGTGCCAATGCACCTAGCTTATGTTCATTTTTTTGAAGAAACTATCCTGACAATTTTTTTGACTTCTTTCATGGGATATGCCAAATCCTCCAAAAAGGCTGTTCTAAGTTATACTGTCGTCAGTGGTAACCAAGCATACTCATTTCCTCACACCCACCTGCCCTAGGTTCCTTCACCAATATTTAATAATGAAAAGGCTAAAAACGCAGCACACTAGCAGTACAGTCCCACAGATACTGATGTATAATGAATACGACGATGGTAGTGGTGGCTCCAGACTAAAGGGGGGACAGATTCCAACTGTGAGAGAATTTTCTGCTCGATACTCTTAGAGATGAGCAGCTGAAGGAGCCAAGGGGAGCAGAAGCATGGCTGGAGTAGGACCTTATGCTCTGCTGCCTGTGCGTATTTATCGTTTTAGTGTTGACAAAGTGGTTTCCTCTGCAGGCCCCCACCTCTGACATTCCTGGGGTCTACCAATAAGCGGCCATATAATTTACCACCCAAACCAATTTATCACTTGTGAGAGGGTGAGAGGATGCTGTTACTAACTCAGCTGGGCAACAAGCATAAACCTGAAATGTCCCACATGGTCACTATGCCTATGAGGCCATGGGGGAAAGAGGAGCCCACAGAAGTGGACACACTGATCCCGGACCTAGGGAAGAGAAACACTTCCACTTGCGCAGCCTTAAGCAGTCAGTCTCTTTTGGGTGGCTCTTCACATATTCGTTCGAATCTCATTTACTGAGAGCCTCATAGGAAGCAATTCCCTGGGGTTAATGGAGATGACTGGCCCAAATCCCCCATAAGGAAGGACTTGTGGTGACTTCTGGGGACCCATGGGCAGCCAGCCTCCAGCTGCTTAGACCTGCCTCACCCAAGGTCATGCCCTTCCTCAGGCACCCAAGTCCCACGACTGATCAGGCTGTGACAGAGACTCGGCCATCCTGACTCCGTGTGTGACAATTCTGGGAACTGCCTGTGTCGCAGCTCCGACTTCTGCTTCGGTCTGTCCTGATTCTTCATCCCCTCTCCCCTCCTGAACACGCAGCAGGAACCCACCTGCGCCAGCAATTCTGTCTTGGGAAGGTGGGGTGGGCAGAGACCAGAATCTCAAGGCAGGGAGGGGTGGAAGATCCACTATGACGTATTTACAAAGTGAAGAAGGCCTGTGGCGTTTCTAATTTGTAGTCGGCAAAGCTTCAAACAGCCTAGGAGGGCTCAGCTCCAAACCCACTAAGTAAAAAGGCCTATTCTACCCCAATGGCTGTGTAAATGGGGGCCAGTTGCTAAACCTCTCTGACCCTCAATTTCCCCAGCTGTGAAATGAGTGGATATTATCTAATCCAAATTTTTTTTTTTTTTTTTTTTTTTTTTTGTGGGTACCGGGGGGACGACCTCAGGACCTCGTGCGCCAGCAGGCGCCCGTGCCGCTGAGCGATATCACCGGCCCCTTTTTCGTATGTGGGTTTCGGGAGTCGAACTCGGGCCCATCGCGCTTGCCGGGCAGGCGCTTAAGCCGCTGAGCCATCTCACCGGCCCTATCTAATCCAAATTTTAAAAATTAGTTCAAAAAAGCCCCTTCATATATTTTAAGATGCTTTATAAACTACTATTCCTTTCTATTTTTGATTCTAGAGTTGCAATTAATGACCAGCTGCTGCCAACTCAGACTTTCAAGAGAAGGCGATACCAGTCCCTGGTAGGTCTGCTCTTCTTCCCTGTTTTTCTCAACTCCACGGCATGAAGCTGAGATACAAGGATGTGTTTTGTAAGAAGTGCTGTTGTAGGGGCCGGTGAGATGGCTCAGCGGCGTAAGCGCCTGCCTGGCAAGCGCGAGGGCCCGAGTTCGACTCCCGGATCCCACATACGAAAAAGGGGCCGGTGATATCGCTCAGCGGCACGGGCGCCTGTTGGCGCGCGAGGTCCTGAGGTCGACCCCCCGGTACCCACAAAAAAAAAAAAAAAAAAAGAAGTGCTGTTGTATATATTGGAGAATTATGGTCCATGCTTTTAACTGAAAGACAAGTCAGTTAAACCCATCAAGTTACTTTTTATTTGTATGTAAGTGATTTTTACCCTTGTGAGGCTAGGATTCAATTCAAAAAGTAAAAAGTGTCCATGCTTGCCACAGGAAACCATGGTAAACTTGTGAGTGGGGGCACTTTATCAGAACCCCAGTGACCTGGAGGGACTGGCAACTGTGGGAAAGATCTTCCTGCCCTGCCATGACTCTCTTTGCTGGGAAATGACCCACCACAGCCTCAGAAAAGGGCTGGAACCTTCTCAGTTTGGGTCCTTCAACCCAAACTGGGCTCTCCTTGTCTATATCCTCATGGTTTTAAATGTTCTCTTATGGCACCATTCCAGCTAAATAACAATTATTTGGGCCTCTTCTACCCTACAGGGCTGTAAACTTACGCCACCTGCCCTCCTGCCATCCACCCTTGCCATCCATGAAAGAAGCAGGGCAGAAAAGACTTGGGCGAAGGTTTTTCTCTATCAGTAAAGGGAACGAGTGGGAAGGGGAAGAAAAGACCAAAGCTGGTTCTTCTCTTCTGCAGTCTCTGAAGGCCTTGTCCACTAGCGACATGTGCACATGACACTGCCCCGGGACCTGAGGAATGGGTAGAGATCTTGCCCCTGAAAACACCATCTGTGAGCAGTCCCAGCTGGCCTTGCCGGCCTTTACGCATCTGGGGGAGGAGGGATTGAGACCTGCTTTGACCTTAAGAGATGGATGAACCTTCAAAGACAAACAACAGTGTGGTGCCTATGAGTGAGGGCGCGGCACTGTGAGGCCTGTCTGTGGGCTGGAGGTGAGCTGGAGTCGGCAGGTCTGGGAGAAACAAGAAACCAGACAAAGACAGGCTGTGTCCTGTTGGGCCTGGGTGGTTTTTAATGGCAGTTTATAATAATTACAGCTCATGTTTATTAAGAAGTCACCCTGGGCCAGGCACCATGGACATCATCTCATTTAAGCTGTTCAACATCCTTGCAAGGTATGTACTGTTATCCCTCTTACAGAGGAGGGAAACTGAGGCAGAAGGAAGTTAAACTATCCACCTTGACTCACACAGCCAGTGAGTGACAGGATCAGGATCTGGTCACAGGTACTTCTACTTCAGAGCCAGCTCTTAGCCTCCGTACTGGTTCTCATTTGCCCCTCCAGTCATGTGTGTGCGTCCCCGGGAGCTAAGTCCTGATAATTCTGGGGTTCCTGGGCTGGCTGGAAGCCAGCTAGATTCAGAGGGAGGCTGGAGCAGAACTACAAAGTGGGTAAAGAAGAGGTCAGGGCGCTTCTTGTTATTCCAGCCCTCCTCCCACCCATCTGCTGCTGTCCACATGGCTCTGAGAAGTCGTTCATTTACGTTTCTTCATGGAGCCATCTAGGGGAAAGCTGCTGTCACCACTACCCACGCTGACGCCTACCTGCTTCTTGTTGCTTCACAGGTTCAAACACTGGAGCTGGAACAGCTGGTCCTGTATACAAATGACACTCCTGTTTGAATACTAGTTTACCATGTAAAAACAGCTGAACAAAATGCATGGTGTGGATCCTGTTTGAACTGTGCTTCAAACAAACCATGAAAGACTATTCATAAGACCTGTGCCTGGACTTGGACTGGACCTTTGGTGATACGAAATAATTCTCGTTAATTTCTCCCAGGCGTGCTAATGGCATCGTGGTTATGTTTAGAAGAGTTCTTACAATTCAGAGATATATGCTGCAATTCAAATGTATTCACAGGTTTTTGAGCCAATGAAGGTAGTGAGAAGAGTGAGGAAAGGATCAAAGCTCAGTTTTTCTGGCTAAGTCTCTTCAAAGAGTGGGCACAAGGACCACCAGAAAAGACATCTGATGTTTCTTTCCCAATAATAGGGAGGGGCTGGGAATGTGGCTCTGTGGTAAAACACTTGCCTAGTAGCAAGAGGCCCTGGGTTACACCCCCAGCACTGGAAAAGGAAACGAAACAAAACAAAACAAAAACAGAGGCGGGGTGTGTGTGTGACAGACAGTGAAGACCAGCCACAAAGGACTGGAGCTGTCAAAGATGGGTGATGGGGACAAGGATTATCTCAGTATCTATTCTCTCCACTTTTGAAATTTTCATGATAAAATGCGAGATAAACTAAACTCACATCTGAAGGCCCCAGAGCGGAGGTAGGGAGACGGTAAAAACTTGGCAGACATCATCCAGGTGGCGGAAGCTAAGCTACTTCACCAGGAGAGGCCAGGTACGAAAATCATGATGTCTCCAAACAAAAGCCTCCACACCTGACAGGAGCTCCAACCCACAGCCTCTAATTTTAAATGAGGCTGCCTCTCATGCAAATAACCCCTCCTGCATGTTCCAGGCTGGGGGTGGGGATTCACTCATCATCTCCTTTAATGTTTGTTTACCCCAGCAGGCCAGACAGGCCTGCTGCTCCACAAAATGTGGGATGCCTTTATAGTTTCTTTATTATAGAAAATTTCAAACACATACAGAATAACACACACAGTCAATGCTCCATGTCCCTATCACCCAGTTTCAATAATTATTTAACTTTTCTCCCCCCATACTTGGAATTGAACCCAGGCCATTCACACTGAGCAACGTCCCCAGCCCTTTTAAATTTTGAGACAGGGTCACCTTAAGTGACTAAGTTGCCTGGACTGGGCTTGAACCTGTGATCCTCCTGCCTCAGTCTTCCAGAGTGCTGAGGCTGCAGGCATGCGCCATCATACTTGGCCTATCCAACATTCTTAGACCATCAATAAGGCCACCCCTTCCTATTCAATTATTCTTTCAAAGTTTTGGGGTAGCACTTCCACACGCACAGATGCAGAAACCTTAGTTGTACAATTTGGCCAACAGATGTATCCATGCAACTCATGCTCCACCCACAATACAGAACACTTCAGAAAATTCTCTCCTGTGCTGATATTTTTACCTTGGCTTTGCCTCTTTTAGAACTTAAAGATGAGTTTTAAACTACATTTATTTGCAAGACAGTTCTGTATTCATTATTGATACTTTTTCTTTGCAAGCTAGTTCCCCATGTCCCAACACCATCCAGAGACATGTTCTTCGGAACAGTGAGGACATAATAAAAAGAGCTAGAAAAATTAGGCTTCACCTTTAAAACATTTGGTATGCCCTGACCTTGTTACCAAGCAAGTCCCTGTGGACCAGTCCTTTAGGCAATCTGGGCTTTAAACTGACAGAAGGGTTTTAACCAAGTAGCCCTCAAGCCTAGGATGACACAACGACCTGGGGGATAGAGGCTGTGATTCAGTAAGTCTGGGTAGGTTGCAATCCGTGGTTTAGCAAGCATCCCAGGTGACTGCTGCAGTCACTGGCTGCCCTGGAGAAGCTCTGAATACAGGCTGAGAATTCCTTCCTGCATCGGGCTTCAAGGGAGCCTAGCTTCCATCTACCTCTGAGGTTCGGCCTCTGTGACGTCTTATCTCAGCACAAGCAGCCTCAGTTCATCTAACCAGTCCCAGTTTGATTTCTCATTGGAGAGGGAAGGGTTCCTTTTAAACCCCAGCAGGTCCCTGAATGACTGGGCAGTCACTGGCAACTTCCTGCAGAGGATACAGGTTTCCTGGAGATCTGACCTGGAGCTAAGCAGTAACAGCAGATCACACATGGGGCACCTATTAATACACCAGCACCATACCAGCCCTTTAACATGACGTCTTTCTGTTCTCACAAGAATGCTCCAAAAAGGATGTCAATTTCCTCCTTCAGCCAATTTGGGAACCAAGGTTCAGAGGCTGCCCCAGAGGAGATGGGTTCAGACCGTTAATTTTACATGTCACTGTAATCACCCTCTAGTAGCAAGTTACTCTACTGAACACTGGCCCACGTGTTGTTGTTGAAGCCATTTGTAGATGTGGTTAACACCTGTAATCAAGCTTTGCGTACTTTTGAGAATTTGGGTGGGAAGGCACAGTGGTGCAAGTTTGAAATCTCAGCTACTTTGAAGGGTGAAGCAAGAGGATTGGGGGCGTTAAAGCCAGCCTGGGGAATTTAATGAGACCCTAGGTTCAAGCCCCACCCTCCAATCTGGGTGCATCTTATCCAATCAGTTGCAAGGATTTAAAAGCAAACCTGAGATTTCCCCAAGAAAATATTCTATCATAAGCCTGCAGCCCCAGCTCCTGCAGACCCCCAGGGTTTCTGGCTGACCTACAGAGTGTGCACTGTCAGCTTCTACAACTATGTCTGCCAATTCCTTGAGAAAAATCTGTGTGTGCACATATCTACTTATTCTACTCACTCTTTTTCTGGAGAAGCCCTACTGATACAGATGGGAACCCAGTTTCTGACAACTTCAAAAATCCATGTTTGCTCCAAGCCATGACCATACTCTGCCAACCATCACCTGCGACTTGACCAGGAATGTGGTCAGCAAGATTTGGCGTCCAGAAATGTATGTGAGTATTAACACTGATGTTCAGCAACTGGGTTTTGAGAATGAACTATTCCTATCCCAAGGCTACTACACGCTTTTCAGTTTGAAGTTTTGCAGTGAGTGGGGGAGACTGGCTTACTCGGCTTAAGAACGGTGTAGCTGGTCTATCCCAGCAAGCGTAAGGTTCCTAATGTGCTCTATGACTTTAAACAATCCCATGTTTCACCACCTGATTTGGTATAATGCCAACCTGAAAGTCTCATCTCCACTGCCCCTATCCACTCAAGTCACTGGCGTTAAATGGTCAGGATTTTAGATCTGACCTACTTTCTAGGTGGGACTCTGGCCTTGAAGGGACACAGACACCCTCAGGGTCATGGGATCCTTGCAGTGCTGCAAAGCAGCTATAGAGTGATAGATGATAGTGCTCAGCAGCTGCCGGAGGCACTGCCCTCTTATCCTAGCCCTGTCCTCTGGTGTAATTGCAGCTTGAAACTGAAACCCAGTTTCCACCTCAAGTCGCTGCAGTTCCAAGAGGAGGGTGCCAAGTCCTACAGAAGAAAGGTTAGAGGGTGCAACAGGGCTCAGGAAAGAAGAGGAAATGTTCTGTTGATGTACTGATAATTGAGCCAGTCCGAGAATTTACTGGTGACAGACATTTTTTTTTTTTTTTGTGGGTACCGGGGGTCAACCTCAGGACCTTGAGCGCCAACAGGCACCCGTGCCGCTGAGCGATATCACCGGCCCCTTTTTCGTATGTGGGTTCCGGGAGTCGAACTCGGGCTCTCGCGCTTGCTGGGCAGGCGCTTAAGCCGCTGAGCCATCTCACCGATGACAGACTTGAGAAGAATGAAGGGAGGGCATTCTAGGCAAAGGTAACAGAGTAAGAGGGGGTGTGAGCTTGGTTGGGGAAAAGGGAAGGGAGAAAAGTTTTAGCTGGAAAGTAGGCTATAGGCAGAGGATCAGTGGGACTGAACTCAACAAAAGCAGGTGGGGATGGGGCACAATGTCCACTTGGGGAGCCTTGAAAGACAAAAATACACAATTGGTCAGTTAGGGGGAGCTAGTGGAGGCTCCCCAAACACAAATGGAGAGATGCACCAAAATATGAGGTTACTGCAGAGCCCCAGCTGAATTATTAACAGTAGCTAATGTTGAAAGCCTACTATGTATCAAGCCTATGTACCAACTTGGCTTACACTATCTCATTTAATCCTTCAGCAGCTCCCTCTTACCAACCCCTTTTACAGGTAAGGGAACCAACGCTCAGAGAGGTAAGACGTGTGCTGCAGATCACATGACCAGTCAGCGCTAGAGCTGTGAACACCCAGGGGCCACGACACACGGCCAGCACACTTGGCACCTGCCTTTCAGTCAGGCCTGGGCCTTGCATGTCAGCTTCCCCACTGTCTGAGCTCAGAAGCAGGGGGGACAGAAAAGAAGCAAATTATTCAAGAGACTCTACAAGAGGATTTCTTCATAATCTACCAATTGAAGTGAAGAACTGATTGGAAAAAAGACAGTTTGAACTAAGGTTCCCAGGTTTGCACATCAAGACAGCAACATCCCAAGTTTCCTCATGAGTATATACCGTGTCCTGCTGCCAGTGGTCCTACACAGAGACCAACTGCTCCTGGAAACTGCTGACTTTGCTTTTAGTGGGTGGAGCCTAAGCAAGCTGAACACCCGAAGAGGTAACAGAAGGATGATGGCATTACGGGCTGAACTGTGTCCCTCAAGAACTCATATGTTGGCTGGGCGTGGTGGCACACACCTGTAATTCCAGCACTTGGAAGGCTGAGGCAGGAAGATCGCTGCAAGTTTGAGGCCAGCCTGGACTACATGGCAAGACCTTGTCTCAAAAAACCAAAAAACCAAAACACAAAACTCATATGTTGAAGTCCTAACTCCAAATCTTTTTTGGAACCTGGGTCACTAATTAGGTAAGTTAAGGGAGCAGGATGAGCCCTTATCCAGCATGACTGATGTTTTTACAAGGAACACAGACAGCATATGGGGAGGCTGTCATGTGAAGCTGAAGGCAGGCACTGGGTTGACACAGCAGAAGCCGAAGACTGCGGGAAAAGACTGATGGCAAACTACCAACAATCAGGAGACCGTTATGAACACATTCTCCCCCACAGTCCTTGAAGGAATCAAGCCTGCAGACACCTTGATCTTGGATTTCTTGCCCCACTGCTCAACTGTGAGACGGTAAATTTCTGTTTAAGCCCCCTGATCTGTGGCATTTTATAACAGCAGCCTGGCACACCAACAGTGACCTATGCCATCTTTTCCCGTATGAACACTGTAAGTACATCTTTACAATGTCCTTTCATAAACAAATTGAAAGCCCTACTGTGAAACTCTGCTATTCTGTAATGTTTGTAATTAGAAGACTATTTTTGTATTAAAACTGACTTAAAAACAGGCAAGTCATCTCTGAATTTGGAGAGAAAAAAGTCATCTCTGTCCAACTGCCCAGGCATTAGAAATTATCTTTGATTTTAACTTTCTTTCTTTCTTTGTTTTGGTACTGGGATTCAAACTCAGGACCTCACGTTTGCCAGGCAGGCACTGTGCTGCTAAACTATATCCCTGGCCATTTTTAAAAAAAATACGCTTTATTTTTTTTTTTCTTTGATTTTAAAACAAAAATAAAATTTTACTTTTAACAGTCAAGGGGGACCAGGGTGTAGCTCAGTGGCAGACCTCTTGCCTAGCATGTGCAAGGCCCTGGGCTCAGTCTTCGCACTGGAAAAAACAAAACCTGCAACCTTCTAGTGTGGGCCAACTTCCCAAAACAAGTATCATCATATAATATTTACATGCGCTAATAAAATGAAATAAAAGAAAAACCATCCAAAGACCTTCTTTCTTTTCCCTTTACTCTTAGAATTAAACATTGAAGCCAGGTGTGGTGGTACAAACCTGCATAGCGTTGCGGGAGGCCAACGCAGAGATCCAGGTTGGAGCCCAGCTTGGGCAACTTGGTGACTTAGTGAAGCTCTGCATCAAAATAAACAAACAAAAAAGGCTGCAGAGCTCAGTTGAAAGGCCCTAGGTTCAATCCCCAGTACCACAAAAATAACTAAGTAAAAGTTAAATATTTACTGTATCAGATTCTTTCTGTGACCTGAAGAAACAAGCACAACAGGCAGGAAATCAAGAGGTCTTATGGGACCTCTCACCCAGCAGAGAGTCAATGTCATTGGGCATGAAACCACATCAAGATGACCACAAACCCTCTCAGTTTCAAAGTGGCAATGGCTCTGAAAACTGATGCTGGCTCCAGGCAGCCACCCATCCTCAAATATGTTCACACATCCACTCTACAAAACTGTTCATTTCTTGGTTTAACCCATGCATTACTTTGAAGGACAGGTGCTTTGTGGGTTTGAAGTGAATGGCTGTGATTGTGAAAGAAAGCTTGCCACCCTGGGAAATTCCAGAGTCTCTTTCAGATAATGTTTAGCTCCATTAATAAGTAAAACCAAAGCAGCACTTCTTTTGATACTTGGAAAATCCCCTACTCCAAAATATTTCAGCACATGCACAAAAATAATACACTCAAACTAGAATCTCTTATAACGTAAATGTAAGCCACTGGAATTATCTATTTTAAAAAAAACTACCATCTGTGATGTTCCTACAGGGCAACACACTCCCTCTCTTCCAAGTTAACGATAGCTAACATTTATTAAGCACTTATGACATGCACAGTGCTAAGCCATTTCTATCGAATGAATGTTTAACTTTATAAGGCCGGCAGCTTTGTTATTCCCATTGTGCAGGTGAGAAGAATGAAGCACAGAAAAGTTAAGAAACTCATTCGCGGTCACAGAGCTGTGAGTGGATGAACTGGGATCCAATACTCCTACACACCCCAACCCTTATTAACTACCAACGACTCCAAGACGGACCTGCAAACAGGCTACAAAGGAGTAAAGTGAATGGGGCCAGGTGAAGGGTTGAGAATGGAGCACAAAGGAAGAAAGTCATCATAATCCAGGCACTGTGCTGGCACTTGACAACGCTTTCCCCATTTAATCAGTACAACATCCTCCAAGGTAAACATCACTCTCCCACCTGACACAGGAGAGAGGGAGGCTTGGAGTGGTCCCAATAATCCACGGGAGGGAGCGCTAATACGTGACTGACCCAGGCCTCTCTAATTTCAAAGTCTACTCACCCTCAAGTCATGGTCTTCTTTATAAGAATATACAATCTGCTCTTCAAAAATCAATCCAGCAGGGCCGGTGAGATGGCTCAGCGGCTTAAGCGCCTGCCCGGCAAGCGCGAGGGCCCGAGTTTGACTCCCGGAACCCACATATGAAAAAGGGGCCGGTGATATCGCTCAGCGGCACGGGTGCCTGCTGGCGCGCGAGGTCCTGAGGTCGACCCCCCTGGTACCCACAACAACAACAAAAAAAAAAAAAAAAAAAATCAATCCAGCATCCGAACAGTTGTCCTGAGGCCAGGAGACTGAGTGGTAAGTGCAAGTTGCTTAATTAATGTGCTAGTCTGAGAGGTAGGATCTGGTCCCACTTCTGGCATTTAATAATACTCGCCTTTCGCCAAGTCCCCTAACCTTGCTGGGCTTCTACATATTTCCCTCAAGTACAAATTGGATATAAAGATGCCTGCTTTTTGTCTCTCACAAGGTTGATGTAAATAAAAGACATCACCAACAAAGGGGAATGAGCTGTGAAAATTCTAAGGTGCTCCACAGCTGATTACTACCAACCTGAACAGAACCAAGCTATCCCAGTAGGTGCATGTGCCTGCCCCACCTGGGGAGCACCACCAGAATGGCCCTGTCTCCTCCAGGAAAGCCTGACCAGGCCCAGCAGGCCCCCAGAGCATTCTCCAAGGCCACCTTGCCAGCCCAAATAGGTATCAACCAGATGATGCTAGGAATCCTCAGGGCAAACAGCCTTGCTCCCCGCTCCAGCTCCCTGTACACTTTTCCGGCGGGATGGCATTCAGCAGGGTGCCACCTGGCTACAGCATCCAGCACTGTGTTTCAACCTTGTTAAGTTACAGAACTGAGCAAGCGCAAGGTCCTGAGTTTGATTTCCCGTTCCAAAAAAAAAAGTTGCAGAACTGAGGAAATATCAGGGCAGCAGGTAGCTAGCATCAGGTGAGAGAGGCCCACTGGGTCCTGCTTGGGGGAAAGTGAGCAAAGGTGGGGGTCGGGCATTCCACCCAAACAAGCACTAACCCCAGCCCCTTCAGTTCCAGTCCCCAGGAAGGGGAAAGGATCAGCATAACAGTGAATCACCCATCACTTCACACAATAACCCCTCCAGGAAAGGGTGGAGAAGCCAGTCTGGCAACTGCCTACACAAACAGGGCAATTCTGATTTGGAAGAGCTGCAAACAAGCCAGTTTAGCCCCAATTCCCATTTTGCATAAGACTGCACTTCACAAAAACAAAAACAACAGCTAAGGAACACCTGTTGATCCACACCAGTTGTTTGAGCCAAGGAGGAATTTTATAAGCTCCTGGGACCAGAACTCTGGATACAGTAGTCTTGGAGGCATCAGATACTTGAATCCCCAGATCTTGGTGAACTCGGTTGCAAAAAAGGCTGCGACCCAACATCCCTTGCACCTAGCAGTGCTTCCTCCTGGAACTCGGGGAACCCCGTATTAGCATACAGAAAACAGGTACCCTTTCGGTTGCCTGTGGCAAAGTTACCTTGGTTTAAAGAAGTGAAACCTCTTCTGCGGCTGGCCCTGAAGTGGACACTATAACCGGCAAGACAAAATGGAACTTTAATAATTATAAGCTTTCAGGGCTGGAGATTTAGCTAGGTGGTAGAGCACATTCCTAGCACACAGGCGGTCCTGGGTTCAGTCTCCAGTACTGGGGCAAAAAAGGGATTCTTCTTTAGAGACAAGCAGCTTCTCCAAACTTCTTCAGTCCTAAGGTGTGTGCAAACCACTCCCCACCCCTCCAGTCCTCAGCCCAGATGAACGGACAGAATTCGCAAATACTACTGATCAGGGCGCTGTTTCGTTTCCACATGGAAGGGAGGGAGAGGAAAAGGGCCGGGAGGGATGAAACAAACCTAGAGTTGTCTATTGTCTCATCCTAGTGCCTCTCCACCCCATTCCTCACTATGAAAGACCCACACACACCTGGACATAGTGAGACGATGATTTGTGGTGAAATGAGGCCTTTCCATTTCCGAGATAGCTTTGAATATTTTCTTTTCTACCAAACCTCCCGTTTTTTTAGGGGAGGGCGGCTGGTAGCATGGCCACGGTTTTTTTTTTTTTTTTTTGTGGGTACCGGGGGTCGACCTCAGGACCTCGCGCGCCAGCAGGCGCCCGTGCCGCTGAGCGATATCGCCGGCCCCTTTTTCGTACCCCTTTTTGTATGTGGGTTCCGGGAGTCGAACTCAGGACCTCACGCTTGCCAGGCAGGCGCTTACGCCGCTGAGCCATCTCACCGGCCCAGGCCAGGGCTTTTTACTTCAGAAAAGCAGCACAAACGGACTACAACTGGGTTACACTCCGGGCGAAGGCTTTCGGCTGAGAGACTAAGGGGCACGTGCCTCCTCTAAGAGGCCAAGGTCCCCTCCGTTCCTCCAGCACGACACAGGTTCCAGGAAAAGACATCTGAGTACAGCGAGGTAAGGTACTAAGACAGCGGGCAAGAAAAGTAACACCATCCCTGTGCCACCCCAACCATTCCTGTCAGCCACCAAATACAATGTGAAAAGGTTTTCTACACTCAAACGGATGCATTCATCTGTTTCTCATAAACCTAAAAAAGCTGGACGTAGTGGTTTACAGCTAACTACTCAGAAGGCTGAGGCAGGAGGATCGCATATTCGAGCCCTGCCGGGGCAACTTAGTGAGTCACTGTCTCGAAATAAATGAATGAATGAATGAATGAATGAATAAAATAAATAAATAAATAAATAAATAAATAAATGGGGTCGGAGATGCAGCTCAGTGTTACAGCGACCCTGGGTTCCATCCCCAGTACCGAAAAAAGCTCCCCCGCCTCCGCAAGCCTAAAAACCCTAGTGACAGCACTAACATCCTTCATTCAGCTTCACAAAAAGGAGGCGCGATGGCCCTTCAGCTTCTCAGGGGCTGAGGATGCAGGAGGGCGCCAGTGTGCCCTCCCCGGCCTCCGAGGGCAGCTACGCCCTACACGCGCGCATCCACGCTCTGGTTACCTGGCTCGCGCGTCCGCCGGCAACCCGCACCTGTACCGCGGGCTCCGCAGCTGCCGTCTCCTCCTCCTCTGCAGCCAAAGGACTACTGCGCGCCGCCCGAGGCTCCCCGCCGCCTCCGGGCGCTGCCTGGCTGCCGCCGTCCACACCAGCGCCGACCCCCGCGGCGGACGAGGCAGCGGCGCCCAGCAGTCCGTGGGTCCGGTCCGCGTCCCCGTCCGCCACGCTGTGCACCAGCCACGCGTCCACCCGGGTGCGCGGGATGAAGGGGACCCCGAGTGCGCGCACCTCCCGGAGCAGGTGGCCCTCGAGCGGCGCCGCGGGGTCCAGCTCCCGGGCCTTGGGGTGCAGGGGGCCGGCGCACCCCCACCTGCCCGAGGAGGAGAAGGGGCTGAGCGAGTGGGCGGGGCAGGCCGGGCCGCCCGGGGACAGCAGCTCGTCCCGGAGCAGGGCGGGCGGCGGCAGCAGGTAGAGGTCCACGTCCAGGTCTACCCGGAGCCCGGCCAAGCTCAGCAGGATGGTGAGGTGCAGGAGGCCGCCGCCGGCCGCCCCCCACGGCTTCAGCAGCTTCATCTCCCGCCGAGCGCCGGGGCCGCCGCTGCCGAGCCCGCGGGTCCCAGCGCTGCTCCCGCCGCAGTGGCGCGTTTGGGCCCCGCGCGCCGCCGGCACCTGAGAGGCGGGGAAGCGGAACGGTGCGCCCCGGCGTGCAGCGGTCGCTGCCGACTCCCCGAGCCGGGCACAAAGGCACTCCCCGGCAGCGGGCTGCGAGCCTGGCGCGGTGGGCGTTCTGGTGAGGCGGAGGAGGAGCCACCTGCACGCCGAGCCAGCCAGCCCGGGCGCCCCGCATGCCCTCAGCGCGAACAGGCCCCGCCCACTGCCACGCCCCCGATCCGCCCCCAAACCTGCAGGGGGAGGGGCCGCGCGGGGCGGGGCTCCGGGCCTCTTTATGCTGGGAACACAAAGCTTTCTGGGAGCAGAAGTTCTTCTGGAGATTTAGGGACCCCTGGCCACCGCGTGACGCTGACCTTGGCCAGCCTAGCTAAAAGCTGGGGGTGGGAGAGATGGGGCGGGAGTAGGTGGGTGGGAAATGAAAGGGCGTGTACAGTAGGGGGAAGTCGGTGGGCAGCTTCGAGGCCCTGGTGGCTTGCGAAGGCTTTCGCCCACGGGAGGACTCTTGGCTGGCACAGTAGTAAGTTAGGAGTAGGCTTGGGAGCCTGGCCCCTGTATTCAGATCCCAGCCTACCACCAGCCAGTTGTGTGATCCTGTGTGAGTTATTTCAGTTCCCTTATCTATAAAATGGGATAATAACATCTGTCAAGTAGGCATGTGGTGAGATCAGATGAAACATACATAAAATCCAGAATTTGACATATAAATTCCAAGCTGCCATTGGGATTGAACAATATTATTCACACACGCGCCCACACCCACGCCCACGCCCAGCCTCAGACTCATCACCGCTCCCTAGGCATGCTCTGCAGGTTGCTAGACCGTCCCTTGTTGCAGCCTTTGCTCCTTAAGGGAGGGTTCAGAGCACCAGCTTTACAGGCACATGGATGTGTGCAAATCCAGCCTTCCCTGTTTCCTAGGCTGGACCTTGGACAAATTGCTTACTCTTTCTGTGCCTCAGTTTCCTCAGTATAAAATGAGACTAGCACCTCCTCAATAGACCTTTTGTGAGCTGCAGATGAGATAACGTGTGTAAACCACCAACCCCAGCACTGGGTAGATAGGAAGTACTGTCAGTTACCCGTTGTTTTTATTTCCCATCTTCCAAGGCTTAGCCCCAAAGCTACATCTTCTGAATTATCATTGGCTAGAATTAATCTCTCCCCATCTGTTCTTCCACAGTGCTTCCTGCATCTGCCAACATCTCAATCCTCTGTCCACTCTATTTTGTATTTTACAGTAGCTGAGGATTGGTCTAATTTGTCCATCGTGAATTCTTCAGGGCAAGAAACCTACTTGGTTCACTTCTGTGCCTGCACAGTACCCAGCACCAGGTCTTGAAATGTAACTTTCAAGATTCTGGAAGTTACCATTACAAGAAGGGACTGCCTCTGCCTCTCGCTCAGTTTATAGCACTTCCTCTAACTGTTTACCTACTAACTGTTAACCTACTAACTGTTAACCTACTAACTGCTGATGCTGTGCTGAAGGCCGTGAAGGGTATGGAGTGGGAGTACTTTTGCTCAGCAAGTTTATGGTTTATTAAGGAGAACAGTATAAATTTGTGACAACGTACGAACAGGAAAAAGGATATGCTCAAATGCCAATATATTGACATGTAAAAGACTTCAGGGTTTATAGAGGAAGTGCTATAAACTGAGCGAGAGGCAGAGGCAGTCCCTTCTTGTAATGGTAACTTCCAGAATCTTGTGCACAGTTAATGCTCAAAAAAATGTCCCTTTTTCAGTTGAATTGAGGAGGTTACACTTGAGATGTGTTTTGGGAAATCTGAGTAGACTAGGAACAGGAAGAGCATTCAAGCTTCCCACCTTCTATTTATTTTTTTTTTCTTTTGAGACAGGGTTTTGCTATGCAGTTCTGGCTGGTCTTGAACTCGCAGCAATCCTCCTGCCTCGACCTCCTGAGTGCTGGGATTACAGCCACCATGCCCGGCTCTCACATATTTAAGGTATGCATTTATAATATCTATCACACTGTTCCCTTCAAAAGTGCCTTGCCTCTGTCACTTATGTACTGGTGGAAAGGACAGCACATAAAAGACTACAGTAAAATATTAAAAACTGCAGATCATAATTAATCCTACATGCCTTTGATCTTAATCATAACAAAAGGCCCCATTTCTAGGCATGTATATAGAATGGAGTGAGATTAGAAGGAAAGATTTCTATTTAGATTTATTTCTAAAAGTCCTTCACCAAGGAATAGCTGAGTGAAATGTACAAACCACTGTTTCGTAAAAGCTTCAAAAAGTCATCCGTATTTATAAAATACTTACATTGGTGCTACTCAATGAATGATCTGAAATTGATACCAGTCTGCAAACTTTCTGATCCAGATGGTGTAGCTGTCCCTTGTTATCTGCAGGGTGTTTCAGGCCTCTCCTTGGATGCGAAAACCTGCAGATGCTTAAGTCCCTTCTATAAAATGGAGTACTATCTGCACATAACCTGTGTACATTCTCCCATATACATTAAATCATCTCAAGATTACTTATACCCAGTACAATGTCAGTGCTATCTAAATAGTTGTTATGCCCTATTATTTAGGTACTAATGACAAGAAAAAAAGTATGCACAAATTCATACAGACTCAATTTCTGTCAAATACTTTCAATCCACACTTGGTTGAATCCACAAATGCAGATACGGAAGGCTGACTATAATAAAATTGAAAATGTTTAGAAATTTTTGTAACAATTTGACATTGTTGTGAGATCCAATGTGTGATCCATGGATTTGTTTTTTATACTTTTATTTTCTAGAAATGAACTTCTATTTTGTAAATGTACTGACCTACAATGAATTGGGAATTAAAGAATACAGTCGGTTCTTTCCCAGCGTTAATATGAGAAGCAGTGTCTTAAACAGCATTGCTGTGAGGTTGACAGCTTCTAAGCTGATTTCAGTGATTCCCTTCCCTTAGATGTGGGCTGGCCCTGGTGATTTGCTTGTAACAAACAGAATATTGCAAAATGATGGGCTATCATTTCCACAACTAGGTCACGAGAAGGCAGAGTAGTTTCTGTCTTGCTCACCTCTTTGTATTCTCGCTCACATCCTCTCGGAGGCCTGGCTCTGAAAGGAGGTTGTTGTGTTGTGAGTAGCCTACGTAGAAGCTCACATGACAAGGCCCTGGAGTCTCTGGCCAACAGCCAGTGTGCAGCTGAGGCCGTCAACAGCCACGTGAGTGAGCTGGTCTCGCTGGAGACTTGAGATGACTGTATCCCTAGCCTGCTCCCTCAGCACAGCCTCACGGAAGACCCTGCACCAAAGGCTGTTCCTGTACTGCACACAAATTTCTGACCCGGAAATGAATCTAAGACAACAAATGTTGTTTCAAGTCACTACGTTTTGTGGTAGTTTGTTACACGGTTGTAGATATCTAATATACCCTGCGAGAGAGGTGGTCGATCAAATGGAAGGAAAAATTTAAAATTATGCTGCACAGTTAACAATAAGTTCAATGAGTAATTTGTAACTATGAAGTAACATTGTATTAGTATATTCTTAGATGCAATCATCTGGTTTAATCATCTCAATATAAAATCATAACTTGGCATGAAAGGTAGTCGTTACTAAGATGTAACCAACTCTAGCTGGTATGAAATGAGCACACCATGTTCACTTTTTGAAAACCATCTAATAGGAAACTTTTGTCCTCTCTTTATACTCTCACCCAACACTTCTGACAACAAATGTATAGAACTTCCACACTAAGCAATTAAATTCTCTGGAGATACCAACTGGGTATTCTACAATTTAATTCAATTCTGACGCTATTTACCTAGAGTCAGTATCGCACCCACAGGGTAACACTCAGTTCAATAAGATCAGATGTCAATCTTATAGGTACACCTCCCAAACTTCTGACTGGTGGGCTAAAATTGGGGATTCCAACCACCCTGTCCTTGGGTCCTGTAATTTGTTAGAATGGCTCAGGGAAAACTCAGGAAAACATTTACTTGTGTTAAATATTTATTATATTATAATAGAATAATTTATTATATTAGTTTATTATAAAGGATACAATAAGTGGAAGAGATGCAAAGTGTGGAGGAGGGGTGGAACTTCCACACCCTCTTCTGGGTCAGCACCCTCCCAGCACCCCCACAAGTGTAGCAGGCTGCATAAAAAACAGGCTGCACTGTGTAGGTATGACTACCTCTTTAGGCACTGGTGATTAAATTCAACCTCTAGCCTCCTTCCCTCTCCAGAATTTGGGGGCAGAGGGGACCAGGATAGGGCTGAAAGTTCCAGCTCTCTAATCACATGGTTGGTTCTCTTAGCAATCACCTTCCCCATCCTTCCAGGGGGTCTGAAACTCATCTCATGAACATAAATACAGGTGTGATCAACGGGGGCTTGTTATGGATAACAAGATGCTCCTTGTGCCTTGATTATTCTTGTCATTCATCACTTAGGAAGTTATAAAGGTTTTTGGAATTCTGGCCAGGAGCCTGGGATGAAGATATATATGTTTGACCCCAGGGTCTTCACACTGAACTAATACCCCCAGCTCTTTTTTATTATTTTGAGACAGGGTCTTGCTAAATCACCGAGGTGCTCAGGCTGGGCTTGAACTTTTGATCCTCTTGCCTCAGCCTCTCAGACTGCTAGGATATTTCTTATTATATTATGATATCATAACATCTATCCAAAAACTAACAAGAAAACAGGTCAAAATCTTGGCACCCTTCTCTTAGAAAGTTTTCATTAGTATTAGCCAAAGGAATTTTAAATTTGCAATAGAAATGCCAGGATTAAACCAAATAGCCTATTACAATCTGAGACATAAATTAGGATATAAGTTGTATTATCTAGGAGGAAGAGTTAGGTAAACTAGATTTTGAGGCATAGCCACTAGAATTTAAATGACTCTGCAGCTGTTGAGACATTTTGCCAAAGGCTTCTGCAAAAGAGAATAGGCATATGAATGACCTAATTTGTTTTCTTGGTGATGCTGAATCAGCTGATACTTAATGAGGAGGGAGAGTTTATGCTTTTCTCCTATTGATCCATAATCTTCTGAAATTTGACTTTAAATTTGCTTTGGACATTAGGATGATGTTGATTGCCATCTATGAGCTCACACATACCAACCACAATAGAAGCTCTAATGTCCGCAACCCCACTCAGTTCTGGGTCCTTTTCATGCATCATCCCACTTACTCCTCATAGTATTTTCCTTATTTATTTTGTTTAGATGAGGACCCTGGGGTTCAGGAATATGCCGACATGCCTGAAGACATACTCTCTGTAAATAGGGCAATCACAGTTCAAATCCACAATCTCTCCTCTGCCCATCGTACTCCACCTTTCTGCTGCACTGTTTGCCTTGTTTGTTCATTACTAATCCTCCTCCTTCTCCTGCAAAAGGATATGCTCTTCCTCAATCGAGTGTGTCCTTCCCACAGCTTCTGAAAGTGTAAAGTGTGAAGTCTGCCAACACCTTCTCTTGTCTGCAAAGTTTCGGGAGAAATGAAGTATTGGTTTTATCTCTCCATGTAACGCTCCTTTCTTGATCTTTTGCACAAAAACAGCTAACCCTATATTGAAGGCACCCTATCTAGTTGCTTGTCTCTGTGGTGATTCCTCCGGTTTTAATTCATGTTGATCCAAGTCAGCCTCGTTCACCATCAGTGACACATATTAAACACCCACTGATGGCAATCACTGTGACTTCCACTCACATTCTAATGGACACAACTTGGTTGCAAGACCGCAACTGACTGCTGGGGAGGGTGCAGGGGTCCTGACTGTGCCCGAGACTATGGTGAAAGCATAGATGGCTCTCTTTGCCATATGTAGTCAGCCCCTAACCCTTGATTTTGAACTGTATTCTATTCATTTAAAAACCACTTATTAAGCATCCATTGGATAGCTTGCTCTTTTGGACTGAAAATATTTTAGCCATTGCTAGCGAATGAACACACAAATGCAAACCTAGAGAGCCTTGTTCAAGGCACAGCAGCACTTTGTCCTGATTGTGCAGGTGTTTAGGAAATGCTGCTGGGGAAAATGATCAAATCAGGTGGTTCATATCCCAGGTGTAGTCCTAGTTTGACCCAAAAAGTCATTTAGAAAGGAAACTGTGGGGCCTCTCACTACACAGTAAGAACTTGACCTGTACAGGTTTCCGAGTTCCCTCCTCACCTTGAATGTCTCTGGTGGCCCTGGTGACAGTGAGGACTTGACATCAGATTGTGACAGACTCTAGTGTTCTTGCCTAACTCTGTGGCTTTCGGTTCGGAAAGCCCCTCCACACAGCGTTGGAGAAGACAGCAAAAGATAATACACTCTACCTCCATGTTAAAAAATCCAGAAGACACTTCTGTCTGGCTTTGGGATGTCTCTTCCTTCCTTAGTCAGTTGTACATCTGCCTAATGACTGTTTGAATGTCTAGTATTCATTGATTTGATCTGCGTGCCCCTACTTCACACTATTTGCTGGGAGAAAAGAAGCTTGTATGTAAGCTGGGTTGTGGGCAAAGTCACTGATTATTCATGAACTGGAAAGCCCAACCACTCATACCTGGGAATGAACGTGCTTACAGTTTGCGAAGGCCCAATGTATTTCTAGAAGAAACTTTAGCTTTGAGGCCAAGGACTCTGATCATTATGTAATAAATGGGTCTTTATTATCTGAACTGACCATCAGTTTAGTACCTGAATTCTCTCATTTGTTTAATAATCTCTCTTCAAGCGCATTTATATTTCTTGTTTCAGCATAATGTTCTCTTTACTACTTCATATCACTAAGCAATTCCTTTTCATCATCTTTGTTCTTGTTCGTTTTCTCTGATTCCTAGTTCTGTCTGTGCTGTGGAATCTCCATCTCATCTTAACTTAGCAGCAGCCTTCTGACTGGCTGACTACAAGAATGGACCAGAAAGCTGCATTTCTCAGCCAGCTAGGTGCACTTCTGATGTGTGATTTGCCCTGTTGTGATTCACAGGAACCTAAGTAAATGGATATTTTAAGTGTGATTGATGTGACTGCTTTGACAGCACTAACTCCATTTTGAGCACCTAACACGAGCTGAGCCGAGTGACTGGCCGATGTCACCTTGACAACTGTGTGCTGATACGCAGATAGGATAGCTGGACCTTTCTCTTCAAAGTTGACATCTGGAAGCTGAGATAATACACTTTCTGGGACTATAAATAGCAGTGCCTTCAGACTGCTATTTGAGACACATCTTGCTGTGCCTCTGCCCTGTTCAAGTATTCAGTCTGAAACAGCATCAGCTGCTGGAGCCTCTGCCCAAGTGAATGGTCTTTTGCTTCACTGCTGATGATTTGATGGCATTCTGGACCTGATCAAGTGTCACCTTGGAGAGACTCTTCTTCCAGACCATTTGGGCAATTTCTTCTGCAGACATATGGTGTTTGGTTTGTTACTAGCCCTCGTGCTGAATTGATTTTCTTTTACTTATTTTTGCCTACATTTTCATATATTCCTTTTGCTTATTTTTATCATTAAGCTATTGTGTACATTGTACACTAATTTTTTTCTTTTTTTATGTGGGTAACAGGAGTTGACCTCAGGACCTTGCGCTTGCCAATAGGCACTTGTGCTGCTGAGTGATATCACCGGCCCTTTTTTTCCTTTATGTGGGTACCGAGAGTCGAACTCAGGACCTCATGCTTGCCAGGCAGGCGCTTATGCCGCTGAGCCATCTCACCGGCCCGATTGTACACTAATTAATTCAAGAACTGTCTTTGTTGCACTTGGCTTGTCACTGGGTTAGAGAAGACCGAGTCTGGTCTTCTCGGAGGAGTTTAATCCTTGATGACAAATTGTCACCAGCTTTTGCGAACTGGATCACACTTGACAATCTAGCATGACAGTCCCCCTCCAATTTCTGTCCACCTTCTAAAAAGGCAAATACTAGTATTATAGGCAGCCAAATTAGGCAGAAGTTAGTAGGCAGCTAGAGAGGCACTGGGCCCGAGGTAGAGTCAGCATGACCAGGCCTTGTCAGATAAGCAGGAGCCTGAAGTCAAGAGTTAACAAGAACCAGATGGACAATTATGTACAGAGATGTAACAAGCGAGGTAACAAGCAAGGTGATCGATGACCACTAGGACAACTTCTGTTCCTACCTATTTGAAAACTTTTTTTCCCCCTCTCACTTGTTCTTTTAATGAACATTTAGGTAGGATAGAAGCCAAGGGGCACCTGCAGACATATACTTGCTATGTGCCTCAACTCCTCGTAGGTCCACTTCTAGTGTAAGTAAACTTGTTTTAGTCCTAAACGTTGACCTTAGTTTGACTCGGAGTGCTCTGAGCCCTGCTCATTTTTTGGTATAAAAACTCCTAGACAAATAGCCCCCATGGCAACCCACGTTTGAGTCCTTTCCTATTGGGAGGTATTTCTCTGTTCTTAATAAACAGCCCTCTTGTCTACATCTTTTGTCCTCAATTTCGTTCTTTGACTTAATGAGACATGGACCCAGGTTATGCTGTTACACTAGTCCTAGTTTTACTTTGTAGAATAAATATGTCTATGATATTATAGTGGCTTGAATAGTGTCCCCCCCAAATTCACATCACCTGAACCTCAGAATTACGATATTATTTGGAAAGAAGTTCTTTGCAACTGTTCAAGGAAAAGCTGTCTTCAAACTCAAGATCCTTCTCCCTGAGTGCTAGGATTACAGGCGTTCACCCCTACACTCAGCTTCAGAATTATATGATTTTTGGGGGGTGGATGTTTGTTTGTTTGTTTGGTCAAGGTCTTGCTATGTAGTTCAGGCTGGCCTTGAACTGACTGTGTAGGCCAGGCTGGCCTCAAACTTGCAGTCATCCTCCTGAGTGCTGGTATTACAGGCATGTACCACCATGACTGCCTGATTTCTATAAAAAAGGAGTAATTTGGTTTTGTGACAGATTGTTTTTGTAATTGCATTATAAAAATGCTTATAATGAGTCCATAGTCCATATAAACAAATACAACTCCATATTATTATATTTATAGGCTGCAAAGTATCCCAATGATTTGCTACTGATGTTTAGGTTATTATCAAATTTTCATTATTACAAACTACTCTGATAAATTCCTCTTGTACAAATTCTTGGCCACTATCTGATTATATGGTGCAAATTATCCAAAATTTCTAAGTCAAAGAATTTATACTAGCTAGGCAAGGTGGTACATACTTGTAATCCCAACACTGAGGGACATTGAGGCAGGAGGATCCCAAATGAGTCCTTGGGCAATTTAATAAGACCTAGTTTGAAAATAAAAAAGGGCTGAGATGTAGCTCAGTGGTAGAGAGTCCCTGGGTTCAATTCCCAGTGCCCAAAACAAAACAACCACTGAAAACTTTTGGGGAGAAATTTTGCCAATTGTTTTCCAGGAAGTACTGGAGCGACTCTGCTCAAAGCTATCTTGGAAATGGAAAGGCCTCATTTCACCACAAATCATCGTCTCACTATGTCCAGGTGTGTGTGGGTCTTTTATAGTGAGGAACGGGGTGGAGAGGTACTAGGATGAGACAATAGACAACTCTAGGTTTGTTTCATCCCTCCCGGCCCTTTTCCTCTCCCTCCTTTCGTGTGGAAAGGAAACAGTGCCCTGATCAGTAGTATTTGCGGATTCTGTCCATTCATCTGGGCTGGGGACTGGAGGGGTGGGGAGTGGTTTGCACACACTTTAAGACTGAAGAAGTTTGGAGAAGCTGCTTGTCTCTAAAGAAGAATCCCTTTTTTGCCCCAGTACTGGAGACTGAACCCAGGACCGCCTGTGTGATAGGAATGTGCTCTACCACCTAGTTAAATCTCCAGCCCTGAAAGCTTACAATTTTTAAAGTTCCATTTTGCCTTGCCAGTCATAATGTTCACTTCAAGGGGACTTTGCCCCAGGCAACTCTAAGGGTACCTGCTTTCTGTATGCTAATACGGGGTTTCCTGGGTTCCAGGAGGAAGCACTGCTAGGTGCAAGGGATGTTGGGTAGCAGCCTTTTTTGCAACCAAGTTCACCAAGATCTGGGGATTCAAGTATCTGATACTTCCCTTTCCAAGACTACTGTATACAGAGTCCTGGTCCCAGAAGCTTATAAAATTCCTCCTTGGCCCAAACAACTGATGTAGATCAACAAGTGTTCCTTGGCTGTTGTTTTTGTGAAGTTCAGTCTTATGCAAAATGGGAATTGGGGCTGAATTGGTTTGTTTGCAGCTTCTTAGTCATTTTTAAAAAAACAATATAGGGATTAAAACCTTGCTTTGAGGGCCAGTGAGATAGCTCAGCGGCACAAGCGCCTGTTTGGCAAGCGCAAGGTCCTGAGTTCGACCCCCGGTACCCACAAAAAAGAACAAAAAAAACAAAAACAAAAAACCCTTGCTTTGTGAGCTTCATTCATTCTGGAAACACACTTGTAATCCAAAGCACTTGTATATCAAAATGAATTTCCCCATAAGTAATAATGGAAACTAAGATGATTGATTTCACAATCCAAATATATTCATATAAAATAACTACAATACAGTAACAGAATACAAAATAATAACGATAATACAAAATATAAAGAAAAGTAAACAAATTAACTTTCACTTATCTTTGAAAACCTTTGCGGCTGGCATAAGGGAGACAAGAGAGAGGAGGGTTATTGTGTAGGACAACTTTCACTAATACTAACGGAATCACTGCTATCTACTGGCTCAATGGAATCTTTTTCTTTTCATGTAACTTTAACTAGGAACCTATCCAATGGTACTTTTGCCTCCTTTTGAGGATTTTTTTTGTGTGTGTGTGTGGGTACCGGGGGTCGACCTCAGGACCTCACATGCCAGCAAGCGCCCGTGCCACTGAGTGATATCACCGGCCTTTTTTTCCTATATGGGTACCGGGAGTCGAACTCAGGACCTCGCACTTGCTAGGCAGGCGCTTATGCTGCTGAGCCATCTCACCAGCCCACCTTTTGAGGATTTCATGGAAATGTGACATTGCATTGTTATTAAACAGATTCATTACTTGCATTGCTCCAGCCTTATTTGGGTGAAGCAAAATTTTCTACAATATTTTGCACTGTTTCCCACATTTTACACATCTCCCTAATCTCATTTGAAGTGAGGATTCCTCCGCCTTTTTCTCCTCCTCTGCAGAAGAGATCTCCTCCATAATCTCTTGCTGCTGGGAGATGATCACCCACAATCTTGCAATGGGGGGGGGATTGGCTCAGTTGTGATCATGTGACATTTGGCTTCCCATACTACTCACACTGCAAGACATCGCTCGCAATAGTAGAAATGTTTGCTCCTCTTGCGGAACACTCACAGAACAAGTTATTCACAATCCAACGTCTTACTGCATTACTTTTGGATTGTAGTAAATTTTCTGATTTTCTAGTAAAATTAATATAACCTTGCTGTCACTGACATCTATTTTAGTTAGGAAGGATCTTTTAAAAATGTTTTACAGGGGCTGGTGAGATGGCTCAGCGGCGTAAGCGCTTGCCTGGCAAGTGCGAGGGCCGGAGTTCGACTCCCGGAACCCACATAAGAAAAAAGGGCTGGTGATGTCACTCAGCAGCACAGGCGCCTGCTGGCGCGCGAGGTCCTGAGGTTGACCCCTGGTACCCACCAAAAAAAAAAGTTTTACATAGTAACATGAATTTTTTCAAGAGTATTTTTTCTATCTTTTCCTCTCTCCCTTTCTATTCCGCCCCATTTCTATTTCACAGTGCTTTGTGATCATAGTATCTCAGTATTATTTACTACATTGTGACTTTTTGTTGTTGTTGTTGTTTTGAGACAGGGTCTTGCTGTGTAGTTCAGGCTGGCCTTGAACTCATTGTGTAGTCCAGGTTGGTCTCAAACTCACAGCAATCCTCCTGCCTCAGCCTCCCAAATGCTGGGATTACAGGCATAAGCCACCACATCCAGCCTACACTGTGACTTTTACAAGCACCAGTTAACCAAGAACATTACTCTCATAGATGCGATGTCTTCTTATAATTCAGAGGTAAGTGTGTCTTCCCCATTCTGTTGAAGTATATCTTGTCAAACCTGCAGGATTGCCAAGATGCATTAGGAAGGAACAGGATCTGGATGTATTTTCTATAAAAGTGTCAATAATTGTTAAAACAAAGAGCTGGGAGCACCCCCAATGGAGCGTCATCTGTCCTTATCCTTGAGGACCTGCCAGGAAATCTTTTCGCAGCTGAGAAATGATTATTTGGCGCAGATGACACTGAACTTAAGCAGGGTGGTTTGCAAGTCTGAAACTGGCATATGTAGAGAGGTGATTTTTTAATGTGAAAACTGGAAGTATAGAAATGCATTTCTCTTTTGAAAGTATACATTTGGATTGTTTACTTTACCAAGTATTTCCTATGGGAAGTTTTTAATCAGGAGGATCACCCAGCTTATTTAAACATTCTAATCATTAACAAGTTATTTTCTTGGACAGGCGTTTGGAAAGTAAGCAATTGACAATGTGAGACACAGTTTGCTTCTCATAGTACCATGATTTCAACATGCTGCCTCTAAAGCTAATGAATTCATGATTTCCTTTAATTGCGTATGGAAACTCAGTTCTGTTGCAGTTTTAGGGTTGACACATAAACCCCAGCACATTAGACTGCAGTCCCCGGATCTCTGATGGTATCTCAGCTGGGTCACTAGTAGCCCTTCTTTTTGTGAGGTGATCATGTCCAACATGCTTCTGAGTGTGCTCAGTTATGCAACCTGAGTGTCAGAGAAGGGTCTTTGCCACTGGCGTTCCTTTGGAGAAAGCTCAGATTCCTTGGAACAGAAATCTGAATAATTCAAAACCTCACCTTGGGTAGGAATGAAATTCTTAAAATACACTTGACGGTGTATATTAGTCACTTTCCCATCACTGGCCCAAAATGCTCAACACTTACAACTTAAAGGAAGAGAGATTTATTTTGGTTCAGTTTTCATAGGATTCAGTCCATGGTTGATTGGCCCCAAGGCAAAAATGAAAGGAGTTAGGTCAGGCCCCCAGTGACTACCTCCAACCATGCTCTATCTCCTCACAACACATTTAGCTACAGAACTCATCAATGGGTGACTAGCAGGCCCATGATCCAATTATCTTCCAAATAGAGGAAGCTTTTGAGGGACATTTTACATCTAAACCACAACACAGTTTCAGAGCTCAATTCTCCTACAGTGGGATGTTTGCTATTCAGAATTTCTGAACCTTCTGTGTTTCATCCAGCTCTCTCCTGAAAATGATTAATTTAATAACCTCAAGCCATCTGTGGAGTCTGACTTTACAATATTCTTGTAACTCCAGTACACTCCATCTAACAATGTCATTCCTTCCAAATGTAATTCTGACAGAGATTGCCACCTCTTCTTTGGACTTGCATCTAATCTTACTCTTCTCAGGAAATGAACAGTCATCTCAGCCTCAATGAAGGCTCCAGGCCAGCTCCTCAGCTGTTCATCCCTCAGGATGGAATGAACAAGGACAGCATATCTGTTGTAGTGAGGGTTTACAAGGGAAAAGATCTGTGGGGAACCACTCAGACTGCCTCAAAGCCCAGGGGTGTCTATGGACACCTGAGGACGTGACCCCGTTTGTCTAGTGCAGGCACACAGTGGGATACAGTTATGTAACCATGACTCAGCACAGGTAAACACGCATGCACTGGTTATAGCACTACGTAAGAATGTAAATATGAGATAACAACCTGTATAAGAATTACATAATAAAGACTCAGGCGGCTCTTGTTTTGGCTCTTGTGCTCCTTCACTCCTGTGCTCTGCTCTGTTTCATGCTGCCTGCCGTTGTTGTTGATGTCTTGCACAGGTGTGTTCTTTAACCTTGGGACCTGACCTGAGAAACTCTCCCTTGGGCCCCCTGAGCGGGCCAACAAGATTTAATACAGGACACATAATTTATAGGATTTACTGTATAATATTTACCCAAAGATTCAAATGCAGAAGAGTGCAAGAGATCTGTCCATGCACTAGAGACCCAAAGAATCCAGCTAAGGGCCTGGATCCCATGGCAATGTCCTGCACGAGTCCATCTGGAGGCCTAGAGCCCATGACAATGTCTCGTGCAAGTCTGTACCAAGGATGTGCACTGGGAAGGCCCAAAGGCCAGTGGTGGAAGCTAGAAAGTCTGCGCCAGCGGGATGAAGGATCTGTGCCAGCAGGCTGAGGGATCTGCACTGGAGCCAGGAAGCAACGCTCAAGGTAAGGACCAGAGCTCCCCCAAAGAGAACTGCAGCCCTCCTCAGCGACAGCGAGGACCCGAGCTCCTCCAATGATGAGAACAGCTGAGTTCATATCAGGAAAACCAGCATGACAAGTTTCTCCAAGAGGATCAACAGCACACCATCTTCCCCTCCAGTTCTCTTATTATGCTGTTGGCAACAACCCCCAGGTGGGCCCTCCACACTCAGCACTAGGTTGATTCAGTTCAGCTGGGTGCTACAAGTTGACCATTAGTTGTTGACCATTAGTTAATCTACCACAATATCTTCTCTCATTGCAAGGCATCCAGCTGCTCTGTGCATGTCTTAGCCCAATTTAACTAGGTCCAGCTAATCCTGGAGGAACTTGGCTACTATGTAAACACATCATTCCAGCTCCTGAAGCTATATGGGTGTGTTTATATAATCAATTTTTTCCTATGGGGTAAATTAATTAATTCAATAAATATTTAACACTTGCTATATGTCAAGCATTGTTCTGAGAATGTTGTATGAATAAAACAAAGCTCCAGATCTAATGGAGCTTGCAATCCATTTGGGAGAGACAGACAATAGACAAATAATTTTTCAGGGGATAATAAGTGCTAAAACAAAAAACAAAGAAAGGGGAAAATGATGCCCTCTTGAGGGATGGTATGTGTATGGGTGCACAAAACTGCCAGGCAAATACAGCTGGGTGTTCAGAAGACTCAGGGGGTCAGAGGTCTCCATACTAGCTGACTGCCTGGCCCATATGCACCCAGGGGCCCTGTGTGGTTACTATCCCACTTCCAGGAGGAAACTGCCCGTCTGCTCCAGCGCTGCTCCTGTCCCTACACCCCCATAATAATCTAGTCCCTATAATGATCTAGTTGATGTCAGTATGTAATTGGCAAATGCCAGGTCAAAAGATTGCTTTCAACACCCTTTTTGACCCCTGCTTGGCCAACCCATTCCCATTTTTTATTTCCCCTTTGGGGTCCAGACATATACTTCTGGTTTTTGCTTATAATTTTTTTTGCCTTTTTTTTTTTTTTCTTTTTGAGACAGGGTCTCACTGAGTAATCCAGGCTGATCTTGAACTCACTGTTGTAGCCCAGGTTGGCCCCAAACTCGCCATTCTCCTGCCTCAGCCTCCCAAGTGCTAGGATTCTAGGCAAGCACCATGACACCCAGCCTTGCTAATGATTTTTTGAAGATTGTCAAGGCAACCACCTTCCCCTGCATCTCTGCCAACACCTAATGCCATCTGTTTGGAAGAGCCTGATTTCCTCCTGCCATTTGCTTATCTTTGCCACATCTGCTGGGTCTCTCCTCAGCCCTATGCTTCTGTCTAGAAGCATCCTGGGTGGTGAGCATCTAGCTCTTTCCACCTCCCACCTTGGAGGGCATCCCTCTGCCATCTCTCCTGCCACTGGCTTGGCCCAGTGTCATGTTGTGACATCATAGAGGAGCCTGCGGTGTTACAGGCAAACCTGGTAGGTGTGTAGACAGCCGTGCTTGTTTCTAATGCACTACTTTGGCATTCTCTGATCAGCAGCCATGTCCCTGTGTCAGTATGAGAGCCACCCCAACTTCGTAATCACTATTCACCTTAAAAAATAGGTGCCTGCTTGGTACTGTCCGCTTAGAAGCATGAAATGCTGATGATCTCACTGTTGTTGATAAGTTCCTTCCTTGTGAATCTGAGTCAAGTCATCACTACCCTCCTAGGAGATATTAGCTGCTTCCTTGTGCTCAGCACTCTGTGTGAGGAGAAAGGCAGTAGGATGTTACCAAGGCCACAGGCAGGATCTGCCTCCATTTCATGCTAGTTAGCATAGTTAGCAATCATGGTCCCAGGGTCAAGTCTAGGTACTGCCTCAAACAGTATGTTCTGAAGTGGAAAAGTGATTCCGGCACAGAAAGCATGAAAGAACAACTTCAAACAGGACATCAGTGTTGGATGAAGCAACCAGGTCAGGACATGTTGGCAGCCAGGCACGCCTGGGTTGGAAAAAAACAAAAAACAGTGGCTGATTAAAGAAGGAAGCACTCCTGAGGCAGCTTGATCATAAACCGAAATATTTGACTTTTGGCAGAAAGCAGAGACCTCATTCTTCCACCTGATCTGACTCAGCATGCAAAGAGTTGAACCAAGATTTAACAGGACGCTAGTGCCAGCAACAGAAGTAGAAAATTTCACAGTGATACCCCCCAAAAGATACCATGGAAGCAAAAAGAGAACCCCGAGGGCACTGCCATCAGTATGAAGAATTTTTGGAAGACTTACTAGCAAAAAGACTTGAGCCAATGTCTGGCTTCCCCAGGGTAGCTTGCAAAATAAATTAGCATAGCACCAGACATTTAAAAATTGCCAATTGTAGATTTCATTTTATTTTTTATTTATATTAGTACATATTTGCAGTACATGATTACATTCATTGTGGGGAATTGGTACATGTACATAACACATCTCAATTCTTTTCTTTTCTCCAACCCCTTTCTAAAAAAAAGATTTTGCCAGCATCAGATTCATTTACTTATAACTCATTATCAAGTTAATTATCATAAACACAGATTAACAGCCAGACTAACAGGCTTAGTTTGGTAAGATTGGCTAACGGTTTGTCTATTTTGTTTATTCTTTCAAAGAACCAACTCTACAATTCATTGATTCTTTACATTGTTTGTTAAGTCTCAATTTCATTAATTTCTGCTCTGATCATTATAATTTCTTTCCTTGGACTAGCTTTGGGTTTGAATTGTTCTTGTTTTTCTAGGACCTTGAAGTGCACCATTAAGTTATTTATTTGAGCTTGCTCTGTGTCTTAGTTACTTTTCTGATGGTTGAGAAAAAAATACTTGACACTCAAAGTTAAAGGAGGAAAGGTTTATTGAGGCTCACAGTTTGTAGAGGTTTCAGTTCATAGCTGGTTCCAAGGCAGGGTGGCATGGCAGGGGAAAAACGGTTTATAGAAGGCAGAAGGCAGCAAGCAGCAAAGTAGTGAAGCAGCAAATGACAACAGCAGCCCTCTTTCTGTCCCTTATACTACTAGAATATATACCCAGAGAACTCACTTGTTGGGCTAATTATACTCCATCCACCCCTCCCAAATTAATCAAGGTGGTCTGATCTATAGTTAGCCATGCTCAAAGTACATCACTGAAAAGCAACTAATTGGTGACTACACTAGGAAAATTATTGGTGTTTCTGGTAAATTATACACATTATACAACCCTTTTTTATTATGAAAAGGGAGGTTCAGAACGCTTTATGGGTATTTCCATTATTTCTTTAGGAAAAATAGGCTTGACTTACAACCACCTTGAGTTACAACCTGACCTTGTGAATGAATTGAGTTCGTAAGTCAAGGGTCTACTGTATTGTTAATGTCACAAAAGTAAACTGAACGTTGTCTTACAGAGCAAGAACAACAATTATGTGATCCTGGTAATCTCAAGCAAATCAGCTACTGGAGCATCATCCAAGACAAATTGGATATTAACATACCATAAGAACCAATTACATACCACTCTTAACTAGAGAAGAAATCTACAATTATGGTATAAACATGAAGATAATCCAGGTATTGACTTGTAGCTAATATATACTAAATGTGATAGCTATATCTCCACTAATGATAGAAAAGAATTCAACAGCAATTTTATAGAAAGTTAACTATCAAAAGATTAGTAAGACTTTATGCTTATACTATTAAAGATTTGGGAATGGGGGAATGCAAGATGAAAAATTTGCAAGCTTAAACTATATGATACAAGAAGGAGGAAAGAGAAGTGGTACAAAGGATCTTATTGGGAGAGTAGAAAGATGCTTATAGAATTAGGTAATGGTAAGATGAAAAACTGATGAAAAATGGAAGATAAAAGAAAAAGAGGGAGAAAAAACAAATTATATGGGGAGTAAAAATAAGACAGAAAATAATAAAGGGAGAAAAATTAAAAGGGAAAAGAGAAAAAGTTATAAAAGAAAAAAAGAAGTAAGAAAAAGAGATAAGAAGCAAGGAAGAGGGAAAAACAAAACTTCCTCAAACCCTAATAAACTGGTGAAGAAGAAAAGAGGAAAGGAAAGAAGAAAAAGAAAAACAAAACAAAAAACTAAAAACAATGCAAACACATAAAACAAAGCTAAAACAAAACAAAAATACAAAAAGTTTCTCTATGATTTTCAATGTGTGGTTTTCTTCTGGGATCTACAATTTTGGGGCAGTATGTAAGTCAAGATGCGTCTCTGCTCATGCTGGTAGATAAAGAAGGCAGTCAGACCCCAGATCCTTGCTGGATGCAGGCACCAGCAGGCAGTAGGATTAGGGTGAGGGTGCCAAGGCAGCTACTTTCAAATTCAAAGTAATTCAGGCTGAGTGTAGCCTCTGGCTGTTGGGGCAGGGCATTTGTCCTTCAACTCAAACCCCTCAGAGGGTCTCTTTCCAGCCTAACCACAGCTTCCTGCCCATGGCTGCCTCCTGTGGCTGTTTCCCACCCAGTCACTGTGGGAATGTAACACTGGGAGCCCTGAAGTGAAGCTATCCTGTGGCTGCTCTGAGTCCTGGGTTCAAACAATCAACCAACCCTTCCTTGGCATGGCATCCAACAGAACACTCTTTCCAGGGATATGGCAGACACTTGGACTGGAGTCATTCACCAGCTGGTGCCAGTTGAAGGACTCACATGGAAGCAGAATCCTGTACTCTCCCTGCGGCTCACAGCACCACTGGTCCATTCCACTACCACATTTCTCCCTGAAGCTTTCCAGAGTCCCCGGCTTTCAATTTGTTTCTGTAGATTCTGTCTCCCTTTGTCATGAGCCATGAGCCAGGAGCTGGGGAGAAAGTGCAGATTGTCCTTCCCTTTTCCACCTTGTATTCTGTCTCTTACATTTCTCCATATATTTTCATTTTCCTCACATATTCTTCCTGCCTCTCAGGAATCTATTCTCTCTCTTTTTTTTTCTTCTTCTCCAAATTGTTATTTTTCCAGTGTCTGGATTCTGAATCTTGGAAAGCCTGAGTTGTTGTTGTTTACCATTTCCATTTTCCTGGAAGTCTCAACTGTACATTTTAAAGTGCAACATTGTAGTTTTGGTTTCATGACTGCTAATTTTTTTGAGCCACTTGTATGATTATCTGCAATTTTCACAGATTTAGTTACTCCTTAGGAAAGACATTGCCAGATTTAGGTGTCCAGGGAAAGCCATGAGCACCACAAATCACATCACCCATGGTGTTCAAAGCAGAGTTGGTATTGACCCAAACCTTTCATGCAGAGGACTTAAAGTGACATGTAGTTAGTTAGATTATTTTGTGATATTTTCCTCATGGATTTGTGTTGAACAGTATCTGTCTGTGGTGGTTTTTATAAGTTTTTGAGTTTAATATCTTGTGGGCTTCTTTAAGAGGTAGTAGAAGAACTTTTGTTTGTAGAATATGGAAGTGCTCGCAAGGGCTTGTAAAAAATTTTTGGAAAGATGGTAGACTCATTTACAAGTATAGAAAAGGTTGCAAACTATGATTGTCTTGAATAAGAAAAAAAAAGTATGCATTTACTTTAAACTGCTTTTGTGAGTGGAATGATGGTTCATTTTATAAATAGTAAACCTAAGCCTTGGCAATATTTTTAATAGTACAGGGTCTGTAACCTATGTGAAAAGGGCTAGTCTGGTTTACAGTAAGATCAAAGTGAGTTACAGAATAAGTAGAAAACCCAATTTAAAATATATGTTGAATAAGCGCTGAGCTTGGCATGGTGGCACACATCTGTAATCCTAGCATTCTGGGAGGCTGAGGCAGGAAGGCTATAAGTTTGAATCCATGCTGGATTCAAACTTGTAACCTGGGCAACTTACTGACTTAGCAAGACTGTGCCTCAACATAAAAAGTAAAAATGGGCTGGGAATGTAGGTCAGTGTGAAAGCCATGAGGGGTGGGTGGAAGGGCTGAACATTTTTATTGGCAGATGGGCCGTGTACCATTGCATTCATTTGGTTCATCCTCAGAGAGTGGGCAAGGACCTTAACTGTTATCTTCTCCAACTTCCTCAACCTCCAGTCCTGGCATGAGCTCTGACAAGCTACATTGTTGAACATGTCCAGGACCTTGCAGGCCCCTGTCCCATGGCTACTGGCCTAACTCCAAGTTTTTCAAGTCCTCCTGTGGCCTCTAATCACTGGGTCCCACTTCTATAAGAAGAGTTTTCTAGCACTTGAAGGTAGGTCTCCTGGGTCTCCCAACTTGCCCTTCTTCGGGGTGATTCTGTGAATCTGGATCCTTCTGATGTTGCTAACTTAATGAGAGAGGACAGACTTCCCATAGAAAGGAGCTGGAATCTCCCAAGGCCCCCATGCACCCATTTCCAGGTCAGCACCCTGTTTCATTCTGCCACTCCTCCCTGGTAGTTTCCAGACTTTCAGCATCCTGCAGGATGATTCTTCAGGTAGACTTTGACTGGCCCAGTTCTCCCCCTTTTCTCTGTAGATTTTAAGAGTCACTGCATCCTGGAAGAGAGAGGCTGGCTGGAACACTGGGCTCTGCTCCAGTCCCCCCTAGAAACAGGAAGCCCTTCAACACTTTAGCCCATTGATTCATGTTTCATGGGGCGTAAAACTGAGGAAAGACTTTGCTCCGGGGTCCTTCAGCTGTGGTACAGGTGAAGTGCACATGGACGAGACTCCATCCATGCTGGGCAACTTTCCTGAGATGTGGGGGGCTTGCTCACGATGAATCCTGGGTTTCCATTGTACCTTACAGTCTAGCTATGAGTGATAAACTGGCTTCATGTAATTTGTAGTGTGAGAGTGCCCTGTCTCACCAGACTGAGATAAGTTGGCAACCATTATACAGTGAGCCTGCTTCACACATCTGGGAGTCTGTCACTAATGAGGCATCCACAGCTGATGTCTTAAAATGGACCCTTGAGAAGATGTGAAATAGGGAAACACAGTCAGCTCGGAGACTCCTTTCCTGTGCATCCTTCCAGATGGCTAGGCAAGCTGAGAGCTCCACCCACTGTCTTTTGTCTATAATGTGACACCTGCCGAATATCTTTCATAAATTATTATTTTTATGAGGTAAATTATGTAATACAGTACAACCACTTTGGAAAACAATTTGACATAAAAAAGTTGACCCAGAGATTCTTTTTTTTTGGGAATGGGGATTGAACCCAGGGCTTTGTCACAGAGGTATGTCCCAAACCTTTTAAATTTTATTTCATTTTTTGTTTTGACACAGGGTCTTGCTAAGTCACTAAGTTGCCCAGGCTGGACTTGAACTTGTGATCCTTCTGCCCCAGGCTTTCAGAGTGCTGGATCACAAACATGTGTCCCCATTGTTTTTTTTTTTTTTTTTTTTTGAGACAGGGTCTTGCTACGTAGTCCAGCCTGGCCTAGAAATCACTGTGTAGTCTAAGCCAGCCTTGAACTTATGATCCTCCTGCCTTAGACTCCTGAGTGTTGGAATTACCATGCCTGGCTAAGCAATTCCGGTTTTGAGATGTACTGTACTGAATCTCTTGCACATTTAATGTTCTAGAGACATATAAAAGAGTGTTTACAATTATACTGTTTGCAATAGCAATAAAAACAAACATAACAAGAAATATCACAAATGTCCATTGACAGGACAGTGAGTAAATATACTGTTCATTCATTTTCCCCCCATTTTTTATTGTAAAATATACACAACATGAAACTTAGCATTTTAACCATTTTTAAGTATAAAGTTCAGTGGCATTAAATATTTTCACATTGTTAAGCAAACATCACCTTCATCTATCTTCAGGTTTTTTATCTTCCCATTGGAAACTCAGCACCCATTAAATAGCGACTCCCCACTCTCCTTTCTCCAGCCTCTGGCAACTTCTTTCTTTTGTCTCTGAATTTGCCTATTCGAGAGACCTCATGGGCAGGACTTATACAATGTTTGTCCTTTTGTGATTGCCTTAGTTTTCTTAGCATAATGTTTTTAGGTTCATCGCTTTAGCTTTTTAAGGCTGAATAGTATTTATACACATGCGCACACAGGTACACAGACATACACACATTTTGCTTATCCATTTATCCACAGATGAACTTTTTGGTTATTTTGTATTACGTTGCTATGCCATAGGTGTACAAATATCTTTCAAGTATCTACTTTTACTTCTCTTGGGTAAATACCCAGAAGTGCAATTGTATGGTAATTTGATGTTCAATGTTTTGAGGATTCATCCTACTGTGGGCCCAGGGCTCTGCAATTTTAACAAACTCCCCAGGGAATTCTCATACTGGAGGACAGCCTTTTTTTTTTTTTTTTATGGGTACTGGGGGTCAAATTCAGGACCTCACACACCAGCAGGCGCCCATGCCACTGAACGATATCACCGGCCCTTTTTATCGTATCTGGATACCGGGAGTCGAACTCAGGACCTCGTGTTTGCCAGGGAGGCATTTATGCCTCTGAGCCATCTCACGGGCCCCTGGAGGACAGCCTTTTAAGAACTTTGTAAGTTGAGCGTGGTGGTGCATCCCTGTAACCCTAGCACTCTGGAAGGCTGAAGCGGGAGGATCACAAGTTAGAGCCCAGCTTGAGCAATTTAGCAAATCTGTCTCAAAATAAAAAGTTAAGAAAGGGCAGGGGATGTAGCTCAGTGTGAAGGCCCTGTGTTCAATTCCCAGTATTGCAAAAACCAAAAACAAAGAAAAAAACCTTGTATATGTAGCATCTTTAATGCTCTCCTTTCTTTCATCTTTACTTTCCAATTTCTCTTTTAGAAGGGCTTCAAGAATGGGCTCTTGGGGGCCGGTGAGATGGGTCAGCGGCGTAAGCATCTGCCTTGCAAGCGCGAGGGCCCGAGTTCGACTCCCGGATCCCACATACGAAAAGGGGCCAGTGATATCGCTCAGCGGCACGGGTGCCTGTTGGCGCACGAGGTCCTGAGGTCGACCCCCCGGTACCCACAAAAAAAAAAAAAAAAAAAAAGAATGGGCTCTTGGGCAGATGAGATAGCTCAGCGGCGTAAACGCCTGCCTGGCAAGTGCAAGGTCCTGAGTTCGACTCCTGGTACCCACATATGAAAAAAGGGCTGGTGATATTGCTCAGCAGTACGGGCGCCTGCTAGCGCGTGAGGTCCTGAGGTCAACCCCCCCCATACCCACCAAAAAAAAAAAAAAAAAAAGAATGGGCTCTTGCTGGGCGTGGTAATGCATGCCTGTAATCCCAGCACTCAGGAGGCTGAGGCAGGAGGATTGCTGCAAGTTCGAGGCCAGCCTACACTACAAAGTGAAACCCTGTCTCAAAAACCCAAAAAAAAAAAAAAAAAAAAAAAAAAGGAATGGGCTTTTCATTTCCATGTTCCCTTTCCCTGCCTCAGTGACCACTGGCAGTCCCAAACAAGGTAGCCTGGACATGTAGCATGAGTGCGTGAACCAGGGAGGTTAGGAGACCGGAATGAAGTAGGTTAGGCAGCCAGCTTATCCCAGTCTAGTACCTCTGCTTTTCTGCACATTATGCTGGGCAAGAATCCATATCTGAAAACTTTATGCCACTTGCTGATTTATATAAGTGTGTTGGAGTTTTTGGTACAGGCACTGTACTTGGTTGACTTCAGTTAAGAGTCCCGGCTCTGCCACTTACCAATGTAAAACCTTGCATAAGTTACTGAACCCTTGTGAGCCTTTCTCTCCTGATTGCAAAAGTGGACATGCCTCCTTGGGCTTCTTCGAGGATGTCACAGGGCAATGCATGAATGAGTGTAAAACAGGGGCACACAGTGAGCAGCTGAAGCAGGGCATATTCCCGTGCATTGCTGTGGCTGTGAGGCACACCCGGCAGGCATCTCATCCTGCACGCAGCCCCTCTCGCCCTGGCCTTGGGAACTTTCATGGTTACTTCTTAAGATGAACTTCAGCCACCCTCACTCCTACCTACATTTAACTAAATTATTTTCAGAGCGCAACTCAAGTCCCACTTCTGTGAAACCTTTCACTGTAGAAGTAACTTTGGCTCCCAGTGATGTTTTCTGTCTGTAGCATATTGTGATTTTAATCTACACCTTCACCACCTAGGTTCTGCCCCGCGTTGATCTTCAATCATTATGTGGGTGTGCTTTGTCATCTCATCTAAAATTAATCTCTTGGAGGTCAGTGTAAATATCTGCTTCTAATAACTTCTGGAAAAACTCATATTGTGAATGAGAAGTAGAAGTTGGCATTGACTGAGATGGATTAATTTTTATTGCTTAATAGAGTCAAAGTTAAATTTTCTCCATCCCCTTTTATTTCTGAGCTACAGCCCTTGCCCTGAATTTTCATATAGATCTCACACGCAAATTCTCAGAGTCGTGCATTCCTTGTATGCAACTTAGTCACATATTCCTGTGCATTATAGATACAAAAATAAGAGCCGTGCATTAGTAACGTATATCTACCTCTTTCTCCTCCACACACACATGCACGCCTGGGCAGACAGCTGAGAGCTCAGATTATAACAACGAAGATGGTATTGGCATGCTAATCTCCCAGCTGTCTCCGCTTACATGCAACTGTGCTGTTGGGGGATCATGGCCCTCGTCCCGACCCCTTCCTGGCTGGCCGTGGACAGATCCACAGGCTGCTGGTGGTCGCCCACCTCACTGCTCCCACGTCCCCACTCTGACACAGAGGATCTGCCCCACTGCTCCTTGATCATTTTGCTTAGAGACTCTTCGTACCCCTTAAAGACCACCATCCCCCCCAAACAGTGGGCCGCCTGCGCTGAGTGGCATCACAGCTGCCCGGAAGCAGTCAGCTTCAGTTCTCATGCAGCTGGGCTGGGGACCTTACTGTGACACATTACTGTGCAGTGACCTGTACTTTCCTCTTTGGTGTTGAAACAAAAAGCATACAGCTTTCAAACTTCCTGTTCTTTGGTTTTCTCTCTTCTGGGGACGCAGTCTCTATAAACGCAGTTTTCAAAGGTCTTAACTTCGTGGTTTGGAGCTTAATCTTTGACGCACCCCCCTCCTCCTCCCCTTTCGGAAGCCTGACATTGGTCACGCAAAGCGCCCTCTAGAGGCCCCCTGTGGCATCCCAGTTAAATCCAGGGGAGGTTCCCACTGCACCTTGACACCACCTGCAAGCATTCGATGTGCATAGCTGGTGGTGAAATGGGTCAGGGAAATGGGTGAAAGGATGTTTTAAGGTTACCGTTTGTCTTAGGAGAAAACTCTCGGCTTAGACTGGCTACTCCATTTTCTCTAGTGCATTTTTCACGTGGAGTTGGAGTGACCAGTCTTGCAACTTTGAGAACTGAAAGTACCTAATTTTCCACTTTAGATTCTTTTTGTTTAGAATCCTTCCATAAGTTTGTCAAACCCTAAAAGACTTACTTTGTTCTTTCTTTTTCTTCTTTCTTTTTTTTTTTTTTTTTTTTGTGGGTACCGGGGGTCGACCTCAGGACCTCGCGCGCCAGCAGGCGCCCGTGCCGCTGAGCGATATCACCGGCCCCTTTTTCGTATGTGGGTTCCGGGAGTCGAACTCGGGCCCTCACGCTTGCCAGGCAGGCGCTTACGCCGCTGAGCCGTCTCGCTGGCCCCTGCTTTTTCTTTCTTTCCTTCCTTCTTTCCTTTCTTTCTCCTTAAAGGCTTTCTTGGTTGGATTTCTTTTTTTACAAAATATCTTACTCGATTTAGGATATGGAAAAAAAACCAGGATGAACTTACACACACACACACACACACACACACACACACACACACACACACTCCCATGAGGGTTTTTATAAACTCATCACCAATAAATACTTTTTGTTGAGGTCCTGTAAGGTGACGAATGAAAGTAAACTACTTTTCCTTCTTTTTTCCCCTCTCACTTTGTCTTTATTTATTTATTTGGTATTGGGAATTGAACTCAGGACCTTGCGCTTGCCAGGAATGCACTTGTGCCACTGAGCCATATCCCTGGCCCTTTCCTGTCACTTTGTAGTGAGTTTTTTTTGCAAGATTTTTAGCAGGAGGAAGTGAAGGAGGACCAGGACCAGAGATCTACAGATCTGGCCCTTTCTAAAGGACAGGTACATTTTGTGGGATCGTCATTTCTGAAAGATAGCTCACAGAACTATACCTCAGAGCCCAAGCCCAGGAAACCAAGTCACGTGACGTGCTTTGCAAGCACGCGGGGGAGAGGAATGACCCACGCCGTCCAGTCGTGAAGCGGCTAACACTTACCTCCAGGGAGAAATTCACATTAGTTTAACCAACACCACGGCTTCCAGTTCAGCTAAAAAATCCTGATGTTGCCAAGTAGAAGCACTAGCCTTTACTCATTTCTCAAGCAGAATGAAGTAAAATTGATTGTTTATAAAATATTTATCAGATCTAGGCTAGTATTTGAATTACAACATCTCCTGCAGGCTTTAAAATGTCCTCTCTCTGCTTATTTTATTATTGATTAGTCAGACAAAATTTTTTACTTAATGCAGCTACTATAATGTATACTGTAATGATTAATTTATTCACCCTTGAGGATTAATTTAATTCATTTATGATAGTAATTTTTTCTGGGATTTTTTTCCCCCTGAAAGAGTCACATTCAAATTTGTAAGACTGTTATGAAGGTCACAATAATTTGGATATTGCTGAATAATTTATATCTGTGTATGCCAAGGTCCATCAGAATTACTCAGGGAGTGTCTCAAAAATTTGGATTCCCAGGTCCAACCGCAGACCTAGTGAGGCAAAATGTCTTGGGGTGCAGACTGAGAATTCTTCCACTGGAAGGTGCTCCCGAGAATTTCAGCAACAGTGGCCTCACCTCTGTTGGTGTATGGGTTTTGGAAAACTCTTTGGATAATTTAGTCCTAGGTAATTTTAAACTAAAATATTATTGTCATTAAATGTAGAATTTTGTTTTGCTAACACCACATATCTTTATTTCTTTTTTTTTTCTGTTTCTTTTTTTTTTGTGTGTGTGTGTGCGGGGTCGAACTCAGAACCTTGCGCGCCAACAGGCGCCCATGCCGCTGAGCGATATCACCAGCCCTTTTTTCGTATGTGGGTACCGGGAATTGAATTTAGGACCTCGCGCTTGCCAGGCAGGCGCTTATGCCGCTGAGCTATCTCACCGGCCCCATTTCTTTTTATCTACCTGCCCACTAGAATTCCCCATGTTCCTCTCTCTGTATTGGTAGTGAACATCAGAGGAAGGGAACACACAAAGAGAAGGAGGTTCAGAGTAGAGCAACGTTGCCACTGACCGTGGTGGCAATAACCAGAGGAGCCAACTAGAACAAGCGGAATAGCCAGTGGATGAATTTCTCTCTGTTTCCACCTGGTCTGGCCTGAACCAAGCTCTTTGGGTTGAAGTCGCTCCAACTGGCAGGGGCCCTAGAATTGTCTGGTTCTCAACTGTTTCTGAAAAGCCTGTGCATCCCCAGCTTTTTTGGCACCAGGGACTGGTTTCATGGAAGATAATTTTTCCATGGATGGGGGTAGTGAGGTGGTGGTTGTAGGATAATTCCAGTGCATTACATTTATTGTGCACTCCCTTTCTTTATTACTATATTAGACTCTCATAAGGAGTGTACAGCTTAGATCCCTCACATGCACAGCTCACGGTAGGGTTCATGCCCCTATGAGAATCTAATGCCACTGATGATCTGACAGGAGGCAGAGCCAGGCAGTAATATGAGTGATGGGGAGCAGCTGTAAACACAGAGGAAGCTTCACTCACCCCTGCTTACCTCCTGCTGTGCACCCCGTTCCTACCAGGCCATGAACCAGTACTAGCCTGTGCCTGGGAGATTGGGGACCCCTGCATTACAGGCTTGGTTCCTGGTGTGGTGTGATGTCACTTAGCGGGAGGTCTTCAGGTCTCTAGGAGTGTGTCCTTGAAGGGGACTGTGGGGGGTCTCAGCTCTGTCTTCTTCCTCTTTTCCATGTCCCAGCCATGAGACAAGAGGCTTTGCTCACTTCACTGCAAGGTGCTGCCTCAACCATGAGTGCAAAGCAGTGGGGTCAACCGACCATGGACTGAAACCTCCAAAACTGTGAGCCAAAATAAAACTTTTCTTTTCATAAGTTGATTATCTCAAGTATTTGCTGCAGTGTTGGAAAGCTGGCTCACAAAAGATCCACAATCCACAAAGATTCTCAGAAAATCTCTGTTCGTTCTGTGTTGTGTGCCCAGCAGAATTCACCATGTTTGGTGGTGACAGGTAGCTGGCCACAGGACTTGAGACACTGACCTGTAAGGTTAAGTGACAAGCAGAGACACAGTTGTACCATTTCAAAACTATTGGGACTAAAACAGCTGTAACCACAACAATGATGAAAACAAAACAAAACAATTAAGATACTGTTTTCCTCCCCTTAATGTCAATGAAAAGGTTTTCCTTTACTGAAAAAGGGCCATCCATCTCTTTTGAACTAAAAATCAGTCTTTCAATTTGATCAAGGATTTTTGAAAATAAATTTGTCTATTAGAAAAAGTTTGCCTGTGATACAAGAAGTAAATTACATTTTAAGGCATGTACTTTGGGGGCACATGGCAAGTTGCAATGGTAGAAAAGGCATAGGGTGAAAAAGAAAAGCTTTTTCTCATCCTTTCTAGGTTTTTATTTCTTGGAGGAACTCATCTTAATGAGTTTTTTTGGCTATTCTTTAAAAAATATTTTTTAATTACATTTAATTTTATAATTAATATTTTATAATTATATCATATGCTAGTTCATCGATATATCTGTTGTTTCCAGCCTTTTTTTAATTATAAAAACACTCTAATGAAAGGTCTATGTATACATCTACATACCTGTACTTGTGTTTCTGAATCCATGGGGCAGTATATCTGAGGGATAAATCTCTGGAAGCGAGGGTACAGGTTCAGTGGGTTTTGATAGAGAGTTCAGATTGCACCCAAGAGCAATTCACTGGCCCCCAGCAGTATATGAAAGCTATCTTCTGCATGACTTTATTGTTCCTAAAAGTTTTTCTGTTGATTTTGCTTGTGTATTTTTCAAATTATATAATACATCATCTAGAAGTAATGGTAATTTTGTCTCTTAGTTCAATTTTAATCTTTCTTTCTTTTGCACTGGCTAGTTATTCTAGAGGATGCTAACCAACTGTGGTAAGAGTGGTTGTCCTTGTCCTTTTCTGATGCTAATGGCAATGCTTCCATTATTTTACTATGAAGTGTGAAAATGAAAAAAAAATTTTTTTCTTCACTGAATTTTTTTAAAAATCAAGAATGAAATACCGGGCCGGTGAGATGGCTCAGTGGTGTAAGCGCCTGCCTGGCGAGCACGAGGGCCCAAGTTCACCTCCCGGAACCCACATACAAAATAAGGGCCAGTGATATTGCTCAGCGGCACGGGTACCTGCTGGCACGTGAGGTCCTCAGGTTGACTCCCGGTACCCACAAAAAAAAAAAAAAAAGAATGAAATACCACGCTTTATCAATTGTCTTTTTGGAATTTACACAAATTATTTTGTTGAATATGATTTGTTATATTTCATCAAGATTGTTCAGGAAATCTGAAACTTCCAGTTGGCCCGAATTTATCAAAAAATGTTATAGTTACAACATTGTTTGTAACAAGAAAAAGAAAAAACTCTAGAAACTATGAGATGTCTCTGTATGGAAATAAATTATAATACTTTCATATAATAGAGAACCATGTAGCTCTTCAGAAAATAATGCAATGTGTTATATATGCCAAGACGGATTCCTCTCAGTAAAAATGGCAAGCACAAAACAGTGTGTATTCCCATTTGTGTAAACAATAAAAAAGACGTGTACATGTAATTAAGGCCAAGAATACAGTGACATATGCTTTTGTTGTAAATTATGATTATGAAACCTGTAACTGGAGTAGATACCTGCCATGATACGCGAGAAGAGCAGATCACATATGATTTTAATTTTGCAAAAATGAAAAGGGGAGGATTGGTAATGAAGTTTTGGTAGCGATTTAGTAAGGTATGGATTGTCTTCAAATGTTATCCAATGTTCGCATTACATTTATTAGAACATTTAACAAAGAGGTGGTAAAAGAAATTATTTTTGAAATTCTGGCATAAAAAGAGAAAAAATATTTTCTTGTTTCCCTTTAATGTCAAGATGTGGAGAAGGGAAATGTCCAGGTTCAAGGTCACATGTAACTAAAATTCAAGGCAGCTCTACTGTTCAGAACGACTTCTTATTTATACTTTCAAGCAAATGAATTGAGCCTCTGTTGTGGCAAGGCTGGGCACAACTGTGAATATAAAATCTGGTCGTGGAGGGATTCTGCTTGGAGCTTTCTAATGAGTGGCTGCCGCCATGTCTCTGGTTTAGATCAGTGCAACTGGTCTTGCTGCTCATTCATCATTTGCAACTGATCTGTCTCACCATGTCTTCGTGTAAGGCCCGACAGTTCTCTTGGTTGATGTAAATTATTTCTTGCATGAAACAATTGTTTAGCAACATAAGGAAAGCTTTAGAGAAGTCTCCCTGAATATCCAGACTCTGTTTGACTCTGGGAAATCTGATTGGTCACCATTGTTAGTGAGGATATTCATCTGCTTTCATTCCTCCACACATTTATCTCTCAGCTAGTATGGTAAACAGCCTTTGGTCTCTGCTCACTAATTACCAGATGTATCAGGCAAGACCACTTTGATAAAATTCTTTCTTCCTTTTCTAAAAGAAGAAATAATTCACAGGGATTATTATATTTCTGTCTTTTTCCAGGGTATGACCTTTATGCAGGTAGATAAAGCACCGGCATCCATTTGTCTAGTGATTGTCTACAATTGCACTGGGAAAAGGTGAAGAGGTATAATCAACCTTTGACGGAAAGCAGAAAATAGTAATGGAAGGAATCAAGGAATAATTTCCATCAAAGGAAATGATGGGTGAGGGAAAAGTCTTGATTAAAGAAGCAAAGCATGCTTGTTTGGGGTTACAAAAACACCAAGTTTTCCTTTATTTTCTTGGGAGTAAGGGGTTATAAAATAAATCAGAGACTTACTTGAAATTTTATATATAACATGATATATAGTGTAGGATATATACATGAATTATATATAATTTATATATCATATAAGAGAGGAAGTGACTTTATGATTTTTGACCTGGAAAAATCCTCAAATAAAAATTTAAGACATTAGATAGAAGTATTGGAACCACTCAAATGCTATCTTTGTCTGTTTTCTGTTGCTGTAACAGAATACTAGAAATAGGATGATTTATGAAGAATGGAGGTTATATTGACTCATCGTTTCAGAGGCCAGGAAGTGCAAGAGCATGGTGTATCCTTCTGCATCTGCTTGTCTTCTGGTGAGGGCATCATGCTGCACCTCATTGTGAAAAGCAGGAGGGTAACAGGTTTGTGTGGCCTCGATTTATAATAACCTGTTCTTGTGAGAATGAGTCTACTCCTTCGAGAAAATGAATCTCTCTTAATGGCCTAAAGGCTCCACCTCCCAACACTGTCACAATGGCAACAAAACCTTAACATGAGTTCTGAAGAGGACAAACCATATTCAAACCACAGCAAGTGCACCATGAAACATAACCCCAAAATCAAATGACAAATCTCCAGGACAGGGAAGAACCTGTCAGGTTTCCAGAGATAAATTCTGATTTGGAGAGTTGGGCATGAGTTTTCTCATTTGTCAGTGAGCAGACTGTTTCAGGGCACCTGTGAGGCCTTGCCATTTTGAGCCCCAGCACATTTTCTAGTTAGTTCTGGTGACACTGTGCGACAGTGTGTGAAGTGGTAACCACTTAGGAGTTTCACCGGAAGCTCCACAGTCTTCACTGAGTGGGGAGGGAGCCCTCGGTCCAGTCCCCAGGCTCCTGAGTGTCTCCTCTTCCCACCTTCCCTTCCAGAGTGTCTGGTTCCCTTCCATGGCTGCTTCAAGGCAATGCCTGTGATGTTTTATATGTCTTCGTGTTTCATAGGAGTGGGCTTCAAGATCTGCATGAGATATTTAATGTCTGCACAGAAGCAAATTTCCACGGAATGTCCAGGCATTTTTCATTTGTGTATTTTACCATGATACTTTTGACCAGTGGCCAGATTCAGATGAGTTTTTGTACTTGCAGTGGAAGCTTGTTGTTTTGCTCTAACCAGAATCCCTTTGTTATTGTGTTAGTCAGCTCTCCATTACTGTAAAAAATACTTGACATAATCAGTTTGTAAGGAGGAAAGGTTTATTTTGGCTCACAGTTTTAGAGGTTCAGTCCATGGTCAGTTGGCCCTATTGCTTTTGGGCCAGTGGAGAGGCAGAAGATCATGGTGGAGAGAATGGGGTGAAGCAAAACTATTCACTTCATGGTGTGAAAGCAAAGTAGAGGGTGGCCAGACCCAGTGATATGAAGCCTTCTCTCTAGGTCCCAACTCCTAAAATGTCTACTTCCTCCCAAAGGCACCATGCTGGGAACTAAGTCTTTAATGCCTAGGCCTTTGAGGGATATTTTCGATTCAAACTATAGCAGATAAACTTTCCTTTGAGGAAACTGTCCTACTCCACCACATGCAATCTTGATGGAATTGTCAGCAGAATAGCCAGGCCAATTTGACTTTTTTGGAAAATTTGAATCCAAAATTCAATGTGACTAGAATAACATCAGATCAGAAAAATAATTTGAGTCCAGCGAGGCACCATTAATTACTGCTACTTAAAGTAGCATCTAGAGAAGGCTGCCGTGGACTGAATGTTTACGTCCCTCCAAAATTCATGTGTTGAAATTCTCACCTACAATGCGATGGGATTAGGAGGTGAGGCCTTTGGGAGATGAAAATCCTTTCAGCTTAATTTCCAACTCACATGCAAAAGTCAGTTTCATTAAGCTTGCAATGATGCTTCATATTTTCTGCAATTGTGTGGGCCCTCCAGAGGAACAGAGCACTTATGGCTTGTATCTTACTGACTCTCCGGAAATGCAGCTTTAATAGTGCAACCCACTTCTGTGATGCTGGCCTGGTGACTGGAGACTCGGCAGTACAATCATATACACTGTTTTCACTGAGCCAAATGAGAAGCTTCTGGACCCTGGCAACATGAGTCTGGCAGGGAGGAGGGAGAGAAGGAGCATGAGGACGAGGATGAGGAAGCTGGTCTGGATGGAGAGCCCACAGCCAGGTGTCAGCTGTGAAAGAGTGTGGGAACTCACCTGCCTGCAGAAGGTGGGGTGGGGGTGGGAAAAGCAATATACTGGGTTCAAAGACAGTAATGTCAGCTGTGATTCTGGCTTCCTTTCACGTGGGGAGGTGGGGACCTAACAGTAGAATACTTCACGGGAGATGCAGGCACTGGGAATGTTCAGTGGCTCAGCAAGTAGGGATGAGTTCAGGGGTCCCTACACAGGAGGCCCTCCCTAGTGCAGAGGGGCATGGGGCATGAGTGGAGGGTCAGGAGGGCTTGTTGGAGAGCTAAGTTGGTGTCAGAACTCCCTCCTGCAAGTCACTGCTGGAATTTAGGCAGGTTCCCATTACCTGGAGCAGAACTGACTAAAGCAGCATTTCTTTCACTTGAATAGAACGCGGACTGACTTTCTCTCTCTCCCACTCTCCCTTGTTTTCTTTTCTTTTCTTTCTTTTTTTTTGGTACAGGGAATTGAACTCAGGACCTTGAGCTTGCCAGGCAGGCACTGTGCCTACATTCCCGGCCCTCCCTTTCTTTCTTTCTTTCTTTCTTTCTTTCTTTCTTTCTTTCTTGCTTTCTTGCTTTCTTGCTTTCTTGCTTTCTTGCTTTCTTGCTTTCTTGCTTTCTTGCTTTCTTGCTTTCTTGCTTTCTTTTTCTTTCTTTCTTTCTTTCTTTCTTTCTTTCTTTCTTTCTTTCTTTCTTTCTTTCTTCCTTCCTTCCTTCCTTCCTTCCTTCCTTCCTTTTTCTTTCTTTCTTTCTTTTAAATTATAAAAGAAATCCTCACAAGTTGAATTAAATGCTTATATTGTAACTATACAAATAGGTGAAAGTACAAAGCTATACAGCATAAACTTTTCTGCATGGTATTTACATAATTTCATAGACACAGCTGTGCATACATATATAGTATATATAGTGATAATACAGCACAGTTGCGTGTTAAGAACTCAGGTTCTTGGATTAAAATCCTCATAGGCAAGCCTATGGCACACGTACTGCAGCGGGCATGCAGAGCCCCTCTGTCGGCACTCGAGCCAAGTTGCCGCAGCAGCCGAGCATCGAATAACAGTTTTGTTTTTTTTTTTTTTTTGCAATAAATAAGTGGGTTTGGGGTTGCAGTTTGGGCATTCAGTCTGTAAAAGTTTTGCCATTACTGTCTAGACCCGCTGTTTACTTGATGTAATGGCCAGTTAATCTCTCTGTGCTTCAATTTACTCACTCATAACAGGCAGGTGAAAACTACTTAGAGTAGTCGTAGAGTACTCTTAAGAGTATAGTTACGCAGATTAAGTAGCTAATTCATGAAAAATGATTATCGCAGTGCCTGGCATGTAGCAAACACCAAATAAATCTGAGCTATTATAAAAACAAAGCCAATATGAATGAAGCCCCGAAAACACTGCAAATTAATATTATTCAAGTAAGCAACATTGATATGACAGATGATGCTGTTGTCTTAAAAGTAATCGGTCACGTTGAGTGTAACAATAGGAAGATGTGATCTCAGATCCGGTTTTATATTTTTTGTCTTTGGCCTTGCGAGTCAGTGTTAATGTAGAGAATGCCTGTTAACTTTGCTGGTTTAGAATAATCGGACCTCATTGTTAATTTTAAACTCTTCCCTCGAGCACTCTTGAAATGCGGATTTTAATGAAATGCCACTTAGGAACTCTGTGGAACTGTCTTGTTTGTTCAAAAGTGAAGGTAGCATTGCCGTGGCCTGGAAATCTGTATTACGTGAATATCTAATTGTGTACTTGCTAGAACAAGAACTAGAGATGTTCGTCATTGTTCATTGACTTGCTACATTCATAATAAATGAACTTTGACAAGTGGGTAGGTACAAAATGGAACTCACGAACACAATGAGAATGTGGTTCTGATTGCTACAAGGATCCTTTGAGTTCTGATATCCAAATACTGAGTGTTCTAAGTGCTTAGATCTATTTGCCTAATTGGACCCTTCATAGTTCACTATAACAGGATATCATTTGGCCTTACTTGATGAGTATTTACTAACATAAAATGAACTCTAAATTATATGACAAAGTGCCAGTTACTTTTGTTTTTTTTTTAAAGATTACCCTTAAAGTGAATGGAAAAAAGTTCTAAAAGCCAATACAGCCAATACTATTGTGGAGAATTGAAGATTGCTTGGCATCAAAGGGCACTCTCACTTTGGTAACCCAGTGCCTGGTATACAGTGGGTGCTCACTAAACACTTGTTACTGAACAAGGGAAAGAAAATAGGAAAGTGCAGCAATAGCACCTCCCTCAGTCAATACAGGAGGGCATGCAAGATGGTGGCACTTGGAGATTTTGTGGCCCTCATCTTTGGCACACTAGCTCTGGGGCCCCCTCAGGGAACTATTAGGAACAGGAATGGCTGAGCCTGGATGACAGGTCTGGAAGGAATGACCTAATTATCAGCCCCAGTGAGGAGGGGGTGGGGCTGAGACTGGCCATTGGGGTTACACCAGAGACTGGGACAGCCTGGCCTTGCAGCTGGGGTCAGGGTGGAAACAGAGTGCAGGAAAACTGGCAAGGAGTGAGACAGCCTCTGTCCATGCATGGCATCTCCCCGGAAACAGTGGGACAAATCATACAGTGTATATTTACGTGAGGTCTCTCATCACTTCCATTTGATTCAACTGGAGGAAGAAGAATTTTACCCTGAAGATCAGGATAAACAGAATTCAGTAGCTCACAATTATGCCCAATAGAAGGACGAAGTGGCTACCTTACCCTACAGCATCATTTCCCAGAGACGCACAGATCCCTGGGCTCAGGTCCACAGATGTTAGGAACCGCTGTAACTCTTAGGGAGCTCTGGTAACTGTATTTTAAGCAAGCTCCCCAGTGATTTAGCTAATTAAGCTCTGAGCTAATTAATTAAAACCCAGACTATCTTCATGATTGCCTAGAAGGTGACTGTTCTACTGTGTCTCAAGCACTCTCCTCACTTTGTGCCCCATATCCAGTGGCTCCTTTTCCTGTAATTAAGCCTTCTGCTTTTGCCCCAGTTTTCCTCACTGGGTACCTGCATTGCCCCCCTGTCCCAGAATCCACTGCTGGTATTCATCTCTTTGTTCCTCTGGGCTTGGAATTCTAGGCTGCCACAGGATTTGGGTCCCCTATGACTTTGTGAAGCTGCAGGGACCACACGGGTTTGTGGTGCTCCCTAGTCATCATCCCTGCTGTGTAAGCAGCTCTGGCCTCTGTTCCTCTCCCCAGCAGCAGCTGATTGGACAAGGCTGACCCGAAGTCATCCCATCCTAGCCAGGTTGGAGGTATGCGAGGCTAGGAGAGATGAGCTGGGAGGGAACTGTGGAATTTGGAGACTCATGATAGGTGCTCAAGGACCATGAAGGACTTGAATGCTAGTCTTACAGATATACTGCATTGGGTTTATTTGCAAGCAGTTTAATGTGTACCTGGTTTCAAGGAACACAACAAAAAGTACAGACAGGAAAAAGACTGAGCAGTTCTCAGCAGCATCAATACCATCCCTCCCAAACAGCTGAACAAGCTGCTCAGCTTGTTCTGGATTCTAGGCATGTGTGTCCTTTCATAAGCCTTGTTTTTCCAAGGCAACAAATCCCGACTAGCACAGCCATCTGCTTCTACACTCCCTGTCCTCACCTGCCTGTCATCCCTTGAGCTGGGGTAGCAGGCACTGGATTAAGCTTTCCTCTTGCTCAGGTGCATTTCCCTCACCTGTGGGATGTGGCCCCAAGGGCTCAGGTGCTTCCTCTGGAGGTGAGCCCATCCTGTGGCCAGCCATGCCCTTGACAGAGTTCAACACACAGGCTTCAGTGTAGAATGCAGTAATAAGTTTTTATTTCTGATCTGTTCATATATATATATATATATATATATATTTTTTTTTTTTTTTTTTTTTTCATGTGGGTACCAGGAGTCGACCTCAGGACCTTGCGCTTGCCAGCAAGCGCTTGTGCCGCTGAGCTATCTCACCGGCCCCTTTTCTTTCCTTTGTGGGTACTGGGAGTCGAACTCAGGACCTCGTGCTTGCCAGGCAGGCGCTTATGCCGCTGAGCTATCTCACTGGCCCCTGTTCTCATATTTTGGAAAAGCAACATTACTTTCTAAGTTTTTAAAGAGTCGGAGCCATAAATATCAAGTCTTCACCATTTCTGTCCTCTTAACAAACTTCAGAATTACTTCCCAAAAGAAATGTGATTTAAGAGGAAATGACTTTTTTTTCCAGGATGCTAAAATTTTTATCAGAATCTTGAATGTTTGAAAATTCCTGCACACTTTTTTTTTTTGGTGGAGGAGGGTAGAAACAAAAGAGCTCCATAATTGTGACTCCTGGTGTAAAAACTGCTAACCTTCATTCTTTCTGTCTCTCTATTGTAAGGTGACAAGCCATAAAATTATTCTTCTTGAAAAAAAAATTATACTTCTTGTTATTTTCCTTAGCCACTTGCAGGCAACACCTGTCAGATTTCCAGCTCCTAGAAGGCATTGCCAATGTGTAGTTAGTGTGTACCTACTGTTAATTCTATGATATATCTTTTTCTTCTTTTTTCTCCTCTGCCTTTCTTTTGCTAGTGCATTCGTCTCGCCAGCAATTGAAGCTGAAACCGGCACCTCACTTCAGTGTTACAGTTTGTGCCTGCAAAGGCTACTGCCTGCATGGTTGTGGCACTTACTGGGCTCTCTGAGTTCCCCCAAGCGAAAGCAACAGTATTCAAGAGGCTGTTTTTTTGCTAGCTATGACAACCATGTAGCCCTTGGACTTCTGCTTGAGCCGGAGCTGGAAGATGGCACCAGTGATCATGTTCCAGTGTGTTGTAACACAATGAGTTGGAATTTAAGATACATTTATTGACAGTGAACCAAATGTATAACCTGTGGTGGTCATACATGTAAACAGATTAATGATAACTTTTCCTGTAGGATCCTTTACAATAATAAAAATGAAAAAACATTTGCAAAATATATTATTTGCAAAAATAATCAGAATCCAATGTACAACGGAAGCAGTGCCATGCACAGGGGGACTGTTGGGGGGGTGTGTGCCACTCCATCTATTCATCGAGTCTTGGGACACATATGAGGGAAGAAGTTGAAAGGACTTCTGACGGACCGTAGAAGTCTAGAGCCAGCAGGAAACTTGGAGATTATCTAGCATATTGACTTTAAGAGTTTGACTGCAGTGTATATTAAGCAATAAATTTTACATTGAGACCCAGTACACACGGACATATATATGTAACTGGAACACATTTTACAATACTTCCTTGTCACATGCAATGTCCTCTAACATCTTCTACTTGTTTTATTCCACTAATTAAAAATGCTGTTTGTGATCCACTCAGTCTATTTCACAACCCATGTAAATCAAATTGTTGTTCGGAGTATGAAAGCTCTCAAGAGGTCCAGCCCCTTGCACATGAGGGCGGTGTGGCCTGGCCCAAGTGTCACACTGAAGCTGGAACCCAGAGCTTGTCTTCATTTTCTTCTCTTACCTTGTTGGGTCACAAATTTTGAAAAGTTAGTTCTTGGAGATGAACATAGGCCAAATAGACAAGATGAGCTCAGGGGCAGTGTCAGGAGAGCAGGCTTCCGTTCCCAGGGGCAGCTGTAATGCATCTGATGGTCCCTGCCCAACGGTTTGTCCTAGATTGACTGGGACTGAGGAGTTTCCTGGGATGAGAGACTTTCACTGCTAAAACTAGGACCGTTGGGAGAAACTAGAATAGTCACTGTAGGAGACATTTACACCCAGCCACCCCAGCGAATGAATGGACACCCTTTGAACTCCATGTGCAAGCAGCTACAGGCATAAAGAGAGCTATTATTTTGATCTTTGGTATGCATTTAGTAACCGCTGGGGATGAATCTTCTCTGCATGGCAACACTAACCTAATGACACAGACTATGTGTACCACTCTACCTTGTGCTACCAGGAAATACTAAATTCTCATTCCCATTACTTTCTTTTTTTTTTTTGTGGGTATCGGAGGTCGACCTCAGGACCTCATGCGCCAGGAGGTGCCCGTGCCGCTGAGTGATATCACTGGCCCTTTTTTTGTATGTGGGTTCCGGGAGTCAAACTCAGGACCTCACACTTGCCAGGCAGGCACTTATGCCGCTGAGCCATCTCACCGGCCCCCAATTACTTTCTAAAATTGGCTTAAGGGAATATAAGTGGCTTAGAAGTTTTTCAGGGATCTTATAGTTTGTCAATTTCCCTTTCTCTCTCTCTCTCTCTCTCCCTCTCTCTCTCTCTCTCTCTCTGGTGGTAGAATCCAGGGCCTTGTACATGCAGGACAAGTGCTCTACCACTGAGCTACATCCCCAGCCCTAGGTTGTAGATTTTCTGATGCAATGATTATGTCTGGGATAAAGTATTGATGGTAAGAAATGTAAGAAATGGTGACTAAGGATAATAGCAGAGGTATTTAATTTGGAATTAAAATCTCACATTTCTTGTGGTCTTTTAATTTCCTTTTGCCCTCTTTGCTCTGTTGGTTTAGCTTTTGTACATGATGAGGAGGTTTCACTCACTGTGATAGCACCTAGTTGAAAGATCACTTCCCTGTTATTTTTGCAGACTTGGTAGCTTGACCTCCAAGTAGCACACTTTAATCTTAAAGCACTGTGGACTTGGGGAGACTCATTAAACTGCTAGAAATACTTATAAAATATGGCGTACTATTGATACATTTTCATTATTGAATATTAGAAATATATTTTATTAATTACAGAGCACTACAAAAACTATCTAAGGACCATATTTTATAGATGATTTTTGAGGTCATAGGTACTATGGGTCCATAATCAGACCTGGGACAGGGACAGATGATAAGGATAAATGAGGTACTATTGTGCTAACACACAGTGTAAATGCTAACCCTAACAGACAGGTGTTGGTCCTGGAACTGCTTCTTTGGATTTGTGTTTAAAGCCAGTTTAATCATGTAAGAACATTAATTCTTAATACATCGTAATCATAATCACATTCTCTTTTGGCTTGTAATGTAGAATACTTAATCATCCATCTGCTTTTTTTTCCCCAGTACTAGGGATCAAACCCAGGGTTTTCTATCACTGAGCTGCACCCCCCAGCCCATTTTTATTTGTATTTTGAGACAGGGTCTTGCTAAGTCACTAAGTGGCCCAGGTTGGGCTCGAACTTGGTGATCCTTCAGCTTCAGCCTCCCAGAGCGCTGGGATTTCAGGCATGTACCACCACACCCAGCTCACCCATCCCGCTCTTAATGCCCTTTAGCTACTTAAAGAAATCCAATTTGCTCTCCAAATATTAATATTTGACCAATATTAACATCAATAGACCCCGATCTCCATGTAGTGTTTCTAAAGGAAAAATTTAAAATGTTTTGAACAATAGTATCATTATTAGAAAAAAAGTTGTAACTTCCTGAGGTTTGTACTTGTGAGGATGTATAAATCCTGATGTGTTTGTTAAATACTCTGTCACATAATTTTGCAGTTTCTCTCTATATCAATGATAATAATACAAATAACTTGAGCTATCTATCAGTTGGCTGTCGTTTACATGCATAGTCTTCAGCCTGGGAGAATATGTATGTGGCTCTCTATTCTTACGGATCATGATAACTCAAAATGATCGTGTCCTGTATTTAACAGGAGTCATCTTTTTGTGATTTGAAGCTGTTATGCCAATCTTGTTCTTGGACCTTTTTTCAGGGATTTTGGCAAATAATTCATTAGGCCATATAGCAAATATTTACCGAACACTTACTGTGTGCTTGGCTTTGTAGGGGGAATAACTTGAATACTGTGGAGGAACACCTGGATGACTCTCCTTGAAAGAAGAGCAATTATCTCCATTTTGGCTAAACCTGGCCCTATTTCCATGTACTGATATGTACAGAACCGACTAGAACTTTTCCTTATCCCTTCAATTGGCTTTAAGCAGTGCAAATCGGTCCAGCCGAGCTGCTGATGTGTAGTCTTTGAAGCAAGTGACAGGTCTATGTTTCCCTGCCCCTTTGGCTCCCAAAACATATGGTTGAGCCTGGCGGGATGGAGAGCTGTGCTCCACGCTGTCGGCTGGGATCTAGCCTCGAGAAAGAGACTATGACTTCCCAGGGCATAGAAGATTACACGTCAGAGCTGAAGCACTGACCCCAAAACATTAGATACTATCTTGAATTGTGTTATGCAGATTACTCCTTCTGCATATCCTTCCCTCTGCATATTGAGAAGGTGATTTCAGGCCACCTACCTAGCCCAGCTCACGGTACTCACGGACTTCCTGCCATTCTCACAGTCACTCATCCCCGAGCCACTCCCCTCCTTGAGAATTAATAAAACCCGGGTTTGGCCTGGGTCAAGGCCTTTGTTCCAGTAACCACCATCTTGGCTGGACTTAGGACCCCTTGGCTCCCCACAACTATAAATATGCCTTAGTGTCTTTATTCTCGCCGTGGGTTGCACTGGAAGTGGTAGATTGGAATTAACTCATTAGAATTCCAATAACTTTTCCATGGGATTACAAATATAAACTTCCCGGACCGCGACGAGGACCGGGAAGGGCTCGTTATAAATACCTGTGGTCCTAATGGTTAGATTTCTGTTTGTGTGCGCAGACTTCCACTTCCCTCAAGCCTCGAGTGAAATTCAAGGATTGTGAATGCTGCTCAAAAGAGAACAAATGATCCTCACGAGTCTTTTGTAGAGTGAAACCTTCCTCTCCCACCAGCCGGGATAATTCTCACATGGCAGGGGTATATTTTTCTTCCTTGGTCTCCACTAATTACAGCATTAACTCATTTTTGACAAGCTTTACCCAGCTTCAGTGCCTTTCATCTGATATGCTATAAACAGCAATTATATCTTGTAACACCCTTGTTAGCCCCATTTGATGGAGAAGAAAAGTGAGGTGTAGCCAGATTCCACTGCTTACAGAGGAGCCACCAACCAAGACCAATGCCTGTGGCCTGCTGAGGCTGGCTGTGTCTGTGGGCGTCCAGCAAGCATCCCACCCTTCTCTAGTGTCACAGCTCAGCAAGTCAGCTGCTCCGGGCTCTGGCTTCGGTCTCCTGACTGCAGCTCACACAGCAGGATGAATACCCACCCTGGGAAGGCGGGGAACTGCTATGATGTCCTAGAAATCCTTCCCTAAATATTCCTCTGCTCATTGTATGTAAGATATTAGAAAATTTCTCTGGCCTCTTTTTGGAATGATACTAGAAAAAATATGGACTATATTTTCAGGAACAAAATTGGGATACGTAATGTGAAAAATTATAGGTGAATTTACAGAAGCAATGAAGAGAGATTAAAAATTGGGATTGTGGTAGGAAATCCTGCACATATAGCAACCTATGCACATTAAGAGGGCTATAAATAATAGATATGCTTTTCTTTTTGCAGTACTGAGTGATGATTGAACCCAGGGCTTTCACACTGAGGTAAATCCTCGGCTCTTTTTTGCTTTTTGTTTTGAGACAGGGTCTTTCAAAATCACTAAATTGCCCAAGCTGGGCTCAAACTTGTGCTTCTTCTGCCTCAGCCTCCCAGAATGCTGGGATTACAGGAACGCGCTACCAATAGGTATGATTTCAGATTTACTGATGGGGATAACATTGTATCCCACCCAGGGATGGTGGTGAGGTGGGATGGGGACGGGGAGTACGGTGACTTTCAAAGTTCAGGCAAAGGAGAAGGAGTTTGAATGCAAATCCATGATCCTCAGTGCAGAAGTGAGAAGGACTTTGTGCTGATCCAGGATAATGCATGTGGTGACTTAGCTGAAACGCAGAAAATCTTCAATCATACACAGCTGTCACCAATGCTCAAGAGCAATTTAACCATCTTTTCTTCACTTATGTTTGGAAACCACCCCTGGCAGGAACATCTCCACCTGATGGCCTTGCTCGCAGGCCCTCTGGTTTCTTGCTGCAATGGCGCGGTCTGGTTGTACACTACCACATTTCCCAGAAGAAGGCAGCCAGGACGCCCCGGGTGAAGGAAGACCAAGGAAGAAGGGGGGCAACTGAACGTGGGACCTAGGGGGCGCTGGCAGCATTAACACAGCCATCCTTCACTGCTCCTCTCAGGGGAGCTCAGAGATGCACAGTCTCAAAAGCATGAGCTGGGAGGTGCTTTTTAAAAACTTTGGTGCTGAAAATTAAACCCAGGGCCTTGCACATGCTAAACATGTGCTCTACCACTGAGCTATGCCCCCAGCCCAGAAAGGTGCCTTTCTACTGTGTCCAGGAGAACAGAATTGCTTCGGGTTATGTGAGTTAGTGTATTAGTAATGAGGAGAGCGGTGAAACACCAACACCAAGTCACACTTACCTTTTATTGAGTCAGTTATTTCTAACACTTTAATTCTTCAAACATTTTTTGCATCAAGGTTTCAGGTTCGCTCATATATTACACTCATGTTTGTAAGAAAGTGCTGTGTCTTTATTTCCTTATGACAGATCCCCTTATGGGGCTCTCATCTTTATTCCTGTTCCACCAAAGGCACAAACTGCTGCACGTAAGTCCAACCATAGTCCAGCTCAGTAGATGAAATAATCTTGTTCTTTCCCTCCCGACTCCCTTTCAAAAACAAATCTCCATATGTGATGCATAAAAGGATCAGTCCTGCTGAGTTCCACTTTTATCCCCAAAATGCTCCAAAATATCATCTCTGGGGGACACAGGGCATGTGCAACCCCTCGGTGTGGGCGGGACGGTCCCCTGGCGTGGATTGTTGGGTATGATCTGGTTGGTGTCCAGTGAGGTGTGGTTGCTTCCTTCCTAACCCCTGTTCTGCTGGTGCCCATCACTGAGTGCCTACACTGTTCAGGCCATGTGACCTCTCTCCGCTGAGGAGCCTGTCCCTCCTTTAGGGAGAATTACGGATCTCCTGAAGTTTGGCTATGGCTCCCAGTGGGGACAGCCCTAGTTTCAACCCTGTGACACTACAAACTCTCCTACTCACTACCATAGGGATTGCTAAGCTCTTAGGGCAGATGCCCAGCTCCATCTTGCGTCCCTCCCTTGGGGACATCTGGGTATGCTAAGGGTAACCAAGAGCAGCCAAGGAAGTGAGGCTCAGGCCACCTGCTGCCCCATAGTATTGTGCCATGCGCACATGCACTGGGGAGGCAGCCTGTGGAGATGTCTTCTATGAATTAGGAGAGGGGAGGAGGGCACACTTCCTTGCCTTCCCTTCATTGTCCCTTTTTCAGTGTCCCTCTGCCCTCTGGGACTTGAGCCTAAGAGGGGAGGTTGGGATATAGAACTATGCCTGTTTCCTCTCCTTTGTTACCCCTTTCCTCCCTTTAATCCTTCTCGATGTAGTAAATGAGAATTAAGGGAGATTAGAAGCTACTTTCTCCCAGCCATGTCTCATTTTCATAAAGTATAAAGGTGAGACAGGTTTTAAATTCAAAGTTGCTCCCCGGCCTATGTTCCAGGCAGCAGCTGCCATCTTCTCTGTGGCATAAAGCCCCAGGGTGAAATTTCCAGAACCAGTAGATCTCTAAGGACAAGGTTTAGATTAGCAGTTGCTTGGGGCTGAGTGTGGGTGGCTGGGGGATGAGAATAGTTGCCAAAGCCTACAGTGTTCTTTTAAGGTGTTCTAAAATTGTGGTGATTGTTGTACAACTCTGCGACTATACTAAAAGCCATTAAATTACACATTTTAAGTGGATAAATGTTATGGTGTGTGAATTATATCATCATAAAGCTATTTTTTTTAAGTCACATGGCTTATCCATATAGGAAGCAGATTGTGAGGGAATATAATTTTTTGTTGTTTTTTGAGACAGGGTCATTCATGTAATTCAGGCTGGCCTTGAACTCACTATTAGCCTAGGTTGGCTTAGACCTTGTAGCAATCTTCCTGCTTCAGCCTCCTGAGTGTTGGGATTATAGAACTGTGCCACCATGCCTGGCTCCGAGGGAATATAATTTAAATGGATTTTTAAAAGCCTGTGGTATAAAGCCAGGTGTAGTGGCAAATGCCTGCATCCCCAGCACTCAGAAGGCTGAGGCAGGAGGATCGCTGTGAGTTTGAGGCAAGCCTGGGCTGCATGATGAGTTCAAGATAGCCAGAAACTATGTAGTGAGTCCCTGTCTCCAAAAAAAAAAAAAAAAAAAAAAAAAAAAAAAAAAAAAACCAAAACAACAACAAACCCCACAAAAAGCCAAAAAATTAAACCAAAACAAAAACTAATAAAAACTGGTATAATCATAAGGTGGAATACATACAACAATAAGAACAATGAGCAAGAACAATCTACTGATTCTTATAACAATGTGGATATTTCTCAGAGAAATCCAGACACAAGGAGTATATACTGCGAGTTCATTTATACCAAGTTCAAAATCAGGCAAAAGTAGTCTACAGAATTAGATGTCGGGACAAGGTTACTCCTGGGAGGAAGTGACGTTTACTGGTTGTGCTGTTCTTGATCTGGATGTGTTTGCTTTGTGAAAATTCATGAATTTATAACGTGCACTTTTCTGTAAGCATATTAGACTTCATTAAAATGTTTACTGAAAAAAAGTTTCAGCTGAGAGTCATAGTGCACACACTCAGGGAAGCTGAGGCAGGAGGTCAAAAGCTTGAGCAGTCTGGGCAACTTAGCCACTTAGTGCGACCCTGTCTCAAAATAAAAAATAAAGGGCCGTGGATGTAGCTCAGTATGAAGGCTCTGGGTTCAGTTCCCAGCACCCACCCTGTTTCCATTTCCTGTTTGTAGAAAAGTATTCCTGTTATGGTTTAGATCTGAAATATCTCCTGGATGTCTCATGAGTTCAGAGGTGGGGCTTTTGAAAGGCAATCCAGCAGTGGAGTCATCCATTGATGAGTTCATAGCTGAATATGCTGTGAGGAGGTGGGGACTGAGCAGAACAGGTGGGTCTCTAGGCCATGACTTGGAAGGGTGTATTTTTGTCCCTGGCTCCTTCCTTCACTCTCTCTACTTCCTGGCTGCCAAGGGGAGAACAGCTTTCCTCCACTGTGCCCTTCCACCATGCTGTTTCTGCCTTGGCGCCAGCTGAACATGGCCTGAACCCTCTGAAACCATGAGCCAAAATATACCTTTCTTCATTTAAGTTTCAGGTGTCAGATAGTTTGTCCTAGTGACAGGAAAGTGACTAATACAATCCTCATTATACTTGCAAGGTGGATTTGGTTATTCCCCATTGTACGAATGAAGAAACTGAGGTCTAAGGGTTTTAGGAATTAGTTGAAGGCCATGTTGCTACAGGTGACAGCCAGGCTCTAAGCAGTCTGTGTGGCCACCAGGACAAGATCTCATTTCCCTGGGCTCTGACAGCTCCTCCCTGCCTGGTGTCCAACAGCTTTTCTACAGAGCAACTTGTCCTTTTTATAGGACAGCTGCACAGCTGGGGGGCCAGCCTCCCCACCTAGCATAGAGCAGGGGAGGATCCTCTGTGTGAGGTCTTGTCAGGCCTGTTCTAGATTTGTGGCAGCTCTGCCACCTTAACTGTGGCCCTTTCTATTACTATCCTAGTTCTTACTTCCACAATGAATGTCAAGAAAGGAAGCAGCTCTGGAAATAGATGGATGGTATTCACCTGTCACATTATAGCTAAAAATAAAAGAGGGGAGGTGATAGTGAGATGCCATTGGTGGCATAATACCAGCTGATTGACACATTCTCATTGTTATTTCCAGTGAAAGGAACTATCTAAGGCGCAGCTGACTCTGTCATCCAACATGGCAGTAAATTGTGGCCACTCATTAGAACAGCTTGAGTTGGTATAGGGGGTTAAATAATAAAACAAGACTGATAGCAGCATCTCCTTGAATACAAAGGAACATGATCCACAGTGAGTTGAGTGAAATCTAGACATGCTTAGCATAGGGTAACTGGACCAGTGCTGCATCAAAGTCTGATGCCCTCTTCCACACAGAGGAGAGGTGAGTAACGAGGCTCAGACCAGCATTCTGCTGGGAAAAGACCGGGGCTGTGTTTGGGCTGAGATTCCTACTGTGCCTTCCGTTTTAAAATGTGTCTTTCAAGATGAGGTGATTTGTTGAACTGAATTCAAATTTTAAGTGGAATTTTGCGATCTTCTGAATAATCATGGTGAGTTCCTGAGGCTGTGTTTCCACTAGGGTCGGTGTATTCCTAAAGCGCTCCTTTTATGTGTACGTGTGTTTTTAAGTGATGATGTTGGAATGACGTGTTGGGAATTGGTGGTCGGGATGTAAAATGTTGTTACCACAGAAACCTGAATCTTGACTGGAAGCTTTTGCCTGGGGCGAGTTTTAGTTTCTGGCATTTCCCATTTGGAGGTTCTGGATGAAAAGGTTTCTCCATCAGAGGGTCGTACTGACTTAGCAAAGTCTCAGCAGGACTGGCCCTTCTCTGTCACATCCTAAGGCCCATGTGAATGCGCTGAAAATGAGGCCCCAGTATGCTCAGGATGTGTCAGTCACCTCAGCAAATATTAACAGTCATTTTTTATTTAATTTTTAAGTTCATCATTCTTGAGGAAGTAGGCATAATAGGAAGAAAGTAATAGAACCTCTGGATCATTTGGCAGAAATATTTTAATGAAAGGTTGCCTTATCCTAAGATTAAATTCTTTTTTAGTATTTTTTCTACGGCTAGGACTTTCTAAAGGAGGTGTTTGATCTCCACTTGTGATGGATTATATTTAGTGATTAATAAAAGGGGGTCAAAACCTTTATTTCGAGCACCCAGAATTATAAACTTTTCTTTTTGGGACATGTCTACTTTCTTTAAAGCAAATTTTGCCAGTTTATGAGGAGGATTTACAATAAGGACTAAAGTTGAGGGTTGTATATTCTTTAGCATAGGGTTTTTTTTCCTTCAATTTTTCTGTTGCAATAAAATATACATAACATAAACGTTGCCATTTTAATTATTTTCAGTGTACAGTTAGGTTGTATTAAATACATTCATAATGCATAGGAGTAATCACCTTCCTCCTCCATAAATCATTTCATCTTTTTTTTTTTTTTTTGGTGGTACCGGGGATTGAACCCAAGGCCTTTGCTCTGAGCTACACCCCAAGACCTTTTTTATTTTTATTTTGACAAGGTCTTGTGAGGTTTCTAAATTGCCTAGACTGGGCTCGAACTTCGGATCGTCCCACCTTCACCTCCCAGATTGCTTGGATTATAGGAGCGCATTACTATGCCCAACTTCATTTCATCTTATAAAATAGAAAAACTTTCCGCCTATTAAATAATAACTCTCAATTCCATCAGCTCCCAGCAACCACCAGTATAAGCTTGGTTTTATGTAAGTAACTGGAAATGGGACTATGAAACATGAATGCTGATTTTTAGGAGGTATAGAAACAATTTCATTATATTTCTCCATTTAAAAAATTAAGGGGCCCGTGAGAGCTCAGCAGCATAAGTGCCTGCCTGGCAAGCACGAGGTCCTGACTTCGACTCCTGAAACCCACATAAAGGAAAAAAAGGGCCGGTGATATTGCTGAGTGGCACAAGCACTTGCTGGCAAGTGCGAGGTCCTGAGGTTGACTCCCGGTACTCACATTAAAAAAAAAAAAAAAAAAATTAAGGAGGAAGGAAATTATTTGCTCTTAGGCAAAGGTGTGTTAGAATCTCTGGGGACAAATGGGAAGAAACTGTTCAAAAGGAAAGAGAAACTGGGATGGGGGAAAGGAGAAAAGAAGGAAGGGAAAAGCAAAAAATATACATATATATACATAAGATAGTTATATTACTAATTTCTCTTAGTTCATTGAAAAGAAAGGTTTGTGCTAATAGTGCTTGGACAATTAAATGCCTGTATCTTGTACTCTGAATAAATAATTTAAAGATAACAATACGCAATGTATTAACCATTGTTACTCTGCTAATTATCTTGTTTTGAAATTTTTTTTCTTTAAAATAAAGAAAAAAGAATCTCGGGACAAATTGAGAAAGGATTTTATTTAATTGGACTTGAGATTTAGTGGCTGAGAACAAAGGGCGCCCTATTCACGTAGGCAAAACAGAGACACCTGCTGGTGGACGGGCAGACTTACTTCCTCAGGAGTCCAAAGGCCTCTGAAGGTTGCTATTTGCAAGACAGGCAAATCAGTCACAGCGTGTCAGCTATGGGCTTTTTGAAAGAGCTATTGTCTGATCACGGAATAAGAATGTTCAGTAAAAGAGAAGTAAACGCACACATACGTTTAACTGCGGTATTTTGTTTTGGTGATATATGACCCCATCTGAATTAGAGAGCCAGCATTCTTTCAAAAAAGGCAATGTTTTTGCCTACTTTGTTTTTGCCCACTGCTTTTAATCCATAACCTGCAGCAAAAGGCCCTTCAGGGACAGATCTTGGAGAAGGATGGCTCCTTCCTCAGCCAGCCAGCAGCATCCTGATGTGGGTAGCCTCCGGGGAAGGAAGTGTCTGGCTGGGGGTCAGCCAGCTTCTCCGGGCCAGCTATTAACTCTCGGCATGTTGCTTCTCTCGGGGACTAACACACACTTCTGGGACTGTCGTATGGGTCGGATGAGAGTTTGGATGCACAGGTTGAGGAAGGTTGATAAAGGCTGGTTTCTTCCATTTTCCCAGGGTCTTGCTAACCACAAGCATCACCTTCTGGTTGGCCAGGAGCCTCCAAGGTCAGAGATGCTCAGTTTTCCATCTAGTACTGTCAACTCCCTGCACAAATGTATCCACTGTTTAGCTCAGACACAACAAACTGCAAACAAAATTATCACCTCCAACTGCCTCCCTGTCCTCAAATGGCTCTGAAGAAACAAAAAGGAGCTGCTGTTGAGAGGATGTGGAGGCATCCAATTTGTTGCCAGAGCCTGTTCATGCTATTCCCAGGATGGACTCTGAAGCAGGGGCCTCAGTCTCCTTCCCTTGAGAGTGAGGAGATTAACATCCCCTTCCATCTCTAGCTATGAGGATGTGACAAGGTGAGCTCATGGGCCCTTAGCACAGGCCCTGACCCAGCTGAAGCGCTCGGCATAGTTACTGATGTTTTTAGTCTCAGAGCTCTGTCTTCTTTTCTTATTCCCATTACTTCCAGATCTGGGTTAATGCAGCTACCATATTGGTCTCTGGGCCTTCAGGCTGCTGCCCTCTTTTCACAGGCTGTTGCCAAGATAATGTCCTAGAAGTTCAGTTCTCATTGGGTTATTTTCTGGTTAAGGAACTAGATGGGCTTCTTACACAATCAGCCAAACTCCCTAACCCTGCTCTAAGCTCTTTCTAATTTGACCCCTCCTTTTATTATCCAAAGTCCTCACTAATCCACAACTCAAATTCTCCATTCTAGGTGGGGCTCCTGCGCACGCCTTCTGGATTCTGGCCCCACGCCTTTCTTCATGTTCTTTCTCTGGTCCTTTATGCCTCCCTCTTCCACCTTCTAGTCTTGCCTGCATTTTAACACACAGTTCAAATCCCACCTCTACCATGAGATTTTCTGTAACTCTACAGCCTATTATGATTTTTTCCTAGAGACTAATCCTTTTTTCCCTAATAAATCCAAATTCCTATTACATTAAGTCCCATGAAGAATCCATTAGTTAGAATTTAGCTATTCTCAAGTTTTTCTTATAAGTATTTTGAAGTAAAGGCCAGGGTTATGTCACCTCTCTGTGCCTCAATTTCCTCCTCTGGAAAATATGGATAGAGATAGTTCCTGTTTGATGGGATTATTGTAAAGACTAAACTCACATATGTAAAGCTAGTGCTTAGAAGCTATTAAATGTTGAATAGTATTAGCTATTGTTGTTGTCCTATGCACATAAAAATTAGATCAATACAACCTGCTTTGTTATAAGGTATATTTCGCAGAGAAACCATTGGGTTCTGGACTTGGACCATTCATAGCCCTCTGACCCGATATTGTGTATCTTTTAAACAGGACATGAATTCATTTGACAAATATTGATTGAGAGCCTGCCACACCCAGGTACATACTGAACTGTAGGTGCTAGTCTTAATTTTATTTATTTTCACATACGTGGCCAACCACATATTTATATCAAGAATAAATAGCATATGTCAAATCCATTCATCAAAGAGACTCTGAGTTCAAGTCTTGTCTTCATTCATCTGGTCTTGAACAAATAATTTACCACATCTATTTTTTTAAGTTTCTTTGCTGTAGAATGGGCTCTACAGTCTCTCTGTTTTATTATGTTTCAGTCATGTATTAGGCAGACAGAGACTGGCCTCTTCTCTGTCCTTGTGCACAGAAGGCTTGGATACGTGAGCTCTTTGTTGCGATCTGACACTCCCTAGCTTGTTTTGTGACTCTTCCTCTCCTTCTCCTCTTTAAGGAGGGGCCTCTGAGGATCTCCCTGACCTCATTCACATCACTACCTTTTTTGCTATTTTAGAAGAATAGAGGAGAATGTGATCTCACTCTCCAAATGCTATGGCAGATGAAAGGGCATGTGTACTTTCACCAATTTGTCATCTTCCTCTTTTCTCTACTTCCTTCCTTTTCTTAATTAAATTACATTTGTGCGTGTGCAGATACACACAGCTCATTTATATACTCTGTAACACAAGGCTCTAAGATATGTTTTTAAAAGCCTAAAACATCCTGTCAATGCCTCGCACACTCCCAATCCCATATGCTTGCTTAATACATGCTTGCTGACAGATGGAAATTGCCTGAGCTGCCATCATGGAAATGGAATGCTTTGTTTTTCCAGTGGTTTCCAAGTGTGGGTAGGTTGTGAGCCCTACCCTCTCCCTCTCTCCCTCCTCAACTGAGTCAGAATTTCTGGAGCCAGGACTCAGGAACTGGGACATTTGGCAAGTATCCGGGTGATCCCTCTGCACACTACAGTTGGAGGCCCATGGAATTTGTCCAGCCTGCATCAAATCCAAATCCACTACAACAGCCCATGAGCTAGATGAGGCCATGTTCACTGTGGGCTCAGAACTGCAGCTTCACTGATAGAGGCAACAGATGCCACTCAGCTTTGTCTTGTCTGGCCTGTATTTCCATTGCACACTGGTGAGATACAAACTCTTATCACCCAGGTCTGAAGGATGGTTTCCCACGTACTCCCTCAGTGGTCTTAGCTACCAATGGCATCTCTCCCTGCAATCCTCAGCTTTCATCCTCTGTGACCTCCCAAAGGAGGCTGAACTTCCTTTGGGTTTGTGATTCGCACACCTGGGCCTGCTCCATTTGCTTGGGTTTCTTAGGCACAAGTCACTATATTCTGGGAAGGGGCATATTGTAGAGTGATAGATTTAAAGATTTTTGAAGCATGATTCAAGGTAAGAAGTCCGTTCTATATTGAGACTTGGTATGAGCAAGTACACACAAACAAACAAATATGCCCAGTATACAAGTACAATTATCATACGTTTGAGCATTGATATTTTCTATTCTATTTCATCAAAAAGATAGTTTTTAGGTGCAAAATGGAGGTGTGGGATTTCTGCTGAAAATCTGATGGAAGTTGCAGGTCCACACTGCACCATTTTCATGTGATTTCAGTGTCCACAATTTCTCCAGACCATCTACAGAACCTATCTACAGATGAACTTTGTTACTTGCCCCCTCAAGAAAGTGCATCACACTGCTAATGAAGGAGGGTGGCATTAGGACAGGCTTTCAGAATTAGATGTAAAGTTATTTTCAGATATGGTGCTTCCTCTCCTGATAAGCTTTCAGAATATCTGTGGCAAGATGGGGGTTCTTCACATGGGGAAGAATGATTAAAAAGTCTTTTAAATGGATTTTCCACTCTTCTTACAGTCCTGTGGATGTGGCAGTGCATGAACCCCCTAAAAATCCACGTAATTGGGAACCAGCCTTATTATTTTCAAAGTAAACAGAAAGTTGAGAATCTCCCCACTGTTAACAGCACAGCACTTGTAATCCCTCCCACAACTGACAGCGTGCAGTCACACCTGTGGAAAGCTCTCTTGGCCTGGCTTGCCTTTCTTGTGGGCTTTCCCAACACAGCTCCCAGCAGCTGGCCTGCCCTTTCCTCACGCTGTTCCCTTTCCCACCTGAGCTTTCTCCATTTCTTTCTGTTTTTTTAGTATACGTACTGCCAAAGCGAGCATCCTCCCTTCCTTTCTGAATGGTTCTCACCTCTCAAGATTTCTTGCCCCGAAGCCCAACAACCCGTGCTGTGGGTGCTGGGCAACTTCTTGGCTGCATGCTCGGTATTAGGAAATGTATCTTAATACAAATGAATGGACAGGAAGAACTAGGTCTTGATTCTCTTTGGATTTACCTCCATGCCCTGAAACAGCAAGTTGTCAATGAGAATTCCCAACTTCCAGCCCAGACTCTGAGCTTAGCACCTGTACCTTCTGTTTACCACTGCATTGGTGCCCGGCGGTAATGTGGCAGAGCAGTCATCAGCTCAGATTTGGAGTTCGTGCAGTCTGGTTCAAATCTTAGTTTTACATATACTGACATGGAAAGTTTTCTAAAAATGCAGTGAGTTTACTCTGCTACCAGCTGGGGGTGAAATAGCATGTGCACATACATTTGTTTGCCAGGCAGGCACTGTGCCGCTGAGCTATATCCCCGGCCCCTGTTAATGCACCATATTTCTTTGGGTGAATACAAAAGAAATTAGTGGAAGCAACTTCCTCCATGGAGGTAGAGAAGAGACTTACTTGCTTATTCTTCACTAGACTCCTTTTGAATTTAGTTATGTGTGTATGTATTGCCTAGTTAGAAAGTTTACATTTAAAAAAGTCCATCTTTGGTCATTAGTAGCCGTGTGAATTTTAGAAAGTCATTTGGTTTTCCTAATTTTCGGTTTCCTCCACTGTAAAATGCAGGTAAGCAAGCCATAGTTTGACTGGGTTGGGGGGATTGAATAAGATAGTGCAGATGAACTACTTAAAAGACTTCCAGGCACATTTGTTATATTAATTTGTGAGGTGCTAGCTATCATTACTTTGTTACATGACCCAGCTACTTAGAATTCTGTCCCCCATTTTTATATATATATATATATTTTTTTTTTGTGGGTACCGGGGGGACGACCTCAGGACCTCGCGCGCCAGCAGGCGCCCGTGCCACTGAGCGATATCACCGGCCCCTTTTTCGTATGTGGGTTCCGGGAGTCGAACTCGGGCCTTTCGCGCTTGCAAGGCAGGCGCTTAAGCCGCTGAGCCGTCTCACCGGCCCCCATTTTTATATTTTAACCCAACAGCTAGAAGCATGGATAGAAATGGCCATCTGCCTGTGTTTTTCACCTGTCATAGCGCTTGGTGACCCCTGCAAGGTTGGTGGCTGGCTGAGAGCAGTGTAACTAAGCCAGTTGCCTGTGTTAGGGGCTGACCCTTTCTTTCTCTTACACCCTCCGTAGATAATCCTTCCTTTCCCTTTTTACCCTCAAGGTACTCTAATCTTTACTCCTTCCAATGTTTGTTCTCTAACTTAATCCCTCCTGTAAGCCTCAGATGACTCTAATGAGCACTTTACAAACTGGAAATTCTTTTTTTTTTTTTTTTTTTTCCTGTTGATATATTTTTTTATTTTTTTTATTTTTTTTTATTTTAAAGAGAAGAAAAAACAAAACAAATCAAAAGAAGAACAAATTTTCAAACCAACATAATAGGAGGGTAACAATGGTTAATACATTACGTATTACTATCTTTAAGTTAGTTATTCAGGACACCAGACATTAGCATTCAATTGTCCAAACATTATTGGCACAAACCTTACTCTTCAATGAACTAAGTAAAAATGGTAGTGTATCTATCTTAACCATCTTATATATATATATATATATATATATATATACAATTTTTTTTGCCTTTCCCTTCTTTCTTTTCCCTATTCCAGTCTCTCTTTCCTTTTGACCAGTTTCTTTTTGATTCACCATGTCTATTGTACATTTTGGATCTTATTTACTCTTTCAGTTTCTCATACTAGAGAGATAATACGATGCTTACACATGTGCTTCTGGTTTATTTCACTTATGAGTATTTTCTCGAGTTGCATCCATTTACCTATAAAAGTCTCCAGTTTATCCTTCTTTATGGCTGAATAGTACTCCATTGTATAAAAATACCACATCTTTCTTATCCATTCCTCAGTTGATGGGCATTTGGGTTGTTTCCAAGATCTGGCTATTACAAATTGTGCTGCTATAAACATGGGTGCACATATATCGCTGTGGTACGATGTTTTTAATTCTTCTGGGAAGATGCCCAGAAGGGGAATAGCTGGGTCAAATGGGACCTCCAACCCTAGTTTTCTGAGGAATCTCCACACTGACTTCCACAGTGGCTGTACCAGTCGACACTCCCACCAACAGTGAAGAAGGGTTCCTTTTTCCCCACAGCCCCTCCAGCATTTGTTATTAGTTGATTTCTTAATAGTAGCCATTCTTTCTGGGGTGACATGGTATCTCAGTGTTGTTTTAATTTGCATCTCTCGAATGACTAGTGATGTTGCACATTTTTTTGTATATTTATTTGCCATTAGTATTTCTTCATCTGAGAAATGTGTATTCATCTCAGATGCCCATTTTTGGAGTGGGTCTTTAAATTTGGGAGGTCTGATTTTTTTGAGTTCTTCATATGTTCTCGATAGTAATCCTTTGTCTGAGGAACAGCTGGCAAACATTTTTTCCCACATTGTGGGTTGTCTCTTCACTCTGTTGGTGGTTTCTCTTGCTGTGCAAAAGCTTTTTAATAAGATGAGATCCCAGTTATTGATTCTTTGGGATAGTTCCTGTGCGGTTGAGTTTTTATTCATAAAGTCTTTGCCTACACCAATGTCTCCAAGGGTTTTACCTATCCTACCTTCCAGCAGATTTAATGTTTCTGTTTTAATATTTAGATCTCTGATCCATTTTGAATTTAGTTTAGTGCATGGTGAAAGATATGGATCTAGTTTTCATCTTCGGCATGTGTAGAGCCAGTTTTTAAACTGGAAATTCTTGAATGAAAGCACATCAAGTTCCTCCCCAAGGTGCCCAACTTCAGCCTGGTTGCTTTTGCCATTTGGGGAGAGAGCCAAGTCTTAGCTCCTTTCAGCTCCTGTCACCTGGGTCTGTGTAACTTTGTCAGAATTTTTTTTTGAGTCATATCAACTCTCTGCTTTACCTTTTCTGTTGAAGCAGTTGTAAGATGATTCACTTGTTTTTACTTAAATTGTGGGAATTAAATAGAAGGTTGAATTTCTAGAGATTAGAGGTTAATGCAAAATGATCGTCAACTCCGATTACTCGGTACTCTTCTAGAATCTCTTGGCAGTGGTGGCCATACCCATGCAGATTAATCTCCAGAACCTTATTTGAGAACAAAATGTATTCTAACTTAGAATGGGGACAAGGCGGCATGGAAGAATAACGTTTTATGCCAGTGTCTAATCACATTACAACATAACAATAGTTCACGTTAATGGAACATTGCTATGCATTAGACCCTGTGCTGAACACTTAGTTTAGTTCTTACTCAAACTCTGCAGTGACTTGTGCCCATTTTAGGGATGAAAAAACTAAGTGACTTGTCTGAGAAGTACCAGAGTTCCCACCCACAATCCTGGCCACAAAGTGCACACCCTGAGCTATTATCTAGATAGTAGATCTGAACACTTTTTCTTTTTTCTTTTTTTTGTGGGTAGCGGGGGGTTGACCTCAGGACCTCGCGCGCCAGCAGGCGCCCGTGCCGCTGAGTGATATCACCGGCCCCTTTTTTGTATGTGGGTTCGGGGAGTTGAACTCAGGCCCTCACGCTTGCCAGGCAGGCGCTTATGCCGCTGAGCCATCTCACCGGCCCTGAACACTTTTTCTTTATGGAAATACTATAAGGAGGAAAGCAACCAAAGGTACTATGTACATGAATAGGCATGGTTGAGTTCCAGTAGAACTTCATGTATTTATTTTTTTTGGCACCGGGAATTGAACTCACTACCTTGCACTTGCCAGGCAGGCGCTGTGCCGCTGAGCTATATCCCCGGCCCAAAACTTTATTCATGGGCAGTGAAATTTGAATTTCACTTAATTTTCACACACCATTAAATATTATTTTTTGACCCCTCCATCACTTAAAAAGTAAAAACCTTTCTTAGCTCATAGGTACAAAACCAGACTTGGGCCACAGACCATAGTTTGCGGAGCCTGATCTAGGTTTTTGAAAATAGAATAAGCAAAGTGTGGTGGCACACTCCTGTTATCCCGGCTATTCTGGAGGCTGAGGCAGAGGGAATCACAAGTTTAAGACCAGACTGCATTTGATCCTCAGTACAAAAGGGGGAAACAAAAATAAGTTATGGGAGCATGGAATAATTCCTATAACAGGCTTGCCCAACCTATTCTAAATCTTTCTAGACTTCATTCAGTGCCAAAATGAAGAGACAGGGATAGCCATGGGCTCCCCATCTGGACCAATCCTCACATTTGAAGATTTTTTTTTTTTTGTGGGTACTGGGGGGTCGACCTCAGCAGGCGTCCGTGCCACTGAGCGATATCACCGGCCCTTTCTTTGTATGTGGATTCCGGAAGTCAAACTCGAACTCGGGCCCTCATGCTTGCCACGCAGGCGCTTACGCCGCTGAGCCATCTCACCGGCCCTGAAGATCTTTTTATCACTTTTCACTCAAATCCATCTTTCAGCCTCTAGAGCCAAGCCCTGACGTCCTGGGTGGCTCAGAGCCTCTCCTGGGACCCCCACTTAGACTGCCCCTGCCTAGGCAGTTTTTCTTCTTCCTTCTCCCCAGCCTCCCATCTCTTCAGTGAACTGGCCCAGGCTAAAGTGCCTTTCAAAAATTTGTTTTTAGGGCTGGTGAGAGCACGAGGTCCTGAGTTCGACTCCCGGAACCCACATACAAGAAAAGGGCTGGTGATATTGCTCAGTGGCACGGGCACCTGCTGGCATGCGAGGTCCTGAGATCGACCCCTGGTACCCACCAAAAAATATTTTTTTCTGTTTTTAATGTGTTTGCTCCCCCAATCCCCCCCTTGTACTCCCCCAATCCCCCCTTGTACTGAGCATCAAACCAGGTCTTCCAGCTTACTAAGCACCTGCTCTATGCCTGAGCTATATCCCTAGCCCCTGCATTTGCCTTTTAAAGGAAGTTTCTCTACAGTACAATTCAAAGACAGGACTTTCTGTAGCATTTAGCCTGGAAAGATGAGTTTGGTACATTTTGGGGATGGGGAGGGAATTTTTGAACACAGAGGTTCTCGTTACCTGTACAGTCACTCCTGAACAGAGCCATGGGTGAAGCAGACCCTGATCAAGGAGCCTGAAGCTTCCCAAGTCCCCTGGACTAGAGTGGGATGGGGGTGACTATCTCGAGAGTCCTTGAGGGTGCCTACCTGATAGCTGCGACAGATGAGCTGGAGACTGGATGAGGAGATGACTCACTTCCTCCACCCAGGGAGACCCTGGGGCACAATCCCTCCGGGTGCCAGTCTCTGTACCATACAGCTCATGGGAAGAGGCTGCACCAGCTCTGCAATCTTCTCCCTTGCATCCAGTGGTTCCTAAGGACTTGAGTGTGGTTGGGACTCTGAACTCTGGACTCAGCAGAAGGGCAGAAAGGCCCTTTTCAAAGGGTGCATACTTCCCGAGCTGTTTTGTGTTCTTTAAGCTTTCCTATGTCTCCTGCTCAAATCTAAAGTATGGACTCCTTTTCCTTTTCTGTTTTTTCTTTTTTTCCTTGAGATGGGGTCTTGCTATGTTGCTGAGGCTGCCCCCTAACTCCTAGGGTCAAATCATCTTCTTGCCTTAGCCTCCCAAGTAGCTGCAACTATAGGCACGGGCCATCAGTAAATTATGTATAGAACTGGTAATTGTGCATAGGGCTGGGGATGTAGTTCGGTGGTGGAGTGCTTGCCTAGCACGTGTAGGGCCCTGGTTTGGTTACAAGAAGGACCAAACAAATTATTTTTGTGTTAATTACATATGTGTGTCTGAGCCTACCACACACATCATCTTGTGCATATTCTGAGTCATCCTGGGAAGATGAGAGGACACCCGACTTCTTTTATAAAGGTACAGCTGAGATTCACTGGTCTCCAGAGATTTTCTGTGGTATTTGCATACCTCCATGCAACTGGAGGATTGGGCGCTTGACAGGACAGTGTTTAAGGAATAGCAAGATGGAAGAAATGTCTGATCATTAATCTCACAAAAGTAGAATTTTCTCAATACACTATTTGTACTTTTATTTTGGATCTAGAAATAATGGAATGTTCTTTCCTCCTCTCCTCTCCTCTTCCCTCCCCTCCTCTGCTCTCCTCTTCTCCTTTCCCCTCCCTCCCTCCTCCCTCCTCCCCTTCCCCCCTCCTGGGGATTGAACTCAGGGCCTCTCCCATGCTAGGCTACTGCTCTATCACTGAGGTATACCCCCACCCCTCAGACAGACTCTTTATAATACCAGAAATTTCCTTCTCCATTTTGGGGGAGAAAAAAAGTCAAGTGAATAGTTAAGCTGTGATATTATTTGACATTTCCATTTGGCTTCAGAAGGGAAATGTTATAACAAATATCTGTCTTCGGCTCTTTTCTCCCTCCAAGGTCAAGCTGGCGTGTCAGATGTGGCCTATATTGATGCACCGAGTTTGAAACTCATCAATATTTGAACAACATTCCAAATTAGGCAGTGTGTGGGATGCACTGTGTTTGGCTTCTGTGCCCGCCTCCCAGAGGGGATGTCAGATGGCCTGATTAATTCAGAAAATCCTAATAATAGAGTTTGGAGCTCTCTGTGTAGACTAAATGTAGACTTTTGGCTCCAAACTGCTGCTTTTTGAAGATCTGTGCTCGTTTTACTACACCCGCAGATTTGAACGTCTGTCTGTTCTTGTCTGAACAGAGGAAGCAAGCCCGAATACACGGAAAAAGCACATGGGCAAGCAATCCACTTACAGGGACTCTTCTTTCAGCCAGGCTGAATTCTTAGCGGAGTGGTGTCTAAAAGGGGAATGAATAGCATTTAAATTTGTGTGTTCAATTTTATTTTCTACACAATCAGTTGAAGGACAGCAGTGCTGCTATGGCGCTGTCCCTTACATACTAGAAGATTAGAGCTCTGATGGTATTAACAAATTCCATTTCTGAGCACCTGTCACATACTCAGAAGCTGCACACGTGTGATCTTTCTAGTTCTCATACTAACGCAGCAACATGGTATGAGAAAACGGAGGCTAAGTGAGAAGATGCCATTTGCCCCTGCACCGCTCAGCGAGGGGTAGCGGCTCAGCCTGCGTTACTGGGGGGCGACCCGCGCTCTGTGCGCGCTCGCCTGCTCCAGCCCCGGCGGACATGCGCGGTGGCCCCGGGCGCGCGGCTTCCTTCTCCTTTGTCTGCGCCGGGGATCTGCGCGCCCCCGGCCCCAGCCGTGTGGCCTTTGTTTCCAGCTCTGTTTTGTTTGCGAGACCTCTACTCCCTGGCTTGTTTCTTCGGCTCACGGTTAAGAGAGATTTAATCTTATCGAAATTTATGTTCAAAATCTTCTAACACGGTGGTGCGGGACAGAAGTGGGTGAGAGCGCAGCAGAACTGTTGCAAGGACCGGGGTCTAATGAAAAGTTACAGAACACCTGGCCGAATAATGAGATAGGTGAGGCGGAAGAACCAACGACGCTGATCCGGGCAGTGTAAAAGGTTTGGTGTGATAACACCTGGAAAGCAATGGTGGCACAAGTCCCTTGACTTTCTCGTCTCTAATTTTTATTTTACGATGCAGTCAACTTGTAGATCTTGTGCCTATTATTTTAAATGCATTACGCTATTTAAAAAATGATTCTTTTTCTATCAGACATGATTCATTTTACATGCTTTAAAACACAATTGAGAAAAACACTATTTCAGAGGACAGCTTACAGAGATCTCCACCGTGACAATTTCCTGTGGACAAATGTTGGGCAAGTTCAGGAGAAGCCATTAGAATTCACAGATTACCCAGGATCTTTCATTAGAATCCTAAACAAAGGCACCGTGATTTAAAGTGAACTGTGAGAGAGGAAGATTGGAGGAGGAAGAACTGTGAATTTGCTTGGTCATTTTATTTTCAAAAAGATGTTTCACGATAAAACACCATTTTCCGTCTAGATACTTAGAGTCTGTTTCCCTCAGTTTTGTTTTGGACACGTTTACATTTCCTAAATACTGTAATACAAGTTAGCATCCTAGATGTTGTAAGTTGGAACCATTCCTCTCTCACTCCTTCCCTTCCTTCTTCCCTTTCTTCTTTCCTTCCTTTCTCTTTGTCTTCCTCCTTCTAATCACAAGATATCTTTCTGATGGGAATGAAGCAAGCATTTAAAACATATATTAAAATTTACTTAGAGTTATCATTTGAAGGGTAGGTTCCATACTTTTCCTTTATACTAAAAAAAATGTTTATCTCAAAACAAGTCATGTAGAAGTCTGAAAGACAAAGGGGCATATTTTAGTTATAAGGCACTTTACAGAGACTCTGATAGCAAATGAATTGAGAGAAATACCATTTGATGCACTGTGGAAATGCCATGTTATTGTCTTGCTGTCAATATAATCTACAGTGATATATAGCCACTTCTGCCTGGCATGGGAGATTAATGAAATGACTAATTTTGGCAACTCTTGTACACCGAGCTTGGGTAATGTAACTCTAAGTTGATTTGTGTAAATGAAAGACGGAACCTAAACAGAGCTCTTTCAGCCCTGTTTGATGCAGGCTGTCTGTATCTCCTTCACCTCTGTCCATGCCTGCACCAAGATGCCGCGGTCTCTATAGTGCAATTCACATCCTCCCTCAGGTGATTTGTCTTTTCAGTGGTTGTGTTTGCCAGTTAGTGATTGGTTACTTGGTGTTTTGATTAATCTTATAAGAATGTATACTTTGTGTTTTAAGATGCAGCCATTTTTTGGCTATGGTTTCATTTCTACTTCTTTCAGTTATTCGTACTAAGTCAAAATGGTTCCTCCTTCGTAGCCCATGAGACTTTGTCTCTGTGGTAACTACGAGAATGGGCTTTGGTTGAAACCTGTCCCTATCACCACCTGATAAGGGTGTTACAATGACTAAATTGAGGCACTGTGTGCTACAAAACACAGAGGAAAAGCATTGTCATTAGTTTTTTTGAAACAAAACCTTTTGAATGTTTTGGTTTAAAGGTTTCCTCTAATTGACCCATATGAACAGAGCCCACTAACCTCATACAAAGAGAGAAGCGGATGGCATGACATTTCTGATGGAGTACATGACACTTCTAATGAAATAGTCTTGTCACAACACCAAACCTGAATCAGATCAAGCTATCTAACTGCCACTTCTCAGAAGATAATGGGCATGGGGTGAAATCCAGAATGTGGGAAACACAGACAAATGCCTCAGTGTCTTCAGTAAGCGAACCACCAGGAAAAGAAAAAGTATGCTGGGAGGGGTGTCCATAGACTAAGAATAGACTCAAGAGATGGGGCATCCAATCACAGTAGGTTGACTTATTTGTTAAAAGCATTTGGGAGACAATTGGTAGGCATGGACTGGACATTTGATGAAGTTAAAAAAATTATTGTTAATTTTATAGTGGAGATAGCAGTTTTTGATTGATGTTTTCAAAAAGTCTTTATTTTGAAGCCTGGTGTGGTGGTTCATGCCTATAATTCCAGCTATTTGGGGAGGCGGGAGGACTGCAGTTTGGGGCCAGCCTAGGCAATTTAGTGAAAACTTGTCTTGAAATAAAATAAAGAGTTAAGGTTGTGTTTTAGTGGTACAGTGCTTGCCTAACATGCATGAGATCCTGGGTTCAATCCCAGCATGACAAAAAAAAAAAAAAAAAGCCTTTATTTTTAGAAATACATACTTACATATTTTGGAAATATGCACTTGAATATTTTTTTAAATTTATGGGTGAAATAATCTGATGTCTGAGTATAGATGAAATGCAAGTGCCCCTGAGCAGGTCGCTGTTGAAGTTCTAACATGAGTAGGAGATTTATTACTCTGTGCTCTCTACTTTTATGTATGTTGAAATCTTCCATGAAAAGAACTAAATGTGATCAAAACAGAGCAAAATAACAACAAACAAAACACCCTGCCGGAATCTAGTGGGCTTTCAATAGAAAGCAATTCTCAGACTTCTCCCACCTAATGCTTCCCACCCAAATCATGGTGCTTGTTTCTAGGTCACTGATTACGTGAGGCTTCCTCACCGGAGAGGGTGATTTCTCCCATCACACTTTATTATCCTTAACAGAATTTGAGAAAATGGCTGTTTCGGGTTGGTTTCTGTCACCTGCCTCGGAGGTCAAACACTGCTATCAGGAGTTGATGGTTGCTATTTGGTTCAAAGTGCTTGAGGTCATGGACATTCCATTATCTTTCTCAGACTGCAATTTGTGAACCTGCCTTTACTGGATATCAGGTGCTTAGTTGGTCATCTTTTTATAGATGGCATCAATATCAGGTGGCATATAAAAGCTTTCCCACCCCATGATTGCCTTATTAATCAATTCATAAAACTGATCAGGGAAGTGTTAGTGTATCTGTTAATGCAGTAGTTAGAAAATAAATCTAAAACCTATCTTTGTTGAATAAGTAAGTTTTTAAAAGAAGTGGGGATAAAGTTTAAAAAAATGCATGTTATTATTTAATTTGTTCTTCTTCTTCGACCTAAAATATTTGCTCAAAGATTGTACTTCAATTGGGTACAAAAAAATACTTCTTTTCCAAGTGCAGATAACCATAACATGACAGACTGGATTTCTTTTGTTGTCTTCATTTTAGAGAAACTGAGCATAAGACTTTGAGGTTATTAAAAGAAATTCTGAGCTTAAAGATTGCATATATTTGAATTAAAATCAATTTTTTTGGCCTAAGTAAGATTCTTTCCTTATGCCATCACATTTAATCAAAATGGGCAATACGAAGCTAACATGGTATGGTACACCTGTAATCCCAGCTACTTAGTAGGCTGAGGCAGGACCATTGCAAGTTTGAGCCCTGGGTGGACAATATAGTGTGACCTTGTCTAATTAAACAAACAGAAAACAAAAACAAAAACAGGCCAGGGATGTGGCTTGATGTGAAGGTTCTAGGTTTAATCTCTGGTACTAAAAAAAAGGCAATATGAGTCTTTCAAAAATAAAAATTTAGCGGGGCGTGTGGTGCATGCTCTAGCACTCAGGAAGCTGAGGCAGGAGGATTGCTATGAGTTCAAAGCCAGCCTGTACTACATAGGAAGACCCTGTCTCAAAAAGCCAAAAAAAATTAAAAAAAAAAATTTAATCAGGCTTCTGGACCAAAACACATTTATTGTTTACATGAAAGAAAATACTTATCAAAATCACTATGATGAGGAATTTTGATGATTTATAAAAATCCACATCCACAATGAAAATTGAAAAGTATTACATTTCATCAGTAAATGATATAAGCATTATATCAGAGAAAGAATAGTGTGAGTGTAATTGTTGTAATTCATTAAAATTCCATATTTTATTAAGGACACTAAAGCTCAGCATGAGGTTGGCATTTAAATAAGAGTTTTTGAACTCTGCCAGTCTGGGAAGTTTTTAGATCTGCAGAACATTGCACCCACTCCCCTCACAGCCTGACTATTTTTGTGGTTTTGGTTCCTAATATCAAACCAAAGGCACGTGGGTGGTTTCCTTCACGTCTTCACTGTAGTCATACATCCAGATGGATCAAGAATCTCCTTCCTCTGTCTACCTTCTGCAGGAAATTTTTCCGCTGCAGATTAGTGAGAGATATTTTTTATTTGCTCATTTCTTGCATTTGGAGTACTCTTTGATGACATCCTTCCCCTGAGATTCTTTGCCACAGTGCTTAACTACTACACCCTTGCAAACAACCACTTCATGGGGTTTTCTCCCTCGGTCCATTTTAAGTTGTTATTTCTTCTGTCAAGTTTCCTACTTTGCTCCCAACCCCACCCCCAGTTGAATTAATCTCATCTTCAGCACTCGATCAGCTGTCTGGGCTCGGCGATCTCTAGAGTTTAGAGCATCCCCGGACTCAGCCCTGAGCCCCCAAGGACTTGTGTCTTGTCTCCGGCAACCCTAAGGCCCAGCAGGGCTCTGGTGTCACCGGCAAGCTGGGTCCCAACACTGAGAGGAACTGTCAAGCCTCCTTGGTTCCTTATATCTCCCATGAAAGAATTCAGACAAGACATGCAGGTGACTGTATAGAATATAGACAGGGTTTGCTGCAGAGTGGTCGCTTTTCGGAGGGAGAGAGAGCTCAGCTTCAAGCCTGAAGGCCGGCGGGCGCCAAGATGGCCTCAGCGCGGAGTCAAGGCCCAGGCTGTGTTTATGTGATGAAACGAGTCTTCAAGGGTATCACTTCCTTCCTCCAAGGTCTTTGTTCTTTTACACGGAAAATGCACCGTTTGGACCACCTTCGGAGGGAGGAAGGCTCCTGTTCACTCCTCAGATGTTTCCCTTTAGTTTGTTTTGAGATCTGTGGGTTTTTCCAACCCCTCACCCATGCTCTGGACTTCGTATACACTCTGCACCTCATCAGCGCGCTCAGAGGAGGTCACATTCATCTTGGGCTAAAGTTCAAAACCATAAGCTTACTGGATTTTATCTATAGCTAATGACTAAAAAAGCAAAAGAAAAAGGAAAAAAGAGTTATGTCTTCCTTGTTGTTCATGGAGCTCCCAGCCGCCTACCTCCAGCCTGCTAATGTCTAACTTTCTGCCTAATGCCAGGACCTCTAACTAATGCCAGGACCTGAAACTCTGAGTTTACTTGGGTGGACCATTTACTCAATGTCCTACTTCAGTTTGTGGAAGAAATGCAAATACAACCCAGGTCTCTCTATTCTTCTAAGATAGATGCTTTGTTTTGTATTTTGTTTGCAGCTGCAGCTGTCAAAATAATTTAAATATCAATAATCTTTCTTACAGATTCTTCATTCCTGGGAGATAAGATGGTGATCATGCTCATTCCTTCATGGCCATCCTCTGCTGGCTTGAGAGCCATGTACAAAACCTCTGAGAGGCATCGGCCTCAGTTCTCTCTGTAAGATTCCGAGATTCCAGGACAGGGGGCAGCAACTTGAGAAATGGGTGAATATCTGCAAGTCCTCTGACTTTTCAGGCTCTGTGTGCCATCTCCTATCTGCTGCCTAGACAAGGAGAGGATTCACGGGGCCAGGGACTACGGCACAGTTGCTGCATTTCTCTTTCTGACTGTGGTATGTACTTTGGAGTCCTGAGTGTTTTCTTTTAAGTGTGTCACTAAAATATAACAAACAGATCACCCCCATTTCATAAGTTGGGGTGGTGCGATCTGAGCAAAAGAGAAGACTGCTTATCCCTGCCAGTCACTGACTCCAGTTTGAAATTTACAGCCTGCTGTGTCTTTTGGGGTTTGGATGACTGATGTTTCAAGGCTGAAGTTAGATGCATTTCCTATGAGCACACTCTCATCTAGCTAAAAAGAATTAGGGCAAGGACCCTGTGTGTAATTCGCACATGACTCTGCATACCAGTTTACCATAATCGTGTAATAAAAATTGCTTAGCTGAGAGTTGCTATGTGGTGCTGTTTAGCAGCTTGCTTCCAATATTGCATTTACAAAAATTACATATTTCATATAATCAGGCCTGTCTCTTACTTAATCATCCCACACATCATATAAATCTTTAAAATGGACAGGTCTATAAATCACTAGCATTTTTCATTTACCACTTATTCTAAGCCAGGCAGTTTCTTATTTAAATTGCCATACGAATAAATCTAATAATCCTTATTCACTTACATCATCTCAAACTTTAAATCTTATTCTGGCTGAGGTCATAAGTGAAATCAGTATTGAGGGCAAAACTAGCAGCTGTAACAACTATTATAGCTTGCCAAATTATATTAAAGGACCCAAATAACATTAAAAAAAATGAGGAAAAATTGAATTACATTATTAGAGTGTGATTTGCTGAATCAGGCAAATGTAGGGCCTACACAGAGCTCCCACTTGGGGTGTAGCTTCCATTCAGGTTTACGCCAATTGGAAGAAAGAGTCACCCGCATAAGTCCTCTTCTTTGCAAATCTCGATTCAAATCTAGACCAGGGTTTCTCAGTGTTGGCACTACTGACAATTTGGGACTCTTCTTTGTTATGGGGTCTGTCCTGTGCATAGTAGGATGTTTAGTAGCATCTCTGCTTTCTACCCACTAGATGCCAGTAATAGTTCCTACCCCCACTTGTAACAATCAGAAATGTCCCTTTGGGGGGGACTCCCCCTCTCCTTGTCAGGATGATAACTACTGGTTTAGGTAATCACACAGGGTTGAATTTGGGCCTCTCCTAGGGTTGTTCTGATGGCTCTGTGTCTCGTATGGAGACACCCGTCTGCATTCTGGCTCCTTCCTTGGCAATGGTGCCGCTAGTGTTAGAGGACAAGCAGGGAGCTTAGTGTGTTTCCTACACTAATCCAGGGGGAGGAGGTGGGGACAAAGAACCACCACAAGGTGAGTCCGTGCAGTGGACAGGACAGTTTTGAACTCAGGGAAGAGCGTCCCCAGTGTATAGGACAGATCATTCCTTACCCTTGCACATTGAATTAGCAGCCTGGTTTATACCTCTTATGAGAGCACAAAAGCTGAGTCAATGTGGCTGTGGGATAAAAATGATTTTTGTAAGTATCATAAGTGGTTCAGAAAGGAAGTGCAATTTTGTAGTGATCAAAAGAAAGTGGCAAACGTGCAGAAAAGGGACAAATCTCAATGACTGACTGGTGAGCAACTTTGCATTATCAGCAGGTGTCAATGTTGAGGAGGAGGGATGTGGTTTCTTCTCATCTTACGGTTGGTGGATTGTGTCTCACTATGGCTGGCGGAGATGCCGATAGTTCATCTCTGAGCTGTAGAAGGAACTGGCTGCAACTAGTTTCCCAGAAAGATTCTGCCAGGTCTTTGACAGATGAAGGAGTTATTCTCTATATAAATCATTCTTGCTCTGCCATCTTTAATGCACATGCTATTCTAGAAGGGCGTCCAACCTGTATTGTCTAAGACCAAATAAAGCAAATAGTGCCATTACAACCTGGAGATGAAACTCACTGACAGCCCGATGCACCAGAATGCTGGGGAAGAGGGGAGACATTTGTAATTATGGGTTGGCAGTACCTCATACCTAACTAATGGGAATGGCAATATCATTTATACAAAGGATCAGAAGACAGAACTAGGAAACAATATCAGATGAAATTTGTTTTATCCAGGAACTCTCCTTTTTGAAAGGTTTTTGATTATCGGTGAGATTGGCAAAGTCATTCCCTTGTCTTAGTTCACAATGGGGCCATAATTTGTATGTCTCGCTGCCAGTCAGCTTGAACTATCAGTGGTCCATGCATGACTGTCCCATCAGGAAGCTTTTAATTAATTTTATTAGTAAGAAGACTGATAAAAGTGATTAGATCCATTTGTACCACCAGTGGTACAAGCCACCCAAAGGGGTAGTCATGCATGGGGGCAGTCATGCATGGACCAACAGTGGTGGTTCAGGCGGGTGAGAACGTGTTAAACCTATGGCAACTTCTGATTCATTGAGTTGTCAAATTGATTCACATTGTGTAGGAAAGAGGCCATTCATCCAGATTGATTTTACCTGTAACTTTTGGAAACTCACTCCATCTTTCCCCTTTATTTCTCTGTATAGATTATTATTTTCATTCACATTTTTTAAAGAGAAATTTAAGGCTCTCAGCTATTTCATTGGATCATCCTAGAGAAGATAGGGATTATAGTTTCTGGTGTCTTCCCACCTAATTAAAATGTTTCAGATGCCTGATATGTAAGATGGCATTATTACTTCAAAGCAGAGTATAAATCTCCTTATGGTCAATTTGTATGTGTTCCCAAGTAGTTTTTCCTCAGTCCCTATTTCATCTTCCTAAAAAGCTATGAATATTAGCAGTACTTGGCCTCAGTATTTTCAGAGTAGATTCTGTATCTTAGTTAAGCATGCTAATGTGTTTTCCAAGTTTCAGCTTTAATATTCTGCAACTCTAAGGTCAGGGACAAGGAGGAAGAAGTGGAGAGTGAAGATTTCTCTGCAGCATCCATGGACTCTGTTCATTACCAGAAAAGTTTCATTTCATCAGTGTGAAGAGCCTGTGTTATTTGAGAAAAATTCTTCCTTAAAGTTAGCTTCCAACGGTAAAGCCATTTCCTTTTTAGCAAAGCATCAAATACTTTAAAACCAGACACGCAATCAGCTTTATCAAATGATGTACTCAGTAAATAAACACTTAACAGGTAAAATGATTTAGACACAGCCCATTTTATTGACAGATCATTTTGTATCTCACATGAAAATATTTTGTATTTTCAATGACTCTTTTCATTCTAGGAGAGTAGAACATTTGTAGGCTAATATTAGCCTACTTCTCTCTATATCCATTGCTGCCTGAGGGGCTGTCATGTTCTGAAATTGGTCACCTGGCTCAATATGGTGGGATAAACCCCATTGGATGATTCACACCAGAAGCCCATGAAATGTGTCATAGGCAAAAGGTGGGCTAAAATATCTAAACTGTCTGCTTCTTGGTAGCAGGGTCTATGTCATTTTTATTGCCCATGCCTATGGCCTGACATATAGAACAATGATAACTTGCACTAAGCACTATCACATGCCAGGCTCAGTGCTAAGCACGTTACATATATAACCCATTTCAGTGGCACAACGGCTTCATAAGTTCATGGGCTGATAATTTACCTATTTGCTTGCAGGTCTATTCTCTGCTCTATGTTGCACAGAATGACATTTCCAAGACTTCCTGGTTCCTCATTAGGTTCAGCAAGTAAAAGGCCACAGTAAAGGCTGGAGGAAAGGAAGAGGGAAGAATGACAGAAAAACAGGAAGTGGGTGCTGGCTCTGTTGGCAGCTGTGTCTCCTCCTGGGATCCAGCTCTCCCAGCCTCTAGTATCACTGCCTGCTCTGGTGGTCCCTCCAGCCCCTGGTAGCTTCCTGATACAGCTGATCTCAGGGGGTGTCAGTATCCCATCTGGCTTCTCACATCTTCATTCTCCATATTAAATGCCTCCTCTCTGAAATGCCTAGAGTGGGTCCTTCTTTCCGGGCTGGACAGGACTGAGAGTTACACTGCAGTATTACCCATGTTCTACACTTGAGGAAACTCAAGCTCAGGGGGTTAAGAAACACTACCAAGCCCGATCCTTCAGCCTCCACACCCCCATCCACGAGACAATCATGCTTTGATACACAGTACAAAAAAGTGTTCAAGAAACTCATGAAATAACTCTTGGACTTGGCCTCACTGGCCTGAGAAGACGTCCACCACACCTGCATCCTTGCTCATCCAGTTGAGAAGCCCTCTCTGTTCTAGTCCACTTAGTTCTTCCTCTAGCAAGCTGTGTAGTTTGGACACTTCTCTGCCCTATCATAAGCTGCCTTAATTACCTTACAAGGTGATTCTAATATAAAATGCAAGCCATATAAGGAGGTGGGACTTAACAATTTGGGTTCTCCCAAAAACCATGCTCTGGAGGTGGGATCACAACTGTGACATAAAATTTATGTGGCCCCCAAGTAGGGGATGTTGTACACCTCATTGAGGTTCAAACAGAAGTTTAACAAGTGTTTTCGAGTGCCTGCCTTGTGCTAGGCACTATTCTAGGCCCTTGGGGATTAGCTGCTAACAAAACAGACAAAAACCACTATCCTTAGGTATACTCCACTTTCTATTTAGTTTCACTTCGAACATCCACGATATTAAAAATACTGTTCCATAGGTGCCTGCATGTTGAGGTAGAGTCTTAGAAATCACTTACACTTTAAAAGGTGTCATATGAGCCAGGTGTGGTGGGGCGCACCTGTAATTCTAGCACTCTGGGAGGCTGAGGCAAGAGAACCAAAAGTTCAAGCTTAGCTTGGGCAACTTAGTGATTTAGAGATACCCCATCTCAAAAAGTGCTGGGGATATAGCTCAGTGTAAAGGCCCTGGGTTCAATCTCCAGTACCAGAAAAAAAAATCCTACAGGCTGTTCTCCGAGCACATTCATATTAAAATATGATAAAAACCACATAATATTGGACTTACTTATGAGTCGAAGAATGGAAAGAAGGTAGAATAAATGTCTTTTCAGGAGGCAGTTTAGTGAGGGTAAGGGCATGACTCCTGGAGTTAAACGGTCTTGGTTCAAATATCCGTGGCACCGTTACCAGCTGTGCCCCCTTGGACAAGTTATTTAACTTCTGTAGACCTCAGTTTTCTCATCTGTAGCAAAGGGATGGCAATATTAGTAAACCTAACCCATGGAGTTCTTTGAGAGAATGAAACGAGAAGACATGTACCATCCTTAGAATGGTCAGGAAAACAGCTGAAGTATCATTTTCACTTCATGAAAATTAATTGAGATGGCAAATGTCAGGTCCTTCAGGCTAACTCTCGAAGGTTTACACAGAATAGTTCCATTACTGTCGAGTATTGACCATTTTTCTTAGAATATTGCCCTTCGGATTCCTTTCTTCTCATTATTAGAAATGGTCCTTGTCTTCCTTTTCTTGTAACTCCCACATCCTCTGTGCTGAATAATTCTTCTTCTCCTGAGGTTTTTGCATCAATGAACATGCCATTTTATAAAAGCCTAGGCATTTGGGACTCCACCAGTGAGGTTTTATTGTAATTTAACTGAGTCCAAAGTACTTTTATTAAGTATCCATTGTGGGCAACTGGATCGAAGAGGGAGCTATAGAGACAGAAACATACTGACGTGGCAGGGAGAGGGTCACATAGAGCCGAACTGGCTCTAGCCATCTTCATACTCTGTGGTTACTGATTGTGCCCTGTCCAAATCCCCTAGCTGGGAAGAGAGCTTGGTTGACTCTCAGAGACAGCTGTGGTCCTCACGGTGGGTGAAGGTCAGGGACGTCCGGAAACAGCTGCTGAGGCCAGTTAGGGCTGATGGGTTAGAGAATCGTAGCCCTCTGTGTGCTGGAATCTAATCGGATGCATTAATCTCCTTGGGGGACAAATGAAATTAATCCTCTCTCTGGATGGCAGCAAAGTGACAAGAGTGTGGAGATTAAAAGAGATTGTGAAGTTATATGGGTGACAGCACCATCAATCGGGTTATGAAGCCAGCACTCTATTCTCACCAAAGGTAAGCGGCATCATCTCAATTTTGCAAATCTGATGGGTTTGGTTCCTGGAGAAAAGCCCATTCCTACTAACTTTTCTCCAATCTGACTCCTTTAAATTTCAAAATTTCTATTTATAAGAACCATGAGCATTCATCTGTTATAGATGATTTCTATATCAATTCCTTTGTGTCAAACTCTTCCTGGATGTTATCATTTTTATTTTTATTGAGTTTTATATAAACACCCTGTGCTGCTGGGTTCCCGGAGAACCTGACTCCGGCTCAGAGAGTAGCAGGGAAGTCTACTGGGTGCCTTCTCGTTAGCATCAACTTGTGAGGCAGGGAAGGAAGTGAGCTCCATGGCAATCTCTGAAGCTCGGGTGGTCCTTCTGAGTTGTCCCTGTTTAGGGTAATCACTGGTCTTTGTAACTCCAGGTCAACCAGTCATCACTGTGAGCTGCCTCAGGAAGGAGATGTGGTCTTGGGCAGGTGGCTGTCCTCCTCCAGGCAGCAGGGTTGTCCAGCTACAGCCTTTCCCTGGGGAATGAAACCTTGGGTTCTGATGGAGGAACCTGGATGGCCCCACACCACATCCCTGGCAGTCACTTAGCGAGGCCCCCAGGAAAAGCTGCACTTGGGAAATTCTTTGTGTACTCCGTTGATGACTTCATAGCTACCTCACCCCAAAGCATCCTTAGTTATCCCTTTGTCCCTTAGTAGCATTTCTTCATATTTTCACTAAAACAATAAGCTTCTTTTCCTAACATCCTGATTCTTTCCTCACTCTAGCCCCTTTCCTGATCTGTAACTATGGTGATGTCTCCTGAGTTTGTTCTTAGGCTTTTAGCTTTTTTTAAATTTTTTAATGCTGGGGCTTGAACCCAGGGCCCATCACTGAGCTACATTTCCAGCCTAGAGCTTTTTTTCCAGCCACTTCACTGATGTTCTCCCAGTCATCTCCCTGCTTCAAAGACCATCCCAATCAGAAGGGTTCCAGATCCAACTTGATCTCCCTCTGAACTCCACTCTGGGATTTTTTCTAACCATCTGTCTGCTTCAAACTCAGCAGGTCTCAAACTAATTTGCCCTGTTTCTCTAACTGATTCTCTTTCCTGACTTCTCTTTTTCTCTATTGTACTGTTTTCCTAATTGTTATGCTTGGAATCTCACGTCCATATTGAATCCTCTCATATACTGTACCTCATTTACCCTCTTTTTTTTTTTTTTTCTTGTACTGGAGATTGAACCCAGAGCCTTTGTACTGTGCTGCATCCTCAGCCCTTTCAAAAATTTTAAATTTTCAGACAGGGTCTCCTAAATTACCCAGGTGGGACTCAAACTTGTGATCCTCCCATTTGAGCCTCCCAGAGTGCTGGAATTACAGGTGTGACCACCATGCCTGGCTGCATTCACCCTATTATTGTCATTAACCTTTCTAAGTTCATCTGTCAGAAATATATGTCACCCTTTCATTCGGTTTCCACAGCTGGTATTTGTTGAAGCTATTACCACATAACACCTAGACTACTGCAGTAATAAAGATAGTAACAGCATGACCTTGGAGACATTTATGTAGTATTTGTAAAGTACCCAGAACTGATCTAAGTACTCTATACAGTACAACATTAACATGTTTATTCCTCATAACAATCCTATGAGTCAGGTAGTATTATTAGACCCACTCCTGACAAGAAAACTGAGGCAGAAAAAGGCTAATAGCCCATCTGAGGTCACACAGCTAGTAAGTGATACTACTAGAATTACAAACCCCAACAGGCTGGCTCTAGAGCTTGTGCTCTTAACCATTAAGCTGCAGTACCTGGTGCTTGGTTGCTGGGGACATCATCTTCATCTTCATTTTCACCATTATCGCTTTTGCGCACAAGGCTTAGCAACCACTCCCTGCCTCCTATCTCTTGTAAGTTTAATTTGAGGTGAGTCTATTTTATTTCCCCAAGTTGATAGAAAGCTCTCTGAGGGCACAGGCCATATCTTACTCTTCTTTGAACCTCACTGGCGGAATTCATTGGCGACTTGTTTGAAATGCCACATCAATAGTGACCGCTCAGATTTCACACTGGCAGTGAATGCTCCCTGATGCACACAGAATGGCCTATTTGAAATGCAGAGTAGATTTAGTTAATTCCCTGTTCAAACCCCTGTAAAACCCAAAGTTCCCACCATGGGAGGCTGTGTGGCCCTGGGCTCCTAGCTCTGTGCACTTCATCTTGCAGCTACCCAGGCCTTGGGTGCCGTTCACCTCCACTTGTTCCGCCCCGTCGTGGAAGCTCCTCCCACAAATCTTCCTCTCCACCTCCATTCAGTTCAAAGGTCTGCTTGTTGAAAATAGCACCCTCCTGTCATTAGCTACGTCCTCCCCCTGCTCCGTTGTGATTCACAGCTCTTCTGATGGATCCATTTCTACTTGGCATTATATTTTAGTTATTTATTTTGTTTCCCTCTTTCAATGTAAACTCCAATAAAGCAAAGACCTTGTCTGTGTTGTTTAATGTCTTGTCCTCGGAGCCTAGGACCGTGCCTGGCGCAAAGAAAGTCCTAATATTAGGTGCAAGAATGGACGAACGGAGGAAACGGGACTCTCGAAATGATCACCACTGGGTCTCTTCGGATCTTTTCCACCTTCAGCCAGCAGGGGGCTCTTCCACTCTCTAGAATTCGGAAGCACAAACAAGGACTTTCACAGTTTACCTGAAATTTGGCTTCACGAAATCAGAAACTTGCACCTCCTTTTTTTTCTTCTAACCTCCACGTGGGATTGTGCCAACCCAGGCAAACACTGAACCTTGTGTTAACAATGAAAATTTTGCTTTTTATAGGTAGTCCTTCAAGAATTTTTTGGTTTTGGTTTTTGAAGGGTGTAAGGTTTGCTGCTAGAAATTCTACTCTTAAATTCACTCACAAAGATACATTGTCAAAAATAAAATGAGTGGAACCAGTGGACAATAGCACTGCAGTAATAGAAGTTTATGTAAGTACTTAAGCCCAGAGAATGAAATAGCTCATTGAATGAAGTCAATCAGTTATATTTTGTATTTATCGTCCTTCTAAGGGGGACATGCTTTCCCCACCCCAGCTTCTCAATAACCAGGAGATACAGTACAATACATCTTGTCGGGAGCAGATGTCTGAAATACGTTGTTAAATATAACTTATTCTAGAAAATCAAATTTCCCTCCACTGAAAATAGGGTAGTTTTAAAGTTTATATCAGTTTGGAAATTGAAAAATCCTCACTGGAAGAAATTGGCAGTGCATTTGAATGGCCTTATTGTCTCCTGCCCATTTCCTTTAGAGTAGATTCTGGCAGGAGTGCCAGCCCGTTGCCAAGACAAAAAGAACTATATATTACGGCTCCTACTCTGCCAACACCCAGCAAACCTAGTTTGGCTGCACTTAGCTGTTGCTGGGAAGGCCCAGGTACAGTCGTCAGGATGTTAGTATGGCTTATATACTGTTACTCATGTCTATTTCTGTACAAATGTTCCTTAATTCTGTATCCAAGAAAATTTGCCTCCCTCGGCAGCAGTAGTTTCCTGGAAAAACCACAGTAATCTTCAGTAAATGAACTAGAGTAAATGGATTCTTATAGAGGAGGGAGCAAAAAACCCTCCTGGGCATGAAAGTTGACCTCAATAGACAAGGTTGTCTATGAGGGTGTTTAGCTATTAGAATTTTTATTGCAATCTTTGTTTCCAAACCAATCAGTCCAGACATTCTTCTTTCTGGAAAAAAATAAAATTTGCTAATTCCAGGTAGGAGAAAATGCACTCCATGGCTCAGATGAGCTGAAGCAGGTAAAGGTGTGTGTTGTGTCTGCTGACCTAACCCAGCAGGTATTGCCTAAAAGCATTCCTTGGAAAGGAGAGCTTCATATCTCACTGTGTTAAAATAAAATGTCATACTTAGTCCGTAATGGGTACCCAGTATGGGCAGAGATCCTTACCGGGCAGTATGTGCTGGTAACAATAACATCAACAAAATAGGCACAGTTCCTGTTCTTCAAGGGTTTAGGCACCAGCGCGTGTAGAATATTGCACACTGGAAAGAGGCGTAAGATCATTACAGAGCACGATATGAATGAGCATGGCCCAGACAGATCTATTTCAGTAAATAGCTGTCACCAAATAATCCATTTTTAAAAACTGAGATTGGGCTAAAATTTGGGTATATTTAGTGTCTAGAAAGAATGCCACAATATAACCAAAAGTATTTAGCCATGTGGGAGCCCTCCTAAGAACAAAGGCCCTGCTCCACAGTGGGGTCTGGAGGGGGTCAGAGGGTAGGTAAGTATATTTTTACAAGTATTAAATGGCAGTTCACTCATTTCCAACGTTTTTACAGACCACTTACTGCGTGTAAAGCACAATACTAGGGCCCGTAATTTACTTATGATAGAAAGAAGAGATGACAAGTGTGAAAGTTGCTAGCATAGAGTAGATACCAGCATGAATGTCTTTAGGTGGGTACAGGTGACATAGTAAGGGAGGAGGAAGGTGGATTACTCAGAGATTTTCAGTGGAAGGTAGATTTTGTAGGGCAAATAGAACTTGAAAACTTTGGAAACAGGCATGGGCCTGAGGCTGAATATAAGAGCTGGTCGGAAAACTTTGTTTCCCCGTCTTTGTGTATTGGGTGCCCAGTCAGAACTCCCCATCAACAGATCAAATGTGGGGCATTTGTTGAACTGCTGCTCAGCATCTTCCCTCATTCATAATCCTCTGCCTGTTGAATCTGTAGTAATATTTCTTCAAGTTATATTAGTTTACAAGCTCAAAAGTAAATTCTTCTAGTAGGAAAGAGCGAATAAATGGTGTTTCTTTACCGCCAATATTTTAGATCTTCCTTACGTACAATGTCAGCTGTCACTCAAGCTCACAAGATCACTTGCCTTCGTACGAATGCAAGTGGCACAGTCCTGTTCTGAACAGAGCTGTGGTCAAAGGATTTTATGCTTTTGCACCACTGGTTTACATGCGTTTCTCACTGGCTTGCTCTGTTGAATGGAAAACTGGAGACTGATAGTTGTTTCCATGTTCTGCTGCTGAAGCAGCGAAATGATTCACACATCTTGAAGGAGAAACAGAAAAATGGAAGGGAAAAAGTGAGAGTTGGGTTTGGGGATGAAACTTCCTGTCTGAATCAATAAATGTCCCAGCAAGGGTGTTAATCAATGTCCCTGTAAGACCCAGGCTTCCCACAGACACACCTGGGTTGAGAGTGAATCCATCGCCACAAGGAACCTCATTTTACATAAGTGGTAAGGTAGGGTCTGAGGCATGCTGAGCCCACTGACCGGAAGCAGACGCCAGCATCAGCATAAGTAAAGAGGGACTTACTTGTCTCTGACATAGAGATTGTATTCTAAGACAGCTTTGAAGTTGCAGAGGCACTCCAACAGTAGTATTTCAAAAACAGGAAAGGGGTTGAGAACTGCTAGGTGTTTTACGTATGTTATTAGTGTCATTTTCCCATGTCCAGGGCAATTTTACAGAGAGCTTGCTGGCCCTGCCCACCTGCTGTCTGACGCCCTTCACAGATAGGTATTTTCAAATAAACCAAGCTGCTGTCACACTGCAGCATAATGCTAACTCATTTGTTCCCCAGCCATATGATTTTTTTTTTTATGTGGGTTCCGGGAGTCGAACTCAGGACCTCACGCTTGCTAGGCCGGCACTTATGCCGCTGAGCTATCTCACTGGCCCCAGCCATATGATTTTTTACCTTTTTCATATATTTAGAATCACTGAAGAATCCTGTTAAGCCATTTGGTGGAAAATGGGAACAGTCAACTCTGCCGACTTCTGGTAGATTTAGCTGTAATTGAACACCCTGATGATTTTGTCATTTTGTCTGAGAAATGCCCACCTGCTTTGGTTGTCCATCTGTTGTGATTCCGTAAGTCATCGTCACAACTGACTTTTGGCCAAATCTGTTTCTAGATGTAGAGTCACAGACTTACTTGGGTTCACTCCTTGGAGAATCTGCAACTATGGCTTCTACAGACCCCTGCTGGGGTCCCGTCCCTGCCTCCTCCCATGATCTGGAGCAGCCCTGTGCTGCCTCTCACCCATCTTGGTTTGCCAGCAGGATGGGTTCTAACATCCACCCTGTCCACTCCACCTGGGCAAAAACTGCTGCCTCTTTTCCAGTGTACAGAAACAAATGTGGCCTCAGCTAATAATGAATTAAGAACCTTAGAAACAATTACAAAATATTGTTCCAAAGAAAATAGTATCCAGTTTTTGTTTCATTCTCTGTGAAGGCCTCAGGTGCTACATTTGTTGAAGGTCATAAAATCCATATTTTTGTTTTAAAAGGGTCTACTTTTATGTAGCGCCCAAATTTAATTACTCTCAAAGCTCTTTAAGATCCTAGATGAAAGATGTTACTGCAGTGGGAAGTTCTAATATTATTTATTTCCCTAGTCATTAGCACTAGTTGGTTTCTCCTTTCTTGAAACCCATTTGTCATTTGTGTAAATATAGTATTTGGGGAGCTTCCTGCATTAGATCATCTCCTGTCCTTTCAGTGCCCTTGACGCTCAGTACACTTTCCTAGTGAGGCTTGCTGAGACGTTAATGCAGTGGCCTCTGTCATTCTAGAAAGGTCTTTAATGTACTTACTGCAATTGAGGTGAGATTTGACAATTATTTTTCCTGTTTTTGTCCTACATAAAACATTGTCTTTTTTCCTATTCAGGTGAGTAGGCTTTGGCTGTCACCAAACACCTTGGCTTCTGCATGTTTTTGTCATTATGTCTGAGAATGTTTTGATGTCATTATGGTCATTCACAGACCTTTATTGTTGTCTCCTATAATCCTGGACACTGACAAGGTTCTGGGACTGCCAAGCAATTTCTGGGTCTTTGTTGTTCTTCACAAGCCAGCTCAGACTGTCTCTCCTCTGAGAAGTGACATCTGGGAGGTTCTCTCACACCCACCCACCTCACAGAGTATGGCAGACAGACCTAAGGAGGCTCCCATGATCCCACCTCTTGGTATTCACACCCTTCTATAATCCCTTCCCCTTGAGTGAGGGCAGGACCCCTGACTTGCTTCTAACCAATAAAATATGGCAAAGGTGATGGGATGTCACTTCCATGATCACATTGCATAAGACTATAATGTCTGTTTTGCTGAGAAACTGTCTTCCTTGCTGGCTTTGATGAAGGAAACAGCCATATTGGGAGGCCCTAGTGTCAAGGAACTTCTGGTGGGATGCGGCTGATGACCTCTGCCCAGCTCCCAACACGAAACTGAACACTCACAGCCACCACGTATGTTCAGAAGTAATCCCTGCATAGCTGAGCCTTTAGATGGAGATGCAGCCCTGACGGACACCTTTCTGAACCTTGCAGAGGACCCGGCTAAACCATGCCTCAGTTCTTGAGCCACAAGAATGAGGAGACAATAACGCGTGTATAGGTTTAAGCTGCTAAATTTGTAGTAATGTTGTTATATAGCAATGTAAAATGACTATACATAGCTAATTTTTTTCTCCTCTGTGGGCTCTATGTTTATTGCACATAGCTTTATTACTACATTTAGATATCATCTTTGTTTTGCATGTTTGGCTTCCCATATCCAACAAGGGTTATAATAGTAATAACAACTGAAGCAGAGTGGAAATGTACATCAAATCTCACAAGTATCCAACAAAGAAAAGAGTAGATTTCCTTTAACTGCTGTCATCTTAGCCTAAGGCTCCATCTTGATGATGGCTACATGCATGGGGAGGGAGGAAGAGGAGGGACTTAAACTTGCCAGTGAAACCTAACTCTTCAAAATGTTCTGCTGCCTTGGTCTTTGTTAGATCAAATTCCAGAATCAAACGCCCTCATTCAGGTGATGGTCCTTGTGCTGTAACCTCCTCAGATTTGTAAATTATTCACATCATCACCAAGCATCATGCTGGCATTTGCTGCAGTCTGCAGCTGACATAACTCCTGGCCTATCTCTTGGCCTGATTGGGAGCTGGTAGACTTCTTTTTGCTGACCGAGCTCCACATTGGCCCTTGCTGGCTCTGCAGATGCCCTGATTCTTTTCCATATTGCCTATCCAGTCCTGGCCTGGAACGTCCATTCTGGAGTCTCTGCTGTTGGTCACTTTGACGCTAGCCAGTTCTCTGAGTCCTCAGGGATTGCACATTTGGGAGAGGATTCTGGGTTGTCTGAATCCTTTTCACGCTGCAAGGGAGCCGAGAGAGGCTCGGAACTTCTGCTCCATCTTGGCAAAAGAACACCCTATGGGAGGACCTTGTCCTACAGCTCCAGAGATGAAGTGGCACAAGCCCCATCCACCTCCAGCCTCACTTCTCTGTGTTCTACTCTTCTGGGCAGTGTAAGGCCCAGGGAGGAGGCAGTGCTGAGCTTCTGAGAGGTTAACAGAACCTTCTCTTTGCTTCCACTTCTTTCTCTATTACCATCAGTTCTAGAGGGGCTTCAGATTCCTCATCCTCTCATTTGTTACGATCAGTGAACTCACACTGACACAATATTGTTACCCAAGATCCATAGTTTAATTTAGGACTGACTCTTGGTGTTCTATATTCTGTGGATTTTGACAAATGTATAAATGATCTGTATCCTCCATCATGGCATTGTATAGAATAGTGTCACTGTCCTAAAAATCCTGTGGGCTCCACCACTTCATCTTTCTCTTCTCCCAACCTCTGGCAACTACCGATCTTTCTATTGTCTCTACAATTTTGCCTTTTCCAGAATGCCATATAATTGGATCCATATAGTATTTTCAGATTGCCTTCTTGCACTTAGTAAAATGCATTAAAAAGTTTTCTTCAGATCTTTTTATGACTTGATAACACATTTTTTTTTTAGTATAGAATAGTATCCCATTGTTTGGATGTATCATAATTTATCCATTCATGTTCTACTGAAGAACATCTTGTTTGTTTCCAAGCTTTGGCAGTTATGAATAAAGCTGTTGTAAATGTATGTACACAGGTTTTTGTATGAGCTCATTTGGGTAAACACCAGGGAGCACAACTGCAGAGTTTTATGGTAAGAGTATGTTTAGTTTTTAGCAAACCACCAAACTGCCTTTTAAAGTGGCCTTCCTATCAGCAACAAGAGATCCTTTTTCTTCACATCCTTGCTAGCATTTGGTATTGTCAGTGTTCTAGATTTTTTTCATTCTGATAAGGATATGGTGGTATCTGATCGTTATTTTAATTTGCAATTCCCTAATGACGTATTATGTAGAGCATTTTTTTCATGTGCTTATTGCAATTTTTGGTGAGATGTCTGTTCAAAATTTTTTGGCCCATTTTTATTTTTATTTTTTTAGTTTTATTATTTTTTTTTTTTTGTGGGTACCGGGGGTCGACCTCAGGACCTCGCGCACCAGCAGGCGCCCGTGCCGCTGCGCGATATCACCGGCCCCTTTTTCGTATGTGGGTTCCGGGAGTCGAACTTGGGCCCTTGCGCTTGCCGGGCAGGCGCTTAAGCTGCTGAGCCATCTCACCGGCCCCCAGGCCCATTTTTAAATTAGGTTGTTTACTTACTGTTGAGTGTTAAAAGTTATATTTTGAATAATAATCGTTCATCAGATATATCTTTTGCAAACATTTTCTTCTAGCCTATGATTTGTCTTTCCATTTCCTTGAAAGTATCTTTTGCAGAACAGAAGGTTTTAATTTAAATTAAGTCTGGCTTATCAATTATTTCTGTACTGGGCACTTTTGGTGTACATGAAAAGTCATTGCCTTATCCAAGGTTATCTAGATTTTCAACTATGTTAACTTCTAGGAGTTTTATGGTTTTGTGTTTATATTTATGTCTATGATCCCTTCTGAGTAGTTTTTTGTGAAACATGTAAGGTCGGTATCTAGTTAATTTTTGGAAGGTGATATCCAGTTGTTCCAGCACCATTTGTTGAAAAGATCAACTTTTCTCCATTGATTTGCCAGTGTTTCTTTGAAGATTAGTTAGCTATGTTTGTGTAAGACTATTTCTTGAGTCTCTGTTCTCTTCCACTGATCTGTTTGCCTATTCTTTTACCAACACTACACTGTCTTAATGACTGCAACTTAATAGTAAGTTTTGAATTTAAACAATGTCTGTCCTCCAGGTTTGTTCTTTGATACTGTGTTGGCTGTTCTGAGTCTTTTGTCTCGCCATATAACTTCAACTTTCTTGTATACTCTTTTCGTATAAACTTCAGAGTTAGTTTATTGATATCCTCAAAATATGGAAGGATATTTTTACATGTACATTTTCTTATTAAAGATTACCTGCTTTATTTTCAGAGAAGTCTTTCTATTTCTGAGTCATTTTCTCACTTCCTGGAATACTGGGAAACATTTTCTTTAGGAAGCCACATAGTTAATGTGACCGTTTAAAAAAAATTGTGGAATCTGTAGCATAAGGTGGAGATAACACTTTTGCACACTCCAAATGCATTCAAAACTTAACCGTGCTAAAATACACATTAGATCTTTCTTTCTTTCTTTCTTTCTTTCTTTCTTTCTTTCTTTCTTTCTTTCTTTCTTTCTTTCTTTCTTTCTTCTTTCTTTTCTCTCTCTCTCTTTCTTCTTTTCCTCCCTTCCTTTCTTCCTTCCTTCCTGTCTTTCCTGTCTTTCCTTTCTTTCCTTCTGTGCTGAGGATTGAGCCCAGGGCCTTGCCCAAGTCAAGCAGGCACTCTACCAGTGAGCTACATGCTGAAATTAACCATTTTAAAGTGTACGGTTCAGTAGTTAAGAGCATTTGTTATTGTGCAACTGATCTCTAGATCTCTTTCATCTTGCAAAACTAAAAATCTATACCAACTATACAGCAGCTCGCCATCTTTCCTTTCCCCCTAGACCCTGGCAACTACTATTCCACTTTCTACTTCTATTCTGAATTTGACTCCTCTAGGTACCTTACATAAATGGAATCATAGCATTTGTTTTTTTGTAACTGGCTTATTTCACTAGCATAAAACTTCCATTTTGCAACCTAAAACTCACTATCCTCCTGCCTCAGCCTCCTGAGTAGCTGGAATTATAGCTATAACTTCCTTTTTAAAGGCTGAATAATATTCTATTATATGGATATGCCACAGTTTGTTTATCCATTCATCTGTTGATGAATTCAAATGTATTTTTTTTGTGTGTGTGTGTACCGTGGGTCGACCTCAGGACCTTGTGCGCCAGCAGGCACCCATGCCACTGAGCGATATCACCAGCCCTTTCTTTGTATGTGGGTTCCAGGAGTCGAACTCGGGCCTTGCGCTTGCCAGGCAGGCGCTTATGCCCCTGAGTCATCTCACCGGCCCTCTAATGCATTTTAGAGCAGAGCTTCCTAGCTTTTTGTTCATTGTACTTTGTCTGGAGTGTGGGTAGCTGGAAGCAATAGCAGCCTTGGATAAAGGCAAACTTGAACTCTAGTGCTCAGAGGTGATGCTCCCTATTGGATGTCATTGCAAAGAAGACTCGAAATTTTAGTTTAAGCAATATCGTGTGGGGAATTTTGACAGAATTGAAGTAAAAAAGCAAACAAATTTTAAAATGGAAAGAATTTTTTAATTTCTGTATATTGAAAAAGACAGAAGTAACATTTTGAGGGATGGTGGGCAGGGAGATTAGTGATCGGCTTATGCTCTCTTTAAAACCTCACCAGTTTATCTCTGTATCTCCATATGTTTTTCTACAATAATTTATTATGTTGTACTAATATAACTATATACTATACTAGCATATTTTAACATACAATTCATTATGGTAATAAATCCAGGATATAATCATTTAGTAGATGAAAATTCTAGGCACAGATTTTGGAATATATGGATTTAACCAAGACTAGATTATGTTTAAATAAGTAAGTACTGAGGCAGGAGTGGTGGCACACACCTGTAACCCCAGCACTCTGGGAAGCTGAGACATGATGATCACGACCCCAAGTTTGAGCCCAGCTTTGGCAATTTAGCAACTTAGCGAGATTATCTCTGTCTCAAAATAAAAATAAAAAAGGAGCTGGAATATAGCTGTCTTGGTTACTTTTCTCTCGTTGCTGAGACAAAATACCCGATGCCCAAAATTAAGGAAGGAAAGGTTTATTTAGCTTACAGTGTGTGGAGGTTTCAATCCATACTCGGCTGGCTCCAAGGCAGAGTGGCACACGGCAGAGGGCAATAGTTCATGGCGGTGGAAGGCAGCAAAAACAGCAAGAGCCAAAGGGAGGAGGGCGAGCTCAAGAGAGCAAGAGCAAGCCTCTTTCCCTCCCTTATATTACATGCAGGCTCCCAGCCCCAGGGTGGGTGTAGCACTCACACCCATAATCCCAGCATTAGACCACGAATCAGTCATAAACTCTAGAAGCCGCCTCTATGACTGCATGAGGCTTTGAGGGGACAGCTAGACACAAACCATAACATTCCGCCTCTGGCCACCCAAAGACTCATGCACATCCCTTTATGCAAAAGGTATTTTGGTCCATCTCTAAGAGTTGCCAAAGTCCTAACAGTTTAAGCATTGCTCAAAAGTCCAAGTCCCAAGTCTCCTCCGAGATCTAAGGCAAACTTTTAGCTGTGAGCCACTCTGCAAATGAAAAGAAACTTAAACACTTCAACATTCAATGGCACAAGATAGACATTATTGTTCCAAAAGGTACAAACAGGGGAATACAAAGGAATGGGACCAAAGCAAGTCCAAAATCCAGTAGGGCAAACATGAAGTCCTGTAGTTCCATATGGAACATCCGAAGCAATCTGTGGCAAGTTGTGAGCTCCAAAGGGTTTGCGTGGCTCCGCCCCTATGGCACTTCCGGTGGTTGTAGCGCCCATGGCTTCTCCCCTAGGCCTGCTCTGCTCCCTCCTTGCAGTTTTCCTCAGATGATCCACGTTCCTGGCTTCTCCAAACTTCTGGGGTCTCCACTGCATCTTTGGCTTCACACTCACAGCTTCACACATTGCCTTCCCAGGGGCACCCTGCCTGGCCTCCGAGGCCTTCTTCTGAAATCTGGGTGGAAGCCTTCTTAACCTCAGAACTCTTGTATTCTGCATGCACCTAAAATCAGTGCCATGTGGATGATGCCAAGTCCGCTGCCAGCTGGAGCAGTAGCCAGGCTTTCTCTCTTGGCTGTAGGGGTCGAGTGCCTGGATCGCTGAGCACGCTGAACCTGATTCTGAGGAACAAATTCTCTATGCTGCCGCCATTTTGGAACCTGGTGTGGCCGCCACCATTCTGGGACATAGTGCGGCTGCCGCCATTCTGGAACATGGTGCTTTGTGACTTTCTCCTCAGAGCAAGGTCTTTTACTTTTGCAGTTTTGAGGCTGCAAAGTGTGGAAACTTGCTGCTTCTTGTGATGTCCTCAGGCCATCTTTTATAGTCTCCTGTTCTTTCTCAGCAATTGAGATCTTCTCAGCTCTGTCTTTGCAGTCCACACTTTTACTGGAGCTTCCTTTCTGGCCAAATTCACATTTTAAATCATTCTTCTGGGCTCCTTGCTCTTGATTCTCAACATAAATCTGGCTAAAATCCCCCAGCAGTAGCCATGCCACCGCCTCAACATTCGACTGCCTTGAAATTTTTTCTGCTAGTTTAGTTAGTCCGCTGCCATTAATCTTAGTCTCAGGCAAAGTCTCTGGACATGATTAAAATGCAGACAAACTTTTTGCCAAGCCATAACACACATGTTCTGGAGTCCAGCAGTCAATGCAATCTTTCTTCCCAGCAGAAACCTCCCAAGCCCGGTTTTTACCGGCAGGGTTTCTATCAGCCTTCTGGTCGCCCGAGCTCTGACCAGAATCTCCCATACAGAACAACCTAAGGCATTCCAGCTCTACTCTTTCAGGCGACATCTCCAAACCTTTCCAAACTCTTCCCACAAGCCATTCCCAAAGGCTCTTGAACCACATGGTCAGGTGTAGTCACAGCAACAACCCCACTTCACCGGTACCAAATTTTGTTGTAGTCAGACTTTGCAAGGGAAACAATACAATACAGGACACATAATTTATAGAGTTATTTTGTAATAGTCACCCAAATAGTCACATACAAAAAGTGCAGGAAATCTGTCCACGCACTAATGACCCAAAGAATCCAGCTGAGGGCCTGGATCCTACAGCAGTGTCCTGCATGAGTCCAGCTGAAGACCTAGAGCCCATGGCAGTGTCCTCCACAAGTCCAACTAGAGGTCCAGAGCCCGCAACAATGTCTCATGCAAGGATATTTCACGGATCTGCGCTGGGAAGGCCCAAAGGTCAGCGGTGGAAGCTACAAAGTCTGCACCAGTGGGATGAAGGATCTGTGCCAGTAGGCCGAGGGATCTACCTCGCAGCCAGGAAGCGGCGCTCAGAGTAAGGACCAGAGCTCCCCCAAAAAGCACCACAGCCATCCTCAGCGACAACAAGGTCCCGAGCTCCTCCAACGATGAGAACAGCCAAGTTCCTATCAGGAAAGCCAGCGTGACAAGCTCCTCAAGGAGAACCGACAGCACCCAACTCTTCCTCTCCAGTTCTCCATTTTATGTTGTTGGCAACAGTCCTCAGGTGGGCCCTCCACACCAGGCACCACACTGATTCAGTTCAGCTGGGTGTTATAAGTTGACCACCAGTTATCAACCCACCACAATAGCTCAGTGCAAAGGCCCTGGGTATAAATACCCAATACCTCAAAAACAAAAAACAAACAACAAACTAACAAAAAACCAAATGCTTGCTACCGTCCTAACTTTCCACATTAGCCCATGCTATGTTTCTCAGATGCAGTGTGTTCTTTTAACTTTGAATTTACCCTCTTTTTCTTTTTACTCAGCTTAAGCTCACTCTGCAGAGCCAATTTCTTCCCCTCTCTTCATCTTTGCTTTTTGAATAAACTTTGCGTCACTGTTAAAAAAAAACAAACCCAAAATGCTGAATATAAAATACAACCTGAGTCTTTTGGATGATGAAATTGTTAACTATGATATGTTACTATTAGGGTTATTTTGGAAAATACAATTAATTCATAATTGTATCCAAGAGAAAAATAACTGAAGGCCACAAGATTTGCTGAATACCAAAAAGGAGATCAGCACTAAGAAGGCTAATATAAGATGCTGTTCTGCAATGACACAAACGCAAATTCAAATAGCTACAAATGATCCATTTTTTTACAGTGATGTCACCTTTGTTTTTAAAATTTTTTAGACTCATTAATTGTCTACTTTTTTTGATTAATTAAATTTACTGGTATATTAGATATACATAATGATCATATTCATTGTAGGGAATGTGTACCTGTACATGATATATCTTGACTCCTCTTTTTTTCCCATTTCCCTCCCCTTTCTTCAACCCTTCTTCCCCTCCTTATTTACTAAAGCTTCATTTCCATTTTTTCCCTCTTTTCTCATTTTTTTTTCTTTTCCCTTCCTTCCTTCTTCTCCCTCCCTAGTTCCCCTTCCCATTTGAACATTTTCTTCCTATTTCACAATATCTATTATACATTTTGGTCCTTATTTTCACTTTCAGTTTCTCACACCAGAGAAACAATGTAAATTACTCATGTATGTCTGATTTATTTCACTTAAGAGTATGATCTCAAGCTCCTGTGATAAAAACAGTGTGGTACTGGCAAAAAAACAGACCTGAGGATCAATGGAACAGATCAGAAGATGTAGAAATAACTCCAAACACACTCAGCCACCTTATCTTTGACAAACGGGCCAAACACCTTCACTGGAAGAAAGATAGCCTTTTTAATAACTGGTGCTGGAAAAACTGAATTTCTGCATGCTGAAGACTAAAACTAGACTCATGTCTATCACCATGCACTAACCTAAAATTGAAGTGGATCAAAGATCTAAACATTAAAACAGAAACACTAAATCTGCTGGAAGATAGAATATGTAGAACTCTTGAAGACACAGGTGTAGGAAAAAACTTTATGAACAAAACCCTGATCGCACAGGAAATATCACAAAGAACCAACAACAGGGATCTCAACTTATTAAAAAGCATTTGCACAGCAAAAGAAAACACCAACAGAGGTAAGAGACAACACACAGTGTGGAAAAAAAGTTTGCCAGCTGTTCCTCAGACAAGGACTTCTATCTAGAATATATAAAGAACTAAAAAATACCATATCCCCCAAATTTAAAGATCCAATCCAAAAATGGGCATCTGAAATGAACAGACACTTCTCAGATGAAGAAGTATAAATGCCAAATAAATACATGAAATAATGTTCAACATCACTGGTCATTGGAGGGATACAAATTAAAACAATGCTGAGATTCCATCTCATCCCAGGAACAATGGTTATCATCAAGAAATCAACTAATAACAAATGCTGGCAGGGCTGTGAGGAAAAAGGAACACTTCTCCACTGTTGGTAGAGTGTAGACTGGTGCAACCACTGTGGAAATCAGTGTGGAGATTCTGAAAAAACTAAAACTAGAGATTCCCTTAGAGCCAGCTGTTCCCCTTCTTGGTATCTTCCTGAAAGAATTAAAAGCATCATACTACAGTGATATATGCACACCCATGTTTATAGCAGCAGAATTTGTAACAGCTAAATCTTGGAAGCAGCTCACATACCCATCAATGAATGAATGGATAACAAAGATGTGGTTTTTTTATATAATGGAGTGCTACTCAGCCATAAAGAAGGATAAACTTGAGATATTTTTAAGTAAATGGATGCACCTTGTGACCATACAAATGATCTATTTTAAAGAAAAAAATCTAACCCAAAAGTATATGATTTAAAATAATAGAAAAGAAGTCTCCTTGCTCTCTGGGAAGAGAAAAGGAATGAAAAGATAATTTAAAACGTGGCATTGAGTTATGCCCATGTTCCCTGGCCTCACTGTGTCTGCAGTCACTCTAAGGGGTGTTTTGTGGCAGGTCACACCTGGCCTTGGGCTTCTAGATTCACAGTTATTGAGCTATCACTTATGAATTGATGTAAATGTCAATTATTTCTGTTTTCACCTTGGATCAACTTTGATGTAATGATTTTTACAGATAATACTTACCTTGTGTTGAACCCAAAGGTAGTTATTTTCAAACTTAATTCATGTCCTCACATATTAGAGTCCAGGGACTTAGAAAACAGAGCTCTGATCAATGCATGTGTTTCTTCCATGGTTTTTGAACTGTAGTCAGCTTTAAAATCCAAACTCCTTCTATCTGTCCACTGTATAGAAGTCACACCAGCCACTGACTGTTTTGGTTTATTCTCTCTGAATCTCTGTATCTTCTCCAACTCTTTTACGTCTTTCTTGAGGTTTAACCACAGAACTCTTATGCATTTTTCCAGGTAAAGATGCATTGTGACCTTGTACAAGGGTGGGCTGCTGCTTTCATTAGAAGTTTCATTCAGGGTCATAGTAGACAGAAGCACCGATTTCGTCGTCTACCCTGGACCAGATTACTGGTGCGATCCTTTGACCTTAACTAAGTCACTTGCCACCCTCTGAACCTCAGTTTCTCCTGCTTTATAGTCTCACAGAGTCATCACCATGGACCAAATGAAAGAAAATGCAGAACAGGATACAGATACATGGCTTTATTTTTTCTGATTTAAAAATTAGTAAATGCTTATTATTATAAAAATAAAGTATAAAAGAAATATGCAATGAGATGCAAAACTTTTAGAAATAACAGTGGGACTTGTTTAGCTTTACTTTTTGAGATTTTATTTCTCTCTAACTATAACATGTAATACAATTATAATTTATTTATTTTTATAAAAACAAGACCATTCTCCAATCTGTATGTTCTCTGGCTTCTTTCATTTCATACACTCTGACCTTACCAGGTCAGTACATAGCAATCTCCACGTTCTTTTTCATGTCTCCACGGAACTCTAATTGCATGGGTGGCCCCACACATTATTTAACCAATTTCGTAGTGTTCCAAATTTTTAGTTTTTGAAACAAAGCTGCAACAAACAGTGTTGTGCTACAGTATTTATTTATTTTTTGGGGCACGTGTGAGTGATTATTTCTGTATATTCCTGAGAAAGAAATTGCTGGGTCAAACGTATGAGCATTTAAATTTTTAAGGATACCCATGGTGGATTGACAACTGGTGGTCAACTTGTAGCATCCAGCTGAACTGAATCAGCGTGGTACTGGGTGTGGAAGGCCCACCTGAGATTGTTGCCAACAATGTAAAAAGGAGAACTGGAGAGGAAGAGGTGGTGCCGTTGGTTCTCCTGGAGGAGATTGTCGTGCTGCTTTCCTGGTAGGAACTTGGCTGTTCTCATCGTCGGAGGAGCTTGGGACCTCGTTGTTGCTGAGGAGGGCTGCTGTTCTCTTTGGGGGAGCTCTGGTCCTTACCTTGAGCGTCGCTTCCTGGCTCCAGTGCAGATCCCTCAGCCTGCTGGCACAGATCCTTCATCCCCTGGCGCAGACTTTCTAGCTTCCACCACTGACCTTTGGGCCTTCCCAGTGCAGATCCTTGATACAGACTTGCATGAGACATTGTTGTGGGCTCTAGGCCTCCAGCTGGACTTGTAGGGGGTGTTGCCATGGGCTCTGGGTCTTCAGCTGGACTCATGCAGGACATTGCTGTGGAATCGAGGCCCTCACCTGGATTCTTTGGGTCTTTAGTGTGTGGACAGATTTCCTGCACTCTTTTTGCATTTGACTCTTTGGGTGACTATTATAAAATAATTCTATAAATTATGTTTCTTGTATTAAATTGTTTCCCTTGCAAACCCCGACTATAGCAATGCCTATTTGCTTACTTGGACAAATGTTTTAAAGTGGTGGACAAATGTTTTAAAGCTCCAGAAATATTCATTATTAAAGCAGGTTTTGAAGACAAGCAGTGAGTGGTGGTCGGAGAATGAAACTAGGAAGAGAGTAGGTGCAGATACAAGTCACATAACCTCTCTGCCTCAGTTTCTTCATTTGCTAAGCACAGATAAGGTGAGTTCCCACCTGGCGGGATTGTTGTGAGGATTATATGAGATAACACAGGCGATGTGCTGGGAGTCCTGCTTGCTGTAGAGAAAGCCCTTAGACTGAGAAGTGCTGCTGTTCCACAGGAAGTGCAGCGCCGCTGGGCCTTGACCAGAGCAGGCTGCACTCAGCCAGTGGCCAGGCCCCTGGGGAGTCCACCTAGCAAAAACTCTCACGGCCTAAGTGTGCCTTCTTTAGACAGAATCTGATTCTTTTCTTCTCCTTCCATGGTGCTATTTGTGAGTTTGGTACATGGGAAACCAGAGAGCTTCTATTGTTGGCCTCTTTCAGACCATTTAAAGATGAGTCCAGCTCTGGTCTCCATGAAGAAAAAGAAAACTATTTGCCACGCCATGCTATGTGCTACATTATATTATACATATATGACTTTAGAATCCTCGCTCTACCCCAGTCAGTGTCACTGTCACCATTTTGGGGATAAACAGTTGGTAGTGTGGTGCTATTTGGGAACTTGCCAAAGCTACACGGTTAATAAATGGCAGAACTGCAATCTGGCCCAGGATTGTCCTCAGTCCCAGTTCATTCCATGGTGCCCCTAACTCTGAGCCCAGACATGTGCTTAGCCACATCCACACTCTTATTCTGATTAGATCCACTTCTAGGTCTATAATTTTTAGTAGCATTGGTGGAGAATCTTGTTTCATATATTTTAAAGCTGAAATAACCTTCACAGCTGGTTTGAGGTTGTTTTCGAGTGTCTTCGTCACTCAGCGTCCAGTGGCTCACAGACATCTTCATGTGGCAGGCACAGTGGGCCCTTCCCCAGGTGCTCAGTGGACAGCACTGTGCAAGGGGGAGTTGTAGTGTGGCCCACTTCTCTGGACAAGTGACCTTTGTTGTCCTTTGTCTTGGTGGTCATTGTTGAGAATAGGACTGTTCCACCTTCCTATTTAGACTAAAGCAGAAATTTCTCAGTGTCTTTGTCTCTGTGTCATCTTGAGCATTTCTTTTTACACTGTGATAACCAAATGGCCATCAATTTGTGCTTAAGTTAATAGATGCCTTTGATGCATGTAAGCATAAAGGATCATTTTATATCCTCTTCAGTTTTCATTTACCCTTGAAGGTAGACAGTTTTACTTGCTTGCTTTGGATGAATTTCACTCTTGGAGCTGCCCACCCTAAAGTCTTAGCAGTCTCATGTAGCTCTCATGAAGTCAAATGAATAACAGCCTGTGTGGCATTGGTGTGTTTGGGCCTGTTGATCTGCAAAATTTGTTCCTAGGCCTTATAAGTAATGTCAATATGAGCTCAAAACTTCCTGAGGATTATTTTCCAAACTCTCTGAAGTATTCAGAGAAGTCCCTGGATGTTCTCGATGTTTCTCTCAAATGGAGTGAGGGCCTGGTGATATTTTTTTCCTTCTGTATCCAGAATAGTGATTCTAATCATCCTTTCATACCACACTTCCTGTACACTTTCCTGTCTATTTCTTGGAACTATATCTAGTGTATTTTCTTTCCTTGTAGTTCATAAAACTACCTGTACTTGGGCGCTATTGCTTAAATCTGTCTTCCATATAGGAGTGGCTGAGCTCCTCCATGCAGGGAAGGGCCTCAGGGATGGGTGTAATTTGAAAGGTGCTATCTCAAATCTGCATTCAATAAGTATGAGACATGTTCTGTGTGTTTAGTATAAACTGATTTGCAGCACTAAGCATGACAGACAAGATCCTCATATACATAGTGCTCGCATTCTAGTAGTTGTCTACTGGAGGGCAGGGCACATGAAAAGATGGATAAACAAGCAAGGGGCAAGAGCGATGAAGGCGCTTGAAAGGGTACCTTGGCAGATCACAGTGGGTGGGGAGACTTCCATTAGGAGAGCCTTCTCTGGTGATGTGATACTTGGATTATTCTTTTTTTTTTTTGGCAGTGGGAATCCAACTCATGACCTCACGATTACTAGGCAGGCGCTGTGCCGCTGAGCTATATCCCCAGCCCTGGATTATTCTTAAATGATGCAAAGAAGCCAGGCATGTGGCAGTCCAGGTAAAATCTTTCTAGGCAAAGGGAATGAAGAGTATAAAGGCCCCAAGACAGGACAGTGTTGGTGTATTCAGAGAACACAAAGAAAAACAATGAGACTGGAGCAGAGATCATGGGGCAAGAAAGACAAGATGATGTCAGAGAATGGTTGGGGCCAGATCATGTAGGGCCCTGAGGTCAAAATAAGAAGTTCAGATTTGATGGCTTCTGTGCAGTGGGAAGTCACTTGAGAATGCCAAGATCTCTGTCATGCTGAAGCAGTAGCTCTGCTGTGTAGACAAGAGAGTGAGGAGGGCGAGCAGGGAATGAGAGACCAGCTGGGAGGATATTTCCTGTCCTGAAGCAAGATGGTAGTGGCTTGGACCAGGAGACAGAGAGAGGTGCACGGGTCTGGGATAAATTTTGGAGGCAGAACAGGCAACTTGTCTGCTAGGTTAGACATGGAGAGTATGTCAAGAGAACACATGACCACTGCCTTGGCTTTGACCTGAGAAGGAGAATGCTGAAGGAGGAACCGGGTGTGTGTGGGGAGGTCAGAAGTGTGGAGCAGGCATTAGACTATGAGTTTAGAGCCCAGGGGAGAAGCTCCGTGGATGCCCAACTTTATGTCACTGTGTTGGCATCAGGGCTCCATCACTCAGGGCCCAGGTGGGAACATGATGCTGGGCATGGAAGATTCATCCTGAGTGCTGAATGGGTTGAGTTACTCCCATTAAAATGTAAATATGTGGGCTGCGGATATAGCTCAGCAGTACAGCACCTGCCTGGTAAGCACGAGGTCATGAGTTCAATTCCTGGTACCAAAAAAAAAAGTAAATATGCCTCAAAGTGATAACTCCTTATGTGTGTTAATCTTTCTCACTGAGGATGAATTTGCACCTTTATTTTATGACCACAGTTTGATAGCTGAAGTTTAGAAAGAGATAATAGGGAGACTAGCACTGTGCTGGACTCCTTGAAGGGATGGGCTGAGCCTGGAGTTTGTCCTGAGGAAGGAGGAAGGGGCGCTACAGAGAAAAACTGCAAGAAATATAACTTTGCAAGGTGCTATGTGATTTCTTTCTTTCCAAAGGAGGCGTAGCCTTTTTCAAAAAAAAAAAAGGCTGCCTGCCTTTTTTTAAAAAATCATAACAAAGCAGCAGCAACACAAAGTGGCTAATTTTAGATAACATTTCCAGTTCAGTTTCTTTATTCTATAGGGTAATCTATTGCATCGCCATATTATGTTTTTATAATGTATAGAATTTCTACTTATAGTGATTTGTATAATGCTTTGCTTGCCTCAGAATAGTTTTGTACAGTAATACAATTAAAGCCCAACTAGCAGTAGTCCTCTGTGGGCTGGTAGTGTATGTCTACACCCAGGTTCTTTTTTCATTTGAAGAAATACTTTTCAAATAAGCACTGAACGCTCACTCTGTGATAGGTGTTGCATTTTATTTCATGGTCTCTTTAGGTGCAGCCCAGAGGTTAGTTAGTGAAACTTTAGGTGAAAAAAGTATATTTAATGTAAGGCCAATAATAAATAACAAAACTATTCTTTTCATTTTTGTTCTTTGAATCCAAACTAAAGAAAACAAACTGGAGGGTTTCATGCTAGGTTTCTGGGTGACTCTTTACCCATGGGATCTGATGTCTCCATGTTGTGGATGCGAATCTTACTGCTGTACACTGGGTGTGGTTGTTACATGGTTTTGGTTTTGACTCTGTATCCCTGTGACCATGGAGAGAAGTTTAATCATGGTCATGTTTTGAGGAGCCTGTCTTCTTGTTCAACAATTCAAAGATTGTTTTAAAATAAAGTCATGACTCTCAAATAAATATAAAATGAGCAATCTGTTAGAGATCTTTTTTTTTTGTGGGTACTGGGGGTTGAACTCAGGACCTTGCGCCTGCCAGGCAGGCAGTTATGCCGCTGAGCTATCTCACTGGCTCTGTTAGAGATCATTTAACTCATCCATCAGCGAGGAAATGGTGAGATGTTGCTACTAGTTCAAAGGAGAAGTGAAAACCATACACAGATATGGGCCATCAGGAATGCTGAAATGAACTCACAAGTAGAGGAGGAACTGATCTGTACCCACAGAGCAACAATCAACTGTGTTCCACTAAACAACATTCATTTGCATTTTCACAGACAAGAATCAGGTGCACTGCTACCTGTGTGAAAAACTCCACACACTGGGTAGTTTAAAATAACAGAAACCTATTGTTTCCTGGCTCTGGCTGTTTGAAATCAAGGTGTGGTGGGATCTCGCTCCCTCTGAAGCCTGAAGCCTGAAGCCTGTTGGGCAGATCCCAGCTCTTCCGGCAGTTGCTTGCACTCCTTGGTATTCCTTGGCTTGCAGCTGTAACATTTCAATCTGCTCTGTCATCCCACAACCTTCTCCCCGAGTGTCTGTGTTTCTATGTCTCTTCTCCACTTTGTGGAAGAACACCTGGCATATTGGAGCAAGGGCCATTGCTGCCCTCCCCTTATCCATGATTTTGCTTTCCAAGGTTTCAGTTACCTGCAGTCTTCCTTGGTCCAGAAATATTAAAAGGAAAATTTCAGACAAACAATTCATTAGTTTAAAATTGTGTGTGCTTGTGTAGTGTGATGAAATTTGTGCCCTTGCGTGCTGCCTGCTCCGGCCCACCTGGGACAGGCGTCATCCCAGGGTCTCTGTGTTGTATACACCATCTGTCTGCCTGGTGGTCGCTTAGAAGCTGTCTCAGTTATCAGACCAGCTGTCCTGCTATGGAAGTGCTTGTGTTCAAGTAACCCTTATTTTATTTAAAAAGGGCCCCAAAGCTCCAGAGTAGCAATGCTGGCAATTTGCACATGCAAAAATAAGCTGTAAAGTGCTTCCTTTAAGTGAAAATGTGAAAATATTTTACATATATATATGTATATATATTCTTTTTCTTTTTAGTACTATCCACAGTTTCAAGCATCTACCAAGGGCTTGGAACAAACCCCTTGGATAAGTGTGGGGGGGTGTACTCTCTTCTGCGTAATCTTATTATCTCATCTTAATTAATTGTATCTGCAATCACCCTATTTCCAAATAAGGTCGCTTTCTGAGGTACCACGGGCTATGACTTCAATGTATTTTGGGGGGAGGGGACACAATTCAACCCGTAGAACTGCCAATTTTCTATAAATATAGAGTTGTAAAATAGCTCAAAGGCAAGGCAAAATGGTTTAGACAAGATACCCAGTACCATGTTCGGCCCATTTCAATCTTTCTCAATTTTTCCTGACACCTTTCCTAGAGTTTCCCCTAAATCTGGGGATTTTTAGTCCACATTGGTCCCCATGGATATGTATGCTTAAAGACAAGTGACCTTACTGCTCTGGGATAGATGGGTGCAGAGGCTTTTGCTGAAGCCTAGAGTCCAGGTGTTGCCTTCAGGTGACCAGCTGATGTTTCCAAGTGCCCAACCCAGGTGCTGATCAGGAAAGGTTAGCATCTGTCCTTCCCCAAATGATGAAATTCCTCCCTCTACTTCCCAGCCTTGAGGACAGATAATACGTATCCTGCCCTTAAATGCTCCAAGCATTTCTCATTGTTCCTTTCTGGCAAATCTCTTTAAGTGGCTATGGAACTCCTCTGTCTTTCTCCTCTGGGGTGAGAGGCGAAGGCCAAGTTTCTCTCTCTGACTTATCCCTGCTGCATGGATTCTTGACACCCATACAGCAAGAATGGTGAGATGGGCATTAGCCATCAGATGGTTCTGATTTATCTATTTGTTTGTTTAAAGACAGGGTGACTGACCTTGAATGACTGTGCTGCCAAGGCTGCTCTTCTTGTGATCCTCCTACCTCAGCCTCTTGAGTGCTGGAATTACAGTTGTGCACCATGGCAGCCAGCTCCTTGGATGATTCCAAATCAATAGTTGGGATGCATTTGGAGACCCGAGGAGAACAGAAGGTGAATTCAAGCAAGGTTGGTGTTGGAATGAAAAGTAGTTTCCAGTTTACCTTGGGTCAAGAGCAGAACGCTCTCTTCCCTGCACATTCTGATAATGACAGTTTCATGACTTTGCTGCCTAAATTACTGCTCTCACTAAAACCACCTCCCTTTCCCTCTCTTCTGCTCATCTGTCTGGAAAGCAATGGCATCCAATTGATGAGCACAGCGATCCAGTGCCACCACTTCCGGTGTCTTTTCAGACCTCTGTAGGAACACTTCTGGGCCCTGGGTGTGCTTTTCAGTCTGTTCTACCAGTTGCCCTCTCCGTTAACCCCTGACTATCCTGCCAGGCTTATATCAGTCCGAGTGTTGTACAGTTTGTTTAGAAATGCCTTCTTTAGTATATTTAAACTTAGCAACATGACATTTCTTTCTAGCATCTTGTTTATTTAAACAGGTTCCAAAACTCCTCCAAGACCCCAGATCCTTTCAGTTTAAAGCAATGGGTTTTAAATCAGACCTATTCACTCACAAGAGGCATTTGGCAATGTCTCAAGACATTAGTATTGTGACTATGTGGCTGCTGGTGGCAGCTAGAGTGGGTAGAGGCCAGGGATGCTGATAAACACACTATGGTGCACATTATTAAGTCCCAAATGTCAACTGTGCTGAGGTTGATAACCTTAGTTTCAAAGAAATAAAAAAGACAATTACATTTTAAAATTACAAAATAGTACATAATTCTTATGGAAAAAAATATAGGCATTCCTTGTTTAATGACAGAGTTAAGATCCTGTGACTACGTCATTAAATGAATTGGTTACTCTACGAGGAATTGGATATAGTATGTACATTACAATATTCAGAACAAAGAAATGGTCAAGGGAAACTCCAACTTGATGACTGCTTTTATTTGCATAACTCTTACATGCAATACTGTAATGTATAACAAAACATAAAACTACAGTACTGTACTATACAATACAATTAGCAAAAATTACAGTACTGTATCAACAAGGCATACCGTACAAAAAAGACATGAAGCGCTATAAACAAGAAGTACAGAATTGTGTAAAAAAAAAAGATGGGTTGTAAGTCTGAACAGTTGTTAAACAGGTTGTTAGACAAGGAATGTCTGTACAGATAAACTAAAAAGAAAAATGTAAACATCTTGAAATCCCAGAACAGTACAATTTTCTGCTATGGTTTTTTTTTTTTTTTTTTTTTTAAATTTTTTGGTGGGTACCGGGGGTCGACCTGAGGACCTCGTGCGCTAGCAGGCTCCCCTGCCGCTGAGCGATATCACCGGCCCTTTTTTCATATGTGGGTATCGGGAGAGTCGAACTCAGGACCTCGCGCTTGCCAGGCAGGCGCTTACGCCGCTGAGCCATCTCACCGGCCCGGTTAATTCTTTTTTTTCCCTAGTTGGGCATAAGGTGCACCCCTGTAATCCTGGCAGTCAGGAGGCCCTGAGTTTGAGGCCAGCCTGAGCTACCTACTGAGTTCAAAGCCAGCAAGACCCTGTCTCAAAAAACCAAAAAACTTTTTTCCCCCGAAAGGTAGGTTAAGAATAAATTGAATACTTTCTTATTCCTAGCAAAAACTTATTTATTCCTGTTCATTTATAAAATTCAGTGAATGGAAGCAAGTCGACCTTATGGGCTGGAGGGCGGGGAAAAGCAAAGTTACAAATAAACACTCAAGTCTGTTTCTTTAATGCACAGGATGGATTCCAGATGTATTTCTAGATTTGGAAATGCTGCCCAAGAATGCAGAGAAGAGAACTTGGTGGGAGCTTAAGGAGCTCCTGAGCCTCCCCTCCTTCCTAGGCCCTGGCTGGGGTGAAAACAAACACTGGCGCTCAGACAGCACAGCGGGGCTTGGAGAAGGAGGGAGCGGCGGCCGTGGCTGCTAGTTTTTAAATGGAAGGCTTTTAAAACAGTAAGATGTTAAAATGACGGCCTGTGGAAGGGCAGGAGCCTGTTCATGGCCTTAAAAGCTAGGGATGACGTGGCAGCAATCTGGGAGTATCTCTGAGCGCCAGCCTGGGCATCCGGGGACACAGGCAATGGGTGATTCCCGAGCGGGGGCGTGGACCTCGCAGGCCACCCTCCAGCTGGGTGCGTGAGGGCTGCCTGTGTGGCAGGTGTGAAGCAGGCTGGGGAGCGCCCTATGCTCCGGAGTAGATTTGAGGTTGAGGATGAGGAAGCAGTCGCGTGTGTGGGGACTTCCTGAGCTGTCTGTGGAAAGTTTTGTGCCAGGCTGGGCGTCCAGGGGCCCAGAGATGAATCAGGTTTTTGTCCAAGTTGAAGAGAATAGAATGCATCGAGTCTGGGGCCTCCTCTTTGCTTTTCTAAACAGGAAATTGCCTCCTCTTGAAACCTAGGGCTGGTGCAGAAAGCGAAGAGCTGTTTTTGTTAGAGGAGGTTGTACTGAGGGAATCTAGGCAGAAGCTGTGAGAAGTGACTCAAAAAGGCCTTTCACTTGTAAGAAGCAAGCGTGATGGGAGGGGATCCGGCTTCTTAGTGAGTTAAATTCTCTCTGCTGAAACGTTTTGCGAGCCATATGGATGGAAATCATTTCAAGAACAATGCAGAGGTGAAATCAAAGCAAATCAACAAAGGAGTGAGAGCTGAGATGCCGGGCGAGAGTAGAACTGGAGCCACAGCATACATCAGAAGGGAGGGGGAGCCCTGTGGTCTGTAGCAAGACATTCTGTACTTGCAGCCTATGTAACTGCTGTGTAATGTAAAGAATTATTATGGAAAATTTCAAATAGAAATTAAAACAGGAACAATGAAGAACCGAATACCCTTAGCAGTGAAGGTCATCAATTCCTAATAATTAGCCTATTCTGTTTCAGTTCTGCCCTAAGCCTCGAATCCCCTAAGTAATATCGAAGTGAACCCCAGGCATCAGATCATCTCATTTATGAATATTTCAATACATTTGTCTAAAAAGGAAAAGAATACAACTGAATTTTAGGTCTTCATAGAGTGCATAGCTCCACTCTAAATGGTGACACTTGATATATAAACAAACTGAAGAGTATCATCCCTGGAAGAGCCTTCCCAAGGTGAGCCACTGCCCCTCTGCACTTCCTCAGCACCCTGGGTGTACCTTGCTCGTTGCCCCTACCAGGTCATGCAGACATTATTTTCTCCTTGTCTGTGTGCTCACTAGCGTGGCATTGACATGAAATGTTCAGTAAGCATTGTATCCTCCCCACATTTCCCAAGCTCCTTTGCAGTTAATTTGGGGCCATGTGGCTACTTTAGGAAGGCCAATGAATAGTAAGTGAAAACCTAATTTTTGAGAAATTTTTGGAAGGAAGGAAAAGTAAAAAGAGAAAGGAAGAAAAGCAGAAAAGATAGCTAGAAAGCAAGCAAGCATTGCAGCCCCAGCTTATGATATATGAGTTCAAAATTTCCACCCCTCAGAAGAGAATAATAGTAAAAACACCCAACACAGCTCTCTTTTAGACGTTTTCTGAAACTCTGTCCTAAGAAGTGTATCTTCACATTATTGTTTTGCTTTACCAAATGATTCATACATGAAAACAAGGTTTACAACCAAGGGTCTCAAGAGTGCTTCTTTCCTAGACTTGGGAACTTGCCTGCATCCTCTGGTGTCCGCTGTCATCACGCGTTTCACCACCCTTCACTTGCCTCTCTTGCATCAGTGCCCATCGTAGACCTCCTCCAGCCAGACACTGCTCCTGTGCCATGGTTACAGTAGTGAACACAAGAGGGCACGAGCCTGGTCTCCAGGTGAACAGCCGAGTGAGAAGATAACTTCCATGTAGGGAAGCAAGTGCTCCGGGTTCATCCTGGAGCCCCAGCTTGTCCAGCTTCTCAGGGACAGCGTCTCCAGCAGTTCCTGGAGTGCGAATTAGTCAGGTGAGGGGCTGAACCACCTAGATTATGTTGTCTTGTTTCTTCTTTTTAGCTCAGCACCCCTCTCTACTTGTGTTTCTCCCTTTGTCTGCTGGACACTTTCTCCTTCTCTTGCAGGGAAACAGATAATCATCCTAAGAACATGTAGGGGGAAAGCTTACAATCTAGTTCCCACCATTATTGAAAGAGCTGTAGGCAGCAGTGGTGGTTTTGCTCTGAAGCAGATCTAGTGAATCCCAGGTCAAAGGTACTACTCTTGTTCCTGGAAAGGGAATCATCGTAGAATGGGAAGGGAGGAAGTTTTCATCACAAATACTTGTCATCATCCTTTTTCACCATCTTAATATATATATTTCACCCAAAACTTAGCAATGATAAGATTTCCTGGTCTTAAGTCCATCTAGATAAGATGACCGCGTAGCTCCAGAAGATGTACCCGTGTACATGGGGAACTGTGGTTGACATTCTAAAATAGATTTCAGCTGCTGCCTAAGTAGCTTTAGGGTCAGAAGATGGGTTATTATTTTTTTTTTAATGCAATGAGGTTTGCAAAGTCCTTCAGCTCCTATTTAGTCTTAGCATGACCCCTTCAGCATAGGAAGATGAGTCTAACTAGTTGGGACCCTCATCCCAGATGGACCCCTAGGAATTTGGCACCAGGCTGGGTCCTATCTGATGGAGTTACACTTTTATTCTTCAAAGTTGGCCCGCTCCCTGTGGCTGAGGGTTGAGACAACTTTAGCAGCATGCCAGGAGTTATGCTGGCTGCTGAAAGAAACCATCTCTTGGTTATCACTTTTAAAGAATCTTTGCACTTGGTTCATGTGTGAGAGAAAAGATTTATTAGGTTGAGGGAGGTAGGAGAAAAAAGAGGGACATTTTTGCCTAGCTCCTCCGTTGCTCCTCGTTTAAGTTCAGTGGTGCTATAAAGGAGAGCAGCTTCATTCCCCAGCACAGATTTTTAGAAGGAAGGGCGCCTTCTTGTTCTATTGCTGCACAGTGCAGGGCAGTGGCGAACACTGGGGAATCAAGGCAAAAGCATGAGTCACCTTTTTTTTTCTGTTCAGAAGTGAATTTTCCCTAATTATCCATTTCTGCTGTATAAAATGAGACTTAGAGATGTAATGGATTTATTTCTAGGTGAGGAAAAATGGTACTTTGTTTTATAGTCATAAGTCTTAAATGTCAACATATTTTTGTTTAAAAAGCATAATATTATAGAATCTGTTCTACAGAAATAAATTGTCCTAGCAATAAGGATGGATGTGTGAAAAATAGGGAAAATTTGGAAACAACGTATTAATGTTTATTGAGAGGACAGTTGAATAAATTATGGTTCATCCATGCAATGGAATATTATTCCATTAAGAAAATGAGTTCAGTCTATACCTATTGACAGGAAAGATTTTTGTGATATGTTATTACAAGAAAAAAATGTTGTTTTTTTTTTAATATGCGGGTACCAGAGTCGAACTCAGGACCTTGTGCTTGCCAGGCAGGCACTTATGCCACTGAGCTATATCAGCCCGAAAAAAATGTCTTTGTAGGGTAATTCACATGATATCATCCTATCATTTTTAAAAAGACAAATTGTACATATGTACATATATTTCTTTGTGAAACTAGAGAAAGGATGGAAACATACATTAGGCTGTTGACTTAGTTGGGGCTAGAGAGCAAACCCAGGACCTCACACATGCTAACCAAGTGCTCCACCATTGAGCCACCATTCATCTTTGTATCTACCATACTTTTCCCAGCACTGGAAGGAGGTGCTCATAGTGTCTCCTGAGTTCAGGGAACCTATAGCTCTTCACTCCTCAATGTCTGGATTTACCTGCTCAGTAGCATCATTCTTTTTTGTGTGTGTATGTGGGTACCGGGGGTCGACCTCAGGACCTCGTATGCCAGCAGGCTCCCGTGCCACTGAACGATATCACCAGCCCTTTTTTCGTATGTGGGATCCGGGAGTCGAACTCGGGCCCTTGCGCTTGCCAGGCAGGCGCTTATGCTGCTGAGCCATCTCACCGGTCCCTGTAGCATCATTATTAAAATGGTGGAAAAGACTTTTCCATTTTCTTTTAAATTCAGAGAAGTCACCTCGTATACCTGAGATGACATTTCCTCAACAAGGTATAAAAAGACATAAAGACAACCACATATCTGAAATTTTGTTTTTCAAAGAAAATAAGTTTAAGAAGTGGCTTTTGATTTCTCAATAAATCAGAATTATTTCAAAGAGAACAGACCAATGCCCAACCAGAAGTCCTTAGGTTAGTTCTAAAGTTGCCCAGCCCTTTGGTTGGAAGGTATAAACAGTGTCTGTCTTCCGGTTTGTTCTTGTTTATTTGTTAATCCGTGTTTTGTTTGGCACTGCCCAAGTGATAAAAGTGCCGGATCTGCTAAGATGAACTATTGTCTTTGTATAGGTGCGAGTGAACATTAGTCATAGACCCTTCTTTACTCTCATAGGGAACATTCGACCGTCAGGAACTCCTACCTTCAAAATATAAGAGGTATCTGGCCATGTTTTTGGTTCATTTTGCTGTGGGCATATTGCCTTTGGCTAGGATTACTGCAAAGGCCTCTTGACCGTTCTCTTTGCAAGTATCTGGCCTGACAGACTTTTTAAACCCCACGTCAGATGATGCGACTCCCATGCTCACGATCCCATTCCACTACAATACTCAAGTCATTCCCATGACCACAAGGCTCACAGGATCCCTCTGCACCCTCCCAAGCCCGTTTCTCTCCAACCTCATCTCCTGCTGCTCTCACACTCTCTCTTCCAGCCCACCCTGGCCCCTGCTGTGTCCTGAATGCTGGCTCAGCCTCCTAGAGTCTCTAACAAAGTAGCCCAAACTGGGTAGTGGGTGGCTTAAATGACATAGTTCTGCTGGCAGAACTCGCAAATCAAAATGTCGGGAGGACCACGTTTCCTCTGCTTTTTCTATGGGAGGATCCTCCCTCGCTTCCAGTCACCCAGGTGCTCCTTGGCTGTGGCAGCACCGCTCTGATCTTTGCTCCATCTTCACATCTTCTTTCCTGTGTGTCCCTGCGTCTTCAGATGGCATTCTTGTTGGGTGTCTGCCCAAACCTCCCTCTTTTTATAAGGGCACCAGTCATTGGATTAGGGCCAACCCTAATGGCCTTATCTTAACATGATCATATCTGCAAAGACCCTACTCCCAAATATGGAAACATTCATAAGATACTGGAAGTTTGGACTTCAATTTTTTTTTTTTTTTTTTTTATTTCTCACAGGGGCAAGGAGGGTAGGAGTATGTGTGGGGGTGAAGTGAGGTGGGGAGCAGAGGGCCCAGTTCAACCCACAACAGACACCCACTTGACCCTGTCTCTCACTGTCTTCAAGACTGGACTTAAATATCTCTGTCCTGTTCTCAGTGGAGCCTGTTGCATTTACCCCATATCATACCCCAGTCTGCCTCATTCTCAGGTGCCAACTTCCAATCCCTTCAAAGCTGCTCTTTTCCACCATAGCAGGTATTATCTTCTAACATTCAAGACGCTTCTCTATTTATTGTGCCAATAGTTGACTGTCTATCCCAACCTCGACCTTGAGGAGTAGAGTAGACCTTCTTTGGATGTTATATTCCATCTCTTGTTACACAGCCTGGCAGACAGACACTCAATACTTTGTAGAACTAACTGATTGCTTTAAATTTTTTTTTTCCAAAGAAAGAGGCAAATTTGTATTTTTGGCAGTTCCCTATTTTCTAGTTGTGTTTTACAAATTTTTAATTTTTGTTACTATAAGTTTGCAGTATATAATGATTACATTCGTCATGGGGAGTTGGTACTTGTACATAACATCTTAATTCTTTTTATATCCCCTTCCCTTCCCCTCTGTCCCCTCTCCTTCTTTTCTAGCAGTATTGACTATTTTAAAAAAGCAAAGTTTCAGGCTGATGCTATGTTTGTAATCACATATGACATGAGATTAGGATTTATGTAAACTTTCTCTTTTTTTTTTATGTGGGTACCGGGAGTCGACCTGAGGACCTCATGCGCCAGCAGGCACCCGTGCTGCTGAGCAATATCACTGGCCCTTTTTTCTTATGTGGGTTCCGGGATTCGAACTCAGGACCTCACGCTTGCCAGGCAGGCGCTTATGCCACTGAGCCATCTCACTGGCCCTGTAAACTTTTTCTTAAGCCTCTTTTCCATACATTTGTTATTTGTTCTGGGTGCTTTAAGAAATGGCAACCCACATAGTTACATTTCTCAATCTCATACTCAGGACAAAGTATATAATAGCCTTGGGCTGTGGTTTCAATTAGCATAGCAAACCTAGTACATACTTTCTTCCTGGCATCCAGATTAAAGGAGCTGTTTTCACTTTCCAGCCCAGTTCTTATTTCTGCTCTCCCTTTTTCTCACTAAAAAACATCTATGGTATCCACAATATATTGGTAAGTCAAAAAGCAAGTCATCACACCAAATTTATATTATTACTTCATTTTCGTAGATGTAAAAACAATGTGGGTAATATCATATTTGCTTTAATATAAAAAAGGGAACCAAACATGGGATGAATATAAATATATATTCATATATATATATATATATATATGTCATATACATATATGACTTTGGCAATATAAATATTGAGAGGCAAATGAAAAAAGCCTTGCTTCAGAGAGTGAGGTTTCCACAGCACAAGGAACAAAAGCTGTTGGCCACTGAATGCAGCATGCTCTGCAGGGAGGAAATCTGAAGAAATCTTGTGCTTTTCTATTTACCGCCCTGGAAACTAATCATGACCATGAATACAGACCTCAGCCGTGCTTTCAGAATGTGTGGAGAGAGCCTGGAGGGAAATATAAATACCGTGGCCATCACAGTAGGATTGCAGATGATTTTTGTTGTCTATTTTGCTTTTAATTTATTCTTTACTACATTGAAAACATGCACTTGGGTGCCTGTTTTTGGCCAGGGACAATTCCGTGTCCCTGCTTTCCAGGGCTGGAGGGGCTCTTGGGCCTGAAGAGAGCCCTCTCCTGCTTGCACGAGGTGGGCGTCAGTGTGCACAGGGTTGCTCAGCCCTAGGCCCTGCCTTTGGCAAGCAGCCATCCTTAAGTCTGCACACACAGGCTGCAAAGCCTTTGGAGAAATGGAGGTTCCACAGTGTCAGCGTTGATGAGCTTCCTCCTGACCCAGAGAGGATTTGCGAAGGAGCTAAACTGAAGGGTCCCACCTCTTCCCGTTGGCTTCACAGACTCTCCCCACAAGAAGTCATGAAGAAAGAGGCCAGGTGGATAGACTGACAGGCACCATTCTTGAAATAGTAGGACTAAAACTCTAGAAGTGTCTATCATCCATTTGACATGGGCAGTATAGAGAGCAAGCTGGGTAGTTCCTTCCTGGTTCCTTAGGGAGGACTCATTCTGGGTTGGATATGGAGATTGCCAAAGCAGAAGCTGTGCAGCTGGTTCTCAAAAGCTGGTGTGCCGCAGACTCACACAGGGAGCTCCCCTGCCCTTGAAACACAGTCTGTTTCAAAAGTTGATGCCATAGGCCTGGGAATCTGAATTTTAATAGATACTTCTGTGCTTTTTTCCAATACCAGTTTTCTGACACCAATCCTATTTTGATACTACCTGGAGTTAGCATTAAGCTCCACAAATTTAAAGGCTCAGACCCACAAGACTACTCACATAGTAGATGCCAGGCCTGGGTCTCATAGCTCCCTGCACTTCTGTCTAGTATGGCTACAAATTCAAATATTCTTGTCTTCTCCCACACCCCTCGACTTTGATCATTTACTAGAACTACTCAAGGAACTTATGATTACTGCTTTATTTAAAGCATATAATTCAGAAACAGCCAAATAAAAGAGATTCATAGGGCAAGGTAATGGGTGGCGGTGCAGAGCTTCTATGTTCTCTCTGGGGGCGTCACTATCCCCACACATCTGTGAGTTCACCAACCCAGAAACTCCCTCAACCTCATCACTCACAAGTTTTTATTGAGCTTCCTTTAGGCATGATTGATTAAATCACTGGCCATTAGCACTTGAACTTGATCTCCAGCCTCTCTCCCCTTCCTGGAAGTTGGGAGTTGGCTGGAAGTTCCAATCCTCTCATGGCGTAATTGTTCTTTGTGTTGTGGCCAGCCTTTTCCTTGGAAATAAGCCCTCACTTTCTCAGTCCTTTTGTATTGCAAGAATAAAATACTAAAGCTGAGTATATTTTTTAAAAAAGGAATTTAATTCTTATAGTTCTGGAGTCTGGAAAGTCCAAGATCAAGGTCCTCACAGATCCATTGTCAGTGAGGGCTGCTCTTAGCTTCTGAGATGATGCTTTACTGCTCTGTCCTTGAGATGGGACAAACTCTTGTGTCCTTTTGCAGAAGGACAAAAGTCCTGGTTAGTTTCCTTCAGCCTTTTGATATGGGTGCTCATCTCATTCATGAAAGTAGAGCCCTTGGGGGCCGGTGAGATGGTTCAGCTGTGTAAGTGCCTGCCTGGCAAGCATGAGGGCCCGAGTTTGACTCCCGGAACCCACATACGAAAAAAGGGCCGGTGATATTGCTCAGCGGCATGGGCGCCTCCTGGCGCGTGAGGCCCTGAGGTTGACCCCTGGTACCCAAAAAAAAAAAAAAAAAAAAAAAAAAAGAAAGTAGAGCCCTTGGGACTTGATCACCCCCTGAAGGCCCCACCTCTTCACACTGTCACTTTGCATCTTAGGTTTTGAATTTTGGGAAGACATATACATCAGAACTATAGCACCCGCCCCCAAGAGTCTCCTTGTTAGCATGGCTTGTAAGACATTCTTCTCTTTTTTTTTTTTTGTTAATGTGGGTACCAGGAGTCAAACTCAGGACCTTGCACTTGCCAGGTGCTTGTGCCATTGAGCAATATTACTGGCCCCATTTTTTCCTTTATGTGGGTACCGGGAGTCCAACTCAGGACCTCACGCCTGCCAAGCAGGTGCTTATGCTGCTGAGCCATCTCACCGGCCCTAAGACATTCTTTATAAATAACAAAAGGTGCTCTTATTAAGAAATTCCAAGAACTCTTTCCAAGAAACTGGGAACGAAGACCAAATGTACTTTTTACTATACCAAGTGATTCTGACACATGTGGCCATCGTTGAGAACCTAATGTGCAAGATAATATTGACAATGCCTGAAAACTCCAAGTATCTGCATGATTTTGGTAAGCAGAGAATTCTATTTTTGATGTAGATTGTTCCCTGCACTATAATGTCTTTCCTTTGTCTTCCCTCCAGTAAGGTCATTCGAAACAGTTGTGGCTCACCTCTCAGTCCCCACTGATGTCCCTCTTCCTGTTGTTCCGCAGTGTGGTACACATGGAAAAGTTCTCTTTGGCCCTTTACATATGTCTGTGATGCTCCTTAATTCTTGTATATATTCTTCTTTCTCATCTCTCCAACTGCTATGGATCCTGCCTCACATTTCTTTAATGAACCCTGATGCAAAATTTAATATCTTTGAGCATATACTCTGTTATGGCTTGTGCCTAGATGTCCCCCCAAAGCCTCACGTGGTCATAGGTAGGGCTTTTTCAGGCGTGGGTGGATCTAGAGTGTGTGGTGCTGGGATTGATAAATGGTGCAATGGTAGGCTCAAGGGCATTAGGATTGAGGGTGTGAGTGCTACCCGGCCTCAGTAGCCTGGATAAGATAAAGAGGAAGAAAGATGCTGTCAAGGTCCCTTGTTTGCTTTGCTACCTTCTGGGTGTCATGAACTGTTCTCTGCAAAGCTACCCTGCCTTGGAGCCAACCAACTATGACTGAAACCTCTACAAACTGTGAGCTAAATAAACCTTTCTCCCTTTAACTTTGGGTGTTGGGTATTTTGTCTCAACAATGAGAAAAATAACTAAGACATACTCAAAGAATGCTCTCAACAATGCTTAACAGGAGTAAGTGAGGGTATGAATATTGTGTCTAATTATAGGAGGAAAGCCAAAGTGCCTTGTGTATTACTTGGACATAATAAAATCTTGCTAACCACCTGAGTAAATCCAACTTTGACACTAAATTCCTTACCTTGAACTAGGTTATATGGAATGGATGTATAAGCATAACTTATCTCCAGAATGACCGTAATTTACTACCAGTAACCGACTTCAGGGACAAATCAATAGGCAAGACAGTGAGATGAGCAGGAGACTAGAAATCAGAATATCTCAGTCCACACAGCCTGGCTTTGCTGTTTGCTACTTGGGAGGCCTTGGAGTAAGTTGCTTGTTTCACATCTTCCTTCACCTGGTCATTCATTCATCCATTTTTCATTGATAATCTACACTGTATGGGGTACGGAGCTGCATATTTTGTACGTTATTACATTTAATCTGCACAACTCCTCTGTAGAGTAGATAATCACCTTCCCAATTTATAATTTTAGAGATGAAGAGAGATTGTATTTCTGTGCCTTCCTTGGCAACCGTACCCTTCAGTCTCCCTACTTCCTTGCCAGGGTTCCTGACCTCTGAATCCTGAGGCACAGTTATTATTATTTACACTGGCCATGACCTCTGAGACCTCATGAGTTTGGAAAGGGGAAGGAAGATTGAATGAAATTTCAGAGTTGGAAGGAACATGAGAAATGATTTAATTCACCTGCATTCAAAAGAGGACTCAGAGCCAAGATCCCAAATTAGGGACTGGGAGGCAACATTTTGAGGAGAATTCCTCCCATCTCCCTGGGCCTCTCTTGCATCACCCAGCTTCAGTGGATGGGCAGGAAACAGGCACCGTTCATGGGGAATGGCGTCAGATCCAGGATATCTGCAGAGGCTGGTAGCTCTGAAGTGTCCACTCATACATGAAGGACTAAGGCAGGATCAGGCATGGTCTTGCCCTTGGGTCTTCATCTGAGCCTGACACTCTAAGTTGATCCCTACTGGGGTTTTCCATTTCTACATAACACTAACTGATGTGCAAAAAAACCCAAACCTATGTGTACTGGGGACAGGCAGGGGAATGGAAAGTATCAAGCATTTATCAGAAGAAACCCTTGAATGTTTCTGAACAGGATGTAAGTTATGAAGTTTGCAGCAAAAACTAAGGGTTTTTAGTGCAACACAATGGTGCACATGTCTGTAATTGCAGCTATTCATGAGGCTGAGGCAGGAGTATTGCAAGTTTGAGGTCAGCCTGGGCAACTTAGTGAAAACCTGTTTCAAAATAAAAGAGGGCTGGAGACGTAGCTCAGTGCTAGAGGCCTCTGGGTCCAAAGCCTAGTACCACCAAAAACTCCACCAAACCAAACAAACCAGAAACAAAAGAAAACAAAAAGCTAAGAATGTCTCTTCTTTTATTACTGATAAAGTTAGAAGACCAGAGTTGAAAAATTTAGGGTTAAACTATTGCCTGGCTGAAAAAAAAAATAAAGACAGTGTTTAAATCTCTCTTTTAAATGTATGAGCATTTGTTGTTATGTTAAAAAAACAAATGTGGGAAGTACAGTTCCATGGGGATGGTTTGGATAGCCGGCACCACTTCCCCCCACCCCAGAACAAAGCCAGCCAACAACAACACAAATCCTACAGCTGGAATGCATTCTGGATTTCTATGCTGAATATGTACCCGTGATTATACTTTCTTTTCCCATACCCATAACGTACATTTAAAATCAAGATCTCAAATCCCTTAAATAAAACCTGTTTTGTGAGTCACACTCTTCATCCAATTCAAACTTGGTTTGAGGGAGAGCAACCTCTAACTACAATCGGATTTCATAAGTGAAACCTTCAACACAGATTTACACACCAAAGCCTTCTTTTATGAACAGCAAGATTCACTCCTTCGTGGGCAGCTGTCACAGAAGGGAACTCTGATACCACAAATGTTTGTTCTGTTTGACTTTGGAAGTAATTGAGTGACCTTGCTTTTGCGTTGTTGTTAGCAGGAGATTTGCCCTCCAGATTAAGTTTGTTATAAACTGACATTAAAAATTGTTTTGCTTTCCCAGGGCCACACAGGTCCTGAAGCAGGAGAGGGGGGTGTACGGGACACAGGATAAACACCAGTGCCTCGGGAGGATGAAAGAGGGATGGATACAGTGTAGGACCCTGCAGATTGGGAAAAGTATTGTTCTTCACTGAACTGAATTTTGCCTCAGGCTTGTCCTGTTGCTGAGAAATAAGAGACTCTATCTGCAGTGAGTGCTGGAGAAATATAAACTGTACATTTGCTTCGGGGCTTTTCCTCAACTATCTGGCCTGGACAAACACAGAACTGCATTTCTTGGACTCCTGCCCATCTGGAGTGGGGATGCATCCTGCTGCATTGGCAAGACATCAACCAGAGTCCACAGGAGAATGCACAAAAAGAATGGCCTCTTATCCACGCCTGGAGAAAAGTCACTCACAGGATTTGAGGTCCGCTGCACACCGCTGAGAAAAGGCCAGCCAGGAAGGATAAGAGCTTCCCTGCCCTTCTTGCAGTACCTCTGCTGTCCAAATGTCAACCCTGTAGAACCACACTGAAGCCTTTGCTCAGTGCCAAGATGAAGATAGACAAATGGGTCTTCAATTTGGACCAAAGTGGTGGAACTTTTAAAGAGTCTGGATTGCATTATAATCTGACTTTGAGAGGGTCCCCCCACTGCTCGGGCTCCTCTAGATGTGCAACGAAATAAGGTATTGCTAGACCTCCAAAGTCTTCAGAGCAGGGCAGGAGAGGTAAGAGGATGGCTGAGGCCACAAGGGGTCCAGGATTTGGTAAACAAAAGTAGGTCCTGCTACAGTACAGGGCCTAGTTCAGTTTTAAACAAAATGACTCTACAACTGGCACCACTGGAGGTAGGCAAATCAAATCTGGTCACTAGAGGGTTCCTGCCTATTTTATTTCTTATATCATTAGCCCCAGGTTCTGTCCAAACCAATGACCAACCAGCACAGATGCTGCCCAGGACCATGTGACAGTTTGAATCGATTTCCAATGGGACACGGAGCACTGCCTGAGCATTTGTTATGTATCAGGCCATGTACTGTGCATGAGGATTCATCGAATCTTTCCAACAGGCTTGTGAAGTCAACAGTTTCACCAAACCCACCTTACCCATGAAGTCACCATGGCTCAGGGAAATAAGGTGATGTGTCCAAGCTCACATAGCCAGTGACTGGTGGGCTGTCGCTGGAACCCACTGTGACTGACTCCAGGCCTTGTGTACATGAGTTTCCTACTCACCACACAGTTCACAGAACATAAGGGGATGTCCCCAGTTTCCCCATGCTGGGCATTTCCGGTCTGCAGCAGAACTGAGAGGGATCCACATAGCCAGGGTGGCCCCAGGGCTAGACACCCTGAGTGAGCCTTCCGATGCTCTGCCCAGGATGGAAGGCTGATCTGTCACAGCAGTGTGGAGCCACTGGAGAGCAGGTCGTGGACAGCAAGCTCCAGGCGTGTGGCAGATGTTTACTAAATATTTGTCACATGACAGAACTGCTCTTTCATCACATGAGACCTTGACAGTCCCCGAAACTACATCTCTGGAATGGGAGTCACTGGCCAGTCTTTTGGGGCAGTTATGAGATGCTGTGGAACTTACAGAGTGCTTGAGGATGGCAGCATGCAAGCCATGCTGTCAGAGGAGGAGGGGAGTTTCCAGGCTGCACCACACAAGCCACGCTTCCCCCAACAGCTGGCTTCGCCTACGTGGGAAGCTGAGAAAGAACTGCAGCAGAGACAGCAGAGGTCCTGCAAGTCCAGGATTATCCCTCTCCTTTCTCTAACGCCCAGAGGAAGAAGGCTATAGGCTCTTTGACCCCAGAGGAGCAGCCAGAGTGAATGAGCTCTGAATAATCTAGCGTAATACCCATTGAGCACAAAACAGTGAGAATAAAAAGTGGGTTTTCCTGCGCATTCTTAATGCTCAGCTTTGTAGTTCTAGGTGAGCTGTGTAGCAAAAACCAACTGGACCTTTCTTATAAAACATTCAGAAACATTTGTTTCTTTTAGTAGGCAAAGCCCTTTGTATCAGTCAGTATTTTAGTACAAGGGCACCAAATTTCACAAAAAAAATTCCAGTTTTAAAATGGATAAAGCATTTTATACCTAAAATGCTAGCAGAGGAAATTGCTTCAGGAAATAAGAGAAAATGCAAAGACATATTTGCAGTGTCTTCTATGGAAAAACACAAATGCGAACTACTTCCAGTGTGGTTTAGCGGAAACTATACCTTAGACATTCAGTTCTGGCAACCGCATAGAACAAAGTGAATCTCTTCGGTACCTAATCAGTGGAAAAATGGAGACATTTCATCAGGAACCAAGTCATTTCACATGAGGGAAGGAATCATCTGGGGAACGATTAGACCTAACCCCAAACCCTGTGGAAAATTCCAGCACGGTGTAAAGACGGTTGCTTACACAGGCATCAGCAGGTCAAAGAGACAGGAGTTTCGATAATGCAGGTGTTAGTGCAGTGTTGCCTGCAATGTGGTCTGGGTGGTGGGGCACCGTTTCATAACTGGCTGGTCTGAGGGCCTGATTCTTCATGGTGTTGCTATTTGCACAATGTGTGACAATATCTTCTGTCTTTCCCAGCACTGGTCTCCCCTCTGCTGACTCATCATGAAGAGTTTGCTTTGGTTGCTTATTTCTCAGCTGTGAAATGACATGGGGCAGGCACTACGCTGGGGGGAGGGAGGATGATTACCCTGGCTTTAGCCGCCGTGGCCTCTCTCCTGGGTTGTTACAGTAGCTTACCCTTCTTGGGTCCAAGATATTCTTATGACTAAGAAAGATTATGACAGCCCTGTGATTTTGACCTGGCAGGGACACCCCATTTCACTGACGGTGAAGCCCTAACCTTTCCCACAGCCCTGTGTACCATGCCCCTCTTCAGCCTTTCGCACGCTGACCTCGCATCCTACTGTGCCCTTGGCCCCAGCTCCCTCCCCCGGCTGCCCTGGCCTCCTCGCTCTGCCCTCAGCACTCCAGGCTGCTTCTCCTTGCACAGCTGGCTCACTCCCTCACCTTTACCTCTGTGCAAACGCCATCTTCTGTAATTATCCTACTTAGTACTATAAGTTCCCATTCCCACCGCTCCATCCTGATCTCTCTTTATCTTCCTTTATTTTTTATTTTCCCTGGACATTAGTCTCCCTCTGATACACAGTATAAGTCATTCATTTGTTCTGCTTTTTGTCTGTCCCTCAGAGATGCAGGGATTTTTGTCTGTTGTGTACATGACATGTCCCAAACAGGGCCTGGCACACAGTAGTTACTCAACAAATATTTGTTGAATGAATGAATGAATGAATGAAGAGAAACACATAAATCGGCCCCCTCCCATTCTGCTCTCCACAGGTCAGTTTTCCTCACCAGCCACAGTGCTGAGTGCATTTCCTAAGAACCAGCATCTTTGCTGGCTCCATGTTTTACAACCAGTGGCCTCAGGATTCTGTCATGCGGTTACTGACTGAGGGTGGTGCTAAGCTGAGCTTGAGTCAAGGGAAGGACTAATGCAAACGTGTTCCCCACCCCCTTGCAGCATTAAACTTAGGAGGAACATTCAAAAGGACCAAACCAAGAAACAAAGACCACAATTTATAATAGCTAAATCTTGGAAACAACCCAAATGCCCATCAACCAAGGAATGGATAAAAAAGATGTGGTCTTTTTATGTAATGGAGTACTACTCAGCCATAAAGAAGGATAAACTGGAGACTTTTACAGGTAAATGAATGCAACTCGAGACCATACTTGTAAGTGAAATAAACCAGACACACATGTGTAAACATCGTATTGTCTCCCTAGTGTGAGAAGCTGAAAGAGTAAATAACATCCAAAATCTACAATAAATATTGTAAATGAGAAGAAACTGCCCAAAAGGAAAGAACAACTGGGATGGGGGAAAGGAGAAAAGAAGGAAGGGAAAAGAATATATATAGAGAGAGAGAGGGAGAGAGAGAGATAGCTAAGATAATTATACTACTAATTTCTATTAGTGCACTGAAAAGAATGGTTTGTGCTTATATTGTTTGATCAATTTTTCATGCCTATATCTTGTAACCTGAGCAACTACTTTGAAGATAACGATACACAATATCTTAACCCTTATTAATCCCCTATTAGCTTGTTTTGAAACTCTGTATCATTGCTTTTATTGTTTCTTTCTCTTAAAAAAAAAAAAAAAGACCAAGGACCAAACCAAGAAACAAGGAAGTCTGAGGTACAACTGACTGTGAAGTAATTGCATTTGATATGCAGTCATTTAGCGAACAGTTTTTAAGTCCTAGATTTTGCAGTGGTATATCCTGAATCTCCCACCACTGCCCAAGACCCATCACCACTGAATGAATGACTGTTATCCTGATTAAAGATCTGAAGGTGGGACCCTCGGGCTTTCATCTCCATGTCAGGAAGCTGTCAAGGAGGCCTTCTTGGGCACACAGCCTGTCCTCCCATCCTGTGCCCACCACTTATGAGTCACGTGGTGTGAATACCTCCATTTAGGTCTCAGGGACTCTGAGCATATCCAGGTTTCCTCCCCTGAAGGAGGCAATCCCTGCAAAGTGTGGACAGCATGAGTCAAAGCCCCAATAAGGGCGAATGGTCACTGTCACTGCTCCTTGGGAATCCCTAAGCAATCCTGAGTGCCTTTGCCTGGCCCTCAAGGTCCCCATCAGTTCCCACTTCCACCTTAATTCCCAGGATCAGCTTTTCATCATTGCCAAGTCCATCTTCTCCCTCGGCTTGGACTCGCTTTGTTTTCATTTCTCCTTTTTGTTCTTTGTTGCCTTTTTCTCTTTGTGGTTACTTCTTGTGCTACTCAATCCCTACTCAGGCCCCACCCTCTCCGCCTGGCTCCTCCCACTCCCTTTCTCTCCACCTTCTCTGTAAGCTTTCTGAGCTTATCTCTGGACACACACTGCTGCTGCTGATTGGAAGCCAGCTGGACATTTTCTTGGCTCTCGCTGGCACAGCAGGCCTCTCTGAATGTCCACTCTGACCTCTACCTGGCCTTTCTGGTGGGGCCCCCTCATCCCTTAGCACCCAGGTTCTTGCGGGCCTATTGGCTCTCCGCTCCCCGCCCTTCCTGGGAGTCAAGGGAGTGAGGGAGTACGACGCTCCTCTGCCTCCTTTACCCTGGCTTCTGTTTTCACTCCACTGTGCAGAGCAAGATCCGGTAAGGGGAGTTACCCCTGGGGTCTCTGCTGAATCCCAGAGTTATCCAGACCCTTAACTTCCAGCTTTTCCCCAACCTAACTGAAGCCCGGCTCCACCCGGTGTTAGGTCTGTCCACAGCGAGGGCAGGCGCTGGACCCTTGGGTCTGATGGTTTGCTTCTGTTATTTCTGCTCCATCCACTTTCTCTCAGCCCTGGAAGCCTTTCATTTACTTCTAGTTCTGTCTGACACACATCCCCTGGGGGGTGTTCTTGACTTTCCAGAATGGCCCTTCTTCCTCTTCCCTGGGGCCATGGAGTGTCTGCTGGATTTAGACTCTGGAGTATGATGAAAACAACACCCCATTCGTATTTTCTAAGTATTATTCCTGTTGTGTAATATATGGGGCATATATTCTGCCAGGCCTCCTGGGAGACCACCGTATGCCTTCTACAAGAGTAAGCTTTCCCTTGGCTATGGGAACAGAGCAAAGGAAGCATAGGGCCATAGCACGGCCGCTTCTCTCCACGCGCACGCCCTTGTGAATGAGCTGTCCCTGAGCAACTTCTGGAACCTGAGGTGGGGAGACTCTCCTCCGATGGAGTCACCCAGTCTTCCCTAGACTTTGAGCAGCACTAGGGAGGTCAGCACCTGTGCACTTTTTATCCGTGCAAGATAAACCAGGCAGTTTATCTTGTTTTCTGTGTGAAAATCTGCAGGTGTAAACTTTTAATAATTATATTAATAATTGTATTAACGGCATTTACCTTACCACAGGGGTTGAGACTTTGGACAGGTGTTCTATTTAAAAATAGTGTTCTACTCTGCTTGTGCCACGTTATGGCTGGAAAACATGTCCCAAGAAATCAGTTTCACTAATCTTACTCTGGAATTCTGAAATCCTAAAATAAGGAGATAGATATATATGCATATGTATTCAGAAAACACTGTTTTATTGAATAATTTCTGATCTCAGTAATTATAATTCGGCAAATTTATTTTTCATCATACAAGTGCCAAAATGCAACTAGATGATATCAAGTGTCAGAGAAAAATAATGAAGTTTTCGTTCCACAAATCATTAGGAAACAAACAAAACAAAAACCTTAGCCCTTCATGTTCTTTAATGGTTTTATAATTGAAAACTCCTGGTTATATCACTTAATCTTTATGAAGGTGATTTTAAAAAAGCATTACAGTGTTTGTTTTATTGTAAATTATAATTTTATGAACATTAGAAATGCAAACTTGCAAATTTCTGTTCATGTTTCTATGTCAATGTACTTAAGTACTAGCAGATGTTCAGTGATCAATAAGACACGATTTATATACATTATCTTGAAATGCTCTTGGCTGGAAACATTAGTTGGCAATATCCAAATTATGGCTGAGTTTGAGTGATGATAATCCGGAAGAAGGGTACCAACAATATAGATGTTGTGGCAAGATCCATTTCAGCAGGGGAAGTAAGACAGCTATAGATTTGAATGAAGTTGGTAAGCTCAACCATGATTTTAAATAGACTAGTGTGTCCTATTGGAAGTTTAATGGTGCTAAGATGAAACTTTGTGTTGCTGGGGACATGTGATTGCCAACGAGGCTGCATTATTTTGCGCAAAGTTTGCTCCTGAGGCAAATTTAGACCCAACAAAACAGCTGAAATGCCTCATTTGCATTTGCAGTTAGTAAATAAAATATACCAGACTTCTGGTGCTGCTAAAGTCAACCAAGAAAAGAGGCCAATGAAGTTTATTAAATATATTGAATTTGGGTTGCTGTTTCACCTTGTGTCAGTGGTTCCCATCCCTGACTACTATTAGAAACTTAAATACAGAACAAAACAAAAACACCTGACCAATTGAATCCAAGTCTCTGGGTGCAGGACCTGGGGATTTGTATTTCAAGCAAACAAACAAGCAAACAGATATTTTTAGTATGTATCCAGGAATTAGAACTTCTGACAGTCTTGCTTAAAAAAACCTTTAGCTAGTTCAACTGGTTTGTAATTAAATTAGTTCCATTAGAGTTTTAGTTTAGCTAACAATCAGGTAGCATTTAAAAAAATCAATCTAAATGGTACAAAAGGTTTCCCCGCGTGTGTCTAGAGAGTTCACAAATGCAGTGAGCCTGATCGTGGTCCTCTGGGGGTATCTGAGTTGATCAATGCATCGAGATGATTGGGATCTGCCTTCTCACTGAGTCCTCTATTCTCCAACTCCTTGTGAGGCTTAAGGCATTTTTTTTTTTTAATGAGGGACACACCTGAAAGAGTTTTAGACCCTTAGTTTTGAGGGTAAAGAAACAGGTTTTGAGACTCAGCCCAGCTGTCTCCTGGTACTGACCCAAGATTGTGTTCTGCAGACCTGCAGCATCACCTGGCAGCAGATAGGAACCCCACTCAGACCCAGCAACTACGTCAGACCCAGATCCCCGGGAGTTTCTGTGCAGATGTAGAGCAATCAGTGGACTGCTCTGAGCCTTAGTTTCCATACCTTAGTAATGGGGGACCCTGGTATCCCCTCTGTGTCCTCAAAGGGTGTTTTTGAGGACCAAGTACATGGTATTAAGACATTTTCATATTTTTATTGTGGCAAAATATATGTAACAAAATTCATCATAACCATTTTTACAGTAATTTGGAGGGGGGGCAAGAGTAGGAATTGAATCCAGGGAATTTGCATTGAGCTATATCCCCAGCCCTTTTTAAATTTATGAAACAGAGTCTTGCTAAGCCACCAAGTTGCCCAACCTGGGCTTAAACTTGTGATCCTCCTGCCTCAACCTCCCAGAGTGCTGGGATTACAGGCATATACCACTGTGCCTGGTTTATATTTAATTTTTAACTGATACATAATAGCACAAAATGTACAAAATAGTGGGGTACCATGTAATGTTTCAGTGTTTAAATTGTGTAATATTTCTATCAGGTTAAACATATCTCCTTAAACATTTATCATTCCTTTATGGTGAAAACGTTCAAAATCCTTCTCCTTTTTGAAATGTACAGTACCTAGTTGCTATCTATAATTACTCTACTGTGCAACAGTGCACTGGCACTTGCCACCACTATTCCCTGTCACATAGTACCTACTGACCAGCCCGTCCCCATCTCTCCTTCCTCTCTACTCCTTCCAGCCTCTGGTGACCACCGTTCTATTCTCAAATCTTAGGAGGCCGACTTTTTATATTCCGCATATGAGTGTGATCATGTGGTACTTATCTTTTTGTGCCTGACTTGTTGCACTTAACGTAATGATCTCCAGTCCTACCGTGTTCTCACAAATGGCAGAACTGCATTCTTTTTGATTGCTGAATAGTATTCCAGTAAGCCTGATCATGGTCATGTTTGAGTTGATTATATACATATATATATATCTCAATCACATTTTCTTTATTCACCAATTAATGGGCACCTAGATTGTTTCCATTTCTTGGTTATTGTGGATAGTGCTGCAATAAACATGGGAGTGCAGGGGTCTCTTCAGCATACTGATTTCATTTCTGTTGGCTTCATCACCAGTACTGGGATTATGGATCACATGGTAGTTCTAGTTTTAATTTTTTAAAAAAATTATTGTTCCATTATTGTCTACCAGCTGTGATTCAATAAGAGGGATTTATTTAATATGTACTAACATTCTGATTTCTTTTAATTTAGTTTTGTGTGTGTGTGTGTGTGTGTGTGGTGCTGGGGATCAAATGCAGGTGCCCTTGCATGGTAGGCAAGGTCTCTACCACTGAACTATAGCCCCAACCTCTAGCTTTAATTTTAAAAGAAATTTCCTTTTTTTTTTTTTTGTGGGTACTGGGGGTTGAACTCAGGACCTCGCGTGCCAGCAGGTGCCCATGCCACTGACCGATATCACCGGCCCTTTTTTTCATATGTGGGTACCAGGAGTCGAACTCAGGACCTTGAGCTTGCCAGGCAGGCGCTTATGCTGCTGAGCTACCTCACTGGCCCTCCATTTTTTTTTTTTTTTTTTGTGGGTACCGGGGTGTCGACCTCAGGACCTCACTGGCCAACAGGCACCCGTGCCGCTGAGTGATATCACCGGCCCCTTTTTCGTATGTGGGTTCCGGGAGTCGAACTCGGGCCCTCGCGCTTGCAAGGCAGGCGCTTACGCCGCTGAGCCATCTCACCGGCCCCCTCCATTTTGTTTTTATTTTTTTTTATTATTTTTTTTTTTTTTGTGGGTACCGGGGGGTCGACCTCAGGACCTCGCGCGCCAACAGGCGCCCGTGCCGCTGAGCGATATCACCGGCCCCTTTTTCGTATGTGGGATCCGGGAGTTGAACTCGGGCCCTCGCGCTTGCAAGGCAGGCGCTTATGCCGCTGAGCCATCTCACCGGCCCTCCATTTTGTTTTTAAAACAGCTGTACTAACTTATATTCCCACCAAGGGTCCCTTTTTTCTAGATCCTCACCAGCACTTGTTATCTTTTGTCTTTTTGACAATAGCCATTCTTACTCATGTAAGGTGATACCTCATTGTTAGTTTGATTTACATCCTACCAATCCTACCAATGATTAGTGGCATTGAGCATTCCTTTATATAATTCTTGGCTATTTGTGAGTCTGGAGAAATGTCTCTTGAGATCTATTGGCCATTTTGAAACTGAGGTTTTTTCTTTGCTACTGAGTTTTTAGAGTTCTTACACGTTCTGGATATCTTCCCTTTGTCAGATATATAGTTTGCAAATATTTTCTCCCATTCTATAGTTTGTCTCTTTACTCTGTTGATGGTTTCCTCTGTTGATTTAAGGTGATTCTATTTCTCTATTTTAGCTTTGTTTCCTGTGCTTTTGGGGTCTTGTCCAAAAAACCCTTGCTCATTTCAATGCTCTGAAGCATTTCCCCTGTATTTTCTTCTAGTGATTTCATAGTTCCACATCTTACATTGTCTTTAATTCATTTTGAGTTGATTTTTGTAACTGGTGAGAGACAGGGGCCTAGTTTCATTCTTCTGCACGTGCATATTCAGTTTTCCAAGCATCGTTTAGTGAATGACTCCTTTTTCCAATGTGATCTGAGCACCTTTATCAAAGATTAGTTGTCTGTAGATGTGTGGGCTTACTGCTAGGATCTCTGTTCTGTTCCACTGGCCTATGTGTCTAATTTTATGCCTATCTATGTGGGGTGTGTGTGTGTGTTGTTGGGGATCAAACCTAGAGCTTTGTGCATACCAGGCAACTGTTCTACAGAGAGCTACCCCCGCCCAGCATGCCACTTTGGCTAGCTTTGCAGTGCATTCTGAAGTCAGTCAGTATAACGCCTCCTGCTCTGCACTTCTGTGCAGAAGATCGCTTTGGCTGTTCTGGGTGTTTTTTGAGGGGAGGGGTTGGTTGCTTGGTTTTTTTGTTTGTTTATTTGTTTTTGCTACCATGCATTTTTAGAGTTGTTTCTTCGAGTTCTGTGAAGAATGTCATTGGTATTATGATAGGGATTGTATTGAATCTGTAGATTGCTTTGGGTAGTATGGACATTTTAACAGAACTGATTTTTCTAACCCATGAATTTAGAATGTCTTTCCAGTTATTTGTGGCCTCTTTAATTTCTTTCACCAATATTAGTTTTTTATTGTAGCGATCTTTCACTTCTTTGGTTAAATTTATTCCTAGTATTTTAATTTTTTTGTAGCTATTGTAAATGAGATTGCTTTCTTGATTTCTATTTCAGATAATTCACTAATGGTGTATAGCAGCACTGCTAATTTTTGTATGCTTTTTGTTTTATATATACCAGATCATGTCATTTGCAAACAATGGCAATTTGACTTCATCTTTTCTAATTTGGTTGCCCTTTATTTCTTCTCTTGCCTGATTGCTCTGGCTAAAACTTCTAGTACTGTGTTGAATAAAAATGGTGAAAGTGGGCATCCTCATTTTATTCTAGACCTTAAAGAGAAAATTTTCAGCTTTTCTTCATTCAATATCATAGTTGTTGTCTTATTTATATATGGTCTTTATTATGTTGAAATATGTTACTTCTATAACTAATTTGTCAAAAAATTTTATTTTATCATGAAGTGTTCAATTTATCAAATGCCTTTTCTACATTTGTTGAGATTATCATATGGTTTTGTTCTTCATTCTGTTGATGTGGTGTACCATGATTATTGATTTGCATATGTCAAACTATCCTTGTGTTCTTGGGGTATATCTCATTCGATCATGATGAATAATCTTTTTAATGTGCCATTGGAATCAGTTTGCTAGTATTTTGTTGAGAATTTTTGCATTTATGTTCATAAAGTCTATCAGCCTGTAGCTTTCTTTTTCTGTGTACATTTCAAATGTACAGTTCAGTGTCATTAAATACATACACATTGTTATAAAACCACCACCACCATCTATCTCCAGAACTTTTCATCTTCCCAAAATGAAGCTCTGTGACTCTAACACACCAACTCCCTGTTCCTTTTTCCCCCCAGTGCCTTAGAACCACCCTTCTACTTGGTTTCTATACATTTGACTACTTCTGCTTTCTCTTGTAAATAGAGTAATACAATATTTGTCCTTTTGTGACTGGCTTATTTCATTTAGTGTGAAATCCTCAGGGTTTATCCCATGTTGTAGCATTTATCAGAATTTCTTTCCTTTTAACAAACTGAATATTATTTCATTTTATATATAGCACATTTGTTTATCATTCATCTATCAATGGATATTTTTGTTGTTTCTGCCTTTTGTCTTCTGTGAATAATTCACAAAATCTATTTTAACATGGGTACACAAATATCTATTCAAGTCTTTGTTTTCAGTTCTACAATTGCAATTGCTAAATCATGTGGCAATTCAATGTTTAAATTTTGGGAGAATTACGGTATTGTTTTCCACAGCAGCCACACCAGTTTATATTCCCAATGAAAGTCCAAGAGTTTCAATTTCTCTACACTCTTGCCAGAACTTACTATTTTCTGTTTTTTTTTTTTTTTTTTTTTTTAATAGTAGTCTCTGTTCTGGGTATTTTCCTGGAAGGATTAAAAACATCGTACCACAGCGATATATGTGCATCCATGTTTATAGCAGCACAGTTTGTAATAGCTAAATCTTGGAAACAACCTAAATGCCCATCAACAGAGGAATGGATAAAAAAGATGTGGTTTTTTTTTTTTTATATATATAATGGAGTACTACTCAGCCATAAAGGATAAACTGGAGACTTTTATAAGTAAATGGATGCAACTCAAGACCATACTCATAAGTGAAATAAATCAGTCCCATATGTGTAAAAACCATATTGTCTCACTAGTGTGAGAAACTGAACAAATAAAGAGTATCTGAAATGTACAATAGATATTGTGAATTGGGAAGAAACTGTTCAAAAGAAAAGACAAACTGTGATGGGGGAAAGTGGAAAGAAAGAAAGGAAAAAAGGAAAAAAAATATGTATACACAAGATAGATAAGATAGTTATACAGCTAGCTTCTCTTAGTTCCTTGAAATGAATGTTTTGTGCTAATATTGCTTGGACAAGATATCATGCCTTTATCTTGTACTCTGAATACTACTACGAAGACAATATGCAATGTATCAACTATTGTAACTGTCCAACTAACCTGTTTTGAAACTTGGTTTCATTGTTTGTTTATATTTTTTCTCTTTAAAATAAAAAGAAATAAAATAAAATAAAATAATAGTCATTTTAATGAATGTGAAGTGGTGTCTCATGATTTTGGTTTTCACTTCTCTAAAGATTAGTAATTTTGGATATCTTTTCATTTGCATATTGGTTGTATTTTATGCCATGTACACTTTTGCAATTTTGGGATTATTATAGTGACTGTGAAAGTATTGACTACTTTGTTCAAGAAATCTTACAGATATTCTTCAGCTGTTTGAGGAATAAGTTAGTCAAATTTTCTTCTGGAGCATAAGGGTGCTGTAAAAACCAGGCAAGGATTGAATCATAAAGTCTGAAGATACTGTAGTGTCTGTCTTAGCTTTCTCATCCATGAAATGGAAATAATAATCCTACCATACTGAGTTGTTTCAAAGATTAAGTGAGGTAATATGTTTAAATGCTTAATGAATACAGATGTTCCCCCATTATGATGGGGTTACCTTTTGATAAATTCTTTGTAAATTAGAGATACCTTAAGTGGAAAATACATTTAATACAACTAGCCACTGAAACTGAGAGCTTAGTAACACAGTCTACTGTGGAGCATTAAAAAAAATCAAAATTAAAAATTAAAAAATAACCGAATGTGTATTACTTTCACACTGTTGTTAAGTTGAAAAATCATTAATTGAACCATAGTAAGTTGGGGACCGTCTGCGTACTAGAAGTGCTGACCATTGGGAGGGGTCACTATGTGATGGTTCTGCGAAAAGGAAGGGCTGAGCTGGTTGATGTGAATACTTGAGATGATGAGATGCAGGGGAAGGAGGCAAGAGAGTTTTTGTAGGCAAGAGGTCAGAAAGGACAGTCATGAGGTGTGCAGAGAGCAACTGGTGGGTGAACTTGTGCATGGTGGTGGAGAGCAGTGAAAGATAAGGCTGGGAAGGTGGGCTAGGGCCAGATGGTAGGGACAAGTCCACCAGTAAGTGTGGGCTTTTGATGGAAGTGTGGAATCACTGAAGGCTCTGTGTCGGGAGTGATGCAATCAAAGCCAGCCTGTGTTTATTGTTCTTCTCAGGTAGCCTTCCATTCCTAAGACTTTGATCTTGACAATTATGGCTGTTTACTTTCTCAGGAGTACCTTGGATGTTGACAAAGTGCAATGTAATCAGTTTCATTAGCAGAGAGATAAGATTAATTAGATGTTTGAGGCAAGCCAGGACTGGACTTGGCCTTGAAAACTCAGGCATTAAAGGTAGTGGCCTGGAAGCTGGGATGGTGATTCTTTCTGCAAATCCTTGAGCTGTGGCCTCCTTTGCTGTGGCCTTGTCTACTGAGAAGTATGAAGTGCACCATGCTAAGGCACCAGCCCAAACGGAAAACCCTGGATCCTGTCTTCAAAAAGATTACAGCCCCATCCAGAAGGGGCAGGAGCACTGTGTTTTCAAATGCACAGTAAACGACACTTATGGAATGTACTGCAATTGGAAGCAGAAGTGTGATGTGAGGGAGGCCTTGACAGCATCTTCTATCCCACTATAATTTAGCAGAATTGGCAAAGAATGCTTCTGCTTATAACAAAGTGAATTTTTTTGTCTTTAATGGCAATGTATGCACATTACTCTCAATTTTGGTTACTTTAAGATGAACTCTCTAGTTCTCTAAACCTAAAAAGGAGAATGATGAATGAACATGTGAAATATTTACATTTTCTTTGAAGGATGTGATCATTAAAAAGATTTTTTTCTTGAGGAATGGCTATTAGTGAGTTTTGATAAAAGAAAACGTCATTGAATTTCTAAATGTATGTTTGAATTTTATATATTGTACTTTTCTTACCAATAAACAGGTTTACATATGATTCAATTCTATATTTATAGGTGTTATAAATAGTCATAAATAACCAAATATATGATTTTAAATTAAAGCACCATGAGGATAACTATCAAATTTGTTAGCATTGCTGTGCAGAACTCCAAAGTCTTCAGACTCACAGATTGCCTTCCTCAACACCAATACACGTGCCCACGGATTTCCAGAGGAGGGATTCATTCCAGGATCATTTTTGTAAAGGCACTGCTTGGTATGGGCCTTGCACTCTGGTAGATATCAGTCAAGATTTAATTAGAAAAACAGAAACTGCTCTAGGTATTTCATGCAGGAAGAGATTGAATAGAAGGAACTTGTTGTTTATAAAAAGTGTTGAAAAGGCTGAAGGAACAAAAGTCAGGGGAGGCACCTATGAGCTTTCAAGTTTGTCACTGCATTCTCACTGCTAGAAATTACCACTAGCACCTAGATCAGGAAGATGACAGGAAATTGCTGTTCAAGGTCATAGCTGGTTACAGCACCAGCTGATAACTAGAAAAGGAAAAGTTAGAGTTGTTGAGAAACTTCACATCTGCTGAAGCCTGATCTTCCAAATCTTGTGCAAGAGTTTATCATTGGCAAAATGTTTTTCTTATTAAGAACTTTGAAAGTAATGGAGTTTGGGATGTGTGGTTACCAGGCTTCCAGTCATGAGATGTAGGGATGAGCACTGGAAGGGGGGGAGGGAAGGTAAATGTTTTTGAAAAACAAAAAAGCCTCCAAAGTGTAAAGTGTTACTCTAATTTTACATATGAGGAAACCGAGTCAAGAAACTTGTCCAGGGGGCCAGTGAGATGGCTCAGCGGCATACGCGCCTGCCCGGCAAGTGCAAGGTCCTGAGTTTGACTCCCGGAACCCACATAAAGGAAAAAAAGGGCCAGTGATATCGCTCAGTGGCACTAACACTCGCTTGCTAGCAAGTGTGAGGTCCTGAGGTCGACTCCCGGTACCCACATAAAAAAAAAAAAAAAACAAAAACAGAAAAAAAAAAGAAACTTGTCCACAGTATGAGATTCAAAACCAGGTCTATCTGATTGTAGAACTACAGCTTTTTAACACTTATACTGGTGACTATGATAGCCCCCAAACTTCACTTGCTTTATTGGCTTTCATTAAACATTATCAGCCCACACTCTATTAGGTTAAATAATTAGAACAGTTCTTTTTTAAAAAAAGGATTGTTTTGGCAATTTCTTATTTGGTAGTATTTCCAGATTTCCAGACCTTTTCAGCTTCTTCCAGAAAATGTGTTCTGGTTAGCTCTGATAATTATGGTAAGATTTCTAGTTATAAAATCTTGCTTTGGTGATATTTAGGAGTCGGGTGAAATACATTTGTGCTACAACTCCTAAATCCAGGCTTTAAGCCAAATTATGCCACAGGTGATATCTATGACATCTCTGAAACATGCTGTTTACCTACTTTGCCTTATTCTTCAAATTCCTTATTGCTATTATTGTAAGATTATAATAAGCAAAGGAACACGATTGACATTTACTCACCATGACCCCTCAAAAGCCAATACATTAAGTAGATTAATATAAATTCAGTATAACTCTTTTCTTCATTCATTAGCAAACTCTACTTACTATGTACTGGTTACTCCCCATTCATCACTTCACTTCTGCTCCCCATACTCCTGCAGACCCGTTCTCCTCTCCCTCTCATCCCTGCTCTGGGCCTCTGGAGATAGCTCCCTGTTGCCTGGGCCTGCTTGCTTGCTGGCTTCCTTTTGGGCTTGGTTAATGGGAGGAAGGAACCAGCAGGCAACTGAAGGGCAAGGAAGGTAAAATGGAGAGATTTCCTCCACGCTTCTTTTCTATTTGCATCTCATTTCTGGGAATGGTTGGGGGCCTCCATGACTACAGCTTTTGCTGGGTCACCCATGATTCTATAGTTCCTATTGTCTCTAAGTTCTGGGGGATGATCTTCCTCTCTGTCCTTCAGGGTGGCAATGGCCTCCTACTTTTGCTGGTCCCTGGGGGACTCGCCATCCCTTGTTTATTTTAGTAATGCTGCCCTCACTTCTATAAGGAGTCTCTTTATTACATTTCCCTCACTTAATCCATCATGTGTACCAACTGCCGACTTTCCTGAAAGGCCGTCAGAATGACATCTGATGGTCACATACAGCTGAGTTCATGATTTACTATAATGAGGGAATGCATCACATTGGTGGGGACTAAGTGTCTCACGAGGGGAACAGTCATAGGATTTGGGGTTCTGAGTTGAAGTAGTTTAAAGTGGACCTTTAAATTCAGGACTCTGATTAGTGATAAAATTGTTTAGGATGGGTGGACACAACAAAAAAGGAAAGAGTTTTAAAAGGAGATTTGATGCATAGTTATTTGATAGGCAAGTGGCCTTGTCAGGGTGAGTGACCTGCTGTCCCAAAAAGGGAGCTATTTACCCATAGGAGCAATCTATTGCCCTGAGAAGACAGCAGGTTGAGCAGTTTGTTTTTCAGATAATGGAGAATAGGAGGTAATTATTGGTTTATGGCCTTATCTTCTTGGACCACAACTTTTTCCAACAAATAGTCAAGTCCTATTGATACGGAGGCCGTAATCTTAATGCCAATATTTAAGCCATGGGGCTTTAGGCAGCTGACAGGCAAGTTAGTGCCCACTTGTGGTCATTCCTGAGCCAAAGCTGGAAATCAGCCCATCGCATCTGGAGACAGGAGCCGCGTAGATCTCCACTGTGGCATGACTTATGATTGGATATCAGGTTTCCGGGGATGGCCATTTAGGCCTCTATGGGTGCCAGATTCTTATTGCCGGATGATCACTTTTTAGCTCATTTGATGAAACGATTGCTGCTCAGCAGCATTAATGAGTTTGGAGATCTGCATGTAAATATTTCAACACAAACCCTAGGAGAAAGGTTCTTGTCAGAGCGGTTAATGTAAGTCTGTGCTAGGAGCACTCAAGTTAAAACAGGAGGAGTGACCGCATCCCCAGTCTGAGAGCCTTCAGAGCTAGATCCAGGGTATTCTCAAGGGACCTAACTATATTGTCATTGTTTTATGGATCTCTTCTAGTGACAGCAAAGATGCCAGGGAGCACATTCTTCTATGACCACAGCCCCTGCTCCCTGTCAAGGACTAGTGTTATCCTAACATGTCTCTATGGGATAGAGGATTAGAGGTACGCAGAATGGAACAATGTATTTCACCAGTTTAAGAAGGACAGAGTGTGTGTGTGAGTGTGTGTGCGTGTGTGTGTGGCTGTAATTTGGCCTGGACACATAGCTGGATTTTACTAAAAAGCTGTTTTCATCATGGGTGTCTCAAAGACTCCAAAATTAGCTGGAAAGAACTCTTGTTACTTCTAATATTCACTCCTTTAGTCCTAATAGGATGCTCCTCAACTTGCAGTGTTTTGATTTATGAATTTCTGTTTTGCGATGGTGAGAAAGCAACATGCATTCAGGAGGATCCAGACTTTGACTTCTGAATTTGGATCTTTCCTGGACTAGTGGCATGTAGCAGATACTCTCTTGGGCAGTAGCAGCGACCATAGGCATCATGAGAAAATTCAACACTCTACAATGGTGTGGGTTGCTAAGCTATGATATTTGCTAGGGTGGCTCTATGGAATGAGTTTTTGACTTATGATATTTTTGATTTGCCACAGGCTTATTAGAAGTAACCCCGTCATAAGTAAAGAGCATTTGTACTTGTAATTTGCTGTATGGTTAGTCTGTTTCTTTACCTACCTTTTCAAGGCATTTTATACTCACCTCTAATCCTACTAGTAGTAGGATCATGATTTCCTGTAGTTATTTGCTTCCCGGTCCATCTCTCGTTGGTCTTTGAGGCCCTCTAGGGCAGAAGGTACATCTTAGTCACCTGGGCGGCTGTTCTCAGCTCAGTGACTGGCACACTAAGTGCTGGGAAGGCAGTGAGTGACCACAGTGCCACATTCCTCTGCCGTCCCAGTGACCAGCGTCACCTAGGGCTCCAGGAAGCCAGGTTCTCAGGCTGTGCCCACCATGGAGAAGGAATTCAATGCTTTTCTTGATTTTCCCAGTTAAAACGGGAAGGCACCACTGAGAAACGAATGTTTTCTTTTGATTTTGTTGGTGGTGAGAGTTGACTGCACTGTGTTCCCTCTCTCGCTTCCACAAGACAGATCGCCTCTCCCCAACCATCCTCCCCACCCCACAGCCAGTCGCACCCCCATTCCGTCCCATCAGCTTTGCTGGGGAAAGCACCTCCCCCATCCCCCTTCACCCGTTTCTCCTGCCTCATCCACACCTTCCACAGACAAAAAGCCTTCTGATGATGCACCGCCGGCAGTGAGGTGGAGCACGGTCAGTAACTGAGGAGGCTTCCTCTGTCACAGTGTCTTCCCCAGCTTTCTTGGATGGCCTAGTGGCCTTCCCTCTGCTTGCAGTCCCCTCCTTCTTTCTGTTGCTTGCCGCTAGAGATAGGTCAGATTCTCCACACTGGGGAGTAACCCGAGCCCTGGTCCCGCTCACCATGTGCCCGGCACTGTTCCCTGTGTACTTGGCATGTGTTGGCTCATTTAAAACCTCATAATGACCCAAGAAAGCAGGTGCTGTTTCACATGGGGGAACTGAGGCACAGAGAGGCGAAGCAATGATCCTAGAGTTGCACAGCTAGCAAGTGGCAGAATTAGTAACTGGTCAGCCTGTGTCTTCACTGCTCTAGTCTGTTGCCTCTCTGAAATGGAGCTCTGGACACAGAACTCAGACCCATGATGAGCTGGCTGGGCCTGTGGTTAGTGTCCCCATAGCTGTGGACTTCTATACACAGAGGTTCAGTCTCTTTATCAGTCAGGTGCTCTTGATTTCCACTGGGCTGCACTCCCAGAAAGCTCTGCTAGGGGGCTGTTAAATGGGGAAGATGGGCAGTGAAGGGGAGAGACATGGATCATCAGAGGTTTGAATGCCAGCTCTCCTCTGAGCTGGCTAGTTGGATGTGTTAGTTTCCCAGGAGTGTTGTAACAATCACCCACAAACCAGTACCATAAAACAATAGAAATTCATTCTTTCCAGTTTGGGAGGGCAGAAGTCCGAAATCAAGGTGTCACAGGGTCAGTTTCTTTGGGAGAATCTGCTTTGTGTCTCTCTTCCAGGTCCTGGTGGTTCCTGGCAAGCCTTGGCCTTCCTTGGCTTGTAGAGCATCATTCAGTATCGGCCTCTGTTGTCACGTGGCCTTCTGCCTTCTGTTTGTATTTTGTGTCCTCTCTCTATATATAAGGAGATCAGTCTTTGGATTAGGGCTCACTCTAATCCATTACAAACTCAATATACGAAGACCCTGTTTCCAATAAGGTCATATTCTGAGAGTCTGGGAGGACATAAATTTTGGGAGATAAATTAGTTCCAGAGAACTAAAACCAATGGTTTGTGCGTATGGATGGGGTTGGGGAAGAAAAGAAGGGAGAGATTTTAAGGAATTGGTTTGCATAATTGTGGAGGCTGGGAAGCCTAACATCTGCAGGCTGGGCCAGTAGGCTGCAAATCAGTTGATGTTTAGTTTGAATCCAAGGGTGGTCTGCTAGTGAAGTCCCTCCTCCAGGAGAAGTCAGTCTTCTTCCTCAGGCTGTTCATTGATTAGATGAGGCCCACCCATGTTACTGAGTATGGGCAGTGGCTGAAGCTGGACACTGATTACACATGAGGGGTTGGAGCAAGTATGGCTGGAGGACAAAGAGCGCTGAGGGGAGCCACGTGAACAAGCTGCTCCAGTCCGGAGAACACCAAGCCCTTGGGCTACCTTGTGGGCAGGTTGCTAGGGAGAAGTGTGTCGCGTGATATCAACCTGCCGAATGTATAAATAAACGCGCTGCGTGCGGTGGTTGAGCAGTTCCTTTCCTCTCATTCAGAGAGAGGGCTCCACCTGATCCCAACTTTCTGTATCATCTTCATTTCTTCACTTCTGGCAGCACTTCACAGTCCTCACCCAGGAAAGTCAGAGAGCTGCATGGGACGTGGCAACTGAGGGTGATCTACTTTACTCAAAGTCTGCTGGTTTAAATGTTGATCCCACCTGAAAAATACCTACCCAACAACATCCAAGTGTGCTTGACAAAACATCTGGGTCCTGTGGCGTGGCCAAGTTGACACATAAAATTAAAATAGAGTCACTCTGGGGGTCACTATTCAACACTTTTGGGTGCTCAGCTTCCTCTGCTGTAAAATGCCACACAGTTTTACTGTAAGGATTAAATGAGGGAAGGTATAGAAAATGCTGTGACATTTTAAAGTGTTATCTGTTTTGCACAACTCTTTACTGGGAATAGCAACCCCTTTATTTAGAGAGTGCTTAGCTTCTCCAGTGTGGGGTCCTAACAAGTGTAGTCATCTGCTTTCTTGTCCTCTACCCTTACCTGTAATGATGACCCCCACCCATATCTTACCTCTCTCCATTCCACTGGCAAACTGGAGCCAGTTGGACAGTTCTGGGAATTTTTTCAAAGTTGAAGGAGAAAGACTTTTCTTCACTTGTGGTGGGACCTGGACTTGCCAGCTGTGGTCCCAGCTATGGAAAGTAAGTTGGTCTGGGTGAAAATTTTTTATTGTTAATCAGCATTTTTTTTTTAGGTAAATGATGTGTAAACTGTACATATTTAAAACATATAATTTGACCAAAGTTCTGGCATATGTGAATATCCACAAAACCAACTCTATAATCATGATAGTGAACATGTATCCATGACCCCATATTTTTTTGTACCCCCTGGTTATCCCTCCCTCTTGCTCCATTCATCCCCAAGCAGCCATGGACCTATTTCCTGTCACTGTAAATTGCTTTGCATTTTCTAGAATTCTATATAAATGGAATTTATAGTCTAGTTTTTTAAAATTAGTTTTTTTTTTTTAAACTCTTCTGAGTTATTTTGAAATTCCTCCATATCATTGCTTAATTCAATAGCTTTTTATTGCTATAGCAGTTTTTGGCTATTACCAAAAAGACTGCTATGAGCAATCATTATACAAATCTTGGTAGGGACAGATAGTTCTGTAAATAAGGGGTAAATAAGAGTTAAATGGATGGACCATATGGTAGGTGTCCAACTTTTTAAGAAACGTTCCAAATTCTTTTCCAAAATGATTGTACCATTTTATATTCCCACTTGCAGTATAGAAGTGTTCTAGTTTCTCTCTGTCCTTACTAACACTTGATGTGGTCAGTCTTTCACATTTTGGCCACTCTAATAGATGTATAGTAGTATCTCACTGTGACTTCATTTTGCATTTCTCTAATGACTTATGATATTGAGGATCTTTTTGTGTACTTATTTGCTGATCTTCTTTTGTGAAGTGTTGCTGATCTTTGTGAAATGTTGATCAAATGTTTTGTATGTTTTTATGGGTTGCCTTTTCTCTTATTGTTGAATTTTGTGTGTTCTTTACGTATACTGGATGTAAGTCTTTTTTGTTTGGATGTAAGCCTTTTACTTGCAATGTGCTTTGTAAATATTTTCTCCCAGTTCTTGGATTATCTTTTCATTTTTTTAATTTAAGAGCAGAAGTGTTTTATTTTGATTAAGTTCAGTTAATCAATTAGATCTTTTCCTTGGTGGTGCTCTTGTGTCCTAAAAAATCTTTGCTTAACCCAATGTCACAAAAATTTTCTACTGTTTTATTCTAGAAGTTTTATAGGTTTAGATTTCTCACTAAGTCTATGATAAATTTACAAATTTTTTATGTAGTACAAAGTATGGAACCAAGTTCACTTTTGTTTTTGTATATGGATGTCTGGTTGTTCCAACACCATTTGTTGACAAGGCTGCCTTTTCTCCATAGCATTAACTTTATGCCTGTCAAAAATCAATTGTCCGTATGTGTCTGGGTTTCCTTCTAGACTATTTTTTTCCATTGATCTATCTTTATGCCAAACACATTATTTGTTTTATTTATTTATTTATTTTTCTTTCTTTTTTCTTTTTACTATATCAATACATGTTTGCAGTACATAATGATTACATTCACTGTACGGAATTGTTACATGTACATAACACATTTTGATTTTTTTTGATACTTGTAACTTTATAATAATTTTGCATTCAGTAAGCACTATCCTTTTAATATTTTTGTCTGATTTATTTTAAGTCATTTGCATTTCCATATGCATTTAGAATCAGCTCATCAGTTCTACAAAAATAAAGAAATTTGCTGGGATTTTAATAGGAATCGCAGTGAATCTAGAGATCGATTTGAGGAACATTGAGATTTCAACAATATTGGGTCTTCTGACCAATTCTCTGTTTATTTAAGTTTAAAAATTTTTCTGTCAGTAGTGTTTTATAGTTTTCTGTCTACAAGTCCTACACATCTTTTGTTAAAACCATCCTTAAATCTTTCATATGCTTATGTTATTGGAGTGGTATTTTTTCGATTTCAATTTCTGATTTCATATAGAAATGCAGTATATTTTTGTGTATTAACCTTGCATCTTAAATATCGCTAAAATTACTTATTGGTTCTAGCAGATTTTTGATAGATTCTATCAGATTTCGTACATAGATAATTGTACCATCTGGGAATAAAGACGATTTTATTTCCTCCCTTTTGATTTAAGTGATTTTTTTCTTTTCTTTTCCCTTTTCCTTTGATTGCACTTGCCAGACCTCTGTACAGTGTTGAATAGAAGTGAGGAGAATGAATATAACTGTCTGGTTTCTGATCTTACCAGGGATCATTCAGGCTTTCAGCATTAAGTGTGATGCTTAAAGTAAGCATGTAGCTTTTGTTGGGGAGGAAGTTCCCTTTTATTCCTAGTCTGCTGAGAGTTTTTAAAAATCAGGAATAGATGTTAGATTTTGTCAAGTATTTTCCTTGTATCTACTGAGATGATTAGATGGTTTTCATTTTTTAATTTGATATCATAAATTATACTAACTTAATTTTCAATGTTAAACCAACCTTGCATTCCTTGGATAAAGTCATGATGTATTATGCTTTTAATATACTGTTGAAAAGTTCGGGGTAATGCTGGCCTCATAGGACGAGTTGGGAAGTATTACTTACTGTTCAATTTTTTCTTTGGAAGAATTTGTATAGAATCTCTATTAATTATTACTTAAATTCTTGATAGAATTCACCTTGGAGCTATCTGGGGCTGGAGTTTTCTTCACGGAAAGATTTTTAACTACAATTTCTGTTTTTAAAACTGATACAACATCATTCAAGTTATCTGTTTTTCTTAGTAAAATTTTATATGTATCTTTTTGGGAATTTTCTATCTCATTGAAATTATTGAAATCATAGATACAAAGTCACTTTTAATATTCCATTATTGGCCTCTTAATATTTAAAGAATATTAAAAGTCACTCCACCTCTTTCATTTCTGATTTGGTGATTGGTGTCTTACCTCTTTTCAGTCCTTATCAGTCTGCCTAGAGGTCTGATTTAGTGATTTTCTCAAAGAACTACCTTTTGATTTAGTTGATTTATCTATTGTTTTTCTAGTTTTTATTGGACAAAATAATATTTACAGACAGAAATAAAAGGCAGAATGAAACAAACCCTGATAGTTTCTGATAGATTTTGATCTTGGTTCTGATAAAGTTTTCTTTTTTGTTTAAATTCGGGCTTAATGCATGGTAGGTGCTCAGTGAGTGATGGCTCCTTCTCTTTCTCTGATTTCCCTTTACATCAGTGCTTTAACTTTTTAGAAATCATCTTAACATACACAATACATTCCTCTGGCCATTCCCTATTTAATATTTTGTTTGTGTAGACTTACAAATTTATTAACATATTTCCTGGTTCTCTTGGTCATTTGATTACCTTATACTAACCTTGATCAAGCCATTTACCACAGTCAGATCTCTGAACTTTCTTATTTTTAAGATAAAAGAGCTGAGAGGTTTTTTTTTAATTTTTAATTTTTATTTATTTATTTATTTATTTATTTATTTATTTATTGAGAGTTTTTTTTTTTTTTTAACTGATTTCCAAACTGTGGCTTGTGATCCATTAGTGGGTCATGAAATCAGTAAGGTGGGTCACAACCAACTTCCAAGAGATGAAATAGAATAAAAGTGTCAAATGGCCTCATAAATAGTAAGTATAAATATTTTTCGTGGACGTTTTTATGGGACATCACTAGAAACTTTACAAAACACTCTTATTAGATAATCTCTAATAACCATTCATTTGCTTGATTCTCTAATTCCCCAATGAATGTGCTTTACATACTCATTGCACAGTATAAATTCTACATGTTTCTGAACAATGTTCTACATGGAATAAAAATAGGGCTGGGTGTGGTGGCACACACCTATAATCCCAGCACTCAGGAGGCTGAGGCAGAAAGATTGCTGTGAGTTTGAGGCCAGCCTGAACTACATAGTGAGACTCTGTCTCATAAAACAAAAAACAAAGCAAAGCAACAAACAAAAACAAAAAAAATAGACTTGGGATTGGGAAGGTTCAGGTTCTGAGGAGTTGAAAGTGTTTCACGATACTTCTTAGTTTTCAATGTACAACTTCCATTTTAAAATATTTGGGGTAATTAAAAATCATTTAATCCTTATGAATATGAACAAGTTTATTTTTAGAAATTTCTTGAATTTGAAACACATTAACCACTCTTCAGTTCTCTTCTGATTATTTTTCGTGTGTATTTATACATCTTACGTACTTATTAAAAAAAGCATGACTTTATGTTTGGGGTCAAAGATTTTGTTATAAGGATTCCTTCTACATAATGAAAATTGCTACTCTTTAGGAGTATCACAGCTATAGTATTCAACTGTGTTAATATATAAATAGCATGATGTAAAACAGCATGATAATTTATAACACAGGAAGTTTCACAATGATTATTACTGACAAAAAGGCGACTGTCTTACTTGCTCCAGCACTATGCTGATTCTAAAGCTGGCAATTTCTGACGTTAGACAGTTGAGCACAGTATTTAGAAGAAAGAATGGAGGCTGGCTATCCCTGTGGGAGCCCTGTTGAGGGTTTCTGTCACCAAAGCTGACAGCACAAGCAGTGCCAGGTCTAGGAGGTGCCCAGACAAGGGGTATGTCCAGGACAGCTGGGTCTGGAGGAGTGAGGACCCTAAAACCATAGAGTGTCAGAGCTACAAATGATCTTAAACATCTACTAGGATGCAACACCTATTTTACAGATGAGAGAACTGAGTGAGGTTTAGGTGGTGACATTCCTTATTTATACAATGTGGGTTACAAAACTTGAATCTTTTTCTGACAACACAATCTTAGTTTGATCCAGATATTTCAGGAGGAGAAGACCATAAAGGAACCAGACACGCAGAAGAGGCAAGAGAAGACAAAAATACACAATCTGGAATGTTGAGACACAGGGCAGGGAGTTGGGCTGCTTCTCATGGTCAAAGTCAGAGAGAGGCTTGGATGACAGACATCCTGCCACCCAGAAAGCCAACACATGTAAGAAAATCACTCCTGAGCTCAGTGCTGAGTAAAGCGTCATGGAACTGGATGCCACTGTTGTTGCCACAGGAGCTAAGATCAGGACATGAACACACCCCTGTCTGCAGGGAAGCTGAGGAAGGAAGATGAATCCCTGTGCTGTGTGGTTCTGACATGGAGACTACAGGAAAGAAAGTTCTGGGTGATGGGCACAGGAGGCAGCAAATTTCTTCTGTCATAAAGAATGGCCAGATAAAATAGAAGGTTCCCAGTTAAGTTTGAATTTCAGTTAGTCATGAGTAACGTTTTAGCATAAATATGTCCTGTGTCACATTATAGTGATGAAACACTATAGAACATAACATAATAAACAATACATTATTGCAGAATATCTGAAATTCATAGTTAACTAGGCAGCTGGTGTTTTTATTTCCTAAATCTCGTGACTGCCATCACAGCTAGAGTAGGAGGAAATATGATGACTCTCTGTGGTGGCACAGCTTCTGGAGAAGGTGTTTTGGAGTTGCCCAGCTCCCTCTAGCTTCTCAACACCCTACCTGTGCCCGCACACATCAAATATCCAAGCCTTTGCTACCGTTGCACCTTCCCAGTTGAGTATAAATAGGTCATAGTCTTACAGAGGACTTCATTCTGAAGCTGGTTTTCAGGCCGGATATTCAGATATCTATGCATCTCTGTAAGTTTACAGCGTGAAAGTTCACAAATGGGTTACAGAGGCTGCAGATGGAGAAAAGATTGTTCCCTGTGTGGAAAGGCTATGGGATGATCAAAGGCTGCAGGACAAACACTTCCTGCCCCCAGGAAGGAGCAGCTGTAGTACTGCTTAGAGACAAAATGCTGGCTTGACCAATGCAAAAATATGGATCAAAGAGAAGAAGGCAGAGAGGGAGAGAGAGAGAAATGCCTCAAGAAATTTCTACATTTTTACTCTCTTTAAATACTAATTATTGAAAGGAAAACTGACATGCAACAATCTAAACTTGGAAAATAAGCACAAGATTTACCAGGGCTGCCGGAAAGGCTGAATTGGAATACTTCTTGCAGTGTGGCTTGTGGTGGAGAAGAGAGGAAAAAAATGGAATGTCAGCCTCAAGGCACATGGTTGAGTGAATCATTATACAGTTACACTATGGACTATTTGATGATCATAGCTGTTATCAAACTTGATGAAATAGAACTATGGGTCCCAGTCTGGAGGGATATCTGTATTCTAAGGGAAAAAAAGAAAATAAAGGCTAATGTGCATAATGTAATTGTTGTAATAAAATGAATGAAAACAAGAACTGAAATTCCACCAAATCCTCAAGAAGTATATGTGTATACTTGTATAAACATTTGTGGGAAAAGCGTGAACCTGTCAGATCACCTGGGGTGACGTGGGAGCTGGAATATTAGGGAGCTAGTGGGAAGGTGACTGACCTTTCATTTCAGCCTCTCTGAAGTCTTTGACTTGTTATAAGTGTGTGTTTTTATTAGTTATGAAACTTAAAAATGTATATCAAATAAATATAAAAATTTTATGATATATAGATTTAAAAATTCATCAAAGAGCTTTTTAAAACAGCAGGATTCTTACCAAACTCTTATTTCACTCCACACATTTGAAATATGGTTCATTTCACAAAATTTTTAGCTGACAATTTTTCTAGGAATGAATGGGGGGTGCAATACTGGGGATTGAACTGAGCATTTGCTCTGAGCTACATCCACAGTCATTTTTTTGAGACAGGTCTGGCTATATAACTAAGTTGTCCAGGTTGGGCTTGAACTTGTGGTCCTCCTTCCTCAACCTCCCAGAGTGCTTGGATTACAGGTGTGTGCCACAGCGTCTGGCTAGGAATGTACTTTTATATATTTGTATATTTTATATATTTGTACTTTTTCTTCAGGGAAGCTCACCAGAAGCAGGATTGTAGCTCACGGGAGAAAATGATAGACATTATGGTGAAGTGGAGCTGAGTTAATGGTAACAACATGAGTTTTCCCAAGAATCCCAGTAGGAAAGCTCAGGCCCGGCCTCTGTGAAGTTGCCTGAGCAGTTACTCTGCATCTCTTTCATGTGGTGAAGAAGTAATGCATGTTTGCCTGTGCCTGTAAACCTTATTTTTAGTGATGTTTTTATTCTCTGATTGTCTCATTCATTTAGCCAACATCTGAAAGCCCAATTTTTGAGTTTTCTATTCTTAATACTTGAGCATTGTGCTAATTTGGTGTTTCACGGATTGACCCTTCTCTAAGTCTCTGCTCCAGAAAGTTCTATGCACTTAGATACAGAAACAAAAAAATTGGATACTTTAAAATGTATTTACTGAATATATATATATATATATATATATATATATATATATCATATTTTCTTTGTATTTTCTAAAACCATCATAGGTTTTTTTTTTGGAACAAGGCACATAAAGATAACTAAATATGAAATGCACTTCAATATTGTTTGAGGACAGGGCAGATGTTTGATATAGCTGATAGGCAAGAAATGAATGTTACCACCTTTGTGTCTTTCTTAACTCCTAGCTAAATTGAAGGATTTAATTGGTTTTAACCTAATGGGTATTGTGGCTAATAATGGAAAGTGCTTAGTCAGTTAAATTTCAGCGAGGGTGTTATCAGTACCAAAACCCAACCTACCTAGGCAGTTACTATGAAGAAAATGCAATAAAATGTATAAATTATACCATGATTCTTGGAAATGGCTGTATTAATCAAAGGAACAATCACTATTGATAATTAGAAATCCTATTGGCCTCAAAAGCAAATTAAAACAAACACAAGTATACATTTCATAATATTTTGTGTTAGTTAAAGGCATTTGCCAATTATGTAAGATTTGGTAAGACACCGAGACTCCAGGGTCCCTCTAGATGAAACACAAAGGCTGTATGGGATGAACTTGACCCAGTGTAGCCTTGTAAATAGTATAAAGAGAGCATTTCGGGGCGCGCTTCCTTCCCTGTGGTTACAGACTTGACCTGACCAGTTTCATTTGCAAAATGTTTCCCGTCATGGTGGCCTCGAGGGCCTTTACACAGCCTCCCTGGGTTCTGCGCAAAGGCCTTGGGTCAAGGATGTGATCAGATGTGCATCAGAGCCTTTGGATTTCTGGAATTATATTTTGAAGCCATAGCAAAAAACCAAACCAAACCAAACCAACAAACAAAAAACTTTGCGCTGGAATTTTTTGAAGAAATTGAAATACATACAACTTTAAAAATTCACTTTACATATCTGAAACTGTTTTATGGACACAAGAAGCTAACAGTGAAATGTGCATGACTTGGTTTATTTATGAAGTTACTGGATTTGGTATTTTTTGAACAGAAGATATTTTTGTGATAAATGTTTTTTGCTTTTTTTTTTTCTTTTAATCACAAAGTCTGTGAAAGGTAAATTTATTTAATTATTCCATTTTTGCCAAGTTTTACCTTCAGGCCTTCTTTTTTCCATGAGATGAGAGGAGTTTGAGTTCTGCTTTAGGAGAGGATTTGCCTGGGTGGTTTTGTCAATGTGATGTAGCCCACCTCTTCTTGTGGCTATGTCTCCTCTCTTGTTCACTGTACTGTATTCTATTCAGTACATTTGGTGATGAAAGGGAGGGGTGGTAAATCTATCACCAAAAGGTCTTACTATTAGCTGAACACACACACACACACACACACACACACGTCCAGAAGAATTAACATAACAACTCTTTACATCAGTTCATATCTATTCTAACACTAAGGGTCTAAATGGCCAAGGCTTAAAAGAGTCTCCTTTGCTCTGTTCAATTCATACCAGCTTTTCAATGGATCTGCTATATAATGTAAGACACCTGCTTATATTTGAATTTTATGTAAGTGACAAATATATGCAATATTTAGGAAATATGCTAATGTAATATTGTACAAATTCACTATTGATCTAAACTTCATGTGTAATGGATGCCCTGGGTTTTTATTTGCAAAATGGCAATCCTGATCTGGGATCTTCATTCTGGACTCTTTGGGCCACCTCACTTTCTTTCTTTCAACAAAACATTTATGGAGAATTTACTCTGTGCCAAGTTCTGGTCTAGGCCCTGTGGTCACAACCCCATATAAAAGAGGCATGGTTCTTGCATGGTCCTACAACTTTCATTCTTGTTGGTAAAACAGACAAAAATAGGTTTAAAAGGACAACATATATAGAGCTGGAGGTCATTATGTTAAGTGAGATAAGCCAGACACAGAAAGACAAATACCACATGTTCTCACCCATTAATGGAAACCAACTGCGTAGAAGAACAGAGGAAGAATTTTCGGTCACTAGAGACTGGGAAGGGCCAGGGGCAGGAAGGGACAAAAAGAAGTTCAATAGGAAAGAAGTTCAATAAGGGGCATCAAAACACAGAGTGAAGGAATTAGTTCTGGTTCTGCTTTTGGGTAGTAGAGCAATCATTGGTTAAGACAATCTATACCGTATTTCAAAGTAACTAATAAGGAAGACTGTAAAATTCCCAACACATAAAAATTATTAGTGGTTGAAGAGATGAAAATTCTTATTACCCCGATTCGATGATTATACATTGTATATGTGTATTGAATTATCATAATGTATCCCATAAATATATATAAATATTATGTTTCAATAAAAAAGAAAAAATCAGCAAGACAACTTCAAATAGTTATGAGTGGCATAAAGATAATAAACAAAGAGAGGCTGGCCCCAGAGAAGGCTGCTAGAGGTGTTTACGCCAAACTGAGACTCATGATGAGGAGCCAGTCACAGCAGGAGCTGTAGGGGAGCAGCCCACACAGAAGGAACAGGCCCAAAAGCCTTACGCAAGAATGTGATCAGATGGGCAAAAGAAGGCCAGTGTGGCTGTGTTAGCGAGCTAGGGAACCAGTGGTGATGTATGAGACAGGGAGGAACTCAGAGGCCAGAGATACTGGTGTTCTTGGTGCCCAGGCAAAACCACTGGGACTTAATGATCTTTTACGGTTTGTGCTTTCCAAAGACATCATGGCTGCTTGGCAAGAAGTATATTTGAAGAAGGAAAGAGAGGAAGCAGGAAGCCATTGAGGAGGCTATGGGCCATGGGGAGTGGTGATGGTACCCTGGATGAAGGTGGAGGGAAGAGGCTGAGGGATCTAGAGCAAGTTAACTACCATCAGGACTTGTTGTACAGTGGGGTGTGTGTGAGGCACATGGAGGAGTGCTCTGCTGCCCCATGGGGGCCACTCTTCTTTTGACTCTTTCTTTCTTTTCTCTGTTCCTTTATTCCTTGATCTCAGGGCCAGGTTTTCAAGGTGTGAATTCCAGACCTGCTTGTGATTTTTGTTGTTGCTGGGGTGAGGAAGAGAGGCCTTTGGACTCTAAGGTCAGAGGAGGAGAGGGAGAACGAGTCCTTGGTCACCACTCATCTCTGCTCCAGCGCATGTGTGGGTGTCTTCCTAAGTGTGCTGGGTCTTCCCTTCAGCTGTCCTGACCTCAGCCCATAGATCCAGGTTTCAGGAGGCGCGGAGGGTGCACATCTGCCCTGCTTCATATTTATCTAAGGATAGCAACGTATCAAGTAAACATTTCAGAGAAGCGTGTGAGCAAGGGGTCAGGGGGTGGCACTCATCCCTTGAATCCTAGGCAGGCGGTAGCTCTGTTTGGATTGTGATTCCCACTGAGAAATGTCTTTGTCATTCCTAAAGTCAAGGTGAGAAAAAAAGTGATAAATATCTTCAGTAACATAATATATGTTGGAGGGAAGGGAAGAGGAGGAAAGAGGAGAAGGGGCAGTGAGTGAGGGAGAGAGAGAAAGAGAGAGAGAGAGAAAGAGACCTTCCCCAAAATAACAACTGAGCAAAAATTTACTGTTTTGCTTTCTTAATCTACTGGGACCAAACCCCATGAGCACAGACATAAAGCAGAACTAGTCTGCGAGCCAATACTGATGCATATCAGGCTGGAGGGAGGCACTGGTTTAGCAGGAAAACAAAACAAGAAATTAAGAACAAAAATAAAAAATTCTCGACTTCGGTTTGCTCTTGACTCTGCAGCAGCTGGTGTTGAGAGCTCAGGAGGGCAAGGCCATGTGGATCTTCCCATCCGAGCAGTGCTGCACTTGGCAGAGGACAGTCCGTGGCCGGCACTCAGAGCGTGTGGAAGAAAGGAAGGAAGGAAGGAAGGAGCCAAGAGTACCTCTCCAGGCCCATTACCTCATGTTCAAGGGAAGGGCTGGGCCAAATGCGCTCAAAGGCCTCTTTCAGTGTCGATCCTGTGTTCCCACACCTTTTCTGTTTTCTCTTGACTGCTTCCATGCTCACAAATTTCTCTGTAGCCACCACTGCTTTGAAATCTGTCTTCTTTTTTCTGGCCTCTCCTACATGTTTCAGGCATTAACCAAGTTCTCAGTGTTTCTTGCCTCTGCTATTGGCTGCTTATTATATTTAGATCTCGGGAGGACACATAAATAAAGCAGTTGTTTAGCCAGTCAAAGTCATGGACACTAAAATTTTCATATTAGTATATAATTAAGTACCAGAGAAAAGATCTGTGAAATTTAAATTTTTAATGCTTGTTCCAAACATGCAGTAGACTGTGATTATTGCATCAAGCCTCCTTCTTCATGAAGCCACATAAAGTTGCTTTTAAAGACAATGACAACCAAGTTTGATATAGTTTGGAGGCTGGCAGCTGGCCAGAGAAATTGCTCCCTCCCTGACATTCACAGAACTCAGGAGAACTGCGTGAGTGTTACTACAAAAACGAATTCATTCTCTGTTGCCTGACCAGGGCCTAGTCCTTACTTACAGATTGAAATAAAAGAGAAAAAAATGTAGAGTATTAATCAGGAAGTGTGTTATCCTACAAAGGGCATTTTAGTCCCTGAAGATTTTTTTCCCTTACAGGCACAAAAGATGATGACATTTTAAAATAGACCACAAAAGAATTACACAAATATTTCTCTAATTTATGCCTTATTTTGAAAGGAAAAAGTCCATGTTAAGGAAGTAGAGAGGTAACACACACACACACACACACACACACACACACGTCCTTCTGACATGATTGCCACTAGATGGACCAATGCTTTTGTCTGCAAGTAACAGGAAACCCAACTAAATTTGGCTTTAACAATTTATTTATTTAATATAAAACATAATTTTAAGATAGAAATTCAATCTGTGGGTTCAATTTTATTATTAGGAACACAGTTTTTCCCCATCTTTCTACTCCAGTTTATTTTCTTAAGATAGGCATCCTCAAGGTCTCAAAATGGCTGCCCTTGCTCTGGGCTGTACACTGATGACAACAGAAAAGGAAATGTCCCTCATTGTCTCATGTTCTAAGAGAAAGAACAAGTCCCCTAGAAACCTTGAACTAACTCCCCTGTTTTCATTGGTCAGAATGGATCACATATACTTACCTATGTAAACCCTTCACTTGATAAGAGAATGAAACCATGATTGGCTTAGACCTGTGCCATTTTGTTGAAATGTAATGTGGGCCAGGTATATAATTTAAACTTTTATAACAGTCATATTAAAAAAGAAGAAACAGATGACGATAGTTCTAGTAATGTATTTTATTGATCCCGTTATATCCAAGGTATTATTAACTCAACATAAAACCAATATAACAAATTATTAATGTTATATTTGCCTTCTTTTCTTCCCCATACTTGTAAATGCGGTGTGTATTTTGTACTCACAGCGTATATCTCCATTTGAATTACCCGCTCCAAGTGAACAGCAGCCACATGTGGCCAGTGACTATTGCACTGGCAGTGTGTGTTGATCCTAACAACTTGACTGCAAAGGTGCCGGGAAGGGATTCAGCTTCCCCTGAAGTCATGGTCCTTCAGAAGAGGGCGACAGTCTCAGCAAGGGAGTAGAGGAACAATGGCTGCTGAGTGGCAACTAACCTTATCTTCCTCTAACCTGTCTCTATTCCCATAGTCCCTGCTTGGCGAAAGGTACACCACCTACTTGGTCACTAGGAGAAATACGAAGTCATTCAAAACTCCTGTTTTTCTCACCTCTCCAACACAACTATTCACCAAGTTCTATCATTGTGCCTCTTAAATAGTATGACATGGGCATGATTGGGGATTCTCCATCACAATCTAATCTGAATCTGATCATGTCACTGGCTCTTTCCCCAGTGGCTCCCAAAGATTTCAGGATACAGTTCAGATCCTTTAGTGCAGCACATATTAGCATGCTCTGACTCATTCCCACAAGCATACCAGCTCTGGTCCTGGGGGAACTGTGTACAGTTCTTAGAATGTGTTTGCTTTTTCATGCCTCCATCCTTTTTGCATATGATTCCCTATCTTCAGACCAACCTCTCCCTTCTCCTTTCTTCTTTCCTTCTTCCACGATCCGCTTCTTGGGAAGCTTCTCACTTTGTTCCCTGTAGTGCCTCTCCTAAACATCCTGCACATCCTCTGCTCTGGCACACGCCGTGTTTGAGTGGAATCATACTGGCTGTGTGCTCTTTTCACTAGACGGTGAACTCCCTGAGTGCAGGGGTGGCTCTGATTCCTGTAACCTCACTGTAGAGAACATAGGGCCTGCTTGGTACATAGTGAATGTGTAGCACAACCCTGGCAAAGTGAAGGCTCCATGCCCATCAAATTGATGAATGAATAAATGTGAGACAGAAGAGAAGGGCCCAGTGCTCTTTAAAGTACATTTAAAATAATCTTCAATGTCCATGGCTGTTCCAAATGCCTAGCAACCAGCCATGGCTACATCAGGCACCCTATGGCCACTCTGGGAAACTTATTTTGGCTGTGGATCCATTCCAGATGATTCCACTATGAAGCTTCTCTGGATGACCCACCCCTGTGTGGCTGTCCCTATTTTAGTCCTTGAGTAGTGATTCTCCATGACCAAGAAAGTCTGTGGTTAGCTAGCAGGACATTATGCGTGTGTGAGCCTGTCTTTTTTTCCTGTATAAGCAGACCTCCTCATACGTTTATGGGGTCAGTCTGTTCCTCTTAATGCTGCAATGGAAGTCCTAATAAATCCTCTTTCAGATGGCCCATTTTTATCATTCATGATTTCTATCATGAGTAGAGCAGGCTGAGCTGGTATACTAAAAGGTGGTAATACTTACAATGTCAGCAACCATGACTTGTAGCGCTGAGGGTAGCTAGCAGCCAGAGAAGGACAGAGAGCAAAGACGAATTGCGGGGAGCTACTAGGTGTGGTTGTTAGGACAGCAGGGAGGAGGGCTGCTAACCTAGAGTGGATAGCTGCTGACATTTAACTCTCAGGGCTATTAACACTAAAAGAATTACACTTCACCTATTCATGATTATTATCCAAGTTGAGCGAAGGAACCCTCAACTGATGGCAACAAATGGAGGGATGAAGTTTATTCTCCTTTCCAGGTGTTTCCCATTCATGATTGGAAGGCTGTCCTTTTCAGCTTCCTGGCCAGTTTTCTAGGGCAGCTATAACAATGCACCACCAACGGCATGGATTAAACAATAGAAATATACTATCTTACAGTTTTGCAAGCCAGAAGTAAAACTCAAGTTGTTGGCAGGATTGTCTGAGTGCTGTGAGGAAAATCTATACTGTGCCACTTTTCTACTTTCTGGAAGCTTCAGGCATTTGTTGGCTTGTAGATGGCACTCTCCCTGTGTGTTCTCATCACTTTCCCTATGTGCCTATCTCTGTGTCCAAATTTCTTCTTCTTATAAGGAAAGTGGCTAAATGGTATTAGAGCCCTCCCTAATGACTGTATTTTAACTCAGTCGTCTGCAGTAGTATGCAGATACCTATTTTCTAACAAAGTCCAGTTCAGAGGTACTGGGGGTGAGGACTTCACCATCTTTGGGAGGAACACAACTCAGCCCATAATGGGAATCATAATTTAAGGCAGGTGTATTCATTTTCTATTGCTGTGTAACTACAGATGTAAACTCCTAAAGTACACATTTACTATATCAGAGCTTTTAAACCTCAGGAGTCCAAGCCTGGCTCTGTGGCGCTCCTGCTCATTTTCTCCAGGCTGCAATCACAGCATTGGCTGGACTGTGTTCTCACTGGGAGGCTCTGGGAAAGAATCTACTTCTAAGGTCTTTCAGGTGGTTGGCACAATTCACTTTCTTGTAGCTGCATGACTGAGGGCCCTGGTTTGTACCAGCTATCAGCTGAAGGCTCCTTCTGGGCCCTGCTGTTCACCACTGGAAAACTTGCTTCTTCACAGTTCATGGAAATGAGCTTCTCTCTGCCTCTGAGTGGAATTGCTCCACCGTTCTCTTCCATTGTCATTATATCCTCTCTCTCCCATCATGAAGTGACATACAGTCATGGGTCCCTCCCACCTTCAAGAGCAAGGGACTATACAAGGGTGTGACTCATTAAAGTTCACCTTAGGGTGTCTGTCTTGGTATATATTTCAGACACTTGATCTCATTAACTACCTTACAGCTGCTGTGATCTATTTTTATTTTTTAGATTCCACAAAATACACCAAAGGGAGGGGTGGGTGATGGTGGATCATACTCAAGAGACCCAGGAGCCCTAAAGGACAGCATAATTTAAAATATTGGAATTGAGTAAATTTTAACTCAGTATTCAATTCTGTGACATATTTAAATGCAATATTTAAATTGTATTTATTCAAAGCAATATTTGGTATTAAAATAACTATAAATGGTAATAATAATAGCTGAAGAAGAGTACTGGCCATGTGCCAAGTCCCATTCTAACACACATAGCCTATGCCACCTCATTTTGTCCCCATCACTGGCCTCTCTGATGAGAACAGCATTCCCATTTTACAGATGATACTGAGGTATAGCGAGTCCAATGAAATGTTCCAAAGGCACATTATAGGGAGCAGCTAGTATATAGGAGGTTCAATAAAGACCCAGGAGACTGCTTGATGGCTGCTTTATTAAGCTTGACTGGTGGCTTTTGCATAGCTTCTTCTCAAAGGGTTAGGGTGGACACCAGCAGTATTGCCTCTGTGATTCTTTATCTCCTTCCTTCCTTCCTTCCTTTCCTGCTATTCCTTTCTTTCTTTTTTTTTTTTTTTTTTTTTTTTTTTTTTTGCAGTAGTGGGAATTGACTCTGCCACTAAGCTACATCCCTATCCCTTTTTAACATTTTTTATTTTGACACAGGATCTCTCTAAATTGCCCAGGCTGTCCTTGAACTTGTGATCCTCCTGCCTCAGGCTCCTGAGGAGCTGGTATTATGGGAGTGCACCACTGTTCCTGGCCAACTTTTCCTTCTGATTCACCCAGTCTTCATGAATGATTAACCCATTCAATCAAATTATAGAAAGAGGTATAAACATAACTGGCAAGACAAGAGCAACCCATCTATACTTAGAACTCATCTGGAGTGAATATTCAAGTTTGATAATATTGGAGAGCTATTCTACTTAATGGTCAAAATATAAACATAGAAGAATATTTTATTTTAGGAAAACAATGGCAATAAGCAAGAATTGAAAGCTGTAATTTCCACAAGATGTTTGTGATGAGAAATGTTTTAGGGTACTTGCATTCCTGAAGTGATGACAGTGATCATATGGGTGAATGAAGATTCATGGAGACCAAGGATTCAAATGCAGGCAGAGCAGCCAAGCCACTGCCATGTGGGCTGACCTCCCCTAGAGATTTGTTCTTCCACTCAGTTTGATAGTTTTTAGTCTGAAATCTCACAATAAGAAGGAATTATTAAACAAATTCTGTGAAAATCTAGTCTTTCTATCACTTACATATCATTTATCTGGGTGACATTTTTTGATTGATAAAAATTGAGCAATACATTTGTCAGCCTTTTACATGTGTGGTAACAATGATATAATTCAGGACCTACTTGAGGATGTGAAGCTTTTAGAAGAAAACCAAAACAACTTTGTGTGTGTGTGTGTGTGTGTATGTGTAAAATAGCAACTTGGGACATTTTGTTTCCAATGCAGTCAGATGTCATTCAGGTGCTACCACTTTCCATACTCACTTATACATTCTCTGACAATTAAGATTCAAGCAGTAACATATTTTTTAAAAGAAGAAAATGAACTCATTACAGTGTTTATGGAACACTAAAAACTACTTCTTGCTGTTCAAAACACAGATGTTATCATTAGACATTTGGCAATGCCTAAAAATTATGATCATTGTTGCCTTCATGTCCTATCAAAATGGTATCATCCTTCCTTTCTCCTTTCTACATCACTCATGCTTTAAAAGAGAAAGGAAGTGATTTCCAGTTTTTCAGACACCATATTCTTTAATAGTTCAAGCCTTCATGATCCTGAGCATGTCTACTGAAGAGCTGCTTTTCTCTCCCCGCAACACCACCTCGTGTTTTTTTCCTTCTCATAATTAAAAGGACTTAAGGAATGGGATACTGTTCCAGATTCTGAAGTTATGTCCTATGATGAGTGAAAAAATTCATGTTTTTGCCAGGATATTGTTAAAACCAGTACTTCTCCTTAAAAAGTTAACCATAAACCTAGTAGACTCTGCAAATTTGGGAGATAAAACATAAGAAAGATATACAGCGGCTAATCTAAACACAAGGGTGATTTTTTCCTTGTTTTACTTTTTACGAATATCAGCTTTGGAAAGGTTTTACTACTAAATGCCTGAATAAATGTTAATGATTCAAAACAAGGAAGAAATACTTAAGAAGTTCAATAATTTGGAGTATTTGTAGGTGTGTGAAGGACACTTGTTAGCTTGAATGACAGCCTTGCCTTGTCATCATTTTTCCTCTCAAAGTGAAAATATCTTTCCTTCTTCTTTTTGTTGATTTTTAAAGTAGTATAGTACACTGGTTCTCAACCCTCCCTGAGCCTCAGAATCACCTGAAAACTAGTATACCTGCAGGCTACTAGTTCCAGAGTTTTTGACTCAGTCAGTGCACGGTGGGATCTGAAGTTCTAGATTTCTAATCAGACCGAAGATATGGTTCCAATAGTACAGATCCAAATGATACATAAAGAGAAGACTATAAAGCAGCAGGTTGTGCATCACCTGAGATACTATCCCCAGAGACAAGACCTGTTAACCATCTGTTGTACATTCTTTTAGTCTTGGATGCACTCCTGGGGCAGACACTACCTCCTCCACAGCCATGTTTGCATTCAGGGCTGCATTTGTACAACTGAGGAACCAAATCATGCTGATTCTCTTGCAGCTAGGAGTGGTCACATGACACAACACTGTCCAATCAAAGGTAAGCACAGTCTACTAGGGGAAGGCTTTTTGGGAAAGCTATCATCTTACTGGGTTAAAATAAAATGATCCAGCTGGCTTATACATTTTACATTCTGCACTTCCCTCTTCATCCTGCCTGAAGTATGGTTGTGAATCCCTGAGGGACAGCTGTCGTCTCCATACTTGTAGGGCATGGTCTGGGAAGATATGAGGTTCTTGATTCTTTGAGCAGCTGCACCAATTCCACACTTTCCTCCCTTTTCATATGAGATGAATAACCCCAGAATGTTTAAGCCCTGCAGTTGGTTTCTGCTGTAGTGTTAAATACAACCCTAACAGATACCACTGTATACATGTAGGCATATGCGTATTCTCATAGTCTCAAGACAAATGTCATCTAATCAGAGAGGCCTCTAACTACCCAGTCTAGACTAACACACACACAAGTGTCTTTTGCCTTAACTTGTTCTAATTTTTTTCATGAAGTTGCGTGGTTTTCGTTGTATTATTTTGGCAGTGCTGAGGATTGAATCTAGGGCTTGAACATGCTAGGCAAGTGCTCATCCCCAGCCTTGATACATTTTCTGTAAATTGTTTGTTTCTCTCACTCTAAGGTACACTTTATGAGAGTAGGAACTTTGCTTTGCTGTTCTATTCATAACCCATCGAGATACTTAAGCAATATTTATTGTATGAATGAGCAAATTAACACAAACATGGATTATTCTCTCATCTAGATGGTGTTCTATAGCTGGTGTTTTCTCCCACATAACAACATAATTTTCCAAGTCACTTCACATGGTATACCATCCACATTCTATTTAATGCTTATGCAGCATTGTATTGTTTATATAAAATTTAACTATTTTTAATCCAATCCTCCATTAGACATTTACGTTTTACTTTTTCCTCATACATATGAAAAGACCTGCAATTCCCAGGATTTGCTCCGGAAAGGGAAAACTTGATCATCTTTTGTCTCTTCTGCTTACAGAGACAGTTCCAGGATTATTAACAATATCTCGCTCAGAGAAATATCACTAGAGGGAAATCCACATCTGTACTGTTTAGTTTGGCTTCACCAACCTGAAGAAAAAGAATCCCAGTAATTGATGATGTATTTCCCCACACAGGATCATTTTAAGAAATACTGTGTGTGGCCTCTGTAGTCCCATCCAGATAAATTTAATGCTCTTTCACAGTTTAGTCTGGCATAAAGAGGTCAAATTTTCATAGACCTCCTGGCAAATCCAGTCTTTTCTTGCCTAGGAACAACAGGCACACAAAGACACATATATTGCCCTTCAAAAAATAATTTTCAGAGATGGCTTATTCTAAATCCATATAGAAATGGATGAAAAAGGAAACAGCTCTCTAAGGACATGCTATTAAAATGAACCCAATTTCCCTTACTGAACACATCACTTAACCTAACTGCATTTGAGTCAATGGCAACCTCACAGGGTTTTTGAAGGATGCTCCTATGGGTATTGCCTATATTTATATAAATAGATAATTTTGGTAATTTTCTCCTAAATAGAGAAACCTACCTGCAAAGATGGGTTTTTCCTTTTTATATTAGTTCATATTATTTATACAGAATAATATATTTCAATTTGGCATATTTATGCATGCATATAACATACTTTGATAATTTCTACCCCATATTCTTTTTTGTCCTTCCCTCTTCCCTCCCTCTGATTTCATTTCTCTTCTCTAGCAGTCTCCCTTCTACTTTCATATCATCTTTTCTACAAAGGTTAATTAATCTCTTTTTACCTCCAGAGAAAAAATTTGCCAGCAATTTAAAATGAAATGAAAGTTCTTCAGCTTCAAAATATTTTAATTCTTAATGGGCAGCCCAATAAACTTAAACTCAAAACTTTTGGCTTTGGTTCTAGAAGCTCAAACCAAGCTTGCATCCTATTCAGTTATGGAACAGGACCATATGAGACAAGATTCTCTAAACAGGTTAGCACTTAAGTACATGTAAGAAAAATGTAAGACTTTCAATTGGGAAAAACCCTATGAATATTTTTTCAAAGGGACACTGGGACCTATGGGGAGTACCTTGTTGATTTTACAACTTCTTGGAAAAGTTACAGAAAACTGACAGCAATGCAAATATGTTCATAGTAATGCATGTGTATAGAGTGCAAATGATTATTGCTGTATGGATATACTAATTTTTGCAAATTCATTTCAAGTACACAAATTTATAGTTCTTTGATGTCCTTTTGAATTTGTAGTTCTCAGTTGTAGCATCTTATTGGTGTCCTTGCTTAATCTTTTATTTTTATAAGAGTCATACATTTACCTCCTTCTGGAAAATCATTTTTAAAACTGTATCGCAGTGTGCAAACGCTCTCTTGCTCTTGGTCTTAATTTCACTTAAAAAATAAAACATATTTCTTAAACTATAAAAGTAATGCATATTATCTAAGAAAAGCTGGATAATATAGAAAAGAATGCAGAATGAAATTTGAGTCACCTGTAATCATACAATCCACACATAACTACTACTAATATTGAATTATTTCTAACTGTTCTTTTTCCTTTAAACCAGAAGTTAATGTTATCAAAATAATACATACATGTGATTATACACAGTGAAATAACAGTAAAAGGCTTATAACAAAAAACTAGGAGACTCCTGTCTCAGCTCTTTCCACCTACTCCCATCCCACGTCTCAGAAAAAAATCATTTTTATCCGTTCACTGCATCGCCAGATGTTTGCCTCCATGTTTTGAAATTACATGCTCATCTTGCTATGTGCTTAATTTTCAGTTTTAGGTTTAACTATTGACTTCCCATCTGACAACTGAAATCTCTCTCTGCTGTGTTGTTACCACTTCCCCTCTCCCCATCTCCTGAATTCAAGATAACAATTTTTAGTTGAATTAAAGGAGTTAGCATTCATATTATTTGACCCACACGGATATTACTTGCTTCTGAGGAAACAATGACTAAATTATGTTCCCTTTCTTGTACACCCTTTGTTTTTCCTGGAGTTAAAAGCTGTCTTATTTTTTATCTGCTGGATTTTTTTGTCATTACCATTTCCCTCAGTGGGCTCTATCTTTGTCACATGCCTACCAATAATATTTTTATATATGCAAGTGTATTTATTCCATACTTCCCCCTGGGGGTCTGTCTCATAGAGCTCTCTATCCTCTATTTTAAGACTGGATACCTGAAGCATGGCTTCCTTCTGAAACTTTCCTCTACTATTATTTAGTGAGTAATTCTCCTTTTTGTATGTTTAGAGTCCTTTATTATCTGCAATCTATATCTTAAACTTTTTTGGTTTTGTTTAAGCAAACAGTCTCTTCCTGGAAAGGGAAGATACTTTATGTAAGAGAAATCAAACTCTGGAATTTTGTATGTTTTAAAATGTCTTTATTCTACCCTCAGACCTGATTTATAACTCAAAAATTCTGGCATAAAATTCTGGATTTGAAAGTGTGCTCAAAAATTTGAAGCTGTTATTTTATAGTCTTCTAGATTCCAATGTTGCTGTTGAGAAGTCTGGGGTGGAGATGAAGGAAGGTCTCAATTATATATTTGCTGTAAACCAAGTGTTATTTTAAGTGTTTTTTTTAATCTATCATCTCATATATGAAGGAAGTATTATTATCTCTGTTTTAGAGATGGAGAAATAAGGCCTAGGGGTATAGCTCAGTGGTAGTGCCCTAGCAAGCACAAGGTCCTGGGTTTGACCGAGAGAGAGAGAGAGAGAGAGAGAGAGAGAGAGAGAGAGAGAGAGAGAGAGAGAGAGAGAGAGAGATATGGAGAGAGTCCCAACTAGTAAGTTGAGTTATAAGCCCACAGACTTGGCTCCAGGTTCCATGTTCTTGACTACTATGTTATTTTACCCTTTGTGACTTGTATTATCTTCTGAGAGTATTCTGACTTGCATTATCTTCTTGTATCTTGTGTATTATCGTCTTGTGTTATCTTCTGAGAGTATCTTCTGACAGAAGATAATACAAGTCACATAGGGTAAAAATAACATAGTAGTTAGGTGTTCTCCAATTTCACAATGATGAATCTTGGTATGTTTCTTCTTTCATTCATCACACCAGTTCTCAATGGACCCTCACCATTGCAAAATATTTCCTTTTGTCATTATTACTTGATTATGTTTTCCTTCCATTTCTCTTCTATTTTGCAACTCCTATTATTCAGATATTGGACTTGCCAAGTTAAGTTTTATATTTCCTTATCTCTTCTTTAGTCTTTTCTAACTCTTGAACATTTTGTTCTACTTTCTAAAATATTTCCTTGTCCTTATCTTTTAATATTCTGGGGGAATTTTAATTTATTATCATATTTTTAATTGTCAAGAGGACTTTCATGTTCTCCAATTGTTCTCCTTTTATCAAATTCTGTTCTTATCTCTCTAAGGATATTAGTTTTATATATTTTTTAAAAATGTCCTTTGATTTCTCTCATTTTCAGTTTCGTTCGGGTCCCTTTATTCAGTCCATGACTTTAGGGTATGTTTTCTCCACGTGTCTAGTTGTCCTTTCATATTTAAGAGTGAGATGGTACAGCGTCACTTGAAGTTCTGTAAATAAGGACAAGAATTGTCAATTGGCAGGAATCACTACAGGGTAACTAGGTGGAGAGCCAGATTTAGTTGGGGAACCTTAAGTTTCAGTTTGGTAAGATAGTCCCCTGGGGCTGTTGGGTCTCCAGTGTAGAATCTTCTATCCTCTTTTCTTTGTAACTCATAGTCTGGGTGCTCTGAGACTTTGATAGGGAAGGAGGCCTATAGCCATGTGGGCTTTCATTTTATATCCTTGGTTCAAGCCTTGTGCCTGCTTCCTACCCTAGTCCTTTATTTATTTATTATTTTTTTTTGCGGGTACCGGGGATCGACCTCAGGACCTCGTGTGCCAGCAGGCGCCCGTGCCGCTGAACGATATCACCGGCCCTTTTTTCTTATGTGGGTTCCAGGAGTCGAACTCGGGCCCTTGTGCTTGCCAGGCAGGCGCTTACGCCGCTGAGCCATCTCACCAGCCCCTACCCTAGTCCTTTTATAAGCCGGGTGCCCTCTGTGTTGGGCCTGTCTATTAAATCAGTCCAAAAATAAGTCTTCTGCTATTTTGTAGGCTGCTGGCTGGGAAAAGTCTGTCAACTTGCTATGGTGGGTGGGGAAGAGGTCCAGTGCCTCTGAATAGATTATGCAACTGGGTCCACAAAGTGCCCTGACACCTGCCTTTCCTGGCATTTGTGTCTCCCTGCACAGGGTCTTGGGTTCTGTGGAGTGGGCTGGCTGACATTTTATCAGCCCTGTGTTGTAACTTCACGCTTTTCTGCCTGTCAGTTACCTCATTTCCCTGCTACACATCTTCCTTCACTGGACTACTGTCGTCTCCCTAGAGCCTTTTTCTGCACATGGATTAGTCCGTTTTTATTATAACTCTATTACATCAGTGAGGTTTTTTTTTTTTTTTTTTTTTTTTGTGGGTACCGGGGGGTCAACCTCAGGACCTCGCGTGCCAACAGGCACCCGTGCCGCTGAGCGATATCACCGGCCCCTTTTTCATACGTGGGATCCGGGAGTCGAACTCGGGCCCTCGCGCTTGCCAGGCAGGCGCTTACGCCGCTGAGCCATCTCACCGGCCCCATCAGTGAGGTTTTAGCAGAGTGAGTAGATAGATTTGTATATTCAGATCTATCCCCCCTCCTTCCTTCCTTTTCATATTTTGTTATATGTTGAATTTTACTTCCTCAAAACTCATATGTTGAGGACCTAACCTGCAGTATCTTGGAGTATGACTTCATTTGTGAATGGGATTGTTGTAGATGTAATAAGCTTAGATGAGGTCGTGCTGGAGTGTGCGGGTCCCCAGTCCAGGGTGAGATGGTGTCTTTGTAAAAAGGGGAAATTAGGACCCAGACATGTGCTCAGAAAGAACACCATGTAAAGACTGGACTCATGGTGTCATAAGAAGCAAGACAGAAGCAAGGACAGACATATGGAACAGATCCTTGAGGAGAAACCAATCTGCCAACGCCGCGATTTCAGAGTTCTAGCCTCTAGCACTACCAGAAAATAAATTTGTTTGTAAGCCACCCAGCTTGTGGTACTTTGTTATGGCAGCCTTAAAAAATTCACTTTTCAGAAAATCTTATTTTGACGTGTGTATTCTCACGTCAAATCTTTTTGAAGACAGCAGAGAATAAATGAATAAAAGCAACAGTTTGCAGATTACAGCCAACAGCAATTTTCTAAGTGCGGGCTTTGAAGTTTTACAGGGTACACAAGGATAGCGTAGCCATTGTAGCTTAGCATGATTCCTGGAACTTAGTTTATGTTCAAAGCATATTAGTGTGTTGTTAGTATATTACTATAACTAAATGTACCCTACATCTTAAAACTGATTTTAATATTTAATTTAGAGAATTATTACAATTTTTCTAACAAAATCATTTTCTTCAGCAAATATTTGAGTAACTGTGTCAAGCAAGCACTGGATCAGATTCTTGGCTACAGGTAAGGAAACTTCAGACAACAATGAATAAGGGCATGGGAATTTTTTCTTTCAAAATGCTTTGTTAAGGCCTTCACCCTCATCCTGGCCCTACGATCTAGGTTTTGAGGAGGCAACATAAATTATAGTTGCTGCTTTTTCAATTGAAGCACACCCTTGAAGAAGGTTTGGTGTACCTAGAGATAGAGGGCCATACTAATGATTCCTTACAATAACATGTTACGCAGTTTCTAACCACCACACACAACAGTCCTTTTGGTATGTACATACGTATGTATGTATGCCTTTGTGAACACAGCTTGGAGGCTGTGATGTTTGAAGCAGAGGTTCTTAGGAGGAGCCTTATATGGCCTAATGTGGTGCTCACCTGTGGGAGGGGTCTCCCCTCCGGGTGGCAGCCCAGCTCACTGCCAGCAGCCAAGTAGCTGGGAAAATTTGGTAGCCAGGAAAGTTCTGCGGTGAGTGCACTCTTCAGTCCTTTGCCATGCAGCTGTGGTGATTTGCATAGGACTGTGCTATTTACAACTGCATATTTGCTGTAAAAGAACCATCTCATTTTCAGACTGCAGCTGCCCACACTGGTCTGGCTGCCGCTGGGGTTTTCCAGCCAGGCCACCATGCTGCCACATCACGGTCGAGCATCTTCCATGAGTCCTATGTGGTTCTTCTCTTCGCCCAACTGGTGTGGTTTTACTTCAGCTCATTCATTCATTTCACAACTATGGATCAAGTACCTACTAAGGGCCAGACCCTAGAAATACTGAGACACACACACTGCAAATTTCCCCCTTGAGAGGTTGCAGGCCCAGAGTGGGTTCCTGGCCTTTAGTGTTTCTCTCTACTATTTCTTGCCTTTGTTTTCAAACCAGATCCATAGTGGAGACCAGGTACCTTACACACTTGTTTTCATCTTTCCATTCACTGTCAAACTTTACAGTGTGACTGCACCTAGTCATTAAGCACTCTGCAGTCTGGCTTCTGGCCTAGCAGAGGACCCTCCAAGGTCATAGTCACTCACATCTGCTCCCCTCCCCCCACAGAGGAGGGGAGGGGAGGATCTTTCCTGAGTTTCAGTTATCTTTTGACTACAATGATGATATTGTGTATGACCCAGTCCAAACACCTGTGTCTGCAGATGGTGCCTGCTCTGGGTCTCCTCATACCTGCCTGCTCTGCTCCATTCTGATGTGGCTTCTCTCACTTCCCCCTTTTCTCAGGTTTTAGGACCCTGGGTTCATCCTGATCTTCCTTCTTTCTAGATCTTACGCCCCACTGATCTCAGGCCATCACAGTGGGTCTCTCCCACTTCGGAATCATTCATTTGGCTGCCATCATAGTTTATTTTACTTTTTGGCATCTTTTGTATTATTGACTAGTAGTGTTATTTTTGTTGTAATATAATTTGAGTTTTAGTGGAGATCATGAATAGTCCTTATTTCCAGAGATACTAAGTAACCCTCGCATTGAGTCTGCTGAGGACCAAGATTAGATCCCCCACCCTTATTTTTAGTTAGTTAACCAATGTGTTTGGCCTGGCCTGGGACCCTTCAGATCCATTTCTTGTTTTGGAAACTGACCTAAGTGGGCAGAGGTCCATAGGATTCTGGATCACCTGGTGTTTGGCCAATGTAAGTTACAAATGGGAACTGGATGGTAGGCCAAAGAGAAAAGCCACAATATTGTCCCTTGTCCTTCTCTGTCTTGGACAAGCTATGGTGGCTCCTCTGTGGCTTCAGCCCAGGCTGGAAGACTCCCCGTGGTTCCAACTTCCACAGGGTGGTCTGGCTTCTGGTAACACCATCAACTCCTTTTACCATCTACTTTAGGATAGAGCATCCTGCCCCTGCTAATCTCTGGGTTGTCTTGCTGTCTCTTCATAGTTGCTTAGCTTTATTGTCTCCTGAAAATCCGAAATACTCAGTAGTTTTGTTTCCTGGTTGGGCCACACCTGATATGATTATTATCCCTTCTTTGTTCATTCTTTCCACTTCTGAATTAGTTATCTAATGTTTCATAGTAACTTACTGTAAAACCTAGTATTTTAAAATGATAAACATCCGCTATTTCAACAGGTTCTACAAGTAAGGAATCTGGGCATGGCTTAGCTGGGCCGCTCTGAATGAAAGTGTATCATAAAGTTGTAGTCAAATTATTAGCCAGGGTTTCAGTCTTGTCTGAAGACTTGACTTGTAAGGGGGTCTATTCCCAAGATCATTTGCTTGGAAGCCTTGATTCTTTGCTGTGTGGGCTTCTCTGCAGGCTGCCCCATGGCATAGCAGCTAGCCTCTACCAAGGCAAGTGATGGGAGAGAGAGAGAGAGAGAGAAGAGGGGAGGGAAGGGAAGGGGAGAAGAGGACAGAAGGTAAGTGAGGAGAAGGGAAAGGAAGGGAAGGGAAGGGAAGGGAAGAGAAGGGATGGGAAGGGAAGGAAGAGAAGGAAGGGAAGGGAAGGAAAGAGATAAGATCCAAGACAGAAATCACAGTTGTTTTTTATAACCTAATCTTGGACATGGCATGCCATCATTTCTCTTGTATTCTACTTGTTGCAAGTAATTTAACAGTAAGTCTATTCCACACCAAGGAGAGATTAATTACACAGGGTGTGAATATCAGGAGGTGATCACTGAAGGCCATCTCAAAGATGGCCCATCTTTATTCCCTTTCCCTCCCTCCCTCCCTCTCTCCCTCCCTCCCTTTGTCTCTCCTTCCTTCCCCTCTTCTTTCTCTCCTTCTTTCTGGAACTTGTAGAAATTATAGGACTTTCTTTTAAATCTCGGATTTCACAAGGCTGATTCCTACCCTTTGAATTTTGCATATGTCTTTGTCTCCTTTAACACCATCGGCAAGTTATAAATTAACTAGATGTCTGTGGGCTGATCTGGGAACTACCATTTGTAGTACTGCATATATGGGAGCCCAGACTTGGCATTCTATATTCTATATATACAAGTGAATATTTTGGACACAATCCATTTGTAAATGGCCTGTTTGCTGGAATAACAACAATCACAAGTCTGTTTGTGAAAGAACTGTTGGCTATTAAAATCAGAGAGCTTGTCATGCTCTTCCTGGTTGGTTTCATTTCACCTGAGACTGATACTAAAGGAAGTATTTTGTTCCTATTACAGACACAAGTTCTTCAGTGCACTTATCCGTTGGAGATGAACTGGAGCATGAAAGTAAAAAAGGAGCAGTATTATTTCCTCAAAGGGACCCATCCTTTTTGGAGATGGTACTTAATCCTTTTTTGAAAAATGTCATAAATTGCTGATGTCATCAGTAGGAGATCTAGCTCCCGGACCCCCCACCCCACCACCACCATGCTAGGAGTCATTCCCACAAAATTCCACCTCCTTTCTCATACTGATTTATAGGGTGCTACATTGCAAAGACTACATAGACCATCCTAGCTGTAAGTTGGGTATCCTATTTTCTTCTGAGGACTGATTATTCTCCATTTCACGGCAATTTCTATGTCAGTCTTTGAAAAGAAGTAAAGCAATATAACGAGAACAAAAGGATAACTTGTAATTGTTGGCAGACACCTTTCAGACACTGGAAAGGATGCAAACTGCATTTACCATAAATGTGGATATGGATGTCCGCCCATTTCAAGTCACCCACACGTCTGCCAAAGCAAACATAGTCACCGCTGAAGATATGTGTCTTTAGAAAGTACAAGAGCATACCAATTTTAAAAATTAATTTTAAAGGTTGCAATCAAACACTCTGATCTGTTCTCCCTCTCATTTCACTAAAAATTACTTCTTAAACAGCTGTCTTAGTAGTTAGAGCGTGGAGCAGACACTAAATTCACTGTGCTACATGGGTTAAGATAGACCAAGGGGAGGGGAGAGAGCGCTGCCCAGGAGTTTATTGAAAGGAATTACATTGCTTGAAAAGTGATCCAGAAACCCACGCTCCAAGGCAATTTCATAATGATCAGAGCGGGAATCTTGTGGTAATTTTGCATATATGACTTCCATACCTAATTTTCAGTCCTTCTGCACATGTGCACCATATGTTTGCCCCAGAGCATTTTGGGCTTCCAGTTGGAACATGCCCAGAAATGACCTGTGGCATTTTCACATTCACAAACTAAAAGTACCAATATCTATCCCTTAGTGTATCCACAAATGTTGTCCATTTACTTTGGTGTCATTTTCTGTTCTGTTGCCATTTCACATGAATAGGCTGAAAGGTGCCCCTAAGGTGATCTTCATGGGTCCCCAGAAAGCAAAGAGAGCCAATGTAAAGACAGAGGCCAATTGTTGTAAAAGGTCAGAGCTGCTTTCATCAACTGACACATGAACCAGTGAAAAGGTACCATATCAATGAAAAAAAACCCCCCACACACGGCAGGCAAAATCAGGCGTGTGCACCCTCCATTCCACATCCTGTGCAGGTTTGCAAGCAGCCTTGCTGCTGAGGAGGGAGCAAGAGAGAGGTTATTTGCTTTGGCTGGAACAGGCTTTTTTTTAAAATGGTAGGATAAAAATAGGTAGAACAGGAAGGCACCCGTGCCTTTATCGAAGGAAACTATGCTGTTGACTAAAATTTAGGGCTGCACTCTTATAGGCTAATTTATCTTATGGAATAGTTGCTCCTGCAGGGTTAAACAGGTCAGAGTCAACTGCAGGTACTGTAGGTGCAGACCTTGAGTGATAACTATCTATGAATGATGGGCTTTGAGGCTGCTGAGTTTTGCAGAGGATGTCCTACACTCACACCGTTGCTACGTGGCGCACCATCTGAGGCATCCCACTTCCTATTCAGACCTCGCTGGTCTCTGAGTATGTAACTGCGCAGCCTCTTTTGATCACGAAAGTGCCCACTGGCCCTTCTTTGACCAGATAGGCTTAACCCGAGATCTTTGGAAGGACTGGTTGTTCAGGTTTTTTTCTCTTACTTTAGAGATGTCAGTGAAGTGAAGTTTATATGAGCTGGCAAATTGGAGCCAAATTACAGACATAATTTAAAACATTTGTAAAATAAGCAGACTATCTTTATATATATTTATATAGACAGCCCCCTAGACACTGGAGTTTGAAGCTAAAAATGATAGTATGTGAGGATTTAAGGAGATGTTATTCTATTTAGTATTTTTTTTTTTTGGTGACTTTAATTTTCTACCATTAAAAATAAATGCATGTGTTTTTTAACTAACAGCGTGCACCCTCACAGTATGACACTGTTCTGCAAGAAGAGTGTTTATTATTAATAATTAACTAAGTTAGGCAAATTCGCTACCCTCGTTGTAGTCCTGGCTCTGACACCAGACAGTAGCTGTGTGACCCTGGCCAGATCACTTAATCTTTCTTAACTTCAATTTCCTGCTGTATAACATAAGAGGATTAACATAGATCAGTGAGTCTCAAACTATAGCCCTCGACCCATTAGCAATTCATAAAACTGATTCAGTGAGTTAGCATTAAAGATAATAAAAAATAGAATAAAAAATTTAGAGTGCATTCCATGTCTTATGACTTAATATTATTTCCATATCTTTCATTTCAGTTAAATCTATGCTTATATAACTATGTGTATACATGATCGCCATTTTTTTCCTGCTAGAGGGTGAAGTTGAAAAAATTTGAAAACACTGAAATAGCCTACATCTGGGGTCCCTCTACATTTAAATCCAAGACTCTGAAACAGCACCTAGCCGTACATGTCAGTATATATTATTGAAGTGCGAGAGTGGTTGAAAAATGAGGCGTGGAGAGCCGGTGTGGCCCGCTCTCATCGGGAGGAGCTGTCAGCCACTGAGGAGAGTGCTCTCAAGACAGGGAGGACGCGCTCCACCGCCTTGTTCCTGAGACGGGGGTGGGAAAGGCGTCCACGCTTCCAGACTGTTTGCAGGATGTGGCTGAGATCCCACAGCAACTGCCTCTCATCCCCTTCTCGCACCTCTCTTGCTTCCCTGTCCCTGCCACTGTCTTCCTCCAAAAAGGGGAATATGTGGGGGGATACATATGTGGGGGGAACATCAAAATGATTGTTCGAGTGGTCTCGGGCACAAGAAGAAAGCACTACTGCGTTTTTCCTCTTGTTCTCATTGAAACCTCAGAATATAAGGTCATCTCTAAAAATGGAAGCGATCATTGAACGGCTGACAGGCTGCAAAGGTTGCATTTGAAGAGCAAGTGCCTTGGCTATGAAAAGTCTTTCTCATATAAAATGTTGACCTGGCTCCACCCATTCTGGAAGAGATTTGGTCTTAAAGGAAAACTCTCATAATTGTTAACAAGATATGTCTTGCAATTGAACTAAGCAACAAATTCCCTGGGTGCCAAATCCCTCTCTTGTTTCATGGTGAAAGTATGGACCTGGGAGATGAGAAGATAAATGTCCTCCCTAATTTTTCTTCTAAATTGTATAAAAATAAGTGATTAATGTTATCCCCTCTTTCTTTGACTCACCCACAGGAAGAGGTGTCTTTTCTTAATTTACTCTGAAGCACCATATCGGCCAGCAGTGGTCCCGGGGGTAAATTGTTGATTGCAAAACTCTGTGGTGGGGTTCCAGGGAGATTTGTTGAAAGTGTTACTGAAGGAGAAAAGAAGTGAATGGTGTCTGGTAAGTCAGACAGTTGGATTTATAGGCAGAAGGAGCAAACACTGGAACACCTGGTGCCCTGCAACAAGCAAAAAGGTTTCCGCCACTGTTGGAGTGTTGATATCATTGACTCTTGCAGTCAAAACTCCGTCCGTGAGCAGAAATAAGCCTGAGGATCAGTACCAACTCCAGCAATGTGACTCATATTTAGTAAACCAGATTTACTCCAGAGCAGAGCTATCTCTGCTCTGTAGGTTGACAAACCTGAACTGAACTACACCGAAAATACATCCCTTAGCTTTTCATTCAACAAGACACTGTCAGATCCTGAATAAATCACGTTACAGAGGCATTGACAATATATGGAGAAATAAAATTATAAAGAGTGAATCATTCTGGAAGATTAAATTAAGGTATAACTCATTCTTCTCCCTGTTCCTCTTCTTGCATTGTTTTAGGGAAATTTCTACAAGTTCAGAATCTTTTAGAAAATATCATAGGATTCTGTAGTCAATATTTAAAAGAAAACTGATTTAAAAGGTGTATATGCGGGCCAGTGAGATGGCTCAGCGGTGTACGCGCCTGCCTTGCAAGCGCCAGGGCTCGAGTTCAACTCCCGGATCCCACATACGAAAAAAGGGGCCGGTGATATCGCTCAGCGGCACGGGCGCCTGCTGGCGTGCGAGGTCCTGAGGTCGACCCCCGGTACCCACAAAAAAAAAAAAAAAGGCGTATATGCTATTCATACAGACCCTTGGTGAAGGTGGCTTTTCTCCAGAATGATAATCAAATTACTTTAAGAGGTCTATTGAGTTGATGGTGGTTAAGGCAGGCAAAGAAAGAAAAGAAATTGAGTTTGATGTAATAACTCAGTATTTTATACACTTTAAATAGGAAGATTCCACATCCTTGTCTAACAGATGATTGTTTCTTTTAAAAATCCCCACAGAGAATGTCAGGCTACAGTGTATATCTGAAAGTAAAAGTAGATTATTTTTTTTCTTACTGCACTGAAGGGCAAGGTCAGAATGTCCTTGGCAGTATTAATACCCTGGGTAGTTCTATAACTCTTTACAGTTCTACAATTTTTACATCCTTCCATGAAAGAGTTTTAGGAAAGTCGTTTCATTTAATGCTTTATTTTTATTTTTCAGTCTTAACACATTTATCCATCCAACAAGTCTTTATAGAAGGCCTATTATGTGTGCGTGTGAGCTGCTGCTTCAGGATATTGAGGTGAAAGATAAAGTCTGGCCCTCAGGGAACTTGCAGTCTTGAGGACAGTGGAGGAAATAAAAACTGAGTGATCATATCCCACGTGAGAAGGTGGAAAGTAAGGCACAGGGCATGGGGAGCGCTGAGTACTTGCTGGGCTGGGCCTGGTATTTCATTACATTTTCAGACAGGGCTCCCAAAGTGGGGCCTATATCATTATTTTATTGTTAAAAAAGAACAAAAATGTGTATTGCAAAAGAAAAGAAACAAGGTGGGGGTTGGCTATAAAGGTGAAGGAAATGGGTGCTTGTCTAGACTTCTTAGACCTAAAGGAGATTGGAAAAGAAAATGAGACACTAGGTTACTGAAAATCAGGGATGAGGATTCCAAAAGCTTCATATCTGACCTTTCCTTATAAAGGTCTGTGTTACATGGTTTTTCTAAGGGTCCATGGGTCTTTGATGTTTCCTGGGAAGGGGGATGCAGGAGAAACAAGCTCTCCTTCTTGTTAGAATTGGAGGAGCAGCCAGGCATGAGACCAGTCAATTGTGGTGCTGCTGGGCAGGGGTCACCATATTTTGTAGGATTGCCAACACTATCAATAAGGCCTGGCAGACATCCAGCTTGAAGAGTATAACCTCTCTCTCCTTGTAAAGAAAACTTTTGAGATCAGAATGAAATCTGGAGGAAAGAAGAGCAATCCTATCAGAAATGTACTGTTATTTCTATGGCATCCAAAGTTGAAGGATTTAAAAGCAGGTTGCAGATGTTTGCATGTGTGGCTCTTTGGAGGTGGGCAGCAGTGTGAAATCTGTCTTCCAAAGGTGCTGGGAAGGGGACTTGTGCATTTCTAGCAGAGCAGTCATAAGCTATGCTAGACAGTGTTTTTATAAGATCAATACCTAAGGGGTAAAATGAGTGCTGATTATGAAGTTGAAAGGTTAGAAGCTAGAATTTTTCTGACTACTGTGTTAGCTTAAGATTTGCAACAGAATTTCCCAGTGATTTAGAAATGAAAGGTACATCTAATGCCATTTGATCAATATTTTTTCATTTAAGTAGAACGTTTTGGTGTCAGTTTGTTCTTGCCTCCAGACTTGGAAGTGAGCACTAAAGCATTTTAGATGTGCAAATCGCACCTCTCCAGTCTCCTTCCTCCACTTTCTCTAGCTAGAAACAATGGTTTCTATTGAACATGTAGTTTAAAGCACTTTATTTATTTATTTTTTTTTTTTGTGGGTACCGGGGGTCGACCTCAGGACCTTGTGCACCAGCAGGCGCCCATGCCGCTGAGCGATTATCACCGGCCCCTTTTTCGTATGTGGGATCCGGGAGTCGATCTCGGGCCCTCGCGCTTGCCAGGCAGGCGCTTACGCCACTGAGCCATCTCACCGGCCCTAAAGCACTTTATTTTGAAGAGAACTTTTAGGACAAGTCTTTTGCAGGATTTTTGTTTCTGTTTCAGTAGCGTCTGTTTCAGTACATTCAGCAAACAAGTAAGTCCAAGCTTCTTCAGGAATAAACTGTCTTTTACAATCTCTTGTTCAATGAAACTAAGCAAACACACTAAGTCAGATTTGTAGGGCAGGATTGTGAGTCGAGTTCAGTCCATTCTACATGCTCATTCTCCTTGGTTGTGATTTTTGTGTTTGTGATGTGTGTGTGTTGTGACTTTTTGCTGGAAGTTTGGGGGTGGCTGCCCAATCTGGTCTGCATGCTACAGCCTTGGCATAAGCTCTCTGGGTCATTTGTGCCCTCTTTGTTTGAGCTGCACAAGCAATGGCCACTCATGGGAGTTTAGCTTTGACTCTTGACCCTGTGTGGAGCCAGCTGTGAGCTCAGTGAGAGACTTCATAGAAGCCTAGGTGAGAACGTGGACAGATCTCTTGTTTTAAGAAGGACAGTGGTCTTCTTCCTTTAAATGATAACATCATCTCTAATATGACACCTGCCCCACTTAGAAAATTTCCTAACTTCTTCGTTGAGGAAGGCTAAAAATAATCATTTCTCACCCATTGAGAAAGAATCCTCTATGAGCCACTCTTCTGATGTCAACCACTGGATGTACTTCATGGAACTTTCTTTTTTCTCTTATATAGTTTGTAATATAACTTTAATGTCTTTGACAGAAACATACTTCAATTGCAGCATTAGTCTATCTCTACAGCATGACTATAACACAATTTTAAAAGCAAGTTGAAATAATAACAAATTGCCATTTTTGTGGGTGAAAAGGGGTCAATTATCAGCAATTTGATATGGTTCACTGTAGCATAATATCCATTCATTCAGCAAAGATTCGAGTGCCCATAGTATGTATTAGGCCAATTGTCATAGGAGATAAAAAATGAGAATGGCATAGTTGTTTGATGGCTGAGTGCCTCAATTTACTTACCTGTAACAGTGAACAATATTAGTGCAACCTCAGGGGGCTGTTGTTATCCTTTGGATGTTGAATGCTGCTCATAGCCCTGTGTGTTAAAGGCTTGGTTCCCAGGGTGGCACTATTGAAAGGTGGTAGGACTTTTAGGAATGGTCCTCAGATCATCGGAGGTGTGACCTCAAAGGGAATTGTGGTACCCTGGCTCCTCCTTTCAGCTCTCCTGCTTCCTGGCCATGAGGTGAGCAGTTCACTCCATATTCTCTCTGCCATTGCCATCTGGCACCCCTCACCCACCAGAGGCCCTAAACAATGGATCTACACAGTCATGAACTGGAACCTCTAAAACCACGAGCCCAAATAAACTTTTTCTCTTTATAAATTAATTCCCTCAGTTTGTTATAATGACCAAAAACTGACAAACACAATTGTGTACTAAATAATTTATTACATGTAAGCCCTCAATGAATGCTGTTTACTGTTACAACTTCTGCATCTCCAGGTCTTACTCATCTTTGCAGGCTCTGGGCAAGGACCTCTGTGTCCCCAAGGCTTCCTCCAGAGAGCCTAGGAGCGACTTCTTCCTTTCTCTGGCTCCCCTCAGTGCATCTAACTGTCGCGCAGCACTCTTTATGTTGTTCTTAAGCATTTGTGTCTTATCTCCTTTACTAATCGGCAAAGGTTTGGAGAGAGGAGTGCAAGGCTGCTGTGCAATTCTGACACTAACTGGTGCTGATTCCACAGATTAAGGACAGTCTTCAACAAAACTGCCTGACTCAGTTCAAAGCTCCTCTCATCACATGCTTGGTCCTTCCACTGTGACCAATCCGCATCCTAAATCATCCTGTTCCTAAACTCAGGCACAGTCAGTGTTGCTCCCCACCCAGGGCAGCAAAGATGCTCCTGCTAGGAACCCAGGACAAAAATCAGACAATTTCTTTATTATAGGAAGAAGCCATATCTGATTTATTTTTTATTTCTCTTCAGTGCTTAGCGTAATGTTTTGCACCCAACAGACACTTATATTTATTAATCAGTGGCAAGGGTTTCCTTTAGGAAGATAACACCAGCCATGTTAGTTAAGACTTGCAGTAGAACTAATGTTATTTCTTTGACTCTTTCTGTTGATGATGAGCTTGAAGAAATAAATGGAAGCCTTAAAAAGTTGAATTGCTCTTTAAATTATTTCTCCCCTTCTCCCAACTATAAAGTCCCACATAATTTCCCATATGTTGTTCAACATATGTCCAAGAAAGCCCTCCACTGGGAAGTTAAAGGCAGTCTCATGTACAAAGAATTTGGGCTCGTTTATGTATTTAATTGATTAAAACAAACAGCTTACAACAATGTCATAATATGATCAATATAGTCATCGATAACACTTTCAGGGGTACAACATCTATACCTTACAATATGGAGGATTTGCTTCAAAATAATACAAAATAATGCAGGGAGAAGATTGGGAGAGGTACAAGTAAAACATGCATAGTCATGAGGTGATAATTATTAAAACTGGTGATGGGCCGGTGAGATGGCTCAGCGGCGTAAGCGCCTGCCTTGCAAGCGCGAGGGCCTGAGTTCGACTCCCCGATCCCACATACAAAAAAGGTGCCGGTGATATCGCTCAGCGGCACGGGTGCCTGTTGGTGCACGAGGTCCTGAGGTCGACCCCCTGGTACCCACCAAAAAAAAAAAAACAAAAAAACTGGTGATAGGTGATGGATTTCTTTACTGTACATAGATTTTTATTACTGTTTGATAGAACATAGTTACACTATATTATTTTTCCTTTTGGTTTTTGGCAAATTTTGATGATAAAAGTTACCAAAAGAAGTATGTTCCCCAAACTAAAAACCTCACAGCAAGTGGTTTGTAACAGGCTGGAGGTCATTCTACCTTGAGTAGTTAGTCTCCAAAATGGGTACTCCACCCAACCACGTGAGTGTCCACACACCCAACACCCAAAGTGGATGTAAATGGTGACGTCAGGGAGCTGTTCACTGGCCCACACTACTACCCCCCAAACCCCCCTTTTCCCACTTGTGCAACTTATGATGCTTAATACACTGTACACCTATGAGCCTCAGTGTCAGGTCAAATTTAAGAACTAGAGCATTATCAGCGCATCCTTCTTTGTGTTCCTTTCTTACCCCTTTTTCCTCTACCTCTCACCAGTAACCGCTAGCCTACATTTCCTCTGTACTGTTTCTCTGCCTTTTACCACTTTGTGAATCCTTGAAAAATGTTAGCTCTGTGTTTGAGCTTTACAAAAATGGCATCGTAGTGTCTGCTGTCTCTGAGGACTTGTTTTTTTCTCAACATTGTTTCTATGCTTTATTCATAATCTTTCACTGCTGTATAATAATCCATCCTGTGATTGATTTGCATCATCTGCATCTGCTTATGTTATCAGACTTATGAGTTTTTTTTTTTCCCCAAGCTACTGGGTATAAAATGATATTTCATTGAATCTTAAATTGCATTTCCTTGTTCCTAATGAGGCTTAACATCTTTTCCTATGCTTATTTGCCATTTGTTTTTCTTCTGTGAGATGTTTGTTTAGCCCTTTTACCTTTTTTTTTCCTATAGGGCTCATTTCTTACTGACTTTTTGGATTTTTCTTTATACATGAGAAATGTTGTCAGCCATTCATTGATTTGTTGATATTTAAAACTTTAGATGTATAGTATTTAGAACTGGAAAGATCTTTCAAAACACACAGTTCACGTTTCTCATGTTACCCATGAGAAAGACTGAAGGGCGGAGAAAGCAGCTCACTTAACACCACAATATATGTTTGCAGCTATGCTGACACCTGGACCTTTTAACCCTAAATTAAATTATTTTCCTATTATACTTCTTTTACTGGTTCATCCATTTTTATTAAAAAAAATTTTAAATACCCAAGTAATATATGTTCATGATAGAAAAAGGAAAAATAAAAGTATTTGCAAAACGAAAAAAATAAAAATCAACATCAATCCCACTTACCAGATGCAACTACTGTTTATATTCTATATTTCCTTTCCAAATAGTAACTATAACAGATATTCACTATGGAATGCCTATACTATGTGTTAATTATTATGGAGTGCTTATTATATGCCAGGCACAGTTTTTTTTTTTTTTTTTTTTTGAGACAGAGTCTTGCTATGTAGTTCAGGCTGGCTTTGAACTCACTATATAGCCCAGGCTGGCCTTTAACTCGCTGCAATCCTCTTGCCTCAGCCTCCCGAGTGCTGGGATTACAGTCATGTGCCACCACACCTGGCCAGGCATAGTTCTAAACCTTTTACATATATTGATTCTTTTAAATCTTCCCCACAACTCTATGATGTAGATTATCACTATTATCCTGACTGTGCCTAGAAGAATAATAGCTTCCTAAAGATGTCCACTCCCTAATCCCAGGAACCAGTGACTATGTTATGCTATATAGTAGAATCAAGGTAGCAGATGGAATTAAGGTTGTTATTTAGCTGGTGTTATAATAGGGAGAGTATACTGGGCTACCCAGCTGGGCCCAATGTAATTGCAGGGGTTCTTAAATGTGGAAGAGGGAAGCAGAAGAGTTGGTGTCAGAGTGATGCTATGTAAGAAAGCTTCAAGACTGAGGAAGGGGGCCATGGGCCAAGGAATGCAGGCTGATTCTAGAAACTGGAAAGGAAAGGAAACATATTCTCCTCTACAGCTTTCAGAAGGGAAGAAAACACTGTCAAGTTCTTGACATTGACCCACTGATGGCTAACTAATAATTGCTGACATCAAGGTAGCAGCAGAATCTTGAGATGGCCAAGTGACCTTGGATTATCTCCGTGGACCTTATGTCATCAAAAAAAAAAAAAAGTTTGTATGAAGGAAGTAGGAGGGTGAGAGTTGAGGCAGTACGATGACAAAAACAGAGGTTGGCATGCTGTGCTTTGGGGCTGAGAATGCGAGATGCCTCTAGACAAGGTGAGGACACAGATGGTCCCTTTGAGCTTCTGGAAGTAGAATTTATGTAGATTTAAATAGTGCACACGTTTCCATACATGAAAATCTCCCATATTATTTTAATAGTTATTCGGCACTACCATACAAAATAGTTGTGTTCCATGGATCAAATATATAATTACCATATTTTATTTAATCAGTCTATTATTGGATATTTAGGTTGTTTCTAATGTATTGAAAACTAGCAGCAATAAACAGCTTTCTAGTGATATTATTTCTTCAGTAAAACGTCTTAGAAATGCTAGGTCAAAAGTACATTCTAGAACCCTCCCCAAAGACTGTATCGGAAGACAATCCAATTTAAAACAAAACATATAGCCAAGGTAGGAACATACTTACCTTCTGCTACTGCAACATTTTGATATTAATCTATTTTTCTTATCTGTGATACACACTTGGCATAATTATGTCTTTTGGGTTTAGTGGAAACATTGTTTCCTCTGCAGAATCACAGGGGTTAGAGTAAGAGGCTATGTGGAGGTCACTTAGTGGAAGCCTTTAAGGTACAGGTCAAGTTCATAGACCAGGAGAGGGAGCAGACACCTGGCTTACCTCATGGGGTGCCTGCCAGAGAAGACTCACAGGCCTGACCCCAAGTCCAGCCGTCTTTCCTCATTTGTCGAGTGTCACGATGACAGCCCCCAGGTTGGTACCATTATTGATTTTTTTTCTTCAAATCGTGCGAGAAATCCCTTGTCCTTTTAATCAGAAGCATATTGTGGGGCTGTAGGATAAGAAACTTCCACATACCCACTACGAAGAGATATAAACCCCAGCCTTTCCTAGAGAGAGCCTATTTTCATTTTCTCATTTTAAAACTTGGTGGAATTGACGACAGACAATAACTCCTCCTCTTCCCTGTACTGTATGTAAAGGTTCTTGGATGGATCATCAGCGTCTTCCATCATCACTATTGTGCCTAACAGGGTTTCTGCAATACCCAGTAGCAGTGAGGGTACCTGTCCTGTTATCCGATGTACACAACGGTATGCAAACTCCTTCCCTCTCTGAAGCAAACAATGAAATAGGAAAGCACACTGCCATTTTCTGACTGACCTCAATCTCTGAGGGTGGACCCCGCACGTTACATCAGCAGGCTGGCTCCATTACACAGCTCTGCGCTGTGCTCCAGCTACTGAAATATTGATTTTTACAGAGCTGGCGCACACACACTGAAAAATCAATATTCCAGTGCACACAACAGAACAGGCGGCAGAGCCAGACCGACTCCCAGGCCCAGCTAGCCCTGCCGGCAGGCCTGGGCCAGAAGGGGGTGGGGGGCTGGAGGAGATGAGGCGGGGAGAGGCCCCTGCCAGCCAGGAGAGGGTCAGATAAACAAGCCGGTGAGCAGAGGGAAGAGAAAGAGAGTGGAGAGAGAGAGATCCTTGAGGATAAAACAGTTGGAAGGAGCAATGATTTATTTTCCCATGGGGGGAAATGGGGAGAAGGAAAGAGTAAATTAAGAAGAGAGGATGGGAAGAATTTTCCAGGTAAGAATCTTCCCATGAAACTCTATCTTTTGTTTTTCTGTATCATTCGGCCAGATTTAAGATGGCAAATTTATAAAGATGATACAGATACTTTTATTACACTAAGGGGGAAAAAGCCTAGGTCAGTTCTGAGAAACATTTATATCTTTAAAAACGCAGCCCTTTTCTCTTACTTTGGTGACTCGAGGAGGGCAGATCTGACAATAACCACCAGAGTCAGCGCGGTGGGCTCCACCTTTGCAATGCTATCACTTTCTTTTCCTCGGGGAGAGGGAGGGAGGGAAGACATCCCGGTCATGTGGCCACTCATCGATTCCCTTTCTTTCTGCAAAAGCGCCTTCTTTGGTGTGCTTGGGGAACCACGTTCAGAATTGATTGTTTTTCTGTGCCCCGTGACTTCTTAGGGAATTCGGAGCTCCTTGAGTCACACCTCCTCCCAGATGTGGGGAGGAGAAGGTATCTCCGGGCTCCACTCTCGGCTGCCCGGTACCCAGCAGAGGTCAGAGTGGAGACCGACCGCCCTTTCGGGTTGTCCCTGTACATGTTTTAAAAAAAAAAAACCAAAAAAAAACAAAAAAACCACAGAAAACCAGAACTGGCATTTTGCTACTTTTAGTCAGCTCTTTGGCCTCTTTTCATTTGGGGATCGGTGGCGGGCAGTTAACTAAAAGGGATGACTTTTTAACTTCGATGAATTTTTGATTTTGCTTTGTCCTAGAATTCTCTTACCAGGAATCTCGCTATTAGTTCTCTGAACTCCCAGCCACGGGGAGGAAACTGTCCTCCCTGTGGTTTTCGTTTTGTACTCTGCCCACCAGGCAGCGTCGCAGCAGCTTCTTCCTCAGCCTAGCTAGGAGAGACCCAGGCCCAGTCTGGGCTCTGGCCGGGGCTCCGGAAGAAGCGGGCATTCAGGGACACCTCGCAAAACACGGGCTCTTTGGGCCAAGCGGGGCTGGCTGAGGACAGCGCGCAGCCAGACGATCGCGGGAGGCCGAGCCGGGCGGGGCGGCGAGGGGGCGGTGGGGGCGGGCGGCACGTCGGGCCAGGTGGCCACCTGGAGCGCCCCGCCCTCCCGGCCCCGCCCCCGGCCGGCCGCGCCCCCGCGCCCGCCCCGGCCCGGCGCGCGCGCGATCTATTTGCATAAGGAGGCGGCTCCGGGACCCGCCCGGGGCGCACGTGACCCCGGGGGAGGCGGAGGGAACCTGCTGACTTGACACGAGCCGTTGTGCGGCTCCCCTTGGCGCGGAATAGCTAGAGCAGCCGTGACCTCCGACCCCGCCCGCCGGCAGCCAATAAGAGCGCAGGTCGTCTCCAAACCCAAAATTTCCACGTCGGCAAAAGTCAAGATGGAAGGGAGCGGAGCGGAGCGCGAGGGGGGGACCCGGCCCGGGAGTGCTTGGCGGCCGGCGCCGGAGGGGCAGCCTGGGGAGCCCGCGGCGGACGCAGCAGGGGCCACTCGCGAAGGCGTCCCGGCCGCCGCAGGCCGAGCGCGACCACCGCCCGCACCCGGGAGCCTCTGGACGCCCCGCACTTGGCCCGCCGCTTGTGCACCCCGGCCGGGAGACGCAGCCCCTGCACGCCCGGCCGGGGCTCTCGGGGGTCGCAGGGGACGGGACGATGGCGAGGTGGTGGTGGGGAAGATGGGAAGGCACTTTCCAGACCTGTTGCACGGGCGCAACAGCTGTGCGGGTGCGGCGCGTGGGGGAGGGGTTTGTCGGCGTCGGGAGGGAGGGTGGTGGGCGACGCCGCAGGGGAAGGGGTTCGGGGAGGGACGAGGAGCCCGGGCCGGTGCTGGGGCTGTGTGCAAGGGGAAAGATTTGTGCGGGTGGGTTCCGCAGAAAGCTCTGCTTCACCGGGCAGGGAGAATCTGGAGGAGCGAGTGGGTGGAGGAGGTGACTGGACTGCGTAGACGCGAGTTCCCTGGGCTGGGCGCGGACTGCGGGGAGACCCGGACTAGAGTGGTGGCAAAGGGTGGAGGAAGAGGAGGCCCCGCATAGCCTTGCTTTCCAGCGCTGTCCCGTCTGCAGGGCCTTCCCGGGGTCTGTACTCCCCCCTCCTCCAGAGTCTTCCAGGTCCAGGAATTCGTCCTCGTGTAGACCCCCTCCCCCACCAACTTTCCAGATGGGGAGGTAAAAAGTTGTCACAAGTTGGATGGAGTAAGTTAGCTGCTTGCAAAAGTTTAACAGGACTAGGAGGTGGGGATTCGACCCGGGAATGGGTTCTAATCTGGGGGTGGGGAAGGAGGAGGGAAGGGTGTGCGATTCCAGCAGTCCGTTTGCTGTGACATTGCGACCAGAATTTGTCATACCGGGCTGTTCGAACACCATTCTGTTGGGCATTTGCTCCTGCTGACTGCCGCAGTAACTTTCCATAATTAATGACCCGCTCCATTATGGGTCGCATCCTGAGCTAAATTGCTTGTAACGAGTTTTCTTCTTTTCTTGGCGGGGGCTGGGGGAGCACATCTGCAGAAGGATACTTCTAGAGGAAGACAGCCCATTTGGTCTTTTGAGGCAAAGTTCTGAGACACTCCGACTCTGAGTATGATAGAAGTCAGTGCACTACAGAACTTTGTCTCTAGAGGCTGTGGTCGCCGCCTCCGCTGCGAGGGCTTCGGACACCCGGGCTGGGGTGGCCCCAGTGGCCGTGTCGCTGCGCCTTTCTTTTGGGGGAGGGGCGAGGCCAAAAGGGGTTCTAGTGTTGCTCCAGCATCTTGACCCACTCACTAGGTTAAACCACGTAAAGGTGAAACAACGCCCCCCTTTCTTCATCTTAACCTGGAGGACTCATCACTGCAGTGATTTTCTTTGGGGGTGGGGTGGGGTAGTTTAAAAAAGAAAAGATAAATTTCGGGTTTTTCAAAGTTATTTAAAAAATATTCAAAGGACTGGCTTCACTTATTGAGCGAGGAGAGGTGAGCTACAAGTTTATTAATGGGTGTGTTGGTGTGTAATACATTATAGGAATTTAAACTCTGTACCCTTCCAGAAGGAAATGTATTTATTCCAAAGCCCTGGATAATGCTCCTTTTACTTAAGTGACCTGCTAGATAAATGAAAGCCTGCAGGGATCGAGTTTGGAGATCTACTCAATTCTGTTTCTGATTTAGGTCCAGTTCACTTTTGTTTTTAAAAGTAGCTTTTATTAATGGAAAGGAAGCGCTTTTTCCAAGATAGCATTTTGACAGACAAAGGTGTGGGGGGAGTATTTATCTTTTTGGGCTGAGAGGTACTTCACATGGAGAAACCGCTCTTCAGGACTCTAACGGAATGTGGGCTGTGGTTGGTGAGTTCCTATCAGTAGACTGCTCTGGGTAGTGGGCAGTGACTGGCACCACGTTGTAGTCCGGGTCTATGGATGTAGTCCTATTTTGGTTTTATGGGCTTTTGGCTGGAAAGCTGATCAATCCAAGAAGTTACAAAAACTCATGAACGAGGCACTTATCCAGTATATGTGTGAAGTGCCTGCTGGGTGCCAGGCTGGGGACACAGTGATGCGCAGAAAGGAAATGTTGCCTGTGCCTGTACTGCAGACATTAAGTAAGGAAAGGAGCTCCTGGCATAATCTGTTGGATGCTTCATAAGCCTTTGGGTTGCCTGTTTATGTCTCTGCGAGGCCCCTCATTAAAAAAAAAAAGCCACCATTTTGTACTTGAATATGTTCCAGCTGGGTTATCATTCATTGAGAGAGGTGACAATGGAGGAAGGATCAATGGGAAGTATTCAGTTGCTTGATGTAAGAGCCTTACTGGGAGGACTTCCTGCTTGTCACAGGACTGCTGTGGTTTGATCCTCAGGTAACCTGTTTGCTGTCTTTGGTGGTGATTATCCATTCTCCTACCTTTCCATCACTGTTTTATTTCCTCTTTACCCAAAAGGTGGCTGAATTATATTCATGCAGTTAAATAAAGTGATTTAAACTTAGGTACTTCTTGTATTCATTTGAGATGTAAGATATGCTTATTTGCAAAGAGGATTTTTTTCTGACTTTTGTGTACAGATGTGTCCATAAGATATTCTGAAAATACTGAACTCCTAAAAAGTTTAAACCAATTCTGTAAGAGAATGCATCTTACAGTGGAGTGCTTGGCTAGGAGAGTGGTCATCCATGCAAAGCATTAGGTCAGAATTTCACTTCCAAGGAAGGGTGAAGTGTGGAGTCTTGACGTGATTCTGTCTGGTTTGACTTTATGATTAGATGATTTGCTTAGAAATTTTTTTGCTTTTCTCTTCTGCCTGTGGCTACAAGTGGGTTAAAGGACTAATCAGACAGGATGACTGTGGTTTACTCTGTTGCCAAGGATGCCAGGAGTAGGAGCTGGGAAAACCGGCAGTCTGGGGGTGTTTACCAGACCGTCCCATAGACAGTGGTCAGTTGGCATCCAGTACACTGTGACTGCCTGAGTATCAGGTGTAATTCTAGATGCTAAGGATGCAGCTGTGGAAAAAATAGGCCCAAATCCCTGCCCTCTTGGAGGTTATCCGTGTGCAAGAGGCAGACAATACAAACTAAGAAGGGTGTTAAGCATGGTAGAGAAGGGAGAACAGGAGTCCTGGGGAGGCTGGGCCAAAGGAAACCATTGCTAGCAGCCTACTTGGCATGGGCCGGCCCTCCTGTCTTTACGTTTCAAGTGGATGAACTGAATGACAGATGCAGCTGAAAAATATGTCACTAAACATAGGTGGCTTTTTATTTTTAAAAGACATTTTTATTTTCAAATGTGAAAGATGGGAAATGGAGGAGGGTAGTGCTAGGAGATCTTCCACGAAGAAGCAGGAGCTAGGGAGCGATGTCCCTGGGCCTTTGATGGTTCGTCTGTGTGCAATGAGCAGTGGTATCTTCTAGCCTTAAAATTCTGGGATTCTAGGTAAACTTGCATTTCAAAGAAAGTTTACTAAAAAACTCAAATGCTCTCAAATATTCCTTAGATAGCTGGCAGTGGGGTGAACAACGTATTCCTTGGAATCCCGAGGAGCCACAGGTGTTCTACTGTTAAGTCCATGTGATGCTCAGGGAGCACTATTGTTTTTTCTAAACTTGTCTCGTTATTTGACTGAAAAATTTCATGTGGGTAGTACACACAGGGAGCTTTCATGGAGTAATCACTACAGACACAGGAAACCTTAGCAATACAAAAACTATGTGCAAGAGGAGAAAAAGGATTCATGGCTCACACTGCATAGGTGCTGTGTAGGAAATACAAACCCCTGGTAGTCTTGGTGGAGAGAACTGGAAGATGATGTTGCTTTGGCAAGCCCCAGGCAATATTAGACATGCACCTTATGATTCTGAAACGGGTACTAGGATAGCTAGCAGTGGCTTCACCACAGGAGAAAGCCCCCCCCCAAACAATTTCTTGTCTTTGCTTCTTACATGTGCCAGTCTCTGCCCAGTTAGTAGGAAAAATACAAAAAATAGCTACTGAACTGTACTTAATTTGTGCCAAGCACTGTTATGAGCATTCACAAATGTTAAATCATTTATTCCAGGAGGTCAATAAATATCACCCCCATCTTACAGATAAGGAAACTGAGGCTTAAAGCAGTTAAGTAACTTGATCAAGGCACTCAGCTAGTCTGTGGTGGAAGTAAGATAAAAACCAGGTAGTCTGGGTCAGAACCTGTGTTCTTAGCAGTTGGGTTACAATGCATATCATTTAGGTGCCTAAGTGATTATGGTGTTGTATAAAGCCTAGAAGTGTAGGCTCAAAAGTTAAAGGCACTGAGCATATTAGGGCTTAGCTCAGTGTGAATCTTTAGTCTGTCATTAGCATGTGAGGTTAGCTTCTTAGGTGGTTGTAGCACTACTCTGGGAATTATTTTACTATTTTGAGTTTACGTACTGCTTTTGCCACTAAACAGAATTGAATGATGAGAAAAAGAATAGCAGTTTCTTCAAAGTGTCTTTGTTGCTATAATATGAGGAAAAACAGTAGAAGTAGAGAATAATTAAACTGCATGAATATGTTCATTCAGCAACCTTCAAGTTCCTGCCACATGTCAGCCCCTGGATATAAGCCATTTTGGTGTAATACACAAAGAGTACTACTATATCAACCTGGAATATCCAAGAAGGCTTCTCAGAAGAGGTGATAACTGAGCTGAGTATTGAATGACATTTAAGAGGTTCATGAATAAAGGGAAAGACATTCTAGTTCAAAGGAATAGCAAGTACAGATTCATCGAAATATGCAACAGTATGATGTGTTTAGGAATTAGCAAGTTTTATTTGTGGTAGGCTTAAAGGACATATAGGTGAGCAACAGGAAATGGGGGATATGGAGATTGGCAGGGATGAACCCTGAGGGCCTTGTATGTTACATTTAACAACTTCATGCTGAAAGTCTTGGGAAACAACAAAAGATCTGAAGCAGGGAAATGGCCTGATCAGCTCTGCTTTTGTAGAAAATGTATTCTGGTAGCAGAGAGAGGGTAGGTTGTATGAAGGCAGAATAGCCAGTTATAAAGCTGTTAAAGGACAAGAGAGACACTATGAGAGCCAGTAACTCTTGGATGATCCCACACCTTGCCCCAGGTTGGCAAATCTGCTTGCAGTCTTCCTGCTTCCTGTTCGCAGGAAGATTTGCTGACCTAGGGCAAGGTGTGGGATCATCCAAGACATCTTGTTCCTGAGGTCCTTATATGCATTTGCTGGTAGTACTAATCCAGGGAATAAAATTGGCACTCAACTGCCTTGTGTATAATATTTCCAAATGTTAAACTTGCTTAGCTGTAATCTCAAATTAATGATAGAAGTATAAAATTAGAAATATATTTTTAACCCTTTATGGCATATACTGGAAATTTTATCCTCATTAATCAAATCTAACAGGTCAGCCATTGCAAAAATATACTCAAAGTACTTATGGGGGTGTGTGCTGTAAAGGGTTTTCTGGTAGCAATATTACTAAGAGTGTGGGCAGAGTTGCGTTTGACACCAACAAGAAAGAGCGAAGGGCTCTGGTGCTGGCTAGAGCGGAAGGTGTTACCATGCCTCTCACTCTCCAGGGGTGAGAGGAGAGACCTGGTCCTGGGGAGCTGAGGCTATAGGAGCCAGTTGCCTAATCAGATCTATGCATTTGGGGAGGAATACAGCCACCGCCAACCTACCGCTCTGCACTCCTCTACCAGTCTCCTTCCGTTGCTTCCCATTGACAGAACCCAACTGGAGGCCAGAGGAGCCCAGTGGGTACAGCCCGTGGAAGTCAGCCAAAGGCAGGAGGTGAAGGTGGAGAATGGCTCAGGACGGTCAAATAGAGAATTGCCAGGGTAGATTTGTTTTGGTGTTCTGTCACTCCTGTGCATACACAAAAAGAATTATATGAGAAATCGATTGAAGTATTCCTAAAACTGCATCTTCTGGGTCCTCAGTGTCCATATTTTTTCCCACATAGTGTCATCTTGTTTGCCATGAGGCACACCAATCCAAGTGCAGTGTTTCTTGGCAGGTGCTTTGTTATTGTCGCTGCATCCAAGCCACTGATATGCCTGCAAAGTTTGATGCAAATTTTACATACATCCAACATAAAATTTACCACTTTAACCATCATTACATGTACATTTCGGTAGCATTAAGTACAGTTGCATGATGTGTTGTGCAACCATCACCACCATCTATCTCCAAGTCTTTTTCATCCTGTACCCCTTCAACAGTAACCCCCCACCATCCTGGGGTTTTCTTGACTTCTCCAGAAGAGACCAACAAAAGAATGTCAGACTGATTTTCTGCAAATGTGGAAAATGTCAGTGACATCATAACCACCTGCTGACAGCATTTATAAAACATTATTAGTTGTAAGATGTGTGCTGATTTCAGAGTGTTAAAATGTGGGGGAAATATGTTGCTTAGAATCATGGAAATATGAGGATTTTTTTTTTTCAGAGATCTCATAATTAGTGTTCCATGAATGGGTTTCAGGTGGGCTACAACCTTGTGCTCTTCTATCCTCAGTGTGGCTGGGCACAACCTAAGACACTTGGAATCCTTAGGTTGAGCATTATTGGCTTTGAGTAGCATTATCCGTGTATCCCAAAGTACCTTCAAATATTATCATTTTCTGTGTGTAATGTGACATGAAAAAGGCTGGGAAGCACACCTCTGGCAGATCTCTATCTTTAGTCTGGCTGGATTTCTGGATATATATATATATATATATATATATATATATATATATATATATTATTTTTTTTTAATGTGGGTACCAGGAGTTGACCTCAGGGCCTCGTGCTTGCCAGCAAGCGCTTGTGCCACTGAGCAATATCACTGGCCCTTTTTTTTCCTTTATGTGGGTACTAGGAGTCGAACTCAGGACCTCGCGCTTGCCAGGCAGGTGCTTATGCCACTGAGCTGTCTCACTGGCCCTCTGGGTTTATATTTAATTCAGTATCATCTATGTGCATCAGTAGCGGGGGCTACTGATGGGGGAGCTGCTCAAATACACTTCACCTAATGAAGCAGTAAACCTGCCATTTCCGAGAACAGAAGATACATCCAAGCCCTTGAGACCCCTTCTGCATCATGCTAGAAAGCTACATAGGAGTGACATTGGGGTACCCACCACAATAAAATCTTCACATCCCCTCTGAACTGGCAGTTTCATTTGAACTTGTTAGGACAATCTTGGTTCTACGGTGATATTAACTCAAACACAATTGGCTGAATGGAAAAATAACTTACTTTTCAAGAAGCCTACAGGTAGGGAAACTCCAGGGTTGGTTAATTCAGCTCACCAGTGCTTTAAGAATTTGAGTTCTTTTTATCTTTCAGCTCTCTGTCATCCTTGGCTGCTTTGCCTCTTTCTCAGACTAGATTCTCTCAAAGCTGTGTGAACGGCGAAGCAACTCCCAATATGATGCTCTCATGGAATGTCTCCATGCTCGTTTTTTCAAGACTTCTAGCTACTTTCTGCTATTTCCCATTGGGCAGAATTGACTTGGATGCCCAGGCATTAACCAATCACTGCCAGTGGGAACAGGATCATCTGACTGCCTAGACCAATCTGGATTTAAGTCCCAGTCCTGAGGAGTTGGGGTCAACTCTGAACCAAGTCAATTCTATTAGAAAAGAAGAGGTAAGGGAATTTTTTGAGATACACAAGCAATAGTGTGTGCTGAACTACTTTTAGGGAACAGTGTTACAAAACTGCAACTCCACTGTGACTGTATACTCATTGCAGTATTTACAGCCAAAAAAATTAATGAGATGTCTACCAATAAAGGGTTAGTAAATAAATGATAGTACAGCCATACAATGAAATGGGTACTAGCAAAGCATGAGATAGAAATGCGTGCAATTAATGTGGAAAGCGAACAAAATGTAAGATTTCAGTAAAGATATTGTAGAACGATAAATGGGTTTTGACCCCATTTTGATTCAGGTACACTCATGTACATATGTACTCAGACATATGTAGAATTTCTTTGTTATGACCTAAAAGGGATTAATATAGGGGTGGGGGTGGTGGGGAGAGGAACTTTCATTTAAAAGTTTATATGCTTTTGTTTGGCTTTTTAGAAAAAAAATATTACTTTTGTGATTACCAAAATAAGTTTGTTACATGGGTAGAAATAACAGGGCAATATTATACTACTAGTAATGAGATAAAAATCCACTCCTACATTACAGCCACATGTCTAAAGAAATTAGTGCTATTATTGTTTCCTTTGAAGTCTCTTGCCTACTTTGGGTGTGCCTAATTTTTGTAGTTCAGCTGGGCTGTTTGAAGGGACAGCAACTAACCACATGTGGGTAGTTTTAAATTAATTAAAAATAAAAATTCAGCTCCTCAGTTGCACTAGGCACATTTAAGTGGGGATGGAGGCACATGCCTGTAATCTCAACCATTTGGGAGGCTGAGGTAGGAGGATTGCTTGAGCCCAGAAGTTCCAGGCTGGCCTAGGCCACATAGACCCATCTTTAAAAGCAACAAAGTACTCATCACCTCACATGGCTAGTGGCTACCTTGTTGGAGAGCATGGATTATAGAACATTTCCACTATTGCAGAAAGGCCCACTGGACAGCACTGCTCCAAGCCTGGTGGCTTACAAGCATCGGCATAGTCTCTTGGTGTCCAGGTGGCTTTGGGCAAGATATTTACACCTCTTTCTTCCACAGGTTTCTACTCATTAAAACAGGGATAGTGATAATATCACAGAAGTGATGAGCAAATTAAAATTCTTGCAAATGCCTCACACATAAATCATTAATAAAGCTACCTGGTATAATTGTTATTAGGTACTATCTACATTTTGGATATGGTTTATCAGTCAAAAATTCATGTACTGGAAACCTGGTCCCCAGTGTCATGGTACTGCAAGGTGGTGGAACTTATGAGGTCTGGGCCACTAGAAGAGGATGAGGCATGGGGCGTTACTATCATCAATAGATTGACATCTTCCTCAAGAGATTGGGTTGGTTCTCTCGAGACTAGAATAGGTCTCGAGGAATGAGTTTCCTCAGAACTGGAAGCATCCTTCCCTTCCACTTCTCTGCCTTTTTTGTGATGCAGCTCAAGAGCTTCACCAAAAGCTGAGCAGATCCTGGCACCATATTCTTAGACTTTCCCTTCTCCAGAACTGTGACCCAAAATAAACTTACGCATCACTTACTCAGTGTTGGGTACTTGGTCATAGCAATAGAAAATGGGCTAAGACAGGAACATTTCACCACTATTGATTTAACATTTACTAAATGTAGGGCATTGTCCTTATTCCACCATTTTGTGTTTAAGATGAGGAATGATGAGTGAAGCTTCCCTATCACATGAGAAGTGGCAGGGCAGGGAGTCAGAGCCAGGTCTGGTTCTGAGGCTCATGTTCCTAGGTGTTTAATCTGTTGTGGGGAGTGGCTGCAGCTGGAGATCAATCACATGAGGGGCCAGGGCAAGGCCAGCCTCAAGAACACAGAGCACCTGAGGCAAGTTACATGAATAAGCTGCTCTAGTCTCAAGAATACTGGGTGCCTGAGACAAGCCACATGGATAGGCTATTAGGCGGAGGGGTTTCATGTGATATTCAACCTCCGAAGTGTATAAATGCACTGCAGCTGTTGGATCTCTCCTCCTCCTCCTCCCTTCCTTTCTTATTTCCCATCAGGAGAGGGGGCTTCATATAGCCTCAGTTTTCTGTATTTTGACTCTCGTCCTTTTTTCTCCATCCTCTCGCTGTCCTCACCCTGGGAACATAGAGAGCTGTGCAGGATGCGATGTGGCATTTGGCGCCCAAACAGGGACCCAGGGAATGAGGAAATGCATTCGATAACAGGTACGAGGAGACTATTAGCTGTGTGCGCAGAAAGAAATAGGCTTAAAAGAGGCCAAAACAAAACAACCAAAAAATAAATGGGCTCACTAGGGCTAGAGAGAAAAACAGGCTCATTAGAGCCAAAAGAGCAAAACAGGCTCACGAGAAACAAAAGGGAGAGAAGTGTATTGATTTTGTCAGATGTTAAATATGAGGCGAGTAGGTTCTCAAGAACAAGTATATATATAAATCCTCATTCTGTTATGGATTCCCGTACTTACCTTTCTTTTGTGGACCTGGATCAGGGAGTGTCTTGATGGTCATGCACCCGTTGGTATGACCACAGAGGATTCTGCTTGCAGCACCATTTTCAAACCAAGTCCCAAGCAGAAAAGGAATAATAAGGCAACAGCCCCCGATAGAGCTTGAACCCTCTAGTTTTGCTCAGTTAGATAAAGAAGGAATGGTGGAGGGCAAGAAAGGCCTTTCCCCACTAGAGGAGTGTTTTGCTTTGGCTTCAGTTTCACAGCTGCCCAAGGTAAAACCGATAACATTAACTGGGCCACAAGCGGCAGCTTCTGCCTCTTCAACTCAGAGAAACTTTGTTGTGTCACAGGTTGAAACTTTCGCCGCTCAGGGAGTAGAATCATCCTCTCTTTCTCCCTTGCAATTGGTGTTAAAAGAAGCCAGACGGGCAGGGGAGTCCATGGAGGAATTTCAACATATCTACCCTGTTGCTGAACTCCAAATCCCTAATAATCTGGGACAGGCCACATGTCTTCATGAAGCTGTACCTTTTAAGACTGTAAAAGAATTAAGCTACTGCTACCTATGGCATCATGGCCCCTTTTACCTTAGGTCTAATAGAACTTATAGGACAACAAGTTATGACCCCAAATGATTGGAAGGGAATAGCTAAAGCAAGTTTAAGTCTGGGGGATTTTTTTTTTTGTGGGTACCAGGGGTCGACCTTAGGACCTCGTGCGCCAGCAGGCGCCCGTGCCGCTGAGCGATATCACCGGCCCTTTTCTCGTATTTGGGTTCCGGGAGTCGAACTCGGGCCCTCGCGCTTGCCAGGCAGGCGCTTACGCAGCTGAGCCATCTCGCCGGCCCGTGGGGGATTATTTATCGTGGAAGGAAAATTTTTTCGAATTGTGTACAAATCAGGCCATTTGCAATGCTGCTCACAGCATAGCCATTACAAAAGATATGTTAACTGGAGAAGGTGCCTTTGTTGCCACAAATAATCAACTTACTTTTGAATTGCAAGTATATGAATAAATTAAAATAGGTGACATAAGGGCTTGGAGGAAACTTCCTTCAAAGGGTGAGACATCCCTTGATCTGACCTCCATCCACCAGGGTCCTGATGATCCTTTCCAGGATTTTGTGGCATGCCTATTGCAGGCTAGTGAGAGGATTGTCAACAATTCAGAGGCTAACAAATTAATTGTTCAACAATTGGCCTTTGAAAATGCAAATAAATGGTGTAAAAGGCTTTACGAGCCCATAAAAAATGGGCTATGCTGTCTGAGATGATTTGGATTTGTGCAGACATTGGCCCCTCATATGTACAAGGGGCTGCCTTGGAAGCAGCTATCACTCAGGCTATTCATCCACAGCCTAGAAAAAAAGGAAGCAACAAGGTTACTTGTTTCAGCTGTGGAGGTGGGGGACATTTTGCCCAAAATTGCTCTGCTGCACCAGTAAGGGCATCACAGCCATTATTCGTCCCTTCATCCAAACCTCCTAGCATCTGTATAAAGTGTAGATGGGGTAAACATGGAGCAAATGAGCGTAGATCCAAAACTGATGTGGAAGGCCGACCCATTCCAGGAAACTTCCAGCAGGGCCTGCCCAGCCCAGCCAGACAGTGAAGGCTCTTTCCCTAATTCCTCACCAGCCTTACCCTCCACCACCAAGCACATTTCTGACCTCTGGCAAGCAACAAAAGACAGTGGAGGCTTGGACCTTAGTACCTCCTCTAGATTCCTAGGTCCCTGAAATGGGACTTCAGGCTATTCCTACTGGAGTCTATGGACCTTTACCACAAGGAACAGTGGGACTCCTGCTAGGCCACAGCAGTCCCACTTTAAAAGGTCTCCAGGTTTTGCCTGGTGTCATTGATGCTGATTATACAGGGGAAATCAAAGTTATTGTTCAAAATATTCTAAACACTGTTCAAGTCACTCCAGACTCTCGTATTGCTCACTTGGTCATTCTTCTTTTGACAAAAATTGGAAAATCTATAAATAAGGAAAGAGGGTCCAAGGGTTTTGGGTCTTCAGATAATTATTTGGTTCAACAGATCAAACAGGATCATCCCAAGATGGAATTGATTATTGAAGGAAAAACATTCAAAGGGCTCTTAGACACAGGTGCAGATGTTTCAGTTATTGCCCAACACCATTGGCCTATGGCATGGCCCTTGGATATAGCAACTATAGATCTAGAGGGGGTGGGCAGTATTTCTCACCCTAGTACAAGTGCTAAATTGTTAACTTGGAGGGATGTAGAAGGCCATTCTGGACATTTTTCGCCTTATGTCCTCCCCCATATACCAGTCAATCTATGGGGTAATGATGTATTATAGGATATGGGTTCATATTTGGCAAGTCCTAACTCTTTGGTGACTCATCAGTTGTTACAACAAGATTTCCTTCCCACTCAAGGGCTTGATAAAACAATCAGGGAAAGAGAGAACCTCTTCCATTTATCCCTAAAAAGGACCATTTTGGTATAGGCTACTCACTTTCACATTTTCAGGATGGGCCTTGATTTCTTCTCTAACCCCATGGATGGCATCCAAGATAACTTGGATATCCAATGACCCTGTTTGGGTTGATTAGTGGCCCCTCACTCAGGAGAAGCTTATAGCAGCTCATACACTAGTTAATGAACAGATGATGGTGGGGCACTTAGAATCCCCCAGTAGACCTTTGAATACTCCAATTTTCATAATAAAAAAGAAGTCAGGAAGGTGGAGATTATTACAGGATTTGCAGGCTGTTAATCGAACCATGGAACCTATAGGAGCACTTCAACCAGGATTGCCCAGTCCCATAGCTATTCCTTTGCCTTTTTCCCTCATGGTGATTGATTTAAAAGACTGCTTTTTTACAATCCCTCTCCATCCTCAAGATAAAAAACATTTTGCCTTTAGTTTATCCTCCATTAACCATCAGGCCCCTATGTGCCGTTTCCAATGGTATTGTCTGCCACAAGGAATGGCAAGTAGTCTGACCCTGTGTCAAGAGTTTGTGGCTGCAGGCATTTTATCAGTCTGTCAGACTCATCCATCTGCTTATCTTATCCATTACATGGGTGATATTCTTCTAGCACACGAATCCTCATCCACCTTGCAGTAGACATTTATCAAATTGGATGGTGCCCTTCATAATGTAGGCCTAGTGGTGGCCCCTGAAAAAGTGCAAACTATGGCACCTTTTTCATATTTGGGTCACCTTATCCAACAGAGACATATTGTGTCCCAAACTACTCAGATCCAGGTTAATCATCTTGCAACCCTAACTAATTTTCAGACTCTACTTGGAAATATTAATGGGCCCTGCCCAGCTCGTAAGTGAACAACTCATGATTTAGCCCCTCTCTTTGACATTCTCAAGGGGAAATTGGCCTCCACCTCTCCAAAGCACTTACATCAGAGGCTAAAACCACCTTGGACAAAGTTAATCTGACTCTCTCTAATGCTCAACTCTCTAGGGTTGACCCATCCTTGCCACTGTTTTTAATTATTTTCCCAATTTAACACAGGTCCACTGGGGTCCTTTGGCAGTCTCAGGGCCCTTTACAATGACTACATATTCCACATGCTCCACATAAAACCATTACTCCCTTTTATGATGCTGTGGCAGGACTGATTGCATATGGGCAGATGTGTGCTATTCAGCTTTTTGGATGTGAGGTGCAAAATATCATTGTTCCCTTTTCTTCTGTTCAACAGCAGTAGTTATGGCAATTCTTGTCCTCTTGGCAAACAACATTAGCTAACTTCCCTGGTGTTGTTGATTGTCATTATCCTCCAGATAAATTAATTCAATTTGCTTCCCTCACACCCTTTGTCTTTCCTTCAAAAATAAGCTTGGTTCCCATAGTGGGAGATGTCTCTGTTTTCATAGATGGCTCCTCTTCGGCAGGGGAGGTTATGTTGTGGCCTCTTCTTCCCAAATACAGCATACAGGTTTTTCTTCTGCACAAAAACTGAATTGCAGGCTGTTATATGGGCCTTACAAGATCTTTCATCCATTCCAATTAACCTATTTTCAGACAATGCTTATGTCTGTGGTGAGATGCACCACATTGAAACTGCCACCACTCACAATAACCAGGAAGATCTTTTTCATTTGTTTCACACTCTCCAATTTGCCCTTCAGTCATGCCACGTCCCTTGTTTTATCAGTCATTTATGTTCCCCATTCCCAATTACCAGGGCCTCTTACTAAGGGAAATGCTACTATAGACAGATTGTTGGCTACTGTCACTGTTGCTCCCTCAGATACTGTTCACCAGGCTTCTGCTTCCTGTGCCATCTTCCATCAAAATGCTTCTCATTGGGCAAACAATTCCTTTTAAGTGAAGAACAGACTTGACAAATCATTAAACAATGTTCCTCATGCATAAAACATCTTCCTTCACTCCCTGTGGGGGTTAATCCCTGAGGGTTATACCCCAATCATCTCTGGCAAATGGATGTCACTCGTATTCCTGAGTTTGGCTCTCTACCCTGGGTCCACATTTCAGTGGACACTTCCTCAGGATTTATTTTTGCTTCTGCCCACACTGGTGAAGCAGCTAAATGTGTCATGGCTCATTGCTTGGATGCCCTTAGTATCCTTGGCTGTCCAAGGGCACTTAAGACTGACAATGGCCCAGCTTATACAAGTGCTGCCTTCCAAATGTTTTTCCCTTACCACAGGAATTCCTTGTAATCCTGAAGGTCAAGGAATTGTTGAACGTGCTCACTGTACACTCAAAATTCAAATACAAAAACAAAAAGGGGAATCCTTCCCTATGAAATTCACACCTCATAGTAGACTTCACTTGGCATTATATACTATTAACTTTTTAAATCCTACTTGGAATGGGAGTACAGCAGTAGAAAGACAATTCAATCAGGTAAAGGAAAAGAAGCTAGGAAGGGTTCCTTTGGAAAGATCTTCATACTGAACAATGGAAGGGACCCAGCCCAGTGCTAATTTGGGGTCAAGGGCATGCTTGTGTCTTTCTAGAGAATGCTGAATGGCCTACTTGGGTGCCAGAGCATGCCATTTGGCTGTATCAGGGACCCAGACCCAGAGAAGGAGTTGGTTTTCCACCTCTCAAGAATCTGACACTCAGTCCTGTGGCAGTGATGCCTTGGAGACCGCTCCACAGCTGATGGACCAAGATGGGCTAGACCAGACCTGGGGTCAATTAAAGAAACTGACCCAGGATGCCCAGGAGATGGTAACCAAAAATGGGAAAAGAAGATCTGAGTAGGTGACAGAGTGTATAGAAACAACTGAGCTGGAGGCTATGTGAAAGAAAGGGACATGAAAATTGCCAGTATTCTTAGGACAAAATAAAATACAAAAGTATGTATTATTTATAGATAAAAGGTTTTGTTTCTTCCAAGTTTTCTTGTAAGAGATCTCTGCTAATTGACCTATTAAAGAATCTGACTAGTCTATTTATAATTATAAACTTCTAAAATTATAAAAGAGTTATTATAATTTAATTTGGGCAAAAAATGTATTTGAGTGCACTTGGATATTGTAAGCAGATTATCTGTATATGTTGTTTGTCCATTTGTCCTATCTGTGAACAGCTGTTTTTTTATTTGAGCTCTATGATTTTTTTTTCTCTTTTTCCTTTTCTTTTGCATATTTGGATCATTTGTTCATAATTTAATTTGGGTTATAGATTTAAAAGGCATTCTTCCACCTGGGTTGCCAGCTGGTCAATATATCAAAACTGGTTTTCTCATAGGTCATCAGAAATTTGTTAAGATAAATAAATGGGGACCCTTCGGGCTTGGAAAATCATTGGTCAGGGCTCCCTTTGGTGAATAAAGGAGCAGCTGCCTGGGAAAAGTTATCCCAGCCTTGTTCATTAATAGGAAGCCCCAGTGATCTCCATAGCCTTGTGGGAGATACCCCAATAAATGTTATTAAAAATATATTATTGTGATATGTTTACATTGGTCATCAAAAGATTAATTTTTATAAAAATGAGACAATAAGGTTTTCTAATTTATAGATGATTTGGTACAAAACTAAATTTAAAAAACAAAAGTGTTCATATGGCTATGACAATTGATTGTTATTAATCTCATGTATATTAAATGTATTCATGCCTCCAGATGTATAGGCCTTCCAAAATGTAAAACAGGGATTGTTTATGGTGATAGACTTTATCTTTCAGATTCAGACATTTGCTTTCTTTTGTGCTCCAATTAATTGTGATAGGAGGTTCATGTCAAGCCAACATGAGATCACCAGTCAGTAATAATAACAAAAACTTATATGATGTATATATTATATATGCACCACTATACTTAGAGATGCCTAAACATTAAGTGGTCCAGACAATGTCACAAATTTCTTCAGTGACATCCCATTAAAGATCAACAAGTTAAGTAAAAGCTTCTTATGTATTAGATAGAGATGACTGATTAAAAGAGCTATACTATGTCAAAATGGAAATTTAAGTGTGTCACAAAAATGTCATCATGATTGTCATGCTACAATATTATGTATGGTTTTGATTTTAAATTTTCTGTGTAAAATTATATAACTGTTGCCTGTTGGCATTCTACAGATATTCAACTATTAGAACGTCCATGGTTGTTAGAAAATAACGGTTCTATTTTATGCTCTAAGATGCTTGATATTCAGATAAAATAGTAGTATTAAGCTCACTGCTCTCATTACAAAATGTTATGTCATTAACCTTCTCTTCTGGATGTTCAACAACTGAGGTATGGAGACAAAAAACTAGAAAGATGGATGGGCTAAGAGGACAGCCAATATTTTGGCCCTGGCCCTCAGAGGTCAGTGAGGACCCAGGACACGAGGGAACATTTTCAGTGACATCCTGCAACTATGGTGAGTTATACAAACTCCTGATCAAAGAGATTGTAGGCCAACAGAGGATAAAGATCTATGGTTTATAGTTTGCCTAAAGAGAGTCACTAGGAGAAAAGGGTCTCCCAAGCTTTCACAGAAAGCAACTTGGTCAAGCAATGACCGTGACTCATCCAGATGGCTAACACTGACTGAAGAACTAGAGGTGCTATACATGGTTCCAAGGTAAATCCTGAGGAAATTTAACTGACCTTGATAAATAGCAAAAATTGATTAATACAGGTCTTGAACTCCTTAATTTGGTCTTGAACATCCAGCAGAAAAGTATAACCACAAGAGATATAAAGCCATTGCCAACTACACTAGTAACTGATCACTGTTCTAGGATAATGCACTTAAAGGATTAAATTGCTATATGCAGGGACTTAAAATCTTTGGACTGGGAATCTTTAGCCTAAATCAAACAAGTTCATCTAGAGTGGAAAGTATTTGAGAAGGAGAAGGTCTTCGATAGAGTCCCCCAAACACAGCTCCTCCAACCTCAACTAACTACCCATCACTTATAACTATAAAACAGAAAAGGAGGAGATGTGCGGAGCAGGTGAAGCTGGAGATCAATCATGTATGGGGCTGGAGCAAGGTCAGCATCAAGAACAGAGAGCACCTGAGGCAAGTCACATGAATAAGCTGCTCTAATCTCAAGAACACTGGGCGCCTGAGACAAGCCACATGGATAAGCTATTAGGTGAAGAGGTTTCACGTGATATTCAATCTCCCAAGTGTATAAATAAACATGCTGCAGCCATCAGATCCCTCTCTCCTCCTCCTCTTCCTCCTTCCTTCCTTACTTCCCATCAGGAGAGAGGGCTCCATAGCGCCTCAGTTTTCTGTATTCTGACTCCATCATCTTTTCTCCATCCTCTCACTGTCCTCACCCTGGAAACACTGAGAGCTGTGTAGGACATGGCAATCTGTAAGTGATCTTTGTATGTGGGTGGGTGGGTGAGTAACCTTCCTTCTGGTGCCCCTGCCCTCTCCCCTTCTCCTCCCTTTCTGACCAAGAGCTGACTGTTTCAAAAGAACTACTATACAATTTCAGATTTCTGATTCTGATTCTCTCTCCTCTGTCTCTCTCTGTTTCTGTCTCTGTCTGTCTGTCTCTTTCTCTGATGGCAAAAGGAATGGAGATAAGAGGACAAGGAAATTTATTAGCAGCCATGTACCAAATTTTCTGTGGCATATGAATTTTTCATTTCTTCTTGTGGGTTTTCTGAAAGTTGAATAGTCCTTTCAAGGGAAACCACCTGTGACCGAATTTAGGAAGGAGAGGTCTTGGCAGAGGATGAAACAGGAAGAGGCGATTATCTTGAAAAGCTTCTAATCATCCTGTGTCTCTGCTTGAAGTTTCAGTCACACAAACCCTGGCTAGGAGGTGGGAGGCCACAGGAGCAGACACTACCGGAAGCATTTTGAGGGTGGTTTGGAAGGAGATAAAGCAGTGGGGTGTTCACTAGCATAGCAGGGAGGGGCTTGCACCTGTCCAACACATCTGAGCTGGACTTGGGTTCATCATCACTGCCAGAAATGGCATCTTAATTAGAGACCCTTTAAACCTGTTCCCTGATTCTGCAAACTGAAGGTTAGTGTGAACTGCTGTGGCAGTGAAGAGAAGAAACTGGTATCTGTGGACCAGGTCTTGCTTTGTGCTGCATTTCTAAACTCCAGTTGGCTACTGTTTTCCTATGAGTCAAGATATAAATGTTATTGCCATGAGCTGAAGTGCTATGGACAACACACCTTCGGGTTTTTCAGTCTTCCTAAACTATGAGTAAGAGTGTGTATGTGTGTATGTGCGTATGTATTAGGAGGAGGAAAGACAACTCATGCAAGCTTTTGAAAGGTCAGTGAGAGCTAGATTTTTAGGATTCTGTGATGTCATAGCTGGAGATCAGGGAAAAGGAAGAGGATGGTTAAGCAAGACCAGCTTAGGCTATGAAGCCATCTCATGTGAATATTTGATCAGGATTTATTTATGTGTACCCTGTGAGAACTGAAAATTGAATTCAGAATGTCCTCCTAGCTTTCAAAGAGTAGATTTGGAATCATTTGAAGGATTTCACTATGTAGTAGATTGTGGATAATTTAACTTGATAAATAGTATTTGACTAGAAAAACTGGAAGTAGTGATGCTGTTGTATCATTTCTTTCTCCCCAACCCAAATCATGAGGTTTCCTTTTGTGTCTGAAATAGGATTTTTAAAAACATACATCTAAGTACAACATCTAGAACAGTGGCTACTTTAGCTTCAAGTCCAAAACGCGTGAGGGTGAGTTGCTTAGGTTTAACTTGTTGCTATATCCAATACCCAGCACTGCCAGGCATATCTTGGCCATGCCATAAGTATCTGAATGTGTGAATCAGTTAGTGGATCTGAATCTCTGTGTGTGTCCTTCAGTGTAATTATCTTGACGTTGAGAGTTAATGTAATTTCAATGTATTTTCATTGGTGTTGGCTTCCTTGATGTTTGATATGAAGTTGGGATAACCACACCCTTCTGCATAGTTGCTTTCCAAATTTTTCATCTGTGGGATTGAGTTAAAGCATGAATTTTTCTTCCAGCATTTCTTTTTAGCTTGATCCTGGTTTGGGAAGCTCCCAGCCTGGAACGATTACAATCCAAAGAAACTTTTCTCCTGGCTCTTCATGGTGCCAACACGCCTTCTCTCCATTAAAACAATAATACTGCATCTCTGATTAGTGAGGTAAAGGCCAAGGTCTTCAAACTGAAATATGTCTACCCCACAAGACATATGGAGACTCCAAAAGGGGTATTGGGCATTAAAGCATCAGTTGTGTGTCTTCAATTTTCCTCTTAACAATTCCTTAAAACTGACCTGCATCAGAACACTTCGGGCTCTGGGTTATTTATCTTCTACCTCTCCCTTTTCCATCTTCCTTCTCCTATGCTACAAAAGAAAGGCACTGCTCTCCCCCATCTCACATTTTACTAAAGTGCATTGCCAGGGATATAAAAACCTTGGAAATAGCTCCAAAGAATAATTTCACTGGACAACACACATTTATTGAATGCCTACTAACTGCCATACTGTTTACAGCACTGTTCACAATAGCCAAGAAATAGAAACAGCCTAATTGTCCATTCACTGATGAATGGATAAAGAAAATGTGGTCCATATACACAATGGGATACTATTCAGCCATAAAAAGAATGAAATCCTGTCATCTGTGATAATGTGGATGGAACTAGAGATAATTATGTTAAGTGAAGCAATCGAGACCCACAAAAACAAGGACTACACAATTTAACTCATATGGAATCTAAAAAACGTCAATCTCATAGAAGCTGAGATTGGACTGGTAGTTACCAGAGGCTGGGGGAAGAGTGGGGAAAGTCTAGTCAGTGGGTGCTAAGCTGCAGTTAAATTAAGAGCAAAAAGTGCTAGTGTGCTATTGCATAGTGAGTTGCCTGTAGATAACAATAATATACTGTATGTTTCAGAAAGCAAGAAGAAAGGATTTTGATTGTTTTCACTATAAGGAGATAGATATATTTAATTGATTTAGGCATTGCATAATACACACATAGATTGAAACACCACATGGTACCCTGTTAATAGGTAAAATTTTTGTTTTGTGTATCAATAAATTTTAATTTTTTAATTAAAAAATAATCGCTGGTTTTGAGTGATCAACATAAATATGAATAAATAGTCTGATTACGTTGGATTGTCAACTCTAGAGGCTAGGAAGTTTTGATAACACAATTAAGATAGTTATACATTAGTGAGACTTTTAACATGTCAAGCACTGTTTTAGCCACTTGACGTACCTTGCCTCATTTACTCCTCACGATAACCTAGTGTCATCTCTATTTTACCAGTTAGGTAACTGAGACACAGAGAGGTTAAATAACTTTTTCAAGGACACAGAGCTATGAAATGGTGAAGCTAGGACTTGACTCCAGGCTATCTGGCTCTATGATGGTGACTCTATGCTTATTCACAATATAATTAACCAAGAATATTTAGAGCAAAATTGATCTGGATCAGGCTTTATGGAAATGAGCACTCACAAGTATATGGATGTCCCTCTGAACAGTGGTCTCTGGAGCCAGACTCCTGGCCCGGTAGTGCATAGCCCTGTTCACAGCTGAGATTCTGGCTGTGATACCTGCTAACTGCTACTCAAGGGGAGAGAGACAGCAAGGGCAGGCATGCTGATGTGCTGCAGGGGATCCAGGCTCAGAGGACAGCTCTCCCAACAGGATTTGCTTTTTAAGAAAATAATTAATTAATGGTACTTGGTATTGAACCCAGGACTCTTGCACTGAACTATAACCTCAGCCTTTTTAATACAATTTTTTCTTTTGAGACAGGATCTTAGTAAGTCACTAAATTTTCTGGGTTGGGCTCAAACTTGCAATCCTCCTGCCTCAGCCTACCAGAATGCTGAGATTCCAGGTATGTGCCACCATGTCCAGCTAGGATTTGTTTATTTAGTGAACATTTACTGAAGACCTGTTTCTTGGTTGAAACTTAGTACTAGTTCTCTGAAGAGAAGTAAGATGTCGTTCTTGTTCTGTAGAAAATCAGAACCTGTTATGATAGATAGATATGCAAAGAAATCACTGCTCCCTATGGGAGCAGGTGGGTATGGACAAGGCTGGGGGTGGGCACCACGGAAGCAGTTTCCATCTGGCACCAGGAATGAGGGTCAAGAAATACTTCCCACAGGGGATAGTCTAGACCTAGGTCTTGAAAGATGATGAGCCTTGAGATAGAAAGATCAGAGAGGAACATTCAAGATAACACAACATGTGCCAATGTGTGGAGTCGGTGAACTCTGTGGTAGGATTGATATTCAGTATAGCTGTTGTAGTATGGAGGTGTGTGTGTAGGAGTCAGGAGACAAGGTGGGAGAAATAGACAGGAATTGTGAGGACCTCATAAACCATGCCCGTGTGGTCCCCTGCAGGGTTCTTTGTAGGAAGATACATAGTCAGGTGAATATTTTGGAAAATGCCTCTTGCTGCAGAGAGAGACATGATTTGGAATGAGCGTGCAGTGTTGTGGGGGGAGGAGGCAGTAAATCTGAGGGTGGTAAGCCGGACAGCAGATTCCAGTAAGAACCTTCTGTGGAAGTGGTCAATAGAGACTGAGGCAGTAGAATATGCCAGCCTTAGTTTTGGCCTGAACATGGAAAGTAAGAGAAAAAGTGAAGATTAGAAAGACTTGAAAGTGCCTGGCCAACTACTTTTGGAGATAGTAGTGGTGGCATAAAAGAGAATATAAATGGGCAAGTTACAGAAACGCAGAGCGGAATGTGTGAAGGGACCATTAGTCGTCTCCCAAATCCAATCTTAAGAACCTTTGGCTTTTAGTTGAGTTAAATAATAACTATAAGTTTCAGGTTTCTTTGCATCTATATATAGTCATGTGATTAAGTTCCGGCCAATAAGCTAAAACTGATGTGCCCACGTGATAACTGTGGGCACCATCTTTGAAAGACAGCTGACTCTTACTCTTTTATTTTTTGTTCCCTCATCCATTTTGTTGCCTGGAACATTGTTTCCTCCATCTTCAATCATGAAAACCAAAAGAAGATCTCCAGAAAGCTCACCCTGAGTGCCAAGGAGCTGGAGTCCCTGAGAACCTAGTGGAGCCAACTGCCTGCTTCCAGACTTTACATGAAAAAGACAGAGATTTATATTGCTAGGCTATTGTTAATTTGATTTTGAGATGCATGTAGCTGGTCTTTAATTAATTGACAACATACTTATGAGATGGATGCATAACGTGGGGATTTCCCAGTGTTATCAGGTCAAAGGAACTGTTTTAAGGTTATTCATTGAAACATCTTAGACAATAAGATTTTATTTCCATAACTCCAGTTTCCATTGCTCACAAATTCTCAGAAAAAATCTTCCTAAGAAGCCTCTTGGTCAGTCAGATGAGGTGAGGGTTGTGGTGAAGTCGCATGTTTAGATCTAACCTCTGACTTCCTGTATAGTTGGTGTGTCTATTAACCATATTTTCTCATGCCTCATTTTTGATGCTTTGCCATCTGGGATCTTGCTGACTACTAGAGCTAATTCCTAGAGATAGTAAACAAATCATGCTTGAGTACATCTTTCATAATCAAATCACCCAGTTCAGACCACCTAACCCCAACCACTCCTTAACTGTAGGCCACTATTTTCCTTCCCTAATCACTCTAGGGCCCAATACCAGTCAGCTAGAGACAGGTCCTATATCCCAGAGTGCACTGGAGTTATTCCAGCTAGCCAATCTGAAATCTGCTAACCTGATTTGCCCTTGTCTTCTTCTGGAAACCACCATAAAGACTTTTGCCCCTGTTTGCCCTTTACTCCCTCTGCCTCCTAACCCACCCTCGTGCTTCCCACGTGGTCCTCTCTGCCTCTCTGTTTCTAGGGATCTGGAAATGTGTAAAGACTTCCTCCATTATGACTGTCATTTCCACATGTGTATGTCTTGCCATTCCTGACTGAAAGAAATGCTGGGTACTCTTAAAACAGCGTGTGCCTCCATTTTCCTGACTGGAAGACCAGTGTATGGCTCTTCAGCAAAATACTGATGAAGAGTTTTGGAAGAAAGAAAGATGCAAGAGGGAGAGGACCCAATAAAATGATATCCACTCATATTCATGGCATTTGGTTTACCAAAGTGATGATTCAGTACTGCTGAGCATTTGTGTTTTAGATTTGATGAACAATTAGTTTTTAACAAGTGAATGTTATTTAATCCTTGGTGTATGTACATAATCCTTTAGGTGTTTACAGTTTGTCTTCTCTGAATATTTGTTCTGTTAATTCATGTTTATGTAGCACTTGTAAACTGCATGTGGTACTTTTACACAGGTAAATGATATGCTTAATAAGAAATAAAATATCTGCCTCAAGGAACTTGTAGTTAAGAAACTGTGTTATTTAGAATTAATTTAATACACTAGATGATTATAACTAAGACAGCCTTTCATTTAAAAGGGGGCAATCTCTTCCTGAGTGCCACAAGTGAGCATGCTGAGTCCTGCATGAGTGACCTCTACACAAGGCACCGAGCACCTGGTCTGTTGCCTGCCTTCTTGTTACCAAGCGCTGCTGCAGAAGCAGTTACACACCGAGAACAGCAGTGTGTTAGCTGAAGCTGAGGAATCAGTTACTCCTGGGTTTTATTTGGTCCAAGTATATCTATGATTCAAGCAACCTAGGATATAAAAAGTCAGTCTTTACACAACAGATTGATTAAGGACAATAATTCATTTGACCATTGCATGCTCTTTTAATGTGAACAAACCCTATACATTTAAACATGATTTTATTTAATAAAACATCCCCTGGACTGTATAGGCAATTTTGTGGGGGTAGATCTGTGGTATAAATGTGGTGAGTCAGGGAGGCAGGACTTACAAATACGAAACGCAATTTTTAAAAAATTTTATTTGTGATTTTGCCTCCTTATTCTCTCAACTTCTAAGTTGAGATATTCTTTAGAATATGTCATGGTGTGTTATAGGGCTTGATTGCAAGCTATTAAGGATTAATTAAATATATAAAGTTCTAGCATTCCTTAACACAATGTAAATGCTAGCCATTTTTGTAAGGATATAAATGACTCTGCCTTGGATGAGCAGTACTGCTTTCAGAGCATATTATGTGCATTGTCTCATTTGCTCTTCATAACAATCTTATGAGGTAGGAGGGAAGGCAATGTTTCCATCTGCTTTACTGATCAGAAGCCCAAACCACCCAGATCAGAAGAGGTGGGGCTAGGCCTGGGATGCAAGTCTTCTTCCAATCCGTGGCATGTCTCATGACCCCAGAGTTGGTTTTAGAGAGAACCAGGGTCCCCTGGTTTACTATTTGGACACCCTAAATTTCATATAATATTCATCATCTCTGCAAGAAGAGAAATCTTTCCTACTTTATTGGCATGTTTTCATCAGTGTGGAAATGAGATTTAGTAATTCCTGCATTTTATTTGTGGCTATGGATTTTGATAGTGGAAAACATTTACTCTCAAAGCCCTAAGGGAAAATAGTAGGAGTCATGTTGCTTTCCTGCCAAATGCACATTATGCATTGTAAATGCAAGAAAATATCAAGAGGTACATTTATTTATTTGTGGTGACGAATATTTGTGGAACAGGAATTTTTAAACTACTTGGATAATAATCCAAGCTTTTGGAGAAATTATATTAATCATACCCTCTTTAGTAGTACATGGCAAATGTTTTAGGAATTGAAAATTAAATGCAACAATTAGAAAACAATTCTACTGTCATAAATTATACCTTTAAAAGAAAGACTTGAAGACAGGTATAGTTACTATTCAACAAGACAAGACAAATTTAAGATAGACATTTTGGGAAGGTTAACTTTGCCTGGAGTGAGACCACATTCTCTGCCAAGAGGGGAATTCTCCCTTTTGTAATGGACAGGCACTGAACCCAAATCAATTTGATTCAAGTGCAGGTGAAAGCAATTACCCATGAGGGTTGCAAGAGCCTTCTGTGCCTTACCTTCTTAGAATAGAAGGGATAACCAACTGTTGAATGCTTGATGGTAGAGAGAATACTGTGTCCTATTGACTGGGTCCACAGGAAACAAATGTTGGTATAATGTTGAACACCTGATTCTTAGAACAGGATGGGAAGCTTATGACTTCTTTAAATCTATTGGTTTTCAAGATCAACAATTAAATGCCTTGTGAGACTTTCGTCCTGACCAAACTTTGTTAAGTTTTATGTATAAAGTATCCCTAAAATTTGTGGCTAATATAATTTGACCTCTGATTTTGACTTTAAGTAGTCTCAATCTTTTTAGCTATTTCTTAACTTCTCAACCATATTTATAAATGCAAAATGAGTCAATATAAACAATACCTATTGTGTAATTAATTAGCATAACATGGTGGCAATATGGCATAGTAGGAAACCAACAGATGTTCAAACCCTCACTTTGATTCTTTCTAACCTTGTGGTCTTGGACTGATTACTTAGATGCTTGTGTCACATGTTCCTCTTCTTATGCAGGAATGAAGATGCCTGATTTTCTAGGTTGTTGTTGTAAGTATTATATGTGGCAATTAATGTATAATGCATACTGGATTCTTGGTGCATAGACGGCACTTACAATGTCAGTTTGCAAAAGCTAGAATTCAGCTTTTGCATGAGAAGATTCATCCTTGAATTAAACATGTATTCTAGCTTTTAGCCACAAACCCCTTGGAGTGGACAGGTGGTAAAACCTTTTTTTGCTGCCTATTTAACCTGGTTCCGTCAAAGCATGCAGAGTACTATGCAATAAGACAGGTTTATCTTAAATGGGTTTATCTCCTGTGCCACCCTGATTGAGAGGTCTACTTCCTGAGAGGTGTGTTGAGAATACAAGATTGTATGTGGCCTTATGGGCTGAGAGTGTAATAGTTGATTCATCATGGCTACTATGGTTTAGGAGCAGATAATTGTGGCTTGTGTGTAGGTATTTTCCTTTCTTGGCCTAAAATTCTCATCCATGTGTTTTATCTAACACCAGAGAGATTTATACCTGCTTCTAATTGCTGAATTGTGTGCAAGATGCCCATAGGTAACTTTGTTATTGGAAAGGCAGATTGCTTTAGTGAGAATAAGGAAGGACAGACAGCTGGAAACCTGTTCTCCTTAGCTTGATGCCCTCCCCACTCCATGCCCTGCACCTAGTGCTTAAGCCCCACTGAGATGCCACCAATTTCCTAGGATGGGCCCTACCTTCTTACAAGTAAAGGCTTTGGAACATAGACTTTCTACTTCTGAGAATGCCATTTCTCATCTTTTGCCACTTGGCAAATTCTACCCACCCTTCAAGGTCTAGCTCAAGTGTAGATTCTTAACCTAAGGAGGTCTGATAGACTCAGCTGTAGAAATTCCTTGTGTTCCTGGTGCCTACCTCATAATAGGCCCTTGATAAAATATGCGGATGTATAAAGAGGAAGACATTGATGAGTTGGAGTTTACACATTTTCTTGAGAAAATAATTCAGGTTTGAGAGCTACGTTGGTTCCTTCTGGAGTTTGTAAGACTATATGTTCATCTCCTTTTCCTCTTCCCCCTCCTCCCTCCTCACGGTCCCTCCCTCCTCCTCTTTTTGTGTAGTACTGGGGCACTTGTGCATGCTAGGCAACCGTTCTACCACTTAGCTACATCCCCAATCCTTTACAAGTCAAAAAGTTTTTTCAGACCCAGTCTAAGTTGTCCAGGCTGCCCTCAAACTTGTCATCCTGCTTTCTCAGCCTCCTGATTAGCTGGAATTACAGGCTTGCACCACCATGTCCAGCTAGGCTTCTTCATGTTTTAAAGAGGTACAATACTACCACTGATTAAGTGTTAAACAAAAATAAAGTTTTAATATTTGAAATGGACTTTTTAAATTATGATGATTGACTCTCATGGGAACTAAGACCAACAAGGTTTGAATTTTAAAAATTTTTTTGATAAAATACTCATAAAATTTAGCATTTTCACCATTTTAAGTGTGTAATTTGGTGGCATCATGCACATTCACACTGTTGCACAACCATCACTACTATCCATCTCCAGAACTCTTTTCAATCTTGCAGAACTCAGAACCATGCCCATTAAACAGTAACTCCTGGTTGACTCTTCCCTCCAGTCCATAGCATCTACCATGCTGCTTTTTATGAATTTGATTACTCTGGGTACCTCACATATGTGGGATCATGTAGTGTTTCACCTCTTGTGACTGGCTTATTTCACTTAACATAGTGTTGTCAAGATTCACCCAAGTCACAGCAAATCAGAATTCCCTTTCTTTTGAGGACTGAATAATATTTCATAATTTACATGCCATATTTTATATGTATATACTACATTTTGTTTATCCATTCATCTGTTGATAGGCACAGGATGCTTCTACACCTTGGCTATTTCGAATAACACTCCTATAAACACAGGTATAAACATACCTCTTCAACATTTGCCTTTTTTTTTTTTTTGTGGGTACCGGGGGGTCGACCTCAGGACCTCGTGCGCCAACAGGCACCCGTGCCGCTGAGCGATATCACCGGCCCCTTTTTCGTATGTGGGATCTGGCAGTTGAACTCGGGCCCTCGCGCTTGCAAGGCAGGCACTTACACCGCTGAGCCATCTCACCAGCCCAACATTTGCTTTTAATTATTTTGAGCATATACTCAGAAGTAGCACTGTGAGTTTATGGTAATTATATTTTTAATTTTTTGAGGAACATCCATAATGTTTTCTTTAGTTGTACAATTTTACATTCCCAATAACAGAGCATAAGGGTTCTGATTTCTCATATCCTTGTCAACACTTGTTATTGTTATTGTTATTGTTAGTTTCTGATTTTTTTGGATAGTAGCCATCCTAAATGGGTGTGAGGTAGTATCTTATTGTGGTTTTGATTTGCATTTTCCTAGTGATTAGTGTCTTAGTCCATTTGGGCTACTACATCAAAATACTAGGCATTGGGTAAGTGTCTTAGTTACTTTTCTTGTTGCTGAGACAAAATACCTGACATCCAAAGTTAAAGGAGGAAAGGTTTATTTAGCTTACAGTTTGTAGAGGGTTCAGTCCATGATTGGCTGGCTCCAAGGCAGGTTGGTGTGGCAGACAGGCATTGCAGAGGAGAAACAGTTCATGGCAGGCCAAAGACAGCAAAGCAATAAGTGAAAATGACAGCTCTTTCTATCCCTCATTTCTTATCCAGGCTACTTAGGGCAAGTAGCATTCACATCCTTAATTCTAGTGCTCTTGAGCCTAGCATTGCACCATTTATCAATTCCAGCATCACATACACACTCTAGATCCAGCCACCTCTGAAAAAACCCCACTTACGACTGCATGAGGCTTTGGAGGGACATCTAGACACAAACCATAACAGGTAGCTTGCAACTATCAGCAGTTTATTTCTCATAGGCTGGGAAGTCCAGCATCAAGCTATCTGAATATGTGGTACCTGGCAATGGCCCACTTTCTCACAGATGGCATTTTCTCATGTTATCATATGATGGAAGGGATGGAAGGGCTGTCTTGGGTCTATTATATAATAGCACTAAAGCTACTGAGGAGATTGTTTTTCATGACCTAATCACCCCCCACAAAAACCCCACATCCTCATACCATCACCTGGAGGACTAGAATTTCAACAGAAGAGTTTTGGGGGACACAAATAGTCATATCCTAGAAATTAGTGAGGTTACTCTCTTTCATGTACTTACTGGTCATTTGTCTGTCTTTGAAATATCTATTCAAGTCCTTCATCCAATTTAAAGTTAGGTTTTTGTTATTGTGTTTTAGGAGTTCTTTATATATTCAGGATACTGACTTTATTGGATATACATTTTGCAAATATTTTCTTCCATCCCCTGCTCTGCCTTTTCACTCTGTTGATTGGGAGCTTTGATATGCAAATCATTTTAAGTTTGATACAGTCCAGTTCATTTAGGTTTTCTTCCTTTACTTGTGTTTTCGATCTCATAGGCAAGAAACAATTGCCAAATCCAACATCATGATGATTTCCCCTTATGTCCTCTTCTAAACGTTTTATAGTTTTACTCTGACTCTTAGGTCTTTGGTCCATTTTGAATTAATTTTTGTATATGACATGAGGTAAGCGATCAACTTCATTCTTTTGCATTTTCTCAATACCATTTATTTTTCAATAAGTCTTTTCCCATTGAGTGGTCTTGGCGTTCTTGTTGAAAACTGTTTGACCATATACATGAAGACTTATTTCTGGGCTTTCCATTCTATTTCATTAATCTGTACATCTGTCTTTATGCCAGTACCACAGTTCGATTACTGTAGTTTTGTAGTAAGTTTTGAAATCAGGAAGTTTGATACCTCCAGCTTTGTTATTTTTCAAGATCATTTTGGTTCTTTATGGTCCCTTGATATTCCATATGAATTTTTGGAAGGATTTTTCTATTTCTAAAAGAAAGTCACTGGGATTTTGATGGGGATTGCATTGAATATATAGATTGTTGGGGAGAATATTGAAATCTTAACAATATTAAGTCTTCCAAAGTATGATTATGGAATGTCTTCCTATTTAATGATGTCTTAATTTTTTTTCAGCAATGCTTTATAGTTTTCAGTGTACAAGTCTTTTCCTCCTTGGCTAAATAGTTTATGCTAAGTATTTCATTGTGATGCTATTATAAATGAAATTATTTTCTTAATTTCATTTTAGATTGTTCTTTGTTACTATATAGAAAAGCAGCTGATTTTTGTGTTCCGATTTTGTATACTGAAGTTATGCTGAATTTGCTCATTGGTTGTAAAAGGTTTTTTTTTAAAGAAGAATCTTTAGAGTTTCCTTCATATTGTATTGTATCATCTATGAACTGAGATAACTTTACTTCTTTCTTTACACTTTAGATGCCCTTTATTTATTTTTCTCTCCTACTTTGTCTGGCTAAGATTTCTAGTACTATGTGGAATAGAAATGACAGTGGAGGCCATCCTTATCTTCTTTTTGATCTTAGAAAACTTCAGTCTTTCACCACTGAGTATGATTTTAGCTGTGAGTTTTTCAAGTATAATCTTTATTATGTTGAGAGAGTTTCCTTTTATTTGTACTCTCTTGACTTTTTTATCATGAAAAATTATTGAGTTTTGTTAAATGCTTTTTCCATGTCAATTAAGATAATCATATAATTTTTTACTTGATTCTGTTTATGTAATGTTTACATTGATTAGTTTTCATGTATCAACCATCCTTGTATTAAAAGAGTAAATCCTACTTTGTCTTGTTAGTATAATCCTTTTAATGTGCTATTGAATTCTGTTTTCTAGCATTTTGTAAAGGATTTTTTGCACCAATATTCATCGGAGGTATTGGTCTGTAATTTTGTTTTGTTTTGTTTTTGTAGTGTCCTCATCTGACTTTGGTATCAAGGTAACTTTGGCCTCACAGAATGCGCTTGGAAGTATACTCTCCTATTTAATTTTTCTGTGGGGGGTTTAGGGAAATTGGTGTTAATTCTTTTTTTAAATGTTTTGTAGAATTCACCAGTGAAACCATGTGGTGCTGAGTTTTTCTTTGTTGGAAGGTTTTTTAAATTACCAGTCTCCTCACCAGTTACAGGTTTGTTGAGAGATTATTTGTTTCTTTGTGATTCAGTGTGTCTAGGCTGTGTGTTTCTAGGAATTTATGCACTTCATCTAGGACCTAGAGTTTGTTGCTGCACAACTGTTCATAGTACCTTCCTCTTGTTTTCCTTTTTATTTCTGTAAACTCAGCTATAATGTCTCCTCTTTCATTTATTTTAGTTGAACTTTCTTTTTCTCTTTCTTTATTTCCTTCTTTCTGTCAATCTAGCTAATTTTACTTCAATTTTTAAAAATCGAACTTTGGATTTCATTGTGTTTTTTATTGACTTTTCTATTCTGTATTTTGTTTCTTTGCTCTAATTTTTTTTGTTTTATGCTTTCTGCTATGTTTGGAGTTAGTCCTTCTTTTTCTAGTCCTTTAAGGAGTAAATTTAGGTTGTTGGTTCAAGATCTCTATTTTAAATATAAGGACTTTGTGCAGTTTTAAGTAGAACTATGACGATGCATTTGTCTTGGTGACTCTGCAGGAAGAACAGTGAGCAGCTGGTGCCTTCCACCCCAGGCGAGGTCCCTCACTAAGCACTTGCCCTCTGCTAGTATCAGCCTCAGAGTTCCAAGCAACTTCTGCACCTGAGACTTCGGAGAGGTTCTTTCTGTCACATATACCCACCAAGTTTGCACAACTTGATTTCATTTTGAACCCAAATAATTTTGTTTTATTGTGATTATGTCTATATCCAAGGATGGACACATTTTATTTTTAAACAGTGCTAAAGGAAATCTCTTTTTGCTTCAAAAATAGTTAAAATAAAGTGTACCTCTGCTTCATTAAGAAGAGTATGATTCGAACCAAAAGGAAGACAATAGTAACGCTCTAGGAAAATAGTTGGCTTAGAGTTTTATTGATTCTAATAATTTGTAGCTTGAAGGAGAAGAGTGTTTAGCTCATGTCTACTTGCTTAATGTGGCAAGCAAACCCACCACCACAGGGACTGGAAATAATCTTCTGTGGCTCTAATAGGGGAGGAAGGGTATGTAGGTTAGCATGTCACCTCATGGTCAAAAGATGGCTGCCAGCAGCCACAGAAGTGGCATGCTTCCTTATTTATATTCTGGAAAGAAGGAAATGGAGGAGGGAAAAGAGGAGGAGATACGTAATTTTTCTCAACCCACTTTAAAACATAGAATGAAAGACTTACACTACCAGTTGTGATAGCCACTGGCCATATATAGTTACCAAGCATTTTAAAGATGGCTATTCCAAATATGCGGTAAGTGTAAAGGACACATTAAATTTTTAGCACTTAGTAAGAAAAAAGGACATAAAATATCTTACTAAAATTTTATATTGATTATGTGTTTAAATCACAATAGGTTAGATATGTTGGGTTACATACATATAATTTAAAAAATCGATTTCACTTATTTCTATTTACTTTTAAAATGCAGCTACTAGAAAATTTAAAATTACGTATGATACTTGAATTACATATTTTTATTGGGCAGCAGTGCTAGTGTAATAGGCCTAGCTTTAGGCACAGTTTGGACAGCTATGTGGAGAAGAATGTCATGTGCTGTTTGGCTGGGGTCACTTGTCTGGGGGTGAGTGGATGTTGGGGGTCAATTACAACATCCATCACAAAGAGTTAAGTGGGGAGGAGAACTGGGTGTCTCCATTCTCATCCAGGACTGGCAGAGATAAAAACTGACTTTTTACTAAATTTAATCTACTCTGGAATTTGAAAGAAATGCAAACTCTCCCACACCCACTCTTCTTTTCTTTCTTTCAGGACTATTTCCTAGTCTTCATGTCTTCTCCTGATCACAGAATGGACAAGATAGGGTGAAGATTGATAGAAAAGGGAGGGTGGGTTGAGGGTATGCAGTAGAGAGTTAGCTGTACAAATAGCTAAGATTCCATCACAAAGTGAAAAGATATATCAGAAATGCCATATCTGAACTACTTTGAATTAAATTTGTTATTTTACCCCTTCCTATGATAAATCATTCCAGCAGATAGTGTTTTTCTGCCTTGCTGTGTTTAGCTGACTTGGAGAAGAGCACAGACTTGGTGAGTAGAAAGGGGTGCTTGGTGGACTCTTTACCTGAGCCCCTATCTTTGGGTGGAAAGAAGCTGGGAAGGGTAGCACACTACTAATTTCCTCTGCAGTCCTGAAATTGAAATTCCTTACCAGGGTTGCTTTTTAAGTCTTTATATTTCTTATCTACTTTCTTGGCCCTATGCACACTACACATTTTTAGTTATAACCCTCTTTACTACAGATTACCCCAAATGCTCTCTGGCTGCTCCGTACATAAAACCCAGTGTGTGGGTTTTCTACGTGTCATCATGTGGACTCTTTCTATTTTTTTTCAGAGTTTCATCCAGATTACCTGCTTCAGAATCATCCGAGAAGCTTCTTTCAAAAGCAGATTCCCTGTCCAAAGGATCTACATTTCTAACGAGGCCACTAGGTGACTCCTATCCTTGCTAAAGCCCAAGAGCTGCACAGTCTCCTATAGAGAGAGTAGCGCAAGCAGAGGTGAAAGAGGGTGCTTTTCGTTGTGGATCACAGTGAGGACTGGGGGAAGTGGGGGAAACGCACATCTCTCAATATCTGCAAGGACAGCAAGACCAGTGTCTGGTGGACTGAAGAACGATGATGGTGTCTACCGTGTTCTCTCCTGGAGTCACAGCAGTGGCTCCTGTGCTCCTACAAGGAGATCACACCCTGGAGCAAATGTGGCACCCTTGAGGATTTCCAGAAATGACCATGGAAATGGGGAGGGTACGAGGTCTGTCAGTGGGGCAGGTAAAGCTAACGGGGTTGCTAGGCTCTCGGCATTAATGTTAACTCGAAGTTAAGTTACCATCATTATAAAAAATTTGCAAAACTGTGGGAAAACATCACCCATAATGCTTCTGCAGCACTTAATCTGCACATTTGGAGCCACATCTGTCTGGTAGATATGGGTGGAGACATTTTTTTTCCTAGCTCTGTTCAAATTTTTGTGTTTCACTATAAAATCAGACACTCATCCTTTCCCCTTTATGGAAGGCCCAGAGCCTCTTCCAGTTGGCAGAGTCGTTGGAGTTGCCCCAAGTGGGAGTGTCCCAGTGTTTCCTGCCACCCAGGCAGTTCTGGGGAGGTGTAGTGGGCATCTGAGTCAGCTCCCTGACCCGTGGCCAATGCAGGCATCAACTCTCCTTTTCTCTGATGTGGATTTGAAGAATGGAAAGTATGAGAACATCTGTTTCCAGGAACCCAGAAGGATTGGGGAGCCATAGGCGACTGTGTAAAACTTACACTATTCCCAGAGAACTCAAGATCTGAGTCTGCTCCTTAGGGTAGAGTTGGACAATGAAAGAGCAGCCTGACAACTTCCTTTCTGTGTGTAGAAAAGGAATCTCCACTCCAGCAGGATTCAGCTGCCCGTCTCCAGCTTTCCTCCCCACAATCCCCTCCATTTACATATTTAGAAAAGTTGCAGGCCACAAAGAAGAGCTTCAGACATGTAGAAAGTAGAGGCTTCTGGAAGACCAAGTCCCCAGAGCATGTGTAATTGGAAGATGGGTATAGGGCAGAGGTTATCATGAGTCCTGGAACACTGGATGACCCAGAACAGGTCTTCCCCAATCAAGAACATCTCTCTACATGGTAGCCTCTCTCTGGATATATACATGTACTTTGGTCTTTGACAACATGAATTGTTAGATATATTCCTGTCTGCCTTTTTTGGATCTTACCAGTGAATAACACTTTCTGTTGTACTAAAATTCAACTACTGTTGGGAGCGAAGCTGTCTGTACCTTGGGTATCTAGGACAAGGCCACTGCTTCTCATGAGTTTGGCAGGGCCCCGTGAGAAGTGTACACAGCTCGGGAGCTGACACACAAAGTGACTTAGCCTTCCCCTGGGATAATATAGACAACTCCTCTCTTGTTCCCCATGTAACCGCCAAGGCATGATGTTTTGTTGAAAATTAGATGTTCTTCCCGTTCCGGATCTTACACTCTCCTTAAATTCTCTGTAAACAGTCTCCTATGCTGATTGTACAAGAAAATGCTCTGCAGTTGTCTGGCAGTCCTTTTCTCCCATCAGGAGAGGGACCTCAGCTTTCTGCATCTTGACTCTTGTCTTCATTTCTTCATCCTCCACCATCCCCTCTCCAGAGTTTCAAGAGTTGCGCTGGATGTGACAAATTGCCATGGAACACCTCAGTATCTTCTAGATATAAAGGCAGGAACTGTTTCTGTCAGGGCATTTAAGGCAGTTTTGGGGTCACTATTATATGCCAGGGTGTCTAGTGAAAGATATGGAATTTATTCTGTGACTGAAGTGTCTGAAAGTTATTATTTTTCTTGCAGAGAGTATTCATTTCTTTTTGACAGAGTTTGAGGTTATGGACTCTATTTCTATCTGACAAAAGAAAACAATATATAATAAAATCTGTGACATTAAACTGGGTAAAATCAAATGCATTCATTTTCTTTTAGACAAGGGCACCCATTTCAATAACTGAAGGAACTGAGAATGTTTAACATTTGGAGAACATGTTAAGCTGAATTTAAGTGAAAGATGATCCCTGATTCTTTCATTCTTGCTTTAAAAATAAACTACATAATTAAATGGCTATAGATACTTTTGTGGGGAGGAAAACAGCAGTCAGATTCTGCAATCATGCCAACAGGGAGGGAGTTTTCCTAACCCTTTGGCAAAATAGAGAATCAATACCAATCAGAAAAAATGCTAACAAAAGGGAAAATCTCATGGGAGCCACAGGTGATAAAAGATTTAAAATGTGAATAAAACATCACAAGTCAGAATTAAAATAGATTATAAATTTCTCTGCCAAGGCAAAGCATCCAACCTCTAGCCAGAGGCACAAAAACAAATCTGGCTGCACTCTGGGGCCAGAGAGAGAGCCCCAGACCATCCACTCCAGTTCCCCCATGGAAAGGAGTCTCTCTTCCCCGGCAGACATTCACTCTAGAAGCAGCATTTGGAGTCAGACATTTCACCTTGCTTGAAAGTAAAAATCTCTGGAAATGTAAATCTTGCCCATGCATAATTTCATAGATAAGTATACTATATTTGGAATTTGAGAACAAAGAGACTAGACTTGCTTTCAAAAAAGGAAAGATGATTATCTGTTGGTTCATTTCATAAATGAATAAGACCTTTGAAAATAAAACCTGGAGAAATGAAAAAAAAAAAGATCCATTAGAGACAGACTGAATTCTGACTCGGTGATGGTGGACACCATCTCTAACAGGAGGGTTTTATGGGCATGGTGGAGAGGAACTCTCAGGGGTTGATAATAATTCCGGGGGGTGGGGGCATTAATTCTTGCTGAGAGGTTCTTATCTTGGGGATTTCCATATTCCAAAGCCAAATCCTTATTAAAAAAAAAAAACAAACCTCAGAAAACAATATTTTGGCATCCAGACCTTTACAAAAGAATGCATTTCACGAATATAAATTGATTTATTACTTTTTCCCAGAGAAAATATTGGAGAGTGGATCTATTGATCCTCACTACTTGGAAGAATGCAATCAGCATCTAATCAGGATATCTATGGTCCCCCCCCACCTGATCTTATGTTCCTTAAAGTCACCAGTGAATCTGGTCTCAGTGAGTCTTTCCATGGTACATTAAATATCTATTTTAACAACCAGACTCTGTACTGGAAACTTGCACACAGATTTTTACAACACTTCCTGTTTAGAATTTATAATATTTTAAAAACGGTTCATAAAACCCAATTTATGTCCTTGTGTCAACATGAGCTAGACTTTATCATGGGGGCTCAGTGACAATATCTAGCTCTTGTTCTTGTCTCACAGCTGATTACCTGATTTTTCTGAACCTTTTGAAATTCGTGAGGCTTGGAGAGTTTTGCCAAGACCACTGGGCTCTACCACCAAGCTCCAGCAAAGGCAGTTTGAGGCAGGCTGGGCTCTAGCAGGCACACCCTGCTGCCTCCAGCAGATCAGATTCACATGCATCTCACCTTATTATCCAGCTAATATCCCTGCCCTGGGATTGCCGATATTTTTAGTCCTGATAAATTTCATCCAATTTTCTTCCTTTTAGCTTTGCCTCACTTGTTTCCCATTTCTAGAACTGTTTATCCTTCACAGTATGTAGTTATCTGGAAGCACTTGTTTTCTCAGTGTTAAATGAAACTCATATCACCATTTGACATATTGTCCTTCCTGTTCTAGCTTCCCCAGCTTTAGCAATATAGTTTTTACTTCAATTTAGAGGCAACCTGCAGAGGAAATGGCTCCGCATTTGTTATTTACCTACTGATGCGTAAGATCTACAAATGATAATGTTGGTGTCTGACAATGCTGTATCTGTACTGCAGATACTGTAGCACTTTCTCTGTTCATTTTGCAAAGGTTGTACAAATCTTCATCACCTGCCTTGATCTTTCTTGAGCAATGGGATGCTTGTAGAAAATTCTAAAATGTAGGGCTTTTTTTTTTTTTTTTTTTTTTTTTACATTTTATGGCTATTCTTCCTTCAGATGAAGTGTACTGCTGGTTTCCAACTGGGAACTTTCTAATTAACAAACCCTGGGCTGGGCATATAGTTCAGCAGTGCCGCACTTGCCTGGCAAGCGTGAGGTCCTGAGTTCAATTCCTGGTACCAAACAAAACAAAACAAGAAACCCTGGAAGAAATTTATACAACGAAGTACATTTGTGAACAATGAAATAAAAAATAATGCTTCGTGTTTATTATAGCATTATTGTAGTGGCAAAATATCAAGAATAATCTAAATATGCCTAATAAGGGACTAGTTGAATTATATGCCATTCAAACTAAATCTTGGAAACAACCTAAATGCCCATCAACTGAGGAATGGATAAAAAAGATGTGGTATTTTTATGCAATGGAGTACTACTCAGCTGTAAAGAAGGATGAACTTGAGACTTTTATAGGTAAATGGACGCAACTAGAGACCATACTCATAAGTGAAATAAATCAGACTCGCATGTGTAAACATCGTATTGTCTCCCTAGTGTAAGAAACTGAAAGAATAAATAAGATCCAAAATGTACAATATTGTGAAATGTGAAGAAACTGCTCAAAAGGAAAGAACAACAGGGATGGGGAAAGGAGAAAAGAAGGAAGGGAAAAGAAAAAAAAAATATATATATATACATATATGTATACATATATGTATACACAACATAGCTAAGATAATACTACTAATTTCTTTTAGTTCATTGAAAAGGATGGTTTGTGCTTATATTGTTTGATCAATTCTGCATGCCTGTATCTTGTAATCTGAGCAACTACTTTGAAGATAACAATACACAATATATTAACCATTGTTAATTTCCTATTGTCTTGTTTTGAAATTCTGTATCATTGTTTTTTTCTCTTTAAAATAATTTTTAAAAATTATATGCCATTCGGGCCGGTGAGATGGCTCAGCGGCTTAAGCGCCTGCCCAGCAAGCGCGAGGGCCCGAGTTCAACTCCCGGAACCCACATACGAAAAAGGGGCCGGTGATATCGCTCAGCGGCACGGGCGTGCAGGCACCCGAGGTCCTGAGGTCGACCCCCCGGTACCCACACACACAAAAAAAATTATATGCCATTCATATGATGGAATATCATGCTATCTTCAAAGTCATACTGTCGAACAATTCTCAATGGCATGGGAGAAATGTCAATGATACTGTATTAATAATCACTTCTCAGCCTTTTAGCTGTACGTGTGTGTATATTTCTGTACGTGTGTGTATATTTGTATGTGTAGCCCTTAAATTGACCCTATCAATAGTGTTATTTGTATCATGTAATTCTTTATACAGTTTCTGTCTGCTTTGATCTCTCAGTTTTTAGAAGAGCATTAGGATCTCCTGATATTGCTATTGGTTTATCAACTTCTCCTGGTAACTATCCATTTTCATTTTATATATTTCAAGTAGATTTATTAGGCATGTGAAAGATAATGTTTAGTAAATAAAAATAAAACATTTTCCTGTTATGAGGCTTGGACTCAGGGGCGCTGTACCACTCAGCTCTATCTCCGGCCCCTTTTTTATTTTGAGATAGGGTCTCCAGTTTCCAAGACTGGCCTCACACTTACAGTCTTCCTGCCTCAGTCTTCCATAGCTGGACGCACAGGTGTGCAACACCACACCCAGCTAGTAGGTATGTTTGTTGATAGGATGCTCCTTTCAGTAATGTCTCTTTCCATGATTACTGATTTTAATATTGAATTATATTTTTAGTAATATTTATATTGTCATACTGTCTTTCTGTTGGTTACTATTTGCCTAGACTTTCTTTTTCTATCCCCCCAGCCTTTCTGTATCATTTTGGGGGTCTTCTATAAATAGCACATGGCTGAATATTTGTTTTAAATCCAGTCTGGGAATCTTTTTTGTTTGAATAATGATTAAATAGGGCTACTTAATCTATCCTTCAGGTACTTTAATTTTTGTTTTGTATTTTCTTGTCTGTATTCAGGATAATTTTCTAAGGTTTTTCTCCCAATTCACTAAGTTTATCTTCAAGGCTATGTAGCCTCCTGTTTAAATCATCTCTTTCTGTTTTTCTTTTCTTTTTTTTGGTATCAGGATTCGAACTCAGGACCTTGCACTTGCTAGGCAGGCGCTGTGCACCTGAGCTATTTCCCCAGCCCCTAAATCATCTCTTGAATTTCTTATTTTGATGACTATTTTTTTTTTTGTGGGTACCAGGGGTCGACCTCAGGACCTCGCGCGCCAGCAGGCGCCCGTGCCACTGAGCGATTTCACCGGCCCTTTTTTCGTATGTGGGTTTCGGGAGTCGAACTCGGGCCCTCGTACTTTCCAGGCAAGCACTTACGCCGCTGAGCCATCTCACCAGCCCCTTGATGACTATTTTTAAATAACATCTTTGTTTTTCAAATTCACCTGTTCTGATTTTATAATGCTGTATTTTTTACATATTTCTTTATCTAATACTAAAATAAGCATTTTAAAGTGTAAAGGAAACATCTTTGGGTAGTTGTGGTATGAAATCTATTTTCACATCCTATGGGATTTAACCATTTTCTTTTATGGGTTTGACATTTTATAACTTAAATATCCATGAACAAAAGATGATCTATTGATTGACCTTGGCTGTACATAAATCAAAATTTCTCAACCCTACAGCTACTGGCATTTTGAGCTGGATCATTTTTTGTTGGGGTGGGACAGGGGTATTCTCCTGTGCATTACAGAATGATTAGAAGCATCTTTGGCCTCTACCTGTTAGATGCCAGTAGAAAACATTCCTTCCCCAATTGTGATAATTAAAAATATATCCAGAGATTGTCAAATGTCCTCTCCCAAGGAGGAGGCAAAATCACCCTAGTTAAGAATTGCTACTGTGGGGAAATGGCAATGTTCCCTTCTAAAACTAGTGACTAAGTATGAATTTCACTTAGTCAATAAGCACATTTGTTTGATCTTCAATGTGTAGATGGCATCATGCCTTTACAGAAGCAGTTTTACTTAGGGATAAAGAAAGACTTAGTCCACTGCGCTGTCATAAAGCCATCAGTGGTTCAAGAAGATATTATAATGGCGGGCTTCAATCTGTGAGATAGAGACCGGAGCTTTTGGAAGAATGTGTGCAGAAGGATCAAGCCCCGCTGATACATAGATGTCACTCAATAACTTGTAGCTTTTACTATTATTATTCTTATCCAAATTGAGTTTATGCATATATACCAGAGCCCACCAACCAACTTGACTAGTCGGCCGCTAACTATATAGTATATGCCAGTTATGTCTTCTGAAATGTTTTCAACAGAACAATCTCAGCGTCCATGAGCAAGCGAACAAACAAGCCAACACCATAGTTAGAGAAAATCCTGTGAAGCAAACCTGTGTTTGACCAAGAGTTCAAGTTCGTGTTCCAAGGTCTCTGTGTGTCTGAGGAGCAGTGGCCTCTGCAGGTCTGTGTGGCCCGCATATGCTGTTTTATCTTGGTGGGGGGCGGCAGATTCTACTACTGGAGGAATGAATAATTGTTAGGAGTTTTCTTCAGCCTGGTTCATTATCTGGTTTAACTATCAGGGCTCCATCTGAGCTGGCCAACAGGAAGCCTGCTTTTGATTTAACAGTGCTCTGAACAAGCTCCTTCTATGGCTTTCCAAGAATTAATTACAGAGCTTAGTAAAGGCGCCTGCCACAAAGTCCCATGGATGGCTTTATGAGCAATTATAGCAGCCACCCTGATGCCAGCAGCAGAAGAATTTTCCTGGAGGCTGCTTAGAAAGACAGGACTAGGACTGACTTGGGGAGGCATAGGCTCATACTTGCGAGGAAGTATACTTGCAAGGAAATTTGAAGTCAGGGACCAAGAACAGATTGATTCACCACCACACATCTGTGTGATGGGGCACTCATACCTGCCTTATGTGATGAGAGAGGGAGAGCGACAGTGAGAGCGAGGGAATGATCATTGTTATACATAGCAACTGGAGCCACAGGAAGGATGGAAATAACAGTGCTCATCTGGGAAAAGGGCAAAGCTGATGCCCACTGGGATCTAACTGCATGGCTTGCAATGTGCAGTCCCTCAGACTGCAATGCTTGCTACCCTGGAGAGGAAGCAAATACATACCGTGGCAGTTAGCCCACAGTAGGAACAAGCAAATTCCCAAGAGCATGTGTTGGCTAGAAGGGCTGACTGAATGTTGCTGGACTCCTTGCCAAAAACTTCCAGTTGGTTGTGATGGCAGAGGGCAGAGGAGAAGGGGTTCTTCTGCTGAGCAAGAGTCTTCCTGGAAACAGGCAGCAGCTGCCTCATCTGGGGAAGGCTCACTTCTCATGTGGATGTGGCTGGAGTTCAAGGACTTTCCATTCCCAAGGATGCAGGCGTGAAAGGCTGGGCGGGCCCTGGTGACCCTATAACCAAACATGTATACCATCTTGAGATTAAAATAGTGGGATGATGGTAAGGATGGCAGATCCCCAAAGGGTAGACATTCTAACATAAGGATCTGCTACCGCAATCGAAGTTAGAGGGGATTATTTAGGGGCCCCTCTCACTGAGAAGCACCGTGTCCCTTTACCTTCAGGTCCAGGGCTGTTGAACACTGAGCCAGCCTTGTGGACAGAAATCCTAGTCGCCCAGAGGCAGTGCACAAGGACGTGTTCTCTGGACTCTGCAGCACTTTCTGGTTCTGCCTGTGTGTATATGTTCATGCATACAAAAAATTTCAAAATTGCTGTTTGCCCAAATATTTGTGAGCTTTCTGTACAGAAACTTGTGGCTCCTGGTCACAAACTGTTACCATAGTAGAGGAAAAAAAATTTTAAATGGAATTTACATCCTTGATTTAAAAAACAAATTCTGGGACTTCTTAAAAAATAATTATCAAACAATGCCTTTGCTCATAGTCATTTTTTCCCTTTTTCACATTTTTGGGAAAATGAGATTCTTTGGATTAGTGGGTTGTGTCCACCAGCTTATGCCAGCTAGCAAAGCCCAGGAGTGGTCTCATCCAGTCTCATGACTTCCAGAGAGGCAGAACTTCCAAATTCATGTCTCTGATACAGACCTTTTTGCAAACCTCTAGGCCTGTATCCCCAACTGCTTGCTCAGCCCTCCACCTGGATGGCTGCCTACACATCTCAGATGACACCGGGCCACACCTGAACTCCTCTGTTCATGCATCCCATCAGTGGCACCTGCTTTTCCCCACCTCAGGAAATGGCAACTCTGGGCTTGCAGCTGCTCAGGCTAAAAGCCTTAGTGTTGCCCTGAACTTTTCTCTTTTGCTCATTATCCACCCCCCACCCCTGCAACTAATCTGCTAGCAAAATCTGTGTTATCCAGAATCCAGCCATTTCTCCCTCCTCCTCTGCTGCTACTGGGGTCTGGGCTACAGTACTTCAGTATCTCTTAATTGGCCTCTATGCCCCTGAAATATGTTTTCTACACAGAGGCCACAGTGTTCCTTTAAAACCCAAGTCCCATCATGTCCTTCCTCTGCCTACAACTGTCTAGAGGCTTTCTGTTTCACTTAGAGCAAAGCCAGAGTCCTTACAGGAGACTAAATGCTGTACATGAAAGCCCTATATATGCCTGTACTCGCCCACCCCTGCTCCCTCTGACTTCTGTTTTCCCTCTTGTTCCCTCTGCTTCCGGGACACTGGCCTTCTTACTGCTCCTTGCTTAGGGCCTTGAACAGACTGTCTACTTGGCTAGAATATTCTTTGCATAGATATCCCCAGGTGAAATGTCTCACTTGTATGTGCAAATATTCTCAGTGAGGCCTGCTCTACCATCCTGTGTGAAAGACTATCTGCCCTTCTTCCCCTCCGAACTCTAAATCTCCCTTACCTTTTGCTATTTTGTTTTTCTCTCACCCACATGATCTTCAAAAATGATATATAATTTACTTATTATGGTTATTATTTATTGGCTCTTTCTCAGTTAGAATGCAATCTTCATGAGGGTAGGTACTATTGTCTGCTTTGTTTAGCGATGCATCCCATCTGCTCAGAAACTTTCTTGCACATAGCTGTTGTGCAGTGAGTATTTGATGTATGAATAAAATGACTTCCTTCATTATAATTAAGTGTTTCAGGTGTTATAGAAACAAGAAGGGTTTGAATATGGAAAGGATACTATGAAAGAATTCTTTGAATCAGTTTCACATTTTTTCTCTTATCCATGATATGTGACAGAAAAGTCAAATCCATTCAATTATTAGCTTCATTATGCTTGCTCAGTGTTGGCAGGGACCAGTCAGACCAGCTCAGCACCACATGTGGACCGCTGACACACAGCACTGCACACGACAGACACTCTAAACTGTTGGTTGAATGCTCAGTGGACACGTTTAAGGGTTGACCTTACCATCTGATAGACTGCTTTTCAAGTCACTGAAAGAGTTTGAATTATTTATGTATTTTTATTACTACCAAGAGGTAAATTGTCTAATGCAAGTGGATGGTTTTTTTGTTTGTTTGTTTTTTGAGGGTCTTTTTTTTCTGGTGCTACTGGAGATTAAACCCAGTACCTTCACACTGAGGTACATCCCCATTTTTATTTTTTATTTTGAGGTGAGGTCTTGCTGAGTCACTAAAGTTGCCCAGGTTGGGTTTGAACTTGGATCCTCCTGTGTTAGTCTCCCAGAGTAGTGGGATGACAGGTGCACACTGCTATATTCAACTGGCGAGTTGTTGTTAATAAAGGTTGGGGTGGGAATTTCCACCATGGGAAAACTGCATCTGGGAATTAGAAATCCCAGGGTCTTTACTGTGCTGAACTATGTGACCTCGCAAAAGCTTCTTCCTTTGTCTGAGCAATCTGTTTTCTTTTCTAAAAAGTGTGAAAGTGGCTGGAAAACCCACAGGGCTATTTCCTGCTCTAAACTTTCTTTCTAGGAAAAAGAAGCAACAGCAACCTTTGTTCCCTTCCTTCCTCCATCTCCCCCACTCCCTTCCCGCACCGCATAAAGAGGCCCATCAGTGTAGGGCCAGACCCAGGAGCAGGCAGACCCGGTCTGAATCCAGAAGCTGCTTCTTACCCGCTGTGTGACTGAGGATAAACTGTCTAACTTCACTGAGCCTCCTTTCCTCATGTGAAATGGAAGTAAATAATTCCAACTCTACACTCCTGTATGGATTGCATGAGATCATGTTAATTGCATCGTACAAAAAGTGGCACAAAGTAAGAATTCTGTGGCTGTTATGAGAAGATGAGTGGAAGGGAAGAGGCCACATGTGGCCTTTGAGAATTGGAGTAACGCGGAGGTTGTCCATCTGTGGGAATTGAGTCCAGAGGTCTGCAAACTGACCTGTGGGACAGAGCTTCTCAAATTCATTTACTGTATGATGTGCATAGAAAATAAGAAGAGGATTCCATAATTACCTTTTTATAAGAGCAAAAACGTTGAAGACCATCATCTCCAAACAATTGTCTTTGCCTTTTTCCTTCTTTACCCATAGTAATTACAGAGGAAAATGGGCCTCTTCACAGTAGATAGATATATTTCACCAAATGTTCTCTTCCCTGCTCTAGAGAACAAAACGCTCACCTCTAGCTAAGCATGGTGGTACATGCCTGTAGTCCCAGCACTCGGAAGGCTGAGGCAGGAGGATTACAAGTCTGAGCCTAGCTAGTGACTTAGAAAAACTCATGTCAAAATAAAAAATAAAAAGTGGCTGGGGATATAGCTCAGTGCCCCTGGGTTTGATTCTCAGTACCACCACCAGCTCCACCACCAAAATAATAATAATAACAATAATAATAATGATAAAATAAAATCCAGGCACAGTGGCTGCTCAAGAGGCCAAAGCAAGAGGATTGAAAATTAAAGGCCTGCCTGAGAAATTTAGCCAGTTAGTGAGAACCTGTCTCAGAATTAAAAAATCGAAAAAGGGCTGGAGATGTAGCTCAGTGTCAAGGTCCTGGATTGAACCCCCAGTGCCAAAACAACAACAACAAAAAAAACCCACTTCTGTTAGAAAATAAATGCCTGTCCCTTGAGACTTTGATCTGGCCTCAGTATAATAGAAAGCTATGATTTTCTAAATTAAAGTAACTTTTAAAAAATTCAGTGTTGATGGCCTTATGACTGTATCATTCATGGCATATGACAAAGTCCCCTTTCTTTATATAGGCCATCATTAGCCTCCTCTGTGATATACAAGTCTTGCATGTTTTAATTAGATGTAATTTTTGGAAATGAAGGAGAAATGATTAAATTATCTGGGCTCTAGACAAAACAAAGGATCCTTATTTCAGCCATCCATCGAGACTTGACATCTAGAATATTATGTGTTATAACTCAAATGAAAATATTTCACTTAAAAGTACAGAGTCCCTGCCCATGATATCATTAAAGGAAATCATTAAGCATTTATGCAGCACTTTGTGCCAGAAAAGTGTTTCATGGTTTTTTTTATTACTCACCAAAACCCTCTGAGGCAAGTCCTTCCCTACATTTTAAAACCGAAGCAGAGAAAAGAGATTAAATTACTTAGGTTTTAGAATAAATGACTGTATCAGAATGAGACCTTTGATGCCAAAGTCAGCTGTTTTAATCTACTGAACCATTAGGTTAAAATTTTATTCACTGCATAAAGTGTTATCTGATGTGAGACTGGCTTTTTTTTCTTTAATATCGAGACCATTGATGGTACAGCCATTGCACGTGAACTACTGTTATGGCTTGAATGTGGTTTCTTACCTCTGAAAGGAAACTCATGTTGAGATTTAATCCCCATTATGAGCTATTAAAAGGCAGGACCAGGTAGGAGCTTTAAGGGGTGATTAGGGCTCTGCCCTATAAGTAGATTAATCCATTCATGTGATTAGTAGATTGTCAGGCTATCTTGAGAGAGGTTCAGCTATAAAGGCAGCTTCTCTAGGTCTCCCACACTCTCTGGCACATGGTGCCCAGTACCATCTCGAGACTCAGCCAGCAAGAAGGTCATCACCAGATGTGGCCCCTGGACCCTGAACCACAACCGTGAGCCAAAATAGACCTCTTTTCTTTATAACTTACCTAGTTTGTGGTACTGTGTTACTAGCAACAGATAATGGACTGACAAATACACTATTTACCAAAAAAAAAAAAAAAATCACTGTTTAATCATGAGCAACTCTGAAAAGCACTAAGTTCCTGAAGAAAATAAAGAAAAACAATCAATGTATGTAATGTGATTGAAAAATACGGTGAATGATTAAATTAAAAATATAATCAAAGGCACATTGCCATTAATCTCCCTCAGAATACTCCCCCTTGCTTCAAGAACACTTATCCCGTCATTCTTGCCACTTTCTGAAGCAGCTGTGGAAATTCTCTTTCATATTTTTAGTTGAGTTGTTGTGGCTGCTTCAATGTCCTCAGTCGATTTAAAACACATACCTTTTGTGATCATTTTGACTTTTGGGAAAAGCCAGCACGGTGCCAGATCTGGTGAATAAGGTAGATGAGAGCACATCATATTGTTTTTACTAGGCCGCCTTTCTGTCAGATGGCGTTTGCCAGCAACATTCACGTGTTTTTAATCACACCTCATAAAGACACTCATGAAAGAAGCCTTCCAGAAGTGCTTCAGAAGTGGCCACAATGATGGGATACATGTGTTCAAAATGAGGAGGAATATTTTAGAGGAATTAATCACACTGTGTCTTTTACTGTAATAAATTTTTAAAAATTTAAGCATTCACCGTATATTTAGATCATACCTTGTATCTTTTTTTGTTTTAAGCAGTACAGGGAATTGAATTCCCAATGTACTAAGATATATCCCCACCCCTTCTTATTTATTTTTTTATTGTGAGATGAGGTCTCTCTAAGTTGCCCAAACTGTTCTTAAACTTGCTACCCTCTTGCCTGAGCCTCCTGAGAAGCTGGGATTACAGTCACATGTCTTAAGGCTGGCAAGCCAATGTATTTTAAAAGATAGACTTTCCTGTGCTAGAGTATTAAGCAAAACTGAAATCTGTGTGGCTTATCCCTCATACTAAGCCTTGCACCTCAGGTGGAAGGGCCCATCTCCGTCGGATAGCTCAGACGTTCAGGTTACTTCCACCTCAGTGTGATTTCTAGGATCACTGGAGCAGAAGGAGAGCAAGTGTGGGATCCATCTCTCTTCCTAAGCACTCTGGACCAAGCGCTACACAGTGCATCAACCCTTCCACTCGCAGTCTTGTGGCCAGAGGTGGTCCGCAGCCCCAGCCTAACCCACAGGGGCTGGAGATGATGGCAGGCATTTAGAGAGCACCTTGCCTCTTCCACAGACTGATTTCAGATTTCTCTTTTGGACTTTGAATTTAAGACATTAATGATAGTTTTCACATTTTGTGTGGAATAGGTGATATGTTATCCCTTCTAATATTTCTTTTATGGTCTTGCATTTTCTTAGCACTTTATTATTTTCAAAGCCCCTTCACATGGTTCATCTCTTCTAAATCTAGTAAAAAAGAACATCTGATTGTCAAGGAGACTGTCATCCTTCGTTTTCACCTCCTCAGGGTCAGCAGCTCTGGCACTCATAAGGCAAGGTCTACCACTGAAAGAGGGCACATCCTGTTAGTTCAACAGGATTGGCCTATTGCAAAGGATTAAAGTCAGAAGTGGTATTTAGCTCGTCACTGGAACTAAATCTTGGTAGACTATCACCTCCTCTTTTGTTTGCTACTAACAATGTCAGCGGTGGGCTCAGCTTCATCTGTGTTTGTGAAGGGCAAGAAAACTGGAGGACGGGAGGTTGGGTAGGATTGGGTTGGCATGACTGAGTCTGGGAGCCAGTAAAGCCACACCATCCTGAAGATTGCAGAAAGCTTGCTGTTGGAAACTGTTCACAGCCTTGCGGCACTTTTTTTTTTTTCCCAGTAACCATTAGATGGTTCTAAAATCAAAAGGAAGTGAACATGGAAGTGAACTGTGAAATAGAACAGAAAGAAAGGAGTAGTGGAAAGTTCTGGATTATGGACTGATTCCTTCTGATGGATTTCAACTTTTCCCTCTCATATATGTTCTTAAGAAAATGTTGCCATCTGGGCAGATGAATCCCAAGGACTGGTTTCTGAAGGAGGCCCACAGTGAATTTGCTTTTGAGTTGACCAGTCAGTTCTCTGACTTTAGCCTTAAGTCCTCAGCTACTGCTGACAACTTTGACCTAATTCTGGAAGGAGAGTCGATTTGGCTGGGTTGCTGAGCTCTTTCTCAGAACCTCTTCTCGGGATAGTTGCCAAATACTGTTTTTGTAACTGTGTTGTAAAGTCTGAGGAAAGTCATTTTGTGTCGTTGCCAAGGCCTGATGCCCCAATTGTAGCTTTACACGTTACAATCTTTGTATTCCATTGGAGTTGAGATCAGGCATCACCCACCTTATCCGACAGCTCTCAATGACTAGAAAGGTTCTCTGAACCCTAGCAGTTGCCTGACAACAAGTAAGAATCAATCTTATCTTGTCCCGATTCCTTAGTTTTGGACCGTCCTTCTCAGGGTCTTTGAAACCAGCGTACCCTTTCATAAATCACAAAAGATCTCATGCCTCTCGTATTGGAAGGGTTGGGGTAGCCTCCTTAATCTCTATTCTCTCCTTCAACTTGCCTAATGTGTGTAGATTTGATTCCTGCAATCACACATGCCCTAACCAAGCCTCTGGAAATTGGAATGCACCTAGAATCGTCACTAACACACAATGAAGTTTCACCTTTCCAAAATGTAAATATGACATTGTTATAACTTTAACATTTCTTTGGAAATCATAAAGATTTCACCTAAATGCAGCTCTTAATTTTGCTTACAAAGAAAAAAAAAAAAAGAACAATGATCTCTAATCAGAAAGGAGATATATATTTAGCGAGGAGGGTGGAAGGCAAGGAGTAGGGTGAGAAAAAAAAAAGGAGGAAAGAACAAAATTGTCTACATTAGCCTTTGCCACTGGCTTGTGAGCTATTCTTAATCCTGACAGCACAATTAATAAGGGAAAAATAGTCCCCAGAAGAAATGTGGCTGGAGGCACTAACCTGCCCTCCATCCCCCTCCTGCCAAGAGGGACAAAGTCGAGAGAAAATTTCCCCAGGGAGAGTTACTGAGAAAACAACTCTTTGGCCCTTGGCAAAACTTTCTTTATCAAGCTCTGGGGCAAGTTAGTTTATAGCAAAAAGTATACACAGAGACTGTGAGGCAAAGGAAGTCTCCTCAAAGTGTTTACAGTGCGGATGGGGAAGAAAGGACCATACCCCAGAAACGAAGCAAGGGCCTTACAGAGCAATGGGAACTCAGAGCAAGCCGGTGACAGTCACAGTTAAGAGGCCTTTGAAGGTGGAGTTTTCACTCTGAGTAACGGGGAAAGAATTCAGGAGAAAGCAGGTTTTAGGCAAACCTTGGAGGAAATATAGAGTGAAGCAGGAAAGACAATGACAATCACTTGTTGGAGTGGCAGGAATGGAGTGGCCTGACTGGAGGATACTCTTTGCGTTGAGTTGTGAAAGTCATAGTTTGGAGTTGCATTTTTTAGTTTTTGCTACCCCCATCTAAATGCCAATTTCACCAGAATCCACCCTCCATAAAAGTTTTAATGCTTGTGTAGTCCAAAAAAAAAAATCCTATTTTATTTCACACATGAAAGTTAGGCAGGCTCACCTGCATAATAACAAATAAACAGATATTGCATAATTTGTTTTGGTGAACTCAGAGGTGTGTGGAAATACGCTGATAGGAGAGTTACCCTTCTTAGTTTTTAAAAGGAAACTTCAAATCAATATTTTGATAAAATTTTCTTTTTTGCTTATAATTTATAAGCAGTACTGAGTTCCTAATATTTCTTGATACCTGTAGCAATGGGCAGGCACCTCTCAATACTAAAGTGCACCTATTTTACATTTACAAAGCTTTTTCACATCCCTTATCCCATTTGGGAAGTCAATATTGTTTCTCAATTGTGTTCTTGCTGCTAAGAGTTTTCCATAAAGTCGCAGAACTACATAGTAAGAGACGGAATTCAAGACCAGGTCTCCTGACTCCCAGTCTGCAGCCCTTCCAAACCTGAGCTCTGGCACCTGTCTCGACAGCAGAAGTGTCTATTGTGTGGGCCAAGATAAAAGCCAGCGATCCTCCAAATGGAGGAGAATGCCGCAAGCCAGCACATCTCCCTCACAGTGGTGGGAGCAGAAGTTGATAAGCATCGTTTGGAAAAAGCAATTTGGCAAAATGTACTAAGAACTTTAATACTCACCCTACACTTTGACCCAGGAATTCCACTTCTAGGAATCTATCCTAAGGAATTAATGAGATATGTGGCCAAAGGTTTACACAGAAACATGTTTACTGGACTGCTACTTCTAATATCCAACAATGGGAGATTAGTTACGAACAGCGGTACAATAGGATGGAATATTATTGAAGTCATTTAAAAAATCTGTTTTGAGGATTGTTTACGAATGATAAGTAAATACGGGCAAAACATTTGTAATATAACATAGAATGAAAAACAATCTGTGTCCAGAGGATATAATTGACAAAGAAAAAAAGAAGCGTATCGAAGATTAATAATACTTAACTGTAAGCGAAGACATTACAAACGAATCTTTTAAAATTTTTACATCCATTTCCCACAGTTCCTGTAAAGAGGAAGTGGTAATTTTATAATCAGAATAAAGTTTATATTTAAAATTTTTAAAATGGTAAAATCAGTCAATAAGAGTAAACACTAAAAATAAGGAAGGGTTAGGAATTTAAAATGGTCATTTTTACCTAGACTGGTCTATAATCCATACAGCTTATGTTCAGGAAACACTAACAATGAATAGATACAGTGTGACTTTGTTACATTTCCAAGAGGAAGATTAGGGATTTATGATTTGAAGATGAAAACCACAACTGCAATAGAGCACGTAACAAACACTTACAGCTGGAAAAGTCTGGCTCTAAATAGTTGAGTCACTTCAAGACCTCAGCCAGTTTTACTGAATGGCAGGAGCAGGCTCTAGCTAGTCTCATTGCAAGCAGCTCTGGAAAGTTCCCCATACTTTGTAGTGGTTTCTTCGTCCTCTGTTTTGGGCCCTTGTTTGTTCTGTGCTATAAAGAGGAACAAAGTCATCAGAGAGCTACACACAGAGCAAGCAAAGTCCAAAGACGTGTTGGAACTTTGTAGGTGGAAGAGAAAGATGTGCAGTACTGGTAGCAAAAGCAGGCACAGAATTCAGGGTTAACACTTTGCTTTTGGAGGAGACTTCAGTCCCTGGAGGCCTTCCAGTCTGGATTTGGAGAATTCATCAACAGGAAAACACATGGCTGGCGTGCTCTGTATTTATTTTGCCTTTCTCAAGGTTGCAACATAAATTTCCCAACTTGGAAAGCTTTAAGGTCAGGGAGACACTTTGGGAGTTCAGGGCTTCTCCTCCAGCCAGAGGGAACCATGGCTACCCACATCTTGGGACAAGATGGGTTCCAGCCCGCAGGGTGCTGCCGCCCAAGCCCAGGACAGTGCCGGCTCTGTTTGACTCCCGGCTGGCCGGCTGGAAAACTTGACTTCTCCAAATGAGAGCTGCGGGGCTGCTTTGGAAAAAAATCCACATATGCTAGGGGAGCAGAAGCCTTGAGAAATTCTCACTGGATGACTTTACAGCAGACTTGCCATGCAGAATACCCAAAGGTATTTCAGTGGTGTCTGGACTGTAATACTTGATCAACTCTAAAAGCAACCTCTGCACCACCACTGGAATATTTGTGTCCTCACTCCCAACATTTCCAATTAGCAGAGACGCTGACACTGGAAGCTACCATATAATCCAGAACAACTGTCAATGTAACATTATAAAAATTGAATATGTGTCAGAAGTAGATTTAGATTCTTCGGGTTAATATTATTTTTGCAATTAGGTAATGAACTGATATTAATTTTCTTGTGCTATGAGATTAGGTTAATTTACTCCAGAATAATCTTACATTTTAAAAATTAAAAATGGTACCTGTACCTTCTCATTATCAATCGAAGTGGCAGCACCATAGAAACATGGCCATTTGGTACACAATTGTGCTCTTATAGGCAGTTGAATAAGCACTAAATATGACAAATGATCGTGCTCTGACAGATCTTCATGTTTAAGTGCCTACAAATAACTGCCCATTTGTGAATGGTTAAACTTAATCAATTATTTTTCCTATAAGCGAGATAAACTCTTTCATAAATAGAAATCTACAAATAATACTTACAAGTGTTTAAATCTTATATATAATATTGCCACAGTATGTAGAAATCAAGCTTATGAAAATAAAGCTAAATAGTTTACCCCTTTTTTGACCTTCACAAAATATAAGTGCTCTCTCTATGGCTCGATAAATTGTTCAAAACCCTTTAATGATGCAAATGTGCTGACAATGTTCCCACATTTGCTGGAACTATGGTCCTGTTAATATTTTGAAAATTACTTTAATTAACCTTATTTCATCTTGTAGTAGTGGTAGAACACTTTAATATTTTAACTATGCATTAATTTGTTTCATTATTAACCTTGAATTTTGCCCTTGGAAATTATAGTAATTTATAATGTGAGTTGAACCAGGTGCCAGTACATTAGAATGATACACATGCTGGGTCCTGTCAGTAGCTTTAGTGGTTAGGATTCTTTGGTCTACAGATGATGGAAATATATCTTATAGAGGGGGCAAAGGTCAGCAGAAAACTCCAGGGATGTAAAATCGTTGGACAATGATGCTGATGCAGGAAGAGGGATTCTGAATGGCGGAGGCTGGGTCAAGGTTTCACCCCACCCACCCCAACCTATCCTCCTGGGATCAGAGGAATCTATTACAGAAAAAGAGAAGAAGGAGGGGAAATAGTGGCCAGCTCCAAACAGTGTCCGCTATAATAGTTAATCAAATTTACTTTAATATCAAGAACATATACTACAACCCTGTTCTCCCAACTGCTCTTTTATCTCTCTCTTTTTGGACACAATGAAACAGCTAAATGCTGCCAGCATATGCAACTGAACCCTGGGTTTTATATCTATATGTACAACTTGCCACAATTCTCAAAAATAAAGGCATCAGCTTTTACTGGTTTTCAGAAATCACCCAGTATCTAATTCACAAATCTGTGTCATGGGCACTGTGAATACCAGAGGTGGAGAGTTGCTGAAGTCCCTGCTTCCAGAGAGTTTAAACCAGGCAAAGTCATAGAGGCAATGACAGGAGTCATTTGTGAGACCTCAGAATTTTCATCCTTTTTCTGGAAGTGCCATCACAGGCCAGAAGAGGGCGGCTTCCGTGTAGTGGACCCAGCTGGAATCACAAACGGGGCAAATGGCACACTCATTTCCAGATTTGTCCAGAAGTCTGTGTCACTAAAATTCTTATCCCTGCTTTTCTTATATTAACATTATCTTCATCTTAAACACATTCAGTGACAGAAAATGATATCATATAGCCGTAGGAGGTATATTTAAAAATAGCTTAAGTATACTATTTTGTATATATCAAAGTGATATCATTTGAGGAATTGGTGCTTTCCAGGAGCCCAAATTCCTTCTATTTATACTTCTGATACCCACCATATATATTTCCGCATAGTGGAAGATGTTTATTATATTCCTACACAGACTGCTGAGTGGGCAAGAGTAGGACAGGGAGGTTATGACAAGCCAGGGTAGAGCCCTGAGAAGCCACCTGTCCATCCAGTATGTACCCTCACATCGCTGCTATGGTTGAGAGTGTGTGTCTGCTCATAGCTTCCCAGTAGAATGGAGGAAAGGTGTTATATGAAAAGGAAAACTCCTGGGTAGGTAAGAGTTTGGGCTAAGTCCCTCCTGGTTCAGGCAACTTTGCCCCTATATATAAAGATGGAAGAGGGGCAAGGGTTCAGTGGATGAGGGGGGCACCCCACAGGATCACACGATTCTCCCAGATCAGGGAAAGTCCTTAGAGATCCCTGGGTCAACACTCTTTTCTTCCCGATGCCCAGGAAGACTGTGACAAGTTCACTGTCACAGAACTAGGCAAGGCCCCAGGGCCCCTGGATGGGCAAAGAGAAACCTTCATGAAACCGTTATCTTTCCTTGTGCTTTATTTTTTGAAGGCTAGCTGTGTAACAGACAACCGCAAGTCACAATGGCTTAACACAATGGAATTTGCATCTTGCTCACGGAAGTGCCGGTGTTTGGTGGGCACTTTCCACGCAAGATTCAGGGACCCAGGCATCTTTAGTGGCTCCACTGTCCCTGAGGGCCTCAGAGTTTGCTGCTGGATCTGTGCATCTGTCTGAGGCAAGTGAAGAGCGAGTATGAAGGGTGGTGCAGGAGATGAGCAGGACCGGAAATGGGAGGTTCACTGCTGCTCACATTCCCCTGGCCAAGTCTCACCGCGAGGGAGCCTGGGAAATTTAGTCAGACTGTGGGCACAGGAAACGGAGGGGGCAGGTTTAGACAAGTGCACAGCTGGGTCTGTCACACCTGTCTAAACTGAACTCCAAAGCCATTCAGTCGACAGCGGTTCATTTCAATCTGGGTTCTTTGTTTGGGAGACTGGTATTGACTAGCAGAGGGCATATGTTCATTGAGATAGCACAGACTTGGGTGTGAATACTGTTGTGTGACCTTGGGCAAAGAATTAACCTCTTTGAGCCTCAGTTTTTTTTGAGGGGGTGGGAAATGAGATTATTTGTTGGAGTCACTGCGATGGTTAAATGAGATAATGGATATAAAATTTTTATGCTTCAAAAATTAATACTTGGGCCGGTGAGATGGCTCAGCGGCGTAAGCGCGTGCCTTGCAAGCGCGAGGGCCCGAGTTCGACTCCCGGATCCCACATACCAAAAAGGGGCCGGTGATATCGCTCAGCGGCACGGGTGCCTGTTGGCGCGCGAGGTCCTGAGGTCGTCCCCCCGGTACCCACAAAAAAAAAAAACAAAACAAAAAAAAAAAAAATTAATACTTGTTTGTAGAAACCACTGGGAGCAGATGAGAGGGGCGGGGAGGAAACAGGCTTTCCGTGTCCCATTTTAAACACCTTGGGTGCTAGTACTGCCCAGGGAACATGCTCCATAGGACACCAAAAGTAGTGGCACGTTCCTTGGTCTCTTGCTAAATTTCAAGGCATTCATTCCAATACACATAGGACTTTGAAAGGAAAACAAAGCGAATGGAAAAACATGTCTTCAAACCCACAATCACCCATTTGCTTTGATTAATGAAATTCCGTCACTACAGCATGCAGTTCCAGCCAGAGTTTTAGTCCTCCTTCCTCAGCCTGCACCGGTCACATTTGGAAAGCAGCGAATTTAGTATTTTCTTTTGAGAAATGTATTCTTTCTGAGAGCAGTGAAAAAAGTGATTTAGAAAGAAGTGTCCGTTTTCACTTGCAGATTCTGGTGCTGGAGAGGGAAGGAGAACTGCTTTCCTCCATGGGTAAGACCGTGGGCATGATGGGCTTCAACAAATATTTGCCGATTGGATTAATACATAAACACTTTTACACAGGCAATAACAATGAAAATAATCGTTTTGCCTGAAACATTAATATTTTGGGGGCAGTGCTGCATTTTAGGATTCCCTGAATGTTTTCTTCAATTGTGAATGTTTGCTAACAATGAAGCGCGGGCACACGCGCGCAGACACACATGCACACACACACAGACACACACACGCACGTACGCACACGCACACAGACACACACACGCACGCACACACCCATGCCCACATTCTAAGGGAAGGTAAATGAAGTCTAATTGTGTCTCTTTGTAGCACATTGTCCTTTAAAATAACCTTCCATGCCTGACTAGTTAAGCTTAGTGGTGATAAGATATTGGAAGCAATAAATAAAATGACGTCGGGGGCTCAGAATGTTAACCGTTCCCCCATCCCCCAAGAAATAAATTATTGCCCAAAATGGCGCCTAAAATCACAAAACGTGGTCCTGCAGTGCCCCCTGGTGCCTCTTCTGTGGAACTGTCAAAGACGGTATTTGTGTCAGCCCCAGGTCGTTAGCATAATCTTGATTTATTTATGAGCCCGGGACGTGGGGGGCCAGATTATGTGGAAAAGGAGTGGGAGACCCGGAAACTGAAACTCCTTTCTTTCAGGCTCTTTTTCTAGTGGCTTACTACTACGATGTCAAAATAATTGGTATATTTACCAATATGAGATTTAAAAACTGAAATCATGTATTATCTTGAAAAGAAGCCTTTCATCTTCAAAAAATTATTGGCTTCTAACCTTTTTTTGTTTTTAAGAAGACAGATTATTAAGCAGTTTCTTCTGCAACTTAGACATTCTCTGTAAATCAGTTGGACAGAGGACAGTTTTAAATTTGAGATTATCATACGTAACAATTGAGCCATTCTTTATTTTTTCATCAAGCCCACTTATTTAAGTAAAAGACATATAGAGCCAGTCTATGAAATGAGAATGAAGGTCATTGGTAAAAGTGTAGTATTCCAAAGACTGTATTTTTTCCTTAAAAAAAAAAAAGTCATTGATATTTATTCCAGTAAGGATATTCCTATTGCTTGGAAAGGGGAACTGGTTAAATTACACACATTTAGCAACTGTAAGTGGTGAAAGATAATCATTGTGAATTTTAGAGTGCTAGCGTTTATTGATAAAACTGGCTTACATCTAAACGCTGCAGCCAAAATTATAAAATGCTATGAAAACAGGAGGGCTGGGCCGGTGAGATGGCTGAGCGGCTTAAGCGCCTGCCCGGCAATCGCGAGGGCCCGAGTTCGACTCCCAGAACCCACATACGAAAAAGGGGCCGGTGATACCGCTCAGCGGCATGGGCGCCTGCTGGTGCGCGAGGTCCTGAGGTCGACCCCCCGGTACCCACAAAAAAAAAAAAAAAGAAAGAAAACAGGAGGGCTTTTCCTTCTTCCACCTCCTTCTATGATGCCAAAAGTCAATTTAGCTCAGGTTGCATTTAAAAGTGCCAGGCATTGTGCGCAGCCAGGCACAGGTAGAGCCCCTGACTCTCAGGCGCTCCCGGGTTTTCTCCACCCGCGGGGCTGCCTAGCTGGAGAGGGGACTCACAGGAGCCACAGAGGGTGGACGAGGCAGGAGAGGCTTCCCTGGAGGACGTGAACTTGGGAGGAAAGGGGGCAGGGCATTGTAGGAGTGGGAACTCACATAGGCCAGGAGCCTGCGCAGCACATCTAGCCAGTGTGGAGGTGTGGATCGATAAACCCAGAGAGGGTCCCAGTGAGAGGGTCCCCAGCGGGCTGCACGAAGCCCCAAGGAGCTTCATATCAAGGGCCCCAGAGCTTCCTCGATCGGTTTAGGCAGGAGAAGTTCAGCAACCCAGCAGCCCAAGGGAGGCTCCAGGAAACCAGTTGAGGCTGACATCACACTGTCCATGGAATGAGAATTCTCTCATTTTGCTTTTGGAGACCAGTCACCCATGCTGACGGAGGTCCTGGTATGATGAGGAATAGGTGCACGGTGAAGAAAAGACAGGCGCTTCAGGGCTTGGCAGGTCTTCATTCAAAGCCCAACCTGGCCACTGCCAGTCTTGGACAGGTTTCCTGATCTCTCCCCGCCTGTTTTTTCACAGGTAAACTGGGCATGACCTACTCTGTGGGGCTGGAGAAGGCAGGCAGAATGTCATTGGCAAAGGTGCTGATGTGGCAGGTGCCCTGTGAATGGGACTTAACTTCATTAAAATGAAAATGATTCCCATCATAAAAGCTCCAGACCAAGCCAGCCCCCTATAAAGGTTGTGTGTCTTTACAATTAATGCCTGCTCCTTCTTCTAGCCTGGGACCTTCATCATGGACTGGAACCTCCAAAACCATGAGTCAAAGTAAACCTTTTCTCTTTATAGTTAATCGACACAGGTATTTCATTATAGTGACAGGAAGCTGATTGATGCGTGGGGTGTTCTGGTACAGTTTAATTTCCTGTCATCAGTCAGGAGTTGAGGACTCACACACTGGCGATGCAGATGCAGAGGGAAGCTGCTGTTCCGAAGGAGTGTGGGTCGGGGGCAGAAGTTGTCAGCGGGCACACTGTCAACTCCACGGCCTGTGTTGGAAATCTGGGTGGGTGTTTGGTGATTGCAGAAATGGAGTAAGCAATGAACATATTCATGCTCTGTGGGGCCACACCTGGAGCTGTGGCATTGTGGGGTTCTGGGCAGAGCCGCAGGTGCTGGCTGGGCATCCTGCTTTCTGGTGGTTGAGTCAGAACACTTACTTGTTGAAATATATAAATTTAATAAAAAATTTTATTTTTTATTTTGTTCTCATTATTTAAATTATGTTTCTGTAGATTAACTCTGAATTTCGTTTTGGGGGGAAAAGGGTAGTGTTGATGCACATTTATTGTAAAGAAGGGGCTGTGGAATGCGGAATAAAAAACAGGAAAGAGGTGAGCATCTTGCTGGAGAGCGGGATTAGAGCAGGTCCCTGGCTGGCCCTGGGAGCAGAGACCCTGAATGAAAAAAGGCTAAATCGCTTTCACTGAAAATGCTGCTAGTGTACATATTAACCAGAAATAAAAACAATTATAAATCTTCAAGCCAAGGTGGAAAGAGCTCTGCATTCTGAGCTTGATGCCTCCACTTCTTCCTTAACATAGTTTCAGCATCTACAAATAACAGTGCTGGCGTCTTAGTTACTTTTCTCAGTGCTGAGACAAAATACTCGACACCCAAGGTTAAAGGAGGAAAGATTTATTTGGCTCACAGTTTGTAGAGGTTTCAGTCCTTACTTGGCCAGCTCTAAGGCAAAGTGGCTTGGCACAGGGAGACTGCAGAGGAGAAACAGTTTGTGGCAGGCAGAAGGAGCAAACTACAAGTGACAAGTAGTGACCCTCTTTCTGTCCCTTATGTCTTACCCAGGCTACCTGCCATTAGGGCAGGCAGCTCTCACATTCAGGGTGGGCACCCTTAATCCTACCCAGAACTATGCCAAACCAATCAGTGGACTGATTTAGTAATCATACACCCTTGATGCCAGCATCACACACTTCAGATCCAGCCTACTCCGAAAAGCCTTACCTACAACTACATGAGGCTTTGGGGGGACATCTAGATGCAAGCCATAACAGCTGGGTTCTATGACCTCTTGGGACCCTCTTTTGCTAAAATTCTATGAATCATCTACAGCTGCCAAAGTGCGGTAAATCTGCTTTTCTTAGACTTAGACAATGAACTTTATAAAGTGGCATAGATATTTTTTCACATTATTTTCCAGTAAAAAAATTAAGACTCCTTTTAAGTGATAAAAATCTGGCAGTAGGCAAAACAAAAATCTGCAGTTTCTAGAAATCTGCAATTTTATGGAATTTTTATTTAGCATAAAGCGGCTAAGATATATGTATTTAAAATCTAACTTTACCAGTCATTAGCTGTATGCCCTTGAGGTAGTTGCTTTATTTCTCAAGATGGGAGTAATAGTTATCCTACCTCTAGTACTAAGAAATTTAAATGAAGTAATGTTTCCGAAGCAAATTTAAATGAGGCGGTGCTTCCCAAACATGCCATGCTGTCCAGTTTTGCAAGACGAAAAAGGGATAGGTTTCATGACAATGTGAATGTATTTATTTATTTTTTTTTTAATTTTTTTTTTTTTGTGGGTACCGGGGGTCGACCTCAGGACCTCGCGCGCCAGCAGGCGCCCGTGCCGCTGAGCGGTATCACCGGCCCCTTTTTCCTATGTGGGTTCCGGGAGTTGAACTCGGGCCCTCGCGCTTGCCAGGCAGGCGCTTACGCCGCTGAGCCATCTCACCGGCCCAGACAATGTGAATGTATTTAATACTGGTTGACTGCACACTTAAAAATGGCTAAGGTGGTAAATTTATGCTGTGTGCTTTTTTATTCTCAATTTTAAAAATTGGAATGCAAAAATATACACATATGTATGCACTCAGTGCTTAATAAACATACTGTAGCTATTATTATGCTACTTTCTTTGGCTTTCAAGTGGGCTCTCATCTTGCCCATTCGTTCATTCCATGGAGAAGGACTCAGAGCAGCGCGTAAAGCGCTGGGAAGGTGGCGGATGTTCAGCGAAGACCATTACTGCTGACCTCGACAGGCCAAGGCCCCAGAAGGGAAGCCAGGGGAGCAAGCGGTTGCCACTGCGGGTGGTTAAGTGCCATGGAGGATGGGGGCAGGAGGATAGGAGGAATCTCTCTATTTGAGATCTCTCTATCTCTCCTACGCTTCTGTAGGGAAAGCCCGGGGTGGTAGAGGTTGCAGATAAAGGAGGGCCTGGTGAGAGAAGACTTGCTGCAACTTTTGGGGCCTGAGCCAAAGCTTGGAGGTCACAGAAGCTGGTGAGGCAGGGGTGACACACTCTGGACCCTCTGATTTTGTGACAGGGAAGCAGGTCCTGCATTTGCCACTGAGATAGTAACAATGAGTGTAACTTAAACAAAACAAAACAAAACAAAAAGTGATGGTTTCAGTGGGGCAGCGTCTGGAGTGAAAAAGTACAACTAAGGAGGAACAAACATGAAATCTGCTGTCATTCCCTCCAGGAGGATCAGAGCTCATCTGCAGCAAAAGGGCATCTGGTCACACTCCCCCATGTATGCGACATGTGGTCCAGGCGGGGGGGAGGTAGAGGGGGAGGGTCCTGTTGCTCCCCGTCCCCACAGCCTGGCTTCCACACTGCCCAGACCCTGTTCATGATGCATCCCTGTCTCCCTGCACCCCTCCCTCCCGCCTCCACCCCAGCCTCCCCAGCTGGAGGTGTGATGGGAAGCGATGGCTCTTCCTCCTGCCACAGCCACGAGCACTTGAGTTAATCTGTATCTGGGCTCCCTGACTCAACAAATTATTTTGTGCATTTGCTTTATTGCAGACTAGTGGTTATAATAAAATTAGTTCTATTCCACATTATTGGTTCATAATTAGAATTACATGAACAAAACCAATACAATCTGGCCATGTCGTCAATGGTTGAGCAATTGAACTGACTGCACAATTTCTTCTTTTTTCTCTTCTGCAGCTTCATTTGCAGGCTATGTTCAAAGCCCTTAAAAGAATAAGACCGATTTCAACTGGATTTTTCTACAGCTCCTAGGTAGGGTGACTATATAATTCAGTGCCCAAACTAGGACAATTGTGAGTGTGAAAGGAAGGCTATTAATAATTAAGCCAGGACAATAGCATAAGCTTAGCAGGGCCGCAGGCAAACTGTGACAGGTGGTCGTCCTATTTTTAGGGGCAAGCTGACCCTGTCTCACTGTCATCGGTTAGTCTTTTTAGGCAATGCTGCTATTCCTAGTTGCTTTTTTAAAAAGTTAATTTGGGCCAATCATCTTTATAAATTAAAATTTTCCTCTTGTGATATGATTGGCTATTGTGCAACCTCAGAACAAATTTGAGAACTTAAAATAATGAGTAGCGAAGAATATCTTAACATCCAGACATACGCGATTGCTTGGGACTTCTTTTGATATGACAACTGCAAAGTATAAGAGGAAATCTGGGCTGGCATTGTTTTATGCCAAGCTCATGACCTGGCCCAAATATGAAAACGTACTTACTTTCTCTTAAGGCACAGGAAACTTTGTACAGTGACATTGAAGTCTCACTCCCTTCCATAAAACTCGGATCCGAGCAAATGAAAAGTCCACCCTTTGGCATCAAAATGAAATACACATCAGTAAATTTGTTTTTTTGGGAAGTAACCTCATTTAGAAATATCTGGGTGGCATCCGGAGATCCTGACCTTGACTCTAGGTTGATTCAAGTGAAACTGGCTCTTTAGTGTCCCTGTCTTCAAGGCGGCCACCAGCTGTCCATTACCCACTCTTGGCTGGCCAAGCAATGGCTTCCTGTGTTAAAGCATGAAGCTTTCTGCTTTTAGTTTCCCTGGTGATCCTGAAACACATGAATTTGAGGCAAAATTAGGTAAAGTCCCTTCAGTCCTGGAAGCAGCAGACTATGCCCTACTATTTGCCCCGCTGTGACACCAGTTTGTGTGAAGATAAATTGTGATTATGTACAATGGTGGACGTAGCACCATTACCTCATGAGTTATTATTCTCGTGTCAGAGTTTGCTGGATGGAGCTGAAATGTTTTGGTAGTCACAGACTGAACTGTAGTGTATCTAAATCTGTGTATGATCAGTCATGTTGTAACAGGGGTGCCCCGCTTGGATGTGGTTTACATTATTTCTCTAATGTCAGGAGCAGCCTACACTTAGCAGGGGGGTGGTGGCCTCCGATTAAAATGTGTATGGGGCTTGGTTAGCTTTGAAGGACAGATGATTCTCAACGGGGGAAAGAAGGCAGTGGGCCTGACACAGAGGTGTATACTGCCTAGCTATTTAGGAGGTTGAGACAGGAGGATCACAAGTTCAAGTCCAGCCTGGGCAACTTAGTGAGCCCTTGTTTCAAAATAAAAATAAATAAGTAAAGGACTGGGGAGGTACCTCAGTTGTAGAGTGCTTTCTTAGCATGGGTTCTGTCCCCTGTACCCGCCCCCCACACACACGGATAAAAGAAAAAGGTGGGAAAGAAGAAAAACAGAAAGAAGGAGGGGAGAGGAGGGAGGAAAAAAGGAATAAGGAGGAAGACAGAAAAGAAGGAAGGAAAGAAGGAAGAAAGGAAAGAAGGCAAAGAAATACATTGGAACTCCTGATGGTTTCAATAGAACAATTTACAATTCATTCTGGGTGAGCTTAACAACCACCATTAGACTATCCAAAAGAAAATCTTGTAAGGATGAGATGATATTTTCCCTTTAAACAACAAGATAGGAAGTGGCAGATGAGTAGGAATTGCACCACCGCTTGCAGTGCGAAGGAGAGATTTGACCTCTCTCCGTCACGTGTGTGGTGGCCCTCAGGCCCCTGAGGCTGGTGCCATGCTGGCATCTGACCCTGATGAGCACCACGGAGGGACAGCTGAGGCCCAGAAATGGGTCGCCCGGATGCCTCCTGCAAAGAACTGCTGATAAAGCAAGTCTTCATCAAGCATGCACTATCGTCTTGTATCAGGATTGTTCCCGCTCCTATTTCATAATAAACCTGTCCGTGCTGCGCGTGCACGCTTGTGAGGAGTGTGTGTGCTGCCGAGCAGGTGCATGGTGGGAGCACTTGCTGTCTCGTCTGTGTGATTAAGGGAGAAAATGGAGGGGGGGCTGCTCTTTGTTTATTTTGCAGATAAATCTCATCTCTAATCCAGATGCGCAGCAATGTCTTGTGTGAAGGAGAGGAAGCCCCCCATGCCACCCGATGACATCCATATAAATCACAGGTTTTATTCCTCTGCTGTGAGGGGGCACTGCAGATTGGAGCAACGTTGCACACTCTCATTGGGTGATGCTTCATTACTTGGCGGAAAATCCCCAGGGCCAAAACGTTATTTAAATGTGCTATGAAAATAAATGTGATTTATATATGTGTCGTCTGCAGAGACATTCTTCTCTGTTACTGCAGGTGCTGTCGTGCATCAGGATTAGCGCCTCGATTTATCGCCAGTTCGAGCCACACACATGCTCAATGACAGGATGATGTCCACATCCCCAAAAGTTCCAGAACGGAGACGGTATCTGCTGAGCGGTGGGTTTTAGCCGTTCGTTGGTGCGGTTGACTTTTATGGGCTGAGAATGCGTGTGCGCGCTTGTGCTGAGCCCAGGCCACATTTTGTTTGGAGGGTGCGAAGAACAGATGCTTTGTCCTCAGATGTATCAATTTCCAATGGCAGTGGAATGATATTTCTGGTCGAAAGAGAAAGAAGAAAGCACAATCTTTATTTTGGCTTAGGGCTGGGGCCCATATGTTTAGCTCAAAGTGAGTGGAAATCTTGGAAATGCAGGTTTTGGCTAAAGAATGTCAGCAGGCTCTCAGCCCAAATGATGTGAGCAGCAGGCAGAAGTCAGTTGGGATGTTTCCATTACCAAGGATGATCTTCAGGGAAAGGCTTGTCTTTCAAGGGGTGAACACGGTTCCTCCAGACCCAACAACAGCCTGTCCCAAAGAGCTCCCACAAACCTTCCAAAGCATGGGGCTGACTTTGGCCCCCACCACATGCCATTCAGTGCCAGCCCATCACTCCACACGGGAAACGTGAGGCTGGGGAGGGTGGCAGAACTGACAGGAGACACTAAACCTGCTACATCATCTTCACTGGGGCCCTGCCTTAATGTGTCTCAAGTCCACAGAAGTAAATATCCCGGGGTTTGGAATTTCGCAGGTCTGGAGAATTGGGATCTTCTGCCCCCAGAATCCTCTTCTCTGGACATTTATTTGAATGGCAGCAACTTGTGTTTTGCCAGTCTTGTCTCCTGTTCCTCTACTCTCTGTCTTCCAGATTTTGGGTTCTCAGTGATATCTTAAGTAAGTTGTCCATCAAGTTATTTTTATTTATTCTAGATAAGCAAAAGTATCTCTGGGGGCCTATGTAGGAAGCCTTTAAAAAAACTTATTTTGAAATAAATTTAGATCCACATATAATTTTTAAAAAATAGTACATGAATTCCTATATATCCTTCACCAAGTACCCTAAATGTTAATACTTTACCACATTTGCTTTATCATTCTGTGTGTGTGTGTGATTGTGTGTGTGTGTCTATTCTTTTGTGATGATTTAGGAATAAATTCTAGAAATGCTACCCCTTTATCCCTAAAAATGCAATATTAATTTACATAACCACAGTGCAGTTACCATATCCAAGAAATTAACATTTCCACAGTATTATTTAATGTACAGACCTTACTTAAATTTCAGTCATTGTCCTTTCTACCAAATAATGATGATGATGATGACTGTGGTGATGATGATGATGATATTTTTCCCTTACCTTGGGATTGTGCTGTTTATGTCTTATTTATGGGGACTTGTATGAAAGAGTTAAATTTGCTAAAGTTTTAGGCTATTAAACTGATAACTAAACATTATCTTTAAAAATATGTATATGGTGTATCTATAACTCTCCTTACCTTGACAATTCTCCTTCTATAGTTATAATTACATGTCCATAAATGGCAAATTCAAAACTTTTGTGTCTTTCAACTAAAAAATGCCACCTGGTTCATTCAATTCCGTGCAAGTCTCTTAAGCAGCTGCTTAGTTGAGAGCTGCATGGTTCTTCTGGAAGGCTTGGCCGAGGCTTTGACTCTGAACCTAGAGTGAGTAAAATGAAAAACTCCAAAGAGTGTTTTGGCAAAGTGTTGTTAAGATCAAGTAATTTGGTCTGAAAATGTGTTTCAGAGAAACAGTGCCTGGTGACATTGTGAGGCTGGGAGTGCCACTCATTAGAGTTGTTAGAGCAGCTCCCGCGAGCACACTGTGTGTCCTAAGAGCGGGTCAGGGAATGAAAAGACAACATTGCTCCAGGATTGAGTGCTGTCCGCAAGGAGGATTAGTGGAACACCTTTATAATGCTGGTGTTGACAGACAGGACTAGCATCTGTTTTATAGGCTATCGCCTGAGTTCTATCAGACTTCTCCTGTGGGTACCAGTCATGTTTCAGCCGACATGATTTGACTTGTGGTTTATCCAAATCGGAGTAATAATAAGCCATGTTATAAGGGCATTTACTTGGCCATGCACACTCCCATTTAGTCAACTTGTTATAAAACCAACCAAATAAGGGCTTCTGTTTCTCCTGTTGGTGCACGGGGAGGGTATGAGAATAATCAACTTGTCCCCCTCTGAGAAGTAGCCATACAGAAGGTTTGTAAAAGCTCTTTATTCCTCATGGGGAAATGATTTTAGTCTTAGGAAGGAAACACATGGCTTTCTTCTTACAGCTTCAGACTCTCTTGCCAGCTGCATTTATTTCCCTCGGCCTGGCACTAATGAAAGGGGACTTTGATGAGCTGTGTGAGCGGTCAGCCCAGCCAGCGGGAGGCGGAGAGCCTCAACTGTTTGGAAGGTGTTCGCTAGAACTAGAATATTTCTGCCTTATCTCCAGCACACATCTGGAGAGACACTGGCTTCTGATGAGAACTCCACAGGGCCTGGTTTACCTGCAGGATGGTTTTCTGCAGGTTGGATTCCTCAGAAAAGGGATACTGGGAAGACAAACCGGCTCCTGCGCTAAGAGCCTGTGTTTCTCCTCATTCCCATTGGGTCTGGTGTACTTTAAGGCAAATTCCTGCCTTTTTTATTTAAATGTTTTTTTAAAGGTGTTAGCAATCTGTCTTATGTTCTCCCACCCCCACTGGGATTTATGATCCAGTTCATATTTTACTACACCATCTTGGCAGGCTCCCCTCGTTGAAATTCAAACTCAAGCAACTTGATGGGGGAAGAGACATAAAAATATTAATTTGGTGGATATTAAAAAAAATCACACTGGTTATAAATCAGGGACTGTCCACTGGTTCCTTTCATCATCTAAATGGTCCTTCTAACCAGACCACAAATCTTACTGGGGAGGAGGGGCTTTGGGAGGTGGGGGTTCCCTTCCTGAGGTTTTGGAGACAGCTTACATCCAACACTTCCTCAAACCTGGCTTTGTTTTTTAAAGGTAATAAAAAGTGAGTACTTCTGGTACAGGCAGGCTAATTAGCTGGCCTCACGGAACCGACTTGGGACTTAAAAGAAAGTTGGCTTAGTCTAAAAACAGTCAGGTTGTGCAAATGTCTAAATATTCATTAAAAATAGTGTTTGGGAGACTTGGGATGAGTGCCCCCTTCTCCCAGGCACAGGGAGCCCATTTAGTAACAATGGTGGTGGATGGAGCGCAAAGAGGGGTCAGGGCAGCAAGGACGGGGAACAGTACCACACAGCACGTGTGGACCTGTGACCCACCCGAGGGCTGGGATAGTGTGTCTGGGTCTCTGCTGACACTTTCTGTGCCAGCTTTGGATTTTACGAGGGAGCCATAACTAGATACGACCAGGGGAGGGAGGGCAGTGCCATTCCGGTGGAATGAAGAAAAAGTGGCAAAGAATTCCTTCTCCTGTAATGATATTTTAATGGACTCTTTCATTTCCATCTTACATCTGATCCTTACAGTTAAAAGACTCTTGATGGGTACTTTAAAATTTCATGAAAACTCTGGGAATTGGTTTTTAACAACTGTGGATGGTCGAAAGGCTCAATACTTCTACAAGAAGAAGTTAATAAAATGGAAAGCTGTCCCTATCGCAAATATCTGTGAAGGCAAAAATGTCTGTAGTCATGAGGTGAAATTTGTTAGTATTTTTGAAGCTCAAGATTCTATTTAGTGACACAAAATCTAGCAAAAGAACCCAAACTTTCACCCAGACAGACTCACAGTTAACACGTCTGTTATAATGAACCTCCCAACACAGTTGCATCTGAGGCTAAAAAAGAAAGAAAATCCAATAACTGGGAAGGAAGGAGCAATCAGTTTTGTATAAAAAGCAAAGCATGGGCCGGTGAGATGGCTCAGTGGCGTAAGCACCTGCCTGGCAAGCACGAGGGCCCGAGTTTGACTCCCAGAACCCACATACGAAAAAGGGCCGGTGATATCGCTCAGCGGCACGGGCGCCTGCTGGTGCGTAAGGTCCTGAGGTCGATCCCCAGTAGCCCCCCCCCAAAAAAAAAGCAAAGCAAGTTCTTGATTCAGAATATGAGTATGATAATAGCAATAACTGTGAACTGATGATACGGTTTTTGAAGGCTAAAATTTGGTTTCTTTACTTCTTTGTCATCTTTAGAGGCAGCATTGAAGAAGAGCCTCATTTCTGCTGGAAGAGTATAATGATGAAAATTATTTCTTCTTAACAGAGATTTTTTTCCTACTTTGTTATGATACATTCTAATACTGACAGTGCCTTGGACTTGAAAAATGATATTCTCATCTCTGAGAAATGGAAGGTGGGAGAAGGCACAGTCATTCTGAGCTTCACTCTGAAGCAATTATGAGCTCTTCACAGCTCTTGACAAGAATTGATTTTATTTTTAGATTATTAAGCTGTGAGGGCAAGGAAGTCAGGATATGTGACCTACTTTTGACCTTGTAGATTGAATTCTTCTAGAATGGACTCAATATTGAGAAGGAAAACTTCTTAAAAAGCATTTCTGTCTTATATGCTCTCCAAATTCACTTTGATTTTTTTCTCTGACTTTACCAAAACCTTCATGATCGTAAAGACAGACGAATAACTAGGATTGTACATACAAACTATTGGAATAGAACGTAGACACATCTGAATTAATTGCAATGTCCTAAAGAAGCTTAGAAGTGAAAAACAACCCCCAAAACATAGTAATGTTATATCAGATGTATTTGATGCCACCATAATAAATATGCCCCCTCCCTGCATGCAGATGATTAGGTGTCAAGCTACTCACATGTAGTGCAGTCACCTTACTAATCCTTTTCGGAAGTAGCATTTACCCATATATTTGCACACTGAATGTAATTGGCCCAGGAAGCCAAGAAGGGTCATCTGGCTGGGGTAATGGCCCCACCCTAAAGGTAGAAGGACTGTACCATGGTATATCCATGTGGGCTTCACACTTCTGCTGCGCCTTCTAAATAGCTCAGACATGTGCCCAGATGGGGCCACCTTCCAACGTTAACTACATGTGCAGTCTGGAACCCACCAGCTTCCTCCGACCCCAACCTGGACCTTTCCTGAGGCCAACCATTCACTGCCCCTTGCAAACATGCATTCATTCCTCCCTTCCACTACTCAGATTATTTTGTAGAATGCATTCTCCTACCTCTCTGCCATCCAGCTGTTACCAGAGATTTCCAGATGCTTCCCCTGGATGTGCACTCCAGCTTTTGCTCATCTTGCTTTCTTTGCAGCCTCTGATGGGTTTCTGGTAGGGACTGCCTGGTTTTGCACTTAACAATGATGTGTTCTCTTCAATTGTTTCTTCTCCCCTAGCAGTAACTTTACTTCTTTGAGTCTCAGATTCATTCCTTGCAAAATGATAACATATGCAGGGTTGCTGTGAAGATGAAACAAAACAGAGCACAAGGTCTGGTCCACAGCATGTGCTCTACAAACATTTGAGGCCTCTCTTTTCTTCCCAAAGGACTGTGTCATGTTTTGCGGTATCTTCCTGTGCTTCTGATGGAGTAAAATATTTTTTGTGTGTGTTACTGTTGAAAACTTAAGCAAAGACTGAGCCACTATGCTGTGTCTTGCTTTAAAGCAGGCAGATTCCACTTTTGTTTGCCTTTTCAGGGCAGGAATGGTCCAAATGCTTGGATGAGGATGCCGAGGTCTGATGTGGATTCACTTGGAGAAACAGGACCTGAAAGGGATGTGGTAGAAAGCTAGCTACTGATGGCATAGCAATCCGAAGTTCTGCATGCCAGGGTCACTGAGACCTTGGAAATGAGCCAATCCAAACCTCTCAGTTCCTCAGTACCCACAGCCTCTAGAATGAACTGGTGGGCAGACCACTGCAATCACAAATAGAATAAAGAGAGGAGGGAGAACAAAGCAGGGAAGGGGCCCCAAGGAGATGCTGACACCTCTTCCTGCAAAAGTGAGGGGACCTGGCCGGTGAGATGGCTCAGTGGCGTAAGCGCCTGCCTGGCAAGCGTGAGGGCCCAAGTTCGTCTCCCAGAACCCACATATGAAAAAAGGGCCGGTGATATCATTCAGCGGCACAGGCGCAGGCTGGCGCCCGAGGTCCTGAGGTCAACCCCCAGTACCCTCCAAAAATAAAAATAAAAATAAAAATAAGGGGACTTTAGAACAGTTTAATTTTTGAAAGGAGTGGCATTATGGTTTGTGTCTCGATGTCCCACCAAAGCCTCATCAGTCATAGAGTTTTTCAGAGGTGGCTGAATCTAGGGTGTGTGATGTTGGGATTAAAGGTGTGTGATTAGTAAATCAGTCCACTGATGGTTTGGCATAGTTCTGGCTAGGATTAAGGGTGTGAGTGCTATACCTGCCCTAGGTTGGGTAGCCTGCATACAATATAAGGGACAGCAAGAGGCTTCTCCCTCCCTCCTTTATTTCTTTTGCTACCTTGTGGGTGTTATGAACTGTTCTCTGCGGTGCCCCTCTGTCAAACTACCTTGGAGCCAGCTGATAATGGACTGAAACCTCTACAAACTATGAGCTAAATAAACCTTTCCTCCTGTGGTGGATTAACTAATGGTCAACTTGTAACACCTACCTGGCCTGAGTCAGTGTGGTTCTAGGTGTGGAAGGCCCACCTGGGGATAGTTGCCAACAGCATAAAAAGAACTGGAGGGGAAGATGGTGCGCTGTTTATCCTCCTGGAGAAGTTTGTCTTGCTGGTTTTCCTGATATGAACTCTGCTGTTCTCATCGTTGGAGGAACTCGGATCCTCACTGTTGCTGAAGATGGCTGTGGTTCTTTTGCGGGGAGCTCTGGTCCTTACCTTGAGTGTTGCTTCCTAGCTTCAATGCAGATCCCTCAGCCTGCCGGCACAGATCCTTCATCCCACTGGGGCAGACTTTCTAGCTTCCACCACTGACCTTTGGGCCTTCCCGGTGCAGACCTTTGATACAGACTTGCATGAGACATTGTCGTGGGCTCTAGGTCTTCAGCTGGACTCGTGCAGGACACTGCCATGGGATCCAGGCCCTCAGCTGGATTCTTTGGTTCTCTAGTACATGGACAGATCGTTTGCACTCTTCTGCATTTGATATTTTTGGTGAATATTATAAAATAATCCTATATATTATGTGTCCTGTATTAAATCTATTCCCTTGTAAACCCTGACTACAACACCTCCCTTAAATTTGGGCATTGGGTATTTTGTCTCGGCAATGAGAAAAGTAATTAAGACCAGTGGTGATATTCCCATCAGGATTCCTGAGCTGATAATTACCCTGAATAAGTATGGCAGCCCTTCCCTTCTTGACAACGGTTCCCAAGAGGTCTTCCAGGAAACAAAGCTTTAGTAGGGGACATTCCTGCCAGCCAGCCCATGGCACACACACAGCCAGCCCTGCGATTACACAAGATGGAACCATCTCAGGGAGGCAGAGCTCTTCCTGGCGACAAGAGACTGGATGGAGATTTCCACTCATATTGAACATTTTCGTGTTTGGTTTTACCAAAACAGCTGAAAGTACAAAGACTGTACATACATACATACATACATACATACATACATACATAAATGCCACAATTAGTGTAGGCAGCTGGAAAATCATTAATTAGCAGGAAAGATGTTCTTCAAATAACACTCTGGGGAGGGGACAGAAAGAAATTCCCTGGACCTCGTTTCAGTTTTGCCCATGCCCCTGAGGAAGAAGGAAAAAGTCACATAGATGCCACCAGATATCTTTGATCCCTCTTCTCTGCTGACCAGCCCCAAAAAGAGCAAACAGTGAGGAGCCACACCACCTCTCTGTCTGCAAGGCGTCCTCCAAACCAGACAGACACCAAATGAGCAGCGGGCACATGAGCCTGTGCCCAGCACAAGATAATTGTGCCATAAATATAATTAAAGTCAGCAGGAAGACCATTAGGGAGAAAACCAAACTTAAAAAAAAATTAGTACTAGTGAAGAAAATATCATACATTCTTTTTATTTCACTCTAATTTTGTTTACATGATTCATACAGTTTCCAAGAGTATCCCTGGAGAACATTAGGCTCATACCACATGCATAGACATTCATATATAACATGTAAATGAGGGACAATCTCAGGATTTATATAGAAATTACAGCCACTTTTAGCAAATTAATTCAATGACAGAGAAAGGGTTACCGTCTCTCTTCAAATCAAGAGAGGAAAATATTGGGCAAAGCAGATTTATTTATTCAAGAGGTTTATTCCTTGCCAGGAGCCAGTGTCCCTTTGGCCTACAGATTTCCATTTTTTTATTGGATATGTATTGGTGATTGAATTTACTGTGAATACAAGAGCAGTCAGTGAGGACCATAATGGGCTGTTTTAAGTTATAGCATTGCTAATATAGTCATAAAGTCGATTAGACTAGAAGAGTTTTCTGTAGAGAAATGATGGAAAGAGGCAAGTGGCTCAAGTTAAAATATTCAAGATTATTGTATCCTGGAGCTCTAAGGCCCTAGGAGTACAAACTTAACCATTTTATAGATGAAGAAACTGAGCCCCAGGGAAGAAATGATCTGACCAAGAAAACAAAGAACGTGATTTACTAAGAGACCAGAACCTGGCTTCTCCCACAAACATTTCATCAAGACACTCATATTGGGATAGGATGGGCAAATGATGTTTGAGAACATATTCTTGTAGAATTTTGTGCTGACATCTTTTGATGGTGATTTTGCTGTCAGAGATTGTGGTAGATTGATTGTTAAAATGGTCCCAATTCTTCAACTTCCCTGTATTCATGTCCTTCTCAGTAAGACTCCATGGTCCTTCAATCTGGGCATGGCATTGGGACTTGATTTGGCAAATGGAACACAATGAGCTTCCAGCTCTGACCCTGGACCTTCAGTATCTGAGACCTGCCCACTGTGTTATCCTGCACTGACCATGGGCATGACATGGGCTGGCTTTCCAGAAGTTGGGAGAGACACGCAAGAAGGGGGCCAGAGAGCAAATATTGGGGGCATACTCTTACTAAAAAATTAGTCATTCTTCTGAAATTCTAATTTAACTGAGTGTCCCATATTTTATCTGACAATTCTCTATGCTATGGAAGAGATCTCAGATAACACTACTCTGTTAGGCAACTCCTAAACAAGTGACAGAGCCCAGCCAAACATGTGACAGAGATCAGCAGACCTGTGCCCAACTGGAGACTGATGACAGATGTGTAAATGAGTCCAATGGAAGCTATCAGAGCTGACCCCGATTCCCAAACCAATGTATATATTTAGTGGTGCATAGTGAGGTTTGGTGTTTTTTTTTGTTATGCAGTATTACAGCAGTAGCTAACATAGGAACTTCCAATAAAAACAATGAATGTTCTAGGAAAAGGAATTAGATTGGGTTTCAGATCTAATTGTTGTAGTGTTTTCTACGTATTCTATGCAGAAATAGCAAGAAAAATATTTTGTGACATACATTCTGAGGCTAAAGAATCCAGAATAAATGCACATCAGTAGAATATCAGTCTTGGGAAGATTTCTGCCTGTCTGGGGTCTTGTTATTGTTCTGATGGTTTGTTTTAAATCACCCAGTTTGAGGTTATGTCTAGAAGACAATGCTGGAATGAGACAATAGCTTTTTTGGCTTCCTCTAGTGTTTTTTTGTGCTGTTTCTTTCTTGCCTTCATGAGTCTCCTCTCTTACCCTTCATCGAGGTGAGTGGCTTAAGTGAAGGTTCACTTCAAGGCCTTGTAAATGTGCTTTATCTCTACTCATGGTTACATTTTCCAAAGCTCAGCTTCAGCTACCAGAGGTCCTACACTATACGTCTTCTCCTTGTGTAATATTTTGTATTCTTCAAAGCACTTTCACATCTGTTACTTCAATTACTCTCCACAATCTCCCTGTGAAAGCACTCAGGGTAGATATTGATAGTTCCCTTTTGCAGATGAGGAAACTGTGGCTCTGAGAATTTAAGTGATTTTCCCAAGGTAACATTGTCTAGCTAATGGCAGAATGAAAACTTATGTCTTAACCTTAGACTTCTGGTCTGCTTGGCTATTGCCTTCATCCTGGGGCTTTGGCCAACTGATGCTGTAGCCAGGTGTTTGAAGGGGACAAGAATAACGCTGCTGTCTAGGAGAGACTCAAGTGGAAACAAGACATTCTTAAAGGGGCCATTAAAAAACCCCAGACCTCCACTTAGGCAGGTTGTGGTGCAGACGCCTGATGACTATATAAATGCCTTCACCTTGTAACAGTCAGTCTCAGCCTCCCAAACAGAGTCCTACATTGTGGATTAATCACTTCATATCTCTGCTTTAAAATCATGTTATGGTCTTTTAAAGGTATGTTTTAAGATGTAATGTTCGGCAAGGAGGCATGGTCCATTTAAAAGCAGGGCTGCTTGCAGGTTGCTGGTTGAGGAGAACAATTAAATGCAGACGAAGGGAAAAATGCCAGGATATTACTTTAGAAAACTGCTTTTTCTTGGAATCTATGGAGTGAAGGCATAAGCCACCCACTCAAGTGTGGTGTTTGCTTTGGTTTTTAACTTCATCTGGGTTCTAGAAAACTAGCAAGTGATATTCCTGGTCTTAGTGTGAACAACTATCCTGATTTGCCCTAGAGTGAGAGTTTTCTTGGGATGTGGGGCATTTGGTACTAAAGGTAGGTCGTTCCCAGGCAATACATGGTCATCCTGTCCAGTCCTCTGTTTGGCCCTTTGAGATGAGCACATGAACATCTCCACCCTGCCCAGAAGCAACTCATGACTCCCCCTGTGCATCCTACCACACGGATCCTGGTACATGCAAGCACACAACATCTACGTGTTGATGTAATGAAAGAAGGAAAGAATAACTCATCCTGGCTTCCAGAACTGTTCTGTACCTGACCAGGAAAGAGAATAGCTAGAGAGCTAGGAAACCTGTTCAGTTATAACTTCACCGTTAATTTTTGCTAAGTCATCAATTCTCTGTGCCTCAGTTTCCCTATATTTAAAGAGGGGCTGTAACTAAGGCTCTCTAGACCCCCTTCTCCACTACATACTCTAAAGCATTATTGTGTGGGAGCAAATAGTCTCCAACCTGTCCCAACTCATGTTATTCTGAGTTTTTAGACATCACTCACCAAGGCATTTTGGAGTCCACTTGGAGGAGGAAGCCCAGCTCAGGGTCAGACATGAGAAAATCTCAAGGTTCTCACTCAGGAGTTAACCTTTTTTTTTTTTTTTTTTTTTTCATATGTGGGTACTGGGAGTCAAACTCAGGACCTCGTGCTTGCCATGCAGGCGCTTATGCCGCTGAGCCATCTCACCGGCCCAGGAGTTAACCATTTAGCTCAAACTATTCAATGCAGAAATTTTCTGCTGTGAAGGAAATATTCTATATTTGCACTTGTCACATATGACTGTTTAAATTTAAGTAAAATAAAATGAGATTTAAAATGTAGTTCCTCAGAAGCTGAGGATGTAGCTCAGTGGTAGAGCTTGCCTATGCAAGGCCCTGAGTTCCATCCCTACCACCGAAGGGGAAAAAGAAAGTAAATAAATAATTAAATAAAAATTTAGTTCCTGAGCTACAATAACCACATTTCAGGTGCTCAACAGCCACGCATAGCTAATGGCTGTCTTATTGAACAATGACAATCTAGAACATTTCCACCATCAAAAAACATTCTATTGGAAAGCACAGCTTTTGAAGGCCATTTGGAGCATTTTCCTGGTAGCCTGGGAAATAGATAGGGTAGAAAAAGGAGAAGGAGGGCAGGAAATGGGAGGGATAGTGGCCTTTATCACCAGCAATCTTTACCTATTACACTAGAATCATAGGAATGATGTAGGCAATTTATTGGCGTTGGGTCATCTTAGTCTTGTCATAGGCAATGGTCTTTCAAAAATTACAAAAAAGCATGGAAATATATCTCTCACTGACACCAAAATGGATGGAAATATATCCTTCAGTGACACTAAAGACAGAAGTGCAGGTATGGTTACTTTCTTTTCACCGATACCCTGACTGGGCTAACTCTTTGGTCAACAATAGAAAGCACCAGGAAAAAAAATTAATAACTAAATGTAAAAGTTGTTGAAAAGTCCCTTTTTGCAAGGATCTTAGTTGTAGATTTTTTCATTTTTATAGGTTGAAAAAATACATTCAGACTTTTATCATTGAAATAGATAAAAATCAAAGTGCACAATTGTGTTCAGTTCTTGAAAATAGCATTACTGCCCTGGTTTATGAAGTAAATAAAGAATGCTTTGTGGAATTAAAGCCTGAATGAGGATGCTAGCAACAGAACATTGTTCTTTTGGGCACAGGTTCTTAGTTCCAGCTATTCCCTAGAAGCTACGACACAGGGCAAATGACACAATCTCTCTGGGCCTCAATTTCCATTTCTAGTTGGAGAAAGATGATGATGAACTATGTTGCTAGCATCTGTAGTATTCTGGGATCATTTTTGTGATCATATTCCTGATTTCCGCTCTCCACGCTAATGCTTTCATTCTTTACCATAGCCACAAACATTGTTTCTTTTGACACACAGATGATCACAGTCGTCAGCTGTCTTCCTAAGGTGTCATTATCAAACCTCCACACGTCCTATGTTCACAAGCCTACAGGTTTTCTAGAAGCCCCACACAGGAAGATTCTCAGTATTTACTCTGCTCAGAGTCAGGAGCAAACACTTTTCATGGAAGCAGAGGCCCCAGGAATCCTTCATTTACCCAGAGTGAGAACAAAGAGAGGGTCCACACTACGTGTAAGTGCAGCTGTGGTGTGCTGGGAATGAGAAGACAGGGAGCCTGTTCCCCTCCCTCTCCTAATCCATAAAGTGGTGACTGTGCTGCTGTGGCAGACAAAGCAAGCTGGGAAACTTAGGAAGCTTAGACTTCAGGGTCTCTCACCAGCAGGGGCCCCTGTGCACAATTTTGTCTTTTTAAAAATTTTATATTTCCTCAAAGAGGAACCGCCCAAATTGTACAAGCTTTGAAACCTACAAAACCTGGTTGTAGTGTTTAAAAACAAGTTGGCACCACCTGGGTAGACTGTTGTCTCTAAAAATAGATGACCCGTCAGACAAGATCTGGGGAAGCCAGCCCCGCCTAATGCTTTCCCATGTCTTCCGAACACATCTTTGCTCACACATCTTGGCATACCTCTGCACAGCATAGAAACGCTGACCCCTTTCAGTCACTGGCACCTCTTGGGCACCAGCGTGCATATTCTTAGACTCCACCTAGTTTTGGAATCTGAGAGGCAGAAGGGACCTGCAGGGACTCTTTCTTTTACTTCCCCTCCCACCAGTTCTTCCTCCTTTGCCTTTCTTTCAAATTCCCCCCGGATAAAGATTCCACAGTCTCCTTTAGAAACTTGGTCCATATGACATCATCGACATTTTCATGAACATCTCCCTTAGGTGTAATCTAATTTCTCTTCTTCTGATTCAGATATGACAGCGCCTTGAACTTTCCTTCTCAGTTCTGTTCTATGCAGATAACAGGGCATTTTCACACCTGCTCATTTGCTGCCCAGAACCTGCTGCAGTGCATCCTCTTTTTAGGATGAGATAACTGAGGTTCAAGGTGGCATAAGACTTTGCCAATGTAGTAGATGGTCGGGTCAAAACCCTGGGAGGAAAGTTCTACTCTGTTATCCCTGTTGCCTCCAGAGGGGTATTCTAAACCGTGAAGCTGTGATGCAATTTGTGGGAAAGCTGAGGCCTACGACCAGCTTGCCCAGCTCCTCAGAGAAATTGTTCCTGTCATGGGACAGCTCTCTCTGCTTCTGTTAACTGGTACTGTTTCTGTCATTAGAATCTCCTTCCTGGGTCACCAGATTCAGAATTCAGTTTTTGTCTTTGATTATTTAAATTATAAGCAGGGTGCTAACAGAGGTTTTTGCACCCCAACTCTTTACACACATGACCCTTTTTCTCCTGACCTGGATCTCATTCTATACATTATTAAAAAATGAAATCACAACCCACTTTTTATTCATTCATTCCAAAATTATTTCCTGGGTGCTTATTATACACAAAAAGTAAGCACATGAAGAGGCCTAAACAAGCAAGTGATACTGGCAAGATGGCAGAAAAGGAAGCCCGAGGCTCTTGTTTCCCCATGGAGAACTTACCTCCCCAGTAATGTATGGACCAAATTGCTCTGTGAGGACTCCTAAAAAGTCTAAATATACTATTTTCTACACAAAGAAATTTTCCAGTTATTTAGTCAAACAAGCTACCCATCACTGGTGCACTTAGAAAGAAAAGAATAAAAAGCCCAAACCAAAAATAACCTTTGGTTGCACTCTACATCAGGAACCAAGAAATTTATGAATTTTAATGTAATTTTCACCCCAATCCCATGAAGTGGTAGATACCGTAACTATTATTACACTGAGGAGGGAAATTGAGACACAGGCTACCACACCTGCCATGACCACACAGGGAGCCAGTGGCCTAGCTACCCCTCGGGTATCCTGGCTCTCAGGTCTGTATTTGAAATTGGAAGCTGGCACACTCTGGGTATGTTCCTGAGCTGTTCAGACAAACAGATGCTTGTCTTGTGCTGATTTAGGGATTCGCCTTTTCAACCAAAGATGTGCTCCTGAAAGGAAGAATTGAATCCACTCTGTCTTAGCTCTTGATTCAATAAACAGAAAATGGGGGAAGGGGCTGTTTGGGGTCTCCATCTTTTTTTTTAATGTGGGTACCGGCAGTCGACCTCAGGACCTCGCGCTTGCCAGCAAGCGCTTGTGCCGCTGAGTGATATCACCGGCCCTTTTTTTCCTTTATGTGGGTCCCGGGAGTTGAACTCAGGACCTCGCACTTGCCAGGCAGGCGCTTATACTGCTGAGCTATCTCACCAGCCCTCCATCTTTAATCTTAATACTTGATGGATTTCACCAGACAAAGAACAGAAGGATCAATTCAAGAGGGCAATGGCCAATGATTTGGTGAGATATTTACAGATAAAAATTTCTCACAAATGCATATTTGCACATGGAAGCAGAAACTACTTTCCACTGCAAGTATTTCCATATCAATAATCCATACACTCTGACATACTAATAACATTCGAATAGATAGACATAGGATAGAACGTCTTAGCTTGTGCTCAGGGAGAAGTCAAAGTTTGGAAAACATTTAGTCAATGCATAACATGGGAGTGGGTGGGAAAAACATGAGAGTCTTTTTTGAGAGGAAGGATTCTTCTGATTTGGAATAGTATTGCTCGTATGAACCAGAAAGATGACAAATACCCCCTTTCTTCTCTGCCATGTAGTTAGGTCTCAAGGACATATGCAGATTTAGTTTGATTGTATACAAAAAGACATCAATTTTGATGTCAGAACCTAGAAGTTATTCTGTGAGGTATTTAAGAAAAAATACTGGATGTTTTTGTAAAAGAAACTACATGAAGAAGAGCCAGACGTTTCCGAAAGAGCAAATTTTGTCAGCACCTCTAATGAAGCTATACTAATTAATTTTCCAAGTGCAGTAAATCCATATAATTAGGATGGTTTGGGTGTTGGTCAAAAATTTCAAACATGGGATAAGCAAATGGAAGTGCTTTCTTTTTTCTAAGCTCTTCCTTAGTTTTGGAGTTTGTGTGAAATACAGAAAGGAAGTGAGCCCATCTGTTTCTGATACTTCCAGGCTTGATGGATCAGAATGTTTTGAAGCAGTTTTTTGATGTCTAGTATGCCTTTTAAGTATTTTCCATAAGCTCCAAGCCTGTTCCTTTACTGACAGGAAGTTTGTTTCCATGGCATTTGAGGGTCAGTTTAACACTCAGAAATGAGGAAAGAGTAATTGATCAATTCTTAAGTTCCACTAATGTTTTAAGTCAGTTTGTATTTGTTGGTTTACCTACTGGGGGAAAATCTGAGGGGTAACAAGAATGAAAGTAGTTATAGGTTACTCTATATTTTTACATTTTGGTCCATCTTCTCTTCATTCTCTATTTCCACCTCCCTGCCCCACAATATTCCTCCTTTATATTAGGAAGGAGTTAGCCACTGGGGAGATGGATAATGGCAGGTCTTACAATGAAAGGGAGTTGGAGGCTCATTGTGTGTCAGGGTCAGGTGGAAGGAGAATGAGATGCTACCATAATGTTGACACCACTGTATCCTGACATGCTTCACACTGGGAACATGGGAACATTGGGGGAAAGAGATGCATTGCTCAGTGAACCAACTTATACCTGCAAGGAGTCCTCACTGTGCCAAGCCGTCTCCTCCCGGAGCACTGCACCTGCTTTCCAGGCCCCACACAGTCAAAAAGAAGGGAAAACTCAAAATTCAGTTGTCACTTCTACTCTCTGAACACTCTGGCACTCACTGAGAGAATTCTGTTCAACTTGGCTCTAAAATTGCTTATTAAAAAAGACAAAGCCCCAGTTTGGTATTCATTTTCTATGAATCTTTTGGACACTTCCTAAGGTGATTTTTGATGGTTCCCAAGTACCACTGCACAGGAGGACTACTAGGGTTTTGATTTCAGAAGCAGAAATAATTGTGCTTAGCTGTCCAGGAGGTTCTTGTCACCTCCTCTCAGGAGCCCTAGGAGCACATGTTTGAAATAAAAACTCTAAACAGGAAACAAGGGAGAGGAAGATACTAGCTTCTTTAGCTTAGCTCGTGTCATCATTTTACCTGACAACCATGTGTTCCCTCTGCACCCCATGCCTCTCTCCCTCTCTCACCCTCAGCTCATCACTGAGAATGAGTGCAGTCTGAATTACTATATTATTTAAGATCAAGCCGTGTAATATATTTTCTATACACACATACCTGTTGTCTGTAAATGCATGAGGATTCTGAAGCTACACAGTAGACTAAGGAGGAGGAAGCTGGTCTGCGGGAATTTTAGCCTTTTTATTTTCTAATGTTTTGATTTTTAAAAGGAAGAAGGGAGTATTTATGAGTCACTGTTTTTGTTGAGAAACAATTTGAAGATAAAAACACAGCAACAACACACGTGTAAAAGGATAACGAGGAAGAAGAGGAGGAAACGACAGAAAGAAGAAAAAAATGGAAATGAACAAAAAGCTTTGAAAATATGCAATGCTTTTCACAGGAATTTACCATACAAGGATAGTTATAGCTGCTGATGGGGGTGTTGAGTACATGTGTGCTTCAGCTCTATTTACAATGCCAGAAAAATTAAATGGCTCATGATACAGAATTTGTTGAATAAATCCAGTGGTAATTGAAAGCAGATCTATCAGAGAATCCAAATAATTCTATAGAAGAATTCTGGACCATGGGAAGATTTCCATCATCTACCAAAGCTAATTCAAAAACTCAATAGTTGGGCCGGTGATGGCTCAGCGGTGTAAGCGCCTGCCTGGCAAGTGCGAGGGCCCGAGTTCGACTGCCAGAACCCACATATGAAAAAAGGGCTGGTGATATCGCTCAGCGGCACGGACGCCTGTTGGCGCGCGAGGTTCTGAGGTCAACCCCCGGTACCCACACACACACACACAAAAACTCAATAGTTTATAAAATGGAAATATATATATATATATATATATATTTCTAAGGACATATATCAAAATCTGAAGAGTGGTTATCTTTGGTCAGGGGTGAATTTCACTTCCCTCTATTTTGTGTGCCCTTAAAATTTATTACAATGCACATATATTATTATGGTATTGAAAAATATACATATAGTTTTGAAAAATGTACTAGCCTATACTTGGCAATTTTTAATGATTGGTGGTTCTTTAAAAGCAGGATGTGCTGATCCAAGATGTATTGAATTATCTACCAACTTCACACTTGAATTTGGTCATCAAGGTACAATCGTTTACTTCTAACATCCCTTGAAATAGTTTTCTGAATGCTACTAACATTTGCATATGTTGTAGAAGAAAAACTAAAAAAAGAAACAAAAAGACTACAGCAATGAAATATATTTTTCCAAGTGTACCTTTCTTTCCTTAAAAATAAGTAATATGCCACCCCTGGAAGTTTAAAAAAAGAAATATAATTTTCCCTGGCATACTGTTGTTCACCATGATGTCAATACGTAAATAGCACTGTGACTGAGATGCCAGTCCATCAGGGAGAAATACTTAGTATATTTCTTTTTGTATACAAAATTACAGTCAAGTTTCAATGAATAAGCTTGTTTTGTTTGGGGGAGTTAAATATGGTTTAGAAACATAACGAACCTCCCTTCACTGGATGACGTGAATAGAGGAAATTGTGGCAATTTTCAATATAATTCAATCTTAAAAATAAAAATCTTGCTCATTTACATTTTATAGACAAAAATCATTTCTTTCTCACGTTAGATACATTTTAAACTTTACATGGGAGCCTGGTATTCTGGCGCTATTTGTGGTTATTTCGTATATTACATTTTTATGCCAATGAAAGTTAAAGTAATTCATAACTGCTTTGCTACCTCTTAGAAAAAGCTATGGAATATAATATCCTTAAATATGGGAACTTAGTAAAGCCCCTTGTTTTTTCCAATTTAGTTTCATTAATTATGGCACTCGGCACAAAACATTTTTTGTTTCCAAGAAAAAAAATTATATACATATGTTATATGCATAAGATCTCTCTCTAATAGGGAATTCATGCTGTTAAATTTTAAAAAACACTAATGATGAAAGAAACCAGAAATAAACAAAACAGTCCCCCACACACTGCGTTCTTAATTTCTTTTCTTGTGGATGGTATTTGTCCACAAAGGCAAATGCAGTTTTTAAAATGTATGTGAACAAGCGCCTTCCAGCTGTGAGCATGTAATTGGTCAATCATTCTTACTCAGAGAGATTTGTAAAATGCCAATATATATTCTTATTTAATTCTTGGATCCTTGCATCTATAAAAACAGTGACCCAAATTGTTCTCCTATGGAGCATATCAAATTTTCATGTCTTTCCTTATAAAACCACCAAGAAAACTGATGAAATTACCCTTTTGACATAATTCATATAAAATAACATGAAATACAGAGTTAGATTCTCTCACAGTTGGCAATTTAGTTTATATATTTGGAATGTGATTCTATTCTATCATTTGAACCTTTGTTTAAATATGTTAGTTAGTCATTACTGAAAGCTAAAGGAAACCAAGATGCAAAACCAGGCTTTTTTCCATGGCCATCTGCCACTACAGTGAAATAATTTGGCTCTAAAAATTTACAGGATATGCAATATATTATAGAGTGTATTGCTATGAGTTTATGATTTAATGATAAACAGGGCTATTTGCTTTGTTACTGGAACCTTAATATCAAGATGGCGAAAAACAAATAGTATTAAAGACTCTAAAATAAGATGGTGAGATATGTACTTTGGCTTAATTTAGAGGCCACAAACATAGTTAACCATGCATTTTGTTAAATACTTTCTTGATGATATTCTTAATTACATGTCCTTTGTGGCTTGCTGGTATTTTCAGGTGCTATTAATAAAAATCAGTATTTCTAAAAGTGCAAATAGATTGGGAGCAGATGCTTTTAGTAAAACATAATTGGGCTAAAGAAAAATTTTGCAGTTTGAAAACAGACTAATGTCTTTAATATGTTGTTTTACTGTGATTATGCATTCTTGCAGGATTTGAAACAAGAATAACCAACAATGTATCCTAAGAAGAATGAAAAATATAGGGAGAGAGCATTTTTGTCAAGTTCCGAGAAAATGTTTGTGTGAAGAACATTGGAATTGCTGGCATATGTGATAGAAGCTAAATATGAAGAAAAATCTCTAATCTTCCTTTGCTAGATTAGAATATTAAAATGCAATTTTAAGAACTCACTTAAAGTACAGAAAAGGTAAACTAATTTTGAACATATTTAAACTCAAAGTTTCATTATGTTTACAAATGATAACACTGTATTTTTTAAAAATGCAAAAAAGTGGCAGTGGGAACTATTTACAGACAGATGATTATTATATTTTACTTCTGCTTTTTGGTAGTTTCAATTGGCTATTTTATGAACATGTATTCTTTATACCAAAATTAAGTTTTGAAAATGTAAGTGCAATAAAACTATGAATTTTTACAAAGTCAAATTATATTTAAGCAGAAAATAAGAATGAAATAAATTTGAGCTTTGAAAAGTGAATTATTGATATGAAAACTACACTGAGCTTTGTAATGAAACAAAAGAAGAACTCCACTACTAATATACAGAAAAATACTGGATGGAAACATAGGAAAGAAACATCTAGATTTAATTCTTGATTATGAGATTATTTACAGAATGCCTTTTGAGGTTTTTTCCCCCTTATTCCTGTCAGTATTTTTCAGGTTTTCTCAGGACATGTACTACTTCATAACCAGACAAGCCTTATTCAAGAAAGAAAAATTTAAAAAAATGATAGTTTGGGTTCAATGAATTTTAATTTATGTTTCCAAAGTTAGTATTTTATTTGTTATATCAAAGCTTATTAAAACAGCATTAAAACAGGCATATAGAGCTAACTCCTAAAATTAACACAAAAGTATAATTTTTGTCACGAGGTTATAAAATTAGCTGTCATTACTAAGAATCAAAGGTATTAAAGTTCTAATGTTATTATTCTACCTTACCTGGAGCTCAACATCAAATAAAAATTTTGACAAATTACCAGCTGACATATATTTCTTAGATTAAAGATGGATGCACATTATTTTAATTTCTTGGAATATCATAATCATTAACACGTATTTTAACATTAAATCGTTTGTTAGCAATGGAATAATATTTTTGGATATAATATCATGGAGGAGGCATAAAACAATTCCTGAAGCCACTTACTTTTAAGACTGCAAAATTAAATGTGAGTTGAGTGAAATGTAATCAACCCATAGGTTCAAGTACAAACAGTAAATTAAGCAACGTTCTTTATTTTTATTATACATCAGAAAATGTTTTGATAGACTACACTGACTTCAGAAAACTTTTCCGCTTTATCTGAACTTTCCTGCAACCATTATTCCCCATTGAGGACATACTCCGATTTTACTAACGCAGAATATATTTAGAAATCTTTTTATTTGTGCACTGGAGAGTCAGGAATTAAAAGTTGGAAAGTTGTAATTTGTCTTTCAAGCAGGAGATAAACACAGAATCTTGGTGTATGTGTGTGGCATTGTATATAAGTTTTTGCTACAAATTTTAATTTCTGTTTAAATAAAGTCCTGCAAAAACAAAAATAAATCAATTTTTTTCTTTCTTTTTTCTTCGAAGGACCCTAGTGAATGCTCAGGTTTTAAAGTGCAATCTGAAATGAGAAATGCATACTCCTAAATTTTAGTTTGGAGCAAAGAAGCTACCTTAATTACTTTCCTGAAAGCTACATGAATGTTATCCAACATAAACGCACAGAAGGTATTTCAAAACTCGGGTTCCTGGGTTTCGTGTTCAACCTTTCATTTTCCAATTATTTGCCAGCTGACATTTCATTTCACTAGTTTTGAAATGGTAAATCCACGTTCTGTTGGACATAAAACAGAAGGGAAATTTTTGTTTAAAAAAGAAGCAAATAAATCACAAGAATAATTTTCTTATTTAAAAAAAATGTCAACGGAGTATCCCTGAGGCTTTTTACTATTGGAAACAATTTTCACACTTGCATCATTCACAAGCAATTCAGGAACGCTTAGCTCGAAAGAATTTTCCATCCCATTCTCTGGTTTTTACACACTTCGACTTAGCTCAGCAAGTGGAAAATTAGGGAAAAAGGGAATTCACAGTAAAGGAAAAAATGAATTTTATGAAAGACCAATTTATTACAATATATGTTTTCCTTCCCCAAAGGGCTCGCCAGAGCAGTAGACTTTACATGGATTAAAAGAAAATTAATTTTGGGGACAGATTTATCGGTAATTTCTACGCACGTATTTCATGGTACAATACTGAACGACGTGTAGAAATAAACGAAATAAAGCATTTAGAAATACATAATTTCCTCAAAAGGGTGAATTAAAACGAATCATTTCGGAAAAGCGTTTCCTTCTAGACAACAGCGAAAGTCCGGCCAGGCTGGGTTGTCCCCGCCCCACCCGCCCCGCCTCTCCCCTCCGCCCCGCCTCTCCCCTCCGCCCCGCCTCTCCCCTCCGCCCCGCCTCTCCCCTCCGCCCCGCCTCTCCCCTCCCGCCCCGCCTCTCCCCTCCCGCCCCGCCCCGCCCTCCAGGAAGAGGGGCGGACACCAGGGCTCGGGTTGCTACACCGACTCTAAATGCACGCCCACTTTTATGCAAAATAAAACACAACCTACTCTATTAGTACAACCAATGACCAAACAGCATCCCGACCAGCGGGGGTTGGAGCAGGAGGGCGGGTGGGGGGGGAGGAAGCCCGGAGGTAGACCCTCCCGACGCGTCACAGTGCTCTCCGCCTCCTCCTGCCCTCCCACCACCCTGCAGCGGTCGGCCCCGCCCGTTCAGCTAAATTCTTTTCGTCCTGGGAAGAGGCGGGGACTGGGCGGAACAAGGAACGCCTACGGGCTCTTATTTACATGCAGACGTACTATTGGCTTTGGCCGGTTGCGAATGAAGAAGAAGGGGCGGGGAGCTTGTCACAGTGAGCTTCAGCGATTGGCTTAGCAGTTCAATGACGTACAAAAAGGCATTTTAAGCAAATAACCGTGCCAGGCAAGCGTGCCTCCCTCCCTCTCTTGCTCCACCTCTGGGAGCTACCCAATGAAAGGTGAACTTCTGTGGCCCTCCCCTTGTATATTTAAATAACAAATCTAGCTCTTTAAGTATTTATGAAGAGGCGGGGAAGTGTAGAGTGTCTCCCGGAAACGCTTCTGATTGGTTAGTTTTCTCAACAAGTGTTAGCTTTAGGAAATACACGAGCACCCCCACCCCATCAATTAAATGATTGTTTCCTGGGTTTTTTTCTTCCTCCAAAAGCGCCACACTATATACACCTATTTTTTCTCAGTAATTGATTGCATGTGTGGTCCGAGCGGCTCAGCTTGTCCCTATTTCACTCTTAATATATTTTCTTTTTTGTAACTCAGATTCTGTTTTCATCAATTTTTAAAATGCAAAGATCTCGTACAGATGGAAACAATTAGAACCTCCGCTCTGCTGATGTGTATAATCTTATTAGTTTAATGGGTCACAGGGCGCAGGACCTATTTCCTATGGATCAAAGTGAAAACAAACACGGTTAATATCCCATTTTGTTTTAGAACCACATCGGATCGGGTTCCCTCTGTCGCCCGTGGTAATGACAATATTAAGAGAGCTTGGGTTGCCTTGAAGTTTAGAGGGAAAATGGAGTCACCGATATTCTAGCTTAAAAACTCATTAATATTAACACCAGGTAGCCGGTTGCAAGTTCCTTGAGCTCTCTTAAGTTTATCACAATAGCATGGGTATTAAAGGATTTCGGTATTGCTTGTTTTGATGTATTACCTCAACGCAAGCGAAAAATCGTATGCAGTTCGCTGCTAATTATACCAGCTTCTCAGATTTCCTCTACTGAGCTTCAATGCAAACTTCAGAGCTCTTGGTGTAATTTTTAATTATGACTTCTTAATGATTCCTTTCTTCATCTGCGGGTGGTGGCCACAATTTCCGAATTTATTTTTTTAAAGAAAGAGTCACAAAACCGACACCCAAAATTCAAACATTCTATTTCAGCGAGTTCTTGACCACTTAAGGCCACTCCGAAGACTCCTAAGCCTCAGTGGGCCTGAGTTAACTCACACCTTAAGGAAATATTATTCATATTTTGTGTTTTGTTGTGTTATTCTGAGGATAAAATATAATCTTCTAAGCACCTAGCATGTTGGGCCAGGGCCTCTCTCTTCCTGGCAAAGGCTCCCTTTGGAAACCTCTCGCAGTAATTTCTCACCCCGATAAATTAAATGCAGCCACAGTGTGGTCCATTACCCCGGAGTGTGAGTTGACGGCGCCTGTCAAACGTGGCCAGCCCAGTACAGACCCTTAAATATTCCTACAGATAATAAATATCTGTGCAAGGAACGGATGTAAATAATAGGTTCCTATTCGTATAGAAACCTCTGCAGTACAGCAATGAATAACGCATTGCAGACTTGATGAATGTCCCCAAGCTTCCACAAAGGGGGTTGGGGAGGACTAGATCTTGAAAAACTTTCTTCCTGGACCTGGAGTCCGGGTGCAGCGCTAGCAGCGCAGCGCACCAGAGCCTCCGCGTACCTCAGCGTGGCCTCTAGGAATGTAAATACCAGGAGTTTAGACCGGTCAGGGCCCCGGAAAGAGTAACCTGTGGTTATTAGCAAATCATTTTAATTTAGAAGCTGTCTAGAATATTTGCTTTCACTTGGCCTAGCCGGCTGAGACTGATAACAGAGAAAACTGTTTCTGTCACCCTCTCCTTGTGCGTTTGGAAACAGGGTTTCTGCATCTTGGGCTTGGCTTTCATGGCTTCTCCTCAGAGTTCAAGCACCCACTGCAAGGGCTAATCAGCATTGACCCACGGATTGCGGGCACGGGCACTCTTCCCAGCAGTGGTTATTCAGCTCAGAAACCCAAGTAAAAACGCGTGGAGTCAGTTGCAGGGAGGTCTGACATCTGGGACAGATGTAACTACTTCAACCACGGCAGTGGAGGTTCCTCAGATAATTCCTAAGCCTTCTTTTAATTTGTTCTTGAATTACGTTGTATCCGCGCTAGACCTTTATGCCTCAGTGCAACACAGTCGACATTAGACCTCATTTCTCTCTCGAGGTCCTCTGTGTTCTCTATATCAACGGCGTAATTTTATTTTAGGAAAGTATTATTTTTTTACTTCCAGGAGGAAGTAATTCAATCCCCTATCCATCATGTAGTGGATCATAAAATATTTAAACCTTAAAAAATTTATCCATCACTGATCAACTTCAGAATTACATTTTTCGAAGTGGAAACACGATCCATTTGTATTATAGAGATCGTGTCGACCTGTCTTCTGAGGACAATTTATATGTGTAAATATAAGTAATTATTCATAAAGAAGTCTACCAGGCTTTCTTTTTTCCGAATATACTTCTTTGTACCCAGTATCAAGGGATATTAACAATCTTCCTCACCCAGCCTCTGGTGTAGTGGAGGGACCCGAGGTCCAACACCAGACGCCCCCCCTTTTCTCTCTTTTCTATTTTTCTTGATCAGCAATCTACTTCAATGATTTATTTTAGCCAGGTGTGTCCACGTTGTAAACCAGAACGGTGTGGTCGGTTCTGCTGTGCTTGCGTTCCGCTATCTATACGGCGCACAGATCCGGGGCATGCCAAGGCGCAGTCATTGCTAGAGCAAAGAAATCCCCAGTCTTCGCCTGCCTGGGAAGAATCTGGGAAACCGAAGAACCCTAGGAGTTGCCTCCTTCTAAGAGTCTCAGACCTCGATGATCACTGCCCAGATTTTTGACAAAAGGCTGTTTTGCTTTATTTAAACATTTTATTGTTTAGTTACTGGGAATGCGGGCACTTAATGATGACCTGCCTGGACTTCCTTAACCAGTCCACCTTGGTGACTGTTTTCACGGAGGGAGGGCCAGCCTCTGGATTCCGGTGACATTCGCGGCATCTATCAGTCAATTTCAACGCACTTGGTCCCCACCTGGTGCTGTCCACGCGGAACAGCCAGAGAAAAGGCCTCGACTTGACTTTTACCCCTGCACCTCTACGGCTCTGAAGCGGAGCTCCCTGGGGACCGGAGGCGGACACTTTACGGGTCTCCCGCCAACCCCTGCCCCCTCCTGGCGCGCCTGGCCCAGCCGTGCGGCATCCGCGCAGTGCGGCATGGAGTTCCAGGCCAGATCAGAAGGCTGCAGGGCCCGCCCGGGCTTACAGGGGGCTCTGCTACCGGAAGTCATTTGACAAATCTCAGGCAGGCCTTTCAAATCTTTACTGCTCGGCAGAGCTTTGCAAATCTCTAAACACGCCGTTGCCTTCTTCAAACGGCACACCAGACACACTTGAAAAGCATTTTTTTTTTTTTTTCAGGGTCAGGCACGATAGAAACTACATCCGCACCCAGCCTCCTCCACTGTCCAGCTCGCATCCCTTTCAGCGTCTGCCAGAGACCCTAACCCCCTCCCGTTCGCAGATTCCCGCGCGTCCACCAGCGTAGTCGACCCAGGAGCCCCCTCCCCAGCCTGGCGAGGCCACAGAGGGCCGCGCGCTGGAGACTCGCTCCACGACCCTGGGGCGGGCGCCTGGGGAAGGAACCCTTGGGAACCTAGCACGGCAGGCGGGGGCGGGCCGAGTGATTAATGACCCTGATCAACTTTTTAGGAAGCAGAAATTAACCTGACGGGGATTAGGGCCAAGCTTTGAAGTTCACGGTTTTGTTTTCCTTCAACTCAGTCCTACCATCAAATAGTTCTTGGTTCCTTTTACCGGTTTCTTCCCTCCCTCTCCTCCCCTCCCCGGTTCTCCTCTTCCCCTCCTCCTCCTCCTTCCATCTCCGCTCACCCCACTCATATGTCCCAGCAAGCGCTTTTGCATTGCTTTTCTTGATTTCGAATAAAAATATCTCTACACTAGCGATCGAGTTCCTGTAATCTATGTACAGAGGCAACATACTCCCTATATCCCTGTCACTTTTTTACTTTTGAAAATGCAATCTAGGTTTCGAAGTCGGAGGTGGCACATTGGTATCTATTCTTTCCTTTGGCTCCTTCTCTCTTTCCACCCAAGGCCTCTCTTATTCCGCCTTGGAGGTTGGCCTTCCGTAGCAGAGAAGGTGAGCAGCATTGGTTGGGGTTGTCAGCAGCTCTGTGGGTGAGGGCTCACTTCCCAGGGTACATTCCAGGTACTGTTGATTTTCCTCCTAGTTAGCCAGAAAATTCAAATCCAAACACGAAAGTCCTCTTGGGCCGCTCTGCACTCTTACCTGGCCTCCCTTTATTTAACACGCCCCCTCCCCGCACTTGCAGGCCTCCAAGGGGAATCACTCTCCTGCGGTTCTTTCCCGCAGGCGCCTGCTGAAAAGGCAATTTCCTAGGGGGTGTGGTTGGAGCTAGAGTAAAACAGAACCCAGGATTGTTTGGCAGCCTGAAACCATCCAAGTTTTATTGCATCCGCTACAAAGTCAACTAACTCTTAATGAGTATCCAAGCGGAAAAGGGCCGAGGTTTTCTCCGCGTAGAGACCGGGGTAGACAGTGATGGGAGTTTGCTTATTTCTTTATCTTTCAGCCACAGGTTGCAACATTTTCCCTGAATACTGACGCGAAAGTCAGAGGGCATCAGGTTTCAGCTCCCTGAGTGATCAAAGATCATTCGGCCACGAGGACCTTCGAAGTTGGCCCTGTCCACAGCTTGTAATGAAAAGGATAATCTGTCTCGTAATAAAAAACAGTACCCACACAAACAGATCCAGCACCCAGCCTTCTTCAACCACGCACCACTCTTTCCTAATAAGGGACAGTGACAAATATTGCCGTCTCGTCCCACCCCAAAACAGAGGAAGCAGTAGATCTTCCCTTTAATAACTTCCCAAAGTGTTACAAATAATAAAAGAGACGCATAAATCATTGCGAGGGCGTCTGAACGCGAACCACGGAAGGATTTACTCCTCTCAAGCGCAGGCTTTCATTCGCGCTGTTACTGGCTGCTTCCTTGCGGCCCTCCCCCGAATCCGCCCTCTTATTGGTCTGTGGAGCGGGGCGTCGTACAGACGGGGCGTGGGGTCGGTGGGGGCCGGGATCCAGCAGTGCGCAAGCGCCATATGGTGTGCGTGGGTGATTGACAGCTAGGTGGAAAATGCGCGCGCAAGCAGTTCGGGCGGGGCGGGAGAGGTGGGGTGATGGCGGTGAGTGCCACCGACTGGGTGAGGTGTGGTCCTTTGCAGGCTTTAGAATCAGAAAGGCCGGTGGTCGCAGACCACGTACTCACCGGCTCTGGGGACTGAAGGGATTTACTACAGCAGCAGGCTAACTAGGCAGGGAGTAAAGAGGAGTAGAAGGCATGCTTTACTGTTTCTGAAGAAGATAACTGTACTTAAAACATTCAGGCAGAGATTGAAGGTGAGCGCTGTGTTGCTTTGTGCATTCCTTCTAAAGCACACCCGAAATCCGCCCGGTGTCCTAGCCGCGCGTTCAGTGCACCGCACCCTTCTCCCACCTCCCCCATCACCACCCTTGTCCCTTGCGGCCCCGCGGTCACAGGTCCACGGCTATCTCAGCGCCTTGTAATTATGTAGACCAGGAACCCTTAACTGGAAGGGCTCTGTGTGTGTGTGTGTGTGTGTGTGTGTGTGTGTGTAAAAACAGCAAAGAAGTAAGGGAAAGAAAAGACCCCCCCCCCGGAAATTCACAAGAGATGCAGCGATCAGTAAAACCAGAGTGCAAAGATAAATAAAATACCGAAGGAAAAATCCATTCGCTATCGAATGAAAAGTTGGAAAACAATTTCGTAACCCAGTTGATACTGTGGAAGCAACTCGGTTTTACGCCAGTGCTGGTTGTTAACGCCTAGTACAAAATTCTTCTGAGGCGAGGGCTGCCTGGTGGAATGGAGACACCGCTCGCTCCCCTGTTGCATCCAAATTCTGGTGGCCAACGAGTCTGCGGCAAGTCGGAGCCCGCAGAAGGGGGCTGCAGGGCTGTGTTTTCCTGTTAGGAGGTGTTAGGTCTTTGGTTTTTACTTGTATATATTTTAGGGAGATTACAAACCTCTTTTATCCCTGCATATATTTTAAATAGTAGCCCTTAGGAGAATTTGGTAGTTGATAAATCAAAGCTTCGGTTTTACGAATTCTAAAATTTAAAATTAGTGATTACGTCTTCGCAGGCCCTGGTGTTTTCTTTTTCTTTATATTTTTAGTTTATGTGAGCGTGTGAGATGAGAAGCTACAATCATTCTTATCTGTGAGTACTTCGTAAATTAATAAAAAGGGCAGAATGATAGAACTATTCGATTGTTAAAGACAAAATAGTGTTCTTTTAAATTCCCCTCTTGGTATATTTTTTTTCTCATGAAACATCATTTTCAGCTTGCCTCAGTATTGAAATTAGTATTTGTATATCATCACTGTAATTTATTTAGAAGTTCTATATTCACTTTTAGTTTTACAACGATCATTTATGACACAAAATTATTAGCACTCATATACTCTGTGCGTTTTATTATTTTGACTACTTATTGATATTTTAAGAAGCAAACATTACAGAAAATTAGTAAGCGAGGCTTTGATAGCTGCTTATTTTTGTTTAATACTTTTATTTTATTATACACAAATTCATTATACACAAAATCATTTTAAAACACTGAGCAAAACAATACTTTTCTTTCGCTTTGCTAGAGCAAAAGTGATTTTTTTCATTCTCCGTCCGATTCTTTCCTTTCCAGCTGCCACAGCCGACTGACAAACTCCAGGCTGTCAGCGAACTAGTATGCAAATTTAGGATGATTGACAACTCTAGTGGAAACCAATCCTGCTAGAGTAGGTTGCTGATTGGTTGACAACGACTTGACGTAAAATGACGTTCAGAAAACTTAACATCCAATCAAAGCAATTTATGCAAATAAAAGGAGTCAGATTACGAGAGGGCCGAGGGCTTTGAGTACGCCCCCGCGTGTTCAGTGATCGACATTGCAAGATCTGAATAAACGCAGGAAAGTTCATTTCTACGCAATTTAGCCGTTCTCAAACTTCTTTGTCACCTAAATATAAGTTAGCGTTTGAAAAAATTCCCGAGCTGTGTCGTGCACATATATAATAGTTAATAAAAAATCTATGTAGCTGTGGACTTCCAGGGCACAGAATTTCCCTATGTCCCGCTAACACAGGGACTCTTGTCTCTCATTCTGGGGAAAGAAGGCTGCTTTCCTCCTTGGTTTCAAAAGGACGAGATTTACAGAGACTTTTTCCGTGGAGAAACTCACTCTAGGCCCAGATGGTCAGAAATTTAGCTTCTTCAGCGAAGTTCCACATGGCACCGCCAGATGGCATAAGGACGCCCTTCCTCTCCACCCCACCATCCTGCAAGTAATTTAGAAAAATTTGAAAACCAAACACTTTTGTATTTTATAACTAAGTGAAGTGAGAACATATTTGTACTATTAAGAGGCTACATGTTACATAAATAAGCTTTGTTGGTTGTTGCTTTAATGTGAAATTTCCTCTTGAGATTTTGCCCACGAAAAATTGCGAATAAAATACTCATACAGTGAGTGTTTGCAAAAACTTTTCCTTGAAGCAAACGTTAAGGTTACTAGGTGGCTGCATTTCCGAGTGTGTCGTTTGCAGGGCTGGCAGGCTTCTTAGGAATTAAAATGAAGTCGAGGAGGACAGGCACTTTCCCAACTGAGAAGTCTGCCCGGGCGGGGCTCAGGCTGGCGGGAACCTGAGACAGAGAGAGATTACATCGCTGCTTTGGGGTGGATTTGCTGTTACAGCAGTGCGGCTTTTTTAGGGGTTCATTTTGAGGTCCTGCTTACAGAAGGGCAAGGCTTCTCTTGCACAGGTCACTTTAGTAAGGAGTAGTGCCTTTGTTTTGCCAACTTCACCGGGGACTTAGTGGTGAAGCCTTGGAAAACTAGTAATCTCGACTTTTCATCCGCCTTCCTTTTCATGTTTGTTTTATTCGGGGGGTTGTGTATCAGGAAAAGAGGGGTTCTGGCTTTCACCATCTCAGACCAGATTAAGAGCTAATGTTATTTTGCAGCAGGGAGAAGAGAGAAAAAAATTCAAATGCCAAGTTTTATAGTTTTACATGCACATTTTACAGGTTGACGGCTCTCTTCCTGGGAAACTTCACGTTTTGTTCATTTATACAAACAATAATTGACACTCACGTTTGATCACCCTACCTCATAATTATGATAATTACGTACCTTAGAATTAGATCCAATCTTTAATTAGATCTTAAATGGGCATATTTGTTAGTTTAAAAATCTACCAGAATATACTCATTAAGCCCTCCTCTTACAAAAAGGATTTGTTGAGTTTTGTGGCCTTGTGCCTCTTGTTGACTTTTATTTAGCCAGCAGCTAATGATGAAGATGTCTTCATGAACTCATGTCTCGCCCTGGCATCCTAACTGTGGGTTTTCTAGGCTAGCACCAGACCGCTCGCTTTTGTAAAGCACGAATTGGCACATTTTCACTAGCTCCCGTTTCCAGTGATCACGAGCTGTAGGAAAACTCACCCTACCCAGTCACATTTAGACAAGAAAATGGAATAACGTAATTTTTAGTTTAGGATCACCACGTCTAATTTCTTAGTTCAAGTTGGAACCTTAGGTTTCTTATTTTATTTCACTACCTGTACGTTCCTTTGCTTTTTCCCTCCTGAAGCAAAGTATGAGCAGAGAACATCAACACCGAAGTTGAGAGTAAAGCAAGAATTTTAGGGAGCGCTTATTTCCCTTAGGTGGCAAGAAGGTGACAGAGGAGAGGCAGGGAACTCGGGAACAGGTCTTTCAGACGAGAACCTTAAATTTACAAGCACAATCTCTTTCCTAATGTTTGTTTTCTGTGCTGCAGATAAGGGACCACAAACGTGTTTAAAGAGATGGAGACGGGCCGCGGGCGCTCCAGGTCTCCACGAGGACTCGGGGAGCTAGCAGCTCTTTTCCCTCAGCTCTGTGCCTGCATTTCTTTTGCATCACTCGGATAAAGGCGGCCCCAAAGATAAAGGCGAATCTGGGGCGCCGGGCGCGGAGCATCGCCGCTCCAGGGACTGGGCGGCGGGCCTGCGGGACAGCCGGGAGAGGGACCGCGCAGTCCCACAGACTCGGTCTGCGGCGAGATGGCGGGCCGAGGACGGACGCTCCGTGGCGGGCGCCGTGGCCGGCGTGGGCTGTCGCGGCAGCGCAGCGCACGGGGAGGTCGAGGCAGGAGGCGGCCGGGGCCCTCGCGCGCCCGGGCCCTCCGCAGCCAGGGCCTCTTCCGGGCTGAGCCCTGGGAGTGGGTTTCCCCTGCCGAAGTGATTTCGCAAGAGTCAGGCGGGCCCGGCCGTAAATCAGCCCCTGGGCCGGGAAAGCGCAGGCCCGGGCCGAGGCCACCCCAGGCCGGCGGCCGCAGCTGCACCGGCCGCCCCCGGCGAGGCGGCGCGGGCTGCACCGCGAACCCATCAGTCAAGCCGCGCGCCCTCCCAAGCCCCGGGGCCCCCGCGGGCCGGCTTTGTGTCTGGGCAGCGGGGTCCCGCGGGGCCGAGGGGCTGCCGGCCGCACCACCCGGGCCCGACCCGGAGCAGGGACAACTGAGGCGAGGACCCCTCACCGGACCGTGGCCTCCTCGGCAGCACGAGGCCGACGCCTCAGTCCTTTCCGGGGCGTGGACCCCCAAATTCTGTCATTCAGAACGGGGTGGGGAGGTTCGTCCTGAGCGACTAGATTCCCTGGGGAGGTCACGCGTTCTCTCTGGGTCTCAGTTTCTAGTCTATACAATGAGAGGCCTGCTTCAGGATCTGCATTTTTGTCCTCCTCTAATGTTCTTTTGTGTGGGGTGGAGAAGCCCGAACCCTCTTCGCCGAATGTGTTTTCAGAAGTTCCCTTTCCTTCCACCTTCATCCTAGTTCTCCCAGCCCCCACACTCCCTACCCACGGTGGCACCAGCGCGTCCTACAGAGCAGCTCTAGACCCCCCGCCGGGACTTCGGGACCTTTGACGAGCTGAGGCCCGGCTGGTTTTGTTTCAAAACAGCCACCAGAGGGCGGTACAGCCCAACGATAGAGCAGAGGGTCTCGGTCTTTCCAAAAGTTTGTGCAACGAGGAGGTTCCCTTTTCTGGTTTAGGTGATTCGTACAAAGTGGTTTCTTTTATGATCCTCATTTGCTCTACAGCACTAACATAGATAAATGCATCCGGGGTTCGTGGGGGAGGAAGCCCAGAAGCAGTAGTGAAGAGGAGGAAAGCATGTGCCGAAGACCCAGAGCCAAGCAAAGCAGAGCAAACAAATGTGCAGAATGTTCACTTGAAATGCAAAACTTTGATTCTGAGACTGTGCACACTGGTGGGCTCCCAGGACGTGGGAGAAAGCAGAAGAGACAAGAGCGCAAAAGCACTGAAATTGTGGGGGTGCACTAGCGGGTCTTGTCATAATTTTTCTAACTATTGGGTTCATTTTGGAACTGTGAATGCAGAATGCAGAGATGAGAGAGAGAGATCCTCATGATAGAGGGAAGAAGGACCCTTCTCAGTGGAGCAGCAACTCTGACCTTTGTCTGTCCTGGGAAGTTTCCACGTGCCTGTGAAGAGAAGAGCCACGTCCCTGGCTGTGTCTCCCAGGCAGTGTCGGATTGTTCTTTCATTTGTTTCCTCCGTGTGTTTTACAGTATGGATTAGCTGGGCTCCAGAGGAAACTGGGCTTTGTTCACTGCATCAGCCAAAGGATCTTCACGAGAAAACGTGTTAGGCTGAAATACCATCTTTTCCCACATGTGCAAGACTCTTGGATTGTGTTTGCTTTCACAATCCATAAATGTTTTTATTAAACTATATCATTCTTGTGGCCCTGTGCACATAAAGTATTCACAGCGTGTGTAAACGCTTCCATTTTGGTCCTCCTGTGGGAAAACTTTCTAGCTCTGCAATAAATATTTGCTTCGGAATGAAGCTTTGCAAGCATTAACTGAACTCTAAAATCTGGTTTCACTGGATGTGTTTGTGTACATGTGTGCATGTTTTAGTCATACACACGCACACATATATATATGGAAAATTTGCAGGCCAGCTTGGCATTTTTACTTTATTGCCACTGGTAGGGAGGCATAATGACCATAATTACTTGGTGGCATTTTAAAACTAACAAAATTCTCTTTCAAATTTGATTCCTCCTTGTGCACTGCCAGCCACCTCCAATCCTGTCATTTAAATTGTCTTACGAGGTCACCCTTTATGACACTCTTTGAAGAAATAGGGAGTTGGGAAGGCATATTTTTAAGTCACAATGTATAGTTTTTGGTTCCTAAATTCTGTCCTGATAATAAGAATGTAAAAATTAAATAAATATGATCTTCGCCTTTTTATGTTTATGGTTTCATTTGCTATAATGTTTTAACTTATAAGCCAATGCCAAAAAATTTCAGAAAGAAAAATGAAGACAGCTCAGTAGGATGGCACAGAGAATCAGGAGTTTGAATTCTTATCCTTGATGAAAAATTTGAATTGTTACTCCTCTGTGATGAAAGAATTTATTTTTATGAAGAATTTTGATCGGCTCTATTGAGGTTGATTAAAGAGAACTGTGAGGAAGATTATTAAAATATGAAAGCCATTAGCATAGGGCTCTGCATTACTTGTGTTTGAGGGAATAATTGTGAATTATAAACCATTTGGCCTCATGAGCTTTGGCATAGTAACTGCAGAGTTGGTGGCTTCTCTGGTCTTTCAAAATTGCCCTCAACCCCCATCCATTGCAAAAAATATGCCCTCTGCCCTGTCATGTTGATTATATGGGCTTTATCTATCCTTTTTTTTTTTTTTGTGGGTACCGGGGGTCAACCTCAGGACCTCATGTACCAGCAGGTGCCCTTGCCGCTGAGTGATATCACCAGCCCTTTTTTTGTATGTGGGTTCCGGGAGTTGAACTTGGGCCCTCGCGCTTGCCAGGCAGGCGCGTACGCCGCTGAGCCATGTCACTGGCCCTGGGCTTTATTTATTCTGATGGCTGCTGCAGATAGGATGTGGCTCTGAGCAGGGACAAAAAGGGACTCTACGAACAGGTTTGCTGCAGGGTGGGCTGGCCCTCAGCTTTGGAGTAGACACTGGCGGGAGAGCCAAATGCAGGCTTCTCCACCTCCCCGTGCAAACATCATCCCTGAAAAACATCATGTGGCCCTGAGTCACACTCTGAAGAATCTGCCTGAAGAGTTTAGTTTGGCTGTTCCGGCAGACATAATCCTTCCTTTCATATTTTCCCTGCCTTTTCAAAGAGCAAAACCAGAGGCATTTTGAGACATATCCTACAACTACATGGACGAAGCCCTTGGCATGGCCTTTTGGGAGTTGAGAATACTTGAGGCTGTCCCAAATAGCGACTGCTTCCTTTGAATGAAGTGTTATACAGATGTGAGAGTGAGTTCACAAGGACAGAGGCAGAGGTTGGGGTGTTAGAGAGTTCTGAGATATGTGGGCCATGTTGGTCTGAAGAAAGGCAAGGTGACCTTTGGTACAGTGGGTAAGTGCTGCTGCCCTCGAGTGGGGCTCAGTTCATCCTTGTTTGTAAACAATTGAAGCTCTCTGACTTGGAAAGGGACAAGGCAATACATTTTATTGGGAGCCATAGATATGGTTTGGACAAACAGTCTATGAATATTTGGATCTGTATTTTTTTAAAAGATTGGGAGATGGATATTGGAATCAGTTCTGAAGTTATTTTTTCTCCAGTAGAAATATAATACCTGCTACATAGGTAATTTTACATTTTTGGCAAATAACATTTTAAAAAGTAAAAGGAAATAGATATTATTTTAATAATTTGAAAGTTAATGTAATATCTCCAAAATAGTTGTTTTCATGTATAATCAGTGTAGAATTATTTTTTTATGTGGGTACTGGGAGTCGACCTCAGGACCTCGCGCTTGCCAGCAAGCACTTGTGCAGCTGAGTGATATCACCGGCCCTTTTTTTTTTCCTTTATGTGGGTTCCGGGAGTCGAACTCAGGACCTCGCGCTTGCCCGGCAGGCGCTTATGTCGCTGAGCTATCTCACTGGCCCCTCAGTGAATTATTAATGAGACATTTTACTATGTTTCTTCCCATATCTTCAATATCCGACGTGTACCAACAAAACATCTTAGTTTAGACTAAGCCACTTTCAAGTGCTCAGCAGCCACCATGGCCAGTGGCTGGCACAGAACTGTTACTGAAGTTCTAATAGCAGTGGTCTGGGTCGTACCAGTTCTAAGCATTCTAGTGCGTGTGCGGAGTCGTAACAGATTCTCCCCCATTCCCACTGAGGTCAATTTAAGTATCAGAGTGCGCCTGCCTGTTTGGGGATACTGGCGATTGAATCCAGAGTCTTCACACTGAGCTATATCTCCAGCCCTTCCTTGTTTTTTAAATTTTGCGACAGGGTCTCACTAAGCTGCTAAGTTGCCCAGAGTGGGCTCAAACTTGTGATCCTTCTGCCTCACCCCCCAGAGTGCCGGGATTACAGGTGTGCACCACCGTGCCTGGCTATGCTATTTTTAACAGTGCCATTTTAGCTCTGAAAAGGGAAGTCCTGGACCTCAAGCCATGGGTGAAGGGAAATCTGGTGCTTCAAAGATGTGAGTAATGATGGTTTTGAGAGATTTTATTATATTTCAATATATTTGTTTATAATAATAAAAATAAATCCATACTCATTATAAAACACTTGAGACAATACAAAGTGTAGAAAAAATAAAATCACCTCTCATCCCACCATCTGTAGATAATCACCATTCAAAGTTTTGGCATATTGCTGTCCTTATATGCAGATTGTTTTCATAGCTGTGATTATATTGCAAATGCCCTTGTATATCTTGCTCTTATTCATTTAACGTTATATCACAAGCATCTTTATGTGGTTAAAAACTCTTTGTAAGAATAATTTCTAGGGTCGGTGAGATAGCTCAGCAGCATAAGTGCCTGCCTGGCAAGTGTGAGGTCCTGAGTTCAACACCCGGTATCAAAAAAAAAAAAAAAAAAAAAGAATAATTTCTAGTGTCTCCCTCTCAACCCCTCTCCTGGCTACTGAGAAGGAGGAAGGCAAAGATGGCAGATGAGGTCATCAAGGCTTAGGCCACCTGGCCTGGTGGCAACGGTCTTTGGGAACATGAAATGCAAGGGCATCCCAGCCAAAGTCATTACTGAGAATGACTGGTGTCTTGCTTTCTATGATATTTCTCCTCAAGCACTGACACATTTTCTTTTTTTTTTTTTTTTTTTTTTGTGGGTACCGGGGGGTCGACCTCAGGACCTCGCGCGCCAACAGACACCCGTGCCGCTGAGCGATATCACCGGCCCCTTTTTCATACGTGGGATCCGGGAATCGAACTCGGGCCCTCGCGCTTGCAAGGCAGGCGCTTATGCCGCTGAGCCATCTCACCGGCCCCACATTTTCTGATGATACCCAAGAAACATATAGCCCAGATTTCTGCAGCACAAGATGGTGATGAAAGTCTCCTTGGAGGTTTAATGATTGTTGGCAAGGAACGTGCTGGTCACCTGGGCCTGGAGAAGGGTTATCGCATGGTGGTGAAGGAAGGCACAGATGGGCTACACACTTTCCTGTTCATGTCCATGTTCTGGGACATGAGCCAATGAATTGAGCTCTTGGTTAAGCATGTTTTGAAGAGAATTTTTCCTTCTCTGAGCAATAATTAAGTTTACAAATTCCAAAATGTTAACACACATATTTTTGCCTGTATTTGGAAAAATTGAAGAAATAATTTGAAAAACCTAAAGACATTGTTACATGGTAAAAAAAAAGAATAGTTTTAAATGTCTGGATGGTATTCCATCATGTAGGTGAGCTGGAGTTTACTGAAGCTGATGACTTTTGGTAGGATAAGGGTTGCAGTAAGCTTGCTAAATGTAGTCCACAGGACAAAAAGATCTGTATGAAAAGTTGTCCTATAGTGTGACCAATCTCGTCCCTCATATTGAGGCTTTCCTTCCATGACTGTAGTCACCCTAGACAAACAGAACCCCTGTACATCAATGCTTAATTTTTAGAGAAAATATCTAAGAAAGTCTCCCTTCTCTCTACATGATCACCAACACAGTAAATCAGATGTTTGTGTACCACTTTGACATACTTGGACTAGGATTTAAGCACAAAAAGCAAACTTTTCTAAAGAGATACTTGGATTGCACACAAGAACATTGTAAAGAATCTCATATAGCATTTTATTTCTCTTGTTAAATCTATGCCCTCTATGATATCACAACACCCTTTAAGTACAGGTACCGGGCCACCCTTGGTGAAATCATATATGGATTTATTTTTACTTCCCCTTTTGGCCCTCTTTCCCACCATTTGTCATTTTCACAGGCTTTCATGACATAAATCTTGTGGAATGTTGGCTATGCATAGAGCATGAAGGATTCATACTCTCCCATTTCAGGCTGGATGGCCAACATAAGCAACCAAAAGTAGTGGAAATTGGGACTGATACTACAAGGAGAGACAGGGGTAGAGGGATTCTGAAAAGAACACGTGATGAATGATAATGGCAGGGTTAAGGTTGAGGGTGACCACAGTCGACGCACGGTCATCAGGTAGTAATCAGGCCCGCTGGAAGCTGCAAAAGATGAACTGTGATTAATTTTTTCGTATCTATATGGAAAGGCCTATGGGTTGTCTCTGATCTTAGTTTGTGTCTCTTTACACAATCCTCATTCATCATAGTGTCCGGATGTTGTAGATTTCTTATCTGAGAATCTCAAGACCAGATCTTGAAGGAAAAGCTGCGGAGAGGGTATTTCAGGCCTGAGATCTTACTAAATTCGGCTTCCAAACCTCCAGCACGGTCTGCCTGGCAGGGGAGGGGGCCCTTGGGCAACCTTCTCTTTGGCCCTGGCCTTTTCTGTCACAGAAGAGTCATTTTTCCTGACTTCAAGAATTTGAAGGCACACAGTGCTGGGGGAGTTTATTAAGCTGATCACCATGAATACAAGCTTACTTCAAACCAGCGGCTCTTCTTTCTCTCAATCCTGGAGAGTTTACACTTTTTCTCTCTATCTCTTTGGCTTGAGCAATTCGAGGGCAGGGAGCTTGAGGGGGTATTTTGTTTCTGACGTGGGCAGTCTGTAAAATAGCGGACCTTTTAACATTGCACTGACAGATACTCTCAGGTCTAATATAATTGATGTATTCATAGGAGCTTAAGCAACGCAGCTTTCCAAAAGGGAGAAAAACTTGTCTTTTCACCTAAGCACTGACCGATTTGTGGTTTGGATGCTTACACGAGATATTAAACAGACTCGATGGAAAAGGTTTGTTCGCCTCAAGTTGACTTTCCCTCATCTTGTAATTTTTGGCCCTGAGTCAAATTTTTGTCCCTTCCCCTGCACTCCTTGGGTTGAGGCCAGCGCCAAGGGCTTGCTCTCTCCATGGTGTTGACGGAGTGTTTTTCAGCTGTACCAAAGGCCACAGATTTTATGTCAGGCTTCAAGATACACAACCTGATAAACTTATCTGCCTCTATCCATTGGCAGCATTCTTCCTGGAAAAGAAAACAAAAATTGTTTTACGTAAATAAGGAAAGTGGTATGAATAGCATTAAGTAACATGACTTTGAAGGTGTGCCTGAGTCCTGAGGGTTTTTTGTGGTATATTTTGCTCTTTAGCTTTATTTAGTTTTGAATTCTCTTTTTACCCCACCACCATCTGATTGCTTTCAGCAGCCATATGCGCCTGGTTCTGTAACAAATAAACAAATCAACAACTGATTTGTTTGGAAAGTTGGATAATGGTAAATAACTCTGGGATGGTATTTTGAAAAAGTATCTTTGTGTAGTTATTTTCTTTTTCATGCTGGATGAAACGGATGATTATTGCTAACTCCTTTTATTCACTGAAGTTTACAGGAACTCTGAGATGTGATATTTCTCTGACACTTTTAATTGAATTTTCTTTCCTTCCACTGTTTCCCTTTGGCTGGGTGCCAGGTCACTAAATTTGGGTAGGGAATCAACACATGCATATGAATGCAACTCTATGTAGCAGGACAACTCACCTTTTTAGGGCTGCAGTTATGGAGTCCCATGGAGGACTGAATAACTTCTGACAGTGTCTTGTGATCAGAACTGAATAACTTCTTCTGACAATGTCTTGTGATCGGGCGGTGTTCTGCATCTACCACCTGGGCTTCAAAGGCTGCTGCTGAGGAGGGAGAGAGAGAAACACACCTTGATAGTCAGTACTCTCTGAGCTGCTTTGCCATTGAGCGGGCACCCTAGGAGTCTGAAGGATCTCTTTGGAAGGTTGAGTCCCCTTTGGAAGATTGATGAGATGCTGAAGGTTTCCGTAGCAAGCCTGTGTGCACCAGAAGACTCAGGGCCTATGGGGGGAGGCTCTCTAGTGCAACCTGTCACCTGATCTGTGCCCCTTCACCTGGAGGCAGGGTGCTGAAAGACTGTAGGAACTCTGGGTCACTGTTCTCTGGATCTTTCACTGAGCATTAGCCACCTCTTCCCCCAGCCCTGTCTCTAAAGCCCAGTGCCAGACCTCTGATGTCATTGCAGGCCTATGATTAAACACCAGCCAGTGACAGAGAGGGTCATCAGTCATAGGTCTGAGAGAGGATCCAAGGCCCAGGGTAATATGTTATTCATTACCAATGTCAGTTGAGGAACTGTGAACCTGTCTGTTAGTTGGTAGCTCTTTATATGACGCCTCCCCAGGGTCAGTGCAGGAGCGCATGGCTGCTGGCGTGCAGCTTTGTTTGATGAGTGTGTGCAGGGTGTGAACACGTGATGTTAGCATCTCATCAGGCAGCGGGGCAGAGATGCAGCAGTGCATCAGTCTTCAGCAACTGCAGAGAGCTATATCAGAAATAAAGATGGCTGCTTCCTAGGCCTGATGATTCATGCACACATTACACAAACACACATGCACACACACACACACACACACACACACACATTCATTGCTTTGTGATATTTTAGAATAAATTTAGGGCATTTTGAAGATCCTTGTGTGCAGTATTCTATTTCCAGAGGGCAAGGCGGAGTGCAGGCATGGTATTTCATGGGGAAGGGCTTCACTAGGTCTAGCAAACTCTAAATTATATTTAAATTTTTACATGAGGGGATAGGATAGTTAACCTCTACAGACTGTTTTAGTCATCTGTAAGATAGGCAAAATAATACCTGCCATGTTGGGTTAGCATAAAAATTAAATGAGAAAATGCATATAAAGCGCTTAACACAGCGGTCAGCTCCAACATGCTCAGTCACCATTAGATGTCGTTGATAGGATTATTGTTCTGCTGAGGTGAATTTTAGCTGAATATAGGGGCTGTAGATTTTTTTTTTTTTTAATGCGGGTACCGGGAGTCAAACTCAGGACCTCGCGCTTGCCAGGCAGGCACTTATGGCGCTGAGCCATATCACCGGCCCAAGGGCTGTAGATTTTTTAAAAACCAGATTTGCATAAGGAACTTTGAACCAAATAAGATAAAAACCACTGCCTCTGATAGGGCTGTTGGAGAATAAATCTGTTACAGAGTCAAACTAACTTTGTCAGAAATGGAAGACGAAGACATCTCATCTGTGAAGTTGACCAATTTGGGGGAATTCCTCTGGTCCCCAAGAAGTAGGGAGACTCTGCCAAGGTTTTATGTCACAGCTGCTTTTCCTCCACTTTCTATTAGTTAAAAAGTTCTTTTGCTTCACTCTACTGGTTTTCTTTTCCTTACTGAATGAAGTCCAAAGGGCACAGTCATCTTTTCTGTACATAAACAAAATCTGTTTTCCCATATCTTGCATTCTTTTGGCATTTTGGCTATCACTATTATAATAATACCTTTTTATTATTTTGCTTCATTTCATAATGATAAGATAAAAATTCCAACTGTAACTTGTAGCTTTACATGTGACATAAATAAATGTTGTTATTTCCATTTGACAGATTTGCAAACTGAGCCAGAGGAGGGCAAATTTTTTATGTATGTACAAGGTCAGAAATAGTTAATTTCCATTTGGGTTACACAAAACCCAAGCACCAAATAAAACATCACAAAAGGGCTTCCTGCAGTCCAGGGGCTTCAGGAATCTATTTACTACAAACTCTGCTGGAGTAGACGTCTGTCTCTCTCTCCCCTCATAAATCTTCAGACCATATAGATATGGCTGCATGGCTCAAGCTACCCTCCTGAAAATCTCTATGATTTTTCACATGGAAATAAAGACCAACAGCTGAAAAAACTACAGAATACCAAATTTTACATAAAGAAAAGTAGATAGGCACTTCATCTTAAAATTATTTAACTGCTTGAGGAAAGCTATGGCTATAAAGTAAAATGGCATAATTTCATGGATGGAAATGGCTGTCCTTTCTTATATTTAATATTTACCTTAGGACATAATCACCTCTCGACAAAGCCAAGTTTTAAATGGGAACCATTTCCCTGGCTGGATGTTCTGTTTCTTGGGGGCCTCTGTGGAATAGTGCTCCTCACTGATCTTAGGGAGAAAAGTGTCAGTGCTCACAAACAAACTTCCTCAATGAAAGTTTCACTGGAAATATGACCATTCATCATTATCTATTCTCATTTGGAGGCTGTACGCCAGCTTTCCATCAGATAGAACTTGGCGGGAATCTTGGGAGATGTTCTGGGGGTGAGAAAATGACACAGTATGCAGAGGGGCCTCTGCGGGAGCTGCCAAGGAGGAGACCAGAGGGATCCTTGTTTAGCCAAGTTACTTTGGCGTCTCTTGTACCTTTTAGCTGACTTTAGAGCACAATGTTGTTCTGAAGGTAGGACCCAATTGTGTGAAAGAAAGATGACTTGAGATCATATTCCAAATGGCTTTCTCTGCTTTCCTATGTGCAGTAACTGTTTCTCTCTGGAGCTCAGCTTATCAAGACTTCCTTGTCTCCACTGGCCTTCATGCGTTCTTCAGAAAAGACTGACTTTGATTTTTGTTGCAATTTTTCTTATTACTAAGGAACAAAGGACTTCTGCATTACTCTAATCTGTTTCTTTTTTATTTTTTCGGTGTTGGGGATCAGACTCGAGCCTTCACGCACATTCTACTGTTCTACCACTGAGCAAAACCCCAGCCCTCTTCTGATCTTAATTGGAGGGAACGTCCCCTGTAATAACATCATGCTAAATATTTGTGCTTGTGATGGTCCCCTGAGTCTCAAAGACAGAAGAAGCAGGTGCTGCTTTGTTCATTCACATTGTATTCCTTGAGTCCCCACTTCATTTGCTGTGCTGTCCTGGGCACTGTAGAGACTGCTAAGATGAATGGGACCTGAATCCTGCACTGAGTATCAGTGAGGTGGGAAAAGTGAGGCAGGTAACCCTGAAGTACAAAGCCTGGCCTGCACAGGGGGTGCTGGGAGGAGGGGTGGGCCAATAGTGTGGGCCAATCTAGAAAAGTTAACATCAAGTGAAAATGGGATTTTGACTCAATTCCCTTGAAAGAATGACTCTAGGTACATGTATTTCTATAATGGAAATTAGGGATGGAGAATGATCAGAGTGGACCTTGCTTTCAACTTCTAACTCTAGGTTCTTTTGTATAAGGCATGCAATTCTAAAGCAAGAAAGGGTAAAACTATAAAACGCAGGGCAGAAGCAACTCCGTGGGGGCCTATGCATCATAAAGGGCATCTCTTCCACATCGGAGTAATTCATCAGGTCATTGTGTCAGATAAATGTAATCACTGGAGTAGGAAAACATGACCAAAATTTCAAAGTCCCCCATTTTCCAAGGCTGTAACGTGGCCTTTACCTGTTTATAAAAGGGATCCCAGTGGAACTGGGGAATCACAATGGCCGGGAAAGCAAGAGGCTGCATTTCCTGGCGCTGTACACAGAACCCCGGTGAGTCCCGGCCACCCCTTCCCAGCAGACGGCAGGCGGTAGGCGGTAACAAGCCTTGTCTTTTGGGCAGGAATAATTAATGGGGCGAGTGTAGGTTTGTGGCTTTTGAGCAGCCAGGGTGAAACTGCTTGTCTGTTTCAGCTTTCGCATAAACCACTGGGACACACACTCCTGGAGTCAGTGGTGATCTGGCGCTGCTAACAAAAGACTCCCATTGATCACTGCCCTCTAGTAATTGCTGCCAGTGTGAGGCTGTCCTTCACAACTTGCTGACATCTCTTGACAATTTAAATATGGCCTATGCTAAAGGCCTGAAGCCATCATAACATAGGGTGAGGAATGAAAAGGCAAATATGAACTTTTCCAGGAAACTCAAGCTCAGAGAGCAAAAAAGCATGTCCAGCGATGACATTTTAATTGTGCATTAGGAGCCTTTTCAGTGGAGCCTCCAGGCTCTGCTTGTGTTAAGAGGTTCCTGGTAAGCTAAATCCCAGAAGTCCCCATAACACTTTGTAAATAAGAAACTAGGGCAGAGTGGTGCTTCTCTAAGCACATGAACATGCCCTTGGATTTTAAAACAAAGGAGTGTTAGAAGGGTATCCTACCATGTGTGGAGTTGGGGGAACTTGGCTGCTGCATCTGGAAATCCAGTTTGGAGCTCATCTATACTTGGTGCTCAGCAATCTTTGACCATGACTCAGCACACTGTAGCATGACCTAAATCCACTTCCATGCCTGCTGTTGTAAATAAAGTTTTATTACAATGCAGCCAAATGCATTTTTCTATGTACTGTTGATGGCTGCTTTCCCTCTACATCAGCAGTGTTCAGTAGCTGAAGGTATCATTTATCTATGAAAAATGGGAAAAATTGGGAAAAGTTTGCAGATCCCTGGTCTAGATTAAGATTTGAGGGCTAAATATGGCTTTCATATTCAGCAAATTGAGCTTTTGTAGGAGACTCTTAGAGAAGTCATGCAAATAAGTGTAGGCTTTAAGTCCTAGAAAAGCTGGACTTGTGGGAAATGGAGCTATAGTCTTTTTTATTATGAAAACTTTAAAACTCTTCTGCATCATTCTCATTTTGTTTCTCTGCAACCCTAGTCTTCATAGCTAACGGTTCCAGCTTTTGTGACTTTAGGGATCACGGAAAAAATGGTAGAACTTTGTTTCCCTTGGAGCCCTCACAGTCTAAACTGCTGATTCTTAAATAGAAGTTTAAAAGTTGAACACAAACTTTTGGTTGGTGATTAGTTTAGATATGACCATAAAATTTCCCAGTGCCACAGGTAGATTTAGTGAAAGTCGGGCATGCTTATCCTGGCATTCTGTAGTTAAACTCCAGCTTTCTGGACTGTGTAGAGAATTCTCTATAGCTGGGAAGAAATTAACCTTTACAGTACCAGGTCACTATAACTGTCAGAATTTTGTAGCTATTTGGATGAACAACTCTAAAATGTTCCGTAGTCTTTTACTATAAATGTCTCTAGATCTGTCACCAACATGGGTGCTGAATTGAGAACCAGCCCGAGAACCCCCTTTCTCATCTTCTCACACTTTCTACCCTTACACCTCAAAACTTCCACACACGGAGAAGATGTACTTTGCCTCGAGTGAAACTCCAGTGGATGGGTGTGTTGGGAAAGATTCTGAGGATGCATCTGGGAGCTGTAGAAAAGACCTCTGCAATTGATGATGGATGCCTGTGATGATTCAAGATGGCTATTCATGCTACTTCATTGGAATCACTGCTCTCTGGCTTGGGGGGCCCCTGAATCAAAGGGCTCAGCTCCTTTGTCACTGGCTCTCTTCTCTGTTGTCAGTGGATCTGAGACAGTGTTTCTGTCACTCGGTCTGATTATTTCCCCTCTGGTTACTTCGCTGCTCTATTTTTATTTCTTTCTGTGTTTATTTATTTTACTTGGCTCCTCTTACTAGAAAAACTTCTGTTGAGAAATCCGTGTCTTTCAGATGCTTCTAGTGGGTAACCGTGCTTCTTTCTGCTGTCCAGGGCCAGTGCTTACAAACGTGCAGATTGCGACTTGGACAAGGGGTGTGAGTGGAGGCTGAATCCAGGCCGGATCCACTCTTTTCGAATGAATTAGTCTGCATTCTCCTTTAAGGAAGGAACTTTTCTTTTCTCTCTCTTTTATCCTTTCCTCATAGATTTCTATTTTATTAAATAACTCATAATCCATTTATTCTCATGTTCAAATTGTCCCAGATTTTGCCAGTGGGAACCCTTTCAAATTAGGTCTTGTGTCCTTTTGCCATACCTTTCGTCATTTTTTCATGAGCGTTTCCTTATTTTCTGCTACAATATCATGTTCCAGATTCTTTTCCTTCCTGACCCCAGCAGGGGAATCAGTTGTTTTTATCTCCAAGGAACCCTGGCTCATTTGAGCTGGGAATGGTATTTAGAAGCCAAGACTGGGGAGCTAGATATGCTCACAGCTAACCAGAGTGTATTTGCTTTGAGAATTTTAAAAGATTAGAAAAATTTAATGACATTATGTATTTATATTGATACACTTCCAATCCAAATCCAACTCCTTAGTGAACTTCCTTGGTTTTTCATTTCATTTTTGTATTTCTTTTCTTTACAGTTAGAACCCTTGCTTCCAACAACATAACCCATTTACTATGTGAGAACTACAGCATTTACATAGGTATCTATGTTCTCATGCTTATTTTAATCCTAACCCCACAGTTACATATGTGAAGTGCTCACCATCAGTCCTTTCACAAAAGTTCCTTCAGTTATCTCTGGGTTGGATGAGTCTTATTTTCTAGTAGCGTCCCCAGGAATAGTACGTATTTTATTATCATTCAGTGCTGAAAGCCTCTTCTACCATTACTTCTTGCTTCCAGATCTATAGATTTGCCCTTGCTTGATTAAGCTCTGTTCAATTCCACATGGCTTTTTTTTTTTTTTTTTTTGCTGGGTACCGGGGGTCGACCTCAGGACCTCGTGCGCCAGCAGGCGCCCGTGCCGCTGAGCGATATCACCGGCCCCTTTTTCGTATGTGGGTTCCGGGAGTCGAACTCGGGCCCTCGCGCTTGCCGGGCAGGCCCTTAAGCCGCTGAGCCATCTCACCGGCCCTCCACATGGCTTTTTATTCCAGGACCTAGGAATAAGGTCCTGAAGGAACAGCTTCCATTTGGGATACTCTACTCATGGTGAAGGGTAAGAATTGAGGCTGACCAGACTCTTCAAGCACATTAAAAGCTTTTGCTTGGATGTGGTGTATGATATATACGCTCACATGCCACAGGCTAAGGCAAGTGACCTGGCAATGCTTTCCAGTGGGACTGGAAGTACCCCCTTCCCACATGGAAGCATAGCAGAGGTGAATCATGGTTGGTATTCTTACAGGAAGGGAAATGTTAAAATGCTCAAATGTAAAGTAATCTTTAAGTGGAAAGTTTTGTTTAGTAGAGTTTCCCAAATTAATTGTCCACAGAACACTTGCCTTGAGGGTTATCTTTTAGGAATCAAATTCCCCAGAGAACACTTTGGGAAATGCTGTGCAGGTCCAACTTGAAGTGTTAGAACTGACCTTGGGAAAGACATTCTTGTGAAAGTCTGGGTACATAAGCATGTTGAGTTCTAACACTCATGTTTCAGCAAGTGAGAACCAGACATGAAAACCTTCCCACGTCAACAAGTCCAGTGCCCTTTTATTAGCTAACGCTTTGTCATTCCTAAAGAGCTGTGAGAAACAGATTTGGAAAGTAATCCTTAAATTCATATCCTTTCTGATCCTTGTGGATCATCAGTGATCTCCTTAAGAAATATCCTTGTTCTTGCTCCCGGCCATCTTCTTTTATTTTCTCCTCAAATATTTTGCTGCTAAAGAATTATCATTTGCTATGTATTTCTTCCAATTAAAAAATCAACTCTTCCCATTTGATTGTTTTTGTGTCTCCTTCTGTATGATTATTGTCTTTGTTGAAATCAGATATGTGAATAATAAATTGCTTTTAATGAAGATGAAAAATTGCTTACCGAGTATGTGATGTGTACATGCAGGGTGCCTTCATTTTGTGGGGTTTGACTATGTGGAAAGCAGAAAAATAAAACTTAAATTAGGAACACATATTCTTTCTTTACAGCAACAGATAAGTGATTTATAACTTTGAAGTCATGAAATAGAGGTCAATGAGCTAAAAAATAAGATGGAAACAGGGGTGTCCTCATTCTAGTGCCCAAATTGGACAAGTTAGTGTTATGATATTAGTCTTTAGTCTCGTACTTTTTAATTGTTTCAGTTGCAATATAGGAGATTCTACAGTGAGTCTGGAAGAAGTTCTGCTAATGAAGATTGCAAAAAAAGAGAGACACGTTGCCAAAGGATAGAAATGTACCATATGGTATTGCTTAAGTTGCATTCCATTATTTTCGTCCTAAATGTGTAATCATTCAAGCTTATTTTTCTAATTTTTTATTGCCATGATATATATGTATATATATAAATACAAGTCATTTTACACGTACAATTAGGTGGTGTTTGGCACATTCACAATGTTGTACAAACATTAACACTATCAATTTCCAGAACTTTTGCATCATCACAAACAAACTCTACCCATCAAAAACTCTCCACTGTACCTCTCACCAGATCCTGGTAACCTCTCTTCTGTTTTCTTTCTGTATAAATTAGCCTATTCTAGGCTTTTCATATAAGTGGAATCATACAATATCTGTCCTTTGTGTCTTTCTTATTTCTTTTAGGGTAAAGTCTCAAGGTTCATGTATGTTGTTGCACCTAAAAAAGTGTCAACATGATTTTTGCCTCTGCACTTAGCTTAGATCCGAACCAAACTGGACTTTAAACAAGAGGCTTTAACAAGTTATAACTTAACGAGGTTAGGTTTGTCTTATTCTCATATAGTAGTTTAAATTAGATTTAAAAAGATTTGTGCAAAACTTCTGTGCAATGTTAGTAAGTAAATCAGAATTTTATTATTTTTCTGGCTAAACCATATTCCGTTGCATGCATAGACCATGTTTTGTTTATCCACTCATCTGATAATAGACACTTGGGTTGTTTCCACCTTTTGGCTATTGTGAATAATGCTGCTATAAACATGGGTATACAAACCAAGGCTTTTGTGGAGGATTCCAGTCCCACTCTGCAATCTTAGGTCCTAACACTCAGGAGGAGTTTCAGTATCTGGTGAATAAAACGGGGCAACTAGCCAACAGTTAAAATTCTGGTTTGAAATTTTATTGGCTTAACTACTTTCTCTCTTTTACTCAGGGCTGCCTTCTCCAGTTCTGCTCTTAGATCCATCTTGATGTTGTAGTGGATGGAGAATGGAGAGCCTGAGGTGGACAAAGCCATAGAGCCAACTAAATTTGGCTTCTTTCCATATTAATGGGGCCATTTGCTGTTGTGGGATTGAAAGCATTACAAATGAGTGACAGTTGTTTAATATTCTAATTACATGAACTTTCTGTGTTATGGTTTTGCCATTTGATGGATTAGATTTCATAATGTGATTGAATTTGGATGTTGGGACCATGTTTATTAACGAAGACTGACATGGTTCTACTAAGGTTTATGTTACACTGACTGCAGTGAAGTGGGAAATCTATGATGATTGTTTGAGGAAGGCTGGAGCCCACATTGACCAAAGTCCTTTCAGTTTAAGTTTCACAAGAAAGTTCCTTGGAGCTGAAATCCATGATTTCACTCATTGGGACTGATTGTGTGATGATGGATGTGAGATGAGAGAAGACTGGACTCAAAATAGAGGCTTGCAGAAGTCAAAAGTCAAAGGAATGGTTGTTTTCAAAGAGATTATCCAAGAGGGAATCACAGGAAAGCACTTAATAGTCTGATTTTATTACTGTTTTCTCTCACAATGCCTTCCTTGCTGTGGGTATAAGTATGTGGATACGTACTCATTAGCAGAAGTTTCAGGCTTATATATTTTTGTATAATAATTAAGGTCTGCTTATTCTAAGTTGGGAAATGGGTATGTAGCCATTTTTCAGGATTGTTATGACCTAAAAAGTTAGTAACATCATTTTCGTTTCTGTACTTAGATCTGAATCAAATAGACCCCACCCAGGAATATTAGGCAAATTTTAATTTAGTGAAGTTAAGATTGTCCTGGTCTCATAAGGTGATTTAAATAGATTTATGCAAAGCTCCAGTACAATATTAGTAAGATCCAAATAAATCAGAAAACTACAGTCATTTTCATCTTCCATCTTAAAATTATGGTTTTAAATTAGCAGAGAGAATCTGTATGGTTAAAAATGATAAAGCAAGTAGAATGGTTCTACTCCAACCAGGTTTCAATTTTTTTATTATAATTTGTTAATTTTTAAAATTTATGGATGTAATTAATTATGAAGATACTTTATAAAAATATAGTGCAGAAAAGAATTATCCATTATCTAATACCCTAAAGCTGCTACTAATGTATTTTGTTATAATTCTTTACAGTCTTTTTCCTCAGTGTAACTATTTAGCTATTTTTTAATATATTTGTAATTTATAATTTAAGGCAATTTTGTATCTTGTTCTTTTCATTTAATTGTGTTAAAGCATTTCCCATCTTCTTACATTGCCTTCCTAGGCATCATTTTAAGTGGCTTAATTGTAGAAAAGCATGTAATATTGCAGAACAATCTGCCCACCCCCAGTTTTAAACTAAACTAGACAAGAGACATTTGCAGATTTATTTATTTTTTCTTTGTTAAAAAATTTTAAATTAGTATATGCTTGCAATAAGTATTAAATACACTCACTGTGGAGAATTGGTACTTACACATATCAGATTTATTATTCAAGATTTTGGCTATTCCCAAGGAATTTCAAAGGTCCATGGCCTGGAGTAATTAGTAATTTTTCTGAAGCATGTGGGAAATCTGAATTACAAGATTGGCTGGCCCATGAACAGACTGCTTAGTATCAAGATCTTAACATAATTTCTTTATTCGCTATTTGTCCCATATGTATAAGGAATAAACGCTTGATGAGAGATTTTCTAGGAACACATTTTCATAGAAGGAAGAAACGTGCGTTTGAAGGGAAGGTACTGAGAAATGAGATTGGGCTTTGCACATCATAATTCGGGATGGGTCAGTGCTACCTATGGAGGACTTGGTTGATGGTCTCAGTACAGAGCTGGTTGACATGTGGAATCTGTTGTTTTAGCAATGTGTTTCTGCTGCAATTCCTGCACGCTAGGATGTCAGCTCTAGGGGCCTGAGCAGAACTGGGAACTTGTAGGAAAGGAAGGGTCTAGTTGTGGGCAGGGGTGGAGTTATGATGAACAGGCATTGGCTTTGACCAATGGGAATGCAGAAGCAGATGAATGGGGCAGAGATCCTTGCAGGTGAAGACTAATTAGACACGGTATTTGGTGGAAGCGCAGGAACTTTGGGAGATCGGTTTGGTATTGGGCTGGGTAGAAGGCGGAAGTAACATACAGGATGGACAAACAGCGAAGAGAAATTGAGAAGACAAACCCCAACGGTGTGACGTGTTTGTGATAAATTAACAGAATATAGAAAATATTAAGTCTAACTTTCCTTCTTGCTAATAGAGATAATTCACATAGGTATGGAGATGATTACTCAAAATCCCCATGAACATCTGACTCTTGGAAGATAGCCAGTGAGATTCCCAGAGCTTAAAGGGGCCTGTCTTAAACACCGAACTAAGTTTTCACTGACACTGGTACGGAGCATGTAGAAAAATATTAGCATTTCCTATTCAAACAAATAGGATATAGCCTGGGGACACAGGGCTATCTCATTTTCCTTTGAAAAGATAACATTTAAGAAAGCACAGAGTTTGAACAGTTAAAATACTTGGCACACCGTGACCCATGGATCTAAACAGGAATAGTCCTCATGGTGGGGAGAACAAGCAGGGTATTGTCTCATCGAGGAGAAGAAAAACAGCCTCTAAGTTCTTAAGTTGGTTCTAAACTGATTTCTTAGAGTCTAAAGCTGTATTTTTCTTTTTTTCTTCTCTTGCTTTCCTTCTTAATTTTTTTAACCTCCTATTTTTTATGGCACTATCTAAGTGGATGTTGAAACAGTCTGAACGTTAAGAAAGACTACATTTCTATGTAAACAAACACAACTCAGCTCGGAAAGAAAGGAAAGCAGTCTTGTCAGCCCGAAAAGACACAGTACATGGTAATTTCTGTAATTGAAGTATCCCAGGGATTCCAGGACACAGGAATAATCCATAAAACGGGACTACGACCACACAAAAACACACCCATGGCTCCAGGCAGGCACGTTTGAAAATAAGCAGACCCTTAGGAGTAGGAAGCAATGGTCTTGTATCCAACGATCTTTATAAATACCCACTCTAATGTTAAAGTCCTTTCTAAGATTCTTCCAGGTAAAAAAATGTTGTCCGGGAGGGCTGAAGTTGTGAAACCTAAGCAATGCAAAAAGGAAGACAAAAAGACTGGTGAGGTCATGACCTTGACACTTCTTATTTTCTTTCTCAAGGTCTTTTACATGCATCAATGGGTTACAATCTCAAGCCTGGGATTCCAACTCAATTAGTATCCATTGAGAACTTTCTACATTGTATGCACCAAACTGCCTGGTTTTATGTACATTCTGTCATTCGGATCTTTCAAAGACAACATCGGATCATTCCCAAAGAAGCTGAAGCTGAAAAGATCGTGTGGTGAGAGAATTCATAAATCTAACACAGTTGTCTTTGGAGTTCTCTGCCACAGTCAAGAGTGTTTTCTCGCCCACCAGCTGTAAAATCCTTGACCGTGTGAATTCTCCAAATAACAGTAATTGAAACAATAGACTATACAAAAATGGCAGGAGGGATGTTAATGTTCTAAAATAGAGTTCTATCTGTGATCCTTGTAGTTTCCATTCTAACAGCAGATGAAGTGGCCTGGGGACTGATGTCCAGTCTTGAAAGGCTGGTGGAATACAGAGGGGGAAAGAGTGGCACTGTTCTCTCTTCACAGGGGTGGCCACTCCTGCCTCCCAGATGGAAGCCAAGATTTCCTTTGGTGTAAGTGGCAGCTTTTACTGGCTGCAAGGGGAGACTGAGTTTGTTTAATTTGGAGTGAAGTTTTATGAGTTAATCTCTAGTGAGGGAAAGCAGCAGTAAACACAGAACATACCGTCATTATTCTAAGTATTTCTACATTCTTTCTCATGCATGAAAGGAGAAAAAAATGTCAAACACACACGCACACAAAACCCAAAGAGGCATGTTGCTCAAACGCGCGCGAGTGTGTGTGTGTGCGTGCACGCACACGTGTATGTATGCATGAGTGTATGGTTTTGTTTTGGCCAAACCATCTGGTGTACAAAAAACCCCAGGAGTGTGAAGACAAACATTTACCAGGAGATTCACATGGTTTCTTCTATGTATACACATATTTGTAGAAGACTCTTCGGTTTCTAGAAAGTAGAGATAAACACAGACCTCTCTATGCATTTATGAACACAGGCCAGTTCTTTGCAGAGCAAACTGTTATTTATTTTAGTGGGTTTTATAAACTCAGGTGGGTTAAAATGCCAGGGAGACACACGCAGTCTGGAAATGAGCAGTGTCGTGTCTGAGTAAAACGTTGCCTTTCTCCTCAAGTTTAATAATATGGGCGAAAAATTCAGAGCAATTGTGATACAATGGTGTGCTGAAAAGTGGATTAAATCTCGATTACATCACAACATAAATAATACCTTAGCTGAAAATGTTAAAGGTGAAATGGTCTTAAAAACAAAAGAGGTAATTTACCTGATTTATTAGGGGGAGAGAAAAAGTAGCTTGGTGTGTGTTCTGTGAATTTCATGTTTAATGGGACAGACTTTTAGGGAAACTGCTGGGGATTTGAGGAAGCTAAACCGAAAGACCCTACAATGCTAGCTGGAGTTTTAAGAGGATAGAGGGAGGGGGAAAACAAAAGCCAGCCTACCAAGAAAACAACCAAACCAAACAAAGAATTGCTGCTGCAGCTATGAGCTGAGTATTCAGGCACTAGAAACTTGGCTATTGTTTTTCAGGGGGTCCTGGATATCAGAAAGTCACTCAGTAAGGTAGCACTTAAACTTCAAAAAGGAAAAAAGAGATTTATTAGGAGGCTATAGGGGAATGTTCCTGGTAACGGGGACTCCTCCTGTTCTCATTCCTATGTCTTTGCATTATCGGAAAACCCTCCTATAAGATCCAAATGTGGCTTTGGTTCTTTAGATATTGGTTGCAGCTTGAATATTTTGCATCATCATCTCTCTGAAAAGTTCAGGATCTAAGCCCTTTCTTTGAATTCCTCTTAAAGAACAGACCGTATGCAGCTTCATTATGGGGCAGTGTTGGGGGCAGGGTGGCAGTGCTGGAGTTGTGTTCTTAGATGGTTGTGTCTGTGAGCAGAAAATACTACATCTGAAGTCCTGGGTTTCCTTGTCAGTAGGTAGGGAGCTCTTCAAAGGCCTTTCCAGCTCTAAGATCATGATTCTTGGTGGAGCAGAAAAACCTAACTTCTGAGCAAACACTCCCCAGTGTGTTAGGGTGACATAGTTTACCCAAAGTCGTGCAGCGAGGGCTCTCTTCTGACCACTGGACTCTGTTTAAGGCTTTGGAAGGACTGTCTTGCTTACCAGTGTATGTCCAGAGCAGCTGGCACAGAATGGGCAGCCAAAAGATACTTGTCAAATCAATAAAACAAAGATATGAGGCTAAATAAAATAAGGGACATCCTAAGAGCAACTCAGGTCTGAGAGTCTAATTTCCTCAGTTCGATGGCATGAAACCCCAATCGTGCCCTACCATGCAAGCAGAGGAACTGGCAGAATGATTGTTTGGGAAATTAAAACACGTCTGTCTGTCATTAATACTGATGGCAGAGTCCATTCTGCCATGTCATATGCCAAGTGTGTTGGCTCTGGAGGCAATACAAGGACAATCAGATGACACTATTGATGCTGGGCATTGATGAATAAATTGGAAGCCCTCGAACTGTTTAGAGTTGTGCAACAGAGTTGCCCAGACTTATCAGACATATGTGAAAGTGGATTGCTTGCCTGGGGACTCGTCACCAAATACCAGTCGCGTGTCTTTGCATTAGTATTCTGTGACCTGGTACATACACATCGACTCAAAATTAAAGCTACCATTTACTCTTGGCAATGAACTCTGATATTTTATACTCTATTCTATTTCAATTTTTAAAAATTCTCAATGTGATGCATGGAGTTGCTTTCATGACCAATGTACAACTTGGAAACAATGTTCTGGGATATGTTGTTTCAAGGTGGACTGATGATGACATATGCAGACTAGACATTTCATTTTTTGTTCTGCTTTCTAAAAAAGTAGCTTGCATAAGCACCTGCTGGCAAGTGCGAGGTCCTGAGTTCAACCTCTGGTACCTACATAAAAAAAAAAAAAAGAAAGAAAAAGGGGGCTGGTGAGGTAGCTCAGCGGCATAAGTGCCTGCCTGGCAAGTGTGAGGTCCTGAGTTCGACTCCTGGTACCCACATAAAAAGGAAAAAAGGGCCGGTGATATTGCTTAGCGGCACAAGTGCCTGCTGGCAAGCATGAGGTCCTGAGTTCGACTCCCGGTACCCACATTAAAAAAAAAAAGTAGCTTTATTGAAATATAGTTCATATATCATAGAATTAACCCATTTAAAGTATAAAACTCAATGTTCTTTGGTGTATTTACGGATATGTGCAACCAACCCCACAGTCAATTTCAGGACATGTTCATCAACCCCAAAAGAAATGCTAATTCTTTACCTATTGCTCCTCCTAATGCCTTCATTCTCCTGTCCCCCAGTCCCAGGCCACCAGGAGTCTATTGTCTGTCTATATAGATTTGACTGTTCTAGACATTTTGTATTAATAGAATAATGTAATTATGTGACTGTCTTTTTCACTTAGCATATTTTCAAAATTTGTCCACATAGCAGTACGTATCAGTACTTTATTCCTTTTTTATGGCTGAATAGTATTTCATTTGATGGTATATATCACCTTAGGCATCTGAGTGTTTCATTAACAACACACTGGGCCGGTGAGATGGCTCAGTGGCTTAAGCGCCTGCCCGGCAAGCGCGAGGGCCCGAGTTCGACTCCCGGAACCCACATACGAAAAAGGGGCCGGTGATATTGCTCAGCGGCATGGGCGCCTGCTGGCGCGCGAGGTCCTGAGGTCGACCCCCCGGTACCCACAAAAAAAAAAAAAACAAAAAAAAAACACAGGTTATGCAGTCTCCTTAAACTAACTAATTAAAAAAAATACTTATTTTCTCTTACCTTTTTGCTAGTGAATATTGGTTCTACAGATTTGTGTATTTCATTTTGGCAGATTTGTAACATCCAAAAAGGTGTGTGCTTGGCAGGAGCCCCAGGTACTCCTGTCGGCGGGGATGTTTCCTGGTCCCAACTGTAGACTCAGGTTTCCACTCTGAAAAATCTTCCTGCTTCTTCTTTCTTCTCACCATTGGCAGGAATCCTGGAAGGAAGCCTGTATGCAGAAAAGAACTGGCTCTTATAGAAATGACCGCCACAGAGTGCTTGGTCCCTCTACATCAGTGCATGGGCAATTGCAGAAGCAGTGACTACACTGACTCACTTGTCAGGCCCATGAAAAGCGCTGTTTGGAATAAGCTGTCATGCGCAGAGCCTCTGGTCTGGGAGCAGGCCTTGGCATGCTTGCAACGATTTCCAGTGGAGCCCTTGCTTAGAGGAGAGTTATTCCCAACCAGTGTTGTCACTCCTGGCTTTTTATACTTGCTCTTTAAGGCTCTCGAGATTTTCAAAAATTATGAAGAAAAATTACTAAGGTGCAACTTGAGTTACTTTTAGGGTCTATGTTGTTATTTTTTAAAAATCTCATTTTATGCTTTTAAATAAAAACTTAAGAGACATATAAAGCCCTCCAGAGAGAAGACAGTGGGTATACTCTTGTCCTCTAAGGGCCTTACAATGCTTAATAAACAATTTGATTGAATGTGCACTAAAAAGCCACCTTTGGCATGACCTGATTTCTGGAGTGTTCTGGATTATTGAATGGATCTGTTTGTCATTTCCTGGCCTTGTCTCTGACATGCCAAGCTGACAGGGCTGCATCTGCCTCTACCATGTCTGAGACGTTTTTGGCATTTGCCATGGGTGTTTGCAAATCCAACGTTTCTTGCAATGGATTCAGAGAACTGAAAGACAGAGCTGTGGCAGAGAGATGATGTCACTCAAAGTGTACTCTCAGGCTTCCCAAGTGGTGACAGGTGATCGAAGCCAAATGACCACAGCAGTGCAGGATCAGCTGGCGTCTCTTGGCCTCACTCTGAGGTGGCTGACACCTTTCCATACACTCAGGACCTGGCGGCAGGGAGGAGGCCTCAATTTCTCAAACTGCATGCCCCGAGAAGTCATATGGATTGCTCCATGGAGGCAGAATAGAGCAGTTTTATAATCAAGGAGCTTTGTGTTTGGAATACACAAATCCTTAATTTATTCAATGGATATGTGATGAGTGCTGAAGACATACCAGGCACTGTCCTAGCTATTGAGGACAAACTACTTGCGGGGCAAACTAGAGAATGTTTCTATCCTTATGGAGTTTCCTTTTTTAGGGGGAAAGAAAGAAATACATCAGATGTCTACGCATGCTATGATGTTGGGTTGAGCAAAGTCTTCTGAAAAAAAATAAAGCAGGTGAGAGATATGGAGCGAGGTACTAAAATAGACTGAGTGGGCAGGGGAGGCTTGTTCTAGGAGATAACGTTTAAGTAGAGAGCTGAATGAAGCAAGAAAGCGAGCTGATTGCAGATGGAGGGAGCAGCGCGTACGAAGGCCCTGAGGAAGGTGCCTCCTTGGGCATGATAGAGGCATGACAGAGGAGAAGCTGGAGGGACAGTATCACTGATAGCAAGTGACTAAGGGTGGTCACCAAGGTACCACTCAATAAGACAGAGCTCCTCAGAGAATAAATGACAATATAAATAGAACCAAAATATAGTGATGCCCAGAAATGTAGCCAGAAGACAATGAGAACTTTGGTCATTGGTTCACATCCAGCAATCAGTTATGGGGTATAAACTTATTTATGTCACCCAAAGTCCCGAATAGCCCCAATTACACAAAATACCAGGGCTAAGCTGAAGAGTGCCCCAAGCCCTCCTAGAGAGATCCAACCAGCTTTCAAAGGAATAACATTTAGGTTAATGGTTTCTAAACTGGTATGGAGCTGGGAGTGTGCAAGATGATACATGGCGGAGTTGGAGAAAGGTGGTAGACATCCTAAGTTTCCTTTTTAAAAAATCTCATCCTGGATTGAGGCTGTAGCTTGGTGTTACAGCACCATCCTAGCATGCATGAGGCCCGAGGTTTGATCCCCAGTGCCATAGCCCAAAACACTCATGCTTTGGCTTTCTTTCCCCTCCCTCTTCCCTCCCCCTCTTTCTTTTTCTGTTCTATCATGTACGAATTTGTTAGCTAGGAGTTACTTTGGAGTCAGATGGCCGGAGTTTGAATTCTCACACTGCCGATTTCTGATTGTGCTCTTTCGCATAAGTTACTCTTTCTGTGCCTTTGGTTCTTCACTGGCAAAATGAAAAAATAATATGGCTCATCTGAGAGGGTTTTTGTGAAGATTAAAAGTGTTAATATATGTAAATTGCTTAAAGGGAATGTGGTTCAGCCATACACTTGTTTGACACTTATTTTTTCACTGTTCTAACAGGGTTATAATTTTTAAGTAAATAAATGTGGGAATATGAGGCCTGGTGTACCCTACATATTCTCACTGATGGAGAACTGTCCTTGGTGTGATGCCATGGGACAAGGCCATGGAATTAGGCTTTGTCAGGGCACGGTTAGCTATGGCTTGGATTTTATGCAAATGAAAAGGTTTTAGAATCAATGATAGACAGAAACACTGGTATTATGGTTTATATCTAGATGTTCCCCAAGAGCCTCATGGGCTCATAGGCGGAGATTTGGGGAGCGGATTGGATCATGGGGGCGATATAGCTGACTTGCTGTTAGGAGGTGGGGCCTGGTCACTTGCCCAGTGACCTGCGAGGGTATAGCTCCCTCCCCAGCTCCTCCCTTTCCTCTCTGCTTCCTGACCACCAGGACACGAGCAGCTTTCCTCTGCTCAGGCCCTGCTGCCGTGCTGTTTCTGTGTTTAAGATGCTGAACATGGACTGGCACTTCTGAAGTATGAGCCAAAATAAACCTCTCCTCTTTTCAGTTGCAGGTGTGGGGTATTTTGTCCCAGCAATGAGGAAAGTGACTAAGATACATTTGCCAGCTCCTCTCCTTTGGTGTCCAATTCTCTCAGTGCTTTCATTCTCAGCATTTCGATTAAAATAGCTGCAGTTAACCGACTGTTTGTCAAGTTGATGACTGATGCCCAGTGTAGACTTAGCTTCCCACTTTTCAGCTGAGTTCCCTTGGAAACCAGATGTCCTCCCCAACTTGACCTTTCCCCCCTTGTCTTCATGGACGTGAGCTACTTCTCCGCCACCTGAGTCACCTGAGGTTCAGGTCCAGAGACCCAAGGGCAGCCGTCTTCTCTCTGAGCAAACTTCCATGAGCGATGGATGGAGTTCTGCCTAGGAATTACAGTTGGTTTTGTAAGGCTTAGTGTGGGCACTCGCTCCTGGATAAGTAGCAGTCTTTATGCAGAATAAAATGAAATATCTGTATCCCAGCTGTGAAAGGGGCTATCCTGCTACATCTGTCCAGAGCAAACCAGATTATTAGCCTCGCCATGCAGGAGAAAGTGATGTATAAATTCTCCAAAACAGAAGAAAAGCAAACATACCCTCAATCTTTCTGGAACGATAACATTTCTTAACAAAAATACTTAAATATCTTTATTAGGGGAAAGTTTAAACATTTGCAAAAGTAGAGAGAAAAGCATAATGAATCCTTTTTGTACTCCTCAGCAAGGTTCAAAAATTGCTGATTTATGGCCGATTCTGTTTCATTTATAGTTTCCTGACTTCCCCTAATCTCTGGAATATTTTGAAACAAATTCCAGCCATAGTATTATTTTACCCATACATATTAAAGAGGCCACTTAGAATACTGAATTACATGGTGAATAGTAAGAGGCAGAGAAACCACCCAAACCAGACCAAAGTGTGGAGGGTGCCCATGAGCTTAGAAGCCGCTATGCAAGAACTGGGTGAACAAATGGTCCCACTGTACTTGTCCCCTGATCTTGACTGAGGCACTTACTAGGTGACGCTGATCAGGAGACTTAAACTTTTTGATGACAGCAATCGATTATCCAAAAATTTAAAAAATTATTACAGTAAAAGACACATTGCTGTTAATCTCCCTCAAAATACTTCTCCCTTTGGACATACTTGTGTTATTGTTCTCGCTGCTATTGGAAGCAGGTCGAGAAGTCCTCTTTTGTGTTTACGAGTTGTGATTAAAAATCTGTGACTGCTGCTGTCACGTGACATCCAACAGAAAGGTAGGCTCAGAAAAACATTATGTTGTGTCCTTCCACCTTATTCACTAGACCTGGCATGGTGTGACTTCCGGCTCATATCCCATGTCAAAATGACCATTAAAGGTAAATGTTTTGAATTGATTCAGGGCATCAAGGCAGCCAGGACAACTCAACTAAAGATCCTCCAAAAGAGGACTTCCAGAACACTTCAGAAGTGTCAAGAACAATGAAATGTGTGTTTCAAGTGAGGGGGAACATTTTTAGGTGGGTTAAGGCAATGTGTCTTTTACTGTAATAAATTTACCTGAATTTAAATATACACCATACTTGTTGGTCACACCTTGTCCATCCTGAAGGACAAGCAAGCCACTTGGACAAGTTTTGAAAAGTTACCAGCTTCTGATAGAGATTAGGTCTAAATAAGGAATGCTAAGTGAAGGCCTTTTGTTTTGCTCTTCTTTTTGTTAGAAATTTAAAATCCATAGTGGTTTATCCTTCCTTCCTGGACATTTGTTTTCTTGGAGATCCTAGTAATTTCTTCATTGTGCACATTTTTGTGTAAATAGTTATATTTTTCTTTATTACCCTATTCGAACACATCAGGTTCAATTTCCTTCTTCTTTTTGTTCTAATAATTTCCATTTGGAGATCACTGCCACAGGATAAAGATACAGTTTTAACATTATGGCAATTTTTCTTCCACCCAAGTAAATCGTTAAAGACAATGGAAAGGAGAACAAATGTGTTTTTCAAGAGCCAGGATTCTTATTCTTGTTGTATCGGCTCATTGCAGACAGCATGTGTACAATTCACTTTTGACTGAATCATAATAAATATGAGACAATATGGTATAAACCACTTTTTATAATGCAACGCTCACCAATAAATTCCATTTATAGCCTCAGATCAGATTGGTTCAGATGCAAAAATTATGTAAAACTGGTGATACCTGCTCCTGACCTTGTGGGGGCACTCCCAGATCTTGACTCAATAAACTTTTTCCTCCCTAATGATCTGGCAGTTATTCCTATCAAGAGAATACAATGGGGGTGCTGAGAAGTGGGGAAGTGAAGCAGTGATTCAGAGACCACCAGGGCCCTTAAAAAGATTAATTTGTATGAGGTTCCTGAAAAGTTGGAAAAATCTCAATGCATTTCTGAATACACATATTCATTTTGAGCTGATTTCTGCTCCTCTTGTGCCCTGTAAAATTTCAAGGAATGTGGTTGAGGTCTGGAGATTTCCACAAAGAGATTAAGAGGGCTATAAACTGAAGAAATAGTGGTTTTGTATAACTGTTGGGCATGAAATATTTTCAGCACCAAGATGTCCTGATTTTCAGTAGAGAAATTGAGTAAACACCTTGTAAACATTCAGGAAACATTTCTATTAATGCTCTTAATAATAGGGCGTATGAGTTTAAGCCTAAAAAGGCCCTGCATCTGTGATTTTTACTTAGAATAATATACAAGTCTGTTTTTATATTTATTTCATAAAGCAGACAGTGAAACAGCTACATATTCTGTAGACATCTAGGTCTAATTTTTGTGTTTTGTTTCAGAACAAATCCATTTTGGATGTTCCATAAATACTTTTATTTAATGGTCATTGAATTTCATCATCCTAACCAAATACTTTAATCTTCTCTACTTTCAAAAGATATTGGGTCCTTTTAGCTCATATAAAATCCTGAAATGTTCTCTTGCAATGTGTTGGTCCTCTCAAAGTGGGGATACAAAGACTATTTTTTGTCTTGGTTTTGAAGTCTAACTACCGGGACTGTGTGGATGGAGGTAGGGAGCTCATATCTTATGGGAGGGAAGGGTAGGGATGATTGTAGCTCTGAGCAGCTCCAGGGTTGTGAGGACAGGGAGTGCTAGAGCAGACTGAGAATCACCTAGCTGTAACCTTGCACCTGCTACGTAAGTTATGTGGACTGTGGCAGATGTGTCTCCTTGAACATCTGTGCCTCTCTGGAATATATGAATAATACTATTTACCTCCAGGATAGATGTTGAGGCTAAACAAAAGGCTTTGCAAAGTGGTTTGTAAACTATAAACAGGTATTTTATTACCATCTTCTAGTTATAGAGTGGTCCAGTATTCCTGAGGGACGAATAACAGGGGCTCTACCTTGAATGACAGAGAACTTGATGATTTTAGCACATGTAGGTCCCTCCATACAAGGCATTTTTAATTCCAAATATATTAATTAAGTGCTGTTTATGTGCCAAGAAGTGGTTTTCTTTCTTAAATAGTAGTGTCTCAATCTATTGTAAACTATGTTGCCAGTAACAGTGAAAGTACCTTAGTTGTGGAAATCTTAAAAGCAATGTTGAAGTATAATTGACACAATAAACTGCACATATTTAAAGTGTACAGATTGATATGCTTTGATATATATATATGTGTGTGTGAAACTGTCATTGCCATCAAAATAAGGAACTGCCCATGGTCCCCCAAATGACCTTTGTCACCTTGCCCTGCACCACTCCTGTTGCCCTCCCCACCCTGGGGACAACCAACCTGCCCTCTGTCAACATGAACTCCTTGACTTCTACATAGTTTTATATAAATAGAATTGCCTTAGTCCGCTCAGGTTGACGAAATACCATAGGCTGGGTGGCATAAACAACAGAAATTATTTCTCACAATTCTGGAGGTTGGAAGTCCAAGATCAAGGTGCCAGCAAGTAGGTTTCATTCTGAGGGTTTTCCCTTGGCTTTTGGGAGGCTGCTGTCTTGCTCCGTGCCTATGTGATTCTTCATTGCATGCCTGGAGCAGAAGCGAGCAAGGTCTCTGATGTCTCTTCTTTTAAGGGCACCAATCCCACTATGAGGGCCCCACACCCATGACCTCACTTAAACTTCATTATCTCCCAAAGGCCCCATCGCTGTCACATTGGTAGTTAGACTTCAACATATGAATTAGAGGAGACACAGGCATTTAGTCAGAGCAGGACTCATACAATATGTACTTTTTTGGCTTAGCTTCTTTGAGTCAGCAACAATTAATTTGAAACTTCTCCATGTTCTTGCATATATTGGTAATTCATGACATTTATTAAATATTAGGCCATAATATAAATACCATAGTCTGTATATCCATTCACTTATTGATGGACATTTGGGTTGTTTCTGATATTTGGTTTTTACAAACAAAGAGGCTGTGGACATTTGTGTACAAGTCTGCATCTTTATGTCTTATTCACTCTTGGGTAGATATTTAGGACTAGAATCTTATGTGTGGAACTTTTTAAGACCAAACCGTTTTCCAGAAACTATGAGATTTTTCTGTGGCTCCACCTCCAACCCTGAGTGTGGGCAATCTTTAGTTTTAGTCACTCTATACGTGTGTAGTGATCTCTCCTATGGTTTAATTTTTATTTTCCTCATGGCCAGTGATATTGGGTAACTTTTCATGTCAACTGTATGTGTTTGTGTGTATATGTACAGATATGCATCCAGTGTATTTCTTTTCTTTTCTCTTTTTGCCACACTGGGAATTGAACCCAGTGCCTTCACGCTGAGCTACATCCCCAGACCTCTTTTTGAAATTTTTATTTTGAGGCAGGGTTTCTCTAAGTTACTAAATTGCCCAGGCTGGACTCAAACTCTTTTTGTGGATTATTGTCTTATATTGAATTCTGAAATTTCTTTATATATTCTGGATAAAAGTCCATTATCGCATAAACGATTTGCAAATATTTTTGTGTGCCTATAGCTTGTATTTTTACTCTACTGTGGCTATCACAGGACAGCATATTTTAATTTTTATGGAATCCCATGTATCAATTCATTTCTTTTGTAAATCATGCTTTTGTTGTCTTGCTTAAGAAGGTTTTGCTTATGTAAGGCCACAACAATTTTTACCTTTTATTGTAGAAACTTTATAGTTTTAGATATTAATTTAGGGCTATGCTCCATTTTTCAAGTTAATTATATATATGTTGTGAATTATGGATTGAAGTTCACTATCATCATCATCATAAGTAGTAGTATCTAGTTGTTCAAGCATCATTTGTTGAAAAACCATTGTTCCCCATTGCATTCTTTGCACCTTTATCAAAATCAGTAGTCATTATGTATGTGGATCTATTTCTGAACTCACTTTCTTTCATTGTCTAGTGTCATGCCAATACCATACTGTCTTGATTATTGTATCTTTATAATGTTTCATAATCAGATAACATTTATTTTATTTTATTTTTTTGTGGGTACCGGGGGTCAACCTCAGGACCTCGCGCGCCAGCAGGTGCCTGTGCCGCTGAGCGATGTCACCGGCCCTTTTTTCGTATGTGGGTTCTGGGAGTAGAACTCGGGCACTCGCTCTTGCCAGGCAGACGCTTACACTGCTGAGCCACCTTACTGGCCCCAATCAGATAACATTTGCTTTCCAACTTTGTCCTTCTTTTTCAAAATGTTTTGAATGTTCTAGGTGTTTTGCATCTCCAAATAAATTTTAGCCTCAGGTTGTCAATTTCTACAAAATACCAACATTAGCAATAAAAGCAGGCTGCTGAGATTTTAACAGGTATTGTGTCCTACCCAAAGATCAATTTGGGGAGCATTAACATCTTATCAATATTGAGACATTGGTCCCATGAACAAGATGTATCCTTTCAAGTTATTTATGTCTTCAAAACTTCTCTCAGTGATGTTTTGTAGTTTTAAGTGTATAAGTCTTATGAATCTGTCATATTTGTTCCTGTTTCTGATTCTGTGATACTGTTATAAGTCACATTGTTTTAAAAAAGTTCAGCTTCCAACTAGTATAAAGACATATTAACATAAAGCCAGTATAAAATTTTATATTGACTTTTTATTCTGAAATCTTGCTGAATTCATTTATTAGTTCTAGTAGCTTTTATCATAGATTCCATTGCATTTAAAATAATTCCGGGGCCGGTGAGATGGCTCAGCGGCTTAAGCGCCTGCCCGGCAAGCGCGAGGGCCTGAGTTCGACTCCTGGAACCCACATACGAAAAAGGGGCCGGTGATATCGCTCAGCGGCACGGGCGCCTGCTGGCGCGCGAGGTCCTGAGGTCGACCCCCTGGTACCCACAAAAAAAAAAAAAAAAAATTCCGCCGGTGAGATGGCTCAGCGGTGTAAGTGGCTGCCCGGCAAGTGCAAGGGCCTGAGTTCGACTCCTGGAACCCACATACGAAAAAAGGGCCGGTGATATCGCTCAGCGGCACGGGCGCCTGCTGGCGTGCGAGGTCCTGAGGTCGAACCCCGGTACCCACACACACACACACACACAAATTCCCTTGTGTTTAAAATATAGACTCTCATATTGTGAACACTGCCAAAAATTTTACCTCTTCCTTTATAATCTGCATGCTTTTTATTTATTTTCTTGCCTTATTGTATTGTTTAAAACCTCTTGTATAATATTAAATAACAATAGTGGGAGAAGACATCCTTATCTTGTTATCTTGTTCCTGATCCCCTGGTTGTCCACCCCATCCCCAACCCTGCTACTGGGAATTAAACCTAGGACCTTTGGACTGGACTATATCTCCCAGCCCTTTTTTACTGATTGACTTTCAAATGTTAAACTAACAGTTTTTCAGTCCTGGGATAGAACTCCCTTGGTCACAATGCTTTTACGTAAATTTATGTTTTATATAAGTATATAATACATTTTGGTAGGTTTAACACTTCAAAGTTTGTTTAGAATTTTTGTATCTATGCTCACCAGGGATGTTTGTCAACAATTTTCTTTTCCAGTAGTATATTTGGTTTTGGTATTTTGACAGTAGTCCATTTAGAATGAGTTGGAAGAATTCTCTCCTCTTCAAATTTTTGGTAGAATTTGTATAGAACTGGTATTATTTCTCACTTAATATTTTGTGGAATTCATTAGTGAAGCTATTTCAACCTGAGTTTCCTTTTTGACAACATTTTAACTACAAATTGAATTTCTTTAGTAGATACAATGCTACCAAGTTATTTATTTCTTCCTAAATAATTTTTGGCAGTCAGTATATTTTAAGAATTTGTCCTTTTAATTTAAAATGTTGAATTTATTAGAATAAAGTTATTCATAATATCCCTTTGTTACCCTTTTAATATCTGTAAAATCTGTAATGATATCACTGGTCTCACTTGTTATATTGTACAATACATCTTTTTTCTTTTTTGCCTTGTCTAGATGAGTTTATTAATTGTATCAGTCTTCTCAAAGAACAAAATTTGATTTCATTAATTTTTTCTATTGTTTGTGTGTCTTAAAGTGGAAACTAAAAACAGATATTTCTAGATTCTTAGTATAAATGGACATCTAATGTAGATTTCCCTCCAAATACTGCTTTGGCAGTGTCCATTCATTTTCATATATTATACTGTGTTGTCATTTTCATGCAGTTCAAAAAAAATGTTTTTTTCTGTACTGGGGATTGAACCCAGGGTCACTCTACCACAGAGCTAAATCCCAGCCTTTTTTATTTTGAGCCAGTGTCTTCTAAGTTGTCCATGCTGGCCTCGAATTTGGAGTCCTCCAGACTTAGCTGCCCGAGTAATTGGGATTACAGATCTGTATCACTGACCATGGCACATTCAATTCAGAATACTTTAAAATCCCCTTTCAATTTCTTCTTTGTCTCAGAGGTTATTCAAAAGTGTGTTATTTGTCTTCTAAATATTTCCAGATTTTTCAGGGATCTTTCTGCTATTGATTTCTAATTTAATTTAATTGAGGTAATTCAGTTCTTATATGACTTGAATTGCTTTAAATTTATTAAAACTTGTGTTATGGCCCAGAATATATTCTATCTTGATAATTGTTTTATTTGCACTTGAAAAAAATGAGTATTCTGTTGTTGGGTAGAGTAGTCTATACATGCCAATTAGGTTAAATTGATAGGCAATATTTACCGAATTTTCTACAGCCTTAATTATTTTCTATTTCCTTTGTACTGTCAATTATTGAGAGAGGCATATGGAAACATCTTATTTGTTTACTTTTTGTTGGGTCTTCTTACTCATGAACAAGGTATATTTCTCCATTTTTTAAGATTTAAAAACTTTCAGTATTTTATAGCTTACAATGTATAGATCTTGCACATATTTTTGGTCTAATTTATCTCTCAATGTTTCATATTTTTATGGTATTGTGAATAGTATTATTTCTGAAAATTTTAATTTCTGATTGTTCAGTGTTAATACAGAGTTACAACCTAAGTTAGATAAATATAGAGAAAATTGAAAAATGTTACATATCAGACTGTTAACATTAGTTGGTGGAACTGCTTTGGGTAAAAGACTGAAATGAGGAGAAGTGGGATATTTTTACCTAAATGAAATTAATATGTATTGCTTTTGTTATCTGAAATAAAAATTCAATCGATTATAACCTATGAAGTTGTCATCTATATAACAATGTTCCTCTCAGCTTTGAGAGGAAAGGAAGGGGCAGGATTAAAAGGAGAATGCTGGGGTCTGGTCTTGACCTGAGATGTGACAGTAGCTTTTTGTTGAGTGTGTGAGTCTTGTCCAAACTCTGTTGCCAGAAGAAAACCCCATTTCCTTGCTATGCTTCTGCCTGAAGAATGCAAAGCAAACAAGATCCAATTTGTGATGACCTGGTTTGCAGGCACCCATGGGGATGCTTTCACAAGTTTACAGACTGTCTTAGATATCTACCAAAGTTCCATGCCTCCTTTTCTTCTTTGACTTCAATATGTTGATTGTGTGTGTGACTTGTTTGTATATCTATGTGTGAATTTGACCATAGTATACATACTTTCTTATGCTAATCATGCTGTCTTATTACCCATTGATAGAAATTCACTTTTTCATTCAGGCTCTTTTGGGGCATGCTCTTATGGAACCACTGTGGCTAATGAGACAGGCAAATGTCTATGGGCATAGATTTCCTTCCCAGATAAAACAACGGAACATGTGGGGAGAAAGCCTCCTGATCATCCCTTCCTCATCCATTGAAAGATGATATGACATTAGTGTTCAGGACGCCATCTTGCAACTATGCAGCAATTAGCAAAAAGATAAAAACCAGCATGCTGAGGATGATTGAGAGGAAGGAAGGAAAAAGCATGAACTTTCTACGGAAAAAGTGAGCTACTGAAACTGTTTTGGATTGACCTTCTTCCAGACTTTGTATTTTGATTTAAAGCCACTGTTATTTAGGATTTCAGTTACTCAAATGTGAACCTACTGGTGACTGTAGCACAAGGTTCAGAGTGGGGCATCTGAATTGTGAGGTGGGGAGTTTAGAGGGAGCCTTTACAGAATTAGGAAGGGTGAGTAGTAATTTGATGGGCAAAGAGGAAAAGTGAGATGAACATTTCAATTATAAGAGACAGAACATACTGTGATCCATGCAGCACTGCATGATGCATTTGGGGAGTGGCCCAGCTTGGTTAAATGCAATGGTTCTCAGCAGGACTTCACCTTGCAGAGCATTTGGAAATGGTATAATTCCTGGGAGGCGAGTGTAGTGCTTAGTGGGTGGGATCCTGGACATTTGGCAGTGAGAGGAGGGTAAACTAGTATAGATGTCAAGCAGGAAGCCCACAAGGCAGCAAGCTTGGTCTGTCTTGCTTATATACACACAACATTTCCTTTCAGAGCTAGAAGGCTTTCCTTCTAGAGCTAGAAGAGAATAGGGTGATTTCATTTTTCTGGGAAGAGAGACTGTGACCATCCTTAAAGAGGGCCCAAATCCTTCTGGACAGTCACTCTTGAATACCATGAGAATTATCTGCTTATACTTTTCAATTTCTCATTCAGAAATTTGTCACTTTTTAAGAAGCTACTGCTGGAATAAGAAATAAACTACCCATGTGAATGAAAAGTTTTTTTTTTTTTTTTTTTTTTTTTTTGTACTTAGCACAAATCTAACTCTTCATGCAACAGTTTAATAAGAAGAAAAACTCCAGGTATAACTCTGCAGCTAGCTTAGTTCATTTGTTTAGAATGCTAAGGACCAAAGAATGGGTGTATTTACAAATATAAAATAGAATAGACGTCTTTGTTCATTTAAAAATATAGTCACATGTTAAGATGATATAATCCATAAAGTGAAAGCTTTCTATAATTCTCTTCTCCTCAGATAAACATTACTAACAGACTGATGAACTGAAATAAGTTTATATTGGTAAAGCAGCGTATTTTTTTCCAAACAGGAAGGGGTAAGACTGAGGTTCACATTTTTTTGGCAATGCAGTATGTTACAAGCACCATTTCTTAAATATACAGTGAAAAATTTTCCAGGAGGAGACTGAGAGGAAGTTTTCTTTTGTTTTTCTCAGCTCTAAAGGGAAGACCTGATTCCTGCTTATGCAAACACCAATCCAACAAGCAGATTAAGCGATCATCTATTCAGATTGGAGGATGCCTGTGAGCAATGGTGAAATATTTTGAATATTACTCCTTCACTATGGGCTGAACTGTGTTCCTCCTAAACTCATATGTATGAATTTATTCAATATGGCTGTATTTGGAGATAAAGCCTTTAAAGAGGTAATTCAGGTGAGATGAGGTCATGAGAATGGGCCCGTGTCTGGTAGAGTTAGTGCCCTTATTAGAAGAGATATCAAAGCCATGCCTTATCCTCACATGAGGACACAGTGAGAAGGTGGCTATCTGTAATCTAAGGAGAGAGTCTACACCAGGCCCTGACCCTGTTGGCACCTTATTCTTGGGCTTTCCATGTTCCAGAACTGTGAGAAAATACATTTCTGTTGTTTAAGCCACCCAGCCTGTGGTATACTGTTACGATTGCCTCAGCAGACTGAGACACTTTCAAAAAAATACTGATTCTCCCTAAAAATTTCAACAGTTCATTTAATTATCTTTAAGGTATAGTAGCTTGAAAGATAATTTTTTTCCTGCAATTTGAAATTTATCTGCTCATATGTAATTACACAAATGCAAATTCCAAATTCGAGTTTTTGATAGCATCAACCCCAGGGCACCACCCCTGCCTACTCTGAACATCCTCTAAAAAAGAAAGTCCTACTCAGGAGCAATTCCCTGTATAATTCCTAGCCAAGGATCAGTACCCAAGTCCACAGCCCACAGACAGCTTTCCTTTTGCCCCACCCTTAAATCTGAAAGCTTGGATGATAAGAAAAATCTTTCCACAGAAATGTCAGGTCTCACGTGCCTTGTAGAGAGGTGTAAGCCAAGCAATCATTTGGTGCAAATGCACCCTGAAGTGGAACGGAATGAGAGAGAGAGAGGCAGAAAATCAGCTTGATTCCTGTTGTAGCTGTTGTAGGAATTTGTACTTGACCTTTATTTTCCATTAAGAACACATTTGGTCTGGTTGTCCACGAAGGATGTTTTTCTTCTGTACGCACTGATGTAACGGGACACACGTAAGCTAGGTGATGTCAGAACTTCCATTTTTTTCGATTTGAATTTATATATTTGAAATCTTATGCTCAATAAAAATATTCTCAAAGAGAAATTGCTCAACTTTCTTGGGAAAAGTGGGCTCTTCTCGTGTTTATCTGAAGGTGACTTTATTATACAACTAATAGGTTTCACTCTTATATGGCTCTTCAATATTTAGTAGAAAAATAGTTAATTGTTGGTTTTTCTTTTCTTTTTTTAACTTCATCCTGAGCAACCTTTAAGACCAGTTCTTATATAGAGATGAGATCTTTCAGCTAGATTGAAATTTATTTCATTACGTGATATAAAGCTACTTTTAACTTATTGGAAAACTTTGAAGTCTAGCTTACCATACTGACATCCTCTGAAAGGTAGGACAGATCCAAGTCTATTAAATGGTTATTTAATTTCTCCCTGCCAGTGTTCTTATCCATTAGGATTTGTCTAAAAATGCCCTGAAGATGCCTGGGCATCTTGCTCTCAAAAACAATCAGGCCATGCCTAATAGGGAGGGAGCCCTTGTTAGCCAGGCATGGTGGGTCTTATGGGAATTTACTAGTGTGAGGGAATGGAGGGACCACATCATGTCATGCATCCTCACTTTTTGAGCTATGGGAGAAGTTTAAGGTGGACTCTGAATTATACTTAATGGTCATGGTGACTTCAACATGACAGTTGGTGTCAACGTCCTCCATCATGCAGCACAAAGTCAAGATCATCAGTTGGAAGGACTCTCACTGATGTTATCCAGGAACACTGTTTCCACATCCCGTTCAGACTGAATATATTTCATGCACTGTTTTTCTCATTAAGAAAACAAATCTTAATTGAGCCTCCTTTTAACTGCAGGTCATTTTCCCTCTTGGAGAAAACAAAGCTCCAGAATCTCAAAGCTGTGAACATGTAGCCTCAGATGGTGGTAGGTTTTTGGGAGAGAGCCAGGAAGGTTGTTTCTAGAGGAGAAATGTCAGCATTTTTCTTGTGGAAATTTAATTAGAAATAGGATGGTGGTTCACACTAGAGAAGAGATCAAAATGAAACAAGCTGGTGTTTTTATCCTTGTCCCTTAGTGGACCATAATCCTGGTCATAAAAACACACCACTTAAACTTTGGCAGTCTTACTTTTCCAGGAAGCTTTATTACTAACTATTAGCTTGCATCAAGACATAGCTTCTCCAAGTCAAGTTGGAGCCGAGGCCATGGGTGAAGAAAATGTGTTTGTGGGCAAGTCAGGGCTTCCCATCTGTCCTGCACTAAGCTGTGCATGCCTTCTGAGGCTTCTTGATGTTTTTCTGGGTGGAGAAAATATGCCTCAGCCCATTCCATACAAACCATATCTTTGGCTGAGGACACAAGGAGAGGTGTTGAGAATTGTGAGCCACAGGTTTTTGGGAGTGTGGCAGGACAAACCATAATTACAAACCACTTCTTTGAATAGACCCAGGGTGCTCTCGATAATCTCATGCAGAAGGTCTGGACCTGCCGGTTTCCTGGAGGAGGTGTTGCTAACCAGTCCTCTCTCATTTATGCCTTGTGCTCTATTTAACTCGGTGCCAGTCAGATCAACCTTGGGCACTCCCAACCTTGGTATTTGGCCCTGGACATTTCATAGCCAGGCAGCCTGTTCCATCCTGCTACTCATCAGCCCCTCCCCTCGGCAGGCAGCTGCATGCTGAGAAGGCAGGAGCCTCTTTCTGGACTCCCCCACCTCCCTCCATTATAATAGGAAATGGGATTTGCTCCAGCAAAAACCCATCCTTGACTGCTTTTTGTAGCTTTTATGTCAAAGTGGACTCACTCCAGGGACTACCTAGGTGGGGTTAGCCGTATTTCTCTGATTCTAATAAAAACAATTCATGTCCAAATTAAACACTTTTTTAGGTACAATGGACTTCTGATCACTCCTGTAACTTAAAAAATTAAAAAAATGCAATGGAAGATGAAGTGTTTTCACTTAAGATGACTAAGTCTTATTTCCCCAAATACATGATTAAAAGCCTCAGATTAATGTTGCCTCCTTTGCCGCAGAGCTCTTCGCAGAACCCCAGAAAAAGGCTCTCTGGCTCTTGCATATCCACCCTATAGTGGTGGGGCGAGAAGCCAGCGCAGCCTGCTTTGCTAGCTTTTAGAGGACAAAGTGAAAATCATTTTTGTGTCTGAACTGAGAGGGGGAGTATTGTGTAGGCAGGAGGCAATTATCTGGGTTGAACAAGGGCAGGCCAATAGAGTTTAGTTGCTCCTTTCCAGTAGAGTTCAGTTGCTCCTTTTTGCAAAAATTACCATCTGGTATTTAATGGACCAGAGTAGTCAGGCTGACATTAATTTACACCTCATCCCAGGAAGGCACCTCTGAGAATGGGCATGCCTAATAATGTCATACCGTTCCCTGGCTCCAGGGGAAGGGTGCGGATGCTAAGTGGAGATTGGAACTTTTTGCTCAGAAGAGAGCGTATTCCAGAACTAGGGCAGGAGTTCACCAAAAGGCCATTGAACTAGAAAGTAGCAAGAACCACCACAAAGCGATGAGCCCAGATGCTAGTTGTGTGTTGAGTACATTTGTTCATCTTGCTGAGGCTTATAGAAGGCTCACCCAACATGGCGCTGGCAGGCCTGCAGCATGGTAGCCTGCAGAGATGGCTGGAGTGGTCCGCTCTCCAGACTAGAGGAGATGTGGATCTAGGTGCACACCTGGTGGGGCTCTCACAGCACAGGTGGCATAGGACAGGACTTTTCCTGGAGGTAGGAGATGCAGAGTGAATCAAAGGAAGGAGATTTCAAAGTCCAGTGAGAGTAACCCCGGTGCCAGGAGGACATGATGTAGTATAAGCTGAGCCTCCCTAGTCCAAGAAATCTGAAATGCTTCCACACCTGACCTTATAGGACAGGCTGAAGTCAACACGCAGGTTGCTAAGACTGTCATATACAGTTACCTTTAGACTGTGTGTATAAGGTATGTAAGAGACACAAATGAATTTCATGTCTCGACTTGGGTCTCATCCCTGAAATATTTCATTATGTATGTGCAAATATTCTCAAATCCAAAAAAATAATCTGAAATCTGAAACATTTTTCATCCAAAGTATTTTAGATAAGGGATACTCAACTTACTTATGTAACATAAAGAAAAAAAAAACTATATGCGATTTACATCCCTTTGATATTTACTGCGTAGCCATTGCTGTTCTAAGCACTTTACATATGCTAATACACAACATTAATCCTTCCAGCAGCTCTGTGAACTACAGGCTGTTCTTATTCCCATCTTCCAGTTGAGGGAAATAAAGGACAGAGAGGTAAAACTACTCAACCAGGGCTGCCCAGAGACCAAGTAGCAAAATCTTGACTTGAACTTGGAACAAGATAGAAAATTACATGAAAGGGTATGAAATTACAGGAATTATACAAAATGAATCAGTATAAACTAAAACATGACCTTATAAAAGGATGAAATTTTGGTTATTAATAATGTATTTTCTTAATATTAAATACATTCATAAAGAGACCAAATCACCTTCTGATTCTTTCCCTTTTGATCAATAGAATATACCTTACATTGTAAGGAGGAGAAAACAAAGAACAATTATTTATAACCTTGAAGAAATATCATTTCAATAGCTGTTAAAATGATGAAACCCAACACAACTTTCTGTGAACTTGATAAATAGTTAAAAGAAACTAGTGTTTAGTAAATCAATAATTTTAGAAAATTCAGTGAATTGGGAATTTAGATAAATAGATGCATTTTCAATAAATTAGCTTTTGGTGAACTTTTTCCTGTTCGTAACTTAGATCCAGGTCACACACCAGGAGACAATAAGGTAAGGACCAGCAAATACTTCCTCTTGTATCTGCGATCTCTAGGTTATGGAGGAATTTAATTCTAAGCTAATAATACTTTTAGTTGCATCCAAAGATACCTGCCAATGTCACGTGACAAAGAAGAAGCACGGTGGGTCTGGACAAGAGAATTTAGGTGCTGCAACTTTATGATAGGTTCAAATTCAGGATTCACAGGCAGTTCTAACTCTGAATTCCAAGGCCTTTCCCCTATTCTCCGTTGCCACATAAGAATATGGTTATATGAGCTTTATCATACTAGCAAATGTTTTGTGTGGAAGCAGGTAACTAGACTGAACTCTGAAATCTCATTAGGGCTCCTTTTTGGACTCACTCTATAGATTTATACTTATGGTGCCTTATTTCTTACAAATTTCATGCAAAGAGGATTGGAGACAAATGAGGAGACCAAAGCAAAGCAAAGCAAAACAAAACAACTAACTTATTCACAGTCCTGACCTGAGTAGTAGATAATGGTAATGAAATGGTACGAAGTCTTCTGATATCTTGCTAGAGGAGGCAAGAGATGGTCTTTCCAGTCTTGTGAATCTGACATCTACTAAAATTTAGGGGACATGTGTTATTTGTTGGACCAATGACTTGATCATATGGCCTGTAAGCATTACCAGCAGTGTGGCTTCTCTGGTATGTTTCTATAAGATCTTTCCATCTTAGCATTTCCACACTACCCCTCTTCTATAAAATTTCCAGGGATTCATTCTGCCAGTTTCCAAGCATATCATTCCAGTGCACTCAAGTTATACCCCTCACACAGGCGTTGATGTCATGTTAGCACGAACTTGGCACTGCTCTGCACGGACCACATGTATCGAGTTTGTAAATACAGCATCAGACTTCTATTAGGGTACAAGGCAGGCACTGAACTTACCCTTCTGCCGGAGTGTCCTAATGGTTAGGAAATCTGTGGTTTTAACCTCACGCCAGCTAGCATCTCGTGAAGACAAGCCTTCCTTCCAAGAATACTGAAATGCGTGGGCCTTTCTCTTGAGTATTTCTGCATTTCGTATCTATTACATGTGACTTGTTGTAGATCTCTCCTTTTCTTCTCCATAAAACTTTTAATAAAGGATGACATTCTTAAAACAAAGAGCGTTTTCTCTCCAATCCTCTTTGGTGGCCATCTAATAAATTTTTTTTAAATGTAAAAAGAGGCTGTTAACACTGAAGACAATCTTTAAACAGGGCTACCACCTACTCGAGGATTTATTCAAGCTGCAGGACTGCAGGAGAGGAAGCTTATGGCTGTAAGAGATATTCTGCTTTATAGGTATGAAAATTTGTTTCTGAAACAAATTACAATATGGCATCAGCCTGGCCACCAAAAGCTTATGTAGTTTGGTTGTAGTTTGCTCTGCCCCCTCTTCCCAAAATCACTTTCATCACAGATCACAATAGCCCAGGGATCTCCATTTCTACCTGCACGGTGAAGTATGATACAAATGAAATGCCAGTATTTGCTTTTTTTGGTGCTTTTGTCTTCAAAAGGGCAGAATTTGCTCTAGCCATATGTATTTTATTTACATCTTATACATATCTAAACAAGAACAGTTAACCCAAACTAAGCAATAGAACATTTCCCCGGCACAAGTTTGGTAATATATACAAAGATTGTAGCTGCCCATGGGTCTGTTTTGCTTTGCAAACTATATTGATGGACACAGTTCTATTTTTAAACTAACACTTTATTTTCATTTGTCAATGCAATTTTTGCCTTGTAATAATACTTAAAAAGTTGAAATATTTTTCTAGTGCTCCAAATAGAACTTTTGAGAAAAAAATCACAACAATTAAAAATCATCATGGCCCCTCAGTTCCAAGAGAATGATTCAGTTAAAAGTGGTACTAATTTGGTTTTCATTGCAGAAACATTTTGGTTGTTCAGCTATGCATTTATTACTTAAACATTGAAAACAGAGATGTTTTGTGCATGGGGCATGGCATAGTTTGGAAGGAGGCCTTTCTACATGTGACCTGGAAGATAATAATAAGTTGGTTTGTACTGCAAATGAGTAAGTGTATGAACACACAAGTGTTTACAGAACCTCTGAAGTAATAATGGAATTTGAGGAAGTAGACATATTGAGGTTTTGGGAGTGTAGAGAGGTGAGTAGAAGAATATTTAAAGCAAGGGAATCTCAGGACAAACAATATAGAAATTATTTCACTTTAGGAAATCACACGATGAATTAAGTAAGTAAAGAATGGTAGTGTGAATGGTGTGTTAAGAGGAAATAATTGGGCAGTAGATAAATGTTTTAAAAGTCATTGTTGGATCTACTAGTAAACCAAAGATAAGAAATGCTCTTGAGCATCGTAATAAAACATAAAGGTGGTTTATTTGCAAAAGTCAGATGAGTATCAGCCACAGCCTTCTAAAGAGTTAGTTCTAGAAAAACAAGGGAGAAATCCCTGCCACTTCTTATCACAAAAAGATGTTGTAGAGAAGTGCACAGAGCTGGTCATGTGCTTTGAGCATCGTGCCATGGTCCAGCTGAAAGGGGAAGGATGCAAGATTCCCAGTTAGATTCTGGGAATGCAAGATTCCCAGTTAGATTCTTTCTCGTGCCAAATGATGTCTCTAACCATAGGTGCCTATGGCTGTGGTTCAAGTGCTCAGTTTTCAAAAATAGGTTTTATGAATGAATGCATCCCCATTCTGAATTTTCCTACTTACCTGTATATATTCTTTATAAAGTGCTCCTCCTTTTACGTCAGAACACAGAGTAATAATCTTTTCTTTCCATATAAATTTTCAAAAACAACAAATTATTTTTTTCTAGTTTTCTATTGACAAATGTTTTAAAAAATTTTATTAGCTAAACTTTCAAACCCAAAACAAAAGAAGAAAACAGACTATAAGGAACCCTTGTGTATCCATTATCCAGCTTTAACAATGACTGATATTTTGCTAATCCCGAGGAAAATCTTCATACAGTACAAGTGTTAGGTCGCACTTTTTGTGCATGTAGACTTGTTCCATTAAAGAGCCATAGAAATTGAGCTCTTATAAATTTATTGAGAACACTCGCTCTTCAAAAGCATCTTAAGGGAAACTATTTACTGAAGTCCATGATCACATCCTTATTCTTCTGTTTTTTTTTTTTTTTTTTTTTGTGGGTACCAGGGGGTCGACCTCAGGACCTCACGCGCCAGCAGGCGCCCGTGCCGCTGAGCGATATCACCGGCCCTTTTTTCGTATCTGGGATCCGGGAGTCGAACTCGGGCCCTCGCGCTTGCCAGGCAGGCGCTTACACCGCTGAGCCATCTCACCAGCCCAAGGCTCTTTTCTTAAATAAAAAGTCAAGGCTGCATAAAGAGAAAGCCTCCACCAATCTCCTTCCTGTTCTGAACTTGGACATGGTGGCAAGAGCAACAGCAACTATGATATGACTAGGAAAATGACAACAAACTTGTCCCTAAAAATCACTAGATCTCTGAACCAGTAGAGGCAACTGTCTACCTCCACACTTCTTGTTATATAAGAAATATGAAGCCCCAAATGTTTAAGCCTGTGCAAACGAGCTTTCTGTTTCTTGCAGTCAAATGTATTCTAAAGCCCTGCTGAGAGATAGGGCCCAAGCCATTTTTCTTACTTGACTTTATTTGAACAAAGATTCTTTTTTTTTTTTTTTTTTTTTTTGTGGGTACCGGGGGGTCGACCTTAGGACCTCGCGCGCCAGCAGGCGCCCGTGCCGCTGAGCGATATCACCGGCCCCTTTTTTCGTATGTGGGTTCCGGGAGTCGAACTCGGGCCCTCGCGCTTGCAAGGCAGGCGCTTAAGCCGCTGAGCCATCTCCCCGGCCTTATTCTTCTGTTTTATAAACAGAGTAAAAATTTTCTCTCTTCCCTGCCTCTTTTCCTTCCTTTTGCTTCAACAGGTATTATTTTTGCAATACATTGGGCCAGAAAGTTGTCTTTTTCCAAAGGAATTTGTAAGCTGATAATTTTAATGGGAAAGTGGTAGGGTGTTTTGAAATTTTTCTTTTTTAATAACTATGTGTGTGGTTCATATTTTGTGGTCAATCTGGTGAGACAAAACCCTGAAACCTCTTGATTCCAGCATTAGTAATAATCACATCTTTGTCTCATAATTGCCCACTTCACACAAAACATGGTTGTTATCTGGGAATTTCACCCCCTAGGAATTCAGGTCAAAATTGTCCTTCTTAGGGAGTGAATTCCTCTGGTTATTACCAGAATCTTGGAGAAGATAGCCTGTTTCACTGTCGTCTGGGCATGACTCTGTCTTCTGGGTAGAGATGGGATTTCTTTTGCACTGTAGCAGATCCTGCTTGTTTGAAAATTTCCCAGTAACCATTCTCTCCACATCGAGAGAATCCAAACCCCATTTGGGATGGCAACGTGCCCATTTACTCCACTGCATGTTTCAGTCTCTCCAGTGAGGCACTGGTAGAAATTTGCTAGGAATTTTGGGGAAAGTGTAGGTTTGTGTTAACTTCTTCCTTTCCCCTTTTCTGACTAGGAGACTAGAGGTCGCCTGCCATCTTGGGACTATGAGTTAGGAAGACTGAGGATGATAGAGTAAGGGAGGAGGCATGGACCCGGGTCCTGCAGTGGAACTGCTACATCTGCTGGGCCAGGGGGCTTCTTGTTGTACTGGAGCATTAGATTCCTGTTTGACAAAGTTACTAATCAGGTTTCTGTTATATGCATAGAAATGCAATTGCTGACAGACCTGTGCATAGCATCTTAAGAAGTCTTGCTCTTTCTTACCACAACTTTGAGTACTTTCATTGTGTGTATCTTAAATTAGAGAAACTGTGTGAGAGAGACCAGGGCCCAATTTACCAAGTAGTCAATGTCTTTCTTGAAAATAGCCCATATTTTCTTCTGAGAACACATTGAAAATGCTCTTTAAAAAAATTGTCCTTCCTGGATCTAGGCTTACAAAGCAAACTGGAGAACTGAAGAAATCACTTAGAGAGGCTTGACTTCCTCAACACGTTCACAGGAACTCTACACATAATTGGGCCACCAGTGATTTTTAGACGTGGTAAAGGGATCACTTTCCCTTGCTGGTGTAGCTCTGCTTTCCGTGTTTATAGGTACTGCATAAATAATCTAAAATATTTAGGTTTGCATTGCTCTACATTTAAAAACACTTTTATGGTCTAGCTGAGAAGGTGAAAGAAGGGTGACTTATTCTGAGGCCAGTTAGGCATGGGAGGGTATCACCAAAATGCCTTCAAATGTTCAGAGAGCCATATGTGAGGGAGAGGACAGTAAGATTGGTCTCTTTGAGAAGTGACAGATTACCTAACACAATAATCCATGCAATTGGACAAATTGGTTTGAAAAGGAAGACAGCTGGCTTTGTTCCAACACCACTAATACTATGAATGACAGTGACAGAATAATGCCCAGAGGGCAGGGTGGTGGGGGTGCTCTGTGTGACAGACCTGGCTCTGGGCCAGCTGAGGGAATATGCTCAAAGCACTTGTTCTTCTTGTTTTCCTGTTTACATCTGGCATGTAGCAGCTACGCAAGGACAGTTAACAAAGGATGTTGTGTAAATCTAAACAGGTAAAAAGCAGGACCAGTTTTTTTCAGGTGGAAAATTTTCCAGCAGTTCATCTTGAACACAGAACTCCAGCGGTCCTCATTCTCTGTGAGGCTGCCCGTTCCAGCCGATCATTTATGACTTCCAGATCTTGGCATTTCATTAAACCCAAAGCATTCGACAAAATGTATTTTCAAAAAGTTTTTCCATGAGTTGGTTTCTAGCAGGAGGAATTTATGATGAGTTGACTTATTCCTTGCTTTTTGGAGACGTCTAAAAAAAGTTCTTTTATAAACAATGGAATTGCGTGGAGGGAATCGAAGACCAAGCGATGGCTAAGAAGTCAGTTCTGCCTTGTGAAAAAGCTCCTCGTGCCTCTGCAAAGGCCCCGTGTGAAGGCCCAGCTTCATGCCCTCTTAGCTAATTGTGCTGTCTGAGCGTTGGCCCCCTTCCAGCCTTAACCTGGAGCGGGCTCGCTTTTGAGCCCAGGCTGCCTGTATATTCACTTATTACGACTAACCACTGCGAAATCATTCACAGACCTTGGAAGTAACATATGTAAGGTGATTTATTTATATATTTTAACTAATAATCTTAACTTGTCATTTCGTTTTTAAAATTTGATAAACAGACTGGGAGTTTGAAGAGGGAGCTGTTTGTGTTAAATTTATAACCCTGCTTCCTGGCATTTTTGGGCTGGTTGTTGCTTTTGGATTTCTTTCTTTTTGTCAGGAGAGACAGAGAGAGAGAAAATGAGAATATGGGGACTCTCCTGCTCACCCCCTTCTGGTGTTTCTTAGTATGTCAGTATGATGTTCCACAGAACAGTTTTCTTTCCTGTAGGCTTTACAGAATGCACGGAATTTTCCAAACTTCTATACAACAATGCAGAGGAAAACTGAAAAATGTGAGTGTAGTGTTTTATTTTAGTACAGATTTTGTTTTTTCTTGCTATATACATGGAAACATGAAGCTATATTTTGTCAACAATTTTGTCAACAATTTGGTTATTTTGGTGAGCAAAATAGAAAGTCCAATTCCCTAGTAGGTTTTCTTGCTTGTTTCCCCAGACACTGTCATCAGGCAGAATTCAGTGACGGTCATGAGTCCACGTTTCTGTCAGCTGAGTAGACACCACTTCTTCTTAAACGTTTTGTGTCTGTTTCTCTGACCAGAGAGAAAGGGATGGGGAGATGTGAGACAAGGGCTTGTGTTATTTTCTGTGACTTGCTGCAATTGCTCAAGGGATCATGTAAGTAATACATTTGGCTACTTATTTTGACTGAATGCACAGTTGACTGATAAGTTTCCTGCTTGTCTCTGCCTGTGCAGACACAGGTCCATGTGGCCTGGGTTAAACAGCAAGGACAGGCAAAGGACACCAGAGATGTGGCGATTATCTGGATAACTGAGATCGAGAACTACTCATACTTGAAATATATTCAAGGGAAAAATAGTTTTGTAGGGATTTGTTTAGATCACAGTTTGGCAAACTTTCTATAAAGGGCCAGAGTAAATATTTAAAATTTTGTAGACCATGCAATCTCTGTTGCAACCGCTCAGGTCTGTTGTAGTACAAAAACAGTCATCTAAAATACTTAAAGAGGTGGGCACAGCTCTGTTCCAATAAAACTTTATTTATTAAAAAAAGTGGTTTGCCAGATGAGCCTTGGGCTTTAGTTTGCTGTCCCCTGACCTAGTCCAACTTCTTTGTTTTACAAGTCAGCAAATGGACCCAGTGGCATAAAGTAAATCACTCAAAATCACCCAGACAGCTAGAATGCGGACAACGATGCCCCGGTCCTGGCTTCTGCCACGAGCCTGCACTTGGGCCACTTTTCCCTCGGTCACTCTGCGTGGGTCTTCAGGCTCCACGCTGTAACCCTAAACAAGTGGCTGTTATTTTGCTCGTGAGAGTGGCAGTCACGTGCACGTGTGAAGTACGTGTGTGTGTGTGTGTGTAGATCTGATCAATGCTATTTATGGATGCTAAAGTGAATCAAAATGTAAGAAATCTGAGGCATCTGTAAGCTATTCATTTTCCAAAAACTATTTTATAGGGTCTTGTCATCTGTCAGTCTTTCCAGTCGTTCCAACCCTTCTTGCTTTTGTGCCATGGAAATCGGGGCCAGACTGGCTGAGAGCGCTGACGGGCTGCGGGAAGTGCTACCTTAAAGTCAGAAAGTGGGGAATTGAGGGGGATGCCCTGGTCTGGGGTGTCTGGAGAAGTAGGTGGGGGTGTTTAAACTGCATTAGGCTGGGCAATCTTTTTGAGGTGTATTTATCTGCTGTGGACAGATGCTGCTTTTGTCTGCCCTATTCCTGATCCATGAGCAATAATGTCTGGGGCAGGATGGTCACATGGCACCAGCCAGGAGAATCGGTGGCCTTCTCAAGAGCATTAGAAGGGGATCCTGGCAGTGAGGGTATCCTTCCACTCATGCGGGGAAGGCGAAAGCCAGAGCTGTCTCCAACCACACTCCCTGTGGTGGCAGTGGACAGAGGGTGCCTACAACACACAGAGTGGAGGAGACAAAGTAGACAGAGTATGTGAGCCCTTTCTGCAATGTCCACAGCAGCTCCGATCTCTGAAGCCTGCCTTTGTCTTGGTGAGCCACCCTCCTACCTTCTTACTTGCCTGCTTTTATTTTCCTTAATCTATTTTTGGTTGAGATTTTGACACCCACAGGCAAACACTCCTGAATTTTTTCCATCTCCTTGGTAAAAGTATCTGTCTTCAAATGTCAAGTTGTATATAAAAATCCATAGTTTTGTAGAAAATCTGTTTCTTTTTAACAAATCGAGGTAGCTATATTCTTCTTACATTCATTATGTTCATGAGAGAAGCAAAGAAAGATACCTTTCAATGTCTTTTTAGGATGGAATATAAAATTCTCTCCAGAGCTTTACAAATTTGTATCCGCACAGTTACAGGACACACACATATATAACCACGTCTGCCCTCTCCTTTTGCCTGAAGTTAAGGGTGCTTTGTGAGACACGGCTACTTGCATGATGAACAAATAATCAAAAGAACAAATAATAAAGTTCCTGCAGAAACTTAAGTCACCATAGAGAAATCCAGAAGCCAAGTAAGAGTGTGTTCATCACTATGAGGACATTTATTTTGTGCTTCGAATGCATAAAATCACTTGACTGGTCTTCATAGCAGAAAGTCAAGTGCAGAACTGGAAATGAATATAGTTAGTGTTCACAAACTATAAATTTGAAGGAAGAAAGTTTCCATTTGATATATTAATTTTTCTATGAGATGGTCAAAGCAGTCTTGAAAAACAACATGTTTTCAAGTGTCCACCTGACTGTGCAATGTGATCCAAGCTAAAACCGAGGCAGATTTCTGAAAGAAAACTTAAATAGTTTTGATTTTTGGTGGCTAAGATATTCTTCTGAGTCTTTATAACTCACTTACAGTAAAGTCCACAAATCTTAAGTGCGTAGCTTACTCAGTGAATTTGGAAGCACCCAGGGAACATCAAGATTTACAATATTTCCGGCACTCCAGAAAGTCCTCTCATGGTTCCCCTAAGTGAATATCCCCAGCAAAGCTAATGACGCTTCTGAACTGCCACCATAGATTAGTTTTGCCTCTTCTTAAACTTTATATAAATAGAATCTTGCACCATGTACTCTTTAAAGTGTTGGCCTTTTTGTTTTCATTCTATGGTATGTCTTTGAGAATCACCCATGCTATTGTTGAGTGTTCACAATTTTTTTTAACCATTTTGTTGCTGATGGAAACTTGGACTGTTTCTAGTTTAGGACTAGTATACTTTAAGGTGCTAAGAATATTCTGTGTATATCTTTGAGTGGACATGTGCACCAGGAGTAGAGTTTCTGAATCATTGAGTAGGCATATGTTTATCTCTAACAGATAATGGTAAATAGTTTTACAAAGTCATTGTACTAATTTCCAGTCTCCCCAAAAATGCATGAGAGTTGCAGTTGCTTCACATCTTCCTCAGTAATTTTATCTTTCTTTTATCGCTGTCTAAGCTTGCGTTAGCTGCCATAACAGAATGCTGCAGACTGGGTGGCTTGAACAACGGAAATTGATTTTGTCAGAGTTTTGGAGGCTGAAAGTCTAAGATTAACGTGCTGGCACATTTTGTTTCTGATTAGGGTTCCCTTCCTGGCTTGCACACAGCTACCTTCTTGCTGTGGGCACCTTGGTTTTTATAAACAGTATTTTTCTGGAATTCACAATTTCCTTAAAAATTTCAAATTTATTATCGTGCAGTTCTTCATACTATCCTGTTTTTAGCTTTTAATATTTAAGGATGTGTAGTGATGTCCTCTTTTCATCCCTGGCACAGTGTTTTCCTTTATAAAAAAATCAATTCTAGTAGGAGTTTGTTTATTTTATTAATCTTTTCAAACTGCTACTGTTTGGGTTCATTGATTTTTCTCCATTGCATATTTATTTTATATTTCATTGATTTCTGTGTTTACCTTTACTGGAGGTATACTTTTATTTTTCTTGTATTTAATTTGTTGATTTCTCCCCAAGCTTTTTGAGGTAGAAATACTTCTTAATCTTTAATCTTTTAAAAAATATATGCATTTACTTAATATACTCTTTATATTTTAGTATATGTGCTACCAAAGCGAGCACATATTCTTTGTATTTTAACATATGGATTTAGCTTAATAAATATCATTTTAAGCACAGCCTTAGTTGCATTTCACAGATTTTGATATGTTGTCTTTTCACTTGTTCAGAATATTTCCTAATTTCTATTTTGACTTCTTTGGTGACTTGTGGCTTAAAGATGTGTTTTTAGAATTTTGAAGTGTTCTATTTTTTATTTATCATTGTGGTTTCTCAATATCAATGATTAAAGAAGATAATTCTCCTGATTTCAAGTTAAATTTGTTGACACTTATTTTATGGACCAGTTTGTCATTTATTTTAGTAAATGTTTCATAGGCACTTGGAAAGGGTGTACAATCTCCAGATGCTGGGTGGGGTGTTCTTAATGGGACAGTTAGGTCGTGGTTCCCGTCATCTGTGCTTTTTACTGATCTGTTGTCTGCACGTTCTATCAGTTACCGAGGACGGTGTGTCAGGCCAGTGCTGCCCTGTGCGTCTGCAGAGGCTGCTCTGCTGTTACAGCCTGTGTGATTGCACCTCCTGGAGTTGTGGTCAGAGCTCATTCGTGGACCTTTCTGGACTGGGCATCTTCAAGATGAACCAGAGGCTGGTGCTGAACATTGAGTGCCGTGTATTCATGACAAACCAACTGCTTTCAATTATAAAATTGACTTAGGGTTAGATTTTCAAAAAAATGTCTTTGGCCTGCTATTTCCTTTTCTTTATATCAGGCCACAAAAATGCTCATTCCTCTCCTCCCCGGGCTATAGCATGCACACTCAGGTGCTAGACATGGGCTGTGTGACCACAGTGAAGAATGGGAAGTGAATAGATATCACAAAGCTGCTGGAGGTGCACAGTAAGTGCCTTCTAGCCATGGAGATTTGTTTCCTCAGCAAATTCTGATTTTGGAGGTGGGGTCTGTGAAGCCTAGGTTCACGCCGCCCCCACGCGTTCTCTCATGGTGCTGACTCCCGATTGTCCGTGGCTGTGGGCCTGGCACCAGAGGGGGCTAACGAGTAGGCGCGGCCTTCTTTGGAGCATCAAGCCAGGGAAGAGCACAGAAGGATGTCAAATAAATCCTCTTCTGCCACTTTCTAGATGTATGACCATCAGCAAAATCACCCTTGAGCCTCAGTGTTTATATCTGTAAAATCTGATTTATAAGATAAATGGTTAGAATGAAATCATTGAGAAATCCGTAGCACTGTGCCTGGCCATAGTGATGACTAACAGAGCTACTTCCTCCCCTTTATTTCCCAATATCTTAAATGGGAGAATGGATCGTGCTTCTCCTCTGGGCTTGGCTGAGGAGCCTCACACTGGGCTAGGGCTGGGAATAGGGAGGGTCGAGGTCCACTGACTCCAGGCCCCAAGAACCACATTAAAGTTTTCTCCATGAAAGAACCAGGACAAGATCTTAGCTAGGCCCTAGCCTTGAGTCTGTTTACACTGAAGACCTTCAGCGTCCTTGCCTGGAGAATTGTGCACCAGCCCATCCAGGGAAATGGTGACTGGCACTTCACTTCTGTCCAAACACAGAAAAGTCCCTTACAAATCAGAAGTCAACCCAAATATAATTCTAATGTTTTCCTTTGACACAGGACTGGGATCTGTTATCACTCATCACTTTCCGAGATCTGCAGTAAAGCACATCATAGGGAAATGTTATTGCCAGCGACTGAGGGAGGGCTGGCAGTTTTGCTCAGCAGAGCTCCTCCGGGAGTGGAAGCTGCCTCTCAGGCTGGTGGAGGGCAGGTCAGGAGTGCCGACCCCACTCTGAGGGCTTGTGGGCAGGCCCTGGGAGCCCCACAGTCTCTGGTAGAGCACCCAGGGTGACTGGAGTAATAGAAGGCAATCATTATAAGCAGAGACGAGCCTGTCTACACCATGAGAAGCAGTATAGGCCAGTGTGAGCTAGGCACGTGCTGTGTAGGATTTCATCCTCTGAGGCAGGCTGCACTGAGAACCGTCCCCGTGCTCCTCTGGGCTTGGCTGGAAATCAGGCTGAGGCTGATTAGTGATGTTTGCCACAGAGCAAAGAGGGGCTGGTTGACTCAGGTGCGCTTGCTGTTCCTCATTTCTTTGAAAATTTAATTTTTTCAGGTGAATATGTTTACCTAGTGAGAAAAATTAATAGTACTACAGGGTTGCAGTGAAAACCACAGTCCCTCACCTCATCCTTGAGGCTTGCCCTACCCATGCCTCACACTCGCTTCAAAAATCAAACTCTGTTTTTAAAAGCTATGATTCTTATGTCCATTTTCTTTCTTTTATGATTTAATAACAAATATATAAAACATTAAAAGGATAATATGAAAACTCCATGTTCCATTACCCACCTTCGGCCACTGTCATTGCATGGTTAATTCTACTTTATTTATCGCCCTTCAACTCACAGACTATTTCTAAGCAAGTCCAAGTTATGGTATCGTTTTGTCTGTAAACAATTGAATACGACTCTCTCAAAGGTAAGGATTCTTCTTTTAAAATAACCACATTTTGTTATCTCCTTAGTAACATCAAATACGTGGTATTCTAATTTCTCTGATGGTATTATAATTTTTGTTTTACATTTTTAACTATATATTTTAAAACATGTGCTTATATGTGAGCCATTTGTTTTCAGAGCCAGTACTGCAGTTGCTTTCTTCTGGGGGTCCCAGTCTATTTTAGAGCAAGTCTGCAAATCACTGAGGAGCAGAAAGGTGCCTGTGGAAGATGCACGATGTTCTCTCAATTGGGGTCCCTCCTCCTGTGGCCTCCCTGACCTTGGCCTTCTAAGCAGCTGTGTGCTGTGATTAGCTAATAGGGGCTTCGTGCCTTCACTTTGGGAACTGGAGCAAGTGCATGTGGACAGGACTTATGTAATAGCACTCAAACCACTCCAGACACTGGGAGTGCGTGGATGGATGATAAGGCCCATTGTTTCTCTGGAAGCCAATGTTGTGTAATGGAGAGAACTCACAGGTGCTGGATCTAGGGAGCTTAGGTTTAAATCTAGGCTTTGTTACCAGCAGCGAAGTGACCTCGGGCAAATTATATAACCGCTCGTGTCTCTTTTTCACAAGTGCGATACAGGCATAAATATACTTATCTTGAAGGGAAATTGTTGTAAGAATGAAATGAAATAAGACACAATGCACTGCAATAGTATCTGGCATATAATAGGGACTCAATTTCATGTGGTCTCTCTCATTCTATAAGTATATATATCATATAAATGTATGCACATTTAGATCATATATATTTTACTTTTATAGACAAATGGACAACAAATCTAATTTAATTAATTTTGCCTACTTACTATGTATTTATTTTAAAAATCTAGCTTTTGTTCTTTAGCTTCTATATATGACTGCTTAAAATAATATGAAACATGAAACAATTCCTTTTAGTAAAACTTCCTTAATTCACAGTGAGACTCTTAATCATAAAATTATTTTAAAAAGTTTTTATAGTTTCATATAACACTAACTAATGAAAGTAAACTTTCTTGGTTGGAGCTGCTTTGACACATGACTCATAAAAGCATTTTGGTTGTGGCTTCTTTTGCAAGTGACAGGAAGAGAGCACAAACTGATTTGAGCAAAGAGGAATTAATTGTGTTGGCTCACAGAAGTGGGAAGGCTAAAGGTTGAGTTGTTTGCAGTCAAGTCATGATCCAGGAGCTCGTAAAACAGTGTTTAATGTTTTTCTTCTCTTGCCATCTCTCTATCTCTCAGCTCTGTGCGTTGGCATTGATCTGTGTTTTCTTCCATTCTTCAAAGGTATTCAAGGTGACTGAAAGCATCTCTGGCTTGTGTGGTCCTAATAGGCCTCAATTCCAGGGAAAGAGGAACTTTCTTTTCCCAGAACTCATGTATCCCATCTCAGAGAAGACTCCGATTGGCTCATTTTGGTCATGTGCTCCCCCGTGTGTAAGAGCAAAGCTGGGGTGGGGTAGTTGCTAAGATGGCCCCTCCAGCACTGCATGGGGGGAAAGGGGTGATTCTCCAAAGAAAAAGCAGAATTGATAAAACATAAATAATACTGCATCATTTATATAACTTATTGGCAGGTGATGATTAGTCATGCTAGAAAATCAACATATTAACATTTTTATCCAATAGTTTATTCCCTAAGTAAGGTAAATATTCTTTTGTGCAAAATGTGTTTATCATTTTAATTTCACATTATTTATATATAATAAATTACAGTGTTATTAAGCACTACCTTCACCCATTTAATCTTCACTAAAACTACACATATTATTCCCACTTCACAGATTGGTAAATAGAGGCTGGGAGAGCTCAGTAATTTTCCCCAATCACACAGCAAGCAATCAGAAGAGCTCAAATTTGAACCTGGGTAGTACAGTGACAGTGTGGCATTCTGAGCACCGTGAACACAAAAAAGAATTTCCAGTCAGCCTGTGTCACGATATCATAGGAGGAAACTGAACCAAGCCCGTGTCACTTTTCATATGTGCTATGCAACCTAGCATTCCCCACATGAGCAATCGCCCAGCTTCCATTTGATCCAAGTCAACTTGCAGCAGTAATTTCCAGGGAGTGTCTTCCTCCTGGGGCTATCCTTTATGAAGGCATCGCTGGGAAAGTGAAAGTTGGACTGTAAAGCAGCCATTTAACCTTATACCAGTGAGACCGCAAGGCTAAATTATTCACAGGTTCTGCTCACATCAGCATAATCATCGAGAACCATCCCTAAGGCCAAGCCAAATGGAGCAGGAAAGACGCATGGATGAAGTACAATCATCAGAGGGAGAGACACGAGAAACCAACACAACAGCCGCGTGACATTTCTGACCAACTTCCTGTCATCTTCTTGGATGTCTGCAGGCATGCCCTAGATCCCTAAGTCCTCGAAGCCCATAAGGAAGAAACAGGATGTGTGTGTTTATTTTGTGTGTGTGCACGAGTAGTGTGTGTGCACGTTTAAATTCATGGCCAACAACTCTGCTGTGTGTGTTAAATGGCTAAAAAATGAAGAGACTGCCTCTGTGCTTTAATTGGATTTTCTAAAGCATAAATAAAAGGTAGGCGCTGCATTCTTTGATTGATGTCTTCCCTCAGAGAGTGTGCAGCTCAGCTGGTCTGGAGTCCCTTGCTTGCCTAATTAAGGGGCTTTATTCTGCTCCTGCTCTGAGCTGCTGCCTTGTATGCCTATCTAGGGGCTGACATCAAACCCACATGACCAGAAATGCCTCTAGAGATGGTGGCAGCCTGGGAGATGGACCCCAAAGAGTTACAGAATATATATGGGGAAAAATGGTTGCATATTGGCTGGCAGAGAAACACGATGCCCAGCTCTGGTCTGGATAGAAGATTTGTTAGAAGAAGGGTTTCAAGTGACACTTAGAAATGTGCCAAACGGTTTGATCTTCAGGAGGCTTAATGAAGATAAACCTCCAGTGGCTTTGGAAGGTTGGCCTTTGCTGTGATGGGAGGTGGGGCAGGGGTGGGTTTCCCCTGTTGCTGCGCTTTGGATCTTAAATGTCCCTCAAAAATTTATGTGTTGAAAGGTTAGTCCTCAGCTGAGGGTGCTATGGGAAGGTGGTGTAAACCTGAGGAGGTCGGGTCTAGGCCACTGGCGATGTGCCTTTGAGGGTATAATTTATACCTGGTTGTCTCTCTCTCCCTCCGTCTCTCTCTTTCCTGGCTTCCATGAGCTGAGCAGCTTTCTTTTGCTGTATCTTCTGGCATGCTGTTTCCGCCTTACCCCAGGTCTAAAAGCAATGGATTCAGCTGACTATGGACTGAAACTGTGAACCAAAATAAATCTTTCCTTTTCTAAGTTGTTCTCGGGTATTTTGTCACAGTGACAAAAAGCTGACTAACACCCCTGGGCTGGGAGAAAAGAGAAAACCTGTATGTTTGCCTTCAGTTGTCCGTTTTCCTTGAGAGGGCTGTTACTTGGAGGGAAGCTAGGTGCTTAGGGTGCATTTAAGGAGATGTCACTCTCAGGTACACCCAAAGGGATCTTTCGACATTAAATATGAGGGTCCAAAGATAAATCCAAATGCCTTAACAAGACTGCTTAGCTCTTGAAAATAAAATGTAGACTCTCAGTGTGGATCTTGTTTCTGCATTTCTAACAGCAGTCCTGGGTGGTCCTGCTGTTGCTCTAGGATCTCACTTTAAGCAGTGAGGTTGCAGGTGCCAGCAAATCAGGCTGTGAGTCATATCTGGCCTGCGTCCAGTTTTTCTAAATAAAGTTTTATTGGAACACATTCATTTACATATTGTCCACGAGTGCTTTCTCCCTGCAGTGTCAGAATTTAATTGTCAAGACAAAGTATACAGCCTACAAATCCTAAAATATTTACTATCTTTAAAAAAAAGTTTGCTGCTCCCTGGTTTATGGAATCTACTTTTGTTTATCATGAATCACTCACACTTCAGCCAAACGGAATGTACTTTCATTTCTGGAGCTTTGCAAATGATAACTGCCGTTCTCGATCTTCTTGATGTTCTCGATGTTCTTGATCGTCTGTCTCTTCTCTTTAACTCATACCTTGTTCTGATCTCAGCTCACAAGTCTTTTCTCCACTCTGCCTTGCTTGATCTCCGAAGGCCGAGCTAAGCGACTCTCATGTATGGCCAGAGTCTGGGATGCCTCATCACGACATTAATCCACACTAATTGTCCTGAATGGTGATTGCCTAATCATCATCTGGATCTCCTATTAGATCATAGGCTCCCAGAGGGTAGCAACTGTATCTGTTAACTATTGAATTCCAAGCACCAGGCATGTAATATTTTAAATTGGACAGCTTTAGACACCTTTCTTATTTTTAAGCACCCTGAATGGAGAGAGATATTAACTGTCCAGACAAATTCGATCTAATCTACTTCTAGTACTGGTCTCCTTGAAGTGGAGGAAAGTCAGCGGTCATCCACTGTAATGGGAACAATGCACCAGAGCCAGCCAACGTTATATGCGTGCGCACGCGCACGTGCACACACACACACACACAGAAGCAGACACACAGCACTTGTTGGCTCTTGCAGGGTTTGGTAGATGAACTATGTGCCTTTGAGATTAAAATACTTGAGAATTTGAAAGTGGATCTAATTTTTCTGAAATCATCTGCACTGGGATGCTTAAAGAGCTATGGTTATAATGATTCTTGGCTACTCCCATTCTCCTTTAACAGGGAGAATGGAAATCCAGTTCGGTGGGCCGTTTCAAGAAGGTAACCAGCTGTTAGGTCAATTGATTCTCTCAAGAGGCCGGGTAGTGGCTTACAAAGCTCATTTGCGCTCGGCAGGGCCAGTGGGTTCTTGGGCGAGGAGCTGGAGTCTGTCCACGAGTTGCTGTGGCTGGCCAGGGTCTGGTTGCTGAAGACAGGCTCTTGTGGCTGCCTTGGATCCTTCTCGAATGCCCCGTATGTGTTTTCAAGGTGGCTTCTCTGCAGGATGAAGGTGTCTCATGGTGAGGCTTACAGACTCTAAGCCAAACAATGACGGAAGGTTGGTAAGAGTATCTGGGTGAGACAGCCTGAGCTAACCAGATACACTCAAACCACCAGTTCTTTAATTCTTTCCTGAGATGCTTAAGTCATCGTCACAATGTTGTTTGCATGGCATGAGGCATTTACCTCTTTCCTCAGTCTCTCTACTCCTGCTCTCTTATAGTCATTCCCACCAGCCTCACCCCCTCCAGTTCCTCGTTAACCATTGGAGCCTATGTGTGTTTAGTGCCACTGCTTTTGCATTATCACAGATGAGTGCTTATGACTTTTTAATATCACAGGCATTTCCTTTGCAATCTCTTTCCCTCTTTTTGAAGCAAGGAAAAAAGCTCCTCCAGAGAAATTATGTAACTCTAGAAACAACAGCCAGCATTGGAGACATCCTGTGACAGTGAAAAGCCAAATTCCAGATGTTGGATTTTGATTCTCCAAAGAAATGTGTGCAAGGAAGGGAGGGATCAGAGGCAGGTCAGGAACTCATTAGAGATTTGCCGGTTTCCCTTCCACACGGGAGAGTGCAAAGCAGGCAGCGGAGAGGGTTTCAGAGTGGGGGCTGAGGTGGGCAGTACCCCGGCCTTATCTGCTGAGAAATGCAGTCTGCTGTCCTTCACAGGCCTGGCCTGGTTTCCCTCCTGATGTTCTCAGTAAATGTTTAGCCTAGAAAGTCTGAGGTAGAACAAACAGGATGGGGTCCTTGGTGGAGATCGTTTATTTACTTACTTATTTTCCTTTGTGTCAATCTGAATATTGTTCAAAGAGTACCTCCTAGTGTTTTGAAGTTTGACATTTTTTCTTGTTTTTTTATATGAAGTAGCTGCTCATTTTTCCGTTTTAGTTCTATTGTAGTTGGGATTTTTTTAGGCCACCCACAGATATACATTTTAGTTTTGGCAGGAAGTAAACAACAAAAGCTCATAAGTTACACTAATAAATATTTATTGTACAGAGATATGTTGAGGGTTTTTTAAAGGAAAGGAAAGAAAACACAGGCTGAGTAAAAGCAAAGATTAACTGGATGAAAAAAAATCCTTATTTTATTGTTTGAAAACTTGAAAGTAGTTACTGAGAAACAAATTGAACTTTAAAGCTTTCAAAGGAATTATATTCTGCTCCCAGTGTAGAAAGAAAGCAAGAAAAACATTTCTTGATTACAATAAAATTTTGGATTAAGTGTCCTACAATGACAGGGTGAAGAAATAGTTGCTTTTAAAAGTCAATGAATCAGGGCTGGTGAGATGGCTCAGCGGCTTAAGCGCCTGCCTTGCAAGCGCGAGGGCCCGAGTTCGACTCCCGGAACCCACATACGAAAAAGGGGCCGGTGATATCGCTCAGCGGCACGGGTGCCTGTTGGCGCGTGAGGTCCTGAGGTCGACCCCCCCGGTACCCACAAAAAAAAAAAAAAAGAGTCTATGAATCATAGAGAAAAAGAAACCCAGATCCTGGAACCAATCAATGATCTAATATGGAGCTGTTCTGGGTCAGACAGTGGGTGGGAGCCAGGTAATCTGGCTTTCTCACCTTTCCTTCCTCGGGGGAGGCCTGTGTTGTCTTCCTGTGTCTGGAAGAGAGAATTATGTGTAGCCCACGTGAAGAGACTCTGAGGCATAACCGTTTGATTATATTAGACTGGATGCTGGGATGGGAATAATGCCTGCCTTGGGAAAAGGATCCTGACCTTTTCATTGCATTCACCCTGGATTGCTCTAGTAGCTGCTAACTCATTTCCTATGATGATGCTAATAATATACTAATGATGATGATTTTATTACATACTTAGAGAGACAAATTGTCTTAATTTGCCTGGGATGGGTTTGGAGAGACCTTGGCACATGGGATATTTGGTTTTAAAATTAATAAAGTCCCAGGTATACTGGGATGTGTTGATAACCCTATTATCAGTACTAGTAGGACCACCACCATCATTACCGCAGTTTGTAATGTTCTGTTTTAGGTACAATTTAAGTCTCCTCAATTTTATTCAAAGCAATTAAAAGCTACTTTAGAAAAAAGCATTTTTTAATACCTGTAGCATATAATCCAAGAAAAAAACCTGTGCTGACCACACCAACACCTTCTAGTGGACTGCTCCCTTAATAACGTCCCTTCTATGTAGTATTCTGGAGTTGTCACTCTGAGAGAGCTCTTGCTATGACACTGGGCTGGGAGACTGTTCCCTAGCATTGAGCCCTCTTGAATTGGGACAGGACACTTGTGATAATGAGCATCTACAGTCTTGAAGGGAAAGCCAAATATTTGAATGGGTGTGTTTTCTTTTCCGTTTCCGCAGCTCAGACCTCTTTACCGATTAAGTCAACTAAATGATTCCATCTCCACTGCCTGGGATTGTTGTAGGTGACTGTTTTATTTAGAAAGCACCTTGGTTTCCAGATAATTTAGTTGGTTAATCAGGATTCTCCAACAAAACAAAACAAGCCAATAAAACTGGATTAATTTTGTTTGTCTGAGTAGTCTCCCTCTGCCTCTAATACTAGTACTGAATTCCAGCCTCATATCTAATATTGATAGGCCACATAACTTTGCATAGATGGTTAACTTCCTCCAACCCCTGGCTTTCTCATCTGTGAAGTAAAAAAGATAATATTAGTGTGCTATACTGACTAGTGATCGATTATTTTGTGTCAGATGAGGTGAGAACACAATGAGAAGTATAAGGGGCTATGTAAATGGAAGTCTTCGTACTGAAAGTACTTTCTTTTGGTGACTTTCAAAGAGAATATTATGTTAACCTTATCTTGGATTTGTGTTCAAAATCTCATGATGCTTTAGCACTCAATTTCATGTGCTCAGAGGTTCCGTGTGGTTGAGCCATTATTTTTGCCTAATATCATCTTTCCATTCACAATGCAGTCTTGAAGTTTGGACTCTGAGAGAGCACATGTAGAATGAATTTTCTAGTCTCCAACTCCATTAAATCCCATGGGACTTTGCAAGTGGCCCCTTGATGGGAGCCACTCTGAGGCATAGTATTCCAGACTATACACAGCTACAAAATATTTAAAACCTCTGATGCAGATGGACATAGGTGACTTTCAAACTAAGCCCAAACTCAAAATTCCAGCTCAGGAGAAAACCAACCAACTGTGTAACTCCTACGTGGTGTTTCATTGTAGGCAAACTAGGGCTAGGTGTCAACTGGAATATGGGGCACATGTAGGGGGTAGAGGAGCACGCCATCTTCTGGGTCATTTGGCCTTGGTCAGTTTACCTGTGACTTTGAGTGACTAAAGAGTGAATAAATACTAATTATGGTTTCTGTTATTATTCTAGCTCAGTTGAGATGAGAATGCTTTCTTTGCAGTGATGTGTACTGTGTTGGCTCACAATCAGATAATCCCTAAGAATACAGTAGGACAGGAAGAATTAACTCTGGCCACAGCTTGACTCTGTGTAGAAGAAGCAGCACCTGGAAAGTAAAGGTGTGAAAGGCCAATTCCCAGCAAGGTCTGGAGGCACATGGAAGGAGAATGGAGGCAAATTGTTTCAGTCTGTCACAATGGAGAGGACATTTCAAAATGTATGGCTGGAGCAGGCATGTCTATGAGCTAATGACATCTGGGCCAAGACCAGGGCAGCTGAAAGAAGAGGAGATGAAAGTCAAGTTCAGGCTTGCAGCTCCTCAGAGTCCAGCAACTGCAGCTGCAGATAAACCTCACTCTTGACTGTGGGTAGGATGCCCTAGTCTTCCTCCTGACCCCGCACCCTCTGTAAGCTCCACCTACTTCACAACGATTTCCATCTGTTGGACTTCAGCCCGACCTTTAAGGCCCATCTCAAGTGATCCCTTCTCTGCAGAGGGATTTGCTGAAGTGCTCTCTCCCTGCTCTAGCAGTGGTGCCCAGATTGCTGGGGTGAAAGATAACAAAGTACACACACACACACACACACACACTTTTTTGAAAAGAGGAAAGGACCAAAAGATGAAGGGGGTAGGGGAAAGGATGAAAAAAGAATTAAGATGTGTTATGTACATGTACCAACTCCTTGTGAGGAATGTAATCATTATTACTGCAAACATGTGTCAATAACAAAAATCCAGATTTAGGAAAGATGGATTTTTGGATGAACAACTTTTATTTTACCAAGTCATGATATTTAAAAAGTACCAATAGACTGTTTTCTATTTTTAATTTTATATTGTTTAACATTTCATAGGTAAGAAGGTCCTAATTTTAGAATAAACAATTTTTAAACTAGAACAATATTAACTTTACAAAAAGTCTGTCCATACAGTTTTTTTTTTTCCTCAATTTCACCTTAGATTTCTGAAAATTTCACTGTGGAGAGAGAATCTTCAGCTCATGGTTTTTGGCTATGGCAACCTGCAACAATTACTTGGTACTTCTTTGGCCCTTTTCAAGTCCCCATTATGTTTCATTTTTGGAATCCATTCTAGTTGTACCCTAAACTAGGTAGGACCCAGTTCTTAGTCATTTCTTTACCTCCTATAGCACTCAGCCTAGTGCTGTTCCTCATGAATTTCACATGGCTGGCTGGCTATGTGTGGACACAGTACACCACTGGGCAGACCAGAAAGAATGGTAGGAGGTGTTCCAGGGCTTGTTTGCCACTAAAGTTTCTGAAACTTCCAAACTGGAGCCAGAACGATGGTAGATTGGCTGCCTTACTGGTCCCTATCTTCAACCCTCTCTAACTCATTGTCCTATAGTCTTATTGTGCCCTACAGTGGCCCAGCTATATGATTTGTTTGGGATAACTAGGTATTAGTAGACATAATGCAAACAGAGGCTTGAGAAGACACTTGAGCATTTTGACTTGTACTCTTGCCTTCTGGTATTTCCCTGAGAAGAATACGTTTGAGCTAGCTTGCTGGAAAATGAGGTAATTTAAGATGGCAAAGTCATCCCAGTCATCTGGTCAAGGCCATCTGAGATCAGCTGGCAGACAACCAACACCTAGGCTCATGAGCAAGAAAGCCAGTGTTATTAGCAGAGGTGATTGAGCTGTCTGAGCTGCCCTTGACAGTAGCCTGTTGAGAGCCAATTCCAGATCACCTGAGCTAAGTGTGGATTATCTGGACCCCATAGACTTGATAAGTTCAACCAATATGTATTCTTGTAGACAACTGAGGTTTTGTCGTTGTTATATGCTTTTATTGTGGCAGTAGATAATTGATAAGAGAAACTTTAGCCTAAAATGTGCTACTGTATATTAGTTTCCTAGGGATACCATCATGAAGTACAACAAACTGGTGGCTTAGAACAACAAATTTGTTGTCTCCAGTTCTGGAGTCTAGAAGTCTGACATCAAAGTGTTGACAAGGTCATTCTTCCTCCCGTTCTGGAGGTTCTAGGAAAGGATCTTCTCCTAGCTTCTGGTAGCCTTAGGCATTTTCTGGCTTATAGATACTTCACTCACTCCTTCATTGCCACATGATTCTCCTTGGTATTAAGATTCCAGTTAAACTGGAATAGGATCCATCCTCATGGCCCCATTTTAACTTTACAATTGTAAAGACCTTATTCCCAGAAGGTCTCATTCTCAGGTATGGGGGTTAGGACCCCTGTGGAGTACAGTACATCTTATGGGGGGACACAATTCAAGCATGGAAAATGGTAAAGTCACCACAAATTATCCCTGAAAGCCACAGTAGCCATTTAGGTAGTATAGCTTTTAAGAACATGCACCTGGATGCATAGCGTTAAGGGAGCCTTTTTAATATAGTTCCTTCCCAACCCCCTTCCTTCATTCCACTGGGGTTATCCAATGGTCTGCCATTTTAAAACAAAAATTCCTTCTAAAATATTCCCTTGAGATGTTGGGGTTAAGAAAAAGATCATTATTAACTAACATCTTTGTTATAAGCTGAAGTGAGCACAAAGAGGACTAAACCAGGATAAGGAGTAATCTACAGGGAGGGCAGGGGCTAGGGGCTACCTTTGCCCACTTAGCAGTCATCCTTGAGCCTGTACCCAAGGGGATCTGTGGATGTGGTGGGTGGCACTGGAATTAGTGCTCAAGCTCCCAGAGAATCTCCTGTACGCCACAGGGGTCCTGACCCCAAGCACCCATCCTGCAACAAATGACTTTGCTGGTCTGAATTTTTGCCCAGGTAAGCACTTACCTAATTCCATGTAAATTAAACACATTAAAATCTTCTAAATGTTTTCAAAACAACTGACCACAAAAATACCAAAGTTTTGATACTTAAAACTAAATAAAACACATCCAGCATATTGTCTCTTGATGCTGCAGTGGTGTAATGCTCTGGATTTTCAGATATTCTCGGTTCATAAGGAGAGGGGGAGGTCTCCTAAATTTTGAAAATATACTATCAGTCAGTCCTATCAGCTTTTTTGAATTCACTGCTGCAGAAAATGCTTTGCCCAGTTCTGGCTACAAATTATCCTGCCATCTTGGCGAGATTTGGATTTATTGTCTCTCGACACAAGTCTCTAGTATCTCTTGTCAAGCCGTAGGGCACATGCAAATGAACCATTTCACTCTGGATTTTCCATGTCTTAGAATGTTTACTAGTCCTTCTAAGACAGGAAATAGTGCATTGAGAGAATTCAGGGAAGAGAATACACATTGACTATTCACCAGAAACCATTTGGGACCCGTGGCCAAAAATGGTTTGTCCACAGTGTGATTTCTCTACTTACCTTCTACCAAAACTGTACCTCTTGGTTGCACCTACAGACACTGTTCTGTTACTTTCCACAAAAGATGCTATACCTGGTCTAGACAAGTGCCTTATCTATCTCTATCTTGGGCAATTTGTTAGTGGCTAGACAATCTTTGGTCCTGTAGTGATTTGAGCCAGTGTGACTATGTGAAATACAGATTGATGGTTCTCCCCCCTAGCAGCATAGCAAAGCATTTTCTATAGCAGTGAATTCAAAGCATCTGGGAGCTTTAAAAATCCTGGTGGTACTTTCATGTGTCAACTTGAGTGGGACACAGAGTCTGGATATTTGGTTTAATGCTATTCTGGAGGTTTTGGTGAGTGCATTTTTGGAGGAGATTAACGTTTAAATCAATGGACTTTGAATAAAGCAGGTTGCCCTTCCTAATGTGGGTGAGTGTCATCCAATCAGCTGAAGATCTGCAGAGAGCAGACTGGTCTGCTCTGAGCAAGAGGAAATTCTGAAGAGATAGCTCTAAGACTTAAGCTGCAGCATTGGCTCTACTGTGTCCCCAAACTATAGCTCTGCAGATTTTGGACTTGCCATTTTCTGTAATTCTGTGAGCCAAGTTCTTAAAATAATCTCTCTTTTTGTAGTACTAGATATTGAACTCAGGACTTCACACATGCCAGGCAAGCACTCTACCACTGACCTACATACCCAGCCCTTCTTATTTTTTTGTTTTGAGGGACTCACCTAGTTGCCCGGGCTGACCTTGAACTTGTGACCTATTCGCCTTAGCCTCTCCAGTAGTTGGGATTGCAGGCATGTGCCAGCATACCCACTCTCTATTTATGAACGTCCTATTGGTTCTGTTTTTCTGGAGAATACTGACAAACATAATACCCTTTTATGAGCCCTTTCCCCAGTGATTCTGATGCAACTGGCCTGAAGTAGGCCAGGGGACAAATATGAGGAGAATGTATTTTTAAAAGATCTCTGGATGATTTTCATGTGACCAGGACTGAGTACTATCATTAATGCCATGTTCTTCCTCTCACACATAAAATAGGCCCTGGCTCCCAGCAGTTTGGGAGACTGAGGCAAGAGGATTGAAATCTCAAGCCCAGCTTGGGCAACTTAGTGATTTAGTGAGAACTTGTCTCAAAATAAAAAATGAGAAAGGGTAGGGAATGTAGCTCAGCACAAAGACCCTGGGTTCAATGACCAGTACTGCAATGAATGAATAAGTGAATGAGTGGAATGACCTTGGTTCAAATCACATCACTGTCATCTGAGTCCTGACTTTGCCATTAATTGGCTAAATGACCTGAGGCATTGTGTTAGCTTTCCATTGCCATAACAAAATAAATACATGAAAAAAATCAACTTGAAGGAGGAAAGATTTATTTTGATTCATGGCTTTAAAGGTTTCAGCCCATGATTTTCCAGCTTCATTGCTTTTAGGCCTGTGGCAAAGCAGAAACATGATGAAGAGGCATGGTCAAGGAAAGCTGTTTATGTAACAGCCAGAAAGGAGAGAGAGAGAGAGAGAGAGAGAGGCTGAACAGGGACAAGCAAAGTATACCCATTCAGGGGTCAACTCTAGTGGCCTATTTCCTCCAACTAGACCCCATTTCCTACAGTTTCTGCCACCTGCCAATTGTCCATTCAGTTATGGACCCATTAGGCTTAATCCTTAGATGAGATCAGAGCCCTCATAATCCAGTCACTTTGCCAAAGCCATACCTCAGAACATCACTGCACTGGGGAACAAGCCTCCAGTACATGGCCTCTGGTGGGACATTGTAGATCTAAACCTTAAGAGGCATACAGCTCATTATAGTATTATTGTTTGTAAAGGAGAGATAATAATACCAGGGCCATCAGATTGCTGTGAGGGTGAAAGGATGTCAAGTTAAACAAAATATGGACCTATTTTTATAGGTGGAATGCACGTGTGTTTATGATGCCTGTTACTTCTGTGATCATGTTGTATTAACATGGCTCTTGTTTTCCATCTGTAGGCGCTAACCTTCACCCTATCTTCATGGACAAGCTGCTCAGTCTCAGCGGTTTGCCTCATGTGGCCCAGAGCCTCAAATCTGACTGGGTTTCAGCACAGCGGGGGCTGAAACCAGGTGGGTGAGATCTGGATAGTCAAGATTCAAGTCTCTGTGTGGGGACTCTGCCTGGGGACACTGTCTGGGACTTTGGATGAAGTCATAGGTCACTTAGAAAATGTTGGTGAAACAAATTGAAATATTGTGGTCACCAGGAGACATATGTGACTGATTTTCATGGTTGGCTGAGAGGTGCACTGTTGCTCAGAGAAAGAGGCCGGGGCTCATGCTTGGGTGAAAGCAATCCCCTTCCACCTCTGGCCCTGTGGGCAGTGTGTGGCATTATTTTCAGGTGGCCATGCTCTTGTTCAGGTATAGGATGCCTGGCTGTGGAGCACGCTCCTCATTGCAATTTCACACTGGGACATTTGAGAGGGTCATGGGAAACCACTCTTCCCGTCCTGCCATCCTGAGTGAAATGTATTCAGGATATGCATAAAATATGCTCTTTATTTTATGGCAATGTAAACAAAACCTGAGAAGCCTGGACTGAAACTACAAAGATGAGGGAGATGGGAGAGAAGCATGGATATGGATAATTCGGTGAGCGTCCATTCACCATATGCTACATGAGGCTGGACAGGAAGCTTTCAGCTTGGACCATCAGCACATGGTTTGCTTGCGTTAAAATTGTGGAGGCAGCTGGATTTATTTATATCTTGCCTTGTAAGAGGACATTTTTAATAGCCGAAGACATTCCAGGCTTCATTTGAAAAGATTGAAGAATAGGAAACCTATCTTCAAACTTGCATTCAGAAAAACTTATACTACTTGAACAAATTACCCTACCTAGGAAAGGAAATTGTTAGATGGCAGTTGATGGAAACCACCTAGGAAGATCTTGAAATTATTGGTTAACCCATTTATTTCATCCTAGACCTGCAGGCTGCCTCCAGGTCAGGTTCTTTGCTAACCTCTGGACAGGTTTGCAGCTGTGTTCATCCAATATCTCCCTAGACGGGCTTGTGTTAATCCCCCACGATGGGCAGTTGTTTACACAGTATACAAGTTCCACTTGTATAACTATACTATACTAAACTACTTTAAGACTCAGGTTCCATCTGGGAAATGGGCATAATAGTGATTATGATTGTGTTAGTCAGCTTTCCATCCCTGTAACAAATACCCAGGACAAATCAGCTTGTAAGGAAGAAAGGCTTATTTCAGCTCAACATGTTGGAGGTCTCATTCCATATTGCTTCAGGCCTGTGGAAAGCATATCACCTGCACCCTCCTCTACTTCATCATGGCAGAAGTACAAGGTGGGACAAAACTGCTCTCCTCATGGAAGTTACAGAGAGAAAGAGGAAAGGACCAGGGTGCCACTATCTCCTGCAAGACCCTTCCTCCAGTGACCAAAAGACTTCCCACTACTGCCAAGCTAGTGACCAAGCCTTTAACACATTGGCCATTTGAGGTCCAAATTACAGCAATGATGATGACGACAGCAAACATCTATTGAGTGCATAGCACCTGACTCAAGTCAAGCTCAGGTGTAAGGAAATTTTGTGTACTCTTCATTCAATCCTCTCAACTGTTTAGTAAGGTAGGTTAGTAGTATTGCCAGTTTTACTCCCTCTATAAGATCCAGTGAAGATAAAATAAGTTAATATATAAAGTACTTAGCACTATACTCGACATTAGGAGAGCTCGGTAAGTATTAGCAATAATAATGACTATATAATCAGTCCTTAGAAACCAGCTCCCCACTAACTGCTACAGCTGCTTTAACAGAGGTATAAGCAAAATGCGACAAAGGCTCAGAATGGAGAGACAGGAGGAGCAACGACTTCACATGAGAGGTGGTGGTGGAGCTGAACCTTTCAAAATGGATGTGACGACAACAGGAAGTGTAGCTGCAAGAGCCACCTGCAGGAGCCCCAGCATGAACTTGGCCCAGAAGCAGGACAGCATGGGGCATGTTTGGGCACAAGAGATGAGGCCAGCTGGCTGAGGAAGAGGAGATATATGAGTTTAAGTGGAAAATGTAGGTCCTCTTGTGAGCACTTTGAATATACTCCAAGTGTTCGTAGTGAATTTGGTAGGTGAGGAAGCTATGAAGAATTGTAGATGGTAAACTCTGTGGTCAGAGCTGTCTGATTTTAAATGTGACCCTTCAAGTGTTACCCCGGGAACACATAAAATATTGGCAAAACCACTGGTCCCGAGATTTAAAATGAACTCAGAGCCAGGCCACAATCCAAAGTGGATGAGAGTTTGGCTTTAAGGAGGAGGATTAGATCAGATCCAAAATTCACAGGGGTCAGGTTTAGCTGGTCTGGTCCCTGCAACAACAGTGCCAATATTTTATCTGGGTTTAAAGAGTGACTGCCCTGCTTGCCTCCGCCTGTCTAGTAGACACACAGGTCCAGGACGAAGAGCTGGCACACAGCCCTCATGGGGACAGAGCCAGGCTGGGTGTGATTTGTCTAAATCTTGCCATCAAACATTGCACCATCTTGCTTTCTCTCCCCACTATTTCTAAATGGGACAAAGTGTGACTCAAGGATCTTCAATTTATTGTGGATTTCTCATGTGCCTTCCATGTAACAAGAGCAGAGCTGGAAAGCTGTATGACTGTGACCTTTCTCCCCTCAGGGCTTAGTTTGTGGAGAACATAAAGCTGGGACACCAGTAACTACCAGATAGAGTGAAAGGGGGTAGCAGAACATTTCCACGGGAGCGGGCAGAGTGCCTGGGTGGTAGAGGAAGGTGCAGGAGATAATGAAGGCTCTGGGAGAGAGCAGTACACCTAAGCTTCTCAAATTGTCCTTTATATTTTATGTACTATCCATTTTGAATCATTTGCTGTAGTGTCTTGAAGTACAGAGACCTTGATTTGAATCTTGAATTGACTTTTTACCAGGTAGGCTCTGCTGGTAATTCTTTAAGCATCACTGTCTACAAGGTGGGGATATTGCCTACCTGATGTGTTGCTATTGGAGAGTAAAGAGGCAACATACCAGTTCAGACACTCTTGTGTGCAAGCAACAGACAACCCAACCCAAACTGACCCAGCAGTCAGGGGATTTCCTAGCTTGTGGCAGAGGCTATTGCCAGGGCAGTAACTTCAAGGGTGAGCCATACTGCCAAGGGCTCAGGCTTTTTATTTTGCCATGTACAGCAGTAGCTCAGCTCTCCCAGACCTGCTGTATGTATGTTTGTAGTGTAGCAGGGATGTCAATCAGGCTGCATGCATCCTGGTCCACACCCAATTCGATGGGGCTGACATAGGCCTCAAAGAAACAAACAGAATAGTAGTAAATAGAGACTACCAGAGCACACTGCATATGATAAAGACCAATATTGTTTTGTAAAACCTTTAAATTTTATATGTGCTGGTATGTGTACTTGGTTGTAATAGAAAATAATTCAGATGACAGTTTTCACTGAAAATGTCGAGAAACATTAGTTTGAGCTAACCACAGGGAATGGGTGAAGCTGGAGTTGTTCCTTAAGCAGGACACTGAGGGGAGAAAAGGAACAGATGTCGGTGGTGCTGAGTTCCAGCCCAAGTGGCCTGGCTTGAGAGCCTGCATTTTCACCACTACAGTGAGCTGGGATTTAGCCTTCAGTGTTCACTACCTGAATGGAAAGTGCTTAGTACAGAGCTAGGCCTATATAGTAAGCACCCCATGAACAGTATCTATCGCTAGGGATGGGATTTTGGAAAGACCAATATGCAGTCATGAAATGCTCTTCTCTGATGTTCTCTCCAGCCTGAGGTCTCGGTCATTAGCCCATGGAAAGGAAGGAAGCTTTTACTTCCTTTTCCCAGCTGCATCTTAGTAAAAGGGATATCACATATCCTAATTGATTTGGCTTTCTTTTTTTTTTTTTTTTTTGTGGGTACCGGGGGGACGACCTCAGGACCTTGCGCGCCAACAGGCACCCGTGCCGCTGAGCAATATCACCGGCCCCTTTTTCGTATGTGGGTTCCGGGAGTCGAACTCGGGCCTTCGCGCTTGCAAGGCAGGCGCTTAAGCCGCTGAGCCGTCTCACCGGCCCCCCTAATTGATTTGGGTGTCTATGACAAAGTGCCATAAGCTGGATAGCTTATAAATAACAGTAATTAATTTCTTATAGTTCTGAAGGCTGGAAGTCCAAGATCACGGTATCAGCACAGTTGGTTCTGTCAAGGGAGTTCTTTTGGACTGTAGATTGCTGCCTGCTCTTCGTGTCCTCATGTGGCAGATAGAGTGTGAGAGAGCTCCACTGGGTCTCTTTTATAAGGGTTCTGATCCCATTCATGAGGGCTCCATCCTCGTGACTGAATCACCTCCAAAAGCCCCCGCCTCTCAACGCCATCACCTCAGGGATTAAGAATTCTGAAGACACACAAACATTTAGTCTATCGCACATGTTATCCTCAAGAGACCCTTTAGGACATGGTCAAGTTTCTAAAAAGATGTGTATGTGTGGTGGCACTGGGCAGGGACAAAGGTAATTTTCTTTCGGACACATCTCTGTTACTTGAGCTGTGTAGGGTAATGGTTTCAATTCTGAATCCATAACACAGGATACGAGCCACTGACAGTATGTGGTAAATGGGAAATCAGTTTGATTCTGATGTTTAGGGGATTTTCTGATTTCTTTCTGCAATATTTGGAGAATTTGCATCCAAATCCAGGAGACCAAACAGAATGACCTTCATCTGGCCTGGTATAGGAAGGAGCAACAGAGAAATCCCTCAAAAGAACCTGACATTGTTTTACAGGGCTATCTTAATGAGGTTAATCTAATAGAGGAAGGATTTTTTTTTTAACAGGTCCTAAGAGGACTAATAAAATAGCTTTGAATTTTATTATTTTTTAGAGAAAGAGGCACTAATTCACTTAGCCACAAAATGAGAATTTCTCTAGCCCTGCTGTCTAATGGGGTTTGAAGACAGCCTGTACCCATGGAAATACTGGGCCTGCCTTTGATATAATCTCCCTTCTAAAGAAAGAAGGTTTTGTCAAGTTTTTAGCCAGTTTTTGAACTTGAACTTTCCTCCTCTGTACAGTGCAGATAATAGTGGTGTTACCTTGTGGGATTATTGGGAGGATTATGCATTTAGCTCAGAACTGGGCCCATAGTAGTCACTCAATAAATAAGACCGACTGTTCTTGTTAGTTCTTATTGTGAGTGATCTTGTAATTGTGGGACAATAAGGCTTTTGTTTTTCTTAGCTGGCTCTTGAATGTTTTTTTCCAATGCTTTCATTTTTCCAGGGTTAAAAGATCTCAGTCAGTGATTTTTGGAAGATATCTAGGAGAGAAAAACAAATGAAGATAAATGATATTTTGCTTGAAATGCACAGCAGAATTTAGAGTGACTGGAGGAACAGAAAGAAGTCAAGTTTTCTCTCTGACTTCTCAAAGGACTCTGTAGATATCAGTGAAATAGATTGATAAAATTAGGGATATGATCATTTGTTTGCCATTGAATCATAGTTACATATTGAAGTCAGGTGCACCTGTCATTTTAACCTAAGTTATTTCCAAGGGATAAATAAGGCTCAAATCTTGGTGGTTGAGAACACAGGGTTACTTCCTGCTTTCTCTATTTCATTGTGGTTGAGAGGTTACTCTTCTTCACATCAGTTTATTCAGGAATCCAGCCTGAAGGAGCAGTCTCAATCTGAGAAATTATTGATCTTGAGGGAGAGGAAAGAAAACAGCAGAACCATTTAACGACCTTTAAGCTTTTACTCTGAAATGGCAGATGTCATATCTCTTCATATTTTGTGGGCCAGAGCTAATCCTCCGAGCAAGCCTATCACCAATGGAATGGTGCTACCACCCCTCAGGGAAAAGCACCAAACAATGGGGAAATAGCCCCATTTTACTACATCTGAAAAGTCTATTATCAGCAGGTAAGTGCGATAAGTTGAAATACATAGATACATTTGATAAACCAGTGGTATTGATTGTACTATTTGTTTTCTAATGCTGTGTAACAAGTTGAAACCAAACTCATTTATTATTGCACAGCTTCTGAGGCCAGGAGTCTGGACCTGGTCTCACTGCTTCCTCTGCTCAGGGTCTCCCAGGCTGAACTTGGAGTGGTAGCTGGGTTGCAGTCTCCTCTGACACAGGGGGCTCCTTTCCTATGCTTCCAGGGCTGCTGGTAGAATTCAGTCCTCTGTGGTTAAGCCCAGAGGCCACAAGCTCCTAGTGGCCACCCATAGTCCTTTGTCAGGGCACTCTCTACAGACATTCAGGCCGATAAAGTGCAATTCACTGTCTTTGTCAAGGCCCACAGGAATGGACCCCTTTCCCTCCTGCAGCCTTTCCTGTTTTCAGCATGTCTCTACTGGGAGTGAGAAAAGCTTAGTGAAAAGAGCACAGACCACAGAGTTGCCTTTTTTGTGTTCTCATCCTGGCTGTGCTGCTTCTTAGTCCTCCTCCTCTTCTTCCTCTCCTCTCCTCCATCTCCTCCTCTTTCTTCTTCTCCTTCTTCGTCTCCTTCTTTCTCCTCTTCTTCTCCTTCTCCTTCTGGCAGTACTAAGGATTGATCCTGGGGCTTTTGCTATATCCCCAGCCCTTCTTTATTTTTTATTGTTTTGAGACTGGGTCCTGCTAAGTCTCCAAGCTGCCCAGGCTAGCTTGAGCTTGCTATCCTTCTCCCTCAGTCTCCCAGAGTGTTGGGTTCATAGGTGTGTGCCAATTGTGCCGATCTGGCTCTGCCGTTTATAGGTCACCGTAAGTGAGTTACTCAGTCTTTCTGAGCCTCAGCTTTGGAGATCACTTTACAAATGAGGATAAGGAATGTAGCTATCTCACACAAGATTAGAAGTACTAATTTCATCTGTATGTGCTAAATCGTTTAGAAGTGAGTCGGGGCATGATATTTCAGCATTTGCTATCATTCCTGAGGGTCTGCCACGTGCCACATTTTATGCAAGAAGCTGGAGATAAAGGGAGAAGAAGTATGAAACATTTACTCCTAGAGTCTTAGACACGCAAAGTCTCAGAGTCTGCAGACATGCAAACCTAAGAGAACTGTCACCCAGGTGACCAGGGCCCTGACATGGCCAGGGGCAGAAGTCACTATCCCAGGGTAGGCTTCATAGAGGAGGTGGCCTTAGACAGATCTGGAAAGATGAATAGGTGACAGTAGCTAGGATGCAGGAATAGGTCTTGTAAGGTATGTCCAGGAACGTGGACATTTGCGAGTGGGTGAAACGAAGGTTTTACGGGGTCAACCAGTTGAGGCATAAAGCTTGAAGGTCGCTGGGAGAAGGCAGTGAGTAGGATCACTCATGTTGAAAAGACAAAGTTCTTTCAAATATGGGCTTCTGTGACCTTTACAAACACTACTTTGTGTCTAGGTTTCTTTTGGGCCAGAGGCTTTTAAGCACTTTTGGAGAAGGCTCATTCCATAGCAGCGTGGTTGTTGTCTGGCGTTTTTATTTCATATTTTGTTGGTGGCTCCTTGGGCGATTTTATCCCCCTCCCCATATGAAATTTGCCATTCTGGTTAATAGGATTCTGTGTAAGGTTCAGAAAGAAAATATCTGCAGTTCATTATTGTTAAACCCACTAAACATTAAAAACACTGTTAAAATTTGGTTTGTCCATGGAATAAATGATTTTTGACTTTGGCAGAATGTGCCATTTGGTATTGGAATTATTTTCATGAGATTTTTGCATTCATTGGCTTCAGAATCCTGCTTGCTGCATAACTCTCTGTGTGTAAATGGGTCACATTCAAAAATTCTTTTTTTGTGTGTATGGTATTGCAGATCGAACCCAGGGCCTTGTGCATAGTAGGTAAAACCTCTACCACTAATCTATATCTGCAGCCCCTAAAAATTCATTTTAAGTCAGTTGTTTGGGTCATCAATTGCACAGTTCTATAGAAAGCATAATGGTTGTTAGGTCTCTAGGAAAGTCTTGGTTTTAGCACAAAAGATAGCCTTATGATCGCTAACATTTATTACACAAGTGATACAATCACAATTCTTATAATTTTTGTTAAAAATAGGAAAACAGTAACACTGAATAGGAAGTTTCAAATTCTGTCCTATTTAGAATATAAATCCACCTTGATAGATTGCTAGTCTGTTGCAGCCTCGACAGTTTCAAGGCGTTCTGGATACCTTAGCTGACTGGACCCTCCCCACCATGCTGGGAGGTCAATGCAGGGGAGGAAACTGAGGCTGAGGGGTGGTTGGCTTGTTCAACAGCATGCGTGATTAATTGAAACTCTTTTATTTTCTTTGAATACAGGTACAATTGGGATGGATGAGGTCAGAATTACCTTCCCAATGTCAGTGAGATGAAAATTTTGTCACATTTGGATTGAGTTGTAGGAAGGGTTGTGGCTTATAGTGACAAAAATCTAGAAGTGGCTTGTTTAAATTAGTATTTATTGGATTCTTATTTATTATTTCTATTTTCTGGAGGTAAAACATCATAGATGTTTAAAGACATAGCTTCTGGTCTTTGGTAACTTGTTAGAAATTGTAGAGTAGAAGTTCTCTTGTCCAGTGAATTTGAGGTTGGGAGTCTGTTGGTTAATCTAAAATGATAATTTAAGGTTATAAGCAGAACAAAAATACACACACATCTTACAGGTCAAATATTAAAAAGTCTTTCCAGAGTAAATCAGTTTGGTCAAAATAAGACAGCTCTTTTAAAAGAGATAGTGGAAAAAGCAAGTTGCTTTATAGTAGAATATATGTATATATATATATATATATATATATATATATATATATATATATATCCATATATCATAGGAAAAGAAAAAGAGAGAGAGAGAGAACACCAGACTGAAATTATTTGGCAGTGAAACAGTCATCTGCTCATATCAAGCATCTTTCTCAGGCTCTCATACCAACTTTCTGTAGGATTTATTGTGTGGTAATTAAAAATATTACTTTTTAAATTGACAAATAAAAAGGGCATGTATTTATGATGTGCAACACAATTTTTTTGAAATATGCACACATAATTGGCTAAATCAAGCTAATGGAAATATGCATCACCTCACACATTTACCATTTAATTGTGCTGTGAACACCTAAAATCTAGTCCGTTAGAAACTTTCAATTACACGAATTCATAGTTACTAACTATATATGGAGTAATTTTAAATTTGTATGAATGCTCTTTGAAATCAGCGACCCTTATATTTTGTATTCCATGGCCCCTAATCTGTTCTCAGTACATGGTGTTCAACAAATATTTGATGTGTATGTGAAAGGCAATTTAACATGATATTAATTATGCTAGTTGAGTAATACCCCAAGTCTGGCGCCAGAGCATCAGCCCTCCTTTCTGCTTGCTTCACTGCCTCCCAGACACACACTCAGGCCTTGAGAGACTGGAGGCTCCACCTTGGCTGCTCCCCTCAGTGACACGGCCAGCTTTCTTAAGGATGCCTTTCTGCTCCGTCCCATGATGCAGTTTGTTATGCTCCTTGGCAGTCCTCCTGCACCTGATGACAAATCCTCGTGGAACACATCTCTTTGAAACAGGGACACCTGTCAAGAAGAAGAGAAGCAGAATTCCACTCCATTCTGGAAGAAGATTTCCCATTCTAAAATGACAGCAGAGCACTTCAATTCTGTCTCCAGGTTTCCCCTGGAATTTATTTTTTCCTCCAGCGGTGCATTTAAGCCCTGTTGTTCCCAGTATATTTATTTATAAAAACAGATTTAAAGGCTGTAGAAAGTCTGTCAGGGGCATGCGGGGTCACATAATGCTTAAGAATGATATTAAAGTTTTAAAAGTGATTTATTTTGACCCAGAAGCCAAATGGCACAGGTTGCAAATGTGATAAATCTAGCAAATAAACAAACAAATAAATAAATGAACATAAGTGCCTTTGAGGAGGCAACTGGCCAATAGGCAGCTCAGCAGTTGGCATTTAGTTTTACAAGAGCACTTGCTAATCCCACATGCTTGGGACAGTTATAAAGGTTTCATTTCCTCCCCAGACCTCGGCTCCTCCCCAGTGTGTGTAATATAGCACTCGATTCGAGATTGGAAATGTGAATGTGCTCCCACAAGGTGACGACTTCATGTATATTGATATTGCCAGTAGGGGCTCATTTTCTTTCTTCCTAGGCTGTGATCCTTTGAAGTCAGGAACCGCGATTTGCACAGCTCTTTGCACGGGGCCTTATACCTAATATGTATCCTATAAACATTTATAAAACAAACGAGTGAAGAATGTCCCTTTCATTGCTGTGTCTCCGGCACCCAGCACGGTGCTGAGCGCACGGGGAGCCCCCAGTAAACGTCGAATGAATGGAAAAATGAGTGAATTGTGCAAGTCACAGTTTCAGCGGGCATTTTTACAGAACTCTTGCAAGCAGAGTTGAGGCACTACCGGAGTCCTTTTGGTTGCTAGAGTGACGTGTTGCCATTACAGTTGGCCATCTGTATCTATGGGTCCTGTATCTGAAGATTAACTAACTTCAGATAAAAAATATTAGAAGAAAAAACTGCATCTGTACTGAACATATATAAAGTTTTTTCCTTCGGATTATTCCCTAAGCAATACAGTATAGCGACCAGTCACATAGCATTTACATCGTATTGTATTATAAATAATCTAGAGATGATTTAAACCATGGGCATCCAAACTTTTGGCTTACCTGGGCCACAGTGAGTAAAGAATGGTCTTGGACTACATATAAAGCATATAATACAAAACTTCCTTTTTTATATGTTAACTAAACTGTACTCTTACTACCACTTTGGCCAGAAATCTTGGTGGTTCTTCATTATTTACAGGTTAAAATGTAAACACCCCAGACTTGTTTTCAAGATCCTTCATAACCTGTCTTGGAAGTTGTCTTCTATAACTCCATTTTCAGTACCCCCCCCAGCAGGCTCATGTGTGTTGCTCCGGAGAATTGGGGCTCCTTCTCGTTTCCTCTCAGTGGCCCTCACTGAGTACCTGCTGCATGCTAAGCTCCAGAGAAGGTCAACTTGTTCTCATCTGTTTACTGGGCACAGGAATGCCACGAAACTTCCTTTCATCTGAGTGAAATCCTTTTTTTTTTAATACCGGGAATCGAACTCAGGGCCTCGCCCTTGCCAAGGAGGTGCTGTGTCACTGAGCTACGTGCTGGCTCTGAGTGAAATTTTAATCGTCCTTTGAGGCCCCTCTCAAGTCCTTCCTTCTCTAGGAAGCCTACCTTTCCAATCCTATAATCTTGCATTAATTTATTTGTATGATTACATTGTTTCCCTAATTGCACAATCTGCTCCCAAAAAGGAACAATTCTGTTGCAGCTCTTTTAGGCTTTTATAAAATGTCAATTGCTTGATGAAAGCACTTAAGAACTATGGGCTAATTGATCGTTGTAAATACTTTCAACATTTTGAACCTTACATTATTTTTAAAATTTGTATGACTTTAACATTTGGAAAAATGTGTCACTGAAGTACAAAGTGTTTGTCATAAAAAAATTTCAATAAACACCTCTCAGAAGTACAAATGGCCAATAAATATACGAAGAAATGTCAACATCACTAGCCATTAAAGAAATGCAAATTAAAACAATGCTGAGATTCCATTTACCCCAGAAAGAATGGTTATCACCAAGAAATCAATAATAACAAATGCTGGTGAGGCTGTGGGGAAAAAAGGAAAACTTCTACTTTGCTGGTGGGGATGTAAACTAGTATAACCATGATGGAAATCAGTATGGATATTGCTCAAAAAAGTAAAACTAGAAATTTCATTTGACCCAGGTACTGTATTTCTCTTCCTTTATTTTTATTTTTTTTTTGGTTACGGGAATCAAACGCAGGATCTTGAGGCTGCCAGGCAGATGCTTGTGCTGCTGAGCTATATCCCCGGCCCTGTGTTTCTCTTCTAGGTATCTTTCCAAAGGAGTTAAAGACACATTACAGTGATAACATGTATACCTATGTTTTGTTTTGTTTTTTTATATGTGGGTACCAGGAGTTGAACTCAGGACCTCACACTTGCCAGGCAGGCGCTTATGCCACTGAGCTTTATCACTAGCCGTATACCTATGTTTTAGCAGCTCAATTCATAATAACTAAATCTTGGGAGCTGCCTATATGTCCATCAATAGAAGAATGCATAAAGAAAATGTGATATTTACACACAATGGAGTACTACTCTGCCATAAAGAAGGATAAACTTGAGTCATTTGTAGGAAAATAGATGCACCTGGAGACCATATTAAGTGAAATAAGTCAGACAAACAAGCTTAAATATCTCTTGGTCTTTCTTGTATGAGAACTCCAAACTACAAATAAAGAGCAAAATAAAAGATAGTAATAGGAAATAGGGAGATAGATATTTCTCAAATGGGGAAGGGATCAAGAAATGGAGGAAGGGAGGAGGATGGGGAGGGGAAGGGGATGAAAAGATGAATTAAGATGTGTTATGTACATATATCAATTCCCCACAAGGAATGTAATCATTATGTAATGCAAAATATACTAATAAAAATATTATTTTAGTTGTCAATATTAATATAGACATCATTTTGAACATGGGTATTTAAAGCCTGCATTTGCCCTTTTTACTCTTTCCTGATTTCTTTTTATGAAATTTTGGTAAAAAGCATACATATCATGAACATCATTCTACCTTTTGGGCTTGAAAAGTTGGAATATATAAGCCTAACTTGTCCCTTGTGGGATAGTGGAAGGGTCGTAAGGCAGGGTCCTATTTCTCAGGAGTCCAGTCCCTTTTCTGCTATCGACTAGCTGTGGAGCTTGGCTAAGGTACCCAAGTCTTTGTATTTCAATGTCTTCATTTGTAAAAAGGGGAACAATGATACCAGCTGGGTCTAGGATCATCTAATGCTTGGAAAATCTGAAGCCATAAAGTTCCAGTTAAGTCTGATCCTTGGCACTGTCAAATCACCACCTCTCAGTCTGTGGCCTTTGTTCCTTCTGCCCTCAACTTGGGCATCTGGAGTTGGTGACCCCTTGCAGGAGCTTGTACTATGCCATTTTTCCAAGTATGAGTGGTTCGTATACCATTTTTTTTTTTTTTTTAATGTGGGTAGCAGGAGTCGACCTCAGGACTTTGCGCTTGCTGAGCAGGCGCTTGTGCCACTGAGCGATATCACTGGCCCTTTTTTTCCTTTATGTGGGTACCAGGAGTCGAACTCAGGACTTTGCGCTTGCCGAGCAGGTGCTTATGCCGCTGAGCTGTCTCACCGGCCCTGCCATATGTTTTTTGTGCGTCCCAGCTTCTGAGAAATTGAATGGGGTTGACCTTTTTTCTCTTGCTGCTTTGGGCTGTCCTCTATTTTTGTGTGTTTGTCACTCCCACTGCTGCAATGGGTCTTTTGGAGTATAGAAATATTTCTTTGGAATGTCAGAGAGTTTTACTTTAATATTATGGGCAACTGATCCTGATATATAGTATTTTTTGAGCCTAAACCACCATCAATTAATTGTAAGCACACCATTATTTCATAAACTAGCAAGAAAAGAAGAAGTGATGCCATCTTAAAATATGGTACACCATAGTTTACAAGATGCAGTCTTGTTTTGGAGCTATTAAAATGTGGAAAAATGAGTATATTACTGATGTGATGTCATTGTTGCAAGAGTCTGCTTCCAGTCTTCCAGCTTGGTCATGGTGGGTTGGGAGGTCTCCCAGAAACATTCTTGAGCACCAGCCTTCTTTGCAGATCCTGAAGCTGAGTTGCAGCTGATTGCCTTTCTGTTTCTCCCAGCTCTTTTGTCCTGGGAGAGCAGAGGGTAGAGCAGCCGGCAGAGGATAAGTACAGGTGAGCACAGTGCAGAGCCCTGGAATCCCAGTAGCTCTTGGTTTGACCTGGCAATGCCAGCCTCAGTCTCCCTCTAGCACTGTGAAATCAGCCTTGTGAGAAGTTGCCCCAGAGCTAGCCTTTCCAGCTCCAAGGAGACAGGGTGCTGGGCTTATATTTCTCTTATCCAGAACTCCAGAAGGTCAGGTGCCCATGTGATGTTTTTCCCAGCCCTTACTGCCTTCTGTTGGGAAAGGGCTCATCTTGTGACTGGAGATGGAGGCTGGGCAGTCTCTTTCTGCTTAGCAGATCTCAGGGTCACTGTACCTTGGGATTTTCTATGGGCGAAATCAGGACTCATGTTATGTCGCTGTCGATGGGGCAAACCATCTGATGCACTAGACTTGAGTCTAAGTGCAAAGCAAGTTTCTTTTTCCTCTAAGATAGAAGTTAAGGTGGAAGTGGCCCAAAGCTTCAAAGCTATTTGCAGCAAAAGGCGTGCTCCATGCCTTTGTCCTTAGGGGAGTGGGAGCCCTCATGTTCTCAGGGGTCACTGCCAACTGCAGATATTTCAGATCCTCTTTTCCTTCAGACATCTTGGGTTTCAGGCAGGGTAGTAACCAGAGCCATCACATTTGCTGTTTCAGGCCCTGTTCTTTGACCTCCCAGGTCACCTGCTCTTCTTGAGGTATTGTCACCCTCTTGGGTCAGACATCAACTATCCAGATTTTCCTAACAATGTTGGAAATAATTTGCAGCTCCAGCTCATGCCATCATTTTGCATGGCTCTGGATTTAAGTAGCAAAGTATGCTGTTCTATTCTGACTGTAGGAGGGATTTAACTTGCTCTCGACCCTTTGAAGGTTATTTAACCCTTCTGTAGTCTTTCTGTCTGTCATATGAGTCTCTGTTCTCTAACCATATAAGAGTAGTGGACTTTCAGCTGCTCCTTACCCCTACATCAATAAGCCCAAACTCCTTAGCATGGTATACATAGCTGCACTAGCTATGACTCAAACTAGCTCAAGCCAAGAGGGAATTTAATGTCTCATGTAGCTGAGAAGTCTGGAGGTGGATCAAGAGCTTCAGGCATAAGTCGATCTAGGTGCTCAAACAATGCCTGCAGGGCTGGGTCTCTGTTGTCATCTCCTGGCTCCTGTGTTTTTTAAAATTTTTTAAAATTTTTTTTTATCATGGCTTCATTTTAACAGACAGCTTCTCTGCTGGTAATGGGGAATATTCAATATTCAAAAGTTTATATCCTTGTGACCTCAAAGGGAAGAGCCATTTCTAGCTTCTGATATCTTTACATTAATCCAGGAAATCCCGCACTGACTCTGCTTGCATCTCGTATCAAATGCTTGACCAGTCATTTGTGAAGAGTCTGATTATCTCCTCCTGAGATATGAGCTTGCCCCTTAATTGTGGGTGACTGGGCGCAGTGGTGACAGCTCCACTGGGACCGCACACAGTGGTGGGGGAGCAGCCCTAAAGACAAGATGAGCGGTGGACAGACGAAAGCACTTTATGGCCTCTGAAAATGTTCCCTACATTTCACCCCTTCTATCTCCCCATCTCCTCCTAACGCTTCCTATGAGCTCCACCTGCCAAACACATGCTCCGTTCCCTCTGATGAAAACCCGCCTTCACCTTAACACCTTATTCTCTTTACTCTCAGTGTTCCCTGGAATTCTTTTCTTCCCCTTCTGCACTTTTCAAAATTCTGCTCAGTCTTCAAGGCTTAATTAAAATGCTGCTTCCTTCCAAAGAACTCTTTCCTTTCTTTGCAGTTCTTTCACTTTGCTGTCAAAGGATTTGGCTAATGGGACTTTTATGGAGTTTGTTTTTCTTCCTGCTAGCAGTAGTTACTTGCTTATATGTCTACAATATGACGATTACTTGAAGCATCAAATATTCTTTTAGTGCCACCTGGGAGATAAGCAACAAACTTTTGTGGGATGGATCAATGTTCTCTCAACACAGAATTGAGAGGATTCTATATATTGGGTCTTTGTGCACACACACACACACACACACACACTCACGCACACACTCAGAGTCTGAGGCCATATATGTAATGCTGCTTAATGCTGCACACTTAGGATTTTTGTGTGTTCCCTGTAATTCTACACTGGGAATAATGTTGTTAGCTGAGTTACAGATGTATTGCTTTGTCTGATGACTTTTCTATCTCTGGGTTAGGGAAGGGTGTGAGTTGAGAATGAAGCTGGGGAAGAAAATACATGAAGCTAATAAGCCAGGTGGATTGTAGGCCTGAAATGCACTTCTCCAAGGCAAAGATAAAGAACTGGGCAAGGCTGCCGGGCAAAATGGACGACAATGCAGCCTCCGGGGCTAAGTTGGTTCTGTGGCTTGTTAGCTGCGCAATCTTGGGCAGGTTAACTAAAGTCTCTGAGCTTCAATTTCTTCGCTATCAAATAGTAATAGTAGAGTTCTCATGTCATAGAACTAATGTGAGAGCAAGACAAGATAATGCACGTAGAAAACCTGACATAGCACCTGGCCTCTAGGCGGGGCTAACATAGGTGCTGCCTCTCACCCTAAAGTCAAGGTAAGTAGAGATGCTCTCAACTCATAATGGAGTCAAATCCCGATGCATTTTAAAAGTAATGTAAGTAAAAAATGCAGTTAATATGTAGACCCTATTGAGCCTCCTAGCTTAGAAACAGTGCACTGTAGAGCGTGGCTTGTTTCCCCTTGTGATGTGGGGCTGACTGGGAGCTGTGGTTCACTGATGACCAGCATCTCACCAGAAGATCGTACCATGTTTTGCCAGCCTGAGAAAAAATCAAATTCAAAATTAGAGGTACAGTTTCTATTTGAATGCGTTTGAATTTTGAACCATTATAAAGCTGAAAATTCAAGTTGAAGCATTGCAAGTCAGGGCCTGTCTGTATCTGATTTTTTCCTGGGGTGGCCCAACCACATTGGGTGGGAACGATTAAGAAATACACACTCTCTGCGTTATGATTGTAGCTACCTGGGTAATGTTTCATTTAATGACTGGGATGATGACTGCACTGAAAGGATGGATAGAGGCCCGTCATCTCCGTTGAGAGCAACAGCACCAGTGAGCCATGTATTTTTATTTCTGTTGCTTCCACGGAGCCTGGAGAGATGAGACAGAAGCCCTCTTGGTCCACATGACACTCAGTGAGTAGAGAATCGCCCACTCTATCTAACAGGTCTGAATGTTGAGGGAAGGGAAGCAAACCATTTTGTGGACTAGCTCTGTGCTTATTTGTAATAACCTCACTGTAGGTGCTGTAGGGAAGGAACTCCAGACTGTGAGCCACTGCTGGAGGGATGAGGACACCAGGAACTTTGGCTTACTCATCATCCCATGTATCCAAATGCTTTTCGTATTTGTAAAGAACAGCACAATTTACTCAAACCAGTGCACATCACACCAGAGAAGAAGACACATATGTGATTCATTTTCTTAAGGATGAAGTCTAAGGATTTATCTAAGGACCCAGGAATGTCATGAAGTAATTTTTTGAAGCCCTGCAGGTGGTATGATGATTCTCAATTGGCAGGCGTACCTCCTCTTCCACTAATTGGCTATGGGTTTGCATTTATAGTGGTGACCTTTCATGTTAATACTCTGATGGGCTCTTTCAGGAGGTGGAGAAGCTTCACTGCTTTACTCTTAGACAGATGGCTGGGAATGTGCTTATTCCCTGGGTAGTGGTCCTGGACACCAGGAGAGAGGCCCCGATGAACCAATGTGACCCTGAACCACAGAGTGTGGGGTAGGGTCTGCGTGGGTGTACTTTAAAGGTAACCTATACAGACCCAGCCACTTTACCAATAAAGACCCAAAGAAGAAACACCATTTATCTTGAATTCCCAAAACATTTAGTTTTCCTTTTTAAGACGGATCCCGTTGCATTCTGATTACTTGCATATCTCTCTCCATCCATCAGGAGACTTTCAGCAGCAAATGACAACTCAAATCACCTTAAGCCAAAAGAAGGACTTTCTCGGATCAATAACCAAAATGTTTGGTTGGATTCAGAAGTCTTAACAATGCTCTTGGGATCAAGTCTCTCTCCATTTCTCTGTCTTGCCTTCCTCTGTGCTGGCTCCAGCATTATTCAAGTGTGCTTTACCTGGTAAGGACAAATAAATGGCCGTCGTTCCAGATGCAGAGTGGGAAAAGTGCTCTGGCTTGGATCAGCTCTGACCTACTCCTGAATCACTCATGTGGTTCTGGTTGGCAGGACCTGGGATATAGGCCCTGGAGTTGAATATGGGGTCAGCCCTACCTAAACTGCAGGAAGTGAGATTTGGAGAATAGATGCTCAAATGACATTTGGAGCACCATTATTAGAAGGAGAAAGAATGGATGTTGGGCATGGGAAAAAGAAAAAAAAAAAAAAAAAAAGCCACTGTATTCCCTGACTGGAGTCTAAGCTCTTTACTAGAAAAACAAAGAATTTTACATTCACCTCACTTCCTAGTCCCAGGGCTGGCAAAACAAAAGCTTTTGCATGCTGACAGGAGTGAATTCCTAGGACTTGGAAGAGCTGGGCCTAAATTTTGTCTCAGAGCTGTTTTCCCCATGGTTTCTCCCTCTGGGGACATGGTGGCTTCTAGAAAGCTTTAAAATCATCTATACTTTTAGCATTTTGTCCCTTCCTTTTAAACCATGTTTTCGAATAAAGTATTTGAACTTTGCTTTTAAAGTCAGAGATGTCATTATTGATTTTGGCCATTGTACTTTGGCAAATTGATTGGCACTTTGGTATCTCTTGGTAACCTATTGATATATCAAATCTGTAGTTATAGTTAGCTAAATGCATTTGCGTTGCACGTATCTCATGAGCTTCCTTGGATTCTTTCAGCTTTGTCTCCTGGCTCTCAGCTGCTCAGTCTACTCAGCCTGGCTACGGTTTTCAGTCTCAGAAAGACCCACCCAGTTCTGCAGCCTGATGCATCTGTCAACACGACCCAGGTTCTGGTTCTCTCACCTCGTCCCCAGCTCTGACGAAATGCCTCTGTGCAGGGCATGGAACTGTGGGGACATTAATTCCCTGTGTTATGTGCTTTAACCAGTGACAGCAGGATATGAAAATGAGCTAGGTAGAGGGATTCTTTCTCTTTCCTTCCTCTGTAGACTCTAGCTTCTTTCTGAGGTCTACTGTGAAGCAGCAGCCAACGTATGACCGCATTACCTCACATTGCTGCTTATTATTCCCTGTCTCATTTCTCTTTGCTTTATTTTCCTTGCCCCTAGATTGCACCTCCCAAAGAAAACAGTAGAACTTAATTCCTGCATCAGCTGGTTTTTGGAAGATGATGGTTAGCACAACATTACTTTGTTTTCCTGTGACATTTTCTGTAAAAGGTGCTAAAAAGAACTTTAAGTCTAATCATTTTGATTTGCTCTGATAAAATGGGCTTTCTATTATTTTCCCTGTTGGTGAGATAGATAAACTGAGATGCGCCAAAGATTTATCTTGTTCAAAATTATAGGCTAAATCACTGATCCATTTAAACACGGGATCCAGGTTTCCTGTCTTCCTGTTAAATATCCTGCACCCAACCACATTTACAGTCTGGTCGGCACATAGAAAGTGCAGAGAATAATTGGGACAATTATCCTAATCATTTAACCTAACCAGCCAAACCTACAGTAGCTGTATAATTGAGTTTGATGTTTGTACTTCACGTGGGGCCTCTGGAAACAAACGAACACCAGCAACCAGGATCTCATGATCGTGTTGCTCTAAGTGCTACTGGTGATAGTGGGTATGTATTTTTAAGCAATTGATTCCATTTCTTGAAATATTTTGCATTGTGGGACATATTCCTTTGCTTTTTAACCAAGGGAAATGAAAATAAAGTCCTAGAGAAGACAACAGGCTTTCCACAAGAGGGGAAATGCCGTAATTATAAATAAACTTTTTAGATTTGACTAGAGGCATAATTAAATATGAAGGTAAAGCTGATTAGTATGGGAACATTTTTGTGCTTTGGTGTTGTATTAATTTCTAAGTGACTCCTTGTCACTGCTTTGAGTTTGCTTAAATGAGCTTATTTCTACTACTATATTTGTTATTTTTAGCATTCAACCAGTTATGGAAAATCATGAATAAGCAGAAATCTAATAAAAAAAATTTTGGTCATGGTCATGAGATAAGTTCTAACCCATACTTAAAAGGAAAACTTTATTGCTTCTGGTCTTTTCTGAGTAGGAACACTGATATTTAGGATAGGTGGGTTGGAGCTTGAATTTTCCTGTTTTATTGGGGATCCTACTCTTTTTCTAGTATTTTTAAAGTACTGAGAAGGGAGGAACTGCTGCTCAGATTGCAACTGCATAATCACGTTACTGCTGTCAGGTATTACAAAGTGCACTCTTCTAGAAAAGGCAAAGTGTCAATCTGGTGTGAAAGCCACTTCTGCTTATTAGCAGCCCAAATTGTAAGTGTCAAACCAACCTCAAGAGCACAGTATGATCTCTGACACCTTTTTAAAAGTACATGAGGGCCGGTGAGATGGCTCAGTGGCGTAAGCGCCTGCCTGGCAAGCGCGAGGGCCCGAGTTCGACTCCTGGAACCCACATACGAAAAAGGGGCCGGTGATATCGCTCAGCGGCACAGGCGCCTGCTGGCACGGGAGGTCCTGAGGTCAACCCCCCGGTACCCAAAAAAAAAAAAAGTACATGAATGGTGACTGATCTAAAAAAATAGTCAATTAGAGAAACACTTCAAGTATTTAAAATAGAAACAGCTCAGTTTTGATGTACATCTGAAGGAATTAAAGACAATTTTTAATTTGCTTGATGTTTATGTTATACTGGAGAAATTGGTTTTAGTTCTTGGTTGGCCTCCCTACTTGGAGGTTGATTTGCTCTGTGGTGTGCATCATGGAAGAAACAAGGCAAAAACCCAAAGATCTTTCTGGAAGGTGTTTATCAGGAACACAAGGAAAGGCCACACATAGATTCTATTATGGCGAGATTGGTGTGAAACTGTGGTTTATAGTTGGAAATTGGAGAAGGACAGTGAATTAGCTGTGGTGTAGAGAATATCAGAACGAAAGGAATGGTATCTATCAGAGTCAGAAATTTGTGATTTATGTCACCTTACTTGTCCACGTTTGCTTGAGTTCTATTTTTATTTGTTCATCTGTCAAATAAATAGGAAATCATCAGGTGCTGGTCAATTCTTAAGGAAAATTGGGCATTTAAATTATTTTTCTCAAGTGTATAAAACAAATGAAAACTGGAATGAGCTAGATTCTCCTTGGTTCATATCTCCAGAGTCTTGGAAAAACTTGGAGGTTTGAAAAATTTCCCCATTCCCAGGAAAGATGAGGAGGCTCCAGAAAGGAATAAGAATTGGCAGTTTAATGTTGTGAACTTGTCAACACTACTAGATAGAGAAACAAATGTTTGAAGGGCAAAAAAGCTGAGATTTGGACCTTGGAATAATATTTTAAAACAAAAAACTTCTGCCAAAGATTCTTTAACATCCCCTCCTTTTAAAAGTACAATAAAAAATACCATGAAATTCATATGTTTTTAACATAAAAGCAGCACGAGTCTTTCCAGTCCCAACTAATGGCAGGCTTTCCAGGGCAGCAGAAATTATTGTGCCTAGTGAGAATTTGCTTTTTCATAAAAGACTAACCAGAATTTTAGTGGAAACTGCTTCTGTTTCTATTTGCATAAAAGGCAATCCAAGTTCGAAAACATGGGGCAGAATTTGATGATTAGTTCCCTCACACTATGGAGGCACGGTGATAATAATTTCATTTATTACAAAGATGAAACTTCTCGTTGTTCACTTTAGCATTAGTAAAATGTCACCTTCTTGGCAAAACCATGTGTGGGTAGCTTTTGATCCGCTCTAACTCATCTTTTGGGTTCTCTGACTTTTTCTACCCTGCCAGTGAATGGACACTTTAGGGATGATGATTACTAACCTTAGTGATGAGCTTAACTCTCTTTATTTCTTGCTTCTGCTTTTGTTCCCTACCTTTCTTCCTTTCATTCCTTCTCCTTCTATATTTAAGAACAAGACAAGTGTTTGAAAGCTAAAAGGCAAAACATTTTTTTAAAAACAAAGCTGTGCTATAAAAGAAATAAGTAAATCATCAATATTCTCAACCAGAGTTAATTTTACCTTTAGCTTGACTTTTCACAGCTAAGTTTATTTTTGAAAAACTAATCACCTCTATGATGATTATTGTAGTAAAGTTATGATATTTAATCCATGGGTCTAGGAAAATAAAGCCAAGATTAATGTGCCTATGTATCTGTAATCCTAGTCAGAGATCACTGCTGAGGATCAAAGCCTTACCCTGGAAAAATTTAGCCTCATTACTATTTTGAGGTCTGACAGCTGCCTCAGTACTTTTTCATAGAACAATTCCATTCATCTTGAAATTTCAAATAAGGTCTTCCAAAATGTTTCTTGATGTGCCAGGAGTATATGTCTCATATGAAGTGTTTTTATTGAAGGATGATATATTGGATTTTTCAACTCAATTTTTTTGGGTTATTCTGACACTTTGTGTATACCATGTCCTTCAAAGTTATTTGTTTTATTAGAAGATCTGTGTGCACGGCTAGTAGACAGTGGTGGACAGTTTTAACAATTATGGTGTTTTATGTACCTTTCAATGTGCATATGTGTGATATTTTTGAAATTCCCAACATTCCAAAAAACATGTTGTAACTATCCTCCCAGGATTTGTCCCAGTAGGACTATGGTGGCTATTCAAGTCTCTACTTCCTATCTCATTCTGGAGACAGACTAAAGAATGTAATGTAGCAGCACAAAGTGATAGGTCATGCATTTATATTTCTGGGTTAGAATTTTCCTGAGTCAGAGGGGCCAGAAGTGGTATTTTTATGTCAAGTATATTTTTCCAAGTCTCAGGGTTTGCACTGGAATGAACAGAAAGATGGAAAAGTAGTATTTATTATGTTTTTGTATTGTTCTTTTCTGTTTATAAGAGCCTTATAGGAGTAAACTAATTTACAGAGGAGGAAATCCACTCACCAAATGAGTGTTACTAGCTCTGTGAAGGAATACTAAGTAGTAGAAGCTATTTAATGAACTGAAATTGAATTTTAACAGGTTGGTTTATGATTACTCACAATGTAACTAGTCTTGGAGAACAGCCATAAGAAAAAAATTCATCTGACTACTACACAATGAATATTATACACAGGAAATGAAGCATAACTGCCATTGAGGGCCCAAAGGACCACTTAACTCTTGCTAGCAAAATAGAAAACTTAGAAAGGTTCAGTGCCTATTAGGATGGATGTTGGAACACAAGGCCAGAGAGAACACTGTGGAGTCCAAGGTGGGCACAAACAGCCAGGGCTAGCTTGAGCAGTCAGCAAACAAAAATGGTTATGTTTCTAGCAAACACACTTTGATATTCTGACCTTATACAATTGGGCTTTAATTTGAGAGACTTTTAGAAACCACTGTTTATGGTAAGGCCAGAAATGTAAGTATCACATCATGATACAGAATGTGAAGTCCGGGTAGAAAATGCTAGGACACGGCGTGGAGTTACAGGACATTGGAGGGTGGTGTGGAGCCCCTGGATAGGAATCCAGGTCACCATTCAACATCCTGGAGCACCAAGGCATCTGTTCATTTGAACAACTTCAAGTGATATTTTAAAGGTAGTCCCCTTTTTGACCCAGCAACTGAAGCCTCTTTTAGGTGATGGCCCAGAAAGTGAGCTCTGCCTGTGTCCCCTGACTGCCTGCATTCTCCCTTAGATTGGCTTCTTCTCTGTATCAGTAATGCAAATGTGCAGCAGTAACAACAAAGAACCTGCAAGGCAATTTGGGAATGTTCATTCATTAACAACTATCAAGGCCTGCTGTAGGTTTTGTTGGTACAGATGAAAGGGCTGGTTTCCGAGAGCATTTACTGAGGCTGGAGAGCAAGAAGATCACAATCGAGTTAGCCCCCCTCTCTTTTTTTCATCATCATCATCGTCCTGTCCATTTGCTCCTCTCTGCATATAATCCCAGTGCCAAAAATCTGGTTAATTTTGAATTTCTGCAGGCATAGTTCTCATTTAGATGGTGCAAATCCAAGGCCTAGCATCTGGGTGCCTGAAACCAGCATATTGTATATGGACAGATTTACACTCAGGAAATGCAGGACCCCAGCAGAGCTATCAGCATTAAGAAAGAAAAGTGTGAGACTTCACGGTAGCGTGGAGACCGCTGTATACATGTTCTTATAAGGTTGGGGTAGACGTTTTGTACGGTTTGTGTGGAACATGCGAGGAACTGTAGCAGAAGCAGAAGCATTGCAACGCAATGGCACAACCGCGGGGCCTGGCAGCGGTGCTCGCCAGCTCTCAGTCTGGTACAAAGTGCTATCATTACCATTTGGAAGTAGCTCCCTGTGTTGTGAAAGATTTCCAGGGAAATGCCAGGAATTACAGACACAGCCATCACAGAACACAGAAAGACAACCGTGTGTCTTTGCAGAGTGACATCTCTTTGCAGAGTGACCTCCCCCAGTCTTGGGCAGAATCTGGAGTGGGTGAGTGGGAGCAGAGGACAGAGAAGGAGCAGGGGAATTTGCCCTGGTCACCCCTGAAAACTCAAGTAAATGTACCTGTCCTTTGTAGTCTTGGGTCTTCAGGGCAAGCAGCTCAGGCTGAGGAGTCTTTGGGGCAAACCCAAGTCAGCTTGTGAGTCTGCCCTTGGGTAAGGCAGGGAGTAAGGCAGGAAAACAGACAAATGGAAGTGGTTGCTTGGTGCTGAGTTTGGCTTAGAGTTTTGAACTCTACCGAAGCTTCAGGATCCAAGCGTAACTCAGGGGAAATGAAACCTACAGCAACCCAAACAAGGTTGAGGCTTGGCCGAGAGCCGCCTGCAGGGCCCATTCTGCTCTCCACACAGCTCTGGGCCTGTGCGGGCCTTTGGGCCCAGCGAGCTGCCTTTCATTGTAAACCCTGCTTCTTTGGACTTGCCTGACCCCAGCCATTGAATGCATTCAGTCAAGACTCGAGTTTTCCCAGAAGTAAAAGCCTCTTCTAACACCCAAGAGTGTGGCCTTGGCTGGCGAGGTTGTATTTACCCTGTAGCCAGCCAGGCAAGGAAGTTTGGGGTTGTTTTTGTGAAGAAATTCATACTGGGATGGAGGAGATGCAGGGGGTTGTGAAAGGAAAATATGAGCAGAGACTTGGAGCCGAGACTTTTAGACTCTGTTGGAGTGAACTCCCCCCTCTATAATAGTCCTAGAAAAACAGAGGCAATGTCGTCATAGCAGCTGCTGATGGCCTGACAGACAGTTTCCGCAGCGCTACATGAGGCCCTTTGGTGTCCCTGTCAGTAGATTGGCAGCTGAATGACACCAATGAGGCCAGGCCTGTACTCCCTCTGGGAATGCTGCCCTAATTGATAGACAGAAGGCAAAGAGAAGGATTGTTTTTGAACCTGAAAAGAATCCCTTTTTTTCTCCCTAAAGCTCATGCCCCCACTCGACATAGCTCTATTTTCCCCTCCCCCCTACACTTTTTTTTAAAGGTGTTTTGTTCCAGAGCAGTTACAGAGCTTAATGGAACTGAATGACTTTTACCCTTCAAAATCTGTCAGTCAAAAGCCCGACTCCAGGACTGTTAAATAAAGTCCTTTCAGAGGCAGACAGGGGAGGAATGTGTCAGTCAGGCAACAGACCCTGTTGTGTTTTCATCTGTCAGAGGGGTGATGGGGAGAGCTGCGGCCCCCAGGCAGGGCACATTCCCAGCAGCCACTAAGAGGCCTTGACAAATCCAGGTGTGGAGCCAAAAAGTCCCCAATCACCAGCATTCTTGAGGTGTGGACTCAGAGCCCCCAGGCACTCGGGTTTGCAATCAGCTATGAGATGTTTGGGCAAACTTTCAGCCCAGGTTTCATACTAAGCATTTTTAACATAAAACCAACCACTAAGTGCTGGGTGTCCCTATAAGGCATGGCTTTCAAATTAATATACCACTTAGCTGAAAATACTGCAGACAGTAATGCTCTGGCTGAGGGGCCTTCAGGTAGACTCCAATTCCAAACTAATTTTGTAGAGCCACTTTCATTTTTTCCCCTAATACTTTCCTTTCCCATTATATGACAATCCATTAATCTTACCCATTTACTTAAAATTGCTGGGCAATTTTTTTTGAGAGTTCTGAACAGTTGCTTTTGTTCACTATAGATTCAGAGCTTTACATAAAAAATGTCCACTGTTAGACATACTAATGACCAATTCCTTATGTTTTGGTGACATTTCCTTTATGGGCTTGAAAAAAAAAACTGGAGGATGAGGGTAGAATAGAAACGGGGTGGAGGGAGTAGAGAAATTGATATTTAAACAAGTAAGGCTTGTTCTCATCAGGGCACTAGAGGCAAAGCTACAAAATACCAGTACAGATATTTTTACCCAGAACTGAAAGCCTCGGTGTTCAGACAGGAAAGTCGCTCACCTTCCAGAACAAGTGGCCTGCTCACGGCCATGGGTCAGGAGGGGAAGGAATGGCTGCACTCCCTCAACTCTGAGAGTTGTTTGGGCTCGGGATAAACTTGTGTATGTTATTTATTACTTGCTTGTTTTCGTCCCTCTCCTCAGGCGATTTTGTATAAAGCAAAAACAATGTCTCTTAACCTCCTGGCAGTTTTCTTTTTTTGCCACTCTTCCTTGTTCCCAACACGCTGTTCCCAGAGTAGGCAGAGTTAGCAAAATGTTGTCTCCTGTCTTTTCCCCTTTCATCCCATGCCCAGGTGTAAGTACCGGTGGGAGCATCTTCCAGCAGATCTGAGGACCACTCCTGTATGTATAGTGGTGCATTAGGCAATGAAAACCCCCCTTGTCTTCTCTCTTCTGTCCCTCTGTAATCAAAACGTAGACCTTATGTTTTCTTCTGTCCATGCCTAAGGGTTCCCAGGGGAAAGGCTATTTTATGCAGACTAAACTGCAATTTGAAAAACGTAAGCTGATAAACTCTGTCATGCTGAAGGTCTAAAATTTGTTAAAATAAATATGGCACACTCTAAATTATGAAAGCCAAACCATTTCCAAAGGACTGGATTTTCTGCGTTTTGTGGCAATATATGAGATTAGAGAATCAGAATGGATGAAACCTTAACTGATAATGACAAAACAAAGCACAACTTATTTCTATATTAGGGTGCAAAAGAAACTGCTTTCTCCTCACAGAATAGTCAGAAGTTCTGGGAGCTATCTTAAAGCCTGCAGTTCTTCAAGACGTTTACAAGGGATTGTGGGTTAGAATTTAGGGCTATAGAAAAATCCATGTGACAATATTCCTCTGGAATATTAATGAATGAATTTCAGTTCTAGAAATATATGCTGTGAGGCTTCCTGAGTCCATCTTTCACTGGTTATTAATGATCTGCCACACTTTAAAAAAAAAGCCCTTTCAGCCTGTCTGCCTTCCCCCTGCCTAAAACAAACATCCTTTTGGACACTGTTGGAAACACAGGAGCCTTCTAAACAAGGGAGACATTTTCTTCTTCTATGCCTGAAACTTAAAATGGATGCCACGGCTTCTGTTTTTAACATTAATAGCTACACAGACACTTGCATGCAGTAGCTTACAGCCGATAGAAATTTTTCTTAAAATGGCAATGTGTACTCTAGTAGGGGTAAAAAAGACTTCAGATAAAGTCTTTAGCTTGCCAGGTTCTTCCCAGGTGGCACTCAGAAAATTGCTCTGGTTAAAATGTAAATAAATATACACACAAACCAAAAAACCCAAAAGAAACCAAAATCCTACATGTTGCTCTGGCAGCCCCCAAATTCAGTCAGTGCTAGCAACATCAAGAGCAAATAGCTTTTCATCTTTCCCAGCCCATTTCCTATGGGTAGGGGTAGAGAGAGGCAGTCTGAAGACTGGGGTGAGCCATGCCCCTGCCACACAGAACGAGCCTTATCAAAACTGGTTTGCTTGTGCCCACGCAGGGTCAAAACATGCTGCCACTCAGTACCAAAAGCAGTGAGTCCTATGACTTGCTGGTGGGTGGAGATAATATTGATACTGGCTATAGTACATTTCTCAGTCTTCATCCTTAAAAACCGCCTGCAGAAATCTGGCCAGCTGGGTTTCATTGTGATGGCTGCTGTTTGTCTTGGGCGGGTGCTATCATAAACACTTCCTCTCTGGAGCTACACGGAGAAGCAACTGAAAACTATATTTGAAAGTCTGGTTGATAATAGTTAAAATCTTTCTGGTTTTTTTAGGTTTAGATTTCTTTAGATTTAGGTTTCAGATTTCTTTTTAAAAGTTGTTTATAACAGCACAATTTGTAATAGCTAAATCTTGGAAACAACCCAAATGCCCATCAACCAAAGAATGGATAAAAAAGATGTGGTTTTTTTTTTTTTTACAATGGAGTACTACTCAGCCACAAAGAAGGATAAACTGGAGACTTTTATAGGTAAATGGTTGCAACTCGAGACCGTACTCATAAGTGAAATAAATCAGACTCATAGGTGTAACCATCTTATTGTCTCACTAGTGTGAAACTGAACAAGTAAATAAGATCCAAATGTACAATAGATACTGTGAATTGGAAAGGAACTTTAAAAAAAAAAAGGCAAATTGTGATGGGGGAAAGAGGAAAGGAAGAAAGGGAAAAAGAAAAGATACATTTATACTCAAGATAGTTAAGATAGTTATACAGCTAGTTTCTATTAGTACATTGAAAAGAAAGGTTTGTGCTAATATTGTTTGGACAAGATATCATGCCTATATCTGGTACTCTGAATAATTACTATGAAGACAATATGCAATGTATTAATTATTGTAACTCTCCTACTAACCTGTTTTGAAACTATTTTATTATCTTTTTTAATTTTTTTCTCTTTAAAATAAAAAAAAGTTGTACTATTTTAATATTCAGAAATGTAGCTGTCGATTCTGTAATAACATACTCTTCAATTTTATCTGAAGGTCTCAAAATGAATTACCAGAAAATCCAAGGAGTCCTCTCTACAGGGAGAGCTGTGTTTGTGAATCAGTAAACTGGCAGCCTTTGTTGGAAACAAGGTCAGAGCCTGGGCATGCTAATTCTTTAGTCAAATCAGAATATCTTTACTACTAATTCACTGTAATAATAACAACCCTGGTAATGGTAATTTTTAATTATAACATGCTGATTACCTATTATATCACTGGTGCTATAATAATATGTGCTGAGTGCACATATCTGGTATCTTCTTTGTATAATACAAAGCTTCTGCGATGGGCTGCTTGCTTTCAAATGCTTGTCCAGTCACTTCCTACATGTGACCCTCACCTGTAACATGGGGGTGACAATTAATGCCCTTCACAAAAAAGTGCATGACCGAATTAGGCAGCGTATGGCCAGCCTGTAGAACAGTTCCTGGCATAGCATAAATGTCATAGAAGTGTCATTATAAGTGCTATTGTTTTACCCCACTGTGTGTACCCTATATTAATAATGGGAAAGGAAGAGCATTCCTCATCAATTGCAGTAGGCCTCTTCCTTATCTCCCATAACCACTTGTCCTCCAGCTGCTCTTTCTGTTGGTATATAAAATGGCCCACAGCCAGTAACAGTGAATTTCTGGTTACTGGGTGGTTTGTAAAACTTTCCAGGAAAAGCTCACTTGCGAGCAACCAATCTTGTAAGGAAAGGTTCTCCCCACGGAAATGCTGAAGCAATCTCACTGAGGTTTAAATGTTCGCCAAAGTGGCCGAAGATGTCTGCAGGTCCCGGTGTAGCCCCTTGTTCCCTGGACCCTGTATGTTCCACTTGGTGGGCAGCCCATGAAGTGCTGGGCTGCGGCCTGAGGGCCAGATGCTTTCAAGATGTTTGACCCCAGTCTCATTGAACTTGTTGTGGTTCTCCATCATGCTGCTCTTGATCTTCACTGTCAGGAGCCGTGGCAGGATATTAAAGTCATACCATATCTTCTGTTAAGAAAATAGGCTTGAAATGAGAGGAGACCTCAACAGTGCCCATGGGCCGAGCCACCTGCTTAGTGAGGGTGTTCCTGACAACCGAGTCTGCCCTCAGCCACCGTTGAGTGCTCTTGGACCGTCTCATACAGTGCGTGCAGGCACACACTTTGGGCTTCAAGCCCAGCCAAGTCTGCCAGGACATCATGCCCACTACTTCTTAATTGCTGCCAGACTTAGCACTTTCCCTGCAGGAAGACACTAAGTCTACCAGTCATGGCATGTTTGGCTTTCAATTCAAAGGTCAAACTACCTTAACTTAAAGCAGTTTAGTTCGATACGTATTCATCAAACGCCTAAATATGCTTTCAATCACTTATTTTTATTTCCTACCAATAAATCCCTGGGTAAAATTGTAATGATAAAAGAAATCTGCAGATTATTTTAACTTCATCTTCCCAGACTAATTCTGAAATACCCGGAATGTTGGTCTCATTCCAGAAGCACAGCACAGCTTGCTTTCTGGCTCTTACTTCTTGCAGGTTTGTTCAGCATGATAGGTTGGTACTGAGGCCCCACGTACTTGTGGTGCACGGTGCAATAATGGATACCTGATTGTGAAACTCTCAGCAGGTCTGATCTGGTTGCATCATTGCATTTTATTTTTCCTGGTTGTTTTATTTGTTAGTTTTTAAGAGATAGGGTGTTGCTATGCTGCCCACACTGGCCTGGAACTCCAGCACTCAAGTGATCTTCCAGTCTCATCCTCTCCAGTAGCTGGGACTACAGGAGCGCTCTACCAAGCCCAGCTAGTGCTGTCCACAGACACGACACAGATCAGAAATAACTGGCTCACAGGGAGAACAAGTCTATTTGACACAGCAAAAAGATGCACTAACTGTTGTAGCCCCTTGGCCCTGACAAGAAGCAAGAAGAGATATGTCCTGTTGCTGGGGGCTGGGGAGACGGGCCATCCTGATTGGAGTCAGTAGTGACTTGGTCTTTCAGTGTCATGAATACCAACTTCGTAATAAGGATACAGCTCATAAATTACAAATAAATTGTCATAGAGTTCTCTGGCAAGATAGTGGCTTATGGGGATGAAATGACAGTAATATTGGATATCTGTGAATTTGTCTGCTTTCTCCTTACCACCCTCCTACATTGGGAAATTGCTTCTTTTCTATTCCAGTCAGGTTTGGTGGATTGTCTGTCATAGAATTCTATGCCTGTTCAGGGGCAAGGGGTAGGGGATAACCTGGGCCTGGTCAGCTGCAGTATTTCTAAGCACAGGGATTGGGCACGCGCCTCTAGTAGGGTCAGTCATGTCCTTTAGTAAGAGCTGCTGTGTGTGCACGTGGGACAGATTCAGGTGCTTTTGGACAGCAGTTTACATATAGAGGAAGTCTTTGACAAGGGAGAATGATGCCAACATTCATGAGAAGAGAAGAGAAAAGAAGGGGGGGAGGGGAGAGAATAATGTCATCACTCGGGCTCCTGATTCTAAAAAAGATTCTACCCTTTAACTTCCCAGTTTATGAGCCACCACATTTGCTTTTCTGCTTATGGTTGTTTATATTGGGTTTCTTTTGTTTACCCACATGCAAGGTTTAGGGGCTAATACACAAGATTTAGCGATTCTTCGTAGCTTCTTGGTTTTGGCAGTCTCTTAACTAATCTACAGCTCTTTTTTCTCATCTGTATGCGGGGTCAAGGCTGGAGTGGTGAACACAAATGTCACACCTTAATCTTTAAGAAGTCCTAATGGAATGGATGAGGCAGCCTCTAGTATGGGGCAGTCAGTAACTGTTGGGTTTAACCATATGAAACTGTCACTATTTGACCTGCAAAAGAAGCAGTTTCACGTGGTTAAACTAGTAACACTTTCAGCTACTGAGAAAGTGGAGGCAGGTTGTTGGCAGACACTTATCAAGAACCTGCTGGGTATGGGCCTTGAGCTGGAGAATCTGGGTGAGATAAAGGTAGAGAATGAAAGGTTCCTCTTCTCAGGGAGACCAGAGTCTACCGAAGAACTCTGCTTCCTAAGAAACCACTGCTATGGTGTTGGCCTTACTCCATAAATTGATCAAATCAAGTTTTATTTTAATTTAATCTTTATGAAAGAAATGCTGCTTGTACAATCTGAGGAATATTTTAACAGTGTCAAATTCAAAGAAGAATTCTGTCACTACACTTCCAAGAACCCCTCCGCTTGCAATCTCTTTCTTCTTTGAACTCTTTTGGAACTGTCGCACTGCAGCCCAAAGAGCCCAGGGTCAAGAAAACCCTGTACATCATACGCCTTTTCATCAGTCTCTGTGCCAATTCATCTCGTCTGTGTGAGAATTTTCTTTTTTTGCCCCTTTGTCTGGGAAAGAACCAACTTAAAATGTTATCTGTGCTGCATCAAATCCCCAATTCACTTCAAGCAGAGGGTAAAGAATCACAATGGCCCACAGCAGAAGAATAGCAAAAATGTGACTATGACTTCAGCCGATGCATAAATGGCATCTGACATGACCTATCGTGCTGCTTCTGTCGACATTTCTTGAGTTATATTTCTAGACAAGGTTTAGCAGTCTGGTTGATGATGGATTCTAAATATCTCAATTTAAGGGCTTTTGTGCACCAGTTCTGCTCCACATAATGTGTTCTTGGAAACACAGACAATTTGCCTAAAACAGGCCACCTCCTGGTCTCATGTAGAAAAGAACTGCCCATCAAGGGAATACGGTTATTAACTTTCCAGGAGTGGGCATTTGGTTAGCCTTCCTGCTGATGGGTCCCTGGAGCTTATGGACTCTTTCTCAGAAAGGAACCCTTCTCAGCTTTAAATAAACAGCATTTTCTTCCTTTCTTGTTGATTTTAGGTGAGGTCTCTTTTTTGCCCTACTCACTACTTTCAGTTAAAAAATAATCCCCTTCATGTGGAATAACTTGCCACTTTGCCAAATCTGTCCATCAAAATAAGGAACCCTGGGAATATTTCAGTGGACCTATGGAATAAGTGCTCTAATTTATGTATAATGGACTTAAAGAGCAAAAATGCATGTGGTTGAGACCATGGTCACTAGCACAAAACCATGTTTTGATTTATCTTCCACAAACAAGGGAGATGTTTTTCTTCTAGGCTAACATAAATACAGCAGTTTGGTGCAATGCAAATCTTGGTATGTGGCTCTGGAGCACTTCTGGGGATGCCCAACCCTCCTGCTTGTGTACACACATTTTACAAGGGGCCATTCTCGTTGCTAAAGGAACTCCAGTCACTTTTTGTGAATGCCCTGTGATTGGCAGGAGTGATGGCTGTTGTAAGTATCATATTGTTTGGCGCTGGAGAATATTTTTTATTGCTAGTTCAATAGCATTTCACAGTTATTAAACTAGAGTCATTGTCCCTGGAGGCTCCCAAAGACTCAGAAACTTTAGCGCCGGGGGGGAAAAAAGTCCTCAGGCACAAAACCTGTCAGTTATCCTCATTGTTCCCATGTGGCTGTCATACTCTTGGCATTTTAGGAGAGATGTTGAGAAATGGCTTTTCAAATGTATGTACGGGCAACTAGTTTTCATCAATAAGAATTTATGGCATAAAGTTCAATTACAAAAATTATTTTGAAGTTCTTAAAATGGAAGCAAGGAATGGGACACATATTCTTAAAACTAGATGTTAAAGAACATAGATTTTAAAAATGTTCACAGTATTAGCAGATATGGCCAAATGTCCCATAAAAGCCAAGATAAATGCCTGCATGAAGCCCTTGCTAGGGCCCAAGCAACGCTCCAAGAAGGAGATGAATGGCTGCGCTTTCTCTGTAAGTAAGAGCTCCCCCAGGTTATTTGGCAGATGATGGAAACACCCCACAAGTAAGCAGGTGGATGACCTTGTACAGCTGCTAGGTGTGCACAACAGACTCGAGGGGAAAATGGCAGCCCAGCAGATGTTTCTCCCCTTTGATAAACTCAGGCCGTTGCTGCAGGACTAATAGGATCCTACAGCAGCACAGTGGGTCACTCTGGTGGGAAACACTTAGTGTCTTTTGCAAGCACTCAGCTTTCTAGGAATTTGACTCTGTTATTTCTCCTGAGAGCATGCAGTCAGTTACTAGAGATTTCGCTCTCCTCAGCTCTTTGTGTACTTTTTTTTTTTTTTTTTTGTGGGTACCGGGGTCGACCTCAGGACCTCGTGTGCCAGCAGGCACCCGTGCCGCTGAGCAATGTCACTGGCCCTTTTTTCGTATGTGGGTTCCGGGAGTCGAACTCAGGACCTCGTGCTTGCCAGGCAGGCGCTTATGCCGCTGAGCAATCTCACCGGCCCTCTTTGTGTACTTTTTGTAGGGTTTTGCTTTGTGTCTTCCAGGCAGAGTTTGTGAGGCCCCGAGGACCACACCAACACTCAAATCAGTTGATGCACAATTAATCTTCTGCTGAAAGAAAAATGTATTCTTATTTCTCTTCGAGTGTCTCTGTCAATGACTGGGTGTGAGCAGAAACTCGTATTTACCTAAACAAAACCAGAAGATGAATGAGCCCTCTAAACACTTCTATGACTCGCTCTTCTCTGAGGATGCCCCTCTCTGGCTGGATGCCAAGGGTCTTCTATTTTTCTAGAAGTAATTACAACTTTAGAGAAACATGTCCTGTGGTTGATATTGTGGTAGATGAGTTTATAGTGCTTGTGCTGGTTCTGTTTGGACATGATTTTCTATTTCTCTTTGTGAAAAGGGAAACCTTCCCCCAAATTCCTGACAATTTCCTCTAGTTATTCTCTCTTCTCCCTGTCCCTCCCCCTAATTCTGGGTGCTTTCATTTCCCAACGATAGTTAGGGTTCCTTGACTGAAGTTTTCTCCCATCCTGGAAGGACCACTCTTTCCTGCTTGAATCTTTCTCTCATTCATTATAAACATTTTACATATTAATCTTCTAGTCCACAGTTTACCTTTTTGCCTCCAAGCTTTCCTGTGACATTCAAAAGGAGTTTACCAGGCTTTGCCTGTTTTAACATTTATTTTATTTTATTTTATTTTTGTGAGTACCGGGGGTCGACCTTGGGACCTCGTGGGCCGCTGAGCGATATCGCCGGCCCTTTTTTGTATGTGGGTTCCGGGAGTTGAACTCAGATCCTCGCGCTTGCCGGACAGGCGCTTATGCCACTGAGCCATCTCACTGGCCCTGTTTTAACATTTGAAACAGAAAAGAAAAGTCTTTAAGGTTAATTTCAGGCAAAATCATCAAAGTAGTTTTTGATAAAGAAATCTTATTGGCTAAATAGTTTTCCTTAGCAACATAATCTCAATTTTGCCCATGTCTGATCCTTCCTTCCCGTTAGTATATACTCAAGGAGCACTTGGTGAATATATTTGAATGAAATGGAGTAGTACCTTAAAATAATATTCTTTTTGAAAAAACCCTGGAAGAATACATATTCAAATGGTGTATCTTTTGGGAATTTGAGTCATTTTTCTATCTTTTTTATACCTTTTTGTATAGTGTGAATTTGTACTTACACTTGGAAGAAAGGGGCGTTTTATTCACAACTTGTTCAGATTGTTATAGTTTTAAAGGGGTTATTTGTGGGGAGACTGGGCTTCCAAAGAGGATCTGCATGTAAGGATTTAGCCTTCTCCTTACATTAGGGTATAATTTTTTCAACTTACTAAGTTAAGGCCTTCAATTGCCATGTGTGTAAAATGAGGGCAGTAACAGCTATATAGAAAAATGATGGTGAAAATCTAAGGAGGTAACATATGTGAGAAAACTTGGATACATATAAAGTGTTACTCCCATGGGAGGAATAGCAATAGGGATCTTTTGTTCAGGGAATCTGTAGGGTAAATGTAGGCCAAGGAACCAGAAACAAGGGAATGTGCTTGCTAGAGATCTGAAACACATAATATTTTACTTTTGTTACTATGAATGGAAGAATTCTTCCCTTTGAGACCTCAAACTTGTATAAGCATTTTAATATGCTTAATGGCAGTTTCCAGCACTGTTTTGTGAAGGAAAAGTGTATGTGTGTACATACTTGCACACATGTTAGTGACTACCTACCCAAAATGCAATATACAATGTCAAACTGCATGTAAAAGTAATAGTTACAACATGCATGTAACTTTACCACAGGACTGATTCAAGGGTTTTTAAAAAATTAATTAAGTTGGGTCGGTGAGATGGCTCAGCGGCGTAAGCGCCTGCCTTGCAAGCGCGAGGGCCCGAGTTCGACTCCCGGAACCCACATACGAAAAAGGGGCCGGTGATATCGCTCAGCGGCACGGGTGCCTATTGGCGCGTGAGGTCCTGAGGTCGATCCCCCGGTACCCACAAAAAAAAAAAATTATTTAAGTTTATTGGTACATTTTAAATATACATAATGATCACATTCATCATAGGGAATTTGCATCTGTACATGATATATCTTGATTCTTTTTTTAAATTTTTCCCATTCTCCTCCCTCCCTTCAACCCCTCTTCCCCCCTTATTTACAAAAGCTTTGTTTCCATTTTTTCCTTCTTTTCTCATTTTTTTTTCTTTTCTCTCAAGGATTTTTTTTAAAGGACTAATTTATGCAGTGCCAGATATTTGGTATACTGTCATAGAAAGATAAAATCATTAAAAATAGAAACAAGAAAAACAGCAGAAACAACAACAATCTCTTACAGAACACCCAGGTAATTTACTACCTAAAACAGCTATCTGGTGACACAAACTGCAGTGAAGTTTTCCCATGATGTGGCAATGGTGACAATGAAGTGGCATTCTGGTAGAAGCGGGCAGGAAAAGCAGAGGGCAGTGGTAGTTGTGGGGGTGAGGGGTGTGTAGAAATACCTTAAATGTCCCTGGGCACAGTGGGTACCCCCAGGTTCTGGAGAAGATGCCCTCCTGTTTGCCTGGGCTTAGAATTTTTTAATTCCAGTGCCAGGCAGGGCTGCTCGTCGCATGGATCAGGGTTGGTCAGCAGTGAAGGGGTTACGTCTCAGGGTGATCGAAGATTTAAACTGTCGTCCACAGAGCCGGGGAGCAGGCTGTGCTGGGGTCTTAATAAATCTGCCCTTGACTTATGGCCGAACCTCATTCAGCAGAAAATTATTTCTGCAGCATATTGAGTGCTCTGCTCTGATGGAGACAGAAATAAAAGAAAGGTGGAAATGGGGAAAAGAGAATGGAAATTCAATCCACATGTGACAGAGAGGGCTCTTCAGTAAATTTCTCAGAATGAAATAAGAAACAGAACGTGTAGGACTCCTGGAATAGGGTGCATTCCTTTGATTACTAAATGTCTTAGGGAAAGAAAATGGACTGGGAGTGAGTCTCAGCAAAGATGGATAGGGAGGGCAGCGGGGGAAGGAGGGGGCCAGCCAGTCCCTGGGTGCCTTAGACATGATTGCTCATTCATTTGTTCATTTAGTTGATTGGGCTTTATTGAGTGCTTACAGGAGGGAGGCGCTGCGGGTCCTGAGAGGAGCGAGACATCCCAAGCAGCTCACAGCGGCTGAGTTAGTGCCACAGGTTCACGTACATCTAAAATGTGTCAGACGCCAGCTCAGCCTAATCCAGCTTTGTGGCCGTGCGCCTCTGGCTAGAAGAACAAAATGCTTTGGGAACTTGCTCTGAAAAACATGTGAGATTTCAGATATCAGAGAAGGGCCAGCCAGCACTTAAAAAAAAAAAAAAAAATACAATACCCAAGTTATTATGAGGAATAGGGATTTCATTAATTTGAAAATCTGATTAAAAAATAGTCTCTCTGATGATATTGAATAAATCTCCTTATTGCTTTTCTTTAGGACATTTTAGAAAGAGAAGAAAAGGTTAACACTGGAGTGTTCATCCAGTTCATAAAGGCATGAAGGATTCTTTCAATCCCAGACCAGAGATCATTTGAATTCAAGGCATAATTTAGAAGACAGGGCTCCTTCTCTTTCTACCAGTTTTGAAACTATTGGGAAAAGCTCAAGAAAATGCAAAAAATAATGAAAATATTTTTCTTCTAAATAATTTATTCACTTTTTTTTTTTCCTTTTTTTCTCTCCCTATACTTTCATTCCTGGAACTGTAATGAGTTTTAAGACACAAGGTGTCAGATATTGGCTTTTCGTTGTTATTGTTTTTGAGATCTCAAAATTCATGACCCCTCTGGGCATTCTAGGAACAATACATAATTTATGAAGAGATGGGCAGTGTTCATCTTCTCTTCCCTCTAACTTTTGGACTCTTTGTTCAAAGAGTGATTTATTTTGCTGTAGTAGAATGGGCCACATTTCCAGAAGTTCTGACAGAGGACATGGTACCCTGGAGGTGTTTCTGCATTTTATCTGTATCTGAAATGAGGGGAAGAAAGGGACCAAGACAGAACCAGTTTGTTATCTTTAGGTAAAAGTTTTCAAGGCAAGGGCTCAGAGTATGTGTGAAAATAAAGATTCTCATTTACTGAGAGTGGTGGTTAGATAAATGGAGGTAAAGAAGTGACCATATAAAAGGCAGGAACACATTTATGTCACCATCTCAGTGCTTCCAGGAACAAAGATACAATTAGTCCAAGATTGTTCCATAAAGAACAAAGTATCAATCCAAGGATTATTCCATGAAGGACTGGGTCACCAGTTTGCATAGCATAGCTAACCATTCAACAAGCAGTGCCCCAGTACAGTTTGTTCATCTTTGAGCACGTTTGGGTACGAATATGTTCCTCAGGTAGGGCCAATTCAAAGGATCCTTTGTGGCCTTTCTCCACCTCTACCTCCACCTCCACCTCCACCTCCAGCTCCACCTCCACCTCTACCTTTCCCTGTTATCTCCATCTCTTTTTCTGAGAATGGGAAGTCGAACTCTGAATAGCTGCAGGAGAACGGGGGCTGAGAGTCTCTCCAGGTAAGTCTTGGTTTTTCATAACTGGAAAGGCTTGATGAGACCAACCATTGCCAAGAAGACGAACTCCTATTGACCATCTCTTCTCCATGAGTTAAATATTTAATGATTTTAGTAATTAATGATAGTAATAGTAGTAATAGTAATAGTAATAGTAATGCATTTTACTATTGGAAGGATAATCCATAAGCTCAAATTTATGTATTTTTGTGTATAACTATAAATATAACTAATTTTAATTTTTCTTATCTCATTACTTATTTAGTTGTACAAATAAATTCCATAGTAACAGGGCATCCTGGAAAAGAAAATGCCACATATGGGTGTGAGGAACCTTACAATTACTTTGCCCACCCTGGGCAAATTACATCATCACATAGTCCTGGTTTCCTCTGTTGGCACAACAAGAGAACACACTTCTTTCATTTTCCTCATGGGGTACAAAGACTAAGCTGATCTTCCTCCTCACCCCATCCCTTCCAAGACTTGAAGTTCTTTGAGAAGCTTCGACAGAAGTAAAAATGATTTTCTTTTATTTTGATGATTATAATTTAATACTGGTAGCAAAGTTGTAGACACTTGATAGTCTAATGAATAACTGAATTATTAATAATCTACTTTAATTCACAATTGATGAATAAGTTCATGTGGTCTCTCTAGGAGGCCTCTTATCTCTTTTTGCCCAAACCCTGCCATGACAGGAGCCAAGTTGAGATTTGCAAGGGTTTTTCTTGCTCTGCTTAAGAGATAACCATTAGAAAGCATTCAGCCCAGTGTTCAGTGTGGCTGAAGCCCCTTTCTCTTTCCTCCTTTCCAGTCTCTCTTTCTTACCTAAACCAAATTCCATGTTTTTACATTTGAATTCAGAGTGTTCCTACTGGACAAAAGGGTTAGAGAACTCAGAGGGAACTTGTGACAAATGTCTTAGGGTGAGGGGGTGACAAGGAGGAGGGAGGAACTAAAGGAAAAAGAAAAACGCTGGGCTAAGAATGAAGAGGAGGAGGCCCCAGTGATCATGGAGGCGGTTTTAGTTATCAATTCGTTTTAAAATTCCTGTTTTGGCCTGAAACAAAGGATATTTAAAGCATTTAAAAGAAAGGGAAACCATGAGACTCAAACAAAGCTGGTAAATTATACAGGAGAGAGTTTTATCAACACTTAGTGTCAGGTTATTTCATCCTTGGAGGTGTAGTGAAATCCACTGATTGGCTTGATTAAAACTCAGGAGAAAATGTAAAAAAAGGAATGTGTCTGAATACAATTATTTTTTCAAAATGCAAGCTTGTTTTTAAGCTTGATATAGCTAAGATTGAAACCTTGCCAAATAATTGGTGGGAAAGTATTTGGTTAGGTTTTGAAACATTTGCTTGGAGAAACTGACTAGCTGTAAAAATGGAATATTTGGAATGACGGTCTGGGAAAGATAAAATTAAAAACTGGAAAGGTGTGCTCAGTAGAGCTGAGGAAACAAACAAAAAAAGCACAGGGGAGCCTATGGCATTTTGCCTTTGCAAGATGAGAGTGAAGGTGTCTGAGTAGTTGTTAAGTTGCCAAGTTATGAGTTGTGAAATTTTTCCTTGATGTGGTTTCCAGGAAGGATTACAATTTTAGCCTTTTATGCAATGTGCAGTCTTATGATAGAACAAAAAGCAATAGCCTCTAGTTACTTTATCTGAAATCTTGAATTTTGCTTCCAGTCTCCATCTTATGTCTAGTTAACTGTGGAAATAAAATTGGCGGGAATTTGGTCTTCAGCTCTTAGGGCTGGAAAATGCTTTGAGAGGCCTTCTGGTTGGATTACTTCTAAACCCTCCCTGACAGATGAAAATTTATCTTATTTTTAAATGTTCCCTAGAGGAAGAGTGTCCACAGACTCCCTTAGTAACTCATTCCAGTTTTTAACGGCCTCCACATTCAGGAAATTCCTTCTTCTTTCTTACCTAAACCTAGTCTGCTACAGCTTAAGCCCATTTTCTTTTGACCTGCCCCAGTAGAGATGGAAAAAAAGAGGTCACCCTCTTGCATAAACATTCTTTCTCATAATTAAAGATTAATTTTTAAAATCTCCGAAATTCTCTAGCTATTTTTTAATCACGTGGAATCTCCCACTTCCTTTAGCCTTCAGTTAGGGTTACATCTCACAACCTCTCATTTGCCTTTGCTGTTGCCCAAGGTACATCTGATGTCTGTCCTGTGTGCTGGGAGAGAAGAGGATGTACGAAAGTGCGTGTCTGTCCTTGTTTCCTTGGACCGCCTGTGCTGGAGCTCATGTAAGAGGCTGATAATGACACTGATGATGTTTTAAAGTTTTAATAGTTTTCGTGTCCACATTAAAATTGTTTTCAAATCATATTTTACTCATACAATAGATATGTGGGCATTTGTAGGGGGATATATCTTTAAGTTTTGGAAAGGTAAAATTGGAATTAATACCATATACTAATTAGAGTTGTCCCTTAGTATGCACAGATGATTGGTTCTAGGACCCTCGTGCATACCAGAATCTGCAGGTCCTCAAGTCCCTTATAAGGAGTAATATCTTCATAAGCCCTCACACATCCTCCTGTATCCTTTAAACCATCCCTAGATTATTTACATTTTTTAAGGAAAAAATAACAAGAAAAAAGTCTGTACCTGTTCATTATGGATACAATTTTTTCCCAAATATTTTTGATTCGTGGTTGGTTGAATCTGCAGGTGGGGAACCCATGGATACAGAGGCCAACTGCACTCAGTGTAATACAAGGGTAAATTCACAGTGGCTCCTAGATTAGACAAGAATATACTTCTACTTATCAGACTTTCCACTCGGTTTGAACATTTCAGAAAATCACTCTGTTCTACTCAACTATTATTAAAGTTTTCTGTGAACTTGTTTCTGGTCTTTGAGTTGAACCATTGATGTTGTAGTTCTTGGTATGAGACCCTAGAATTTAAGTAGATATCATACAGCAGTATCCATTGACAGGGCAAAAATCTTCATGTGTGTTTTCTTGGGAATTAAAACTGTTGTCTAAACAAAGTAAAAGATCTCTTATAATTTAATTTTGTATTAAATAAAATCATTTTTGTGTGTGTGGTGCTGGGGTTGAACCCAGATTCTTTTTTTTTGGGGGGGGTAACCAGGAAGTGAACTCAGGACCTCGTGCTTGCCAGGCAGGTGCTGTGCCACTGAGCTACATCCCTAGCCCATTGAACCCAGATTCTTGAGCATACGAGACAAAATTCTACCATCTCCAGCCCAGCAAGATACTTCTCTTGTTCATTTGCACAGTTTCCAAAAGATTTACATATTTGGGGATCAGAGACTAACAGACATGGCCTTCATAACTTGCATTTAAATTTTTTTTTCTTTTTTTTTTTTTTTTTTTTTTTTTTTTTTTTTTTTGTGGGTACCGGGGGGACGACCTCAGGACCTCGCGCACCAACAGGCACCCGTGCCGCTGAGCGATATCACCGGCCCCTTTTTCGTATGTGGGTTCCGGGAGTCGAACTCGGGCCTTCGCGCTTGCAAGGCAGGCGCTTAAGCCACTGAGCCGTCTCACCGGCCCTAAATTTTTTTTTCTGAATAACTCCAAAAACAATTTGAAGTGGTCTCAGATTTCCTTGTAGTTTTAAAACATGCCCATAAGAGCGGTAAGTGGGAAATGGTACTTTAAAATAATCTATTGCTATTTTTATGAGTCATGTATTTACTCCCACTGTATCTTAGCAAGTGGAAGAATTGGAAGCCTGCAGAGATGAAGTTACTTTTGGATCCTTCTGTAGAAGGAGTTCATAGCAATCCATGGTTCAGTGGTGCACTAGGGATGGCAATCCAAGAGGCTACGTGTTTATCCTCTTTATTCTTGTTTATTAATGGCCATCAGTCATGGGCCAGGCACTAGTGTATGCATCAAAATTACTGCAGGGAATAAAAAGATACAAAACTCCCTACCCTCAGACAACTTACATTTAGTTTTGGTTGTCTACATTTATCTTCTCCAGCACTTATTAGAGCTGGAAGTGTTTCCAGCTTACTTGTCAGTTTGACTGGATTAAGAGTCTCCTGGAGAGGTGACAGGATCATGGGTGCTGTATCACCGGTGGATCATCCACTGCTGTCCAAGCTGAATGTTCTGCTAGGAGGTGGAGCCCAGTCGGCGGTGAGTCACTGGCAGCTGCCTTTGGAGGGAGTGTCGTTACCTGGCACTTTTCTCTGCTTTCTGCATCTGTTTGCCATGAAGTAAGCAATGAGCCCTTCGCTTGTGGGAACCTACTTGGGAGACCACCAACCATGCCAGGAAACCTCTCAAACTGTGAGCCAAATCAAACCTCTTCTCCTTAAATTCTGGATTTGGGTATTTTATTCAGCAAAGGGAACGCTGGTCAATACAAATAATAATGATTCCAATGCATTTTAAATAACATTTTACCTTTAGAATTGAATCGCTTACTTAGCAGTCATTAAGCATGATGACTCCTGAGAAATTTATGGTAATGTGGAAAATGCTTCTGACTTAAAATGCTAAATGACAAGAAGCATACAAATTTGTATATGCATTCTGTCCTAACTCAAAACTAAAAACAACATATTCATCACATTTTAATATTGTAAAAACCATACGGAAGGGACAACAAACTGTTAATGGAGCTTTTATTTGGGTGACAGGATGATGGGAAATTCTTCTACTTTTTACTTTTCTGCATTTTTCATTTTTTGTAGTAATCATATATTACTTTTATAATAGAATGACACGTGTTCGTTAAAGGAAAATTATTCCCTTCAATATTTAAAGGCTTTAAAGTTTTGCAGCCTTTCATTAAAATACACCTGGGATGAATCAGTCCCTAAGCCATTATCAGTGAAGACTTGAAAGATAAACACCCGGGGAAGAGAGAAAAGACATGCCAAGAGAAGAGGAGGGAGGTAAAATCAAATGTCAGCCCATTACCTTTTTCCCCTCCTGGGCAGCTGCCCCTTGACAAGTTTGTAGTGTTCAGCTGGGACCAGAGTGGACAAGCAGACAGTAAGTGCATTAGCCATCATGTGTTTCATGCCACTTCACCAGGGAGGCACTGAGCTTGGGGCCGCATGGAGATGCTTACAGGAAGGAAGGGGTGTGGTCAGGATTCAAACCGAGGTCTGCTAGCTTGAGAGCAGATGACCTGATTTCCTCCTGTGCAGAGATGCCCCCGAAGCTTTCTAGTATAAGCTTCCCAAGGCTCTGGGTAGGGTTTAGGTTTGGGAGCACACACCTAGTTTTACTTCAGAAAATAGGGTCACTTGGATTGGAAAAGCACAGAGGTGATCCTGTGGGAGTCTAAAACATTTTCCCCAAAGCAGAGGGCATTATTGTGTGTGTGTGTAACTTTTTCCCCTCTTTGAGTTCAAGGTTTGTGCTGAAATCTGTTTGTTCCTGCAACATTGATATAGTCTCTAAGACTTGCAGGATTGTGGGTTAAATCAGAATTCCAGTAAACTTGTATTATTCCAAGGTTTGTCTTTGAAGGATTGAATGCTGTAGAATGACCCAGATAGAGTTTTGTTTACTATTTTCTCCCTTCTTCTTTCCTTCCTTCCTTCTTTTTCCCTTCTCCCTCCCTCCTTCCCTCTATTTCTCCCTTCTTTTCTTTTCTTTTTGATTTTTTTTTTCCATCTGTTTTTGGTGGTAGTAGGGATTGAACCCAGGGCATTTGCACTGAACTGCTTCCCCAGAACTTTTTATTTTGATTTTGATACAGGATCTTGCTAAGTCACTAAGTTGCCCAGGCTAGGCTTGAACTTGTGTCCTCCTGCCTCAGTCTCCAGAGTGCTAGGATTATAGGGGTGAGCAAGATCACACCCCAGCCACTATTTTCTTTATTAACTGAGAGGCCTTGGAAGCTACAGACCACTGAACTGAAAATTCCATTATTTACCACTTACAAATGGCAAAGTCGCAGAAGGTTGAGTTCATTGGTTCTGTTTTCAAACACCAAGCGGTGACACATCATGGTGTGGTTGGTAAACTAACATACTTCCTACTTTTGGGACCCAAATAAAATAGATAGTCAGCACACTTTCCATTGGCCAGTCTAGAAGCCAGGGCTCAAGAACTGTTAAACTCTTAATGTCAGAACGTCCCAAACAGTCCTCACACCAAACGCTTGGATAACAGAAGTCGCTGAGGAGGCAAAAGTTGCATGGGTGGATTTTTCTTCTTTTAATAGGAAGGAAACTCAGTGAAATTTTTGCATGAAAATAGGATAAAGTTCTATTCCTTGGCTTTTAATGATAGCATGGAATTCTAAGTAAACATGGATAAAATACAACTTGTCAGCACAAAAATACCGCCTGTCATAGTCATTTGTGTATAAAATATGACCCGCAGGTTTGAACCATATGGCTACATGAGTTCTAATTTACGTGGCATCTTCTTAAGTCAGCAGAACGCGTCCTGGCCTGCCTGTGGGAGTGCAGTCAGCACCTCACCCAGTGAAGTGCAAAGGCTTCCCCAGGGCTGAGGCTAGTTTTGGCTGCTGCCATGGAGATCAGAGATTTGCAGGCCACATGGGACCTTCCCCAGGACAACTGAGCCCTTCCACGCAGTGGCACGGCCGACCAGGCTGTCCCTGCAATCACTTTCAGAGTTGGACATGCGAAATTGAAAAATATTAAACATCACAGCTTGTGACTTCGCCGTTCCTTGTGTTCCCACTGGGGGGAAAAGTAACACAATCTCCTCTCCCAGACGGGATGGGGAGAGCGGACATTTGGATGCCATTTTCAAGCAATGTTTAATGAAGTGAGAAAACGCATTTGCAGTGTTGTGTTCCGTGGCACATGTACGCAAGCCCAGAAGCGCACAATGGCCGCATTTTGTGATTTAGACATGAATTGGAAAAGCCAAGGAAATGCCATCGAAATAAAAATCAGACTTGAAAGTCTAAACTGAGCCAGAAACAGATGTACTTTTTGCTACTTAAAAAAGAAATTCTTTTGTCCCCTCCTCTCTTTCCCCCTCAAGCTGTGCCCTGTCACTATCTTAAGTTGACCTTTTCACTGGGTCTCCCTGAGATGCTTTTAGTGAACTGGTTGGAGCATGTGACCCTTGACCTTTCCGCACATTCTTTGGGGAGCCTCAGGGTTCTCCAGCTGCCCTCTGGGTGGTCCCCACAGACGTGGCCGCAGATGTCTGCTCCTGATAAGTCCAGAGAGCAGGGACCTGAGACCCATCATGGGCTCCTCTGGAGGATGAAGCGAGGAGCAGCCAATCGATGGGGAGAGCTAGGGGTTGGGGCCCAGAGCAGCTGCTCACCCTGGGAGGCAGAGGGCTGCCAGCTTTATGTTTTGTTTTTTGGCAGGTGTGGGGGAGGTTGCTCTTGCTTTTTGAGGATTTTTTTTCTACCCTGCTGCCACCAGCTGACAATGAGCTCCTCCTAGGTTTGACATTCAGCTGATGGATACTCTGCACTAAGATCAGAAATAAGGCTTAGGTGCTCATTCTGAGTAGAGGCTTACGATGTACAATGCTTTGGAAAATAAATGGGGAAGCCTGATTAGGAAGGGATGCGTGTCCAGCAAATATTAGAAGGGGAATTGACTGATGAAGCTAAAATAAATCTAGAAACTATTTTGGATGCTCATAAATGAATCATCAATACAGAGCAGAGAAGCATTCTAACACTTAACTGCGTATTCACCAAATACAAAGGGCTTCACTCTGTGGACTCATCTGGTCTTCACCCAGACCTGCGCCGGTGGTATTAACGCTCCTGTTCTGAAGATGAAGAAACTGAGGTTCACAGAGTCAGGCAGGTGCCTTTGGGCACAAGGCTAATACATACCTGAGCCAGATGACGCGGGTTTGTCTGAACACAAATTCTACGCTCTTTCTTTCAAACTTGTCATATTAACAGCTGGTCAGAATAAATATTGATTGTTACTTAAAACGAAGACTGTGTTATCTTCATTTCTAGTAACAAGCTGGAATTTACTGTTAACTGGAAATGAAGCATCCTCCTTGGGTGAGTTTTCTGTACAAGGAAGTTCATCCATCCCTTTCTGGTTTCTTTAAAAGGGGCCTGCTTATCCACTCACACCCATAGTCAGATTGTGTAAAACCTACCCCAAGCAATGAATTTGTTTTCAATATTCATCTGGCCCACTTATTGACTGTCTGCTCTGCTAGTTTTTGCTCTCAGATTTCTTGGTTCTTCAACCTCTCTATTTATTTTGATTCCATGTCTTGGCTATTTTTCTAGGTATCCTAATAAATTGGTTTGACCTTCCTCTTCTGGCCCTAGCCAGGTGTCCTGGAGGACACATTTCCCGGTGTTTACATCCAGGTCTCATGCATGGCCATGGTGAGCAGGTAGTCATTCAGGGAGCCCTCTACCCCTCCTCAGCAGTGGTGGGCATCGGCTGCGCTGCACCTGCACCATAGCTTCAGTTCAATGATTTCTTTATTAATGTGGAAATAGCCTGGTGGTATAATACATGTTTCTGCTTTTTCGAGTAGTGGCACCAACTTGCAATATAGTGATACTGGCAAGCCACTGAGAAGATCAAGGCCACAAGTATTTTGACAAGTGCTGCCATATATTTTAAATCTTTGTATCTGGCCTTAGAAACTATACTGCTTCTTTCTGCCATTCGTGTAGCTTTTACACACAGTTGTCCTAGTCAAACCTGCGTGCTTTTATCATGTCTATGGAATGAGGGGCATGGGTTTTTGGATAAGTGTTTGTTTTTATAAAAATCTCCTTTGCTTACTTCTGTCTTTGCTATGTTCCAGATGACTGAAATTACCTGAAGAGGGTGTTATTTTGGCAATCGAAATTCTCAGAATTTTTGCCACCTCAAAACCACTTTATTATCTTCTTTTCTCATAGGTATAGATTTGGTTTGTAAATTACATTTATTTTTTCCATTACTTTATTAATTTCTCAACGATTGGCAGCTATTAATGGCAGAATGAGATTTGAACTGAAGTCCATTTGTCAACTAAAACTTGAACCTTTGGCGCTTATGCTAGAGATCACATTGAGAAAAATGTTAGGTTGAGCCATGTGAAATTGCTAGTACTTGGTTATTTTTGACCTACCAAAAAAAATGGAATTTGCTTATGGTTCCACCAAATAATATTATTAGACTAAATTAGTATAATTTTAGACAGAATTTGTATGTCAATTGGCTAAGGTTAATCTTATCCTGAAAAACATACACCTACTGGAAGACTTCTACAGTAATGACGAGTGCCATAATACCATATTCCCCGCTACCCACCCCCTTGCCCCACCTGTCTGCGCAGCCCAAACCTTATACTTCCACAGGCTCCTTGGGGTTGGGAGCATTAACTTAGGAAACAGTAAATTAGGTGGACAACATGAATTCTCTCTGACGTGATTGTCTTTGAAGCTTGGTAGTCACACATCATTAATATTCAGATAGAATTCTAGGATCCTTTCCTTTTAGATTGTTTAGTTCTTTGTGCACAGTCATGGCAAGTAAGAGAAACTTTCAAAAAGAAAGAGGGCCCATAGCTTTAGAGGAAAAACCTCACAATTCAGGACTGTGTACACTCTGAGCGAAGACTAAGATTGTTTATCACTTCTAATGAGATGAAGTCATTAATCATCTCCATGAGCATAGTCTTCATTATTACCATGCTCATCCTCATCAACATAACCAATATTTGTTTTATAGCTTACAAAGAACTCTCACATGTTGTATTCGCCTAACATTCCTAGAAGACAGATATTATTAGTTTCCTAATTTTGCAGAAGAGAAAATTGAGCGAAGCTTAAGTTCTTGTAGGGGGATCTTTGACTCTGGAGCTGCCGTGTTATTGCTGCAAAAAGGGATTGGAAGGAATTACATATGAACTTTCCACAATCTCCTCATGTGAAAGCTCTTAGTTACACTGCAATGCTTTGATTTGTCTAGGATGCTTAACTGTATTGTCTCAAAAAATATCCCCTCAGATGTTGCCATTTTCTTTCTAGCCATATGGTATTATGACAAACATGACGAATTCCTTCTCTGTTTGGTCTGAATTGTGTTAATCTGCCAACTGGTTAGCACCCATTATAAAGCAGCTTTTATCTGGAGGCTCTCATTAGCATGTGAAATTAGTCCAAGCCTAAACTTCATTTTGCCAAATTGTTTCTCAGTCTGCCCTTGAGATAAAGTCCATTCACAATAGAGGTTTTGTTCCTTGACTGTCAGGCTACTTCCATAAGGTCAGATAATTAGCTTAATTTTTTTTTATTATCAGCTACTTAGCATTATTTGCTGCTATATATAAAATTATACACATATAAATATGTTTTTAAAGTTATTTGAAAGTTTAAATATACATACTTAAAAGTTTCACTTCTCAATGGAGAAATAAAATTTCAGTTGCCCAAAAAAGATATTTCTTACTATATCAATTTATTTCTATAACAAATAAATTAAAAATATTATTTTGCTGATTTCACTTGACTCACTGATCCATTAGGTAATCATTCCATCCTTACTAAAATCTTTCGACATTGCCAAAAAACCTTCTTGCTATTGCTTCTCCACACTTTTCTACCAGTGATGGTAGGTAATACAGAGTTGGAGGTCACTAGATTTTTAAAAATTAAAAAAATAAAGTTATACTAATGATGATAAGCATGTATATGTGATTGCCTTAAAATTGATAGTTTATTCCTTTCAAAATAACTTAATATTTTTTCAAAAAATACATGCTAATAAGAAAAATAATAGAGAAAGTCAGAAAAAGCTATCCCAAGACTCTTTTGAATGGATAAAATTTTAAAAAGAGGTTTATGAAAAACTAATAAGAGGACAACTCTTGTATATATAAGGATAATCTGAAAAGAGGGAGAAATACGTGAACATTTTCTATCACAATTATCTAAGAAGGACTAGCATAATACTAAAAGAAAAAGCAAACAATCTCAGAAAAAAATCATCATTTAGAGTGAACAAATTTAGCTTTATAGAAATTATAATCTTTGTAATGTCCTTTGTTTTCTCATTTTTGACCCAGACCTGGGAAAATGTTATGTTAGAAGGCATTTGTGGGCAATAAATATAGAGAAGAAAATGAAAATCCCCCTGATTTCCGCTTTTCATGGCTGTTCTATTATTTCATTACATTTTATTGGAATACTTACAACTGTCTTGAAAGAAGAGACCTACATTTTTCTTGATTTTTCCTGTTTCTTTCTGCCTTGCCTACCTCCCTTTGTAGAACACTTGCAAAGCTTGCCCATAATTGCAAGTGAAATACTAAGATTTTTTCTTCATTTTGTTGATTCTCCTTTTCAAATATTAGCTCAAGCTAAATGAGACGGGAGATAACTAAGATATCAGTCAAAGCCCGTGACTTCCTCTGCCCCATCATGAAGAATTATGAAACAGTAGGAAGCGCTGTGAGATATTAGCTCAGAGCCCATACTTTGGAACCACTGTGCTATCTTGGAGAGACTCTGAATGTCAATATTCCATCTGTAAAATGGGGATACCTGTGTTTTCCCACCTACCCCAGTTCTTGTGAAGATGATCTGTCAGTTGGTTAGCACGAGGTCTGAACCACGGTAAGACAGTGAGCTGCAGTTATTGTTGTCTCTGGGTTCTGGGTGGGGGAAAGTGCCTTTGTGTTTCTCATTGTTTGTGCTGCATTGTCATTGCTCACTAAGTATCCATACTAATCATCACAGAAAGTGGGTGGATGCTCTTTGGAAATAGCATGAAGGGTCTGCCCAGGGCAAATGTCAGTCGCTTTGATGTGCTGCTGGTCATGGCTGGCTTCTGAGAATCCCCAAAGGACTGAAGTTTCTCTGAGGCACAGGACCCAGGAGGGAGAAGTTGACAGAAAGCTTCATGGTGGGTGGGACTCCCTGAGAAAAGCCGCCCAGGAATGCAGGGGGCCTGGGCCTCCCATCATCAATCGCCTATTGTGAAGGGGCCCAGATGTGAGATGCTCTCTGGGGGTGTGGAGCTTCTAGAAAGAGATCTGATTGTTGCCTGGGGGGGGGGAAGCAAAGATATTTTAATTTCTTCATTTTTATCCCAATTTTGTTTTTGTGGAAGGGTAGTAGTGAAGAGGTGATGGAGTGGGTCACAGAAGGTCTGAAAAACTCAAGTCCACAAATCTGGGCTATGGTGGCTGCGAGGTCCTGTGTTTCTAAATGAGTATTTCTTTATTACCTCTGTCTGTCAGGAGTTGCTTGGCTTCTGCAGGAGGGTTTTTGGTTCATGGAGAATGCTGTCTTTGCTGCAGGTGATGCTTTCTTCTTTCCTGGCTATTCCCATCCCTGGGAAAGAGCTGCTGGCAGCCTGCGGGGCCCAGATGGTGTGGGGTTTGAATCTAGAAGCATAGATTGGTTAGACTATTTGGGCCATAACTTTGGCAAATTATTTAACTCCCCTAAGGTTCAGTTTCCCCATTTTTAAAATGGATGAGAACAATAACACCAAGCTTATGAGGTCTTTGGGAGGAACAAAGGTGACAGTGCTTTCGAAAGTGGAGCACAGGGCCCGATCAGAGTCAGTCCTGAGTGATCGTTAGAGGGTAGCAGAACAGCACAAGTAGAACCAGGCTTGAGGGTTCACAGTTTATGTCCTTGGTTTCCGAGCTCTGGATAGCATTAATGCATTTCTTTCAGTCCCAATTTTCTTCCTTTAGTTACTTGTGAGGCATGTACCCCTCCCAATGCCTGTCTCCCAATCCAACACAAAACTGGGGGAGTGGCAAAAGGAATAGTTTCTCCCTTGAAGCATGATCTTCAAAAAGTGGAGCCTTCTCAACAAATTGTAAGATAGTATGTGGACTTGAGATTTGTTCTCTTTATGGTGAGAGATTATTAGAGAAGACCACGAGAAGTATCTCACTGGAATGCTGTCACAGTAGCCAAGGGAGGAAGCTGTATTCCCTCATTCACCCAGGTCTCGGTCCTACCTGCTGACCACTTTCACCTCAGCTCATTCCCCTGTTACCCAGACACTCCTCTGCCTTCTGGTATGGGGACCATGTTATCTTCCTAGGACTGAGTCTTGCCTCATTTGGAGGTTGGGGGCTGCGTAAACACCCTCTGCCACAGTTTGTAGGAACCCAAGGTTAAATGATGCCAAGTTGCTCAAAATTAGTAATAACATTCAAGAACACCAAGCCAGTCGATAAGTGGTGTCTTTTTTGAGCTTTCTAAGCATGGTGAAAGATTTTGCTGAGTTTCCCATATTATCACATTTGTTATCAATGCTCATGGGTTGGATACTTAGGCTCAGAGATGCCTTCTGTGGCTATGCACCAGAGCCTGTTTCAGTTTTGTTTTTCTTGTCAAAAGCAAAAGCTAACTATTCTACTATGAAGACACCATGTGTGCCTTTCAATCTGGTGACTATTCTGTTTTCCAAGTGCTTCTTCCCCAATCTGGCTATGTATCAGGAAAATTTAGGGACCCTGATTGTCAAACTATTTGGGGCCTTGTCCCCCAGGAAAATTTGGTGGGCCTGGGCTGGAGCCTGGGGTGCCCATTTTTATCATCTAACCCAGGAGATTCTGATGGAATCAGGTCATGGACCTCGTTTAGGAATGGCTCTCTCAGTGATAACCACCACTCTCCCCTACATATACATACTCTCTCCTCCCCTGTGGCAAACAATAAATCCCTTTGTGGATCAGAGGCTCAGGGCCTCCCTTTTCTGAAGGGGGCAGCCCTTAAGAAGATTTTGAATGATAAGAAGCCAAACCCTAGTCAATTCCCAGGGATGGAATTTCACAGTGACTGATTGCTCATCATTTGCTGTTTGAGTGTCATAATAAAGACAAATGGGAACTCCGGAAAAGATCTCTCTATAACTCACCTACAGTCTGCAGCACTGTAGATCACAGGGTAGGCTGCTGGGCCCTGAGAAGTGCACTTATTAGTTAATAGGTACGCTCTGAGCTTATAAAATGTTTTATTAAATGACGAACTCCTAAACATTATACAGGGTCTTATTTTGTGGTCCGTATGCTGACTAAATTCCCAGATGACTTCAATGAGCAAATGGCAGCCCATTAAAATTACAGTAGTTTTGCAAAGTAAATAGCTCCCCAGGGAGGACAAGAAAATGCACCAGGCTGCTACTGTGTTGATAGTTGTCCCAGGAGCTCTCTCCTCTTCTCCCAAGATCGCTGGTGGAAGAAAATCTGCTGTTCTGAGAAATGTTCCTTCCCTTCTGGACCATCCTTCCGCGTCTGAGGGACGCTGCTTCCTCTTGCTAATCACTTCCTAGACTTGCTGACCTCGAAGCAATGAAGAAAAACAACACTTTAGTGTATATTTTGCTTATTAAAGAAAATATTTATTGTTAACCATTGGGAAAGAAAGAACTAGTTTTTTCATTTTGATACAGAAACCTCAGCTTTCTCTTAAGGGGTGACATTGAAAAGCAATAACCATTTACTAAGTTATCAAAGTGTAACATAATTATAATGTGTACTTTGTTAAATAAGTTACGAACCTCTGGCTTATATCAGAGGTCACTGGTATATTTGCTTTGTTTCGCCTTCAGAAAAGGCACTGTTTTATGTGGACCAGAGGGGCAGCTTCTGATCTCCTCCCCCTCCACTGTTTTTAATGCCCATATGAGGCCAAGGTGGGCTCCAGACATGTTCCCATTGACTTAAGGCTTATTCTCCAGGGTGGGTGTCTTCAGTGTTCCTTTTCAGTGCACATCACCATGGAAGCATCCTTCATGCTGAGATGTGGGAAGAGTTTTCTCATAGCACCTGAAATGACAAACCTGTCTCAGCTCCCATATGTAATTTGTGCTAAAAGGACCTCAGCCTTCAACTGATGGATACTGAGAGGCAGGAGGATAAGAAAGGTATTCATTATATTAAGAGGACATTGTATTATATTGTATTATGACATATATCAACATCATCCAATGAAGTTTCTGTGATGATGAAAGTGTTTTATATCTGTGCCATCTAAGTGATACATACTAGTTTCATGTGGTTATTGAGCACATGAAGTGTGACTAGTGTGACTGAGGAATGGAATTTTTAGTTTAGCTTAGTTGTTATTAATTAACATGTAAACCAAAGATAGCCAGTTGCAGCTAGTGGACACTTCATTTGGTAGCAAAATATATATATTGAAGATTTTTCCAGAAAGAAAGTGAAGCACACTGTCCTAGCATAAGTAGTATACATTTGAAAGAAGGAGAAAAGGATAAGGAACAGTGAGAGTGAGAATGATGTGGGGCCAGACCAAAGACTAGAAACATATACCAGAATAACCTACCTCCATTATGACCTGAACACAAATTGGACTGTAAATTTTCTAACAGAGAACACATACACAAAAGAAACCTTTTTAATTACCCAAATGGGATGCCTGAGAAGCCAAAGCAAACTGTTTTTTAGAATTACCACGTAGTTCTAAGATTAAACAAGAATTTCTCCCTAGGATCTGTGACATTATACTGTTTAAATCCCTCCAGTGGCTTCCTGTTATACTTAGAAAAAAGTTTCTGGGCCGGTGAGATGGCTCAGCGGCTTAAGCGCCTGCCCGGCAAGCGCGAGGGCCTGAGTTCGACTCCCGGATCCCACATACGAAAAAAGGGGCCGGTGATATCGCTCAGCGGCACGGGCGCCTGCTGGCGCGCGAGGTCCTGAGGTCGACCCCCCCGGTACCCACAAAAAAAAAAAAAAAAAAAAGAAAAAAGTTTCTCTTCTAACCAAGTTCTTGGTTACAACCAAAAGAAATGAACTCTGGGTGATTTAGGCAGCAGAGGAAGTCACTGGAAGGACATAGGTGCTAGGGAGAGCAAGAGCCAGGGATATTGTCAGGAGTAATGAAGGACAGGCAGCCACTAGGACCACAGCCATTTGGTGAGGTCACTGTGCCTGCCATGGTGGAGCATTCCAGGCCCCCTGTACATTTCCACCCTACCTCCCACGAGACACTGGACCTACTCTGAAATGGGGCCTTTATCGTCCTTTGGAAGCCTGTTCTGTGATGATGCTGGCACTTGGGTGGATTCTCTGGGATTTGTGCATCTTTCCTTGCTGGCTCCCAGTCTACAGATGGCCAATGCATCTGATCGGCAGAGTATAGATCATGCATCTGCACCCCACCTGCAAGCAAGGCTGGAGAGCAGGTCTTTAGTGTTTTCATGCTTTACAGCAAGATGTGAGATTGATTCCCATAAAGACTCAGAGGCTGAGAAATTCTTCATAAATAAGAAAGGGATTCAGCCACTGGGTCGACAACAAAGAAAGGAAGGAAAGAGGAGGTGGGCAGAGGGAAGAGATGAAGGGAGGAAGAAAGGAAGGAAGGGGAGGGATGAAGAGAGGAAGGATCTGCTAAACATGTTACAGGGTCCTTCATAATCTGGTCATTACCTAACCCTCCCATGCTCCTCTTTGATCGATACATTCCTGCCCTGCTGGCTCTCCTTTTGTTTCTGTAACACACACCTGCCTTTGAACTTGCCATGGTTTCTGTTTGTGAAGCTCTGCCTCTTTTCCATGGCTGATTTCTCATCTTTTAGGTCTCCTTTAAACTTTAGCCTCTATCTTGAGGCTTTTTCTGAGCAACTTATTTTAATTCACTGTTACCTTCTTAATCACTCTTTCTTTGATCATTTGTTGTTTTATTACTTGCCACTATGTGATACTATCATGTTGGCTTGTGTACTTGATTATTTTGTGTCTCCCCACCTGTGCCTCTGAGATGTAATATCCATGAGAGCCAGGGCCAGGTGTATCCAATTCACCACTGCATCTCTAGCATCTAGAACACTGCTTAATGAATAATCCATGGAAATCCTTAACACCATCATCACATTCAATATAACAACATGCTTCATTTAGCCCAGTGGTGGGGAAGCTATGGCATCTGTGCTGCAGTGGGCTGTTCGTATCATTGAGAGCTCTAAGAGGTTTGCCATCACTGATTTTAGCCAATTATCACAACTTTAGTAGTCATAACAAGAGACCTTTCTATTTGATGAATACTTTAGAGTTCTTCTCTGTTATTTCATTTGTTCCTTAAAAATTAAACAAACCATGAAAAGGTATACAGCATTTTTGTAGCACAGAGCATGGTGGCCATCACACTCACTGCCTGCCACCCCAAGTTCATCCTTGATGCCTGTTATGGCTTGTATCATATGACCTCATGTGGTCATAGGTGGGGCTTTTCAAAGGTGGCTGGATCTAGAGTTGTGATGCTGTGATTAAGGGTGTATGATTACTAAATTAGTTCACTGATTGGTGTGGCACAGTTCTGGGTGTGGCTAATGGGAAGGCCCACCCTGCGTGTGAGTTCTACCCACTCTAACGGTGCGTAGTCTGGATAGAATATGAGGGGCAGAAAGAAGGCTGTTGCTGTTGCTTGCTTCTTGCTGCTTGCTCCTTCGCTGTCAGCTGCCTTCTGCCTGCCTGCTTTGCTGAGGACTATTTCTCCTCTGTGATGCCCTCTGCCATGCAAGTCTGCCTTGGAGCCAGCTGACTATGGACTGAAGGGAGGAAGAAAGGAAGGAAGGGGAGGGATGAAGAGAGGAAGGATCTGCTAAACATGTTACAGGGTCCTTCACAATCTGGTCATTACCTAACCCTCCCACGCTCCTCTTTGATTGATACAGTCCTGCCCTGCTGGAAACCTCTGCAAATTGTGAGCTGAAATAAACCTTTCTTCCTTTAACTTTGGGTTCTGGGTATTTTGTCTCAGCAATGAGAAAAGTAACTAAAACAATACTATAAATCTGTGGTTGCTTGTACAATTAAGTTATAAGGATTGTCATGCTTTGATTGGTAAGGTGTTGATAGTTTTAACATTAGGAATTTCCTAAAATCCAGTTCAGTAGACTCCGTGGAAAGAACACTTGGAAAAAGATGGTTTCCTGCCTTACCTGGAGTGTTCACTCCAAAATCGAGCTCACTCTTTTCTCAGTGGTGAAGTTCTATTTTTTGAGTGACAGAAATGGCCTCTAGTTAAATTTCCTTTTCAACCCTTGGTATCCCATTCTTTCCAGGTTAAGGGATCTCTGTCAGAACACTATTTGTATTTGGCATTTTGGGACTTGCTGCGGACCATTGGGAGGTCACATCATTGAGACCAACTATAATAAAATGTATTAGTCAGGTTAAGTAGCAAAAACACATGGAGGGAGCAAGACGCCTTGTTTTTAACCCCACGTCACTCTTCATGATGATGGTACCAGGAAAGAAGACTATTCCCAGGGAACTTGCTAGTTGAAGCAGATGTCTACATTGAGGGGGTGTGGGGCAGGTGGTCGTGGGTGCCTCCCATTGAAAAGATTGGTGGATGCACAGATCGGAGTCTTAAACAAGAAGTTAGATATGTTAATTAGCTTGATTTGTTCATTCCACAATGAATACATTATTACAAAGTATTGTGTTGTACACTATAAATACATCCATTTTATTTGTCATTTAAATATGTTAATTACTAAAATAAAAATTACAAGTAAAATCCAGCCAGAGAGGGAGTCTGAATGGCAACCAGCATGCTAAAATAAGTAAGCTCGGAGTAGTTCCAAGAGACTGAACCTGAAGCACAAAGCTGGAACAGCTGGGGAGGAAGTGACATCATCAGAACCACTCTACACACAGAGGAAACAAACATGGCAGCATCGCAGGAGGTGTCATTCTGGCTGGGATCTAGAAAGCAATTATGCTAACAATAGGCTCACTTCCAAGGGTCCTAAACAAGATATGTATCACTTACATCAGGCTCATTCAGACACATGCTGGGAGGAGCTGAAGTAGATGAGAACTGAATCAAATTTCCCCATAAGGTCAACATTGAACCTAACCATTGAATTTGATTCAGTTCTTGTCCAACTTTTTTTGCAACTAGAATCATGGAAAGAATCAAGTTTATGAACCGAGATACCACTACATTCTCCATCAAACGTTGGACCCAAGCAAGAGAAAGTTTTCTGCAATAATATTTTTGGATTTTATCTGGTGTGATACATAAAGATGAGGGTGATCAGAGAAACTTTCTGTCAACTTGGCTGAACTGATAATTTGGTCTCATAGAAGCTGAGGAGGTAAGGCTCCAATTTGAGAAAGATAGAAATTATTGTCATTCAGCAAAGCGTCTTTGTTAGAGAGATGGTAAAGCAGGCTACACATGTTAAAGCACTGAGTCTTCCTCTGCAGGGAAAGACTGGTCAGTTGGCCCAGGTATGAATCAACTCTGTGAAGCAGCAGAGAAGCACTGATGAGCGAACCGAGCCGCTGACGTTTGGAGGGACACTCCAGCCACCCATCTGACACTCTTCTCCGGGCTGGCCTGCACAGCACTGTCCTTGTATACCAGGGGCTACTCAGCCTACAGCTGCATTCAGTGACTTGGCAAGGCCTGAGATTATCCCCTGTCACCTTAGGCTCAGCACCAAACTGTGGATCTTAGTGGCCAAAAGACAGACGAGATCCCTGCTCTCAGGAAGGTCAAGCTCTGCATGGTGAACCTGACAACATCCAGATCACGACACAGCATGTTAGGCGATGGCTTGTGCTGGGAAGGGATTCCGGCAGCATCACGGGGTAGGAAAAGACTGGTGGGGAGTGGTCAGGAAAGGTCGCTCTGAGGAAGTGACATCTTGCAGATGCTGGAATGATAAGGAGCCAACATGTCAAGATTCAGGGAGGGAAGAACAAAGGCCTTGAGGAAGAAAACAGCAAGTTCACCAAGTGCTAAAGGGTGACTCAGGCTGAGGACTCTGAAATCCAGCTCTCCTGATTTGATCCCAGCTCTGCCTGGTGCTAACTATGCACTTGGGTAGGTTACTTAACCTCTCTAAACCTTATTTTGAATTGCATAGTGTCTGCTGCAGGATTTTTTAAAAAATGAGATAATGCAAGTGGAATTTCTGGCAAAAAGTAAGCATTAAATAAGTGTAATTCTTCTTCTTCAATGATTAGTTCAACAGATATTTATTGAGAATCTGCTATGGTGCAGACATTATGGGGCAAACTTACTGTTAGCAGTAGCTTCTACTGCTGTTGTCTAGTCCAACGGTTTGGAGAAATGTTTCTCTTTAAACTGTGACCTTAGGGTAGATGCAAGACAGGCACACTGGGGAGAAGCTGTTTATCGTACATCACTGATGGTGCTGTGAGCTAAGTGTTGGTTATTGTGCCGAAGGATATTTATTTCCCCAATAAATACTTATTGAGTGCCTGCATTTTGTTAGGCAATATTTTAGATACTGGGAGTGAAGAGTAAGAAAATAAAATAAAATTCCCGAGCTCATGGAATTTACAGTTGAAAACTCTTGGGAAAGATTTATCAAGGCTTAATTTGATTCAAAGTTTCAACAAACAGCACTGTGAGGCCTGAGATGCTCCTAGTTTAATCTTTCTCTGAGTATAACTAACGTGGGGTGTTTGGAATACGGATTCTCTTGGGCCCAAGTTTGAACCATTCCAAATTTGGAATCCAATTTTCATATTGATGAGTTAATAACAGGCTGGTCTTTGTGGTACATTCCTATCATCCCAGCTACTTGGAGAGGCTGAGGCAGGAGGATTGCATGTTTGAGGCTGGCGTGGGAAACCTAGCAAGATCTCATGTCAAAATAAAAAATAAAAAGGGGTAGAGATGGAGCTCAGTGGGAGAGCCCTTGCCTAAATGTGTGAGGTCCTTGGTTCAATCCCTAGCACCACACACTCAAAGAAAGTTGATAATATAGGGGATTAAAATGGCAATCTAAGCCATTGGCTTGATTTCTCAATCAAGAAGAAATCCTGAGGAAATGTATTGTGTGCATTATAAGAGCTCGTGCTGTGAAGTCAGGCAGACTTGAGCTTGAAACGGCCTGTACCTCTTAAGCCTCAACTTTCTCCTCTGTAAAATGGGGATCATATCAACCTGATTCTTTGTTTGTTTGTTTGTTTTACAAACTTCCCAGACAAGCAACTGCTATTGGAATGCAAGGAATGTCAGTTTCTCCTCTCTTCTTCCCTGTCTACTTCTCCTGTTCTCATAAATTCAAAACTCTTTTTTTCCCTTCACTGATAACAAAATCTCAGTTATGAGTTGGGCATGTTTGGTCTCAAGGATAAAAGTTGTATTCATTTTTGAAATTACTATCTTAGGTGCTCGTCACCTGCCAGCCCGATGTGCAGTTTTCTCATTTAAAAAAGGGGGTGATCACCACTGACAGCAATCGCAAAAGCTGGTAGTGGGGATTAAATGTGAGAATATGCATAAAAGGCTTAGCACAAAGGAAATTTTTTTTAAAAAGAGCTGTTATTCACATACAGCTTATTTTAGACTCATGGGACAAGGTTCCCAGACAGATTTTTCGTTGCTGGATGGTCCGGGAGAGAGTTGCACTCACAGGCCAAGGACCTCTTTGTGTTCAGTTTGCAACTGGGGACAGGCAGTACGGGGTGCAACCTCATCTGTGCTAGTGCGCTCTCTCTTGAGACAAATGTGAATAAAATTACTCTGCGCATCTGACAAACAGCACTCTGGATGAGTTTGATCAAACAAGATCAAACAAGAAATTCATCGGGTGATTTTCCTTTAAAACACAAATGGATAGAAAGTCCAAGAAAATGAGACCATTTAAGAAAAATTCACAGTTTTGTTTTGCTAAACAATGTTGAAAATTTGAGTAGCATGAGGTGTGACAATCATTCCAAGAGTATTACAAGCTTTCAATAGACAGGTTTATCCAATAACTATTTATTAACACCCACTATATTCAGGGCAATATTTTCTGTCTTTCTATTCCAAGAGCCTGGACCTCAATTCCATTACATGCTTTACGCAGTCATCCCTACTTCAGTTTGAAAAACAACTCATCCAACTTCCAAACATGGCAGTATCTTAACATGTAATGAATGCCTTCTCTTTTAATTAAGCTTTGAATTTTAGTCAGTAAATCTGGAGAATGCAGTTGACATTATTGTCAACATTATATAGTAGCTGATCCAAAAGGACCTTGCCCACATTTCTTCTGATTGTATAGAGAGCAGGGAGAAGGCTACAGGCTTTGCCGAAGTCAGCTGTCCTAAGACTTGTTCTTCTTCAGGAAAGACCAGAAGTTAGTTTGAATAATTGTGTGTGTGTGTGTGTGTGTGTGTGTGTGTGTGTGTGAGTGAGAGAGAGAGAGAGAGAGAGAGAGAGAGAGAGAGAGAGAGAGATTTGAAAATTCATGTTTTTAAAAAAAATAACATTGTTAAAAAAATAACAGGGCCGGTGAGATAGCTCAGCCACAGAAGTGCCTGCCTGGCAAGCGTGAGGGCCCGAGTTCGACTCCCAGAACCCACGTACGAAAAAAGGGCCGGTGACGTCGCTCAGCGGCACGGGCGCCTGCTGGCGCGCGAGGTCCTGAGTTCGACCCCCGGTACCCACAAAAAAAACCAAAAACCAAAAAACAGAAAACATTGTTATATTCATATCTTTCAGCTTCATTTCCTTCATGTGGTGCCCTGATTTTCATTTTATTCAACTTCTAAATTAGTAGACCATCTTTAGAAGGATTTCCCTACCATCTCCTCTTTCATCTCTGTCCTCACTCAAAACTAGAGACAGTGGGCCAGTGAGATATCCCAGCGGTATAAGCGTCTGCCTGGCAAGCGTGAGGTCCTGAGTTCGACTCCTGGTACCCATATTAAAAAAAAAAAGAAAAGAAAACTAGAGACAACACAAGAAAAGAAAATCACAGACTAAAACTCTTAAAAATATAAAAGCAAAAACACCTCTGCAAAATATTAGCAAATAGAACCAAATAATATATAAAACAATGAAAATAGCAGGGCCTAGTGAGTTTTATTCTAGGAATGCCAGGCTGGTTTGATGGTGTAATTTGGGTATAATTTATTCATCAGTCAACGGATGTATTTCACCATATTAGCAGACTAACTAGCAAAAGCTATGTGATCATAGCTTGATAGATGCAGAAAAATCTTTGGACAAATTCAATATCCATTCAAATAAAAACTCAGCAAATTAGGAATAGAAGGGAAAATTTTTGACTTGACAAAGGGCATCTATAACAAATTTATAGTTAACACTGTGATTCATAGCGAGACACCAGAAGTCTTTCTGCTAAAGATGGGAACAAGGCACGAATCTCCTCTATCATTCTTACTCAGTGAAATTGAGAAACAAAAGGAAGAAAAGCCATGTATACTAGGAAAGAAGAAAGAAAACTATCTCTGTTTGAAGACAACATAATTATATAAAAAATCTTAAGGAATCTATGAAATTTCTATTAGAACTAAAAAATAAATGAAGCAAATTTGCAGAATACAAGAACAATATAAAAGAGTCAATTATACTCCAGCAATGAGCAATTACAGATTATGAGGGCCAGGTTTCTCACTGTGGAAGAAAGAAGTTGCATGTATGGGTTAGAAAATACAGATACACATATGTATACACACACATACATTCTAGCTCTGTTCACTAAGAAGGCCCAGAAACAGTGACATATCTGAGCAAGGAACAAACTGAACTCCACGTTTTGGTTTCTAAATGCCATTTTCTAATAAAAGGAAACAGGTGATCTTGGAAAAATGGCTATTTCTATGGCTAAGGCATTGAAACTATAAAATGAGCTTGGAGGTGCCAGATGTAAAAAAGATATTAGGAGAAAAGGGAAGGGATGGGATATATAAAAATAATATGGGATTAAGCTGGGCATGATGGCGCACGCCTGTAATCCCAGCACTCTGGGTGGCTGAGGCAAGAGGATAGCAGGTTTGAGCCCAGCTGGGCAACTTAGTGATTTAGCAAGACCCTGTCTCAAAACAAAAAATTTTAAAAGGGCTGGGGGTGTAGCTCAGAGCAAAAGCCCTGGGTTCAATCCTCAGTAACACACACCCACACACACACACACACACACACACACACACGCAAAGAATATAGATCCAACCTGAAAAACTTTCTAAAGGCCAACACTGGAAAATTTGAGAAACAAAATAAATAAATAATATTGTTGTGTTATAACCCAAAGAATAAAATAAATACCCATAAATCCATACTAATATAAATGTGGATTGAACAAATATATGAGGGGAAAGGGGTAACACTTCCTCAGAGAAGAATTTAAATTAATTTTGTACCATCGTTTTTATTGTATTGTTTTATTTTCTCTTTAAAATAAAAAAAGAGGGCCGGTGAGATGGTGGCTTAGCGGCATAAACACCTGCCTGGCAAGCGCGAGGCCCTGAGTTTGACTCCTGGTACCCACATACGAAAAAAAAAAGGGCCGGTGATATCACTCAGCAGCATGGTCACCTGATGGTGCGTGAGGTCCTGAGTTCGACCCCCGGTACCCACAAAAATAAATAAATAAATAAAATAAAATAAAAATGAAAATACCAACATATAACTTTACTGATTTGTATTTTTACTATAAAGAATAAAATTTGATAGAAAATCTATTTACTCATGTTGACAAACAGATTTTTTAGTTATTTTCATGAGTGATATACCCTTGCATCTTCTGTCCTTTTAATTTGCAGACCAAACAAATTCAGTAACCTCAAAGTTGTGTCAAATAAGATAAGACATAGTGCTGATGAAATCCGATGATTCACAAACCCATAAAAGATTTACTGTTGGTCCTTACACTTACATTTATTGCTCTAAAATGCTTCTACTCAAGCAGGCCTAAAAAACAATTTTAATAAAATTTTGCTAGATGATAAAAAAATAAGAGTTGAGAGAAACAAAAAATTACCATTAGAATTGCACAGTAATGATTGCTGTAGGCAATATCCACTGAAGAATGTTAAAAATAGTGAGAAAAATTTTAAAGAGAAAGTGGAGACCTGCCTAGCCTCAAAGTATCTTCTCTGAAGTGTTTATTTATTACTCTGGTGGTTTTAACATGTGTCTACAGATTCTTTTTGTATTACTTGCTCTAGGAATTGAAGTTTAATTGATCGCCCCTTGAGCATAGGCTGGATTTAGTGACTTGCTTCTAATGAAAAGGGGAAAATTAGTAACATTTCCTTGAAGAAACAGACACTTCCTTAATCAAGTGATCAAGGTTCACGTCACAAGCAGTAAGACATATTGATATTATACCCTTGAAATGTCGTAAGGGGCACATCACCTCTGTGGTGTTCCTTCCAAAAATCTATAACTCCGTCTAATCCTGAGAAAACATCAGACACATTCCAATGAATGGGCAGTCTACAGGTTTTTTGACCAGCAGTTTTCAAACATGTCAAAGTCAATAAACACAAGGAAAAAATGGGAGGAGCTGTCACAGACTAGAGGGGACTAAGTAGAGATGACAACTAAATACGATGTGGTATCTTGGATGAAATCCTGTAGTGGAAAGGCAGAGAAATCCCAATATAATCTGTAGTTTAATTAACAGCATGGTGCTAATGCTAATTTCTTAGTTTTGATAATTGTGCTATGGTTAGCTAACATGAAGGGTATTTGGGAACTTTATGGTCTTTGCAACTTTCTCCCAATTCTAAAATTATTTCAAAATAGAATAGGAGGCTGAGTGTGGTAGCACATGCCTCTAATCTCAGCAGTCTGGGAAGCTGAAGCAGGAGGATCGAAAGTTCAAGCCTGGCTTGGGCCAATGAGCAACTTAACAAGGCCTTGTCTCAAAATGAAACATAAAAACCAGAGGTCTGGGAATATAGCTTAGTGTGGAGGGCCTGGTTTCAATCCCCAGTACTGGAGGAAAAAAAAAAAAAAAATAGAATACAAAAGAGCAGAGAGGACTGGAGAAAGTAATCTAAATTTTCATCCAACATAGGAAGACAGTCATTATTGTGTAAAATTAATAAATCATAACATAGTACTTTAAGCATAATATTCAGTTATACATGGGCAATTATTTTGAAGAAATAGCTAAAAGAATAAAGAGTGGTTGCTTGTGGGAAGCAGGCTCTGGTGGAGGAACAGTGGGCACTGTGTTGCTGCTTGTTATCATGGACCTTTCTGCATCAACATCTTTTCAAAAAAATATTTCATTCAGAAATAATTTAGCCTTACCAAAAAAGTTGTAGAAATGATACAAAGACTTCTCTAAATATTAGCCTCATGGGTGACAAGAGTACGATGATCTATAACCAGGGAACAAATATTGATAGAACATTGCAAAACCAATTTACAGATTAAACAGTTAGCTACTATCAATTGATCAACAGCGTTCTGCATTGTCCCACTATGTCCTTTATTTGGTCCAAGATCCAGTCTATGACCTCACATTATTTGTGGTTTTCTTTCCTTATCCAGTCCCATCTGGTGACAGTTCCTCCTGATTTTTGAATAGTACTGGCTGGTTGTTTTGTCAAATATTTCTGAATTTGGATTTGTCTGATGTTTTGTGTCTTTCTTTTTTATTTTATTATTTCTTTTGTTTTTAATCGATACATAATAATTGTGCCTCTTTGTGGAGAAGGATGTAAAGTTCTGATACATGTATACATGCTCTTAATTTAAATAAGCAAAATACATAATTACTTACATGTTTTGCTTCAATGGACATTGCCTAGGTGATCTTTTCTGTTGTTCAATACACTCTGTCAGGAATTTATTTTTACATATTAAGCCTTGTCTAAGGTTCTTAATGTGGGCTCTGTTTCTTTCTGGCTCCATCTTTGTGACAGATGAAAAACAATCCTAATTTTTAGCTCCTTTCTTGGGATTCAAGCTGACAACAAAGGAACAGGTCTGATTTGCTCTGGTCTTGGGATGAGACCCACTGCAGAGGCAGGGCCTGGCTTGGGCCCACGCCGAGGTGCCTCAGGGGTGCGGAGATGAGGGCAAGCGGCTTCAACCAAAGGGTTTGGCAGCCCCCCAAGGCACCTCTTCTCCCCTCTGTGACTGAGCACTTAGGGGCCCGACCTCTTTAGGTCCCCGCCTGTCAAACGCTTGCCTTTGGCGTAATATCAGCCTCTCACTCCCTTGAAACAAAGAGAGTGAAGACCGTTGGCATCTCCAAATGTGCTCTCTGCCTTTTGAAGCTTTGAACGACTCTGTGCCAGCATAAATCAAAGGAGAGGGGGCTTATTCATTTAGCTCGTCAAAAAATCCCACTGTCATCATGTCACATACAGGAGTTTATTCTTTTAATAGCTTTATTCTTTTCCTGTTAAGAAAAGGAATTGTTCCAGGGCACTCATTCCGTACTGTATATTAGCCATTTCATTTTTCACAGAGGGGGAAAATACCTTTCTACACATGATTAATACTGCAGTTGAATACCAGAAGAGCCGGCCATGTGCTGGCCATGGGCCATCCATCAGCAATTTAACATCTGTAACCTAGTCACAGCGAGTCACTGTGAACATCGTGAACAAATCACTGCTTGGGCTGTGGTCGGAGCGGTTTATGGACTTTGTGCGTGCAGAGCACACATCCTCCTCAGGGATTTGAAGATGAGGATGGTCTAAGGCAAGGAAAGGCACATATGAAGAGAGGACCTGTAGGTTTTTGTCTTTAAAACATCCTTCAAAGCCCTGCCCTGTCCTCCATAAATGGGGATTTCAGGAAGGGAAGAACGGGGCTTCTCTGTTTAGAGAAGAGGAGATGAGCAGAATCAGAACACAGGTGTAAGTACTTTCACACTTCGGGGTCTAAATTGTGAATGTACAGAATCCTCAACGTGACTCTCAAGCTAAACACTTTCCATCGGATGCTCTGGTAGCACAGTCTGCCCGGGAATCAGGTGGACTGAACTCCAGCCCCAGTTCTGTGACACAGTAGTTGTTTTTAGATGGCCCACTTACCCCCCCGACCTCCTGTTTTCTCTGGAATAATAATGGCTGCCTCACACTGTTGTAATGAGGTTCCCTGGAGCAGTGCTGGCAAAAGTGCTGCTCTTGACACATAGTAGGTGCTTCTGGAACATGTGTTTCTGCTCTTTTATTTCTCTCCTCTCCAAAGAGGACAAAATGTCTCAGCCAGGATTAACTGATCAAGGCAACTTTTCCAGAACTTTAGGTTGAAGGGAAGATTCCTTTAGGGGAACACGAACAGCTTCATAAATTGACTTCAAAAGTAGCTCCAAATCCTTCACTCAGTTTTAAAGGAACTGTTTACCACTGCATATGGCAGTCATTATTTGGAATAATAAACCCTCTGAGAATCTGAACATTCATGGGCCAACAGATGGGTCAACCTGCTTCGCAATTTAACAAAGTAATTTATTTCAATCACCGGGACAGGGCATGTGAAGATTACTAATTTAGTTCACAAGCAAAAGCGGCAAACACTACTTCATTGCTGAATTGTGCAGCCATTATGGAAATGCACACCTGTTCAATTGGTTTTGGGACAGTCTTCATCTCGATTAGTGTTTCCTTTTCTTCGAAGGTATGGATTAAATTGCCATGGATTCTTCTGCTGAAACTCATGTGCTAATTGGTGTCAGGATGAGATAAAGATCTCAGTGAAAATTTATACCATAGCATGAGTAAAATTAAGGTCATCAAAGTCAGCTTTGAGAAGTAAAACAGGTGTATCAAAAGCATATTCTTGTCATAATTGGGCAATGTGTTGTTCTTTCTTCTTGAAGCAATCTGCCCAGGGTTTAAAGGAGGAAAGAAAAAAACTTCAGGATTGCTTTATTTTCCCTTCAGATCTGCTTAAATCTTCCACATCTTGACTTTATCTCTCTGTATGAGTACTTACTTAGGCACCAAGGGCAGAGAGGAGTTGTAAAGGTGGCTGAGAGTTTCTCTGGAGAAGAAACTCTTCCTATGGGTCCAAAAAGGGAATCCAAGGTGTTAAAAAGATGAAGGTTGGCATTCCCTTTGATATTTGCCATCTCTTCACCCCACGCTGCAACACCAATATGGACAGAACTTACCTGATAATGCAGGGGCATCTTCACACAAAAGATGGTGCCTGGGTTGCATTTAAGAACTGCCGTGTCTTAGATATGATTACTATTGCTACAAGACTTTGTTGCCTTTTCGAAAGATAATTTTCTTTCTTCTATAAAGTCTTTCTCTTCTTTAATGTTTACAGTTATTACCTCAATATACATGAGTTTCCTTTTGCTTACTATTCTTCCCCAAATATTTTTGAGCTGCCTTTTCTTTGGCAGAGGTCAGACTAACTACTGGGATTCCGACTAAGTAGGACGGCATTCTGGTCCTCAGGTAGGCAGGGAGATGAGTGGGTAGGAAGTGACAAAGGATGGAAACATTTCATTATTTAATGGAACGATTTCTATAGTTGAAGATAGGTGCAGTTTTTGAGGGAACCGCAGCCAGAGTTCTCAGATGACATTTCTATTTTTTAAAAGTTGCCATGCATATTGGAAGAATGAATAAATATCCCAGTAGGGGTGCAAAAATGTGGTACATTTCCAAAGTTTATATTTATCAAACTTTTAACACTACATGAATTCAAGGGATATATATATATATATATATATATATATATATATATATATATAAACTCATTGTCTCAGTCTCTTTTTGCTGCTACAACAAAATATCTGAGACTGGGTAATTGATAAGAATGAAATTTGTTTCTCACAGATTTGAAGGATGTAAAGTTGGAGATCACACCACTAGTAGGTATGGTGTATGGTGAAAATACAGTCTCTGCTTCAAGATGCTACCTTGTTGCTATATCCTCTGTAAGGGATGAATGCTGTGTCCTCACATTGCAGAAAAACAGAAAGGCAAAAAAAAACCTAAGTTAGTTCCTGCTAGCCCTTTGACAAGGCATTTACCATTCTTGAGGGCAGAGTTCTCATGACTTAATACTTCCTTAAAGCCCCATTATTAATACCATCTCAAGAGAGACTCAGTTTTAACAAATGAATTCTGTGGGCCATCCAGACCATAGCACTTATTTAGAGGCAATGTTAAGAGTCCCTGTTTGAATAGTTTCAAGATTACAACACCTAGAGCAAATGGTCCTCCTCTCTGCTGCCCTCTCCTCCCTGCTGTCCTGCCCCCGCCTGATAGCCTTGCATTCTCAGCTTCCTGTCAGCCCCGCAAAGCTATGTCTCACTTTCCCCGCTCCCTGCCCTGCCCCTCCCAAAGCTCAATGTCTCAAAACTGTTTATTTTCCCCCTAATCATCCCACCAGCCCTTCTCCAAATTCCTCTTCCCTTGAATGATAGCACCGTATTTTCCTTGACCTTGCACTTCTCTCTCCCTGCTTCTGTCACTGGACGGGGTTTGAGGATATCTCCCCAAAGAGAAGATGGAGATCTCAGCTTGACCCCCTCCGCACAGTAGGTTCATTGATTTTTATTACAGAAAAGCATGTCAGGGAGGCAGAGGCAGATTTATTCATCAGCATCCAAGAAGTACACACCCAGGAAAGAATGGGGGCACTGGAGGAGTGAGGGGAATTCTGATCTGAGGCAGGAGGTATTTGTGTGCTCTTCAGAGTGCCGTAACACCAGAAACTAGGCAGTATATTCCTTGTGTCTGTCAGGTTACCCGTTAGTGGACTAGTTAGAATGCAAACCATCTGCATGTGTTTGAAGTCTAGAGGTATAGTAACCAGTTAATAGTGCTCTTTCCTTGAGGGTAAAAGTCTGTGAATTTGTGAATCTACACTATCGAAAGAAACCAGTGATCCCAATTTAGAGAAGGAAGGCATAGACCCTATTTACAAGTGTACTGTATCTTTTAAGACTCTTAGGAATTACGGGTGAGTAGCCTGGAAGGGGGGAGAAAGACATGGTAATTTTGGGTATCTTTGATTGTGTCTCGAAGATGTTTTCTTAAAAGCACAGTTTTAAAATTACAATTTTCCTTATATCTTTTCTACTTATCTTTATTTATTCCATCATGCCTAGTTCCTTAAATGTGGCTGGTTGTTAAGAGCTATAGGTTTCCCCTCTGGCCTCTGCCAGGAACTTCTCCTGTCCTGGCCCTCCTCACTTTGTTTCCCCTAAGTAGGGCTCTGCTATTCACCTGGATGGTTATCATGCCTCCCAAGAGCTCTTTCCACTTCTTGTCTCCACCAAAACATTCCATCTTCTGCCTGTTTGGGAGATTCATCCTCTCTGTACCAAGACTTCTCCCAGCTCCCCATAGCCCACAGATCATGACAGTCAAAATCCTTTCTAGAATGGCCACAACTCCCCTTTCCATGCCTGTCTCTAGCCCTCTCTTCACATGCTTTAGGCACATGATGAACCAGAATAATAATTATTCCCAAGACAGATTTTTGCTTTTCCCTTCCAAACATTTACACAGGCTGCTCGTCTGCCACCCCAGAGATTCTGCTTGTTGCAACTCTACCCTTGTTTTACACCCCACTTGAAATGCTTCAGAAAGTATTTTCCCCTTCCTCACCTCTTTTGAGCTAGTTGTGTGATTCTTTCTCTTTTAGGCACTAGTAGCTTTGGTTCTTTTGATGTCTATGGAATTTATCTTTTTCTAACTTGCATTCAATACAAACTTATTCCACAGATATTTAGCAAGCACCAGTTAGGAGCTGGACACTGAAGCATGTGCTAGGGATGCACGAGGAATACAGGGTCTCTTTTCTCATGGAATTTATAGTCTAATAGAGGAGGCTGATATGTAAATAGACCATTGCCATCAGGAGATTAAGTAGGGCGGCATCTGATGGTAACAGAGAAGAGGCCTCCACATTAGGTGCGGCAAAAGAAGGAGTATAGAGTAGGAACAGAAGAATACACACATGATCTCAGCATTTATGTTTTAATTTCTTCTTTCTAGGTGGACCTGTTCTTGAGAGAAAATGGCTCTTATCACTGCATCATCTTAAATGCTAAATATTGTACCTGCACGCTAGCATTTAAGCAATTGTGCAAAGATGTTTTTATAAACAGCACTCGAGTCATAAATTGGCATGAAGCTCCATGGGGAAGAAATAAATCTTTTGGGGAAAAACTAAAACGGAATGAAATACAAAAAGGAGTCTAGACTTCAAAACTTGCATTTTTTTCCAGGGTTTGGACTGGTTACTTTGCTGTTTCCATCATTAGTGCCATTTCATAACTTTCACAAGGCTTAGGAGCTGAGATCAGGAAGTGTGCCTAAGTCAAATGGCTTTTTGTACCTGTTACTCACTTCAGAAATATCCTAATACCTTTAGTAGGGTACTTTACTAGAGCCCCTGAGAGGGTTTGGATAAGTTGTTTTGACTAAGAGTACTGTGCATGTTGAAATTTAGGGGAAAAATTACTACTGTAAAATGCTGGCCAGGATCTAAGGAGTGGTTAACTATTTGTCACACCTCTTTCTTTTCCTTCCTGGGACAACTACTCTGCAGTTGCTGCCTTCCTTTTTGCTGTTTCTTTGGTCACGTGATTGAGTTCTAGGCAATGAGATGTGAGCCTCATAATGGGCACCACCCCCAGGCTCCACATATTCCCCTCGCTGCCCAGAGTCTTGTTAAAGATGCCAGCAGGCAGGGTCTTCGCACCTCCATGTGGAAGCTATATGCTGGCCTGGCACACCTACATTGGACACTTAGGTAAGCAAGAAAAAATAATCTTCCATTATGCTAAGCCACCAAGGTTGGGAATTTAATTGTAAGAGCAGTTCGTGTAAGCCCAACTAATACAATGTACTTCGCACAGCGCTCAGAAGCCCGAGGACAAAGAGGCAAAACACCCCAGTGGGTTCTCTGCGAAACCAGCCTCACCTTGCGGTGGACGTACGGCTTTGTTTCTCTGAGTGCCCTCCGTGGGCCTTCGGAGCACATTTAGCTGGCTCAATAGCACATTTGAAGTTGTTCTGTGTTGAATTAAAAACCTGTAGTTTGATGTGGATGCAAATTCTTCATAGCTTTAGCAACTGAAAAAATTTCCAGATGTTTCACAAAGCACTAAAATACTGTACATTGTTTTCTTTTTCAATGGGAAATTATTCACAGGGCAATAAAAAGTTGTTTTTTCAGTAAACAGATTATGTTTCAGGCTGTGGTGTGAACACTTAAATGGAACGATGCAATATGCCACTTTTTAAAAGAGGGCTTTAAACATGTCAGTACAAACCTTTCAATCCTCTGTCCCATAAATTCAACTTTTTAAAATGAAATCAACCTGAGCCCTGTGAAAGCTCATACTACTATATCAAAACCAGTGAATTTGCCTGTTTATTGCCACCTATGGAATGTGGCAAAGAAACATTCTTTTTACATGGGACAATTTCTTCAACTTTACACCAAGTGAAATTTAATTGCTTTTCACTTCCTGGAATCATTAGGCATTAGTTCTACTGGAGGTGGAATGAAAAAGAAGCTGAAAAATAAGTCTATTTAATACATTTCACCTTGGAATTATATCCTTCTCTCTACTAGCGGTTATGGAGCAAATCATGGCCTGAGAAGCCACTGTAGAAATCAACATATGTAAAATGACACTCAGTGCACTTCATCATGTTTCAGCCAATACTGTCAGATAAGCAACTGGAATGTCTGTTCTTCCAGCTTAACTGCTGGAATATTTTTGTCTTAGCAAAACATGTAGTAAGTGAATGCAATACCAGGTAAGCAAAAAGAAGTCTGGGAAAGCCTTTTTCAGGCTATCACTACAAGACAATATCAGTACAAATAATTTTATTTATATTACAACACTGGGATGTGATGTTTCACTTTTCAAAAGAATGTATGGATCCTTACATTTAGTCCTAAATCACATATTAAAATTTCTAATGGGGCACTGGTATGAAGATTATGGTAATTACTTGACAGAGAGGATGAAAAAGGGCAAAAATAAAGACAGTTGTTAACATCGTTGCCAGAAATGAAGAAGACAATCTCTGGGTAGAAAAGAGAAGACGAAAGGAAGATGGAAGCCAATGGGAGCACTGCACTTCAGTAGCACATCCTCCCGTAAAGCAAGGTATATCCGTGTGACTCCGGAGACGTCCTTCTCCCCTTGTTGGGATTCTCACCCCAGGATAATCTGCAAAGCGCTCATTGTAATCACAGGCAGGATGCAAGTTAAAAGTTGTCTGGGACCTGAAGACTGCCATGTAGTATCACTGTCCGGGGACACCAAGGATGAATATGAAACTGGAAAATAACAAAGGATGGACCTAGTGTGACTTTTTCTTGGGGTAGATATGAAGGAGGAAGGATGATTCAGTGAGGGCAGCAGCTTCTGTTCAGCCAGCAACTTCCATTTGTGCACACATTGATTTCCCAGTCCAATAGAAGTGGACTCTGAGCAGCCTACAAATCTTAGCATTTCTTTCAAAACACACATTATGTACTGTGTTTCTATCTCCTGATTGAAAGTTTTAAAATCTAGATAATTTGGGTGTTGAAAACCCATCTTGATTAGACTTTCCATTTCATCATGTTTGGTTGCCCAGACTTTCAGTTTACTCTGAAGGCATATGGTATGACTATAGGACATATTTAATGAGCTATTTATTAGCTTGATCTAAAATATTTAAACCAATTCCTCTTAAACTGGTCACACAACTATTAAGGTCAAGGGGGATAAAATGGATAAAAATGGATATGGTCTTTTTATACAATGGAGTACTACTCAGTCATAAAGAAGAATAAACTTGAGACTTTTATAGGTAAATGGATGCAACTTTAGACCATACTATTAAGTGAAATAAATCAGACTCACATGTGTAAACATTGTATTACCTCCCTGGTGTGAGAAAGAGTAAATAAGAACCAAAATGTACAATAGGTATTGTGAAATGGGAAGAAATTGTTCAAAAGGAAAGAGGAACTAGGGTGAGGGAAGGGGGAAGGGAAGGAAGGGAAGGAAGGGAAAAGGAAACAAACAAACAAAGCCCCCTAAAGAACAAAATATAAGATAGTTATGCTACTAGTTTCTCTTAGTTCATTGAAAAGAAAGGTTTGTGCTAATATTGTTTGGAGAATTTTTTATGCCCATATCTTGTACTCTGAGTAACTACTTTGAAGATAACAATATGCAGGGTATACTAACTATTGTTGTTCTCCTATTATTTTGTTATGAAATCTTGTTTTATTTTTTCATAAAATAAAAAAATCCATTGTAAAAAAAAAAAACCCCACAAAAACCAACACCTCAGTCCTTTCACCTTCTCTTTCCTACATCCATTAGGCTGTGAAGATTTTTCCCCTCTGAAATACTCAGTGATATTTATTTGACAGTTTGAAATGAATCTGAATGTAAAGCCTAGTGAGGAGGGCTTTGCCTCCTTAAGAATTCCCACACAATGAAAGAGTGTTTTTGGAGGGCCTGTAAGAAGGTTCTCTTCTAGGCTTTGAGGAGGTTACACTAGTCAAACAGGCCTAGTTTTTTGCATTTATGAAGCTTAGTGGGAAAATAGACATTAAAAAATAGACTCCTTTAGTGGCTGGTTATCAGCTGTGTGCTCAGTGTGACAGAGGAGGCCTGTAGATTCTGAGCTTGTTTAAGGGACAAGATGTCCTTGAGGAAGTGACTCTTGTGCTCAGACCAGGGGGCTGAGCAGGGTTGAGCCAGGAAGAACAGATATGAAGAGGATTTGGGGCAAAGTCTTAATTCCATGTGACTTAGAGATGGGCAGGGTCTGGGACAAGAGCTGGAGCAGGTGTTGTTGGGGAGTAGGGAGGGCCTGGTCAGGCTGGGACAGGTGATGCAGGATGGGGGGTAGAGCAGGGTAGTGGGCAGTTGTTATCCATCCTAAGGGAGGAAGTTTGGGATGGGTTTTGCCTAAATAAATGTTGCTTGTAGATTTTAACCTGCCCATCCTTGCTGGGGTGGGGGCGGAGAATGGTGAGATGGTTTCAAATCATTTCTTTCATCTGAGCCTGATAGGGCTGCAAGCAGAGCCTTGTTGGCCATGGTGGGAATTTATGTCTGAAAGCAATGGAAGCTACTGGTAAGCTAGCGGCATGACTTAAGTTTATCAAGTGCCACCAGCTTCTAATGTTGAGGACTGAGATGAGGTTTGGCAAAAGGCGCTGTAATGTCTGAGTATATTTGCAATAAACCATGACAATTAATTCTTACATTGAAAAGAGGCAGACGCTGGTTAAAAAGTGTGAGACATTTGATCTCCTAATTCTTGTTCAATCTAACAGCATGTAACTATGTTAAAAGTGAATCTAATTTGGTCTTACTCTCTGCCTTGTGGCTGTTTTGAACCAGTTAATTTTTGCAGTAATCCTACTCCTAAAAAAGTTGTGCTCTCAGAAGAAACTTATGGTGGGAGGAGCAGAAGCCACTGCTGACATCTTAGTCTTTGATAAGGAGGAACAGTAGGCAAACATGAATTTTCCCAGATTAAAAACAAATGTGTAATGCAAGTTGAAATACAAAGAATTTCTCCATTTATCTTCTTGACTAAAGGGGGAAAAAGCATCACACACATTGTAGATCATTTCAGTTTTAGGATGATGATTTGAAACATTTTTATAATAATTCAGTGGCTCTTTTTGAATATCCAGATGTTAATAATGGCTCCCTGCTATGTGATTAGGAATGAATCTGCCAAGGAAAAATGAGGCTTTTCTCTTGGGGGAAGTTGAGTTACTTCTGTTATTTTCCCAGGCTTCCTGGGGAAGTCTATCAACATGTGACTAAATGATGGGAACAAGAGTCTGGCTGGTCACCATGGAATTACCGGCCTTGTTTTCTGAGTTTGACCTTTATTATTTACACACTCAGTTTGAAATATGACAAATGTAGTGACTTCCCAGCTATTTTGTTCCTTAAAATCCAACAGTCCTCAAAGCTTTTGAGAGTGGAAAGGCTGTGCTGTTTTCAGAAAATTTCTGTTGTCATTGGTTGTGAAGGCCATGGTTTTGGCCCAAATTGAAAAAAAATATATATATACAAATGGCAACTGGGGTTTCCTTCCTTTTCATTAAAGTTTTCTTGGGAGAAAAAAAATAAAATAATTCTTAAAAAAAAAGATTTAAAAATCACAAAATTCTCTTATGGATGGCCAGCTTGAATAATTTTTGTTTTATTATCTCTTGCCTGATATGCCACCTGTCTTAATTTTCTCTTTAGAATTAAAGGTACTATGTTAGATTGCCTTAGGTCTAAAAATCTTTTCAGAATAAATATGTTCAAGGCCAAGTGTGGTGGCGCATGCCTGTAATCCCAGCACTTTGGAGGCTGGGGCTGGAGGATTGCCCTGAGTTCAAGACCAGCCTGGGCTACATAAGCAAGTTCAAGGCCAGCCTGCACTACATAGTGAGACCCTGTCTCAAAAAAACAAACACAGAATAAATATGTTCAAGAATTACAGTATTCTGTTTGTTCATGTACAACAATAACCTTCACATTCTCCACTTTTATTTAGCAGCTTATGCATTTCTGATATAACACCTAAAAATAAAGATACATCCCCAACAACCTCTTTCTGTACCTTGCTCCTTAGTCAGTCAACATACACTTACTGATTATGTCTTTAGTGGTTTGTTGCTAAATTTGATCTTCTTTTGACAAAGTGGAAATGTAATCACCTGAGAAATAAGAAGGTCATAACTTTTTTAGTAGCATTTATCAGACATTTAATATGCATAGCATTTTGCAAAGGAGCTGAAGGTAGTGGCAACACTAACAACAATAGCGCCGAGTGCTGACATTTGTCATGTATAATGGGCAGGCATTAAGGTCAGCATATCTCATATTTTTGCTTATTTCTTCCTCAAGAAGTATTTTGTTGCAGGTACTATTATTATTCCCATTCAGAAATGAGAAATTGAGGCTTACTAAAGTTTAGTAACTTGTCTAATAAAATATAGCTAATGAAAAGCCAAGACATGATCCCAGGAAATCTACTCCAAGACCGTCTTTTCAGCAGGAACTCTAAATCCAGGGCTTTCCAGGCAAGGTTCAGAGCACTTCCTGGGGACCCATAAGATCAGCCTTCTGGATCTGTGGTTCTGCATCTGAGGATTCCACCCGTCCTGGACTGAAAAGAACTAAATTAAAAAAAAAAAAAGGAGTAAGTACTGAACATGTACATGTCCTAGAATCAATCTCCCATGAATATCCAGAGACAGTTGTATTTTCTATCAACACTAAAATGTTATTTGCTTCCTTCACTGTGCTGACATTTGCACTGATGGTGCAAAGGCAATAGTGAGTAAAACTGCTAGATACTTAGCAGGAGCTGAGGCACTGGTGTCAAACCGTAGTCATAGCCCTTGTGTTTCTTACGGCCATATATTCATGCAGAGAAAATAAAATGCCGGTTTCATTTAACAACATCCTTGATGAAGCAGTAAAAATTATTAATTCCATTAAATCTTGATTCTTGAGAGCACATCTTTTCAATATTCTGTGTGACACAATGGTACCTGTGTATATAGTTTTCTTCTTGCACACTGACGCACACTGGGTGTCGTCAGGAAAGGAAATTATTGGATGGTTGAATTCTGAATGGAATAGTCACACCTTTCATGGTGCCCCATTTTTTACTTGAAAGAATAGCAGGCAAACTATAGGTGGTCAGATCTGCAAGATTTAGCAGCTCTTTTTACAGGCATAAACAAAGTGATCTTTTTGTGTCAGGGAAATCACGGATAGTAAGTATGGCCAATAATAAAATCTGAGCTTTCAAGAGAAAACTGGAATTTCTGGCAACTTGTATTCATCATTATGAGTTCAGAATACTTCAGACTTTTCTGATGAGATCAGAGGTGATATTAACACATACAATTCTCTGATTCAGTAAAATAGAATGAGCCACAATTTGGAAGATTGTGTTTTAGCAATGCAAATTGGTCCAGCCGAGGTGCTGATGTGGTCTTTGAAGCAAGGCAACAGGTCTGTGTTTCCCCGCCCCTTTGGCTCCCAAAACACATGGGTGAGCCTGGTGGGTTGGAGAGCCTGGACTTCCCAGGGCATAGGAGATTACACATCAGAGCTGAAGCACCGACTCCAAAACATTAGATACTATTTTGAATTGTGTTATGCAGATTACTCCTTCTGCATATCCTTCCCTCTGCATATTGCAAAGGTGATTTCAGGCCTCCTACCTAGCCCAGCTCATTTACTCATGAACTTCCTGCCATTCTCACAGTCACTCACCCCAGAGCCACTCCCCTCCTCAAGAATTAGTAAAACCCTGGTTCGGCCCTTGGTCAAGGCCTTTGTTCCAGTAATCACCATCTTGGCTGGACTTAGGACCCCTTGGCTCCCCACAACTATAAATATGCCTTAGTGTCTATTCTTGCTGTGAGTTGCACTAAAAGTGGTAGATTGGAATTAACTCATTAGAATTCCAATAACTTTTCCATGAGATTACAAATATAAATTTCCTGGACTGTGACGAGGCCTGGGAAGAGTTCACTATATTAATATATCCTGATAATTATTTTTAAAAACTAGCTCTTCTAGACGATGACTTTGGTTTTACTTGTTACAAAACTGCTTTATTGCTTTCCTCCTAAGTGAATGTTCTTGGTTGCTCTAAAGATGTGGAGTCATTGGGGATTTTTTTTTAATTTGATGAAAAATTGTAAAAAATAAAAAAACTCATGGAATGTCATATTAAACCCTCATCTTCTCTGTATTTTATTAATAACAAAATGCTGCTGCATAAAGGAAAATTCAGTGCTGTACACATTATTTTTTGACTATGATTTGGGAATTTATTGATCTGGGCAATAGCTGGCTTGAAATTATGAAAGTTTGGGTTTTAATTAGGGAGAAATTCACATGATTTTAAGTTCTATGGGGAGAGTGTTTGAGAAGTGTGTGTTTTGGTCAGTGTCAGTGGAGTAAACCTTTTGTTCTTCTGTGTGGTTGGTTTTGACTTACCGCCAAGGCTGTGTAGATGACATTGGTGCAAATGGCTAAGCCTTGGTCTTCCCACTGAGTGGCGGGACAGGCTGAGACTCTTGTTGCCTTCAGACCAGATGCACAGTCTCATCTCCACTTCTCCACTTGGAGACTTTGGGGGAAGAAGCAGTGTGGATCATGTATTCTTCCAGGGCTCAGAAGCTTTTGGAAGTGACTTGGCCTGATCTTTTATCTAATGCTGTTTACTTTTGAAAATTAAAGAGTGTCTGAAATTAGAGAATCGAAGAGAAAACTGTTCAACACACTCCTTCCACAACTGAAGAAATGGACCTAGAGAGGCTAGGGGACTTGCTCTAATCAGCAGTGAATTGGTGACAGAGCCGGGACCCAAACCCAGTTCTCTCATTAGTGGTTTAATTTTCTTTCAGCACCAGTTGATAGAAAACATTTGCGGGACTTTTCTGAATGCAGTTCTGGAGTATGTAGGAAATGGAATCAACCCTACCCCTTCTCTGTCTCTGTCTCTGTCTCTGTCTCTGTCTCTGTCTCTGTCTCTGTCTCTCTCTCTTCAAATCTCAATCTTTAACACTCAGCAATTATGTAGTTTTGCTCAGATTCCTTAGAGAGCGATGGCTCCAGAAGGTAATCAGCTCCACAGAGAGGGCGATACCTGTGCTGGTGGTGCACAGATTCCAGGAGACCATGCATGTGGAAGCCCTTTGCAAGGTGTAAAATATCACACTAGGGTAACACACTGATATTAACAGAAGGTTTTATAGCAAGGCTCTGAAATGTTTGTTCACACAGTTTTGTGTACAGGTACAAGAAATCTCATGAGGTTATGAATCCTGCTGTCTGTTTTCATTTGCATAATTCATAACTTTGTAAGATGATATTGTCATAACCAAACAGCCTTTCCCTTTTCCTCCTCATCCCTGGCAGGCTTTTAAGCCAAATTCTCAATTTCAAACCTTGCTGGGAGTCCCCTTGGACCTTTGGTTTGTTATTTCAAGACTAGGATAAAAAGAGTTTAAGGTATGGACACATTTAAGAAAAATATACTTCTTGCTTTGAGCCTTTTCTTTCATTCTGTGTTATTTGGCAAGCTTGTTATGCTTGCTGGGGCTGTTTAGGAGACTGACTGGGTTTTGATCCCTGCTCTGCTCTGGATTTGTCCCTTTGGATTTGGTACTTAACCACTGTATAAAGTAAGCCTGGCTCAGAGGACCCCTAAAGGCCCTAGCTTAGTCAGTTCAGGCTGACATAACAAAACACAATAGATTGGGTGGCTTAAACTATAGAAATTTATTTTCTCACAGCCTTAGAGGCTGAAAATTCTGAGATCAGGATGCCACAATGGCTGGGTCCTGGTGAGGGTTGACTTTGTAGCTTGTGGACAGTCATATTCTTGTGGGATACTCACATGGAAGATGAGAGAGAGACAGACAGACAGACAGACAGACAGAGACAGAGAGAGACACTAACTCTTCTTATAAGGACACTAATCCCCATTAAGAGAGTCCCACCATCACAAACTCACCTATTTGTATCTTCTAAAGGTCACTTCTCCAAGTATCACCTTGGGGGTTAGGACTTCAACATATGAATTTGGTGCAGATATTTTAAATGCTGGGAGTCTATATTATGTGAGGTATAATGTTCAGTGTTGTAAGATATCAGAAAATCTATGCTATAGAAAATCCAAAATGGAACCTACTTCTCAGGGACACAGCCTGTTTGGAAATGAAACCACACACAAAGCAGCATAAAGAGAATCATGAGAAGGAAGCAGAAACAAGGGCCTATGGAAGCATGAAAGAGAGAAGTCTTCCAGCTTCAAGAATCAGGAAGAGCTGGTGTTGAGCTGGAATGTGGAAAATGACAAGATGTTAATAAATGATGATGGGTAAAGGGTGGGTGCCAGGCAATAAGAACAAAGATGGAAAAGTGCTTTCTTTAATTTTTTTTATTTTTAGAACAGATGAATCACCCTGCTTGCCTTGAGTTTTACTTCGGATAATTCTGGAAATATTGGTTCAGTCCAGACAGCTCTAAAAGCCAAGCTAAGAATTTTGGACTGTGTGTGATGCCTGGGAGAATGAATTAGTAAACAAAGTGGGCTTTTGGGGCAATTAATCCAACTCTAGAGAGGAGAATTGCCCAGAGCAGAGAGAATATGAGCAGAAAGGCCAGTCTGGAGGCTAGTATTGTGGTCTTGAGTGACTTCTAGATTTCTCTTAAACATCTGGAATGTCTATCAAAAAAGAAGGAAGAAAGGGCTTTGGATTTATTCACCACTGGACACCCACCACCACCCTTCTGGTTTTGGCTTCTGCTTTGGGTAATCAGATTTATTTCCCCTTGTCAAACATTACATTCCCTTCGTGTAATAGACACAGGCTCTGGGTACATCCTGAGAGGCTTCTGTGGCCAAGACGAGATGTCATTTCTAGGAGAAAGCTGGCTTTTCACTGTCCCTGCAAACCTCCTCTTTGGGAAAGGCAGGCCTGGAGCCGGTAGACAGGAGACAGGAAAGCAGAACATGCTCTGCAAAGGTGGCTGCTGCCCTCAGGATGAGACCTCGCTCCTGTCTTCAGTGACCCTGACTCCTGCAAGTTCAAACAGCAGTCTGTTTGCTTTTGTCACCCAGAATTCCTCAGGCATCTCCTGTCTGGGGTCTGAAGGAGGTCATCTTGACATGAACTGTCAGATTTTTCTGCCTCAGTGCATCGGGCTTCTTGATTGAATGCATCCCCAAAGGTTCATGTGTTGGAAACTTAACTCCCAGGGTAAAGTGTTGAGGGACAGGGCCTTTAAGAAACATGTAGTTCAAGAGGGTTCTGCTCTCATGAATGAATTGATACTGTTTTTCTGAAAGTGGGTTAGTTATCAGGGGAGTAGGTTCCTGATAAAGGATCAGTCTGCCCCCTCCCCTTTTTCATCTCTCTGTCTTGTGTGTGTACATGTGCGCCCTTGCCCTCCTGCCTTCCACCATGGGATGACAAAGCAAGCAGGCTCTTGCCAGATGCAGGCCCTTCGACCTTGGTCTTTCCAGAACTGTAAGGTATTCTGTTCTAGTGGCACAAAACAGACTAAGGATTTGTGACACAAGGCTTCTACCCTCCTGTCCATGTCTTCTGATTTTATCTAGCCATCTGCTTGACATGGGCTCAGACACGATTCTGAAGATTCTTTTCTCAGGACTTTGTTGGTGTCCAGTTCCTTCAAATCCACTAGAAAATGTGGATTCCTGGAGATTTTAATGCCCTCTTCCTTCAGACTGTCCTGGACGCTCACTGCCAGAGTGACACTGAAAGGTCCAAGGCCTCTTCAGCAATCACTGTGCAGGAGACACTCCCGGCCCACGGGCTCTCCTGGGGCCTCCTTTGGATTTTGGATTTTCATTTTAGGAATGCTTAGTGAAATCTATGCAAATATTCCAAAATTAACAAAGAAAAAAAAAAAAAAGAAAAAACCAGCCCCCACACCAAAGGAAAAAAAAAAAAAATCCCTGTAACCCAACTTCAAAATCTTAAATATTTCAGGTCCCAAACCTTGCGGAAAACCAACATTCGAAATGTATTACAATTTTAAAAAGTGCTGTAACTGAGGTGAACCTGTAGCATAGATGTGTCCTTAGCAACAAAGGCAGGAGGCAGACAGTGGTAACCCTCCCACTTGGACAGGCAGTAAACCCTGAGGGTGGGTGGGGTCTGAGGGCGTGGAGATGGGGCATGGCCTGTATGAAGAAAAGCAGAGGGACCACAACAGTTGGGGAGCACAGGACCAGAAAAGCGTGCTAATGGAGGGAGAGATCCAACAAGAAGAGCTTTCTCAAGATGGCAGCCATCAAGGCAGAAAAAAGCCCTAGGCTCCCCAAATGCTGACATAAGAAGTGAGGCCGGAAGTGCTTTGGACAGAACCACCCCAATCTGCTCGTTGGGGTCTAGTTTTAGCATACGTGTTCTGGAATGAACTTCTTCTTTCTGAATGGGTTTCAAAAGTGGCTAAGCCTTGTAGAAATGCCTAATTCAAGTATGCCCGCTCCCTCAGACCTCTGGTTTGGAAGAGTGTCCTCCCGGAGAGCCTCTTTTTATATTCAATTATTTGAATAAATAGTATTTTTTATACCATCTGGCATAATAGACACAAATGGTAGGCAGTATAAAAGACACAAAATGAAAATATATAACGAACACTGTGTACCCCTCTCACTCCAGTCACTCAGTCTCTCTTCTACCTCTCAAGTGGCCACCACTGTGTCTAGCTGCTTACAGTCTCGTCCAGAGATACTTTATGCACAACATAAGTCACTTCCTCTCTATATTTCACACACATCACCTCTTTAAAATAAATGGGGACAATTACATAGTTTGCTATAGTTTGGACTTGAATGTGCTCCAAAGGCCAAGGTGTTAAAGCCTTGTTTCCTAGAGTGACACTATTGGTGGTGGTGGAACCGCTAAGAGGTAGGACCTAGTGGGAGGTCTTTAGATCACTGGGAATGTGTCCTCGCAGGGGACTGTGGGATCCCGGGCTCCTCCTCTCACTCTGTTTCACTTCCTGGCCAGTTTTGCTCTGCCATATGCTCCCATGATATATGATGCCTTGCTGTAGGCCCAGAAGGAATCAATCATGAACTGAAACCTTCAAAACTGTGAGCCAAAACAAACCTTTCCTCTTTTTTTTTTTTTTTTTTTTTTTTTGTGGGTACCTGGGGTCAGGCGCCCTTGCCGCTGAGCGATATCACTGGGCCCTTTTTTCGTATGTGGGTTCCGGGAGTCGAATTTGGGCCCTCGCGTTTGCCCGGCAGGCGCTTACGCCACTGAGCCATCTCACCGGCCCACAAACCTTTCCTCTTTGTAAATAGGTTATCTCAGGTCTGTTTCATTGAAAAATATATCTGGTTCTGATTCCATATAAGCTTATATAGAGTTTTCTAGTCATTATAGCTTCTTATTCATTTATGTGCTTATATCCCCTACTGGTGGACAGTGAGGTTGCTTTTATTGTCTCGCTGTGACAACAGTGGTGCCATAACATATTTAACATACATCATTTCACATATGAGGAAAGGACTTCTAAAGGGAAATAGGTTTCTAGAAGTGGAATTATTGGGCCAATCTGCATCTACATTTAAACTTTAGGTAAATATCATGTTGATTTCGGTGAAGGTCCTACCTCTTTCCAGTCCTACCAAACATTAAGTGTGACTGTACCTCCTTGCTTATATTCCCTTATTAAACTTCTTTGTCTTTATCAAACTGGTGGAAAATGCTCTTCACTGTAGTTATAATTTGTGTTTCCTATTATCCCGAAAGAACCCAGGTGTCCTGAAAGCATGCCTTCAAAACTAATGTCCCATCTCAGTCTTTTATGAAGGAGGTAGAGGACAGAAGGGAATAATAATTCAAAAAACAGAGATTCTCAGTGGGCTGGAAGATGATTTCAATAAGTTCATCAAGGATGAGCATATGTCTTTTTCCTTTTTATCCTGGTTGGCACACCAAACTCACTATAAGGGCATGTCAGATCGAGTTTGCATCACATTGGTGTAAGACGGGGAGCTTTTCCCTACATACCCTCAAACTTTGATGTTTCCCTTGCCAGAGTTTGAAAGTGCTGTCTTGAAAAAACTCAGTTTGAAGAGTTCAAGTTTCATTTCTTGTTAGAGTATTGTTGCTTGAAGGCCCTATTAATCTGTTATTTCCTTGACTTTCTTGTAGTTTTTCCTGTTTCATTGTGTATCTTTAGGGAAAGGATCAACATGGCATTGACTCAGATGATGGGGAGAAAATTATTTGAGATTTGTCTGGATCCGAATTTTCAAGAAGAGTGTCTCTACAGCCTACATTTGCTGCCAAATTTTTCATATTGCATCAGCTGGTATTAAATGTCAGTGAGTTACTGAACTTGGCGAATTAACCTTAACTCTCGGACATTTACCAAAGAAGTTCTGATCACTGGATCCCATGGGAAACGTTAGTATTATAATCTATATTACAGCCAGTATTGAAAATTTTATTAGAATGCAACCTGATATATCAAGGTCTCTAAAAAAAAAAATGAATCATTTTTGCAATTTGACTTCGCAGCCATTAAAACTTTCCATAAACATAGATCTGTGCATCCAATAAAGGACATACAGCATGAAGCTTTTTGTATGCTCAAATATTTCAAATTTTAGGATGAAAGGGTTAGCAGCGATAAATTGGATATCTGTGTTCCTTGTCTTGTCCCCTTAGGGATAAAAGAATATTTGTTTTAACTGCCAATTTTCACGCTACAAGTCATGTAAGAAAATACTATGTATTAGATCTCATTCCTGCTCTTTTCCCCTCTTCTTTCCCTTCTTCCCTTCATCATGTTTTGAGCAGCTACCACATGCCAGTCACTGAGATGGAGTCAAAAGAATATATAATTTTTTTTATAAATATGGCTGTTTCCACAGCCTTTAAAAGAACAAATTATTTTTTCTGTGAAAAATCTTGTTCACAAGAAACACTAAGAAAGGATCCACAGCCCAGGAGGAATGGTAAAGTACCACTTCTTGCAGAAAAATCTCAATCCATTTGGCCCAGGTTGCCTGGAATTCTATTCCTAGTGTTTCTATCCATTAGGTTTAAAGCATTGCCCCCAAAATGTCCTTGTATAAGAGCAAATATATAACTTGGAATAAATAATATAAACTGATGTACACTGATATGCTATTTGGGACTTTAAATATTAGACGATTAATCATCATCTGGTAGAGACATTCCCCTGAAGGCACAGAAACACCAGGTGGGTGACATTTGATGGGGGTTGAGGATGGGACATTCCTGGGGACTTGAGAGGATGTACAAGACAAGGGCCCTACGGCCTGGGGTGGGGGAGTTCCCTGCTCCATTGTCTCTGGTCATTGTAGTATCACCTCCTCCCATCTCTGGGTGTCTCTGTCTGGGTCTTTTCATGTGTCTGTCACTTACTGAGTGAGTTCCCTGCTATTTTCAAGATCTGGACTGAGCTCTCTAGCTGGCTTGTGCCCCATATTCAACCTGCACTTCCACCCTGGGGCCCTCTTCTCTGCTGACCCTCAGCCTTAGGAATTACTTGCTCTTTTCCCCAATACAGCTGCATGCACTTCTCTGTTGCTTGTCCTCATTTACCCAGCAGCCTGTGCTGAGGATAGGTGGTCTGCCCAACAGTGAGTTAATTTTTTTCATCTTTCAGTATGGGAAGCTCTACTTGTTTGAATCATTTCATTATTTTGCCATTTTCATACCCAGCTGATCACTGTCTGGGTAATCACTGAATTTTACAGCATTTCTAGCACAATATTTATAACTTTTTATCTATAACTTACTCACTGGTTTTTCTGTTGATCCCTCCAATAGATTGTAGGCATCTTGAGGGTGATGACCATGTCAAACATATCCCAGAGTATCTTCCAGCACTTGGTAGGTAGCATAGGCTTCATACTTTTTGGTTGAAAGAGTAGCAAATGATTTACATATCTTAGATCACTTCCAGTCAAGACACAATGATATAGAGAATTTCTAGATTATAGATCTTGCTTCCGGAGAATTCCATTTGATTAGCTATTTCTTGAGAACTTAATATCTGTGCCACTTTGATTTAATCACCTCTCCCATTACTAACACCTTCATTTACAATCTAATTTAATCTTCCATGTAAGCTAAGAGGTACATATTATGATATATTTTTGATAAATAAATTAAGACTTGGCAAGTTTAAGCAGTTTCTTTGGAATTACACAGCTATTCAGTATTCAAGACCAAGGCCATCTGCATTGGAAGCACTTGCTCTGTCTTAACTGCTACACTGAGGCAGTCACTGCAGGGGACACAAGGGTGCTGCAAGTGTTTTTCAGTCTAATGGCAGAGGAAAAGCACATGCCTCGAGCTCTATCTAATTCTGGACATAGGAAAATGGACACAAGGTGTAAACAAAAAGATTTATAATCAAACACTTGTATATAGAGAGTTGCCTAATTATATTCTCATGATACCTTATAATTAATGATAATTAATTACATATAGGGTACACGATACCATATCTAAATAATTAACCTGTATTGTTCATATGTCTCAAAAACATGAAGAAAGACCCACTGTAACTGAAGAGCACCTTTTGGGTTGCTTTCCCGTTGTGCTTCTGTTTCTCGCGGTGAGCCATCGGTGTTGGTGAACCTACGGCGTGCGTGCCACAGTGAGCTGTTTGTTATCACCGAAAGCTCTAAAAGTTTCGCCATCACCGAACCCCACTGGTCATTGCCCCAGGGCTCGCTCAGCCTTTAAATTACTAGCCTTGGCGATATGGATTTGAACGTGGGGTAGAATTGCAGGGCCATAGTGGTAGATGGGAACAGTTTAGATAATTTAGGCATTGCGTGAGATTGAATGGGAACAAAATCAGGCTGAATAGAGTGGTCTTTGGAAAAAACCTTGCACGAGGAATGGGAACAGAGCCATGCGAACACATGGAGACCCAGAGGCTGGCAAACTCAAGGAATGGCTAAGTATGCAAAGCAGGAAAGCACACGGCCACACAAACTGAAACCCAAGGATAAGTGTGCCAGTCACTGTGCCGAGGAGCCTGCCCAGCCAGCCCCTGTTGCCCAATCTTTTTGTGAAAAGACTCTGGGGAGAGAGGGTCTGGGTAGAAGGGTAGATTATCATCAGCAGAGACACTAGATGTTAGGAAATGAAGATGACTTTCTGACAGGGTTTTCTAGGAAATAACCTTGGCTTCGATTTGTTCTTGAGAGATCTGAGGGGTTAGTTCAAAAGAGGGCTCATAGTCATTGGGATTAGACTCTATAGAAGTAGCAGAAATCGCAACATAATGGTGGTTTAAATAAGGAGGAAGTCTGTTGCTCTTTCCTGTAAAAGAAGCCTAGATGTGTCCATCTGGAACATTATCTTACTCAGAGACCCAGTCCCCTTCTACCTTGCTCGGCATGTAGATTCCACTTCATGATCTGACGTGGCTGCTCAAGCTCCCACAACTACATCCTTATTGTAGCAATAGAGAGGAGAAAAAGGCAAGGAAGAGCACACCTGGTCTTTGTGCTATACCTATCACTTCCTGTTGCTGTATACCTATCTTCAAGAGAGCTTGCGAGTTTTCCTCAGAGTGACCACATGTCTAGCCAAAACTCAGCGATGCTTTCAGTAAGAAAGAAGAGAAAGGACTTTATAGGACAGACCTTCAGTCTCTGTCACACAAGGCAGACAGGAGGAATCTCTGGACATTCTTTGGGTAGTAGGAGTAGGGCACTGAGTTGGGACTGGTATCTCAGGGCTGGTTACCCTAGATCTGCATCTTGGGCTGTAATAGGAATCACGTGCTTGGAGGCTGAAGAGAAGGCAAGGGGGAAGGAGAGGAAGTTTGTTTGCTGAAGTGTGACACATAATAAGCGCATAGCTCCTGGGTGGACTGCCTTGGGGCTCAAGCCACAGTTTCTGAGACATGCTCCTCAGAACAGCCTTCTGTAAAATGGCAAAAAGCATGACTCCAAAGAGAAGCTTCCATGAAACTAATTAATGCAACAGTGACTTCCAGAGGATTAAGCAGGGCTCTATGAGAAGTCTTAGGACCTTGAGGACTGTGGAACTGCAAAAGCAGAACACACAGGTAATATCCCTTTTTTCAAGGCACATCTCCGTCATGTGAAGCTTGTCTTGTGGGATTCCCAGAACTAAGCCAGACAAGAAACTCTGCAGTTGCATCTCCTGGTGCCATCTCTGGCAGTGCAAATGACAGCAATCTGTGCCACAAAAGGAGATTTGGTGGGGCAGCAATGACAGCAGTAATGTGGAGGCTCGAGTTGAAAAAGGAGAAAATAATTAGGCTTTGTACAGAAGTTATTTGCGATCCACATGAGAGGGCCAAGCCATTAGGACTAAAGTAGAAGCCTGGAATCAAATGCAAAGAGGCCTGATCATTCCCAGCATGTGCTCAAACTTGCAGCAAGGGGCTCCCTCCTCCTGCAACCTGTGGGTCAACCGTAAGAACATAGCCTGAGATAGCCTGAGTGGACCCTGGACACACCTTCCACAGGCCTCAGCTACTCAGGGAAAAGGACATGTTATAAACACTATTCAAGCTAAGACATTTGGTTCTTTAAAAATTCCTAGGCTTTTCTTTCCTCTAGCCTGAAAACTATTATTTCAAATAAAACTTTCTCTTATCCCTAAAAGGTGTAGGGAATAAAAGTGTTGAAGAGTGGGACTGGCCCCACCAAAAAAAAGGTTCTCCTTTTCTCTAATATGGGTGTGTCTCTATGACCTGCAGTCCTGGTTTTTCTTTGAAAAACCTACACTCTGCAGCATGGAGGAGTGGGGAGGGAGGGACAAAAGAAAGGCTAAAGGGAATCATATCATTTTTCTCTTGCCCATGCACCCCACACCTTCATCATGTGTTCTCTTACTTCTGACTCTGTCTTCCCACTAAGGCTGAATCTGCTTATTTGACTGTCTTCTGGATGCCTCACCTCCCTCCCCATTTTGGTGGTTCCTATGGTATATTTTCTCCTCACTGGTTTGGCCAGAGTTTGCCCCCTGTGTTTTCTAAATGTGGCAAGCACGTGCTCATGGCTTGGTGGTCCTGGACTGCCCAATGGAGCCTTGGTCATGGTCCAGGCTGGAAACTGTGTTTCCAGGTTTGACTGGGGGGCAGGTGGGGGATCTGCCAGCTCACACTAGTGGGGGCCTGGAGTTCCTCTGTGTACAAATGCTCCCTAGGGAACTTAAAACTCCTCAACACTGCACTTGATGATTATTGTAACCTGACCTTATGGGAATAGATTTGCTCATGGTGAGAATTAGGGGAAGGGGCAAAGCAACAGTCAGCCCCTTTCCCTCTGCTCATCACAACACCCTGGCCGCTTTGTACAGCCCTTCAGAACAGAACAGAAAATTCCTTAGCCTTGTTTGTTTCTGCAGTCACTGGGATCTGAACTTAAGACAGCATCTTTAAGTTCCGAGAGATTCTCTCATTTCTGTATCGGAAGATTAGTACTACCATGTGTATTTCTAGGACAACTTGATAGGACCTCATAAACGTTACCAATACTTCCCTAGGGACACAATTCCACTCGAAAGCAGGTCTCACTCGGTATGATAATTTGCCCCCAAAGCTGTGGAAAACTAGCAAAAGGAGAGACAGAGAATTCACCAATGTATAATTTAAGTCTAAGCTGATATTTATTAGATTCATAAGCTTGAATTACTGATAAAGAGAGAGGGAAATAAACAGAATTGTCACTGACATTAATAATATGTGCCAAAAGGGAGAGGGACCAACACAGTTGGGAAGGGTGAATAAAAAATGCCTGCACATCAAGAGTATAAAAACATCCAGTAACCTCTGCTCAGGGCAGCTGGAATAAATCTATGTGGGGCCTCAAACTCGAGAATCTTGCATTGAGACCTGATACCCGAGCCACCTCATTTCTCTGAGTTGTGTAGTCCAGATGTAGATAAACAGTGCTTCAGAGGACATATGTTCTCATATTAGAATTTTCCCAAACACAGTGGGGAGTAAACTGCAAATTGTGGATGCAAGGAAAAAGTTTTTGTGGATGAACCAAGCAAAATATTCAGTTGCCCAAGGCTGCAAATCAGAAAACAATATAAGCATTTATAGGCCAGGCCTCCTGGAATCCTCGTTGAAAAGCATTGGATAGGGCCACTGCGGGCTGCCCACCTCCACACCCTGTTCCAACCACACATTTCTTCCTCCTTCAAATATCACATGTTGACATGAGCAAAAAGCTTATTTCTTTCTCCCTCACTGGGGAAAATGGTATCTGATTTTACAGTTGATATAGAGTAAGGTTTTACTTTTTTTAAATTAAAGAAATGATTCTTTGTGTGTGTGTGGCACTGAGGATTGAACCCAGGACCTTGCACATGCTACATGCTAAGCAAGCATTCTGCCACTGAGCCACATCATAAGCTGTTAAATTTAAAATTTTAACAAATTAAGTATTTTGGAGTTAGTAAGCTCCCCTCCTCTACTTTACCCCTTTCTCAGTAGCACTTAATATTTTGGTCTGGAATGGTTTCAAAACCCTTGAAGAACTCACTTCCATAGAGTTGCTTGGTTTTCAGTCATCAATGTCAGCAGACATAAACAATGTACACAGCAGTGTCCCACATAACCCAATTAGAAGATGTAAATACAGGGCTGTTCTGTGAAATCAACTGTGTGGATAAATATACTATTGAATGTTTTACATATGTGCATCTTTAAAGTCATAAACACATCTGTTTAACTTCTGCATATACAAAGTTCACACACAAGAAAAAGTTGGCAATATTGTGTTTTCCACCCAAACTGTTTAAAGAATGCGTGTGTTTGTGTAGAAAAATTAGGTGCAATCTAACATGATATACATTTCCACACATATGTTTTTATGCAGAATTAAATTACTCACCTTAGTTGCCATTTGCATTTACTTTCTTCCTGAGCGATATTCTTACAGGCTGGTTTGGTTATTTATACAGTGCCCACTTGACATCTGCTAAGCATAATTGTGAGTTTTGAGAGATTTGGTTAAAGCAGCACCCTGACACAGGCTCAGCCCTCCTCTGGGCCAGCTCTGTGCAGTGGGCAAGGAAGCCACAGTCAGCTGAGGTGAGTGGGGTCTCAGTGACACCCGAGGCTACTTCTGCTGGTAAATATTAGTCTAGGCTGGATGCACTGCTGACAGCCTTCAGTCTTGTTATTTCCACAATGGCCACAAGGCCTGCAGGAGCCAGTGTTCTGTCAGGCAGCTCAGCACATCAGTTAAGACATGGGATGTGGAAGGGAAGATGTGTTAATTCTCACACCGAGACCTTTAAAGTCAACATAGTCCATGGTGCCAGTTTCTATCATGCTGCAAAATAATTAGCAGTGCAAAACACCCTTTTTTAAATGCTCGAAGTAGTTAGGCTGTGGTAAGTATTCTAAATAAACAACCATAACCAGGAACAACTTGGTAGTTGGGGCTGCTGAATGCAAAATTACCTCATGCACATAAGGGAAGTGATATCATGGATCCTGGTCTCTAGCTGCAACTTCTCTAGCACTGTCAGGGTGACATTTACAGGCATGGCCCAAGCATGCTGGCTCTCCCATTTATTCTTCAACTCAGGGAGGGAATCAAGCAAATGTCCGTTATCTCAGAGTCCTAGGATATGATGGGCCCTGCAGTGATCTCTTGGTTCCTACGACCCAGAGTGGGTATGGCTTGTTCAGAATCAGGGAGCTGGTCAGTGATAGCACGAGGTCTAGTCCTGCATCTCGTTCCAGAAATCTTTTGATTTGCTTTAATCACTTTTTGGGGAGGGCAGTATTCAGTTTACAGAAAAATGTTATGACTTTCTTCATCACTGGACACAATACCCAACATCCAAACTTAAAAGAGAAGTTTATTTTGGCCCATGTTTTTAGTCTGTACTTGGCTGACTCCAAGGCAAGAAGGCGTGGGAGGAGGAAAGCTGCTCACCTTATGGCAGCCAGAGAGCAGAGAAAGTCAAGGAAAGAGCCAGGAAGAGAGAGAAACCCTTCCAGTCATGCCCCAGTGACTTGCCTCTTCTGACCAGAGCCACCTCCTAACAGTAAGTCAGCTATAATGCCCCAATAATCCAATCACCTTCCAAACATATAATGCTTTGGGGGATGTTTTAGATCCAAACCAGAAGAGAAAAGTACCTAGAGTTTCCACATGCTCCCTCTTCTACCCAGTTCCATTGCCCTGTATTTTTGTCAACTTGCATTACTGTATTACATTTGTAAAACTTCATGAGCCAATATTGGTATTATTAACTGAAATCTATCCTTTACATTAGGGTCCATGGCATTTTATGGGTTTTGACAAATGTGTGATGATGTATAGCCATCATCTTGATATTGCACAGAATAACTCCATTGCCCTAAAAATCTTCCACCTTTTCCTCCTTCTCTTCTCCCAACCTCTGATGACCATTGATCTTTTTATTGTCTCCATAGCTTTGTGTTTACCAAATTGTCATGCAATTGGAATCAAACAATATGCAGACTTTTCAAATCTACTTTCACTTAGCGATACGTGCTTAATGTTCCTTCCTGTCTTCTAGTAGCACGATAGCTCATTTCATCACTGAACAGTATCCCATCTTATGCATAGACCAGTTTTTGATCCACTTGTATATATATTGAAGGACATCATATTTGCTGTCAAGTGTTGGCAGTTTTGAATAAAGCTGCTAAAACAGCAATCCTTTTATTATAGCACATTCCTTCCACATGGACTTAATATAAAATGTCAAGACTTTCAAAGATATAGTTTTAAAAGTGGTTGTAGTTGGTGATATTTGGGCCCCAACATACTTTTTCTATGCGAACTTTTTGTTTTCAAGAAACTCCTTTATTCCATCTCTGAACCGCCTGTAAAATAACGTGCCCATTCCAGAGTCTGTTTTATCTCTTATCCTATTTAGAATGCTTTTTCCTATAACTCTGACAATGTGAGCCAGGACCATTCATATCCTGCCTCTCCTCTGAAGTAAAGCACAGTATTCCCTCAACATGAAGAAAAGAGCAGTCCGGCAGATGTAGTTTGAATCCTTGCTTCTCTATCTTACTCCTTCTTTGCTCTTAGGGAAGTTATATCACTTCTCGGAGTTTAGTTTTTCCCTCTGTAAAATGGGTTGGGTACCGTACACATTCCAGGTCACTGTGAGGATCTATGTAAAGTGCTCAGAATACTTCCTACCACCTCCATAATTGATGATGCTCCTCCTCCTCCTCTCAAACCCGGAAATGATTCCTTCATCTTCTGCACTCTCATCTGTGTCCTTGTCATGTCTCCAAACTAGAATATGTGTAGGGGAGGGAGTGCGTGACCCTTTGGCATGCACAGCAACAGGAGCCATCCTTTTGAGCTGCATTTCTTTAATTTTAAATTGCTGAGGTTCTACAACAATAACACCCATGTGCACAGAATCTTGCCCTGGCTCACGTTTGTGTCTGTGGAGGGAGGTACATGCAAACATTCCTAAATGCCTATTTTGCTGGGACTGCAAAAGGACACTCTGATTGGGTGCTCAAGCAATCTGTAAGTGAAAGGATGTCAATCTTGGGCATGGAGGAATGTCTGAAAATTTGTGGCTGGTGTGCACCTACATTTTACTCGCTATTACTCATGGCAAAGAAGCTAGAGGGAGGATAACCCAGATCCTTCTGGCTTTCCTTTTGGTTTGACTCCAACTGTATGATATTTTGGTAAAGACAAAACTATGGAGACATTAAAAAGATTAATAGTTATCAGAGGTTGGGGAAGGGAAGGAGGAACAGGCAGAGGTTTTTCAGGGCTGAGAATTATTCTGTGCAATATCATGATGGTGGATACGCATCTCACAATGATGAACGTGTTATTGGAAGCAGAACGTTACAATGAACAGTAAGATTATAAAACAAGTAACTTGTGTATAAGTGACCCCCTACCAACCTAGTGACATCTGAGTACAAGATGTAGAAACAACGCAGCATTATTTACTCACGTTTCATGGTCACGATTGAAAGGGGACCTCTAAGGCTCAGCATCTGATTGCTCTGCAGGTCACATAACATAAGTGGTATCAGGTTTTACAATGTGGGTCAACAATCCTTTTCTGTCAAGGGTTGGATAAAAAATATTTTAGGCTTGGGAGCACTATAGTCTTTGTCACAAATACCGGGCTGCTATAGAAAAAAAGCTACCATGTATAAACAAATGGGTGTGGCTGGGTTTCAATAAAAATTTATTCATGGGCATTAAAGTTTAAATTTCATATAATTTTCATGGGTCACAAAATATTATTCTTTTAGTTTGTTCCCAAACCGTTTAAAAAAGTGCAACAATCAGTTATAGCTCACTGGCTGTATAGGAAACCAGGCAGAGCTACATTAGACTGTAGGTGGCTGATCCCAATTTATAATATCGTGGAGAAAACTGACTTCAGTGGAGTTGGGATGAATCAGGCTCAGCTCTTTGGTGGGATAAAGGGGAGATGATAGAAAGTGAATTTGATACCCCTTTGTCTCACTGCTTTCATTCTGAACCTAAATCCATAGATTCCCCCATATCAACTCAAATTAAGTTGATTATTAGTGTAGTGCTTCTCAACCCTGGGACTGTTGACATTTTGGACTAGATAATTCTTCGTTGGGGGTGTCCTATGCATTGTAGGATGTTTAACAGTATCCTTGGCCTCAACTCATTAGATACTGGTAACGTATCTTTCTCTCCCATTTTTGACAGCCCAAAACATCTCCACACATCCCCATGCACCCAGTTGAGAACGAGCCTCAGAATGATAGGAAATTCAGGAAACATTAGCAACCAGCTAGCTGGGATACAGAAGTGTGTATGTGTGTGTGTGTGTGTGTGTGTGTGTACATGCATGCATCCTGGGACAGGGTGGTCTTCCCTGGATTTTAAGACAAATCTAGAAAGAAAATGGGATAAAGGACATGTGACTTACCTTCTCAGTGACAAATGTGTAACCACAAATACTGCTTTCCCTGAAGGGAGTGCTCCCTCAGTGAAGATTGCTGTCCTATCATTAGCAGGGTAATTCTGATTAGCAAGTAATCAAGTCAGGCTCCCAGTAAGTAAACAGCATTCCAGGCTTTTAATAAGGACTTTATTCCAATGGCAATTAAAATGTCTGGGAAAGGAACCTCGGGAATTAAGTCATTTCACTTAGAGGGGAAAAAAATAACAAGAAAGTAGAAAAAAAGGGGGATCTGTTAGGGAGACCAGGGAAGCATTCAAGTTCAAAGGAAAAGTCGCATGTGTAGGTTTAACCTGGGTTTTCAGCTACAAAATGTTAAACGTGAGAATAGTGATGATGCAAAAAAAACTGGACACTGTTCTGTGTCCGAGCCCTGGGGTATTGTCAACAGATATCTTTGATGCATATTGTATTTAGAACTTGTCATTTAAACACATAAAAATGCATGGACTCACCAAGAAAATTCGCATGGCTTTTTATCATTCTGGAGTGGTTCTTTGGCATTTCAGATGAAACTTATTTAGAGATGTATAAGGACACATAAGGATTACTTTGCCATTGAAACAAATGAATGAATTGTTGGCATTACTGTTTGCTCTCCATAGCAAGGCAGATGTTTAGGAACAGAACTCAACTATTTCCCAAGAGTCTCCCTACTCATACCTGCCCCCCCAGCAGTATTCAAATCCAACCTGAAGTAGTCAAGTCATTTGATCCTATGTAGGAAATTAATTAGAATCACCCAAGTGGGCTACTGTTCAAACTTCACGCATTTGCCACAAATCAGCTTGTTTTTATTTGCCTCAAAAATTCCATTATGTAAAATTTACACTGTACTAGCACACGGGTCATTTCCCATGACCAAAATGCATATCTGTCTCCTTTCCCTACCAGGGAATCTGAGCTATTTCTCTTTTCAACAAATCCCTATTCCCTGGCCTATATTGTACATTCCACCATGTTTTGTCTACTTGTCTTTGGATTCTAGCTGTATCATTTTAGTGATTGTGTCTTGGTGTCTCAGGATAAACACTGTAGAGTGGGGGCAAGTCGAGGATGCCAACAACATAGCATTAACCCAAACTCGTCACATGCCAGCATCCTAACCTGCACCAACTCAGGGTTGACAGGAGCATTTTTTTCCTAATGCATATTTTAATCCTGACTGACCATCTACCATATGGCAGGATTGTCCTGTGGACAAGTTTATTATTAACAGCTCACAGCTGGAGTTACAATAACTACACATGGCTGTGACATTGTACTAATTGACCAAGACATGTCTAAGATCAAGATGCAGAAAGTAGCAACTGCCGATTACTGCAAGAACAAAAGGAAGGTTTACTGGGAAAAAACAGTTTCAAATCAGAGATTTCTATATTTTAAGACCAATATTGGTAGGAGGGCGAGGAGAAGGATTGGCAAGAGAAGAAGGGGAGAGGGGAGTAGGTGAGTTCTTTGGTGTTTCCATTATGTCTTTATTCAAATGAATTATTTTAAACAGATCCTGTTAATAAGAAAGAAGCAACTGCACTTAAAGTGGAATTAATCCTGCATTTTTAAGCACTCAGACAATTAAGTCACTAAATCCACTGGGTGCCTTCTATCCATATTTCCTTGTCTAATCCTGCTGTCACAGGCAAGGCTAGGCAGGGCCTGAGAACAGTGAGTGCTGTGTTAGCCCTGCCACTTAGCATTAGAGTCAAAGAAGCTGGGTGTGGAGGGGACGGAGCTTGTCTGTACCAGGGAATAGGGTGTTGGGGGCGGGAACACTAGCTGGGAATTGTGCGTGAGTTAACTGGCTACCACTGCTCCTCTGGGGAAGGCTCCTGAAAAGCTATGAAATGTGAATAGGCTGTCTGTGCATCTCCCAGTAAATTTCTTTCTCAGATGTTTCCAGCCAGTGTGACTCGATTGAGAAATGACTAGGGGAGAACAGGATGAAGCCAATGAGCTCAGTGTCTTATAAATCAGCAGCTCCGAGCTGCAGTGGAACTGTCAAGCTGGGAAAAACCTGCTGCAGGGCAAGCTTGCGAATCCTTTTGAAAACAAAACCTACCCCTTGCCTTGCTCTCTAGATGGGAGAGGGCTTAATTAAAGTTCATGGAGGAGTGAGGAGTAGAAAAAGAAATATGGTTTGCTAAGCAAATAAAAATGAACAAACTCAAGGTAGTACATATGTAACAGGTCCCAGTTCTGATCTTGGCTCAGGCAAGAATTACAAGTGGGGTCATGAAAAATAGCTAAGTGCTGTCATGAGTAAATCCTGTCTGGAAGCCCAGTAATTCTTTGTGCACCACAGCACAACTCCTCAAATAAACCTATATTTTACACAGATTATTATCCCTACTCTATGGACGAGGAAACTGAAGCATAGAGGAGGAAATGCCTGCCAAGGGTCACACAGCCAAATATATAGGAGAGCTAAGTAAGATCTGAACCTGCGAGGTTGGGCACAAGTCCATGTTCCCAACCTCTGTGTCACTGGTCCCTCTTTGGAGATATCACAGACCCCAAGCTAATGATTCCTGCACTAGGAAATAGAGCAATAGGCAAGTCTGATTCAGACATCTCATTTTCTAAGAGTTCTGCTCATCCTATGCCTCAGATGTAACCAGCTTCAGGCTCCAGCATAGAATTTAGGAGGACCCAGTTAGGTTTCCAATGGCAATTATAAGGCTACCAGATTGCACTGTCCCTAACCATACGAAGGTGTGAGGGTTAACCCCTTATGCATCAGAAAACAAGGCCTGTGGACCATGCCTGAAATTGTGTTACTGTGGCTGGGGAAACCATAATTGAATTTCCTGAATTATGCATAGTGTGATATAACTTTGGTTGAATAACCATATTTATTTGCCTGTTAGATCTTGTGGCATCCGTTGAGTTCACAAAGCTCCTATTGACTGAAGGAGGGGTTGTTGATCCAGAAAACTGTGATGGGCATATGAGGCAGCGGGAGCTGGAGGTCTCCCGGGAAGGGCCGAGATTTCTCATCTCCCTCGGCAATTGTCAGCCAAGTGGCTGCCACAGGGGAAGCTGTGGAGACAGCTGAGGCCTGGGCGTGAAATTGATCCCTCTCTTCCCTGATGCTCCTCACTTCTTGACTTGGAGAGGAAAAGGCGAGTGTGGGAAAGGGGTAGTATGGGAAAGGAAAGGTAGCAGGAAGGAGGCAGAAGGAAGGTAGAGACAAGTGGTGGAAGAGGGCTGGAAGGCTATGGGGTGAATTCATCTGTGTTGTTCACATGCACGATCACCCTACATGTGGCAACACCTAGGGACAGGCAGGGTCCAGGGAAGGATACACAGGCGAGTAAAACACAGTCCAGCCTTGAGGAAGTTAACCAACAAGCCAGGCCTCTAGCTACACAAATGTTAGACAAGCCCTGCAAGTGAGGAACTGTGGGGCTCAGAGTAAGTGTCCCTTAACTCTGCTTAGAAAGTTGGGAAAAGCCCTGTAGTTGGTGAATAAGGTGAAAAGCATTTCAGTGGGCAATTGGCTTCTTGAACTCAGGGAGTGGTGTAAGTGAAAAATATAGGTAAGGTAGGTATAAAAACTTCACACAAATGCTGGGAATTCTCTGAACTTGCCATGCTGATGCAGCTCGATACCTCAGAAGTCTTCAGGCAAGTGTAGCTCAGCCTTTGCTCTCAGGTGCTGTGGAGCACAGGGAGAAATAGGCCCTCTGCTTTTGCTCCCTGCCTGGGCCCCCCTGTCCTCCCCTCACACAGGGAGCTGCTGAGGGGGCGTGCTGGCCTTCCCACTGCGCCAGCAGACAGCAGGGACCTGAGGGATGCAGTGAACCTGGAAAGGAGCTTTATGCTCAGGTACAAAGGAAAGAATTGATGGCTTGGAAATTAAGAGTCCATTCCAGGGTAGTTTGGATTTCACTGGTGTTTGTTTGTTTGTTTTCCTCTTTAAAGATTTCCCAACTATGTTCTGGGTTTGCCATGACTGAGTCAGCAAACAAATGTGTTAACTTCTGTGAAGCAGAGGACCACATAGCAGAAGAAAAAGCTGGGAAGAGACTGGGCTTTCAACTCCAGGGCACCAATGCATGGAGCCCTCTCTTTCAGAATAGGGGCACAGAACCACTGACAGAAGCCAAGATTCGGGTCTCAGGGTGTCCCAGGGCTTTGTTGTCTGAATGGAAGTCCGTGAGCATTTCAAGTAGAACTCAGTTCTCACTGAGGCTTTGAAGCTCTCTGACCCATGAGGTGGGAGTGAGGTCCTCCCCAAGCTTTGATTTAATCTGATGCCCTAGTCCATGAGCTGACACCGCAGGCTCGTCTCCATCATCCCACCTGCCTCCTCCTCACTCGTCTGTGTGTTCACCATCGGACTTTCCAAATAATCTGTCTTTAATGTTAAATTCAGCCTGCTGAGGATGACACCTTAGAAATATTTCATTCCAAAATAACAAAATGAAAAATAAATGCCTTTTTAAAAACAGCTTTTTGTTAGACATATCTCAAACCTTTATCAACAGTAGAGGACATGGCTTTGTGAACCTGTGGCTCCCCACCAGCGAGTTTTAACACCAGCGCACGGTTGAGCTTGTTCCCTGTCCCTCCAGAGGTGCACCAACCCCAGCCACTGGATGATTTAGAAGCAGATACCAGACATCGTGTCCTTTGACTCATATACACCTCAGTATGTATCTTGATGTAAGATAGGGACTTTTAAAAATACCGCATTACAATGCTGTCATTATAGCTAAAAACAATTCCTTAATATTATTACATTTCTAGTCAGTTTTAAAATTTTTCTAGTTGATCCACAAATGTTTATTTACTAATAAAAAGGAAAAACATACACACTACAATCATTTTTTTTCATTCTTTCAGATCTTTTTGAATCTGTAGGACTGTTATGGCTTGTGTCTAGATGCCCCCACAAAGCCTCATGTAGCCATAGGTGGGGCTTTTTAGAGGTGGCTGGATCTAGAGTCTGTGACGCTGGGATTGATTTGTGGGGCAACACTAGGATTAAGGATGTGGGGATTAAGGGTGTGTGTTACTAAATTAGTCCACTGATTGGTTCAGTGCCTGCCCGAAACTGGGTAGTCTAGGTAGAATATAAAAGGGGCAGAAAGAAACTGCTACTGTCGTTTTGCCATTTGCTTGCTACTTCGTTGCTTTGCTACCTTCTGCCCATGCCATGAACTGTTTCTCCTCTGTGATGCCTGTCTGCCATGTGCCACCCTGCCTTGGAGTCAGCTGTTTATGGACTGAAACCTCTACAAACTGTGAGCTAAACAAACCTTTCCTCCCTTAACTTGTGGGTATTGGGTATTTTGTCTCAACTAAGACAAGGACTTTTCTCCATTTTTTTAATTTTTGCAAATTATTTTTTGAGAAAATTAGGTGATTTGTGCTGTAGAATTTACCACATTCTTCATCTTTCTACTTCTAGTGGAATAATATGTCTAGCCTGTGCTAATCAATAGCTAAAAACCATTGGCGAAAGGCCAACGGGAAACTTCATAATGGATGATAAGGCTGACATCCCACAGCCTGCTGATCAATCCCAACACCTCATAACAATCTGGTGTTTGCATCGCCTCCTATAATGAATTCTTACCAGAAAATTTAACTTGCATCCAATTGAGCCTTCTGCTGTAGCTACCAATTTAGTGGAAATCCAAGGGATAGAAGAAATGAAAAAGCACATGATAGGTTCCTTCCTCCTTCATTTTAATGTAGGAAACGTTTATTTAAATTTTATTTGATTACTCTGGTATTAACAGGCATTATCCAGTGATGTTTTCCCCAGGGGTTACTGAAACGAGGTTGTATTTATCTCTAAATGGATTCAGCAAAGACTGTAATTGTTCTGTTCTGTTGCCCGCTTTCTGTAGATTTTAATCTTCTTCCTGATGATCACTGAGTGTCCTGTAACAATTTTTGCATGCCTTTGTGTTTTCCTCCCTAGACTTCCTCCTTGACCCTAACTTTGCCCACAGGTTCTTTTTATTTAATTGTGTATTAAGAAACCAAACATCAGGGCCGGTGAGATGGCTCAGTGGCTTAAGCGCCTGCCTGGCAAGCGCGAGGGCCCGAGTTCGACTCCCGGAACCCACATACGAAAAAGGGGCCGGTGATATCGCTCAGCGGCACCGGCGCCTCCTGGCGCGCGAGGTCCTGAGGTCGACCCCCCAGTACCCACAAAAAAAAAAAAAAGAAACCAAACATCAACCTTTCCAGAGTTTACAAAACAAAGGTTAAAATGGCTCTATGTGAAAGTTAAAGACTCCTATTAGTAAATATACAAATAAGAATGATCAGACTGGACCATTAATCATTGAATGTTTCATTTATACTTTTTGTCTCTCTGTTTCTCTGTCTTTGTCTCTCTCTGTCTCTGGGACACTCTGTCTCTGTCTGTCTGTCTGTCTGTCTGTTTCTCTTCTCTCTCTGTCCTTTTTCCTAATTGTTGATTATACTCTGCATGGTAGAAGCTTCTGGAAAAGTGAAGTGTGACACAGTATTACTGCACTGATTACAGTAGATAAAAAGTTTGGTTATAACTTGCACCAATAAACCATAGCCATGTCCAGGAAAACTGGAAAAATTCCAAGTTGGAAAAACCCAGGACTGCATATGAATCTGGAAGTCTGGTAGGAAGGAACCTGGCTTAGGTCATTAAGGTTAAGTGAATATAACAGCCTCACTGTTGGCATTCACTTCTCAAAACATACTTTTCCTTTGGATTCCCTGACTTGATCTTCTTCTATTTTTCTCCTACCTCTTGGGACACTCCACAGTCTTTTTTCTGGTTCATCCTCCTCTTCCTGACTGGGAAATATTAGAGAATATCAAGACTTGATCCATTGCCTTCATCTCCTTCACATTCTACATCTCCTCCATACTTATGGTTTTAATTATTATCTATATGCTGATGACTCTTAAATTTATATCTCTAGCCTTGACTCTCCTCTGAGCTCCCAAACATAAATCCAATTGCCTATTCAACATCTTGACTTGGCTATCTTGCAGCACTTCAAATTCTGCATGTCCAAAAACTGAACTCATACCTTCTCCCTCAAAACCTTGTCCTCCCCCAGCATTCCCTCTCAGTGGACAGCACCAGCATCCACAGAGAAGCACGTCAGGCCCTTGGCAGCCAGCTCAACACCTCCCTCTCTCTCTCTCTGCCATATCCACTGAATCAGTAAGTGCTGCTGACTCTCATTTCCAAATCCATCCGTTCCTCTTCATCTTTACACATGCCACTGTGATTTGAGCTTTCTCAACCCCACTCCTGCATTACCTCAAGAACCTCCTACTCTCCCCATATTCACTCTGTATCCAACTTGTTCTGCAGCCAGGTCTCTTTTAAAAAACATGCATATGGGTTTGTAAAACCCAAAATCCTTCCCATAGTTATAAGGCTCTATCTTATCTGACTTCCACCTCCTTTCTCAGTCTCGTTTCAAAATCCTTTTCTCCTTGTTTTTTGGAATTTAGTCATACTGGTCCTTACCAGTTTAGGTCTCAGGATCTTTGCACATGCATTTGCTTCTGCAGAATTATTCTAGTCTTTTATCCTCTTTAACCCGGTTAATTCCTCTGTATCTTTCAGAATTTGCTTCTTTAGCCTTCTTTGGCTGCTGATAGGTCTATTTAATGCCATGTTCACGGTCCTTGTTCTTTATGGTAAAAAATAATAAAAGGTAGTTGTGGAAACCAAGATCCAGAAAGGTGAAGGAATTTGCTTGAGGCCCAGGAAGTGGCTGTGTGGAAACACACTGGACTATTCTCACTTCTGCAGCAGCTGGATCTTGTCAAGTGTGAAGAGTTCCATGTCAAGTTTGCTTTCCAAATGCTGGTAGTGACTAGAATGAGTTAAGAGAAAAAGAACAAGGTAACTAAAGGGAAAACAAGTAAGACATTTGAAAAAAGGTTAAAGCAGATGGGGATTATATAATCTTATACAGGGTAGAGACTTGGGAAGAAAAGATTTAAAGTTTTCACATTTGATGAGGTTATTATAGTGCACATGGCAATAATAATATTTTTCAAATAGCCACAGGCTACAAAAGATTATATTTTGAGATATTGTAGCTGGGAGAGTTTGGCTTGACAAAAGAGAGGCCTATTAGAGATTTGAACAAAGTACAGAGTTAGCTCTTGGCACAGAAATGCCTTAAAACAGGATCAGTGACCATCTAAGGTACTTGTTGGTTCAGGCCCCCACCTAGTTCAGGCAAGGGAGCTGGGCCAGTGGAGCTCCTGAAGTTGTTTTGAATGAATGAATGAATGAACGAACAAATGAATAAATGAATGACTAAGTGAGACTTACTGTCTGTCACAGGCTGTCGTACTCCCACCCTGCCTGGCATGGAAAAAGAAATACTGAGTGGCATGTGTCCCCAAGTGGTATCATCGGAGCACACTCAGTTGGCCTTATCTGGCCCCAGGTGTTTCCATTTATCTCTAATAAACTGTCAGCCAAGAGTCAGCTCTGGGGTGGGAAGTGGGGGAATGAGTGGAGGAGAGGGCAATACCCCAGATGTTTTCCAAGAAGACAGGAGAAAGTTATTTCTCAGGACTAATACATTTCATCATCCTTTCTGCCTGCAGATGTTCAGTTTGGAAACACTTCCAATTTTTCTTTTCACACTTAAAATAAAATAAGTTGTATATTTAAGGCACCCACCACCCAGTCATCCCCAGGGATGTATCTCTTTTGCATATGGATGAAAGATTGGGGGCTCAAGAAGGTCCTAAAATTTACTGGCCATGTATCTTCCAGTTTAACCATGCCTGTGAGCTTTGCTCCATCAAAAATCAAGAAAAATGATAATAATCAGAAGTGCCATTTACTGAATTCCTTCTGTGTGCCATATAAAATCAAATCACCATGGCAATATTATAAAGGCTGTATTAAAATCCATTTTATCGATAGGAAATTTATCCAAAGACTGTCATTTCTTCAAGTTCATAAAACTACTAAGTAACAGAAACAGGTTCAAATCCAGAGCTTTGTGACTTCAGTTAACAACTGTAGCATTCTCAGAGCTTTCTTATGAGCTAGCCCCTCATTAAACCTCATAGAGTATTTCAGTTCTGCAGGTGAGGAAACTAAGGCATGGACCTCACAGCTAGTGAGCAGTGGAGTGCTAAAGTCCAGCAACCTGCCTTCAAGAGCTTGTGTCCCAGCCAATACCCTGTACTGAGTCCATCCCCTTTCTTTATTGCATAGATAGTTAGGGTTGGCAGTATGCAAGTTTTACTCGAAATATCTGATCTCAGCTTTCTGTATTTAAGGCTGTAAAGTCTTATCTTTGCATTGATCTTCTGTTGTTTAAGCAGCTACAGGCTCCTCACCCTGTGAGAGTCTCTGCCTGAAAGTCTTTGGCTGGAGGTGGCAATGCTGTGGCTCCAGTTCATATCTCTCCCCCTTAGTTGGACATTCCAGAAAGGACACTCTGTTCCGCAGGGCTGTCTCTCTGGTGCAGGCTTTGATCTGGGAAAAGATGAGCCTAGTAGCAGAGTTGAAACTGTCTCCCTGCTTTATTTATGTGAGTGTCCCCCCAGGACTCTGTCTGCTTTTGGAGTGGACAAAACTCCCCGCCAAACACTCCAGCTCTCCATGCTGGCTGTGTGGCCCACCTACCTCCTGCCTTTTCAACAGCTTCTCTGCCCTGGATAGAGTAGTGTCTCATAACCATTTGGAAATTGCAGAAGTTTCCTTGGCAGGATGAATGATTGACTCGGCAACATGTTCTTGCCTTTTGGAATTGCCCTCCAATTTTTCCAGGCTTGATTCAGTAAATCATTTCATCTTGTGTAAATACTGGGTTACAAGTACGGATGATCTCAAAGGCAAGGATTACGTGAAATCTCATTTGGGAATCTGATCTCCTTTCAACAGTTTACTATAGCTTGAATTTGTGAATAAAAATGTTCTTTAGTACATATTGAGGCACAGGTAGTTCTAGGGCCTTGGAGAGAAAGTGGAATATGCTTCTACCCCAAAAGGCTTTGGGAAAAGGAACTCATTTCTTTATTGATAACTACATTATCATGGAAAGCATTTATGGCCCTATTCTACCCAAAGGCTCATGGGGCAGCATTGGGGGGAGGGTGCAGTAGAGAAAATTGAAATGATTCAAAAGAGATAAGTAAGCTGGAGAATGTCATTTCAGAATATCCATTTTCTTTCTGCCATTCCAAGGAGATGGAACTCTATTATGGTTTTTGTGTTAAGTCAAGGTTATATAATACCAAATTGGAATGGTACTGGGGGTAACTCTCTGAAGTATTACATATTATAGTTCTGCTCATTTCCCCTTCTTTCAACAATAAGAGAATCTGTTGAAGGCAGGCTGTGGTGAAGAAGGCCCCCCAACCACAGGTTTGGTAAATGTCTCACCAGGGAGGATGTTTCCTTGACATCTCTCCTCTTCCTTGACCTGGTCACAAAAGGAGTGTCCATGTGCAGTGACCATACACTTTTGAAATGAACATTCTCCAATGCTGAATGTTAGAAACTATCTTGCTGGTTTTTGGAGTGAAGGCAGGAGTTTTTACCTTTTAACAGTACTTAGAACAGAAGACCTAATTCATTTTTTAGGGTTAGAGCACAGACAATTCAGTGTGACCCAATGTGTTTAATATACATGTAACAAAAGGTTCTGTTTTCCTTTCCTTTCTTTCTTCTTCTCCCTCCCTGCCTTCCTTTCAAGGTGAGAAAAGCTTTTTGTTGAACTATACCCCAGGAAGGGAATTTTATAAGTTATGTTATTAAAGTTATGATGACAAATGTCTACTGGAAAATGATGGATTGATATGTGTGGAAGAAAAAGAAAATGAAAACCTGTAAGTTAAACATTCAAAATGATATTTTATTTAAATCTTGCAAATTTTTCTCCTTTCCACCAGTGAGGAAACTGAGACTTAGAGATGCAAGTACTGTAAATATTTCTAACCTTTCAAACTCAGAAAAGAAAATGCTCCTTCAAGTCCCTGGTCACCTCCCTTACTGCCTAAGTGACATGATTGTAGTGACTTCCCGTCACCTTGGCACTCTGGCCATAGGAGGAGATATAGATCTCTCCTTTGTTTTTGTTGTTGTTTTTTAGTACTGAGTATTGAATTGGGGCCTTCATACAACCCAGTGCCTACCCCCCACCCCCTTTAAATCTTTTATATTGAGGTGTTGCTAAGTCACTAAGTTGCCCATGCTAGATCCTCCTGCCTCGGCCTCCCACAGTGCTGAGATTACAGGCACAAATGCCTCCACGACTGGTTTTTAGATCTGTTCTTGAATTAGGCTGTCTGGTGAGTACTTCAGCTCTGCTGGTTATTCATTGTGTGATTTGGAGGCAAATTACTGAAATTCTTTGTACTTCAGTTTCTTAATCTGTAAAAAAAAGTGGTTCTATGCATATTGAACTCATAGGGTTTTATGCTAAATGAAATGAAAATGTTTTGCCTAGTGGCTTAACACCAAAAACAAAGACACTTTCTTATTCTATTTGGGACCTACATTATGTCTAGTTATTAATTACTTTAGCATAAAATCACACAGGATAAAACATGCAGATTCTTATGAGAGGGAAAAATAAACACATATGAACATTACTAGATAGACTAAAAATGTAGGGGCATCCCTGACAGCATGGGACCATGGTCGACCATGCTTCCTTTTCAAATTAGAGATTCAAAATTGAGGAGCCAGACTAGAACAAAGGTGAAGATTCTGAGGAATTACAGCGAAGCCCAGTTCCTGTTGTCACCAGGTACCAAAAGCTATCAAGAAGGAACCAGACCAAGGCAATGTCTCTGGAGTAACTTAATTTCATCACTGTTAGTACCACAGCAAAACTTTTAAAAGGGGGAATTAAAAAAAGAATTCAGTTCTATTAAAAGTTGTGTGTTGTGTAGTCTCAAGAGTGAACTCTGATCATTGCACGTTGTGTAGATGTGTTGACATATCACACTGAGCTTCATGACTGTGAACAATTAATATGTGTCATTTTCTAAAAAGTGAGCTATGAAAAACTGTTCTAAGCCAGAAAAAACAAGTTTGCCGTCTTAGGAGGGTATTCTTTAAAACAATTTTTAAAATAACTGTTATTAATTATTTGACTTACATTGAACGTTTTGAATTTTCCATTATGTGAAGGGTCTGAAGTCTTTTTGCCAAGAGCAATGAAAATAGTGGACAAAGCACCCTTTTGTATAAACTCCATTTATTTCTGCACAGTCAGACCCCGTTTTTCTCGCACTAAACATGTTGATGGAGAGAATCTATCCTGGGGATGTCAATCAATTTAAAATTTCTTTCAAATAGATGCTTGGGTTTTGTTTGTTTGTTTGTTTGTTTGTTTGTTTTTGCTCCTAGATTTTTTCTTTAGTTCGGGGGTTGCCTATCTGACCATTCCCCCTCTGAAACTGCATTTTAGGAGCATTTTATTAAGCATTTCCCCTTCAGCAATGAGATCATCGCTCCTTGCTTGTGGGTTGGGGTAGGGTGGGATTAATGAAAATGAAGGTCAGCCCTTTCCCATCTCCATAGGGGCCATGTTGTCTTAGTTTTGATCATTTCTCCAAAATTAAGATTTCTGCATAAAACCCCTGTGTCTGTGTTTGGCTGGCAGGTTTATGGCTGACCAAATAGTGCACTGGCCAGTGTTCTGGTTGGCTGCATGTTTATACAGGTTGTTAATCAGAGTGGGGAGGGGGTAGTGGACATGGGGACAGTCTGTGAGCTGGAGTGGTCCTGTTTGCTGTCGTGTGCAAGGGCCTGCACTTTGTTACTACAAATTACATAATGACACGTTACATTTCAAAGTGTACTTTTACTTCAGGGAAAATTAAACCAATAAACAGACTACCCTGGTGGAAAAAAGAAAAGGAAAAATAAGATCCCTGGTTTCCAGATCTTCCTCCTGGAAAGGTTCTTAATTAAATTGTAGCTATAAACAAATCTTTGTTTTATTGAAGAGCGCCATCGTGTATAAAAGCTATTTTTAAAAATTAGGATGTGAACATTTGCCGGACAAGAGTCTGGTCCGTGTTATGTATTTTATGATCTGTGCAAAATGAAAAGGCAAGCTTGTGTGGTGATGGTAGATTTTCAATTTTTGATTGCTAATCCCTCTCAAAGGTTGCTCCTGCCTTGCTTGAATGAAGCCTGTACACACGGGAATTATCGCAGTTTTTTCCATATACTAATTCAAACACAACTGTTTAGGGTTAGCATTAAGTTGCCAACTTTGGATTTTTGGCCATGTAGGAAATTGAGTCTTTTCTGCATACTCTCTGCATTTTAAGCAACTTTGAAACTTTTAAAAATATCTGACCCTCTAAATCAACTTCCAAACCTATCACTGAATACCTGTGAATTCAACATTAATTCTTTTCCGTAAACTGTTGAAATTGAGTCTACATTCAGCATCCAAGGTTTTGATAGCCTTTTGGGATGATAATCATGCTCATTTATAATTCAGTTATGCATGTATGTATGTGTCCAAACTTTCTTCAGCATAAACTATGTCATCAAAACAGAATGCACCCTTACTCTCTTTCCCCCAGCTAATGGAAGACTTGAGAAGAGTACTTATTCACTGGATTTTAAATGAGTTATTCGATCAAGATATGCTGTTATCAGAATCTTCTGGCCTGATAGTCACTGGATTTGTTCAGGTGTTTGACTTCTACCAGCAAGAGCAGCAGCCCAGGAAATGGCTGGATGAAATATTACCCCTATTACATTTTACAAATACCCTGTGATCTTATATTTCTTTTTTTTTTTTTTTTTTGTGGGTACCGGGGGGTCGACCTCAGGACCTCGCGCGCCAACAGGCACCCGTGCCGCTGAGCGATATCACCGGCCCCTTTTCTGTATGTGGGATCTGGGAGTCGAACTCGGGCCCTTGCGCTTGCAAGGCAGGTGCTTACGCCACTGAGCCATCTCACCAGCCCTGATCTTACATTTCTTATGCACAGTTATTATGTAACTTAAGATAATTTATCAATATAGTTCACACAATGATAAATCACAAAACCAATTGAGATAGACTAAGTCTTCTTGTTCAGTTTATTTATTTTTAAATTAAAGATGTTTACATTTTTTGTTTCACATCTTTATTAGTACATACTGGTTATATAGATTAATGGGTTTTATTTTGGCCAAAAGAAAACTGCACCTCTCAGATGGAGACAAAGAATAGGGTTTTGAAATCTAGTGTTAAAATTTCAGGTTTTAACATGACTGGAAAAAAGAATAAAGGGTAGCAAATACAGGAGAAATATATAGTGTAGCTTTTGTGGATAAAAATGGACCATTTGAGACAATGCTATTTGCTGGCAGTGGACATACAAATGCATAACACACCCCTACTTTATTCTGTGGCAAAAAATGATTTCCCTCTCATGTTAGATTCTTAACAGTTCCATTTGAATAATTAATTTAGACTACTTTATTACTGAGTTGAGAACCACTGTGTGAGACATTCTTATGGGACTTGACCTTGACTATAGAGGGAACAAGAAAGACCACCAAACTTTTTCAGTGTTGATAAACTTGCTTTCACTGTTACCAAACAAAGAACAGCTGGAAGTGAAGAGTCAGGTATTAATTCAAGGCTTTCATTAAGTTAATGACTAATCCAATAAGAAAGCTTTTGAGCCAACGAATAGTCTAGGAAATGCATAGTAAATGAAGATATACCCAAGAATAGTTAAAATATTTTATCCTAGTTTTGTGCTTGGACAGCATGTGAAGTGATAGATGGAAGGAAAGACACACCTTGACTTGTTGAATGAATGAGTAAAAACGGGCAAGGTAACAATAACAGCAATAATGAAGCCTTTCCTCTCATTCTTTTTCACTGGATGTTTTCAATTTACCCAGGTTGACAGCGTCTCTCCTCTACCCATTTTGCCACCTATGGCGTGGTTAATGTCAAGGTTCTTGGGGAAGGGCACCATCAGCACAACAGCACAAATCCAGATGGGGGGGAGAGAGAAAGGCTTAAGGCAGAAGGAAGGGTAAAAGTTCAATTCTCCGATGGCAATTCAGATTTTGAAAACATAATAAAAAAGAGTGGTAGTGGCCCTTTCTCCTTCAATTTTGAATTTAATTCAAAGTGTCTGTATCTATTTCCATCCATCCACCCATCATCCAGACTCCCTTCCATCCAAAAAGCCACCCATACACCCATCTGCCTTTCCCTATCTCTTTTCTTTCCATCCTTCCTTCTTTTTTCAGAAATAAAACAGGTACTAATGCAAAAGTCTGCAATTAGATCCTACAAGCTAGTATTAGTCTTGTTTTGTTTTCGTTAAAGAAGTGTGGAGATTTTCTTCCTTGCTTGGCTATAACTTTCTTTTTTATGATATTTGTCCTTAATGTGATAGATCATATAACTTCTTTGAAAATGTTGTTTCATGGGGTTCAGGAAAATCAAAGTTCACTTTTACAAAGGTAAAATAAAGATTTTTGATATGGACTTGATAGCTAATTTCTGTGAATGCCCATGTTCATATGCATGCAAATCTGTTGAAGATACTGTTTTAAATTTTAAATGATGCACACATATATAAAACTCACATGCTTTTAAATGCTGCTTAAAACATATAGAGAAAGGCAGACAGTAAGAGTACTTAATATGCATCATAATAGCATGCAACCTGAAAAATAAAAATTTTCTTGAAAGCTTAACTGGCTTTGCAATGCAACAAGCTAATCAAGTGACATTTTATACAAGGTATATGGCTATGAGTGTAACATACAAATATGCTATTTAGAATATTTTCCTGGTAATGAACAAGCCCACAGGTTTACCATTTTATATTTGTTCTCTTAAAAACCATGAAACTCATTTTGAAAATGCTTGTTTACATGGGCATTATTAAGTCTTTATCAGTTCTGAGCATTTCAGTCTTCTGCATCCAGAAATTTCTCAATCTGACAGAATAAGAAATGCATTTACATGGCCTAAGCTCTTAAATTGTCCCTTTCAATTAATGCCCCATCATGGAGCAATCTGGAAACCATTACTCAGTAACTCTTCATTATAATTGCTTGCAGCTGAGTATCCAGCCCTTGGTAATATAAGAATAAAAGAAAACTCAGTTAGTAACAAGTGCAATTGATTCCATTCAGAATTCCCTTGGTGCTTTGCCATGTTTGGCCTGCATAAGAGGAAACACAAGGTCCCCCCTCCCCAGTATCGGGGCCAGGAAATGAATTGGCAGACATAAGATGGTTTGTGTGGTGTGTGCCTTCATTTTTCAGCTGGTCCTTGTTAAAAATGAGACGGTGGGGCTCCTGCTTTCTCTCCCACTGGCTACTTTTTTTTGGAGGGCTTTTCTGGTAATAGATAAAACTACAAAACTTCAATTTGCTATAAACTAACAGCGTCCAGAAACTGTCACCTTCCATGGCCATAGCCCATCCAGGGACTTACTCTCACCAAGGAGTGGATTTTAGAATTTATTACCTCCTACTTTGATCCTGTCTTTATGAGAGCACAGTCCCTGGTGCATTGTGTACAGGTGGAGAGTGTTTATGTGTTTGGAGGCTTCAATCACCAGCTCTAGAAATGTAAAGATCTAAATGAAGATAGATGAAAATGTGAAAATGTGATGTGGTAAACTCCCTCCCCACCATGTTCCCCATGAAAATCAAGGACTTGGCTTTTGAGAACAGTGGAGGGAAATAAGGAGATGTTCCTATTGCTCTTTCACTTCAGAGACAATGCATCTTGGTTCTGAGGTTGAGGACCAGTGTCCACACCTGGGTCCCCCTAAACTGGACTATGGGTGCAATCAGTCCATAGCCTCTCATCTCCTCTCCTGCCTTATAGATGACTGGGTTCAGGTGACAAGGACACTCAGCTTTATAAGTTAAAAATATGTAAATTATAAAATGCATTTTAATTATGAAAAGGATTGATGCTCAGCATAGAAAAGTTGAACCCAATAAACCTCTAAGTGCTTTTAATTAATTTCCATTCTTTGCTTTTATAATAATAGGGGGATCTTCCTATCAAACCAAAATGACATTTCATTTTGATTTGTTGTGGAAAGAAGACTGTAAACTCCCCCATGACCAAGGAAAATTCCTATAAATATATTAGTGTATTTCTTATATTTTGTCTGTAAATATTTGTGGGGGGAGGTTGGTTTTTACTTTGGTGTGGTGATTCTATATTTCCTACCCTGTTAAAACATTTTAAAACATTGTTGTCACAGTTATTAATCATTACATAATTTTAAATGCCACGTCAGGGCTTTTACATAAGATAGATGCACTCTTGGACCCCTAAACAACAGAAGAACAACTAAAATTAAGTCTTCTTTCCCTTCATGGGGTCTTGCGTGCACAGGAGCTGGTGTCACCTGCTCTGTGACATGATGCGGGAGCTGGACTCACGCACTCTTGGGGAGCCCAAAGCCCTGCTTTCCCGGCCTCTCAAACTGCAGCGATTTAGGGGAACTACAAAGAAACCTCACTGGAGAGAATTTTTCCTTTAAGAAATAAATTAGAATGAAGATTTAGAGGCAGTTTTCATGTGGGCAGGGAGAATTGGATTATTTTGTGTGTGCTTGATTTCACATGGCCCTATCAGAAGTATGAAATAATCAACTATTATCTTGAATTTATAATGATTAAAAATTGTCAATCTCTCTGTTATTGTGTTCAATGTTTCTCCAGTTTCACCTTTTCTTTTTTGGTGTGAAGACATGTAGCTTATTAAAACTTGGATTAATAAAAATGTTTAACTAATTAGAAAGAAAGACATGTGATAAAAAAAAATCAGCTGATGTCAAATAACCTTGCCCAGTGACTATGAGTTCAAGCCAATTAATTATATTAGGACAGTATTTCCCACCTAGAGGCACAGGAAAGTAGTTCAATGGGTGTACAGTTCATTTCTGATAAAAAAAAAAGATACATCCAGTAGCTGGGACTTCTATGTTTGAAATAATCAGTCCTCAAACTCTGGGGAAGTCTGTGGCCTAAAGGGGCACACAGCTACTTGCTTGTCTCCCAATCCGCCCCTCCCCCTTGAAAGCCTGCTCTCTCCTTTATGGGAACCTGTCAGGGATGACCCCTGTTCCTTTCTAAACCAGACAGGGCTGTCTCTAGGCTATTTACAGGCCTTTTGCTTTGTTTGAGGTTTTCAGCACCTTTATTCACCACTCCCCACAACCCCAGGCAGTGTTTAAGCAATTCTTCTTTTTCCAATCAATCAACAGATCTTTCTTGAGGTCTAATTGAGAGGAATTCTCCACCCCTACCTAGTACTGCTGATTACTAATGTTTGTGGCCAACTCTGGGATTTTAAGGACTTCTAAAGGTCTTCTCTTTTCAGTGAAAATTATATCTTGCAATGCTGAGTAATTTAAAATGCTGAGAAAAGACCATACTTTAAGAAGAGGTAAGGCAGACTCTCATTTTTCACTGTAGATGGAGTTCACTTTGTTTATCTATATTCCTAGTGATAAGTTCTCAATGTGGGTTGTTTTATTTTACTACTACACATGGGAGTCGTATGACTGGCCAATGTACAGAGGGACGAGAGGAGCATATCAGTAATAGCCAGCTCTCAATTATTTGTAGAGGGGTAGAATTACTGGTAGAGGTTGCAAACCCGAGGCCCCACGGGCATCTACCATCAGATGCATTTGGTTAGGCCAGCGAAGTATTTTTAAATTTTTGAATTGGTTTTCATCATCGCAGAATGGGGATAACTCACACAGGAATATTTTCCCAAGCTTTGCTTGAAAAATCAATGGACCTGGCCACAGTGGGCCCCATGTTGCCTGGCAGCTGTGAGCAGGAGTGGGGAGCAGCAAGTACCCTTCAGTTCGTCACCAGGACCCACCCTGTCGGTGTTGCTCTTCAGTGCCTTGCTGATCCCTGCCTGCCTTTGAGTGTGAGGCCTCTGCCACATTTCGGGGCTGGTTGAAATTTCCCAATTGCTCTCTTTATTCATCATCAGTGACAAAACTCAGTACTGCCTTATAGGTACTTGGGTGTTGACTGCAAACTCAGACCTTCAAGACGAACTCGAACTCAAATGTCTCTTGGGAGGGAATATCAAGGAAGGCGGGAAGGAGGCCCCTCTCCATCCATTGAAGGAGGGAGACGGCTTTTTTATTTCCTTTTCCTGCCCCCACTGGCTGTGAAGATAGTAATCAGAAAAAGGAACATGAGATTCGAGCCCAGGGAGAAAAGGAAGGAAGTAAAGCCAGAAGTAGCACAAATCCTCAGATGTATCTTGAGCAGTTAAATTGCAGGGGACATTGTAAGAATACCACAGAAAATCTTTCCAGTGATTTGAACACGACATTCCTGGCTAAGCACTATGCAAAATGGCTCTCCCTACTGTTGTACTCAATGAATGAGACTACAAAGGGACGATGTCCAAAAAATAAAAATTGAGCTCTTTATTTTAGCTGGTACCCAGCGGCGTCCTCTATGCCAGAACAAAGAGGAGCCCCGGGGGCAGGTAGAGTGTAGTTTTTATAGTAGCAAGCAGTTGTACAGAAGCCAATAGCGATGGTTAATAAAGTAATTTTACAAACTCATTGGTTAGGCTTTTAGGCGTGGGGTGTTTGCCATCATTTCATTGGGCAAAAGGAACATCTTATTATGGGTTGCCAGAGGCGGGAAGGTGCATTTCGTCACTATGGGGGAATCTCAACTTAAACAGAAAGGAATTTATCTAACCTAAACAAAGGAGAGGCTTATCTAATGGAATTTGGCGGGAAGCAGGAGCCAGACAGGCGAAATGGTGGTTTGTTCATAAGATGGCATTAGCCTTGTCAGGTTACAACACCTACACAATGGGACACTTCTGTGATGGGTTGAAGATCCATGACAGAGAAATTCTGAGAGGTTCCCCGTGTCTTCTGGAATCCATTTTATTCTTGTTTAGAATGAGGAGTGAGCCCAGGGGTGGTGGTCTTTCTCAGGAAAGTAGAACCTAAAAGGGGAAAATAGCCCTTTCCTTGACCCAGCCCCACTCCTTTGGCCTTTGTGATGTGTTTTGGGAAGAAGAGGTGATCATGATCATTTGTGCATTCTTCCAACTTCCAGATCCCTTCCCTCCGTGGGGACTCTAAAAACACGGTTTGGATTGGCAGAATTGGCTGAATGACGACCAAATCAAACCTGAGAACTCTTTTAGCATTAAAGGTTTCCAGCCCTTACCATCTATAAAAGCAAACAAGATAAAGTTACACTCAAAATAGGAACAGTAGGGGAAAAGGTGTCCCAGGGTTTACCATAAAAAGCAAATTACTCTCAAGACCTTCGTGAGTGTTAACTCGCTGGCTTCCTGGCATCATACGGTTCTTACTCCGAGAGTCTTTCTCACAGTTCTTCTGACGTTTTAGTGTCTGCATTCAAACACATCTGGGCAAGCACAAACCACCTGAGTCCACACCGTGCATAGCGCTGACATCTCACAGCAGGTAACAAATGAGATGACACCAGAAAATTGCTTTGTGCAGCTCAGCAAAATCAAACTACCCAGATGTACCTCCCAGGTGACATGGAAGGTCTGTAGCAAAATATCAGCCTCAGCAGTGTACTAAAAAGGTGCTAAAATTTTTGTGGGCCACCTACCAGTTAGGACTCTGAGCTTCTCACAGAGCACGCCTAACTTCCTGTCATGTCTGCTTAATTGTTTTAAGGATATGCTCACATGTCAACAGTAACAAAAGAGCTATGATTTCTTGGTAAGTCATTTTCCTTTTTGTTCTTTTTTAGAATATTTTCCCCATGGGCAGGCCCTGGGTGCCCCATACCAAGATGTCAGGAATGAGAGTGCCTGCAAACAGCAAGTCAGCAGTTTTTCCTTCCTGCCTTCATCTTCCATCAATGACGGAATATCTGAAAGGGCTGAGTCTTAGTCACAATACCCAATACCTGCAAATTAAATGAGGAGAGGTTTATTTTGGCTCAAAGTTTCAGTCTATGTGACTGGATCCTAGGCAGGAAGCAGGATGGCAGAGGGGCATGGTGGAGGAAACAGTGCTTAACCTCTGGCAGGCAGGAAACAGAGAGAGAAAGGAGGAGCCAAGAACAAGAATACACTCTTCCAGGACACATCTCCAGTAATCAGCCTCTAACCAGGCTCCGCCTCCTAACAGCAAGTCAGCTGTGAACTAACCCACAAATGAATACAGCACCCCTGTGATCCAATCACCTTCCAGAGGCATGAGGCTTTTCAGGGATATTTTAGATCTAAACCAGGACAGGCTGTAAAAGCCACTGTGATGGAAGCTGTTGAGGAATTACTAATACTTGCGTCCCCTTCCTTTCAAGCTTACACATTTAACTGCATTTTCTAACCTCCATTGCAATTAAGTGGCTGAGTTCAGTTCTGAGATGCATGAGTAGCAATGACTTATACCACTTTCCAGCCTGGCCTATTAAACCTACTGCTTGTGTTCAGTGCCCTGTCAGCTGTTTAGAATAGGAATGACTTCTAGGACAGTTCTGGGAGTTTTAGGAGTTGCTTAATGAAGATGCTAAAAGGAGTTGCTTAATGAAGATGCTAAACAATGAGATTGAAAGAGTCTTGGTCCAGTCCCCAAACCCTCATGGGGAGGGTAGCTTCCCAGTCAGGAACAATCTCACTGGACTCTGACATGGGTGAGAAATAAACTTTTCTTTTGTTAAATGATTAGAACTTCTGGGATCTTCTGATAGAACATTTAACTTTAAATAATACAAGCACGAATCTGGGATTTTCTGAAAGAAAAAAGTGAGGTAATAAGATCCAGGAACAATCTGTAGTCACTGAAGAATGCAATTATGAAGAGTGGGAAAAAAAAAATCACAAATCCTCCAGTCTTCAATATAGATTATCCCATGGAGCACAAACATCATATCTGCTACATATCTGCAAGGGCCCACCATGTGTTCTCCAAAAATGAAATGCCCGTAGCTTGACACTGACATGTCTCCATGCAATCAGGCACCAATTATCCTTGTAGATGCTCACTTGGGAAATGTCAGAGGTCCAGATTGTAAAAGTCTTGGAAAACCTTGCAATTGCCAAAGAATGCAGCATGGAGTCTGTAATTAGGTCCATTCCAAAATTACAACCTTTATCCATACTAAGCTGAAAATAATAGAAAGTATTTGAATGTAGATGTTATTTTAATGAGAGGGTACTATACAAAATAAAGATTTGGAATATATTGGCTATAATAGTCTTAGAAAATTTTGGAGGGAAATCATGCTTTCACAAAATTCAACAAGTAGGGAGGAAACTAGATGTATGAAAGAAGTAAAGGCTGGAATTACCCTGGTGTTATTATTGTAGAACATTCCTCAAGTATTTCCTGAATAATTGCATCTCCATATAGCTGGATTTCTTTGCATCCCTGGGATGGGAATGGATTTGCAAGAATGCTTTTCCAGAGGCCACTGTGCTCCTGGGAGACTGTGTTTACAGAAATCATCAGCAAGTATATGTTTGGGATTGTATGAACCCCTCTCTACTCTCAGGCCCAGATATGGAAAACTAAGACACAAAGGAGAATTTCACTTTCAAATACTGGGAAAATAATTCTCTTTTAAAAAACATTATCATTTTGTTAAATTTAATCACATTTTATATACAAAAATACATATAATATGGGTACTTAGATATGGGGCTATATATTATTTTTTAAAAAAAATTCGAGCAGCTACCCACAGAGCTTTATTTTCAACCAAAACTTCTTAGATATTTTCAGAAAAAAAGATAAAAATTGACTCTGAAGTTTCTTTTTTTTGTGGGTACCGGGAGTCGAACTCAGGACCTTGCACTTGCCAGGCAGGCACTTATGCCACTGAGCTATCTCACTGGCCCCCTGAAGTTTCTTATAGTTTAAGGACTTCTAGACTCTGGAAAAAGAGGTTCCTTTGGTCCTGAGGAGACCATAGGTTAAATGAGTTTGCTCAGTAACATTCTCTTTCCACTGTGTAAGTTGCCTTTTATTAGCTCCTTTAACTGACCAGGAGAAACTCTTACATATGTCACCTTCCAAAACCAGGGAACTAGATATGTGGTGGATATCTACCTGCCTTTTCCTCCTTTCTCACTGCAAACTATCTGCCTCTACTTTCCTCATTGATAGTAATGTATATTCAATGGTGATCATAAACAATTTATGATTTCAGCTATGCACTCTTAGCATGAATTTAATATTTAAGTCTTTACCTGTGATGAATTACTGTGTTAACTATTGTCTTTGAAATATTTTATATGTGTATAATGTTTGTATAATATATACATAGAAACATATCGTCATGTATAACTCCTATGTGTTTTGAGTCTTATAATCTGGCAAAAGTTTGCTGTGCCATATTGAAAATGCTCTAGCTCTCTATCTTGTGTTGGGGGCCTTAAGAGAGATGTGTTATTTACTTGGCTCTAGGTCCCTTTTCTGGGGCTAGAAATGTGTACATATGACAATGCCTAACCTATTTCAAAGAAACAAAAGAGTGTTGCCCTATATATTAAAATTGTGAGTATTATGGCAAATCTAGGCTCTGTTGGTAGAATGGTAGGAAAAACTGAAGGCCAGTATTAGCAAGGAATTACAAATTCTTAGAATTCTTTTAACATTATGAAAGGCATTATACATTCTTATGCAATCTGGGAATTAGAGCAATAACAGAATGAAGCAAAGCTGACAGACACTATGGTCAGAGGCAGGTGATCATTTGGAGACTGGAGAAAGTGGAAGTGTGGTTCCAGTTGTACAAGTAATACAGCACAGCTACACAAGGAAATAGTAGGTACAGACAGTTCTTGCCACCCATCCACAAAATGTTCTAAAACATCCTCAGAGTTGGCCACTGGACCACCACCAACGGCAACAGAAGCATCACCAGGAACGTATATTTTCAGGCCCATCCTAGACATACTGAATCAGATATTTCAGGAGGGGGTCCTCTGATCCATCCTGTAACCAGCATTCAGTGGTTCTGATGAGGACTGAAATTTCAGAGCCATTGTGTGAAGGTGCACTAAAGGGGGAGACACGATTCTACTGCACTTGTAGCTGGCTTCTATCTTGCAGTCCCCTCACATCATCAGCCTCTTTAGATACTGTGTGCCATTCTAGTGTTTATAGGCACACTTTTCATGCCAACTAGTCCCTAAATACAAGCTCAAATGAAGATATTGTCATCCATTTCAATGTTAGAGAAAATCTAGCTAGCTGGGTGGCTTTGCTGTCCATCTTCAATGGTCATTGTCCTAAGTGATTTTCAAATATAATTTTGACTATATTTGGTCTTCACCTTTTGGTGATCACACTGAACCCCAGGCAGATCTGACAGATCCTATCCAACCAGTCCTGCCTCCATCCTCACCCCCGTTTCACTGTTCTGGCTTCCAGTCAAGAACACTTCTGCCTTGGTAGCCCAGTGGACACCAAGCTCCTCTCCCTTTCTCTGCACTCTGCTCAGTGGATGCTGCACTATACAATGAAGATCCATCTACTGCTCCATGCTCCTTAAACTTCAGCAGTCTGATGTACAACACAGGGGTTCCTTGAAGAGTTCAAATATTCTTTTTCTATTTTCCAGAGTGCTTTTAAAACACAAGTTTCTCCCAGCAATTATTCAACTGTACTTGGGATGATCATCTCGCATCTTAACTTGGTATTACTGAAAGGCTTCTTATTTGAATATGAGCCTAGAAGTCTCAGGAGGGAAGCCCACATAAGAGTTCTATTCAAGTCCAAAGGCAATTGGAAAAAGCATTTTTCTGGACTCTGCAGCAATAAATGCTTACGTGGTTGCTCGGGAAAGATGCATGAGAATACTGTTATTTTGTTGATGTGGAAGACAAGAGAGGTTTGTGCTTAATATTTTTTTACAAGGGTAGTCTGCTTTGTTGGATTTAATTACATGCCATGGGTAGAAATGAGAGGACTGGAAATTGATGAAGAAGGGAGAGAGTGTGCTATAGCATACAGAGTGTTAAGTGTTATAGCCTGTGTGGTCCTTGATGTTGCATACAGATATTACACTTTGTAACTGCCATTGAATGTTGAAGGCTCCATGGGAGTCCAGAGTGGGCCACTTACACAGAGCTCTCTGGCTGGCTCTTTCTTTATATCTACTACCCAAAGAGAAACTAAAAGCAGGAAAAGATTTATAATTTGTTGGGCGAGAGATAAATGATTCCAGTTTCTAGATGCTTTAGGAACAAATTTTTGTACATCATGTAGCTTACAATTGATCTTTCCATTGACTTTGGTATGGGATGGGCCCAAACTAATGATGGTAGGTAATCAATGTGAAAAGATTATGCGTGAAGAATTTATAACCACAATAATGGACTGCTATGGCAAAAGGCTCCTCCTAGCAAGAAATACGTGAGGGCTGGTTACACTCAAAGAAGGGTGGATCAACAGCCATCTCCCTTGGCTCTGACAGTCTGGGCAGACTCAATTACAGGCCTGTCTGAGAAGCCTGGTTCGTGAAGTAAGCCCTGGGACAATTACGTATCTCTGCATGGAGATTCTGACTTCACTGTCTGTGCTGGTGTTTTCTGCCTGTGTAACTTGCCTTTTACTTCTAAGAAATAGCTCCCAGGGTGGTACTGTTTGTTCTAATTAGCTCTCACTATCAGCTTTTCCTGTTTAAGCCAGTATGAAGGACCAGGCCTCATTGTAACCCACTGAGAGGAACTGAGCATTGCTGACCACGCTCTTTCTGACTCCTAACATATGTTTGGGCCACTAGCCTCCCTGTGTGACTGATGAGCATCCCAGGGCATCTGGATCCTCAAGACCCACTCCCCCCAACCCACCCCTCACTTCCCAGAAAACACGTGTAGAATAATACAAGGGCATTAAATTAGACCTCATTACCTAGCCAGTTGGGCTGTCCAGCTCTCCCGCACATAATAATGAGGTCTGATTTATTGTGATCATTATTCAGGCATTATAGGTCACTAAATAACATGCTCTGCCCACACATGTCTTCTGAGGTAATAAATATCTTGAGAGGAAACATTCTTGAGGGCGTGAGTCTCAGGTTTGAATCGGCAACTCTAGGCTCATTAATTATGTGAAGGCACTTTGCCTGTTGCTCACAACGTCTTGGGAACAGAGACAGGGAAAGGCTAATGAAGAGCATTGGGGAGAAGCAGGTGAGAGACAGGGAGAGACTGCTTGATTCTTTGGCCTATCGAACACAAGCGAAGGTGGGCCCACTGGTGGAGGGGACAGAGCTAAAGCTGACCCCAGGCCAGTTGGCCATGAGGCCAACTCCACAGAACCTCACCCAAAGCCTTTCAGGAGCTGGACTCTGAGATCCTGCCTTGCCTTCTTACACTCTGTACTACCAATTTATCACTCAGAAGTTTCCTATCAATTCCTGTTGCTCCCTCTCATCTCTAGACCTTTGCAATTGCTGTCATGCTCTCTCTGGAAAGCTGAGCCCCATTCCTGTCTCCTCTTTGTGTGTTATCACATTTAGAGACTCAGCTTAGATGTCCTCTCTACCCAGAAGCCTTCCATGAGTTTGTAGGACCAAGCATTTTCTCTTGTACAATGTGTCATGCACTGCCATTGTCATTGACTTGTCTACCTTTTCTACTACATTTCAAGGGCCCAATCTGAATCTCATTGCTTGCTGTATTCCAAATGCCTAGAGCAGCACCTGGGACATTTGTTTGGTGAATGAAAAAATAAATGCCTATGTAAAAAGGATACTAAAACTAACACCGTAAATGTGATCATGCTGGTCATAGAGGGTGATGGTTTTTTAGACTTGACAATCTCTGCTCAGGATGAAGAGGTCCCTGGCCACCCTGCACATCACATTCCTGAGCCTCTCATTATCTAGACATGCATCAAATTGGAAACTTGCTGCAGTAGGTTGACGCTGTCATGTGCCTGGCCATATGCTTTTCCTGCATAATCTCAAATCATAGAGTATTAAGGTTTCAGCCTTAGATATAGTACAATTACAAGAAAATGACAGCATCAATGGTTTGTCACAGCTCCTATTTTGATAATGTCCACGTTTAATTTTTTTCAAATTGCAATATATATTTTAAAGGCCTATTTTCCTTGAGGAGTACACCAAGGATTAGAAAACAGGATTAAAAATTATCCTTTGTCTCTAACTTATAATATAAAGTGTGAGATTGGTAAATACTAAGTAAATCTGACCATACATCTACATTATTTATGGGGATAATTTAGGATTATTTGCTCTACAGAAAATTTGTTGGACTGCTTTAAAAATTACTAAAATTAAATGAAATCAGGCTCCTTGAATTATCCATGAGCACAGCCTCACATAATCAATACTTCAGCCATTCTGGGATGACATTACATCTCAAGACTATTTTCTAACTTAATAAGATTAGAAATAATAAACTGATATTATTTCTTTGTGAATTGGGGCCTCTGACCCGGTAATTTAATGCCTTCATTATTGTACGAGAAGAACGCAGAGAGACCCACTGAGACCCACATACCCACATCTGCATTCTGTCCAAGTGATAGCCTGATGTCTCTCGCTTTCTTCAGATGGTGGATTATGTGCAATTGAGGAATATTGTTAACTTATTTTTAAAACACTCTGAACATTATTTTCAAGAGAGTTGCATATATATGGTCCAATGGTTTAAATATATATATATATTTATATATATATTTATTTATATATATATTTAAATATATATATATTTAAAATAGAGAACTTTTATTGATTCAGTAATAGAGGCCAGTGGAAGATGAGAAGACTTACTCCCAAATTGTGTTGTTCTAGATATTTTCATGCTGGCAAAGACATGAGTTTCATCAAGGGACCATGAGAGAGTTTTGTGTTTTTGTTTTTTTGGTTTAGCCTAGGCTTGATGAGACTACTGTGGTTCATGCTGCATTTTACTGCTATCTGGGAGGAAACAAGGGAAGGGTGTTAATATCAGAAAGTGCTGTGGGGCCTGAGGGATGAATTCCTACCCTATTTTCTCATGGATTCTGTTCCTGCCCCTTCTGAGTTGAGGAGTCTCTTAAATTTGCCCGTAATAAAACACTTTCTCATGAACCTTTGCAGCTCACAGGGAATTTCCTGCTTGGCTCAAAATATGTCGGGCCCACATTCTGCTCAGGACGTTAGTCTGAGCACTTTCTGTGAGGCATCTTCCCAGGGAGCCACCTGTGGTGGGAAACCATTGGGCCACTTTTCCCAAGGCCACCAACCAGACTCCAGATTGGCAAATGCAGTGAAGCCCATGAGAATGTCCCATGTAAACCTCATTCTAGCTGGGAAGGATGGGGCTAAAAAGAGACCAGACATGTTTTATTTAGGAATCACTGTTTAAAATGCTCAGCACTAAGGGCAGGAGACCATTATGACTTTTTTAATTGTCCAGGACAATAGGAAATTGAAATCTCTCTGACAGAATGAAAATTACTTCCCCACTGGGTCCATTGACTGTAAGTGACATGCAGAAACAGCTCTGTCCCCGGGAAATGCTGTTGAAGATATGTAGCAGAGGTGACTTGGGCTCAATTAAGTTTGGAAAATGCCATAGTAACAACCATGGCAGCCCACAGTGCTCCAGATGCCATTGGAAGTACACTACCCTGCATTCATCATCTCATTATTCTTTAAATAAACTGCAATTATACAAATTGAGCATTACTATTCCACACTTAAACACTTGGTGAGACTGTGACTTACCCAAGGTCCCCAGCTGGAAGGGTGGAGTTGAGGCTTATGGTCATGTGGTCAGAACTGTGGACTCTGTATCTTTTGGCTACACCAGAATAATATAAGAAAGGATTGTGAATATACAGCACTACCTCAGAATCAGTTGCTGTCTGGGGGAAATATTTTATTGTATTCTATCCTATCTCTTTCTCACATAATTGGCCCCAGTTTTATAGAAGGTGGCACAGTATTTTTGAAATATCACTAATAGGGATCTAATTATGACTCAGAAGCAGAGCTTGCTTCTGACCACTTCTACTAACCCTCTAAATGCTCTTGGGAATGCTTTGTTTGGTAAAATGCCATGGTGAGCAAAAAGTACAAACATCAGATCTGAGCTGAGGTGCAGTTTCTGGAGGCCCCAGAGATCCCTTTGCACAGAAACTGGAATATAGCAAGGGAGATACTTGCTTAGCCCATCACTCCATTACAATACCTCCTCCAAGGTAATAGATTCCACCAAAGAACAATAAGCAAACTGCCTCTGAATTCCCGAGTAACACGTGGCACCACATGGCTATAAGAAGATTCATAAATATCCTGCAAGGAGGGCAGACTTGGAGATTTGAATAATAAAGATGACTGTGATGGGCATTTATGGAATGCTTACTATAAGGCAGTATTTATTTTTCTAAATTCTTTATGTACAATCTTAGATTATATATTGTTATGGCTTGTGTCTAGATGTTCCCCCAAAGCCTCATGCGGTCATAGGTGGGGCCTTTTTCAAACATGGCTGAATCTAGAATGTGTGATTACTAAGATAGTCTACTAATTGATTCGGCACCACCCTAATTCTGGTAGCCTAGATAGAATATGATATGGGGCAGAAAGAAGCGACTAAGGTCACTTGTTTTTCCCTTGCTTGCTTTGTTACCTTCTGTCCGCCATGAATTGTTCTCCTCTGCGGTGCCACCCTGCCTTGGAGCCAGCTGATTATTGACTGAAACCTCTACAAACTGTGAGCTAAATAACCCTTTCCTCCTCTAACTTTGGGTGTTGGGTATTTTATCTCAGCAACGAGAAAAATAACTAAGACATATATTCTTAGAGCAACTCTGAGTACGTGTGATTATACAGTTTATTTCTGCTCATATCCTATTGGCTAGAATGAGCCACATGGTACAACTAGCTACAAGGGAAGCTCAAGCTCAGCTCCTACCCAGATAAAACTCTGGGTGCTATGGAATTAAAATAAATAGGAAGAAGGAAACTAGAGAACATGAGTGTCTCTGCCCACCCCAGTGAGTAAAGGTACTTTCTCTTGCAGTGGTCCAAGAAAAGGGGCCTTTCTTGTTCTCCCCTCTATCAACACTTTTTCTACATTGTAGAAAATGAGTGTAGTGAAACTTGATTTTATAGTGGTTCTTTTTGTGTGTGTGTGTGGGTACCGGGGCTCGACCTCAGGACCTCGCGTGCCAGCAGGCGCCTGTGCTGCTGAGTGATATCACCGGCCCTTTTTTCGTATGTGGATACCGGGAGTCAAACTCAGGACCTCATGCTTGCCAGGCAGGCGCTTATGCCACTGAGCCATCTCACCAGCCCTTTATAGTGGTTCTTAATTTCACTCTTATTAGGTAAATGACAGGGAAAGATGTGTGAGGGAGACAAACTTAAGCTTTCGTTCGGCAGAACCAGGTACTTTTTGTTTATGAAGCTTTCACAACTCTGCCTCATTCTAGAAGTTATAGAAGTTGTTCCGTGGTTCCACAAGTATTTATTCAAAGCCCATTACGGTCCAAGTCCTGGGTCTATAAAGGCACACAAGATAGACAAGGTTTTTATTGTTCAAGACTTTATGCTCTATTCGGGGAAAATAGTGGTAAACAAGTGAGTGAACAGATAATTTTTAAATTGATAAAAATAAATATTTTTATATGTAAAACCACCCAAAACTCAGTAGCTTATGATACCATTTATTTCTTTGCTTAACAGCTACATAATTCGGGGGCCCAGTACAGCCTAAAGCCACAAGATAACCCTAGAAATGTCTCCTTTTAAATCCAGTTAATCCAGTTACTATTTCCTCCTTTCCTCTGTGCAACCAAGGAAAGTCCGCTTGAGGGCATTTCTATCCTCAGGGCAATTACACAGTGGTCTGGGATGTGGTACCCTGTGGCCGTAATGCTACACTCACAATAAATAGCTTTGGCACTATTGATGCTTTGGCCATTTAATTATTGGTGGGGTCCTGTCCTGCGCATTGTAGGGTGTTTAGCGCACTGCTATACTCGGCATATACAGCATATACTAGTGACCGACACCCAGTTATGACAACCAGAAATAACTCCAGACATTTCTGATGTCCTCTGGGGGGTCAGATACCTAAGAACCTTGGCCTGTCACAGCTATACTACTACCACTACCACTACCATTACACTACTAGTAGTAATAATAAATATAACTAAATACATACTGAGTTTTTTCCAAGTGTTCTGCTAACAATGTTAAATTACCTAACTTAAAGAAAAATAATGCTATGTGAAAGTTACTATTTGCTTCCCACCATATAGCAGAAGAAACCAAGGCAATCAGCCATACTACTCCAGTGCTGAGGATTCAGGTGGTTTTCTGGTGAGCTTCAATCCTATCATCTAAAGAGCTTAAAGCAGCTGCCCCATAATTACTGCCATATTCCATGGAAGAATTGACATAGGATTCCTGAACATCGATTGTATTCTATAAACACTGTATACCAGGTGCTGATACAAGCATTTTCCAGATGTGAACTCATTTGATTCTTATAATAACCCAGGGGGAGGGACAGTACATCCCATTATCACCTCTATTCTAGGGATAAGGAAATGGAAACATTAAGAGGCTGAGAAACTCAGTTGAGGTCATACGAATAATAAGCCACAGAGCCAGGGTTCAAACCCACACAGTTCAAACCCATGGAGTCCAGCTATCCCAGTACACTATGTCCGCAGCCTGGTAGGACTGAGGCCCATCATGGTGCTGGCTTGGGAGAACATCCAGCAGCCCTGAGGAACCCGGGAAGGGAGGTGGTGGATGGGTCTTTGGAACACAATCATAAGGTAGACTGCGAGGTGCCTTAGTTTATTATGAGGGCTTTTGAATGCCTTCCTTACTGCACTTGGACTCCCACTGTGGCTTTAAAAGACCCCACAGAGCTGAATCATGCTTGTGGAGAGCTCCCAGAGACTGAGCGGGCCATGGTTCTAATTCCATTCCTCCGGTGGTTAGACCGGATCAAGGAAAGGTTGTCCCTCACTGCAGCTTCACCAGGCAGCTCTGAGCGACTAAGGGAGGTGACATTGTCTCTGCTACTGCCTCCTTGGGGAGGGTAAAGAAACCCCCAGAAAGCTCCACTGGGCTCCATTCTCAGAACGTGTAGGAATGCTAAACCTGCTGTGAGCACCGAGACAGGCTAGAAAGTGGAGAAGGTAGACACATAGGTACTGGCTTGGCAGATTCGACAGAAAGACACAGTAGGCATAGGCCATCACAGGCCAGTGACCGTAAGACTTAACTAACATCAGGAGAAGCAAAAACAGTTACAGCACAACCTTTAAAGGAACAGGACAGGGTGATGACAGCAGACTGGCAATAGCTGTATCAAAGTAGATCTAAAGGGCCCCCTTCCAGTTTGGGGTGACCTGGGAAGGGGCACTCCAACTTTGACCCGACTTTTGACCCAAAAGTAAGTCAAACATTCAGTATCCTGAAAAAGAAGACATTTTCAGATTGTCATGACAGTCCTTTCCAGATTCTTAAACCCTGCCCAATTCTGTGAGGTTTCAACTGTCGCATCATGGGCTGGCTCAGTGTCCCCTGGAGCCTGCCAGGGTCAGGGGAAGGTTAGACACACACAACACTGAGCCAGCCTGTCTGGGATGCCTGAACAATCTGTTAAAATATTTTTAAAAACCACTCACCCAACAAATATGTATCAAGAAAGGCTCTGTTTAAGATAGCAAGCTGGGGAAGGAGCCTGGGGTAGAATGGAGAGAAGGCTGTAGATAAGGAATGTAAGAATGACAAAGCCATGGCTCTAATCCAAGGAGTCCAATGATCTGAACACCAACCCCTTATGTGAGCATATGATTCTTCTCTGCTGTTAGTTATGCACAGAAAGCCATTTATCACTTTTTGAAATTGCAGTTATTCACTCCAATAATTGCTCCCATGAGACAGTTGAGAACTTAATGGATGCTCCAACCCAGCGGATGTCCCAGTGGCGCCTCCTTGAGCCCAGGAAACGAGACAAAGGAACAGAGGCAGCATATCTGTCTTAGAAGACCGGCTGTTGTCTTCATGGTGCTTTGTTGCCTCAGTTACTCTTTCTCACATAAACAATCTCATTGTGTTCTCAGGACAACCTCATGCTGAAATGGGGCAGAGCCTGTGGCATTGAACATATGAAGATGGCAATGACAATGGAACTTATCATCCATTGAGTACTTACAATGTGTGGGGCTCTGGATCCAGGATTCTACGAATAGTCTCTTGTTTAATCTCCACAGCCCCTCTATGAAGAAGGTACATTTTTCATCATTTTGTTGAAGAGAAGAATGAGACTCAACAAGTGATTTGCTCAAGGTCACAGAACTGGTTAGTGCCAGAGCCAAGATTTGAACCCAGGTCTGGCAGATTCTAGGCCTCTGCTCAGAGGCACTGAAATTGGTGCACAAAAGACCCATGACTTGCAGAAGGTACACAGCCAGTGGCTGCAGGGCCCGGAGACCTCCCTCCTGCTCCAGAATCATTTCCCTGCCCATATGTGGCCTGGTTCAGTCCTTCTGAGCACTGTTTTCACTTTTCTTCTCCCATTATCTACCCTTCTACCCCTCTGTCCAGACACAGCTTCCTCTCTGCCTGCACTAATGAGCTCTCTAAGCCTGACAGCGGCTTGAGGTGCCAGACACGAGGCCCGGTGTGAGTGAGTGAGGCATACAGGCATCTCCTGCTTGTTTTGGGAAGGTACCAATTCTGGACCACCCACACTGCTCCTTAGCCCATGCTCACCTGGGAATTCTGACATAGGGTTTTCCTGACATAGGCAGTTTTCCTGGTCCTCCTGATAAGTCTCCTGGGCCCAGGGGCTCAAGTACCCTAAGCCTCTCAAAGCATTAATACCAGTACACTCCTGGGACTGGTGACATAGTCCTGTAGTGGGGACGTCCAGGTTGCCCGTTCAGAGAGGAAACAGCTGCCTACCCTGTTCCAGCAGCCCTGACTTGAAAGAACAGTGCTTGTTTCTTCCCTGTGGGTCTATTTTGCTTTAGTCTCCTCCTGTGCTAGTTTTCACCAGGACAGCCCACCTCCCAGCACAGTCTTAGCTTCTCAATCTGGGCAATATTGACATCTGGGGCTGGATAAGTCCTTGTTGTGGGGCCAGCCCATGCACGGCAGGGTGTTAGTGGCATCCATGGACTGTACGCATTGGGTGTTAATACCAACCTACTGCACTAGTTGTGACAATTGAACTGTCTCCAGGTGACTAAGTGAAGCTAAGGGGAAGGTAGAGAGCAATATCCCCACAGGTGGAGAACCACTGCTCTAAGCTCTTAACTGATACAAAAATAAGGTTGAAAATCTTTTTTAATAAAATCTCAAGCATTTGATAAAAGTAGAAAAAAGGGGCAATGAACTATAGGTATCTACCACTCCTCTTCAATAATTATTAGTATTTGCCTTGTTATATCTACCTATTATTATTTACTACATTCACTACATCTACCCAGTACTATTTTTCTATCATATTTAGTGTATCTCAGGCACCATTTCTTCTCACTCATAAAGGTTTAAGTAATTATCTTAAAAAAATAAAGACTTAAAAAACATATAATGAGAATTTTTTAATATGATCTATATTTAGCCCATGTTCAGATTTCCATGATTATTTCACATCATGGACATTTTTTAAAACATAGGTTTGTTTAAATTGGGATCAAATAAAACCAGGAAATGCATTTAAATTTCTTTTAATCTATCTTTTTCATGTCATTTATGGGTATAAATAGTTAATGTCTTTTCAGTTACTGAAAGTGAGAGGTGCTGAGTCACATTTTAAGGCAGAAAAAGGGGTTTTCTGAAAGTTTGTATGAAATCTTCTTTCCTCAAAGCTGTAAATTAACACTTTTGCATCTGCCAGCATTGGTTCTGATCTATTTGAAATCAGCATTGACACACTTACTACTTAAAGTGCCATTTATTTAAAAGCAAATACCTTAACTTTTAAAGTATATGTGTGATACTCAAAAGTTAAATTCAACATACTTAATTTAGAGAGAATAATGTTATCTGCAGCTTGGAGAAGAAACATGGTCTTCCATTGTTTTCTTTCTGTAATTAACTTTTGAATCCAAAGTCACGTGGATATTCAAAAGTCATCTCCTGTTGATACTGCTTGCCCCTGCATTGCTCAGGAGGACAGATATTTACATGAACTGCTTGGGCAGTAGTCCTTTTAATCATAAGCACACTCATATTTAAGCATATGTGTCCAGACTTTAGATACTGACTTTCTTTTTTTTACAAAATTATTTCTACAGCAAAATAAGAGTATGATTTATTTTCTCTGCAAAAATAACCTCAGGGTGATAGGAAAAATTATATATCTATCATGTCACATCATTGTTTGCTTGTAGAAGCTGCAGTTTGTTTTCTTCTCTTGAAATGTTTGCTTTCCTTATGACATAGAAAATATTTGGAGATATACTATGCATGCATCTGCTCTATGCATATATTTTTGCCCTTGGGTAGAAATCTAGTGTCCATGGAAGAATGTGGCAGTTGATTGAAAGCCAGCAAGCCTGGTAGTTTTCCAACAGTTACAGTGCATGGTTCTGCTTGAAGCAAATGCCTCCAACTGTGGACAATGTGCCTTCCCTGAGAACCTGAGACGAGTTGCTGGTTAATGTCTTTGAAACAGCCTGTTAAGACTGTTACTACAAATTAGAGTCTGGATCATTCTGAAACCCAAATAGACTTCTTTCATCTTCCAGATGGCTGTCTGATTGGGAGCTGGGCAGGATCACGTTTCAGGTTGTGACTTAATGATTCAGGACAATATTTATGGTTATTACCTGACAGAGGGCAGTGAGGAAAATTAAAGCACAGCCCCATGCTTCATTTATGACAAAAAAACAAATGCGTGGCAGGGCTGTAGATTAAAGATGACATCTCCCAGCCCTGGGCAAAGTCCAGGTACAATTCCGAGATGACCCACCTGACGAGGTAGGGCAGGTTGGCGAGTCTAAACTTTGAATCCTCAGTCACTGCGTTAACTTTTGGAAACAATCAAGTAGTTCTCTACTAGGAAATCTTGGTAAAGGCATAGCTATGAGTGAGAGATTTCAGAGAAGACAAATAATGCAATTATGTTCTTTGCTGGTATGATGACTACATGCAGCTGAAATATTATGTTTTGGGGCATATTTTTTCTTTACTATTATAGTTGGCAATATCAACAGGAGAAAAAATAATTATGCCTGGCAGTGTGGGCATTTTGTTTATGTAGTATGTAATTTCTGCATTAATGTTTTCTTCTAAAAAATGCTTTATGTGATGTAATATTTATCTCTTACATTACCAGAATTTTAGGAATTCTTTAATTGGGTGTTATAGGGAAGAGAAAGGCAAGATAGGGAAGATGAGACATGGAAAGGGTAAATAAAAATTGAGTCAGTTAATGAAAGTGTAGATTGTCTAGAAGAAAAGCTAGCAGAAAGTTTATCTTGCTCCATTAATCCGCTACTCATTCTGTGAAATGAGAATGCACATATTGTTCTGCGGATAAAAAAGAGAAAACTAAACCATATGCTGTTAATACATTTGACCAACTGTGACACTTTTTAAATAAGGTTTTAACTGGTTTTATTACACCAACTGTGTAATTTCAGAATGACTCCATCATCTATTATATCTATTATAAACAAGTACTTTGTTTAACCAAGCCAATAATAACCTTCCCAGACAGAGAAGGTTGAGTTTTGAGAATACCAAATCTTCTGATTGTTTAGATAAAGGGAAAGAGATTCTTTGCCTAGAAATAAAAAAGAACATTATTTTGAAAAAAATTTAAATATGTCATATTATTCCCAATAATTTGATCTTCTCTTCTGTGGTGTGTTGGAGTGGCGTCCAGGGTTACCTTCACGTGAGCACCATCTTGGTCCCAGCACACAGTGGCTGCCCCTGTGTGTGCCTCAGGGTCCAAAGGGACAGCAAAGCAGGGTTATGTGAACAGCATTTTGGGTGCCCTGCTGAAGGAGGATTGATTTTAATTTGGTTTTCCTCAGTAGGTAATGTTTAATGTGAATGAACTGACGCTAAAGCCCATTTCTCATCTCTTTTAATGTAAACTGGGGTGACTTTGGGCTGGTTCTGTGGGGATACTGGGTGATGGGCCTGTGCCTGCCTCAAGTTAGATTCACATCCTGGTTCTATCTTTTGTGTGACCAGAGAAAAGTAACCTTATCTGTCTCCAACTTCATCTGGAAAATAGGAACAGTAATTCCATTTCCACAGAGTTGAGATAAGGAAAACATGAAACTGCAAGCTTGAAACAGGAAAAACGCTCCATGTTTGAGAGATTTATCACCCCCCCACACCTCTGCACAAAGAGACCATCCCATGGTAGAGGGCTTTCACACTATCTGTGCCTCATATTACACAGGTGCAGGGGGAGCCATAACCCCAAGGCCGTAGGACTGGTATTGCCAGACTGGTCATGCTTGTACTGCTCCCTTCATGGTGGCTTCCTTCCCCATGTCTGAACTGATGAAACATTTGCAATGTCCTCACTTTCAGTCTTGTGACACTCTTTATTGTCTGTGATGCTGGAGCCACAGAGCATTGTCAAGCTGAAATTTACCTAATTGATCTTCTGGGCCAAAACTTCCACTTTCTGGGGAAGTCCTGGAAGCCCTGGAGTTGTGTGACTTACTAAGGACCCCAAAGCTCGCTTGTGGCAGATTTAGGTCTCTTGATGCACAGCCCAGTGGACTTTTCATTACCCGAGTCTTATACTGTTAAGTAACTTCTAAGTGTACACATATGATTCTTGCCCATGCCTTCACCCCTAAGACACACACACACACACACACACACACACACTTCAGATTTAAAGTTCCATGCAAGTATATGGGCTCCCAGGCTGTCCAACATTTTAAGGAGGTAATTGACAAATACTTGCTGAACTGAGTCATTTGAGGGAAGGAGCAATTTCTAGGCACATCAGCAAACAAACACATTGTCAAGTAGCTTTCCTTTCAATTTTACAGTTATATTGATCTGAAAAGCGATACAGATAAAATTTTCACATAGGAAGAGGAGTCTTAGCCTGAGCCAATGACCACTGGCTTCTTTCCCAAAGGGCTGAGTTGTCCCTGTCCCTGTGAAGATGGGAGCTAAACCACAGTACACTGGGAAAGGTTCCCTACAGCAGAAAGGATAGGGGACATTCTGTGCTTTTTTTTGTACCCTGTGATTAATAAGATCTATTTATGACAAACCATTCTTAACTGCAACCAAGCAGAGCTCCTAACCTAGTTGATTTTCAAATATGCTATCGAGGCACCAAGGCACAAAACCAAACGGAAAGCATTGCAGATACTCAGGGAGAGGGATGGCTGCAGGCAGAGTGGAGGCCAGTGGGCCAATTAGGGCAGAAGTGAAACAGATGACGCCTGACATGGCTGGAGAAGGCAGAGGGTTTTCAAATACAGACTGGATTCCGTTTTCTCCAAAGGTCAGCTTTAATCAAGTTCCCAGTGTAAATATTACCAATCTAAACCAAGTAATGGAGGTTAAACGGCTGCTCTTGAGGTCAGTGACTCTTGGTCAAGCTGGAAGATTTCACATGAAATGGATCAGTTGGAACGTACCTGGAGGGCCTCAGTGCTGGCCCTGAAACCTGAGCCTGCCCAGCCTCCTCTGCTGTCCAAGGGCGACGTGTGCAGCGGTCCTGGAGCCAGGAAGGGTTGGCTCTTCTTCCCAGCTCTGCGGTTGGAAACCAGAGGCATTGGAGCACACAGAGCTCAGTTTTGCTGTGGCTGTGGGTGCAGGGGATCACACCGATGTTTGACGCATAGACCAATTATCTTGCTTCCTGATGTCACTATGGGGGACACGTGCCAGGGTTGGGAGGAGACCCCCCTGCCCTTGACTCTGGAGGCTGAGGTCCCTGAGAAGCCCATAGGCATTCCTTCAGGAGATGTGCTGTAAGATCTTGCTTTAGAGATAAGGCTGTGTGTTGAACTAGAGGCAGTGATGGTGAACATTTTATAGGCGAGTGCCCAAACTGCAACCCAAAACCCGCTTATTTATAGCAAAGTGCCAATACTGCATTTAAACCTGAATACTGAGGTTTTAGTTTAGAAAAAACAACTCATACATTAACGTCTTTTGTCTTAAATGAAAAACAACACCCCTGTTACAGGTTTGCCTCCACTGATAGAGGATGGCCTGGAAGTTAAGACCACAGGATCCCTACCTTTTGGCGTTTTTTAGTGTGTTCATCCCTCTTACTGTCCCTTTGCTCTTGTTCAGCCCTGTGGAGTTACATGTCTGCGGCATCATTTATCTCTGTCTCCTGTTACTCCCGCTGCTCAGTTCCTGAAATCGCTGCCCTCAGCCTCCTCCCATCTGCTGGGTACAGCCTGAACTTTTTGCTGTCTGATCTTTGTGTTATACCTTTAAAAACTGTATATATACAAATGTGTGTATGTAGATATATGTAGATAGATATAGTAATCAAATACCTTTCTTTCTTTGCAGTGTATGAAAAATTACAGTGTATAAAAATGAAATTGTTGCTAAAGTTTCTTTTGTTTTTCCTATCACTATGCTAAGTGACTTCCATGCTTCATTGCATTTAACTTGCATAGCAATTCTATGAGGCAGATGCCCTAATTATTCCTAATTTACAGATGAGCAAACTGAGGCAGACAGGGCGAGTAACTTGGACAAGGTTACATGGTGATAAAGACAAAGCTTGAATTTAAATCTATCTGATAACAATCTGTGCTCTTAGTCACTACTCATATTACTTCCTTAAACGATATTGTTAAGCTGCTATCTTCTCTGCATGCTTAGCTCTGAGTTCTCACTCATTCTTAAGCAGAACATACAATTTGCCCTCTGCATGTCATAGCCTCTTCTTCAAAAATAGGCTTTCAGGGGCCGGTGAGATAGCTCAGTGGCATAAGCACCTGCCTGGCAAACATGAGGTCCTGAGTTCGACTCCCGGTACCCACATACGAAAAAAGGGCCGGTGATATCGCTCAGCGGTATGGGCGCCTGCTGGTGCATGAGGTCCTGAGTTCGACCCTGGTACCCACAAAAAAAAAAAAAAAAATAGGCTTTCAGTCAGAGATGTAGAAAGACACCCACACATTTTAACCTTTAGTGATAAACCTCTGTGCATAACGAACACACTGTGGTGGTATGTTGGGCATGTTCTGAGGGTCCTGAGGATACCTGCCCAGCAGCTGGAGCTTTATGGCTGCTTGGCTTAGAGCCTTGCTCATCACTGAACCATACACCCAGAGGGAGGACAGCCTGTGACATATCCTGGAGCACTTGCTCTGGTACCTTCTCTACTTCCACACAAAATGGACTGAGGAATAGTGAAGGTTGTGCCTATTCAATGCTCCACCTGTCAGCTTTGTGGGCACACCAGATCATAAAACCTGAAGAGATATGACTAGAATAACCACATTATCTCATTCAAGGCAAAACAGAAGAGGGTGGACTGTGGAGATTGATGTACAAAAGCCAGAATCTAAATAAACAATCTACATATATTTGCATTTGCATGGGAGCATTGTTATAAAATGTGGTCTTCATTAAAGAGAGAGGCTGGTGATGTAGTTAGGAAGGCCTGACAGTGTCACTGCTAATCATCTAGCTTCTCACGTCTTTAAAGTCAGATTCTGTACCTGGAGTGTTAGCTTTGTCTAAATAATGCAATAAAATCACCTGACATGGGAGCTTTTGAGATCTACTCACGGCAGTTTCTTACATGTCCTATACTTAACAGGGATTGAAGATGCATAATCATAAATGCCATTTTAGAGGACTGAGACACTAGTGGGTGCTGGTGAAATGTTTTGGGGAAATCCTCTGAAAGGGCATCATGGTTAAGAATTAATGTAATTCATGGATCCCAAAAGCAAATGGAACAAGGAGTAATTAAAAGTGACCCAATTAAAAAAACTTCCTGCATAGAATGGAGGGAACCCTTGCTCTTTTTCTCTCTCAAACCATACTGAATAAATAAAAGAGCTTGGAACAATAGCATGAGAGATATGGATTAGAAAAATAATAAGCCTTTTTGGAAGATGGTTTTGTAGACTGTCATCTGTTCTGGTGTAAATGGAGTAGAAAAGGAGAGTTGGATGGCTTGGAACCTTTTCAGAAGAACAGCTAAGAGTAGTCCTACCTTGTTAAAAATATGTAAAAGCAGAACTATAGTGTGGACTGGTCACTGTAGTTTATTTTAAAGACCAGATTTCCAGACCTTGGTTTTCAATTAGCTGTCTGCTCTTGGGTAAGTTACTTCACTGCTCTGGATTTCATTTTCCTCCTCTGTACAACTGGAGCACTGAACCAGAAAATATCTAAAGCTATGGAATGATCCAGAACAATTACTAATAGTGCATATTTTCATCCTCAAAATATCCTGGTTTGGACCACAGATTATACCTATAGCAGTTAATATAATAATGTTCACTTGACATCAGCTTTCACTGTTTCCCACAGCACACTGCTATTAACAAGAAAAGAAACAGAAATACATAGCCAAATAATTAGCTCTTTTTCTTCCAAGACACAATAATAATAATAATAGCTCTCATTTCTCGAATTGACTGCACGCCTGGCCTTCTTGCCCACTGCTTTCCAAAACGTTAGCCGATGTAGTTTTCATTACAGTTCTAGAAGTCAGATGCCACTTATTTCTGTACATTTGGGAGCATTGAATTTTCAGAGGTTAAGATAACTTCAGCAAGCCAGGATTTGAACTAGGCCTCTCTGGCTCCTGAAAACAAGCATTTAAATTTTGCACCATAGCACTGCTGGAAGTATAATGCATTTTATTGCAGCCATACCGCCCTACCCACCAAGTACCTTGACAAGACTTAGCAGCCAATCTTTGGCTGAGAAAGCAAAGCCTTTACAATTTCCAAATCATGCTGTAAGACATCAAGACTTACAGATGAAAGTCTTCCAAAATCATTATGATTGTATATGCGCAATGTTTTTTGCTTTCCAACAAAGACAGTCAGACCCCTGGGTAATTGTGAAAGATTCTTTGGAGCTCAAAACTTTTTGATATTTACTAAACAAGGCCTGCTCAGAGATTACTGGGAAGTTGTGATCTTGATTAAACCATGATGTTTCTGATACGCAGAGAGGCAAACAGTTCAGTGATAAAAGCAGCCCAGTGTTTTCAAATCATCTTCAAAGCAAAAGAGGTTTTGAACAAAATAAATGATTCAAATGCAAGACATAAACAACCAAACAGGCTTGCAAACAAGACCAGTAATGAGGCATCTGGGACCTCAGTTCTGCTTCTGATGCCTTTCAGGGTGAGCCTTGATGCCTTTCAGATTTTCAAAGAATAATAAACTGGTGACAAAAGAATAGCAGCTGTGGGTACAGTAAGGAAATTAGTTGGAGCAGTTTTGTAATTAAGCATTGGAAATAGATAGGTATGATCTCTTACTGCGTAGAAGTACATTTTGCTTTTTGCCTCTTCTTAAAATTCCTTTTTCTTTTTTAAATAAACACACACTTCATCCTTCAGTCATGCATGTCCTGTCCTGGATATTAGCTAAAAACATCACTTTTTTCTGGGAAAAGCAAGACATTTGCTCACAAGCAGTACAGTATCTCCTGAAAGAAAATAACATTTGTCTTTGGGTTCCTGTTAGCTTTTATATTTTGTCATTTTATAACTTTGGAAAGACAGAAAAGCTGTCTCTGTTCAAAAGATTGTATGTTTATATAAAATAAAGAAAGGGTAAAGGATCTTGGGGCATTGTGAGGATGATAAATTTTCATTTCCTATTTCAAGATGAAGATTAAGATTTTATGATCTTCATGATTATCTTAATGTCATTTAACAATCACAGACAAAGCTAAGTAACAAAGGATATTATTATATACTTAGTTTTTTTCTTTTTAAAAGACAGTATTTTTACATGGAATAAAGTTTAGTGTTATATTCTGTCTTCTAGATTAGAGAGCCCCCCCCCACAAAGTGTAGCTCCCCACAGCCAGACAGATGCACCTCTGTGGGTGTCATGGCTGGGATTCTCCAGCAGCTATTTGAGGGGGACAGACCTAAACCCTTCTGCAACTTGAAATTAGTGCATCCCTCAGTGAAGCCAATTCCTACTTCATGGTCCATGTTGGGGAGTGTTCCTTTCCTCCAGCTTCCTGAACCCTGTCCCCAGTTCTGTTCTCCTTGTAAATCACTTTGAGCCTACAGAAGTGGAGGAGGACCAGATCAGACCCAGGTGTCCTGAATCATTAAGTACACTGGTTCCTTTGGGGGCTAACCAGACTTTCTGAGCTTTGACAGCAGTGAAATGTGACAAGAAAGTAAATATCCTTGTGCCCCACTTAACCAGAGGTCAGACTTCCCTGAACCTCAGCCTTCTGGAATTCAGCTTGAGAAGCAGGAAGGAAGCAAAACAGGCTTGAAGCAGCGGAAACACCAGTCAGAAAGCAATGCACTTTAACTATGTCTAGTTGACTCTTAATTAACACACACTCCTAACAAGCCCATTTATTTAGTCTCTCAGCCCACAATGAATTAAAAGCAGAAAATTGGAGGGGGACAATGAAGGAGGAAAAAGAGATTTGTAGTGACCACACTGAAAGTAGTGAGAAATGATGGCAAATAGCCTGACATCAAAGGAAAAGATAAAAAGCAAACCCCTAGAAAATGGGCCCAGAATTAGCAAAATCAGCAGTCCACAGGTATTTATAATGGGTCAAACAGCACTGCACATCTGGAGAGCCCTGAAGGCACCATTGTCTCTCTGAACACCATAGTTCCTGCTCTGAAAGCCCTGTGTGTGAAGGAGAGGACACTGGGACAAGCTTCCATCTTCCAAAGCTGCAGAGTTCTGCAACACTTCAAAGTTTAGGAATCACCTGGGAAGCTTGTTGGTTTTAATAAAACTGGAGATTCTGACCCCAAAAGCCTCAGCTCAGGATTCTGCATTTTCACCATTATGGTGTCATTATGGTGTCAACCCAGAATCACACTTTCAAAAACTGCTAATCCATTCATCAAGCTGGGAAATCTGGTGTAAACTATCATACATTGCTCTGGGTCTTGAGTCTTCTGTAGCATAAAAGCTGTAAGTTGGCCATCTCTCAATTCCCTGACAGTCAACCTGCTAAAAGTGTATTCTAATTTTCTGATGAACTCTTAGGTAGTTGTTGAGTAGCCATGGAAATTTTCATGAGGATTAGAGACTGGCTCCTTCACTAAAATATAAGGCCCAGCAGAGTGATTCAGTTAGCATCTCTATCCTTTCTTAATTGTCCCACCCTTCAACAAAAATTTTGGGGAGGTACTCACAACTGACAGATGTGTATTTTTATTTACTTGTAACTTATACATATACTACTAAATAAATACATTGCTCACATCATAAAACACACAAAATTAAGTTAGTAGTTCTAATATTTTCTTTATATATAAGAAGACTCTACTTTAAGATGAGTGAGATAAATTTTAGGATGGCTTGTACTCATTGTCCATTAAGATGTGAAATGTTTTTGAGGCTAAATTTTGCTTAATTTGTAATTGTATTCTCAAGGCCCAGTACATGGCTCATTTTCATAGTCCAGCAATGGTTTTAGATGAAGAATGAATGAATTAATGGATGGATGAATGATGTCTTGGGATTTGAAATAGCTAAGCTTTGGTTATCAGTAATATTTCTGTATATAGAATCTCTCTTCTATGGTATTCGACAAACACAGTATGACTGAATATAGAAAATAACTGGTAAACTTAAGGAAAACACCTGGTAGAATTTAGGGAGTATAATCATATTTATGAAGCTCAGAAAACCCTCTCTAGGGCAGGAAAATGACTCACAGTTCACGAAAAGGTAAAAGCATTGGTTGTTCTGTAACAGGTAAGCATTAAATACCATATGTGTTCATAAAGGGTTTTGTGGGCATGTTGACATTTTTTAGGGGGTAGTAGAGATTTTCTTTTCCAAGGATATGCTCTGTCAGATGTAGTTTACTAAACTGATTTCCTGTCTCTCTCTCTTTCTCTCTCTCTCATTTCTTCTGGGAAACCAGTTTGATTTTTTAAAAAGGTACTTTAAAAATTAATACATATTGGATCTCTTATGCAAAGACTTAAAAATTCTGTTGACTACATACAAGGTAGTGTGTAGCTCCTGTCACATGAAGAGTCCCTTTGCAAAGCCTTGTAGGTATACGCCTTTAGTTTTCTGTTTGCCTAAGTGGACAATGCTAAATTACAGTGACCTCCTCACTGCTTGTACATATAGCAGTCTCCTTGGGATCACATTAGCAATTACTGGGACTGAAAGCAAGAATTATCTGGGAAAGGAGACCTAGATCCATCTTTGAAGAAATGGAAGAAGTGAAAGGCATTTAGTTCACTTTGTCTAATATGTTGCAAACTTTCTGGTCTTAGGAACCTTTTACATTCTTAAAAGTTACTAATGACCCTAGAGAGCTTATGTTTATTTAGAATATGCCTATAAATAATAACCATAGACATTAAAGTTGAGAAATAGTCAAAAGACAAGGATATCCACTCCATTAGCTATCAGGATGATGAACTCTTCATATTACATAAACTCTAGAAAACAACTGTAAACATCACGAGAGAATAGGAGTGAAAGGGCAAGTAACATTTCAGCATTGTTATGAAAATGGTTTTAATTGCATGAGCCCACTTCAAATCTCAGGAAACCCAGTGTCCCTAGACTACACTTTATGAACCACTGACTTTGTCCACTCCAGAGGTAAAAACCTGACCCATGTCCACTCCCAGAACAAAGTGTCAACTAAAATGTAAAAGTGACACCTGGCTGGTAGAGACTGAAGAATTTCATTTGGATTGTGTCTGCCTTGGTGATAGTTGGTGATCCCAAATGGTGACAAATCACGTACCATGGTGAGCTGAATGTGGAAGACATGATTTTTATATAAATGACCTTTGTTCACCTCTGAAATATTTGGAACTGGTGACCTTATTTCTTGACATGATCCTTGACACGGTGGCCAGTGTTCCAATGCATTTTTGCTGTGGCCACCTCTGGAAGTCATTAGCTTCTGGGCATGGGTAAAGCATTCTGAAGGGTAGTTGCTGCAGAGCTCAGTCCTCGAGTTTTCATACCAGGATTTATTTTAGCTGAGATCTTGACATTTTAGTAGGAGTTTTCTGCTGGGTTATTAAGGGTACCAGTTTCTTTGAGGAAATGTCAAACATTATATTGTTTACATTTGAATTCAATAAAATACACAAATACTTGTTGAATGAATGAATGAATTATAAAGCACAGCATCAATTGAATGTAATTAACCATGGTCTTGGAAGGGCATATCTTTCCTTAGGACAGAACAAGAGTCTTTGCTCATTCTTCCAGGATGACAGGGTGCACTCACTCCTGATAGACAGATTAGCCATGTTGGGAGAGTCCAGAGGACCAAGGACAGAACTGGTTATAGTGTGAAATAAAAATGTGCAATGTCTTGTTCAAGAAGCATGAAGAAAAAGTGCAGTAAGAGTTCTAAGATATAAAATGATTGTTCATTTCTTCCTTAGTCTCTCTCCCTCTCTCTCTCTCTCTCTCTCTCTCTCTCTGTCTCTCAACTTGTCATGGCATTTTAAAATTTGCTATCTGGGGCTGGTGATATTGCTCAGCGGCACGGGCACCTGCTGGCACGCAAGGTCCTGAGTTCGACCCCCGGTTTCCACAAAAAAAAAAAAGTTTGCTATCTGATAGCATCTTAAGTAAAGAAAAATTAAAGTTTTAAATTATTGGTACAAATATTTGCATTCATTTTTATATTATGCAATGCCCCTCTTAAATGTAAATATAACAGCATGTGTGCAAAATCACTAAAATTACCCAATTAAAATTTTCCAGCTTGTAGGTATATGAGTAGGTATTTAATTCTTATCAGAATGGTGGAAACATTACAGAAAACTAACTCCATTGTTCTATTTCACTTCTTGAAATGTGTGAATTCTACTATACTCTGGGTGGTTTCCATAGCTCGCTTACCTTGCACTCACTCTGCATTTAACTGGACTCCCACTCATGGTGGGTCCATCACAATGGCTATGCTCACGAGACATCGCCAGTGCTATCCCTATATGAATGGGGCAGCAAGAAATAGTAGACACGTATATTGTGCACGTTCCTCTGCTCGCAGCCATGTTACATTGTCCCATTGCACTTCACTTACAAAACACAAGTGCAAAGCTAATATTATTAAGAATTTCAAGAGGGCGTTGACCTTTCTGAGCATGGGGACTACACATGTAGCACATCAAGGAAGCTGGTTCTGGTCTGGGGTGATGCTAATGTGCTGAGAACAGAGGCTCATTCCAGCCAGCAGGGCCATTCTTGGGTGAGGGAATGGGCAGATCTCTCACAAAAGTAGGATGTCCAGGGTCCCACAGGAGAACATTCTTCCTACAAGAACTAAGAGGTTAGATAGCGGAGAGAGCCCAGAATGATCTGTTGGGGATTCCTGAAGAAAAGGATTGAATTCTTTTTTTGACTGTCTTGCCACAATCTTTGAAAACTTTGGTACAGTGTGCATCTGTTTTCAGAATGCACAAAACACGTTAGCAGAAATTATATGTATATAACTTATAAATGTATAAACATATATCGGTGCCCATATTAAAAAATGTTTTATGGAATGGAGTACCTAAAAATGAAGACAACATAAGGAAGGGGTCTAAAGACTAAGAGGAAGAATAACCCAATTTTGTTTCACTTAGCAATGGTTTCTTGAGAGAAGGACCAGTAGAAAGTGGACACAGAATATACCGCTCTGCCCAAGGAGAATCCACTCCCCATTAAAGTGATCAGGCCCAGGTGTTGCAGCTCTGGCCAGATAGAAATGCTTCATGAGACAGAAATGAATATTGTCCCTCTTTTACAGGTAAGGGACCTGAGGTTCAGCAGAAAGCCATGGTGACCAGAGCTTGTCCTGGGCAAGGCTGGGCGTGTGGTACATGGCAAAGTCTGGAGGCAAATGCTATGGCTGAGACAATCACTGGCATCCTGCCCAGGGCAGGTCCACTTGTCTGAGAGTTGCGGGGGAACCAGACAGATCAAACAGTGATCTCTGGTTTTAGAAATAAATGGACGTGACCTTTAGCTACTGGACTGGTTCATATATGCTCCGTTTACTCTATCTTTCACAGTGAGCCCAAGGGCATTAAGAATCACTTTATAATGATCCCTTTGGTATTTACAATATCCCTAAAAGGTAACAAAGCAGCTTCATCTCATATTTATAGCCATGTGGAGCTATGTTGCTGGGACAAGGCCTTCCTACTTTGAGAGAGATGCTGTCCAACTCCACATCCCCACATTGGCTCCGACACATGCTGCAAATAAGGCGGCTTCTGGCTGTCGGCCCATTTCTCATTTTACCTCATTTGGTTAAACAACACAGCGCAGTTCTTGGAACTTCCGTTTTCTTATCTTGAACATCATGTACTGTTCCAGCCCACAGCCAGCCACCCAGGAAGGAAGCATTTGTTCCTGCTGGACAGACGGCCTGGCGGGCCATATGGCCACGCTGTTGTGAAGCTCTGTAAGTAACATTATCTCCACTGCGTTGAAAACGTCTATTAGAACTTGAGACTGCACAGCGTGTTAGAGTTTAATAGTTATCTCTGGTCTGTTTACTTCACAACAAATATGAAAAGACAAACTACAGAGACGAGAGAAGGCAGATGAGGACAGAGGGGGTTGGTGGAGGAAGAAAAGGGGGAGAGAGCAAGGGAGGGAAAGAACCAAACATGGGTTTCTTTTATCATCCATTTTGAGTTTTCCTACATCCAATTATAACTTAACAAATCCGTATGTCAGACCCCAATTTATTTGATACCTGTTCAGAGCCTAAACTATGTTAACCCTTAATTGTAGTCAACTCATTATTCAAATTGGTCTTATACTCTTGTCATTTTTAATATTACTTGAAATATGTTTTTACTCTTTTCTTTTTAAACATTGATAACTTGGTTAATTATTTTGACAACTACATAAAATACACAGACATAAAAAAGATGTTGCAGTATATGCATCCTTTTGGCTCGGGAAAAATAAAAAATTTAGACAGCAAATTCTACCTTGTATTTTTTATTTTGTTGAGGCTTCTGGTTTATTTGAATCTGTTCTTTAAGCAAGTTACCTTTGATCTATTCTGCAGAGACTATCGAGAAGTTCTAAATGAAATGAATGAAAAATGTCTCAAGTGATGCACAAATGTAAAGAAATGTGATGTGGAAAAATGCTGGGGTCTCTTCTACTTAAAAAGCTATGCCAAACAGATTTTTTGCATTTGTGGACAAAATGGCCTTGTTAATGAAGTACAATAGGCAGGAGGAATTAAATTTTTTTTTTCTTTTGTGGGTACCGGGGGTCGACCTCAGGACCTCGCACGCCAGCAAGTGCCTGTGCCACTGAGCGATATCACCGGCCCCTTTTTTGTATGTGGGTTCTGGGAGTCGAACTTGGGCCCTCGCGCTTGCCAGACAGGCGCTTACACCACTGAGCCATCTCACCGGCCCCCAGGAATTAAATTTTGAGCTGGATTATACACTTGTTTCTACTGTAGGAAATTTTAAAAATATACATCCAATTCTAGACCACTAGGAGTCATGCTGAGCAGGAAGCTCTTGGTGACCTAAAGGGGTATTTGTGCCTCTTCGTCTTTGGCACATGCACGTGCCTGTTTATGGCTCATAAATCAGACTGACGAGGAAATGAATAATGTTTAAATAGTAGATTTACTCTGGAAATGGGAGTCTATGGACCGAAGAACTGTCTACTTAGCTCTTCCTCAACCTGTTCAGCTCTCATCCTCTCCGCAGCCTAGAGATGCATTTATGTTTTGTATTGACATGCAGCACTTTCGATTATAATTTCTCTTTCTCCTCCCCTTCCACTTGCCCTGGTCCACTGTCTTTGTATCTCCCCGGTCTTCCTTGGACAGTCTCTGAGGGTGGTAGAAATGTCTCGGGATAAAAAACAGACAGTTCTCTTTGAAGGTTTGCCTTGAGCTTGCTATTTACCCTGATCTAAGCTCTGAAGATGTATTGTGCACGTTCTGTTAAAATCTCCACTTTATAGTTGAGAAAATCAAGGCGGAAAATCAAGGCCCAAGGAAGCAATTTGTACAAGAGGTAGCAGGATTTCAACCCGTGCAGCCTGCTTCCAAGCATATGGTCATAACCAAATATTATATACCCCTTGCCCCAAAAGAAAAGTAAAATAATGGTTGGGGGTGGAGCTGAGAGTGTAATGACTTGAAGGAGGCACGAAGGTGGGTGGGTTTCTGTGTTGGAAATGATGTTTCTTGATCCGAGCACTGGTTTACATGCATGGAAAATGCATGGGAGTGAACACTTAGGTACTTTATACCTATATATTACACTTCAGTTACATTAAAACAGAAAATGATTAATGAACAAAAATAATTAATGTATATATGTATAACCAGCAGTAAGTTGAATACCTGTTAGATATATTCAATAATAATCTGTTTGTAGAAAGCACTGTAGCTGAAGAAACTTGGCTGACACATAGGCGGGAACTTGGCTGACACATAGGAGGCTCAGCTATGTGGTCCAAAATGTGCACTCTGGAGCCAGACATTCTGGGTTTGGGGCTGGGTGCTGCCACTAGGGAGTTGAGGGAAAATTATTCAGTCTCTGCCCTTGCCTCAGCTTACTCACCTGTAAAACTGGGGATGGTTTATTTCTACATTACAAGGTAGGGTTAAGTGAGCTACTTTTCATAAAGTGTAGGAGTGAAGACAGGCACCTCTTCTTGGTAATTAGGTGTATAGCGCAGCAGGCATTACAGGAAGGAGCTGTGATCCTCCTTCCCAAATGAAGGCCGTTCTGGTGGCAGGATGAGGTGTATTCCCTCTCCAGGTAAGAAGCCCTTTCTTTGAAAAAAAATTGTATGGCCAGATGCAAAGTCAGCCAACTGACACTAATAAATCCAGTAGCATTCCCAAGTTCAGAAGGTGTAGGCATTCATGGGAGCACATTTCCTTGTCTGTCTTGTAAATCTTGCAATCCATAAGTAAAATGCCAAAGTAAAAATGAGTAAGTCTGTATTATTCCCTAGAGTTTATGACAAAGGTTGAATTTTAGAGAAGCAAAGAGAGGAAGAAGTGTCTTGGGTGATATGACCAATTGAGTGTCATCTCACTGGCTTGATGTGATGTTAAACTTGTGAATTCTGAAATATGTGTTCCCTTCATTTGCATCCTTCGTCACACTGAGCCCACAGCGCGTATGGGATGCCTACTGGTGCCTTGCACTGTGCCCTTCTGGGCCTGATCTCCTGCCCCGTCACCACAAAGCCTCCTTCTAACTGTGCCAATGGTCAGCTCTGTGTGCCACAGTTCTGTCAAAGTAGACAAATTAAACATGTCAGGTGACATGTGAAGAAAAGGCTTTCTGATTTATTGTGGAACTTTCTATGGATAAGAGTTATTTCTCTTGGCCTGGTACCTGTTCTCTGAGGCTTGATCACATTTCAATGTATTACCCCCATTTATTCAAATATTCTGGGTCCTGGGATGTTCGTGTGCTTGTGCCTGTCTGTGTGTTGACACATCTGAATACAGTTGGAAATCGGAGCAAGGCTGTTGATCACAAAGAGAGAATGAGGGAAAAAGTTAAGTCTTTCCACAACCCTCACTTCTTGTCGTTTTAAGCTTCATTATTGCTGTCTCAGTCGGGTCAAGTTGCAATTTAAAAAATAAATCTTTAGTGTGGACAAGTTTGAACGTATTATCCTATTTATTTGGAGAAGTATTTAGAAAGCTTTATATCCCCCTAAATTGAGATTTGGAAATAGGACACCACTGTGGCCTTTTCTTTTGGTGTAGTTACTATATATATATATATATATATATATATATATATATATATATACTAATATATATATTAATATATATACTAATATATATATATATATATTATATATATATATTTAAAACCTGGTGGTATAGGAAGGTCAGATTTGGGGTGATCATTCTCCCTCCAGCTTTTCAGATGTCACAACCAGATGAAGGATAATTTAAGAAGCCAGAATGGGGTGATGGGTCTTGCAGAGCAGCCTGCCTGTTGGACCTGGAAGAAAGCTTATCCCAACCAGGTAATTTATGACCCGTGGCGAGCTGAGCTCCCTGCAGGCAGCACGGCCTAAGTTCTGCGAAGAACTCCTGGTTTATTGGAGCTAACTGGAAGGCTGGAGACAGGATAAGTTATGGCTTTCCAGTGGCTTTCCTCTTTCTCTTTTTCCTTGTTGTGATATCTATTATTTGTGAGTGGGGATGAGAGGGTTCGCTTTGCCAACTTTTGAACCCTCTCTAAATTCATGGCTCTGAGATTTGAACCGCCCCCGAACCTGCCTGTATTTGAGCTCCTCTACTCTTAGCATTCTTCAGCTTCTTGTTTTGAACCAGCAAAGACTCTTACAGATTTTCTTTAAAGGCTGGAAATAATTCCTTAAACACAAAATAGCTTTAAAGGAAAAAAAAAAAAAAAAAAAGGAAAATGATGAATCAAGTATCGATGAATTGAAAACCAAGGCTCCAAATTTCCCCAGTTTATGCAGGAAGTTCATGGCTGAATTATGATTAGGTTCTACAGGATTCCAAGTTGATAAGAAATAATGGGACCATGGAAGGACCCAGATGCATTTATTCTTTTTATTTCTGTTTCTTTGTTCCTTCTTTAATATAAAATTGGCTTCAGTTGGGCTCTGGAAGCTAGAATGAAGAGAAATGAGCAAGAGACATTTATAAACAGGTTTTGCCAAGAAAGAACTCTGTATTAGGAAATAGGGCATTTTGGCTAAAGATTTAACGTTTTGATTTAATGGCTGTAAGCTTAGGAGGGCGACATAACTTTGAAATCTGGGCTGCCTAGCTCTCTGCCACACTGGAGCTGGCTCATCTCCTTCACACCTGCAGCTCATTTGGCGCTTCCTTCCCAGCTTCAAGTCCTGTCCTTAAGAACCCTGGGAGACTGTTTGGGTCTAGTGCTTTCTATGGCCAATTGCTTTAAATATGTCTTTTTGACAGCAAGCCCTGCGGGTACGCAGACAGCTCTGCAAAACTGACCTAGGACGGGGGAAGAGGAAATCCTGAGCTGTTCTGCTCTGCCCTGCTCTGGTGGGAAGAGGCTGCAGCCCCCTAAGGGCACCTACTTGGGACCATAGCTGGTTTTGGGAGTCAGTGGGTGTGGTACGTGGCAGAGGTCAAGAAATGCCTGCCATGTGAACATCTCAGAAGCCCGTCAATCTACCAGATGCCCATTCTGTGGTGTGTGGCTGGGAGAGAGGAGCCACAAGGCCACATGCCAGACAGAGCCACGGAAGGAATATTTTCTTTTGTTCCTCACATGCAAAATGCACTTTGGAAAATGTCTTGCTTTCTTCTCTGGTTCTGTCCTATTTCCCTGCCTGAAAAACATGGGCTTGCAATTGTCACCTGTCATGGGACGTGAGTGAGGAGTGAACATGAGCAATCCCACAGGGAGCTTAGGGACCCCTGGCTTCAAGGTGAGCAGCTACAGAGCACCATGTACAAGCAAAAGGTGTTTGTAGTATCAGAACCAGACACAGAGAGGGAAAGGAGATACATTTTGCATGCAGTTTGCAACCAGTTCCAAATCTGCTCTTTACTCATTTGTGGAGAGAAAAACACAGTTGTGTGATGACAGAACGTGCTGGGAAGAAACTGCCAGGAAAATCCCTTTGCCCAGGCCTGGCTCTGGTGTCCTGCTGCCATCTGGGATTATCTAAAGTGGGTGTCCTTGGAGAGAGCAGGTATTCTCTTCTACCGCAGACCATCGAAACCTGGCCCCATTCGACTGTTTTAAAAGCTGCAGAAAATTAAACAAAGAGGCCTTTAGAGGGAGGAGAGGGTCCTTTGGGGGCACTTTGTTTGCTTTGGTTTCTGCCCCCACCCTGGAATGCAGTAAAAACCTGGAGAAGTCAGCATAAGAAGAAGCCTTGCAAGGACTGAAACCCCTCATGCCAAAGTGAAGGGCAAGGAGCTCTTTCTGGGTTCTGCTTTTATAATCATTTCTGTTTATAGTAGGAAAGAAATATCTCCCTTCTTGAATTCAACACATGTAGTCTTTTCTTCTCCACTCCCCTCCTTACAAAAACATTGTAAGGCCTAGTCCTTCAATGGGTTATTATTGAACAGCTAATGTTAAATACAGGCCAACGCAGCCGATTGAATGGAACGCCTGTGTCACTCAGGTGGTGAAAGTGCCATTCATGCCTAGGAGGTGAGGATTGCAAATGGTGGTCAACAGAGTCAAAAGAGTTGGCTGGATGGGTGGGGAGTAGAGTGACTTCCATGCTCTTTTCAAAGTTCAAGACAAGGCATGAAGGGTAGAAGATGGGACCAAACATCAATTTGAGGACCACTGGTTCCTGGGCCCTGATTTTAGCCAGGGCCCCGGGAAAATGAGAATCAAGAACGAGAATCAGGGATATGTCTTGGCTGTGAGGGCTGGCTTCTGGCTCTCTTTCATTCCACCACTGCTCCCACCGTGTCCTCCTAGCTTGGATTATATAACCCTCGGAACTATGAAAAGCGAACAAGAATTCCAAATGTTTCCCTAGAACTTTGTGGAATTGTTTTAATAGGCACCTCTATGGGCTGTCTAACCCTGGACTTGAATCCTTCTCTCAGAGATCCCTGTGGAGAGAGGATGCAACAAAGAAGAGTAAATAAATACAGAGACTGTGAACAAGTTGGCTTAAAGAGAGAAGGTTCTTAGAGCCACCTCAGCATAGGCTCCCGCAGACAAGCCAGGGTCACTTCCATCAGCCTCTTCCCTAGTCCCTGCTGGCTCTGCTTGTGCTGTGCTAACCCCAGCAGGCACTGGGGGCCCTGCAAGGGGTGGGCCCTTCCTCCCCTCCAGGGCAGAGCTCTGAGCTCTACTAGTACCCAGTTGTGCTATTGGCAGTATCCAATACCTTAGTTTGTTCCTTGCTAAGAAGCAAAGTATCTCTTCTCATTCTGCAGTGAAAGAGCTGATGAGAAATATAACTTCTCTTTCTGCCTCACAAGAGTGATATGAAAATGAAAAAAAATTAATGCTTTGGGTGGGTGCTGTCATCCTCAGGAGACAGGGACAGCAATATTGTGTTTATTAATATAGTTCTTACCATGTCCCTGTGCGTTCATTGCTCTCTCTCACAGCCCAGGGCCAAGGATGGTCTCTTTCAGAAAAGACAATAGTACAGACTACTAATGGGAACATTCACGGGGCCACCCAGCACAGTCATTTGGAATTGTAGCTTTCTGGGCATTGAGAGTACTTCATTCCAAAATAGGGAAATCTTAGAACTTGGTTACCTTGAAAATAATGGGATGGGCATGGAAAGACTGGAATGGACATAAAATGTTCTAATTAATATTCCAAGTAATGCAAAACTTAGCTCACAAATGTTTGATTTTTCTAGCTACATTCAAAATATGGCTAGTCCAAATTAAGATGCACTGTATATCTAAACATACACTGGCTTTTGATAACTAATAATAAAAATGTAGACAATCTCATTGATAGAGCTTTCATATTTATTACATGTTGAGATATTTTAAATGTATTTATTGAAATATTGTGTTAAGTTTAATTAAACAGCTTTTTCTTTTTTTAAAATGTAGCTACTAGAAGATTTAAAATGACGTATGTTGCTGCATTTATAATTAGCATTATATTTCTACTGGACAATATTAATGCAGCCCTTATTAATAGACGGTGGGGTATTACTACAACAATTCAGTATTTCTTTACCATTTCACACCAAGGATATGATCGGCATAAGATGACTCACATTGTTATGAAACACTCTGAAATAGATAAAAGAAAAGTTACTCAATGTCCTGTGTAATGCATTCTTGGAGTTATTGTTCTGGACCTATTTTATAGTTCTGCAAGTTGTTGAAAAGTGATAATGATGAAAATAATTCTTATATATAGAAATGCAAATTTGTGTCTGATGAAATATATATAATTGGTCATTGCCCTGTGGATAGACCCTTTTGCATTGTTTTTTAAATTCATAAACCTTCCTGTATCTCTTTATAAATTCAATTTCAGCCTTCCTTATTGCCCATATACGTGTGCTTTGTTGAATTTTTGACCCAATAGCAAGTGTCTTACTTGTCCCTCATTAATTAATGAGTAATATTCCTTGACATGAATTCATTTTATCTTTGTGTGAGAGTCACAGTTTTGCTTCCCCCTTTTAAACAGTACTAAGGAATTTAGGAGTTTATGGTAGTCCAAATTAACTGTCTGCCTCTTTCCTCCTTCGAATCTATAGCCACTCCTCTGGCTTCATGGATTGAGCTCTTTCTGCCACCCTGAGATGCAATATAAAATGTGTTTTTCCATAGAAAGTATTTTATCTGACAGTTAATTGCTGCTTGAACACTATTTACATATATAAGGAAAGCTAAATTGTGGATTACTTTTAATTTTGTGGGCCAGCCAGAGAATCCCTCTATCCAGTGGATTTGATTTTTAGAGAAAATATAGTATGATTCAAATAAGGAAAGAGAAACTTACCCTACAATTTACTTGTAAATTATGCACTGTGGGTACTGATTAAGCACCCAGTTGCATAAAATCTCTACAACTTAATGGTGATACATATATTTTTTTTAAATGTGAGTTGCTGTGTGTTTTTTTTGTTCTTGTTTGTTTTATAGACATTAAAAAATCAGCTCTATTCTTATTTCACCTTGTTGTCTTTTTTTCCCAAAAAGAACTGGCTTTTTCAAAGCAAGATAAGACAAGATGGGCCAAGCACATTGGTATCTATTTCACATTTTCATTTATTCCTACGAATATAATTGATTTCAGCAAACATGAGCAAATTAAAAATATAGACTTCATAATTTCACATATACTCCCTGATTTAAAGTTTAGAAATAATCTCACTTTGGATGTGTATGTTTTCTCTATTTTTAAAAAGAGAAATTGGTTTTTTTTTTAACGGACAGATCATTAAATTTTTTGATTATTAGCCTCCAGCATTTAAGTTTTTACAGAACATGAGAAAGTTTACTGGTCTTTCATAAGTAGAACATATGATTTTATATACCTGTAATTTCAAAATGAAACATTCGTTTTACAAATGTTGAGGCGTCTACTCTGATACATGATTTTCATTTATATATTCTGTCCATATATAATTATTTTTTTCTTATTTCTTTGGGAAATAACACAAGGGAGCTTTGTGGCATAAGTAAACCCCTTGACTCAGATATTTGTAACACCATAATTTACTTGGTGATAAACTCAAGGAAACAAAACATATTTTAGCATAAAAAACTCAAAAGCATCTATAGTCAAGTTAAACTTCAAAAATTAATTTCAAACAAGTAAAAATTATTTTAAAAAATTATTTGGCTATAGACATTTTTGCTTATTTATATGAAATAAATATTTTAGAAATTGTTAACCAAGAGTGTGAATTTATACTATTATTTAGTTTAGGATAATATAACATTATCTTCTAAGAAATTGATTTAATTAAATGAAAACCTTTGGTGAAATTTGAAAGATCTTTTTGTACTTTTAATGTATCTTATAAAAAAATTTTGGTGTATCATAATTTTAAATAAAATGAAGAAGTAACAACTAGCATATTAAATTTTCTATCATTATTAAAAAAGAGAGAATACTGCTTTAAAAATAAAACCGTGATTTTATTTCCATGGAAAATTTATTTCCAATAGGAGAGCTTTAGTCTTGACCTATTTTTCACAAAAAAGTAATTACTATATTCTCTAGCTCTTTCTTTCTTTATGATTTCCATAATTGGGATTTTTCTCATAAGTTGATTTTATTTGCTTTTTTCTTACAAAATGTTTGTTGCAGTGATCATTGATAATTAGATAGATAGGTACAGGCAAAACATAGATTCTTTCTGCAGAATAAAGAATTGGGAATCTTTTCCAGAAAATAGTTTCATTTTGGATTAACCTGGAAGTATTTAATAATGTTTAGAAAAAAAAAGTTACTATTTATCACATTTGACTATACTATTTATCAATAGTATTGGCCACATGAATAATACCACAGATTATTTATGGTATAAGATTCATATGATAGGCATCTGCATTGTTAACATGCCTATTATTCTTGAGAAAAATAGCTAGGAAAGGGGTACAGACTACTTCAGGTATTTTTCATGAGGAATGCAGGCAACCCATAAAATTCTTGAATTTGGTGGGCAGTGTTTCATATTTGCTTTTTTTCTTGGAAAAGAGGTCCTTATCAGAGTTCTAAAAGTGTCTGTTATGGTTTGCATCTACGATGTCCCCCCCAGATTTCAAGTGTTTGGAAAATTACTGCACCGTGGAGGCTCTATAGCTGACTTGTTGTAGGGGCCTGACTGCAAGTGAGTCACTGTGGATGCAACCTGAAAGAGTATATTCTTGTCCAAGGCTCCTCTTCCTCTCTCTCTCTGCTTCTTGGCTGCCATGGGTTGGACAGCTTTCCCCTGCCATGCCTTTCCACCATGTTGTTTCTGCCTTGGAGCCATTTGACCATGTACTGAAACTGTGAGCCAAAACAAACCCCTCCTCTTTTAAGTTTCAGGTGTTGGGTATTTTGTCCCAGCAATGAGAAAGCAAGTAAGAGAGTGTCCTTGGTCACCCTCCTCAGGAAAAGTTCAGATCTGCCTAGTCAGCAGGATTACAGAATCTTACTGTTTTTTCTGTGATACCTAGATGAAAGTGAAGGTTTTTTTTAAAAAAATCTTGCTTTGTACACAAAGACTACACCTTTCTCAAAGATCTTTAGTACTGCAGATAAATTTAAGAAGGACCTTTAACCAAAATACCATCTCAGGCTTCTTTTCTCAAAATCAAGGCTCTCTTCATTTTATTATTGTTTTGTATTGTTTTGTTTTGTTTTGTTTTGTTTTGTTTTGTGAGACAGGGTCTTGCTGTGCAGTTCAGTCTGGCCTTGAACTCACGATGTAGCCCAGGCCGGCTTCAAACTCACGGTGATCCTCCTGCCTTAGCCTCCCATGTGCTGGGATTACAGGTGTGCACCACCATGCCCGGCCTGTCTTTTTAACATCGTGTCCACTCACTTCCTGGTCCTTGCTTTTCTTATCAGAAATTGGGAGAAGAAAACCTCTTGGCACTTTCAACTTGTAGAGGAATAGAGAATTCAGACTCCATGGGAGAACTGCAGTGCAGTGATTCATTTAAGAATGTGATCAATATCTGTTCACACAATGGGTCTGGGGTGGGAATCAATTATTAATGGAATATTGTGGTGCTGATTAATTTACAAACTCAAGACTCCAGTATTTCTAAGAATAACATAAGAAATTGATGACTCAATTACAATCAACCATGATGGAGAGGATATTGTCAAAGCCTGTATCTGCACGTACTGTTCTAAGACTTTATCCACATTTGACTGCAGTTTCTTATTCCTCAAAGTTTCCCCTGCATTCTAAAGTAAAGGCATAGTTTAGTTTGCAGACGAGCAGAAGTCAAAAGAAATTGTAAAGCACCCTCTTGGTTGTGTACATCTTGCAGGAATAGGGCATCTGATCTCTATGGGAAATGTGTTGGAAGAGATAGGACAAGGCAGGAAGATTTCCTCAGACACAATTTTGAGTGCTTTTGACAGCGATGTCTCTGTGATTATGAAGCATACAGAAATCTGCTCAAGATCTGAGGAAACTTTAGAGACATAATCAGAAAGAAAAAACTGCAGACAAGGAAGCTGTTCAAACTAGCTCACTTATCTCACTGTTTTTGGAATTTTTCTCTGCATTTCTCCCTAAGGACAACTCTGTACAAAAGACAAAACTTTTCCAGATGTTTTGGTGAATTTACTGTTTTTCCCTCATAGGTAATAGTGACTTTCAATTAAGGGCTTTATGCTTTAAAATGCAGGTAATTCATTTAGTTTTCACAGTAATCCTTTGAAGTTGCTATTGTCATTACTACAGTTATCATGCTGATTTTTACAAATAACAAACCAAAGCTCAGGCTCTTTTTTAATCATCCAAGTAATAAGCAGTAAGGCAGGAATTTTTAGATACAAATCATCAAACTCCAATTCCCTGCTATACTCTGTTTGGATGACAGTGGAGTAGAATAAGATAAGCATCTTTTAATGAATTATGTTTGCCTTTTTGAGTCAGAGCTTGGAGAAATGCAATATGCCATTTTGTGTATTCTTAAAAAGCCTTTGTTTGAAGAACCTAATGCACTTTTATGTTTATGGACTTATACATTATTTGCACTATTTTGAAATATTTAGGAAAGGAGGAAATATAATGCTTTGCCATGAAAGTAAACTAACACCAGCAGGCTAGGAGTTGATTCCAAACAAAGCGTCCTGATTGCTCCATACATTGCTGCTGGCGTTTATGAAAGTTGGTGGTTGGAAGAAGTGGAACCAGCCTTGTGTAGACTGTGGCTGGAACTTGTGCCATCCATCTTTCCATGGAGAACCAGGGGACCCTTCCTCCTCCTCTCACTTTCCCCCATCCCACCGAGGAGCTTTTGAGCTTGACAAGAATGCAGCCTGGGGAAGCCAAATGTTAGTTTATAGTATGAACACCGACTGTTTGTGTTTTACAAATGAGAGAGGTGAAGCAAAGAGAGGCTGTCTGACATCTACAGAATATCAAATGAGGGTGTTGGGATCTTCTCACAATGTCACAGAGTTGCTTCAGATGGCTTTTTCTATGGAAACACGTTTTAGCTAAGTTCAAGGTTGAAAAATTAGGAAAAAAAACCCTTTAGAAACATTTTTCTTTTTTCTCAAAAGACCAGGCTCCCTTTCTAAAACAGAATGACTTCTCACTAAAGAGTCTTCTTTCAAAAACAGATGGTTCTGTATGTGGATAGAGACCTTGCCATCATTTGTCTAGTGGCATGTGGGTTTCTTCAAAAGCATGTGTGGTTCTGATTGTCATGGAGAGACCACAGGACATTAATGCAATTTCCTTTTTAATGGGCCACCTCTCCATCAGCCCTGGTGTGCAGACATCCATGTTCAAGTTGTTGACCTCCAGCAAGGCTGGCATGCATGCCATGGAGCTTAGTGGAGATTTGCCAAAGTCACAGGCCAGCATTTGAGAGAAGGTAGTCATTATGTGATTTCAATTTCATACCATATGTCCCCAGATTTCTTCCACTACCAGGCTGGCCACTGGCTTTGGAGGACAGTCAGAATGCCAGGGATCTGGGAAGTTCTGCATGAAGTTCAAAGGAGCAGGTGTCCCTGTGAACCCTATGGCTGGTTCTTGCCACAGGGAGGCTACTGGCGTCCCGCAGTAGATGCACTTGAATTTCCTAATGATAGCATGTTATGCCTGCAGAAGCTGGTGGAATGTCTGAAAGCTTGGCCAGGAGATGCCACATTGTGCCCTGGGGGAGAGAAAATATAGGCAATGGAGGAAAGGGAGAAAAGGAGATGCTGACATTCTTCTCAACAATAACATTCCTTATTCTTGGAAGATCATCGCCATTACCATGTTGTATCAAACTTTAACTACCGTGCACCTTCTTTTTCCATTAGAATCTCAATATTCCAATAAGAGTCTAAACCATAAAGCAAAAATAAAGAAAAAGAGAGACTTGTTTTCAATCCCCAGTACCAAAACACTTCCAAAAAACAAATCAAAAACAAACAACAACAAAAACATTTTGGGCCAGTGAGTCAGAATTTTTTAAATAATGGCTTCTTTTAAACAGGTCCTTGAATGATTATTTTCTTTGCTCTCAGGCAACCTGGATTAATTGATACCATAAGTGTCTGCAAGCCCTAAAATATTGGTTCAATTCCCAACTCTGACACAAAGAAGCTAAACAACCTGCTAGAGAATATGTAGAAAAATCAACAACAACTTTCATATCTGCAAAATAGAGTTGGGTGCCACTGGGATGCTGCGTGACATTTAAAAAAGTTGTGCTCCAAATGCTAATTATCACCAGTTGGCGTTCCAGTCTATGTCTCTTGATATCAGTAAGTTGATTGCTAGTGGAATGATACTGGTTTAACTTTTAAATGTGGGCTTCAAAAGTATAAGTTTTTAAGGTCACCAGAGAAGCAGAATACTGGGTGTGGGGGGAAGGGAAACAGGGAAACAAACCTCAAGCAGGAATAATGATGTTCACACCCCTCATTTTACAATGGGGAAATTGAGGCCAGGAGGAGATGCTCATATTTACCTTTGATCAACGTCACATTTCACAGATCAGGTTTCTTACATGCCTGGCTTTCTGCAACAATTCCTGCAAAAAGGATTTCTAACAACATGAGTTTTTCATGGCTCTAGATGGGTGACTTGGGGCACTAGGTAAAGGTGTTTGTGACACAGAGGCTTCCCCAACATGTACAACACTCATTCCTTGATGACAGAATTGGCAGTGTCTACTATCAGTTGCCGAAGCCTTCAAAGGCATGTAAATAAACAAAGCCTGACAACCCCGTTCCCGTGTTACGACCTGCTCACCTCCCCTGCCACTTCCAACTTGACTTCTTCCTGAGCAGCCTCCACGTTATTTGAGTCAGCAGGACTTCCAGGGGTCGGGCAGCCTGGGCTGCCGTGGGAGCTGCAGGTCTGAGCTCTTAAATCTCTGGGCTGTGACTGGCACAGTAGGAACTCTGCTGCTGCCCTTAGTCTCAAAACTTCTTTCCAACTCTACCCTTTCTTATCCTTAACCACTTTCTGCCCTGGAATCAATAAGGTTCTCATTCTGATAAATATCAATTTTGAAGCACTCAGTTGCCCACTTTATTCTGGAATGTTCAATTCCAATGGGCAGCATTAACAGGAGCATGGATAGTTTCTTTAAAAAAATCCTTCAACAGAAATTAGAGTATCCTGTGAATTACAATAGCAATCCTACCTCAAGTTCATTCATTAATACCTGTTTGTACACAGGTGTTCCCAGCAGCATTTTTCATAACAGCCACAAATCAGAAGCAACTCAAATAAACGCCCGTCAGCTGATCCCTGGGCAAACTGAATGTGGTATATCTACAGGATGGATGAGTACTCAGCAATGAAACTAAGTACTGATACATTTTGAAACACGGATGAATCTCAAACAGTTATAAGTGAAAAAAGTCAGACAAAAAAGACCTCTTACGGTACGTTTCCATTTGTATGAAATGTCCAGAAAGGGCAAATCTACATGGACAACAGCTACCTTAAGGACTGTTTAGAGCTGGAGGTGGGAATGAGGAATGATTGCAAATGGATGTGATGTTTCTTTTTGGGGTGATAGAATTTTCCCAAAATTAGATTGTAGTGGTGGTTGTACAACTCTATAAATTAACCAAATATCATCAAATTGTAAAGGTTAAAAGAGTGCATTTTGTTCCATAAAGCTTCATGAGTGAACAACCACAGCTCATAACAAGGGGGACATCTTTGGAGCAGAGTGACATCTGGTGTGGTTGGGTCACTAGAACCACTCCGCTTCCCAGTTCTCATTACCCTGACTACTACTCATGGACACGGGTGACCTTCCAGTCACGGTGCTCTTCACAAAACGCAGCAATTTATAAAGTAGACAGGCCGCCCTTATGAGGTGAAAGCTGACAAAACCTTGGTTCAGGGATGAATGCATGCAAAGTGAAAAGCCTATGGCAGTGGTAGCAATTTAGATCTGCAATTAAGACATTTAAAGTGTTTAGGACTGGCAAGGAGTTAAAGTAAATGTTGATTCAGTTGCAAAGTCTTCAAAGATGTAGCCTTGCAAAAGGGCCTTGCACCATTACCGTATTTATTTATATTTATTTATTTATATGCTGTTATTGTCTGTAAAATACTTTTTCCTCCCCCCGCTAGAACTTTTCTAACCAGCATCGGGACCCTTGGCAGGGGAGACTGGAAACAGATCTGAATAATGCATTCAAGATAATTCAAAAAAAAAATCACCCTTAACAAGTACCATATTCCCACCAATTTTCCCTTATATATGATTCACCATTTGCAAATACTGATGTATAAAGAATGCATTAAATGTGGCAAAAGTTGAAGATAGCCCCTGTGGATAAGACCTAATGGACACCATCGTGAAATAATACATACAGTGCAACCCCCACACATGTGTCTTCAATTTAAAATAATTCTGCAATCATGTTCAACCAGAATCTGATTACACAAAATGGGACTTCTAACTCCCAGACTTGGATCAAATTTTGAGGCCAAAAAAAAAAAATTAAATAAATAAATAAATAAATAAATAAATAAATAAAGGGTAGGGGGGAGATAATATGCTTTCATATTCCAGATACTGTGATTAAATGATCCATACACATTTAACTGTTTCTTTGACCTTATCAAGGCACCTAGTACCATTTCCCACCTGTAAATATTTACCTTGCTTTATGAGAATTTACAAGAAAGTCCTGCCTGGGATGCAAAGGGAAGAAAGTGGGAAATAACTTGGGCCTCTGTCAGAACAGTATCGTTCTCAAAGTGTTGAACTACAGTCTGTTCTCTGCTTTCTTGGGGCTCAGAGGGAAGAAGACTGACTACAGTCAGCTTTCTCGAGGGTGGTACAGGGTGACCCAGTACAGGGGCCCAGCACATTGTGTCCGTGGGATCTTGAAGATGCTTTGTTCCCTCTTTGATCTTCTATTTAGTTGCTGGCTGCTTCCTCTTCTCCTTTATGACTATGCAGCTCTCCTTCCATAGCCACAAGCAGTGTTCTGCCCTGTACTGTGATTTCTGAGATGCGAAGAGTTCCCCCAATCCTCCTCTTTAATAAGTTGCCCAGTAATTGGATTTCTATCATTGAATTAGCTACTTATTTCTTGAAATTGTGTATATAAAATGTTTGGTGAATCTCAAGCAAACTACAAAACACTCAGTTCAATTTGAATCTCAGATAAACTACATGTCCACGTCACTAGGAGATGGGTGATAGGCTGGGATTTTTAACCCCCCAAAATGAAATCCTCAAGATTTGGTGGTCTAAAAATTAGGCAGTGTAAATTTACTAGAAATAAATCGTTTCATGTCCATGCTTTGTTTTAAAATAAATAGACATATTTAGAATGGGTGGTTTTTCTTTTTATGTTGGTAATTTCTATGTCTCTTTTGTTAACAAGTCTTATGGATGCTTTATGAGTTAAAAGATAAAAATGGGCCAGTTCTGGGTACTGACTAAAGGAAGAGCTCCTGTCACTTTGGATTCTGACTTCCGGATCTGGGTGGGTTGGTCCACAAACTCTCCTGGAGTGTGCATTGGGGCAGAGGGGTGATATTAAGGCACCCACAAACTGACTTGTCCCAATAAATCTACTAAAAATAAAATAGCAAAATTTTCAAGAAATTTACTGCCTCCTTTCCCAGAAATTAGAGTGGATCCACCATTATCTCTTTAATGACTTCACTTTTAATCCCTGGGATGCCAAGTGAGAAGGGAAGGTGGCTTGAAAGTCAGAGCTCTGAGAATTCCACACAAAGTGACCCACAACAATCTGTCATCCATGTAACTATCAATTGTCACATGCACTGTGACAAAAAAATTAGATTGAAATTCACTGTTTCCAGATACTTCTAAGAGGGGAGACCTAGGGTTGAACTTTCTCAGCCCTCCATGGTACAATTTCCAGCTTTGCACTTGAAGTATGTTCAGGAAGTAAAACCACCATCCCTTTCTTCTTTTCCTTCCTTGACATAGAGAAATTATTTTCAGTGTATACGCTGTGTCTCATAATTTTGCGGTTCAAAGGAAAGGGAACTTTTAAATAAGCGTATTAAAGGTGAAGGATTCTGAAGGCCAATTGGAAGGTTGAGGAGGAAGGGTCAGAGAGATGCTGAGCAGGGGAGAGGAAGCACCAAGCCTTACAGAGAGAGGATGGGTTCAGGCACCCATCAGTTGGTGGAAACCAACCATGCTAGTTGTACGAGGCATAGGAAATTCAACGGACTGTGAAATGTCCAAATATATATCCTCGTCATTCCCCAGAGGATGGGAGTTGCCTATCAACCACAAGTTTTGGGACTATTATTCTGAGTTTTACCTGGGGTTGTTTTAAAGGAAAAGGGAAAAGAGCTTTTGTTTAGTTAAAGGTAAACATAAAGGTAAATGTACAGCCCTTATGCAAATAAGTGTATAAAGATAAATGTGAGATGATGCAGACTTCACATAGATATCCTGGGGTTTCGGTTCCAGAAAACATTCATGCTCCCTTACACGAGCATTAATGTCTTACAGATTTGCATCCCACTTTTAAGTGTCTTGAAGACAAAAATAATTTTCCCATCTATCTATGTCTATCTATCTATTTATCATCTATCTATCTCCCATTTGTTTGTTTCTGTCTCCTGTCTTATAACAGCACTCCACAATGTTTGGCTCATCATAGTGACTCAGTAAATGTTTGAACGAATAAGCTTTTTTTTGTCTTGAAAAAAATACTGTCAACTGGTTTCTATTAATATGTTTATTCCTGAGAAACAGTCTCCTCAAATGAAGGCTTTAACGACAGATCAAAAATCAATTTCCCAGCGAACCCTTTGGTAAAAAGCAAAACACATACACACTTCACATCAATAAAAAGTAATTTTTGAATTTATGAATTACAGAATAACTATGGCTAGGGAGAGCAAAGGAAATGAAACCTACCCGTGATTCAAAGATTCTCTTGCTTGAAAAGTTGGTGACAAATGAAAAGCCTGCTGATTTTCAGATTTTCAGATCCACCACATTACCTTGCTTAGTTCCTCTATAGAAGCAGAGGTGTCACACACTGTAGTAGTTCTTCAGATCTAAGCCATCACTGGTTCTAAGACACAGCATTGCTTCAGGTACTGTTAAGACAGATAAAAAGCATTGCCGTAGATACATCCCAAATTCAGACAAATTAATGTGTGTTCGCAATCTATGAAATACAGATAATTCTCATACAGCTTGGCCAAGGGCTTTGCATATTTAGATAGTCCATAAACATATGTTGAATGAGTGGGTAAATAAAGATAACAAGCAGGATGTGCATTTTGATGCCTTGAATCAATCTCTGAGAACAGTGGACCAGATCTCTTTCTGATGTTGTAAGTAATCACTGGGAGAAAAGGCAGGGGTAGTTCTCTGCTAAGAACAACACACACACACACACACACACACACACAACTAGATTTGAGAGCTGCATCCTGCCAGAGGAGTTAGGTCTTGCACATCACTCAGGAAGGAATAGTGAATTTTCCATCCCTGTGGTTCCAGTTCAACAGGGACGTTTCCCTGAACAATCAAAGAAAAAATGGTGTCATAATGTTCAAATGAGTGTCTGTACTTTAAGTAAGGCAGGTAGATAGAAATATGTAATAGAGAGTAAAAAATTCCTTTCGAAAAAAGCCTTGCTGGGTTTAACACCAGCATCATTCATATATCAGAAAGCAGTACGTGCTCATGACTCTGTCCACAGAGCTCAGAACTGCAGCTTGCATCTTTGTGTCGCCTCCCAGGGATAAATACGAGCAATATTAATGTCATCTTCCACGCCCCCAAAATATAGCTGACTCTGTTCAACAGAGCTGGTCACACTGCTGCAGGTAAATCATCTGCGGATCACATAATCTTCCGAGCATTTGCAAAGTCTGGGGGCCCAGAGTGACAGACCTGGAATATTGATATTTCTTCTCAGGCCATCATCCTCCTTGAGTTTCTCAGGATGTGTTCTCACTGACTTCCATGCAACCTGGATCCTAGTTCCTCTTTTCAGAGGGCAACAAGAGAACCAAGAAGCTGTTAGAATTCAGAGCAGAATTAGAGTTTTGGAATAGTGATGTGGCTCTTGAAACGCTTTTTTATTCTTTACTCATTTTCAATAATGACTGTGCTAGACCTTCCTAAGACCATTTCAGGAGAATCTCACTGTTCTCATCCAGTTGTTCAACTGAGGGCAGCTTAAGAATTTGATCATTATTAGTCTTGTGACAAGGGAATTTTCTCTAGAGCCTGGCACAATATTTGAACCTAGTTCTCTCTTTTTTTTTTTTTTTTTTTGTGGGTACCGGTGGTCGACCTCAGACCTCGCGCGCCAGCAGGCGCCCGTGCTGCTGAGCGATATCACCGGCCCCTTTTTCATATGTGGGTTCCGGGAGTCGAACTCGGACCCTCGTGCTTGCCAGGCAGGTGCTTAAGCCGCTGAGCCATCTCACCGGCCCCGAACCTAGTTCTCTCTTAACTAAGATTTATTTATTAAGTAAATGAAGGATGAAGAAATGATACTGAGAAGCACAAACCTATTAGTGACATGGCAATTAGAGACTTTGGAGTTCTATAAATTTTGTTTTATAAAATGCACCCTGAAGAATGGGAATAAACACAATAATCCCCTGTATTTAGTGGGGATATAGTTCAATATCCCCATTGGATGCTTGAAACCTCAGATAGTACCAACCCATCTCCTTACTATGCTTTTTTCCTGCATGCCCTGAGCATTGTCACATAGTACCAGAGTTCATCCGTCCTTCCGTGTTTTATGTCCTGGTGCCTCCTTCGCATCAATACTTTTTCACTTGGGGCCATTATCAAACAACATAAGAGTTACTTGAACATAACACTCCGTTGTACCCCAAAAGTCAATCTGATAATCAACATGGCTACTCTGCAGCTACCATAGTGGGTCGGCAGCTTATAAAGTGTGGATACAAGGAACAAAGAGATGATTCATGTCCCAGGCATGATGGAATGGGATGAGGAAATTTCATCGCGCTTCTCTGTTTCCTTCTGGTATTTTTCATTTAATATTTTAGGATTGTGTCTTAATTGCAGATAACTTAAAGCACAGATAGTGGTGGTGGTGGTAGGGTTGTGCAAGAAAAAGAATTAGAGTTCAAAAATCAATGAGCAGAGGTGGATTTAGCAAGGGTTTTCAGACTCTTTTGTTTGTATTTCCTCTGAAGAGATTTTGAAACCATGCATCCTGTCACATTTTTAGGTCAGCATTGATATATTTTTCATCACAAGTTGCAATAGTTACAAGGACATCATTTCTGACATGTTTTAAGTATTAAGATTTAAAAAAGTAAAGTATTACATTACCTTTTTTTTTTTTTTGTGGGTACCGGGGGGTCGACCTCAGGACCTCGCGAGCCAACAGGCACCCGTGCCGCTGAGCGATATCACCGGCCCCTTTTTCATATGTGGGATCCGGGAGTCGAACTCGGGCCCTCGCGCTTGCAAGGCAGGCGCTTATGCCGCTGAGCCATCTCACAGGCCCCTACATTACCTTTTAAAATGCAGTCACAGAATCTAAGTATCCCAACATTTAATACTATTTTTAAATATAAAAAATAGCTCCTGAAAATTTATAGTATTTCTTTATTTCCATAAATGTATTATTTATATTCTACTTCTCATAAGTAGATACAAATAATTTCATTCCTATGAAATGTACTTTTATGCCTAAAACATCTTTCACTGAACACTTCATTTTGCTTCTCTGCAACAAAAATATGTATATAATTTGAAATTAATATTTCTATTCATTGTGCCTATAATGCTCTGTATTAAAAACTCTACCATTGCTATTTAACAAATAACAATCTATTATAAACTTTGACAATACTATTAAGCAAAAAGTAAAAATTACTGAATATTTATCTCTTAATGAGTACGATTCTTTTCAAATCAGAATTCAAGCATAATCTATACATGATGTATCACTTTAAATCCTCTAGTCTCCTTTAGTCTTTAAACTTGATTTTTCTCTCTCTTTACATTTTATTGAAGATGTGAGATCCTTTCCTCTGTATTTCCTTTAAATTATTAGTTAAATCTGAAAGCAAGATCAGCTTCAGATTCTAATAATACTTTATTTTAGGAAATAATACTTAATTTATATGTCTTTCTTAATTTTCAAAGTTTGAAAATTTAAATCAGCGTCGTCCTTTCAATCTGAGCTATGTAGAAGGTGGGCAAACAACCTCCGAAACAAAGGGTGGGAAATGATATCCAAGAGCTCAACTGGACACAGGTGGCTAAAAGGATGTTGTTTGGAACTCAGAGGTTCGTTGGAGTGCCTCCTAATATGCCCTTGCCCCCATACCTCTGGCAATGGAAAACCAAGGCAACTCCACAAACACAAAGCATGAAGACCATGTGGACTGAAGTTGTGGCCACCACATCAGATAAAGAATCCCATTCAGGGAGTAGGAGCAGGAGGCATGCGATGGTGGTGGAGGAATGGAGCTGGGTTACCAGGCTGCGCTTCCTCACCAGCTCCCAAGGTGGAATCTGAGGTGGATCCTTTACTGGGTTTCTTTCTGCGTAGTTCCCCAGGCCTGGAAAGTACAGGCATAGGAGACCTTCAGTAGAATAGTAAACAGTGGCCATTGTCATCTCCATTCTCATAATATTGCAGGTGAAGTGGCATAGAAACCACACCCAGGGTGGGCATGGGCTCATGTGTTTGAGTCTCTCCTACATGTTGAATTGGAGGCACACCTGTTGCCCCAAAGACACTCATCTCCCAAGACAGGCATTGGTTCCCTCATTGAATATAACCTGAAACTTTTAAGAAGAGCAAAGGCATTTTAGGGCCATAATTTGATAGATAGTTCTACTCCATGGATTGCATAATAAGGTACATCACTCAGATCTTTCCTTCACATTTCTTCCTCTTCCTATTCTTCCTCTTCTTTGGTCCTTTGTCGGCCATTCCCTCAGTTTTCAAGCAAAAAACAATGTGAAGATTATTAATTGAATAAGTTTCAGTTATGTTCTTAGCTGGTGAGGGTTCTTTGATTTCCTGTTCCCTTTTCTGTGAGAATCCAAGAGTTGTTCCTACAAAAGGCGATTGTTGTGCAGATTCATGTATGCATTTGTCCCCTACTACTATTTTTCAGTGGTTCCTTATAAGAAACTGTGCCTTTAGCTTGAATACCACGTAGCCCAGGGAGGGGTAGCTGGCCCTTTTTTTAATGTCCTTTTGTCCTGCCTGAATCCATGAAGCAGGGAAGATCCACACTGCTTGGGGGAATTAGGAAAAGCTTCATTTCTTTACTCAACAATATGTGTGGGTGCCCATGGCATCCCAGATTTATTCAAGCACTTGGAATACAGCACTGAGAATAAGACAGGTGAGGAGTTTTGCTTGTTTCTTTTATGCAACTTATGTTATAGAAGAGAAACAGACAAAATAAAACAAGATGCTCACCTTACATCTTCTTCTTGGTATTTCAGCTTGAGAAAGGAGGACAGTGAAAGACAAACAAGGCTTGAGGCCCCAGGGCAAATTCGAGAGACTACAGACTTGGGTCTGGTGAAGAGCAGCAGTCACTCAGGAGGAGTTTGCATTGCAAAATACAGTGCCCAAACCAAACTGGCTTCAGCAGGAAGGAACTGTGTGGCCCATGGCACTCAGCAATCCAGAGAATGGTGGCTCCAGATGCTGCAGCTTGAAGAAAGAGCTAAGGCAGAATTGCCAAGACTCGATGTGCTTCCCTCTCTTGGCTGTGACCTTGCCCAGTGTTTCCTCTTTCTCAGGTTCTGTGGTGACGTGGTGGCTGCTGATAACTCCTGTCTCTCATCCTTTCTCATGGGAGTTCTAGTGAAAAGAATCTCCTTCCTCTCTCAACAGTGCAAGAAAAGCCTTTTTGCAGCTCCTGACTCTGATGAAACCTCATGCCTGGCTCTTGACTGAAATGGGACCCTCTAATTCCAATCCATAGTCACAAGCCTTCCCCTGAAGCCAAGAGTCCCTCTGGAAGAAAATCAGTGCTGTCCCCCCAAACGAGTGAATGCACATGAGTAGCTAACTGTCCCAACACATCAGCTTCAGTCCGCCATTCTCTGAGTGGCTGTGTGACAGTATAGAATAGAACAGGAGTGCTGGCAAGGTCAAGGGCAGACGAGTGCCATCCATTAAAGAGGCCAGTGCACAAGGCTGCTAAGAACAAACAGAGGTACACACCAGGCTCAAGTAGTACAGGGCTTCCTTACAGCAGGAGGGCAGAGAGGTGCATGAGATCTGGTCTTGGGCAATGCTTTCCCTGTGGCCAGTGCATTCTGCAGCAGGCATGGACCAGGTGGCTGCGCACTCCCCGCTTGGTGGCTACTGAGGAACGCACCCCCAACTCCGGGAAGGGACTCACTGGAAGGGGCAGTGCCTGAGGACCATTGACACAGGTACTTAGGCAGAACAAAGGCACAAAGGTGCATTTGCAGAGTGTGAGTCTGAAAGGAGAGATGTCCCAATAAACCCCATGTGCGACCCTCTGGATAAGGAAGTGCTCCAGGCCTAAGACTTTCTGGGGTGGTCAAGGAGAGGTGGAAGGAGGGCCCAGTCAGCACCAGGCTGAATTTGGGGAGGAGCAGAAATGCAACTGAGGAAATCAGTAGGGACAGGATGATCTGAGGTCCTGAGAGGCAGAATAAAGACTTTGGGCAGCATTCTGTGGGGAATCGGGCTTCTCATCGAGGCTGTAGAATGGGCTGGTGAAATCAAGGACTCTTAGCCAGCCTCCCTGGGGTTGTGTTGCAGCTCAGCTACTTAGTGCTGTGGAACTCTAGGCAAGTTATTTAAACTTTCTGTGCCTCAATTTTTGAAATGAAGGGGATTGATTGAAACAAATCCTAGTGAATGGATATTTTATGAGGATTAAATGAGATAATATGTGTAAATTGTTTACAATAGTGTCTGACTTCTTTTAACAGTGTTGCTGGTCTATTGGAGAGGATTTAAGGATCAGATATACCATCTAAATTGCTGGCAGGCAGTTCTGTGACCTTGGCAAGCATTTTATGTTTCTGAACCTCAGTTTCTTCTCTACAAAATGAGATTCCATAAGATGCGCTCTAAGATCTGCTCACTTGGATGTTCTTTAGTTGTGGTGACAGTGTAGCAATAAACCTGCATTTGAACTTTAACATGAGTCTGAGTCCCTCAGCCTGCCCTTTCAGAGGCAGGGGCATGATCTTTCAAATGGATTCAAAGCTCTTTAAGCAAAAGAGCTCTCCTGTCCAATGTAATCCAAAGAACTCTTGTGAAAAACCATTTTCCAGTGCTAGGGCCAAATATCCCTTTTCTCCCTCAGAATCAGATGAGTGCAAAGCTGTGTGATGGCTTTTGAATTTAGACAAACCAGGTTCCCCCCACCCTCTACCCCCTAACTCTTTTGAGCATCTCAACCCAAATGAATTATCCATGTCAGCAGAATATTACATATGTTATGCAAAAACACATCCTTGAAACACAGAGAAAAAGACATAAATAATGCAAATTGAGCATCCATCTTAGCCCTGGCTAGATGAAGCGGGGGTGGGGGCTACAATTAGCTAGTAGAAGCCGGACAGTATGCATTGTGGCAGCATAATATATGGAAGGTGTCTGGTTAGACCAGCACATTCGTGAGGCAGAAATATAGTGCCTGATAATACAGAAAGACAAAGAAAATTTGTGAAGGGCCAGGAAACAAGGTAGGAAGGAAGATAAACAGAAACTTAGGGACAGACAGGCAGAGGATGGGCTCACACAAGAGTGCCGACCTTGGCTTTGAGCAAAGCAAAAAAAAAAAAAAAATGGCAGCACTGCCCTGTAATCCTGGACAATGGGGTCTTTTTTTTTTTTTTTTTTGTGGGTACCGGGGGTCGACCTCAAGACCTCGCACGCCAGCAGGCGCCCATGCCGCTGAGTGATATCACTGGCCCTTTTTCGTATGTGGGTTCCGGGAGTTGAACTCGGGAGCTTGCGCTTGCCAGGCAGGCGCGTACACCGCTGAGCCATCTCACTGGCCCCTGGCCATGGGGTCTTGATCAAGCTGTTGATTTTTTTGAGTCTAAGTTACAAAGAATTGTGAATTTCACTTGGAAAGTCGTCCAGATGCATCCCTTAGCAGATGCAAAGACCATGGTAGCAGATGAAATTAGTGGGCTGGCTGGAGGAAAGAGCTCCTGTGCTTTTCCTCCTGGGCCTGTTCAGCACCTGCCTGGGGCACCAAGGCCAGGATCTTCAGGAACAAAATATCGATTAAAACAACAACAACTACGACAACGACAACACTCCCCTTTCTCTACAGATGAAAGAGATAAGTCTCCTGTTCCAAGAAATCCCCAACTGGTTTGAACTCTTGGAGGCTTTGGGTTGAAAGTGAGAGAGGAACCAGGAGATTCCTCCTTCTCTCACTTGCTGCCCACCCTGGCCACCTTGAATTACATCATCACCTCGAGAGAGTACTGGAGGGGTGCAGATGAAAGGAAGGTACAGACATTCCCTTGTCCTGGGAGGAAAGCCTGCTTCTCTCCTTCAGGAGGAGTTTCATAGTTTCTGCTGAAATCACAATGATTTTCTTCCTCCACTGGTTCTGACTGAGGGACAGACAATGGTTCAGGGAGCACCTAAAAGCCAGGACAGCAAAATCCTAGAGAGAATGACACCGAGCAGCATGGGAAGGCAGATGAGATCCATCAAATGTCGCCTTTCTCTGATCAGCAGACTTCTGGAGCCAACTAGTGTTTCCGTGAAGTCTGTACATTTTGAAAACCATTTCCTTAGACTTGTGTCCTACGGGGAATTGTAACCCAGCAGACACTCAATGTCATCATAGTAATTATAATAAACATAATGATGACAGCATGGGTTAGGATCATTAATGCAAGCATAAAGCAAGCTAGTGTTTATTTAAGGTTTGTTGTGTGCCCAACACCGTGTTACATGCATTTCATTCTCAACAAGATGCTGAAGCACGTGCTACTCTCAGCTTCATTTCAGTGATGATGAAACTGTAGTGTAGAGCAAAGAAACGTCTCTCAAAGGCCATCAGGATAGGTTGATTCCCAAAATGGCCAAGATTCTTCATTCTTAACAGGATCCCCCTTCTACCATGTGACTTTGTGCCTGGTCTGATGGCTTGCTTTCAGCCAGTAGAACAAAGCTTTGCTGAATGTCCCAGTTTGATGCCCAGGTCTCAAGAGACCTCCTAGATTTCTGCTTCTTTCCTCGGAACCCTGCCAGGGCGCTGGTGAACAAGCCCAGTCTAGCTTGGGGGAGGAGGGTAGGTGGTCATGTAGGGCCAACATGAGCTGTCCCCGTAAATACCATGCTAAAACAGCTCTTGCAGACACAAGAGAGCATCCAGACAAGCTAAGATGATTGGCAGAAGCCCCAGGCTGACCTGCTGACCAGTGAGCAATGATGCATGGGTGTTGTTTTAAAGTACCAAGTTTTGGGGTGGTTGTTACACAGCAATAAATAACTGAAACAATGACCCAGGTCATAGAGCATTCTAACTGGGTTTTCTCCCTCCGCGGCTCTTTGCTTTTTTATCTCTAGTGCTGGTGACACACTCCCGTGTGCCCATCGTGCTTGCTAACATCACGAGCTCCAACTCCACTTTCTTTGTCAGGGGGTTCCTGTATCAGACATTGCTGATTGCCCACAAGATTCATTTCCTGGTAGAATCCTCTGAGACTTGAAGAAGGATCTCATATTCTGCCTCCAGGGAAAATCTTGATAGAAAAACCCAGCAGTAGTGGCTTCAGTCCCTTTATCGCCATTGATGGGGTGAGCATGTGACCTACTACTGACCTTGAGCTAGGTAGATAGAACAACTGGAGACATTTGGGAAAAAGATCTTGGTAAGGACAGAAACACCACAAAAGGCAGGGTTTTTTTTTTTTTTTTTATGATTTTGTGTGCTGCCTACCATCTTGCAACAGTAAGGGGCACTGGTGGCGAGGACAGCACAGCATCAGCATGGAAAGGACAGGGATCTCATGGAGACCATTGAGAGACAGACAGAACTGTGCCTTGCCTTGTGCTATTTTTCATTTGAATCTTGCCCTTTGTTGAAGTCAGTATGATTTTTTTTTTTTTAATTTGCTGCCTAAGTCATCCTTAGGAATAAAATTCCAATCACCTATTTGAAGGACCCCAGCCCCTTGCTGTACTTTATTCCCATAAAAACCAACCCAAAACTACACACAGAAGACACAAAAACAGGCTGGGGGTATAGCTCAGTGGCACAGCGCCTGCCTGGCAAGTGCAAGATCCTGAGTTCGATTCCCAGTACCAAAAAAAAAAGAGAAGACAAAGAAGCCAATCCCCAGGAAACAGGTCCCAATATCTTGCAGCCCGTGATTTTGACCTTCTCGTCTCCTGTTGGCTGTCTTCAACATTAACGAGAGGCCTCAGGACTCAGGACAGCTGTTGGGTGAGAGCAAAGGAGAAGACTTCGGGGAGGTGCTGGGGAGCCTGACTGAAGTGTGCACAGGGGTCCAAGGAAACAGCAAATGTTTTACCAGTACAGGCTCATGTTCTCCAAGGCCTTCTCCTTCCATTGGTCCTGACTTTTCCTCCCTATTCTGTGCCCAGGAAGGATGGGGTTCATGCCTTTATTCAGGATGCTGCTCATAATATTTAATAACTAGTATAGCTCAGATGCAGACCAATGACTATGGATGGCTGCTAGAGAATGAGAAGGGATTACAGGCCCCAGGATTTGGATAATAGGGATTTGGGGTCTAACTGAGGAGAGGGGAGCTTTTTAAGAAGGTGTCAGGGTAGAAAGGTTGTCCTTGGGGGCAAACACTCGGGGGAAAGTGGATGGGCAATCAGAATAGCCAGTGTGTACCCACCAGTTTGGGCTTATTATCCGGTGTGGATCTGTCTGCTTTAGCATCCTGGGTGCTCCAGAGCCCAGAGGCACTGTGTGCTTCCTCATTTGCATTGGTCCAGCACCCAGCTGCCCAGCACCCAGGGCCAGCACTCAAGGCCGAGCACAATCCACAGCACACAGGCCGTCTGCTTGCAGTTGGAGGAATTGAACAGAACTGATAACGTAAACTTGGAGACCCTCTTATGTCCTATAGACTAGATTCTGGATACAGATGAATCTGACTGGTCACAGCCATTCTTCTTTAAAACAATCACCTCATTGGAGCAGAGTTCTGGTAACCTCGATGATCCACTTCTTCTATTCTGAGATATCTCAAGAATGAGGTCTTATGGAGGAGAGAAGTTGGTAGGGGCAGTGGAGAGGGAGGGAAGGAGCAGGCCCAACCTGCTGGCCTCAGTCAGCACTAGTGATTCTAGGCATCTCCTTTTACCCAGAGAAGAGCGCCTGACCCTGCCCCCACAAACCTTGCACTGGGGAACTTTTGAAATATGCCTGGTGTCCCATGACTTGACTGTTGTGGGGTCCATAAAGTGATTACTGTGTCCTATTCATTTTTTTTTCTCCAAAACACCAAGCAGTTTCTGGCCCATGGCAGGGACTCCAGGGTCATCTGTTGAAAGCACAGTGATGGAATGAATGAATGAATGAACCTTCCTTTGTGAGTAGTTTTGGTAAAGAAAACATGAGATGACTCTAGAGTCATAGTAATTTGAGTTCAAATCCAAGCTACATTGCTTAACACCATTGGTTTTGGGCAAACATCTTAATATAACTTGTATCTTCAGTTCCTCATGTACTATTAGACAGCATAAAACCAGTACAAGGCCTCATAACTCATGTAAGGTGCTCAGTATAACATCCCTCAAAAGCTCAATGCATTATAACTGCTTATACTCTGGTACCTGCATTTTCTTTCCTCATTTCATCTTCTTGGTTTTAAAATTGTTGTTATTATTAAACTCAATACTCAGAAATATCCTTTGCATATGTTTGAACAGCTCTACTTAAGCTTCTTCACCTAAATTATGTCCCGATAAATCATCATATGAATGGGCTCTCTGAACAAAGTCTTTATCATCCTTTATAGGCCATTTAACTAAAGAACTAGATCCATTTTGAAACTAGCCTATGAAGGAATATGATGTATAACTACGATGGATACCTTATCTTTCTCCCTCATACTGAGCACTGACTGTGTGCCAAGACCAGCGCAAAGTTCTTATCCTCAGCTTATTGCTAACTCTACAACAGCCGTGCAGGTTGATGCTGAGGCAATCAACTTTCAAAGATGAAAAACTGAGACTTGGAGTGGTTATGTGATTAGGCCAAGGGAAGCCAAGCAAGACAGGCAGTATGTAAACATTATGGTGGTTTCTCCAGTGTCTGTTCCTAACTCCCTCAGGTGAAGTATAATTTTGGTTTTGCTGTGATCAGCTCTACTCCCAACTTCACTGAGTGATTATGATCAGTTTAAACCGACCCTGGTAGGCCGGTGATATGGCTCAGCAGCATAAGCACCTGCCTGGCAAGCGCAAGGTCCTGAGTTCGACTTCCGGAACCCACATAAAGGAAAAAAAAGGGCTGGTGATATCGCTCAGCGGCACAAGTGCTTGCTGGCAAGTGCAAGGTCCTGAGGTCGACTCCCGGTACCCACACTAAAAAAACAAAAACAAAAACAAAAAAACCAACCCTGGTGATCCTATCATCCTGTCCCATTAGGATAGCAATTGGTTCAGATATACCAGGTCTTAGGCATCATCGTAGGGAATTTCTCCAGCCAATCATATTAAAGTCACTGACTTCTCTTTCCCCTACTGATTCCTAATGAAGAAGCTGATGGTCCTGATTACTGCCTGCAACCATCCTGTAGTTGCATCCTGAGGGAAATCAAGGAATCAGTCTGAGGATGAAATTGAAGCAGCAGAGTGAAGACAAAGCCACTGACATCACTGAGACACTGGAACAAGCAACTCTGTCTTTGGTCAAATGTGAGCCATTAAATTTCTTCTGCTCTTTTTTGTTGTTGTCGTCGTGTCGTTTTTTTTTTTTTTTCCTGAAACAGGGTTTCACTATGCAGTTCAGACTAGCCTTGAACTCACTATGTAGCCCAGGCTGGCCTTGAAATCACAGCACTCCTCCTGCCTCAGCCTCTTGAGTGCTGGGATTATAGGCATGCACCCCCACTCCCAGCTCCTCTGCTCTTAAACCAGTTTGACTTGGTTTTTCTGCCACTTGCACTCAAAAGCATTTTACATTACATGGTGAGATTCAAATTCTATTCTTTCTGACTCTAATGTGAAGCCCCATGCCACACTGCTTTCTGCTTTCCAAGCTGATGGGCTTGAAACGCATATCTTTACCAGCAGTCCACAGTGTCACCATATCTCAGCTAGTTGGTGGCATTTCTGGGGTGGTTCATTCTCTGGCTGGAAGGTTCCAGGAGGTAGATGGTGGCCACTTAAGGATGGGCTTTGAAATTAGTGACTGTAGGCTATCAGAACAAGCTGGTGGCTATTTCTAGATACAACAGTCCTCCGTTACCTGTGGCGGATATGATATAGACCATGGTTCCCTGAACCCTGTATAGCACCAAATCCTATATATCCTGTGTGTTTCCTGTGGTAATGTTTACTTTATAAATTAGGCACAATAAGAGATTAATAACAACTAGTAATAAAATAGAGTGATTGTATCTATACACTGTGTTGTGGTTTATATTTAGATGTCTCCTAAGAGCCTCATGTGCTCACAAACAAGACTTTTGGAAGGGGATTGAATGCTGGGGGTGCTGTATCTGACTTGCTGTTAGGAGGCGGGACCTGGTTGGAAGAAGGGGGTCACTGGAAGCGTGACCTGGAAGGGCATATCGCCCCCACCAGCTCTTCCCTTCACCCTCTGCTTCCTGGCTGCCATGATATGAGCAGCTATTGCCCTGCTATGCCCCTCTACCATGCTGTCCTGCCTCGGAGCCAGCAGATTACAGCCTGAAAATGTGAGCTAAAATAAACCCCTCTTCCTCCTTTAACTTGTAGTTGTTGGGTATTGTCTTCCAGTGATGACAAATTGACTAAAACATACTGTAATGTAAGTTATATGAATATGGTTTCTCAAAATAACTATTCTGAGATGGAGGTACTGCAAGTCTTAGCAACCTTACTTTACAACATTTTTTTTTCCTCATTGAGTTGAGAGTTTTTATTTTTCACTTAAAGGCAACAATTAACAACTTCTTGTTGGCAAATCAACAGTTCTCTTGTGCTTTGGGACTGTTACTAGATAACATAAGGGTTACTTGAGCATATGCTCTGTGATACTGTGACAGTGGCACTGAGTGATTACCAGGCAGGTAGTGTATACAGTGTGGAAACACTGGACAAAGGGACAATTCATGTTCATGTTCTGGGTGAGATGGAGCAGGATGGTGTGAGATTTCATCACACTCCTGAGAATGGTGTTGTCTTAGTCACCTTTCTATTGCTGGGACAAAATACTCAACACTAGCGACTTAAAGAAGGGTTTATTTTGGCTCACAGTTTCAGTCCAGGATCATTTGGTTCCATGCAAAAATGGCATGGTGGAAACACCTGCTAGAGGAAAGCTGTTCAATCTATGGCTGTAGGAAGCAGAGAGAGAAAGGAGGAGCCAGGGACAAGAATAGGCCGCCAGTGATCAGCCTCCCACCAGGCCCCACCTCATAACAGCCCACTCAGCTACGGACTCACCCATGGATGAATCCACAGATGGACACAGCGCCCCCATGATCCAATCACCTTCCAAACACACAAGATTTCTGGGAGACGTTTTAGATCTAAACTAAAACAGATATGCAATTTAAACATTTTGGATTATTTCTGGAGTTTTTCAATTAATATTTTTGGACTGCAGTTTACTATGGGTAACTGATATTTAGAAAGTGAAGCCATGCTTATTGGGGTTGGGGGTGGGATACCACATAAGGTGATGGAAACCTCTTCCTGTGACGACTCTGACCAAGGAAGGCTTTAGGAATGGGCAGACTTCAGTGAGGACCAGAGAAATAGACAGATATTGCTGATGGCTGCTTATCAGGTCTTGATGTATTGAACGCGTAAAAAATGCTAAACTCTTATGACTGCAGTCTAATTTGTACAAGTGCTTAGAAGGAACACTGGCTTTATCAGAGCTGGAAATGCAAAATATTAAAAAATAAATCACAGCTAGTAACATTGTAGCACTATCAGGAGATCCATTTGAAAAGACAGTTAGTAAAGTCAATTTGAGGCACATTCATCAAGCTTTGAAATCATGGAGAAGGCCCCATCCACATGGGCTTCCTTTTAGCCACCTTAGGGGATCCTATAATTTGAGGCAGAGAACAGCTGAATCCTGATAATTAGGAATCAGATCTTTGGGAATTTTAATAAAAACGTTTAATAAAAGATAAAAGAAAATGCCAGCTCAAGTAGATGATGATTTTTAGCCTTCCCTTTTCCTTGGTCTTGCCTTCCTGGATGCACCAGAGGGTGAGCAGTGCTACTCTTGGTCTCTACCTGCAGTCTGAGTCATGTCCAAGCTTCTAAGCTTAGGCATTGAGTCACGTCCTCCAGACGTGGGGCCCGGTGACTTAGGGGTAACTAAAAACCTGTATTGAGTTTTGGGGTTTCATTTGTTTGGTTTGTTTTGGCAGTATTGGGGCCTGAATTTAGGGACTCCACACTGAGCTGAATCCTCAGTCTATTTTTTTTTTTTCTTTTTTTGAGAGAGGTTGTCACTAAGTTGCTAAATTGCCCAGGCTGGGCTTGAACTTGAACTTGGAATCCTCTTGCCTCAACCTCCCAGAGTGCTGGGATTATAAGCATGTGCCACCACACTCAGTTATATATTGAGTTTTAAGTCTCCTCAAGTGCTTGAAATGGAGAGATCCACGCTGATCCCACTGAGAAGCATCTAATTTTCCCACTCACCCCATTCACCTCACACAGGTTTGGGCATCCTCGGTTCTGAATGGGTCATTTCTTCATCCAGGCCTCCAGCCTCAAAGAAGCCAAAGCTCCTCAGGTCTCGAGCTGACCCTGCCTCCTGTTGTGAAGTGTCTCATGAAGGCCCAGTCTCCGCAGCCGTCTCCTGCCCTTGGGCCTTCTGGGGACAAGACCTGGCCTTTCCTTCTCCCACTGCCCCTTATCATATGAGAAGCAGTGAACCCGATTCGTTCATGTGTTAATGAGGCAGTGTGGGATGATGGTCTAGAAAGCCGTGCTTCTCAAATTATCTGTGGTGACTGATGAGTACTTTACATTTTCAGTCTGTCACAGAATGAAATGTGGGCTCCGCCGTCACCTCACACGACATGTGACTCTCAAAATAAAGTTGACAGCACGAGGGCATCTATACCCTATGGAGTAAGAGATGCCCACTAATTATGCCCTTGGAAGTAATGACTATGTCAAATTACAAACAATTCCAAATGCCTACTTTCAGTTCCTGAGTTTATCTTGTCACAGACTCGTAAGAAGTAGTTCATATCTACAGATGGCTCTTTGAGTAACATTTGTTTAGATGGATGTATCTCACTGTGGTGCCTGGACCAGCAACATCAGCACCATCTGAGAACTTGTTCAAAATGCAAATTGTCAGACTCCAGCCAGGAGCCAAGGAAACCAGAGGGGAAGGAGCCTGGAAACCAGGTGATTGTGAAGATGCATTGCCAAGGAGAAACCACTCTTACACGGCTGGGTCAGGGAAAGGGTTCACAACAGGAGTGGGAGATTTCTCCCATTAAAGCCTGAAGAACCAGGCAAAGAAAATGCTCATGCCTGTCTTAGGGACCTATTGAGCTCATTTAAAAAAATTTTTTTTCACTTGTATGAGCCTTGAAGTCAACGAATAGTACAGAATAGTACATTCCACAGAAGTTTATTTATGTACCCAACCAAGTCCATAATTAGGGTTTTCAAAGTTAATATTTAGTAATTCAAGAGTGAATGACCATTTTATAGCTCCTATCTCTTGCCCTATTCTTGCCTCATTCCTATCTCTTGCCATATTCACCAGGTTTTCTTCAATAGTGCACACACAGAGGCTCAGAAGGAAAGAATACCAAGGGAGACCTGTGTTCAAATCCTAGCCTCCCTCTTTAGTCCTTAGGATTGCCCTCTGTTAAATAAGGATAATAATACAATCTATCCAATAAGACTTTTTAGTATTAAATATGATATTGCATAGATAGCACTTACTGTCGTGTTTGGCACCTCCTTAATATTAGCTATTATTATTAATTACTCTTCTTCAAGCATGGAGATTTTCTTGACTGGCTGAACAAAGTCTCCTCGATGATAGATTTGAGTTAACATCCAAAGTCAGGGAAAGTGAGTCCTAAAGGTGAGCTTACAGCACACTTTATGTATGAGCCAGTTTTGAAGGAAACAATTGCTTCCCACCCAACATTTACCATACCTGGAAATAGTCCGGTTGATGGCTATGAAGCCAAAAAGTAATAGTAATAAACATAATATCAGGTTCAGCGAAAAGGGACAAACCATAAAGAGGATTCCAAACCCATGCCTGCCCACATTTCTTTATTTGGAAGTGGCCCATGTGAAATTCTAGAACTCTCTACAGGTCATGCCCATTCTATCCACTAGCTTTCCCACTTTCTGTCTTCTTGTCTACTTACATCAACTTTTCTGAATATTTAAGAGCTTTTCAGGAAATTCGGTTTTAAAAAGACAGCAAAGCAGTTTTGAATTGGCAAAAGCTTCACATTTCAGAGGTGATATTAATCCAAAGAAACACACTATTATCTTTTTTTTTTTTTTTTTTTTTTGTGGGTACCAGGGGGACGACCTCAGGACCTCGCGCGCCAATAGGCACCCGTGCCACTGAGCGATACCACTGGCCCCTTTTTTGTATGTGGGTTCCGGGAGTCGAACTCAGGCCCTCGCGCTTGCAAGGCAGGCGCTTACGCCGCTGAGCCATCTCACCGGCCCTAACACACTATTATCTTTGTAATTTCCAATTGTTCCTGGAAGCATTTTGCTGTGGAGACCAGTGCCAGCTATTTAGTAGAGGAGACTCATTTTGGTTGCCAGAATTAGCTGAAATTAAGATCCTTTGACATCTTCTTACAGAAAAAAGTCAGTTTCAGTACAAACAATTTGGAATTTAATAGATTGTGACAGGTTATAAAATTCTATGCATTCGAAAGAAAAGCTTTGCTGGTAGAATAATGTGTTTCTAATTTACACATAATAGGGCCATGAAGCTATGACGAGAAGGACATTAAAGTAATGAAGAAATTCCAGTTATAGACACCTTGTGTAGAGATCTGAGAAATTATGATTAGGCCAGTCATTTTCCCAAGTACCTGACATAGTGAAAACCAAAATGAAGGTGTGCAGGACAAAGAAAGGAGACTAGAAGAGCAATAGGCTTCATGTTGGAGGTAAAGGAAAACATTTTTGAGGTAACTGCTCAACCCAAAAGTGGAGGATTTTATTACTCTTAATAAATGCTGTGTTTACTGAATACCCACCAAGGGCCAAAATTCAACACTGATGCTTTGCCATAAATGAGGAAGAATCACCAATGACATGAACAATAAAAATGGCAATATTATTTTTGTGGCTAACACCTTTCCCGAATTAACAAATAAAAGAAGAAACATTCTACCGTGCTTCGATTCTTTGTCCCCACAATCATCCAAGCAAGCCACCTCTATCCATCCCCCATGATTAACCCAATGCAAAATGACTCCATTGAATTCTTTCATTATTTCAAAAAATCTCAGTACTATTACTTACAATGTGTACTAGAGGGCAAAGAAAATTTGAGTGTGTCATCGGATATGACTTTGGGTGGCCATTTTCATTCCACAAAGGGATGTAAAGACAAGAGAAGTGGCTCAAGCAGAAGAGCAGAGAACTAGCTCCCAGTGGAAGGCACAGGTCTCACTTTATGGCCAATTGGTATTATCCTGCCTGTCTTTGAGATCAATTTCTCAAAGAAATTGATACCAGCTAGAAATCTGCTTTCAGACTTAAAAAAAAAAAAATAGGGCTCTCGTTCTATTATTGCTTTTGCTATTGTTTATACTTTGAGAACTACATGTAACATATTATAGGTGGCCAGTACATAGCAACCCCCCAGGTGGTAAAGGATCTGATAACTTTGTCCTCTCTTTTTTGAATAGTTTCTCTTGTAAGTGTTTTATGATGTTCCTTTTCTTTCTCCTCTCTGCCTTTCAAAAGTATTTTCTTTTTTTTTTTTTTGTGGGTTCCGGGAGTTGAACTCGGGCCCTCGTGCTTGCCAGGCAGGCACTTACACCGCTGAGCCATCTCACCGGCCCTCAAAAGTATTTTCTGAGCATTGTCTGCATGGTAGGCATTTTCAAGGCCTTGGAGAACAAGGTCCCAGCGTTCCCATGTGTCATGTCTAAACTCTGATGGTCTGGCCTTCTGGGATCTCTTCTACCGGAGCCTTGATATTACAGAGTGAATGTATGGCTACGTAAGGTATAGATGTACGCATGTCTGTGTACATACATAGGAGATAGATTGCAAAGGAAGTTGGTAGATTTCACTGCCCATCTAGAATCTTGCCATTGTGCCAGACTGAGAAATGATGGGTTTACAGTTTAAAGGTGACCATGCAACCATAGAAGAGTAGAAAGGTCCAAACAAAACAAAAACAAAAACAAAATGCTTATGTCAGCAGGCTGGCTTCCACAATGCCCACCTCTTCCTGACTGGTTCAAGAGACATGAGGTTTAGTTACCAGATACTGTTCCCTTTCTCAGCTTCTAACAGTATTCTGGACATAAACTAGGATGAGTTTGGAGAATGAGCGTTGAAGTCCGTCAGTGTTTTGGGTTTTTTTTCCGTCAGTGGTCTTCAACGTGAAGAAACAGTTTGTGGTTGAAACAGAGATATGCTATCGTCATTGCTTCAGCTTCTAGGAAACTAAATTCCCAACAACTGAAGTTTGGCTTCCTGACTGGTCTGTGATTTCTTTCAGAGCAGGCTTCAGCACCAGACGACCTTTTTCATTTCTCTGTAGACCTCTCATACGGGCTTTTAGAGTGGGAAAGAATCTCAAAGGCCATCTTGTTTTATCTTCACTAGGCAAAAATTGAACTGAGTTTGTTAAAGGATTAAACATAGTATAAATAAGGCACTGGTTAGTGATACATGAAGAATACCTGGACTGCATGTATGCGATGAAATTTATATGGAGAATCCATTGACGAACAAAAAGATGTTGCTGGTTTTCCAAGTTCAAGTGTCCAACCCATGGCGTCGGAGGTATATAAAAATGTGACTGCCTGTACTCCTGGCTTCTCCACAAGAATTAGAAGAACTAAATCACCTTCTTTTAGCTGGGTTCCCTACACAGGCACATTGATGTTATTTGCTGCCATTTTTCTATAATCCTTATTTCTTGAAAATTTCTATAGAATGCAAGCAGTTTCTGAAAGCTACAATTCAAAGTCATTTTGAAAGTAATAGTATTTCCTTTCACTTATGCACTGTGAGCTGCATAATTAATTAGCTTAATATGTAACACATACTTATTATCTACAAGTTGCTTAGAAGCAATCAAAGTAAAAATTTTCAAGTGGATTCCCATCTAAGGAATGCACGAAATGTACGGAATATAAAAATAAAAGTACTGAATTAAATTTTCTGAAGGGAATTTCACTGGTATTTTTCAAAAGCCATAAAAATATATATTCACTTTGACCCTACAATTCTGCCTCTAGGAATTTAACCTAAAATATGGGATATAATAACAAGAACTGGAAATAATGCAAATATTCAATATTAGCTGTTAAGGTAATTAACATCAGCTTGCTTTTACAAATAATACCAAGTCCCAGTGGCTTAACATAGTAACTTTAATTTTTGCTCATGATACAGTCTGAGGTGAATTGCTTAGTGCCTCTAGTAGTAATTTAAGGATCCTCATTCTGTCTTGTAGTCCCCAAAATCCCCCTGTGGGTCCCCTGCATTCATCCAGCTGAGGAAGGAAAGCCAAGAGGAAGGCCTAGACCTGCTGTGCGCTGGATGTGGGTTACATCATTCTGACCACATTCTCTTGGCCAGAACCTGTTCATGTGGCCACAGATAACTGCAAAGGATGCTGAGAAGTATATTCTTCAACTATGCCCAAGAGGAAGAAACAGGATTGGTGAGTATGTAGGTGGTCTCTGCCATATCCATAGTTTGGCTGAACTGAGTTTGTTACATCCATAAACATGAAACTAATGCAGCCGTTAAAAATGAAGCTGTAAGGGCTGGTGAGACAACTCAGCGGCATAAGCGCCTGCCTGGCAAGCGCGAGGTCCTGAGTTCGACCCCCGGTAGCCACCAAAAAAAAAAAAAAAAAAAAAAAAAATGAAGCTGTAGAAGAATATTTCATGAAAAAGGAGAACTTAGGATAGATTAAATGAAAAGGGTAGGTGACAAAACACTTAGTATATGAACCTGACTTTATTAACAAGCACATATTTACAAGTAAAAATCTGAGAAGATAGACACTGGTGTTTCTTCCAGAGTGGCAAAAGATGGAGGATTTTTATCCTGTGCTTTTCTATATTTTTCAAACTTCACACCATGAATACACATTAAATTTTATAATCAGAATAGTTAAAAATAAGTTTACCTCTGGGAAAGGGAATCATGAGATGTTGGTCAGAGGATACAAGGTTTCAGGTGGACAGGATGAAGACTTCTGGAGACCTTTGCACAGCACGCGGAGTGCGGTTAATAGTATTTTACTGCGTGCTTGGAAACTGCAGGGAGATCTTAAGTGTTCTCACCACACACGCACATGTGCGCGCGTGCATGGGAGGTGATGGGTATGTTAATTGCTTTGATTTATTCATTTTAGTGTATATGTCAATAATTCCATTCTATGCCATAAATACATACAATTTATATTTGTCAATTATATCTTAACAAAGCTAAGGGGTAAAAGTAGCTCTACTTTGGAATACTTTTCTCCAATAGAAATAGAATGCAAATCACATAAACAATTTCAAGTTAAAAATAAAAAGAACTAGGTAGAATTAATTTCAATAACATGTTTTATTTAATGTAGTGTGTCCCAGATGTCATTTCAACGTGTAATCAATAAAAATTGAAATATTAAAATAAAAATGAAATTTTTATACTTTCTATTCACATGAAATCTCTGGAATCTGGATGCATTTTGCACTTACAGCAGGTATCCTTTAGAACTAATTGCATTTTCTGTGTCACATTTTCATAGCCACTGTGGGGCTGGTGGCTATGGGCAGCATTGCTGTTGAATATGAGAAGTGGCCCAGAGTAGAACAGGCAGCAGCGTGAGGAAGCTCATAAGAGGAAAATGTCTCAGACGTGTGTGATTCAGGAGAAACTTCATGAATAAAATAGCTTTCGGGTTTGGCCTTGAAGATATTTTTAATAATACTGTGATAACTGCAATGCCAGTAACACCTATCCTTTATACAAGCATGCCATATGTTCCTCACTATGCTGACCACAAGGGGGCAGTAGAGATGAAGAGAAGGATTTTTTGGAAAATGGAAAAGGAGCAGCTGAATCAGCAAAAGCAAAGGCCTCTGGCAGAGATGGTGGATATACAATCGCAACACTCTGGGAGGCCGAAGAAGGAGGATTGCAACTTTGATCCCAGTCTGGGCAATTTAGCAACTTAGACCCTGTCTCATAATAAAAACAAATCCACCCATCCATCCATATATCCATACGTACAAAATGGATGAGGATGGAGCTCTGGCAAAAATCGTTTAACACAGAGCCTATTCTATAATAAAGGTTGTGTATCTCGTGTAATTTCTTGAAAACTATTGAAAGTGAAAAGCAGAATGAAAAAATTGGAAGTCAAAACATCTTGAGTTGGGCCGGTGAGATAGCTCAGCGGCATAAGCGCCTGCCTGGCAAGCGCGAGGTCCTGAGTTCGACTTCCGGTACCCGCATATAAAAAAAAAAAACAAAAAAATAAAACAACCCATCATGAGTCAAGAACATCTGCATTTGGGGAGGATTAGAACAATTCTGTGTTGGATTCCTAGGAGAGTGGAAGAAGAGAAAACAAGAAGGCAAGATGGAGGCATTTAGCAGCACTTTGAATGTGAAGGGAGGAACTAAACCTGGTCCAGAAAGTACAGCAATAATGCTGAACACTCCATAAATACCTGTGGCAGTTGCTGTTCCCCTGCTTAAAAAAGCACTAATCCTCTATGAAATAGGTACTAAGATGGTGTCCATTTTGCAGAAAGGAAAACTGAAGCATGGAGAGGCATTTCCCATAGTTACACAGAGTGCTGCAGAGCCTGGATCCCAGCCATTTCTGGCTCAAAAGGCTACTTCTTAAATCACTCACAAAGGCTACAAGTTTTGCAAGCAGAGACCTCGATTTGCATTCCAGGCTCTACACTCATCCACAAGAGGCCTGAAGATGTTCTGAGTTTCTTGGGCCCTCACCTTCCACTTCCACATAAACATGGCCTGTCTTGCCTCTCTAGAGGTGTCATTACATGGACGCAATGACACTGGGCATGGCAAACACAAATTATACTGCCCGGCACTGAGCAGAGGTTGGTAAATGTTGGTTTTCTTGCAAAATGCATGGCGGAAACATTTTGGGCTTTGCTGGGGGCATGGATAACCGGACTGCACTGTTGGAAGATGCATGCTGAAGATACCCCTCTTCCCCAACTAATCTGGCAGCATGGGTTGCAGCTGGGAGAAATGTGTTAGACTGCAATAGTCCCAAGACAAGGTGGCGAGAGCTGCGCTGGGGCAGGATGAGGAGAATGTGACTGTATTATCTAATGGGACGATTTTAGACACAGAGCAGGAATTACAGATCATGTAGTCCAACTATTCGTTTTACAGCACAAAAGAGCTAATACCCAGATTTACATGCTGTTTCCAAGGATAAATCATCCAAATAGTCCAGGCCTTTTACTTTTCTTATTCATTGACTTTTTTCTCAACTCAACCAGCGCTGATATTACACATCAACACTAGAATCTCCAAGTCAAAGATAACAGTGTCTCCGTTTTGTGCCAATTGTATGCAGCACTTTTTGTTCTTCAGTAGCTTCCGCTGACATTAGTCTCATTTGATTTTGCCCTTAGCAACCCTGCCACAGGAAGATGGGTGAGAGATAGGTAGGCTAGAACAAGCCCTGTGCCTCACAGGGGTAAACTGAGGCACACAGGATGACGACCCTTATTGCTGGCTCAAATCTTCTCATATCTACTTCTATTGGTCTTTTAAAAATGAAACCTTATTTCGTTTTTTAAAAGTTAACAAAATGTTTACATGAGTTTAATATTGAAAAAAGTTTATACTGAAGAGAATTTCATAAAGACAGAGAGGCCGAGAAAAGTGTCTTTATTTAGACCCTAAAGGCTAATTCCTCTATTAGGGTTCCCTTTAAATTATGTCAAAAGGAAGATTTTACTCTGCGATTGACTGAAAGTTGTATCTTTGTTGTTATTCTACTTTTAAATATGGTGAATTAAAGTATATTATGCTGAGAAACTACCTACTCCTATCTCTTTTCATCCAGAGCAAAAAAAAAGAGATCAAGCAGCATGATAATCAGTTTTTCTATGTGTGGTGAATGTGAAATTCTACCACTGGGGGGCGTGAGAAATGAAGATGCTATTTTAGAAAACAGACACTAGGTGGTGCCGCTTTGCTAGTTTTCTTTGAATGTGTTTTTAATTTAATTTTTTTTATTCCTTTGTTTAGTAGCAACGTTAATGGGTTAGGTTTAGCCATGTAAAGCTCGTTTTTATTTTCCTATTCTCGTCTTAATATGTCTGGATCTTTCATTATGCCTCTATAAAAGTATGCTAAGCAAAACGGAACTTGTTAATCAATTTAATATAGTTTCCTTACAGTGTAAAGACTATATTTTGGTTTTGCAGTTATTTTTCAGGGCATCCAAGTATGAGTCCAGGTTATGTTTTCCTTTGTTGTTTTTCATTGTCTCATATTCTTTAAAGTTTTTTTTTTTAAACTTCAGTTTGGTTTGATTTTAACAGAAGAGACATAATTCTGCAATAATCTGACATAACTTGCAAGTAGAAGAGCAAAACAGGCATCAATATAAGAGCTTGGAATGGATTCTCCTAATTGGATTGTGTAAAGCAGAATTTGTCTAGCATTATTAATTATTTAGTTAATTAATTATGTGTCTGTGAGTTATAACACTCTCTGGAGTTTGGATTCCTAATTATTAAAATGAGGCAGAGCCTCTAAATATCCCAACGATCTCTCCCCAGTCTGAAAATTTATGAGACTTTAGTGTATATGTTTGTGCCCTTGCTTGTCCCAAATAATTTTTGAACATATACAGGGAAGCTATCACTTTTTAAAAAAATCTGGATAATTCTCAGTGGCACAACGTATGCAGTTATGAGCCCAAGTTAGCTTTTCAGTCCATGTTATTTGACTGGAGTTCTTGTGAGAATAAAGTCTGACTGAGCAGGGAAGAATAAGTTGACAGCCCTGGTAGAATCATAGCATGAAGCAGCATTGGCTGGGAGACTTTGAATTTAGCTCTGGTTCCGTCTCTTCCTGTCTGGGAGAAGTTAATTCATTCATTAGTCGATAAGAATTGAGCTTGGTGTTAGATATCATAACAGATACGTGGAAAAGGGTACGGCAAGCACTGGGTGCCTCACACTTGTGGGGGGACACAAGTTGTCTGCTACTGGAGAGTTAATAATGAGATCGGATCTGCATCCTTGGCCTAACTCTTGGTCAACATTTTGCACATGATTGTCGTCCTGAGAGGTGATGTTAAGTCAACACCAGGACTGGCTGGGTTTTTCCGAATCATCACAGTTGGGGTAGAGAAGAACCAAGGAGGACCAGAGAGGGATATTAATAAAATTACTTAACATTCTTTGCCAGCTGGTCGCAAATGTTAGACGTCATGATCAAAATTGTTATACTTTTTGTGATACAAAAAAGGTAGCGAAGCTATAAATATATTAGGTTCATAAAGATATTCACTATCCTAGAAGTTACAATGTCCAGAAGTCTGCAAAGCAGTGACCAGAAAGAAGAGTCAAAATCCCTAAGATGCACCATGCTTGATGGTAGTTGCTGGATTCAGTAAAACCTCCAACGTGTTCTCATCGCATCCTATGGTGCATATAGAACCCTTCCAAATGCTAGTGATGGTGATGATACAGTGCTCATTTCTAACCTCTTTCAAATGGAGACAGAAACAATTGCACATTTTAATGCATTCCATGCTAACTGGTCATGAAGACACAGTGGCTAAGTGACTTGCTGAAAACAATGAAGCATATTAATGTTACAAAAACAGTCCAAATTTGGAATAATTGTGCAACTAATGTTATGTAGGCTGAACCAAGTAAAAACGTGGTAGGCTATTCTGAGCCTCACTGTGCTTGCTGGTGATATCACAGATCTCTGGGGTAGGATGGTGGGTGGGCTGTGGGGAAGTAGGAGAGGGGAACTGTGTGTGGTAGAATCTTACTTGGGAAGCTGAGGCAATAATACTAGGGATGGGGTAGAGGATGCAGCAGCAGCCACTCATATGTGAAAGTCTAAGACCCACATCTTTGCAAATTAAGAAAAAATTGTGAAGTTTCTAGATGGCAGCAATAGCAGCAGTGGACAAAGTTTTGGGTCTCCCTAGCAAGAAGCTGGACTTCCTTCTTCCAGATCCACCTTAAACTAATGATTCCAAAGGGTGTTCCTTGGGACAAGAGCACCGAGGAATGTTAAAGGATGGGGAATGTATTGGTAAGCTTTCCATTGCTGGGGCAAAATACCTGACACTGGCAACTTAAAAGAGGAGAAGTTTATTTGGCTCTTTGAATAATGGTTTCAGGGGATTCAGTCCATGTCTCCAAGGCAGGAACATCATGGTGGAAAGGCATGGCAGAGTATATCGGATTATCCCATGTTGGACACTAAGCAAGGGAAGAGCCAAAAAAGGGGCCAGAGACCAGATATAGTCCCCAAGGTCATGTCCACATGACCAGAGACACACCCAGAAGGATGCTTTACTCATCTCCTAGGTGTTTCTCAAGTCAATCAAGTTAAAAATCATATTTACCATAATAGGAAGGACAAGTGTTTTGCATCAAATTCGTTTGGAAAATGCTGGATTAAACAAAATCAACCAAATTTCTTTGGTACCTGATCCCTCTATTGGGCTAACACATGTTATAATTACTGAAAAGAAGAATTTATTATGTAAGGCTTCCCAAAATTCTATTACATAGGGTTTCCCAAACTTTTTGAGTTCAAAACTTTTTTAAAATTATGGGGTATCTCAAAACATATGACCTGAGAAACAGTACTTAGAAAACAATATCCCAATGCATTCTAATTTATTTTGGATTAAACTATTTTAGCAATTTTCAGTGTGAAATTCTTAGGATGAAAGAACTCACAGAAAGATGAAAGATTCATCGAACCAACTTGTTTGCGACCTGTACCCAAATTTAAGGACTTTTATTGTATTTATACATTTGAATAATTTGTGAGCTAGATACAGTCTTAAAAGAGCCAGTGGCCCCATTTCTGGGTTCCTTTTGTCTCACTCGGCTGTGTGAAGTCACCTCTGCAGGTCACAGGCTCGGACCTTGTCCACACAGTGCCATGGCCTGGGAACCTGGTGTCAGGTTGACTGTCAGTCTCTACTGTGAGAAGAAGAAGAATAAATACAGTTCCTGATTTCCATGTCAAAGACAGTGCAGATTGATATTACACAGTAAAATGCAATGAGATTAAATCAATAACATCTGCAATAAGGCATAATGAAGGTAAAATTATATCTCTGGCTTCCTGAACAGCTGTGAATCTATTTTTAATGATCCTCATTTTTGGCAGTCAGCTAACAACCTCTAAAATGTCCTAGAAATTGGATTGTTAAGCAGATGAGCACTGCAGTGGCTCGGAATGTCATTAATTTCATCTGCCTTACCCATCTGCATGGGTGAAACAGAGGCATAGAACACTCGTCCCCACTCGCCCTGCTGCGCACCCCCCTTGTGGGCCATGGGTGGCCCCAGCAGCAAATGCTGACAACAGCAAGGCTGGGGTGCTGGGAAAGAAGGGCTCTGTTGGGTAGAGCACGGGCTGAGTTAAGGAGAGAAAGCAAGAGTTCTCATTCTTGCGATGCTGCTTACAGCAGGCGATTGGTTCCATGTCTCCACTGCACAGTGTACTACCCAGGACATAGTCAAGGTCACAGTCTCAGTGAGTGCAGGAGCCAGGACTCAGTCCAGGTCTTCTCATCCTAAAGCCAGGACCATGTCCATTTCCCGGCAGGTCCTCTGCTTGTTTGAATGGTAGCCATAGGAAAGACACTGTGAAAATTTTGCTATTGAGGACATATGAGCACTCAGGATTATCCATATTTCTTTTTACTGCCTGGAACATTTGGGTTTTGCTGCAGCTTCTTCTAGGAACTGTGCCTGGTTCAGGCACTGACCCTTTGGTTGCTTGTTTTGAGTTCACTTCACTTCTCTGGCTGGCAGGGAGGTCCGTGGCAAGTGCATGCCACACTCTGCACCCTGCTGTAACCCATGCACCTCGGTTCTCAAGTCTCATGTCACCGGCTGAGGATCAGGAGACACCAGGCTACATGGTGTCTAGATTTCGGCTGAAGGCGAGAATTCACCTCTCAGCTTCTTCAGTGCCGGGGTTCTGAGAGGGAGATGAATAATCCCTGTGTTCTTCCCTGAGAAGCATCCAGGTCTGGGGGAAGATTTCCATGTAGAGGATGTAGCTCAGCTGCATCCAAAGCCAGCTGACTTACAGGCTGACTACAAAGCCAGCTTGCTTTCAGTAGCAGTCCTTTGCTTTTGCTGCCTGACATATCTGATAAGCAAGGATTTTGTGGGGCAGGGAATGGGACTGTGGCATGTGTGTGGCCTGGAGAGGAGAGTCTGGTGCCAGCTGGCGTATGACAAAGGGGATCTGAAATGTTGGATCAAAAAGTATAAGTGGATCCCTCTGCTAAAGAAGAAGATGCCTTCCAGTGGTGGGATCGAAGAGCAGGAATGCTGTTAGGAGAGATGGAAGTAGAGCAGAGGAAACAGGAGTTTTGTTACGTTGGGGCAATGAAATAAAGTGCTCATGGTTAAAGGATGGCTGATGTGCTTGAAAGCAATGGCAGCTGAGATTCTGGGGGAATGGGAGCATTGCAGTTCACACAAAGGTGGAACAATGATGCCCAGGAAGGGAAGGCAGGGAGACCAGGAGGACATGGGAGAGCTAGCAATACTGGGCTGATGGGGACTGAGTGATGCACAGGCTGCAGGGGCCAAGAGGTCATGCAGTGAACATGAGGGACTTTTGGGTAGACCAGGCCCTGCCACTGTACCAGGTCCTCCTGACCGACATGCTAAGGGGCAGAGAATCTCTCCACGTGCAGAGGACTGACACTTTCTCCTGGCCTCTCTACCACCAGCTATCCCCGTGTGTGTTATCTGACAGCATGAACTTTTCACTGTGGCTTAAGAGAAGTTCTTAACCAGCAGCATCAAAACTGGTTGCTTAAGAATGTATATTGGACTGGGCATGACGATACATGCCTGTAATCCCAGTACTCTGGGAGGCTGAGACAGGAAGATCACAGATTCGAGTTGAGCTTAGGGGCAACTTAATGACTTAATTGAGACTCTGTTTCCAAATACACACACACACACACACACACTCACACACACAAACTTGAGGGGGCTTGGGGATATAACTCAGTGAGAAGGCCCTGGGTTCCACCTCCAGTACCCTTCCCCCCAATAAAAAGAACATTTATTGGCCTTGCAGCGTTAGCTTATGGGTCCCGGGGCTGGTGGCAATGACACAGCCTTTCATCGCATCAAGAGCTGGTTGTCTGTGATGTGACCTTGCTCCTTGCTGTACATTGCCAAGGGCTGGAAAATAGGATTTGTCTCATGTTCACTTCAGGCTACTGGCTCACCGTGTTCAGAAGGACTTCAAGGTTGGATCCAGGTTCCTGGGAAAGAGCGCTGGATTCAGCAAGTGAAGTCTGCTTTGGGTGAGAAAGGAGGGAAAGTGCAGAGCCCCACAGCTCCACCGCAACTGCACCCAAAGAAGTATTTGCATGTTACGTGGATCTGCTGAATCTTCAAATGCCAAGGGGACTTCAGAGTCACAAGTGAGGGAGATGAAATGGATGGAGGACAGCTTCCCACCAAAACACACAGCCAATTCAGGCTTTGGAAACCAGGAATCAAATTCACTGCTCATAAGTTTATTTAGAGGAACAGGGACTCTGAAGAAAGGTTGAGTGGAAGCCAGAGGACCAAGGCATGTTGTCCAGGTAGGACCAAGGCATGTTGATTTAGAGTTAAGAGTAGGGAATTAGCACTCTAGGAGACTGAGGCAGGAGGATCAAAAGTTCGAGCTCAGCCTGGGCAACCTCTTGAATAAATAAATAAAGGGCTAGGTGTGTGGTTCAGTGTGGAGGCCCTAGGTTCAATCCCCACTACTAAAAAAAAAAAAATTGGAGCTACTACTCATCAGATATGAGTTACCCTGATGCTCTTTTCCTTCCCACCTTTAACAGTGAAGGAAGAGCGAGTCCAGAGAAACAGGGGAGGTGGAAATGCACCTGCTACACACACGGGTGACCCACACATCTGTCTGTGCGTGTGAGTAGATGTACAGACAGAACACACACATTGCTCCTGAGCAACCAAAGTCAGCATAAAAACTCAGGATTAGAGGGCAGACACCTGTTGGTTAAAAACCTGAAAACCAGGTTCATGACAAGCTGATACCTGATACCATGGAGCACAAGCCACGGAGTTGGGGAAGGAGTTCTCCTGTGGCTATGAACAGATCCAAATGGAGGATGTTAGCTGGGTGCAGTGGCACATGCTTCTAATCCCAGCTACTCAGGAGGCTGAGGCAGGAAGATCAGAAGTTCAAGGCCAGCCAGGGCAACTTAGTGAGACCCTGTCTCAAAAAAACAACAAACAGACAAACAACCCCCCCCAAAAAAAACAAAGGTTTTAAAAAGAGCTGAGGATGTAGCTCAGTGATAGAGCACCGTGGGTTGGATCCCCAGTACTGGAAAAACACAAAATCAACGTAGGGTATTGGTGGAGGCCTGGAAATCTTCATGGCGAGTTTCAGTGAGTTCCAAAAGCACTTGCATGGCCTGAGCAAATTAGAAAGCAGAGTTTAAGAGTATTTGAAATAAGAAGGTGCTGCTTTTCAAAGATAATTCTACATGTTCTTATCTTCCCCTAATACTAGCTTCTTAATAAACTGCATTTCACTGACAGCATATTGTAATGGTAATAAACAATAGGATTTTGTTTTTAAAAGGAAAAGCAACACCAAATGTCCCCATCAGCCAGTTTACCTTGATGTGTGAATGTCACACAGTGGTGTAGAATTTACCCACCTGGACTGAATTGCCTGGTAACCGCAAGTGGAATCCAGTGATAGGCAGGATGCCGAGGGATGAACAGCATCGGTGGTCCCTGGGTGACTCTTTACCTTCCATGCTCATGAGCAGACGTCAACAGTCACACTCATCTATGACAAGAGTTACCCTCCCCCTCCCCCTCCCAAAGGAGAAAAAGGGTCAAAATAGTTCTCGAAACAGCACACACATCCATCAGCAGATGAATGGATAAAGAAAATATGGTACTTATACACAATGGAGTACTACTGTGCCACAAAGAGGGCAAGTTGAGTCATTTGCAGAAAAATGGACACACCGTGAGACCATAATGTTAAGTGAAATAAATCAGACACACAAGCTTAAATATCGCAGAACTTCTCTTATATGAGAAACCCAAAGTGTAAATAATTTTTAAAAAGCAAAAGAAAAGATAGACACGGGGAAACAGGGAGATAGATCTTTTGCAAGTGAGAAGGGGATCTTGAGATGGAGAAGGTGGGGAAGGGGAATAAAAAGAATGGAGATATGTCAAGTCCATGTACCTACTCCCTAAGATGAATGTAAATGTACAGCAAATGTGTATTAATAAAGAAAAATATAAAAATTACAAAAAAAGAATACACCACGCATACATTCCCTATAACCTGATTACAGTTGACACAAACACAGTAAACCTGATTGCATTTAGGCAAGGAGTCCCCAAGTCTCAGATCATGAAACAAAACAGTACCAGTCCACGGTCTGTTAGGAGCCAGGCTGCACTGTGGGAGGTGAGAAGTGGGCCACAAGTGAAACTTCATCATATTTACAGCTGCTCCCCATCACTTGCATGATGGCCTGAGCTCTGTGTCCCATCAGATCAGCAGCAGCACTAGATTCTCACAGGAGAATGGACCTTACTGTGAGCTGCATGTGCAAGGGATCTAGGTTGCCCATTCCTTATGGGAATTTAATACCCCATGATCCGAAGTGGAGCTGAGGCAGTGATGCCAGCAGTGGGGAGCAGGTGTAAATGCTGCATAATAAATGAGATGTGCTTGACTCATCCTGAAACCAACTTCCCTCCCCAGTTGGTAGAAAAATTATCTTCCACAAAACTAGATCCTGGTAGCAAAGTTGGCAATCACTGATTTAGGGGACTTGTCTACCTATTAAATAGGGGAGTTTATCTATGTGCTCTTCATAGAAGAACAATAATTATACTTGGCATCTGCTGCTCATTAGCTGTTGAGATTAGAAGCTATTCTAAGTAATGAGATAACAATTTATCAGATACTTTGAGCCCTTGGGATTTTTTTTTGTGTGTGGATATCCTTAAAGTGATACAACATGGGAGGTCTTAATTTGAGGGTCCATGTGCTCCCAAGTGGTCCATACACAAAATCTGAGAGTCTCTGATCTTGGATGTGAAAAAAACTATGTTCTTGTTCTTACTGATTCTAACTGAAATGTAGCATTTCCTTCAATCATGAATGTCAGTAATAAGTGACTATTAGCAACATCTGTGAATTTATCTTTCATAGAAATCACAGAGCCCAGTATTCTTAGAATCACACATGCTCATTACAACTTTGAAAGCACAACAGTTCTTAGGCTGGCCCTTAGTATTTGCTATTTAATGTATTATTAGAGAAGCACATGTATTATTCTGTCATAAATTTGGTTTTTCTAAAATATTTTGATAACTGTATTTTAGTACAACTGGTTTCCTTTGTAATCCAGTATATGTTTCTCTAAATGTTAAAAGTGTGATTCTGAGAGGCCATTCTCTGAGTAGAAACAGAAGCCCTTTCTGAGGAGAAGACCTGGGTTACAGAACCTACTAAATGTCTTCATCAAGCTTCCTTTTAATGTATTTTTATTTTAAAAATTGAAATACAATTTCTATAAAGTTTACCATGATAAAATGTACAATCCACTGCATGTTAAAAGGATTTTATAACAATCACCACTGTCTAATCTCTGAATACTTCATTACCTGCAAAAAGAAATCTGTTAGCAGTCACTCCCCATCTTCCCCTCCTGTAGCCTCAGGTGACCATGAATCTGCTTTCTTTCCTATAGATTTGCCTGTTCTAGACATTTCTTATAAATGAAGCCATACACGATGTAGGCTTTCTTGTTTGGCTTCTTTCACTTAGCATGTTGCCGCCTGTGTTGCGCTTTATTCCTTTTCGTGGCTGATTCATATTCCACTGTGTAGATGCTCCACATCTGGTCTGTTGTTTATCCATTTGGGCAAAGTCCCTTTCCAGTGTTAGTTTCTAATGTTTTGAATGCAGAGATGAGGGAAGGTTATGGCTAAGTATTCCTCCACCTCTCAAATAGCGTTGTCCTTTTAGCCTCAGCTCTGTTGTTTTGCATTCAGGTCTTCTTAAACCCAATTCTGAGTAACCTGTTCTCAAAGACCAGCCTATCAAATTCCTCAACACATGATTTTCAATTCTCTCTCATATATATATATATATATATATATATATATATATATATATAACTTTTCAAAAGTAGAAGGTCTAGTCTCGGATGTTTCTCCTCCCTTGTCCAACTGCGTTTACAATGCTATAGCAACCGATCAAAATGTGCTGGGCTGGGCACACACATGAAAGACTGGATTTTGGGAGGACAACCAATAGAAAATTTCTTTTTAAAATATTTGTGGTGCATTGTATGTCCTTGGGAACAATTCATGGTCAGTTCTAAGGTTCTCACTCTTATATTCTCAGTCCTTAATTCTAAAATTTTTATCTGACACTTCAAAATTTCAGTAGATAACATGAGGTTTTTTCCACCAGCGTGTAAAGGTTCTGGAAGATGAAGGAGCAAAGGGCTCCTGAAGATAAGGGACTCACAAGAAATCCTCAAGTGGTAGAAGGACAGAGCAGCCTCACAGAGTTTACCTGAGAACCTGGGCCTCTTTCTAAACTCATTGACTTTCACTCTTGGTCTTTACTAGATTATAAAACAGCACATAACTAAATCGGAAATAACATCAGGTACAACAAATATTTTTTTTTTTTATATGCGGTACCGGACCTCACGCTTGCCAGGCAGGTGCTGAGCTATATCACCGGCCCAACAAATACATATTTAGTGTGAAAAAAAATGGTAAATTACATATTTATTACATTATTCAATTATATACTACATACATAAATAGAAAAGCAGTTATCACTTTAACCAGTTACCTCTCTGCCATCAGCAGGGCCCAGTTCACTTACTGCCTGATCCTTTGTTACATAACCATACTCTCCATCCATCCCTTCATTTCCTTTGCAGGACTTCCGTCCCACTGGGGTTGGGGACTCATGCTGGAGACACCTCATTACACCTACTGCCATGTGTTGCCAAGGAGGCACCCGCTGTGCTCAGCCTAGGGCAATTTTTGCTTGCAAACACTTCAGATTATTTTCTTTATGAGCAAAATCAAGAAACCTGCACATTCTAACCTAATCTGTCATAGCCCTGTCACCCAATTCTCTCCTCTATAAACAAAATCCTTTTGGTGAGAGGAAGACAATACTCCGTTTCATAAATAATTTTTTTCCACCAACCTTAATCTGGTGTCTATGAATATTAATGAGCCTCGATTCATGTCTCCATTTTATGCCCTATTTTAGACACCTTGCCAGAGAACTAGCTGTCAAGGTTGCAAGGAACCTTTTTCACTTTCACATTAAATTAACAAAATGGAGAAGGGAGACTTCCTCGGCGTGTAGGTTTCAAGAGGTCCCTTTTTCACCCTACACCCTGCTTTCTTTCTCATTGTTGCTACATTGTAGGGTGGTCCTTATAGGAAAGAAGAAAAGGTTACCTTTATTTTTATCTATTCCACGTAAGAGTTGACTGGTAATGGTGATGTGATGCCATTGAGGGGTAGAAATTTCTTTTCTTTTCTTTTCTTTTTTTTTTTTTTTGGTGTATTTTTTTGTTTGTTCTAGGCCTGAGTTCCTCAGATTCTGCTTCCTTGGGCCATTCCTGCCTTTCAAATATTTTTCTAGAGAGCACATATTCAGGAGGACTGGTCCACAGCTGCTGGTTCATAGAGAATCCATGCAAAATGAGGTGAGTGCTTTTTGGACAGGCATTCCCTCCAGAGGGCACAGGACAAGTGTCCCCCCAGGGGTCGTGGCTGTGCCCAGGACCCGGCAGAGAAGAGCAGGCTGCATTTGAGCACCAGCTCCTCCCTCTCCAGTGGCACCCTGATCATTTCTCCCTTTAAATCTTTCATCTGTCTCCCTGACCTGGGTCCTTGGACCCAAAATGTTTTTGGGACACTCGAGGACTCTTTTATGCTTAGATCCCCCTCATTTGCAAGGCACTTTCCCCTTCTTTCCTCTTCTGCACAGAATTCATGTTGAATTCCTTGTTTATCTTCTAGATTCACTGAAACACCCTTAATTCATCTGTATGGCTTTGAGCAACGTGAGTAGGAATTCCAGTGATGTGGATGGGTTTTTTGATTCTTTATTTGGCTGGTTGATTTTTTAGTGTATGCTTTCAAGTGTTCAAAGACTTGCTGATTCATAGCAGTATTTGTTACTGAAATGGTAAACATTTGGCCAGTTTCCAGAGGGTGCTGTGTTATTTGAGGAGGCCTAAGAAGCCTGCTCTCATTGTCAGTATACCCCTTCTTCTTTGACACATATATGTGAAGTTCCACTTTAAAGCTATATTCTTTTGGACTAAGTAAATACCACTCTTAAGTGTTTTAATATAACACACTTTAAAATAACTAAATAAACTGTATCAGTCATGGACACTCTAGTGAGAATTAGTTCATAAAATCCAATTCCAGGGGCAGCTATGTGAGAGAAGGTAGAGGGCTTTGGGCATTTAAAGCAGTAATCTTTCATGAGGCAGGCCTGGTTAAATGGGTACAATATAGTTTGAGCACACTGAGCATTTTGGAGGATCCTCCAGCACACAAGTGAAGTACAGACTTCCCTTAGCTATGTTTTTGTCCGGAGTAAACTCCGAGTACAGTTTGGTATTAACTGTTTAGTATCATTGATGTTTCTCAAGGTGATTCGGGATGAAATTGTTTTTTCTACTTGTTGGGACAACTTAGGACTTTAGTTCCTTTCTTTGGAATTAAACCAATAACTCCATGTTTCACCTGCCTGGTGAAGACTTTGGACTTCTTTACAGGCCCAGGGTTGGTGATGTATAAGGAGGGGACAAAAACATCCAATGAATTTATTTCTCACATGAACATGGCTGTCTGTGGACAGATCTTCAGGAGACATCATAGATGCAAAGAATATTAAAGAAATACATGTCCTTAAAGATCACCATCGGTTTAGTCCTGAGATTCTCCAAGTGGGATACATATGCACCAGAAAGCTCAAAACCACGGGTTGTTTACAAATTAAACATGACAAATGTTTCAGAGTGTCAATTTTATTAGGTAACAAATTTAAAATGTTCATTTTAAATTCAAATAAACATGGCTGCATCACAGAATGGAGTACAGCAGTACCAAAAGTACCAACTACCAAACAGAACAAATAGATGACCACAGAAAAGCTTGGAAAGATCTTAGAAACCATCTAGGCCTGTGCTTTCAGAACTGACTGTGCCTCAGAACCATGTTCAGAATTCCAAACAGAGCTTCAAGCTACCCTGGCTCTGGGCCCTTTTCCAACGGGTCCGAACCCACTGACATTCTCCCAAAGCTCTGCGGGTGATTTGAAAGTGCAGCCAGGGCTGAGAGCCACCAATTCTAGCCCAGCTGGGACTCAGAGGGGTTAAGCGATGGCCTAAGGTCACACCGCTGATTTTATTTGGTTGTGTTAGCCATCGTCCTTTCTATGGTGTGCTTCTCAACAGCATTGGCTACACAATTGGTAGGGCCCCGCACAAAATGAAAACACCAACCCTTGTAGCTAAATTGTCAAAAAAATTTAAGATGGCAACACCTGAGCATTAAACTAAGCACAGAGCCCTTTGACGTCTAGGACCCAGTGTGATGTTAGCCCTGCTCCCTGAGAAGCCTGACCAGCCAGAGCAGCTGTAGGGGAAGGAGAGGGGCCGCACCTCCCTCCGGTTCTTCCTTCACGGGGTCGGGTCACATGCACGTACACGCGCCTGCATAGGTGCTTCGGAGACACTCTCTGACAGAAGTGCTTGGCGGAGAGGAAATGTGATTTCTTTCTAATCTGAAAGCATGCTTGTTTCTTAATCTAAGTCAAAGATGAAACTGTCATCTTTTGTTTCTAACCTTGGTTGGGTGGCTTTAACATTCTAGGTTTTACTTTCTCCCTAAACCGCAACCTTCTTCCCTATCCCTACACAGAGGTTTTCACTGCAAAATCTTTCTCTGAAATTGTAGAGTTAGATGACTGAGAAGTATTTTTGTCACATTAAGAGCACAAGTGCGTCAGGACCCTCTCTAAGACCAGTGAGTACGTCTGTTGTTTTGGGAGTGGCGAGAAGCAGGGGCTGCACACATGTGCACAAGCATGCGCACACATCACACATCAGAGAAGGGAAACTGACAGCCTGCGAGGTTTCCAGCCCTGAGCCCACTTCACGGTAGAAGGCGGCTTCTCCGGAAGAGCATGTGCACTGCACTTTCCTGATGACTTGGTGAGGTGAGGGATGGGAGGCAATGCCCTGGGAGCTGCAGGGAGGCCAGGACCATGGCCAGTGTCCTGGCAGATCGAGAGTGCATCCATTGCCCTCTTGAGAATCAACAGTCAGGCGAGGCAGTGAGAGCTAATGGGAAAGGGGAGGAAGGAAGTATTGTGGAATTCAGTGGGAGTGAATGAAATCTTCATGACGTGGTCACTGGAACTAACATACAAGCTTTCCCCTCTCCCCAGGTGTCGTTTCTGGCAGTGGCTGCTATGAGATATTTGGGGCTGAAGATGGAGCGAAGTCTTAGAAGAAGGAGATTCATATTCCTAGGAATTTGCCTCCAGTCCAGCAGACTTAGCAGACAGTGGCCAGTGCCTGAAGGACTCTGGAAGCTTCCAGGAGAACCTGGGCATCTTTACCATCTAGTCCTGCTGGCCAGGGCAATCTTCTCAGGGGACAGAGCTCCATGGTGGCCCGTTCTATGAGGACCACTGTCTTTTTATGCCAGATTCTGGCCTCTTCCTGTTTTGCCCAGCCCAACCCCAGTACCTAAAAATGGTCTTTCAATCCCCAGTTTCATAAAAATCACCTAGGATCCAGTGAGATTTAGAAAAGCCACACACTGGAGTATGCTATTAATAGTTTGTTAAATGTGTAACTGTATAGGTAGGTGATTAGGTAAAACAGACCACAGATTCTATGGGGCGGATCTTGGTGCAGTGGTCGAGGCAGACTTTCAGGGCAGACAGAGTCTCTTCACACTGTGAGCCTGGGCAAAGAGCTTCACCTCTCTCAGACTTGTTTTTCCCAGCTTCAGAAAAGTTGCCTTGAATACAGACTTTAGCTTCCTGTTACTGTAACAAAATACCTGCGATAACTTGAGATAACTTGCTAGGGGGAAAGGTTTATTTTGGCTCACTGTTTCAAAGGTTTCAGTCCATGGTTGGCCGGCTCCATTGCTCTTAGGCCTGTGGTGAGGCAGAAACATCATGACAGGAAGCATGTGATGGAGGAAAGCTGTTCTCCTGAGTGACAGGAAAGGAAGGAGAGAGAGAAAGAGAGCACCTAATGGCAGCAGGAAGTCAGAGTGGGAGAAGAGGGAGAGGAACAGAAGAGGGAGAGGGAGAGAGGATTGGGGGACCCTCTATCCTCTACAAATGCACACCCCCAATGGCTTAACTTCCTTTCACTAGGATCCACCTCCTAAAGGTTTCACCACAGCCTGGAGACCAAGCCTTAAAACATGCTCCTTTGGGAGAGTTCCAGGTCCCAGCTATAGTAAACACCTATTTCCTAAACTCATCTTGCAGATTAAATGAGATGGTGTCAGTAAAGGTCTCGGTATAGATCTCCAGCACATAGTAGGTATTAAATATGGTCATTACTAACCACAAACCCTTTTCTTCCCTTTGTCTCTAATTTAGAAATTAATGAAAACTTTAGCCAGTGTTTCTGTCCAGGTCCTGTTCTGAACTTTTAACACTTTTCTGTCTTAATTCCATGTTGTTGGCTGGTCTTTTGTGTCACATGGGTCCTCATTCACAAAAAGCCAAACAGGCTGGGCATCTGTCCATACATTCATTGAACAGATGTCTCGACCTTCGTCCGATGCTATGCACATGTGGCGTTTTGAACATGAGTGGAGACTGCAGTACTAGCTGCTTCCTGATCCATGTGGGCAATGCTGGAAGGCAAGCAGCTCTCCATTTCCTCCATTCATGTGCGGGGCGGGGTGGCATTTCTTAGGCATCTTTTGAGCTCCGTCCCAGCAGTGGAGAGGGCTCGCCCTGATCTATCAGAACTTCTCAGGGGGCCCGTGCCCTTTATGAATGCATCATTGAGCTACTACAACATAAGAAAACTAAAGAGAATGAAATGAGGTTTATTTTCTTCACAAAGCTTTTAATTGGAAAGACTATTGTCTGTGTGGCTATTATGGTTTGCTTATATTTTTGGTATCAAGATACATTTTCTTTTTAGTGTCAAACAATGGAAGGCATAGATGAGTGTGATTATTTTTAATAACCTGATATGGCAAAATAAAAGATAGTTAACCTCATGTTATCCTCCCCATCAACAGCCACCCAATTTAAATATATATATTTTCATGAAATTTTTAAAAATGCTGAGAACCACTGATGTAGACCACCCTGGCTGTTTGAGAAAGAAAATAACTTCCAGATTAGCAGTTACCTGGAATGTTTCCCCAGACTGTCGGCCCCTGGGCTTCTGTTGCATAAATTACTTCACGTCGCATATGTGGCTAACCTGGCAAATGTGGGTGTGAGGTGCGTTACGAGAGTTTACAGTTTCCCTTGTAAACCCATCGTGCACTAGAGAAGGCAGGAGCAGTCCAGGGAGCCTCCCTGTTTCCCCCACAGGCACAAACCCTTCCTTCGTGTAAGTAGGACGGAGAACAGTCACTGGTTCGATACTTCCAAAATATCAAGTTTTTATTTCACATGAATTCTTATGTGAGAGCATCAACTTCAACCTGGTTTTGTTAGGGTTTGAAAAGACCACATTTTGGGGGTGGGGAGGAGTCCAGTATTTTAACACGACTTCTTCCATCATTATATCTAGTAGGGCCCTTCAAACTTCACTAGCTATGAGGTCACATTTGCAATAATCGATCTCATATTTTAAGGTGTTTTGTCCTGTCCCCGTGTTTGCCAAGGCCACTGCAGTATTTCTAGAACTCCCTGAGGAGGGCTGCTAATAGATCACCATAGGGGTGCACTGATGCTGCAATCATGCAGTATCAGATACCCACCCCTGTCCTGGTCATCCACTGCCCCATGCCCTTCCTGTGGGCCTCAGTAACAGTCATCCTCTTTTCTTCCTGCCTGATAGGCTGTGTGATTCATTTCTGCTGCACCTCAAAATGACTTGCTACAATCCTTCCCCTTCTCCTGGGGTCATCCCTAACCACATTGCTTCTAGGCACTCTTAAGACCCCTTATGATGTCAACCGCCTCTCCTCCTTACTGTCCTACCACACCGCGTAGCTCACAGACCAACATACGTGTGATGAATGCCAAAATGGTTATTTTTGTATCCATCTTCTTGCCACCTCCAGCCACTGTGTGAGCCCCAAGATGCAAGGACTGTATCTCATTCATATTTTTTAATTCATCAAAACTCTGGCACAGTATACTGCACGTAGTAAGTTTGGCACATGTAAAATAAAATAAACTGCCTCAAATTCTCACTAAGGTGTAAATGGCAGATGGTCATACCTCTTCAGAGCGTACAAGAAAAATCTGTCTCCACAGTAGGAATTTTTATTTTTAGTCAGGCCATGGAGAAAAAAAGGAGACTTTTAAACCTTCAAGGAAGCCATATAGAACAAGTAGTCCACACAATATTCAGGTAGGTAAAGTGCAAAGGAATGTACTGATTCATGACAAGAAACCCCACTGTGTCCCCCACCGGTCTTCACAGACAACATCACTGGCAGATTTTGCACAATATTAGCCTCACTTAACCAGCCATCATTTCCTATTAAAAAATGAGGGAAAGAGTTCAGGGTGAACAGAAAAAAAAAATGCCTTTGAATTAAAATCTTAGCTTTTCTTTGAACATCCACATGATTAAATGAGATCCAGACGAAAGCAGGCAATTTCCAAAAATGTAAGCCCAGCCGGGGGTATCTGCATTCCTTCATGTTTCTATGGGTAACCCTGTGGTAAAGTAAAGTCATGATTGATTCGAGGAGAATTATGGCTATTATAAACTGTAATCAGTGGTGGATGAGAATAATTGCACAGGGAAAGGGGGAAGCTGGAACATGGCTGAGCAGCGTTCTGATGGATGGGGAAGTCATTTCCTGGCCGTTAATGACTGGGCTTTTCAACAGTCAGCACACAAGCGTCAATCCCAGAGGAGAGAAGAAGAAAGGAATGACCATGTTAGTAAGGATGCTACTGATTTCACCTTAGATTTTCATGTGCTGTAGCCTGGTGCTTGTCCCTCTGCCTGGCTTTGCTTTTGTCCCTGCTATTCCAGACACATTCTCTGGGGGTGGGGTTAGCATTTGGCCTTTAACTCCAAGACACCAGAGTGAGTGATGGTCACAGAAAACTGCCCCGGAGCGTGCTGGAAGATGGAGCATCACTGTAGACTGTTAGAAGGAAGGACCGCAGAAATCACCTAATCCAATCTGCTCAATGTAAAGATGAGCCCAGAGAGGCGAAGTGACTTGACCAAGTCAGGGTAGCATATGGTTGGACATAAGGGAAAATTGTCCCCATAGGACCAGAGGAAGACTGCTCTCTGAAAGAGTCAAGCTCAGATTTGTGAGGTGACAGCTTTGCTGAATCTGATTCAGAATTGGCGTCTGCTTAGCCTCTCGCTGTAGGAGATGAGCTCTGGGGTCCAGTGCTCTCCCAGCATAAGCTGTCACCAAGTGAGGCTGCACAAGGTCAGAAAGGGCAGGGGCGGTGGAATGATCTGTTTTGGTTTTGCAGGCCAGTTGTGAGTCCCCTAAACTGTGATGACAGAGATAGGGAAAAGAGATAGAGAGAGAGAAAGAGAGAGAGAACCCAATTTATCTTATCATTTGCAGCCATAAAATGAGATAACTGATGGAGGTAGATTAGAAGTCATAAAACTGTAAAACAGGACTGGTGAGGTTCTGTTGGTGACAGACATCCCCCTTCAGGAGACTTATGACTTTGAAGGGCCTTTTGATACTTCCGTGAGGCTCTAAACTTCACTCTTGCCTGGGGTGTGGAGGCCCCAGGGAGAGAGGAGATGCAAAGTGGTGTTGGACAGAGGACAGATTCCAGCCCCCTCCCACTGCCCTGCCACTCAAGGACAAAGCCTGTCAGAGAGGAGGGAAGGGATCATCTTCTAAGAAACACCACTGCCTGAGAGGCTAAATCATGCCAAGATACAAGACAGGAATGTCCAGATGCACTTTATCCGATCTTAATTAAATTTGGACTTCTTTGGGGGAACTAAAATACCTCAGTTCCAGGAAAAGTTGCTTTGACCCCAAAGTTCTTTGGACTCCATTTTATGCAAACAAACATTTTAATCAAGATTATAACAACATTCCTGGATTTTCCCTTATAGAGGTGTTTTCTGGAGCAAAATCTCTTGAGCCGCTACATCTTCCTGATAATATTTGATCAGGCAGTGTTAAATATCTTAGCTTCCTGTCCATTTTTCATTTTTAGTTTTCTGAAATTACTTTCAACAGGATCAGTTCCTTCTCAGGTACATTTTGCAATGTTGCTTTGAGAAGCTTCCCTCCCTTTGTTCAGGTAAGTACGCCTGACTTTCCCGTAAAGATTCTCACTTCCCCCACTGCCTGGGGATGTGACACAGCTGGAGATCCAGATCCCAGAGCAAAACCAACCCTGGTGTCCCACCTGATTCAAGATGCAGAAGCGGCATGCGGTCTGGAGGGCCACTCCAGCCCTCTGTCCCCAAGGCAGGGTGACTGGCCTTAAAACAGCCATGACTTAGGTGAGGTCGCTCATCATCTTTCTTGAGATTTGCTGCATGGATCCTGAAGAAGCTGTGTGTGCTTCTTTAATTTGAAACAATAGCAGTAAGAACATGGTTTTTTAGTTGCCTGCTTTGTATTTTCAGCTGGGAGGGGGAGACAGAGAAACTGAGAGAGGGAGAGGAATTACGATGTCACCCAAATCCCTGGGTGATCTGGCTTTATTATCCATGACCCTACATGGCCCAGTTGCAGCAAACAACGGATTCCCCTCTTTGATGTAAGCTAGATAGGTTCCTTTTCCTGTCACTCACAACTCAAGGAGTTCTAAGACAAAGACTTCTCACTGAGGCTGATCTGATTTCTTTTAAATTTTAGCTAGAGTGTGCAGTATTTATTCTTTTTTTTTTTTTTTTTTTTGTGGGTACCGGGGGGTCGACCTCAGGACCTCGCGCGCCAACAGGCACCCGTGCCGCTGAGCGATATCACCGGCCCCTTTTTCGTATGTGGGATCCGGGAGTCGAACTCGGGCCCTCGCGCTTGCAAGGCAGGCGCTTATGCCGCTGAGCCATCTCACCGGCCCTATTTATTCTTGAAATAGAAATATTCACAACAGATTACTATGCAAGTAACAACAGACTACAGTACTACATGGGGTAGACTAAACACGCTCTTTGATGATAACTTGGATTTCCAGGCTCATCATGCATCTCTCATTGTCAGCAGTTGTTGGATCCTATATTTCGAAAATGAATGATGGAACATCAGTCTGGGCTAAAATTCTTCCAGATATCACCAAGTACCAACTAGAAGTCTCTATCCTGTCGATGGGATTGTTTGATTGAATTCTTCTTTTTGTTAACCACTCATGCACATATTATCTCACGTTATATCGCAGAAGTGAAGCAAAAGCTCTCTAGAGAAAACACTTGAAGTAATTGCTCTACAGGCAATTTAGGGAAGAGTTCCATCTCCCCCACAGGTAGTGCCAATGGTTGGATCAATTGTAAGAACTCCAAAGAGATGCAGAGACGCCATAGCAGAAATTCAGGCATCTGACTCAACCATTGCTTTCCCTTCACTTTTCCTCTTGGGTCCCACCCTACTGTACCCCTCAGGATTAGGTTATACATAAGCATCAAACACTGCAGTCCTTAAGACTCTGCCTTGCACTGCACCAAGCAGGAAGAGAGCTGGAAGGGTGCTGAGATGCCTGTCCTGAGAACTCACAGGTACAGAAGGTGGGTGGCTAAGGCCACCACACTGTCTGAAGACTCCTCCCCTTAGGGCGAATCCCAGGGGACCACAGAACACCCGTTAGAAATGTCACTAGGTGGTGACTGGTAGAAGAGGCTGGTAGAGCAGCCATGCCAGAAGAGACCATGAGAAATCACTTGGCTCCGGAATCCAGGCCTGGCATTGTGTTTGGAGTATCCTGAGAGAAAAGCTCCTCTGTTCTATTCTATCAGTGCGAAGTGTAGTTTCTCAAATGGGAGGAGGGAAAGGAGAAAGAAGCCACCCTGGGCACAGTCGTCAGTGAAGATCACTGTCACCATGGTGGCACATAGCTTCCACTCCAGACAGAGCCTTCGCTATCTTATCTGTGAAGATAGCGATCATCACAGAGTAAAAGTGTTATTTTGCAACAGTCACTTAACCCCGTGAAGACAAATCATCACAGGCAATGGGTGTCTCTTTGTCTTCTTTGTTGTTGACCTGCTTGGTGTTACTTTTGTCTCTGGATTTACCGGAAGGTCAGTGCTATGTACTGCTGGGTCTTTGAAATTAGTCACGATATGGTCCATACTTACGTTTACGTAGTTACAGACACAGAGGGCGTACGCATATGTTCATGTGTATGCATACATGGCTGAGGGATCTTTTCTGTTGGTAAAAAGTGAGAATACTCACTGCAGAAAAATTAGAAGCAGAAATTCATAAAGAGAAAAGGAAATATCACCAATAGTTCCACTAAACAGAGAAAACCAGTCCGTATCATTTGTTCCCATCAGTTCGTATGTATTTTATGAGTATACCTGTCCCATAGCCCAAACCATAACGTTTCAATTCTGCAGGCTGCTCTTTCTGACTTCATCCTCTAGGAAATACTTCCCCATGTTTTTAAAACAAATTGGAAGCCTACTTTATGCATTTCTTTAGAGGGGTCTCCAGTAAGTGAGTGTGTGTGCTGTTTGTGTGGCCTGCTCTGATTCAGGGAGTGGGCTCGAGCCCCGCTCTCTTTTACACTGTTGACAGATCCGAATGAAGGGTCAGAGGATGCAGTGATGCAGTGTTCCCTGGACCACACCAGGCCCCAGTCCCCTAGTGCTTCCCCCCAGAACCCCCTGGTCTCACCCTAGCACAGCGAGGGGTCTACCAGGCACAGTGCTACACAGGAAGCCTCCTGACTAGCACTAGCCAAGTGCAGACACCTTCCCCAAAGTGACAGTGAGCAGCCCTGGCTCTGACTTGTGACTGGCACTTTACCCTGCACAGAAAGCCCCTGAGGTCAGTTTATGAGCAACATCCGCATACTTCATGCAGTTTTCTTTCTTTTTTTTTTTTTTTTGGTGGTACTGGGATTGAACCCAGGGACTTCATACTGAGCTACCTATCAGGGTCTTGCTAAATTACTAAAGTTGTCCAGGATGGGCTTAAACTTGTGATTCTCCTGCCTCAGCCTGCCAGAGTACTGAAATTACATCTGTGTGCCACCATACCTGGCTAGGATGCAGCCCTGGAGTGGGGACTTTCTTCCAGCCTCCCGAAGGCATCTGCTATCCTTGGAGTTGAATATGAAAGAAAAAGCTGGAGGTTATTTGCATAACATATCACTCTATGTGGCATGGGCATTGCTCAGAAAGAGACCAGGGGATGAGCTGCCTGTGGTAAGAGTCTTGGCGAATGGCTGGGTGAGAAATCAAGCCAAGCAGAGCCAGCAATTCTCAGCTCAGTCACCTGTCACTCTACTTCAGCCTTTAACAGATCTGGTGCCATTTATGTGGGCCCAGCATAGCCTCCAGTGTGGAGAAGAAAAAGCACAGGTTAGAGATAAAACATTATAGAGAAGGTGGTTATGGAAAGATTTAGGCACAAAGACAATTTTATATATTTTTTAAAGCATCAATAAATTTCTTCTCATAAAAATGACAGGATAGCAATTTGAAATAAAAGAGAGAAATTCACACAGAGAATCACTACAGACACGTGAAGCCAAATGAATACAAGGAAGAAGAGCTCTGGAGCGGAGGTGACAATCAAGAGGTTGATTTGGCCTCTGCTGGCCCAGCTCAAGCTCAGGGTGGCACTTAGCTCCAGGGAGCTCCCAGAGGCAGTGCAGAGTAACAGGGTCAAGGCATGCTGGGAGTTCAGTGCAAGCTTAGCTCTCAAAGATGAGGCTAGAATAGCATCCACAGAGCTGTGACTTTCCCATTCCCAGGGCCAAGCAGGTCCCTGGAGCCAATAGGAGAGATTCTAGGGAGGGCGCAGGGAAGATAGGTCCCTCACTGTTGGGGATTGTTCAAGACCATGATTTAACTAGGCACATCTGTCTGTCTGTCTGTCTGTCTGTTCATAATGATAAGACTTTTCCTAAAACTGTGAAACATTGATTGGAAAGAAAAAGTTATATTTTCATGTTCTGTTCTCAAGTCTTAGACTTGGCAAAATTGTTTTAAGACAAACGTTATCTTTTTCGATTATAGAGAATTTAGAGAAATTGAAAAAGTACAAAACATTGTCCCTTATTACTGCCACAGAAATATGTACTTGGAGATTACGTGTTCTTTCCTTTTCTCTTCTTCCCTTCCTTCCCAATTGACCTTGGACTGTACATGTGGCAGCCTTGGAGTTTCCTTGAATTTGCGGCATTTTGAAAACTCCTAGGAGATGGCCTAAAAACATCAGGGATTCTGGTTAAAAGTATTGGGTGCATCCTGCCACCCCTCTCTCAGAGATGCTCAGAGAAGTCTTGGGTTAAACGTACAGCGCCCTTGGACTTGGTTCACAAGGTCTTGTGATCCCATTTGATCTTGGAACAATCAGTTCCATGTAATCACGCACACCGTCATCCTGTGGAATCACTTCAAACACATAGTTTTGGAACTGTGCTGAAATCATGAGAAATGTGAAGAGCCCCTACCTGTTCCTGTGATGCTGGCTCGTACTTTATGTTGCAAAGAGCAGCTGGTCAGCCTCCCTGAGCCCCAAAATGATGAGTCTAGTTCAGGAGCAGGCCTTTGAAATACGATTCCATTTGACACACTAGATAATTTTATTATTGGGCCTCCCCTTGCCATTCTGTTAAAAACATTTTGGTGTCTTGTTTCCTACTGACTATCATCATCATTATCATTACTGATGTTTATTGAACAATTACTGCTTCCAGGCACCGTGCTGATCTCTTTATGTGAATTATCCTATTTAACCTCACCCTGGCGTTGGCACCAAAGCAGTACTGTATCATTCTTCTCACTTAATAGATGAGAAAACTGAGGCTTAGATTGTTTAAGTAACATGCTTGGGGCAGTCAGCTTCTGCATGGTTTAAATGGGATTTAAATGCACATAGCCTCTCTGTTCTTAACCATCATACTCTGCTCACTTCAAATAGCTCAGCTTGAAACTTGCAAACACCCAAGACATTGAGTGTGCACAGCTTCAGAGCTTGTGTATTATCCCCTGCAACGTATTTATAGTTCTAATCTATTTCATTACCTACTTGACTTCCCTCTTTCCTCTGTCCCTTTCCTCTTATAAGGATTTATGAAATTTCTACTAGATACCAAATGTTAAGTCCAGTGTCTTGTTGAAAATTCAGTGTTAAGATTTTGGCCCTTCCTTTAGGAAGCTAACCATCTGAGGTACAATTCCAATGAGTAAATCAATGACCAGAGCACAACCTGTGTTCCTCTGTGAACCCAGAAAAGCAACAGCATCTAAACTAATGGGAGCCAGGGAGAACCATCCAGCGGAGGTGGCTACAAGGCTGAGTTTTTAAAGTTGAGTACCAGAGCACTAGACCGACATTCCAAGAAGACAGACAGGCATTGTGGCAGGAGGTGGCTGAGGAGAGGGTGAGTGCTAGAATTGGGTTGGGCTGGAAGGAGTGGGAAGGGCAGGGGACCCTATAGGAAGGAGACTGGAGGAGAGCAGAGACCTGGCTGGAAGGGGCCCTGTTGCAAGGCTAGGAAATGCTGAATGTATGGAGAATGAGATGACTAGGTTTATGTTCTAGAAAACCTCTCCAGCAGCAGTGGGGAGGAAGCCTGAGAAGCAGGATCAAGTACAGAGAGTGGGACTGGGAAGCAGGAATGGAGTGGGAAATGATGAAGTCTGTCTTAAGGCAACAGCAGCGTGTGTAGACAAGCAGAGTGGAGATGTAGGGAGAAACATTGGGAGGATCTCATTGACTTTTAGATGAAAAGTGAGCAAGGAGTACAAATGACTCTTGGGTGTCTGATGGTGGTGAAAATGCCAGGGGGAACAAGAAGGATGCAATGGCAGCTTGGAGAATGGTTGGCTTCATATTGAGAGGGCAGAGCTTTGTTGACATACAAATAGCCTGTGGGTCTAGCTTGGTGACTGTCTTGGTTACTTTTCTCTTATTGCTGAGACAAAATACCTGATGCCCAAAATTAAGGAAGAAAAGGTGTATTGAGCTCACAGTTTGTAGAGGTTTCAGTCCATAATCAGCTGGCTCCAAAGCAGGGTGGTGTGGCAGAGGGGCAACAGTTCAAGGAGGCAGAAGACAGCAAAAGCAACAAGAGCCAAAAGGGGAGGAGAAAGAGAGCAAGCCTCTTTCCCTTCCTGACACTGTATGAGGGCTAGCTGCCCCAGGGTGGGTGCAGCGCTCACACCCATAATCCCAGCATTGGACCATGAATCAATCACAAACTCTAGAAGCCCACCCCCATGACTGCATGAGACTTTGGGGAACATCTAGACACAAACCATAACAGTGACTCAGTGGGTGACCATGGAGTCAAGACAGTTTAGTTCTTTGTCTCAAGAACCTTCCCTTCTATTTGTCTTGTCCTCCTCAAGCTGTGAAACACTGATTTTAAAAAGATAAAACAAAAAAAAATTGTATAGTTTTATTTCCTATTCTCAAATCTTAGCTAGTCCTAAATTTGACAAAAAAAAAAGTCATCTTTTAAAAAAATTTGGAAGCAACATATCTTTATACATTCAGGAAAACTGAGAAACATACAAAATGTTCACCCACACTGTGAACTTAGAGAGATATATTTGGAAATTGTGCTCTTTTTTCTCTTCCTTCCTTCATTCTCCCACACATTTCCCCCTTTCTCTCTTATGTATTTATTTTATTTGGTTATTTATCCATTCATTCACCTATTTATTGCACTGGTATTTATTGAGTATTGACTATGTCTCAGGCATTGTCTTAGACACTGGGAATACAGAAGCAAACAAAATATTACCTCAAAGAGTGCAAATCCTAATGGGAAGGATTCTATACTTAAATAAATGTACCCATACATAAATAAATGTATGTTGGGGAGTAAAATTCTATTGGGAGGATACCAAAAGTTCTGGTTGAGATCTAAAATGCCCCCCCAAAATGTCACGTATTTGGAGGCGGGGCTTTCATTAGCTGATTGGATCATCAAGGCTCTAAATTTATCAGTAGATTAATCCATTGATGAAACATAATCTGATGGCATTATTGGGAGGTGATGGAAACAGGAGATAGGGCCTAGTTTGAGGAAGTGGGTCATAGGGGCATGACCTTGGGCACTTATCTTGTCCCTGGCCCCTTTCTTTTTATGCTTTCCTTTCTGTTTCCTGGTCCCCATGGGTGAGCAGTTCTCCTTTACCTTGCCCTTCCACCATGCTGTTTCTGCCTGGAGTCAGCTTAAAAGGACTGAAACATGAGCAAGAGAGCTAGGGCAAATTGGTGAAGATTTGCCACTTCACATAGACTGGCCTGAAAAGACCCCGCTGGGAACTGGAGGCCTTTGGCAGAGGCAGGAAAGGATAAGGAAAAGAGCCATGAAGCATATCCAGGGAAAGGATGTTCAGGGCAGAGGGCACCTCAATTGCCAAAGCCCTGAGATGAGAGAAGAATGCTTCGTATATTTAGGAAGGCTCGTGGCTTCCTAAAGATGAGAGGAGAATGGAAGGAGATGAAGTCATGGAGGTGGCAGGGAGCCAGCCCTGAAAGAGTAGAGCACAATTCCTTGGGAAGAATGGCAGCCTGCTTTGGAGGCAACCTGAATAGCCACTCAAGAGGGAACAGTGGCTTGTCCTGGTAGTGGTGGAGAGTTAAGAAATAGTAGGAGCTGGATGCATTTCCAAAACAGATGGGAGGGAAATGTGAGGCACAGGTCAAAGGTAACACCAAGGTTTATGACCTGAATTGGAAGAATGGAGCTTTTGTTCACTGAAATGTATTATACTTGTTTATTTGAATATTCACATTTGTTTTTCGTACCTGAAATATCTTTGTATCATGCTTCTTCCCTCAGACTCCTACTAATTTCCTCAAAAAGCAGAAAGTTGAAGGAAACCAAATAGAAGACGTATTTCTTGTCTGCCTTTTTAGTTTTTCTAGTTTTTATTTCCACTTTCCTCCTTTTTCTTGTTAGGAAATCAAAATGTACATGAATTAAGCCATGCATTCTGAATTTTGCTTGTGAAGGGACTTGGCTAGAGGCTGCACTTTATTTGAACTGTGTGGCGAGTGGCCAAGAGAAATAAACTTTAATTAATGCTAATTTTTCTAACCCCTTTCTGTGCCTTTTCAGCAAAATAAAGCTACCTTTGGGAGAACTAGTAAAAAAGTTAAAACGGACACTACTAAATCTAGCCATTGATATAGCAAAAATATTTTCCTACATTGCTGTTTGGACACAAAAAGAGAAATATTTTGTATTGTTCCTCCCATCCTCTTATTTCCTTTTTATTTTTATTTATTTATTTTTTTGGCTTGGACAAGTCAGTCAATTCGTGTTTGTCTTTATTTCTTTAGAAGAGTCGGACACAGTATGTGAGCTTGTTTGCCTTGGGCTGTGTTCTGTGTGTCTGAGCCTGGTTGGCCATTGCTATAGCTTGCTAAACTTCAGGGGTGGGAAGAGCTGGCAGGGTGGGCTACCTCCTAGGTTGCTCAATTACAGTTCAATTTGTTGGCTTTTTTGGTCTGTGAGATTCTTAGACCAGCACACAGGGACAGCTACTAGGAAGTAATTGTCCTCCTTTTCTAGACACGATGGTCTTTGTTAATCAAGCTCAGAACCAAGGCTGCCCTGGGGACCTAGTGGTGAGGGCCAGCAGCTGCTGCAATTCAGGGCAGCTTTCCTGCCTTTGGTGTATTTGGAGAGCACTTTCCAAGTTCTTTTGATACAGTAGTTGAAATATGGATGAGAAGTATAGTGGTTTCTGGAAGCTATAGCATTTCTATGAGAAAATACTGTGATAGAAATCTTTAGAAGGTGGAGGCTTTGTAATCATTTGACAGAATCTAATCTGACCCTATCCCTTTCCCTTTCTCTTCACACCCAGATTCAAAAATAAAGCAAACAAGTAAAAAGAAATAAAATCCTCCCCCATTATCACCACCACCACCACCACCATCATCATCCTGTGGTCAGAACGGGGATCCCTAGGTGGACAGTGTGAAGGGCTGGCCCAGGGTCATCCAGCAAGCAAGAAGCAGAGCTTGAGTTTAGCTTAGGACGGTGCTGCAAAGGACCTGGTAGCTGTAGTGAAGACTCAAACATGTTTTCCCTCTGGTTGTACTTTGGCCATGGCCTTGGATGGGCTCACGTATCAGGGCAGTGACCTGTCTCACCTGAAAATGGCAGGGAACTCTCTGTATAGTGTCCTTTTCTCCTCCAGTTCTCACTGGGGAGATCTGGGAGCTTAAGCTGCTGGGGGTTGGGACCAAAGAACGGAAGCTCAGAGCATGGAGAAGATGAGAGCAGGGCAGTGACCAAGATTTACAAAGTGGGATGCATTCCATCAAGAGCCTTGTTTGCTTATGAAGCTCCACTCCTGATGTAGAAAACAGTCTTCTCAATTCGAGTGTTAAGTCTCTTAACAAAACAGCCTCTTTGAAATAGTTACTTTTCCTCCTCTCGAGGGCTTTCTCCACCTCCTCCTTCACAAGGAGGCATCTGGGCCAGTTGCAAGGAAAGCCCATGCATCCTCTGGATACTGTGAGGTTCTTTTTGTCCCTTCGCTATGTCTGTCAGTGAGTAGCTGAGGCTGGTGTGTCTCCAGAGCTCATGGTTTCATGGCTTTTCCTGCTCTTTCTGATCCCTGAGACCTGCCCATATCTCCCACTGAGAATCCATCTGGGGTAATACTGCAGAGGTGACCCTACAGGGGCTTCCTTGCTGTGGGCCCCTGCCCTCCTCACAGAGCCTGATAACCAGCACATCAGCTATGACCTGTGTTCCTCTGGGACACATGGAAACTTCTACAGTATGTACCATAAATGGGACACCAGGGATGGAGCAAACATTGTGCCATCTCAGGCACTTCCCTCAGGGGAATCTCACCTTCTATTCAGGGGCCAGGCTAAAAACTACACCTGACTGGCCACAAGGCTTCTCTGAGAGGCAAGGAATATTTTCAGGATGAGCCCAGGGAAAAAACAAGAACATTGTTTTCTCTTCTGGAAGCACTTCCTGGAATCTAGACTCTTGATTCCTACTTATTGGTTTCCAACTACTGCAAGGTGATGCCATATCCTCATTTTAAAAATTTTCGATGTGAAATATTTTGCCTATATCATGAATTTTCTGATCAGATCATTTTCTGTTTTTAGGAATTCATCCTTAATGCTTTTGGAATCACGGACTATTTTGAGAATTCAATGAAAGTTGTGTGTTTCCTTCCAGAAATATACAATTCCTCTGCATAACAACAATTTGGTGTACAAATTCAGAGAGTTGGGGACCACCTGAAAGCCATCCTAGGAGAGTGTGAACGGGAGGTCAAAAAAATTCTGTCTAAAGAGAAAAAAAAAAAAGTATTGTGATTCAGCATGGACAATGTATCTAAAAATGTACCTTGATTTAGTACAATTGTCTTATATGTTTTGTATGTTCTCTGGCCTCTTAGTTTGGTTTTCAGTCTGTATATATGATAATTAACTTTGAAAGCTGCCTTAGCTGCTTTTCCCTTGTTGCTGAGACAAAATACCCAACACCCAAAGTTAAAAGGGGTAAGGTTTATTTAGCTCACAGTTTGTAGAGGTTTCAGTCCATAATCGGCTGGCTCCAAGGCAGGGTGGCACATGGCAGAGGGGGAGCAGTTCATAGCAGCAGAAGACAGCAAAAGCAACAAGAGCAAAAGAAGGAAACAAGCCTCTTTCTGCCCCTTGTATCTTATCCAGATGGCTGGGATTAGGGTGGTGCCAATCCAATCAGTGGACTGATCCAGCGATCACCCAGCCTTAATCCCAGCACCCTTAATCCCAGCATTGCCCTACGAATCAGTCACAAACTCTAGATTCAGCTACCTCCAAAAAAGCCTGCCCCCCATGACTGCATGAGGCTTTGGGGGGATATCCAGACACAAACCATAACAAATGGCCTTATAAATAAATGAATCTGATACTGGAAAAATAAAAGGGGGTGGAGGGATGGGGAAAAAACAAGGGAATTAAATGTGTTATGTGCATGTACCAATCCCCTATACTGAATGTAATCACTATGTACTACAAACATGTACTAACAAAAGTAAAAAAAGAGAGAATTATTCCACTAAAAAATAAAACTTTATTTATAAATGTTACTCTAAGTATTAATGTCCTCCGCACTTCTAAAATTACACTGTATATTCTTGAAGGGCTTCGCTTCCCCAGAATTTAAACATTGTTCTGGCTTAGATTATGTTTCTTCCTTTGGAAGCTGCATTGTCTTTCAGCTGCTTGACTTGTGGTATCCTTTCCTTGTGCTCTTGCGATATTTTTTTAATGTGTTTTTGGAGCATTTCAGTTTCAGATCTGTTGTTGTCTAGGGAGAATGTTTTTGTTTAATTTAATTGAGAATATTCCTGTGCTTTAGACTTTTTAATATTTGACAGACTCTGAGGTTAAACCCACCACCTATAGATTTCCCCCACTGTGCGGCAGCATTATTTCATCACCACGTGACAGTTCCAATCAGGACGCAAAGCTTGCACTGACAGCCAGCATCTGTAGGGTCAAGTTTAAGTTTATCACGTCATGATCCAGAAATAAATTTCTTGGAGTTGTTCTTCTGGGCTGTTTATTCTGCCATTCAACTAGATGACTATTTCATATCCTTTTCTTCCTCCTCAAGCTCTAGTACCTCTTACCCAACTTCATGTCAGCTGAAGGGTTTATTTTATATTTCCCTAATAAAATCGAGCAACCTGGAGAGAGCTTTCATAGGCTCCTATCGCTATGTTCTGCCACCCGCCTGCACCTATTCTGTGGCTACCATGTGCTGCCACGTTAGGATAAGTGGAGTGTCTGAGGTCAATCTCTTCACTCACACTCTAGAGCTTACCCTTCTCTCCTACACATAGTGATGCTTCAGCAACTCCTCTCCTCTCTGCTCAAACATCAGCTTTTCTCTCTGCCTGCCCATTCTCATTGGCAGACAAGGCTCCTGTAGTCGTTTCCATCATAAAACAGAACTCTCGATCTCACATCTCCCTCTACTTAGGGCCAGATTTATTGGCTCCAATTACAGAAAAACACCTTGAAATTGTCTCTGAGAATCTCCCTTTTGGCTCTTCCCATTTTCTTTTGAATCCACTCCAGTCAGGGTTTCATTGCCACCATGCAGTGGAAACAGTTCTGCCAAGTTCACCAGTGACTGCCATGCTGCTTGCCTGGCCTCAGGAGTGCTCTCTACTGTCCCACCAAGGCCTGTTCCTGAATTGCATGTTTGTAAAACAGGCTAACACAGAGAAAGGAAAGAAAGTTTACTCACCTGCTCCTAAAATTTGATAATGTTGCATGTCTAGCCCTATTTGGTACAATATCATTTTATGAGACAACTGAGCTCATACAATTAAAAATATAAGTTTGCTTAGGTCTATGCTAACAACATGGGGCATTGACAATTGCCCAGTAAATCTGGACTGTATAGGCAAAAGGGGAGAATAACAGACTTTCTGATCCTTTACCCCACTGCTCAGCACTATCTTTTGCTTCAGTTGTACAATTTGGTCTTGAAAATCTGAACAAATGTCTCCATGTTCGTGTTATACCCTTTGAAGGTCTAGAATGTCACCTTCTTTACTTCCAGGGAAACTATGCAGGGAATGGAGTCTTAGGAAGTGAGCAAGCTATGCCCTGTGTTAACAGACTGCCACAGAGATGGGCTCTCTCAGCAGGATTCGGAGGATGGCTGTGTATCAGTGGCCCCAGAGGAGCGTATGTTGGACAAGACAGCATGGAGGGCTCTGGGGGCTGGAGGGAGGCATCCCTCGTAGATCTAAATTAGAAAGCACTGCTTTGTAAGTGACTCACGATTTATTGCAATGGGATATGCATGTCTTCTTTGCCAACCAAGAGAGAGAAGGGGCTCTCAATCCATCTTTTAAGAACTTAGACTATTTCTTCTTTGTCTCCTCATGGGGCATTCTCCATTCTATCTCCTTCCAGAATGAAAGGTTCATTTATTTCCCTAGATAAGGTCTGAATAAGGGCAAGATATAATTTAAATGCAGTCAGCCTTAAGATAAATCAGTCATAAAGGGGCAATTATTTTATATCAAATCTGTAGCTTTTCTAAAAAGGAATTTGTGTTTATCAATTAACTCATTTCCACCATTTAATTTTTCTGAAGGGGATTACAAACTTAAAAAATATTCACTGTGGCTTTTTTTATTTGTAGTATGCTTTAGAGGGTGTGAGGTTTCATATTATGTTGTAGTCATTTTACTTGTCAACACTTTTTAAATGATGTTATGAAATCCTGTAGATCTCATTATTTTGCTTTAGGTATTCAAAAACTCATGCAACATTCTGGCCATACATTGCAGATTATTAGATTAGCAGCACAAATGTCTAGTTGGCAACTGAGAACAGTAAATATCAAATGTCACACGCAATCACACTTGCATTTGAATTTCATTTCTACACTGCTTGGTCTGAGTCTTGACACTTAATCCAGCTCAGTTTCAATTTTCTCACCCAGAAAATGGGGCTGCAAATGGCAGCAGATTGTGGAGAATATCAATTCTTTTTCCCTGACTGGCATGCATTCCCTGTCTTTCTGGGCCTGGATATTTCTTTTTCTCTCAAGAACTGTCTGCTTCCTAGCCTTAGCCCCATAGTCTTGGTACGATTAATCTACCTCCTGGCTTTGGATTGACTCTGAACTGCCAACCAGAGAATCTCATTTCTTCAGTACTGTGTCTGAATGCTTGTGCCTCTCCCCCGTTCCCCACTGTATGTTGACACCTAATCCCCAATGCAATAGTATGAAATGGTGGGGCCTTTGGGGGTGATTAAGTCATGAGGAAAGCACCCTTATGAATGGGAGCAGTGTCCTTATAAAGGAGCCTGAGGGAGAGTGTTTATGCCTTCTGCCATTTGCGGGCACAGCTAGGATGTCATCTTTAAAGAAGAAATCAGACTCAATCTGCTAGCACCTTGATCTTGAATTTTTCAGCTTCCAGAACTGTGAGCCATGCATTTATTTTATTTATGAATTACACAGTCTATGGTATTTGTTACAGCAGCCTGAACACACTAAGGAACTCAGCCATAGTGGTAGGTGATGTGTAAAATTGTATATCCTAACTGGGATCTGTAAGTGAGAAGTAATATTTTAATGGGAAATTCAATCAATTATTGGAGAAAAGTACACTATATACTTGAATAGCTAGGTTTAGAAACTTTCTTTTCCTATTCTTGCTTTTGACTGGAGCTTACATTTGTTGAGCTCTTTCTCAAACCAGCTAAAGACCTTTCTTCTGCCTCTCTCTCCTTGCACCCAAGTCCCAAGCAAAGAAGACCCACTTTTTTATCTGGGCAAAGTTGGGTTCTACTGCAGTTAACCTACACTACCAGTCCATCTCTAGACACTCATGCTGAGAGCTGCTCCATGTGCAGCCCCTTCCTGAGAACTCTGCAGTGACACAAAGCCTGCCAGCATTTCCCCTTCCCTTCAGCCTCGTCCTCCCTCTTCTCACAATCCCTCTCATTTCTCCTGAGAAAGAATGAGACCACATGGACTGCGGGAATTCCCTCCTCCTCTAAATAGTGACTCCTTTGTCCTTGTCTATTGAACTTGTCTCAGAAGTGTGTTGTTTCCTTTCCAAGCTTAACCACAAAGCTAATTCCTGACCATCCCTTCTTTTATAAAAAAAATTATTAGTATGTGTTCATGGTACATAACAAATACATACATTGTAGGGAATTGTGGCCATCCCTTCTTGACTCAAGCCTTGTTCCCAAATTGACCCTCTCAACCTCTGCTCATATATATAGCTCTGCTCTTCTGTCTTAGAAGAGGACTAGCTCTTGGTTCTACTTGGTTACATTGTACACTCAACTGATTGTGTCATTTCTCTCCTTATATGGTGAGTTCGCCATGCTTCCCACCTTCCCTACATCTGCATGTGCTGAGTCTGGTTCTGGCCTCTCCTGTTTCCCCAGCTGCCTTCCAGAAAGGTGCCATGGGTTCCTAACCAAGGTCCAGGGGTGTTTCCTTAGTCACCCTCCTCCATGGCACACTGTGTGGAGGGGAGGAATGCAAAGATCAGAGGAGGACTGAGAAGGATTGGATCAGGAGCATGGCTTTGCTCATGGCTCCATGATCCTTTCTCTTTGTCTTTCACAGGACACTTATCTTGGATTACTTCTGTGCATGATCCCCAGTTTCCCATCTTTCAGGCTGCCCTTTCCTTAATCCCCAGGGAACACTACAGCCCTGATGTTACAATACATAATAGATACCATTTCTGAAAATTCTGAACAACTCTCATGGCTTCCCAATGTTCTCTTGACTGTATCATTAAAACTTTGAGACTTGATTAAACACCACCCAAGGTTTGTGAGGCTTCTTGTCCCATTAAGCCTTACCACTGCTGGCCACTGGAAATGCCAAGCATTGCTTGCAGAAGATAAATTGGGAAGGAATTGAATCTGTCTGCATGGGGTAAAGGTCCTGTGCCGAGGAGATGCTATTAACATTGATGAGTACACAGGTAGTAGAGAAACTTTGTTCTCATGTCTTCCTGAGCCAATCTGCCAGTTCTCCTCATCTTCTAGTAAACAGAGAAAAATGGTTTGTGGTAACTATTATCACAAGCAGTAAAAGAGCAGGTGATTGCTTCATCACATATGCTGGCAATGAGAAACCCATTGCCCCTGCCTGGCCTCCATGTGGGCATTATGTTGTCTATTTACAGTATTTTTCTCAGCCAGCAAAATGATGATGTAAGAAGATTCTGTTGTCCCTATCACCACCCTTGGATCAGCCTAAACCACCGAATCAACTATTTCTTCTTTTGGGGGTAGAGGGAGCAGTGGGTGCTAGAGACTAAACCCATAGCCTCACACATGCTAGGCAAGTGCTCTACCACCAAGCTACATCATCAGCCTTTTTTAAAGTTTATTTTGAGAGGGGTCTCTTTAAGTTGTCCAGGCTGGCCTTGAACTTGTGATCCTTCTGCCTCAACCTCTTGAGTAGCTGGGATTACAGTAATTCTAGCACTATGCCCAGTTTGAAGTCAGTGATTCCATCATCATAGATATGATCTAAGCTTCAAAGTATGGTCTTTTTTTTTTTAAAGTATGGACTGAGCCTTCAGTATGTAAAGATACACAGGAAGACTTCAATACACAATTTGATTTTGTCACCATGGGGGAAACATTTAAACTTAGCACGTTTCAGCATAGTTACAAAATACCTCTGTCTAGCTACAAAGTGCTTTAATTTTCCTTTTCATCAATTCAAGATTCCATTTTAATTTTCAGTCCACTAGAGAATTCCCCAAAGTCTTAGTATTGAGGTTAGGTTTGTTTTAAAACAACATCTTTCTTTTCATCTTTTAATATTATCAGTGACAGAGTTGTCCACATTTCCATTTTTGTGATGGTCATTAGGAAGCTCATGTTCAATTTTTTTTTTTTTTTTTTTTTTTGGTGGGTCTGGGGATCTGACCCAGGGCCTTGTGCATGCAAGGCAAGAACTTTGCCACTGAGCCACATCCCCAGCCCTCATGTTCAGATTTGCAGCCTGATACTGGTAGCAAAATATGGGGGGGGAGTTGCATTTTATATGTAAATTTACCCTTAGTGATGTTTTATCTTACTTACCTTTATCCCAATCCTTCACTCATTTTCTTCCCACTTATTTTTATCTTTACCCTTCATATCATTTGCAATTAGGTCAATTTCCACACCATAGTAAGAACAAAATCCAAACTTTTCCTATGGCAAAAAAAAAAAAAAAAAAAAAAAAAAATCAACAGTTCTCCCATTTTGACCTCTCTAAATGCATCTTCCATCATTCTCCCTCTTGTTCCCATGGGCCTCCTCACTCTTCTTTACACTCACCAAGCATTTTTCCATCTCAAGGCCTTTGCACATGCTGTGCCCTCTTGCTACAATGCTTTTCCCTCCCATGGCTCACTCCCTTTTTTCACTCAGACCCTGCTCCAATGCCAACCGTCCAGCGAGCCCATTGCTGTCCGCTCTGTCTACAGCAGCATTCTCTATCTGTATTACTTTTCCCTGTGCTCCTACTTTACTGGTTTACTTCTCTTAGAATTTTGCTCATGATCTAACATTTCAGAGCATTCTATGTACGGAAGCCTAGAGGAGTAGTTATGAGCACAGAGCCAGGGGCCAGACAGGGCTCCCAAGCCTGCTTACTGCTTAATCATCGCGTGATCTTAGACAAATTATTTTACCTTTCTGTGTCTCTGTTTCTTCAACTGAAAATGACAAAAGCATTAAAAAATTTACCTAGCACATAATGAATGTGATCTAAATATTTCACTTGTAAATAAATAAATGAAATAATTGCTGCTTGGTTGGTCTTCATACATCACTATACTCTTAGCTCCAAAAAGAGAGCCTGAAATATGGTAGGTGCTGAAGTGCCTGTTGAATAAATTATCTTTTGGTAGAAGGTAGCGGAATTGAAAGGTAAATAAATATTTTTAAACCTGGAGTTAAAGAGAAAGCACTGAGCTAAGATTTGGAGGATCAAGATTTCAATTCTTTCTCTGCCAGTGGATTTTAAAATCTGTCCAAGTCATCTACAAACTGGAATGGAACAATTTTGTTCCAGGGATGTGGTGAAAGTAAATTAAGAATTTTGCAAACCTGTACTCACACTAAAAGTAAAGACTATAGTGTTTCCAAGGAGAAAGTGAAACCAAGTTGTTTAAATGCTCCTATGTGCTGGGCTCCGAATTCAGCCCTGGGAACATGGAGACTAAAGACTTGCTCTAAAGAAAATGACCCAATTACTAGAAAAGAAAACTGAACACTTGCATTAGAGTAATGAGAGCATTGGTGAAGGCAAGTTTGGGGAGCACAGGGAGGAGACACCAATAGCTGTGGCCCATGCTGAACTTGGGGGTGCAGTGGAGCAGTCTGAGTGAAGCAAGGCATTCTGGCAAAAGTGTGTGTGTGCAAAGAGGTGGAGCTGAGTTTTCATGGTGTGTCTCAAGGAATGAAGGCAGCTCAGCATTCCAGGTGGTGCGAGCATGTGAGAGAAAATGGCTAACTAAGTGTGATGCAGGACACATGGGCATAAATGCGTTCTCTAGAGTGATGCTGAGATTCTCTGTCTTGTCCACCCAGGATCTGTAAAAGTAGCCTGAGTCCCACTGGAGCCTGGGAGATGCCTCCTTGCCTTTGGAGCTGTCCTGACTTGTTGGTCTCAAAGCTGCCTGCAAAGATGTGAGACTGATAATCTGAGGAAACCAATAGATTCCTCAGGCAGAAGCTGGATGATCACTGAGACACTCAGACACGGCCAAATCATCCCCAGGCAAACATGCATTAAGTTTTCCAGTGCTCGAGGACAGGGCTGGAAAGAGGGCACAGGCAAGAGAGTAAGAAGGGTGGCAGGAGTGAAGGAAAATCCCCTTCTTTTAAAAAGACAGCTTGAACCTGTTCCTCCTTCCTCCCAAATTACTTCTCTCATCATGGCCAGTGGACTACATCACTGGTCTCAATTCTCCACCCATCTCTGTATCTGTGCCTTTTGCCATGGGACTTTGTGACATCGAGAGGAAAAGCCTATTTCTGGGTTGGCCACATGATTTGCTTTGGCCAATAAAATGTTGTAGAAATGCTGGCCTGGGATTCTAGTCTAGCCCCTGGGTGCACTCTCCCCTCTGGCACCTGACTCCACAGCTGGATAGACTTGGCAGGCCTGCAGGAAGATAAGGGACTAAGGGGAAGATTGCTACGCCCTTTCAGCTGAGGCCGCTCTAGACTGGAAACCTGCTGGCCAGCCCAACAGTTGACCTCAGAAGCCTGAGCAACTCCCACTGAGATCTGCCAAGCTGCCACCACCAGCAGAACCCCTAACCCAACGCCTAGGTGTGGAAGAGGTCATAAATGGCTGCCGATCAAAGCTACAGCATTTTAGAAGATTTGCTACATAGAATAACTAACTAAAATACTTACCAATGTTTTTCCTTTTCCATCTTTTGTCCTTTCTTCCCCCAAAAGGATTAAGGAGGCACAATCCTAGTGGACGAATTAAGGAGAAGGCTTGAGTCACCATTTGGGGCCTCTTTCTCTTCACCCTTTCATCCTAGGATGTCAAGTTTCTATTTATGTGAGTATTAACTACTCCAAAGAGACGCCATTTAGGCTGTGTGATGTGTTTTCCATTCTGATGAACCATTTTCCCTTACCCACAGCGTGACTCCTCTCTGTTCCCAGGGCTGAAGGTCATTGTTAATTGGCATGGCTGCTCAAATCATCCCTGGGCATCACCTCATAGAAAAATCCTTGCAAAGTGGAGGACCCGAGGGGAACAGCAGAATTCTGATAGTGGGCTGAAGATAATTTCACTGGCTCACCACGGGCCTTGTTTGTCAGTGATAAAATAAAGGACAGGAGCTCAGAAACCAAATTGGCTTCAGAGTTGATGTGTGGCCGAACTGTCTTGATGAGGAGGCTGGGAGCTGTAAAGCAAGCTTGCCCTTTAATGGGTGTTTTGTGCATGTCTGGCTTCTTGTCCAGAGATTGGGCAAAATCTATTAGTGAGATCTGCACTATTTGCTGGTCATACCACAGTCATCTGGGAGATGACTTGACCATTTCTTTTCTGATCCCCTAATTGGAATTGCTGACTGACTCTTAGGTACCTGAGTGGCTTAAAATGGGGATGCTAAGAGCTCTGGTATTGAAGCATTTTAAAGGGCAGCGGGAGACGTCGTTCACATGGTCTGCAGATCCGTTTGGATGGATGTGGATGTCTGCCAGGAACAGCTGGTCTGGAAGGCATCTGTGCAGAGGCTGTGGATTGGCAGTGACCTCTCACTGCTCTTCAGCAGCAGAATTCTGCTGAGTCTGGTGGGCCAGGACTGCATGTACTTGAAGTCAGCTAGGGAGGAGTAGAGGCTCCTTTTCTGAGCCTTCCTTATCGTCTCAGGGAACACAGACAGGCAGGAAGTTTTCTGAAAGAGGCTTCTTGGCTCTAGTCTTCAATGGCAGAATGGGGCTACCTCCAACTTTGACATGAAAAACAATTCCGACATGGTTGGTTGGTTCCAATTAATCCCCCACATGGGTCTGCCAGTGACTGAAAGGGTTATGGACCATCCTCTTGGTTAATGATTTGGTAATTGAAGTCTGCACTCTCAAAACTCGTTTTATTTAGTTACTTCCGGGTAAGGCCAAGCCTACTGCTTCTTACAGCTTACTAGGCTGCTAAGTCTCTGAAGGAGACTTTATCAGTGTGAGAGGAGATGGGGAATTGCTTGGGAGGAAGCCAGGTTTTGTCCTGCATTTCTTTGCATTTCACAGGGTAAGTCCCTTCTAAACAAGGCATCCAACTCAATTTATCAACTTTTTGTTGGGTACTTACTATGTGCCAGGACTGTTAGGTATGGGAAGGCAAGAATGAATACAGCCTGGCCTGCTTTCAGGTTGCTCAAGAGGTGCCAGGCTCCTGTCTGGCCTCTCTTCTTTTCCTCCCTTCACCAAGCTCAGCAACTACCTTCTCTCTGTATTTCCTAGGCTCTAATGTTGTGGGAGATATGGAAATGTGATGGGAGGTATTTTCCTACAAACTGTGAAAGTGAAGCTTATGCATTTTGTTGTTTTTATGCTATCACATTTCAAAATGGACCTAAAAATTATAGGTCATAAGATAAAAATGAAAAGGACATAGGGAAAATACAAGCAGAAAAAAAATATCCAAAATATGTGTCATAAGACCCTATATGTTTGCTTGGGGCAGGTATGGGGAGCATGCATTTGGCTTAGAGCATCTTGGATTCCTAATATAAGGAAGAAAACCTGGACAGGCATTGGATCCATGTTATTCTTAGGACAGAAACAATTGGTTACTTTGAGGAAATACTTATTATAGAATGGAGAGAAATTACTTTCATAGGTCTATAGAGAGTGGTGTATAGTAGTATAACTTACTGCATTCTCTTTGAATTTCAAAGATAGATAAGGGTTTTTTTTTTCAGGCCTGTTGTCTCATTCATTTGTTCTTTAACAATGGTTTTCCCAAAGAGAAAGCCAAACCTGGGATTGCTACACTCCCAGCATTCATTATTTTAAATACCATACTAAAGACCTCAAACCCACATCAAGAAGGAGATGCACTGTTTAACTTGCCCAGCATGAGCTAGGTATCAGTTGGACACCTAGCTATTGGTAACACTATAAGATGACATTCTTGTCTCTGTTTAATTTCCCCTTCTGCATTTCAAATATGAAGTGTAGGCCTTTAGGTTTGGGGCAAGATGGTATAAACTCACATTTCACTGTTCTTCCTCTCTAAGTACAATTAAAGGCAGCAATTTTGGGACAGTTCTGAAAAAAGGGAAAAAACACAGGAGTATCAGAACTGAAAGAACAAAATAATGAGTTCCCTGGGTTTTCTTTTTGTCTCCTATACATCCCAGAGTAGATGACAGAGGGGACTGAAAGCCAGTAGACACAGACCAAAAACAAAAACAACAAAACAAAACAAAATAAGGAAATCCTGCCTTTTTCTAGCCAAAGCACCTGGAAAGTGCTCTGAGTGGGACCTTAGTGGGGAGACTCATGCCCCATAGCAATGGTGGGTCCCATCTTCTTTCAGGAGTGGCAGGAACCTGAACCCTAACCCCTAATCCCTAACCCCTAACCAAACCTAACCCTAACCCTGAGGACCCAGGTGGGTCAACCAGTCCCTGCCCCATACTTTACAGAAGCAGTGGGCAATCTGCCTGCGGCAGAGGCTACATCAAAATTGGAGAATGCCAATTCCTTTCCCTCCCCACACCATGCTGCAGCAGGTGGGACCTTCCACCTCCTGGGCTGGCAGCTCCAGAAAGCCCACTGTGTCCCAGGCTATCATCCAGAGGAGAAGACTATCCAGGCCAGATGTCTCTGTGCCCTACAATCCCGTTAACAGGCAGCAATTCAGGCCCAAAATCCTCTACTGGCAAAAGGTAAAGTAGGTCCACAGTCTCCTGAGCCCTTACCCAGTGACAGAGCTACTCAGACCCCATGGTTTCTGGCTTTTCTCCCAGCATCAAAAGATAGCCTGGGTGGGCACTTCTCTCTTTCTGTAGAACCAACAAGTGTCATGTGGCTGGAGAGTAGACTAGGGGACCTGCTCCCCATCCTGAGGGTTCCAAGAATGCTTCCCCTTTCTACCTAATGACACAAAGTGGTCTATACAAATGATTTCCATCTCCACAGACAACAAAGCAGGGGTCCAGTGGGGCCTTAGTGGAATCAGAAGAATTAAGTAGACCAGAATCATACTGCAAAGGTGCAGAAAACAGAAATGTCATAGATCAGCAGCCCACTCAACTAAGCCAGAACCTACATGCTCAACTGGAACACTATAACTGCCTGCTAAAAATAGGATTTAAATATGATCCATTGGGCCGGTGAGATGGCTCAGTGGCATAAGCACCTGCCTGGCAAGTGCGAGGGCCCGAGTTCGACTCTCGGAGCCCACATACGAAGAAAGGACTGGTGATATTGCTCAGCGTCATGGGCCCCTGCTGGCACGTGAGGTCCTGAGGTCGACCCCCGGTACCCACAAAAAATATATATATATATATGATCCATCATCTCGTAACATATTGTCCAAACTGTCCAGGATACTGTTGAAAATGTCTTGGCACACCAAGAACAAGGAAAATCATAATTTGAATGAGAAGACAATGAATCAGCCCCGATATCAGCATGAATGGAGCTATCCGAAAATGACTTTAAAGTGGCCACCATAAGATTACTTCAATAAGTGATTATATACTCCCTTGAAACAAATGGAAAATGGAAAATTTTAGCAAAGAAATAGAAGTTATAAAAGAAAATCGAAAGGAAATTATAGAATCTAAAATAAAATAACAGCACCCCCCCATCCAAAACAAAAACTCTCAATGGATGGACTCAATAGTAAGAAGAAGATGAGAAAAGATGGATTCCAGCTGAGCATGTTGGTATATGCCTATAATCCTAGCACTCAGGAAGCTGAGGCAGGTGGATTGCCTAAATTCTGAGACTGACTTGTGGTACATAGTGAGTTCAAGGCCAACCTGAACTACAGAGTGAGACCCTCTCTCAACCCCCTCTCTCCCAAAAGTAGACTCAGTGAATACTCACATCTTCATATATTGCCCTTCAGGGGCATTGCCTGGCTTCCCAAGCCTTCTTCTGAAATCTGGGGGAAGCCTCCCTGACCTCACAACTCTTACATTCTGTATGCCTATAAACCCAGCACCATGTGGATGACACCAAAATCTGCTGCTTGCTCAAGCAGTAGCCAGGCCCTCTTGAATCATGGCTGCAGAGGCTTCTGAGTGCCTGAATGGCTGAGCCCTGTGAATGAATCTCAAAGAACCAATTTCCTAAGTGGACCTTGTTGAGCAGGGTGCCCTGGGACTCTCTTCTCAAAGCAAAGTCTTTTGTTTTTGAACCTATGAGCCTGTGAAGGGTAGGGTTTTGTAGGCTCTCAGGATGTCTTTGAAGCATCCTTCCTACTGTCTTTATGCAAAGTACTTGGCTTCTTTTTAATGCTAATCTTTTAGCAACCCAGCTCTCCTCTGCTTCAACTTTACAGGTACTATCTTTCTGGCAAAACCAAAAACTTAAATCATGTTTTTGTTCCAGTTTCTCAATGTAAATCTTGCTAAAAGCAGCATACATTATCCATGCTACACCCTGAATGTTGGGCTGCTTTGAAATTTCTTCCATCAGATTAATTAGTATGCCAGCCTTAATTTCAGTATCCCACAAAGTTTCAAGATATGAACCAAAAGTATACAAATTTTCTACCACAGCACAATACACATAGCCTAGAGACCAACTGCCAGTGGAGTCTTAGTTCCCATCTGAAACTTCCGAGTCTGACTTTTCTTGTCTGCATTTCAAACAGCATTCTGATCTTCTGAGCTCCAAATAGAATCTCCACCAAGGTTGGCCTACTCTATGAATACTCTAGATGGCATTTCCAAACCTATCCAAACTCCTCCCACAAACCAGTTCCAAAGGCTCCTGAACCACATGGTCAGGTATTAACAATAATAATGGCATTCCTGGTACCAAAATCTATTTTAGTAACTTTCTTGTCACTGAACCAACACCTCCACCTTAAGTGAAGAGAGGTCGATTTGGGCTCATGTTTCCATAACTGACTAGCTCTGAGACAGAAAGTACAAGGTGGAAGGGTCTGGGTGGAGGAAGAAGTGAGAGAAGGTAAGAATAAGGGAGGGAAATATATCTTTCAAGGTCATGCCCCCCGTTACTCACATCTAACCAGGTCCCACCTTCTAATAATAAGTCAATTGTAGTGCCCCTATAATTCAATCACTTTCCAAATCCCCGTCTAAGAGTGTATGAAACTTTTGGGGGACATTCTTGATCCAAACCATAAAAACTCGCTAGGTGAAAAATTAGTAAAGATGGAGAGAAATTAAACAACCAACTCACAGGCTATGAAAGAATAGGATTCAACTGATATTTAAAGAATGCATGACCCAACAATATCAGAATAGACATTTTTTCCAAGCAACCATAAAACATTCACTCAGACAGACCATATCCTGGGACACAGAACAAACTTCACCTCAATGAATGCAAAATAATTGAAATCATACAAAGAATGTTCTTTAACCGTGATGGAGTCAAACTAGAAATCAATAGCAGATTAACAGGAAAAGATTCAAACACTTTTATATTAAACAATACATGAGACAAATATGTCACTAACAAAAATTTTAAAATGCATAGAACTGAATTAAAATAAAAAACACAGCATCCAGAATTTGTGGAATGCAGCTAATACAGTGCTGAGAGGAAATTTTTTAGCACTAAATGCTTACCTTGGAAAAGAGGAAAGTTTCCAATTCAAGAATCAAAATTTCTATCTCAAGTTTGAAGTACTCTTAATGAACTTAACTGTTGCTTCTGGATAGATGTCCATAATAATAATTTTAAAATTCTCTTTCCTCTATAACTATTTTCTTTTGTATAAATTTGTTTACTTGGGAGCTACAATTAGCTGACTGAGTGAAAAGAGGACCTCATCCTCTGGGACTGCTCCTGGATTGGCTGAAAAGGAAGTCCTTGGTCAACTGGTCATTTTACTCCACACTTGACTTCTCAGACGTTACTGTCTGATGGAATTTTGTTTCAATCAAAAATTCTACTTTGAAGAACAAGCACAAAACGCAAGGGAGCATGTTTGATTTGTACAAGAAGTGTACCAGCCTAAAGAGTCACAACCAATTCATTCATGGATTTATTCATTCAGATCCTATGCTGTGGACACTCTTCTAGATTCTGGGGACAGCGTGAACAAAATGAAGGCTCTGATTTATAGTTCTAGTTGGTACAGAAAGCATAAAATTTTGAACAACAAGTCTTTCTCCTAAAAGCCTACAATCTAATGGGAAAGTAACTTTATAGCCAATGAAATAGGCAATTGGAAGTGCACATCAAATGGAAACGCATGGAGAGTTTAGGCAACACGTAACAGATCTGAGGAAAGGACAATGTTTGGGGATGGGAAATTTCTGAAGAGGCTGAGTTGGGGTTTGGAGGAAGAGAATAGGCAGATTATAATGATGGAGAGAAGGGGTTGCATTAGAAATGTAAGATGCAGGGACAAGAAAGCACACAACTGGGGCCACTGGAGCCTGTGAGCAGGGGACTGATGTGCTTTTCCCAGATCTTTGGAGAAGGAGCAAGTAGAAGACAACCATAAACAACAACTATAACTGATGCCTATTTTATGCCAGTGGCTTGACATAGATTCTTTTATTTATTATCCATAATACTGATATATATATATATATATATATATATATATATATATATATATATAGAGAGAGAGAGAGAGAGAGAGAGAGAGAGAGAGAGAGAGAGAGAGAGAGAGAGAGAGAGATTCTCATTTTACAAATAAGAAATTTAGGTACAAGAAATTAAGCAACTTATCCAAGATTACAAAACAACAAGCAGTAAACCTGAGATCTGAACCTGTTTCGTACGTTTATTCTGTACCAATACCATTTTTGATTTAGCTACATATTTAATAACCTCTCTTTTTCTGGTAAATTTCTTTTTTCAACCTCACTTTATACTTGCAATTCACGGTCCTGCCATCACTTAAATTGCAGTTAGCTGAGTTGTTTCTAAGCATGGAACCTTCTTTGCTGCTGAGTTTGGCTTTAGTAACATACATACATCTTCATGACCACATTAGCATATTTTACCAGGACATTCCTCCTTAGAAATAAAAATCCAGTATGCCAGAGATTTAGCCAAAGCTTATTCAGTCTCCTCCATATAAAAGTACAAACTAAAGCACTGGATGCAGGTGGAGGTAAAGAGAGAATAAGGGATCAAAGATGGTTCTGAATTTTTTTAAGTTAATTGGTGAGGAGAATGCTGGGACCATTATCAGAGATAAGTGATGGTTTAGACTAAGGGGAATGCATTTGATTTGGATAGGTTGGATTTGAGAGAGGGGTAAGACCTCAAAGCAAAACTGTCCTGGTTAATAGCACTGATAAGGTATTATATCACTAAAGCATAAACCTCATAAGAAAGTGGACACAATGGTTCATGGTTGGATTCGATCAGTCAAATTTGGTGGCTGGTGTAACTAGAATTCTGAGATTGAAGAATGACATAAAAAGGAGATTTACCAGAAAGAAAGAGAGGTTATATAATCACACAGTTAATTCCAAAAGGAATTTTTGATTTTATAAAATTTTATTGTGTACTTTCTGTACTTGCTTTTTGTTATTGTGGCAAAATATTTCTGTCTGACATAAAATTTACCATTTTAACCAGTTTTAAGGTGCAGTTCAGAGGCATTGAATATATTTACAATGTTGTGTCACCGCTACTGCTCTCCACCTCCAGAACTTTTCATCATCACAGAGACTCAGTACCCATTAAACAATAACTCCCAATTATGCCCTTTTATTAGCCCCTGGTAATCACTATTCTCATATAAATGGAATCTTTGTCCTTTTTCTCAGGCTTGTTTCACTTAGCATAAATGTCATCAAGATTCATCTATGCTATAGCATGTTTGAGCAATTCCTCCATTTTTAAGGCTGAACAATATTTCATTACTGAATATGGAATTACGTTTACTCACTCATTCCTTGGTAGGTACTTGGGTTGTTTCTGCCTTTGGGATGTTGTGCTGCTATGAATGTGAGTGTACAAATACCTTTGAGTCTCTGCATTTAAGTCTTTTAACTAAAGATCCAGGAAGCTACTGCTAATTTAAAAGAGAAATCTAGAGTGCACACATAGAAGTGTGCTCCTCTCATGGGAAGCGTAGAAGACCTGAATTCTTGCCCTGATTCTGCCAAAATAAGCTAAGCGACCTTGAACTTATCACTACATTCCTCTCCAACGAACAATCTCTAAGATTCCTGAAGCTCTAATCCTCACCAAATATTACACAAAGAGCTTAGGGGAACACCATCGATGTCATCTGATACTGGCTGGATTTTGAGGGCAGAAGAGCCAGTAGATGCACGGGTTTCTTATTTTCTCAGCATCCTGCACAGAGGTAGGGTGGATGTACTATCAGAGGTGCTCCAGAAGAGAGACCCTGCTGTTGTTCTTTTTAATAGGCTGAATTAATAGCCTTTTTAATAGGCTGAATGTCTTTACTCAGGAAATTTCGGGCTTACGTGCTAGTCCATGCTTAAGTATTCAGAGGAGTGCTGGGAAATACTTGCAGATCCTGTTTCCTCTTATTCCTTGAATGCAAAACTGGCTATCCAATCTATCCAGATGAAGGGAAGGAGGCTCATATCTGGATTCTTGCCATGCAACTCAGAGAAATTCCTGGGTCATTCTTTGAATAATCCTATTTTCACTGTTCTGTATTTGTACTTCAGATATAAAAATTAAAGTCTTCTTTCTTGGGCAAATGCAAAATACAGTAATGGGACCATCAAACAACAGATTATATCACAGTGGGAGACATGGAATCAGAGGTGTCTTGTGATGACCTTAATATCACAGTGCAGAAATGACAGTCACAGTCTAGCACGTGGGGGCAGACTGTGGGCACTCCTTCCCCAGTTTGGAAGCATTCCTATAACATCTAATATATGGAAAAATCTTGAGAACTTGTTCCCAGGGGCTCCTCATCACTGTGCCCCTAGAACACTTTTTGTCTTTAATCCCTCTCCCACCCATATATAATCTTTATACCATCTTATCTCCCCCAGATAAAGGAAGACTATAACTGAACATCAATGGGTTTGTCACATAACTGGCTAAAGTGTTGGCTCAGGCACGTATTTTTCCAGTCTAATCTATGATTGGGTGCTGAGAAAATCAATTTCTTAAGTAATAAAATTAATTCTTAGCAAAGAGATGAGTCTGCATTATCTGTAACACAACTGTGCCAAGGTATTACAAAAAATCTACAAAGGGATGATAAAGTATCTATTCATTACAGGTTAATAAACTGATAGCATAGGACATTTATTCATTTTCACATAAATGTAGTGGCTGCCTGTTATCATGATTTATTCCTCAAATTTAGTCTTGTATGCTTACATTGAGAAGTTACAACATAAAAGGTTTATCTTTATAGCTGTCTCTGCTGTCATATTTATATACATGCTACTTCATCAACACTTTAACAATTTAAATTGAATAACTTTAAAGACTATATGTTTCCCTCTAGTACAAGTGTACATTCATTTATATTATAACCTCATTTCAGTGAAAGATTGGCTGCAGCAGAATTGACTCCAAATGGATTCAATCATTGCCCCCCTTTTACTTGAAACATACAACATATTACTTTAGTTCCCTTTCTTATTACTATAAAAATAACTATAATATTAAAAGCTAATGAATGAATGATTGAAATGTGCATAATGAACTGTTCATTTGAGAGCTATCTTTTTACTATCGTTAAAGTACTGTTCACATTTTAATATTTCTCTACATCTTTTGAAGAGTAAGGCCCTATATTCTATGATATTTTTAGCTACTCTTCCAAAATCAGATGGACTTGGATTTGAAAGATGTGTGGATTACTGAAAGCCATTTAAACTTCTAAGATTCAGTGTCTTCATTGAATCAGGGAGATAATAGGATTTCCACTGTGCGTGTGGTATAAGGATCTCTGAAATAGTGTAGGAGAGCATTAGTGGTTAGAATGCCTGCCGGACAGTAAGTACTGAAATACTGTCAATCAGTACTATAATTATTATTACTTAAAAAGTCAAGCAAAATGATTCCAAGTCAATTTGTTAACATTTTCTCCTATAACCTCCTTTGTAAAAAAAAACTGAGTAACTTATAATATCTATTGGATGGGAGGCTCCTGGGAATTTACTCTTTTTATAACACTCGAATAAACTAAAAGAACATGTTAGAAGCTAAATAATTTGACCTCATAGAAATAGAGAGTAGGATAGGGATTATTAGAGCCTGGGAGAGGGAAGGAGGAAAAGGAGGTAGAGAGAGACTGTTGGTCAAGTATAAGAATTCAGTTACACAGGAGAAATAAATTCTAATTAATAATAATTTATTTTATATTTCAAAATAGCTAAAAGAAGGAGTTTGCAAGTTTCAACACAAGCAAATGCTTGAAATGATGGATATGTTAAACTACAATAATCTGGTTATTACCTATGGTATATATGTATGGAAATAGTGCATTAACTCCACAAATATGTGCAACTTTGCATGTTGGTTAAAAAATAAAACAGGAAATTAAAAAGAAAGAATTGGAGTCTTTGGAAGTTGCTTTCATATAGTAACTTCAGCCTGTGTGCAAATGTTAATATTTATGAAATTAGAAGTGGGAGATCTGTATTAGCAATTTTATAGAGAAAAAAGGAGGCAAAGGAAATTCAGCCTCTTGGCCATGATCACAAAATGAGTGGTGGAACTGAGACTGGAGTTGGGGTCCCTTGAGTCCAAGGTCAATATCTTTCAAATCTATTTTCCAAGCATTATTGAATTAAGCCCTTGGCACTCATTTAATATAAATCCTGTGGCTTTTTCCTAATTCTTGGTTTTATATAAAATATTAGGACCTGGGTATATGATAGAGAAAACTTCCTTAAAACTGTACATGTAGTTCTGTTCTGTTATATATATTAATATATGCTATATGTTATCATCTGCCAGCTGCACTTCTATACTGTACAAAATTATATATATTTTTGAACTTCCAGTAAAAATTAAATATTCTAGTTTTGATAAAGCTAAATTGCTTCTGCTTTCTGCTACAGCTAAAGGAGTGGGAAAAACACAAAGATAGAAACAAAACAGATGGATATATTTGGTTCTTCATTTTATCCAGTGGAATTCACATCAAAGTGGTCACTAATTCCTAATAAGTTGAACATTGTGTTCTTTTGTTTTCAAATAACTTTTAACCCCTATAGTTGACACTGATTTTTTCTGTCAATATTATTTATTGCCATCCATGGGGCCAGGTTATTTGGGATAACATAATGGAAAACTTTGTCAAGTGTGCTTGGGGCACTGAATGATGCCCATCCAATTTGTTCAGAGTTGAGGATGTTTTCTTGAGGTGTTAGTGATTCTCAGCATCATATGACTTGCTTCTATTTTGCAGCTGGTAAGGACCAGAACTTACTGGTCCTTTAGATGTTATTTATATTAGTCTTGTCTTTCATCCTGAGAAAATGCTTGGGTCTTTCTAGAAAAGGCTAAAGAGTACAAAAGGTATTCTGAGGAAGAAAGGTATCTCCACTCCTGAATCTGATTGCTAAGTATTAGCACATCCAAAGTTTGGCCCACACAATACAATCAAATCTCAAGCAGCAAATGCAGCACCCTTGAAACTTTCAGAGAGACTGGGCAAACCATGCAATCTCTCTTGCCTTTCAATTTTGACATCTAGCAAATGCTACCAGTGATATCTACCCTAGCTCTTATGATTCAGATATGATCATATATGCAAAGTACACAGAGAGAAATTATTATTATTACTATTGGTGGTGGTATTGATAATAATGAGAGGCAATAGATTAAAATCAGAAAATAAGGGAAAGCTGTCAATACAAAGAAAGAAGTAGGGTTTTCAGAGACCATCAAAAGTTCTATGCTCAAAATTCTGTGAAGAAGAGAAGGAAAAAATGATGAGAAGCCAGAGTACTGTTGGCACCATCTTTGTCAAGATCCTTGGGAAAGATCTTGTTGACAGGAAAGACTGAATTATCTATTCAAGACTAGAGCATAACAGGAAAACATGCTACATATTCTTCCAATAAAAATGGACACTCAAATGCATCACTGGACCTCCTTTTACATCCATGGAAATTATTCTGCAATAAATGTCCATTATGGAGTGACATGACCATCATGACTCAATGACTCCTATGCGTTTAGCCTCTTAGGGTCTTAGATTTAATGTGGATTATATCATTATATGTCCAAGAAGCACATTCTAAAGAGGCAGAGTTCTGTTCATCAAAGAAATCTGGAGTCCAGGGTACCAACTGTAAAATGGAGAAGCTTAGAAAATCCATAGGCAGAAGGAGAGACTTTCCTGAATGATTTAGAAAAGATCTCTATTTTAAAAAAATAAATTTTTGTTGGGCTTCTCTCAAAAAATACCTATACTATCAGCAAAGATGTCAATTTCTTAGACACAGGACGAAAATCTTGAGTCAAGTTTACATTTTTAGCTTACAAGCAACATTTTTAAAAAGCATCCTCCTTGAGCAAAATTATACTTATGAAGTGCCAGGCAGCATGTACCCAACACACCGCTCTTCCCTGGACCCCCGAATCTACCAAGGCTGCTTCCCAGATGCTTATCACAAAAAGATGAGAGAAATGAGAAGGAAAAATAGTGAAGAGATGCTGCCTGGCACAGACCAGAAACTTGAATTTGGTAGACTCAAGGTCTTTTCAAAGACATCCATATTGCCTTGTGTAACCCAATGTTGTTGAGACAGATCTCCACATAGAAAAAAGTTCAGAATCTGAACCTCTCCCCTCTTCCAACTCTGAACGATGCCATGCAATGATGATAAATAAATGCATCAGAGCTAAGATGGTAAGAAAGCAGGGACCCCAGAATTTCCCAAACCACTTCTCAAAGAGCTCTTGACAAATCTTAAAATTTCTCTTTGAAAATATTTCTCCCTTTGTATTTTTCAAAGTTGTGGTTAAAATATATATACCATAAATATATATCATAAAATTACTATTTTGAAGTATATGATTCAGTGAGATCAAGCACATTCATGTTTTGCAACCACCATCACTAGTCATTTCCAGAACTTTTCATCATCCCAAACTAAAACTCTATACCCATTAAACGATAACTTTATTTTGAAGCCATTCATACTGGAAATGAAATTTAATATTAGATATGGTTTTCATTCTCAGTTGTTTCCTTGTAAATGCATTATTTAAGAAAAAACTTTTTAAAAAATCCCTATGTGCTGCTACATGAGATGCTGAGGAAGACCTCTGGAAATCTGTCACAGAACTGAGTTTTCACTAGCTGCACTAAAATACTGAACTTGAATGGGTGACAGTACTGGAATCTTGCTTCCCATCCTTCCTAAATAGTTTCTAAAAGGGATAGTGTGAGGCCAACCATTCTGAATGACTACTCTAGGATCCGTCATGGAATATGATTCCCCTGGTCATTAATGGGGTGGAATCTTAGAGGCTTTGACTGGAAAAGAGTGCAAATTTTGAGGGTCATGCCTGCTCTAGTCAGTCTTATTTTTCTAGCCTTTATTCTTCCAAGATTCTGACATGCCTGATAACCCTATTAGACTACTTTCCTTACAACTCGTACCTGACCCACATATTTTCAGCTGCAATAGAGTTATTTTCATGGGACCAGTATTCAAAATGGTAGCCTCCCACATTCTCACAGTGCATGCCTTAGTTAAGGCTTTAAAATGAAAATCATGACTGATTACTTGTACAATTTGGATCAGTAGAACTTTAGGAACTGTCATGGTTAAAATGTGGTTTCGCATTTTAGCTTACATTTAGTGTATCATGCCTTCACTGGTTCCCTCATTAATTCCTATAAACATTAATTGAACACCATCTATGTGCCTGTTCACTGAGATACAGAGATGCTTGAGGTACAGTCTGGTGGAGAGATAGACAAGAACATCTAGCCAGAGCCCAGCATGAGTCCTTGGGAGACCCTAAAGGGCAAATAAAATGCATTGGGAAAATAGGTACTACAAACTGCCATTGTCTCAGAGCAAATGACCTTGAACTGATCCCTGAATGAGGAGTCCCTCGAGGGGGAGGGGAGGAAAGGGGTACCATGCATGAGAGCAGCAAGTATAATTGTGGAGTCCTGGTAGTCACGTCGTGCCTAACACATACTGAGGAGAAGCTAAGTTCAGGAGAGATTCTGAGGTAGAATCATCAGGATTTGGTGACTGGTTCATTAGATACGGGGTCTGAAGGACAGAAGGGAGGGATTTAAGAATGATTGAACCTGCTAGTTTGAAGCACTACGTAGATGGTCCTGGTGTTCATTTCTTTAGTTCAAATAACATCTTGAGTTTTAATGGCATTTTAATCTACCATCTTGAAAAAAATGCTCTGCTGGAGTTTTCAAGTAGACACTTCTGTTATTTTTAATAAATTTCAGTGAACTATAGCTACAAATACAAGTACAGAGACAAATGACTATAACAACTAATATCTTCACTCCCAAGATCTACTAGTGACTTTAACTTTTTATTCTAAAAAAATTGAAATCTACTAAAAATTTTGAAACAATTGTACAATGAGCACCTATATACCCTTCATCAAGATTCAACAGCTGTCAACATTTCACCCCACCTTTTCAACTGAGCTATTTGAAAATGAGTTGTACTTTTGATACTTCAACCCTAAATGCATATTCTTAGACAAAGAACTCTTTCCTGCATAGCTGTATAGAATCATTATTACTAGGTCTTTTGTTTGTCTCCTCATTATTATATTTAGGTTAAACATTTTTGGAAGGAATACTAAACAGATGATGTTATATACTTCCCTATCAGTAGGCATACAGTGACAGTTTGTCTTATTATTGATCATGCCAATTTTGACCAGTTGATTATGTGATACCTTGTGATTCTCTCCATTGCAATTAATAAGTAATATGTATGATGATAATGTGACACCATATAATATATAACTATCTGTTGATGTCCTTTTCCTCAGCTTATTATTACATTGATAGGCCTTCATTTTAATTTAACTGTTCCTTTTTAATGAGTGCACTATTCCAACAGATAAGGTCAAATATAAGTTTTGGTGTTGTTCACTGTCAAAAAATTTGAGACCAAAGAAGATCATCCAATTCTATGAAAAGAAGTTTCATGAAATGGAGCATATGTTAGGTAAATGACTAAAAAGACATTGTGCATTATATTTCAGAAATCAATGTGGATTTTATAAAATGGACAACTATTGCACAAGATTTAATATTGTCCATGATGTTAAGCTTTTGTAGTTCGTGGAAGAAACACTATAATATGTCATTTAACGTCATAAAGGAATCTCATGTCTGTCTACTGATAACTCACTGGCAATAGACCACAGCTGTTACAAGGCAGCTAAGACAAGAGAAAAAAAAAAAAAAAACACAAATAAACCATTTGCATTTAATTAGGAAAAAGAATAGTCCCCAAATATATAAAGCTAAGGTCTTTTGCAGGTCAGAATAGTACACTGGAACTTGAAGAGAGGTGATAGAAGGACCTTATATGTGAAGGTTAGTTCATGCCTTAAAGGATTTCATAATATAGAGACATTCTCCTCACCTTTTCTTGACAAGTCATCCCTTGCTATAGCTATAGCAGACACTCATCTAGCACAAAGATACATCCTTTCTAATTGCTGAAGACTCTCCAGAACCAGGTTGCAGGTACCTTTGACTGAGTTGGGGAAGACTATGAGTAAACAGGTTTTGTAGTTAAAGACCAGGATTTCAGGTTGGGGCATGATAATTTTCAGACATCCATCAGACATCTAAGGAGAGATAAAAAGTTGACAGATACTTGAGCTAATATTCAGAGCAGTGATCATAGCAAAAGGCATGCACTGGAGAATCATTTGAAGATAGATGATATTTAAAGCCCTGAAACTGGAGGTGAATCAGTGAGGGGGTGAGTATACAGAGAGCAGAGATAAAGATATTGTGAACGGAGCCCGGGGGCACGTTAATACTTGAGATTAAGGGGCAAAGGGAAGCAGAAAAGTGGGTTGAGAAAGAGTCGCCAGTGGGATTGAAGGAAAATGAAATATGTAGTGCCTCAGAGAACAAGTGACACAGAATTGTCAACATGGAGGTCAATGGTGATACTGACAGGCCAAGATCTAGCAGAGTTGTGGAATCTAAATTCCCACTGGAGTGGATTTAACTGTGAAGAGAGAGGTGATGGAAGCAGTGATATTGGACCATCTTTTAAGGAATTTTGCTCTAAGGATTGGGATGGGGAGGTAGAGTTGGTGATGAGAGGAGAAGTAAATTCATTTTTTTTTTGTATTTTCATTTTTAGGGCAAGAGAGACAATAGTATGGTTGTGTGCTGGTGGAAACAACCTAGTAGAGAGGGGATATTATCAATTCGGGATAAAGTAGGGAGAATTACTAGCGCAAAGCCTTTGAGGAAGCAAGTGGGATAAGATCTAATATGCATGCAAAAGTTGGGCTTGGGTAGGAGCATGGTTATATCTATAATGGATTATGGTGGGGTGGAGGGAGCCATATATAAGATGTAGATTTTTGTTGGCAAGAAAGTATTGCTGTTGGAGTTCGAAATTCTCCTCTGAATGCTTCCATTTTGTTTTCCAGTGAAACAGGAAATAAGGTCATTTGCCAAGAGCAAAGCCAGAGAAGAGTTAGAATTCAAGGAGCCACACATTAGTGAGATAGTTGTCTACGAAAATCTCAATAAATCCCCCAAATTAGAAATAGCACAAACAATAGTCTCTAGTCACAATGCAATAAAACAGGAATGCAATCATAAAACAAAATGTTTCTATTCCCCAGAGTTAAAAACACATTATTAAATAACTTTTGGGTAAAAGGAAAAAAACAAACTAAAACATCCTGAAAATAAAGATGACAAAAACACTACCTACAAAATCTCTGCCCAGTGATCACATGGGGTTCATTCCAGGAATGCAAGGCAGTGTCAATTTTGGGATATTTAATTTATTTACCATGTGAATAGATTCCAGGAGAAAAATTGTATGATCAATCTCATGGATTTTGAAAAAGCCTTTGATAATATTTAACATCCACTCAAGATTCATTCTAAATATTTCCATTTTTACTATTTAACCCATACAATTATGTAAAGAAAAGAAGCTGGAGGTACAAATACTCAAAAGCAGTAAGTAAAATTATTATTTTTGGATGGTAAGATTGCACATTTGGAAAATTTAAATACATTCATTAAATACTTATTGCAAACAATAAGATAAATGCATTCATTAAATACCTATTGCAAACAATAAGAGATGACTGGGTACAGAGTTAACATGGAAATTTTTTAAAAAATCTTTATTAACAATAGACAGGTAGTTAGAAGGTAGAATTTTTTAAAAAAGCCTAATTACAGGACCTGCAACAAATACGACATATTTAAAAATAAACTTTAGGTGACAAAAGATTTCAACAAATGCAAAAGCAAAGGTAGATTCAATGCCACCAATACATTAATTATCTTCTTAAGTTAATTTATCAATTCAACAAGTCACACTGAAAATATTGAGTCAATTTTGACTAAATAAGCAGATTCCAGATTTTGTATGAAAAAACAAATAAGCAATATCTAGAAAAACTCTGAAAATAGCAATATAGAACCAGCCTGCTCAGACATTGAAATATATCTTAGAGCTACCATAATTAGAACAGTGTGTGTCAACATACAAATAAACAGCAAATCCATGTAATAAAATGGTAAACCTACAATCAGCCCAACATACACGTAGACATTTAGAACATGTATCTAGAGAATCCACATACACCTAAGGAAATTAGAATGTGATTAAGATGGCATTTCAAATCATTGGGAAGCAAGTATATTATACAATGCATAATGTTTGAATAACTGGGCAGTCTGGAAAAATAATTAAGATGATTCTATACTGCACTTCTCAATCCAGACCACATTCCAATGGTGATCAGAGATTTATATATATATGTTGTTTTTAAGATACTCTGGAATGATAGTCATGAAGCTGATAACACAGGTTATCTCTGAGTAGGGCATTAGGTGATTGGACATAGAGGATAGGAGGGAGTTCTGAACTATGTCGATGCTGAAAACTTAAAAAAAATCAGATAAGTACAAATATCAAGATGTTTTTTGCACTGGCGAGATTATTGCACAAAGTAGGCATTCAATAAATATAAGTCCTTGGAGATGTCGAAGAACAAACCTTAGTCTTCCTGGCAAGCTATTGTTGTCCCTTGCCATAGGCCCTATAGAAGTTCAAGCAGCTGGCTGGGAAGTGCAGAGCAGGTGGAGAAAGGGGTGGGGAATCTGGGGAAAGAGGGAAGATGGGGGAAAAAGACCCCATTACATATTTTTTTTAACATTCTGTATAGTACTTAGCATAATAATGTCAGCTCACTCTGTATGTGGACTAGAATACTGTACATTAAATTTTTTTTCTAGTCTAAAGGTGATGAATCCAAACAGCTCAGAAAATTTCCACAACCCTAGAACACCAGGCAGCTTCAGCTCTAACAAGCCATTACCCTCTCTCTCCACTTGGAGGACTGAGAAGGACTTGGTGGCCTCACAGGCCATTCTGGACACAGAACACACCCCGGGAGGCTTGAGCTTCCTCCCATTTTGTGCTTGTTTTGATTCTTGTCTCCTTTGTGGACCAGAGCTCTCCCTCCCCCATTAATTGCAGATTGAGCTTCCACCACTTGTCATCCTCTGCAGGTGGCATCTTTGTGAATGCTCCGGTGAGAAGGGCTAGGGAATGCTTGCTTTCCATGATTCCTTTCAGTGGGAGAAGGTGACAGTGGGTGCCAGGGCCTGGTCCACTGCTGACTCTTACATACACTAGCTGGGGGACTTCCGGCACATGGCTCTCAAATTTCCCATCTGCAAATGGGATCAACATAAAGAACACGAAAACAAATGCTGTGAATGTCAGTTTGTGCTTCTTGCTCTGAAGCAAAAAGTATTTTTTTTCTCCTAATTTCAGTTTCTATTTCTTTAACTTTCATTCCTTTACGTTTTCAATCTAACTTTCCTATTTCTTATTTAAACCTTTCATTTTCCTTCCCTCAAAATTGGAAGACAGCAGTTTGCCAATGTTCAATTTATGAACATGATGAGTCCAAAGAGACTCTATACCCTGCTAGTTTGGCCACCTCTCCTGAATCAACTTTGGCTGGTTAGTCTGGGGCCTTTTAATGGGAAAGGAATTTTGTGCAAGTCATTTGTGGCTGCCTGGTTTGATTGCAGAGAAGAAACGCAGGATTGGTGGATATGGGCACTGAAGGAAAAATATCCATGTTATGACAACGAAGCCTTCAAGTGTCATTTTGGAGTTTGAGAACTGGGGCCCAAATGTGCCCTGAACAAGCCATGCCTCTCAGTCCAGACAGATTTTTTAAAGTGTTTAAGTTTTACCCTCAACAGAAATAAACTCTGCAGCCATGTGACCCACAAGAATAATTTTAAGTCTTTGGAACATTATTCTGTACTATTTGATAGCTGATGCAGTAGAAGTGATATTATACCTACCCACTAATTTTAATACTCAGATTATAGGAGAGCAATTCATTTTATATTTATGCTTTCTTTTACGGGCCTGATTGAAATAAAATGCTGGCTGGAGTTGCATTAGAGTTCTCTGAATAGTCTCTGCAGAACTGCAAAGGATATAAGCTCGCTATTCTGAGCGGAGACTCCAAGTATAACTGTTTTGTTTTTCCCCCCCGCTCTTCCAGAGATACTTCTTTGCGGTTTGTTTCTGGTTCTCTTCCGATTTGCATGTTTACCAAAATCCCAAGGAAAGAAAAAAAACCATTAAGATTTTTTTTTTCTATAATCCATTTAAGTCAAAAATGGAGAAGAGAGAGAAAAATTTGTAGCTTTCAAACACCATTAGTTCGCTAATGATAGCTTTCATCCGATGACAGTTCTCAGACTGATAAGATGTTCCGAACATCCACCTTGAAGGAAGAGGGCCGTTTACAGGCCCCCGCTCCGTCTCTGCAGCTTGCACATGTTTTCAAACATAATTTCATGCCTGCTTTCTGACAGCTCATTAAACAAAGGCCTCTTGGTGGCTATATTGCCCGTCTCCCTGCTGAGAGTGTAACATATTTACGGCCTTTGCAGATTGCTGGCTGCTGGCGTCTTCTCTTGCCGTGGCCTGCCTGCCAACTGCTTATCAGTCTCCCCCAAAGGTGACATCGTCGTTGTCTGTTTAGGTAGCGATGGTCCTGGGTTTGACCCTTGGAGGCAAGCAGCCCCATGATTAGGAGCGGCTCCTGCACGGGCTAGATAAAGGCAATCACGCAGCGAAGACAGCGGGCGAGGGCTGCTCAGGGAGCCTCGCCGGGCTGTGCGCTCGCGTTCAGGAGCAGGCTGGCTGTTCGTTAGCTCGACAGCTGGCAACGTGCAGACCTTGTGGGATTTCTGCCTCAGAGAAAGCAAACAAGGCTTCGAGAGTGTTGCCGAGCTATCTGGGTCTGTGTACAAGGGTGATCAGAGCGGCTTGCTCCTAATCACCTGCCTCTTGACTGCCATTAAACCATCATTACACATCCAAAGCCGTAAAAACCCCTCTGAATGCGGCACCTTACACTGGCTTTTTATTCCTTCCTCCTGTTTTTGCCAAAAGCATTTTGTGGGGGTCCTAGGAGGACAGATGAAGACATCTTGGATGTAGCGAGAAGCTGCGGGCTGCAGCCATCTGCCATTTCCACAGCTGACAAAACTGGTAACAGGTTTCTGCCACTGTGGTCTCCCGGGGTGCTGTGCATTTTCCACTAAATGGGAACAGAGAGAGAAAAAAGAGTAGAAGAAGGAAAGGAGCAAATAGGAAGACCAGCTGGGAGACAAAGGGGTTCATTAATTCACCCCTTAGCTTTTGTAAGTGAATGGCCAAGTTCCAGAGGTGGGATTTTGGCCAAGCTTCGACGTCCTTGGTCCCTCTGGAAGGGACTGTGATGTGCCCCTGGGATGGGATTGGTACCATAGTAGGACCTAGACTGGGATGTGGCTCTGTTTGCTTTCTGGGCAGATGAGACAATGACCATTACGTTTCAAGCACCATCTATGAACAAGGCAGTGCATTAAATGTTTTTCATATAGAACATCATCTCATTTAACGCAACACCACTGTGAGGTAGGCAACATTAAACCCATTGCACGAATGATAAAAGTGAATCTCCGTGAGACTGAAAAGCTCCAGTCAAGTCCCAGTTAGTCGGCAGCTAGGTCCAGGCCTGGTAGCTTCCAAAGTCCCAACTCATAACCTCCTGTCTTCTGCCGAGCCAACCACTACACTGGTGTAGCACTCCTGAAGCAGTTGTTGCTAAGTTTGTCCCCTCTGGAAATTCTCAAACTCCAGAATGCTTGACCATCGAATGGAGAGGTGATGCATGCTAGAGATTCCCAGGCATTCTGCATTAGGAAGGACTCCCAAGGAAGCAATGAACAAACTTTGTCTCCCACACGCACACATTTCATTTTTCAGAAGCACCTTGGGTGACTATACAGGGATAGGAGGGGCTTTGCGTTCACATAGTGAGAAGCCATCTCTGAACATGGGAATTCCTTGGGAGAGATCAGTCTCATTTCTCTTTTTTTTTTTTTTTTTTTTTGTGGGTATCAGGGGTCGAACTCAGGACCTCGCGCTTGCCAGGTAGGCGCTTATGCCACTGAGCTATCTCACCGGCCCTCATTTCTCTTTGTTCCTCTAATCCCCATGGAATGCTCTAGTACATAGTAGGTGCTCAATCAATGTGGAACAGTGAGAGAAATTGTTCTGTTCAATTCCAACCCTGTGTTATGTGATTTATTTTATTTATTTTTTATTTTTTTATTTTTTGTGGGTACCGGGGGGTCGACCTCAGGACCTCGCGCGCCAACAGGCACCCGTGCCGCTGAGCAATATCACCGGCCCCTTTTTCGTATGTGGGATCCGGGAGTCAAACTCGGGCCCTCGCGCTTGCAAGGCAGGCGCTTACACCGCTGAGCCATCTCACCGGCCCCTATGTGATTTATTTTAAACTGCACTGACACCTCTATGCTCTAATTCTTTTGAAAGAATAAATCTTAAATAAAATTTATGTATCTAATATGCCCCGAGTACTGACAAGGTGCTGTCTTTCACAGTTGCTTTGCCTCTGCCTTCTGTGAGGACAGCTGAGCCTCTCTGACCTCCAGCAGTTCAGCATGAAAACGGCTCTGCCAGACCTTACTGTTTTATTGAATATTTACAATAGAATTTTGGTTGTTCAGAAAGCATCTGCACATGCACCTTTGTGGTGATGTATGTAAGTATTGTTATCTATACAAATAAAAATTATTTGCTACACTGCTTATAAATAATTTGAACTCTTGCTTGTTTTCTAGATATGCTCCGTAGTTTTGTATACACAACAGTTTCTGCAAACTGATCTGTGTACATCTCAATTCTTTGTGCGTTCTGTTTTGGATGAATCTTGAGTTAGAAAGCATTATTATCTCCATTTTATGGATGAGGAAAGTGAGGCCCAGCTGGCATAACTAGCAAGGGACAGAGACGAGATTCGAATAAGCTCTGTGTGATTCCAACATAAAGTTTCTATTTTGCCATATTGCCTAAAGAACAAATGGTGATTAAAAACTCACCACAAAAAGTAGGAAGTAATGGTTATTATTAATGATGGTTGCCTTTGAGAAATGTTATTTTGGTTCTTTATATTTGCTTTGTGCTTTCTAAATTGTACATGTATAACTTTTATGATTCCAGGAAACCTTAAATAATCCCACCCAAGGAGCCCACTCCTTGGCTAAATTTATTGCTAATTCAACAAGAGACTTGTTTTAGTAGATCATTTGAATATATGAGTTTTTGGTTAAAAACAGCAAATATTAGGGTGCAACAGGGCCATTTCCTAATTAAAAATATTCTCACTACAATGAGACTAGATTGTTGAAAACAGAACAGTATTTGCTACCATTTTAAAACTACCTTTTCTAGGACTTTATGACTGTGTGATTTTTAAAACTGAGCTTAATATGGGGTAAAGGGCTCTGATGTTTCTTTACCACTCCGCAAGACCATGAAGATTTTTCTCTCCCGCTATTTCTGTTAGTTTTAGTGATCACTGACTCATATACCCCGGCACCAGGCACTGTGCATAGTGATTTCCTGAGCATTAATTACCAAATTTGAACTTCATTGAGTCCCAGAAGCCTTGTAAGGTAGGTTAGGGATGTTCTACTATCCTTCCTTTAGCAATGAGGAAACTGAGGAGCAGGGATTGGTGAGGGACTCGCTGAACATCCCCACTTGGTGGGCAATGACATGAGCTCTCCAGCCTAAGCTATCCACCTCTCAGCTCAGTTACTTCAACCTGTACTGCCTCCGGATGGGTAGCTCTGTTTCCCAGAAACACTCTCATAAAGATCATGTCAGATTTTTCAATATATTTTCAAACTCAGTGTTTTGAACCTGTTTTTCACTCTCACACTTACCCAGGGCCCAGCTTCACAACGCACTTATGCTGTGCACAATTCAACCATCCAACCATGCACCAGCAATGGCTCAGGATCCCCACTTCCTGTCCTCCCACTCACCCCTGCCTTGTCTTCCAGGCTAGACCTGAAGAACTTGCACCCCATTTGCTCAGGAAACAGGTGCATGAGTCTGTGATGAGGCATGATGAAGATTCCTATGTGATAATCTTGCTTTTAAAAAGAGATTTATGAATGCAGTACCTTTGTCCGAAGCTGTGCCCTGGTGGTGGGATAATTAGATAACATGGGAGGCCAGTGTTATGTATGGGAGGGAGGAAAATGAAAGGGAAAAGAAACCACAGAAATGCACTGGAAGAAAAACAAATGAAAGCAACTTTTCCTTTAGAAAAATACTTTGTAAGTACATGCCCAGCTTTTACAACCCTTGGGGAGATATTGATAAGGGCTAATGAAAACCTTTAAAAAGTTCATAACCTTCAGCTTGGTAAGTTCATTTCAAAGAATTCATCCTAATGAATAATTCTAAAAATGCAAAGAGATTTGTGGATGAAGTTCACCAGAGTTACTTATATAATATTTAAAAATGGTAAAAGGGACATTGATTATATAAATTATTATGTAATGAATTCTAGGATTACAAATGATTCTGCAAAATGTCTTGAAATCACGTGATTTTTTCTATATTGTAAGATAAAAATGAAAACAGTGTAAGTTAAATAGGCATTTTTGATAATCATGTCCAAAATATTTGCAAGATGATTAACTAGAGGTAATTATGTTTCAAAACCACTCCCATAGGTAGTATTCTTCTTTTTTTTTCTACTTTATTTTCCAGGTTTTCTTGAGTGAAAATATCACTTTACTAGGTGGAGAAATAAACTTAGTTGGGAAAATATTGTTTTTACTCAATACTGACTTTTACAAAGTTCAGTGTAGTACGCAAGTGGCTGTTTTCAAGAGTGATCTAAGAAACAAACACCCTCAATTACTGTGCAGAAAAGAGTTGACACAGCACGTCTGACTGTTTTCCCTTGAAAAGCCTACTTACGGGTTTGGTCCTCGGCTGCTGTCTGGGAATTCAGATTTCAGCTGGGTTCCCACCACCATTAACTGATAAGGCTGGCCCTCTGTGTTTAAACTGTTTGCATAAATAATACAGTTTCTGTTGGACACCTGCTTTCCTTCTAAGGATCTGGAATTTTCATCCATGACAGGCAGAAACTGTCTATGTGACCATCCCGCAATAAAGACTGGGCACTGTGTGTTACAAGCTTCCTTGATTGACAGCATTTCACACGTGTTGTCATACCTCACTGCTGGAAGAACTAAGTGCCACCCATGTGATGCCTCTGGAGAGGACCCTTCACTGGAACCTTCCCCTGGACCTCACCCATGTGGCTTTTCCCTTTGCTATAATCAATCATCGCCATAACTATGACTATATTCTGCCTCCTGGGAGTCCTTCTAGGGAATCATTGACCCTGAGAGTATTCTTGGGAGCTCCCAATATAATAATCAGCTTGTAGCTCTAGAAAAAATCAGTCTCCACCTTCATCCTTAAAATTTTAACTTTATATAAACCACAAGATGGTGCTTTTCTAAAATATTATATTAAACACACAATTTATAGTGCTAGGAAAGAGAACTGTTTCATACTTGTGCTTTTCCTTTGCAGATGAGGAAACAAAACCAAGAGCAAGTGAAATGATGTATCCAACTCAGCATCAGAGCCCTGGGCTCCTGGTTCTTCAGTTCGCCTTCTAGAACACCCGACCCCTTTCACAGGTCATTGCTCTTCTCTGAGTGCAAAAGCACAAAGCATAATGGGGAAAGAATAAACCACAGTCACAGTAGAATATGGAATGCATGAAGAGTGACTGGGGTACTGGATGTCAACCCACTAGTGACAGGAAAGTGAGCTTTCCTGTTTGTTAGTATTAGGTGTGTCAAGGCCGGTGCTAGAGCAAGAAGTTCACACTGTGTGGCCCCAGCTATAGAGTCACTTCCTCCAAGTGATGGAAGACTCACAAAGGCTCAACCTTAGACTAAGAAATGGACCAACTTACTGTTCAGTCTTTTGGCTGGTGGTTATCTCAAGCTATTGAAATGTTAGCATTTCTCCATGAAAATACATATATCACAACCTAGGTTGACTACAGAAAAACTGAATGTTTAGAGATTGACTTCAAGATGAATTGTATCAATATACTATTTTTTTTTTTGTGGGTACCGGGGGGTCGACCTCAGGACCTCGCGCGCCAGCAGGCGCCCGTGCCGCTGAGCGATATCACCGGCCCCTTTTTCATATGTGGGTTCCGGGAGTCGAACTCGGGCCCTCGCGCTTGCTGGGCAGGCACTTAAGCTGCTGAGCCATCTCATCAATATACTATTAAAGGAATGGCATTAGAAACACAATGAGGAAAACATAAATGGCATGCAGAAACATAATGAAGAAAGCGACAATGCTCAAATGTGGTAACTTTAAAAAATAGCAGCAGAAGAAGAAAAGGATGGTGATATTATCCCTATCCCAAATCATCGAGGTCATTCTAGTGCATTGACAAACTCCTAGAACATATAGCCAACGCCCCTGTATTAATCTGCTTACACTGCAATAATAAAGTACTACAGAGTGGGTGGATTAAGCAACATAAATGTAGTTTTCACATTCTGGGGCTAGAAGTTCATGATCAAGGTGCCAGCAATGTTGGTTTCTGGTAGGGGACCTGACTTCTGACAGCCACCTTCTCATTGTATCCTTACATACTTTCTGTCCACATGCAAGGTAGTAGAGGGGCTCTTGGGTCTTTTCCTCTTTAACAAGGACACTAGTCCTATCAGAATTAGGTCACTATCGTTAGTGACTTCATTCAATCATAAATATTTCCTCAGAGGTCTTGTTTCCAAACAATATCACACTGGGGTTTAGGGCTCAACTTGTGAATTTGGGGGAGGGCTAGGAGACACAACCAAGTCCATAACAGCCCAAAACCTGAAAGAGTATTCTCACTTTTCCTCCATGCTATATTTGTGAAGCATTTGACATTTTTTTCTTCCCCTCTGTGTCAAGCACTCTGTGAGCTATATTTAAAAGGTAAATGTTAACAGCCCAAATCTGGGTTCTTTATTTCTCTGAATTTCTACAAATTTTGTTTCTCTCTGTTAAAAAACAAAACCTACTTAAAAACACCTGTTCTTAAAAAACAATACCTACACAAATAAAGCTGTTGTCGGATTAATATTGTGCCTTTGGCCCAGTAACCCTGGGAAGTTGACCAGCAGTCTTTTGAATCCAGAGTGCACTACGTTGCTCTGTCACCTTTGGACTGGCAAGAGAGCCTTCAAGTGCAGGTAGGAAATTGTATCCAGCTGGTGATGCCGGTCATTAAATAGCACTGGTTTTACCTAAGTGAATCACTTAGAATTAGATATCTTGGTGTCGTCCAAATCAGACTGGGGTTAGGTTACCTGAGCGTAAAATCTGGGTTTCTCTTCTCAAAATAGTATATTACCACAAAGAGGCCAAGCTAGCATCTTAACTATATTCCCTTACTTTAGTACAAGTGTGCACAGGCAGAATACACAGCACTGAACTCTTATTTTTTTTTTCAAGGCAAAAACATCTTTATAATGGTTTTTCAATTAAAAACAAAAAAGTACAAACTCTACTCTTCCAGAGATCAGTCTCTACTATTTCCAGATTGGAGCATTACCTTTAATATTGTAGAGGCTCAATATATAAGTTTAAAACTTAAGATTAGTAACATTTTCATCAATCTTAATGATTGAGTTATATATATATATATATATATATACATATATATATATAAATTTTTACCTAATACCTATATTCTTTTTTAAAAATACTAACTATAAGAAATTTCTTACAATAGCCACTTTTCCCCTTAATTTGCAACCTTGAATCTCTTCTGTTGGTGGCTACAATATTGGTAGCAATGAATTAAAAATGATCCAATGACAATTCTAGAGAGTCTCTCCCTACCCAATACCCTCAGTCCCACGGTCATAACCCTTCAGGTAAGAAGGCATTTGGGGGAATGAAGAACAGAATTAGCATTAAATTACAGTACACGGAATCACAAATAAGCAGTTACTCACTACTTTCTCTTTTCTCTCACTTTGCTAATCTTTCCATAGTAGATTCAGCACAGTACATGTGCTGCCGAAGCGAGCACGTGGGTTCAGCATAAAACAGTTGGTTTCCCATCAGCCCAGAGCAATGGAACCAAATTCCATCCTCACCTCATGAGCATCTGATGAAACCATGATCCTTTTATTCTAACGAGATCTATAAAAGCACCATAAATCCGCATCTTATTAGTTCATTGTTTGTTACATTTCTTTGGTGTTTGGCAGTTGCTCTGTCGATGGCAACTACCATGTGTTAAAAATGAGATTCTGGAATGCAGTTCTGGGTTGTGTCCATCGGAGGAGGACAGTTAGGAATGGCCCCACAATTTGTACTTTCCTCTAATTCTCGATTCTTGAGGCATTCTAAAAATTCCTCTCGTTGAAGAAAAGTCATACCAAAATCCACTTAAGTAATTAAAAAAAAAAAGGCTAGGTGTCTGAAGGTACATGGTATCTATGTTTAGGCAGAATTGAAATTATTGAGTTTGTTCAAAAGGAAAGGTTTAGGGAAGTTTATTGTCCTTGGTCCAGTTTGCTAAGAGCAAACTCACAGACTTTGAGTCAGATTTACACGCAGGAAGCTTACTGGGGAATGAATGGGAGAACATTTGTAAGGAAGTGAGGGAAGCAGGAGGGAGCAGAGAGGAAGTTGAGCTGTGATGCACTTACGTGCAACAGAGGCCTCGGCCTATCACCTAGGAGCCCTGAAGCTGAAATGGGCCCTAGAGTTATCACCAATCGAGGGGAAGGACTGGGCCCCTGAATCCCTGCGTCCATCCATTAGTAGACTCAAGTTACCTGTGGGAGGTGGGCCAGGCTGCTTGCTAAGGCACAGGGCAATCCCCAGGCAGGATCACAGTTGTGAGCTGACCCCCCTCCCACCCTCCTGCAGCTGGAAAAATGGATGCCTCAGCCATGCAATGGTCATCTGAGCAGGCAGAGCACATTCTTTCATGTCCTCATCAAATGTATACACATTGCAAAGAAAAAATCATTGGGTCATCCTTTTATTAATTTTGGCTTGAACTTAGGTGTGCAAGGAAGTATCATAGTATCTGTGATGTCACTTAATTTCAACTCCAAGTCCCTATCTCACTGGGATATATCGGAAATATAATTTCAGTTATTCTTGGGACCTCATTTCCAACTCAAAACTATTTCTAGGTTCTAGGGTATTAAGCAGGGACAAGGCAGGGAGCAAAAGTAGAGAATGGGTATTTATGACATGGATATTCTGGCTGCCCCTAAGATCGCTGTCATCTCATCAAGGCCATGCTTGGGGAATATCCATACTTACGGTCCCACTTCCCTAGCCACTCTCATGGGGACTTGTCACTGTCCCAGAACACTGCCTTGGAAAACTGCTCCTTTCTTCGCTGTCCTGGACACACTGACCTGTTTTTCTCTAGAGCCCAGTTCAAATGCCCCATCTACCTATCACATTTATAAGCCACTCCACCTTTTTCTACAGACCCTACCTCTCTTGAATTTCTGGCAACCAAACAGCAAATGCATCTTTTCTAGAAGTAAGAGGGGCCTAATCTTCAAATCTTTTTGGAAGGAAATATCAGCTATCTACCTTTCTCAGGAATCAAAGAAAGGAAAAAAAAGCAAAAACAGTTAAGTTCCTACATCAAAAGAGTCTGAAGATTAGTTTTTGACCAAATCACGTAAAGGGCTCTGATTTGCTGCATATTCTGGCTACAAGAAAAATGTGACATATTTTCAATAGTCACAAGCAATTGGGTCTTATATACAAGACAATTTCAAGAACAGTTGTCCAAAATGACTCTTAAGTTAAAAGGTTACTTCTTTGAGGCTGAGTTTGAATATAAACACATTGAAACATTTTCTTTTAAATGTATCCAAATTTTAGGCTATTTTCCTCCAACCTAGCCTGTGCATTGTAATGATTTCTGTTAGCAAGCATTCTGAACTTAAAACCTTATTTCTGACACACCAGAGATGTAATCAGCTACAGGCAGCCCCAGTCTTTGAATGTGTAACTTGCCAAAGGATTGTTTGCACATCTGTTTTTATTAGACTATATGTTCTAAATGTCACAAAACAATAGCATAAATTGTGGTGTGTGTGTATGTGTGTGTGTGTGTGTGTTTGGAAGATTTCAAGCACTTTTCAGCAAGGATAATTCCTTTCTTTCTCCATTTTCATAGCATTTAATGTTTGTATAATAAAACTAATACATGCTTAATGTAGACAAACTCAGGAAACAAAGGGTAAAATTTTGTAATCATCCATAATCTCATCACTGCTAACATGAACTATGTATCTTGTATTTTTTCTATGCCTGGGAATATATATTATTTCTTCTTATAAAAATATTATCATACTGTCCATTGTTTGGTAGTATTCTTTATTTCTCCTGATAATACCCTAAAAACATAAAAGGTTGATAGTCTAAGAAGGCAGTATAGACAAGCAGTACACTTGTCTTTCTGTGCCTTTGTCCTATGCTCTGTCCTCTTCTCCCAGGTTCCAACTCTCCAGTCCCCATTCCCACCTACTTTCCTTCTCCCACCACACTTGCATGCTCCACAGTTCTGGCTCCCTTCTTGTTCTGATTAAAACCTCTTCCCTGCAGCTAATCTTGGAAAGAAATCTGAGTGGCAATAGTCGTATTGGTAGGAAATGACAGGTAGCCTCTTAAAACCAATACCCCAGTTAGTTTTCTAAGGATGTTTAAACTGTACTCATCTTTGTTCTTTAAAAAATCAACTCCTTTTATTCAACTTGACTTTAAACTTCAGCCTTACTCCTGTCTCCTCCCTACTCCTTCCCTCTGCCCTGTCCCATCTCAATTCAGTCAGGTCCCAGGCCTGCTGAGCTTTGCTTTCACATTCCCTAGTGCAGCAGCATTTTCTCCATGCCCCTAGCACTGCCTCAGGTTGGTGGTTTTTCACTCCACCGTGTTTTGAGATGTCCTTCTCCCTGGCCTTCCTGGCACCTTTTTGTCTACTCCTGCCCATCTTACCCACAGACAAAAGATGTGTCCTTCTACAAGCGCAGCTCAAACCAGGTCTCTGCCATCTAGAGAATAAAGACCAAATGCTCAGGTCTTTGCACCATCTTCTGCCAAATGCATAACACTTCATGCACACACTGCTACGACCAAACACATCTACTCTGCGCTGCCTGCAGCCCTCAACCTTCCCTGGTCCTCACCTTTTCTCTTCCCAGCTCCTCAGTCTGGAACATTTTTCCCTCAGTCCCTATAAGCATGTTGGAAACTTAGTCTTCAATGCAGCAGTGTTAGGAGATGGGGCTGAATAAGAGGTGTTTAGGTCATGGTGACTCCAACCTCATGAATAGATTAAGCCGGTTATAAAAGGGCTGCAAATTGGATCTCTTGCTTTCTTATGTGCACTGTTTTGTCCTTCTGCCTTTCGTCATGGGATGAAGACCCTCACCAAATGCTGGCACCTTGATATTGGACTTCCCAGCCTCCAGAACTATGAAAAATAAATTTGTATTCTTTATTAATTACTCAGTCTCTAGTATTCTGCTACAGAAGCACAAAATGGACTAAGCCCCGTTTAGCCTCCACATACGTATTTGTATCTAATAAATACAAATTTTATGCTTACAATATGCAGAGTAATGCTCTCAGTACTTTCTCTCTATTAACTCATTTAATTCTCATACCAACTCTAAGAGGTGACGGTTGTTATTATCCCCGTTTTGAACATGGCAAAACTGAGTTTCAGAGTTACTCAATCTCTCTGCTGCCTGTTTAAATGCTATCCAAAAACTGGGCCTCAGACTAAGTGCCACTCTCAATAGTTCAGTGAAACCTTCCCCGGGCACTTCTCATATCCAGGCAACGAGGCCTTTACTGCCAGTATGCAGACTCCACTGCGGGAGCACACGGAGGTGCAGGGAGGCAGCTGGGCTCATATCTGGTCACAAGGTAATGAGGAAAAGAACTGGTCTGATCTCCAGCTTCCTGCTCTGTTCCCATTCCCTGCCTGTGCATATGGCGGGGAGCTGTAAGCGGGAGGACGCAGAAGGTGGAGTCACCACAAAACGGGGAGCTGTCTTGACTTAAGGCCCAGGCCTCTGCTGGCTCAGCAAAAGTGAGAGGCTGGCACTTTCTCTGAGATTTACTTCTGTTTCCCATCTGTTGCATTAGACCAGAGGTCAGCAAACTCTTTCTGAGAAGGGTTAGGTAGTAAATATTTCAGGCTTTGCAGGCCAGATGATCTCAGTTGAAACTACTTAACTCTGCTGTTCTAGCACGAAAGGAGTGATGGACAGACAATATGTAAACAAGTGAGCGTGCCCGTGTTCTAATTAAACTTTCTCTACAGAGAGGCAGGGGTTGGGCTGGATCCTCAGCTGGTATAGTTTGCCTACTCTAGATGGTATTTAAGGACATAAGAAATGCAAGGATTGTCGGGTGAGCCAGCCAATTCTAAATGTACCGGAGCGGTTAAGGAAAGAAAATGATGGATGCCAAAGTTAAAACTCTCATTTTACGAAATAGAAAATCAGCAAAGTAAGTCTTTTCGCGTGTAGTCTCAAGGCCAATGTAGTCACAAATCAGAACTAGTCTGGTCCTATAAATTGCTGAGTAACAATGTCAATTGTGCTCACAACTTTGCCAATTCTCTTGTGACAAAGTTGGGCATAAACTGGGAAAAATGGGGCATCTGTTAATGATTCTACTGCCCATGAGTGCTCTGAACCCCCAAACCACTCCTCTTTGCCTTCCAACTGATGAAGTGTGTGGAGAGACAATAGAACTGATGTCTTTCCTTCAGATATTCCAACTACAAGTCTATCCTGAAAGTTAGGGGTGTAATTCCCAAAGTGTCCCCGTCTTAGTCTATTTTGTGCTGCTATAACAAAATACCTGAGACTAGGATATTTATAAAGAAAAAAATTAATTTCTTACAGTTCTGGGGCCCAGTTCTGGATAGGGGAGGCTCACATCCAGAAAGCCTTCTTGCAGCATCATCCGAGGGAGGAAGGCAGGAATGCAAGAGAGCATGTGTGAGAGGAAAGAGGGTGTGGTACACTCTTTTTATCCGGAGCCACCCCCTGCCATGAGGGGATTAGTCAGCCCATGAGGACACAGCCATCAGGACTGAACGCCTCCCAGAGGTCCAAGCTCTCAGCACTGTTGCACAGGGAATTAAGTTTACAACACATGAACTTTGGGGGACAGATTCAAACTGTCGCAGCCCCATCACCCTCTCTAGCCACTGTGCCTCTCCCCACAGTGCCTTTCCCTTCAAGCCCGCACTGCTGCCCATGCTTTTTCCTCTTTCAGACTCTCTTTTGTCTCTCATGGCAGTGTTACCTCCTGCAAGGCCTTATCTGATGTCATTTGTTCCCCCAGTTTTGTCCCCTGCTGGAGTCTAAGTTGTATTTTTATTTGTAGTTGATATATTAGTAGCAATCTAAATAGACCACACTGAATTTGTTCTGTGATGAATATATTAACTATTAAAAGTATGAATATTATCTATAATAAAATATAGTTAGATATTAGCAACATCACTGGTCATTTGAAAGATGCAAATTAAAACAACACTGAGATTCCATCTCACCCCAGAAAGAAAGGCTATCATCAAGAAATCAACTAATAACAAATGCTGGTGGGGCCGTGGGGGAAAAGGAACCCTTCTCCACTGTTGGTGGGAGTGCAGATTGGTACAACCACTGTGGAAACCAGTGTGGCAATTCCTTAAAAAACTAAAACTAGAGGTTCCATTCGACCCAGCTATTCCCCTTCTTGGTATCTTCCCTAGCTATATGAAGATTCTTTTAAAAATTTGCTATGCCCTCTTCATTACACATCTGATAAATATACCATAAACTGATCATGATTGAGAGCCAAATAACGATCTTGATCACATTCTTTTTCTTAGCGTAGAATGATCCTGATTTGCAAAGTTCACAGTACACATTCAACTAGTGAATGAAGAAATGAAAGATTTCTATTTCCTATTTTTATTTCACACTTTTTTTTTGGATTTCATAAAGCTACTGAAACCTTTTTTTCTCCCTCTATACTAGAAATTACCTAATCTGTTGCAAGTGGCTTTATTTTTTTCCATATTAAGACCAAACTGCTCAGATGTCTTATGGGCCTTGTGAGTACATACGGGAGTTTTTTTTTTTTTTTTTTTTTTTTTGTGGGTACCGGGGGGTCGACCTCAGGACCTCGTGAGCCAACAGGCACCCGTGCCTCTGAGCGATATCACCGGCCCCTTTTTCGTATGTGGGTTCCGGGAGTCGAACTCGGGCCCTCGCGCTTGCAAGGCAGGCGCTTACACCGCTGAGCCATCTCACCGGCCCCCCATACGGGAGTTTTAATAAAATTTTCAGAACTTAAACAGTGCTTTTGGCTTACAGGGTACAAGCTGATGCTTCTGTCCTATCAACAGGTACATTCGATTAATGTTGGCTTTTCCCTTTTTGTCTGAAAGAAGTTGTGGCCTCTATTACTGTTGGTATATTATTATTCATTATTATTATCATTGTTAGGTACCAAACAGGAAGGCCTTGATCATTTAAATCTCTAAGTTTTTAGCACTTAAATTTCTTTTAATGCCCTCCATTTAATTTGTCTTTTCCATTTTTCATGATCTCCCTTTCTACATGAGGTAGGAAGGTTTCTGCATTGTCCTTCACTGAAACTCAGCCAGTGTCTTCGAAATGAATCTTACTAAGAACAGTATTTCTAATTCCTGTGTGCTTAGTCAAAACTCACTACCACATGTTTGCCTTGGGAATTGTTTCAGACACAGGCTGATGGATTTACTAACAACAACAACAACAACAACAACAACAAAACTTTTCCCCGCATTTTCCATCAGAAATGCCCAGCCCTACAACAACCTTGATCCTCGCTACAATGACATGACAGAGGTTTTGCTCCACAAGCAAGCTGGCATCACATCTGTCCATGAAGACCTTGGTTGTAGAAAGAGGGCTTGGCTCACTCAAGATATTAACTTGGCACTTTTCACCTTCACTCTGATGCCTTTGGAGGTAAAAGTACTGAGCCAACCCACAATAAAAGAAAAGTCATAAAAATGAGAATCATTATCACTGGAGTCTCTGGATTTGATTCTCAGCAAAGAAAATACAAAGGAAGTGCCTTTGAGGAAGCGCCAACATTCCAAGCTCTACCTTTGTCCTCCTGCCCCCCACCCCATCCATTCTTTGATGTTCATGTGAGAAATCCTTTATAGGGGCCAAATCTATCCCTTTCCATTCCCCCCATCACAAGCAAACCCTTCCATTTGTGTGGCACTCTTGGTTTATGAACTGCTCCCACATCTTTGGCCCCACCTCCGCAGTCTTCTGGAGAAAGAGAAGTCTGTATGTCCTTAAGATATATTTTCAGCTTGCAGTCCTGCCATGGCCACCTTGCTGATGTTAAGCAAATTCATGTTCCCAACCTTGTGTAATTTGGAATTTCCTTAGTAAGGCTAAGGGGCAGTGACTTGACCTTCATCCAGGTTTCTCTGACAACTTGACCAGTAAGTAATAGGAGCAGGGAGAATCCTCAGGGATAAGGTAATAAACCGGGTGTGCTGGGGCAGGGTTCTGTGTTTTTCATAGCTGCTGGCTCACTTTTCCAAAGGCAGTTGACATCTGCTGACCCAAGGACACCTGAGCCCCAAACAAAGGAGGCTAAAGTCTTTTAGTTTCCATTAATAAGTTCCAACATCTGTAACCCATAAGCAACAAAGAGTAGCAGGATTTGGTCTTCCCAGCTTCCCTGGTCCCTCTTACAGTTCTTTCTATGAATTCTTTTTTATCAGAGAACTGAATCCTCTACATAGAAAAAATTCAAAGAATACAAGTTTTATATAAAGAAAAAGTATATCTCCCTCTTCTCATCTGGCCTATGACTCTTACTGGAAGATACAACTGTTAATGCTTTCTTGGTTTCGTGTGCATCCTTCCAAACCTATAGTCTCATGTTATCTCTTCTCTGTTTTTGTATTGATGTAGGTTGACTATTTAATTCAGCTAGGTAATCTATCTATCTATCTGTCTGTCTATAGATATATAGAGATATAATATAGATATAGATGGGTAGATACAGAACTATAGATATATTATATATCAATACAAAAAACAGAGAAGAGATAGTGTAAGTCTCTTCAGCATCATTCAGGGACCACCTTATGTGCCAAATTCTTCATTACCCCTAAAGCACTCCTATGTAAAGCTTTGAAAATGATAAATTCCATATACATCACACACTTTTTCTGGCTAAAATTAAACACCAAAATGAATAATATTTCCTCTGATTAATTCCCTCCAGAGGGAATTTACATAGCATTGACCAACTGCAAAAACTTTACAAGTAAGTTGATTTCTGAGAACATACCAGCTCCTTTTGGGTATGTTGTTGAGCTTTTGCTTAGGAAATGCTTCTCTGTTCACATGCTGAGGAGTGCCACGGAAAAGCATCCTTCAGCCTCATGCAGACTTTCGGTTTTCCTTCTTTCCGCCAGAACCCTAGGTTAGGAACTCCTCATCTCAGAAGTCACAGGTTTTGGGAGCTGGCTTTTCTCCACTGAAAAAGACTTTATGCTAGGCAAACATGGGGGACACTGACACTGAACTCTGACAGACAATACTCACTGAGAGCTTCCACTGCCAGGTACTACGCTAAAATTTCCTGAACTATGCATATACTTTCTGACTCCCTCAGGTACATACACCTATGATCCATGTTTTACAGATGGAGTCTTGCAGAGGTTAAGTACCTTGCTCGAGATCAGTGCTCTGCCCTAAAATATAGCAGTGAAGAGCCTGTTTTAACTCTTCAGGCCATGCTCTCCACTTGTTGGATCACCACTGCATGCAAATGTCCAAGCTAATCTCGATCCCCTTCACTGCATTTCCTGACCTCACCAAGAGGAAGTCTTTTCTTTCTCCTCCAAGACTGATCCTATCAGGTTCTGTGAGTCAGTCAGTCCTCTGACTCCTCTCTTTACACCTCGACAGATGGCTCTGAATATGAATTCGCACTTTTGGCTTTTTTGTCATTTAGCCATTTTTATCATTATTATGTGATTTTTATGAGGTTAAAAGATCTTCATGACAAGAACTAGTTTGTTACTTCTCTTATACCCATGGTATGCCACCTTTGTGGACTGACAAGCTTGAATGACAAACCTATGTCAGTCAATTGATGCCAACAGACAAAGGGTACAGTGTGAAGGCTAGCCCAGGGTCATGGTGAGAGGCGAGCTCCAAACAAGCCTTCTCTTGCTACTGAGTATTCATGCCCTTTGGAAGTCAAGAGAAGATACTTCATGCTGACTTAGGAAGCAACACAACTGAGAAAAAGGGAAATGTCTCCACTGTGGAGTGTGTGCTGAACATAGGCAACAGATTAGGAGTAAATGCTGCATCAGGTCTCAGCATCATTAGTTCTAGAACCTAGAACTAGTCTTGTTCTAGAACCTAGAACTAGTCTTGTTCTAGCACCTCAGGGACCTTTGCCTTTTGAGGAAATATAGCTCCTGTGGTTACCAGGCACATTCCTTGTGCATATCAGAATACCTGTTTCCATGGAGTCCTGCCACTTCTGCAGGCCATTGGGTGATCACTTTCCCCTCTCTTATTCTCTTACTGTTTAATATTCCTTGTATTTTCACTGGAGCAAAAGTACAGCAGATAATATCTCTCCAAAGAACTAAGCTAAGAACTGCTGCAGCCTCAAGCATTCTAAGATCACACACACCCATTGACAAATGCAGATTGCAAATAGCAATTGTGGGCAATAACTGATTTCTTGGTGAATAGCTTGTAAAATCAAAGACTTCGATCACATGAAAACTAATGTTTGAGTGATTGCATGTGATATAAGACATCAGTCAGAGAACATAAAGGATTAGACCATCCCAATTCTCCTGTTCCTTTCCTCACACACATCACTGACCTCTTCCTTTTCATATTTACCCCAATATTCTCAGGAAGGTAGCAATTCCCATCCTGCTTAAAACACACGTTAGTTAGTCTGTATTGGGGCAGCACAGTGAACTTGACACCACTTTGGAAAAATACCTGAGCCAAAGTTATTTATCATCCTTTAAGCCCTAGAGGACCGAGTGTACTTGACAAACAGACAGAAGCATTGATTTTTTATTTTTTTTAAAGACAACAAGTAAACATTCTAATGTATTAACAAACTCAAGCATTAGAGAATGTACAAATACCTTTTGGAGAAAAATATTACTCAGTATAAGATTAAGCCATGTAAAAGCTAGGTAAAAATAGAAGACTAAGGAATGGAATAGTCACAGTGAAATTGCATTTTCATACTAGGGAGACAATACAATATTTACAAATGTGCATCCGGTTTATTTCACTTGTGAGTATTTTCTCGAGTTGCATCCATTTACCTATAAAAGTTTCCAGTTTATCTTTCTTTATGGCTGAGTAGTACTCCATTTTATAGAAATACCACATCTTTTTTATCCATTCCTCAGGTAATGGGCATTTGGGTTGTTTCCACGATCTAGCTATTACAAATTGTGTTGCTATAAACATGGGTGCACATATATCGCTGTGGTACGATGTTTTTAATTCTTCTGGGAAGATACCCAGAAGGGGAATAGCTGGGTCAAATGGGACCTCCAATCCTAGTTTTTTGAGGAGTCTCCACACGGATTTCCACAGTGGCTACACCAGTCGACACTCCCACCAACAGTGGAGAAGGGTTCGTTTTTCCCCACAGCCCCTCCAGCGTTTGTTATTAGTTGACTTCTTGATAACAGCCATTCTTTCTGGGGTGAGATGGAATCTCAGTGTTGTTTTCATTTGCATCTCTCGAATGACTAGTGATGTTGAACATTTTTTCATATATTTATTTGCCATTTGTATTTCTTCATCTGAGAAGTGTTTATTCATCTCAGATGCCCATTTTTGGATTGGGTCTTTAAATTTGGGAGGTCTGATTTTTTTGAGTTCTTTGTATGTTCTCGATAGTAATCCTTTGTCTGAGGAACAGCAGGCAAACATTTTTTCCCACGTTGTGGGTTGTCTCTTCACTCTGTTGGTGGTTTCCCTTGCTGTGCAAAAGCTTTTTAATAAGATGAGATCCCAGTTGTTGATTCTTTGTGATACTTCCTGTGCAATGGGGGTTTTATTCATAAAGTCTTTGCCTACACCAATGTCTTCAAGAGTTTTACCTATTCTATTTTCCAGGAGATTTAATGTTTCTGTTTTAATATTTAGTTCTTTGATCCATTTTGAATTTAGTTTAGTGCATGGTGAAAGATATGGGTCTAATTTTAATCTTCGGTATGTGTAGAGCCAATTTTTCCATTTATTAAAGAGGCTATCTTTCTTCCAGTGAATGTGTTTGGCACCTTTGTCAAAGATAAGGTGGCTTAGTATGTCTGGAGTTGTTTCTGCATCTTCTATTCTATTCCATTGATCTTCAGGTCTGTTTTTTTTGCCAATACCACGCTGTTTTTATCACAGTAGCTTTATAGTATAATTTCAAATCAGGGATTGTGATGCCCTCTACCTTGCTTTTGTTGCCCAGAATTGCCCTTGCTATTCTAGGTCTCTTCTGGTTCCAGATGAATTTTAGGATTGTTTTCTGTAATTCTGTGAGATATGTTGTTGGAATTTTGTTCGGAATTGCATTAAATCTGTATAACAGTTTTGGAAATATGGCCATTTTCACTTTATTGGTTCTTCCGACCCAAGAGCAAGGGATATCTTTCCATTTTCTGATATCCTCTTCAATCTCCTTTTTCAGAGTACTGTAGTTCTCAGTGTAGAGGTTTTTTACTTCCTTTGTGAGATCGATTCCTAGGTATTTCATTTTTTTAGATGTGATTGTGAAAGGTGTTGTTTCCCTAATTTCTCTCTCAGTGAGTTTGTTATTGGTGTACAGGAAGGCTATTGATTTTTGAGTGTTGACTTTGTATCCAGCTACACTACTGAATTTGCTTATTAAATCTAGCAATTTTTTAGTGGAGTTTTTGGAGTCTTCTACGTAAAGTATCATGTCATCTGCAAATAATGATAATTTAACTTCTTCCTTTCCAATCATAATTCCTTTTATTTCTTTCTCTTGTCTAATTGCTCTGGCTAAAGTTTCCAGGACTATGTTGAATAAGAGTGGGGACAGTGGACATCCTTGTCTTGTTCCTGATTTTAGAGAGAAGGCTTTCAGTTTTTGTCCACTTAGTATGATATTGGCTGATGGTTTGTCATAGATAGTTTTTATCAGATTGAGATAAAGACCATCTATTCCAATTTTCTGTAGGGTTTTTATCATGAATGGGTGCCGGACTTTGTCAAAAGCTTTTTCTGCATCTATTGAGATGATCATATGAGTTTTGTCCTTGGTTCTGTTAATATGGTGTATTACATTTATTGATTTACGTATGTTGAACCATCCCTGCATCCCTGTGATGCATCCAACTTGGTCATGGTGTATAATCTTCTTGATGATTTGCTGCATTCTGTTTGCCAGTATCTTATTGAGGATTTTTGCATCTATGTTCATTAGGGAGATTGGTCTGTAGTTCTCTTTCTTAGTTGGGTCCTTTTCTGGTTTTGGTATCAGGGTAATGCTTGCTTCCAGGAATGAATTTGGGATTATTGCTTCCCTTTCAATTTCATTAAAGAGTTTGAGAAGTAGTGGTGTTAGGTCTTCTCTAAATTTCTTGTAGAATTCAGCAGTGAATCCATCAGGGCCTGGGCTTTTCTTTGTTGGGAAGTTTTTAATTACATCGAGAGAAGCATTGATGACAAATGGGGGATCGGGTTGTGTTTTTCCCTAAGCACTCGCTCATTCTCTCACTCAGATGCACTCCTGAAAGATGAATTTGTTTCTGATATGCTTCTTCATTTAGTGGATCAATCTTTTTTTAGTATGATAGAAAGGCCTACAGGTATAGGTGTATGTATAAATGAAGGTAAGGTTGCAAACACAGGAGAAATTGCAAGTGCAAAAGCACAATATTTTCTTGATGTCATCACAAGGGTCAATAAGGTCAATCAGTTATTCTCTGCTTCCTGGATAACCATTACATGGAGACAGGGGCTGTCATATGCAAACCCTTCTTGGAGCCAAAGAGTAACTCTCCCCCTGTTTATCCTTACCTTTTTCCTCTGCATAAAAGCATTGCAAAGCAAGATCTGAATGTTCCTATTTTCTCTGGTTAAGAATTCATCAGTCCTTTAACTTTTGAGCTGTTAATATATCAGGATAAAGGCCTATTGCATTAATGGAATGAAGTACAAATGAAAATAATTTCAGCCACCCAGAGTATTTTCCCAAACTGCCAAGAAATCAAAGTTCCTGTGGTTCAAAAATGGGACACCAAATATTGGAAGGAACAAGTGTCTGGTCTTTCTCCAAAAGAGGCTGTCTTGTAAACTCTTGCCTGGTCATTAAACCAGAGAGGTCTGTTTTCTTACCTTGAGGTCCTATGCTCCTTCAGTTGCATTTTCTGCCACATTCATGCTATTTTGTTTATGGAGGAGGGTCTTTCATTAAGAGAAAGGAAAATGGGTTAATGGAAGGAATCTCAAATTCTTTTCTTATGTACTTAAAGTCCCTGTGGGGTAGATTTCATTGCTGCTACAATAAAAGCAGTGCTGACTTTAGGTTTCCTGGTTCAGTTAAATATCTTTAATCACTTTCAAACTGAAATAAAAGGAGCTTGGCAATGTAAAACTTTGGTACACTTTGATTCTTGAAAAAGAGAACTTGGGGACATGTTGCAGATATGTATATAAATCATCTTGCAAGCATTAGAAGGGATTCCTAATTCTTGTAATGTTTACAGGATCCCCTAATCAAAACAGCCCCTACTTGTTGCCAACAACCTCAGAAATGCCCAGAGGTGCATATATGAGAAGGCAGCTGCTCAATTTCAGTTTTCCTCTCCAGGACCAAACCTTGTCCTTATGAGACATGTTGTCACTTACCAGGTTGAAGACAGATTCCAAGTAGTAAGTGGCTGGATTCCCACTAGATGTAGATAAGACCATGAGTTGACAAAGAAAGGCTTTGAGTCCATGTGCAGTGTCCTTTCATCTGTCCCACTGGGGAAAGAGGGAGGAAGGTTGAGGAACCTCAGGAGGTTCAACAGATACAGTCGTGCTGGGTTAGATCCACAGTACTGCTAAAACAAAACAAATCAAAACAAACAAAATATCAGATCTGGATGAGATGGGGCATTGGCAGGACTTCGAAGCGGCAAGCTGAGAAAAAAAGAGCAGGCAACTGCAACTTTTGGTGATAAATCAGGCTGTCAATTATGTGAGTAAGCTGCTGTAGGCCTTCAGATAAGATGAGATACACAAGAAAACTGGATGAGATGGGTGCAAGCAAAAATGGCTACAGATCTGGCCCAAAACTGACCCTAAACTTCATCATACCTTCATTAAAATGCATTTCCCTAATAAAACTCCTTGGGAGAGGGGGGCAATAGCACATTTTAAAGCACATTTTGGCCCGTGTGCAAACTCACACTTGCACAACAACTAAAATCCACCTTGTTCAAAGACCCCAACTGCTTTTGGGAAAAAATCAATGAATAGTTAATAACACCACTTTGGGATCCCTTTAAAAGCGGAGCATACACTTTGTCAGGTGCTTCTCCATCTGTGGAGGTGCTGGCGGGCTGTGGAGTAGCCAACTCCCTCTCTCTTCCTGCGGCTGCCCACAGAATAGCCAGCTTTTTTTTTTTTTTTCCTTGTAGACTACTTTACAATTAAAGCATTTGTCTGTATCAAAATAAAAAAGGGTTTGGGATGCAGCTCAGTGTGAAGGCCCTAGGTTCAGTCCTTGGTACCACACACACACAAAAACCTTCTGCCTATAAATTCATGGTGTTGACTCAGTTTCTATGATCACTGAAAGAAGGACCAAACTGGCCAGTGACACGGTCACAAAAATACATATCAAACAGGTCTACAGGAGTTATGGGTCATGTCCTTTAGGAGCAAAATGTGCAACTGCTTAAGTGGGGGAAGAAGGCTTGTCATGCTGGGCTACTTCTTGGTCCTTTGGCTCTGAAGTGAGTGGGAATGGCAAGTGATATCACAGTTAGATTTTTCTTGCTTAAGGGACAAGAATTGCAGTCCTGGGAACCAAAACATGCTTTTTTATTCCCAGAGCGATTTTGCTGTATATTTTACCCATTTTCCAAATTTTTCATTTCAAACTCCAGTTCTAATTACATGCAGCTCCAATGAATACCCACCCCAGTCCCTGGCTGTCTTGACGCAACAATGAAGAAAAGGAACAGAATGCTGGGAAGAGAGCACTCTACCCTCTGTCTTCAGCATCTCTCAGAAGCAGAACTTACAGAGTTGGGGTCAATACTCTCCTCCTGGATCCTTTTAAAGAAAGAGCTATTTTTCAAAACCTTGTGCATTAAAAAGGCTAAGTGTCAAGTAACTGTCACCTATCACCTGCTCTGCTTGCTGTTCCTGATTTACATACTCAGCCCCAAAACTATATCCACAAAGAAAGCTGCTCCCTAGTGACTTTTCTGATAAAGGCATTGAGACTTTAGTTCTACTTATTTTTCTCTTGCAATGAAATGATTGGTTTGGGTTTTGTCTTTATTAGTTTATTTCAAAGTTCTCCTACAAGTAGTGCTTATTTTATTTGGTAGATGATGCTACAATGCATTTTTTTTTCCTATGCACAAATTCAATTCCCTTGCTAAGAGAAACCTGTCCTGCGCAGACCTGAGTTTACCTAGTTCAGTCCAAGGTGATCTTCTCATAAGTGCATTAAATATCTACATGGATGCAATTAAGGCTCATTGTCATTTTGGCTGCTTAACCAATCATCTTTACCATAAATATTGAATCAGACCTCTTTGAAGTTCTCACTTTTTCAAAATATGAGCCATATCCCACATTTATTTCTAGAAAATTCCCACTGACTTATAGCTAGACATTGATTAGAACCTGTGCCTACATTTTCTCAGTAACTGGGTTTTGCTTTCTTCTAGAGATGTAATGTGGCCTTGATATTCTTAATACAAATTTATGAACTTTGCACTGCTGAATTGATGCCATAAAAACAAAATCACTTTCAGACCAAAGGGCATTTATGTGTGAATTTGACAGCCTGAGCATCATATTGCAAGCAACAATATTTCTTAATATAAGCCACTAAAACAAAGTTATGTGTGAGTGATGTTGCTATTATATGAGACCACTGACAGCCAACCCAAATGCAGCGTGATTTTTCTTCTGGAAATTGTTTTCTTTCTCTGGTGTGTATACAGACACTAAAAATATCATTTGATTCCAGCCTCAGGTTGCCCTGGCCCTTACTACTTTGAGCCAAAACTTCCAAGGGAAATCAAACCATCCCAGGAAGAAGTCATATCTATTTTGGATCAGTAGATAATGTAAGTGATCCAAGTGTTTATCTGACTATCTTTCTCCTCTTAATTAAAACTCTTGGAAGTTAATTTATTGGCATTTTTAATCTATTACACTGTTTGCCTAAAGATGAGGTTCATAAAATTCCTGCCTATCGTACTTAGTTGATTTTAGGGGTGCTTGTTTATTTTGAATGTGGTATCTTGGTCATTTTTCATTTTGTAAAATTTAACACTGGGAAGTTCAGGGTTTGTACTTTTTGATTGGGGCTCATGTTATTGGAATAAGCTTGAGAAAAGAAAACAGAACTCAGAGGCATGAGAAATAATTTACAATTAAACCCATGAAGATGATGGGGGAAAAAGCAAATACAGAATTAATGATCTCTCAAGAGTTCAGTCTGACCTGCTCTACAGTTTTGTGGACTTCCTGACAAAGCTAAATGTCACTTTAACCCACCATAAGTCACCCTAGAACTGACACCTGGATTCCATCTGGCCATGAATGTGTGTCCCACTCTTTTCTTCTTGAAACTCTGAGACATAGAGGAAGAGAACCTCTGGGAATCCAAACTTATTTTTCCCTGCCTGGCTTTTCTCATTTCTACTCACTCTTCTCTCTTTGTAGATAAGGATGTTTTGAGGTTTTTTGTTTTGCTTTGTTTTTGTTTTTTGCCAAGTTCCTCTATATGACATCCAAAAGCATTTGCTCAGTTTTCCTTCATTTATTATTTTTCCATTAATGGATTCATTTATTCTTTCAATTGATTGTTATTATGTTCCAAACAGCACTATATACAACACAGTATGGTATGGGTTGGGGGAAAAGGAAGGCACACCAAATAGAAATGGTAAACTTCTTGCCTTCTAAGACATTAGGATTTATAAGTGGAGATGGGCTTTAGTCACAAGAACCATATATGCAGTGTGGAATATACGTGGTATGATGAAAGTTTATGAGCAAAATTCTATGGAAATTCCAAGAAGGTAAAAACCTCCCCTTGGTAAGAAGCTTTAAAAAAAAAAAAAAAAAAAACTTCATGAGGACCTAGCCTTGGAATTTGTTTGACAAAATGGAATCTTCAGGAAGCAGGGAATGGGCTGATGGGAAATAGTAAGTAGGAAAGTAGAAGAAGAGATCATGGTTGTATAGGTAATGGGAAACTCCAACTTAACAGGAAGCTTAGAACTCAAGAGGAAGGCTGGGGAGGCAGGATGGAGGATGGATACCTACCAAATATCTTTGTGGAGTGGGTATCTATGGTGGAGAATCTCTCTTACTTATTTACAAATCTTATCTTACAAATTTCATTTAGAACCATAGACTTTTAGAGGTGAAAATGATGTCAGTAATCTAGGTCAGGCCGTGCACTTTACAGATAAGGAATCTAAGGTCCACACAGGTTAAGTTCCATGTTTGGTATCACAAAACTAGTGAAAGAGCCTGGTGCAGAATTCTTAGGTGTCAGCTTTTTAATTGCTTACAAGGAATAGAATTTAGTAAGAAGATAATAGCTAGAGATGGGAAGATTAGAAGAAAGAAATGAAACTATACAGCATTTTTACTGCAGATTCAGTCTTGTTTTCTCAGAAAACAAAACTAGGACAAATACTCTTAGAAAATCTAGAGTTGAGAGTGGGACCTGAGGAGCTCCAGACCAAAAGAGAGGGCCTCACAGCAAGAGACACTCTTGGGACCATCTTTCCCTAAAGAGAACTCATCCTATACAGAGAACTCTTGGCAGGCTTCTTGCTGCCTTATTCTTAAGTAGCACTGGACCATCAAGCAATACAAGCTATTGATGACAGTCTCCAAATTATCAGAGAATACCCAGAATAAAACAGAGGAAAATATAACCCCAGAAGATATGGAGAAAAATGACACCACTACTTCTTAGACCTTGAAGATACGAGTAACACTTAACTTCTCTGCATGCACTGTAACAGCCACGTGCATTTGAATGTAGTATCCATTCTGGCACAGCTGGTAGAATTTTGTTATCCAAAGATTAAACAGCAAGGGAAAAGAAATGCTAATCAAATTGGATCTACCTAAAATAGGAGCCAAAACTATCAGTTTGACTGTGATCCTGACTTGAAAATAAAGCCAAATATTATGAAAATTTTATTGTATTTATCAAAATGTATCTTAAAATTTCAACAACAAATTTTTAGACCAAAGACTTAATTGTAACTTTTTTCTGGGACAGTAGTGTAATAGTTTTCCATATAGCTCCTTTAGTTATGTGTTGTTCTCAGTTTGATTATTAAGAGGGTCATTTCTGAAGAGATATTGGGGGCTGTCAGTTTCTTACAGGTCGTTTTTAATCCTCTTATTCTGACAATTTTCTAACGTGCTACTGTCCTGTTCTCTTGTACAATTGTTAACTTAAAAGAAAAACTCTTCAGGTCCTCTTTTGTCCAAGGCCTGCTAAAAAAAGGAGATTGAAGAAGCCTCAGAAAATTGAAAGATATCCCTTGTTCTTGGATAGGCAGAACCAATATAGTGAAAATGGCCTGTTATACAGATTTAATGAAATCCTGATCAAAATACCAATGGCATACCTCACATAACTAGAGAAAATAATCCTAAAATTCATTTGGAACCAGAAGAGACCTAGAATAGCAAAAGCAATTCTGGGCAACAAAGGCAAAGAGGGGGAATCACAATTCCTGATTTGGAATTATACTACAAAGCTACCATGATAAAAACAGACCCGGGGATCAATGGAACAGAATAGAAGATGCATAAACAGCTGCAAACGCACACAGCCACCTTATCTTTGACAAATGGGCCAAGCACGTTCACTGGAAGAAAGAAAGTCTCTTTAATAAATGGTGCTGGGAAAGCTGGCTCTGCACATGCAGAAGATTAAACTTAGACCTTTCTCTCTCACCATGCACTAAACTAAAATCTAAATGGACCAAAGATCTAAATATTAAAACAGAAACACTTAATCTGCTGGAAGATAGAATAGCTAAAACTCTTGAAGACATTGGTGAGGCAAAGATTTCATGAACAAAACCCCAATCACACAGGAAATATTGCAAAGAATCAACAACTGAGATCTCATCATATTCAAAAGTTTTGCACAGCCAAATAAACCACCCAAAGAATGAAGAGACAATCCACAGAATGGGAAAAAAATTTACTAGCTATTCTCAGATAAAGGACTAATACCTAAAATATATAAAGAACTCAAAAAAAAAATCAGACTGCCTCAAATTTAAATACCCAATCCAAAAATGGGCATCTGAAATGAATAGACACTTCTCAGATGAGGAAGTAAAAACAGCAAATAAATAAATGAAAAAATGTTCAACATCATTGATCATTCAAGACATACAAATTAAAACAACACTGAGATTCCATATCACTGCAGAAGAATGGCTATTATCACGAAATCAACCAATAACAACTTCTGGCAAGGCTGTGGGGAGAAAGAACCCTTCTCCACTGTTGGTGGGAGAGTAAATTGGTACAACCAATATGGAAATCAGTATGGAGACTCCTCAAAAAGCTTAAACTAGAGGTTCCATTTGACCCAGCTATTCTCATTCTTGGTATCTTCCCAAAAGAGTTAAAAGCATCATACCACAGTGATATATGCATAGGTGCACACCCATGCTCATACCAGCACAATTTGTAATGGGTAAATCTTGAAAACAGCCCAGATGCCCATCAATGGATGAATGGATAATGAAAATTTGTTTTTTTATATACAATGGCGTACCACTCTGTCATAAAGAAGGATAAAGAAGACATTTTTAGGTAAATAGATGCACCTTGACACTACACTTTTAAGTGAAATAAACCAGACACACATTGTTTAAATATCGCATTGTTTCTCTTGTGTGAGAAACCAAAAGGGTAAATAAGGACCGAAATGGATGATAGATATTGGGAAGTAGGGAGAAAATGTTCCAGTTGGAAGGGGAACAAAGGAGGGTGAAGAGGAAGGGAAGGAAGGGAAGAGGAAAAGAGAATAGAAGGAAAAAATGGAAACAAAGCATTTTGTAGATAAGGTGGGGAAGGGAGGAAGGAGATGGGAAAAAATAAGAATCAAGATATATTATGTACAGATACAAATTCCCTATGATGAATGTGATCATTATGTATAACAAAAGTGTATCAATAAAACTAAATTTAAAAAAATTAAAATAGAGGCACACACATGTAATCCCAGCACCAGGGAGGCTGAGGCAGGCAGATTGGCATGAGTTTGAGGCCAACCTGGGCTACATAATGAGATCCTGACTCAAATACTGAAAAAAATTAAATTAAATTAAATTAAATTAAATTAAATTAAATTTGAAAAATAAAATGAAATAAAATAAGAGCTGGAGACCAAAAAAAAAAAAAAAAGAATAAAGTTGCAGTTCTTTAGCATTACTTTATAAAAATCTTCTGTATTTACTGGAATTACATTAGTTTTGCAGTTATTTTGCATTGTAATTGCATGTTTGGAGTTGAATTCTTCAGGAGCAGTCCCAGCCCAGGTTTCACTTACTGAATTGACTTCAGATGTATAGAAGTTGCTTTTTCTAATCCTTACTCTTAGATTTAGGAACAGTTTAGGACAGTTTATACTCTGAAACTAAAATGCCTAATGAAAACCTAATCACGGTCATGAAAAAAATACTCATACCTATGGACCCTCCAGAAGTTAAGACTTTAATCTTTTTCATGTGATTGGATTTAAGAGCAAGTCAGTCACCATGTCACCTCGCCAATTATGGAATCATGACTCCTGTGACATCTGGATGAAAATTTCAAGGTTAATTGTAAAATCTATGATGTGATGTCATAATTTATATTGTGACCCCTTTGGTGAAGACCACAGTCAGCTCACCAAGAGAATGTGGGCTGAGAAGTGGCCTGTGGGCTCATGGGCTCCATAAATAATATCGCCTTTGAGACTTCAACAGATCCAGAGATATAAATCCTGTGTGTGTGTGTGTGTGGGTGTGTGTGTGTGTGAGGGGCTGACATCAGATTCATGACTGCAGAGAGAGGTGGTTGGAGCTTGATGATGGTAGAAGATCATGTACGATTGTGATGGTTAATTTTATGTATCAATTCTGTAAATTTTATGTGTCCAGACAGTTAACATTATTCATGGTATATTCATAAGTGTGTTCTGGATGAGAGTAACATTTGACTCTATAGACTAAGTAAAGCAGATTCCATCCTTAATGTGTGTGGGCCTCATCCACCACCTGAAAGCCTGATTAGGGCTTTCAACTGATCCTCCCTAGAGAATGGGGGACTCCTCCCACCTGACTTCGAGCTGGAACACCATTCTTTTTCTTGCCTTTGGAATAGAACTATACCATCAATTCTCCTGGTTCTCAGACCTTCAGACTTGAACCAGGACTGTGCCATGAGATCTCCTGTCTCTCCAGCAGATCTTGAGACTCGTCAGTCTCCACAATCATGGGAGCAAATTTCTTAACATACATATATTGTACCAGTGTATGTGAGATAAACACACAACTCTTTTACAGGTTACATTCTTTTGGTTCTGTTTTTCAGGATAAGTCTGACTAGTATGCCAACTAGAGAGATTTGGAGTTAAATTGGTGAAGCACTTATAAAATCATTGTACTAAAAAAAAAAAAGAAAGAAAGGAAAAAAATCAGCACAGCCTTTTAAATTGCTGTCTTTCAAGATATGTTTAGTAAATGTGTACTATTTACCAGGAATTTATCTGATTTTTGCATTCATCCTCAAACAGCTGTATAAAGTTGGTGCTGTATTTATTTTCATTTTTTAGTGATGAAAACTGAAGCATAAAGAGATTAAACGGTTTTCTCAAACTGAAAAGTTCATGAAGCCACAATTAAAATCTAGTCCAACATGACATCAGAGCCTCACTGCTGAACTCTAAAAATTTTCTCTAGTTTATAGATGGTTTTTTCAAATACTTCTAACCCATGTAATAAACAGAGTTCAATTTTTGCCATGATGTTTCACATAACGATCAACATCCTCCATCTGGTTGAGACTCAAATGTGTAACACCATGCTTCCCACCATGAAATGTTCATTCAAAGCAAACACAAAACCAGTACTTTCCACTTCATGCTTGTGAGTGTATACTGTCACAAGGAAGGAGCTTGGCATACCTTTTATCTCAGTTCAGGCTACTGTAATATGTATACTATAGACTGGGTGGCTTAAACAGTAAGTGTTTATTTCTTCCAGTTCTGAAGGCTAGGACATCAAGGTGTGGAAGGTCCAGTGTCTGGTGAGGGCCCTCTTCCTGGTTTTAGATAACTGTTTTTCATGGCATTCTCACCTGACTAAGAGCAGGTGGAGAAGAAATAAGCTCTTTTTGGTATCTCCTTAAAAGGGAATTAATCTCATTCATGTGCACTCTATCTTCCTCATCAATTTATCTCCCAAAGTCCCCACCTTGAAATATCATTACCTTGGGAATTGGCCTTCATTAAATTTGGAGGTAACACAAACATTCAGTCTACAATACCATACTATGGAAAATCCAATAACAATGTCAATAATGATGATAATATATGACTGAAAGCCAATTTTAATTTATTTTATTAGTACATGCTTGCAGTATATGTTTGCATTACTTGTGTGGAGTTGGTACTTGTACATAACACATCTTTTTTTTTTTTTTTTTTTTTTTGTGGGTACCGGGGAGTCGACCTCAGGACCTCGCGCGCCAACAGGCACCCGTGCCGCTGAGCGATATCACCGGCCCCTTTTTCGTATGTGGGTTCTGGGAGTCGAACTCGGGCCCTCGCGCTTGCAAGGCAGGCGCTTACGCCACTGAGCCATCTCACCGGCCCACATAACACATCTTAATTCTTTTTGCCATCCTCTTTCCCTCCCCTTCCCTCACCCCTCTCTCCAACTCTTGATCCCCTTCCTATTTGATAAAGATCTATCTCCCTACTTCCTATTATGTGTCTTATTTTGTTTTCATTTATAATTTGGGTTTCTCATATAAGAGAAAGCATGCATTATTTAAGCTTGTGTATCTGACTTATTTCGCTTAACATCCACTTTTCTACAAATGATCCAAGTTTATCTTTCTTTATGACAGAGTAATACTCTATTGTGTGCAAATACCATATTTTCTTTATCCATTCATCTGTTGATGGGACATATAGGCTACTTCCAAGATTTAGCTATTATGAATCACGCTGCCGTGTACATGGGTATGGGTGTATCACTATAATATGACGTGTTTAACACTTTCAGGAAGATACCTAGAAGGAGAATAGCTGGGCCAAATGGAATTTGTGGTTTTATTTTTTTAAATCGAAATCTCCATACTGATTTCCATATTCCATTTTCTAAGCACATATTGGAAATTTTTTGTTATATTCCTTAAAAAACATGGCATATTACCTACCTTGCCCCCATTCCTTTTTTTGTATTTGTTTGCTTTTTCCCTGTGTAGGATGTTTATCTGGGTAAATATTTGTTTTGTTTGTTTTATTATACGACTTCTGGAGGAGATGAGGTACCCTGCTTATTATCCATTGATACGAAACAGAGTGCTTGGGATTTCAATCCAATAATAATTCTTGCACATTGTGATTGAAGCTGTGAGCCTAGTTCTAGTGTCCATGTCAGACCTACAGCCCCTGGCGTGAGTGTCTTACTCCTTACATGAGTGGTTCGAACGAGAAACAGTCCCGAACCCCAAGAGACATGTGGTAATGTCTGAAGACAGTTTTGATTGTCACAATTGGGGTAGGGGTGGAGGAACTGCTATTGGCCAGGAATATTGCTAAATATGCTGCCACACACAGTCCCTCCCCATTCCAATAAATTCGTATTCTGCCCAAAATGCCAATATGACCAAGACTGAGAAACCTTGCCTTAGATTCAGATACCAAATTGTTTTTAAGGTCAGATTTTTCATAAAGCGACCTGTGGAAATTATGATCATGCACATTTAGTTTCCTCATCTATTAAATGAAAGTATCAGGTTAGAGCACCTCTCATCTCGGTGCCAGGATTTGGAGGGCTTTCTGGAGCTAGAAGACCATGTCTGAGGAGGAACGACGTGACCCCAAGTGATGTCCAGCATCAGCACAGATGAAATGGGGGAAGTAATGGCCTGGATGCCAAGTATTTGCTGATTGGGGATGAGATGATTTCCAAGGCTCTTCATTCTTTTTACTAGATGTCAATTTTGTAATTTGGAACACAATCCCAGAAATATTTGGTTGCTTACTTCTCCTGGGCTCCCCTCTTTAAAGGTAACTCCAAGTGCTATTAGGGTTGAAAGCAGCGCTGTGAGGAGTGAGCTCCTGGTTGTAGTCAGGGTTTACAAGGGAAAAGATTTGATACAGGACACATAATTTATAGGATTATTTTGTAATATTCACCCAAAGAGTCAAATGTAAAACAGTGCAGGAGATCTGTCCACACACTAGAGACACAAAGAAACCAGCTGAGGGCCTGAATCCCACGACAATGTCCTGCACAAGTCTAGCTGAAGACCTTGTAAACTGTCAGCTATCCACCTCACAGGGGCACATTTTCAATACCAATCCTTGATATTGAGAAAAAGTCTGCATGACTGGTGACTAAACCTTGCTCATGAGAACTGTGAAAATGGATGCTGTCTCACAGTCACTTTGCAATTATTTCTTCAAGAAGGCAGCATGAGGGACTTGCAGAGCAGGTAGTCTTGATTTAAATCTCACTCTGCAACTTATTAGTTATGACTCACTTTGCATCCTGTGCCTTGGTTTTCTCACCTGTATAGTGGGGCTAATAATATAACCTACCCTGAAGCTTTCTTCTAAGTATTTGATAAACAATAGGATTTAAATCAGTATATAGTATATAGTCAGTGCTGGATAAATGTTAGCTATAGACTTTTATCTCTGTGATACATACAGATGATGATCCTTATGTCCTTGGATTTGGTGTCTCCTCATAATGAGTTTGCTTAACTGATGGCATTTGAGATCTGGCCTGTGCTTTATTTGCATTTCATCCCTACCCTCTCTGACATTTCCTTTGTTTTTCCATCTCTTAATTACCTAGAATCACCTGCAAAATATTTACGTCTCTGAGACCAAGAAATGATATAGTCACCCTGACCAACAAATCCATCTCAGAGAAACTTAGAACTCAGAATCACAGAAAGTTTGTCATACACCAAGAAATACGTATATCTAATTTTTGTCTCTGGTTCCTGACACAGAGCTTCTAAGTCATAAGAGTGACAGGAGAATCTTGAGGAGTCATAACAAGCCTCTTTTGACTGTACCTGAGTTTATGCCAATAATTTGACTGTTGATGGGCCCACAGAGAGCTTTAGGATGGAGGCTGGCTGCCAGGGGAACCACCTGTAGGGCTAGAAGATTGGTATTTTCAGGACTGCCTCCCTACTTTCTCTGCTGAACCTCAAAAGAAGGGAGAAGGTCTAGAAATTGAGTTAATCACCAATAATCTATGACTTAATCATGCCCAGGTAATGAAACTGTCAGAAAAACCCTAACAGTGGGCTGAGAGAGTTTCTCAACTGATGAACACATCGGCCTGCACTGAAGGTGATGCACCTGGAGTATGGAAGCTCCATGCAGCACCCACTATACCTTGCCCTGTGCTTCTCTTCCATCAGGCTATTCCTTGTTTGTTTCCTTTGTAATAAACTGCTAATAACAAGTACAATGGTTTCCTGAGTTCTGTGAGTCATCCTAGCAAATTAACCTGAGGAGAGTTTTGTGGACTCTCAAATTTATAGATGGGCAGTCAGAAGTGGAAGTGGCAAGCAAAACCCGCAAGTGGCACCTGAAGAAGGATTGAGCCCTTAACTCATGGAATATGATGCTTACTCCAGGTAGATGGGGTCAAAATTAAATTGCAGATTACCCAGTTTTATCCAGCTCGTTGAAGAACTGGCTGATTTGAAGAAAAAAAAAATCCCACAGACTTAGTGTCAGAAGTAAATCCAATATTAGAAGGAGAAAATTATTTAGATGGCATCTACTACAAATGCATTTTAACTGTCCTCTATTTTGTGAAGGTAATCAAGAGTTATATATGTTTTTGGTAGTAAAATTCAGAAAGCAGAGAAAAGCTCACCATCCATGAGTTGGTTGATAAATACACTCCACTTTCTGGATTCCCACGGCCATTTTTATGGTTCTGTTTCATAACACTCCATTTGTATTGTGTTTGTTTTATTCACCTGTTTTTCCCCGAGATTGACAATTTGAGGAGAAGGACTTCCAGACCTCTATGGACCTCCAGAATTCTATGAATCATGGTATGCCTGTAATGCCACCTTCATTCAAGTATATGTGTATGTCTAAATGACTAACTATATGAAGTAATGAATGATTGGGTGACTGAAGGAAGGAAAGAAAAGAAAAGAATTTCTTAACCACTCTTAGCTGATGAATGCAGATCACTTGAGACCGGAATGAAAATCCAACTATAACTCCAAGCTGTATTATATGTGTATACATTTTTATGTCTTACATTGAACATTAATCACTTGATAATGACCTATTTCATTTTTATGAATGTGTAAATTAGGATAATAAAACCTGAAATTAAATTCACAGACCAGTCTCAATTCGACCATCTCCAGTTTTCCTTGCTGTGTCCTTTTGAGGGCACTCAAATCCATATTTTACTTCAGAATATTTTTTTAATGTCCTGAGTTGTCTCTCGCCTTGTATTAACACTTTCACTGCTCCTTTTCGACATGAATGAATAACCTAAGGTTATTTGTGGTAAATAAAAGGCAAACTCAGAAAGTGATGTTTTGAGGAGCCTCTGGTAGAAGAACTTACAACAGTCCTTTCCTATGTCCTCAGAAATTAATCACAATAGGGCCGGTGAGATGGCTCAGCGGTGTAAGCTCCTGCCTTGCAAGCGCGAGGGCCCGAGTTCGACTCCTGGATCCCACATACGAAAAAGGGGCCAGTGATATCGCTCAGCGGCATGGGTGCCTGTTGGCGCGCGAGGTCCTGAGGTCGACCCCCCAGTACCCACAGAAAAAAAAAAAGAAATTAATCACAATAAACTCAAATATGAAGGACTAGTAAAGTACATCAAAGAGCAGCCTGGGTCCTAGACTTGAGCAGTCTCTAGATCCATTAGTAATTAGCAGGAAATAGGACAGAGAAATATGAGGATTTAGTCAGGAAAATCAGCAGTGTGGGAAATGCTAGAAAACAAAGACTGTTTCCCTCCTTAAATAAACAAAGAGAGGAAGAAGGTGATGGAGTGGGGAAAAGGGAGATGGAAGGGTATTCTATACATAAGGTTACCTATACATTTGGTCGCATCAACCAAAGCTAAAGTGTGAACCTTATTTGGGTCTTGATTCAAGCAAACAAATGATTAAAATACAGTCACATTTATGAAATAATTTAATAGTGCATATTTTAAAATTATAAATTTTAAAGAAGAAATAATGGTATTGTGGTTGTATATTTTTAAGTGTTCTTATTGCTGGGGTATTGTTTGGGGTATTGTTTGTATGCTTTCCCCACAAGTTCATGTATGGGAAACCTGGTCCTATATGTGGTAATGTTGGGAAATGTTGGAATATTTAAGAGGTGGAACTAGTGAAAGGTGGTTAGGTCACTGGGCGTGCTGCCCTCAGACGGTACTCATGGAGGGGGATAGTTCCTGCAAAAATGGGTTATTGCAAAAAAGCAAGACTGGTCCCTCCCACACCTCCCCATTTACTATTGTTTTGCTAAATAACAGACATCTGAAGCTGGTTATTTATTTTAAAGTTACTTATTTTAAGACACTTATCTTTTAGTATACTAAAGGTATTTATGAGCAAAATAACAATTTCTCAGATTCAAAATACTATAAGAATGATTTCCACTTCTGGCTAAGATGGAATGACAGGGGCCAGATAAACCCTCTACCTGAAATAACATCCCCCCAAAAAGACAAAGTATATGAATCAATTGTTTTTAAGGCAGTGCATATCAGAAAACAAAGGACAGTCTTTCCTGAGAGGTAGGGAAAAAAGAGGTGACCCTATGATTGTCACAGCTTTCTGCACAGAAAGCTGCAGATGGTGGCATAGGAAGGATGTAACCCAAAGAGTCGAAGTACCTCCCCAAGTTGAGGAAATAGATCCAAGAATCCAAGAAAAGTTTTCTTTTTGTTTATTTGTTTGTTTTGGCAGGGCAGAGTACCACAAATGAGAAAGTTGCACAGAGAAAGAATTCCAGAGATATACAGTCACCCTTGGGTATCAGTGCACAGTGTGAAGGAAATAGCTGAGACCGAGGAAAGGGCCATTTAGAAGGGTAAGTGGGAACAGTGCCCAGGGCTCACAGAAGCCTGGGAATAGTGTCTGCTCCCCCACGCAGACTGGAGAACCTACACATCAGACAGCATCGAGCTGTGTATTCAGTAAAGGCTTGCCTCAGCAGTGGAGGATCATGAGACTTAGAGCGAGTATTGCTCTAGATTATGTAACAAATCATAAACTCAAGAGCTAGAAGGACCAAACTATTTTTAAGTAATGGAACTGCATCCCAGAACTATGCTGAAGAATATTCTTAAAATGGTAAAAATGTCATCCAATCAACAAGGCAAAATTCAAAAATAATTCATGTCTGGCATCTGACAAAAACTTATCAGGTACACAAAGAAGCAACAGCAACCATGCGCTACTTAAAATGAAGAGAATTATCAATCAATAGAAAGCGAGAATTACCATAGATTTTAGAAATAGAAGATGAGGACAGTGAAAGTTATGATGACTTCATTTCAGATGTTCTAATGTGGCTGGACTACTAATACCAGAAAAATCCGACTATAAGACAAAAAAAAGTATTAGAAACAAAAAAAGAAGTATTTATAATGATAAAAAGGTAAATTCATCATGAAGAGAGAATAATTACATACATATAGTCACCTAACACAAAAACTGAAAATACAAAAGGAAAAATTGACAGAACTGAAGGTAGATATAGATAATTCAACAGTAATAGAGATGTCAATATCCTGCTCTCAATGATGGATAAAACTTACACAGAAAATTGGCAAGTATAAAGGACTAGAAAAACACTTTCAACTAATTTGACTTAATATCTATACAACGCTCCACCCCAAAACATCTGACTATGCATTATTTGTAAGTTCATGCAGTACATTTTCCAAGACAGACCATAATCAGGGCTGTAAAATGAGTATTAATAAACTTAAAATTTTTCAAGTTACATGAAGCTTGTTCTCTGACCTCAGTAATAATGCACAAGAAATCAATAACAGAAAGGTAACAGAAAATTTCCAAATATTTGTAAATCAAGTTAACACAGTCTAAATAACTCATGAATCACAGAATAAATCAAAAGAGAGTTTAGAAAACATTTTATTATTTGAGTGAAAATGAAAATAATGAAACAGTTGAAACATTATTTACAGGAATATGTATAACAGGAAATGCCTATATTAGAGAAAAGAAAAAGTCTCAAATCATTTACTTTACCTCCTACTTTGAGAAACTAGAAAAAGAAGAGTAAATCAAACCCAAAATAAGATTAAATTGGAAGTCAATTAAATGGAACATTATAGAAGAAATCAATGAAACCAAAGTCTTCTTCTTTAAGATTAATAAAGTTGCTGAACCTATAGCCAAATTGATCACAGCACAAAGGGAAAAAACACAAATGATCAATATCAGGAAGAAAGGTGATGACGTTACAAATTCTGCAGACATTAAAATGATAACAGATAATACAAAGAACAACATTATATATACATAAGTACCTCAGTTCATGAACTTAATTCATCTCACAATTCTGGAAAAGATGGCCATGTTCATGTCCATGTGGGAAAGATGGCTGCAGTCATGTTTGTCACCCAATGTAGAGTTCACAAAATTTTGCTGAATGTTTCTGTTTGCAAACCAAATTGTTCATGAACAGAAACATTCGTGAACCAATGCATTACTGTAAATTTGAAAATTTAACTAAAGTAGAAAAATTATTTGAAAGACACCAACATCAAGAAGAAACAGATAACCTGAATAATCCTGCATCTATTAAAAACTTAAGGGAACTGGGGATGTGGCTCAGTGGTAGAGGTCTTGCCTCATATGCACAAAAGCCTTGGGTTCGATCTCCAGCATTATCAAAAAAAAATAATAATAATAAAATTTATGGGATTCAAACATAATCAAACAAAACTCTAAGACCAGATAACTTTACAGTATTGTTGAATTTTACCAAACATTTGTAGGAGAGATAATAACAATTCTATACAAATTCATCCAGTAAATCTGAGATAGTGGAGTGTTTCTCAACTTGTTCTACTGTTAGCATTACACATATTGCAAAATTACACAATGATACTACAAGAAAAAAAATCTACAGTAAATAGAGGTCCTTCCAAAGTCAGGGGATCCAAGGAGAAAACGATCCTCAAATCCCTTCTATTCTGTTTTCTAATTATATCTAACTAAGCCACGTCTTCCCAGTCCCATGACTCCATCATGTTTTATTTGGAAGATTACCCAATCCTCCTTACTGTCTTCCCTTCATCTAATATTACTTTAAATCCCCCAAATTCAGGCTCGTGCTGCAGATGGAGGGATCTTCCCAAAACACAGCTTGGCCTCACTGCTTTTCTCCTCCCCCAGGTAGGGCCTAAACTCCTCGGCATAACTTCAGCATCTGGTCTGTCAGTCACCCCAGGCTCATCTGTCATCTCCCTCTTCTTCACGCTTCTCTCCATGAGCCAGCCACACCTGCTTACTTTCTCTTCACAACACAGAAGCCATGTGCTTGTCCTGTCCCCTGAGCTCTAATATTCACTATCCCTTCCTCTTCGAATACTTCTACACTACACATTTCCCAGTACTCCTTCCCCCAACTCAGCTCTTGATCAGGTGTCCTCCTAATGCTCCCATAGATCATTTTGCTACCACTGCTGTAGCATTTACTATAGTCTCTGACAACTGTCTGCTTATTTTCTCATAAGTTTACCATCTCTTTGTTGGCAATGACTATCCATTGTTCATTATGGCCCTCCCCACTGCTAGAACATTCTGGAAGACAGGAAGAATGGTCAATAAATATTTGTTGAATGTAATAAGTTCCATTTATAAAATGCTTACAGTATTCTAGTCACTGTTCTAGGAACTTTATGGACATTATCTTTTTCTTAGCATGTCTGTCCAAGAGATTCTATTTTTATACTCATTTCACAGAGGAGGAAAGTAAAGTACAAAAAATGATACAACTCATCTGACATCACAACAGATACTTCATAAAGCCTAAATTCAAACTCAGGTGAGTAAGTCTCTAGGTTCTGTACTTCTAAGCACAATAGTTACAAACAAATGAATGAATAATAAATGAATGGGTAGATGGATGATTTCAATAGCTACTTACTGTATAACTGCTCTATGTCAGGGCCTATTGTAGGTGCTAGGGATACTGTATTAAATAAAACAGACCAAAATCCCTGACTTGAAGAAGTTTACATTCTAGAGAGGAAGACAGCCAATAAATAAAATATATAAATATTTGGATCATAAATGCTATAAAGGGAACAAAGTCATGGAAGAGAGATGGAAGGTCATCCAATTTTAAATAGGGCAATCAGGGGAAGATCACTGAGAAATGACATTTGAGCAAATAAATGAGGGAGATGAATAAACAAACAAAAGCTTTTCTAACATTACACAATGCTTTATAAACAAAAAGTTTCCCATAAATGATAATCAGTTTTTAATATAAGTATATACCATGCATAGGACATGTTTATACTAAAAAATAATTTGATGTGTAGTTTCATTTGTTAAAGCTGACAATTCTACACTTATGGCAAAGCCCACTTCCAGGTCAAACTAGGAAAACTGCTCTTTATTATGGGCTTTAGGCCCATAGGATTTGTGTTTCTTCTGAAACTTCTGGGCGATGAAATTGCAGGACATTGGGATGTTAGCATGCATTCTCCTTGACAGGGAACTCACTCCACCAAGATGTCTCCCATAAGCAGGAAATATCATTTCGTAGATCTTGACAGATGGGTCTTGCCCATGAGGGAGGACATTTAGGATGATTCATACCAACTGGCACATCAACAGATTTTGAAAGAAAGCTATTAAAAATGGGATTGTGTTAGCTCTAATTTATGCTAAGTAAAATAAGTAAAGCAAGGAGCCTATTAGAAGGGAGATGTAAGATACTTAATTAGCATTTGAAGGCTTTGAAAGACGGAAGAGGAGCACATCATTAGTTATTCTGTCAGGCTGTAAAATTCTGCTTTTCCAGGAAGAGCTAATAGTACAATGATTTTTTATTAGACCTAAAATGTTATCTAAACTTGAACAGAGCTGGACATTTGTACAAGTGAGCTGGTTTCCTCCTTTGGGCTCTAAACCACAAAGCTACCCTAAATTGAGAGCAGTTATAACAACGACATCCCCTAATAATATGTCTTTCAATTGCCTTCCCTCAACTAGAGTCTCCATGGGTTCTTACCTGAAGCATCCTTCATGCCATGAGCTTAAATGTTACTTCCTCATTGAACATTCCAGCACCTTTAGGATTCCATTAAATATTGTTATATGCCCCCTCTTATAACACTTATCATACTTGGAATTCATTGCATATTCTCCATCTTCCCCACTAGACTGGGACCATGTTCATATTACCAATTTCATTTCTAACTTTCTAGGACCTAGAATGATTTGGACAAATAGATGTTGCTTGAGAAACATGAATTACAAGGCTTTACAGGGCTTGGCAGTCTCAATAAGATGAACCAATTATGGAGTCAGTTCTAACTGAATGATATCAGACGTATAACAGAGTAAAAAAGAATAGTAAATTTCAATTCTCTAGATAGTAAATTTATGTAGCATTTCTTTTACAAGGGAAAAATTATAAACACTATTTTCTTTAAAAAGTTAAGCATTAAGACTCAGTAGATTAGGAAGTATTTTCTTTGCTCTTTAAAATTAAAGAAATAAAGGGAGCTAATGTGTCCATGGAATCCTAGACTCTTCTTGTACAGAGAGCTTAGAACATTATGTGATGAAAAGGAGATTATGCTCAACAATATGTACAAGTTGATCCTACACTGATAAACATCCATTTGTCTTGGTAACAAATCTGTCTGTTAAAATAAGATGACAGGATTCTATAGTTACTCATATATTTCCTATTTCTAGAGATCTATGTCTCCATGAAGCTAATCCAGATTAAAGAAGCAATATTTCCACAGAAATACTAATATACTGACAGCTAACCTAGGGCTTCTCAAACTCACCACTATTGGTATTTTGGACAGGATAGTATTTTTTATTTTTTATTTTTATGTTTTGATGGTCTAGGGGACCAGAGTGTTGTCCTATGTATTGCCAGATATTTATCAGTGTACCTGGACCCTAAGAGTAGATGCTCGTAGTACCCCTCTACACCAAGATGTGACAACCAAACACATTTTTATACATTGTTAAGTGTAAGAACTATGGAACTAATCTTTACTGCGTGCTTAAAACATTGATTTTGCCAAGTTCTCACAGGAACTATCTCACTTAATTTTTCAAAAAATATTACTATGAATCAGGAATAGTGTATCCATATAGACGGGAAAAAGTTTAAAGATTGCTGAATGTCACACAGCTGCTTATGACATCTCAGGCTTGTCATCACTACTCTATTTTTCCAGGGGTTTGTGGATGGCAAGGGGTGAAGTAGAATTTGGTAAAGGAGAACAAAATAGACACTGATGTTAGCTAATTAACATGACAGCTTTATGACTGCTTTCCAGCAAAGGCTAGCTAGGGACAGCTAGGAATTCCTTATAGGACTTCATTAAAGAGGTGACCCTAAGGCAGTCACAGCTAGCCTATTTTCTTTTTCTGTTTGTGAGCTTGCCAGCTTTCAGCAGGCTATGTGCTTAAGTATACAAGAAAGATATGAACAGGAAGATGAAAGACAAAATTGAATTACTGTGTTATTGTTTGCTCGGTAACATTTAGAAACAGTGAACCCACACAAAATAAGTCTATTTTCTGTGTACCAGATTTCATGGTAGGATGCCAGACTTAAAATCTGATGCCAAATTTCGGATCCTCTGGCCCACCATATGCCCTCTACGTCTGGAAAAGCCAGAGGAAGAACCCAGACGGACTAGCTTGACAGTGAAGCCTCTGTGTGTGGTGGAGCTGCTTTATGAGCAGTTCACATCCTGTCTCAGGAAAAGCAAAGCAATCTCAGTGACACTGGGGGACTCTTGAGAGTCCCTGGGGGCCAGAGAAGCGATGAGACTCCTCCGGACTTGGTTGACAGAACATACCTCGACTACTACGACGGTTAGTCTCTGGGTGGGTTGATTAGTGAAAAGCCCTCTTTGTGGGAATCAGGCTGCCTGGAGAGGCTGCACCAGAATCGTAGTGAGAAGCTTCTGGAAGAATACCCATAGGCAAATTCCCCACACAAAATTTGGAACTAAGACTACAAATCCCTAGGAAGTAATAGTTACATAACTCAGAATAAACTCTTTCACATACAAAACAGGAGACATATGTTTTATATATTAGCAGTCCACAGAAGTACTGCTAACAGCGGCAAAACACAGATATAAACCTGTATGCCTATCAACGGGAAAGTGGACGATTAGCCCACTGGACATTCACACAGGGAATACAATGCAGTGTTCAAAATCAATGTTTGAAGAGGAAAATACACAACCCCAACCCCTGTAGCCATCCTATCCCACTCATGGGAATAAGAATTTCTTTTCAAGTTCACAATCCATGGACACAGACTCACGAAAAGACAGAGCTAATAATAGGACTACAGAAAACCCCCTTACCCACAACACTATATTACTAAAGGCCTACTTTACTTCAGTTTCTTTTACTCAATGCATCTTATTTATCAAAAAATTACAAGAGATACATTAAATGGCAAAAATATAGTTTTAAGAGACTAAGTAAGCATTACAACCAGACTTAGATATGTCAGGAATGCTGTAATCAGCAGGCCTGAAATTTTAAAAGATGTATATGATCCATATGCTAAAGGCTCCAATGAAAAAGGCATACAAGGTACAAGAACATATAGGCAATATAAGTAGAGATACTGAAATTCTAAGAAATAATCAAAAAGAAATGCTGGAGATCAAAAACACTGTAACAGAAAAGATAAGTAACTTGATAGGCTCATTATTAGACTGTTCACCACTGAGGAAAGAATCTGAACTTGAGGGTATGTCTATAGAAACACCCAAGACAGGAAAGCAAAGAGGAAAAGATACTGGGGAAAAAATGGAACAGAATATACAAGAAGTCTGGAATGACTGCAAAAAGTATAACATGTGTAATAGAAATACCAGAAGACAAAAGAGAGAAAGAAAAATATCTGAAGTAGTGATTAGTGAGAAATTCCCTCAAACCAATGCCAAACACAATACCACAGACTGAAGAAGCTCAGACAACATCATGCAGAATAAATGTACAAAAAACCCTATACCCTTGCGCATTATACCCAAACTACAGAAAACTGAAGATCGAAAATACCGAAGGAAGCCAGAGAAAAGAACACCTTACCTGTTGTCATGGTTTAGCTTGATTGTGTCAATTTGATAAGTTTGGGAGCTGCCCAGGGATTGATGGAGCATACTTTTGGGTGTGTCTGGATGGTTAATGGAGGCACTACATCTAGTCCTTTGCCTCTTCCTCTCTGGCACTGTTTCCCTGCTTTTCTTCCCAGCTACCATGAACCAAGCATCTTTGTTATACCACGCCCTTCCACCATGATGTTTCCCCATGGAACCAGCTAACCAAGGACTGAATCCCCCAAAATAGTGAGCCAAATTTAAACTGCTTCTCCTTTAAGTTATGGGTGCTGGTTATCACGTGCAGCAAAGGGAAAGCTGGCCTATACATGATCAAAGACAAGAATTACATTCAATTTTTCCTCAGAAACCATGAAAGCAAGAAAAGACTACACAGTGAAATAATCAAACTGTTTGAAAAAAACTCACCAACCTATAATTTTTGTACCCTGTGAAATGATCCTTACAAGTGAACAAAGAGTTTCTCAGGCAAACAAAAACTGAAGGAATCTGTAACTTGTCTTGGAAGAAATATTAAAATAAGTTCTTTGGAGGGAAGGAAAATGATATAGACACATAAAGAAAGGAAGAGCAATGAAGAGAAATAAGTGAAGGTAAAATACAAGTTTACATTTTTCTTTTTCTTAACTGGCCTTAACAGATGACAGTCTGTTCATAAGAGCAACAGTATATCCAAGTATGTGTGCTAACATATTGTGATATACCGTAAATGTTTTATATGCTTATTTAGAAGTAAAATGAATGACAGCAACAATACAAGTGATGAAAACCAGGAATTAAGGAATATTGTCTTATTATAAGGTGCTTGCAGTACTCATAAATCAATATTCTGTTATTTTCTAGGTATATTTGGATAAGTTGTAAGTGTATATTGCAAATTTAGCAACCACTAAAAATGAAACAAATGAAAACCCAAAACATAAATACAACAAAAAAGTATTTGAATTCTAATACATGAGGTAAAATTGAATCATACAAACTGCTTAATTAAAACCATAAAAAGAAGAGAGAGGAAGACAACCATACAAAGAAAGAACAAGAGCAATAAATAAAATTTTTATAAATAGGGTAGATAGTAATCCAACTATAACAATCATCACTTTAAATACCAATGGTTTAAGTTCACCAATTAAAAGGGATTGTCAGAATAGATCAAAATACAAGACTCATTTAGGTTTTGTTTACAAGGTAATCATTTTAAATACACAGGCACTTACAGCTTTAAAGTGACTGGATGGGAGAAATATATATCATGATATTGCTAATCAAAATAAATCAGGAGCGGCTCTGTTACTTTCAGACAGAGCAGACTTCAGAACAAGTAAAGTCATCAGAGATAAACAGGGCATTACATAATTATAAAAGATCAACTCTCCAAGAAGAGCTAACAATTCTTAATGTGTGTGAACCTGACATCAGAGTATTGAAATATATAAGGCCAACACTGATAGAACTGAAAGAAAGAATGAACTAATTCACTATTGTACTTGGATATCTAAATCTCTTTCTATCACAATGGGACAGATCCAGCAGGCCAAAAATAAGTAAGGATTTAGTTGACCTCAGTTAGTTAACTGGATATAACTGATGTCTGTAGACTACTTCACTGAACTACAGCAGAACACACATTCTACTAAAGCTTACATGGAAAATCCACTATGATATGTGACACTCCACGCCATAAAACACATCTTAACAAATTTAAAAGAACAGAAGTCTTACAATGTCTGCTGTCAGAACACAGTGGAGAATAACAGTAATTAATACATTGCATATTGTTATTTTTAAAGTAGCTACTCAGAGTACAAGATATAGGCATTAAAATTTCTCCAGTCGACATTAGCACAAACCTTTTTAATTTTAATTTTAATTTTATTTTATATTTTTCATGGGTACCGGGGATCAAACTCAGGACCTCGCATGCAGCAGGTGCCTGTGCCGCTGAGCGATATCACCAGCCCTTTTTTCGTATGTGGGTACCGGGAGTTGAACTCAGGACCTCGCTCTTGCCAGGGAGGCGCTTATGCCGCTGAGCCATCTCACCGGCCCAAACCTCCCTTTTCAATGAGCTAAGAGACACTAATAGTATAACTGACTTGCATTTTTTTCCCTTTTCCCTTCTTTTTCCCTTTCCCCATCCTAGATCCTTTTTCCTTTTGAACAATTTCTTCCCATTTCACAATATCTATTGTACATTTTAGAACTTATCTACACTTTCAGTTTCTCACACCAGGGAGACAATACAATGTTTACACATGTGAGTCTGATTTATTTCACTTATGAGCATGGTCTCAAGTTGCAACCATTTACCTATAAAAGTTTCAAGTTTATCCTTATTTATAGCTAAGTAGTACTCCATTGTATAAAAATACCACATCATTTTATACATTCCTCGGTTGGTGGGCATTTGGGTTGTTTCCAAGATCTGGCTGTAACAAATTGTGCTGCTATAAACATGGGTGCACATATATCTCTGTGGTACGATGTTTTTAATTTTTCTGGGAAGATATCCAGAAGGGGAATAGCTGGACCTATAATCCTGGCTTTTTGAGGAATGTTCATACTGATATCCACAGTGGCTGCACCAATCTGCATTCCTGTCAACAGTGGAGAAGGGTTCCTTTTTCCCCACAGCCCCTCCAACATTTGTTATTGGTTGATTTCTTGATGATAGCCATTCTTTCTGGGGTGAGATGGAATCTCAGGATTGTTTTAATTTGCATTTCTTGAATGACCAATGATGTTGAACATTTTTTCATACATTTACATGCCATTTGTATTTCTTTATCTGAGAAGTGTGTATTCATCACAGAACCCCATTTTTGGATTGGGTCTTTGAATTTGGGGGGCCTGATTTTTTTCAATTCTTTATATGTTCTAGATAAAAGTCCTTTGTCTGAGGGACAATTGGCTAAAATTTTTTCCCACTCTCTGTGTTATCTTTTCACTCTGTTGGTGATTTCTTTTGATGTGCAAAAGCTTTTTAATAAAATGAGATCCCAGTTGTTGATTCTTTGAAGTATTTCCGGTGCAGTCTGGGTTTTGTTCATGAACTGTTTACCTACACCTATGTCTTCAAGATTTCTACCTACTTTCTCTTCCAGTAGATTTACTGGAAGAAAGACAGCCTCTTTAATAAATGGTGCTGGAAAAACTGGCTCTCTACATGCCGAAGACTAAAACTAGACCCATGTCTATCACCATGCTCTAAACTAACATCAAAAATGGATCAAAGATCTAAATATTAAAGCAGATATTTGGAGTTTAAATAACAAACTTCTAAGTAATACTGTTGTCAAAAAAGTCTCAAGAGAAATTTTAAAGTATTTAAATTAAATTAAAATAAAAATACAACTTACCGAAATTTGTGGGATACAGCAAAAGCAGTACTGAAGGAAATTTATAGCATTGAATATATATATTAAAAGAAGAAAAATCTAAAATTAGTCATCAAGCATCTAATCTTCTACCTTAGGAAATAGAAAAAGAAGATCAAATAAAACTCAAAATAAGCAAAAGAAAAGAAATAATTAGAGCAGAAACAAATAAAATTGAAAGTAGGAAATCAATAGAGAAAAATCAACAAAACCAAAAGTTGGTTCTTTTCAATAGAATTTATAAGCTTCTAGCTAGGCAATTTAAGAATAAAAATGTACAAATTACTAATCCCAGAAAAGAAAGGGGGGCATCACTACAGATTGCATGGACAACAAAAGGATAGTAAAAAAATATTATCAATGCTTTATGCCCACAAATTTAACAACCTAGGTGAAATGGACCAATTTCTTGAAAAACACATTCTGCCAAAACTCACAAAAGAAATAACAATTTGAATAAGCCCATATTTATTAGAGAAACTGAATCAATAATTAATAAGCTTCCAAGACAGAAAGCAGCAGGCCCATATGCGTTTACTGGTGAACTCTATCAAACACCTAAGGAAAAATTTATGCAAATTATTTTCAATCTTTTGTAGAAGACAAAAGCAGAGGGACTGCTTCCTACCTAAGTTATTCAGGGAGGTCAACATTACCCTCATACTAAAATCAGATGAAGGCATTACAAGGAAGAAAACCACAGACCAGTACCTCTCATGAACATAGATGCAAAAATCCTCAACAAAATACTAGCAAATTGAATCCTACAACATTTAAAAAGAATTGAACACCACCACCAAGTGGGATTCATTATAGATATGCAAGGTTGGTTTAACGTTTAAAAAATCAGTTAATGCAATTCATCACATCAGTACGCTAAAGGAGAAAATTTATATGATCATATCAATAGATGCAGAAAAAACATTTGATAAAATTAATAGCTACTATGATAAAGTCTCAGTAAACTTGGAATCGAACTGAGAAACTTGAAATTGGAAGGAAGCAAAGTTGGAAGCAAATTGTTCTTAATTCCAAATTTGAAATTCGAGGTAGAGCTCCCTTAATTTGATAGAGTATCTACAAAAAACTTACAGCTAACATCATACTTAATGGTAAAAACTAGAAACTTCCCCACTAAGATTGGGAATTAGGCAAGCATATATACTCTTACCACTCCTTTTCAACATTATGCTTGAAGTTCAGGCTAATGCAATGAAATGAGAAAAGGAAATAAAAAGGATACAGATTTGGAAGGATGAAGTAAAACTGTCTTTGGTTGCAGATGACATATTATCTTAAAAACAAAAACAAAAACAAAAAACTCTGGAGACAATAAGTGATTATAGCAAGGTTACAGGGCACGTGGACAACAATCAAAAGTCAATCGCTTCCCCATTTACCGGCAATAAACAAGTGAAACTGGAAATGGAAGACACAATACCATTTACATTAATACCCCCCAAAATGGATAGGAAGATTCAATAATGTCAAGATGTCAGTTCTTCCCAACTCATTCCATAGATTCAGATTCATTCTAATCCTAATAAACATCGCAGTAGGTTATTTTATAGGTATCAAAAAAACTGAGTCTAAAGTTTATGTATAGAGGCAAAAGATCCAGAATTGCCAAAAGTCAAATATATATCAGTAAGTGAAAGAAACTAATCCCAAATGGCTTCATACTATATACTTTCAACTTCATGACATTCTGGAGAAGGCTAAACTATTGAGACAGTAAAAAGTTCAATAGTTGAACTTTTAAACTTCTGAACAGGAGTTGTGGGGAGGGAAGGATGAATAGATGGAATACAGAGAATTTTTAGGGTAGAATACTATGATAGTGGATTAGTTCATTCCATACATTTGTCAAAAAACATAGAATGCACACCAGAAAGAGCATACTGTGGACTTTGGATGATAATGATGCATTGATACAGGCTCATTAATTGTAACAAATGTACCACTGTGATGGGGACATTGACAGTAGGGGAGGCCATGTATATATGGGGCAAGGGGTATATGGGAAATCTCTGCACCTTCTACTCAATTTTGCTGTTAAACTCTGAAAAATGAAGTCTTTTTTTTTTTTTTAAATACACCACATACACACACAGAGAGTCACATAAAAGAGTCAAAGAAATTTTAAACACAAAATATTTTGGAAATGAGTGTCCACTATATTATAGTTAAGGTATTATAATACCAATTTTATGAAAGTGTAACATAAATTATAAAGTTAAAATGAGTATTTTTAAAGTTCTGGACGTTTTTATTTGAGAATTATTAGACAGAGAAACAACAAATTGGACAATATGATAATATAACAGGTTGTTTGTCGAGTGCTATTCCTGGTCAAAGTAACTTTAATTACCATAATAAAAGTTATTTTGACATGTAAGAAAAAGGAATCTATAACAAGGGAGTGGGTAAAATACTTAGGTTTTTGTAAATGAAAGCATTATATATCAATATATGTGGCAGTTATACATGGCTGTACTTAAAAAGACAAATATAAATTTGAATATACTCATCATAAACCAAAAAGAAATGAAAATTAACTCCTTGTTCCATTGCAAAAAGCTAGAGAACATGCAACCGATTAAACATAAAGAAACATAATGTTGGAAAGCAATAAAATTGGAGAACTAATAAAAATTTAAATTATTACTGGGTGTGGTAGTACAGGCCTCTAATCCCAGCTACTTGGGAGGCTGAGAGAGGAGGATCCTAAATTCAAGATCTGCATGTCTCAAAATAGCAAATGAATTTTTAGAGGAGGGGCTGACGATATAGCTCAGTGGTAGAGTGCTTGTCCAGCTTCAAAGATGAGTTCCATCCCTGGCACTAAAACAGATAAATAGGAAAGGAGGAAGGAAGGAAGGAAGGAAGAGAGAGAGAGAGAGAGAGAGAGAGAGAGAGAGAGAGAGAGAGAGAGAAAGAAAGAAAGAAAGAGAGAGAGAGAGAGAGAGAGAGAGAAAGAAAGAAAGAAAGAAAGAAAGAAAGAAAGAAAGAAAGAAAGAATCTTGATTCTTTGAAAACACTAGCATTCTTACCAAAATTTATGGTATGATCACAATACAAAGCAAAACCTCAAAAAAATAAAATATGAAATGAAAATGAAGGAGAGATTTTATTTTTACACGTACATTTTCACAAATGATTGTACTCCAATAAATTTTACAACCTAGATTGCAAATGAATTTTTCAAGAAAAATATAAAATACTAAGATTGATTCTAAAGAAATAGAGAAATCTAACAAAGTCATACCAATTAGTAAAATTGAAATAACAATTATCTCTCCAACCCTGCAACCCTCACTCACCCAAATCATTTTTATTGATGAGATTTACCAAACTTTCAAGACTATGTTATACACATTCTAAAAAATAAGAAAATATGTCCAATTAATTATTTTAGGTTAGTATAATCTTGACACCAAAGTAGATACAGAAAGCCCAAGAAGAGGTGAAAAAGTGTGTTTCTTAAACCAGACTCAAAAAATATGTGCTACAAAAGAGAAATTATTTATTATTATCTAATAAACCCTTTTTAGCAGTTAGCATATGTCAGTGTCCTACGACCTACACATCTTTTCATTTAATTGGCAAAGCCAAAATGCAAGGTAAGTACTAACATTGCCCCCATTTAGTACAGGAGGAAACTGAAAGAGCATGCATAGTACTGCTTGACTAGTATTTGATATTTAGATAAGTTAAAAATAAAAGTTTCTGGGCTGGTGAGATGGCTCAGCGGCTTAAGCGCCTGCCCGGCAAGCGCGAGGGCCCGAGTTCGACTCCCGGAACCCACATACAAAAAAGGGGCCGGTGATATCGCTCAGTGGCACGGGCGCCTGCTGGCGCGCGAGGTCCTGAGGTCGACCCCCGGTACCCACAAAAAAGAAAAAAAATGTTTCTACTTAAAGAAGAGCATATAGGTAAAATGAGCATATTGAGATTAAAGATAGTAACAATAGACAAAATTCACTACAGATTAACATATAGAGTAAAGAATTTCTAAAAATCAACAAGAAAAAAAACTCAGCCTAATTATTACGGCAGTGAAACAGATTATCTTGAAATTCAGTGGCTTTGAATAATAATCCATGAAATTTTGTTCATGGATTTGTAATGTGGTCAAGGCTTAATCAAGAAAACTCATCCCTGTCCCCTCATCTATGCCTGGAGTGCCTTGAAGATTAGGGACTGAAACCATCTGCTAGGCAAATGATAGTCCCATAAGCTAAACCTGTCTGTTTTCATGTGGCCCATAAACAGAACTGCTCACAATGGTTGCTTATGTGATGTGGTCTGGGATTCTTTAAAACATGGTGGTTGGTTTTCCAGGGTGAGATGACACAGAAAAAAGCGGGGGAGGGAAGAATGAGAACACTGGGAGAAGCCGTATCGCTTTTTATCACCATCATAGCCTGAAAATCCTGCTGTCATGTCCACTACATTTTAGCCATTGAGGAAGTTACTAAGTCCTGCCCAGATTCAAGAGAGGAGAAGTTGACTTCATGTCTTGATGGGAAGTGACAAGGTTCTGGAAATGAATGTGGAATGGAAAGTATTACTATGGTTATTTTCAGAAAATATGGTCTGCTGCAATAGGAAATCCCAAAGAAACAGGCAAAGAGTGTGAGTAGGCATCTTGAGTAGGCCTGGATGGCAAATAAGCACATAAAATAATAGAGAAAGACAAATCAGAATGATGAGCTCCTGCTAATATCTGTCAGTTTCACAAAATATAAAATAATGTGGGACAGTATTAAGGATTATCAGGTTGTACAGAAAACTGTAAGCCTCATGCCTTTACAGTAAATTGTGCAATTTATGGAAAAGCAACCTACAATAATTTAGTGAAACTGTATGTGTATGCTTACAATCCAACATTTCTACCCTTGGTACTTATAATAGAAATACTCTTATGCCCTATCCAACGAGGATGTCCATTATGACACCGTGTTAGGAAAAAAAAATGAGAATTGTGAAATTCTCATCAACAAGGTGCTATCGTAAGTAATAAAATTCTATGCAGGTGCTATCGTAAGTAATAAAATTCTATGCAGCACCTCAACATAAAAAATCCCCAAAGGATAGTGAATGACAAAAGTACAAAGTAACAAGACAGGTCTAACATAATATCATTTGCAAATTGAGAAACTGAGAACCTGTATTGCTTATAACTACACTAGATAGATTTTAAAGAGTTTGTGAAAGTTATCAGGTGAATTTTGAAAGCACTTTCTATCACAGATTCAGAGTTGCAAGTACGTTTTTGCTTCAGATTTGTAGTTTGAAAGCAACAAAAATTGCTGTGAGCCAATAAAAACAAATGTGGTACTGTTTGGAAGGATGTCAGGGAGTTTTAGAGGATTGTCAAGGTGGGGAAGAGGACCAGCTTTGGAAAGAGCAAAACCACCAAAACTCGGGAAGGTCTGGGGAGTAATACCTGGAATGAAGTGAGACCAATTGTTTCTCATTGTTGTTATTGCTTTGCTCACAAAACAATTTAAATTTCAGTTAATAAGTATCAAATTGGTCTAAAAGGCAGCAGATCATCCTTCTAATCAGCAGTCCTGTCAGCTCATATTTAGTAATGAAAGGTAATTCCCTAAAAGTAACTCAGAGAGTTGTTACAAAAAAGATCAAATGTGTGATGGTCGGATACAAAGTGTCAGTTCCCACCTTTGCCAGGCATAGTGGATAGAATCAGAAAGAGGTAGTGAAAAGATGATAGACATTGTAGGTTGAGAAAACTTTGTGTTCAAGTTCTGCTTATGCCTCATTGTAACTGGATTACTCGGAGAGAGGTTGTTTAAACACTCTTATATATAATCTCCTTTCGGGATTTTGCGATCTGCAAAATGCCTGGCATCGCTGGCTCCCTCCTTGCGGTGTTCCCAGCATTGCAGCAGGTGGTCCAGTGTACTCACACCACGGCAGAGGCCATGGAGCTGCACAGAAAGGCCCCGTGCATAGTGCCCATGTGGGAACTGTAAAGATGTGTGAAATAGGTTATTTCTTTGAGGGCCACGTCCAGGGCTAATGTTCCGAGACCCTGTGTTGAGGTAACTGGGGGCTCTCGGATGAACCGCCTTTGGAATGTTCTACAATCATCATCCCCATCATCGTCATCTCCACACTCATCTGTGATCTCCAGTCTTCTCTTTGGCCTGCATATATTCTTCATAAATACATTTTATACATTAAAAAAGTAGATATGCATTAAGATTTAACTTGAAGGTTTAAAACTAAGCCTAGTAATACAATCATTTGTTAGCTGAGCTCCAGATACCTGCTGCCCACTCTCCTTGACACCTTCTCCTGTGGCTGTGACAACAGACAGAGACAAACAATGAAGTGCACGTGGGGCAGTAGGTAAGTCAGTCAGCTGAGTCCCCTCGGTAGGCAATATCCTCTAGAGTTCTGTGGCGGCTGACTTTAAATACGGGTGGCCTGCCGCCTTTGCAAAAGGTCAGCTGGTTAATCCACTGTGACAACCAGATTCCCAAGGCCCCTGTGTTTGTCATCTCATCCTCCCTTACCTCACCCCGGCATCAGCTAAAGCACCCATTTATTACTACAGTGTCAGGTTTCACAGATGATGTCCACCCACAGAGGTACTCATGTGGTGTTGGAGAAGAATGGAGGGAATACTTTATTAGTCAGTGAGACATCAAAAGAAAGAATGTTCTGGAAAGACATTAGGAGTGGCGTATAAATAAGGAGAAATCTGAAGAGACAAACAGATAAAGACATAGAGTTATAAATGAGGGCCTAGGTGAAGTAAGAAAGTTTAGAACAAAGAAATTTTCTTGAGGTTTTGTGTAGTTTCTAAGAGTAGTTTTAATTTTTGTAAAAATTTTTCAATAGTAATTCTTTCTAACTCAATTCATCAAGAAATTACCTCACTGTCAACTCTAGGAGAACCTATTCACTTTTGGGATTTGTCCAGAGGATAATTTGAATAAAATAATACTATGAGTTGGTTAAAGCAATTTACAGAGACCTTGTCTCAAAATTTCAAAGGACTGGGATGTAGTTCAGTGTAAAAGCTCTGGGTTTAATTCTCTGTGTCACAAAAAAGAAAAAGAAAAAAGAAGAGAGAATAGTATGCATTATGAAATATGTACCCAATTATAGGATATACAAATGCCATTAAAAATGATACAAATTGGCTGTGGTGGCACCCACCTATAATCTCAGCACTCTGGGATGCTGAAGCAGGAGGATCACAAATTCAAGCCAGCTCTGAGCAACTTAGTGAGACCTGTCTCAAAATACAAAATTAAGATAAAAAGGGGCTGAGGATGTAGCTGAGTGAAAAGGCTCTGGGTTCAGTCCTGAAACACACACACACACACACACACACAAATGATATTGTAGAGACATGTTTCTTAAAGTATGTCTTGAGGAAGAACAGTATTAGAATCACCTAGCAATGCCCCTGAGAAATGCAAACTGCTACAGGTCACCCCAGATGTGTGGATTTAAGGTCTCTAGGCAGAAAGATTAAGAATAGGCAGCTAAACACCCTTGCCAGCTAAATCTTAGGCATACTAAAGGTTTAGCATAATTGTGGTAGAAACGCATTTAGTGATAGAAGAAAATGTTTTTGTATAATATGTGTAGTATACTTCCACTTTTGTAAAACATAAAATGCTCAGATTATAGACTGGAAAGAGGAATGATATACACTAAACATTAGAAGTGGTTGTCTCTGAGGTATAAGATAATAGATTTTTTCCTTGCCATTCTTAAAACATTCTACAATGGAAATAAATTAATAGTCTATTTGGAACAGTCTTAATTTTCCTTAGAACACTGATATTTGTATGGATTCCAAGGAGGGCCTTACTGACAGCAGCTTGCTGCAAAACGAAAACAAACAGAGTTAGGAAGAGGGCAACCTGAGCAGGATGGAGCAGAGGCAAGGAAGGTGATCCTCCTCAGAAATCAAGAGCCAGGCAGGGTGGCAGAGGGGGACTTGGCCTGGGGGAAGGACAGACTTTAGCTCCAGAAATTACAGAGATAAGTACTTGGAACAATGTTTGGAGAAATCTTTTCACAGGAAAAAAGATTAAACCACAAGCTATAGGTCTCGTTTCTTGATGCTTTCTGTCCGCTTTGAGCTACTCCCTGTCATGATGCATTTACTGAGAAAATAGCTCAAAGAGGAAGAAGCAAGCAATCCATGAATAATGCTCACTGGCTGCCTACCATGTGCCTAGCTCTGTGTCATGGGCTACGAGAGGTGAAAGCAAAGTCGAGGACAGACCCCTTTTTATGCTTGTTTTGCATCAAGGAGATTATATCAGCGAAGTCCTTTGCTTTAAGCACTCAGCACAGGGTGTGAGAAGCTTCAGGTGGGAATAGTGGGAGACAGAAGGGCAAGTGGGGCCTGAGAGAGCTCTTGGAGGAGCCAGCTCACCCATGGACCTGAAGGAAGACGCTCTGGGTGAAGGGTTTGGTGCAGTGCTTCTCAATAGCTTCTTGGCAAGCGTGGTTTGGATGAGAAGGCTATTAGCAGTGGAACCAGGTTAGAGAAAGGAGAGTTTCTCTGATCTTGTTTCTAAAGCATAAAATGCACATATATTACAGTGACGAAATAAATGACAGTCTTCAGTATGCCAAACCATTTTGAAAATCTTAATGTTTTATGGTTGGTTACCACAGACTCTTTTGTGTGACATTTATAATCAATAAGTATGCTACGCTTTGTGCTAAGTGTTTGGAAATGTTTCTTCATTTTGGGTTTATTTAGAAATCAAGTGATTTGCATTTATTTGGGCTCCTACTGAGAAAGCTCAAAGGATTTAAACATTTATATCCCATCAACATCAGCTTTTAGATCTTTTCTCATCCCTGGATTAAATTGCTCTGTTTTTCTTCCCAACACAGTATAAAATGAGCTGCCATTGGAGGTAACATTCTACACTCCAGTGCATCTGCGTCAGAGGAAAACCAATGGTATGAATAAGCATTGGGTACCACCCATGCACAAGTAACTATTATAAAGTAATATTGAGAAAGTATTTAGGGACATAGATTTATCATTTTAAAATTGCATTACATATCCCATTAATTTTTCTAACATCACCTTGAAATAAAAAGTGAGGAAAGGAATTCATTTTTCTACTTTGCTAATAGAATATATGAGATTTTGGGATGCTGATTGTCAGTGGCTAAGGAAGAAATGGAAAAATATGCTTGTGCTTAATGCAACTGGAAGATTTAGTCCATCTAGTGAAAGAAATGGTCAAGCAATTGGGAGAAATTTGCTAACTCAGTGAAAAAGCACAGCACGTACAGCTATTTCCCTGGTTTGACTTATGTCATGACCATCAATATCGAAGCCCTGTGGAAATTTCAGCTGGGCTTTTCATCCAAGATATTGAAATAATGGGTTGATTTACAAACAACAGTTAAACAGATCAATTCATTAAGACAAAGCTTACCAAATCCTTTATCTTTTTTAAGTTGGAAAAAAAAAAAGAAGAAAAAGAGCTAATAATTTGAAGTTTCAAACCCAGGTGAGGAATGATCTTTTATTGAGTGTATTTGATTCCTGTCTAATCATTTATTCACCAAAATGAACATTTCTTGTTAAACAAATTAGCCCAAATATAAAACACAGGCTCTGGTGGGTTCCATGCCATCTTTGAGTATCTGGGCCATTTTCAAGAGTTCTCTATGCCATCTTCTCTTCCCTGTGTCCCACTCCTGTGAGCAGGAGTCCTGGGCCCATTTCCCAAAGTAGCTCCTTGTGGAAATACAGAGGTGCAGACTTTTTCAGCTCAACCAATGGCTCTGTAAACCACTTTCTACTGTTTGTGTAGATGAATTTGAAGGTTGGAGAGGTATGAAAGTGTTGCCTTCACTAGTCCCATCCCATTTTGAAGGCCCACATAATGATCTTGAGCAAGTAACTCAGTCTTTCTGTTAAAATGTGATTATAATGCCACCTGATAGCTCCTTGGGCAAAGCTGGTCATCTCCTCAGGTTTTCCTTTTTTGTAAAGCGAATATAACAGGAATATTTATCCCATTCTATTGCATCATACACCAGGCATCCCATCAGGAATCTTACATATGTTGTCTCATTTAATTCTCACAACAATCCCTCAAGACGATTGTAATTATCATTTTCGTTTTACAGACTGGGAAAGCAGAACCAGAGATGGTTAGTAAGCTGTCCAAGGTCACACACTAAGAGGCAGAACCAAGGATTAAATCTGGGTCTGATACTCAAGTCTGTGCTCTTAACTCACACATAGTACTTACTTTTCTTTATATACCAACCAACAGTAATCCTTGAAATTACCAAGCATAAACTTTCAGAGGACAATCCTGGAACAGCCCTTTTCCAGTTTAGCTGCAGTCACTTATGTAGCACAGATGTTAGAAGGCTGAACTCAGGTACTTTAGCCATGGCCTGTTGTGCTAGATGCTATGGAGCTGGGCAGAGAGCAGACACACATGGTCTGGGCATGTCCTTCCTCGAGAAGCTGCTATGCAGGTTGGCTGGCAACAGGCCAGTCTAATGAACCACAGCTTTTGTACACCAGGCTCTCCTATTTGGGGAGTATCAGTGCAGAGCAAAAGCAGGCACTTCTCTCCCACTTCTTTCTAAGGATGCTTAGCAGCTCTTCACTGTATGGAAACATCGGCTCATCAGAGTTGGAGAAACCAGGGTCCAATGCAACCAGATCCCTTTGGGACAACCCAACATGGCACCACCACCACTATTGTCCCAGGCCTGCTTACAATTAATCGCCTTCTTCCAGGGAAACCCGCTGAGTGTATCACTTTCTTGTGGCCATGTGGAATCACTTCTGCTAGACAAATGTAACTATCATCATGTTGGAGAAGATTACCCAAAGCCACATGGCACTTGGTAGAGGGGCAAGGCTCTCTTTGATCCATCATTACCGCCCACCATCCTCTTCTCCACTTTTAGCTCTGCCTCCTGTCAGAGACCTCTAAAGACATCTGCCCTCTTTGGCTACTTGCCCGTGCCCCTCTTAGTGAGCCCTTCCCCCACAAAACATATCAATCTATTGGTCCATTCTGAGGTAATCTGATAAAATTATTCAGTTGTAACAATGATTAAAAATAATCTTTCATTTTTCTGATGAATTTTTTCCATCTATGGCTCCTAAGTGCACAGCATCATCCATGTGTAAAAAGGGCTTCTCTCTTCAGCTGTTCTCATGTCTTAGAAGCAGTCTCCCTGGAGCCCTGATGGGAGGTTCCCAATGCTACTCATGGGAACAGAAATTGAGGAGTGGCCTCTAGCTGGCCCGTACTTGGGAACTCAGGCCCAGTGAATCACTCAAAAATTCCACTGAAGTGCATCTACAAATTGTTTACCACTCATTTAAGTGGAAACATGAAACTATTTTTCTGAGTTATTTTTTCCTTTGCAGAATATTTACATTCCTATGTGTTTATTTTTTCTGAACATGTAAACACTGTACATTTGTTTAAAATTTTTAAAAATATATCACCAACAAAACTTTCCAGGAAGATATGCTTGAGATGAGAGGTATAATTTTATCTTTAGGTTGTGTCCATGCATCCATACAGGCAAGAAGAAATGGTGAATTGAAGTAAATATCAAGATAACTCTGGCAAAATTACCCTATTTCTGCTATGAAAGGGATTGGAATTTTCTTAGGTTTGGAATTCCTCGGATTGACTGTTAATTCTGTTTTCCCACTCTCTACTTCATCTACATAAATTATTTTTCAACTTGAATTGATTGTCCTTTTTTCTCTGGGAGATGGCATTGGAAGGACTGAAAAGAGAGGAACAGGGGAAAATGGAATCTCATTCGTACACTGGGCCACACATCCAGTTCAAGTCCCACATGGGGTTTATTTCTATGTTTTAAACCATTCCAAATCTTTCCCTTGGTCTGGTAGTTAGATAAAGGGAGAGAAAAGAGTCAGTGGGCCTCATGGTACCCTCATCACAATGGCCCCAAACAAATGCCTCTTCTCCCAACAGTAACCACATGCCAGATTCAAAAAACATTCATTTCCATGTGTTGGCTTTCTGGACACTACCGGCCCAGGTGATTGAATTCATCTCCCATTGGCAGCATAAATATACTCTCTATCACCAGCCATTTCAGAGCAGAAACACTGCTTTAAGTTTGGCACAGCCTGGGTGGAAACCTGCCTCATTCAGGAATGATAGCTTCTTTCACAAGTGTTATTATTGGCATAATCATTCTTTCAAATGGATCCCTGGCAGTCTGCCTTCCCTAGCTGCTGTGCATTTTCTCTGATGGGTTTGTAAAATAAACAGCAGAAAGTTCCTGAAGTTAAGGAATACCTGGAGCTGGCAGCATTATCAAGACGAGTCAAGTATCATAGAGGTAGAAAGCAGAATGGTAGCTGCCAAGGGCCAAGGGATGTGAGGACCAGGAGCTATTGTTTATTGGGTGTAGAGTTTCAGTTTGGAAAGACGAAAAATTCTGGAGGTGGACAATGGTAAATATATTGAATGGCAATGAACGGTACTCTTAAAAATGGTTAAAACAGTAACTTTCATATAAATTTCATCACAATAAAATACTAAAGAAAAAGAGTCAAGTCCCCTTCCAGCATTGGTCAACAGTTTAGAAAGCAGTTTCTGTTGTCATGGAAAAGTTTCATGAGCCCCTTCTGTTTCTCTCTTTCTCTTCCCTCCTTCCTTCCTTCCTTCCTTTCTCTCTGTCTCTGTCTCTGTCTCTGTCTCTCTCTCTCTCTTATAATGACTTTTGTGTTGCACTTAAGGGCTGTTGTGGCTGCCATTACATTTTTACTGTAAAAAGTTCAGGCCAAAAATACAGAGTTGCAAGACCTGAGAAATATTTAGTCAAACCGAAAATAAGAGTGGCTCTCACGACCAATCATCTACTTAAATAAGATGAGAGTTCTGCCTGTGGATTTTGTCACGAGTTAGGACACTGGAAGTCTGGGGCCTCTAGCTGTTTTGAAATGTGTGTGGAGAACTGGGAATTTCTCCAGGGTCTGATTCATGTCTCAGCAAGGCCTTCACATCATTTTCCCATAACCTCTGAGGATATGCTTTGCCTTGGGTATCTTCTGACCATCAATTTATTGGTTGGATCTTTAATACAGTGACTTGGTTAGTAGACATTTTTCTACATTTAAATAAAGTTTTAAAAACTCTACCAAAAGTAATTTACAAAATGTTATTTTATTTTGTCAGAGTGTAGTTGTTTTACTTGTTTGTTTTCTTTTAGTTATCTGTATGTCAAAAGCATCCGTCATGATATTTTAACACTGTGTGTCAAAAAGAGAGTAAAATAGTGTCAGACAAGAGAGTAAAATAAGAGTAAATAAGGGTCCACAAAGATCTTCATAAATACCATAGAATGTTTTTGAAAACAAGTTCCTGACTTATAAAAAGTGAAATTACGTATCTTGCAATTTCCTTAAAGAATTTGGCTTAAGTGCAGTACCTTGCTCCAAATGGAAAACGAAAGGAAAATCGAGTGGAGAATGGCAATCAGAGTTAATGCTGGCTCACCACCTTCCGCTCTGCGATTACTTCACAGTAAAGCAGTTACCAGCAGCAGCAGCTGACACTGGTACCTGCGCTCCTGCATCAACATCTTGCTTAATGAGACCCACTCGTGTGTAGCAACTGCCCTTCGGAATCACTTCTGCAGAGAAGATGAAGTCATTACGTATAGACATAGTATCTTTTTAAAATTATTAACTTGAAAACTAAATACGGTCTCCAGCTGGTTCAAGGCAGGAGCATCCAGAAGGACACAAAAACTGCTAAGAGTTTTTTCTGAACCTTCTGAAAATAACACCTCAGCTTGTCTCTAAAAGATTCTGAATCTGCAGGAGCAATAAACCTTTACAGAACTCACTGTGCTCTGTCAATGGTCTGTGTGTACAACAAAGATAGTTGAGTCTGGCTACAAACAACAGGCGCCTTGGTATTTGCTTTGTTAATAAATATTGAAGACTTTAACTTTTTAATGATCCCTTCAATAACTGAGTGAGAGTTGAAAAGAATTTCTGCTTTTGTCTTTTCTCCATATTACTTTTATCATTAACCTGCAGGGTTTACTTCAAATGTATTAATAGTCGACCATGTGGATCAAAAGATATAGGCAGTTCACAACTTTCCCTAACTTAAACCTCAGAATTCTGGCTTAAAGTCTCACAGCACCCTTTCTCCTCCATTCACCCTCAAAGTAAAAGTAACTAAGACATGAATAAGTAACTAAGACAGAGTTGAGAAGCACTGATTTAGAAGCATATTAAGTGGAACTTTAAATGAAAGATATCCCTTTAATAACCAAGTCTATTTTCCCAGAGAAGCCAAGTCTGACAGTCTTGATGAGAAAAAATGTCATTTTGTTCATGAATGGTTTAGTACCTCACCTGTGTCTGAAATCCTTATATACTCTAAGAAAATAGATGGATTCTCTCTAAAGAAAGAAATGAGATGACAGTTTAGATGGTGTCATTGACTGACCTCCAGGGGAGATCAAGAATTGATTACCAAACATCATTTGATAGGTACATAATGTATTTCCTGAAAAGAAAATCGACTGAAATATCCTAACGATGTCCAGGACTGGCCAAGAGTGGAGCGGGGAAGCAAGAAGAGAAAGATACAGCTGACCTCAGTGTGGGTCTGTGCAGTCCTTTCAGTCTTCATAAACTGCCAAGGAAGATAAGGAATATCAAGAGCTCTTTAAAAATATTTGTTGTATTTCATGCCTAAATAGGAGCAGCTGGGGCTATAGACGGCCAATTCAACACAATGAGAACAGTGCTTCCCTTGAAAGTCACTTGTGCCTAATTCCTATGTATCTCGTGGCTATTTTAGGGTTAGGGCCTTATTAATACCTTTTAATTGCTTTGTTTCTTGACTACTTTATTTTAACATCAAATTCTGAATTCTGTCTCTAGGCTCCTAAAATTCACTGAAGCCATTATCGTTTTCTTTGTAGTAAGCCCTTCTTAAAATCTGGAGTTTCATAAAAGAGAACATTCTAAGGGCCCATCAGGCTGTTTGTTGAGCTATTTAAAATGGGAAATTGATCCAAAAAACCCAAGGTTCTTTTTCATCTTTTAAAAATATTTTATACAAAAAAAAGGAGTAAGAGAACTAAAATGAATGTGTGTGTGCACATGTCTGTCTGGTTTGTGTTTATGTGAGTGTGTGTGTGTGCATGTGTGTGCATATTGAGAAAGGACATGCAAACATGAAATCATGTTTCCAGTTCCAGATAAATGTCAATCACGTACTAACACTTGGCTCTACTATCTTCAAATTATTTTGAAAAACCACGCAATAGAAACTCAAATTTCACTTTGGACATCTGTAATGTTAAAAAATGAAGGGGAAAAGTTACTTCTTCTTAAAAAGGGAGGGGAGGTAAACAAAGAAGTACTTAAACTATATGTTAGTAACTTCCATGAAGCTCATAATTAGTCATGAAAACCTTAAGTATCAGTCATTCTATGTTATACAGCTCACTTACAACTTGGAGCCACCATTTTAGGGCTTGGCCTCAGTCTCCTTATTTGTGATTTGCTATTTCTAAACTGCTGGTCTGGATTTTAGCTTTGTCAAGTCCTCTCTGTCTTGGACAGTTGTAGTTATGCTTTGATACATTCCTCACTACTACACTTTGTTCCTGAAGCTCACTGAGGATCATCTTTAATGATTTTTACTGTTTACTGGGGATGGAAAACACTGGACTCAGTGATTCTTTCCCATTCTGAGTCTTCATCCAAAGTATAAAAGAATAGAAGGGTAGTACTATCACTGCATGTCATCAGGTAATTAAGTACACAGAAATCAATAGAAAATATCCAGTCTAGAAACTTCATCCATTATATTCTGGAGTCCACATTCATACTAGTAATAGTAGAAATTCTGCATCACCACAGCCCCTGTTCTTCTTTTCTAATTAATTTTAGTTTTTGTCTTCTTTTTTCCCCAAATAGAAGAATTTGGAAATATGACAAATCAAGAAATAAACTAGGGTGGGATTAGAAATGATCATGCCACACACTTCTATAGTCAAACTCATGAGCTTTAAATCTCTTAGGTGTTACTCAGAAGCCAGTGTCAGAGTCCCTCAAATTGTGGCGGACATATCCCACATTCTCTGGTCATTCTCTTCATGAAGCTTCTTTCTCCACTTGGATCCCAGAAGCTTTAGAGTTTATACAAGAAGCAACCAAAGAGACTAGTGAGAGACTTTGTATACCAGTTACAGTGTTCTGTGACAAAAAATCTGATTGCCCAGTTGTCTGTTGAGGGCTCACATCATTCAAATGACTTTGGAAGTAAGGCCAAGGTGGTACCCAACAAATACGGCCTCTAGCACCAATCACTCTTGGCAGGGGTAAGACGGCTCAGAGAATAGGTCTGGGAGACATACCAGAAGAGGTCAGTAGCATATCCTCAAATGGAAAAGAGTGAGGGTTTCCTGTTCACCAGAGAGTTCTGGATGCTCCCGACCTCTTGGCTCTCTAATTTCCTTTTATTATATTCCATGAAGACACTTCTGTTGACACATTCTTGGCAGACTCCAGAAATTTGGCTATAGTCAACCTCTCTCTAGGTCTACTAGGTAGACTATCTCTTTAAAGTAATTTTTACATATATTTGACTTTATGCATTAGTGTTGATATAAATAATCAAACTGAGTTTTGGGGAAGTGTGAGTGCTACTGCTTATATTCATTAAATTGCAAAAAGTAACATTGAGTGCCTTAAAATTGAGTTAGCTCCATTTATGCGAAAGTTTCAACTCACTTAAGAATAAATTGCATTAGTTTGTGATTCTTATGAGACTAAACTAATCTTTGACTTTCATAAATAAAACATGTCATTGTATGAACAAACTAAAGTGCCTAGTGCCATGTCAACCTCAGAGTCTTGAGTTTTTAGCATCTCAGTAAACTTGGATAGGACAGGTCACTCTTCTGGGCTTCACTTCTCCATTTAGGAAAGGAGCATTCATCACATGTTAAAAATTCAGATTCTGGGCTGGTGAGATGGCTCAGCAGTGTAAGCGCCTGCCTGGCAAGCACAAGGGCCTGAGTTTGACTCCCGAACCTGTATACGAAAAAAGGGCCGGTGATATCGCTCAGCAGCATGGGTGCCTCCTGGCGCACAAGGTCCTGAGGTCGACCCCTGGTACCCACACACACACACAAAAAAAATTCAGATTCCTAGCTGGGTGTGGTAGCACACGCTTGTAATCCTAGCACTTTGGGAAGGCTGAGGCAGAAAGATTGCAAGTTCACACCCAGCTTGGGCAACTTAGCAAAAGCTGGTCTCAAAATATAAAATTAATAAAAAGGGCTGGGAATGTAGCTTGGTGTGAAGGATCTGGGTTCAATACCCAGTAGGAAAACAAACAAACAAACAAAAAAACAAATCTGATTCCTGAGCCTGACCTCATATCTATGAATAGGAATTCTTGGATTGGAGCCTGAGAATCTGCATTAATTACAATTTCCCCAGGGACTTCTGATACACAGAAAATTTTAGAATTAGTAGGAGACTGTATGGCCCCATAATTACACATTCTATGACTTCACACTTCTAAATTAATAGTGTCTCTTGTTTGAAAGAATTGTATGTTTCTACTAACCCTCAACATTTGTGCACGATTATTTTTCTCAAAAGAAATATACTATTACTTTTTCCTCAGTGCTTCAAAGTTTAGAAATATTATACAGCATTTTGAATAAAATAATGTATTGCTTTATAAGGATTTGAATTCCAGCGTGCGAGTTTACTAACTAGCTCTACAATTTTTCAAATATTTAATTTCTGTTTCAGGGAATGTTTTATCCTGAGGGAAATGTAACTAAATGTCTCCACTTGGCGTATCAATAAGACTAAAAATAAAGGCAGGGAGAATAGTGCCCTTGTTCAAACAGTGACTAAGGAAGAAGCTTGGATCCAAATTCCTGTTCTGCCACATCCCACCTGGGGGACCAAGCATGAGGTCCTGACTTTCTCTAAGCCTCAGTGTCCTCATTTGTACAAGAGCAACCAAAATCACAGAGCAGAGATGGTGTGGGCGAACCGAGTGAGTTAACATGTGTGAAGTGTTCCAGACAGGGCCTGGCACTTCACAAGCTCCAAATGTTGGTTAAAAAAAGCAAAAGTCTATGCATGACAGTGTTCTATAAAGGACTAACCAAGTGTAAAGAAATTAAAAAAAGATGTTATTAATAATCCTGTTCAAGAAACATTCAAAAAGTCCTACAGCTCTCCAAATGCCTCTGAAGTCACAATGGTTTTAGAATCCATTTTCTGAGTCATCAATTATCCTTTCTGCTGTCATAATTAATTCCCATTGTTATACTTAATAATGGCCAACATCATCATCTTGGGGTTATTGTTTTATTCTATTAAGCTATTTTATTACACTCAAACAAGATGAGGGAATGTATGTAATTGACTTGTGAAAATTATTCGATTTGCCAAAGAAATTCATCCAACGTGTAAGAGAATTGAATCAAAGAAAAACCACACTAACTGAATTATGAGGCCCTTCTCTTTGCTTCCACTTCCTTTTTTTCAACCAAATGAATAGACAAAAAATGTAATTGAATTTTATTTGAAATTTTGAGGATGCCTCATTTTTTTTTTTTTTGTGGGTACCGGGGCTCGACCTCAGGACCTCGCATGCCAGCAGGCGCCCATGCTGCTGAGTGATATCACTGGCCCCTTTTTCATATGTGGGTTCCGGGAGTCGAACTCGGGCCCTCGTGCTTGCCAGGCAGGCGCTTATGCCGCTGAGCCATCTCACCGGCCCCAAATATGCCTCATTTTTAAAGAAGCCCTCATCTTTTTCTAAAGCAGAGTTACTGACATCGGGAGTCTTCATGTCACTTGAAGACTGTGAGAAGCTGTGAGACAGAGGGCTCTCCAGAGGAGGAAGACGCCCTTGTGGGCACTTTCTACTGGTATTGGCTTAGTACTGACCTGAAAATGGTGGCCGTGTATGGGAAGGGGCCAAGGAGCCTTTCTTAGTGTAGCTAGGATTTCTCCTTCCCATCTCTGCCACCTTCACCAGCAGGAATGGAGGCTTATAAGAAAGTTCTTTTAGTAATAGAGAAAAAATAAACTATATATATTTTTGGTACATGTAAATTATGGAAATGTAGCAAGGTCAAAAGTCTGTCACATTAATAATATTACCCATTATAATCCTCATGACAAATCTGTACAGCAAATATTATTATCCTCAACTTTATGTTTTTTTTTTTTAATCCAAAAAAGAGGCGAAATAGGAAAAGCACTAGTAAATAGTTGCTTAACCTGGGAATGAATATGCATTGACATCATTTGTATGCATCATCTTAAATAGTGTTTCTACAATTTTCACTTTTAAATAGATATTTGAAAATTAAATGGAGTCACACACACACACATATATATATATATATTTAATGACAAGTATATTTCTGGACATATACTTGTTCCACCTCAGGTTCTCTTTTGGGGCAGTGGCAGAATTTTGTCCTATCTTGAGAAAGTACCAAAGCCACCTTCCTCCTTGAGGCAAGATGGCTTTGAATGAGTTTTTCCAGTGAATCAGTATCTCTAAAATTATGCTTTTTCCTCCCCTTCAGACCTTGAATCCAAAATTGCATTCTCCTAGGTTATAAGTCATGGGCAGAAGTATTGGGATCATTGGCGAAAGGAATCTCAGAGGGCAGAAAGCTAGGGAATCTTGGAAGTGAACATACTCCATACTAAATCTTTAATTTTTATTGAGAGGTCCTGCCTCTATGAGGCACTTCAATATTATTCCAATTAGGCATGGATCTAACATATCCCTCCATCACGGGTGTTCATAGCTTTTCTTTGTTTTTAATGTCTTGTTTATGTCCTTTATGCCATAACAGTAAAAACAGAACTGTGAATTGTGAAAAAAGATCATTTCTTGTCTTGTATAATATATAGTTTTTTTTTCTGGGACATTGAAACACAGTGATGTTTAATATACGCTCTTGTTGGCCTAGTCAGATCCATTTACCAGTATCCCCCCCCCCTTGCAGCTGCCATACAAATTGGCTGCTGACAGCTGCACCCTTCCATACTCAAGAGAATTGCCTAGAACCAAGCGTATGGCCTACCTTAGGAGGTTCTGCCCATGTCTCATCGGAGGCCCAACGGCCAAAGTCTGATTGCCACATGAGTATAAACTCCAGCCCCTTTCCTCAGAATGGAACAACCATTCATACTCCAGAGAGTCCATGGGATAAAACTCAGGAAAGACTCCAGTTGGGCCCCCACCTTGCCTACATTCTTTCCTGCCCTGTGCTGCTTCCCTCACAGTTTTGCAGGTTTATCTGAGAGCTGATCTCTCAATAAATCTGTTGTTAAAGTATCAGCATCTCAGGTTCTGGTACTTGGAACCCTGACTTAAAATACTATCTGAGTCCATTTGCTATTGCTACAGCAAAATACCTGAGACTGGGTAGTTTATAAAGAAAGGAAATTTATTTCTCATAGACTGGAAATAAAGGTTGGGAAATTCTAGGTTGAGGAGTGGCCTCGGATGAGAGCCTACTTGATGGTGGATACTGCAGGCTCCCAAGGTAGCACCAGGCACTACACAGCAAGACAGCAAGTGTGCCAGAGAAACTCATTTTTCTAACAAAGCCACTCCCTTGATAACCCATTATTTCATTAATCCACTCATTTATAAATAGATTAATTCATTTATGAGAGCAGAGCCATCATGACCCAAACATCTCCCAAAGCTCCATCTCCAGATATCACCAATATGAGTTTGAAGGTTAAGTTTCCTACATATGAATTCCAAGAGACAAAACTAAACCATAGTAGATACCTTGGGTTTTATGTATTTAGGCGGCTGTGTAGCAAAATGAAAGGAAAGAGCTCATTTTGATTGGAGAGAGGTGAGTCTAAGGGCATACTCCTATTACTACTAGTCAGAACTTGAATCAAGTTGCAGGGTTTTTTTTAACCATTTATTTTTCTGATGATTAATTAAAAGCTTCCTAACCTTTTCTTAGGATGGGATCCAGCCCCCCAAATAAAGTCCAGTTGGCTAATCCTTGGACCATCAGTCTGCATACAGAGATTCCCTGAAAACTCCCCCTCCTACTGTATGACTGACTACAATTCAAAATGGGTAGCGTGCAATGATGGCATAGAAATAAGGGAAATGTTTCCTTTTCTTTTGAAATAAAAAGATGAAAATCAGGCACTGTATCACTTTTCACGTAGAATCTTAATCATCTGAATAAAAGTATTTGTGATTATGACTTGTAAGACCTAGATTTGGTTCTTGTTCAGCTATGTGCCAGCTATGTGACCTTGGACAAGTCATTGAATTATTGGGAGTCTCAGCTTTCTGACCTGGAAAATGGGTGATTAGAGGAGATTGGTCTTTGGGAATGTTACACATAGCCTTGGGGGCCATGATGGGCAAATTCCATCCTGCCTCACTAATCTCAAAGTGGAGGGGAAAATGTACATGTCATAAATGTGAATCAACTGTGAGAACTATGTGAAGTCAGCTTTATAAATTATATAGCATTAGTCACAGTTCCATTTGTTCTGTGACTGTGTAAAAGTTGCATATTTCCCAAGTTAGAGGAAAAAAATATCCTACTACTATCACATATACATAACCTAAGCCTCTCTAACACACGTTCCACTTTGTCATGCGACAGCCACAACTAAGGGTCTCAGAATTGTGGGGCTGCCCTTTCCCTATAGCAACATAGCTCTATCAGGATCACAATCCCGTGTGTCTCCCCTCAGCTGAGCCCGACTCTTTTGTTAGGCAAAGCAATTTTCATTTTCATTCTGGGTAAGAAAGAGGTGTAAAGACAGATTAATTAAAGTTCCAGGCACCATCATCTCACTGAAGTCATGCAATGAATCATCTCTTCCATTGCTTACAAATACTCAATTCCTAATGCAGAGCAGACTGGGCAACAATTCATGTTTTATAACCTTTGCCCAAACTACCCTTTTCTCTTCCTTCCTTTCTTTCTTTCTTTCTTTCTTTCTTTCTTTCTTTCTTTCTTTCTTTCTTCTCTTTCTTTCTTTCTTCTTTCTTTCTTCTCTTTCTTTCTTTTTTCTCTTTCTTTCTCTTTCTTTCTTATACTTGAAGTTGATTTTTAAATTTACTTTTCTTCTTTACTGTGAGCCATGCAGAATGGTTTGCACTACTTGATAAGAATTATTGAGATTTGGGGAGAGATTTCAGCATTTGTGAAATACTACCAAGTCACTCCAGCATAAACAAAAGCAAGACAGTGATGTCAATGAGCAGAGGAAGCTTTTGGACCTGGATTCAACCTTGCTAGATACTGTTTATCTTAGGGCAAGCATAACGTGGGCATGAGTGAACATTTAGACACAAAAATCTATTCATCCACTTAGAGTTAATATCATAGGTTCCTGAGTAGTAAATTAGCTATTATCTCTCTATTCATTCAATCAGCAAGTACTTATTGATCACCTACCTATACATCATGCTGTGCTAGGAACAGGAGGCCAAAGTTGAGTAAGACATTCTCTCTCTTCTCTAGAAATTCAGAGTCACTTAGAGGAAACCTATACACATAAACAATAAGCAGAATATATTGTCACAAGGACCATAGAGGGAATGCACAAGGCCTGTAGGAGCAGTAATTCTGCCTGGAAAAATCAAGGAAGCATTCACAAAGGAACTGACCTTTGAAGAGCCCTCAAAGGATGTACAGTTGTCCACATAGAGAAAAAGGAGAAGGTTGTCCCAGAAAAGAGGAGCAAGAAGAACCAAAGCAAATGACCCAAAAGTGGATGAAGACTGGTGGGAAGGAGTGGAAGATTGCTTATGGTGGAAGAAGGTGTGAAGCACCTTTTATTCCAAGCCAAAGACTTTGAACTTGATTCTATAAACTACCAACAGTCATAAACATTTGTGTGGGGAACTTTTTTTTTTTCCTTTTAGAGCTTGGGAAAGCCAAGATCAAATCTACCTTTTAGCAAAATCATGCCAGCAGTAGCTTGGCAATAAACTGTATTAGGCAGAGTCTGAAAACAAGGAGGTGGGAGGTTATTTCAGTAGCCTGAGGTAACAACAAATGAGCATAGGGTTAGAACCATGGTCGTGGAGACAGCCACTTGCATGCCTCTAGGTATGTATCCTTCAGTGTGCTCCTGATCTCCTCACTCACTTCATCCTCATCTCCATCCTGTTGAGAAACTTGATCTAAGCTACAATGAAACTTGACTAAGAGAGAGCCAGCAAGAAATAAAGGTCAAATGTTAACCATCAGCTTACAGGTGGAAGTCAAAATTATGAAAGTGGATGTAATCAAGGGAAAGATTTAAAGAAGAGAAGGTAATTTCAAGCTCTGAAAATCTTAACACAAAAATGGGCAAAGGATGTTTTAGCCAAACTGTCTTGAGTAGCTCTGGGATGTTAACAATAGCATTGCCTTGATTCTGCAAAGAAAAGGGGACTTTCTAGATCTGTGAAACATTCAAGGCTTGATCCAAAAGTTCAGGACTCTGCTGTGGCAGAGACAACCACAGATCTCTCAATATCTATTTCCCTTCTTCCATGGTAATCTACTTTTGTCCTGGGTACAAGTTATCCCAGAATAAAAAGCTATACTTTCCAGACTCCCTTGCAGCTAATGTAGCCATATGACTTCTGTCCGATGGGATGTGAGTGGAGATGATACAGAAACTCCCATGCTATTCCTTTAAAGAAAGGGGGTAAGCCCACCTTTTTCCTTTCTTCCTCCTACATGCCTGCTAAAACAGTGAACCTGGTAGCAAGCCATTTTTTGTCATATATCTGAGGATAATTCCCTAAGAGTGAAGGAGCAAAAAGACAAAGGCTCCAGGACCCCTACACTCTTCATTGAGCAATGCCACCACACCAGCTTGAAATTTAAACTTGTTAAGCCAATAACATGGAAACTGAACCCATATCCTGAACCAACATAATGCCAAGGCTATGTAGGATTATTTTTTGCATTAATTGTCCTGAAGCTTTTGTAAACATTAGAGTTAAATCTTATGGATGCCAGCTCTGAAAAACTAAACTTCATATATGCTGGTGAGATTTGAGGACCCCTGTTATCCTTTCCAATTCTGAGTCAAGTGCAAATAAGATGAAAAGGTAAACCACCAAGAGACCAAAATATTACTATAATTAATGATAACGCAGATGTTAGAGAATATATCACCTATGTCTTTGACGAGTGAGCTTTTTAACCCCAAGTTAAACACAGTTGCCAGAATTAAATATAACTATCCCTCATTCATGGGGTCAACTGACCCAATGGAGCTGGCCAAGAATGTTCCACCACCAAGCTACCTCCATGTGTACAAAATGTTGGAATTGGGGGAGGATTTTTAACCCCTAACATCTCAGGCCCTTTTGAGATGGCAAAAGAGGTAACTGAGGTCTATTTAGTTTGGAACTCAAACCAAAGATAAGATGAACAAAGAATCTTCAACATCAGGAAACTATGGGCTTAAAATTGGCCAGTAACACTGCATCAAGCAAGATCTTTAGGACATAGGTTGTTTAGATTTCAAAGTCACTATCAAACCAATATTCATGGTAATTCTACATTAACTCCCTTGAGATTTCTCCATGAGGTCCCCAGTTTGGATTTAATCGTCAGCTCTGGAAAATGGGAGTGAAGGGACAAAGCAAGTTCTGAGAGGTGTTTGAAAAAAAGGCAGACCATTCTGCAAGCCCACAGTTTTCACATGGCTTGCCACTCTGTTTGGAAGGACCAGAGTTGATACCAAGGCTATCATATATCTAACTTACAAATTCATGCAGTGCATAGGAGGGGACATGCAGTGATCTCTATGCATGGACTAAGCCAGGCATCATAGCAAATCAGAGGTGTGCCCAGCTCCATGGACATTCAGGAATATTTGCATTTAGGGAGGAATTTTGGGTTGGCACAAATGACTGTGGGTTGTACTGACATTTACTGGGCAGAGATGATAAATACCTTACATCACATGGATGCTTCCATACAGTTAAGAGTTATCTCACCCAAAATACTAATTGCACAAGTATATGGGATTAACTCTTGTAAGCAACTCATGACACACACAGAGGAAGGCTGAGTAGAAGCCGGATCTTAACGTCCATGTTTGCTTCCTCTGTATACATCTTGCTCAGTGTGTCTCCTAGGAATGGGGAATTTTGGAAGGTCAGGACTATAATTATTCCTCAGCACTACATCACTATATTTGTAAATTGTATCTAAATATACTTATTTGTTCATTCATAAAAATGAACAAGTATTTATTGGGCAGCTACTATGAGCCAGAAACTATTCTATTTCCTAGGAATAGAGGAGTAACCTATTCAACTTACTGTTTTGAGGGGTGGGGGGGATGTGAAGAACAGTGGTAACATTCCTCTTCATATCTAAAATAAAGAAGTCAAAAATCAAGAAGATTTGTAAGAAATCTTCACCTTATTTTATGGATGTGGAAACTGGGGCCCAGAAAGACAGCTTTCTTAAGGTTACATAGTGGTACAGCAACAAGATTGGGGCCCATAAATTTCAGTTAACAATTATTTTTCCAGTATTTTGTTGTTGTGTATTTCATCTCCATATCTGTAAATAATAATAGCAAAGATCCAAGGATGATAATTACTTTACCTTTGGTTCACAAAGTTGGGCTCACTTCATAGTATCTCCAAAATTATTCTTCCAAGTTGGAAAGATAGTGGATATATGGGAAGGTGAATGACTATAAAGCAGTCTTTTAAAAAGTTTGATCATTCCAATTCAACAAACATTTACTGAGCATCTACTGTGTGCCAGGTACAATGCTGTGAGCTGCAGAGGATTCCAAGATGAGTGAACTATCCTTCCTCCCCTCATGAAAGTTACTGTGCACTGAAAGAGACAGATGGCATACAAGGAAAGCACAGGATAAAATATGATAAATGTCATAATAAAGTTATAAAGACCTGTGGGAGCTAAGAGGGAAAGGTGAATACTAGCTCCCCAAAAATTTGTTTTCTAATCTCCCAGAATGGAATTTGAAATGGGACTTGAAAGACGGGTGGAATATTAATAAAGAGGGGAAAGAGCTCCTTCCAGCTTCTCCTCCAAGGTAACAAATCTCCTGGAAGTCAAAGAAAAAAATCTGAGATCCAAAGAAGACAAGAAGCACAGCAAGAAAGCTTTCTGGCCATTAGGCAGTCTTAGTCCTGAAAAACAGTGAAGAAGCATCTCTATAGCAGGGTGAATCTCAGAGTCCTGGCAACAATAATAAAATAAGCACTACAGCTACATTTACTAAGCATTCAGTAAGCATGTGCTGTGTATCAGGAGCTGGATTCTTCATGTGTATGCATTATCTCACTTAAGCCTCACAACAACCCTTGAAATAGGAGCTACTATAGCCCTCATGTTACTGGAGAAAATTGTGTGGGAGAGGGGATATGCAACAAGTCCAAGGTCGCACCACTGCCACTGAGTCTCAGAAATAGGACTGAAACCACAGCATGCTGTGTTTGAAGCCAACATTGTGAGGTCCTCTTATACAAAGATAGGATAAATTCTCTTCTCAGATTTGCAAAATTCATTCCAACCAACATTATGTGAAAACAAAAAGTGGAATCCCTCAAAAAGATTTGTTTAGCCAGTGCAGTTCAGCAAGACTAGGCACCTGCCCTGTAGCCTTAGAATCCTGAGCTGCCATCCCTGATCCCAAAAGGTATTTCAGCTGGGCCTGCTGACCCAGTAATATTAGCCATATCAGACTTAGTAAAACTTATTCCTAAGATTGTAAAATCTACAACATGCATCCTAGATCAGGAACTCTGAGGAGAGTCTGTGAGAGACTTCATTTGTTCAGTTCTTGCTTCTTTTTACAAGACCCCACTCATAACCCTTTGTGGAGGCTCCGCTGACCGCAGCGGTCTTCACCCTTCACTCGCATGGCTCCTACCTCCATACTGCTTATGTAGTCTGTGTTCCCATTCCACCTGCTGCGAGAAGAACCCTATCTGCACGTCATCAAATGTAGCTGATACCACTTCACTCTACACAGAAACAAATGGTATGAAAACCAATACTTCCAGTCCCTCCTTCAACTGCCAGTTCCCCTTCCCCCGAAAGAAGAAGACCTATCTTACTGCGAGGAGGGAAGTTTAACTGACAACCACCCTGTGTAGGTGGGGGAGAACACAGGAAGACCACTCTTTGGACATACCTACCCCCTGCACGCAGGCGTGATGGGCTTACTTTATGCTTCCGCATCTGTGCACCAAAATGGAGCAGTCACACCTATTCTCTGATCCACTCAGCCTTTCAGTTAGTGCCTGCATGGGGAGGTCAGGGCTGCCTTGCGCACAGGATGGGTTCAGGGAAGAAGAGGAGACCCATCATCTCTGCAACCTAGCTGCATCAGTATGAGGGTGACGGTGGGTATGGACTCCCATCTAGCTTTCTGCATATGCTCTCGGCTGATTGGAAACTCGGACTGTTTTATCACGGCTCATTTCCAGTATCTTTACATGAGTGAATGTCTCACACAGCCGTTGGAAGATCCGAGAACACAGAGGCATTATTGAGCAAGGGGAAGAGCACTGGAAATGGAGTCTGAAGACCCAGCTCAAGGCCAGGCTCTGCTAGAGAAGGTTATTTACAATTGTTAAGCCTCATTTTCTGCATCTGTAAAGTGGAAAAGATAGTGTTCATGATGTTTATCTCGTGGGAGAATGGTGAGGACTGAAACAAACTACAGATGTAAGAGTAAACTGTGAGGTGCCCCAAATGTGTGAGGACTTGCTATTATTATCATCACTCTCATTATTATTATTACCAAACTTTCATACTAATAGAAAGGGGATTTGTTATTTGTGAAACATCAACCCCATGTTAGATGCTTTAAATACAATCATGATCTCCTCGAAGTTTGTAAAGTTTCCTGAACTTTGCTACACATTGAAATCGTTCAGGGCTCTTAGAAAATTCTGACTTGTACCTCTACCTCTAGACATCTGACTTAATTGACAAGGGATGAGACTGCCGTCGTGACTTTCAAAAGTCTCCAGATGATAAGAATGTGCAGCAAAGTTTGGACATCATTGACACAGTCTCTTGACAGCTGGAAAAAAAAAAAGATAGAGGCAGGTTTGAGCAAAATCAGATGCAAGGACTTGATTCTCATTTCCTCACCAAATCATTCCTAGATTTCCACAGGCAGTGGGGAATACCGTGTGCAGCCGGACTGTCAGAAGTGTGGTGTCAGGCATCCGCACCGTGGCAGTGGGCAGGGTCATCTGGACAGCTGTGGGTCCCAATGGTTGGGAGATCAGTTGGTACATAAACAAACAGAGGCAAAAGAAAAATAGATTCCCCCTTAACAAGCAGTCTAGCCCTCTAGATGACCTGTGGGTCACTGTTTCATTCTCCTTGGGATGTAGCATTTGTGAATCAATAATAGGGAAGCCCCAGCAATCAATTTAATAGAACCAAGCACTAGGCTTCCTAAAAGGGAAGACCAGAGCATAGCCTGACCCATGTTTTACTGACCTACCAGCCCATATTTTTCCCAGTTCAACTTAATTCTTTAAAATTCCTATAGTTAAACAAAAACAAGTTAAGCAATTTTTCCATTTAGGAGTAAAACAAACACATAGTTCCCCCTCCCCTTTTTAGGTTTCTTAAGCAAACTACCACGTTTCCGAATAATAGTGGCTCCCTGTAAAATTCTATAACTTGTTAGTTTTCAGATTTAAAACCATTTCCATTTAACTTAGTTTTCTGAAGAATTTTGTAAAAGTAGACTCTGCAAATGTGACAGGTTCTCTTTTAGAGTATGCAAACTGGCATCTACGGTTTTAATACAGCCGCATCAATTTCTCATCTTTTGTAGCTCACCCTGAGGGGAAAAGATGATTATAACATGCTTCTTCATACAGCCTAGATTCCTAATGGAGGTAGTGTGGGTCCTCATAGGTAGGAATTATTTATAGATAGGGAAGCTGAGGTTTAGGTTAATAATGTGTCTTGTAGTAGGACCGGGATTTAAATCTAGATTTTTCTCACTCCAAGGCTTGTATATGTTGCATTTGTCCAGCAACACTGTTGTGTGTTTTATGTACGTTATCTCATCCAATGTAGATTAGTATTCCACCACAGCCCATTTTACAGATGAGGAACCCGAGTTGCACCAAGAGCTTATATGACTGATCCTGCAACCTGTTAGTGGCAAATCAGGAAGTCACATTCATTTGTGTCTGCTTTCATGCGTATGCTTTTGCATTATCAATATCAGTAAGGATCTTTTTTGTTTGTACAAACTTAACAGAATTTACTGAATAAAATGAGGGCCAACTTTCCATGGATGAAAATACCTGACTCAAAAAGTGAAACTCAAAAGCACCCGCAGTACCAGAACAAGATCTCTACAAGCATGGGTCCCTCCCTAAAAGGCTTATTGCTCTGCGGCACTCCCATGGCCAATTGTCACCCAGTCACTTCCATTGTCCTCTCCCAAGATCATCCCATAAGACTTCTTACCACACCCACACCCATGCCACACCCTTGACCAAACCAAGGCTTTTTGTTTGTCTCTTTTGTTTTTCGTTTTGTTTTTTGAGACAGGGTCTTGCTATGTAGTCCAGGCTGGTCTTGAACTCATTATGTAGCCCAGGCTGGCCTCAATCTATGGCAATCCTCCTGCCTCAGCCTCCCAAGTGCTGGGATTACAGGAGTGTGCCACCAAGCCCAGTTCTCCAGCTCAATACTTGAACTTGCTCTAATTTACTTATAGGTAGAAAAATAAATCCAATTATCCTTAAACACAATCACTTGTCACTCCTGAAGACATTTAAAAATAAGCTGCTGACTCTGAATTCTATATAAAGACTCACCAAAAGCATTCCTGCCAGAGGCAGCCTCACTGGGATTCCATGGTCTTCCAAGGAATGACCTAGAAGAGGGCTACATGCATTTGCATGGTATTTTAAAATACTATAAGTCTTACTTACCCTGTACTTGTGCCTTTGGGTGAATTGCAAACTTTCTATGCCTAGAATATTATAACCATATTTTATCTTGGAGGAGAATGTGTTATAATATTTTAAACTTATTATCTTCCTTTAATAGATCAATTTTTAATGGTTCTGGGGCTTGAGTATTCACCCACCTCAGGTTTGGATTGTTACTTGGCAAAATGGTCCTTCCTGATGTCTTTTGCTTTCATACTTTTATGAAAGATGTATAACTGACAATAGAATATGAAGCTTAGTTTTTTAATATTGGATATTAATATCTTTTAACTCTAAAAACTGGCTGTACTTTGAGACCTATTTCCCATAATATCACCTCTTCTTAAGGGCAAGAAGAAGCACATAGGAGAAATGGAAATCGACAAGAAAAGTCCTCAGTGGTCCTTTAAGGTATCTCTTGTTAATATGAGCATTGGCTCAGTTGTGCTGATCAAACAAAATTACTGAAAAAAAAAAAAAAAAAAGAAAAGGAAACAAAATCACTAGTCTTGAGGACATCTTCCCCCAAGCATGAAAACCCATAACAATAATCCAGGCTAACTAAAACTGAAGATACGAGAGTTGATTAAGATTAATTTCCTCATTTAAAAATTATTTTGGTGAGGTGGGAAAGGGCACTGCAGTCCTGTCACCTCAGCATTCACTGGGGCCCTGCACATGAGCAATCTCATCCCAGTGGTGATCCCTGCCAGGAGAGCTGGGGTGAGGCAGGGCAGAGGGTGCAGATTACCTGTCACCATTTTCCATCCTCTGGTTACACTGTCCTCTAGAACAAAGAAGAAAATCATCATTAAGTTCGAGACCCAAGCCCAACCCTAGGCTTCACTCCTTCTTTGAGATGACCTGCTGATCCTCTGACTGACAGAGCAGCAAGGAACATCTGCAGTTCAAAAGAAACACATAAATAAGTGCACTCCTCAGAGTAAAGGTCAATAGACTTCCTGAGACGGATCCTTTCCCCCCCCTTGCAGGCTGTGTGCTGGCTTTTGCACACTGTGGCTAGAAACTCGGTGTTTCCTTTCTGGCCCTTCCATCATCTCCAGCCCCACTTGTGCAGAGCACCTGCCTGATGCCCCTGACCTCGCACAGGAGGGAGCTGCCCTGACACAGAGCGGGCCCTTCCCCAGGCTTCCCTTTGCAAAGCCCAGGAGAAAGGTGCAAAGGAGGACAACAGCTGCCATGCTGGCTTGTTCTTGACAAATGGGGCTGTCACTCCTCCTATTGATTAGCAATATTATGACATTTCCCTTCAAAAACACAGATGTGGCAATGGCCAGTGACAAGGCCGTGGCACTGGGTAGAAAATAAGGTGGGCCATTGTGCATTCTTCTGCCTCTGCATCTGTTCAGATTCTGAGAGATTAGAAACTGAGATTCTAATAACATCCAAAAGATTTCATTACAACAAGTGGAAGCTCTGACACTAATATACCGCATATACAGATGCTGTGACTGTGCAGGTGGGGCAGGGGTGGGGGAGCAGCAAAAGCAAATGTGTCCAGGACACCGCGGAAAGCAAAAGGATGTTCTGTGTGCTCAGAAAGCAGCATCTCCCTCTGTCTTGGCAGAGGCACTCGAGGTCTCCTGACTACATAAATCAAGGCATGGAGAGCTCTGTCATTTCTATCCTATCACATGAAATGCATGACGGGAACCAGTGAATCATTGGTTCATTGCCTCCTTCCTTCCCGAGTGCCTTTAATCTTCCCATTCTGGTCCTATGAGGCTGATGGTGTATTAAGGAAGAAAATGCACCTAATTTCAGTTTCTTTCCTTGTATAAAGTGCTCAGATGATAGCAAGTGCCTCCTTTAATTTGAGAAGCTTCTATGGGGCAATTTCCCCCAACCTATTCTCAACATCTAGTCCTATGTCAAGAAAAAGCACTGTTCTGAATAACAGTCCATTTAAGTAAGAAAGGAAAAGTGCATCTTGCAGTCCAACATATGGTCCATTTTGAGGTAAATTACAGGTAATTCATGAACATTTCCAGCAGGGAGATTGCTATTGTGGGACTGTTGTCTATCCGTTATGCTCTATTCTCATTTTTGTGGTTAAAGGAATCTGAAGTCTTTGAAGCAGAAAAGGCAACACTCTCTCTGCACCATTTTGTCCTGCTAAGGAAAGTTATTATCCTGCTAACACGCGGGACTGATCCAGCAACTCGATTTAGGCAAAGCTGATGGAAAGCAGGCTGCAAGGGGCATGTGTAGCACAGGTTTTACAACGGGAAGGACCTGGGGGTTGCCAAGCACAACAGTTAAACAGGAAAATGAAATCTGAGTGAATGAAAAACAGTTGGACTGACACTACTGGACAGAGAGAGAAAAGAAAAGAGGAAGTCACTTGAGGGGTGGGGAGAAGAAACAAAAAGAAAAATGCTGCCAGTAAGCCCTGGGGATTGGGATATGAATTAAAAGGAGCTAAATGGAATGTGACCAATTTTTAAGAGCATATGTTTCTCTCTCTGTGATGGGAGATCTCTGTCCCAAGCCATCAGAATTTGCCTGGGGCTACCCCATGACCAGTCTCTGTGGCTGGGTTGACCTCCTCTCTTAATAGACAGAAGGCCTCCCCGCTCCAATTATATCCCAACCAAACAGCCTTGGAAATTTACTTCAGCGACTCTAACATCCTCTCCTTGGGACAAAACCCTACATGTGGTGTCCTGGCTTGTTGGGAAGAAAGAAGAGGAGAATCTGAGGAGAGCGGAAGGACAAGCAAACTCAACAAGTTTGGCAGCTGGGGCTTCTAGGCACAGGCTTGTGTCCGGGTGGGGCAAGAATTATGCAACTCTCCAGGTCTCCCTCACATCAAAGAGCTTCTGGAGCAGCTCTCAGAGCTCAGAGGCAGGCAGCTCTGCCCTCCCTTGCCCATGTCCTAAATCATGCTTTTATCTGCCTCCTCATCGAAACTGATGCTAAGTGTCCTTGACACACAAATCCTCCAAATAATTTGAACTTGATCTGAAGCTTTTGGCCTTCTTGACTTAAAAAAAAATTGCCTATGATTTGCTTGGCAGCCATCCACCTCAGCATAGGCGATTGTGGGGAGTGATGTTGATGTTCACGAAGAGCAGTTGCCATGGCAATGCAGAGTTCAAAGGAAGGGCTCTGAGTGGTGTCAGAATGGGGGAGAGTGATAACATCACGAAGGCTGGTGTTTTCTCTTCTCAGGGAGTGACGAGCTCAGGCAAAGGAATGGGGCAGGAGCAGCCACACAGGCAACTCACTATTTTGGTCATTCATGAACTATGCATTTATTTGGCATTGGGGCATCTATTAGCTTAGCGGGAAGTGTACATAATAGGGAATTTTAAGACTGTATCCGAGCCCCCATTCTAGTTAAATAGCTGAGTGACTTCCACCTTGTTGCACATTAGTTTCCTCATCTATAAAATGAAGAGGTTGGAGTAATAAAACTCAACATGCTTTCAATCACTAAACTGTTATGATCCAACTCCTCCAGGCAATCTAGGAACTTTCTGGATCCATTAGGTGGCATTCTGATGCAGACAACATTCTGTTTTTCCAAGGCCTTTCAAGATGCAGAAATGGATGATTCCTCTCACACTGAGATTCAGACATTGATGGAACCAATAACGTTTCATGAGCCCATAGTTGGCTCTGGGAACTGTTCAAGGTACTAAGAGGGTGGAAAAGATCGACAAAGGCCCCGTTCTCAAACATAGCATCTTCTAGCAGAGGCACTGAGTGTATGCACGTAATGATGGTTAATGAAAGGGCCACCACGCTGAAAACAGCATTAAGTTGGAAATCACCAGCTAATCTAGGTGAGCTGGGGGAATATCAGAAGTCATCTCAGAATAAGTGGTATTTGGGATAATATTGGAAGGATAAGTAGTAGTTAGCTAGGGAAAGGGAGGGAGTAGGAGGCTTGCAGACAGGGGGAACAGCATGTGAAGCTCGGAAGTGAGAGGTAACTCAGATGGGACCTGCACTGGAAAGTTGGAAAAGTGTGCAAGGCTGGGCCCTGCTAGAGTATGAAGGCACCACAGTCAGCAGTTTTGTTTTACCTAAGAGCAATGAGTGGTCACTGAGGATTTATAAACAGGGTTGACTACTCAGATGTGCATTTTTAAAAGATCACTCTAGCTATATCATACAGAAGGATGGCGATTTGGGGGAGGAGGTGGTAAGAGCTCAGATTTCAGCGATGAGACTATCCTCAAGACAACTGAAATAATTCAGGAACCAAGTTTTTTTTTTTTACTTTCGGTTACCTACTTTGATAGTTGGAGGCAATTCTAAACATAATTTCACAATCTTTTCTCTTTTGCCTTGCCTGGGTGGACACATCCTGTAATGACTTTCCTGATCCCCAACTGGTGAAAGTTGCCAAGGGAATGTGTGCAAACAGTGGTGAATTGTTATCGATCTATTATTCTTCCAGTGTACCCCACTGGCCTGCACACGTTTCCTGTTCTGAGTGGGATGGGGTAGGTAGAAAATATGTGTGAAATATTCACTTTAAATTCTAAAATATTCCCTCCTAAAATGCAGAACCATTTACATAGCTATCCATGGAATGGTACCCAATAATATATCCACTTTAAAAAAGAACCAGTCTCAGCTTTCAAAATGCAAAATTATGCCCATAAACAGTTATTTTCAGAGCACTCATTCTTGGGGGGTTAGGGGTGTCAGACTGCTCATGGCAGGAAGACATTTCAAGAAGCCAGGTCTTCTTGTTGAAAAGAACCTAATGGTCACCTAGGGTGATCAGTTTGGGATGCCTGGGAGATAGAGGCAGGAGACAGTGGAGGGATGGCCCAGAAAGCTCTGGTCACATTTTTCAGTTTTAAAATGCATTTTTTTTTCCCTAGCATCTATGGCCCATATTAAATGTTTCATGTTCCTTACCTTGTTTCATCCTCAAAACAACCTTGTGAGTGGATGCTATTATTATTATTATTATTATTATTATTATTATTATTATTTATATGCAGGTACCAGGAATCAGGACCCCAGAGCTTGCCAGGCAGGCGCTTATGCCACTGAGCTATATCACCAGCCCGTGGATGCTATTATTACTTTCACATAACAAAAGATGATGAAAAAGAGATTCCAATGTTTCATTGACCCATCCGTGGCACCCAGCTTTCAGGCCATCACATGTCCCCTCTTTGCTCTGCTGTTCACTTGATGTCAACGGAGGAGAATGAAGGAAAAAGCTTAAAAAAAAGACAGCCATATGCTGCTCCCCCTCTGGTTTTGTGCCCCCTTCCTCCTCGTTCCTGCCTCCTTCTTTCCCACTCCTAGAGGGAGGCTGCAGGGAAAGATTTATGAACAAGGAAAAGCTCTCTAACCCCCTTATAAACTTTATGGGCCATGTGGACATGTACAAATCAGATATAAACATGATGTCCAGGTCCAGTGTTCTGTAAATAGTGATATCACTGAGGAAAATCTCCACGAGAATTTGGTTCCCGGGAGAGGACAGACAAGGTTCCTGCAAACAGTGTGTGAAGAATGATGAAAGCTGCTTTGAAGTGAGGCCCAGGGCCTGTGGTGTTTTCAGCAGCCTTCCCCCTGCAGCTCTTGGAATTCTTGCTGCAATAAAAAGATACCAAAAGAAAACAGCTGGTCAGATTTGTTAAAATAAAAGCAATGTGTGGCCCTGAGGGGAGAAACATGACGGTGGGAAAGCAGGTGTGATAAAAGAGAGGACAGAAAGGTGATCTTCAGAATTAGTGTACTAAGTCCACCAGGTTTCACCATGCATGTGTCAAATGCTAGGCAGGTTATAAGATGCTTCTATGTTAATTTTTCTCCTTGGGCCTATATTAGCCCTGTTGAGTAACTTTGGAAATAGTAAGTAACACATCCATTTTATGGATGAAGATGCTGAGTATTGACATTGGCCAATGAGAAATACCCAAGAAGAAATCAGAGTGGAGTTCTACTGCCTAGGCAGGGTCATCTGGTGACAAAGGTTGGCATGTAAAGATGAGATGAAGGTTCTGAGCCCAGTTCTACCTCTGCCTAAGAGTTTCCTCATCTGTGTCCATACCCAAGAAGATTCTGTGAAGAGTTGGTTGCTGAGGGCCTGGCACCTGAAGAAATATGAGGGAGCATCTCAGTCATGGCTTCCTGCACCATTACCAGGCCCAGAAACACTTAATTGAGAATCATCTTCTGATAGTGCCATTGAGGTAGATGGAAGTCAGCCTCCAAGATCCCTGCCTTTTGGCACTGGTGCCATGTGTAGCCCCTCTCAAGTTGCAGCGGTTGGTCTATGAGGTCAAAAGAATATGGCAGAAGGGGAAGCATGCCACTTCTGAATTATGAAAGACTGGCCCCAATCTTGGGCTCTTTCCCTCCTTCTTGAATTTCTGCTATAAGTAAGGCCAGCCTGCATGCTTTGAGGACAATCAGGCAAGGTGTTGGGAGCCTGCTATTTTATAGCAAGAAACTGATTCTCCAGTCAACAGCCCAGGAGAACTAAGGCCTTCCAACGACCACATGAATAGGCATGGAAGCGGATCCCTCCCCAGTCATCCTTAGGAGAACCCTGGCGCTAGTTGATAAGTAAGTGACTGCCATCTGGTGGGAGGCTGTGAGCCAGAACCAACCAGCTAAGCTGCTCCCAAATTTCTAACCACAGAAACGCAAAGATAATCAACATTTGTTATTTTAATCTACTACATTTGGGAGTAATTTGCTACATACCAAGAGATAACTAAGGCATGGTACATGCCATAGTTCTTCTCTGAGGCATTAAGGAAAAATGTCAGAGGCTGAAGACCATTGTAACTTCCAATAGACTCATTAATTGCTGTTTATCTAAGATAGATGCTTTACAAAAACCCAATGTTGGTAATGAGTTCCACACACGATACAGATTACAGTACTACCAACGGGACTACAGAAACAGCCTGCTAGGAGCTAAAAATATACGCAGCAAAGAGTGGACACAGAATAATGACAAACAACTGGAAACCTGAGCCAAATCTCAAGGACGAATAGGGGAAAGGGAAGGCAGGAAGAGAAGTGAGCAAAGGTAACAAGGGAAGAAACAGCAGAGTATCTGGGAAGAATAGGGAGGGATTTGATATGACTAAAGCAATGCAGAAAAGAACGTGATGAAGTTGATTATGACAGTACCAGGCAATTGGTGGTTATATCTGAATCAGTTGCAAGAAATGATCAAATGTTGCTTTATACAGTTGTTGTATAGCCATGCTGCCCAACGTGTAGTCACCAGGAATATTTACAATATACCAAAACACTAAGACGTGTAACAGAACTTCAAGCATCAAATAGATGATACCTAATACAATGTTGCCTGGCATCCACCCTTAGATCAAACTTCTGGAATATCATTGTGCTGAGATTTTTCAAATGACTTTCCTGTACGCTTGGTCATGTACATGTGTTAAATATAAATAGCTGCATAATATTATATAATTGTGTTTAATATTATAGTTCTCAATGCATTGTTAAATTTGATCAAAGAAAACTTTTTTTCCTCCACTGAAATCCTGATGGTGTCTCACAGAGTACTGGTGCTCTGTGACACACACTAGGAGAAACTTTTATAGGCTATGAGGAATTTAAGGAGGAGGGAGTATGACTAGCGTAACAGTTTAATCACTTTTGTAAGAAACATCAAGCAGGATGGCTAGAGGTAGGGGCTGGTGAGACATGGGGCACAGGAAATAAGAGGTAACAGAAATCTTCCAGAAGAAAACACAGAAGAGAATAATCTAGAAAGGTACCCAAGTGAAGTGCTAGGGAGGTAAAAAAGATATTCTAGGGCCGGTGAGATAGCTCAGCGGCATAAGCGCCTGCCTGGCAAGCTCAAGGTCCTGAGTTCGACTCCCGGTACCCACATAAAGGAATAAAAGGGCCGGCGATACCGCTCAGTGGCACAAGCGCCTGCTGGCAAGCACGAGGTCCTGAGTTTGACTCCCAGTACCCACATTAATAAAAAAAAGATATTCTAGCTTTGGCCCCTGCCCTGAAAGAGGCAGACTTGTCACTGTCTGAAAGACACAGTCCTTGCTACAGAAAGCCACTTAAAGTACAAGAAGATGGCTCTAAACAGCATTTTCCCAGGCCCTAAACCTGTGTCATGTCTGAAAATAGCATCTTTAGAAGATTAAAATATTTGATTAAGGTATTTTATCTGTAAAACTCCTCTATTCAAGAGGAACAGAAAGAAAGTCTTTTTAATGTTTCGGCAGTCAGATCTCAAGGATCCAATCCTGACTCTACCTATTACCAACTGTGTAATCCGGACAAGATACCAAAGCTTTCTGTGCCCCAGCTTCCTCACATCTATAAAAGTGAGCTCTCAGTAGTACCCAGCCTACTGGGTTGTCGTGAGGTTGAATGAGTTTTATGCCACTTGATACACAGTGAGTGCTATATAAATACTCACTGATTTTAGTATGTTTGCTGTCGTGATGAGGTAAAGGAGTAATGACCAAATGTGATACTCGATTGATTCCAGGGCACCAGGCCAATGGAGTCGGGTGGAAAGCAGGAAGCAGGGCTGTGTGGGGAGGAAGTGGAATGTCTATGACAGTCTTCTCAGCTCGGGAGATCAGACTGAGGGAAATGCTGGGAGGAGATAAGTGAGCTTTAGAGAAAGAAGTGCGAGCTTAGCAGAGACAAATCTCCTTTACTCTACAATTTTTGGTGATGCTGAGTAGGGGCTAAGTTCACTGACTTTTTTAAAGTGGACTTTTTATTTTATTTATTTAGTGTGCTAAGCATGCATTCCACCACTGAGCTATACCCTAATCCTTGCTAGACTTTATTCACTTAATTCTCTAAACAACAAGGTATGTGGCATTATTATCCTACTTTACGACTAAGGAACCCAGGCTCAGAAAGGGTAGAGAGACTACTTGGAGTCCTGTGCTGCTAAGTCCTAGAGCCCCAGATGCTATTCCGTCTTCTAAGCTTTCGTTTGGCCTTGCCCCTGGCTGGTATGGGCATGGAGGAAGAGGGCTGCAGGTGAGTGTAGGGCCACATGGCTGATCCTCTACAAAGTCCCCGCAGGAAGTCTGCTTCTAGCAGAGAGTACAGACATACCCGATCTCAACTTCTTCCTGAGGACAGAAGGAAGCGGGAGCTCAGAGGATAAACCTTTGCAGGGTGAGGCAAGGGCAAGTCCTTCACCTCCACTTGAGACTCCTCTGTGCAGGCTCCCCTGTGCCTGATGGTCCCAAGCAGGGACAGGCCTAGAGCTGGTCCTCACTGTGTTATCAAGCTGTGTTCCAGAGGGATTCACATTTGTTACAGGAAATGGGAAATTGTTTTTGATATGGAGGAAAAGTAATGTTCTTTGTTTTCCCCAATTTGTGTTATAAATTATTGAGCTCACAAAGAACAAATAAATACTAGTTGTACAGAGAAAGAAGAAAAATAGGCCAGTGAAGGAAGACAGGGTGGGGCACACAGGAGGAGCAATGACTAGAAAATGACAAAGAAGATACCCGGATATGCACTGATAACCATTGATGCCAGGGACAAGGATTTTAACCACCAAATTGAACAGAGGATGGGAGGCTTTATTTGGCCATTCCTATAGGATAAACTAGTCATTAGAAAAAAAGAAGAATGAAAAGGCCCAGTCATTAATGTCACAAAATACTCTAAAATGATAGCTAACATATATGCACCATGTACATAGGGGTAATTCCTATGTGTTAACTTATTTAATGCTTGTTAATCTATAACAAACCTTCATTGCACTAATGGGGAAAGTCTCAAACCTAAGGACAGTAAGAAACTTTTTCATAGTCACATAGACAAGAAAAGGCAAAGCAAGGTCTAAATCTAGGTCTGGATGATTCAAGAGTCCATCTATACTCTCAATCAGATGGGCACACTGGCCTCCAACACAATATCTACACTACCATAGGGGCTGACAAACAGAATTGATTTTTGGAATTTTCTAATGTAGATAAAGCAATAAAATGCCAAGAATATGCTGTGAAATTGATGTCTCACTTGCCTCTAGAATGCAAAAATTAAATAATCCTAATCAGCTATTGGGAACTACTTTGGGTCCGTGTTGCATACATAATCATATATGATTTAATATCATTTAATTTAATAACAGCTCTCTAGGGTGGATATTCCTTTTAAATAAAGAAAACAAGAGATCTAATTTGTTTGAAGTATGGATCAAACTTAGGTTTTACTGGTGTGACCCAAAAATATAGTGAATGTTTAAATTTTTTAAGGTTTTGTTATAGTAAAAATCACATTGCCATTAGTCCCCCTCAGAATACTTCACCTTGCTTCAAACACATTTATCCCATCATTCTTGCTACTTTCTGAAGCAGTTCTGGAAGTCATTTTTCCTGAGTGTCTTTAGTTGTGCTATTGTGGCTACCTCGATGTCATGAATCCATTCGAAATGTCTAATTTTCATGGTCATTTTGATTTTCAGGGGAAGCCAGAAGTCGCACAGTGCAGATCTAGTGAATAAGGTGGACGAGGACACACATGGTAATGTTACCGGCAATGGTAACTTGGCACCAGCACTCCCTGTATTTTTGATCACATCTCATAAAGGCAAAAGGAGGACTTCCAGAACTGCGTCAGAAAATGCCAAGAATGATGGGATACATGAGTTCAAATATAGTTAGAATAGAGAGAAAAGGAAAGGATAGTTTGAATTTTTTGTTCTGTGATTTGTATGTGTATACTTAATATTTATAAAAAATAATTTGCAGCAAGTTTGTTGGCTATGTTCCAACACCCACCTCTCACCCTCGGGACCGTAAGTAACAATCTGCTGGCCGTGCACTGTCCCATCATACCTCACATATTCTATCCCAATAATGCCCCTGAATGGATAATGCCAACCCAAGTTCCTGGAGGTAATTCAGGGGTGGCCAATCCTGGCATTGGAAAACAGGCCAACTCCATTTCCTAGCCAGGGTTGTCACAGCGGACTATGGACTGGAGGCTGCCCCTCTCAGAATCCCCGCATAACTCCATATCACTGCTGAGCCATCCAGCTGCCGGCTGGATGCAGTTTGCCTTAGGCAATCTGCTGCAATTTTCCATGTCCCAATCTTACCCTCCATTACAAAAAAAAAAAAGATGGGAAATATAATGGGCTGAAAGAATTCCGATAGCAGATGCAGACGTCAAATTACACAGGTAGTAATCACACAGATTAGGAAACATAATGAATACAGTATTCAAGCTGAACACAGACAATGAATTTTTCAGTATGATACAAGCTTCTTGTTAATAAAATGAAATAACAATTTTCTCCTTATTAAAGCTAAAGCAATCTCTATTTTCTGAGGGGACACATGCCACTGAGACCTCTGGGCTGAAATGATCTGAAACTCAATACGCATAAGACCAATGGTCTAATAGACATTTTGGCTGACTCTTACATTTCTGATTGCGTTGCTGTGATTGTTCATTATACAGAGGTTTGAAAGTTTCCTCCAACGTTTCTGAGTCCCTTTCAGAAACAAATGTATTATTCACAGCATGTCACACACAGAATGGTACCAACTTAGGAATCAGGAAACCTGGGTGTTAGTTTCAACTCCCACTGCTGGATTTTGTGGCCTTGGATATGTAAGAGTCACACAGAGATGAGGTGGTGTGCTGTGGAGGTAAGCAGGAAGGGGGCGCCTTGTCTGTAGAGAACATCAAGCAATAATACAACTGCCTAAAGTCCAGAGTCGCTTTGCATTATCACTGCGTGCCATCCATACTAAGCAATGTCAGCAATAAAATGCTCCTCTACCTCAAATAAGTTGGTCTAAGTTTTCAGCAATTGATTTTAATAAACAAATGGATAAATTAATAAGTAAATGTACTTCAACTTAGCACATTTTATTATTTATCCTTAAATAGGCATTATATTCTGTGTAGAAGTTAATTTTTTTTTTTTTTTGTGGGTACCGGGGGGTCGACCTCAGGACCTCGCGCGCCAACAGGCACCCGTGCCGCTGAGCGATATCACCAGCCCCTTTTTCGTATGTGGGTTCCGGGAGTCGAACTCGGGCCCTCGCACTTGCAAGGCAGGCGCTTACGCCGCTGAGCCATTTCACCGGCCCAGAAGTTAATTTTTAACACTACTACTTATGCAGCAGAGCTGTGAGCCACGTGAACTGAACAACACAACATACATTTGTTTATTTGTTTCTAGAAAAAGTTTGCAATTGTTTAGAACAGTGCAAGCTCATTTTGAATTCTCTCTGTGTCGTCAGCTTCATAGTACTACAGATTCCTAAACAGTAGATTTGGAATAAACGGCAATAGCAAGGGATTATAAAGACAAAACCCAGAATTTGTGTTAATTCAAATCTGTCACTCTTTGTGAATACTTGGAGTTTTTACTTAACATTTACAAGGGTGAAATAGTTTGAACTGTGAGGTATAAAAGTTTTGTGCAGTAAGTGAACATTTTGGTTCATCCATGAAATAAGTAACTTAATTTGAATATTTTTAGATTGAAATTTATCCTTCTTTTTCAAATGTTTAAGTATTTGCTTTCAAACAAAGAATGACCATTGATGATTACATGTCTAGTACTGGACAATATCTGTGCTATGTAGGAACAGGTGGTATTAAAAGTGATCTGTTGTGGATGTCACCTCTGCTGGGCATACAGGAGATACATGAACCCGCTGTTTAGAATTTTTTTTTTTTTTTTTTTAGATCAGAAGCAACATTTCTCAAGGAGGGAGGATCTGTAGGTTCCAATTTCCTCAGTTCTCTCATTCCCTGAGCTCCTCTATGAAATTGGAAATCTATAGATGTGTGAAATGCTTTCTTCTTCCCTGTCCTTGCATTGGAATTAAAACTGTGCACTGTTATATTCAAGGCCCTGAAAAATCCCTCCAAACAAAACCAAATGTGTTTAATCTAGTCAGCATCAATGACCACTGGACCTTCTTGCTTTTATTCTTGGAGTAAGAGTTGGAGAATGGTGGTGGAGGGAGCAGTCACTGGACACTCAGGAGAAAAGACATCTATCACCATCCCACGGGCATAGAGAATGCACTTTGGGTTAGGTCAATGGTTCCCAAACACTGCTGTGTGTTGAATTCCATAGGCAGCTCTTTAAAATCCTAATGCCAGGCTGTACCCAAATCAATTACATCAGAATCTCTGGAGGTAGACCTACTTATACATTTCTAATTCCCAGATAATTCTGATTTACAGCTAAGTTTGAGAATGCATGAGTTAGGTCACCTTAAGATCTTTTCCAGACCTTATAAGTGCAAGTCTCTAGAACTATTCATCCCCTCCATATTCCATTCCTATTCATGACCGGTGGTAGGAAGCAGAGACAGGGGGTGATGCAACCTTCCAGATTAGCCACAGCAGCAGTGTCAGGTAAGGGTCCTGCCCAAGATCCTTACCTCCCAGCCTACCTCCAAAACCTGAACTGGCAAGGATGTCTGGAGCCTTTCAAAAAAGAGGATGCCATTAATAATAATAAAAAACAAATGGCTCCTTTAGCCAAAAACCTCCCAGAAGTTGAAAAATGAGATGTTTGTGCATGAAGATGGTGCCCAGATGCCTTGAATTGTAAGAAAAGCCAGGAAAAAAAAGAACTACAGCTGGTTCCTTGATTTCTAGGCTGATTTGCCTATTAACCTCCTGGAATTCGTTGAGCCTGTTTCTCTCAATAGCCCACACAGGCTCTGCCTCTGGGACACAGTGTGCAAGAGTTTGCATTAAAAAGTTCACATTTATCACAGAGTTCAGTGCCCCCTCAATATCTCATTGAAAAGAGAGAAAAACAGCTCAACTTCAACAAGGCAAATGTCTCAGTAAGATAAATGCTAACATTTTCTTGAAAGCCACTGTAATTATTCAAAGAACAACTCCCTCCAACCTCTCTCTTTCTCTGTCTCTCTCTGTCTCTCTCTCTCTCTCTAAGGATCTGCTCCTACTAGCCTTATTTGGCAAAATCCCCAGGGCCATTTTTGGTTTCACAACTTCGTGGGCAGCACCTCCTCCGGCAGCAGCAGTGGGTGATCTGTAAGTTTTATCAGCAGGCAGGATCAAGTTCTCAAGAACACACTCTGATTAGTAATGACTTTCACAAACAGTTCCCAAGCTGAACTGCTGCTCCTTGAAAATCTGATTTTGAATGAGGGACCTGAATTTGGAGGCCCTGGAAGGCTCTGGTGATCCTATATCACTGATTTCATAACAAAGATCTTGTTTCCAGAAAAGGCTGTGGCAACAAGCAGCCTAAAGTCAAACAAGATTTGCTTGTAGCTGCAATGCACCTCCTGGGCACAGAGGTGGGCACTACCCCAGCATTGCCTCAGCCATCTTACATGCTGGATATGCCCCATGCCCAAAGACAGGTAGTTCCTGCCTCTGCACGCAGTGCTCGTCCCAGCTGTGCCCAAGGTCAAATGCTTTTTATTTGGAAAGGACATTGCCATTCATACTCAATTCAGCGGATCATATAAAGTTGACCAATTGGACTTGGTCAGCGGCACTCTACATGCTGAACGCCATCTGAGGTCCCTGGTGTTTACCCACCATCTTGAAATGTTCCAGCATTGAGTAGTTCCCAACATGTTTTCTGCAGAATATTAAAAGCAGTTATACACAAGAGGGCTTCTGTTATACACAAATTTGAGAAATGCTGGGTTAAACAAAATTAAACAGAATTGTTACTATGGGACTTCTCAGCATTAGTAATCATGTGAATATTCAGAAAGGTGCTAGAGAAGACCTTAGGAATAGAATCAATCCCAAATGTTATTGTTGATGAAATTTTTTGCACTGCAGAATACTGTTTAGAAAATGATGCCTTAGGACCACAGAGTAGAAATGCTGTGTTTTTCTCTGCTTCTGTTTCCTTATCAGTGAAATGGGAATAAAATAATACCTTGAGGGATTTCTGTGATGGAGGAGTAAATGAGATAAATGTTCCTAAATCAGTCAGAACAACATTTGGCACAAATGTCACCATAACATGAGTTTAAAATCTGCCTCTTGTGCAATACTGAACATGGCACCTAGGCACTCAGATTCTTAGCTTCCTTATCAGCAAAATAAGGATACGGTCAGTTGCTTGCTCAAAGGTATGGAGGATTATATGGCACATTGCATGTAAATTGCTCAGCAAACTTTTGGCATAAAATGCTCAAAACCTACTGCCCAGGAAGAGCATTACTATGTTAGGAGAAGGACAGCTTGGCCCTAATTTCAGTGAATTTGAAATGCCACAGACCGAAGTTCATTGACTGAAGAAAAGGAAAATAATTTACATTTTAAACCCAACTAGGAATGGAGCCCTATAAAAATCTAGCAACTTTGAAATTAATTATAGGCTATAATCCCACAAAAGGATTTGTGAATATCATGTTATACTTAGGCTGGTAAAATAAAATAAAATAAAACAACAAAATAATCTTAAAAGTGAGGCCTTATTTTTTAACTACAAAAGGATGAATTTGGAGGAGATCATAGCTGATCTAATTCACATTTAAATTACAAAAGAGTGTCTCAGATTTACCATATGCTGCCAGTCTTTTTTTTTTTCTCTTCTTCTTCTTTTTAAGATCTGAGCAATTTTGGTAGCTAAGGAAAAGGGAAAGGATTTTTTTTTTGTGTGTGTGTGGGTACCGGGGGGTCGACCTCAGGATCTCGCGCGCCAACAGGCACCCGTGCCGCTGAGCGATATCACCGGCCCCTTTTTCATATGTGGGTTCCGGGAGTCGAACTCGGGCCCTCGCGCTTGCCAGGCAGGCGCTTACACCGCTGAGCCATCTCACTGGCCCAGAGGGAAAGGATTTTTGAAAATCACAGCAGACTTAAGTGGAAAAAAATACCCACAGAGAACTCATGTGTTGATTTACTTTCCACCATCATTCTTCTCACCCAGTAGTGAAGATCTCAGTAAGTTCTTGATGAACAGAAAAATTTAAAGGAGCCCTTGGACTACTGTCTTTTACCATTATGTAAGAGGGGCCTTTCCTCTACATAAACCAGCCCTCATATAAATATAGCAGTGCCACAACTGATTAGAAAAGAACAATTATAAGTTAAAACATTTGGAATTTTAACATTTGGCCATTTTAAACATAAAATTGCAATTATATATTGCCAGATTTTCACTAAATTAAAATTTAAGTAATGATTTGATCACATTTTTCTAAATTCTTAAAAAATTGTTTTAAAAAATCAAGAGAAAAGAAACCAATGTCCTTTTAGAATCAGGCAAAGTTAAGCTGTGTGCAAGAAAGGCCCTAGTCCTGTTTCATATTTATTTTGAACAACTTGCCGTCTGGTAACATTTTTCTGTTCTATTTTTAATGGCTATAAAGTTTCTATCACATTCAGTAATTATCTTCAATCTCAAAAGGAGAAAGGAAATTCCACAATAAGAACTACATGAAACACTGAGTGTACAGGTGCCAGAAAATATTGTTTTGTTTAGTGGAGATGAGATTGTAAAAATATGGCTCTTTATAGATGCATGTTCTCAAGTTTATTTATAGATACTATGACACCCACTCTTAAACTCCTTATTTAATCGCTAACAGAAACATTACTTCGAAAGGGAATTAGGGTGGTGAAAATATATTTGAAAGTGGTATATTCTCTAGAGCAGTCTCATTTTTTCTTACAATTATCAGCTACAACTACTCAGAAAAAGAAAAGTCAGGAGGTAATTTAAGCAATAACAAACAAAAATGTTTTAAATTTCTCCAGGGCAAGCTGTTCTACATCTTGAAGGAAATTGGAAGGGATATCAAAGAGAATTTATTGTCCGATGACCACCCCTAGTTATTTAGCGAAAGCTGCAAGAGAAAAATACAGCAGCAGTTAAGAGATCTGATGTAAACTTTTTCTAAGGAGGGATAACTGAGAGAGAGAGAGAGTTTGAGATTTTACTGATTTGATGACCTGGAACCACAGATACCTTTGATAAAAAGCATTTAATTCATGGTTGCATTTTTAGGTAAGTTATATCAAGCATTTATATTAAGTTATTATGATTACTGCTGAAAAGGCAAAATACTAACTTATTAATCATGAATTCCATTCTGTAAAGATAATAGCATCCACTGCACTTACCATTCACGGTGAAGTCATTAGAAATTACTTTTTCCACTTATAGATAATAGGAATCAACTAGACGTTAGAAAAGTAATTAAAGTTCTTTCCCAAAGGGAGAAAATCTAGAATATAAAATGTTATATTTTATTTCCTTCAAAGTATTTAAAATATATATCTGTTTATTAGAACCTCCTTCACTATAGAAATCTTAAATAAATGGAGTAAAATTAGCCATCTATACTTTTTCCTCAAATCTCAATGGTCAAAGTTTATGTTCTCCCTGAGAAGTAGGCCAGCAAGAGCTTATTACAGAAAGGACATTGAAATAAATTGTTCTGATGCAAACAAGAACAGTGGAAATATTGCATATTCACTTGATAAATAAATTTTTGAGGATACCTAGTCTTTTTTCAGTGAAGGGGAATTGGATAGAGGGAGAAGGTGATAGAAGAACGTGCGCACATTCCTCGTAGGCAGACTTTGGACTGCTCAGCTTAATGGGTAAGGAAAGCCGGGCAGGAATGTCTTTGTTCCTGATATAGGCAATGACTACAAGATGGCCACCAAGGCCACCCCCATTTCTCCTGCAAGCCTGGCAGCTGTGGAGCTAGAATTGGCTTGGGCAGACTTCTGATTGGAACGAGATCCACTGCAGAAACTGGGGCTGGCCAGACAGAGAGGCTGATGGTCCTGTGACATTTTAATGCACTGGGTTTCCCTCTGCTGACCCGCAGCATGAGTAAATAAAGATAACCCCCGCCAAGAAACACAAACCGCTTCCCTCCCAGGGCGACACCAGGGAATTGGGGCAAAGAGAGCGAGCGGCCGCTAGCATGAGCCTGAGCGGCCGTCATGCCGAGCGCGAAGACAGAAGGTCAACCCGGAGCCGGCGGCGAGAGGCTCTGCCCCGGGCGCGCGGGGAGCAGCGATCTGACTGCGGAGCCTGCTGGGGAAAACGCTGCACCGAATCTCTTTGTACTCGATTCAGAGGACTGGTTTCCTCGGCTTTGTCTCTCATTAAACATTTAGAAAGGGATTATCCCAAGTTTTGCCTATTTAGTTGTTTTTGTTTTCGGGCTTAACATACAACACATTACTTAATAAAAATCACACCACTTTAAACGCAGCGTGTTGAGTGTGCTGCGGTTAGTGTGACTTTACTGGTGTTATTTCAAGTGTCTGCTCTCTGAATTCCCTTGGAATTTATGCTGTTAACTCCCATGAATACAAACAGACCTCCCAAGCCTGTAGTTACACACTCTGTATGTTTATTAGGAGGCAACTTTGCTTCCAGACTCTGCGCAGGAGGCTGTATTTTTTCCCTGGGCACTTGAGTTCCTGAGCATATTTGTTTGAAAATGCCTCTTGAAATATATGGTTTAGCTGGGCAGACTAAAAATGTTGTGTAATAAGAGCAACTGTTTAGAAAATACTATTTGGGGAGGGGGGGATAATGCTATTTGCAGGACGATAAATAATGAAACTCCCCTTCTCCAAGGTGTGCGTGTGCTGGCGTTAGTATTTCTAATAAAACATGGTCCTCAGAAGGGAGTGATACGGGAACATCAAGTATTTAACCATTTGGCCTGGAAACGTGTACAAGGACCAAAATCAGATCCTTTTGCTAGTGCAATAAATATTAAAAGAGCCAGTTCAAAGGCTTTTCAAGGGGAAAGATAAGGCCAGAATCAAAGAGAAAAGTCTCCTGAAGCTTGTGCCTGGGTATCTAAGGAAAAACCCTTCACTCTGTCAAGAAAAGTTTCCATCGAATTTTAAAAGATTAGAATTTATTTTAAACTTGGGTTTAGAGGGTTAGCATTTGGTATTTTTTCTTATGTTTCAATTGAAATCTTTGTATCTGGCACTCCATTTGCAATAAAGACAAATTCAGCCCAAACCACGATAGATTTTTAGTTTGTAACAATTGCTTCAGAGTTCTGAACAACCCTGGGGTTTAATTTTTGTAACTTACGTATTCTTATTGTATTGCTTAATAAAATCTTGTAATGAAAAATCCTGCATTTGGATAAACCACAGGTTAGAAAGTGTTCCTCTGCTTCAGGTTTCCTAAGCTTTCACTTCTTCCAAACACATGGAAACCAAAGAAGGGTACGAAATCACTGAGGAGGTAGCACCACCATCTGGACATTTTCAGGATGGCAGCCATATGTTCCTTTTCCTTACAAAGGTGGACCCTGCAACAGCATGCTTATCTTTGGAAGGAAAAAAGAAAAATAACATTTGCCTTTGCCTAAGTCTCCTAAGAATATTCTGTGGAACTCACCACCTTTGTCCTGCAGTGTTGGCTCATTGGGGGAAGGAAAGATCCATTCTGTATCGGGGATGATGCTTTCTTTTCTAGATTGCAGAGTGGGTGAACTGTCATTTGTAAACAGAGGAATTTAGCATGAAGGGAAGCTGAATTCCAACACACTGAACTTGCAACTTAGACACACATATGGTTCATGAATGTGTGTGCATGCGTGTAAGCACGTGTGTCCATGGACTTAAAATTCCTCATTTGTAAGACAAGAGTAATAAGAATATCTACTGCACAGGGTGACTGAAGGTAGAATGAGATAATACCTGTAAAGTGCATAGTAATAAATAATGGGAGAGAGCATAGTATCAATGAATAATGGGAAAGAACATTAAAACTGATAATTAGTAACTTCTTCTCAGACATACGAATGAACATTCATAGGGTTGGCAAGGACCTCAAGTGGTTTTTAGGTCTGGTTCCTATCCCAGGCAGAAAGCTTCCACTTTTCTTTCTTTCAACTCATGAGAAGGGGAGAATCCACCATCCCTTTCATGAAGTGCTCCCCTTGCCAATTCCTCACACCCTACAGTCTGGCTCAGTCTCCCCTTCTAGCCTCACGTCTTTCATCCGAGCTTCACTCCACAGCTCCAGCTGCTGCCCAAGCAGGCCTCTTGCCTCCTGTACCTGCATGCACCCATTTTGTCCACAGGTTTTGCCTTTCTTTGCTTATTTAAGCCCCACCTTTCTTAGAGGCTTAGGCTTTACCCATTCTGTGGTTTACCTCCTGCAGTCTTCTCTAAGGCCCATTTCACACCCAGAAAGTCGCAGCTATTCCACAACTACAAACCTCAAGCAGGTATAGATGCTAAATATCACTGTGCCTAGTGCAGTGTCTGTATGTGTGTTTTTATGGTATTAATCACTGCAGTGGAAATAGGTGTCAACACCCACAGCTTTACAACCAAGATGATTTATCAAACATTTGACACAAATTGATAGTTGAAATGAAACCTAGGTGCCTGACTTAAGTTAGTAGATAACAACCATTCACAAATTGGCAAGCATAAGGGCTCAGCTCCTGGGCCCCACTATAAGATCAGAGAAGCTTCTTTACTTTATTATGGATATAATATAGTAATAACGTCTCATCCTTATGTAGAATCATCTTTCCCTAGTCATTTACCCAATGAGCCCCCAAGTAAGGACTTATTCATGCATCTTTGCTACCATCCTAGTGTCTCTCCCTGTTGGAGAAGAGAAACCTGGAGGCAGTTGGAGAAAGCCCAGCACTGGAAGAAGGCTGGGCTGAGGATATGACTGCTCTGAGTTGGAATCCTGGTTCTACTACTTACTAGATGTGTGGTCCCAATTCAGTGGTTTTAACTTCCTTGACAGTCATTTTCTATGCCTATAATATGTTCCTAAAAATTCCTGCTCTTGCGCCAGGCATGGTGGTTCATGCCCATAATCCCAGCACTCTGGAGGGGCTGAGGCTGGAGGATGGCAAGTTAGAGACCAGCCTGAGCAACTCTGTGACACAGCAAGACCTTGTCTCAAAATACAAAGCAAAGAAAGGACTGGGAATGTAGCTTAGTGCAAAAGCCCTGGGTTCAATCCCTAGTACCACAAGAAAGAAAGTAAGAAAGAGAGAGAGAGAGAGGAAGAGAGAAAGAAGAAAGAAAAAGAGAAAGAGAAAGAGAAAGAAAGAAAGAAAGAAAGAAAGAAAGAAAGAAAGAAAGAAAGAAAGAAAAAAGCAAGCAAGCAAGCAGGGCCAGTGAGGTAGCTCAGCGGCGTACGCACCTGCCTGGCAAGCGCAAGGGCCCGAGTTCGACTCCCGGATCCCGCATACGAAAAATGGGCCAGTGATATCTCTCAGCGGCACAGGCGTCTGCTGGTGCGCTAGGTCCTGAGGTTGACCCCCGGTACCCACAAAAAAAAAAAAAAAAAAAAAAGCAGAGGCAGGGAGGGAAGGAAGGAAGGAAGGAAAGGACAGGGAAGGGAAGGGAAAAGGAAAGAAAAGAAAATCCTGCTCTCTCCCTTCCCAGTGCTGCATGAGGAGTAAATGACCACATGGTGCCTTGGGACACATGCTAAAGGCCAAACAACAGTGATGGACGAGGACATGGGTATCAGAGGGCTCCTCCTACTGCCTTTGTCCCTTTCAGAATTTTCCCTTCTTTTTCTTTAATCCAAAAGTTTAAAAGAGGCTTTATCTTAGCTCAACCAGCAGAGGTCACCCAATGACAGACTGAATTCTCCCTGACCCCAGGCCTGCCATCAAAGTTGAGAACGGTATCATGATTGTTACGATAGCAGAGTATTTTATGGCAACGCTTTACTGTTAGTATTATTCTTCTGTATTGTCAATTAAAGACCACACTGCAGCAATTTGATCAACATTCTGTTTACTGGAGTTTTCCTCCCTTAAATTCTTTATGGAGAGAGATCCAGCTAAACACCTCAGACTAGAGAAGTGGGATGCGGAACATAGAAGAGATAATGATGTAGCACTTCCAATGGCATCAAAGTCTAAAATGATGCACAGAGCGGGCAGGCAGAGACCTGGACCTCCAACCTGCTAAGCAGTGCAAACTTGGCTCATGGGAGAGACGTACCAAGGTAAGAAGAGGACTTCAGGGTGCTCTGCGAAGTCTGGTGGTGTTAGAAAAAGAAAAGCAGTAGCGGGTGACCCTTAAAGAGCCTGACCTGGTTGCAATATATAAAGTAAGTATGCATCAGTGAGCCTGAGACCACATAAAATGGAGCAAAGCCATGTCACGAACGCCATACTTTGTGATTTAGATTTTGCAACAAGTCAGAGGTGATTCTCACAGAATTTATCCCCAGCTCCATTCTATGGATGACACTCTCTGTTCAGGAGTAGCGAGGGCAGAGGATGTCCTCTCCACAGAGCAGAGAGAGCAAACCAGTAAAATTAATAACGTGGCAACTAGTCACACCTCCAGTCTAGGTACTGGACTAAATGTATATGGAGGTGTCTCAGAAAAATGGAGCAAGCAAAATTCACTGGGGTTAAATCCAGGTTTTTAAAGCACAAACTAAATACCACACTTAAAAGGAGCAAAGGAAGAGCCAGTGAAGCATCCAGGAGCAAACCAAGATGGAATGATGATGCTGTCTGCCGAGCGTCTGCGCAAATCTGCTTGAAGAGTAAAGAGGGAGAGTACTTGTGAGATGGGTGGTAATTCAAATGAAATTATTGGGACGTTTAGATTCAACTGAGGAAACCATAGATTTATGAATCATAATCCATCTTCATTTGAATTTAATTGGATAACCAGGCAATTGTAATAGTCAGAAATATCTTCCTTTAGGTTTTTTTTTTTCCAAATTTTACTCCTTTTAATATTCAGCCATCAAGGATGATGAAGGACAGCTCTGACCTCTCCTTTAGGTGGCAGTCCTTCAAATGTTTAAACACTTCTGTGTCCTCCAGAATAAGCATCTGGAGCTCCTCTGTGTTTCTACCTGTCATGGTACCAACTGTTCACCTTCAGCTCTTGTCATCTGGCCAATGGCCCCTTTAAATAGGTGCCCAAAAAGAACATCCCAAAGGATGTGCCCTTAGGGAACCCAAGCCTCATCTCATGAGTACCTAGAACCACCACCAAGTTTGTCACCTCTCAGCAGGATCATTTACCTGGCTCTCTGATATCCCTGCAATGATATCAGATTGTGTGAGCCATCTCCTTTACAGAAATCCAAACACGCCACCTGCACAATCCATTTTCACCACATTCTTCTAAAGAAGTGATTACTGCCTCAATTTTTCAAGGATGAATGGGAATGGGATAGAACAAAATTGGAGATAAAATGCCCATGTGGAAAATAATTTGCTTGGCTAACACTTCTAGCCAATGGTCAAGGAACTAATCACATACAGTCCTCCCAACTTCTTACCTATAGGATTTATCTTTTTTCCTTTAAATGAGACCACACTGCCTGTAGAGGTAAAGTCTGGCAGTTGGAGAACAGATGAAGGGAGTCTGCACACTTCCTAAACCCTGAGTGAAGATTTGGCCTTCCTCACGGTACAGGGGTCTCACCACCTACCAGCAACAATCCAGCCCCTGCCTCCCAGCTGACGGAGGGGGACAACACCCCAGGCAGGTGTGTCCACCAGGTATGTATAGTGTTTGCCATTTCCCTTTCAGCAATGCCTAGGGCGTGAGCTGTGCGCTTCATGGGCATAGATGGATATGGCACATATTCTTCCATTACGAAAGGAGGTAGTGACAATTATTGGTTAGGTTTTGCCCACTAGGTGAGGGATAATTAGAGGGACTAAAGCTTATGTCAGAGAGAGGCCAAGCCCCTGCCAGGACTGTCCACTGAAAATTATTTGATTCCAGCAAGATCTGTGTATTTTATGATCAATTTAGGAGGCTAGGAAACGGTTGGGTTAAGAACCCCAGCTCTTGTGTCTGCTGTCCCATTGTACCCAATGTCTACTCTCTACCCATCTCCTCCTCCTCCCCATTGTCCCCAGCCTCTGATAACCACTCTTCTAGGTTTAACCTTCTATGAGAGTCAATCAAACATACAAAACGAAACAAGAATCCCAGCAACCAACACACCAACATCCTCTCTCTCCCTCTCCCTCTCCTTCTTTCTCTTACACACCCTGTCATCCCAAAATGAAATCTTCCTTCTAGAAGTAAAGTGGACATTTTCAGTCTCACACTGGCTTCCAACCCAGAGGACCAGCCCCACCTCAGAAGGGCGGAGCTCTACAGCCAACATGGTGCCCAGATGGCTGGCCACTGGCCCTGCAGCTCCTGACTGAGTGACTACTCTAATCCTGGGCCTGGTGGGTGGTTGCAAAGCAGTGATTCTCTAACAGAATCAAGAAAGTGGAGCTGAGCTTTCAGCTGTGACTCATTCCAGGGCACCCCCAACCCTTTTACTACCCCCCATCGTTCTCTACTCTCCCTCAGGACTGCCTGCATTTTAGCTCAATGTAATGAAAAAAAAAGTTGGCCCCAAAGGTGTCTCTGAGTGTCTCTGCCCAGAACTAGAGAGAATTTCTTGGCAGAACTTCCAAGGTAGAGCAAGTTCTTAAGGGGATTTTGGCACATCACAAACAATTAGGTGACTGCACTCCCTAATCAGTCCATGGGGATGGGGAGGCCGTGTGCCTGCCAGATTTCTGGTAAAATGTTGCTTTGGTTGGAACTAAGATCCTTTCCTTCAGTGTCTCCAGGACCCTGAAAGGGAGCACCAGGATTTCTTATTTTGAGAAAATCTGACATGTTGAGGTTTACAGAGAGCATAGGGCTGGTGACCATAGTAAGACTACGGGATCTCCAGAGTTCGCCAGAACAATCTGTAGGGAGAGAGGGATGCTGTGCTTGGAGGAAACAGTCCCCTTTCTGTTCCCTTCTGTTTTGTTTCAAATCTGCAGAAGCTGTGAGTCCCTGTATTTGATCAGCTCTCTAGCCATAAAGAGAAATGAGCTTAAAGCTTCAAACTGTTGCGAATCAAATCACAAACAAAGTGGGTTCTTCTGGCTCCAGGCAATGGAGATGATCCTCAGAATCCAAGGGGCCAAATACCCAGCACAGTTGTCTCTGCCATCTGTGAGGCGCTGGGTTTGCCTCAGCTGGCATCACAAGGGACCAGCCCTGCAGGAGTCCTCAGAGAAAAGAGCACCAAGGCCCACCTTGTCCCCCGTCCCCATGGCCTGCCTGCACCACCCAGGTCATGTGTGTGGTCCAGGTCTGCTACACACACACACAAAAGTTACTGGGTTTGGCAGCAGTGGCTTTGCCCAGCAAGGTACATTTGCTCTGCACACAGCCCAGATACTGGGAGAGCTAGTATTTCTCCACTCCCCATCCAAGCAGGGTGGATCACAGGCGAGCTGCCCCCTGGTGGAGCTTAGGCACAGACAAAAATGGCCTTAGTGCTCCAGCAAACTGGGAAAAGCTTCAGAAATGAGTTACAAGTCTTTTTACCAAAATGGAGAATGGGGAAAAATCTATTCGGTTACAATCTCTACTTGGGAAATGTGTTTCTAAAGGGAGTTTACATGCCATGGAAGCAAATCCCAGAAGCCCAGTTTCAGCTTATTAGCGCTAAATTGGCCACAGCAAATGAGCACTGCAATTGTCAGTGACCTGAGGTTTTATAAGCACACTGGGACTGTTTGCAGAGATTTTACACATGCCGCAGAGCAGCCGAGGGGTGGCAACTGGACCTGCTACTCCTGCTTCCTGAGCCCAGAACAGCAAGGAATCCAACCCCTCAGGCACCCTTTGTAAAGGAATCTCCCCTGGGCTGGAGCCTTCCTTGAGCTCTTTTGCCTTACCACTTGGCAAGAGTAAGAGAAGAGTAAGAAGTCAAAGGCACAGTTAAGAAGTTGTAACTTTGAGCTGGGCATGGTGGTACACACCTGTAATTCCAGCTACTTAGGCAGAGGCAGTAGGATCACAAGTTCAAGGTCAACCTGGGCAACTTAGTGAGACCAACTCAAAAGAAAAAAGGCTAGAGATGTAGCTCCACATTCTCTGGGTTCAATCCCCATTACTGGGGGAAAAAGAAAAAGAAAAAAGTTCTACTTTTTGTTTGAGATGGCAGATCCTTCATTTTGATCTGTTTGGGGTGGATTTGGAATATTCTTATCCCGGCAGAGAAGTAGTGAGGTCACCTGTAATACTCAGGGACAACAAGAGAGTGCCCAGTTCTTCCCTGTGGAAAACATGGTAAGGTGGCAAAGTGAGCAGAAAAATGCCCTCTTGCCAAAGCATAGAGCTCTGCTCAGGAACCAGATTCACATCTACATTATATTTATTATTATTTTATCTGCTTCCCTCACTAGGTCTCATCCTCCATAGAATTCACATGCTAGGGCCAGAGATGAAAAGAAAATATGAATCGAATTAAAATCTGATCAGTTCTGTGTAAGAAGCAAGAGGCTGGAAAGGGGAGTAATGTGGGAACCTGCATTAGGAAGAGAGGTGGGAGGAAGCTTTCCAGAAGAGGCCTCAGAAGCTGGAAAAGAGGGCTCTGGGAAGCCAGGGCAGAGGGGCGTTCCAGGTCGAGAGATGACAGGCATGAGACTATGAGGCAGTAGAGCTCATGAAGTTTCTGGAAGTGAAAGAAAGACAAAGAATGAGGAAGAGTTAGCCAGAGGCTCAGAAATGCAGAGCCCAGGTACCAGAGTTAGGATTTCATTTGTGACTTTTCCTTCTTGAAACTCCTTTCTTTACAGTAACAGTATCCCAGTACCCTGAGCAGGTCCTGGCTGCCTTTGCTAGCTCAGCTTCCTCTTTCACGCACACCACTGATGGCTCACTGTGGCTGGGCTCTTGGCTGTTCGCACCTTCTCTCTGTCTTCTCTCCCTGTAAGCACTCAGCTACTTTTGTGCCATCTCTGACTAATATATCTCAATGTTAACAACTGTCAAGGCTGTTCTTCCAAGATCCCCTATTTATTTAATTCAGCAAACATTGATAGAACATCTTCTATGTCAAGTACAATATTAGCTACTGGGACTAATAAATAAAGTCCCTCCATTGACCCCTTAGCCCTCCACTTGAGGACTATATTAAGAGCATTTGCGGGGGCACTTCCCTCATCAAAGGGGTTTAATGACATGGTGACTAAGCAGTATCCCTAGAGAAGAAAAGATTTCTCCTGAGAAGAAGGGGCTACTGGGTGAAAAAGCACACACAAGACACAGAAGAGGGAGTGAGATTTAAGGGGCCAGGGTAGCTCTTCACATCCTCCTTTCTGGGCCCCACACCAGTTGGGTGGGCATGTCAAGGTCTTAAGAGGGAGTATGAAATACCATCCCTGTCCTCCAGTGTACCTTCTCTGTGAAGATGCATCAGACAGCTGGAAAGGCAGCATCCACAGATAAGAAGAGTGTGGATTTGAACCCAGGAGAGAAGCATTAAAATATTGTGGCAATGACCTCATGATAGTTTATCAGGATAAAGCACAGATGTGCAAAACTTTGAAATCGGAGTCATGCATTAGGCGGCTGTCCTGCCCTCAGTAGTTACTAGCACTTCACTAGAATGCTCTGGAGCAAGGGTGAGACCTTCAGTGGGAAGGGATGTGAAAAATGGGGTGAGTCCACTTGTGGGAGTTCCTAACAGGTGCTAATGCACTTGGAAAACAGCACAGTGGGGAAATAGTAGCAATGCTAGGATTGCATAGCTTGGGGAAGATGGGAGAGTGATTACCTATATTACAATATATGACAGGCTTTCCTATGGGAAAAAGTGGTTGATCTGATTTATATTTGTTTTCACCGGGGACATAACAGAAGGAAAATCGTTTATTTACAACCAAAAATGTTTCGATTGGACATATGAGTTGTCCAGATAGACAGTGAGGCTATCTGGCCAGTGTTTCTGTCTGTAGATTTGCCTGAAGCATGTTGAAATGGACGAGGTGACCTGCTTTCCTCTCAGAGAGTTTCGGTACCTGAATGAAAGAGGTCAAATTGCCTATGAACTATCTGGAAGGCCATTTCAGCTCAGGATGAACATTGCAGATTATTTAGCCAGAAATAGTTTTTTCTTTTTTTTTTTTTTCCTGAGACAAGGTCTTGCTATACAGTTCAGGCTGGCCTTGAACCCACTGTGGAGCCCAGGCTGCCCTCGAACTCACGGCGATCCTCCTCCCTCAGCTTCCCGAGTGCTGGGATTGCAGGCAGGCATCACCATGCCCAGCCCTTGCCAGAAATATTTTTATCTAAACCCTGTTAACTCTACCTGCTTACATTCTTTCTTAATTCTTGACCCATTAAAGAACAGGTGGACCTGCCAAACAGACCCTGCTTTCACCTACCTGCCCACTCTTATTTCCTACTGAGTCTACTGAATGGTGGATGTCATTTGTTACCTCTGCTGATATTATTGACAGCTTTTTTTCTTAGTTCCTAAGAAAAGTTCTGTTTACTTGTGTCATAACTTCTAGCCCTTTTTGCCACAAAAGACAATTATTGTGTAAACTGCTTTCTATGAACTTGTTCAGTAAACAAAATTTGAACATTATTGTGCCTCTCCAATGGATGTTTGAGGCGGTCTTGGAGCTGACACAGAAATGCATTACTTGTCACTAAAAGTCCATCACAGCATTGAAGGTAGAATCAATCTATTCTGGGGATACAAGGAACTTGAAAAACTAAAGTTCAGTTTTTGTCAGAAGCAGTCCCAACCATAAGCTGTATTTGGGCTGATGAGGAGGAGTTCTTTGTATGACTTTTATTTCCTATAACCACATTCATTGTCCTCATTCATTCTCATTCATTCTCCTCCACCTCTCACAAGTCCCCAGGGGGTTGCCCTGCAACAGCTGTGTATCGGGTGAGGGTGGGCTGTTCATCTCCCTCAACCAGAGGGTGGCCCTGATCGTGGTCTTGCCACATGCTCAGTGAATCCGAATCGGGACTGTTGCCTGAACCAAGACTGTCGGAGTGCCAAGCCCTGCAGGAGACACCAGATTCTGAGCACCATCCTGCAGGACCCACTAAAGAGACCTGCCACCTTGACTATCAATCAAGCTGCAAAGCTGTCCAATGCTCTGTTGTTCTTTGCAGGAAAGCTATGGTGCTCCAGAAGCGTCCTCATCATGAGCCTACAAGGCTATTCATTTGTATATAACATTTTTTTTCCAAAACTACTCCAAGCTCTCCAACTCTGATGTTGAACTATGTTAACAATGGCTGTCTTGGAAAGTCCCTGTAGGATTATGTAAGAAATTAATGTTATCCTCCTCTCAACAGAAAGCTAGGGGTTTGCAAAACACACCATATGCTTGTCACTTTGCCAATGAATCAAGATGTTTGTGCAGCCTTCTGAGTCTAAATAATTAATGGTAATGTCTAAAGATTACCCCAAGGTTCAGGGAGTAAGGATAGGGCCTTTGCAGAGTCCAACATTACTCAATCTCTGTTCAACCAATATTTCATGTGATAAATGGTCAGGCTTCATGACCACACCCCCCCACAGACCCCATTATCACCATTTTTTGTTCCTTTTTCTTTTTCCCTTCCTCTTCTTTCTTCTACAGTTGGATTCTCTGGGTTGCTTCAAGTAAGTGTTGCTGCCTGTTCTCTGCTTGCAAATACTAGTTTGACCCAGTTTCTCCAACTTCCTTAAATGAATAAGTAAATACAGGTGTGATCAAAACACGTGATTATTTAAATTTTAAGAAGTATTACAGTAAAAGACACATTGCCATTAACCCCATTCAAAATATTTTTCTTGGGGCCGGTGAGATGGATTAGCGGTGTAAGCGCCTGCCTGGCAAGCGTGAGGTCCTGAGTTCGACTCCCGGTACCCACATACAAAAAAAGGGCCGGTGATATCGCTCAGAGGCACAGGCGCCTCCTGGAGCGTGAGGTCCTGAGGTCGACCCCCAGTACCCACAAAAAATATATATATATTTTTTTCTTTGACAGACATTGTCATAAATGTTTTGAATCAATTCAGGATATTAAGTCAGCCACAAAAAGAAATGAAAGAGGTCTTCCAGAACTGTTTCAGAAAGTGGCCAGAATAATGGCGTAAGTGTATTCAAATTCAGGGAAAATATTTGAGGGGGTTGATGGCAATATGTCTTTTACTGTAATAAGTGTTTTTAATTCTAAATTTAAGATCATGCCTCATATATCTAATTGTTTATATAACATAGTATTTACTATCAGTATTTTTTTCTCTCATTTTAGTTTGTCAAAATGAAGTGCTGATAAGCCTTTACCTGAATGAATCATTGTGATATTTTATTATTTTTATTCTTTAGTTTTTAATTCAGCTTTAATTTACAATTACAACGGAAGCTGCCTTGGCAAGGACATACTTGTTAGTTAACTTCACATAAGTTAGCAAGAAGTTCAGTGTTTACTGGCAAAAGCTTTATCATCAATTCCTATAAAAACTGGAAATAACTTTATTCTAAGTCCATGCGGTTTTATCATTATCATTACTTATATATGTTTCCTAGTGGCTGGGATTCTTATTTTTCTGTCTTAATTGCTTGAATCTTCAGAAATATTAACTGGAAATGATGGGAGTAAACATGTTAGAATAACTGATTTCACAGTCAATATTTTAAAATAAGAAAAAGAATAACATATTGCCCACAGGAAGAGTCATTCTTCCAGGAATTCAACAATCTTTCAGAAACATTATAGTGTTCATTTAGTATATTTGTGAGTTGAACCCACAATTGTGGTTATTGTCTTATACGTACAATAGTCAACTTGGATGTATAGCTTTATTATATAATCATTCTGCATATAATTGTATTATACATATCAGTATATATTATTACTATAATATTAATAAAATTAAATAAAGTAGTTGCTAGGAAAATAATAAAAATTGGAGAGTGATTCATTATTTTCAATTTTTCCTCAAAATGAAAGGGTATCTAGTTAAATTCTGGTAGCAGTTATTACAAAATTCATTTTCACTTTGAAACTATACTTTTGGTGATATTTTCCCTTTCTATTTTTCATAATTTAAGACCCATAGTTACAAAAATTTTAATCGTTAAATATTATAAAACTTATAAAAATACTAAAAGTTATATTCATTATATTTTATGAAGTTGCATGCTTGGAAAAGAAATATGTAATTTAACTGAGTCAATAGTTAGAGACCAGCTTCTAGGTTATTCCCATCAGACACTTCATATACTTGATACAAAGATTTTAAAAAATATTTTCCCACCTCAATGGGTCTGTAATCTGCTTAGAGAAACAAATACACATACAAAATTCTTATGATGCAATTAAATAAATGCTTTAACTACAGTGTCAAAATTCAAAGAGAATGTGCTTTTGGGAATGGTAGTAGTGGTGATGGTGGCCACAGTTTTGTAGAGAAATCTGATTTTAGAGGAGTGCTTTGCTGAAACCAGCCTAATATTACTGTATTCAGATATTGGAACTAAAAACAAAAGAAAAATTGTAATTCTGCTTGATCACTTTTATGCCACAAAATTATGTCTACACTAATGGCATAATATTGGTTAAGGCTTCTCCTAGGACTTCCAAATGGTCTTCAACAGCCAAGATATGATTCTCTTCTTTACAATTTTATCCCCTAAGTAGGAAAGCTCTACATTAGCCTTAAAGAAATGCCAGCTCATTCACATCAGGCAAGTTCGTGCTCCCAGGGCTAATAAGATCATAAATGAGACATCTTGACCCTGGAGTCCAGTGTCCAAGAGTGAGTCCATAGTTAACCTCCTACATGTTGAAAATGCAGGAAACTGGGCTCCAACTCAGACTCAGTAAACCAGACCTTCTGTAATGAAGCTAGGAATATATCTGTATACATGTATATTAAATTGCCCCAAATTATTTCTGTACCTGCAGAAAAGTTGCAGACCTTTACTCCAGAGAGGAGATGCTCTGAATGGGTAACAAGGCAGCTGTTTCACATTATCTAATCTGTCCCTTCTGCTAATGTCATTCTTCCCAAATTTTCTTGGAAAGGTAAATACACAGGACACTTGACTTCTTTCAAAGAATGGGTTTGCCAAGGGAGCTAGGAGTCTGGAAAGGCTCTGAGAACCTTCGAGACCAAGGAAAAACCTACTAATGCATGGCTAGGTTTGTATTTGACTTTGGTCTTTCTCTCTTTGTTCCATGTCAGTGATTTATGAGTTGTAAGAGAGAAAATGTGGCTATTGACTTCAAACAGGGAAATGTGTTTTTTCCCAAATCATAATAAAACAAACAGCTCCAAGCCTATTGTCTTGTTTTCTTGCCCCCGACCTGGGGAAGGTGGGTAATTTGTGTGTAGTATCTGAAAATTTCTAGCAGCTCAACTAGTTAGGATTCTGCACCAGGAATCCACATGGTTTAAAATACAAAGGAAATCTCACCAAGGCTGCCCTATGCCCCAACTTTGGGAACTTTACCTTAATGAGGACAAAAATCTGTCTTTAGTCTCCTGGATTATAGAGAATTCGCCGGGAAAGAAGAGAAAATGAGAGCATCATATTCATAAGAGGTCACGGCTGTTGAGAAATGTAGTCTATATGGCCCACCCCACCCACCACCCGCATGTACTTCAAACCCCAATATATTAATTCATTGTCAGAGTTACTCAGACATCTGATAGGGTATTTTGATTAGTTCAGTGGTCTTTGGGTTTGGGGATATACTTTGACTTTGTCTACAGAAATTTTTACTTAGATGATGTGAATTTCATTATATAGGCCTAAGAGAACTAAAGCTTGCTTGAATAATATTTTGGAAACTCATGTGGAAGCAAGCTTCAGAATGTTTGTGGAGATGGCCATGTTCACTGTCTGCCCTCATGATCAGTCAAATAAGCAAACTCTAGAGTCCTGCTCCCTCCCAGTTCCAGGAATCACCACCAATCCCAAGGACAGGGCTTGGCGGACCTGGAGATCTTCTCAAAGTCATCCCATTTTAGTGTTTCATTATAGAGAAACTTGGTAATTCTGGAATTGTAATTACTTCTACACCAACATGCTATCTTTCTGTGTGAACAAGTCTTTATTAACAGAATTTGAAAGGTCAAATAAAATAGAGAATACTAGAATACCTCTATTCTATTAAGTAGTTCAGCGGTACTTTTTGAAATCTAGGACAAGATAAAAACCCAGAAAGGTAAGGTAGCAATCAGAGCCTCTTTCCTGGCAAGAGTGTATGTTAATTTGGGAGCAACATGGCTAGTAGGCAGAGGCGAGCCATGATTTTGACAGCTTCTGGAGATTAGAGAGAGATAAACCAGAGTGGAAGGGCCACCAAGAGAGAAGGTTAGCACACTCACCATGTTTTGAACAGGTACCCCAAATCACCACATGATAGAAAGTCCTTTTGATAAATTTAAATTTATCTTTGGGTTATCTCAGTTCTTGAAATGAGATGATATTGTTAGAACTTTCAAGTACCTGGCAGCACAAGAATATATTATCTGTAGAAGATAATATGATCACAGGTCTCAAATTATTGCCACAAACATTTTTAAGTACAATCTTGACACATAATTGAAATTAAACAGGCAGTCATGGAAATAATACCATATGAATGAAAATCAGCAGACACAATAGATGATACAGAATAGAATTCCAATATTTTAGCACACAATATTTCAGTCAAGAATTGGAAACTCTTTAAAAAGACATATTTATTTGGTGACTAATAATAATTAGATATGCTTTAATATGCTTATTGGTCAGTCATATTTTTCCATTTTTATTGTATTACGTGTCACTTTGTAAATTATGTTGTAAACATTCTTTATATATTTTTAATGTTGGCACATTGTCAGCAATATGTTATATAAATTTTTCTTGTAGTCTGTGGTTCATTTTTTAGTTTTCTTAATGATATCTTTCAAGGAGTAGAAATTTAACATTTTGATGAAGTCCAATTTACAAGTGTTTTCTCTTCAGGCTTATAATTTTGTGTCTTTTATAGGAAAAACATGTGAATCTAGTTCCATGCAACAGTAGGACGGCAGTCTCCACTTCCTTGCTAGTTGTCAGTTGGGGGCTGCCTTCAATGGCTAGAGGCTACCCACATTTCCTGCCATGTCACCAAAAGACATTTCACAACATAGCTGGGTTTTTGTTTTCCTTTGTTTTTTGCAGCCTTTTTATCAGCACTGGCTGCTTTACCATGCCTAGTTATGCTATGAAGCCCAGTTCTCACTTTAAAATTGTGAAATCACCCCTTACTGGCACAAAATGTTTTACCATTATCACTTGTTGATGGATTATCCTTCATGAGATCTGCATTTATAGCCCTAGATTTTTCACAAATTATAGACTCAGATAGGCTATAACCTGCCATCTGCCTTTCGTTTATCCACACTAATGAAAGTCTTTATACCTCATCTAACACTGTTGATTGTGACTTACTAATTTGAGAAACACCTTTAGCAACACTAGCTTCCTTATACAAATCTTTTCTCTGTAAGATTGTCAAGATGGTGGATTTTGACATGCTGTATATATTATGAGATCGAGTCAATGAATACTACTCACATTTCTCCACATTTCCTTTTTCTTTTTGATTGTGATTGCTTTCTTTACTTTCCCTTCTTTCCTTAGCTTCTTTCCTAGCTTTTTGGGGGCCATTTTGATAGCAGTAACTGTAGCAATTATATAAAGCATTGACCAAAATCATGTCCACAAACACATGCATCTGGACTCAGACTGACACTTATGTATGCTTACATATGCTTTTCTGGCATTGCAATACTTTGTTTACAACCTCATAAGCAGCCAGCATTTGGGGTCATAACTCAAGACTTTGGTTGTAAGTTAAACCTAAAATTCCAGTCATAACCCAAGTTGTTCATATGTAAGGCCAGTTGTAGCTTGTACTGGAACAAAATGATAGACTTTTAATTAACCCATGAAAAAAGAAGAAATAAAAAGTTATTCAACCTGAGTGAAAATGAACACACAACATATCCAAATTTATATATCCAAAGTACTTACAAATTTATAATACACATAACAAGCAAATAAACCCAATGTAAGCAGAAAACTGGGTGGGAGGGGTCAAGCTCATAGTGGGAAACAATGAAATAGAGAACAGGAACCAAATGTTGGTTCTTTGAGGAAATCAATAAAATTCCATTGGCCAGACTGATCAGGAAAAGAAAGAGAAAAGGCCCAAATACCTATTATAAGGAATGAAAGAGGTGACATCACTACAATTTCTATTGATATTAAGAAGGTAAGAGGGCACAAGATAATTAGAAAACCTAGATGAAATGGCCCAATTTTTTTTGACAGACAAAAGTTCCCAAAGATCACTCATGAAGAAAAATAATCTGATACCTCTAAATATATTAAAGGAATTAAGTTTACAAGAAATTACCTTCCCACAAATTAAACTCCAGACCTAGATGGTTTCACTGGTAAAGCCTACCAAATATTAAGAAAGAAATTCTACATAAACTTTTCCAGGAAATTAAAGTGGAAGAAATAATTCTCAACTAACTTTATGAAGGCAGTATTACCCTGAAATCAAAACTAGCCAAACATAATAAAAGAAATTATTGGATCAAAATCCCTCATGAACACAGTTGTAAAAATTCTTAATAATATATTACCCAAACAAATCCAACAATATATTAAAAAGAATGGTACAACATGACAATTGGGTTTTATTTCAAAGAGTTTTGCAAAATTGATTTAATATCTCATGAATATTTAACTGGTTCAGCACCATTTGAACTATTCTTTCTCCATTTAATTGCCTTTGCAACTATATCAACAATTGATTATCCACATAGATGTGGGGTTATTTTGGATTCTTTATTCAGTTTCATTGATTAGTTTGTCTTAATGTCAACACTACACTATTTTTATTACTATAAATCTATAATAAGCCTTGAATATAGACTGTGTAGTTCTTGCAACATTTTTTTCCAAATTAATCTATGATTGCTATGCAAATCAATGTAATTAATCACATTACTAGGTTAATAAAGAAAAATCTATGTGACCATTTCAATATACAAGTAATAAATATGTATTTGATAAACTTCTGCATCCATTCCTGATTTTTTTAAAAAATCAGAAAACTAAGAATAGAAAAGAACTTGTTCAACTTGATAAAGGGCATCTACAAAATACCTATACCTAACATCATAATTAATGGGGGAAGATAGAATGATTTCCCTCTATAGTAAAGAACAAATGAAGAATATCTACCTCTTTTTTGTTTAACATTGTACAGGAAGTTTTATATAGTACGGTAAGCAAGAAAATAAAATATACTGCATCAGATTGAAAAGAAGTCAATATTCACAGGCAACATGATCATCTATGCATGTAGAAGATCATATGGAATCTCCAAAAACAGTTGTTAAATCTAATAGGATAAAAATTCAATTGTGTTTATTTCTACAAGCAATGAACAAGCCAAAATTGATATGTAAATATGGACCCTATGTATAATTGCATCCAAAAATATGAAATACTTAGGGATAAATCTCACAAAAGGTGTGTACCTGTATATTGAGAACCACAAAATATTGTTGAAAATAACTAAAGAAGACGTAAACAAGTGGAAAATCATACAGTATTCATAAATTGGAAAACTCATAATTAGTATGATGTCATTTCTCCACAAATTGATCTGTAGGTTCAAAATTATCCCTATCAAAATCCTAGCAGGCTATCTTATTGTAAGAAAGCAAATTCTAAAATTAATATGGAAAAACAAGGGATCAGAATAAACAAAATGACTTGAAAAAAAAGAATAACTTTGAAATAAAATTGAATGAGTTACATACTCTCAATTCAATATTTATTATATGGCAACAGTAACCAAAACACTGAGGAGTTGACATGAAGATAGACAAAAAATGAAACTGGACAGAGTCCAAAATAACTCCCTTATGTGGATAGTTAACTTTTGACAACTTGTTAGAAAGCCTAAAATTAATAAGAATACCATATGATGTGTCAGTAAAGATGTGGAAGAAATGGAGTTCTCATACACTACTGATTGGAATCCAAAATGGTACAACTACTTTAGAAAACAATTCTGCTCTATTATCTAGCTGCTCTTTCTAGGTGTTACTGTAGTATGAAAACTGCAAATGTCCACATAAAGACTTGTATGTTAAGGTTCACAGCATTTTATTTTCAATAGGCAAAAATGAAAACAACCTAGAGGTTCATCACCAAGTGGAACAACATAAATCTTCATTAATAGCAAATTGTGGTTTATTTATACAATGAAGTGCTACTCATCAATAAAAGGAATAAACTATTGGCACATGCTGCGACATATGGCAACACTGATGAATCTTGAACAAATTATACTGAGTGAAAGAATTCAGATAAAAATGATGACATATGTATAATTTCATTTTTTAGAAATTCTAGAACATGTAAACTTAATGAGAGTGAGCAGATCACTGTTTGCATAGGGAGTTGGGGAGTGCAGAGAAGTTCAAGATGTAGGAATTATAAAGAAAACTTATAATGATAATGAATATGATCATTATCTTGACTGGGATAAAGATTTTATGGGTGTGTAAATATGTCAAAAATACAAATTGTGCATTTTAAATACATCCAATTTATTCTGTCAATTTATACTTCAATAAAGCTATTTTTAAATGACTAGTGTATCGCTTTCATCTTCTGAATAATCTTATACCTGGAGCCCCTTCCTTCACTGCACCAACATACCAATTTAGGTTGTTCCTATTGCTCACTCTCCTCCTAAGATTTTTCCTTTACTGTCATCCTGGTAGTTATCAGAGGCACCCCCTGTTTGTGTTCCGTTTGTCTTGGATTTCATGCCTTCCTCTCTCAGATTCCATCTACAATAAAATGGAGCACATCGTCCAGTAGTTTCCTCAGAAAAGGGCATTCGTGGAAACTTCAGAGGTCTTCTAAAAGGAAAAGATTACTTACCCAACACTTACATCCCATAAACTGACCTCCTACAGAAACAGCTGACTTCCTTTAAGGCTCAGTTTAAATACAGTGTGCCTTATGCTTCAGAAAATCAATTCTAATTATCAGTAATGTTTGAACCTCAGTTCTCCCAATCATTCCAGGTAAAGGACTGATGCTTTAGGAACCGTGAATGCCAATGATAAAAAGATTACCACAGCTTGCCTCTTCATGTAGCTGTAATATTGAGGCTTGCTTCCTAGCCGCTGATCACTCAGGGATAGGGCCTGATGCTATCCTCAATCAAAAATAGTGTCTTGGCAAGAGAGGGCTGGATATAAATTTTTGGCTAGTACTCTTGCCACTCCATTCTGGCCTCTGATTACACAGAGAACTTATTGATGCTTCCCTGGTTATGCAGTGTAAAACTCCAAAGATGAACGTCTGAGCACTTCATCCAGAGTCTTTCATCTCACTCTATCAGGCTTTGCTCCTCTCTAGAGTAAGACAGGCAATAGGAGGACTTCATGCCTGCTACTGATGTTTTTACCTTGAACTTTCCTTGTGAACACTGCTCCAGCAGCCCTGGTGTGTATCTTATCTAGAAATTTGCTGCTGTTTGCAAAACATCTTAAATATAGGAAAGCCTTGATTCTTCTGCCCCTGCCCCAACCCATCCATCCTAGCATTATATAATTATAGTTTGGCTGGGTATAAAATTCTGTATTAGAAATAATTTTCCCTGTATAATAAATAAACTCATTAATCTGTGTGTACTCAGTTCTAGTATTATTGTTCAACAGTCTAATTCCACTCTGATTTCAATCTTTTATATGTAGCTTGTTTTATTTGTTTGTCTTATTCTTTTGGAAACTTAGGAAATTATCTCTGACCCAGTATTCTGAAATTTCATACTTATATGTGTTGGTAATGGGTAACTTTTTAATTTATTAAGAATAAATGACATAGTTGATAAGCCCTTCTAATGCTGTAGTTCTGAAAATTTTTTCCTTGAGTTATTTTTTTGATGATGTCCTCTTTATTTTATTATACTGAAATATTAAATCTCCTGGCCTAATCCTAACTTTTTTTCCTCCTTTATTCTAGATTTCTTTGTTTTCTTTTTCAACTTCCTATAAGAGTTCTTCAATTTTGTCTTCAAGTCTTTCTTGTGAATTTTTCACATTGCTATCATAATTTTAATTTCTATGATCTCTTTTTTGTCTGTTGAATGTTTCTTTATTACAGTCTATGGTTCACTTTTCATAAACTATGCTTTTAGTTCTGGGTATATTAATGAGTTACTTTTACCTGTCATTGCTGTCCCCCTTTTATTCTTCTCACTGCATCACTGTCTCTATTCTCCTTGATTGTTTCGATTTCTGTTTCTCATGTTAAAATTTACTCACAAATGTCTGCTGATCCTTGGCAGAACAGTCATGTTTAAGGGCGGTGCCCTAAAGGCCTAATTAGAAACTTCACGTTGGGGGGGCGGTGAGATAGCTCAGCGGCATAAGTGCCTGCCTAGCAAGCACAAGGTCCTGAGTTCGAATCCCGGTACCCACCAAAAAAAAAAAAAAGAAACTTCACATGGAAAGCTGGAACTAGTTAACTGGTTTATCATGTAGAAAAGCTGTGATTAAAAAAAGAAAAAATATTTTCTTCTAAGAAATTGTGCACATAATTTTACATTCAAATGTAGAGGTACATAGATTCAGAACTACTTAGATAGTGAAGTAAATATTCATTGCTATTGTTATACCTTGAAACTAACTGGTGAACAAATAATTTTTCATTTTACCTTTGTTATCAAAAAGATATTCCTTCTTTGATTCAAAATGTGTCTCTCTATAGCTTTTTTGTCTTATTTATGCTTATTGCATATTAACATTCAACCAATTTGTTTTTATTTTCTTCTTGGAACTTTCCTACATAATTAATGTTAGTCTCACATCAGTAATTTAAAGTTTCTAGGCTAAAGCTATAAAACCATTACTTTTGTTCCCCTGAAAATATCCAGTGGAAAAACCAGGAAATAAACTGTTCCCCACTCCGCCTTCCATGACATTGCTGGTGGCTCGGACATGTGCTCTGAGATGTTAAGATGCCCATTGGAGGGGTCAGAAAGCATACTTCGATTTAGATTGAAAGAGTTAAGAACAACTGGCAGTGGATGTCAGGTGAAGACTAGACTTGCTTAGGCTGGAGGTCACATAAGCACCTGTACTGATTGAATTTGGGGAGCTTTGAGAGACCTACAGTTCTCCAGACTGGTCAGTACTCTTTCAGATCTTTGGTGTCATCAGGAAGCTCTCTGGCTTTTACATTTTTATAATAACTTCATACATTGGTTTATTCCTCATCTACACAACACCGCCAGGGCCACTCCATACAAAATCTAACTATAGGCCTATGCAACAGAGGGGTCAAGGAGTTTGGTAAATCATTCATAGGCAACAACATCCACTTGTCTCTCTTACACACATAGCTGAACATCCACCAATATGCAGGGTGCGTTGCATTTAACAGAGGTGTAAAATCTACAACATTCAGAGAACCATTCTATAACCCACCATCGTGTTTCCTTGAAAGCCAGTCCTTCCACAATTCATTCCCAGAATGGAATCAAGACTCTAATATGTCACATGTTTTTCCCTTAGCTTTAACATCACAATGGTAGATGAACTTCCAGTCTCTAACCTGGCTCCACCCCAGCACCTGGCTCTCTTGCCTTGAGTGAAAATTGGCCAAGAACAAACTCAGCAGGAGGGAATGTGCAGGGAAGATCGGAGCCAGGGCTGAACAAGTCCTCCCTCCCAAGGGGCAGGCTCCACAGCTGTCCCAGGCTGTAGAACCCTGCAGTGCCAGTCAAGACGCTGGCTCTGCCACATCTCCTTCTCCACCCTCTTGGCAAGGAATCTTTTTGTTGTTATTCCCCCTCCTTCCTTTCTGATTTCAGGCACAGTGCTTGCTTGTCTTGCAGCCAAAGGTAAACTCCCAGGCATTCAGAAGACCACATTTCAGAGACATCTGTATAGAGCACTGACTGAGGAGAAGGAACAATTTGTCTTAGAAATTGCTTTCCTTTTGCTTTCTCCTTCTTTTTTCTTATAAAAATCAAAATTATAGATTGATTTTTTTTCTTCTGATTCAGAAGTCCTTAAATAATGCTATTTTACTTGCCTTGGAAATGTTGAAAAATAGACTATAAACCACAGGGCAGGGTTAGAATGGGTTATAACCCCAGCAGTTGTTAGTGCGTGGTACTTTACTCATTGAATATAGAGGGACAAGTTCCATACTACAGAAGTGAAGATTTAGCCAAATAATGCTTAAAAATATTATTCAGGTGTGATTTAGTTATTGCACCCTTTCTCTGCTTCACATAAGTTTTATAAACTTTTCCCAGGTGTATTATTACTCAGATCTGAGAAGTAATAAGCCATGATACAGACAAATAAATAGATCTCAGACTCTCAGTATGAACTTCAAGTAGGCTTTCATTTCTGCAAAGCAGATGGCATTCTGGGAATTGTAGTTCAAAAGCTTAGTTAAAGCATTGCCTTAAATCAAGGTAAATCTTTCTTCTTGCTTTTATAAGCAGTAATTTTAAAAGCTGCCTGACAAGTCACTTAGCTTAACTCTTGTGTTTTGATGTTACTAGAACTGCCTCAAAGCAATTACTTCCTTGTGTCTCACCAAAGTCAAGCCATAGTTCAGTGTTTATAGATTAGAGAAAACCTTTTATTTTGCAGAAATTGGAGGAGTATTGACTGTAGTGAATGAATCAAGAGTGAAGAGAAGATCTTCATGTGGCAGTCCTTAAACCCCACTCCCAAACAAGCCTCATGACGCTCGTCTCTCATGGAGAAAGAGATCAATTTCTCCTTCTTAACTCATTTTGAGTAGGCTACACGCTGTACACAGATTTACGGAATCTCATTTGAAAAGCATCATCAAATGCATCAACATTAACCTTATTTAATCCTTGAACCCCATTCACACCATCCCAAGTCTGTTTTCACCAGTGACCCTAAATTTACTGTCTGTCCAAGAAGCACCCATAATTATAGATAATGCTATTAGAATTATCTTCCTCCATGTCATTCACTGGGAGCAAGATGATGTTTACTTGAAAAGAAAAAGTCAAATTTGTGGGTGTGTACACTGTGGACACGAATTCTGTCTCCATTTCTGGTGCTTGTGTTCAAATCAAGAAATTATACTGCTTGGGCACTTTCTGGTATATTAGAACATTAGAAGAACAGGGGAATTTGCCTCTTTAGAACACTGGGACAGAAAATAAAATGCTGAAGGACACAGTTGTGTTTTAGAATTGTGTTCATTTGGGAGGAGTCCAGAAGAGGCAGTAGGAAGCAGGAGAGTTCATCATTGCCTTCTAGAAAGGTCAGACCATCTAGTGACACCATAATGTACTCCATCTCGGTAAGGGGCTGTGCCTGTTCAGTGGCTTTTGATATGCGAAACATGCACTCTCTTTGCTGAATAATACATAGAAGCACACAACCCCCAAAAGTAACGAGGGAAAGAGGCAGCAGGAACGGTGAACATGAGATACATGCTAAAATACAAAATATGCTGTAAAGCCAGAAGCCACTGTTGGCTTGCAAGCCAGAGAAAGTTAAACCACACTTGCAAGATACAGAAAAGCATGATTTGTTATCCTCTCAGATTGATCTGATCTTTACAACACTGAAAGTGAATGTAAACTACAGACAGCCTCTGCTGCCCATGCATTCAGCATGCCAATTAGAAAACCAGGGGCAGGGGTGACGTCAGGAGGTGCCCCATAACTTTATGAATGTTCCCCTGTCCACAGGAAGGGCCCTGGTGAGGACATAATAGATGGTAAGTGAGCCTCATTTCCTTCTCAGCATAGGAGGTGAAGCCCATGAAGTCAAGGGCCAAAAGCACACAGGAGATCGGAAAATGGAAATTTTCCTTCTGCTCTTAAAACTTCTAGAGAACAGCTGGGTCCTCAGAAAATTAGCAGATGATTTCAGATTTACAAAGCTGCATCCTGACCCCCTAGCCAGAGCCTTTGAGAAGAGAAGGCAGGAGGTTGACAGAGACAGGTAGATGTGGGCATCTGAACTGCAAGCACTACCTCCAGCTACATATGGACCATTGAACCACATGCTAAAAAGGGTAGCACAGTGCCAGAAAACAGGCCCTCTCCCAGTGTGGAAAAACTGGGCAAGAATCAGCATTTGCTGAAGATTTTTGTTGAAAAACTAATTCTTAAATTTCAAATTTACTTTAAAATTTCTGCTGCCCATACTTCTGATTTAGACTTCTATAACTTTCTAGAATTTTCCTTTAGATATTATTTTCCCCTTACTTAGGTATCATCAGCCTTTATTGATAACAAATTCATTTCCACTAGTAGCATGATCTCTGGCTCATTCTCTCATTATTCCTTTCCTAGGACAATGAAACGAAATGGAGAAGGACCAAAGTCAGATGATGTAAAAAAAAATCTCACACTGAGAAAGCAACATCACATTAATGTTATAACTCCAGTACTTACAAAGGAAGAATGAGACACTAAACTAGGTAGACGATATAAGCATTATTATTCACAGTTATTTCCAAACCTCTCTGAAGGAGGATTATATTGTCTCACTTACTGATACACTTGGCAATAAGACTTGATTTCTAAAATGAAATACAAGTGGAAACAATGTGTTATGCATCTCTTCCAGATGGAAGCTTTATGGCCAGTGAAAGACCCACTATGTTCTCTTTTCCCTCTGTTAGGACATCGCTCTCAGCAGAGGATGCTCCTTCACGTCGAGTCCCTGGAATGAAGAAGATGGGCAGCAGAGCTGGAGAGGACCTGCAATTGACATATACTGTGATGAGAAAGAAACTGTTGTTATTATAAGCCACTAAGATTTGACGATCATCCGTCAGAGGAGAATAACCTGACCTCTACTAATTAACACAAAGTAGTTTCAGAAGATATACATCAACCTTGTTTGTGAAATATAATATGTGCATATGAATTTAAAAGATTGATAAGAACTGCAGCAAAATATCAATGGCGATTATTAAGAAAAACATAAATGTGATGTTCTTTCAAAGCCGAGATATCAGTCCATACATAGACTGGAAATTCTATTGAATCTCGCCAGTTACCTTTAACTATGGGACTTTGGGTGACAAGCACAACAACTTTAAATGTATTTCTAGGACCTACAGCAGATTTCACTAACCACAGCTGACCTTGTATACTCTTTCTTATTTGGTTTCCTTCAACCCACATTCAAATTTGTTCTGTCAGGTTATGACTTAGCCAGTGATTTTATGCTCCTATCTCCAGTATGGGTGGTCTACAGCATCTAGCCCTTAGCATAGAGGTGATTTCATTCTTCTTGGGAGCTCTGTACACATATCTTTCACATCTTTCTCATTTGTGACCATCAGAGTAAAGAAATTCCTTTCCAAAGTCTAATCTTTTCCCATCAAATATGAAAGGTGCCTATCATGGACAAAGGAACAGAGAAAATGCTTCCTTCCTATAGACCTATAAGGATATTAAAATATATCCCAGAATTAAAACATCTGGGGGTGGAACACCCTGAATAGACCAAAAGTTAGACCATGTCATTCTAACAATATCTGAACTAAACCCTCTCACCCCTGTCCTCGGGTGGCAAAAATCCCTTGATAGGGCCCTGGTTCTGTTCTCTGGAAGGAACGCCCTGTCCATTGTCCATTGTGGCTTCTCTCTGTGCCTCTGCCCGTAGGGACTTCTCTTGGTTTTTTCCTCTCATTGGCCACTTGTGAGGAAGGCCTCATGAAAATTAAACAACATTTGAAACCTCCTATTTCTAGAGAGAAAAAAGCCCCAGCGTGAGTCAAAGATTTTGGGTAAGTCAAAAGGTTTTCTTGTTTTGTTTTGTTCCAAGCTAGTGGCTTTATTGACAATACAGTATACTGACAATACAATCTCCTGAAAAAGTGAGTAGGCTTCTGTACTATTTGTCTGTAGTCAGCTTCAGATGCAGAAATTACACCTAAATTCTTTCTAATGTGCACTTCTTTAATCTACCTTATTTCTCTGTTTGGTCAACTTAATAGTGGACCCAGAGACTATGGGGTTAGTTTAAGGGGCTAGTCTGAAAATAATCTTTGCCTGACATCGCTTTATTCAATGGCATTGTTGCTCAAAGCCTTTTTAAATGTCATCTGTCTGGAGTCTAGAAACAGTTGATTTTAAAATTCTTCTAAGCTCCAAATTTGGGGGAATTTCTCAATTTCTTTTTATTTTTACTGCAATCTATCTAGTGTTTTCCTGAGTTCTTCTCCTATTTTCTTGCTTCTACCTGCCTCTCTCTCTATGCTACTTCTTTTGAAGGAACCAGTTTCTGGAATTACCAGATTATAACCCAGAAAACAGAAGCTGTTGTAGATACGTTGAGAAGAAAGAAGTTAACACAGAGAACTAGAGAAGGCACAGATATGCTCACAACAGCATAGATCAGGAAGGCCATTTTTTTTCTTTATGTCGGTACCGGGAGTCGAACTCAGGACCTCGCGCTTGCCAGGCAGGCACTTATGTCGCTGAGCTATGTCACCGGCCCCAAGAAAGGCCATTTTTAAGACTTCCAGAAATACAGAATCAAGGGTTTCAGCTTGGACAGCACACAATTCATTCTCAGAAAAACCAGCACTAAAATGAGTAGTCACTAATCATGAACTCAGCTACTTACAGCCCAGAAGTGAATTATTGTGAATATGTTTTAAACTAAGTTACCAGCAAAATCCTCTATCAACTGCCTGCTCAGGCTTACGAGAGAAAATAGCTTCTATTTTCCTTCTACCTTCTAAATAACCAGGAAGTCCCCCTTCTGGTGTAATCTAACCAAGACCCTTCTGGCAACAAAGTCTGGGAAACGCAGTTTCTAGGTTTTAATCATTATAGTTCAGAGAAGACTGCTTAGAAGGAGGTGATAATACTAAAAATGAAAAATTATATCTTGCTCCCTAAAGTTCACAGAAGTTATTAAAATCGCAACAATTTTGACCATGTTCATTTTTTGGCTTCTTCTTAACTTGCTCTGTGTGCCATGTTTAGTATGTCCACTGCACAGGTGGGTACAACACAGATTACTTGAGGACAATAGCAGAGTATTCAGCATGACAATAGCATGAGACTTCAGAGTCTAGAAGTTTGTGACCCTGACCAATGTGCTTTAAGTAGATCTGAGCATTGATCGACATTATTGGTGAGTGAGAAAATTACATGATGGGGTGTGAGCAGAACAAGGTCTACTCTGGAGTTTGCTGCTAGACAGCACCTTAAAGAAAGTGATAGACCTCCTTTAGATCATGTTTTCCCTCATTTGGAATAAAGGGATTAAGCAAGACATGGGGTTTCTAGCCTTTTTTGTATCCATAGAGCCATTCTTCACACGAAGTCTTATAAGGAATTCCAATAAAGGAAAAACTTCTCATTTGCTGTAGGATGAGACCCTAGAACCCAGCACTGCCTGTGAAAGCTCCAGAAAAATCCCTTGGGCTCCATGAGGCATAGTTTGAGAACTTCTGGATGAGATTATCTGTGCAATATCCCCTCTGCTTCTAAAGTCCTATGACCTTTACCATTTTCCAAGCTTTGGCTCTGTTGAAAGTAATGCCAAATGTTCATGTTTACAAAATAGTAGCAAGCTCTGACACTAATTAGTGTTTACAGGCACATTTAATCCAAATAAAAGCAGGGAGGACAGGAGGGAGGGTCTGTTAAAGCAGGTTCAACATTTTGAAAGCATTATATTTGGGACACAAAAATCAGGTTCCGAATCACTTTAAAGACTTGATATGTCATTATTCAGGAGAAACTCTGATTGCTGGAACAGTGTTACAGGAGAATGCCCACAAGCACTGTAAAAGAAAAATGACCCCATGATGCCTATGGGACAGCAATTAGACTTAACCAGAACCTGCTGACGTTGTCATATGGAAACATAAAACCAACATTATTTCCAAAAAGGCAAAGAATTCCATAACATTCACCAGACCTTCCTTTAAGTAGAAGACCAGCCGTGGTTAGGGTCCATTTGGAGTAATTTAAAAGACAGTTAATGTAAGAAAACAGAACAAAAATGCATGATTGCTAGAACTTTCCTGACAATTGTCTTATTATTAATTTTCCAATCAAGTTTTTATGTTTTTCTTTTTCATTGTATAACAACCTTATTATTTGAGCCACTACAAAGGCCAGATTATAAAATCTGCCAGAGAATTCAGTAGAAGTAGCCTGTTGCAGCAACATCAGGAAGCTCAAGGATGTCAATAATTTTGCCATGGCCCAAGGACTGTAAGTTTCTATAGGCTATGACACGTACCCTGAAGCTTTGGAGTCTGAGATACCAATGTACTTGACCTCAGTTCTTCTCATTTCTTTCTCAGCTCATCATGTGGTCACAGATCTGCAAAACATCACAGTCATGTGGCTCTTTTGTTTAATCAAGATTACAACTGTGCCTCTAGATTCTTTTAATTCTTTAAAAACAGCTTAAAACCCACAACTTGTTTGATTCCCCCTCTGACCACCAAAACCACATGGCTTCTCCTCTAGCATTACTGTCTATGTGACCTCATTAAGTATTCTTAAGGGTTGTTAGTGTTAACTTTCTCTAAATGTATCCTCTCTTTTTAGTAAAATAAAATGGAAAACTCACAGACTTTGATATCATAAGGATAAGGATTTGAACCTATGCTCTGCCCTTAACAACTGATGACCTTAATGTCATCGTGAACTTCAGTTTTCTTGTGTATAAAAGGGGGGTAATGATTCTGTAACCTCCCAGTGCAGTTGCAAAATGTTTAGCATGAAGCTTAGACATACTAACTGCTCAATAAATATTATTCTTACCTCATTCCTTCTTTCCTGGACAAATTTCATACTTTTGTATCCTGGGTACTTTTTACCCTATAGTTCTTGTTGATAACAAATGTGATAACAGCATAGCTGAAGAAAACTTCTGGCAATAGAAGACCAATACAATATTTTTTATCTTTCTCTTCCCCCTCTGAGACCTTCATACTGGAACCATCCACTTGAAAGATTTCTGACTGAACGAACATAGATGTAGTTAACGTCACTTATTTTCCAAACCTGTTTCTGTCTACATATATGAGGGTCTGGTAACTTGATTGTTATCAGTGAATATAGTAAGAATAGATCTCCCAAAAGTGAATGGTGTAGATTTTTTTTCTTCTTAACTACAATATTACCCCAATTTTCTAAGTCCATTTCTTTTTCTGGTAAAATAGTATGTCAGTGGGCCGGTGAGATGGCTCAGCGGCATAAGCGCCTGCCTTGCAAGCGCGAGGGCCCGAGTTTGACTCCCGGATCCCACATATGAAAAAGGGGCCAGTGATATCGCTCAGCGGCACGGGCGCTTGTTGGTGCGTGAGGTCCTGAGGTCGACCCCCTGGCACCTACAAAAAAAAAAAAATAGTATGTCAGTGAAGTGTGAGGTTTTTTAAAAGTGTGACTAAATAACACTTGACCAAATAGGAGGATGACTCAGGATTTCCATCTCTTCAAGCTAGTTTTCCCCTCAAGAGAGCTATCATTCCAGGACCCCTGCTATAGTTTGGATCTTGAATATCCCCCAAAGACCCATGTGTTGAAGGTTTTATCTCCAACCCATGGCACTATTGGGAGGTGACAGACTTTTTAAGAGGTAGGGACTAATGGGAGGAAGTTAGGTAACTGGGATTTGTGCCCTTGGAGAGAATTTTGGGACCCCGGCCCATGGCAAGCAGCTTTCTTCACCAAGAGCTCCTGATGAGATATGTGTACAGGCTCAGAAGCAACAAAGCCAACTTTCCATGGACTGAAACGTCCAAAACCAGGAGCCAAAATAAACTTTTCCTCCTTCTACGTTTATTATCTCAGGTATTTTGTCACAGTGATGGAAACCTGACTAACACAACAGCCCAGTAACTTATGGAAGCTTACAAATGTCTCTCAACAAAGTGGTCAACTATATGTTTGGAAAAAGCAGTGTTTTTGCTATGGTTTGAACATATTCCCTCCAAATTCAGGTATAGCCTTTAAGAGGTGATTAGGCTATGAAAGCTTCTCTAAGTTAATGATACTAAAGCATATATGTATATGAAGATACACATATATCTTCATATAGCAGTGGCTTCTCATAGCAGTACTAAAACATATACAGATAGATAAATAGATATCTATACACATAGATATATCTATATCTATATACATAGATATCTTCATATAGCAGTGGCTAGTGTGCACTGGTTTGCTCTTCTGCCTTCTGTCATGTAAGAATACAGCAAGAATTTCCTCACCAGACCAAACACCAGCACTTTGATCTCAGACTTCCAGGCTCAGCTCTCTCAAAGAACTGTGAGAAATAAATTTTTATTCTGTATAAATTACTCAGTCTTGGGGATTTTATTGCAGCAGCACAAACAGACTAAGTCAGGCTTCGTCTGGTCAGATTCCTGAATAAACAATCACAGAAGACAGTGGGGGCAGAACCACCTGTTTCCTCTGACCTCTCAGACTCAGTCTAACTTAATCGTGTGACTCCAAGTATTCCTAGTGAGTGTACATTTTATACGGGGCTTGGTGTTGGGTTGTTTCCGAAAGGCATTAGCACACTGTAGACATTAGTATTCATTGGAACCCAGGTTGAGAACATTTCATCTAGTCCAAGCCTTTCATTTTAGACGGGAGTCGCTGAGACCTAAATAATGACAGAGCATCCAAATTTGCCAAGTCTTCAGCATTCTTCCTTCTCCCCCACAGTCTCACTGTGGTTAAATAAGGACCTCTTCAGAATCCACTTCTTCCTTTGTTACTTTTCCGCTGTATTATTTGCAGAGACTGCGGGTGCACTTGTGTGTACACTACAAAATAAAAGAACATCCCCTTGAGAAATATCGGCTGTCATCTCTAAATGGACAATACTTCGTGCCATTCCATAGAACTAGACACTGGCAATGACATGGGAGGGGCATTTAATGGCAACATGATTACAAGGGGGAGTGCCTGATATCCATCAGGAGCTGATGGCCAGGGGTGGGTGAGGGTAAGTCATTCATACACTATCCATTTCTTGGTTGCCTACTGTACCAGAAACTGTGCTAAGTGCTATAGATACAAAGATGAGAAAGACATAACACCTGCCTTCAAGCTGCTTACACTCTAGCATAAGAGACAGGCCTGCAACAAATCAGCTTAGTGCAGTGATAGAGAAGTTTTAGGAAAAGCTCATTTCTACCTAGGACAATAGGAAATTAGAGATTGTTTTCAAGAAATAATGTTTTGAGTAACTCCTAATAGTCACACATTGACTTTGTTTCCTTTCCTAAAAGCAAAAGTATCCCTAATTTCAATTATTCAAATTAACCAGAGCAGCAACAGAGGTAATAGAAAATGGGGACTAAGAAAAAAGCAAATTCTCTGCTTTAGCATGCATCATATGACTATCCACCCGACACTCCCCAGCAGCAGCTTGCCTTCCTAATTGTGTTTTCTCAAAGCAAATGCTAGTGCTGGGTTTATATCCCTTGAGCACACACCAGCTGCGTAGTAAGAGGAAGCCAGTTCAGCATTAAAATTGACCACAGATAATTTAGAGGGCAGACAAGCTACAGGCAGATAAGTGAGGACTTGTCCCAGCCCACCCTGCAGCCCCGTCTCCCATCTTTGCTGAGGTTGTGGTCCTGTTACAAGTCTTAGTAGACCGTTTTTATGAATACATCAGTAGGAACACAAACAAGGTCATGTGGAATTTAGAGAACATTAATGAGACCTATGTAAATTTAGACAGCCCAGAATGCAGTTGTTAGATCATTTTCAAGTGAATAAAACCTGAAATTTGCTTTTCACTTTGCAGATCATCTTCTTCCCAGCAAATGCCCACTGTAAATGTACTCCAAAGAACATAAAGCGATGGGTCTTTAAAGTATGTTTCATGGAATAACTGAATCAAATTTAACGGCTCTTTACTTCTGCCATAGAAGCTCTGACAAATAAAATGGAAGATGTTGTTGCCATTTTCATTGACTAAAACAAATCCTTACTGTGGAGAAAAAAATGAGAAAGAAACTAAAATGTCATTTGCTGACACTGTCATTCCCTGCCACTCAGTAAATAAACATAACATCTATTAGTTGTCATGGAAACGTTCTGCCTGATTCTGAGCCTCAAAGCTTAACAATAAAGAAACCCTGATATTTGAGGCTGTTCACAAACAACTCTTTTGGCATTTCTCATGAGCTCACCAGCACAAGAGCTAACATTTTCCCTGTTTTCTTTCTTAGACATGAATGCATTTGCTTTGGAAAAAGAGACATGTATCTTCGAAACTATCAAAAACATTTGAATAGAGCTACCTTGGCAATCTCTGCCGTCCCTGCTCCTCCCCCCACCTCTCTTTTAACCTTTGCCTGAGAAGAATTTAAATAGCATATTTAGTGGCTGCATATTGTGTTTCCTGTGCCCAATGCTGCATAAAAGGCATTGATTTAAATCATTTACAGTAACCATGTGGGGGAGGAGAGCCGTTTTCTGCACCAAAAGCTCCCAGCTCCACACTAAGCAGCCACAAATATAGACAACAAATGAGTGTGCTGGAATTGTCTCTTTTGGTAAAGAATTTTGCTTTAGTAAAGACTTTCTACACACTTCCAGCATTCAACAAGAAACCAGCTCAGATGTGTGAACATAAAGGATACTTAAGCTTCCATCTCCCAGGTAACAAGTCTCAGAAATGTTAGTCCAAAAAGTCAGAGAATGTTCCTATTGTAATATTTTTGAAATCATGGAATTTATAACACCTCACAAAGCAGGAATGGAGCAAGTGTAAAGGTTACAGCTGAGCACCACTAAAGCACTAGAGACACCATTGTTAATAATAATCAGCTGAAAAGCAAGACTGGGCACACACTTTAGAGCTGTGCTAAAACATTCAGCATTTCTAAAGCTCAGGAGACTTTGAAAAGCTAGGCATAAATTGGGGGGGGGGACTTAAATTCCTGATTTTCTAGCCTTTTTCCACACATTGTTAACACCACATTGTCCCATAACCAGAGCTGAAGGTGAGAGTGGGTTCCAGCCATATCAAAAAATCAAATTGGAATTGCTTTCCTCCAGGTCTTAAAACAATTGTTTCTGAAAGACATTTAAGGATTTTTTTTTTTTTTAGTTTTCTGAAGTGAGGCCAAGAGGAGATTACATTTATCCTAACACTCTACCTTTGGATATAAACATCTTAGATTTCTCTAGATCTTATAAATTCATATCTCCATACTCAGAATGGCTTAGATAGCCAAAAGTAAGAAAGCAATTGAAGAGAGGAAAATAAATGGGCTATAAACGAATAAGGTTGATTTATAGCTTCTTAAAATGAGCTGAGGGATCATTTGCATGAGAAATTCTGAATCACCTAAGATGCTGAGGCTCCAATTCTCCACCCTAAGTGAGCCATACTGAATCAGAACTTCCAGGGAAGAAGAGAAGACTATCACTGGCAAATGTCACCAGGTGATTCTTTCCATCAGAGGGGTTTAGAAAACAATACATTAAACCTTAACCTCTAAAAGTGGAGCCAAAGAATCTGCATTTTAACCAGAGTGTCAGTCACAGGCATGGGCCCATAAAATATTTGCTATACTGACTTGAATGTATCATCTATTATATTTGTTTCTCCAGAGAAAAATCATTGCTCACATTTTCATTGTTCCATTTTTCAGAAATTATTTTTCAAGTATATTTTCCCCTCCCATCACAGTGTTCTCCCTTCCAGAGAGCCAGTTGGAAGACATTATGTACTTTGCCCCAGCTTTTGCAGAGTGGGCCTCCCCTCAACCAGGCTGATGCCACAGCACAAGTATGGGGATGGGACTCACAAGACCTCCATGACCTTGCCCAAGTCCTCCACCTCTCTGAGCACCAGTTTCTTCATAACTGGAATTTTCCCAACTCAACTTACATGCCACTTGGTAAACTTTCTCGATTCCCTAACACTGTCTAGTAAAGAAGTAAGAAAGGAAAAATGGAAAAGAAAAAAGCCTGTGATATGTTCTTGGCCAATTCACATTCTTTTCCAGCAGTTGAGGAAGGTAGAACTTCAAGGCTTCTAACTCTAATATATTTTATTTTATGTTGCAATTTCTCCCTATCATTCAAAATTCCTTGTTTTTTAACACATGGCAGAATCTTGACCATGAAGACATGAACACCAGGTATCCCTCCCTCCCTTGTGTTGGCCCTCTGGGGGTTCCAGAAGACACTGTGGCACGAGTAAGGCAAGCATGGGAGGTAGCAAGAGCAGGCAAAGTGCTGAGGCACTGTATTTATATAGTTCCCTGCCTTTTGCCCACTTTGTTGATACCATAGAAAGGAAGGAATGATCAGCTTAGCGGGTAATTTTGTTTTAGATACGGTACACTGTAGTTCTAATTCCGTAAAGAATAGAAGCCATAGGAGAAGTGGCAACCTGGCAGAAAGTCTGCTGCACTATAATGGAGAAGAGTAAGACAGTGGGCACAAGTGGGACACATGAGGTGTTGACAGTGAGGCCAGCTCAGGCAGGATCAACCCATCACCCTCCTAACTCCTTCCTGCGTGACTCCTTAGCAGCCACCATCAGGGCCACCTTTGGCTGCTTCTACCATGCAGGCCTCCAGAGATTCCCCAAGACTCCTCTCGGCCTGCCACGTTGTGGGGACACTCCTGCTAGTTCTCAGTGCAAGAGAGCAGTGTTTTGTTTTCCAAGAAGAGTTTTCACAGCAAACTAAGGGAAAACAAAATCAGTTTTTTCATTAGAAACATGGAAGTATGAGAGATCCAAAAGTCCAGATCTTCTCAAGTAACTTTAACTCATTTCCAAACCAAGTTTGGTTTCCCTCGCACAGATCTTGGTGGAATCATCTGGAACCTCCCCTCATCCTCTCCTGTCTGAATTGGTTGTCAAGCAAACATACTCGATGTCTTAGCCAGAAGTTGAAGTGAGTTCACCCTATTCTATGCCTAGTTGGAGTCCTAATAATTTTCTGAACATCCTACCAGGTGCTTTCCTGGAGGAGATGTTGATGGCAGCAGGCTTTGGACACAGGAGGTTGGGGTTCACATTCCCAGTTGTCACTGACAGGCTGTGTGATCTTCCACAAGCTACTTACCATCTTTGAGTATCAATGTCCTCTTGTCCAAATGAGATAACCATGCTAACTTCATGAACTGCTGACAAGATAAAAAGAAAAGACTTAGGAAAGTCTTACCCCAGGAAAGACTTACCCCTAAAACACAGGGTGCAAATCTTTCTGCCCCCCACCCTGACCCAACTATTCTTCTGGCTCTTTGCGTGTATTTGGATTCTAATTCTCTCCTTTTGAGTGTCCTGCCTTAATCCTGTGACTTTAGGATGAAGAAAGAGTTCAGAGTGGATGAAAGAAAACACGGCAAAATCAGGGTACCTGGTTTGGAGACACTAAGTCAAAATCAGATGAAACGAGGCCCCAGACTAGAGATGGCAGAGAAAATGCAGAATAAATGTGGAAAATGTGATGAAATTACAATCTGAAGTTTTAGGCACCTGACTAGATTTTGCATAAGAGGTGGAGAAAGGAGGCTCAGTCATGGCAGGAAGGGAAGAACCCAACATTTGGAATAAGAAACCTGGACCTGAGATTTTCATTCTGTCCTTTACTGGCTTTATTATTCTCAGCCATCATTTTACCCCTGAGTCTCATTTTTTTTTCCTTTGTTAAGACCAGGCTGGAAATGCCTACAAATTAAATGAAAAAATGTACAAAATGCCTAAAAGATGATGGGATGAGCAATAATTTAATAGTAGTTACTTCGATACTTGTTATGACCTTGAAGTCACCTTTCTTTTTTGTGCCTCGGTTTCTTCATTTGTAAAGAGTAGATCAAATTGAACTGTACACACCTTTCTGGCTCTCACTCATTTGTTTATCAGGAGGTGAAGAGTTTGGTTTGCACATGTTAGATTCAGGCACGCGTTCATGCAGCAAAAGGTTTCTGGTCAAGTTGATGACGTGGATAAAGACTTCTAGAGACAGTTCTCAAGTGGTCATGCCAGCCCTATACATACTATGGGGAGGCCTGGGGGCATTTTTGGTTGGCAAAATGATGGAGATGATGTACTGTTACACAGAAGGGAGATTATTGTCAACAATGCTGTATACCTATTCCCGATACCTATGAAAGAGGATTTTGAATGTTCTCACCAAGGAATAACAAATGATTATGAATAGCTTAAACATCCTGAGTTGATCATGTATATAAATGTACTGAAAAATCACATTGTATCCCATAAATATGTACAATTATTATCTGTCAAGTAAAAATAAATGGAAGCTGGGTGTGGTGGCGTATGCCTGTAATCCCAGCACTCAGGAGAGTGAGCCAAGAGGATCACAAGTTCAAGGACAACCTGGACTAGATAGTGAGTTTGAGTCCAGTCTGAACTACATAGCAAGATGACACTGTCATAAATAAATAAATAGAGTAGAAGGCACTACTGACATTAGAAGATGGGATTCAGAGATATATTATGTGTACAATAGCTACAGTACAAATACTGTAATGAATTGTACAATGCATGTCCCCCAGATATTCAAGTAGGACACTGGTTCTCAGAGTGGAGCCTGAGGACCTCTAGAGGTCCCTGCATTCTTTCAAGAAAAAAATCAACGTCAAAAAGCCATTTTCACAATAACACCGTAACATAACTTGCTTTTTTCATTGAGTTGACCTTTGCAATGATAAGAAAGAAAGAACTGATGGGTAAAAATGTTGATGCCTTAGCACAAATCAAAGCAGCAGCAAAAGCGATGCCATACTAGTAGTCATTGTATTCTTCACTACTATGCATTTGCACTTAAGCAGACAACAAAACACTCCAGTTTCACTTGATATGCTTGATGAAGCAATAAAATTACTAACTTTGCTAAATCTTGACTCTTGAGGATACACATTTTTAATACTCTGCTTAACAAAATGCCACATATCACAATAAAATTTTGTTTTAATTGCAAGCTGAACAAGCCTCTTTTTTCATGGAATACCATTTTTACTTAAAAAGAAATCAACTAGCAGACAAACTATGATTTTTTTAGATGTATATCTTACAGAGCATCTTGTCAAAATCTTCATTTTCAAGAAAACAATTAATTGTACTTGTTACAAATGATAAAATTGAAGCATTCGAGCAGAAAGATTAGAATTATGAAAAATTTGCCCCTACCATCATGAATTTGACATCTTTCCCAATAGTAAAAGATCTTTCCTGATGAAATCAATAACAATGTTAACAGGATATACTGATAAATTGATAGTGTATAATACAATGTGTCAACATTTGGAAGAGCTGTATAATTCAGCCAATATTTTTTAAATAACCAATAAATGATCTTATGAAATCATGCATAGTAAAAGATGTAACATAAATCAACAGATTTTAACATAATATAGTACAAAATGTTCATTGATATGATTTCAGAGTCAACACTGCAAGTAACATTTAAGAAATCGGGCCGGTGAGATGGCTCAGCGGCGTAAGCGCCTGCCTTGCAAGTGCGAGGGCCCGAGTTCGACTCCCGGATCCCACATACGGAAAAGGGGCCGGTGATATAGCTCAGCGGCACGGGTGCCTGTTGGCGCGCGAGGTCCTGAGGTCGACCCCCCGGTACCCACAAAAAAAAAAAAAAAAAAAGAAATTATCACTTGTTTTGTATCTTATCAAAGAATAATATCCATAATTACCTGAAAAATCTATTATACACTACCTTTTCCCTATTTCTCTATACAAAATTGCATTTTCTAAAGTTCTAGCAAAATATCACATCACAACAAATTAAATACAGAAGCAGATATATGAGAATTCCATTGTCTTCAATTACAACAGGCATTACAGAAATTGCCCAACAAATGCAAAAATAACACAACTCTTCTCATTAAATTATCTTTTGTTTTAGACAGTGTAGTTATTTTTAGTAAAATTTTTATTTTAACTTGTAACAATTATTTTTAAATACATAATAAATATTCTTAAAATTTTTGAGTTTTAATTTTTACTATGGTACATATCAATAGATATAACCCACATACACAAATGCTCTTAGAGATCCACAATACCTTATATAAAGAGTGTAAAAAGGTACTGAAATTAAAATGTGGGAGAAATTTTTCCTGATATAGGAACTTAAAACCTAACTATATTTTATATAGGGATACAAAATACTTTTATATGTCCTAGTGTACACCAACTCCCAGGAATTCAACTACCATATAAATCAATGGTAGATTGAATGCTCCTTGGTTTAAAATTTGGTTAAGAACTGTTGATTGCATCATTAAATCACACCACCAATGGCCACACTAGTCATAACATTAAAGTTGCTGCTATAGTTCTGCCTTTGTAGTTGTCCCAGCCTTGTGATTTTTTTGATAAGGTGCAATCATATGACACTTTTATTGTAGCTGTTCCCAAGGATTTGCATACTGAAATATACATTGTATTCTTTTATTTCTTTTTATACTACAATTAAGGCATTTTATTTTAATTATGTATATACATAATTTTATTATTTATGAATTTTATGATAAAAAGACATTAAAAAATAGAGAGTCTGCCCAAAAAATGTATATACACTTCAGCATTTCACCATACTAATAAATGTCTAGAAGCTAATGGCCACCACTTTGAACACCTCTTGTAACTGTAGAGGCCAAAGGTAACTTGTATTAATCTCATGATGTCTCAATAAATTTAGTATTAAAATATTTATACAAGTTTTTCTTTTCCTGTTGTATACTTTTTTTGGTGGACTCTATTTGTTACTAAAGAGGCATTCATTCTGCTCTAGGAGGAGGTGGAGGCTGAGACAAGAGATTTGAGAGTTACCTGCATAGAGGTGATATCTGCAGCCGCAGGGAGGAATTGGCTTGTGAGGTGGCTGGTGCAAAGTGATGGAAGAATGTGGACTCATAAGGCAGCGGCACAGCCCCAAGTAAACTCTGCTCATGAAAATCCGTCCAAAGCTCCCCCCACTTACTCCATAGTCACAAAATGCTGTTTCCTTGAATCTTTGGACTCCTGTTTGCCCACCAACTCTGACTCATCTGCTTTTTCTCCCTGGATTTGTCTTATCTACTTTCTTGAACCAATAGATACCTCAGTCCATCTCCAAAACACATTTTAGTAGCTACACTTCTTGGATAAGTGACCCATGTCCACTCTTAGTTAGTTCTGACGCTTCTTTCTGTCTGGGACTTTGACAATTCCAGAAAACCATCTGAGATCCAAGCACAGGAAGAACAGAAATCAAGAAGAGCAAAGGCAAAAAGAGCAATGTGAGAAATAAACTTCTTTGATGAGATAAGAGATTAAGGTCTTGCTTCCTTGGATTCTCCCAGTCTTTGCTAGTCTTTGTTCCCTCACTCCCACAAATTCTGAAATTCATTCAACTTCATATTATTTATAAAATGGCTAAACGTTGCACTCTCTTCGCCCATGATTAAAATCCAGTTGTTTATTTATAGGGCCATTTGTTGCTGAAATCTCTTCTTAAAAAAATAAATTGCTTCTTCAGATGGTCCTCTTCTATCTGCTAAAAGATGTCATTTTGGGACGAGGCCATTCAAACTTGCTCAAATCAGAGCAATAACTCAAGTAAAATGAGGTCAATGTAAATGACTACCCACAACGGGGGAAAACCTGTTAAATTAAGTCTAGAGTAAGTAGCAACATATCATGTAGTGAGAGTTACACGTGTCAAATGAAGGAGTGTTATGAGGATTAATGAGTCCGTTATTAAAAAACGCTTTGGGATTCTTGGATGAATGGCATTGTTGAAAGTGGGGGCAGGGTTGGCACTTACAGACTGCAGTTATATCAAGGCCTTCTAACAGACTCTGGGGAAATATAGAGAAATAAATGGAAAAACTTAAAACATATCTTCTTATTGATTGTTGTATCATATATTACATTTATCAATTTGAATACTCAATTCAGTAAAATGGTGTGGCAGATACCAATGTCTACTATGCAAAGTTCTGAAAAGAGTAGTGTAAGCTCACCTGAGAATTTCAACACGGTGTTATATCCTATGCAGGAAACATTGGGCAACAGCAAGAACCAATTCAGAACAAATGTATTCTTATTCCCCTCAGTGGTTTAATAGTCAGATGTAACCTCGAAGAATGTCAGGATATTCTCTGTTGGATGAAGTATAAATCTAGCCAAAGGCATAACATGATTCCAGGCTGTTTCCCTACCCATGCATGATGCAGTCATGGATAGTAGAAAATGCACTCATTGCCTGGATACTTCTAAATGCCCATGGGTTTTGAACAAGCTTCCAGATGACTGAATTTTCCTTTTCTTTTTTACCTGGAAGTTTGCATATTGTAATGTGCACACCTAAGATCATCTTGCCCTTTGACATTTGTATAAAACTGTGGTGAGGCTCCCATCATCTCACTGCCAAAAGTCTCCACAGGCCTCTCTGACTTTCTGGGGGTTGGGTCCTCATGGCCCCTTCCAGTGACATATCCCTGTTGCAGCCAGATCCTGTCCCAAGTTCCTTCTGGCAGCATAGCCATTCCGTCCTCACCAATCTGCTGTGGAGCCATGTGCCTTTCCTGGCTTGCTCCAAAGCCTGCTGACACAAGGCATTTAGTGTGGAGCAACACATTTTACTGAATATTTGAGGTAGTAAATGGCATTTATCTCTCAGAAATAAAAACAACCTAAAATATAGTAACCGATACTGCTGTTCTCAAGAGTGTCTCAATCCCCCCAGCACCGAGAACTTTTCAATGGCCGCTTCTCTCTTTATGCTGCAGCCTCCTGCCGTGCCACTATTATTCCTCTGCTCCCTCCTCTACTTTCTTTCTCTATTTTTTCCTACTTCTAAATTTTCATTCACTCTCTATGCAGAACTACGGTATGCAGCCATTTGTGATCTCTCTTCAGTCCATGTTCTCAGAGCATTCTCTTCCACCCTTGATGCAGTGTACCAAGGTATTTTCCTGACTAAAAACTGTTTGCTTTAGAAAGGAGTAATAATAGTTCTTTCTCCAAAGACTAGTTCTGTTGCCTCCCATGAGGAAGCCTAGGCCACATTGAAACAAGAGAGTCCCAGGCACCAACTTTGCTAAGGAATCATATTAGCTGCCCTCTCCACTATTTCTTAGTGTCACAGAACAAAATTTCAACATATTGAGTTTTAAAGACATACTTGGTTTTTATTAATGATTTATGAACTGGGCAGCATCTGGAATGGACAGGAGCTCTTCTGGGTTTGGCCAACTATTTTTATAAGGTAGCTTGAGCAGGAACAAAGAAACAGCATAGTGCACAAGGTGGACAGGTTAACATCAGATGACTTCAGGTTGCTTCACTTGTGTGGTTGGAAGCAGAGGAAGATTACCTACCCAGCTCAGAGAAGGTTGCTACAAATCTCTAGTTCTTTAGAAAATGGGCCTTTTGGGGGATTTAGCCATCATCTCCCTCCTTATTTCTCAGAAGTCAGATCTTACAAGTAAATAGCTTGGGTGGAACTTCAGGGTGGATAATTCCATTTCCGGTTGGTCTGTTGTATCCAAAGCCTCATGCCAGAGCTCAGTCCAAATCAGTGGCCTCCCACAAATTTAATTTCACACTAATAAGGACCTTCACCACATCATCTGTGGATGATCCAGCAGAAACGACACTGTGTGAAGCTTTCCTTAATATGAGCATATATAGGATTTTCAATGTTTCCAGTATAAGAGGCATCTCATGACAGGACATGACAAATTGCAATACAAATAACCACTTTGCCTACTATGAATGGAAGGAAGAGATCCCTAGAGTAAAGATGTCAAAGTGTCATTTGGGTTTTTTGAGTCAGTAACTTTTAAATTGAATTTATTATTTTGAATAGGTAACATATGAATAAGACATAAAATTTAAAAGGCCAAAATGATATAGAGTGAAAAGTCACTTTTCTTCCCTCTTTTGTCCCATAATTTCCCAGATCCCCTTCCTAGAGGCAACCACCATTAGCAGCCTTTTCTAGATCTTCCCTGAGATTTTCTATGCTTTTGCAAGCACAGATATTTTATTTTCCTTAGAGAGCTTGTGCCCATTCTATATATCCTATTGTATTTTAGTTTCTTCTCATTTAACAATACATCTTGAGATCATCCCTTATCAATAAATATAGATGCTCCTCATTATATTTATATTGGCTCCATAACTTTACATTGTATATACAGTCCATAATTAATCCAACCACTGATAGATACTTAGATTATTTTTAATATCTTATTATAAAAATCTTGTAATGAATGTTCTTATGAATATGATATTTTATGATGTGCCATATATATATATATATATATATATATATATATATATGACAAATACTTTTAAATAAAACCCTTAGGTTAAATGGTATGTATATTTGATTTTATCAGATATTGTTTCATTGTCTTCCATATTTACTCTCCCAGTCATATAATGAAGAGAAAATAATTTATCCATACTTTAAGAAGTAGAAAAGACTGAATGGCATAAAGAGGGTAGCAGAATTCTGATAAGGAGAATTGGCTCACCCTTAAAATGTAAGCACCTTCAAGACAGTGATTCATTCCCTGGAACAATGCCTGGGACGTACAAATATGTAGATATTTATGCCAGGAATGTATAAACATGTATAAATATGTAAATGATAAGAAAGAGCATAATAACAGTTCTGAGCTAAGAACTAAACCTAGACTGACTGGGGAAGAGAGAGTAGTGCCAACAGCCTAGGACAGTGGTGGTGAGCGTATACGAGTGCCACAGCAGGCTGTTTGTTATCATTAAAAGCTCTAAAAGTTTTGCCATCACTGGCCTACGGTATTGTGTATGACAAGGGATAAGTGGTGACAGAAAAGTTGCAAATGCAAATTGCTTTTCTTCTGTCACCACCTAAAAAACATTTGTGCTCTAGCTGTGGTTCTTGTCATAATAAATAGAGAAAATGTGTTGAAATGTATCTTGGATATCATAGTCTTCCACCGGAAAATATTGATTATATTATCCCAGAAAGAACATTAACTTCTGCTATTTTTCCAAGCACTGGCCATTAGTTTTGCAAATATGTAACCACTGAATGGAAATGTTCTAAATACAAATTAATGGTCTTGGCTGTCCTTAAGATCAGGCTAATTGCTAGAGCTGCCTCACTGTCAGTAGTCATTCCCGATCACCACGCTGGGAGAAATGATCAGATGGGCCTTCCAGCGTCCGGTCCATTTTGAATGCATGAAGCCAGAATGGAATACATGAGTTCAATTATTGGTTTAGTAATCCATGGAAATCAAGTAATTATTAGGAGGTAGGTAAACTGATGATTTAAAGACTGTATAATAATTATACATACAAAACGTGTGAGCATATGCATGTCTGTGTGTGCACACTTGCACACAGGTACATACACGCACAGACATACTTCCTTAAATGCTACTTCCCACCAGGCACTGTCCTTGTATTGTCCTTGTATGTCACAATTCTAGACATAGGCATTATTGTCCCCAATCTACAGACAAAGAAACTGAAGTCTAGGATGTCTCTGCTGTGATTACTCGGCTAATAAAGTGATGAAGTGAGCATTCTAATCCACATATATAAGATGCTAAACACATTTTTCAACTATTCTGTGAGCTCGGATTGCAAGTAGGAACTAATGCTATGGTTCAGTCACCATTCATGCCATTATCACATACTTCTTTCTTCGAGCTGTCTCACTAAGTAAGTGGGACAGCAATGTTTATGACATGCAATTAAATCTCAGTCTCACATGCAGGCCAACTCCTCTAAATAACATGGGATTCCCTTTCCGTGAAGAATGGATCAGGCTTTGGATCTAGTAATGGCACATTTGCAGTGCATGACTCCAGAACTCATCTGATCAGCCTGGGCACTGGGGATATTTCAACATTTAGACTCTACATTCATCACAGTGCTTTTGTTGCCTGTAACACTTTTTTTGTACCTGGCTCATTAGAGAGACTGCTAGACATTTTAAACCCAAATTGAGTTTAAATACATTTCCTTGATGCATCTGTTTTATTAAATGTAGCCCATGAAGCTGACATTAAAAGCAATGCCATTAAGAGGGCATAAGGTAAGCTCATTTAGTTGACCAAATTGTATAACACGATGAATTAATATGGTAATATGCCTTTGGAGACCAGCAGCAGATAATAGAGGTGAACAGAGGCGCTCGAGCCTGGTTTTGGAAAAGCAAGAGCAATTCATCATTATGCTGTAACAATACAGGAGAACATTTCTCATTTCCCACTCGCCTGTCCCCAATTCTGAAAACCTTTGGTTGTACTTTTTGAACACCAACTTTGACCAGTAAGACTTTGTCCTCACAAATTGCTGCATTCTTGCTGCCCTAAGAATGCTCTTGTTTTTGTGGTTTGAAGCAATGGTGAGAAAATGCAAATTTCAGTAGTAAGTCAGTGGGGCATAAACCTGCCCCTCTCACTGTGCAGAACAACTAGCAAAACTCTCTTCACATAAACAGAAAGCAAGAGAGGGAACAGACAGGAGCTTGTAGAACACAAATACCATAAAAGATTCCAGCTGTCTTTCCTTGGAGTCAAGCATTAGAAATTATGTGCAGGCTGGGGATATAGTGCCACAGTGCCTGTCTGACAAGCTCAAGGTCCTGAGTTCGATTCCTGGTAAGAAAAAAATTATGTGCTAGGTAAATTATCTGTCATTTCTGGGGCTCAGTCCTTCTCTCAGTGGCTTGGGTTCTATTTTTATCCTGCCAGAAAAAAAACTAATGCAAGCCTATACTGTCTGGTCAGCAAGAATAGATTTCCTAGCCATTTTAAGAAAAAAAGAAAATACTATCTAAATAATACCCCAACTATAAAATTAGTTATGCTCCTTACAGAAAATTTTAGAAAATACAGACAAGCATACAGAAGAAAATGCAAAATTATTTAAAATTTTGACTCTCAGAAATATTATTAATATGTAGTGTATTTATTTCTATTTTAAATTAAATACTTTTCAAAAACAGGATTTTAGGTGCTATGATAAAATGATTTTAAAACACTTCTAAAGTTCGAACATTTAGATTTTCAATTAATATTATTAATGCTGTTTACAATGAAGAAGCAAAGCAGAAACAAACACTTCGACATAAACCTTTCACACCTGTTTGTTGTTTGTTTGGTTGGTTGCTTTTGGACATTCCTGGACCAGGAGATGTGGAGAGTAGTGCAGATCTGATGTTAAATCCACTGGACATTTTCCAATCCTCATTTTTCTTCAGCTCTCAGTGATTTCTGACACTGTTGGCTACTACTCCTTCTCAGAAGCCTTTTTCCTTTGCTCTGTGGTAACAAGTGTCCCTGCTTCCTGCCTACCTCCCTGCCTCTGTTTTCAAAGTCCCTTGCTGGTTTCCTCCTCTGTCTAATCATAGATGTTGGCATTAGGCTTCCACCCTATCCCCGCTTCTCATCTACGCTCAGGGTTTTGCTTACATTTCTATGTCTAAATTTCCCAGCTGGCATCTCTTCCCAGCTCTCTTTCACAGGCTCCAGCATATAGATCCTAGGCTCCTGGACTTCTCCCATGTCAGTGTCATACAGACATGTCAAATCCATGATCTTACCACAACAATTCTACACTTCCTAGTCCCTCATTTAGAAGAAAGATAAATATTACAATAGTGGTGTGTATCACTTTCTTGCTCCTAGTTTTAATAGGAATGTTTCCATGTTGTGTACTAAGCAAGATACTGCCTGCTAACCTGAGAATTATTTTAATCATGTAAAACTGTACAAAGGAAGACTTTTCCCTGCTGATATTTAGACACCATTTGCTTGCAATGTGTTCATCTTACCATGTGGCCTGAACTTGTATGTTTGTTTAGCATTAATAATATTAATTGAAAATCTAAATGTTCTAACTTTAGAAGTGTTTTAAAAAGATCAACCAATGATCTTTGCTTTAGGTGCTAAAATTACCCTATCTACAATGAATATTGTAAAGCTAATGAAGACCAAAGCTACATAGTAAAATAGACAAAAATATTCAATCAAGGGCCGGTGAGATGGCTCAGCGGCATAAGCGCCTGCCTGGCAAGCGTGAGGGCCCGAGTTCGACTCCCGGATCCCACATACGAAAAAGGGGCCGGTGATATCGCTCAGCGGCACGGGCGCCTGTTGGCGCGCGAGGTCCTGAGGTCGACCCCCCGGTACCCACAAAAAAAAAAATATTCAATCAAGGACCACAGCTTGTTAAAGACACTAAAAATTGATAAATTAAAGGAAAAAAGAGATTCTAAAAATACTAAAAAACAAAACCAAGCTCTCAAACAAGGATCATACCAAATGATCCAGCAAGTCCACTGGGAGGTATATATCCAGAAGAATTGAAGTCAGGGTCTTAAAGAGATATCTGTACTCACATGTTATTGCAGCATTATTCACAATAGCCAAGATATGCAGTATCCATCAAGAGATGAATGAATAAAGAATATGTAATACCTGCATACAATCAAGTATTATTCAACCTCAAAAAAAGAAGGAGGGAGGGCCGGTGAGATGGCTCAGTGGCATAAGCACCTGCCTGGCAAGCGCGAGGTCCTGAGTTCGACTCCCAGAACCCACATATGAAAAAGAGCCAGTGATATCGCTCAGTGACACGGGCACACACTGGCATGCGAGGTCCTGAGGTTGACCCCTGATACCCACAAAAAAAAAAAAGAAAAAAAAGAAGGAAACCCTGTCATTTGGTACAACACAGATGAATTTGACTCTATGCTAGGTGCGATAAGCTTGTCACAAAAGGACAAATACTGATGAATTCCATTTATTTGAGGTATCTATAATGGTCAAACTCACAGAAACAGAGAATACAATACTGCCTACTGGGGGCTAGGTGCTGGGAGAATTCAGATGTTGTTGTTTAATGGGTATAAAATTGGCATTATGCTAAAAGGATACACTGTACAGATCTGCTGTACAACACACTACCTGTATGTTACTGTGCATTTCAAAATTTGTTAAGAGGGTGGATAGATCTCATATTAAGTGTTACTATCAAACACACAACAAAAATACGTGGAAATTTTGAGAAGTGTTGGCTATGTCTAGTATCTTGACTGGGTGATGGTACTACATGTTTTATATATGTCCAGACTCATCAAATTATACCATTAAGGATATTCAGTTCTCTGCATACAAATTTTGCCTCAGTAATGCTGTTATCAATAAAAAAGCAAGAATTTAAAGTGCACACAGTATAAACTGGGTGGATTTAAACTGATGAAAGAAATAATTTTCCTGGGGGAGGAAAAAAGATGGCGGATGAGTAAGAAGCACCCAGCGAAACTCTCTAAAAGTTGCCATTGGACTACGGGAATATAGTGACCGGGAGAGCGAGGAGGGGGGCAGAAAAGTTCTGAAGCGCAGCTTGGGACCCCCGGCACCAGTGAAGGGTGATTTCCAACAAAGAAGGAGCAGACCCTGCGCGCGCACCTTCTACCATCCCAGGAATCATGGCGCGACAGAAGCTCAAAGCTGCGGACACACGGCGACAGCTGGTGCCCAGGGAGCCCCCACGGAGGATCGCGAGACAGCCACGGGGCAGGGGAGCGGCGGAGAACTGTGCTGGCCGGTGGTGATTGAGTACCTCTCAGCTACAGCTGTCCCGCGCCAGAGAGCGACTGGCCAGGCACCATTGTGGGGGGTGTGGTGAAAATCAGAGCAGCGCGAAAGAAAAACAGCGCTGGGAACTTGTGCTCCGGGCAGGGCAGCGCGGTGCCTCTCAGCCCCAGGAAAGTGCGCTGAGGGCGGCGGGTGAACAAGACTGGTCTCTCAGCCACACCTGTCCCATGCCAGAGAGCGACTGGCCCGGCGCCATTGTGGGGGGCGTGGCGAAAATCAGAGCAGCGCGAAAGCAGTGCGCTGACAGCGGCGGGGGAAGGAGACCAGTCTCCGCCTGAAAGTCCACGCTCTGCTCACCGCCCCACCACAGGGCCGCTCCTGGCTCGCTGGGACGGACCTGCACGGAACAGGACTCTGTCATCACACGGTGCCTGCCTACAGCAGAGTCAACACCTGGAACTGATTCTTTTTTTTTTTTTTTTTTTTTTTTTGTGGGTACCGGGGGGACGACCTCAGGACCTCGCGCACCAACAGGCACCCGTGCCGCTGAGCAATATCACCGGCCCCTTTTTCGTATGTGGGTTCCGGGAGTCGAACTCGGGCCTTCGCGCTTGCAAGGCAGGCGCTTAAGCCGCTGAGCCGTCTCACCGGCCCTGATTCTTTTTATTTTTTATTTTTATTTATTTATTTTTTTTCTCTCTCATTAGTTTTTTGTTCTGGTGAAGGTTGGTTTTTGTTTTTTTTTTTTTTTTTCTTTCGTGGGGTTTTATTTCTGTTTTGTCTGTTTGCTTTGTTGTTTTTGTCTCCATTTTTGTTTCTGTTTGTCTATTTGCTCTTTCCTTCATTATTCTCTCTGGTTTTTACATGAGTGTAAACAGCGCCTCTAACCTCTTTGTGATTGTGGTTGTGATCTATTCTTCCTTTTATCCTTTCCTTCTCTTTTTCCCACCAGTCCTCTGCACCAGTGTCCCAATGTTAGTGGGATCCCTCTTGGTCCTCTAACCTTACATCTAATTCCTTCCTCTTCTCCCAATACTCTATTTCCTCCTTAACTCATTTTAAATTTAAAATCCTGAGGGGAAAAATTGACACACTAAGGACTTGTATACTGCATATAATCTTTCTGGTGTGTTTTAGATTTTGTTATATAACTGCAACTCTATATGGCTAAAAGTGGTAAATAACTGGTTAGCTCAGTCTGTCATTTTCTAGGCTGTGTTTGATGCTTCAGTTACCATTATAGCCAAATGTAAAATAATTGTTCTAAACAGCTTTCCTTCCTGATATTTCATGACTGATATTGACTAAGGGACACAGAAAATACAGTGGCACAGTACCAAAGAATCAAGGACTGGGCCAAACAGGCAGCAACTTCTCACATCCAACGAATTGAAGAGGTAGGATCTGGCAGAAAGCTCAAAACCCAAAAGCAAGCTCCACTTGGAAGATACTGCAGAGAAGTAGTCATCTTCTAAGGATCTTGAACACTAGCAATAAAGTAACCTATCATAGGTAATTTACAAACATCACCCCAGGAATTAAAGAAAGAAAAAATGAGACGACACTTAAACAAGATGCAACCCCACACATCCAATTCACCAAAGGCAAACCTAGGGGGCAACGAGGTGGGACAATCCGAAAGCCACCCACCTGGCCTATCTGAAGGGGTAACAAAAAAACAACTGAATGAGGCTCTGGAAAAAATTAAAACAGAAATAATTTCACAGATAACTGCAGAGATAATGTCCACAATGAAGACCATGCTTAAGGACACTATAGCTGATACAGACAAAAAAATAGATGAGCTTAAGAAAACTATAGAAACCATGAATGCTCAGCATAGGAAAGAAATGGAATCCATAAGGCAGATTCAAGCAGATATAAAAGAAAATAAAAATTCCATTGAAAGTATTTGTAGCAGATTAAGCCAATGTGAGGACAGGATCTCAGATATAGAAGACAGGCTTACAATTAGTGATCATGAAAAGAAAGAATTCTTAAGAACAGTAAGGGACCATGAAAAATCAATTTAGCAGCTGCTAGATGACTCAAAGATAAACAACTTAAGAATAATTGGAATAAATGAAAAAGCAGGAGATAGCATCAATGACATTAAAACCTTGTTCAAAGACATTATTACAGAGAACTTTCCTAGAAGAGAAAAAGAATTTGACCCCAACATAAAGGAAGCTTTCAGAACACCAACTAGACATGACCAAAAAAAAACTTCAGCCAGACATATCATAGTCAAGATTCCAGAAATTCAACAGAAGGGCAGAATCTTAAAAGCTGTTAGGGAGAAGAGACAAATCACCTATAAAGGAAAACCCATCAGAATCACAGCTGACTTTTCAGCACAAACCCTCAAGTCAAGAAGAGCTTGGAATGACGTATTTCAAGCTCTAAAGGAAAATAATTTTCAACCCAGATTGATGTACCCTGCAAAACTATCTTTCAAAATTGATGGAGAAATAAAATACTTCCATGACAAAGAACATCTGAGAAAATTTATGACCACCAAACCAGCACTCCAAAATGTTCTGAAGGACATTCTAGAAAGAGATAGGAACCCCAACAGAAGGGATCCACCAGGCAGGGCAGATAATTAAATAGCAGGAAATGGGAAAAACAAACAAAGAGTGGGAACCAACAACAGGAAAATATCATGACAAGTATAAGTCAATACATATCAGTTTTAACCATCAATGTTAACGGTCTCAATTCACCAATCAAAAGGCACAGACTGGCAAAATGGATCAAGAAGCAAGATCCAACAATATGTTGTATACAAGAAACACATTTAATTCAGAAAGAAATTCATAGACTGAAAGTCAAAGGATGGAAAACAATACTCCATGCAACAGGAACCCAGAAAAAAGCAGGGGTAGCTATTCTTTTTGCAGACAAAGTGAACTTCAAGCCAAGAAGGATTCAGAGAGATAAAGACGGTCATTACATCCTTGTAAAGGGAACAATCCAAGAGGAAGAGATAACGATCATAAATATATATGCATCAAATACCAATGCACCCAACTATATAAAACAAGTACTAAAGGACATGAAAAATCAAATAAGCACTAATACAGTTATATTGGGAGATCTTAATACTCCACTGTCACAAAAAGACAGATCAACTGGACAGAAAATCAATAATGAAATAATAGAACTAAACCAAACTTTTGAACGAATGGACTTAGTAGATGTCTACAGAGTGTTCCACCCCACAACATCAGAATACACATTCTTTTCAGCTGCACATGGGACGTTCTCCAAAATAGACCACATACTAGCTCATAAAACCTGCTTAAGTAAATGCAAAGGAATTGAAATTATGCCATGCATATTATCAGACCATAGTGCAATGAAATTGGAAATCAATGGCAAAAGAAATCACAAAACTCCGTAAACACATGGAAATTAAATAGCACCCTCCTGAACAACCAATGGGTCACAGATGAAATTAAAGAAGAAATTAGACAATTTCTACAACTGAATGATAATGACAGTACAACATACCAGAACTTATGGGATACAATGAAAGCAGTCCTAAGAGGGAAATTTATAACATTAAATACTAATATTAGGAAAATAGAGCAAGCGCAAATAAACAACTTAATGGCGAACCTCAAACTTCTAGAAAAAGAAGAGCAGGTTAAGCCAAAAGCCCGTACAAGGGAGGAAATTATAAAGATCAGAGCAGAAATTAATGTATTGGAGACTAAAAAAACAATGCAAAGAATCAATGAAGCAAAAAGTTGGTTCTTTGAAAGAATAAATAAGATTGACAAACCCTTATCCAACCTTATTAAAAAAAGAAAAGAAAAGACTCAAATCCATGCAATTGAAATTGAAAAGGGTGATATCACGACGGACCCTGCAGAAATCGAGAAGATCATCTATATCTATTTTAAAAATCTATATTCTACTAAGATGGAAAATGCAGAAGAAATGGACAGATTCCTAGATTCGTATGAATTACCAAAGCTGAATCAAGAAGATTTAAAAATCCTAAATAAACCAATACCAACCAATGAAATTGAAGATGTAATTAAAAACCTCCCAACAAAGAAAAGCCCAGGCCCTGATGGATTCACTGCCAAATTCTACAAGAAATTTGGAGAAGACCTAACGCCACTACTTTTCAAACTTTATAATGAAATTGAAAGGGAAGCAATACTCCCAAATTCATTCCTGGAAGCAAGCATTACCCTGATACCAAAACCAGAGAAGGACCCAACTAAGAAAGAGAACTACAGGCCAATCTCCCTAATGAACGTAGATGCAAAAATCCTTAATAAGATACTGGCAAACAGAATCCAACAAATCATCAAGAAGATTATACACCATGACCAAGTTGGATTCATCCCTGGGATGCAGGGATGGTTCAACATACATAAATCAATAAATGTAATACACCATATTAACAGAACCAAAGACAAAAATCACATGATCATCTCAATAGATGCAGAAAAAGCTTTTGACAAAGTCCAGCACCTTTTCATGATAAAAACCCTACAGAAAATTGGAATAGAGGGTCTTTATCTCAACCTGGTAAAAGCTATCTATGACAAACCAACAGCCAATATTATAGATAAACAAACCAACAGCCAATATTATACTAAATGGCCAAAAACTGAAAGCCTTCCCTCTAAAATCAGGAATAAGACAAGGATGTCCACTGTCCCCACTCTTATTCAACATAGTTCTGGAAAATTTAGCCAGAGCAATTAGACAAGAGAAAGAAATAAAGGGGATAATGATTGGAAAGGAAGAAGTTAAATTATCATTATTTGCAGATGACATGATACTCTACATAGAAGACCCCAAAAACTCCACTAAAAAACTGCTAGATTTAATAAGCAAATTCAGTAGTGTAGCTGGATACAAAGTCAATACTCAAAAGTCAATAGCCTTCCTGTACACAAATAACAAACTTATTGAAAGAGAAATTAGGGAAACAATACCTTTCACAATAACATCCAAAAAAATAAAATACCTAGGAATCAACCTCACAAAGGATGTAAAAGACCTATACACTGAAAACTACAGTACTCTGAAAAAGGAGATTGAAGAGGACATCAGAAAATGGAAAGATATCCCTTGCAACTGGATAGGAAGAACCAATATAGTGAAAATGGCCATACTTCCAAAACTTATACAGATTTAATGCAATTCCAATCAAAATTCCAACAGCATATCTCACAGAATTAGAGAAAACAATCCTAAAATTCATTTGGAATCAGAAGAGACCTAGAATAGCAAAGGCAATTCTGGGCAACAAACGCAAGGCAGGGGGCATCACAATCCCTGACTTGAAATTATACTATAAAGCTACTGTGATAAAAACAGTGTGGTACTGGCAAAAAAACAGACCTGAAGATCAATGGAACAGATTAGAAGATGCTGAAACAACCCCAGACATACTAAGCCACCTTATCTTTGACAAAGGTGCCAAACACATTCACTGGAAGAAAGATAGCCTCTTTAATAAATGGTGCTGGAAAAACTGGCTCTACACATGCCGAAGATTAAAACTAGACCCATATCTTTCACCATGCACTAAACTAAATTCAAAATGGATCAGAGATCTAAATATTAAAACAGAAACATTAAATCTGCTGGAAGGTAGGATAGGTAAATCCCTTGAAGACATTGGTGTAGGCAAAGACTTTATGAATAAAAACTCAACCGCACGGGAACTATCCCAAAGAATCAATAACTGGGATCTCATCTTATTAAAAAGCTTTTGCACAGCAAGAGAAACCACCAACAGAGTGAAAAGACAACCCACAACGTGGGAAAAAATGTTTGCCAGCTGTTCTTCAGACAAAGGATTACTATCGAGAACATATAAAGAACTCAAAAAAATCAGACCTCCCAAATTTAAAGACCCAATCCAAAAATGGGCATCTGAGATGAATACACATTTCTCAGATGAAGAAATACTAATGGCAAATAAATATACAAAAAAATGTGCAACATCACTAGTCATTCGAGAGATGCAAATTAAAACAACACTGAGATACCATCTCACCCCAGAAAGAATGGCTACTATAAAGAAATCAACTAATAACAAATGCTGGAGGGGCTGTGGGGAAAAAGGAACTCTTCTTCACTGTTGGTGGGAGTGTCGACTGGTACAGCCACTGTGGAAGTCAGTGTGGAGATTCCTCAAAAAGCTAGGGTTGGAGGTCCCATTTGACCCAGCTATTCCCCTTCTGGGCATCTTCCCAGAAGAATTAAAAACATCGTACCACAGTGATATATGTGCCCCCATGTTTATAGCAGCACAATTTGTAATAGCCAGATCTTGGAAACAACCCAAATGCCCATCAACTGAGGAATGGATAAGAAAGATGTGGTATTTTTATACAATGGAGTACTATTCAGCCATAAAGAAGGATAAACTGGAGACTTTTATAGGTAAATGGATGCAACTCGAGAAAATACTCATAAGTGAAATAAACCGTACGCACATGTGTAAGCATCGTATTGTCTCTCTAGTATGAGAAACTGAAAGTGTAAATAAGATCCAAAATGTACAATAGACACGGTGAATCAAAAAGAAACTGGTCAATAGGAAAGAGAGACTGGAATAGGGAAAAGAAAGAAGGGAAAAGGAAAAAAATTGTATATATATATAAGATGGTTAAGATAGATACACTACCAATTTTACTTAGTTCATTGAAGAGTAAGGTTTGAGCCAATAATATTTGGACAATTGAATGCTAATGTCTGGTATCCTGAATAACTAACTTAAAGATAATAATACGTAATGCATTGACCACTGTTACCCTCATATTATGTTGTTTTGAAAATTTGTTCTTTTTTTGATTTGTTTTGTTTTTTCTTCTCTTTAAAATAAAATAAAAGAAATAATTTTCCTGCTCTAAATTAGGATCTGCAAAATTTGAGCAAAATTAGACTTGGCAAAAATAATGGCTATAATAGTTCACTCACAAATGCAGAAGTTGTAATCTGTATAAAATCTGATGTGGGCCACAGAGCGGAGGAAATAAGCAAAAACAATGACTCAACCCTTTCTTCAGTGCAAGGAAAATAATTTCAGAAAAATATAGATAGAGAGAAATGGGATCAATCTAACCTGTGCTATGAACATTTGTTTAAGGAATTAGATCAGGGCACTCCACAGAACACAGGAAAAGTTATTTCCTCCGATGAGGTTTTATATATCGAGTATAATGGTTTCTCTTCCTCTTCTCCTTCCTCCCCACACTCTGCACAGAACGAGGCAACAGATGACATTCTGCATCCACAGGCTCCTAGCAAGGCTGGATAACAAGGCTGACCCCATGCATGAGTTTCATGGGGACAGAGCCAACCTGAACATTAGTCAGGCCTTTGCTTGGCTCTCCCACACTCTTTCCTGTATATCACATCTAAGACTTCTATGAAGAGGCTATGAAAACACTTTTACATCATCACAGCTTCTTAGAAAACATCTGTTGCATTTGTTCCCAACCTTGGGCCACAATTCTTGGGCCACCTAACATTATCTGCAGAGCGAATAAATAATAGGTGTTCTACTACTTATTTAAAAGTGTTACTAAATTAATTTTGGTGTTTTCTCATTCTGTGTCTTTCAAATCAACAAATTCTTTTTTTTTTTTTTTTTTTTTTGGTGGGTACCAGGGGTCGACCTCAGGACCTCGCGTGCCAGCAGGAGCCTGTGCCGCTGAGCGATATCACCGGCCCTTTTTTCGTATGTGGGTTCCAGGAGTTGAACTCAGGCCCTCACGTTTGCCAGGCAGGTGCTTAGGCCACTGAGCCATCTCACCAGCCCAACAAATTCTAAAAGCCCAATTATTATCATGGGGAAGTTCTTCCTAAGGTTAAATGAGGTCTTTAAAGCCAAAGGTGATCAGTCCAGTGCCTTCATTTTACCTGTGGGGAACAGGTAAGCAAAGAGAATCACCAAGGGTCACTTACTAAATTAATAACTGTGCTGGATCTTTGTTCTTATTCCTAGTTGCACATGAAAGACTTTTTACTAGGTTCCTTTCTAGGGAAGTTCAAACTTGAACACCGCTTTCTGATTTCAAATTTATTCTTTTAAGGTTTGTTTTTTTGTTGTTGTTGTAATCAGTGGTAGCTAAATCCAATTATCCTAGAGATGCTGAAAAAACAGATCACTCTGATCCTCAGAGAATAATTATAAGATAATTACACCTGAGTTAATTGCAATTTTATTATTAACCTAGAAAAACATCATTTTTCTTCCTAAGCCACCTCCCATTGAGGACAATGACTACGAAGTTTCAAAGATTGTAACTTAGTGTTCTCACTTCCTGAGACCACAATCCCTCTGGTGGAGACTACATTTACCAACCTTCTCTGCACCAGAGGTACCTACTAGACTAAAGAGACTACACACTCACCAATAAAAAGTGACCTCTACAGTGAGCATCTCACTTGCTTAGAAGAAATGTTCATGCCTTGGATTTTCATTTTCTGTCTTTATTCTTTTTCATTAGCTAGAATATGAACGCAACTGTGACCCAGCTTTGATTTAGTGAACAAAGTTAATGCCCCCCATAGTGGTGGATCAAATAGAAGGGCAGGCACCGAAGTCTCTAAGCGAATGCAGGGAGCAGAACTAACTACCCAGCGTGGGTGCTTTCACTCAAGTCACTCATATTTTTTCAGCCACTGTGCCTTGGGGACTCTGTCATGGTTTTTCTGTCTTTACCATAACTTGCGCAGTGAGCAAACATTTTCTTGCCCTTTGGGAGCATTGAGAGACAAAAGTAAAAATTTATTAGTTTGCCACATTGGCCAAAATACATTCAGTTCTAGAATGGTCTATACAGTGTGTGACTGGGGGGCAGCGGGGAGGGAATACCAACTCAATTTTAGAATCAAAAGGGTGGCTCTTGTTCATGTTATAAAAGAAAGCCATAGATGTCTGCCACATATTTTGCCTTAAAAATTTTTTAAAACCTCTCCTGTTTTCATAATTCCTACCAAAAAATTATACGAGTGGACAGAGAAAAAACGTGAGAAAAACACTGAAAAAATACTCATACCTCTGAAATCTAATGGTAGACATTAACTCAAATCATATTTGACATTATTAAAATATTTTTATGTTGATCTTTAAACTACTCCTTCCACTGTCCCCTTTGTAATAAGGAGGCTTTGTAAGGACTTTTTGACATATAAGGGAGCAAGGGATTTCAGAGTTGCTTTCTCTTTCTGCCACACTTTTGTTGGGCTCCCAGCCTAGCATTACATTTAGAATCAAATCCAGCTGCAACTGAGTTGGAAGAGGAGACCCTGAGTCTGGATGCGTGGTTCATCCTGAGAAATAGAGTGCGCCCTGGGGACTCCTCTCCAGGTACCAGAGCCTGAGGACGGCCCTGCTACTGCTCCTGCCAGCCCCCAAAATCAAGGAGCTGCCACAGGGCTAATGTGGACAGGGAGGCTCTGCGGAGCCCACACACAGATTGAGAAGGGATATTCACTTCTCCCTCTGTCTTCTTTCCCACCCAGGACCTCCTGTCTTGGAAAGTACTATCCCCTCCCCCCAGGACATCTACAGGGAACATTGGATTAAATGAATTCTTCTATTCTCTTCTGGTTTAAAATGTCCTAATTCCATTATTTAGATAGGCTTGGGTGGCACATGCCTGTAATCCCAGCACCAAGGAGGCTGAGGCAGGAGGATAGCTGCAAGTTTGAGGCCAGCCTGGGCTTCACAGTGAGTTGAAGGCCAGACTGAACTACATAACAAGAAAAACACACACACAAATAAACAAAAAACAAAACATAATTTTGTTACTTATAATTGGATTATTTATTTTCTTCAATTCAAAAATAAAGTCCTTTTCTGTCTATTCTGTCTCCTTAAAACTTTTTCTGTTGATTTGTAACTTTCATAGTTTCCAACAGAATTAAAGGTGTCTGGCTCCTGTCTTTAACATGAGGTGATTTTTTTTTTTCTTATCTACCATACAAGTCAGATGACGTCCTTTTTTAAAATTAGTTATTGGTTGATCTGAACTCATAATCTTTGTTGTTTTCAAAACATTTGTTACAATAAATTTATAACCTCATCACCAGCAGCATGTAAAAAGACTGATTTTGTTTCATGGCATCTCCCCAAGTCCAGAAATACAAAACAGGAAAGGATTTCTTCTCTCATTTTGTGTACTTTCATCCAATAATGATCAGAGACTTCTCAATCACTACCTTAGGAATTTAAACTCCTTCAAAGAAGGTAACACTTTCCAACCACTACTTCTGGCTCAGTGTTCACCAATAATCTCTATTTCAAGATGAAACAGTATTTTTTGTAAAGGCTATGTTGCAATGGGTAATATATATTTAGCAATTTAAACTATACTGCTTATTAAAAATTTGTTCACATTAACATAAAGGTTGAACTGATTTAGCAATATATTTTTAGAAAACAGAAATTTAAAATACAATTATTTTATCACTTCATAATGGAGAACAAGGCTGTGAAAAACTTTTCCCTCTGTCACCTCTGTCGTAAAATCCTTCCTTATCTACAGACAATATCTTTGATTGGCTTCAATTATGATGATTATCTTCTAAAAATTTAAATATTGGTCCTAAATACTACAAGAAAATAACATAAGCCAAATACCACATTATAGATAACATTGTAAACATTGAGCAAATAAACAGCATTAGAATTTTTTATGGCACCTTGGGTTAATGGTATCAAAAGTCATGTAAATACAGAATTTCAGTTAATTAATTTTTAAGATCATCTTCTCCATCTGCTACAGTTTGGACCGTAGTAGTCCCTCAAAGCCCCCGAGTTGAAGGCTTTGTCTCCAGCTTGGTGCTATTGAAGGTGGTGGAAGTTGAAGATGTGAGGCTTAACAGAAGGGTTTAGGCCATTGTTTGCAAGCCCTTGAGAGGAATAGTCTAACCCCGGTCCATTCCTCTTTTTTTGATTCCCACCCATGAAGTGAACAACTTTGCTGTACCATATGCTCCATGCCATGATGTGCTGCCTTGCAACAGTCCCCAAAACAGTGGAGCCAACCAACCATCAAGTGAAAACTCCAAAATTGTAAGCCAAAATATACCTTCTCTCTTTATAAGTTAGTTACTCAGGTATTTGATAAAATAATGGAAAGCTGACTAACACACTACCTAATCTAAACACCACATTAGATCAGAGAAATCGCTTCCTTTTTCTGTCAGAGGCAAAAGTTAGCACAGCTGTAATATACCTGGAGAAACCAGTGTATTTTTAGAGATCATATTCAGTGACAGTCAAACACTGATTACAAACAGCACAATAATGCATTTTCCACCCAGGTCTGACCACAAAATGCTATGTATGAATATGTGATGCTCCTTCTGGATAAATGAGATTTCAGAAAGCAAAAGTGTTTTATGGTCAAACTAAAATCTGTTTAACCAAAAGTCTTTAATAAAGCTGTGGTTTCAAACCAATCCACAGCAGTGACACATGATAAATGTTCTGCTGCTAATGTGAACATTATAATCAGATCATAAGGACAACTCAACCCAATGCTCACCATTGTTTTTATGTTCAGCATTTACATGCTGAAGGTCTGAAGAGCTGAAAAAGAATTAATACATAAAAATGAAAGCATCAGTTTTGCTTTCCTTGCTTCAAATGGAGGGGAGGTTAACCGATTCCACTCATACTGTACATGTATGCACACACGGAGGGGGTGCTGAAATGATTCTAGGAACTTATTTTTAAATGAGAACTTTGGAAAGATATATTAAATGTTTTATCTATTCCTTAAATAAGAACACTCAACCTCAATTTTTAGTGTCTAAAAGACTCATTTCTGAAGTCAACTGTGAGTACTTTTGCAAGCACTGAGTTAGTTTAAAAGGGAAACATTTGCTAATTCATGGTAATAGCATAAAACAAGTTGAGATCCATCTTGATTATTTGAGCTCACTTAAATGAGGGCTACTTAAAGGCCTTCGGTTGGGCCAGGTATTGTTTCCAAATTTCTGATAATAGTCAGAATTCTAACTGTGAAATATGAATTCCTGGAAATTCTGGAGAATTCCTTAGATCATAAACTATTCTTAAAATACTTTCAATTTTTCTCATATATTTTACTCATTATCACAGCTATCTAAAAAAAGCTGTTTAATTAATAAGCAATATTAACTTCAACAGTATTTACAAAAAACCGTAGCTATAAAAAATATTTGAAATTGGAAAACACCAGCAAATATTATTGGATAATATTACAATAACATTCAAATCTCCCAGCACAGTTAACAATACTGCACAGAATTAAAATCTCAATTGCCAATTTAAGATCTTATGTTGCCCCCCAAACACATTATTTCCTGGAGTAATATTCGTAGACTTGTGAAAAGTACACTATGCATACAAATTGATGAACATTTGTTTTATTTGTAAGAATGAGTTACCATTAGCAGCAGAAAGGACCATAATCACATCCTCGTAATGGCCTCAGCTATAAGCAAGGCTAAGTTATTAGACTATGACATTTCTCTCCTCTGGGCTTCTAGAAATGCTGACCATGACCTCCAGACCCACCCGTTGATGTTTCCTGCTCTCACTTGCCATCTGATGTCAGTGGATTCCTCCTAATCAGTTGTCTCTCTACATTGGTTATTAAGCTTTAATTCTCACAGGAGAAATACACATTTTTCCTTGATCCTAATTTCCCAACAGGGTTTTCTGAGAATCTGGAATAGTAGGTATTTTCTGAGAGATGTCAGGAAGGAACTGCCACATGGAAACACCACGTTTGACTGAAGACACCAGTCAGTAAAATAACACAGTTTCATGATAGCATTTTTCTGTATTTTCTAAGGGTACCCAGGAAAAATACTAAGAGCATAGGAAGTGGCTCCTCTGTCATCTTTTAAAACCTCGCCATCAGGTCTCTGCCCCTCAGGCCCTGAACACCCCATGGACACCATCTCCCGCCCTTCATTTCAAAGTCCCTAGGTACTTAGCTCACCCCTGATGGCATCACTGATTCTGGCAAGGCTTGTCCTAGAGCAGGGTATTCAAACCATGCTCCATGGGACCCTCTGGACTCAGAGAACCCTGAAAGGGCCCTGGGATGGGGCTGATGAAGTCCATCTCTACTTCCAAGCACAGTAGCCTCACACCTACCAGTTTAATATATCTTGATTTTTCCAAAAAGAAATTTTTGCTGGTTAAAGGGCCAATTCTACTGCTGGCTTAGTTCTACGAGGCTTATTCACCTCCAGTGGGGCAGATCTCTGGAGGACTGAGTCAATTTCATGTCAGGGCCTTAAAAACCAGTGCAGACGGGACCATAGGAAAGGAGTTTCCAGGACTCTGGAGGCTGGCCAGGGCGACCTCACCTCTGCTCAGACCTGGGGGATCGATACTGAATGTCTTAGCCTTTAGAACCCCAAGCCTGAGCCAGACCTTCCTGGTCTCTCTGACTTACCTAACCTGTTGGAAACCCTCCAGGAGACTGGGGGCAAAGTCAGAAGTGGAAAGGCCTGCAAACTCTCAACTGCTTTATAAGTACTTCTCAGTCTTTTTCCCCCAAAATGAGTTTACTGTGACATTGAAAGCACCTCCTTGGAGATTGCAAACTGGACCAGACTTTTTTCTGTTTTTTTTTCTTCTTTTTTTTTCCTCTCTTCCTCTCCCTCCTCTTCTTCTTCTTCCCCCTTCTTTTTCATCTGTTCTTTCTTTGTCTCTTCCTTTTCCTCCATCCTTCCTTCTGCTACTTGGCTTCTTCCTAAAGAACAGAATCATTTCATTTTTGTTCACAACTTCTTGTTTCTTCTCATTTTTTCCCAGAACAAACTTCCTGCACAATCATCCAGGATGCAATGTACTTTGCCAGCTGATCAGCTTTTACCCTCTCTCTTCTCCTCAGTCCCCTGTCCCCAGCATTCTGGGTCTGCCATATTCTTCCCTGGGCCCCGTTGTATTTGCCCTTCTCTACACCTTGCTCCCATCAGGACCTCAGAATGAGTGTCCGTCCACATGATGTCTTTGCCCATCAAGGTCAAGGCTCTGCTCATTCACACCTGAGCCACCAGTGTCAGCTTAAGTCACTGTCAGTTCCCTTCATAAAAGAATTAAACTGAATCCCCCACTACCAAAACACAAATAATGTTTTTATACAGCAAGCTTCAAAGATAGGTTATTGACTAGCTAACTAAATAAGAGAAGACTAAAGAAATATCTCTAAATATTTGTTTTGCCTTAAGATCTTAATTTCAAGGCATGTGTGTTCTCAGAAGAATTTTTTTAATCTAGGATCTTAATTGGAACATGTTTCCAGATTTTTAATATAACTTCACATATGCTCATTTTTTTAATTATTTTAAAGAGGAAAAAACAAAAACAGTGATAAAAGTTTCAAAACAAGATAATAGGAAATTAACAGTGGTTAATATATTGCATATTGTTATCTTCAAAGTACTTGCTCAGATTACAAGATATAGGCATGCAAAATTGATCAAACAATAAAAGCATAAACTGTTCTTTTCAATAAACTAAAAGAAATTAGTAGTATAATTATCTTAGCTATCTTGTGTACATATATATGTATATATATATATTTTTTTTCTTTTCCCTTCCTTCTTTTCTCATTTCCCCCATCCCAGTTGTTCTTTGCTTTTGAGCAATTTCTTTCCCTTTCATAATATCTATTGTACATTTTAGATCTTATTTACTCTTTCGGTTTCTTACACCAGGGAGACAATACAATGTTTACACATGTGAGTCTGATTTATTTCATTTATGAGTATGGTCTCTAGTTGCATCCATTTACCTATAAAAGCCTCGAGTTTATCCTTAGTTATAGCTGAGTAGTACTCCATTATATAAAAGTACCACATCATTTTATCCATTCCTCAGTTCATGGGCATTTGGGTTGTTTCCAAGGTTTAGCTATTACAAATTGTGTTGCTATAAACATGGGTACACATATATCACTGTGGTATGATGTTTTTAATTCTTCTGGGAAAATACCCAGAAGGGGAATAGCTGGGCTGAATGGGATCTCTAATCCTAGTTTTTTGAGGAATCTCCACACTGATTTCCACAATGGTTGTACCAGTCTACACTCCCACCAACAGTGGAGAAGGGTTCCTTTTCCCCACAGCCCCTCCAGCATTTGTTATTGATTTCTTGATGATAGCCATTCTTTCTGGGGTGAGATGGAATCTCAGTGTTGTTTTAATTTGCATTTCTTGAATGACAAATGATGTTGAACATTTTTTCATATATTTATTTGCCAATCTGAGAATTGCGTATTCATCTCAGATGCCCATTTTTGGATTGGGTCTTTGAATTTGGGAGGCCTGATTTTTTTCAATTCTTTATGTGTTCTAGATAGAAGTCCTTCATCTGAGGGACAGTTGGCTAACATTTTTTCCCACTCTGTGGGTTTTCTTTTCACTCTGTTCATGATTTGTTTTGATGTGCAAAGACATTTTAATTAAAGATGAGATCCCAGTTGTTGACTCTTTGAAGTACTTCCTGTATAGTTTGATTTTTGTTCATGAACTTTCTGCCTACCCCTGTGTCTTCAAGATTTCTACCTAATTTCTCTTCCAGTAGATTCAGTGTTTCTGTTTTAATATTTAGATCTTTGATCCATTTGGACTTTAGTTTAGTGCATGGTGATAGACATGGGTCTAGGTTTAGTCTTCAGCATGTGGAAAGCCAGTTTTTCCAGCACCATATATTAAAGAGACTATCTTTCTTCCAGTGAACATGTTTGGCCCCTTTGTCAAAGATAAGGTGGCTGAGTGTGTTTGTAGTTGTGTCTGCATTTTCTAATGTGTTCCACTAGTCCTCAGATCTGTTTTTTTGCCAGCACCATGCTGATTTTATCACAATAGCTTTGTAGTATAATTTCAAGTCAGGGATTGTGATGCCTCCTGCCTTGCCTTTGTTGCCCAGGATTGCCTTTGCTATTGTAGGTCTCTTCTGTTTCCAAATGAATTTTAGGAAGTTTTTCTCTAGATCCGTGAGGCACACTAATGATATCCTGATTGGGATCGCATTAAATCTGTATAACAGTTTCGGGAGTATGGCCATTTTCACAATGTTGGTTCTTCCCATTCATGAGCAAGGGATATCTTTCCATTTTCTGATGTCCTCTGTGGTGGACTGACAACTGGTGGTCAACTTGTAGCACCCAGCTGAACTGAAATCAGCGTGATGCTGGGTGTGGAGAACCCACCTGAGGATTATTGCCAACCATATAGAAAGGAGAACTGAAGAGGAAGAGGTAGTGCTGTTGGTTCTCCTGGAGAAGCTTGTCATGCTGGCTTTCCTAATAGGAACCTGGCTGTTCTCATCATCGGAGGAACTCAGGACCTTATTGTCACTGAGGATGGCTGTGGTACTTTTCAGGGGAGTTCTGCCTTACTTTGAGCATAGCTTCCTGGCTCCAGTGTAGATCCCTCAGCCTGCTGGCACAGATCCTTCATCCCACTGGTGCAGACTTTGTAGCTTCCACCACTGACCTTTGGGCCTTCCCAGCGCAGATCCACAAAACAGACTTGCATGAGGAATTGTTGAGGGCTCTGGGCCTCCAGTTGTACTCATGGGGGGCATTGCCATGGGCTCTAGGTTTTCAGCTGGACTCATGCAGGACATTGCTGTGGAATCCAGGCCCTCAGCTGGATTCTTTGGGTCTTTAGTGTGTGGACAGATTTCCTGCACTCTTTTGTATATGACTCTTTGGGTGACTATTATAAAATAATCCTATAAATTATGTGTTCTCTATTGTATCATTTCCCTTGCAAACCCTGACTACAACATCCTCTTGATCTCTTTTTTTCAGAGTACTGTAATTTTCAATGTATAGATCTTTTACTACCTTTGTTAGATTGATTCCTAAGTATTTCATTTTTTTGGATGCTTTTGTGAAATGTGTTGTTTCCCTAATTTCTCTCTTAGTGTATTTGTTTGTGTACAGGACTGCTATTGATTTTACTGAATTCGGTTATTAAATCTATAGAGTTTTTGGGATATTCTATGTAGAGTATCATGTCATCAGCAAACAATGAGAATTTAACTTCTTCTTTTCCTGTCCTTATTCATTTTATTTCTTTTTCTTATCTAATTGCCCTGGCTAATGTTTCCAGAACTATATTGAATAAGAGTGGTGAGAGTGGACATCCTTATCTTGTTCCTGAATTTAGAGTGAAAGCGTTCAGCTTTTGCCCATTTAGTATGATATTGGCTGTTGGTTTGTTACAGATGGCTTTTATCAAATTGAGATAAAGACCATTTGTTCCAGTTTTCTGTAGGGTTTTTAACAGGAGTGGGTGTTGGACTTTGTCAAATGCTTTTTCTGCATCTATTGAGATGATCATGTGATTTTTGTTTTTGACTCTGTTGATATGGTGTATTGCATTTATTGATTTGAGTATGTTGGACCATTCCTGCATTCCTGGGATGAATCCCACTTGGTCATGCTGTATAATCTTCTTGATGATTTGTTGCATTCTGTTTGCTAGTATTTTATTGAGGATTTTTGCATTTATGTTCATTAGGAAGATTGACCTGTAGTTCTCTTTTTTGGTTGGGTCTTTCTCTGGTTTTGGTGTCAGGGTAATACTTGCCTCCAGGAATGAGTGAGGGAGAATTGCTTCCCTTTGAATTTCATTAAAGAGTTTGAGGAGTATTGGCACTAAATCTTCTCTAAATTTCTTGTAGAATTCAGCTGTTAATCCGTCAGGACCTGGGCTTTTCTTTGTTGGTAGGGTTTTTTTTGTGTGTGTGGGTACCAGGGGTTGACCTCAGGACCTCACGCGCCAGCAGGCGCCCATGCTGCTGAGCGATATCACCAGCCCCTTTCTCATATGTGGGTTCCGGGAGTCGAACTCAGGACCTTGAGCTTGCCAGGCAGGTGCTTACACCACTGAGCCATCTCACCGGCCCTGTTGGTAGGTTTTTAATTACATTTTCAATTTCATTAATTGATATTGGATTATTCAGAATTTTTATATCTTTTGATTCAGCTTTGGTAATTCATATGTTTCTAGGAATCTGTCCATTTCTTCTGTGTTTTCCATCCTATGTGAGTAAAGGTTTTCGAAGTATGTATTGATGATCTTTTGAATTTCCACAGGATCTGTAGTGATTTCACCCTTTTCATTCCTTATTGCATGAATTTGAGTTTTTTCTTTCCTTTTTTTTGATAAGGTTGGCTAGGGGTTTATCAATTTTATTTATTCTTTCAAAAAACAAACTCTTCAATTCATTAATTCTTTGTATTGTTTTCTTAGCCTCAATTGTGTTAATTTCTGCTCTGATCTTTATAATTTCCTCCCTTGTATGGGTTTTGGGCTTGACTTGCTCTTCTTTTTCTAGAAGACTGAGGTGTAGCATTAGGTTGTTTATTTGTGTTTGTTCTGTTTTCCTGATGTGAGAATTCACCGCTATAAATTTCCCTCTGAGGACTGCTTTCATTGCATCCCACATGTCCTGGTAAGTTGTATTTGCATTTTTGTTTGATTGTAGATATTGTTTAATTTCTTCTTTAATTTCATCTGTGACCCATTGGTTGTTCAGGGGGGTGCTATTTAATTTCCATGTGTTTATGGAGTTTTGCAGTTTCTCTTGTCATTAATTTCCAATTTCACTGCACTATCACATATGCACATTTTATAAATTTTTCAAATCTTATGTTTAGCATTATCAGAAAAAAATCTCAGCAAAAAATCCTTATAGCCCTGCAGAATAGCAAATTCATAGAGGATGTCAGCAACAAGAACATACAAGTGTGTCATCTGGCCCATTTTCTCTTGCATCTTACCAAATTGTCTCAATAACTTAGAATGTTGGATCATCATAGTGACAAGAGAGTCACAGAGAATAAATTAGAATTCAGAGTCCTATGCACTGAATAACTCAAAACAAAAACCATCTTTTTGAACAACCTGCAAATTTGGTGATAAAGATGAACAGAATGGATCAATGTCTAATGTCAGGGACTTTGGAATCAGATAAACTTATCTGAATACTGGCTCCACCACCAGCTAGCTGTGTCATCACTTGCTGACTCAATTTCCTCCCCAGTAAAATGGAATGTGTAGGGCTGTCATGAAGCCTAGATATCTTACGAACTCTGTGAAAACAGAGACCATCTCTTCTTTACAGTCTTTGTCTCAGTGCCTAGCAATGTGACCAACATATATTCACACTCAAATAAATTTCTGTGGATTCAGAAAAAATAAGTATTCTAAACAATTTCAGGAAGGAGTTTCCACATAGAAATATTAGATTTGACAGATCAATGAAATAATGTGGTTTCATAACAGCACTTTGCTATATTTTTCATGACACTCTATGAATGTACTGAAAAGGTGGAAAATAGATGAATGCAAGAATGATAATTAAATGAATCTGATGCTGGCAAAATAAAAGGGGGTGGAGGATAAGGGAAAAAAAAGAAGTGAAATGTGTTATGTGCATGTACCAATTCCCTACAATGAACGCAATCATTATGTACTGCAAACATGTACTAATAAAAATTTTAAAATTTTAAAAATTTTTTAAAAAGAACTTTATGAGTGGAAGCCCCAAAGTAACACTTTATAAAGAAAACTGGCCCAGCAATCAGCAAAGCATGTGCTACAGAGCTCACACTGCATTTTCACACCATTTGGGGCTGACACTCGTATTTATGGTCTGGTGTCAGGGGAAAGGATTTGACCTTTAAATCTCTGTGATCATGTCTGCAAGATGCTTCGTGAGCAGTCACCAAACTTAGCCACTGTATTCGAAGAGCTTCAAGGATTTTTCCTTGAATCTAGAGATCTGGGACATTCTGACAAATTTTGGAGGGATTTACACTTAATTCAAAATTGCAGAGGTCTGTGTTCCAATTTTTTGTTGTCCTACTACTACCTTCTGTAGGTCTGCTCACTCTTCCTCTTAGCACCTACATTTTCCCAAGAGGTCACAAACAGAAAATGGGCAAAAGAGCATCAGGGAACTGCCTTTTCTTCAATCTTAGGTGATTTACTTTGTCCTCCTGCCAAGTATTTACTGAGCATCAAAGTGATGAACGCTAAGTACAGTGGTAAACAAGATCCAATCGCTGCTTCTGACAGAGAGGTGACAATCCTGTTGAAGCAGGACTTGGAGACAGGTGAGGCAGGAATCCATGGTGGGAACTGAAAAGGCAGCTCTTTATGTTGCTCCCTCACTGGTCCTGTAGAAGATGAATTTGCGTTCAGTCTTTGGTGTTAGGGTGGGAATGTGGGTGTGCATCTGTCCCCACAAACCTCCCTCATGTGCCTGACATCTGAAGTAGCATCATTTCATTAAAAAAGAGCTGCTGAGGTCACCAAGCTTGACCTTCCCTCTTCTAACAGATGTGGCACTAAAGTCCACAGGGACTCAATGACCTACTCACCACTGTGAAGCTAATTCCAGGCAACACCAGACCATCAGGACAAATACAAAACCAGACACAAGGCCTTTGGCTTCTTGACAGCCTTAACCATCAGGAGTCTCCTCTTTGGGTGTGACCAGCCTCCAGAAGAGAAGGGGGCTGAGAAAAATCACTCCCTTTTATTAAGGAACAGCCACTGCACAAATCCTGGCGATTCCACACAAGAAGTCTGTTCTCAGGGATATCTATCCATTCTATTAGGCTTCAGTCCCTACCAGAAACTCCCAGCTGGTAGCTGAGCTGATCTCATTGGGAGCCTGGATTGGGAAGCAGGGCTGCTAACATCCAGTGCATGCACTGTCCCAGGGGCAGGTCCACAAAATTTTACATGTATTCTCCTCCTGGGTGCTCACTACCCATTTAGGCTCCAGTATTGTTTTCCTTTTGCAATTATAGAAACTGGGGTACAGAGAGTTAATTAACTTAACCAAGGCTGCAGAGCAACTTAGAGGGAGAGCTGGGATAAGAGCAGGCAGTGAGGGCCGGTGAGATAGCTCAGCAGCATGAGTGCCTGCCTGGCAAGCACGAGGTCCTGAGGTCGACTCCTGGTACCAACACACACACACAAAAAAGAGCAGGCAGTGAGGCTCCGAGCTGTAAACCACAATGTTCCTATCAGCTCCTGCCTATCATCTACTGATGTATAAAAATCAATCCACACAATAGGAAGCATATTTCCTCACCGTTCTCTGAGATACCAGATGAAGTGTTGAAAAAAATGACCCCAGGATCCCTTCTGGATCAGATAACAACAAACCATCAAGAAATGTTGGTCTCATGAGTTCTAATCCTACTTCCATTCCTATATGACACTGATGAATCACTTATTTTTCTACTGCTTTGCTTCTTCAGTTCTAAGTAATCATTGATTGTGGAGGAAAAAAACCCAAGTTTTAATTCCACAAGCAGTTTTTGACCCAATTCCTTGCCTAAAAGCACAGTTAGATGTATTGCTGCAGATAATTTAATTAATTATAATCATATATTTTTGTTTCTCTCATACAGGTAAATTTTTATCATTGTGAGAAGCACTATTTTACCATATGAAGTAATATGTAGGAATCTTTCTGTATTGTGTACTTAAGAGTATGGACTTGCATGTCTGAAGCATAACTAAAGTTGCATGAAGTAACATGAAGCAAAGATGTAAACCAGAATGCAGAATGATCTGTTTGTGTTTATAACTTCCTTGTCCCAATACTACAATCATACAGAGATAAAAGCACATGCCCCTTAAAATTTGGAACAGTTGAGTTCAATCATGTTTACTCTCAGCCAGTTAATTAAAAAGAGTTCACTTGTTGATGTCATTATATCACACTTGGGACTAAATACATCTGAGGGATCATACAAAACATGACAGCCAAAAGTTCTGGGGCTAAAAGCAGATGCGACAGTATTTATCAGAAAGCATTTCCAGCTCAGTGTGGACAATCTCTTCCAGCCACTTTCAACCACTAATTCTTCTAATGTGAAAGCTGATCATTAACAAGTTTACAGAAGGTCATTCTTCACCAAGAATTCCCTTCAGAAGCTGAATGTTCTGTTATGATTTAAGACTCAAATACAAAAGAAATGTGCCATCTGTATAAGAAACCTCTGGAAGTGGAGACGCATCTAAGTTTACAATGCCAATTTCTACAGTTCATAAGAGGGGCCAAAAGTATACACAGAATGAGGGAATGCTTAACAATTCTCCAATTCTTTTATACATCGCTAGGCACTGAATTTTGTCAAGGTCTAACTCTGCTGGGGAGAAAACTTTAAGTCATGTTTCTCAGACAATGTGAAAAGCCTTGCTCTACCGGAGCAACACGTGCTTTATCGACTGCTTCAGCGAAGATACCCCATGTGATACTCGGGCCCAGGCTTGAAAGCAGACATGAGAATCCCGCATTTCGAGGTGAAGAACACAGGATTGAAAGATTTTATGTGATTACCCATGGTCATACGATAGTGAGTAACAATGCCACAACTCCATCCGGAGCACCCATGGCATTTGGTGGCCTTTCCATCAGACACAGAGCCTTCCCCACCACTTTTTCTGTCTCCTATTGACCTTTAAAAGTGTTCTCAAAAAAGCATCCTCATTTTTGAAAAACTTTTGAGTCATATATCAACTCTCCATTTCCATGGAGTTGGGATAAGCATATTTGGAAAACTGGTATCAGCTGAAATAAGAAGTTAGTAGAGGATGTTCTACAGCATCATTTAAGCATGTAGAGTTAGAGTGACTACTCGAGTCTCTTAAAAGCTTTAAGATCCAGAGTCCCTGGCCTCTTTAAATCAAAGTTTTCCCATCAGTACTAAAGATTTCAACTAGACAATTTCTTAGGGCCATTCTGAGCCTAGTATTCTACATTTTAGATAATTATAATCCCTAAATCTTTTTTGTATTATGATAGCTAGAAGTTGTCACCCTTATTCTAGCCAAAAATAATTGCTATCAAGGTGTTTTCCTTTAATAAAAGCTATCTAGAAGAAGGCTTCAGAAAAAGAAAGGAAAAGGAACTGACATTTGTAACTGGCCAGCCTGCTAGTTGCCTTACATATGATATCTCAGTCACTGTAAACCTCACACCATCCTATCATTCTTGTGTCAGAGATGAGGAAAAATGGGTATACAGAAACTAGATACTTTGTATAAGGTCACCAAGTTCTCATCAGCAGAGCTAGAATTCAAACTGTTTGCATTCATAGCTTCTGAATAGGCGAACTAAAGATCAGGAATACAAACAAAATAAAACACTAGCTCCTAAAGAGTAGAAAAAGTAGCACATAAAAGCGAAATCCTCAGGTAGAGCATATGATTATCCCCACTTTACAGATAAGAAAACCAAAGCACATAAAAGTGATGTGGCCTCCCCAAGGCCACGTGGCATGTGGCCCAGCTAGGATGCAAACCCTAGGAGTGTGATTCCATTGCTCAAGCATTTAGCCATCATGCTTAGAATATAAGCACACACCTATGTTGCTGGACATGCAAGGTGTTATGTATACTAATTATTCTGACTTGGTCATTGCACACCGCATACTTATATCAATATACCACACTGTATCCCATAAATATGCATAATAATGTTATGTCAATTAAAGTTTTTGATTAAAAAAAGAGGAAAAAGCATTCTCCAAATGCTGATTAGGAGAAAGACTCCCCTAATGAAACACCAAATTCCCTCCACCTAGGGAAACTCCTGTATAGTATCATTATTGTCCCATTCAATTCTCATCAAGAACTGGTTCCTCCAGGGCTGGTACTTGGGTATCTGATGTAGCTAAGTATGAAGGCCCTGGGTTCAATTTCTAGTACCCCTCACCCCAAAATAGAGTATTGCTCTCATCCTCTTGCCTAAAAGAAGGATACTGCACTTTCCTACCCTGTCCAATATGGAGTCACTGGCCACATGTAGATACCTAATTATTTAAATGAAATTGAGTCAAAATGCAGCTGCTCAGTCACAATATCTTACATGCTCTGTAGCCATCCAGAGCTAGTGCCTATTCTGTTAGTCTGAGCCAACACATCAAATGTCCATCATCCCAGAAAGCTTTATCAGATGGTGCTGCTGGAAATGTCACATCCACAAACCTGGCAGGAAGATGAGGAAGGAGAGAAAAAAATAGTTTCAACTGAGACTGTTTCTTTTTTAAGAAGAAAACTATAAATGTTATGGTACACTCACCCTGTAGAATTTTGCTTTCATTTCACTGGTCAAAATTACATAGTTGATCATTCCTAGATACAAAACAGTTTGTTTTATTGGGCCTACTGCCACCCTGAGCCAAAATGGGGTGTGTGAGTAAGGAAGAGAGAATATCGAATCAGCTAGTAACTAGCTGTCTTTGCCAGCATGAATGTTAACACATGAGCTATGCTTTAAATTATGGTTGTTTACCAGCGAGGAAAAGTCAGGTGGTAAACACCTTTCGTGTGCAGATGCAGAGCCCAAAATATACAAAGGCAATAAGTAAATAATCCTACCACCTGCCTACTCCTTTCCAAGTGAGAGGACAATGAAGCAGGAGAAAAAAATGGAAAAAGAAGACATTAGTGTCTAGGTTTGTCCAAAAAGAGCCCTGCTCTTGAGTCCCGGGGGCCTTCATCTTTTGGATTTCCAAGACTACAGACCACAGCAGGCATAGGGAGGGGTCCTCATGTGAGGAAGGCCAGCCTGTACTCTGCCCCACTGAACAAGCACTGTGGACAGGGCTCCCCAGGGCAGACTCAGCTACCAGCCAAGTGGGAAATAGCCAGCTTCTCTGATAGTACCATGATTATGGGCTTTTTTAAGGAAATGGGGATCTTAAGTGAGCTCTAGCTGTATGTGACATCCAATAATGAATCCAATAATAGGGAGAAAGCTGAAGCTCACTTTCAGAGTCCCAGCTGGCAAAGTCTTAAACCCTTATGGTAGTGAATGTGAGTTTGAATGGTATAAAAAGGAAAGAAAATCTACCTGCCTGTATAGGCACAAAGAGAGCATCTTCCAATGATGGTGACTGAGAGGTGGGGACAGTGGTTTGGAAACACCAAATAAACTTTGCTCCACATTTTGTCTTTGGCAAGTCCTACAGAAAAATATAAAATAATTGCACATAAATACATACTGACAAAAGGTGAATAGCTTGCATCTTTCTCATTATTGCCACTACCCCTTCATCTGACTCCAGTTTTTCACAAAATGCTTATATTTGTTGTTGAAAGAACAAAACGATGTCAGAGTGTGATATGCATCAGAAGACAAAGAGAACAATTTATTTACCATTATGTAATTTCCCATAAAGAAAAGTGATAATGATACTTAGTTACTTCATGTCTCCCAGATGTAAATCCATCCCCAAAACATCTGGAAGCTAGAACACCAAAATGACACCTGGTATCCATGGTCACATTGGTGGCTATTTCCATATAAGGAGATAGCAAAGAGAAGTTTGAGAAAAAAAATTTTTTTGGGAAAACAAAATCTAGTACTTTCTAGGAAATAAATACCCAATTTCAAAAGTACAGTTCAGTGTGGGATGTCATGGGATGGGGGTTCTGTCTGACATGTGTTGCAAACTTTGGAAACCTGGAGCATGTGAAACATGTAACTACCTTGAAGAGAGAAGAGTCCCATTACTAAAGCCTGGAGTTTAGACTTGTTTCCTGGGACTACCATAATAAATGTCACATATTAGTGGCTTTATTGTCTCACAATTCTGGAGGCTGGAAGTTTATATTGTCAACCAAGGTGTCAGCAAAATTGGGTCCTACTGAGGGATGTAAGAATCTGTCCCATGCCTTCCTCTCCTAGGTTTTGGCAGTTTACTGGCAGTCTTTGGCATTCCTTGGCTGCAGCAACATCATTTCAATCTTCACATGGCAATTGCCCTGCTTCTCTCTGGTCTAAATTTCCCTTTTTATAATCTCTACCCTAATGACCTCATCTGCACTTGTTCCAAATAAGGCCACTTTCCTAGGTATTGGCAGTTAGGACTTCAACATATTTTGGGGCACAATTCAACCCATAACAGCAGGTGGCCCTAGCCAAAGAATCACTCTTCTTCTCCACAATGTCAATGTAAGGCTACGTTAACTTGATAGCATCATTTTTGTTCTATAGGGAACTACAATACACAGAAATATCCTTGCTTTCTGGGTACTTGCAAGCTAAAATTCCTTATAAAGCTGAAACAAATTGTTTCAGTGTAAGACTCTGTCTTAGAAATTTTGGGGTTTTTTTTAAGTTTATTGGTAAAATTTAGATATACGTAATGATCACATTCATCATAGGGAATGTGTACCTGTACATGATATATCTTAGTTCCTCTTTTTTCCCCATTCCCCTCCCCTCCCTTCAACCCGTCTTCCCTCCTTATTTACAAGCTTTGTTTCCACTTTATCCTTTTTTCTCATTTTTTTCTCCCCCCATTCCCCTTTCCTTTTGAACAATTTCTTCCTATTTCACAATATCTATTATATATTTTGGTTCTTATTTACACTTTCAGTTTCTCACACCAGAGAGCCAATGTGATATTTAAACATGTGTATCCGATTTATTTCACTTAAGAGTACAATCTCAAGGTCCATCCATTTAGCTATAAATGTCTCACATTTATCCTTCTTTATGGCTGAGTGGTACTCCATTGTATTAAAAAAAACACATCTTCTTTATCCATTTATCAGTTGATGGGCATTTCGGTTGTTTCCAAGATTTAGCTATTACAAATTGTGCTGCTATAAACATGGGTGCACATATATTACTGTGGTATGATGCTTTTAATTCTTTTGGGAAGAAGGGGAATAGCTGGGTCAAATGGGACCTCTAGTCCTAGTTTTTTGAGGAATCTCCACACTAATTTCCACAGTGGTTGCACCAGTCCACACTCCCACCAACAGCAGAAAAGGGTTCATTTTTCCCCACAGCATCACCAGCATTTGTTATTGATTTCTTGATGATAACTATTCTTTCTGGAGTGAGATAGAATCTCAGCATTGTTTTAATTTGTATCTCTCAAATGACCAGTGATGTTGAATATTTTTTCATATATTTATTTGTCATTTGTACTTCTTCTAAGAAGTGTCTATTCATTTCAGATGCCCACTTATGGATTGGGTCTTTAAATTTGGGGAATCTGATTTTTTTCAATTCTTTATATGTTCTAGATAGAAGTCCTTTGTCTGAAGAACAACTGGCTAAGATTTTTTTCCCACTCTGTGGGTTTTCTTTTCACTCTGTTGGTGATTTCTTACACTGTGCAAAAGCTTTTTAATAAGATGAATCCCAGTTGTTGATTCTTTGTAGTATTTCCTGTGCCGTTGGGGTTTTGTTCGTGAAGTCTTTGTCTACACTTATGTGTTCAAGAGTTCTACCTATTCTCTCTTCCAGCAGATTTAGTGTTTCTGTTTTAATATTTTGATCCATTTTGATTTTAGTTTAGTGCATGGTGATAGACCTGGGTCTAGTTTTAGTCTTCGGCATGTAGAAAGCCAGTTTTTCCAGCACCATTTATTAAAGAGATTATCTTTCTTCTGGTGAACATGTTCAGCCCCTTTGTCAAAGATAAGGTGGCTGTGTTAGAAGTTGTTTCTTCATCTTCTAATCTGTTGTAATAATCCTCAGGTCTGCTTTTTGCCAGTACCATGCTGTTTTTATCACAATAGCTCTGTAGTATAATTTCAAGTCAGGGAATGTGATGCACCCTGCCTTGCCTTGTTGCCCAAATTTGCCTTTACTATCCTAGGTCTCTTCTGGTTTCAAGTGAATTTTAGAAATGTTTTCTTTCATTTTGTGAGATATGCTAATGGTATTTTGATTGTGATTGCATCAACTCTGTATAACAATTTTGGAAGTATGGCCATTTTCACTATGTTGGTTCCTCCTACACATGAGCAAGTGATATCTTTCCATTTTCTGATATCCTCTTCGATCTCCTCTTTCAGACTACTGTAATTTTCAATGTAGAGATCTTTTACTTCCTTTGTTAGATTGATTCCTAGTATTTCATTTTTCTCAGTGCTATTATGAAAGGCGTGGTTTCCTTAATTTCTCTCTCAGTGAGTTCATCATTTGTGTACAGGAATTCTATTGATTTTTGAGCGTTGACTTTGTATCCAGCTATGCGGCTAAATCTGGTTATTAAATGTGGAAGTCTTTTGGTGGAGTTTTGGGGTCTTCTATGTAGAGTATCATGTCATCTGCAAATAATGATAATTTAACTTCTTCCTTTGCGATCTTTATTCTTTTTATTTCTTTTTCTTATCTAACTGCTCTGGCTAATATTTCCAGAACTATATTGAATAAGAGTGGTGACAGTGGACATCCTTGTCTTGTTTCTGATTTTAGATTGAAAGCTTTCAGTTTTTGACCACTCAGTATGATGTTGGCTATTGGCTTGTCATAGATGGCTTTTATCAGATTAAGTTAAGACCATGTATTCCAATTTTCTGTAGGGTTTTTCTCATGAATGGGGATTGGACTTTGTCAAACAATTTTTCTGCGTCTATTGAGATGATCATATGGGTTTTTGTGTTTGGCTCTGTTAATATGGTATATTACATTTATTGATTTGCGTATGTTGAACCATCCATGCATCCCTGGAATCTTCTTAAGGATTTGCCACATTCTATTTGCCAGTATCTTGTTGAGGATTTTTGTGTCTTTGTTCATTAGGGAGATAGGCCTGTACTTCTCTTTCTTAGTTGGGTCCTTCTCTGGTTTTGGTATCAGGGTAATGCTTGCTTCCAGAAATGAATTTGGGAGTATTGTTTTCTTTCAATTTCATTAGAGTTTGAAGAGAAATGGCATTAGATCTTCTCTAAATTTCTTATAGAACTCAGCAGTGAATCCATCAGGACCTGGACTTTTCTTTGTTGGTAAGTTTTTAATTACATTTTTAATTTCATTGACTGATATTAGGTTATTTAGAATTTTTATATCTTCTTGATTCAACTTCAGTAATTTGTATGTATCTAGGAATCTGTCCATTTCTTCTGTGTTTTCCATATTCTTAGAGTAAAGCTTTTTGAAGTAGGTATTGATGTTCTGGATTTCCAAAGGATCCATTGTGATTTCACCCTTTTCATTCCTAATTGCATGAATTTGAGTCATTTCTTTCTTTCTTTCCTTTTTTTTCTTTTCTTTTTCTTTTTTTTTTTTTTTTTTTTTTTTGATAGGTTGGCTAAGGGTTTGTCTATTTTATTTAATCTTTCAAAGAATCACCTCTTCAATTCATTTAGTTTTTATAATTTCTTAGTCTCAATTGCATTAATTTCCGCTCTGATCTTTATAATTTCCTCCCTCACAGTAGCTTTGGGCTTGACCTGCTCATCTTTTTCTAGAAGTTTGAGGTTCAACATTAGGTTGTTTATTTGAGCTAATTCTGTTTTTCTGATGTGAGAGTTCACCTCTATTAATTTCACTCTTAGGACTGTTTTCATCACTTCCCATGAGTTCCAGTATGTTGTATCAGCATTATCATTTAATTGTAGATACTGTTTAATTACTTCTTTAATTTTATCTGTGACCCATTGGTTGTTCAGTAGGACATTATTTAATTTCCATGTGTTTATGGAGTTTTTGTGGTTTCTTTTGCCATTGATTTCCAATTTTATTGCACTATGGTCAGATAATATATATGGGATAATTTCAATTCTTTTGCATTTACTTAAGCATGTTCTATGGGCTAGTATGTGGTCTATTTTGGAGTACATCTCATATACCGCTGAGAAGAATGTGTATTCTGATATTGTGGGGTGAAACACTCTGTGGACATCTACTAAGTCCATTTGTTCACAGGTTTGGTTGAGTTCTGATATTTCTTTGCTGATACTTTGTCTGGTTGATCTATCTATTTGTGATAGTGGGATATTAAGGTCCCCCATTATGATTGTTTTAGTGCTTATTTGATTTTTCATGTCCATTAATATTTGTTTTATAGAGTTGGGTGCACCTGTATTTGGTGCATATATATAATTATTATCCGTTCTTCTTGGAGTGTTCCCTTAACGAGTATGCAGTGACCTTCTTTATCTCTTTTGATCAGTCTTGTCTTGAAGTTCACATTGTCTGCAAAAAGAATAGCTATCCCTGCTTTTTTCTGGGTTCCTGTCACATGGCGTATTATTTTCTATCCTTCAACTTTCAGTCTATGAATTGCTTTTTTGAGTTAAACGTGTTTCTTGAATCCAGCATATTGTTGGATCTTGTTTCTTGTCCATTCTGCCAGTCTATTTCTTTTGATTGTTGAATTGAGACCATTTATATTGATGGTTATAACTGATATGTATTGGCTTGTCCTTGTCATATTATTTTCCTGCTCATGGTTCCCTGTCTTTCCCCTTTATTTAATTGCTTCCCCTGCCTGGAGGCTTCTTTCTTGGAATTGTGGTCTCTATTATCTTTCTAGAATATCTTTCAGAATCCTTTGTAGAGTTGGTTTTGTTGTCATGAATTTCTTCAGTTGTTCTTTGTAAAGGAAGTATTTTATGTCTCCATTAATTCTGAAAGATAATTTTGTAGTATACATCAATCTAGGTTGGAAGTTTTTTCTTTCAGGACTTGAAATACTTCACTCCAAGTTCTCCTTAAGGGTTTGTGTCAAGAAGTCTGCTGTGATACTGATGGGTTTTCCTTTATAGGTGATTTTTTTTCTTCTTCCTAACAGCTTTTAATATTCTGCTCTTGTCCTGAATTTCTGGAATCTTATTATATGCCTCAGTGTAGATTTATTTTGGTCATCACTAATTTGAGTTCTGTATGCCTCACTTATCTGTATGTTAAATTCTTAATCAGGTGTTTAAGAAGTTTTCTGTTACTTCTGTGAACAGGTTTTTTTTGTTGTTGTTTGGGCTAATTCTTGGTTTTTTCATTGACTCCAATCACTCCTAGGTTGTTCTTTTTTGTATCATTGTGCAGTTGTTGGATTGTTTTTTCATGGTCCCTTGCTATTTTTAAGAGATCTTTCTCTTCATGATTGCTAATCGTGATCCAGTCTTCTAGGTGTGATATTCTATCTTCGATTGCTTTCATTCAGTTTTGCAAACTTTCAATAGAATTTTTAATTTTCTGGATATCTGTTTAAATCTGTTTCATGGATTCCATTTCTTTCCTATGTTGAGTGTTCATGGTTTCCATCATTTTTCTCTGCTCCTCTATTTTTCTATATCTATGTCTACTCTAGATTTGCTGAGCAAGTCCTTCATTATGGTTGTCATCTCTTTTTTTGTCTGTGAAATTATTTCTGTTCTGATTCCCCCTATAATCTCATGTATATGTTTTATTATTTCTGCTACTGTCATTCCAGAAAATTCAGGTGGATGGCTTCTGATTTTCTCTAACTTACTGTTCCCTGAATTTGTCCTTGGTGGGCTGGAAGTCTGGGATTGCATTTTGCTTCTGCATCTTGTCATTTTCTATTTTTTAAATTTTAATTTGTTTTCTGTGTTCTTGTTTGTATTTTTCTTATGTTAGGTAGCTTTATCACTGGTATCAAGGCTTTCCTAGGAAATGTCTATTCTTCCAAGATGTCCTCTAAGTGTAGCTGGCTGTTGGTCTTTGTGTCTGTCTCAACATCCTACCTTCCCACTTTATTAAGGATGAGGAGTTACTGTCTATTGGCTCAGCACCCAGTCCTTTGGTACTGGACTAGGGGGATGATTGTGACCCCAGATTATCAGTTTTTCCATATAAAGGTGAACAACTGATTACAATAAATATGGCCTCCTGGCTAAAGTAATACAATTATCAAAAACAACATCATCAGGTACAGCCTAGAAACACAACTGCTGATTTTGTATCTCCAATCCTAGGAGCAAGATCTATAGTTATATAACAAGGTCCAACCTAAACCAGGAAATTGTATACAGTGAGTTTCTCTCTGGTAGAGTGATTTTATCCCATGGGGAAGGGGAATTTAAGAGGGATAACTGAAGAGAAATATAGTGGAAGCAAGGCTAAACGACACAGGATGATCACCCAAACTTTGGGAAGCTGGAGAAGAGGTCAGGAGAGAAAGAATGAAGGAGAAAGCAAAGGAATATCAAGGCAAACCACAAAGACTATAGAGACAATTTTCGCTCACATCTAAGTATCAGAAAATAAAGAAAGACCATTGAGGAAAGAGAGAGACAGGACAGAGAAAACAAACCAAATACAACTCAAAACCTAAACAATCTCCCACAAAAAATTCCGCTGGTGCTCCCAGTCCTGTGTTAGCTCCCCAGTCAGAGCCAGAATGTGTACTGAGTCACCCTGCCGAGACTGCAGTAGGATTTAGGGCTGACCTCCGCCACACCACTGACATCTCTCACACATGTTCACACTAGGGCAGTGAGCGTGCCCTAGTCCGCTGCTGGCCAGGGCCGTTGGTCTGCTTGTGCCCCGGTTGTGGAGCAGGGGCTGCTTCCGGTCCTTTAGCGCTAAGACTGGCTTCTGCCGGCCACCAGAAGGAAGTCTGGGTGGTATCAGCTGCTACTTCTCAGCAGAATTCCCCCCAGCCAGCTGTCTACTGTGACTGGATGGGCCCTTCCCTCTTTCCACTCTAGGATGTTGGCAGTGAAGCAATCCTGGGGTTGTTCTGCTGCTGGAGCCGAGCCCTTTGAAATAAAATGGCGGCCCGCCTACCCGCTCCTACTCCGTGCGATTGTGTGTGGGGCGCCCCTCTAGTTCACTCGCCAGCCCCCGACTGACTGGGGGGTGGGGGGCGCCCGGAAGACCGTGTCTCCGTTCTCACTGCTGCCCCTACAAGACTCTCCGTGCAGGTCAGGTCTCAGTCTCCCAGGCAGGAGCAAAGCTGCTTTTGCTGTCTCGCCGCCCACCAGGTCTGCTACACAGCTGTTGTAGCTGCACCTGGAGGTCTGAGGTCTGTGGCTTTGAGCTATTTCTTCTGTACCAATGAATCCTATTCTCCTTCTCCATGGTCAGTTCCCTCCTGGTTCCCATGTGTCCTGCACTCCCTTTGGATTCTCTCCAGGCTGTTGTTTTCTAGACTTTCAGCACTTTGTTCTGCAGAAGCCAAGTAGCTGACACTTAGCACTCCTCCATTTTCCCCAGATCTCTAGACATTTTCAACAGTTTTCTCTACCTCCACAACTTTCTACTTATGCCAGAAAATCAAGGATTTGGATTTAGGATCTGTTTTTTAAAGTGTACTGCCTCAAAAGTTTAGTATCTTCTTTAAGCCCATTCAAAAATTGGGAAGTGTGGATATCAATTGAATTCAACCAACCTTTCTCCAGAAATCCCTCTGGGTCAAGCATTATGCTTGGGTTTAGATACACATGCTAGGATCTTGCCATGTGCATCATGCCATACAGAAATCCCAGAGTGGCCCAGTCACTCCAATGGAATGAATGAGGGATAAGATGAGGAGCTCTGTTTTTAAATAAGCTCCTGCATTTTAGGGGAAGCAATAAAAGAAATTAGGTGATTTTGAGGGCCCAGAAATTACATATACTCAGCCCCAGCTCCACATTAATAACATGTTTTTCCTTTCCTGCTACTCAAGGTTTGCTCCCCAGGGTTCTAGAATACAAAATGGAATTGCTTTCCCTTTACCTCATTTTCTTCATTTGCTACACTCCTCATCTCCAAGGTAAATGAATAATGAGAGCAAAATAACAGAATCCTTTCTCGTAAAAAAAAGCGAAGAGCTTCAGGTCAAATGTGTGTTTTAGAAGCTAGTGATTTTGATTTTTTTTTTCTATAATAACCTTTCAGAAAACAGCTCTTAGAAATTCCACTGGACACTATTAAATTACCAGTCATTATTCTTTTTTTCGATTTCTTCAACCTTTTCTCCTTGGTTTTATTTTTACAACCTTCTGATTATTTGTTTCTCCTAGACCCTAACTTCTTTAAGTGTTAAGAGTCAAAAGCTATATGCTATAATAGAAGATGCATTAATACATGTGAAAGATGTACAGAGAAATACTGGCCCTCTACGGAATTCCTGGTGGCAGGGGCAGGGAGATGGGGAAGTGGATGTAGAATGAACACAGTACAGGACTGTAAAATACCGGAAAAATAAAACCTGTGCCACAGATGACAACTAGCACTGGTGCTAATTGGACGGTCATCCTCCCAGAAACAGTGGCTTGTGATATGAAGCGCAGAAAGCCCCAGGACTGGTAGGAACAGCCTCCTGTCTGCAGGGTTTGGCCAGCTTACCACAAGGATGTCTGCCACATGACAGGTTCGTTCATGGGCCTCTACTCACAACATAAGCACGTCTGCTGTGTGACAGCAGCTCAGCTATGTGGTTCATGGGGAGATTCGTCAGCCTTGTTGAAGGCTCTCCATAGCCACTTGGAGATGGGGGCGGGCGGAGGTGTCAGCACTGATAAAGCCCTGCTGCAAGCTCCCTGGGCTCTGGGACTCTATCGCAGCCTTGAATTACACTCCATTTGACTAGAGTTCTGCAACCTTCTACCTGTTGCTCCCTAGGGTAGGAAACTCACTGTGTCCAGGCTTGCCACTCCTGTGCACTCCAAGCCTGGTGGTGACTTTTTTTCCTTCCTCACTGTATCAAGGAGCCTCTTACCTCTCCATTCCCCAGTCGTCTATTGCCAGTTTACCCACCCCAAGAACCAGCTGGAGACTCTGCTTGTTTTCATTGATAATTCCTTCCTTATCTATTTCCCAACATATCTTTTCCTCCAGCAAGTCCTACTGTAATTTCCTTCTATCCTCAGTGTGAAAGGAGTCATGATAAAAGTATCCTCTTAAATTATCACTAATTTATTAAAAATATTTCTTCATCTCTCCCACCAGCATCCCATTCCCGCATGCACATTTCCCTACCCTTGAGCATAAGCATGTACACACACACACACACACACACACACACACACATATCTCCTCTCTTCATACAGTCATTTAGTTCCCTGATTTGGGTCCCAGATAGACAAATATCTGCCTTTTTTAATCTCCTGTTGCAAACCATTAAATCTCATCCCTGGGCGTCTAGGATTTATTTTGTCATTGTAATCAACTGGAAGAGTAGATTGTCCAAAACACATGCATGCTCCTCTTTTCAGGCATTCTAATTCACAGGCTTCAGTAAATAGGGTGGACAGGGGAGATGGAATCTTGAGTAATAAGAGAAAATTTAATGGACATCCCCATACATTGAGGGAGCATATACTAAAAATAATCAACTAAAGCAATAAATACAGGGTTTGCTAGGAGAACAAAGGTTATGAAAGGGGCTGCACTTATTTTTCATGATACAAACAATTCTATTGACTCTAAGTTTTCATTCCAAGACCTTCCAATATCATTCAGTATTTGATGAAGATGAAATGGAACAGGGTCACATGTCATGTCACTTATGATAACTTAGCATTATGGTTGGGAAATAAGACCAGGCATATGTGGCTCACAAATTTGCTTGCTATAAATTCCCAGCACATGTTTATAATGTACCTTTACTGAGAAAACAGCTCCGATAACATTACATAGCCCGGCTCGTGAATGCTATTAACCATTTCTATGGCATGTTACAAATTTAAAAGGTTTTTAACTTTACAGACAATCCATAGGTTTATGAATTGAAAGCCACTAAAATAAATCATCCTTGGTAATGAAAAGGAAAAGAAGGGCCTGATATAATTTCTATTTGTCAAGGTATAATGATGTCACCGTCCATTTATCCTCTGCACTTAAAGGTTGAAGCTATTCAACAAATCTCTCCTCAGCCAAATACATCTGGTGCCTAATGGAGGCCGCAGCACAGGTTTCTGGTTAGTTCACACACCACTCACCAATTAGACAGAAGGTAAAGCTTGTTTTTCTCCTATCCTAAGCAATCCACTAGAACAATAACCTTTAATATAATGACTAGCAGCAGGGTCTTAATTTTTTTTTTTTAAAGTATGACTTTCAGATGATTCCTGAGTAGTCTGTAAACTAAATATGTTTACTTCTAGAGATTCTACTTTTAATCCCAATTACTGTTTTGATTTATTGTTTCTGTAGCCAATACACTGTAATGCCTTTCATCACTAAAAATACAAAATGTGGGATAAGGAGCTCCTAGTCAAGGTTTATCCGAAAGACAACACAGACTTACTTATAGGGCTGTCATGAATGGCTGAGGAGGTTGTTCACTGTTCAAGGGGCCCAGCCGAGGAGCCAACACCGTATTACAGCTCTCAGTCCAGTTGACAATCCTTATCCCATAGGATGGTCTGCACTTTCCAAGAGAACATGATCCATATTGTTATACAGACTAGTGGCAGCCTTTGTACTTATGGAGTACTAGGAATAGGGTGGTCTTAGGAAAAGCTATCTCAATTGTTCCTCCATGGCTGATGACTATCATAGCAGAATGGCTGTCCATGTCCTGGGGAGCAGCATAGTCCCAGCTCAGTGTTACCAGATATCACCAATTCCTCACCTAGGGTTCAGTGCTGGTTAAATTTGAATCAAATACGCCAATGGGCTCAGGGAAGCATCTTCCTCCTTTGAAATCTAACAGAACTTCTCCCTGGGAGAGCCATCCATTCTGGTGAGGAAAATGTTTTGAAAAGTGGTAGGAGTAGAAGTGGAGTCCTAGAACTTGAGGCCCAGAGAAAGGGGGCATACTCCAGACATGAGGAGGGACGGGAGGACAGGAGTGAGAGCACAAAAGGGAAAAGGAGAAGCTCTAAAAGAAAAGGCTAGGAAGACAGAAGAAAGCAACATTACCAGTGCTTCATACTGTGCGATGTCACGCCATCCTGAAAACACCCCTAATCATCAGCAAAGCCCAGGACAATCATGTAGCACTTGGTGCAATTAGGTTTCTGGTGAAAAAAAAAAAAAAGCAGTGAAATTCTGATCTCTGCTTCCATGTCAAACTAGATCCAACAATGTGGATGCAAGGGAAAAAACAAAGAACCCCAGAGGTGAGTCTTTGATTTCTTTCAGCCATGAAAAGACAGCGTCTCCTAGAAGAGAGGCCCCCTACCTCAACATTTACACCATACTCTTTTACTGGCTATAAAGAATAATGTTTGTAGCATGAAAGTAATCACTAAGCACTGTGATTATAATCACATATAATCTTCACAGCTCATATAATCTTCACAGCAACTCCACCAAGCAGATGAAAGTGTACACCCTAGTTTGCAGCTGAAGAAACTGAGGCTTTGACACTTTGACATTGGCCAGTGTCATAGCTCATGAGGAATGGAGTTGAGACTGGAATCCATGCCTGCTAGATCCAGAAACCCTGCTATTTTTTCCTTAATTGTGGTAAAATTTACATATAAAATTCATGATTTCAACTATTTAGTGTATATAATTCAGTGACATTTAGTATATTCACAATGCTGTCTGCCCATAACTACTACCTGGATCCAGAACAGAACATTTTCATCATCCTAATAGGAAACCCTGTGCCCTTTAAGCAGCTGCTCCCCACTCCCCCCATCTTACCCCTAGTAACCACCAATCTGCCTCCTGGCCCTGAGAACTACGGACACCCTCCTCATCCCCACTGGTGAAGTATGCAGGAGGCCTTAGGGTGCTGGTCATGGCCCCAAACAAAATCAGAGGGACAAAGAGCCAGAGCTGAGCAGAAGAAAAAGAAACACAGTATTGTTTTGAGAAAGGATCTTTTGGTAGCTTTTCTTGTAAAGCTGCATTTTCCATTCCTGCATCTCCTCACAGCATGCAAGTAATTTAAGGATGTGAGGGAAGTAGAATCCTGAAAGAATAAGGTAGGGGAAAGGATGATAAGATCCCAATGGATCCAGTTTGGCAAGCAAGCCATGGGGAAGAAAAAAAATGGAAGCAATCAGTAAATGAAGGCAAACGCACATACACAGGCTCAGGAGGGAAGAGAGAGCTGCTCCAGGTCCTGCGAAATTATACATGAGAATAAGAGATATGAAGGAGCAAAGATGATTTTCTTTAAACTTTTTAAACATTATTTCACTTTTTATACTGCCTATCTTAAGAATTAGAATCCACTGGCCTCTTGGCTCTGGGAAGAGGTACAGACGGCGTGCTTGGTGGGTGAACCACATTCGGTGGTCCACTAGCTAAGCAGAACAAGATGAGAAACAGCAGCAGCCAGGGGGTTTATAATTTGCAAAATTACTGAAATTTAGAAAGTGAACTCTCTCTGCATAAATCTGTCTCTGCCTTCCTCAGTTCCTAGATGGCTTTTGGAGTGGCCGTCCTCACTAGGATATTATTCAGGGTATTCTGAGAAAGGAATTACTGTATAAAAGTTATAAAAGTATAAAAGTTTGTATGAAGATGAAACATAATGGGCCCTGGTGAAAAATCTCTTCTAAGGCTTATTTGATTCCCAAAGAATCTGTTCCCATCATTCCCACAGGATCTTCGCTCAATTCGAGTGAAACTACATCTTAAGACAGACTTTCAACCTTTCTGAGAGAGAACAACTCAAACTCCAATCTTCACATCTTCTTCATCTTCTGCCCACCACGGGTAAGTCTCTGGGTCTCACTTTGGTCCCTGCTGCTGGGTAGACTGCACCAACCCGCTGCCAATCAGCCCAAACATCCAGTGTTATGTGGGAGTCAAAGACAGGGGTGCTAGGTTCCCAGTGGTGAGTAAGGTTGAGAAGGAAAAGAAGAGGTGGCTCTACTAGATTATTTAGGATTCAGTTCCCGAATAGGCAGAAGAGAAGACCTGGAGGTAACATGGCCAAGTTGTGTCACTTAAATGAGTTCCTGGCAGGGAGGATCTGAATGCCCAGTCACAAAGCCAGACCTCTGGCCCACTTGTACCGTGAAGGGTGCTTTGTGACCTGAGCCCTTCTCACGCCGAGATTGGCTGAGCTCTCCTCCCTTGCTCTACCTGCTCTTGCACACACTTGCTTCAAGGTGCAGCTCTCATCCCCTTCCTCCATTAATCTCCACCTGCAGATTAATCCAGAACCCAGGAATGTTTCCCTATTCTCTATTTCTATAGTACATTTACAGTCTGTGATATAAAATGTAGTATTTGAACATAATTTAGAGCTACAATTCTCAACCCTTAATTTTACCCAATTTAGGTAACAGTAACCTGTCACAGGGAACTGCTTTGTAAAGTCAGAAGATTGAGGTTTAAATCTTGCCCTTACCCTTTCCTGTGTGACCTTGGGCAATTTTCATAACCTGTTTTTAAAACATGAGGACAGGAACACCTTCATGACCCATTTACAGAATTATAAGCATCCAAAGAGATGTAACATGCAAAAATATGTTGTGAAATACATATGCATATATTGTGTATAGTCAATATGCATATATTGTGTATTTATGTCAAGAGCCCAGGTCTTGTGCCTTCCAATTTAGTTGTGATTTTCTTTCCAATAATCATCAATTAATTAAATTTTTAAAAATAAAACAATAGAGGCAGGACCTCAAGATGGCGGATGAGTAAGAAGCAGGCAGCAAAACTCTCTCTAAAAGTTACCATTGGAACACGGGAATATAGCGACCCGGAAAGCGCAGGAGGGGGGGAGATGCCTCCCCGAAACCCAGAAAAGTTCTGAAGCGCAATCTGGGACCCCCGGCACCAGTGACGGGTGACTTCCAACAAAGAAGAAGGAAAGAAGGAGCAGACCGCACGCGCGCACCTTCTACTATCCCGGGAGTTGCAGCGCCGTGGAGGCTCAATTCTACGGACACACAGTGGCAGCTGGCGCCCAGGGAGCCCCCACGGAGGATCCTGAGACAGCGGCGGGGCAGGGGAGCGGCAGAGAACGGCGCTGACCGGCGGTGAGTGTCTCTCAGCCACAGCTGCCCCGTGCCAGAGAGCGACCGGCCGGGCGCCATTGTGGGGGGTGTGGCGAAACTCAGAGCGGCTCGGAAACTGCTCTGGGAACTTGTGCTCCGGACAGGGCAGCACGGGGCCTCTCAGGCCCACGAAAGTGTGCTGAGGTCAGCAGGCGAACGAGACTGGACTCTCAGCCACACCTGTCCCGCGCCAGAGAGCGACTGGCCCGGCGCCATTGTGGGGGGCGTGGCGAAAAACCAGAGCGGCGGGAACCAGTGCAGGGAACCCGCGCTCCGGACAGCACGCTGAGCCTCTCAGGCCCAGGGATCGTGAAAGGGCGCCGAGAGCGGAGGCGAGCTAGACTGGTCTCTGCCTGAAAGTATGCGCCTCTGCTCACCGCCCGCCAGAGGGCGCTCCTGGCTTACTGGGATGGACCTGCACAGAACAGGACTCTGTCACAAGGTACCTGCCTACAACAGAGTCAACACCTGGAACTGATTCTTTTTATTTTTTTTATTTTTATTTTTATTTTTATTTTTTTTTTTCTCACTGATTTGTTTTTTTGTTCTGGCGAAGGGTTTTTTTGTTTTTGTTTTGTTTTGTTTTTTGGTGGGGTTTTATTTTTGATCTGTCTGTTTTATTGTTTTTATCTTCATTTTTGTTTCTGTATGTGTATTTGCTCTTTCCTTCATTATTCTCTCTGGTTTTTTATATGAGTGTAAACAGCGCCTCTAACTTCTTTGTGATTGTGGTTGTGATCTGTTCTTCCTTTTATCCCTTCCTTCTCTTTTTACCACCTGTCCTCTGCACTAGTGTCCCAATTTTAGTGGGATCCCTCTTGGTCCTCTAACCTTACATCTAATTCCTTCCTCTTCTCCCAATACTCTATTTCCTCCTTAACTCATCTTAAATTTAAACTCCTCAAGGAAAAATTGACATACATAGGACTTGTATACTGCATATAATTTTTCTGGTGTGTTTTAGATTTTGTTATATAACCGCAACTCTATACAGCTAAAAGTGGTAAATAACTGGTTAGCTCAGTCTGTCATTTTTTAGGCTGTGTTTGATGCTTTAGTTAACATTATAGCCAAATGTGAAATAATTGTTCTAAACATCTTTCCTTCCTGATATTTCATGATTGAGATTGACTAAGGGACACAGAAAATACAGTGGCACAGTACCAAAGAATCAAGGACTGGGCCAAACAGGTAGCAACTTCGCATACCCAACGAATTGAAGAGGTAGGATCTGGCAGAAAGCTCAAAACCTAAAAGCAAGCTCCACTTGGAAGATACTGCAGAGAAGTAGTCATCTTCTAAAGATCTTAAACACTAGCAATAAAGTAACCTACTATAGGTAATTTGCAAACATCACCCCAGGAATTAAAGAAAGAAAAAATGAGACGACACTTAAACAAGATGCAACCACACACATCCAATTCACCAAAGGCAAACCTAGGGAGCAACGAGGTGGGACAATCTGAAAGCCACCCACCTGGCCTATCTGAAGTGGTAACAACAAAGCAACTGAATGAGGTTCTGGAAAAAATTAAAACAGAAATAATCTCACAGATAACTGCAGAGATAATGTCTACAATGAAGACCATGCTTAAGGACACTATAGCTGATACAGACAAAAAAAAAGATGAACTTAAGAAAACTATAGAAACCGTGAATGCTCAGCATAGGAAAGAAATGGAATCCATAAGGCAGATTCAAGCAGATATCCAAGAGATAAAAAATTCCATTGAAAGTATTTGTAGCAGAATAAGCCAATGCGAGGACAGGATCTCAGATATAGAAGACAGGCTTGCAATTAGTGATCATGAAATGGAAAAATTCTTAAAAATAGCAAGGGACCATGAAAAATCAATTCAGCAGCTGCTAGATGACTCAAAGATAAACAACTTAAGAATAATTGGAATAAATGAAAAAGCAGGAGATAGCATCAACGACATTAAAACCTTGTTCAAAGACATAATCAGGGAGAACTTTCCTGGAAGAGAAAAGGAATTTGACACCCCTATAAGTGAAGCTTTTAGAACACCAACTAGACATGATCAAAAAAAAACTTCAGCCAGACATATTATAGTCAAGATCCCAGAAATTCAACAGAAGGGCAGAATCTTAAAAGCTGTTAGGGAGAAGAGACAAATCACCTATGAAGGAAAACCCATCAGAATCACAGCTGACTTTTCAGCACAAACCCTCAATTCAAGAAGAGCTTGGAATGATGTATTGCAAGCTCTAAAGGAAAATAATTTTCAGCCCAGATTGATGTACCCTGCAAAACTATCTTTCAAAATTGATGGAGAAATAAAATACTTTCATGACAAAGAACATCTGAGAAAATTTATGACCACCAAACCAGCACTCCAAAACGTTCTGAAGGACATTCTAGAAAGAGATAGGAACCCCAACAGAAGGAATCCACCAGGCAGGGCAAATAATTAAATAGCCGGAAAGCGGAAAAACAAAGAGTGGGAACCAACAACAGGAAAATATCATGACAAGTCAATACATATCAGTTTTAACCATCAATGTTAACGGTCTCAATTCACCAATCAAAAGGCACACACTGGCGAAATGGATCAAGAAGCAAGATCCAACAATATGCTGTATACAAGAAACACATTTAATTCAGAAAGAAATTCATAGACTGAAAGTCAAAGGATGGAAAACAATACTCCATGCAACAGGAACCCAGAAAAAAGCAGGGGTAGCTATTCTTTTTGCAGACAAAGTGAACTTCAAGCCAAGAAGGATTCAGAGAGATAAAGACGGTCATTACATCCTTGTAAAGGGAACAATCCAAGAGGAAGAGATAACGATCATAAATATATATGCGTCAAATACCAATGCACCCAGCTATATAAAACAAGTACTAAAGGACATGAAAAATCAAATAAGCACTAATACAATTATATTGGGAGATCTCAATACTCCACTGTCACAAAAAGATAGATCAACTGGACAGAAAATCAATAATGAAATAGTACAACTGAACCAAACTTTTGAACAAATGGACTTAGTAGATGTCTACAGAGTGTTCCATCCCACAACATCAGAATACACATTTTTCTCAGCTGCACATGGGACGTTCTCCAAAATAGACCACATACTAGCTCATAAAACCTGCTTAAGTAAATGCAAAGGAATTGAAATTATCCCATGCATATTATCAGACCATAGTGCAATGAAATTGGAAATCAATGGCAAAAGATCCCACAAAAACTCCCTAAACACATGGAAATTAAACAGCATCCTCCTGAACAACCAATGGGTCACAGATGAAATTAAAGAAGAAATTAGTCACTTTCTACAACTGAATGATAATGACAGTACAACATACCAGAACTTATGGGATACAATGAAAGCAGTCCTAAGAGGGAAATTTATAGCATTAAACACTTATATCAGGAAAATAGAGCAAGCGCAAATAAACAACTTAAGGGTGAACCTCGAGCTTCTAGAAAAAGAAGAGCAGGTTAAGCCAAAAGCCCGTACAAGGGAGGAAATTATAAAGATCAGAGCAGAAATTAACGTATTGGAGAATAAAAAAACAATACAAAGAATCAATGAAGCAAAAAGTTGGTTCTTTGAAAGAATAAATAAGATTGACAAACCCTTATCCAACCTTATTAAAAAAAGAAAAGAAAAGACTCAAATCCATGCAATTGAAAATGAAAAGGGTGATATCACGACGGACCCTGCAGAAATCCAGAAGATCATCTATACCTATTTTGAAAATTTATATTCTACTAAGATGGAAAATGCAGAAGAAATGGACAGATTCCTAGATTCGTATGAATTACCAAAGCTGAATCAAGAAGATTTAAAAATCCTAAATAAACCAATATCAGCCAATGAAATTGAAGATGTAATTAAAAACCTCCCAACAAAGAAAAGCCCAGGCCCTGATGGATTCACTGCCGAATTCTACAAGAAATTTAGAGAAGACCTAACGCCCCTACTTCTCAAACTTTTCAATGAAATTGAAAGGGAAGCAATACTCCCAAATTCATTCCTGGAAGCAAGCATTACCCTGATACCAAAACCAGAGAAGGACCCAACTAAGAAAGAGAACTACAGGCCAATCTCCCTAATGAACATAGATGCAAAAATCCTTAATAAGATACTGGCAAACAGAATCCAACAAATCATCAAGAAGATTATACACCATGACCAAGTTGGATTCATCCCAGGGATGCAGGGATGGTTCAACATACGTAAATCAATAAATGTAATACAGCATATTAACAGAACCAAAGACAAAAATCACATGATCATCTCAATAGATGCAGAAAAAGCTTTTGACAAAGTCCAGCACCTTTTCATGATAAAAACCCTACAGAAAATTGGAATAGAGGGTCTTTATCTCAATCTGGTAAAAGCTATCTATGACAAACCAACAGCCAATATTATACTAAATGGCCAAAAACTGAAAGCCTTCCCTCTAAAATCAGGAACAAGACAAGGATGTCCACTGTCCCCACTCTTATTCAACATAGTTCTGGAAACTTTAGCCAGAGCGATTAGACAAGAGAAAGAAATAAAAGGAATAATGATTGGAAAGGAAGAAGTTAAATTATCATTATTTGCAGATGACATGATACTCTACACAGAAGACCCCAAAAACTCCACTAAAAAACTGCTAGATTTAATAACCAAATTCAGTAGTGTAGCTGGATACAAAGTCAATACTCAAAAGTCAATAGCCTTCCTGTACACAAATAACAAACTTACTGAAAGAGAAATTAGGGAAACAATACCTTTCACAATAACATCCAAAAAAATGAAATACCTAGGAATCAACCTCACAAAGGATGTAAAAGACCTCTATACTGAAAACTACAGTACTCTGAAAAAGGAGATTGAAGAGGATATCAGAAAATGGAAAGATATCCCTTGCTCCTGGATAGGAAGAACCAATATAGTGAAAATGGCCATACTTCCAAAATTGTTATACAGATTTAATGCAATTCCAATCAAAATTCCAACAGCATATCTCACAGAATTAGAGAAAACAATCCTAAAATTCATTTGGAATCAGAAGAGACCTAGAATAGCAAAGGCAATTCTGGGCAACAAAGGCAAGGCAGGGGGCATCACAATCCCCGACTTGAAATTATACTATAAAGCTACTGTGATAAAAACAGTGTGGTACTGGCAAAAAAACAGACCTGAAGATCAATGGAACAGATTAGAAGATGCTGAAACAACCCCAGACATACTAAGCCACCTTATCTTTGACAAAGGTGCCAAACACATTCGCTGGAAGAAAGATAGCCTCTTTAATAAATGGTGCTGGAAAAACTGGCTCTACACATGCCGAAGATTAAAACTAGATCCATATCTTTCACCATGCACTAAACTAAATTCAAAATGGATCAGAGATCTAAATATTAAAATAGAAACATTAAATCTGCTGGAAGGTAGGATAGGTAAAACCCTTGGAGACATTGGTGTAGGCAAAGACTTTATGAATAAAAACTCAACCGCACGGGAACTATCCCAAAGAATCAATAACTGGGATCTCATCTTATTAAAAAGCTTTTGCACAGCAAGAGAAACCACCAACAGAGTGAAGAGACAACCCACAATGTGGGAAAAAATGTTTGCCAGCTGTTCCTCAGACAAAGGATTACTATCGAGAACATATAAAGAACTCAAAAAAATCAGACCTCCCAAATTTAAAGACCCACTCCAAAAATGGGCATCTGAGATGAATACACATTTCTCAGATGAAGAAATACTAATGGCAAACAAATATACAAAAAAATGTGCAACATCACTAGTCATTCGAGAGATGCAAATTAAAACAACACTGAGATACCATCTCACCCCAGAAAGAATGGCTACTATTAAGAAATCAACTAATAACAAATGCTGGAGGGGCTGTGGGGAAAAAGGAACCCTTCTTCACTGTTGGTGGGAGTGTCGACTGGTACAGCCACTGTGGAAGTCAGTGTGGAGATTCCTCAGAAAACTAGGGTTGGAGGTCCCATTTGACCCAGCTATTCCCCTTCTGGGCATCTTCCCAGAAGAATTAAAAACATCGTACCACAGCGATATATGTGCACCCATGTTTATAGCAGCACAATTTGTAATAGCCAGATCTTGGAAACAACCCAAATGCCCATCAACTGAGGAATGGATAAGAAAGATGTGGTATTTTTATACAATGGAGTACTATTCAGCCATAAAGAAGGATAAACTGGAGACTTTTATAGGTAAATGGATGCAACTCGAGAAAATACTCATAAGTGAAATAAACCAGAAGCACATGTGTAAGCATCGTATTATCTCTCTAGTATGAGAAACTGAAAGAGTAAATAAGATCCAAAATGTACAATAGACATGGTGAATCAAAAAGAAACTGGTCAAAAGGAAAGAGAGACTGGAATAGGGAAAAGAAAGAAGGGAAAGGGAAAAAAAATTGTATATATATATATATATATATATATATATATATATATATATGATGGTTAAGATAGATACACTACCATTTTTACTTAGTTCATTGAAGAGTAAGGTTTGTGCCAATAATGTTTGGACAATTGAATGCTAATGTCTGGTGTCCTGAATAACTAACTTAAAGATAGTAATACGTAATGTATTAACCATTGTTACCCTCCTATTATGTTTGTTTGAAATTTTGTTCTTCTTTTGATTTGTTTTGTTTTTTCTTCTCTTTAAAATAAAAAAAAATAAAAATAAAAAATAAAAAAATAAAACAATATCTCCTTCTAAACTACTTTTTAAGCTAAACTATTTTAATTCTTTCATGTCATAGATAAATATTTAAATAGTTGCTCCCATACGCCAAATAATTAAATGAGGCAGTTCTTTTCAGGTATCTGTGTCTTACTGACTTTTTTCGGTCTTACTTGTGATAGGCAGAAAAAAACACACCCAGTATTAAATTGGGAAATTTAGACATGAATTGGGTTGAGTGCATCCATTATGGGGTTAAAGCAGGCTAAAGACTACAGGACAACTAATAATGAAAAGAATATTGCAAAAAAAAAAAAAAAAAAAAAAATACAGTGTTTATATAGCTAAAGAGAACAAACTTTTTGAGCTTCTTAAACACAATTTACATGCTAATTATAAATTATTTGAATATATGAGATAAAGAAGGCTGCTTGAGAACCTAGTGTTTGGTACAACTTGTCCTTGATGAAAAACAAAGCAAGTAAAATATTATAAAAGCCCAGGTCTTTGCAATGATCTCCAGAGCCTGCCCAGTGTGCCCCTAAATGCCCTGCAATTTTCTTCCTTGTTCAATCAGCTCCAGCCACACTGGCTTCCTTGTTGTTCCTTGAGAAGACTTGGGCTTTTATAATATTTTACTTGCTTTGTTTTTACCTTGGGGCTTTGGCTCTTGCTGTTCCCTCTGCTCAGAGGCCTCTATCCATGGACACCACAGGGCTGACTGTTTGCTTTCCTTCAAGTCTTTGCCCAGTGGTCCCATTCTCCAGAAGGTCTACCCTGACCATACGAGTTGAATCTGCAGCTCTCCATCCTATGCTCTATTAACCCTGCTCTGTTTTTTTCCATAGCACTTATCACCATCTACCACACTAGATAATATGCTTCCCAGATGAATTAATTGCTTCCTTCTTCCTGGTGAACATAAGCTACATGAGGCAAGGAATTTTGTCTGTACCATTTACTACCACACCCCAGGATTCAGAAGAGTGCCTTTTAGGTAGATACTCAATAAAATGTTTTAAACAAAAATGCTACAGATATCTAGTGTGTGTAATATAAGACTTGACTTCAGAGACCCAACCAGAAAGAGAAGATTCTGAGGACACTGCAGAGCTCTTCCAGTAAGAAAATGAAAAACAGTAGGATAGAAAACATCAGAACAGAGAAAATGAATAACAGCAATGGAGAAGAAGAAGTGGAAGTAGGATGAGGGGAAAGGAGTATGGAGTCCCCTTGTCATCATGCAACCAAAGAAGGCTTTTCTACACAGTGTACCAAGACCAAGGTTGGTTCTTTATGGTTTTGCTTTTTGAGGCTGGTCAGCAAGAAAGTGAGATTAGAGCTAAGAAGCTCCAGAGGCTTCTGAGTGGCCTGTGGATTCCTGAAGGCCAGGGAGAAGAGCAAATAAGCAAGAGCCTAAAAGTGTCCCAAAGCACTAAAAGAGCCAAGGTAGAGGAAAATCCTTCATCTTCAATGTATTGGTCCATTTTCTTTTGCTATAGCAAAATACGTAAGGCTGGTTACTTTATAAAGAAAAGTGATTTATTTAGCTTACAGCTTGGACCCCGAAGTCTAAGCCTGGTTGGCCTCTCCTGAGGGCCCCTTTTGGTTGCATCACAACATACTGGAGGAACAGGAAGGGAAACAGCTGCATGCAGAAGAAGCCAAGCATGTGAGATGGCCTCACTTTATAACAACCCATTCTTGCAAGAAATAACTCTATGAGACTAGCACTAACTGCTGATGGCAGCATCCCCAACAACCTAATTACCTCCCACCTGGCCCTACCCCTCTTACTGTCACCACATCGAAGACTAAGCTCTAGCATATGAACATTTGGGGATCACACTCAAACCATTTCCAAGCCATAGCAGTCATGACGCCAGAGAAGGTCATCCTCACCCCAAAATAGAAAAGGGAAGAAGAGAGACAGATCTGGCCAGCTCTGTAGATCAGGCAATGTTCTTAGAAAATATCTTTTAGGTGACAAAGTTCATTAATATGAACATGATCCCACCAGACTTGGAAAGAGGGTGCGTGTATGTATTTGGTAAAAGGAGGAAATGTAGAGAGCATGGGTCATGGGTTTAACCTAACTGATATTCTCCTTTGCAATTCATTCTGAACAGACCTGGATATTCATCAAAGACTTTATGTGGACCCTTGTACTCTTCATGACTGGGCACATCTACAATTCAGTCTATGTGCAGGCGAGTCCAAGTTAGTGCAACTTGAGCATACATTGATCTATAATGTAAGAATGACCTTGGAGAATAATGAAGGAATTAGGTCCCCTCATCTCAAGTTGTATAAGGTTCCTTCTTGGTATATGTTAACTTCTTATTTTTCCCTCAGACCCTAATCTATTTCCAATAGCACCCTAATAAATTTCCCAGAAGAAGGAAGGGAGGGAGGAAAGGAGGGAGGGAGGGAAACAGGAAGGGGACAAACTAAAGGGAGGAAGGAAGGAGAAATGTCACTCGGTTCCCTGAAACACTGCCCTCCTTCTGTCAGTTCTCCCCCGGTTTAAAGCCGCCTCTGCAGCAGCCTGGCCTCTGCCACATCCCAAAGCAGCAGCTTCATAAAGGACTAACATACCTAGTGGAATCTGGTAGGAAGACTATTTATCAGTAAAATTTAGCACAATTCACAGACTGACTCCACTAGTTACTTAGCTGCTACCCTCAGGTCATAAACGATCCCAAGTAATTGGGATGTGAGGGTGATATTTGCCTCTATAAAAACCAGCAAGTGACATGCTGGTTCCTTACTTCTTGCTATTCCCAAGTCTCATCCACTCCCAATAAGGTAAGCTTAATCCTGTTATACATTATGGCAGCAGGTTTTCAAAAAGGAATTGGGTTACTATTGATCTCTAGCCAATGAAATTCTCACTGCACACTATGGAGCTGCAAGACACTTCTTATGCCACTGCTCTGGGTGACATAGCACACACCTATATTCTTTCAGGAGACAACTACACACCATAATACAGCAGTCGAGGCTGTTCCTATTGTTCCTATTATCTGTTCCTATTAGCAGGAGTTATTTCAACAAGCTCTCCTTTGAAAGAGAACATGACAGTCTGTCCTATACTGTTGGGAGCCCCAGTCACAGTGACTAGAGTCTCTTTAAACATAGGCCTCTCTATAGATTAAAACATATATCGTAAGCACCAATGTTAAAGTTAAAGCAAAAGTTCAGATGTGCAAAATAATTTAAATGTGCCCAAGTGCTAGTAATAACATCTCTGAAATTTCAACAGTGAGTTATGGATATGTGGAATATTAAAAATGCAAACCAAACTCAATTTGCATTTGCAATGCCCCCTAGCTGTTACTGGGGAGGAGGAAATTGCTTTCTGTTGAATTCAAGGGCACACTATTTAGTGCTGTATTTAAGTCAAGGAGGAAAATCACTCATTTTTATTCTACCACTTAACTTGTGCTTATGTAATCTGTCTGGCACCAGAGTCAGTTGTCTGATATTATTTTCAATCACAGAAAGAGAATATATAACTCAATCATTACACCTTTATTTTCACTTGCTTGGCGATCTCACAGAGCCTTATTACCACCAGTAAATCCCAGCCTGTCATCAATCAGCACTTGGCTCCAAGACTGTCTCCATCAGACAGTGACAGCCACAAGTATTATTCTTATTTTCAGGATGGGTATGAGGAGAAGCAAAGTCACATTTGGCCTATCAGAAGGGGCAGAAAATACATTCCTTCTCCACCACCATCCTATGTGCCATCCACAGGCCATTTGTCTCCAGCAAGTAAATTCTCAAAGGTAGACTGAATAAGGATGCAGATTAGCAGCTAATATGTGGCAAAGCCAGAGCTCACATTCAATTTTGTATCTCCCCCTACTTTGTTCTTCCTCCTTTGCAACTAGTTCTTCTTCCACCTACTCCTTTGTGTCTTCCCTGCACACTCACCTTAGTACAATGGATTTTCCTTGGAATGTTGTAGGGTGGACACAGTGGCCATTACCTGTACTGAGCACTGGGCCTTGAGACTGGCATTACCTGGGGCTGCCCTTTAGCAGAGATCCACAAAGAGCAGCTCTTCCCATAGAAGAGGAGGCTGTTGAGGTCTCTTATGACAGAAACCCAAGAAGAAAGACAATAGGAAGGACTTAAGTTCAAACAAAGGCACAAACAATGTGCGGTCCCTGGTCACAGTGAAGAGGAGAGGCAACACAGTTGATAGACCAGGTCAGCCAGAACCCCCACTGTAGAAAACTCTACTTGGTGTTGATCCATTTGTCACTGATCTCTGTGATTATGTTTGATGGCCATGTTGGTCAAACGTTGCTTGATTTCCCTTTTCTTTGTTTCCTTGTACTGATTACCTCATAAGGAGGTAATCTTTCTTTTTTACTTATCTTGGATAGATGTGATAGGATCTACTGCAGTGGATTTTAAGCACCAGTGTTATAAAACTGTAGGAGTCATACTCAGAAATTCTGTCCCATTAGGTCTGGGGTGGGGTCCAAGGATCTGCATTTTTAATACCTACTCCCATCAAGTGGTGCTCTGGGTAGTTCAGGATTATTCTTTATGAAAAGGATTTTTGAAAGCCACAGAACAGAAAGGATGTTGTTGTATGATCCAGTATGAATACTTTCCCACCTCCTATTCCTTTCCTCCTTCTCTCCTTCTCTCCTTCTCTCTGTCTCTCTCTGTCTCTGTCTCTCTCTCTCTCTCTCTCAGTCCATGTGACTGAAGGATCAAGATTATTTCTTGGTTGCTGCCTTCTAAATCAAAAATCTTTTTGTCAGACTGCCATTATAAGCTAAGAACATTACCTTTACTTCCACAAAGATGCAGAAATTACTCCCCAGCATCCCAGACAAGGCACAGGAGATCCCTAGAGAGTGGCATATAAAAAAAACTGAATTGTAGCTCAAGACCAGCTTCATTAAACCAATTCCCCTGTTTTTCTAACAAATAAAGCATCCTTGGATTTGGTAGGATGGGATTTGGCAGTTCTACACAAAGCATTCGGGAAAATGAATAATTGTAATTTAGGGGGTCATTCAAAAGCCACAGAATTTCCTTATATGTTTATAACATGCCAGTGAAAACCAGGTGAGACATACTAATTAGGAATATCACAGACAACAGAAAGCCCATCTGGTTCTTGGAATTTCAAGCTCAGTCTCTGTCTAGGTAATATTTTAAAAATCAGAATTCCAACCATTGTTTTGAAATACATCAGATAGAAATGAGAACAGACAAATGAGAGATTTATGATACTCACATTACACAGTTCATAAATTAGCTGCTCTTTTCCTTCCGCAGAAGGAGAAATGGGTAAATTCCAAAAAACCCAAAGAAACAGACAGGATTTCTAAATTAAGAACGCGAGGGGGAAAGGACTTCTTATTAAAACAAAATATTGCCCCTTTGTCCTGCACCTATCATAACTTACCTGCTTTATTCCATTCTAGCTGGTTTGTGCTGGGTGATTTGTTAGTTCATCTGAATGTGGCAGGAAGGAAGGGCAGGTGGGGAGTGACTACTGATGAGCACTTCATCAATTTCACTTTCCTTTGGAAAGTCACACATGCTGATTCCCACTATTATCACCATATAAGCAGTTTCCATGACAATTACATAAACACGGTGTGGACAAAAACTCTTTATCATTTTGTTTTAGCACAATGGAATCCAAATAAAATCTGTCCTCCCCCTTGAAATGTGTAAAACAAGAGGCTGCCTTGGTGCGAAACCACAGGCGCTCTGACCATGCCTGCTCAGTTCCTTCTTCCAGGTCTAATATGCTTGTCCCCAAAGCTACTGACCATGTTCAGTGAATAATTTAAGTCTTCATGTGAAAAGTCATCCTCTGCTTACAGGACAGTCTTCGTCCCCATGTGTCTAATAATATACCTATACTGTAAAATACAATATAACATACAGCAGGAATTCACACAGCAGGAATTATACATATACAGTAACCAGATGGTCATTTCATCTCAAAGGAAGAGAATGCTTAGGTGCATAATATATGGTGGGACAACAAATCAGAGAATATGCTACATTTAGGTCAGTGTAACATGAAAGCTGGCCCAAGGGGAAATTATTACAACATAGATAACACTGGGTTAAAGCTACAGAAAAATGAAAAGGGGAAAATCAAGCTGTTTAAACATTAAACATTTGTTTAAATATTAAAGTAAAGTTAGCCTGACAGCAAAATCGATATTAAATCAGGCCTGGAAACTGTTTTACGACCTCAAACACTGGGCTTCTTAACTGCCAGTGTCATAAATGATGTCACTTTTCAGCATGATCATGGCTGCCAGCAAGCAGGTCAGAAATGCCAGCTTTAATTTTAAAATGTTAATTTGTGATACAATTTAGAGTTTACTCCCAGGGACAAATGTCACTTGCTGGGCATGAGCCCCTCAAAGTGCTGCTGTGAGCAAAATGTATCCCTCCTGATCTCCTTCTCCTGGAACAGCATGGTTTCCAGAGGGGCCTGCACATTCTCTTGAGTTTGAAGACAGTAATAAATGGGTTGAGGTTCTTTTCCAGTCAATGAAGACAGATTTTTTAGGGAATTCTTCTAGAGTGAAAGGAAAGGAAGCTATAAAAAGCGGTACTTGCTGCAGAACCCTCTATGAGCAGGTTGAGATGTGAGGCCAACAATGACCACAGAGTCAGGTTTCAGTAGAAGGAACAGTGTCCACCTGCCAACTGCACAATGTGACTTGCTGGTCTGTGGGAAGAGATTTTCTTTATCCCAACCCCAGCCCCTTTATGCTCAGCCCCACTTTAAACTGTCCTCCCCCTCCCCTAATACACCCCCTCACTAGCCTGTCCCAAAACTAGAAATGTCTACGTGATTGGCACTGAAGGACCTGCCAAAATGCACATGTGCTTGGGGAAGAAACACAGGGCTTTGGCATGTGCTTCATTGAAGTTGCTGCATCCCCGGAGGCAGGACTGTCTACAGTGGGGGTGTCTGCCTTCAGTAAGTGGGGGTCCACATGGCATAGGTCCCTCAGACATGAACTTTAGCAGAACACAGCACAGGGTCCTTCACGTATGGTCACCCCACCATAGCCTAGAGACATGGAGTTCAACTAAGCTCTTGTCACCTAAGGTCCTGATACAAAGGAACATAGGAAAGCTAAAGGTCAGAGGGTGTGTGTGTGTGTTTGGAGGAGTGGTATTGATGAGAGACATGTTTCTTTTCTCGGGCGGTCATAACAAAGTACAGAAATTTATTGTCTTACAGTTATGAAGGCAAAAGTCCCAAACAACCTGTCAGCCAGGCCATGGTCCCTCTGCAGGCTCTAGGACAGTGGTGAACCTTTTAGAGCTTTCAATGACACAAACTGTCTGCTGTGGCAAATGTGCCATAACTTTGCCACTGCTGCTCTAAGAATCTGTTCCAGGCTTAACTTTCACAGTTCCTCAGATGTGGGAGCATAAGTCTTTTTCACATAGCGTCCTCCTTGCATCTCTGCTTCTATCTCCAACTTTCCCCTCTTATAAGGGTACCAATAGGCCCACTCTACTCCAATATGATCTATCTTTAAGTTAACTAATTATGTCTGCAACAGCCTTATTTCCAAATAAGGTTACATTTTGAGAAAGTGAGGGTTAAGACTTGAACATATGAATTTGGGGCACTATAAATCAATTAGTAACAGTGACAAACAGGGTGGGACCCAGGAAAGGCCTAGATATTGAAAAGCACAGATAGATCCTGAGCAAGAAGGAAACAGTAACTTCCAATAAACAAATACAAGACTTCGTTCAGAAAGGAGAACTGCTCGGAACTGAAATCAACCTGTCCCTTCTCCTGTGGCTGACCCTGAGGACCAGGGAATACTCATTCTTCTTAAACAATGCAGTCATTTATTTTGTAATTGCATTTCTACTAAGAATTGATTAGTGTTCATCTTTCCTTCTTAAAAATCAAAGGACTGTGAGAAAGAAACACTGAAATATTCAGAAGTCAGTGGTCAATGGCTATTCCCCTCGTCCAGACGACGCATACGTGGAGCCAAGAACCAGCACAATGTGGTACTGTGGTCCTGCAGGTAAACAGCACCTCTTCCAGAACATGGTCCTGACCTGAGGACAGGTATTGAGTTAGTGGAGAGTCAAGGACTTCCCAAGAACAATGAGGAATAATGCAGACAAAAGGAGTCATTGTCTACAACGGTCACAATTACGGAAGTTCAAAGTTGATACACTCATGGAGATGTTCCAGATTTCCCCAAATGGCATGGGGCTGCTACATTATAATTTTGTAAAAATCACAGAAATCAATTTAGTCCCAAAATTCTAGAATTAAAATTTCATTATAATGTTTATTCATTTGGTTTTCTACGTAGCTTAGAACAGGATCCTCCCTCTGCACCTATCAGTAGATTTTCCTACACCTTTGTTCTGTAAATTTATAGACATGCTCCTTCCTATAAAAGAGATGTATGGGTTCCTATAAATGTTGGTTGTAATAAACTCTTCTGTTTTCTGTCTGCCCCAGTTCTGTCAAACTTGTGTTCACAAAAAGAGATAGACAAGGAAATTATCCAGAAAGGCAAAATTTCTAATTAGAACAGCATTTGTAAAAAAAACCCATAGTCTTGATTTTGCAGGTGGAAATCAGTGTCTTCAATTCATACTCTATCTAACCATTCCTCTGGAGAGACTGTGCTATTTTGATTTTCCTATAATATGAAGGCCACTTTTGCTTTGAGGGTGGAGGCAAGAGGAGTATGCAGAGGGGTTATGAAAAGTGGTAGCCTCCAAAGACTTTTGTAGAAAGATTAAGTACATAGCTCCTAATAGCTTATAATACAACAAAGAAAGGCTGCCATGCAAATAAAAGGTGATTTTGTGTCCAGGCTCAGAAAAGCAAGACCTCTTTACAATTTTAAGAACAGATAATGTGGTAATCTTGTATGTCACATTGCAAGCAAGCTCTTCCACGTTAGTCCTATTGAAGGATTTAGGGTCTATGAGGAGAAATACTTTCTTTATGAGGGTGTGTGAGTTAACCACTTTTAACACTTACTGGATCCTATTTTTATTTACATGGAGGTTGAGGCAAATAAAAACATTTATTTAATCTAGAATTCTAATATGTAAGTCTTTACCTTCAAGGAGATTCAATGCTTGTGAAACAAAACTTATAACACAAATCAGTACATTGTAAATGCTTCTTGGCAATGTTAACTGAATTTATCTGTATTAGTCTTTATAAGATACAGCATAACTCCTGGCCATAAGAGGAGATACATGTACATAAAAGGAAGCAGTTCACTTCTCCTTGGATGGGCATGTGACATAACACCAATTACATACAGAATAGTATTAACAGGGTCGGGACTAAGGTACAGTATTCCAATGGATTGTGATAACTTGTGCTCCAGATTAAGACAGAAATTGCTTATTAATCACAGACAACATTGTCCTTCTGGTCTCCTGGGGGTGTTAGTGTAAAACTACCAAGTGTCCATTAATAAGCTGAGTTACCTTTCCTTGTAAGTAACTGAAAATGTATCAAATCTGTTCAAAGAAGAAAGAGGTTGCACTGGCATAGGTGAATGGGAAGACCAGAGCAGCTGAGTGGCTGCAGGTATGGGTACCTACTTATTGAAAGCACTCCTGGTGAGCCCAAGCACCCTTAAAACAGAAGCATCACCCTAGAGTGGGTGATCATGGGCGCAATTCGAAGATGGCAGCTGTTGCTTAGACATCTGCCAAATGTCCCCCTCTGCCATCTTAGCTGGAGCAGCAGAGGAACTCCTCAGAGGAGCAGCTGGTTCTAATGAGTCAACACAGAGCAACTGCAGCAAACTTCTGTCATCTAACCAAAACCCCAGTGAGTCACTGAATCACTCTAGAACATTATTTTCTGCAGTGTGGATTCACGGTTTTCAAAAACTTGCAGAGACAGCATTTGACATAAAGAAGTAGCAGAGATTATGATAATAATGAAATAAATTGCTTAAATTGCATTGGACTTAAGGTCACCCTTGGAACTTTAGAAGGAATCCACCGAATCTCTATTCATCCAGAAAGAATCTAGGTCCCCTAAGAAAGTTCCAGATCCCTGCTGTGACCAATTTTAACTGCCCACCAGACTGAACCCAGCTTGTTGGCAACAATGAATAACAAGATTCTTCTCAGATGTGACAGAGATGACTCAGTGCCCTCTGAGAAGCCACAGTCGCCTGTTAAGCCCATTCAAGAGCACACGGGTTTCCAGTTACAGACATCAAAGGCCTCCCATGGTTGGTGCTAGAAAGGCTGGCTGACTGGGAAAGGCTTCCAAAAAAGCAGGCAGACCTGCAGTAGCTAACTCTCCTTCAGAAGGACAAGGAGAAGAGCCAGGGTCCCGAGCAAGTTGGTCTCTCAATCTCGTTGGCCTCCTATCTGAGAAGACAAAGAACAGTTCTTTATGGCTGAGGAATGGGACTAGAGCTTTTGCAGGATTAAGGGTATTTGTGCCCTCAGGCCACCCACAGCCCAGGTCACCCCAGCTGGATCCAAAGAATACTGATGACGATAAAAGCCCACAAGCACAGGTTTGCAATGTACCCTCATTAAAGTGTGCTCCTGCAGCCAGACCGTCAGTTTCAAAAGAAAACTCCTTTTAATTTTAACTAGAGCCATGGGCATCAGAAACAGAGGAGAAAGGGGATTCATTTATGAGTTTCTATGGCAGATTATGGGTTTTATTTGCTCCTTTACACCACTTTTCAGTCTGTCATTTTGGTAAGGTTAACCCCAGTGTAAAGCATTCCCATAATTACCCTCGGAAACGCTCCCAGCCTGCTGCGTGCCAATAAATGCCTGGAATAACTGTCAGGCTAAATGAATCCCATTTGGACAAAATGATTATTGAAAGTTATTTTAGCTCCCTATTAGGCAGTTGTGGAACAGAGCTGTAATCAAAATGTTTATTTCAATTAGAATTATTATGGTCAATAAAAACCTCAAGTAGAAAGTAAACTACACTAAAAAAAAAAAGTAAACTACACTTTATCAAATAAAGTAAAGGCCACAGCTAGTTAAACTTCTTTTTTCACATGGCCTCTATCCGAGAGTCTGACAAGAAGCACAATTATCAGCCTTTTCCACAGTGTATTAACGGTTTTTATAGCCCAACTTCTAACTGATCCTGAGTTGCTTGCCCTGGGTGGACAAAACACTGGATTCTTCCCTGATGGTTACCATGGCAGCAAGCAGGCATGAGGCCCTTTGCTTCTGCAGTTACAAAGTAGGGGGCACTGAGGAGAGGCCACAAGCATTGTAATACCAACAGACGTACTTATCCATCCCACTGCCTCCTATGACTGCGCGGGTGCATTCTTGTTACTATAGCAGCAATTTCTTTTCCTGTGGCTCCCAAAGGTAGCTAGGGAAAAATACTTTTGCTTATCAGGTCAATGCAATCATCCTCACCAGAAAATAGTTTTGGGGTTTTATTTTTGGGCAGCGAGGACAGGGAGCAACTAATAAGCTTATTTTTTTCTCCCTTCTGTTATCTGCCCTTAATATAAAATCACGGGTATACACAAGCAAATTACTTTCTCCCCCTAAATCATATCAGGCTTAATCATAACCCTGTATGCTTAAAAGCATTGTGTTTTTAATATAAATTTCAATACCCAAGCCACCTCCAAAATCAAGTCAGCATCTTTTGGTGTGGGATCCAAGCACCAGGGGTTTGTTTTGTTCTTCTTGTAAGTTTCCCAGATAATTTTGATGTGTACTTAATCATGCAGCTACTATTCTCAAAGTGTGGCTGGTCTCTGAACTACCAGCATTAGTACCACCTTGGAACTTGTTGAAAGCACCTATTCTCAGTCACTTTCCCACAATCACTTAATTAGAAACTGGTGTGGGGCTGGAAAACCTCTGTCTTATGCCTCCAGGTAATTCCAAACCAAGGTCAACTTCGAGAACTCACTAGTATGAGGGATTGTCCTTAGAGAGAAAAACAGAGCAAAGATGTTTATAACTAACTCACTTGCTAAGAAAAGCCAATGTTAACCCCAAGTAGCACAAGACTAATAAACCAACGATGCCCACTATCTATCTGAATATAAGGACAAACTTTATGAAAGAAGAGATGCTGCAAGTATCTCTTGATTCTCACTCCAAGGCAGAAAGGTCTCTGTGAACTGTCATCATGAAAGACAGCACTAGCCAAATTATAAGGAAATTATAAGAATAATGAGTTAAGAATTTACCAACAGAAACTTTAAGAAATAGTAACAGGCAGAGGTTTCTCCAAAACAAAATCCTGAGTCAGCAAACATTTGCTTCACATTTTCTCCGTCTCTTGCATCCATTCCTCAGACTCCTCTTATTTCTAGGTTTCCAAGGACTTCATGATTCCCAGAGCTTTTTGAAACAGAGATGGGAATTGATTAATGCTAAGATCTAAGTGACTAACAATAATTATTTGTTCTTATTTTTCCTCAGGTTCATTGGATTTTAAACAAAACTCCACATTCAGACATCTGAGCTGAACTTAGAGATTTACACAGCGCTTCCAGGGGCCAGGTGGTGTTTTAAGCTCTATACATATAGCAACACATTCAACATTCACAAGAATGCTATTTCACAGGTGGGAAGACTGAGACATGGAGACACAAAGTAGTTCTTCTAACGTCCCACCACTAAAACATAGCTTAGAGCCCACGTGTTTCCGGTGTGAGCTCTTAACTATTATGCCTAACCATCCCCTCCAATAAGTGGGTTTTCAGAAATGGAACTCCTGTGCTGGAAAGATTTGTGCTGGAGAAAAAGATAATCTTGGAGAGCTACTCACTCCACATCTGATAGATAACTGTCCACACCGGGGATCAGTTTTGATCATGTGTTTTCCAATTGGGCTCATAATCCTCCCTTGGGAAATGTGTAGTGTGGAACTTTATAAATTTTTCTGTTCCTACTATTGCTATGAGTATTTGATTAATACAAACAAAAACCCTGAACTAGTTATTTTGAAGGATTTGCTTTTCTTATGCAAAATGTCATCCAAATCAATGTAGATCATCCAAAGCACATTGCTCAAACTTGGAAGCATCCCAGAAATAACAAGTCATATAAGTTTCCCTGAGAGGTTCAACATCAGGACCACACCCCAACCTATGAACAGAGCCACCTTGGTCCAAGTGGAAAAAGGATCAGATCAAGACTGAAATTTTTTTGTACAATATTATCCCTCTAAGGTTTTGTTGAAAACTTTTCTACATGAAGTCTTGAATTTGATGAAAGCATCGTTTGATGAAAGATTCTGGCAAGTCTGTCAAAAACAGACTGTCATCCGGTTTCAATTTCATTCTGCAGCTAAAGACCATGGAATACAGTGGCTCACTCTTAACCCAAAAGGACTTACTAAGCATTGCACATCTGAATCTTCTTGGCAGAAACCTCTTCCAGCTGGCTGGGGAAGGGTTGGGGGTCCAGCTCTGAGCAATCTTCAATTCTCACTTTAATTAAGGTAATTTAACAGCCTGTTAAGCACAATATGAAGAATTTTCTACTAGGAGCCAATGAGGAAAGAATTTTGGGAACAGGAAGATGTGTGTAAGAAGAGAAATCCAGGCAAGCTAGGTTGTAAGACATGCTGGTTATTATTCAGCCCAACGACTTTTCCAAGGTCACACAGTTAATTAGTGGTCTCCCTGTGTTCCATACTGGATGAGAAGTCATGCTATGTTAAATCAGGCTATCCAGGCATAACAGATTCTAGAAAAGCTCAGCCTCTGGGCTTATCAGAAATTTTCCATTAGCTTAAAAGTGCCTCTGAGGTCTGGTGAAGGCTGAACATAATCCCAGTTCTCAAGATCCTGTGGTTTTTCAGATTGGGAGGGACTGTCAAAAGCAGCATGAGAGCATGCTCCCCACCTTGCCTCCTACTTATATTGCGTTGTGTGGTCCACGCAGTGGTTGCTGTATCATGGACCCTGATATCGTGCTGGAGGTTCCCTGTACCTCTACTTGTTAGGTACTTAGGAAAAGTGCCTCCTGCTCAGGCTAGTGCAATCAGAAATAGTATCTGTGTAAGTATTTTAATCAAGAGCTGATGTTTAGTTCTGACAGCCAAAATTGCTATTATTGGCTAGACTTTTCTCCCGAAAGTTCTTAAAGAACTTTAATTCTACCTTTTGGAAAAGAAGAATTTTCACTTTGACAGATAATCATTTTTTCTTAAAAAGTGAGTGACATTCATCCTATTCTCTAAAAATTATACCCATCAGTATTTCCATGTACATTATGCTGATCGTATATCAGGAATCATTTTGATTATTTCTACCTTGATTGGTTATATATATACATGTATAAAAATTATGAAACATGTTGGCTTTCAAATCCATGTGTAATATACTGTGAAAACTCCTGGGTTCTAGGTACTACCACTCCTCTTGATTTAAGAGTCAAGTTAAAGGACAGGGCACTTGCAGGATGAGAATCTAAGTTATGTAAAGGCTGAGAGTGAGGTTAATGAGAAAGCAAGTGGGGGGTGTGCTAGGGAAGGGAGAATGTCATGGGTTCTAGCTTATTTTATCCAGTGTTCAAAAAAAAAAATCCTGGTTCTATTATAGCTGGAGAAAAATACCATGAAGGAAGGACTATACACATGTGCAAAGCCACAGAGTTACAAAAAGGCCTATGGTTTACCGAGAAGCTCAATTAGATGAGCTTAAAGGTGGGGAGGTGAATGTTGAGGAAAGTGATCAGAATGTGACAGGGAAAGAGATAAGGTACGCTGGGATTAGATCAAGCGAGGCCTCCTTTTCCTCCACCCTGAAGCTTTCCCTGACTACACAGGCAAAGAGTCTCATCTTCCTGTGAAAGTTCCAGTTGTATTATTGGAATCCTAAAGTTGAAAAGGACATGAGAAGTCACCGATGCTTTGATATATGTGATAGATTCCATAACATTACTTAATTCTGCATTTGTGTGTGTCCGTGTGTGTTTCTCTGTGTCTGTATTTTGACTATTTTACTCCATAATCAATAATTTCAGGGAGGGACCTTTCCTTAGATGGTTGCATCTATAGCAGAAACAGGCATAGTGCCGTGAATCATTAAGGACAATGGTGGTTAAAGCAATTCTACACGCCAAGAACTTCCTACGTATTAGTCCCCAAAACAATCTAATGACATATATTATAATTCTTTCCATTTAACAAATGGATAAATTAAGGCAGGAAAGATTAAGTATTTGCCCAAGATCACAGAGCTCATAAATGGAGGAATCAGGAGTTGAAACGAGATTGTCTGATTCTGGAGTTTGTATTTTCAAATGATGTTCCACTTGCTTCCCTAACTGGTGCTTAAGAAGCCCTCATTAAATGAATAGGATGAGTGAGTATCACATAAATTCTGAAAAAGTCTATTAATACATTTAATTCTTCAACAACTAAGACGCTTCCTCTACTAAGTCACCAATGGGATCTATATTCAAAGAACAAAGATCCAACCAGTACTTCTCATCAGAGATGAGGGAAGAAGAAACTGTCTCGTGAGCTTAAGTAGAGACTCTCTCCAGGCCACTAGATTCTGTCCTCTAAACAGATAAATGCTGAGTATTTAACTTTTTCTCTCCCGGAATCTTAGGCAATCTGATATCACTCTACATCTCAGAAGCATCTTGATAATAAAAACAAGGAATTAATCCTTGCAAGATCAAGACAGAAGTGCTAGGAATGCTGTATCACTGACAGTTGAAGAATCAATCCTCAACTTCAGAGAACAGGTTGAGTGGGACCTTGGTCTACGGCCATCACCCCAAAATGACTAGGAACCAGGAAACTCTGAGAGAAGGATCCAGTTAAGATTTCTATTTGAACCCCAAAATTGGGTTTTGGGATGGCTAAGCAATTACCCACTGCTATTTCATAGGCCAAACACAGGCACTTGGGACTTTAAACCTATTATTACTTATCCTTGGCTGGAGAACAAGATGAACAAAAAATGAAGGTGCTGACAACTCTGTTTTTAGACAAGTGCCAAAGAAAAATTGAAGTCAGGAAAAGAATCAAAGGAATGTGAGTCATGTGGCATTCCCACATCCTTCAAGCCTGTGATGGAGGGTGAGGCTTCTCTCTTGAGGAAGGAAGAGCCCTTGTTCCTACCAGCATTCTGCCAAGACAAGAGGCTCGCCTTCTGATCCCCTTCTGCAGAACAGCTGTACAGGAAAAGCACCACTTCTCCCAGGATTCTCATGTGTTTTGACTGATGCTCATGGAAAAGTTAAGGCTTTCAAGAGCTGGCCGAACAAATCTTGGACAGAAATGTCCGACTTCAATAAATTCCCATGTTCAATGTCTCAATTTTACCTCAGTGTGTAGACTCAAAGGAAAGCAGATGAGCAAAGCAAACGCTTAATTTTGTACTTACATTTATGCGTGTTTGATTACATGAAAGTGACTCATCGCCTTATTGATATAGGTTGTGACAGAAAGAACAACTACAAAAAAATGACTTTTTAAAAGAACAGTAATACACCTGCCATAGTTTATCATATGAATGAGAAATGTTATTCTTCAAGATCACCATGAAAACTGATCACTTATTCTAATAATCCTCCCCTGGATAAAAACAGAGGGATCATTTTGAAACATATACACACACACAAAATATATTTCATTATAAGGATGGAAAAGCTAAAGTCTGTCACTAGATGTGTGACTCCAGAAATTTTAACCTGGGCCATCTTCCATGTCTTCACTGATGTGTGTTAATACCTTTGACATTTGTTTAAAATATGACTGTATGCAAAAATTTTTAAATCTTTGACATCTAGAAGTACTCAATAAATGGTGGCTACAATAAATATTATTATTAATAGTGGCAGCAATGCATCAGGAATCAGCCATTTAAAGTTATATAACTTTGAGCGAGTGCCTTAATCTCTCTGATTCTCAGTTTTTCCATTTCAAAAGTAGGTATAAGAACACCTCATAGGGTTATTAGAAAGAAAAATATGAACATATGAAAAGCATCTAATATAGTCCTGGATATACACTTGGTATTCAATAGAAATTCTTCTTTCTAGGACCCTTTACATACTAGCAATCTGAGGTTACTTACTTGACAAATGGAAAAAAAGCCAAACTAAACAACCAAAACCAGTTTCACCCAGAAACTACATAGACCACTAATTAAAGCCCTATTATAATCTGTTTAAAACTTAAAGTGGAAATTAAATTCTAGTATACATTAAATTTTGTAGTTAGAAACAACGGATAATAAAAATATATTCTTGTGTGTTACACTTACCATGTACGTTAAATATAATACCTGCACATAGGAAAATATTAGAATAACAAGTTATTAAAATTATAATCATGATGGTATATAAACTATATACCCAGGTTATTATATAAATTTCTTCCTCTTTATTTCTCTGCTGCAGCTATAAAAGATAAAACAAAAACATTAAAGCTTTCACTTAGAAAGCACAATGATCAGGAATGCTAGAAAGTATAAGTCTGTCATCATTAATTAAAAATCCAAATAAAATAAAGTCCATTTGTGGCTATGACAAAGATTTTTGGAAATCATTTTCAAAAGCTGGTGCGAAGTTCCAAAGATTTGGTATCCTCCACACTCTGAAATGTTATTTTAGGTTCAATCTATTGAGGGGTGAATGTGTACGTGTGTTTGTGTGTACACGTGCAAGTGAGTGATTGCAATTATGAGCATGGGTCAAGACTAAGAATGAAGTGCTTAATCAGACTTATTAAATTGGTGATAATTTAAATAATACTTCTTAAAATTTTTTCTACTTGTATATCTAGGTTACACAAGTACCATAAAATGTTTGACTATATAATGAATTTTAATTTTACTATATTATGAAGTCCTTAAAAATAATAGTTTCTCAGTTAACTCTTTATTACTAAACCTATCTGTTTGGGTACTTGGCTGTAAATCCAAATTACTGGAAGTGCATGGGAGGAAACAACTTTTTTAACACATATCTTAGAAGCCAAGTATCAGCATTACATGTAGGACTTTTCCGCACACACATTACCCTACCCTACCTGACCCCACCCATCAGGATTCTGGCCGCATATCTGGATACTATGTGGTTTTGTCTGGAAGGAAATGAGTGCAGGTTAGGAAGAAAAAAAACCCACACAGGTGATTCTGATATATTCTTCTTCCTACCAGAAACTTTCCGCTAAATATTGATGGCACATGTCACCATTATTTTTCATACATTTTTGAAGAATCAACACATTTACTGTTATTGTAACAGACTCTTATTCCAGGAAAGGCTGTAGAGATGCAATTGAAATGATGATAATTGACTTATTCAACTGAACAGTCTGTCATTCTCTTAGTGGAAAAAAGCACAAAACAAGTATTTTATGTTTTTAGGGGGAAGCATCTGCAAAGCATGTGTCTGCCCCAAAATTGGTCAGTTATAGAAATACATGACCAAATTAAAAGTATAATTTATACCATGCTTCTCACTACCCACTAGTCTATAATTTTTCAGTACTTTCTCTATGTTTATAGTCTTTAGGATACCAGAGCCAGTTTTAAGAGGATATTGTCAGGCCAAAAACAGCAGAAAAAGTTTTGAATCACTTTTATATGAACTATTTTGAAATGTTTTTTAAAAGCATATGGACCTACTATCAATTTTTTGTGCATTAACCTTTGTTCTAGTTTTGATGTGCAATCTCTCAGCAAGTGTTTTGATTTGCTTTATGATGCCCCTTTCCCACTATCGTGTCATTGTCTCATAGCTATCTTCTCATTACTACACTCATTAATTTCTTTTCAGGTGCCTGTATGCCTCATTTGGGAAACGATACCTCTCACTTTGAACTGTTGGTTTTTTGTAATTATAAATTTAAATGGAATGTAATAGAAAACTACATGCCTTGAGAAGAAAACGATGCTCAGTACTAGAAAGGCTATTTTTAAAACAAAATGACAACAAAAAAAGAGAGATTTATTTGCCTGAAGAATAGCTATGCTCCACTCCAGATGGGTCCATGCTGAGATCAAGGCAAAGTCAATCCATTTGGTCTCTCTCTCTAAGATACATTCTTGCACACTCTCTTTTGAGTCTCTGCTTTCTTTCTAGTTTATTCATTACAGTGAAGATTTTTCAGAGAGAAAAATGGGCCTACTTCAGAAGATTATATTGCAAAGAAGACTATCATGCTTTTATTAACTTGGTGCCCTAGTAATAAGCTATTACTTAACATTTCAATAACAGCTTTGAGCCCTGGCTTCAGAAGAGTTAAATTGGCAGTATCTATAAACTATCAAAACAACTGATTTAGAAGGTGTATTTCCAGCCATGGTTAACTCTTAGCTAGTCACCACTTGGAACTCTTAATTTACATTAAGAATTTTTACTATGTTGTTCTATTGTTATAAAATTATTTTAACATCATTTATAGAAATAATTTTTAGCTATTGGTAAGTCCCAATTTCCCGATGGTTGAAAACTGTCAACCAAATTTTCAATCTTACAGAAGGCAAAAGTTGCAGTTTCATACTCTGAAGCTGAGAGTCAGATAGGTAACAAAGACAAATAATAACTACAGAATGTTATACTTCAAAGGCATTTTACGCATCCAGAGCAACTTCATGCCTATGAATTTTTAAAACATTAAGGGCTTCTCAAAAACTCAACAGCAGTCTACATGTAGTACAAAATGTGCTTCACACATGTACTTTGAATTTTTAAATGAACCATTTGCTATGTGTAGCAAAGGTGCTCAAATTCTTGCTGGCATTTAACACAAGAAAAATTGATTAGGCCTCAGTTATAAATATCCTCAGAGCTCATACAGTCCTATCACCAAGAGGTTTCCATTGGAATAGGACTATGTTTAATAATCAGGGGACAAATCATGAGTTGACTTTTAAAACTTTTTTCTACAATGCTTATTTGCAAACTTTTTACAAGGTTTTCATATTTAGAACAGTAACATGTCTAGTCTGTACAGTAAACCTTTTACAAAGGGCTGATGTGCAGAGCATTACACTCAGTAGTGCTCCTATCCAACACACAAGACAATAGCAAACTCTTGAGAATCCCTCATGGTTGAAAACCTCCCCTTCAACTCTTTTCTGATTATCCAGTGTGATTGTACTTGTAGTGGCAGCCCCTTCTGGGGATGTAGTGGCAGGGGAAAACAGTCAATAGCTTCCCAAGTAAATATACTCACTCATAAAAAATAGTAAGAGATGTCATGCACAATGTTTACTTTTTAATGTTTTAATTATGTTTATTGGGCATCTCCCAATTACAGAACAAGGCTCTTTAGTAGGAAATAGGGGGCAAGTATTTCTTACTCTCACACACTTTTTTAAAAATATCTTTAGGTATCTTTTTACCTCATCCATCACGCAGTTTAGGGACTGTCCAAAAATGAAGTCTTCCAGAATGCATGTCTAGGTTACCCCCCAGGGGACTCTAATGCAAAATGTTGATTGATAAGAGTCTTATATTGTCCTCACTCTTACACCTTCTCTGAACTGAAAATGCTAGCCAAAATAGGTACCATAAATCCTTCAAGTAGGAGAGCCATTGCATGCTATATAAGAAAAAAAGGGAGGGGGAGAAAAGATTCGAAGTCCTGCAGCAACAGCTTCCATGACTGTGGTCTATGGAAAGTTCCAATGACTTGTGGCTGTCAGACGTGACTAGAAACTGGTGTCATTGGTTCTTACAGGAAGATAGACTCACACAAGAGACTGACATTGTACTCTTCTTTTGCCTAGCTTTTGCTTTAGCAAATATCAAAACAAGGGAAATTGGAAGCAGAACAGAGGAAAAGGTAATGAAAAATTACACGATCTGATATTCTGTCAAAGGATAGATCATTTTCATCTTAAAAGAAAATTTAAAATTTTTGTGACAATTTAAGCTTAAAATGAAGACTCCCCTCATAAACCAAACTTCCTTCTTTGACATTTCTATTATTACTAATTTTCAATAATCTACAGTAGATCTTGCTAAGCAATAATAAAACCACCCATGTTACAAGTTTAGTTTTATGCAACACTCCATATGGTGGGTTCATAATAAATTTCTACTGGGAATATAATCATAAACCACTATTTTCTGCTATAAAAAACCACTAAAGCACAGACATGCACAAACAAGGTAATCTGCAATAAGTTTGGAAATGTTAAAATACTACAAATGTAAATGTATTCAGCTCTATTACAATGCCTGTAATTTCCATAGGGTTTTTTAGAAGTCTTGCCTTAGCAGGAGTTTGGCGATAGGTTATAAATACAGTAGGAGTGAGTCAGCATGCAAATCCCCTCTGTGAAAAAACAATTTGAAAGATTTTATAACCCAAAGCTGTTTATTATTTTGTAAGAATAGTAATGCAAGTTTGTGTTTGGATCCTGCTGAGAGGAGAATTCTCAAAACGTCTAGGTTCTAAAAGAGCAATGGAAAAACACCTCTGCAAATTAAAAAAATATATATACACAGTGCGTGATTTATGTAAGGTCACAGAAATTGTATTTCCCAAATAAAGCATTTAACTGAAGGACTCTCCACACACACTGAGCAGCGCATGAGATGATCAGTATATCCACTGCAGAAAAAAGAGCGGCATAAACCTGGCAAGCTTGAAACCTGGAGCCAGAGGAGTAAAGGTCTTTGGAGACGAAAACTGGTCTAAGGATAGGACTGCGAGAAACAGCTGTGGTGGGTGAAGGCAAGGGGTGTGGCATGAGGAATAAGTGTCACAAACAAGAAGTCACCAAGGTACAAAGAGCCTGAGGCCAACACAGGGACTCCAAAGGAGAGAGTTTCCAGGAGGAGAGTCCTCAATGTGGAGGAAAACTCGGGGAGGACAGGAGGAGCATAAACAAATGGCTAGATGTGCCAGTCAAAAGCCCACTGTACTCTTGGGGAGATGAGCGCCCTGACCTGGTAGGAAACAGGAGCCAGCCTGCAAGAAATGGTGAATTGGATAGTGATGGTGTCAATATTACAGACCTAAACAACATAAAATGCAAAAGGGGGCTTGAGGTTAGCTTGAGTACAGGTGGATCGAGGAGGAAGAGTGCAGTAAGGTTTATAGCTAATGAAGGGGACATAACTTAAGATGAAAAAGACAGAAGTTATTCCTGATAGGATGAAATTTAGTTGGGGATGTGGAGGAGGGGGCTCAAAGATCTGAGTGGAGATACTAGTACAGACTGGAGATGAAAGGTTTACTTAGGCAGAAAGAAAGAACAGGACCAGTAAAGAAAAAAATCTTCAGAGGGAAAAAGAAAGTTGGCAAAATTAAGGCTTAATGACCTTCTGTGGTTTCAGAAAGCCAAGAGGCAAACTCAGCATTTAGCTTTTTTAAAAATATATGAGCTCATTTTTAAATGGATTCTCATTTCTTCATGAGCACATTGAGGGTACACATGTATGTTGTGAGGGAGTCAAAGACTGTGAAAGATCCCAAGTCACCTAAATACCTCTGTGCATCCTCTCTAGCATGCATGGACACACAGAGACCAGAAATGCAACCCCATTCCAAAAGTGGGCACCATTGCTCATTGCAGCTCATGATACCAACCTACACCTTCCCCTTATTCTCCTTTCCCCTTTAGAGGCTCTTCCTTTAAAATGTCCACCCATCTCAAGCACACAGAGCTGGGTATAGGTCACACTGTTGAGAATACGTGTAAGCACATAAGTGCAGTACCTGCTTGATAACCGGGGCGAGGAAAGGACTTGTTTGGCTAAAATTAACCATGAAAGGCCAAAGATTTTTAAAGAAGTTTTTTTAAATGTTAAAGAGGGATTTCCCAAATGAAATAATTGGTGTGTCTTCTTTTCTGATTACAAGAAATCAAGAGACTATGTGAACACAGAAGGAGATAAGATATGGCAATAGAGTTTCAAGATCTGACTGAAAAATATATATATATATACATATATAGACATTATGTGTATACATATATATAGACATATGAAGTCATTCTCCTTTTATATGAAGAGGAAATTGGAGTGGATTATAAAGGAATATATGAGAATACCAAAAGAAAGAAAAAATCAGAAGAAAGTGAAGTGGTGACATGGGAAAATTATTTAGGAAAGAAAATTATTTAGGAAAAAGAAAAGTAAAAAATGTAAGCAAAAATGTAATCAGAACTCATGGAGACATTCCGAGAGTAAAAACCAAATGAAAAATGTCAAGTGTAAGATTATTCTTATCTGACATTTTTATACAACAGCGACTTATAAAAACATCAAACACTGACATAATCCTTCCTCTAGCGTTTTAACACACCATTATATTGTTAACAATGTCAAATGGCTGTAACCATTCATGTGACTTTTTAATAGATTACTTTTATCATAAAAGTGTCATTTTTAGGATAATCTGCATTCTCACATTTTTACTTTCAGCTATAGTCTTAAAATGTTGAGAGTGGGAGATAGCTATGTCTACAATTCTGGGAGTCTTACTAGACATCTTGAGAAAATCAATATAAAATAAACCTTAATCTGATGTGGCTGCTGTACTCAATTCATTTTTTTCTACATTTTTCTCCTTTTAAAAATAATTACAAATTAGAAGGATAGGTAAAATGAAATTGTAAATTAAAGGCAGAATAAGCAGGGAACATTGGATCACATGAAAGGCGTAACATCCCCACAGGCCTGAGTATACAGTATTTGTCTGTGACTCTTTTACTCAATTAGCAGTGATGGCAACCATGTATCATTTCACTTTCAAGAACTAGCATGTGCCAAATGTCCAATCATGTTTCTTTGGCCATTCTTTTTAAAAGTGAGGAAAACAAAGCAATTAAGTAATATATCAAAGATCAGGCAGCCAGTTGGTTACAGAAGGGAAATCAGAACTCAACCAAGCCAATAGTCTATCTTAGGAATTCGCAGACTTTTCAGGAAAGGGCCAAATGGTCAATATTCTAGGTTTCATAGGCCACATATTCTCTGTCCCCACTACTCAACTCTGATGCAATAGCACAACAGACAGCATGGACTGAACATAAAAAAATGTTTGTGGTTGTGTACCAATAAAACTATTTACAAAAACAAAGCAGTGGGCTGAATTTGGCCCATTGACTATAGTTTGCCAATCTCTGATCTAGTCGATCATCCCATACAATCTGCCAAAAATAGCAGGTCAAACCTGAGCAAATACTAATTTCATCCAGATTAAGTAATAATATCTAATATTAGTGAGATTTTGCCAGATGCCAAGCACCATGCCAAAGTATTTTATACAAATTTTACACAAATTACATCATTTTATCCTGTTTAATAGTTACAATTACATGCTCATTTTACAGATGAGGAAGCTCGAGTTCAGAGAGGTTATGTCGATTGCAGAAGGTCACCAAGCTTAAGTAATAGAGTCAGAATTTGAAACAAAGCAGCTGGATCAAAGCCTGAGAGCTTAACCACTCACTGCCTGCTGTTCGACACATGCAATTTATAGATTTGGATAAAACACCATGCCATAGAAATCAGGAGCATTTTCCTAAAAAAAAAAAAAAAAAAGTTTAGGGTGATCCATACCATCTAAACTTAGAGGTGGAGAGAGAACACTCCTGGTGACTGGACGTCCTGAGTTGGTCCCATTCTGATCAATTTAACTGTTACTACTACTTCAAACCCACCAACAGCACACTGGAGAGCACAACTTTCCACAAACTGAAATCTCCAGGCAGCTAATGGCCAGGCCAATAGATGTTCTTGGCAATCACTAGAAAAAGGCCCTCGACTAGGCAACAAGGAGACACATGGTCATGAGTTTAAATAACAGGTAAAAGGGGAAAGAACCTCTGTAGAGCTGCCTACAGAAGGGCTTGCATGCTGGGCCTCTTATCACCCCACACCCCCATGGAAAACAAAGGGAAAACCAACTCTTAACAGGTAATAAGTAAGAAGTGATGTTGCTAGCCCAATGGGTGTTTGCATAGCAATTTTCAAAATGCTCTGAAGTAGGCAAGTGTTATTTTAGCCTCATTTTACAGATAAAGTAAGAAGGGTTATTAAGATCCAATAAATTGCTTAGGGCCACATAATAAGGAAAGATTCGATCCTGAACAGCCTTAGGCCTCTTTCCATTCAATCAGGCTGCCTTCCAACCTTCCAAAGTGATCTACAGAGTAATAGTTTAAGACAGCATACATGTCAAAAATTACACAAAATCCATGTTTTTCTTCTTGAACTGAAGACACTAGAAATGACAATTAGAACGACATAAATCTTAAGTGATTCTTTTCATTATAGTGAGATTCAGGCAGACTGTTGATAGCAATGGATAAAGAAGGGGGGTATCTTTGGTAGAATTGAGCCCCAGAGGTCCAGAATTTATAAGACCTGCTCTCAACCCCTTCTTCCCAGAAGTATCTCCTTGAGGGGACTTAGCGGCCTATGGTCATGTTGTGCCTTAGCTGATGATTGATTGGGGGTCACAAGAGGAGCAGGGGAGTGCTTAGGCTCAATCTCCTCTGCATCTTTTCCTATCAGCACTCAACTCTTACTCACTCTCAACCCTTCCCAGAACTCACCTCACCACGAGCCTGAGACAAAGAATACAAAACACCAAGCCGAGATCTAAGTTTTCTCAGCTGGATTTGAATAGACTTCAAATAATGAGACAAGTCTTTACCCTGAACAAAGTTGTTGAGAGCTGGGTATAAATGAGGATAAAGCTTGTCCCTATATAAAAAAGATAAAACTCTTTATCATTTTCCCTTAAAGCAGATGTGGGTCCTGTTTACACACACACAAAGCATACTTCTCATAGTTTCCTTGTTGAAGAAGAAAATGTCTAATTTGCATGTAAAGCCCACAAATTATAGCTGTGCCAGACAAGAAAGCAGATGAACACTGTGATTGATATTCCAAAATTTCCATCCTGATTTCCCCATTCTCAGAATTAGCCACCCTATAAATCAAACCAACATACGAACATCTGATGTCAAAACCAATAGGTCACATCTGCAAAGAGCTTCAGAAACAAAGAACTAGACTATTCTGTTTGCTCTAAGTCTAAAAATCACCCCTCTACTATCCTCACCACCACTTGTAATGTTATTTAAAATATCCCATCCCTTTGCAGAAAATATAAATTTACATGTATGCGTGAGTATAAATAATGGCCACATTTTCCTTATACTTGAGCATACAGAAACTAGGAACCAGCACTGTATTCTAATATAAACCTGAATGAAATGTTGCCTGTTCCTAGATAAATACCTACTGCTGAAACACACAAATATATTGTCAACTAATATCCTCACAGAGATAAAAATCCTATTTATTTACTTATAGCAAACATTGTCAATTTCCTAGTAGAATATGAATTCAATCCCTTGGGTCTGTGAAGTTTGACCTCTACTAACCATGGAAACCCCTGATTTTTAAAGAGCATTTCTACTGGTAGGGATAGTAAAATATCTCAGAATTGAAGTCACAAACTGCAGATTTAAGAGCACTGCCTTAGTAGACTGATTCAGCACCCTGGGTCTTTCCTCCCAGGCGGCTCAGGGAAGGGGACATATGCTGTTTCTCCCATGGAAGTCAATGCTGCTGACCTGCCATTCCGAGAACATGTGTTTTAAGCTCTTCTCTAGGAATAGGAACAGATTTACAATTTTTGGAGCTTAAAGAACCTCAGAAACCATCTCAGCCAAATCCCCCATCTAGAGGTAAGGAATCTGAGTGATGAGGCAGATGACTTCAATGTCATACACCTTCTGGACAAGACACCCAGAATTCCTGATGTCCAGTTCCATTCTACCCCTCCTCCTTCTCCATCTTCTCCATCTTTATGCTCACAAGGCATTCTTGATGATCTGGCACCCACATACCAAGTGGCCACTGAGGACAGAAACAAGCTTTAGTCTTTCTGAAATAATCAGCACCTGAAGTACTGAGGCAATCCACAATTCACCACGAACTGTGGAAGCTGATGACCATGGTAGGTGACACACAGTATAAACTCAGTGAATATCTGCCCACTGAACAAAGTCAGCTAATCAGCTCAGTTGACAGTCACAGTTTACTTGGTGGTTACAAAGAGGCCAACACATTGCATTTTAGCACATTGCAGAAAACGAGTCAGGCACAGTGGTGTACACCTAAGGTCCCAGCACATGGGAGATGGAGGCAGGAGGATCACAAGTTTAAGGCCAGCCTAGGAAACATGGTGAGACCCTTTCTCAAGACACTAAAACAAACAAACAACAGCAACGAAAAAAAAAACTTCCCTGCGTTGGAGACTGTGAGTCATCACCAACTTCAGAGTCACAGTGGCCCTTGCTCTTTCATTCATAGCCAAAGCTTTACCTGTTCAGGGAGAATGTAATAAGGGGCCTGTTGAATGAATTCAGGACTGGGCATCAAGGAACTACTAAAGACAATAGAGAATCTTTAAAATCACGCTTTTATTATATATATTTGGGGACTACCAATTCAGAACTGATGGAACTTGCCCAATTTGCCCCTGAACTCAGGTCCACCCTCCTGTCTTCTACACACTGAAGGACTTTTATCCATGAAACTCAGTCTCTACAACATGGAAGCAGTGTCTAGAGTTCAGTGTTCTACTCACAGCCTTTCAAATATTTACTGGTTAATTAAGGTTGGAAAGTCAGCCACTTTAGTTGGCTCTGTTCCATTTGTAGGTCATTAAACATGAGATTTCCCTGTGTGAGTGGGTCACCTAAGTCAAACTGAAGGCCACTTCCATCTAACTTGGAGAGGGGAGCTGCTCCAGCACCCCCTTAGAGATGTTTTGGTTTCTATCTCTAGGAGGGCTGAATGCAGCTGACATCTTTTCTCCTTACTTACACATTCCTAAACCTCTGCAAATGGTGCCCTCTCTGTGGACAGGGAGAACCCGTCACTGGTTACCATTTGCATCATCCTGAATCTGTTGGTCTAACTAGCTGTTATCTCTGCAACCTCCATACCCCACGCTTCATAAATATATGTAGGGTAGACGGAGCTGTCTGCTCAAGACCTAGGGGAATGAGGATTCTTTTCCTCTTGGTTAATAGCTGAGGAAACAAAAACTCTGTGTGGGGTGGAATGCCCAGAACACGTGGAAGTGAAGACAACTTCCACACCAGCTTCCCTCTTTATTCTGGGGCAAAGTCTGATTGGAGTCTGGTCAATCTCCAAGAAACTGTAGATCTCACCCAATCCCCTCCAACATCCATCCTTTACAACGTAGCCTCCCAAATAGAGTAAGGATGTGTAAATTTTGCCTCCTCTAAAGGGATAAAAGGATAGTAGTATGCCCATGGCAGATCCAAAATAATCCTTGTTCTGCAAGCTTCTCAAATGCTCTCCCTTCTGTAACCTCACTCACTTACCAGAGTCTTCACCTGTTGACACCACTTGATCTCAGTCCTCTACCTGAAAGAATCTTGCATTTTATACTTATAGTGACCTGTACAGGTGTAGGTGTTGTCCAACCAGATCACTCCAAACAACCTGGTGGTCAATGGGGTGACATATGGACATGTGGCGTCCAGGTTGTTCTCATAACCCATGTGAATTAACTTAGAAAAAGAAAAGAAAAAATAATCCCAAAGAAAAAAGATAAAGTAGGTGATGTATCCCCTAGCTTAAAAAGGAGTTGTGTTGGAAGCATGCACTGCAACCCAGTCAGCAATCTGGGTTGCAGTGCCAGCTCGGTCAGATGGTAATTCACAACAACAATAAGCGGGAGGAGGATGGCAATGAGTGGCTGTATTTATTGGGTCTATTATATGCCAGGCTAAATTCTTATGGCTTTACACATTGTAATGTTTAGAAGCTCAACTAAGAGACTCAGCAAGGGGCCAGGGTCCTCACTTTGTAAACATCATGAGCTTGTGGAAGAGGAGGGCACGGAGATGGTGTGGGCAGATAGCCTGTACACAGTATAAGGGAAGAAAAGTGGCCCCGCCCCCGTTTGCTGTTGCTGCTTTTGCTGTCTTCCGCTGCCTTGACCTCTTGCCCATCTGCCATGTGCCACCCTGCCTTGGAGCCAGCTGATTATGGACTGAAACCCCCACAAATTGTGAGCTAAATAAACCTTCCTTCCTTCATTTTGAGTGTCGGGTATTTTGTCCCAACAACGATAAAAAGGTAACTAAAACACACATACAATTCTCATTAAATTATATTTCCAGTGAAGCAAATTAGTCACATGAGTTTCTCTTACTGAGTAAGGTTTTGATTTTCAAATCTGTTACACTAAAATAATTAATCACAGAGTTATTGTGAAAGTTAATGGAGACAATTGCAATTAATAAATTCTGAAGTGGTTTACAAATATTCCTTATTTTTGTGGAGGTTCCATTCCTTCCAAGAATGTTCCAATATAAAGTCCGCAAGGTATAGCTGAGTTCTGACCAAGTGTGGAGATATTTAGGTCAAATGTCCCTCAGCAATGGGCCTTGTACCTCAAACATAAACCAAGGAGGCCAAGTACCACCTTTGAAAAATCAGCTTTCACAAAATTCAACAGAAGTTTCTAAACAAATCATCATATCATAAGGCTGGGAAAGTCAATTTCTCATTCTACCCTCACAAAAATGCGGTGATACAGTTAAAATGATCAGCCTGGGGTTGGCCCCAAGTAATATTTCCGTGACAGCAGAGGGGATGCCAGCCTCCCAGGAGCCTTTGCTGTCTGGAGGCTCTGCCTGTTGGACAAGACATTGGAAACCTGCTCCTTCTCACAGGTGCCCCAGGCCAAGAAAGGCAGCTGGGAGGGATATTTTAAAATATTTTAGATGACTTTCCTTATTGCTAGTTAGGGTTTTAAGTGATTTCCCAGGATTTATTAAAAAAATAATCCCCTGTCCCTTCAAGAACTGAATTGCACTTTCACATTTTCCAATTTCTTCTCCAGCACAGCCTTCCTGAAAGAGGGCCAGACTGAAACATGCAGTTTGGCCCAAAGAGCCCCTGCTGCGCGGCACTGCATTCTCAAAGGGAGTGATGCTTTCCATGTCCCTTAACCTCTGCAACTGGAACAGTAAGCTTTCTACTTTGAGTTGCCTGTACAATGATCCACTTTAAGATGGCAAGTCATATGTCAGACATACGTCAGCTACCCTGTCAGATTTTCAAGAGGTCCTGTCACCAAAGCCTGAAGACACTGGGCACCCACAGCTATGGTAGAAGAAAGGTGCTGGCCCCACAAGCCAGTGAAGAAGATAATACCACTCACCAGGCTCCACTGCCACCACCTTACTACAGGGGGGACTCAGTCCTGGGGAGAGGGGAAAAGAGTAGACTCTGGGTTTAAATCCCGATTTCCCTGCGTATTAGCTGTGTGACCTTGGATCAGCTATTTAACCTATCTGAGCCTGGGTTCCCTAACCCATAAAACAGGAATAATGATAGTACCTACTTAATAAAATGATCATGAGGGTTAAAATAATGAATGTACCATTTATTTAGAGGGCACAATAAAAATCAGTGCTGCTGCTATACCCTTTATTAGCTTCCTGTGGCTCCCCTTTATGCCCTCTCCCCTTTTCTTTTCTTGGGAAACGTGTCACTGGAGTTAGGGCCCACCCTAGTCCAATATGCTTTCATCTCCAGATCTTTAATTATATTTGCAAAGACCATTTTTCCAAATAAGTCCACATTCACAGGCTCCAGAAATAACTTTTAAGTGGGCCATGATTCAACCCACAACCCTCTTTCCTACGGCGTCAGTCTCACACCAAGCTCACAGGTGTGAGGTCACCCCAGCTCTCTAAAAGCCCTTAAGAGGAGACAACATGTCTTCCTTCTCACTCTATGCCCCAGTTAATTCTAAAGGCCACACCAGTTGGTCATGATAGGGTTCAGGACACATTACTCCCAAAATAAAACACCATAGCATCTGAGAAAACCACAGAAGCAGGAAGACACTCTGACTTCCTCCTGTCCTTCTCCTTATGATCCTTTATAGGTCCTAAAGCCTAGAAAAGAATTCTCTGGCCCTCTCCTGAAATAGGTGAAGGTAGGTGAGAGGTGCCCACCCTATACTCAGAGGAAAGGAATATCCTTGTCTCTGAAGGCACAGGGACACAAAACAATCTGAACAAACAGTGCTTGCTAAGTTCCTCTCCTCATACCCAGTTTAATATCATTAGACCACTCCCCATTTGTCCAATTTGCTCTCCAGAACTGTCCTTCAAACTTAGTATAAAATACACGTTTCCTCATTTCTTTTGGGTTTTAATTTCTAAAGGCTCCTGTGTCACATACAACTCACATTAAATAAATTTGTATGCTTTTCTTTTATTACAGGTGAGAAAAATAAATTTTTCATCCCCCTGCAGTTTCTGGCACCCACAAGGAACAGCTGAGACACTCCACTCCAGAGCCTGCAGATGAGATCCTGGGACAACAAACAAAAAGCTGGCAAAAAGATAAGCATACTGGCGAAGATCTGCTCTACCTGACTTCTGTATAAAGTATCTTGTCAGAAAATGAAGATGAAAACTTCTCCCTGGACCCTCCTTTCCAAACTGAGATTAGCAGATGAAAATTATTTGTTTGGATTGTTGTTTAGAGTACCTATTAGTTGCTGATATTTTCACTCCTAGGAATAACTATTGCCTTTCTTTGTCTATTTTTTTTTTTTTTGGTACTGAGAATAGAACCCAGGGCCTCACTATTGCCAGGCAGGTGCTGTGTCACTGAGCTACATCCCCGGCCCTCTTTGTCTAGTTTTTTGTCAGGAGAATATGGCTTGACTGTTTATCTATTGAGGTTATGCAAATTGGTGACATTTTAGTCAAGAAATTAAGATACAACTAGCCAAAGTTAGACTGGCCAAGATGCCAATCAACACTTGATTTGCTTTTGTACATTTTCGGTTACATGGAGAAAGTTTGGGTAATGCTTCCCATTTTCCTTAAAGGCAATGGAATCTTGTAATTTCAATTGAATCTTTGGTCTCATAGTCTTTTACATTCTGAAGATTCATCTGATACACCAATTCTTTAGAACTCAAATATTCTGTTTTCTAGGATCAGTATTAACCATAATGAGTAAGTCTCCAGGTTGAAAGACCTTAACAAAATAACAAAAAAGAAATTGGTATTAATATTAATAATAAATAATTAAGCAAGGAAAATTAAACTAAATTAGAAAGTTAATACTTTTATTGATTTGCCCAGAATTTCAGCTTGAGGAAAAATGGGCTTAACAAAGGAAAAACGAGGTAAAAGGGACATTTTACTAAAGCTGATGGGATCTTCTGAATTTTTTTTTAAAAAGCACAATTATATTTAACTCCATTTTGAAATTATGGATATTTTTCAAATGAAGAAATACTTTAGCTCTTTATTGTGAAAGCAGTTTGAAAAATGTAAAATTTCATTTGTAAGAACAACCAAATGAGTGGAGAATTCATCAGGCAACCACACCAGATGAATCCCAGCGATTGAAAAGAGGTGGTTGCTGGTGCCACTCAGAGCCTCACCACTCACAGAGGGAGGGCATGAGCATTAGCCTTACCCCGAGTGTGTTCAAAATGCAGAATTGTGGCTCTTGGTCCTACAGGAACAAGATCCTCAAGGGAATCACACGCACAGAGAAGATGTTGTTCAGTCAGCGACTAAGGGTGACTATATGAAATAAAATGGTTAACTAAGGAAAAATAGTTATAAAGATTGATTTTTAGTTCCAGCAACACTGTGAACTGAGCTAAAATCCCCTTAACAAGAAGAAATAAGATAAACTACAGTAATTTTTTAAAAATATACAAACTCAAGTGATGTAAAGGGAAATTTTCAGATGCTAAAACTCCACAAAGGATATGAATTAATGCAGCAGAATCCCCAGGGGACATCAGACAGTTGTAGGTCCTCACAGCAAGGGAGTAGAATCATGAAATCCCCATGGAAAATCAGAGATTAGAACCATATAAATGCTAGAACTTACACTCCTACACAAACCCTGCCCTATTTGTTTAAAGAGAACAAAAAAATCTCTCAAGAGAGCTCAGGAAGAAAGTCTCAGCTCTAGTAGGTCCTCAAGCCCTATTTGTGCCAAATTTAACTATGAATTCCAAATGAATACTGTCTACACAGTGTTGGAATCCTAAATGGACAAATTACTGTGAAAATTCATCCTGGACAACTAAAACCTTTGGGACACCCAGCCACAGCAAATATAAAACCTCCCACAAACCAGGGCACACAGGACTCACACAGACCAAAAAAACAATGCCACTAGGGATGAACCCTCAAGCAAAACTTAAAAACACATAAGAAAGGAATTCATTATTATAAGGGGATTATCAGGTACTTCTAGCAGTAAATTAGCATGCCTCAGAAAGTGAGATAATACAATAATTTGAAAGATACTGTTGTTTTATTTTAGCCTCAAAGCAATTTATTAGCAAGGATTTTCTCAGCCTAGAAAATCTTCAGCTAAGATGGAATTACAGACAAGGAAAATGACATTCAGAGAGCTCATAAGTACTCATAAGGATTGAAGATGTAAATCTACCCCCAATACTTTTTCTACATCCCATTCTCTGTTTTTAACAAATGTATGACTAACTCTTACCTGACAGATGGATCAATTATTTGACTTATGTAAAAACAAGAGAAATTGGGCCGGTGAGATGGCTCAGCGGCTTAAGCGCCTGCCCGGCAAGCGCAAGGGCCCGAGTTCGACTCCCGGATCCCACATACGAAAAAGGGGCCGGTGATATCGCTCAGCGGCACGGGCGCCTGCTGGCGCGCGAGGTCCTGAGGTCGACCCCCCGGTACCCACAAAAAAAAAAAAAAAAAAAACAAGAGAAATTGTTTTCTTAGATTTGAAAGAGAGAATTTTCACCAGTATACTTGGTCTCAGTCGATCCTATATGATATACAGTGATACCTTGGTTCGTGAACTTAATTCTTTCCACAATTCTGGTCACAAGCAGAATTGGTCACGAACCAAATCGAATTTCCCCATAAGGTTCAATGTCCCCTGATGACATCGCAAGCCAAAGCAAAATTTTGTGAACCCTTCTGTTCACAAACCAAATTGTTCTCGAACAGAAGAGTTCATGAACTGAGGTACCGTACCACTTACACAAAAAAAGAAAAGAAGTGAGTAGGAATCTTTGTATACTCAAGAATTCCTGTTGAGAAAAAGGAAGGACAAAGTAAGAATTTGAGGCAGTTGGACAAAATGGGAGGGAATAAGTAAACAGCAATCTGAACTTTCAGGATGATCAAGAGACAGGGACTTATCTTGTTTATTCAAGGCAGAATGTCAGGTAACCACCGGAACATCCACCAAGGTGAGCTTCTTTTTTTACTTCCGGAGCACCATCATGGTGTCTCTTAAAGGGTACTTTATGTAGCAGCAGTAACCCACAAACTCTCACACAGGCTCTAAGGAATTGGTGTATAGCTCAGACAAGCTGTAATTTCTCATTTCTTCCTCCTTCGCTAAATTACAATTTAAATTCCATCATTCAAAACTGTCTGATCTTGAGCCAGATGCATATATCACAAAAAGGCATTAAAATCTGACCTTTTATATCCCCAATAAGAAATGTCATGAGTCCATCATAGAATCATAACTCCCTCTCGAATTAGAGCTAAGAAAGATTTGAACTTCAAAGGGGAATGCTCCAATTACAAGCAAATTTTAACCTCTTAAAATTCTGAATTCTAAGGGGAATTTGTTTTTCAGAACAAAAGCAATAATGAATGAGTAAATAGGCATGTACAAAGGATACTATGTGCAAAAAGTAAATATGAACATCATGATGCCTCTCTGAAGTCAGTGCTAAGATTGCTAGAAATTTGCAAAATTAGTAACATTTCAGCAGAGGCTCTAAAATCCAAAATGGTTATCCACCAGCTCTTTTGCTGGCTAAGATTTGCATCTAGTGGCTCAATCAGTTTATATACCATAGAAGCTCTGCCAAGAGTACTGTGAGGCTTGGTGACTTCAGAGCTTCCTTTTGGAATATTTATCATTTTAGCTCAGTAAATAATTGGCCCTTTGCCAGCAGGAAGATAAGCGGGCAGCCTTATCAGTCCCAGTACTTTCAAAAGGCTTTCATTCCACAGCACATTAAGGGTCATCCATCTTCCCTGTGATGACCATCCATGCCTGGGAGAGTAGAAAGAAGGTATGTTAGACCTTTGTAAATATAATTCATTTAAATAAAAAAGAATAAAACTGAGGTCAGGGCAGAGAGCATTCAGAGAGAGACTCAAGAGCAATAGCAATCCAGCTGTGTCACAGTGAAAGGAGGACAGCTGTGGAACATTTCTGAGGAACAGAGACTGGGGTTCCTCTACATCCACCCACACAAAACCAAAGCTGGTCTCTAAGTGAAAGCTGTGACGAAGTGGGGTGTTCTTCTCAACATCCATTTATGTCTTCATTCACTTTATAAATTTTTAGTGTGCTCCAACTAAAAATATATAATATATATATATATATATCATATACAAATATTTGAGCTGAGCCTTTAAAGCTGGGTAACATTTGGAATACACATATACTCTTCGGACATACAGACATGCAGTACTCTTCTCAGTACCACAAACAAGAGACCAATTAAACCATCATGATAGGCATGCTTCTCAACCTTGCCTGCATCTATAAATCATCTGGAGAGAACTTTTGAAATACTAATGCCAAGACCCCAACCACAGATATTTTTGATTTAATTAATCTGGGATGAGATCCAAAATAAGTAGTTTTACTTTTTTGAAGACTCCTTGGGTGACTCTAACGTGCAGCCAGGGCTGAGAATCTGGAGCTAGAACCAGGCAGACATGGAGACTGTATTTACTTTTGGACTTTCATACCAATACTTTTCAAGAATCCCAGCTGTCAATCTCATGAACTGACAAATTTTCCCTAAAGATAAGATGTAAGAAGAAACACAGTATTAAAACATTGACTTCTGGGGCCGGTGAGATGGCTCAGCGGCGTAAGCATCTGCCTTGCAAGTGCGAGGGCCCGAGTTCGACTCCCGGATCCCACATACGAAAAAGGGGCCGGTGATATCGCTCAGCGGCACGGGCGCCTCCTGGCGCGCGAGGTCCTGAGGTCGACCCCCGGTACCCACAAAAAAAAAAAAAAAACAACATTGACTTCAGCACAGGCATTGTCCTTTGGGAATTCCATTTACCAGAAGAGGCAATAACATAGAAACTTGATGGACATCATTTGGTGCTCTTCTTGACTCCCTGCCAGAATAACTCCTCCCTGGAGAGTCTGAGTGGGGAACTGAACACGAATAGTCACCAGTGAATAAGGTCAGAGTGTCCCCATGCCCCTTCTGGGTCTGGGTTCGTAGCTTTAGAGTGACCTCCTGCTCTAAACAAGGTACTTGTGTTCCATTTATCTGTTGCTACAAAAGAATCCACCCCAAAATGTAGCTACTTGCGTGCTTCAGACTTAACACCTAAGATGGCAACTCACATGGCTGGCTAATATCAACTGTTAGCTGGGAGCTCAGCTAGGATGGTTTATCATAGGACTCAGGTGAAGTCACTCTATGGGGATAGGTTCTGAGACACAGGAGGTAGAAGCTGCCAAATCTGAATGCTTGGGACCCCAAAATGGCAAACTGTATTCCACGGATCAAAACAGTTGCAGAGCCTAACCAGATACAAGGACAGAAGTCATAGATTCCGTGTCCTGAGGGGCAAATGTCCAAAACCTTATAGCCATTTTTAATTTTCCACAACTTTTGAATACATTAGCCCTTCTTACTCTCTCACCTTTATTTGAACTTAAATAGATATTTTTTCAGTTCTTTAATAGCAAATCCCACAGAAAATATAAAAGAGTAATAACTATACTATTCTTCACCACAGATGCCTTACTTACATTTGAGCTGTTTTTTCCAGCAGTTAGGATGAGTTTGCACTAAACATCTCTCCTTTGTGTCCAGTTTCCTTGGTGACCAAAAGCACATGTCTGCAAAGACAGGTGAAAGGGTGAGATGCACAGTCTTGAACCAAGAAACATGTCAGGGCCACGCACAAGGATCAAACCCATAGCCCGGGCCATAGACCCACTTTAGAATTTTTCCCCAAATTGTGAATGTTGGAATTTTGCCAGTGTCAGTTCCGTAGTCTGTAATGATCCAGGGCCCAGCAGCTTCTGCATCGCTAAATGTCTGTGGGACTCCGAAATCAATATCTAATCACACTTAGCCAGAGCCCAGTATTCTGTGCACTCAGCAGTGTACAGTTTCGGTTGCTGGGTATATAAAAGTTAACATGAGAAGCAGAACATTTGTTGGAATGAGCTGCATTAAAATCATTACCACTTGTGGTGCAAATCATGGTTAATGACATTTATTGACTGCTCACCTAGTCAGGGACCCACTCTACCAGGAATTTAAGATGATACAAAGGAAAGAGAAAACATTCTTTTCTGACCTCGGAAGCCAAACATTACTTTTTCTTTCCTTGGTCCTTCATTAGGAACATAACAGCTATGTTACTTTCTAAAATGTCTTTGTCAGCTTTAAAATCCTGGTTTGCTGGTGGGCAATTGCTAATCTCTTTTCAGTGAGGAACATATTGGCAGACCTAGGATGGCTATGTAAAACTGTTACAGGCCCCAAGTGTGGCCAGCTCTTTACTGTCCCTTTTCTATCTCTAAGCTGATTAATTCACACTGAATTCCCCGCCATATCCTTGAAGGAAATTCTAATGGCAACAATGGCACTCCTTCCTTTTCTCCTAGCTGGCACTCATGTAACTCATATAACTCATATAAGAAAAAAATTGCCTACCACTTCCTACTCATATAAGAAAAGAATTGCCTACCACTTCCTACAAGAGAGCTTCTCAAACATTAATTGCACACAAATCACCTGGGAATCTTGCTAAACTGCAAGCTCCAGTTTAGCAGGTCTTGGGTGGGTAATATTGGTGTTGCTGGTCCTCGGACCACACTCTGAGTAGCAAAGATAATGGCTAGTATAGAGAGAATTTTACCTGCTTCAGGAGTTCAAAAGAAGACACAGGCCCCAAATGCCATCTATACCCCTCTCTTTCCTTCTCCTAGGCACTAGAGAATAATATACATCAATTACACCTCAAGGAAAGTCTTAGGAACATCTAATTTTCCATATGACTTCAGCTTTAAAACATCAGCCTAGTTTATGGACATTAACAAAACTGAAAACACTGAAAACTGAATTTGAAAACTTTGAATCTATCCTAGTAGTCATAAATATCAAAGAACTGCTTCAAAGTAGTTGTATTTTTTTGACACCAAGAAAAGGAGATACATATTTGCTTTCTTTATAGGTCCTACAAAATTGTCCATTAACCAGGAACATTAAGACAGAAGGTTAGGGCTCCTAAACCTTTACTAAATGAGCTACAATTAGAAGCAAAGGCCAGGCCAGTGAGATAGCTCAGTGGCATAAGCGCCTGCCTGATAGCGCAAGGTCCTGAGTTCGACTCCCGGTACCCACATAAAAGAAAAAAAGGGCTGGTGATATCTCTCAGTGGCACAAGATCTTGCTGGCAAGAGCGAGGTCCTGAGGTTGACTCCTACTACCCACATTAAAAAGAAGAAAAAAAAAAGAAGCTAAGGCCTTTGAGTTCTTAAATTTGTTTAGGTTTAAATTATCTAGACATTTACTCTAACTGTCCACGTTATGGTAAAACTTACAATTTTTTTTTTGTGGGTACCGGGGGAGTTGAACTCAGGACTTTGCGCGCCAGCAGGTGCCTGTGCCTCTGAGCGATATCACCGGCCCTTTTTTCATATGTGGGTTCCGGGAGTCGAACTCAGGACCTCGCGCTTGCCAGGCAAGCGCTTATGCCGCTGAGCTATCTCACCAGCCCAAAACTTACATTTTGTTGCTTTGCATTCTCCCCTAGTCTTTCGCAGTCTTCACCCACATACTATTGAGTCATCCTGTCCCTTTAGGTCGGTACAATTGGCTCAACCTCTCGTTCCTTACTGTGGAATGCTGCTGGTCCAGGATCTCTTTCGTTCTTGTGGTCACTTCCATTTCGAGTTTCCTCCCTCTCCTGAGTCTTTATTTTGTTCTTCCCTTTTTTTTAGCTGTTTTATTCTTTCCCCTCCTAGCTTCTCCTCAACTCAGCCCCATTCCCATCTTCATTTCAAGAGGACACTCTTGAAAGCACTGTATCGCTACTACAGACAAATTTAAGTTACACATTCCACATCACTATTCTTGGTAATTCATCAGGCATCCCCCTCCAGTGTACTTTGGACCCTTTGCCTTCTTGCTGTTTATTCCTTTTCCCCTCCCTCCCCATACACCCTGAACCATCACCATGGTTTCCAAACAGCTTATGCAGAGCAACGAGGCTCCCTACATTCTCTATTTCTAATCTATGCCAGACTCACTTTCACATTTTACAAACCTGTCGATATCCTCTCCTGTACAAGAGTCCTTAACAGATTGGTTGCCAGCTTTTCTGTAAGGGAACCCACCTCCTTAGAGGCTCATGTAATTTGAACAGCATTTTTTGTTCTGTTAATTGACCTAGTAACTGTAAGGTAAGAAATGCAGGTATTAATATGCCCATCTTACAGATGAGGAAATAAAAACCCAGGAAAATCATGTGACTTACTCATAGTCACTTTGTGGCAGAGCAAAGACTAAAATCCCAGGCTTTACGACATCTGATCTATTCTTTTTACTGAGTTGTTTTTCTGCTGGGCAAGAACATGTATAAAATTTTACATAGTCAAAGAAATTATTAATTTTCTATTCCAAATTGCATACATATAAATTCTATTTATGCAATTTCTATTTCCAAATTTCTATTTCCAAATTGCATAAATATAAATTATGTCACTTAATATAGTTTCTTGATGATTTCTTTAAAAGCTTTTTGTTTTCAATGGTAATTAGCAACTCTACATACAATTGCTTCTGAACAGAGGGCACAAATCAACATTTTTCTCTCCCAGATTCTTAAGTGTGAATTAGGACTCTGGAAGGCAGTGCACGAAGCAGAGCAAAAGAAAACTTATTTTGTTACCTATGGCTTTTCATAATTTTAAGAAAGTTACTACTAGCAAATGTCTTGAAGAAGACTGGAAATTAACAAATAGAAGCCATAGTTACCACCAAGTAGTCTGAAACCATTACATTGTACTTTAGAATTATTATTTCACTTTCTCAACACTCAAACCTTATGAACTACTACAGAACCACAAAGATCTGACATCCTAATGTTATATATAGCCTACAGTCTGCAATCTCCGATCACTAGTCTACAGCTGGTGACCAGTTGTTTTTGGCAACATGCTCATGTGGTAAGTTTACTGGTTAGGTGTTAATTTGTTTATTCTTGCTCTGAAATTGCTTTACCCCAAAATTCACAAAGCAAGTAATACAGTTAAGACAAAAAGGAGGGGAGCCTGTGTGAGGAAGTGAGAATAGTACAGGGGCTGCACCACTCTTAGTAAATGCACCCAAAACACACAGTGCTCGATTCCACATACTGTATCTCTATGGAGATGGATAACGACACACACTCTCAGAAGATTGAGATTACATTCTGCAACCTTGCCTTTCTTCCTCTAGATAAATTCATACTAAGAATAAGAGAAGCCACCTGATATCCCAGGAACTGACCTAGATGATAAGCTAAGTCTTGCCATGCTCTTGTTGATCATAAACAATTTCACAGAAAATTAACATCAGAAGAGCCCATTCTGTGACCACTTGGAACAAGACAAAGCATGGTCACTCAGTAATTATAAATTTTCACCTGAGCACAGACAAAAAAGCCAGAAAATACCAAAACTCCCCTCTCCTAGCTAATAGGAGTGACTGGTGCTTCCTCCTCAGTTACAGTTTTGGCTTCTTGCTCTTCCCACTGAGGAGTCCAGTCACAGGATTGAACCTGCTTTTAGGTTGTACCCACTCCAGAGTGAACTCCATGGCCTTGGATGCTTCCTAAATTACCCAACCAAAGCCCAACTCCTATAAATCCTTCCTAGCACCCTGTTACTAATATCTGCTATGCTTCTCCATGGTGTGCGTTCACCCTTGCTGTAACGAATAGTGAATACAACTTGTGCAAATATAGCTGTGTTCTTAATGGCTCTCACTAGAGGGCTGTATTAGTTTCTTGTCAGAGGCACAAAATACCCAACATCTGCAAATTAAAGGAGCAGAGGTTTATTTTTGACTCACAGTTTCAGAATTGAGTTCAGGCACTGTGGAGCCAGCTTTGGAATTGGCTCCAAAGCAGGCAGAGCATGGTGGGAAGACATAGTAAGGGAAAGCCACTCAACCCATGGTGATCAAAGAGCGGGGAGGGGAGGTGGGGTGGGGCTGGAAATAAGAATAATCCTTCCAAATCAGCCCCCATTGACCCACCTCCTCTAACCAGCCCCCAATTTCTAACAGCACATTCAACTACAAACTCATCAATGATCAATGATAAATATAGCACCTCCACGATCCAATCACCTTCCAAAAGTGCTACCTCTGAACACACAAGAGTTTTGGGGGACATTTTAGATCTAAACTATATTAAGGACATTCACAGGAAGTATAAATATGTGAAGATTAGAAAAGTAGGACCACAGATGTCTTGCCTTTGGCAGAATGAGGTACAAATCACAGCGTGACACAGCTGGTGGTTTAATAAGAGTTGTCCAAATAAAACCAATGGGATGCACACAGAGAGAAATGTGAAGGCATTTTTAAGGTCATTGACTTTATTGATTGTAGAGGCTAAGAAATCCCATGATAGGCCATCAGCAAGCTGCAAAAGAAAAGAAACTAATAGTGTGGCTCTGCTCATGTCCTAAGGCTGCAGAGTCAAGGAAGCCAATGATATAATTCTCAGTAAAAGATGGAGGCCCTGAGACCACACTGGTGTGAGTCTCAGAGTTCCAGGGCAAGAAAGGAAGGGCATCTCAGGTCAGGGGGACTTTGTTCTTCCTACACCCTCTGGTTCCATCCTTGCCCCTGTGCACTGAATGGTGCCCACCTGCACTGAGAGTGGCTCTTTCCAGTGAGTGCACTGATTCACATACCAGTCTCCTCTGGGAACACCCTCACAGATACATCTGGGCAGTGCAAGCATTCTATACCAAGATAGAACCATCTGGGTTTCCCTTTCAGCAGAAGAGGGACAGGCTCAGCACCCACCGAACCTCTGAGGGTAATTAATGAAGTGATCAAACATAAGTTGCACTTTACCAGCTATCAGAGAATCCACTAATCCAGTCAAATTGATACCCAAAGTCAACCTGCAGAACTGGAAAAGTGGTCATGTGACCACTTACTTGCACATCACCACCTTGCAAATGCAAGAAATTTTCTCTTCTACAATGACACTAATCTATACAAGTTGGTGTGCATATTGGCTGTGCCATCATAATCTACAAGCACCCCTGAAAGTGGCCATTCTTTACACTCCAAATTGGATTTTTTTCATATAATCACCACACCTTACATGTTATGCTGTAACTTTATACTCAAAGACATCGATTTTTTGAGTACAAATTAACTCCTAGACTCTCATTTGGGAGTTCCTGGCACCACATGTTTTTGACTGTTTTCTTTCCCCAATCAATTAAGCATTTAAATGGTTTCTTGTCTTACTTAGATTTGCCTTTATTATCTTTTTCTTACCCTTTTGCATGATGACATGACAGCCATCAGTCATGTCTCAATAAGTAATTTAATTTGCTAAGGCAAAGTGTGGTTGCAGGGAAAGGCACAGGATGCAGCCATGGAGAAGTACTGTAGCCTGGTCCTAGACCTGGAGCTCACCTGACTAAGGAGACATTGGACAGCACAATTCAGCTCTCTGGACTTTGGTTTCCACTTCTGTAAAATGAGGTTACAGTGAGTTTCCTGCATTTTCACAAGATAAAATTGTCACCACATCATCCTTGTCCACCTTCTCTTCCTCATAGCTCAGAGAAAGAGGAGCTCTGTGCTGTGGTTTGGATAAAGAATGCCCCCCAAAGCCTCATGTGCTGAGGGTGGAGCTTTTGAAAGGTGATTGGATAATGGGGGCACTGTACTCATCAGGGGGTTCACGCACTGTTGAATTCAGCAGTTAAGTGCGCTGTTGGGAGGTGGGTCTGATCCAAAGAGGTGGGTCACTGGGGACACGACCCTCCCTAGCTCCTCCCTTTGCTCTCTGCTACTTGGCCACCATGACATGAGTAGCTTTCCTCCATCAGCCCCTTTCACCATGTCCTTCCTGTTTTGAAGCCAGCTGACCATGCACTAAAACCATGAGCCAAAATAAACCTCTCCTTTTTTAATCTGTGAGTGTCAGGTGTGTCTCAGCGACAAGAAAGTGACTAAGACACCCTTTTTCATTCTAAGCCTGTGTCTTCCATTTGAGATCTGAGTTCACTATCCCTGGCTTTCATTTGCATGTTGTTCTTTCTCTTAAATCTTTTTTTTTTTTTTTTTTGTGGGTACCGGGGGTCGACCTCAGGACCTCACGCGCCAGAAGGCGCCCGTGCCGCTGAGCGATATCACCAGCCCATTTTTCGTATGTGGGTTCTGGGAGTCGAACTCGGGCCCTCGCGCTTGCCAGGCAGGCGCTTATGCCGCTGAGCCATCTCACCGGCCCTCTCTTAAATCTTTAATTCCTTTTTTCCCCATTAACATTTCCCCTTTTTCTATCAAAGCCCAGCCTCTGATGTATTCTCAAGAACCACAGACAATCAGCTTCTGTGTCTTTCTCCACAATTCAATTAGTAGATTCCCCTCTAACTCCATACTCCTTCCTTTGCAGTGGGTCCATTTGAAACCACCTCAATTTTCAAGTGATTGGGAAAACAGTTTCTGTATTATTTCATTTGTTGTTGTATAACACAATACTACAGACTTGGTAAGTTATAAAGAAAAGAGGCCTGTTTCACTCAATTTTCTGAAGATGCAATACCCAGGGGCTACATCTGGTGATGGCCTTCTTGTTAACAGAGTCCTGAGATGGTGCAGGAAACACATGGCAAAAGACAAGGGGCACACATGTGAATATATGTCTCTTCTGGTATCTCCCTGTCTTCTTTTAAAGCTACCAAGATTCAGTCATGGGGCTTCCACCCTGATGACCTTACCTAATACTAATCAGCTCCCAAGCGCCCCACCTCTAAACACCATAGTCAGATTTTTCTACCCTCTTAACAATACACACTGAGAGTTAAACTCCAGTATGAGTTTTAGGGTTTTCAACCCATGGCAACAGGCATCAGATTCTGATGCCTCAACACAGACTCAAGAAAACATTTTGTTTCCAGAGAGGTAAGTGTTGGAAATTAACCATTAGCACAGAAGAACTACAAGGTATAGTAATCTATTCATTATTATATTTAATAATTTGCTTGAAACAGACATATTTATTTTTTCCATGAAATTAATTAGAAGCATTAATGGAAACAGTTTTTTTTAGAATGCATGATTTGCATGAATGCATTTTTAAATTTCACTGGTATTTAAGAAATTGGGTAAATTTTTAACTACTATTTTATTTTCCTTGGCTTATTGTTTTATTAACTTGTAATTGATTTTATTAGACCAGAAAAATATGTAAGAATACAGCACTTCCCTTAAAGGGACTAGACTAAGCTGTGCTGGTGGAAGATAATAGAAAACCAGATTTTGCAGCTCTCTCTGACTTGGGAAGTACAGATATTTTATTATCTTTATCCCAAAATTGCAGATAGCAAAACTCCAGGTTCATTTCCTCTGTTCCGGCACTTACCAAGCCCTGTACTCGCTCTCCCAACAAGCCTCCGAAATAAGGAATGAACATTGGTAGGGCCAGTCTAAGCTGTAGCAGTTTTCAAGATGCTTTCGGTAAATACAAGTACTCATATTAACCTCATCACCCTGGAGAATCAGAAAGGGCAGGTAAGCATCATCTTTCTTCTTTCCATGATCTCCTGGTATCACATAACAAATAATCTTCCTCATATTCATTCATGCATTTTGAAAATGTGTGTTATATACTTGCTGTGTGCCAGGAACTGGTCTACATCAATAGCTTTCACAGTGTGGTCCCCAGACAGACAGCATCAGCAACACCTGAGGACTTGAACACGTTAGACATGAGTGCTGTTAACTTAACCCACACCTTCCTGACTGAAACCCCAGGGCAGGCCCATCAGCCTGTAATCTAACAAGCCCTCCAGATGAAACAGGGTGGTTGCAGATAAAATTAGTTAAGATAGTCATAATGGACTATGACTTGGATCCTTATAAAAGAGATAATGTGGATACAAACACATACATTATGGGAATGCTATGTGAAGATGAAAGCCAAGCCCACAGAGGCCAGCCTTGCCAGCACCTTATTTCAGACTTCCAGCCTCCAGAACTGAGACAATAAATTTCTATTATTTAGGCCAGTGAGCTTGTGGGACTTGGTTATGGCAACCACAGCAAACACTGAAAGGCACTGGACACAAGTGGCTTTGTAACATTCTAACAGAAAAGACACAAAGAAGAGTCAGTGTCTCCCAACTCCGCTACAGAACATACAAAGCTTTGGCATCTCACGGGCTTGCTTTCTTCAGCAGTGGGGCCCTGGGTGGTACCTAAGGAAACAGCAGAAGCAGCCAGAATGCAGGGGTTCTTGGGGAAACTCGTGGGACACAGAAAAATGGGAAGAAAAAGTGAAAGCTGAGGCTGCCACCCTTCTGGGAAGGCATGTGACTATCCCTCCCGAAGGGCCTTTCATGAACGCACTGGGGGGTTGTTACTTCACAGGAGGCACACTTTCCCATCAACAAGAAAAGCAAAAGTCACTGAAACAACCAGCTTAATCTGATCAGCATTTTAATTAAGAAAATGACCCATAACTTTGAGTTCTCTGCTGGGACTGCTCCGCTCATCTTATGGGGAGCATTACTTCCCATATCATTAAGGTGGCGCCGTTAACCGAATCATCTTGTGACTGGAGAACACAGCAGTTCAGCAGGATTGCAGAGAGCATGGGAGGAAATGTGTTCTGAAAACACTAACAACTTCAGTCAGCTATTGTGACCACCAGCCAAGCACAACTTACACAACTATTTCAAGATGAAATATGGGAAATAAGGAAAGGAAGAAAGAAAGAAAAAATAAAACAAAATTGTGATGTAAACATGCTGAATCAGTCATTCTCAATTTTCCATGCACCTTAAATAAAATATATAGTTGGGGTTTTGTTTTGTTTTTTTTTTTTTTGCAAGATAGGCTCTTTTTTCATAATAAAAGATCTTGTTCTTTTTAATGAGCCTATCATATGGGGGGCATATTATGGGTATTAGGAATATATAAAGGGAAGCAACATGTTGGATAATATACATATATGTAATATAAATATATATATAGTTTGTTATAAATATATTATGTATTTATACATTGATTATGAGCCACATCCAGGCTAATAAGAACATATGAGCACAGACCATTTTATATATTATATATAATATTCAGGTCACCAAAATTAGTTTGTGATCAGTGAGTCTCCTACAGAACTTAAGAAAACCGGTTACAACTAACACAAACAGAATGAAAGTCCTGGTGGTTTAAAAGAAGACGGTGTCTATAAATATTACTGAAAGTATAATAATTCAGGATTTATATTAATTATATAGCTTTTAAAAGACATTTATAATTATATAATTAATATAGCAAACTTAGAAATAAGTATCATAGTTTTTTTAAACCCAGAATTGACAATGTTAATAACTGTCAATTCTGGATGGTAGAAATATCTATGTTAGTTAAATTATGCATTGCCTTTTTCTATGTTTTAAAAAGTATGCCAAAAATATTTTTTAATCTCTTATTATCTTATCCAATAATCAACTTTTACTATAGATCTGACCTTTACTAGTATTGGGAGAAGGGCAAATGTTTTACTTTTTCTGAACTATTTCCTCACCCATAAAGTAAGTTTCATAATAATATAAGGTTATTATGAGGATTGGAGACGGTGTATTTAAAGAGTTAATGGAAAGTAGTAAGATTACCCAAAATAGTAACTATTTTTATTCTTAAATCTCTTCTCTAATGTTCCCAATATGTAATCATCCCAGAAACATCACCCCCTAGGGCATCCTATTACATTTTTTTTTATGTGGGTTCTCGGAGTCGAACTCAGGACCTCGCACTTGCTGGGCAGGCACTTATGCCACTGAGCTATCTCACCAGCCCCCCTATTACATTTTAAAATTCTTAATTGCTAGAAAATCCTTTCATTGGTCACCTTGTAACTGTCACTGATGGTCTTAGTCAAAGTCCTTCTACTCAGCATTCTTTCAGTATTTAAATTCAGCTGTGAATCTCCCATGCTCACCTTCTCCCATCTCCAAAGTTTCTCTTAACTGGGTCAAAACAGCTCAATGTGTTTATCATCCTAGATAATACTTAATTTTGAGTTCCCGAGCCATGATTGTGAGTTTCCTCCAATCATATTTCCATTGACTTTTATTTCCCTTTCAATTGCAGTGCTGGAGTTAGAAGGGAGCTGGACTCTCCTCCTATCCCAGTCTTTGCTCTAGATCATGGGTGAGCAAACATTTTCTGTAAATATCTAAAGCTTTATGAGCCATACGTTCTCTGTGCAATGACTCAATTCTGCAATTGCAGTTAAAAGCAGCCCTAGGCAATGCCTTGATAAATGGGCACAGCTGTGCTCCACTAAAATTTTTTTTTACAGAAACATAGGACCAGCCATAATGACTAATAGATCATAATTTTCCAACCTGTGTTTTAGATGATATCTTCCTACTAAAGAAGGCCTTTTACAAACTGTCATCACACTAACATCACAGTCTTTTACCAGATTTGTCACTGGGCTATGTCTGACTTAAATTATGTAGCATTAATGTGAATTCCTTTCTGGGTACAAAGAAGGACATATATACAAGCACAGGGGTTGGACAACCTTGGTATCTGCAGCAGAAAGAAGAACGTTGAAGACTACATGGTTCTTCTTGCTGGTTTCTGTACAGACACAGCAGCAGGCACCCTACACATGTCCACCCAGGGGCCACAATAACTGAGCCTAGCACAGAGAGAAGTTTTGGAGGTTTTCTACAGATTTGCTGCAGATCTAAATATCCCAAAGAGAGGACTTTGTCTTCATCTGTGTTGCAAACCATCATAGTCAATTCAGCTCACCTCTGCAAACTGATGGGTAGTTTTTGAACAATCATTTTATTACCTAATGTGTAGAGTCACAGCTGTTCTTCCCTAAGGATAAACTTTTGAAGATCAGATCTTACATTCTGCATTGGGATTCCTTTGTTTATAATTATTTTCTTCTGTATTCATAAGGTGCTCACACCACTGGGGTATTTACATGATAGTAATTAATTAGCTGTTAGTAGGCACAAATAGCCATGCAATTCCTTTCAATAGTAGTTCATAATTCAATCCAATATTTTTTTGTTTACTGGGATTCAAGAATGTCCTTAATTAAGATTTGCTGTAATTTCCTGCCTTGGTGACGCTGCTTCTCTACCTTCACCACCCTATTATCAGCACATGAATGAAAAGAACACTGGCCTGTGAGTCAAACTTCAAATATTGGTACCATTTCCATTACTTATTAATACGAGAGTTTAAATAAGCTAATTAAGTTCTCTTCACCTCTATCTCTTCACGCATAAAATAGAGAAAATAATCTTTTCCCTGCTTACCTCACAAGATTAATTTAATTGTCAAACATGAGCATGGATATGAAGGCTATTGTTTCTATATGTAGTATGCTATTATACAAAAAATATTCATAACATACTATTAACAGAAAAAGAAGGCAGCAGAAGGTATTACCATATAATCTTAATTTTTCTGGAAGACACCACAAAAAAATTATAATAGTAGTCATCTCTGTGTGAAAGATTAATATTAATATTTTTTATGTTTCCCATAATGAGCAAGTACTGTTTCTATAAAAATAAAAGGCCAAATTTTAAAATAATGGCTTATTAAATTATAAAAACACACATTAATTCTACAAGATTTGTAAAATACAGAATAGATTAAAAATCACTTATATTAACATGCTCTTACTAGAATGTTGTTATAAGCTATAGGAAGATTTGAAATAAACCAACTGAAAGGTTGAGTTCCTATATTTCACGACTTTTGGTACTCAGTGAGTTATCCTAAAAGCAGCTGAATAACCTTATGCATCAGGGAATATTTGGGGTACATAAAACTCCATGGCAATTTTTTTTTTTGGTGGGTACCAGGGGTCGAACTCAGGAACTCACGCACTAGCAGATGCTCGTGCTGCTGAGTGATATCACCAGCCCTTTTTTCATATGTGGGTACCGGGAGTCGAACTCAGGACCTCACACTTGCCAGGCAGGTGCTTATGCTGCTGAGCCATCTTACAGGCCCCTCCATGGCTATTTAAATAGAGAATTAAAATTGCCATGGCCCATGTAATCAGAGATGAATCATGGAAAGCTATTTTAGTTGATACTGCTAAAACTTCTGTTGTGATGTTCTTAAAATGAATAATAAACTTAAAAATTTCTTGGGGTGGAGATATAGATTTTATATAATTTGAATCATATAAATTTTAATATATAAAGAATATATCGAGACTTCCAGAAAAAGATGACAGATCTGTAAGAAGCAGGCAGTGAACCTCTCCAAAAGTCGCTGTCCAGACACTGGAATATAGTGACTGGAAGAGGACAAGAAAGAGGGAAGTGGCTCCCCTGGACCCAGGAAAGATCTGAAGTGCAGTTCGGGGCCCACGGAGAAAGTGAAGAGAGAAACTCCAACAAAGAAGAAGGAGGTGGCCCCCGGCGCCTTTTCCCTGTGTTGGGAATCCTGATGCGACTGAAGTGGTTCAAATCTGCGGACACGCGGTGACTGCCAGCGCCCCCGGGGGCCTCCGCGGAGGAACGAGAGAAGTGGCAGTGCAGAGAAGCAGTGGCCGTGAAGGACACACTGACTGGTGGTGAGTGGTGACGCCCAGTCGCCCGCGCATGAGAAAGTGACTAGCCGGGTGCCATTGTAGGGGGGAGCAGCAGCTGAACTTGAAACTCAGGGCGGCTGCCACTCCATCCATGGCTCCAGCGGGGACCTCCATGGAGGAATGCAAGACGCCGCAGTACAGAGAAGCAGCAGCCGTGAAGGACACACTGACTGGCACTTTTCTTCCTGGTATTCCAAGACTGAGATTGTCTAAGGATCACAGAAAATACTGTGGCACAGTACCAAAGAACCAAGGACTGGGCCAAACAGGCAGCAACTTCTTATCTCCAACAAATTGAAGAGGTAGGATCTTGCAGCAGGCTCAAAACCCAAAAATAAGCTACACCTGGAAGATACCTCGGAGAAGTAGTCATCTCCTAAGAGTTTGAAATACTAGCAATAAAGCAACCTACCATAGGCAATTTACAAATATCACCCCAAGAATTAAACTAAAGAAAGAAAAGAAAATGAGACGACACTTAAACAAGATGCAACCCCACACATCCAGTTCACCAAAGCCAAACCCAGGGGGCAATGAGGTGGGACAAACCGAAAGCCACCCACCTGACATCTCTGAAGTGGTAACAACAAAGCAGTTGAATGAGGCTCTGGAAAAATTTAAATCAGAAATAATTTCTCTGATAACTGCAGAGATAATGTCTACAATGAAAACCATGCTTAAGGATGCTAGAGCAGACACAGACAAAAAAAATAGATGAGCTTAAGAAAATGATGGAAGCCATGAATGTTCAGCATAGAAAAGAAATGGAATCCATAAAGCAGATTCAAGCAGATATCCAGGAGAACAAAAATTCCATTGAAAGTATTTGTAGCAGATTAAGCCAATGTGAGGACAGGATCTCAGATATAGAAGACAGGCTTGCGATTAGTGATCATGAAAAGAAAGAATTCTTAAAAATAGCAAGGGACAAGGGCCAGTGAGATGGCTCAGCAGCATAAGTGTCTGCCTGGCAAGCGCGAGGGCCTGAGTTCGACTCCTGGAACCCACATACAAAAAAAGGGCCAGTGATATCGCTCAGTGGCATGGATGCCTCCTGGCGCACAAGGTCCTGAGGTCAACCCCCGGTACACACAAAATAAATAAATAAATAAATAAATAAATAAATAAATAAATAAATAGCAAGGGACAATGAAAAATCAATCCAGCTGCTGTTAGATGATGCAAAGAAGAATAACTTAAGATTGATTGGAGTCAATAAAAAAGCAGGAGATAGCATAAATGACATCAGAACACTGTTCACAGACATTATAATAGAAAATTTCCCTGGTAGAGAAAAAGAATTTGATGTTCAGATAAGTGAGGCTTATAGAACTCCAATTAGCCACAATCAAAAAAAATCTTCAGCCAGGCATATCATAGTCAAGATTCCAGAAATTCAGCATTAGAGTAGAATCTTAAAAGCTGTTAGAGAAAAGAAACAAATCACCTATAAAGGAAAGCCCATCAGAATCACAGTGGACATTTTAGCACAAACTCTCAAGTCAAGAAGAGCTTGGAATGATGTATTTCAAGTTCTAAAGGAAAATAACCTTCAACCCTGATTGATGTACCCTGCAAAACTATCTTTCAAAACTGACGGAGAAATAAAATACTTCCATGACAAAGAACATCTGAGAAAATTTATAACCACCAAACCAGCACTCCAAAATGTTTTGAAGGACATTCTAGAAAGGGATAACAAGGACTACAACTCCAGGAACCCCAACAGAAGGAATCCACCAGGCAGGGCAAACAATTAAAGAGAGGGAGGGGAAAAAAAAAAGAGGGGGAGCCAACACCAGAAAAATAACATGACAAGGATAAGTCAATATATATCAGTTTTAACCATCAATGTTAATGGTCTCAATTCACCAGTCAAAAGGCACAGACTGGTGAATTGGATCAAGAAGCAAGATCCAACAATATGCTGTATACACGAAACACATTTAACTCAAAAAGAAATTCATCGACTGAAAGTCAAAGGATGGAAAACAATACTCCATGTGACAGGAACCCAGAAAAAAGCAGGGGTAGCTATTCTTTTTGCAGACAAAGCGAATTTCAAGCCAAGAATGATTCAGAGAGATAAAGAAGGTCACTACATCCTTGTAAAGGGAACAATCCAAGAGGAAGAGATAACAATCATAAATATATATGCAACAAATACCAGTGCACCCAACTATATAAAACAAATATTAATGGACATGAAAAATCAAATAAGAATATATCAAAAACCAGAGTGAAAAAGGACTTTTAATTCCTATAAAGTGAGGCAAACTTAGGATAAAATTTGGAAGTTCAGATCTTACATTCTGCACTGGAATTCCTTCAAATGCTTTTCCAAGTCTAACTCTTCCATCAGTATCACTCTAAATCAGCTCCTAAACATTAAATATGAGGCCAGCACTAAGGCTAATACAGAGTATTAGGAGCTTATACAGTACAGACAAATTCCCTTACCATCTTATATTACCACCAAATGAGAAGCAGAATGAAGTCTGTGACCATTCTCTAGCAAGTGTACTTTTCATTCTCCCTAAACCTAAAGTCACATACTTAAAAAAAAAAAAAACCCAGATAGAAGAATTGCATGGAGATCATAAATACAGATATCATCCCAGAATTTTTTTCAACTTACTTTCAGATGGTTTCTGTAGTGGCTAAAGCTATTAACTAAAATAAATCCAAAAAGAGAAAATATTTGTAAATTACTTATCTGGTAACAAATGTGTCTAAGATGTAAAAAGAATCCTTACAACTCAATAACAAAAAAGATAAATAACCCAATATTAAAATGGGCAAAGGATTTGAATAGACACTTCTCTAAAGAATATACACAAATGGCCAGTGAGGACATAAAGAGATGTTCAGTATCACTGACCAACAGGGAAATACAAATCAAAACCACAATATGGTACCACTTTTCACCCACTAATATGGCTAAACAAAAAACTTGGAAAATAATGTGTCAGCAAGGATATGGAGAAATTAAAGCCCATATACCCTGCTAGAATGTAAAACAGTGCAGCCACTTTGGAAAACAGAAAGTAATTCTACTCCTAGGTATACAGCCAGGATAAATGAAAACATATGTCTATACAAACCCTTGTACATAATCTTCAGAGCAACATTATTCATAGTCAAAAAGTATAAATAAGCCAAATGCCCACCAAGTGATGAGTAGATAAATAAAATGTATAGCCCTATAATGGTATGCTATTTATCCATAAAAAAAGGAATGACAAACTGATATGTGCTACAATATGAGTGAATCTTGGAAACACGTTAAGGGCAATAAGCCAGTCACAAAAGAGCACATAGGTATGATTCCATTTATACAGAGTGAGCAGGATAAGCAAATCTGTAGAGACAGAGAGTAGATTAATGGTTGCCAGGGCCTGGAGAAGGAAGTGGCCTGGAGAAACTGAAGGTGAAAGATGAAGGTACAGGTTTCTTTTTGGAGAAATGACAATGCTCTAAAATTGATTGTGGGATAGTTGCACAACTCTGAATACACTAAAAATTGTCTTGTATACTTCAGGTGGTATATGAATTGTGTGGTATGTGAATTATATCTCTAGTACAAGTGATGGGTAAATTGTAGATGAGAAATGGAGAGAGGCAGAGAGAGAGAGAGAACAGTGCCAGCATCCAGAGCCACTTGGGAGTTAGAATTGGGCTAATGAGAACAGCTGAGCCACCTCTAGTCAATAGTATCTGTACCTTCCTCTCCCTTCACTAAAGGTGATTCTCTTAAAAAAAAAAATGAAAGCACTGATTAAACCCATCATCTACTGACTAATTATTAAGAGGCAGCTACCATACAGAAATTATCTAACTTCTTCTACATACCTTTATTCACATTTGTTCAAGTTGACTTCACCATGAATTCCTTATATTCGAAGTTTCACCCCACTTATCAAACACAATGTCTTCTGGAGCCACCCACTGAGGTTGCTAGTGTCCTCTCAATCCCATTCCCATCTAGGGCACTTAAGATAACCCCATTCCTGGCCCATGGGAATACAAACCCATTTTTGAGAAATCTAAAACCACATACTATTTTTCTTAGATCCACCATCTATGTTTATAAAGAAACCATATTTATGATTTCAGAATCTCAACAAAGACTAAGGTTGAGGTAAGTAGTTGAACAATGTTCGGTTCTGTGTGGCAGATTTTGTTACATGTAAAGCGATGTGGATTACCCTGCAGCAATTATTTTACTATAGAACTTGGCTTTACCATTTGAAATGTGACCCATTATGGTTATATGAATATGCATATCAAGATTTATGTCCAATGATACAAAAATGAGAGCTCAGGAATGGCTTTTAATACCATCTAAGGTGTTACTAAACTTACCGTTTCATTAAATCATTAGTAGTAGCATTAATTTCTGTCCTACCCCTAATCCTCTTTGCTTTTGATTTCTATAAAAACCCCAACACATCTTTTAGTGTTTTTTTTTTTTTGTGTGTGTGTGTGTGGGTACTGGGGGTTGAACTCAGGACCTTATGCTTGCCAGGCAGGCGTGTATGTCGCTGAGCCATCTCACCGGCCCATCTTTTAGTTTTTGAGATGGCTATTTTAAAGTTGTTAACTCCCTGCTGAAGCATTTTATACAAGCTTTAATCAAATGTGCTTCTGACATTTCTAAATCTAACACAAGATGTGGAGCTTTATCTTTTCTCCCTCTTTCATAGCCGTCAGCCTCTCTTTACTGCAGTCTCCTGCCATGGACTCTTTCTTGTGTTTGCTAATAGTGGAGGGAATTGCCTATGTTGTAAAGAAGACAACTGCCAGTACTTTCTGGTCTTCGCACTTTTGCCCAAAGTATTCCCCACCCTATGAAGCACATTCAGTGGGTTGGGCTGGAGCACAGGCAGCACCTTTTCCCATAGTCCTGGAAACCGCAGACAAAATCATTGTCCGAGCCCCAAAATGCAGCTGAACCATGGCCAGATTATAAGAGACCGCACTGTACAGATCTGCAACTGGAGATAGCTTGCACCCAATTCTTTTACATTTTCCAGATAACATTGTCTGCCATTCCACACAAATGTTTTTCCAAATCTCCAGTACTAGTATGAGGCACCTTCCTTTCTTTCCACCTTGCCCCTCTTTTCCCTAGCAGGAGTCCATGACTCCCTCTCTATGCAGAAAATAGGTTTGTAAAAGCAGGAAGTTGATGAAATTCTTGTATCTGAATCAATCCAATTTCCTTCTTTCCTGTCTCATAGAAAAAGAGGTTCCTTCTGTTCAAACTACTAAGCAATCTGAGCAGAATGTACTTGAGTCTTTGGAACGTTGCCAGAAATAAGTCATTTCAGTGTATGTTGATGTGCATTTCTTTTACTCTAAGATAGTTTGAGGATCTTTTAAATATTTTTAGTATATTGGATCTTCTTTTCCTGTTTCTTCTTTCTATCATTTTCTCTCACTCTTTTTAATATTTACTTTATTTCCATCTGACCCATACCATTCAGGCAAGAACTCTAGAGAAATTTTCATTGACAAATCCAATGGACAATCTATCAGTCTTCATTAGACCTTTCTTCTCCATGGTATCGTTCACCATTCCTTTCTTAATGAAATGTACCTCAAATTTATGTGGCCCCTTATATTTCTTTGCCATTGGCATCTGTCCTTGACTTCTCTGTCTACTGCTTCTCATTAAGTTCCTCCTGTGTATCATTCAGAGTTGGTATTCTTCAGAGCTTTGTCTTTTGCTCTATTCCTTTTTCATTCTGTGTGTCCTCAGTAATGTTCTTTCATGGATTAGCCACTCTTCCTTTTACCAAAAAACTTCAAAATCTATGTCTTTTACTCAGGCTTCTCTACTGCTATAAATTACTCTTTTTCAAATCCACCATGCTGACTTAACCCTATGCCACCCAACATGTTCCTTCCTGGAACACACTTTCTGGAATATTCTTTCTATTGAAATATATTTCTTCAGTGCTTCCACCTAATGAATTACTGCTCACTTTACAAGAGTCAATTTGGGGGCTCTCTGCCCACCGTACCCCTGCCTGCCCTTTTGTCCACATAGCACTGTCTCCTCTGAGCTCTTGATTGATGTCTTGCATGCACCTAAGAGGATCTGTCCCACTGTGATTGAACTCAGCATTTATTTACCAGGCCTTTGGCTGGGCTGAGAGCCACTTAAGGGTATGGGCATAGTTTTACTCATGGTTATACCCCTAGTGCCTTCCAAAAAGCCTAGCCCTCAAATGCTTGTGAATGAATGAAGGGGCAAATGAATGAATGAACTGCAGTGACATCACAGTGTGGAAAATAATACACACTAGTTTGTAGGGAAAGACATTTTTTAGCATCAGTGGTGATAAAAGATGGGAAATACAGTCCTTTCTGGCTATTAAGTGTTTTACATCAGATCTTTTCTGAAGTGTTAAAAGTTAAATCAATTTCCAGGAAAGCATGACTGCTGATGTAAAATATGTCACAAGAGGGGATGTTTTCCCTCCTAATACTTTCCATGCAAGTGAAAGGGAAAAGTGCACCCATCATGCACATGTGTGATGGTGTCATCTGGATGCTCATGCCCTTATGTTTCTCTAGGCCCTTATTTGCAGACTAGAAGATAAGGCTGTTGGCCAGGGATCAGTCCAGGCACAAATTCGATGTGCTCTTTGCAATGTAACAAGTCATCTCCCTGTCAGGACCTTGTCAGGCCTACCTCTGAGACTGAGCAGGTAAGGAGGAACCAGGAGGAACCAGGCCCATCTGGCCAGGCTAGCCAAAGGTCATCACTACAGCAAGGAGACAGAGCCATTTTGACTGTAAAAGACAGATAGAGGATTCTGGGAATGACCATGAGAACCATAGGTGATGAGAATGGTGATAAGATGGGCATTGTGTCCTATGATGGAAGCCTAACCTGAAGGCACAGGCAGAAGCCAAAGGCCATGGACAGAAGCAAGGTATAGGTTTAAAGTGGACATAGGAGAACAGGCAAAGCAGTAGCACTTTCTTTAACCCATTTCCCATTCAGGAAAAAAAGAGTACAGCTCGCTGCCAGCATTCATTTAATTTTACATAAACACACTCTATGAGGCTGAAGCAAATCTGGCTGGTTTTCAATGTGAAAATAAAATATAAAAACTGCTCTTGGAGTTATTTCTAAAAAGAACTTATGTCTAATCTTCTTGTAACAGAAATGTATGTTAGGGTGTATCAGGAGTATTCTCTGGGAAAACAGGAAATGGGTTAAAAAGAAAAAACCCGCACAACAAGACAATGGCAGTACAGTATTAGTCCTAAAATGGTGGCACTCTTGGTAAGTATAGATAAGGACTGTATGCTGGATATTTTGGGGTCTGGGTATCCAGAACCACTTTTCCACATAGTCCTTATAATAGAATCTATCTCTCCTGTGGAAAGCCCATTCCTTATGGCTTAGGTGAAGCTAACCTCAACCACCCCTGACTTCCAAGGCATGCAGGACTTGGACCTGACCCACATCCCCTTCAGGCTGCAGGTCCCTAAGGAGGGTGACTATCAGACTCATATTTCTTACATGTCTGAAGAATGAAAAAAAAAAACAAAAAAAACTCCAAATGAGAAGTGCGGAGGTCATCAGATACCCAAGAGTAGCATTTTTCCCTGCAAGAAGAGACACCCTTAAAATTCCTTTTAGAAGAGATCTGAATGTAGTGTCTGTCACTTGCAGATGAAGAAGTCCTCCTTCATTAAGGCCAATGTGCATGCCACTGAGAGAGAGCAGTCAGGACTTACTGGATGCTTGGGGCTGGACTGGTGACAGCAGGACACCAGATCTTCTGAGAAATTCTCCCAGTTCTCTATCTAAGCACCAAATTTTATGTTGAGATTTTTTCTTCCTGAAGATAAGTCAAGATTTTCAGTGACTATTGATATCTTTTTCCCACTCCATTTTGTTTCACAATTTTTGCGCCCATTCTAGATAACAGGAGAGGTGAGGCTAGAAGCCACCTATCCACAGGACGTTAGGAGTCATCCTCTGAGAATCCAAGGCCCCCTGTTCAGTGGGGGCGGAGGGACTTGGAGACTAGAACCACCTGCAATCTGAGAAGTCAGCACAACCCTGACTGCCCCTGGGAGTTCCATTTCCCCCTGAAACCAAAGCTGGAAATAGAGCTCTACTTAGCCCTGCTCCCAGCAGGATAACGTAACGGTCCTGCATAATTAGCCTGAAGACATCCCCTGCTGTTTGTTTGTCACGAAAACAAGTAGAAAGCACTAAAAAGAAGAGTAGTTATTTAGAGGTAAATAACAAGGGAAGGTTGGAAATGTTTGATCTCGTATATAGATAAGGCCTTTGTGTCCCCATGTATTACTTTTGGTTTACTTTTTTCTAAAAGTGCACTGAGGTTTGAAGGTTAGTAAGAATGAACAATAAAATTAGGTACTAAACACAAACGAGTCTCTCAAGGGATAGAGTCAAAAAGAGAAAGCCGAAGTCTTGCTGCTACACTAGTTGCAAAAAAAAACCACTTGATGAGTTTTGTCAGCCCTTCCGTATCTATCAGAGCTTCTGTACTAACACCAACTAAGAGTGGGAATCTCAACTTCTGAGTCAAAGACTTTGATTTTCAGATTAGGGATCACATCAAATGCCTTTATACTTCTTCATTATAACCTTCTCCTGTGTCCATATTCCAGATAATTTTGAATCACGTTTCTGCAAGGTACAAATTAATAGCCCTGACAAAGACTTGTCGGAGGTTTCATTTAAAAACACTATCAAGCCAAGAAGGTAGTGGCCAAGTTGGAGAGGATGTTTGAACCTCTCCCAAGTTTCCATGGCTGCAAAGCAGAGACCAAGAATAAATCATTCTTTATGGTCAGTCTTCCTGTTTCTTAAGAATGAGAAATCATTTTAGAAGGCATTTCTTTTTTTTTTTTTTTTTTTTTTTCTTTTCCTTGCAAGGGCTTCATAACATCGGCATGCAGTTTTCAAAACAGAGGAAGAGAACAGAAACCACATCCAGAAATAATCATCTCCCAGTCACTGAAATTGATCATAAGTGTTAAAGGGGCCAAGGACTAAATTAGTGTGATGGTGTTTCATAAAAGTTATGTAAATTTTAAATGGAGTTAATGCTTCTCTCATTATGTTCAGGGGTAAAGAGATGGTGGCCCTCAAGACTTTGTTACAGAACAGTAGCTTTGCCTCCTTTCTTCTTATGCCACCAAATTTAACAGACAAAGTGAATAAACTATCGCCCCATATTACTCACACACACCAAGTTTTACTGCTAACTGGAGCACATTGAAAAACATGAGACTAATGAAGTAAAACCTCCCACAACCATTCAGTCATTTTGCTATCCATCCATCCATCCATCCATCCATCCATTCATTCATTCATCATTTATTTCTTTTTGGAAGAGCAAATTTGCATTTTCCTGAGCCTCTCCTAAACCAACCTCTCCTCTTAGATAGTGGAAAATTTTTATTATTCCTCTTAAACTTGGAAATGGGTTTCTTTATCTCAGAAGCCCAATCACCATTTCAAAGAGAATATTTTTATTTTTAAGAGATTCTGTTTTTAATTGGCTAGACTATTTTAGAAAACATACATACCCTCTGGAGCTAACTTGCTCTGTATGGTAAAGAACGGGGCAAATTCCACCAGAAGGAAAGCAGCATGGACATTGGAATGCTGTTTGGGGGTGTAGAGGCATAGTTTCCCTTAATATCCCAAATCAGACTTTCCTCTGTTATTACTATGCTAGTCACATTATCTCAGAAGCAATCAGATGCTTGCAATGATTGCTTTTTAAGCACCACAGAACTAGCTGCAGTAATTTGGCTATTTTCAACCATTCTCCAAATAAATCCTCTAACACAAAAGTTTAGAGTTTTTTTTTTTTTTTTTTGAAACTAGCATACACATTCCCATGCAGTCTTACCTTATGCTAAAAATATAACCATAGCAAAGACTGAGACAATTTGGGAAGAAATTAAGAAGAATAATTTCCAATATTTGGAAATTCCTAGAACAGTAATGCATATATAATGTACACACCGCAATTCAGCAGTAAAGAGAAAGACACAAAACAGAGAGCCCTGCATAAAAGCTCGGGTGATTCTGCATTTTTGCTAAGTGTTTTATTAAATGAGGTATCTATTGAACTATAATTCTATCATCTAAATCATGTTAAAATCTAAACTTGAGCAAAGTTGGATTTTTTTTCTTTAATCTACCTCAACATTATGCCACAGATAGGACTCTAGCTATTGAGGGATCAACAGGGCCTCTGGGAATGAGTGACCAGGTCATACTGAATGCTCTACACACCAGGAGGATCCTTTTGCCCTGCAGACTTTGCAAGCTCTTGCTTTTTTGGTAAGTAGAGTCTGCCCCCATGTGGTAGAAATGAGAAGCTGCTCTTACATCCCAGGGCACCCTCTGCCTTCCAGAACGATAGGTTTTGCAGCGACTGGCACCCTCCACTAAACCTACCTTCAGGCAGATTGTCACTGCTTCTCTCCTCTCTGCCCTACTTCCTTCTTTTCTTCTTCTCACTCCTTTTGTCTTCTTCTTTTTTTTTTTTTCTCTTGCCTTCTACTTCTTTCCTCCCTGCCTTCCAGGGCTTTCCACAGTATTATTTGGTGGCCATGAAGGTTGATACTGATGCAGACCTTATATCTAGAGAGAGGATCTAGACTCGGGTTTAAGGGATTCAGATGATACAGTTTCACTAAATTGGGAGCAGTCTTTTTATGGGATAATACGATGACACTGACAGAACCTGCTAGATACAAAACCAGAAATCCGGAGACCTCGCTTTCACTCGCCTCCACTCAGTCCTGGAATGTGATATGGATATGTTTGTATGAAGACCAAGAAACCTGAACTAAGCACAGCTCTATAGAGACTCAAGAGATAGAAAAATAAAGTGGATTTCTCTACCCTCTTCAAAGAAAGATAGTAAGGACTCTACTCAGACTTACTAGATCTTTGCCAAGCCACCCCAAGCATATACACTCTAAATAATTTAAAAACAATGCTTATTATGCAAATACAATCTCAAGATAAAACTCTTTATTCTTCTCATGGTCTGATTCCAGCCAGCCTGTTGTCCTTAGGGCCATCCTGAGTGACCATTTCACCCTAGACATTTTCAGTATCACTTTCCTACACAGAAATCTTAAGTGGTCTATTTCTTCAAATATTCTTTCAAAGGTATATTACCTTCAAAGGTATATTACCTTCAAAATGAAAAATTTCATGCACTCAGGGTCACACACACATGCATACCATAGTGTCAACTTGCTCAAATCTGTATTCTAAGCTTAATTTCCCTTCTGGGTAACCCCCAATGTCCATCTTTTTCTTACTTCTGATTTTATATCTGCTGTTTACAAGCCCATAATAGCCTGGCTTAATGTCTACAGGCTTTTGTAGAACTTATATCAGTCTGGAAGCCCCTTTTATTTTGCAAAACTAATACTGCATTAGTGTACATAGCAAGACATGTCACCCAGGGAGTTATAAGTTGAGGGCACTTTCATACCCATATGAAAGGCCCATACGAAAGGCCCATATTGAGATATAATACATATATTTTAATACAACTGTAATTTATAGAGTTATTAATCTTCTAAGGCAGGAGGTGGAGTGAGGGTAAGGAGGGTGAAGTGTTCATAAACTACCAAGGAAGAATTCAAGTAGCTCATGCTACTGCCAGAATCCTGAGATGGAATTATGAGCCCATAACTCAAAGTTTGTCAGCTCTTTCCATTCTCTAATGGATGCATTGGAGCCTTGGGTTCCGGCTCAATTTCCTTGCATACTTTGCAGCTTTCAGTCCCTTCCAGTCATGCCAAGAAACCCCCTAACATATGATCTGCTTCATGTTACAAGTCATTTGAGCTGTGTCTTTGTTGGGAAGATGCAGAAGGAGTTTTCCTGTAGCCTTCTCAATCCAAGGACTTACTGTGGTGGGAAAATCTCTTTCACAGCAGGAGAAAGAAATGTCATAAAGTACATGCTTATTGCCTCCAGATCTGGCAGCATCGCTCATTCCCAGAGCAATAATACACGGTGCACAAAATAGTCAGAGGTAAGAACTACATACCATTCAAGTGTTTCACCAAATGCCCACTCTTTGTCTTTGAGATGAAAATATAGAACAGCATTATTCTGATTATAATCCATGAGTCCTCTGATCAGAATCACCCAATATGATTTGAAAATGCAGTCCTAGGCTGCATCCCAGACCTATACAATCAGAACCCTGAAAGATAGATAGATAGATAGATAGATAGATAGATACATAGATGATAGATGATAGATAGATGATAGAGCTAGCACTGGGATGTGGATGTGTAATAAATCATGGAAGTCATTCTTATCCATGCTACACTTGAGAACCTCTCTTTCAGTATTCACTGTTTTCCTTCACTGAGCTAAATTCAGTATTCCAGAGACAAACTACCTTAGACAAAGTCACAGAAGAGCTAAACGTTTCAAAACCCCTGCTTCGTGGGCCCACCTCTGCCTCATACCTACTGCACTAAATCTCCAACCCATGGTCTTATGGATGTGATCCCTGGCCCCTAGGAAAGCCCAGCCTGGGTTTATCTTACCCACGTGAGCACTGCGTGAGCATATAGACCTTTCCCTCCTTCCTCCTATTCAACAAAACACATCCAATCTATGCCTGATTTCCCCAGGATTTTGCTATTGTTAGGTGACAGTTAACCAGTTTAAACTCATGATTGATTCATGCTGGAGGGTTAAAGTAGGTACTTCTTACAATTGGCCAAGTTAATGGACATGTTCTGGAGCAGATGAGAGTTTTGCCTTTCTCATTCACACCAGTTAGTTCTAGTCTGTCTTTTTTACTTACTAGCTGGTCTCAAATTCTATAGTTTTATTTTTAAATGATTTAATAATCCCCCAGTTATCTCCGCAGAGTACGGCATAAAAGCAGAGTAGAAAGTGAAAAGTACTATATATATAAACAAAAGAATTTATTATTTTTTTCATCTCAAGGCCAGCCTTGATTCATTGATACTATGGCACTTGTTTTCTTAGTTTTAACCTCCTGGAAAGAAGCAAAGAATTCTCATTAAGGTCCTTCCAGCAAAAAGTACGTGGAAGACATTCTTTGATGAGTGAAGGTGGCCAGGGTTCCCAGAGCTGGCCATGCCTGTCCCTCACCCTCTGTGTCCTTCTCTGTCATCTTGACACTTTGGTTTAGACTGGCCATACCATGTGGAGATAGTCTATTGAAGATCACTAGAGAGTCCTATTTTACAGAAAGGCATCCGCTCCACAGAGGTGACAGGAAGATACCTCTCCGGCACAGCAGAGATAGGACCGAACCTGGACCTTCTGGCTCAGTACAGGACACCACACTGCCTTGAGGGCATTATTTCCAAGTATATCTTAAGACGCCTTTAGAATATTTTTATGGCCCTTGAGGAGATGCCCCCCTTACCTGGCCCTATCCCTGATGTGTCTCATCCTCTTTATCTCCATTCCTGCCATCAAATTGCCCACTGGATAGTTCTTCCCAGAAGGCTATTTCTTTTAATGTTAAAAATGTCCTGTCAGGGGTACACTACACATCCAAATGCTCTGAGTCAAAAACCACACCCCGTGCTTTGCTGACTCTTATCTGCGTCAAGAAGTGTTTTCTCTGGCACTTGATGCCATGTTGCCATTTGGCTGCCCGCTCGCTGCTGACAGCCTTCCCTGATGGATGGAGGGTTAGACTGTCAGAGTCTCCTCTGTGCTAAGCTAGGTTCCCACGTGGATGATGGGAGAAAACAGAAGGATGGGAGGAGATCTTAAAAGTCATGACCAATTCTGCCAGTAGATGGGCAAGGCGTGTGCTAACACATTCAAGGAGTTTTTCTAAAATCTGTATTTCAAAAAGACTGAGTTCAATTTTCTGCCCCTTAGGTTACATCAAGCCCCACAGATGGCTTTTGTACATGAACTCCCGACATACTGCATTTTTAGCCTTAGAATTCCCTTGAATCTTGGAAACTGCTAATTGAAATACATACATATATATGTTCTTTAGCCTGAAACAGTGAGAGATACCTAAGGGCTGGACGCTGCTGTCAAATAAATATGATACACAATAACACCAGAAGCCATGCATAACTAGCCTAGTGAATTTGAAAACCAAATCTGAGACATTTGGTGGCTTGATTAATTGCTTTGCCTATTGGCCATCTGCTGTTGTCTCCGGGAGCCCGGGATGGGGAGTGGACTCTGCTCACTTCTGCTGACTTAGGCCAGCTGGAGACTCCTTCTGTGGGGAGGGAAGGGCGGAGTCTGAAAAAGAACAAAGGTCCCGGGCCCCTGCTCCTTAGACCCTGTTATGTAGCTGAAAAATCCAGTTTTGTTTAGCAGCTCCTCCCACGTGCTTCAAAACTACTTTTACATCCTCTGCCTCTGTTTCACACTTGGGCACATTCGTGGGTTCACCTACTTTCTATTTTCTCATGCTGATGAGTGTGGAGAAGGTGAAGTTACCCAGAGACAATCAGGCAATTGTTTCTTCACAACTGAACTGTAGAGTGTCACATGTGAATTTGGGCTTTTTTTCTGAATTAGTTCATTCTTTTCATAGCAAAGCTTTTCATCCAATGCGTCATACAAAGTTGGCATGTAGAGCTCTAGGTAAGTTTGCTTTCTGAACCAGGTAATGAAGTATCACTCATCTTTGCCCTTGTCCTGCTCCCCCAGCCCACACACTTAACTTGCCTCATTCATTCTTCAGCAGAAACATAGTGACATGATGACAGTCCCTTATATGTGAGGGACCCTGAGCTAGACACTGGGGACTCAGGAGTGAAAGCATAGTCCTTTCTCCTCAAGGAGCTCTCAGACTGTGGAGAAAGATAAATAAATAAAACTAGCCTACAGATAGGGTATGTGTGGCAAAGGCATAGCTGTCCACAAAACTGTTTCCACTCTTCTTCCGTGGCATAGGCTTTTAGCTGTGCATACAGCCAGCTGTACCCCGCATCCTTGTTCCCACCACAGACCCCTTCCTTGGTAGTGAAGTGTGGTCTGGTGACTCACTCTTCCCATCAGGAATACTAATTAGAAGTGGTACGTGTCACTTCCAGGCCTGAGCCTTAAAACATCACACATGCGCGCTACCCTTTCTTACCCCTTCTCAGGAGCTAGAACATGACATGCCTGCAGACCAGCTTCCACCATGAGAAGAGGGCAGTGCCCTGAAAAGGGGAGCAAAGCAAGACAGAAGGAGCCCTGAATGGCTGCAAGAGCAAGTGGGCCCACAGACCTATTCTGGACTGCTTTGGGAGTGAGAATAAAGTTCTTTGTTCCTCAAAGCACTATGTTTTGGGACCCCTTCATTGCAAGAGCTTAGCTTTCACTCTAAGCAATACGATACTGTGTGCTCCATTCGTGACAACACTGTGTGCTCCATTTGTGGGGCTTAAGAACTATCTGAAATAGGAGGAAAGATCTTCATCTGAGATTACATACATATAATCCCCACGTACTCTTGACTCTGACTCACCAAATACCGATATTTTCCCACATTTCCTTATCATTCTCTCTGTATATGTAAATATATTTATGTTTGTATGTGTTTTTCCTAAACAATTTACATTAATGTTACAAACATAAATACTTAGTCCATTTCTATCAGCAAACAAGGATACACCCTTACAAAACCATGGCACAGTTGTCAAAATCTTTAAAAAGTAATTTTGATACCCAGCTATTATGTAATCTACAGACATTACTTAATTTTTACCAATTGTCCTAATACTATCTTTTATAGAAAAAAGAGATTTTCTTTTAGTAGTCAAGAATCCAATCCAAGATCATGTGTCTCCTTTTATTCTTTAATCTAGAAAAATTCTGCAATATGTATTTTTTCTTCATGACCTTAACATCTAGAAGAAGGCAGACCAGTTATTTTATAGTTTACCTTTCAATTTTAGTTTGTCCTGTGTTTCCTCAAGATTAGATTCAGGTTGTATGTTTTCACAGGGTCCTACAGAAGTAATATGTTCTCCTCTCTGCTTCCTATTGGTACCGAGGCAGAAGGTAGCTAAGGAAAAGGGTGGAGTGAGAAGAAAGGGCCTGGCTTGGAACCCACTCTATAGGACTAGATCCACCTTCTGAGTTGAACATTAGCACAGGACCAGGATGCCCAGGTCCAAATACAATGTGAAAAGGTAACCAAGTAACTTAGTTTATACTCAGTAAGTCCCAGAGCACTACCCCATAGACTTCTGAAAACCTTGGGCTACCCTAACCCTAATCATCATGTCATTGACTGCACAGATTTGACTCCCTATGGGTTTTGGACATCTTCCTAGGGCCATAAAAGGTCAAAAACTCCACTGCCTGATGGAGGGGCTGAATAAAGTCACTCACTGCCAGGAGTCATACATCGGAACAAACCTTCAATCCCATCCCAAACCCTAAGGCTTAAAACCCTCAACACCATCCCTCTCAGGGCCACTCATGGAGTTCTACCATCCTATGGAGTATATCCTGTCTTTTCTCTTTCAAATAAATCACTGATCCTGCTGCCACTCTTGCACTCTTGCGTCCTGTTTAATTCTTTGTTTAAACATGTAGAACCTGGACAAGACCCCCAATCCAGTGACAGTACTGTTATGGTTTGTGTCTGGATGTCCCCCCAAAGCCTCATGTGGTCATGGGGGCGGGCTTCTAGAGTTTGTGATTGATTCATGATCCAATGCTGGGATTATGGGTGTGAGTGCTACACGTGCCCTAGGGTGGGTAGCCTACATACAATATAAGGGACAGAAAGAGTCTTCTCTCGTGCTCCTCCTCTCTTTTTGCTCTTGTTGCTTTTGCTGTCTTCCGCCATCATGAACTGTTGCCTTCTGCCACGGCACTGTGCCTTGGAGCCAGCTGATTATGGACTGAAACCTCCACAAACTGTGAGATAAATAAACATTTCCTTCCTTAATTTTGGGCATTGGGTATTTTTTCTCAGCAACAAGAGAAAAGTAATTAAGACAAGTACCAAAAAATTTCTATTTACCCCACTACTAGTGATATTAACTTTGATTATGTAATGAAGGTACAAGATTTTTTTCACTGTAGGTTTTTGGAGTTTGTTGTCATTGTTGTTGTTCCTGCATGATAAAAGTATTTTGTAGGGTGGAAACGAAAGGAGAAGGGAGTTACTGTTCCTAAGTAAGTTTTAAATCCAGCAGGATAAATTCCATTAGGCTTTGGGGTTTGGGAATAATCCTCTGAGTCTGAAGCTTTGCCCTTGGGGTCATTCTTTCTTTTCCTTGAAGAGGAGTGCGTGTTTGCAGGTGGGTGGTGTTATTAGTCTGCTCCTGCCTATACAATTGTGGGACATCTATAGCTTTCCTTTATTTTATTCCCTGTCAGTCCCAGGTGGCAGGGTTGCTGCTTATATAATATTCTCAAAACACTGTGGGACTCTTGTATATGTCATAGGGATTTCTGTCATCAGATAAGAGGGTCCTTAGATATTTCCTGGACAGCCCTGTGTCTATTCCCGTCTTCTGCTTAGATGGCTTAAAGGATCCATGAGTCATGTCTAATCTCTTCAAAGTGCCCTTTGTGTGATAAAATAATCTGGCCTTTTGATCTTTCTGAAATACTAACCAAAAATTGTCCAACCACAGACACAATGTGCCCTTGGCTTTGCCTTCAGGGCACATTTTAATCAACTAAACCTCATAATTTTAGCACCCTTTGCAATATGTACTGAATGGGAATTTCCCAAATCATCAAATACTGATTTCTTTTTCTTAACACTTCTTCATTCAATCCATCTGTTTCCTTACATATTTTATTATAAGCAGCAAGGAGGCAGGCTGCATTTTTAACTCTTTGCTTTCACTACTTTTTTCTGCTACTAAACCTTTCTTTCAATTTCCAAAAAAAAAAAAAAAAAAAAAAAAAACTGAAAACATATTCCTGATTTCCTTCAGTGCCCTCATCAGGGTGCTTGTAGCAGCCATATTTTTGCTAACAGTCTGTTCCATGACAATTTAGTATTTTCCAAGCTAATACAGATTTTATATATCATGCTTCTCAATTCCTGAGCCACCCTACACTGAGTCTTTCAAATAAATATTTCAACTTAGAGTCTATTCAAGGCAGTCAAGGCCCATTCCATAAAGTTCTTCCATTCTGTACTTACTGCTCATTCCAAAGCCACTTGTGCATTTTTGGGTATTTGTTAGAGAAGCACCCCACTCTCAGAACCACAGTCTATTAGTTTCTTATTACTTTTATAATAAGTGGTCACATTTTGAGCGTTAAAGTAACACGAGTTTTCATCTCACATCTCTGATGACCGGAAGTCTAAAATGGCTCAGTAGGAGTGCATTCCTTTTAGAGATTCTGGTGGAAAGTCTCTTTTCTTTGCTTTTCCAGCTTTCAAATCCTCTGTTATTCCTTGACTTGTACCCCTTTCTTCCATCCTCAAAACATCTTCTGTCCTCTCTGACTTCTGCTCCCATCCTTCCACCTTAGTTCTCATTTCTGACCTTCCTCCCTTCTTCTTATAAGGACCCTGTGGTTACGCTTGGCCTACCCAGCTAATCCAGGATAATCTCTCTAAATTGATATCTTTAATTTAATCACATTCTCAAATTTCCTTTTACAATGTAAAATAACATAATCACAGGTTCTGGGGATTAGGAGATGGACATTTTTGGGTGGTCATTATCCCATCTACCACAGCCAGGATGTGGTCTAAAATCAGTCTGTTATCTATAATCACTCACACAAAAGGGGTTAAAATAACTCATCAGTCCTTGGTGTCTTAGTCAATAATTACAAGGAGCAGACTGTGGGTCCAAAAGCAGCCCCCATCTTGCATAGTGAGACATTTCATGCCCAACCTCCTCTACACACAAACATAGAACATGAAAGGGTCCCAGTTACTCCAGTTTGAGATTTTTAAAACTTGATTTGGATCACAATTACATTGTTTGAGTCATAAAAACTTGTCACAGAGTAGTTGCAGCCCCTGTCTCCATATACTGTGTAAGCTAGCACTGCTCAGACATCAGGAAAACCATATAAATTTGTACCAATCTGACTGAAGTAAGTTATGCTTGACTTTGTGTTTGTAGCCATTGATGGCATCGGTAACTGCAGACTAGCTCAGGACCAATCATGTCCCAGGCCCCTTTTACCCAAGCTGTCACCTGGAATGTACACCAATTGGGATGACCTTTTTGCTGTTGGGGGGAAAAAAAAGACAAGAAGTCAGAGTGAAATCTTAAGTGTTCAAAAAGAAGATCTATATAATTCTGTACTTATTCTGTCCTGATCGCTACCCAGGAGTGACAGAGAATTATAAATCCTTTCTTGAGACAGCTGCATTAGGTGACCAAACTGCCCTCCTAAACTGCATGGACCAGGAAAAGATTAAGGGACAAAGGGTCAGATTGATTTCTGGGAATGCCATTCCAGCACTCAGTAATACTACAGATGGCAAGGAGCATTGAATGTCCATTAAATTGTCTATGGGTCCATGGCTGGGTGGTCTTCTCAAATGATCCAGAAAGTGTAGCACATGATACAGTTTCATTTTAAGGACCACAATGGTGGGGCTGTAATTGCCTGATTGGACTGGAACAGCACTACCATAACCTGAAAAAAATGCCAAAGCAACGAAGCAAGAGTCGTGGTTTCAAAGAGGGGTCAAACTTCGACATAGTCAATTTGCCAGGAGCAGACAGAGGTAATGTCCCATGTAATGTGGCCTACTTCATCACAGAACAAAGAGGCCAAATCCTGGCAGTCACAAGTGTGGTCTGCAGTGAAAGTTTCTGCATTAGAAACACACAGTCCTTATTTATGTTGCCCAGTCAGAGATGGTGGATACGCTGCCATTTCCAATGAGGTGCTGAAACCAAACAGCAGTGACGTCAATCTGAGCCCCTGCAGGCTTCATCAACTGCCTTATTCTAGTTTGCCTGATCAGAGAACAAGCTCTTACAGAGGGCACAGACATGAGTGACCTAAGTTGTGAGATCAACACACACAATTTGTCTACACAGTTCACAGATCCAGAGAAAGATATCTTTAATCTGCCAGCCTTAGGCGTCCAAGTGGCAGACCAAGTAGCCAGGCCAGAGTGCTTGGGTACAGTCATCAGCAAGGACTACAGAATCAGCCCACTGCTCTCTGTTTTGTCTTTCAAAATTGTCATTGCATTTGGATGGTTGCTGCCACCTAGAGGTCACCATATCTGAACTCAGCTCAGGGTTCAGGTAACCTTGGTGAATCAAGGGCCCTTCTGAGCCTCTGAGCCAGAAGATTTGTCTCAAGACAGTGAGGCAGGGAAAAAAGTTTATCCCGAAGAGATGACTGTCACTTTTTCATGTAAAACTCAGTGGCATCTCAGATGTCACCTGAGCTGCACTCTTAAATATGCCATTTGTATTTGACAAGAGAGGTTTGTTGGACCCCTTCTACCTTGTTTTGTTGAGTCCAGGTTGACCCAAATAAGAATATTCACCCTGAGAGTTAGAGGCCTCCACTGGTAAAAATTTCTACAGGAGCTTAATGGCATGTTAGTAATAGCAGCCTTTCAGAAATAAATGTGTGGGGGACTTGTTGGCTCTGTCAGAGAAGCAGAGCTATCATACTGAAAAATGGCTTCTCGTAGTACTGTGGTAGTCACCATGCCCTTAACTCACGCTGAGGCTCCCCTTCTTCTCTCTGGATATATATACTTTCCCATGGACCTGCCAGACAGTACATGCCATAGTCTCCGACCAGGAACATTTCCCTCTGACATGTAATGGCATTCACAGCACAAGCATAGAAAACATCATTACAAATTATGCGTTCAAGAGTGGAAACCACACTAGCATGTTGGATTGGCCCAGAAGATTCACCCAGCACTGGAGTAGGCCATGTCAGCATCCCTTCCCCATTGCCAATTATGTCCAAATCCCTTGAATTCAAACATCATTCACACCAAGGTCTGCAGCAACAGTCTCCAGACCCTGCTATTTGCCAGCTGGGAAGGTAGAGGTTAAATGCTAGCAAGGGAGACTAACCTATGGTGAGGTGGCAGGGGAGAAATGTAATCCTTAGCCTTTTTGCTTTACCTTTTTCAACCTTTCACCCCAGAATCAGTGCCTAAACTCCAGCACTGTTTCTCCCCTTTAAATGTCTGGTGGTGTCCAGCAAGGACCAGGGCCTAGGGTCACCTTTTTTCCTGCTGTTGTACACACAATCGCTATGGTTCAACTATGCTGTTCAGTGGGCTCTTGGAGACCCTCATGCATAGCACCCATCCTCTCAAAGACCAACTTGAGCTGTGGCAAGGGCCAGGTATATGAATGCAGAGCCTCAGCCTACTAGCCAAGGCCTCTTCATTCACTTTTCCTCTTGAGATGCCCCTTGCTTATGGCCTCACCAATGTTTTTGGTCCGTGTATACCAGTGTTTTTAGTTCAAGGTTTTTATTGCTGGAACCATTTGTTTGGTTTTGTAGACTCCTGGCTCAGTACACATAGACACACTGCCTTTCAGCTGAAGCCATGGGACTTGATTGTCCATTGTCCTGATAACATTCCTGCCTCTCCCCACTCAGAGAAGAGAATGAGCAACAATGAAGCCCCATCCTGGTGGTTTGTTTATTCTACCTTTTGCATCTCAACTTCTAAGCATTAACAGAACTCTTTCTTTTAACAGATAGGGCCATGGGAAAACTTTCTCCACTCCTACCTTCCACACACATATCCTACTCCACTACTGGTTGGGCAAGACCACTGGCTACCAGATCCCAGGGAGTTTTCTCACCCGTCTGAAACTAATTTATGAAAATCTTGCCCTTCCTCTTCCAGAAAGCCATGTCTCTATCATAAGAAAGCCATGTCTGCATCTTGCCACCAAAATGGTCACAGTTGCAATTTGATTTTAGACTACTTTTATGAGCTTACGTTACCCTGTTACTATTTCATGGATGCTTGCAGAAAACACAAGACTCTTGGGTCAGGGATGACTGATTTGATTACTCACAGCCCAGTAAGCATACCTGCATATGCAGTGTGTCATGCAGTAGGAGAAAAACAGTGAAATTCAGTAATCCACCACCTTTACAGTGAGCAGTAAACAAGCCTGTTCTTTTTCTCAGAGGGAGACATCATCTCAAAGTTGCTCACTGCAGACAGATCCCTGAGAAGTAGCCTGGGTAAAGAGAGGCCAGGGCAAGACATGTAGAAGGATAAGAAATGTAGGGAGGAGTTTCTCCCAACAACAACCAACTCTCTGGGGAAAAATAATAATTTTAAAAGGCTCACATTGTAGCATTTCCCAGTTTCCCGGTTTAAATACTCCCACCATGGCTAACTTTAAGCTATTACTTATATATCATTAAACTCAGAGCTGGGATGAGCTTGACATGCACTAGCTTGACCAACCATAGGTAACTCTTGCTTGAATCAACTATTACTATGATTGTTGTCCTTGACATTCCAATGCATTGCTGCATCTTTTGGTAAATGTATATACAATCTCATATACAATTACTTCCCATTTTCAAAAGGTAGCTCTGCATAAATTTCAACATGTATGTTATCACCTCTTTGTATTGTGCTTACATGTGAATATGAGTATCCCTTCTCCAGGGATCCCAAAATATTTCCAGAGAAGTTTGGAGAGGAATTTGGGCTGTAGTTCTGGACAAAAGAGAACCTAGAAAATCAAAATGTTAAGAACTGATATATGATAGACTCAAGCTCTGCCTAATAATAACCCCCTCATTTCTCCCTTTCTGCATCTTTAGTGAACCACTGAACCAGTGTTTATAGATTTCTGAATTCATAGTCATTTTCAAGATTATCTGGTTTTAATTTTCTTCACAGTATTTACCACTCTTCAATTCCCTGGGTTCTGATTTTTGTTTTTGTGGGGTTTTATTTATTCATTGATGGTCTCATTGCCTGTAGAAACAAAAATAAGAATTTTGTCCATCTTTTTTACCACTCTATCCCCAACACCTAGAACAGTGCTTAGCATATGAAAGGTACTCAATAAAAGCAGAGTAAGTAGCTGGGCATGGTGGCACACACAACTGTAATCCCAGCACTCTGGGAGGCTGAGGCAGATCAATCATAAGTTCATCCCTAGCATAGGTAATTTAGCAATTTAACAAGACCCTGTCTCAAAATGAAAGATAATAAAAAGGCTGGGAATATAGCTCAGTGAGAAGGTCCTGAGTTCAATCCCCAAGGTAACAACAACAAAATAAAAGAGTAAATAAATGAGCCTCAATTCCTGATTTAGTACCTATTCCAACCCCACTGTGTTTCTTTGCACTCAGTTGCATTTTGCATGGTGAGTATGGCAGATGACAAGGTGGCAAAATAAGCTCTAAATTTTTCTTCTTATAATTAAAACTCAATGGTGTCTCAGGACATCTGATACTCCAATGCTACCACTCCTGTAGTACTAGCTAAAAGTAAACAAGTAATTAAACTATTCATGCCTCAATTTCTCCCATTTAAAGTGCTGAAGGATCTCTGAAGGAATGGTTTCCATTTCTTTTGTCTTCTCTGGGACCATGTAGTGCTGGTTGCCTACATGATCAAATGCTAAGAAAGCCAGCAATGCTTGGGGTTACTGGCTTCAGATTCACTCAGCCCTGTGTTGACATGCTGCAGGTAACACTGGACAAGCTAATCTGGGTGGAACCTGAGTTTTTCATATGAAAAGTGAAGTTCACGAGAATAAAATTTCCCCTTATTATCTCTTTTGTGCCAGGCACTATGATAGGTATTTTACATTTTACATATGTACTAGCCCATTTTCAATTACTATAAAAAATATTTGACAGTGGGTAATATATAAGAAAAGAGGTATTTTTAGTTCACAGTTTTGGATGCTGAAAAGCCAAAAACTACCCCTTCATGAGAACCCACAAGGATCCCTCAAGAACTTCATTAATTCTTCCTAAGTTCAGAGCCCCCACTAAACTAATTACCTTGCAATAAGCCCCACCTCTTAAAAGTTCCACCACCTCCAATGTTGCCACTTTGGGTTCCAAGTTTCCAACACATATACTGTTTCAAATTATATCCAAACCACTGCGGTCTACATTCTCCCACTTAAACCAAAACAATTAATCATCTTTTTTCTTTAAACATTTAAATAATTCTAGTATTTTCAACATGATTTTGCAAAATCCAATACATATCCTATCCTTTTCATTGATAGCATAGACATTTTGGGGAAAGCAAGACTCAATGAGTAACTAGATTTTCAGCAAACTTTGTTAGAGTGCCTCAGTTCCATTAAGGGTGCACTATCAAGTTGAAAAAAATGGTTAGTTTTGCTTCCAATTTAAAGAAATTGGGAATAACTTCTAAATAGTGGCATATCTGTGATTTGGTGGTAAGAAGTTCTTAGTTCATACTTAATTGAAAAGGCAAGTCACTGTTGAATTTTGAAAATCCTGGAAGAGTTTTTAAAGTAATTTAATGTAACATTTTATGGTTGCTTTTGTAGTTTCAAATCTGCGATGGGGGATGTATATACCTTCTGATCCCTTAGATTAAATCAGACTTCTCACTTGCTTGCTTGCATAATGGTTTATGGTACCTTTGATGATTTGAAGCCAACCTAGCACTTTTAATAATTTACTGTAAATGCATTTAATTTTTAATGGACAGGAATGGGTTAGAGGTAACTTTTGCATTGGTAAGTGCTCTCCTGAAGAGTGGGAAAAAGAAACAGTATATTTAAATTCCAAACATTATTGAAAAGCATGAGTCTTTTATTACCAAAATCAAATGCATAATTGAAGAACATACCTAACCAAAAATTATTGTTCATGCTTTATTTAACCATAAGATAGCTTCGCTTTCACAATGCTATCATGAGAACATTTTTCAAATTCTCATCTTCCATACTGTTTTCAATATTCTGACCTACTAGAAAATACATAACTGCCACATTGTGTTATATCTCACTAATCAAGAAAAGCCCAACAAAAGAATGGTTTGCAATGTCTGGTACATAAAAGAACTATCATTTTATATTCCTTTTCCTTCAAAGTTTTTCTAAGAGCTCCATATAATGTGCATACCTAGGAATGATTTCACAACTAGCCTTAAAACATCAGTCTCCATGTAGAAAGAAAAATGGGAAGATGCCAGGATAAATATTTTTTAAGACTTGGTGGAGGACAAAACATGTCTTGCCTTCAGAGACACATAAAACAAAGCAAAAAAAAAATGTTCCAATTGCCAAATAATCCCTTTCTCAGATATGCCATATGTAAAAATAAGAATGGCTTCACAGAACTGCTTTCTGGGGAATCAGCTAACAATCCACAGCCCTGGAAACTCTTCTTCTCGTCTAGCATTCCTCAGATGACTGTCCCCACACTTACCCTGAAATGGGCTACAGGGAAAACTCTGATGGTCAAGGGTCCAAGTCTGTGTGAGCTCTGTTTCTGGAACACCTTTGGAATTCAGACGTCAGAGCAGTTGCTTGAGAATGTAAAACTCATTCTCTTTGTTTTGGCTTTCAAATAGTCTCCAGGCTAACCCCAGCTCCCAGGAACTGTTGGTGCTTATCCAAGGAGCTTGTGCCCTGTCAGAATGACCCCATCTAAAGATGAAAGCTTGAGCTCCAAACACCATTTCCATGCTTGGTTTCCTGAGGGGAACGTGCAGGTGCAAGACTAGACTGGTTAACAAAGACTCTATCTACTGCCCACAATCTTCTGGCTTCCTGACAGGGGTTATCTATAACAATTCCTTTCTGTATTAACCAGATCTTCATCTCTATCCCAGCTAATGAACAGAAATTTTCAGGTCTAGTTAGATTGGAGAAAGCAGGAATTGCTCAGGGGCACTGCAGCTGGGGGACATTCACCAATCACAACAATACCTAACTTTTTTTTTCAGCCCTCTCAAATTCTCTATCTCACATCACCAACATAGACTTTTGGAAGCAGAGAGCCCATTGAAATCACCCAGCAGGGCCAGTGAGATAGCTCAGCAGCGTAAGCACCTGCCTGGCAAGCATGAGGTCCTGAGTTCGACTCCCAGTACCCACATACAAAAAAAGGCCCGGTGATATCGCTCAGCGGCACGGGCATCTGCTGGCGCACGAGGTCCTGAGTTTGACCCCCGGTACCCACAAAAAAAAAAGAAAGAAAAAGAAATCACCCAGCAATCCATATTTTTTTTGCATGAAGAAACTATAGGCTAGATAAATTTCCCAAGATAACAAAAGCCAGGAGCTAGAAAGTAGACTCCCTGATTTCTAAATCCAGTGTTTTTCCCATTACATTATAGGGTTCCACACTCCTCTTCCTCTGCCCCTTTCTTCCTTTCCTCTCTCTGCTCCCCAACTACTGTCATTCTTTTTTTGTTTGTTTTAGCCCTTCCCATGGTCCCAAGTATACCCATTACTGTCACTTACCTGCAGTGATAGCCTTCATTACTAAAAAAGCAAAGAGGAGTTTGTGGCTGTGGTGAGAAGATATATACTCCTGCCCCCAAGCTTACAATCTTTCTGGCTAAACTCTTTTTATCCTCCTTTTCCAACCAGGTTCCCTACCTTTCTTCCAGTCTGATAACACCCCAGAAAGAGCTGTTAATTCCTTTACTAGAGGTTTGTGAACCATCTTCAAAAGAGAACAGGGAAATACAGAAAAGGATGTTATAAATGTAGCTTTCTAACCAAGCCTCCATCCTCACCTGAGTCCTTACATCAGAACAAATTTATGCCAACCAAATACATATCATGACACACTGGTGTCAACACTGGTAACTCCATATGCACAAAACCAGAATGCACTAGAGCCCAGGCAGGGATACTGTAATCTTTATTCAGTACTTCCTTTAAAAGTCTTAAAAAATGAAAGAAGGAAAAGGGGAAGGGAAGGAGAGAGAGGAAGACAAAGGACAAGGAAGGAAAAGAATGAAACACGCCCAAAATATAATAAAAGTTGTAAGCTTAAAACCCAGAGTATATCAGAAAAGCATTTTTTAAACTTATACATAAAAAGATTTAAAAGCATAATAGCATCAAACATGTAAGTCTATAAACCTATAATGCTAATTTAATGAAAGTTTAAAAAAAAAAAAAGGTCTACAAATTCTAGTTTTTTCCCTTAGCAATTAAAAAAAAGGTAATTTCTGAGTTCTGGACTGATAGTATAGATAGGAAAAATGTGTCTGTTATGAATGAGTGCTGGAATTTTATACACATACCATTTATGTCTATGAGGAGGAAACAGATGGATAACAGTCAATCTTATATTTTTGGCAGAATAAATGATTAACCATTTCACATCAGAGTCAATATCAATTTGATCAAGTGCATGGAAATTAGTCACTATAATGGAAAAAGTACTTAACTCAAAAGGGTTCATTCATTAATCACATATCAACACACCAGAAAGATAATCTTTCTCTACTTAAGCTCCCAGGTTTCATTTATTCATTCATTCAGCAGGTCTTTGTTATAATAAGCCAGGCACTTTGTAGGGCACTGACAATAAAACACACTAACAGAGATTGAAGATTAGAAGTAGAAAAATAAAAATAAATAACTTAATTCATGATCTGAACATTAACAAACAGTTGCCAAAACAAAAAAAACAAAACAAAACAAAACAAAAAAAAACCCTGCTGTGGGAATAGGAGACAAAAGGGGAAAACTGCATATCCATTTCAGGGCAAGTGGAAGAATCTTTACAGAAGGAGTAACAATGAGCCAGAATCTTAAGAATGGGTAGGAATTCACCACAAAGTTTTCAATGAAAATCAAACCCTGAAACTCAAAAATAAGAGGCCAAGTTTGTGAATACCTCCACTGGGTCGACATTTCCCAATTGTTTATAGGTCTTACTTTAAAAAAAATCATAGGGCCGGTGAGATAGCTCAGCGGCATAAGCGCCTGCCTGGCAAGCGCAAGGCCCTGAGTTTGACTCCCGGAACCCACATACGAAAAAAGGGCCGGTGATATCGCTTAGCAGCACGGGTGCCTGCTGGCACGCGAGGTCCTGAGGTCGACCCCCAGTACCCACACACACACACAAAAATAATAATAATAATAATAAATTACAAGTAAGAAAAGTTTTTAAAATGCTGAATTCTACTTTAAGCAGTTTCTTTACAGCAGACCTTCTCAGCATCTTTACATCTCACAAAATTTATGCCAACAAAATACAGGAAACAAATACCTAAGGTTACATTAGGTATTCCATGGAACTAGAACCAGAGCAGAGTGGAGACAATGCATGGTGTAAAACAACAAAAAAGGGACACATTAGGCAGCAAATCCTGGGTTTAAGGAGAACCTCTTTATCTTGATAGAAGTGAAGTAAGGTTTACTTTTCTGAGTAGATGCTTTATGTCTATATTTGTGGTCTGTACTCATAGCCTTCTTTTCATGCATGTTTTAGACTACGAGAAGAAAAGATAATTGTGTACTCCACTAATGAGCGCTGGATTCTCTCTTGAAAAAAGTGCTGGACAAATCTTTTTTTTTTTTTTTTTTTTTTTTTTTTTTTTTTTTTTTTTTTGTGGGTGCCGGGGGTCGACCTCAGGACCTCGCGCGCCAACAGGCGCCCGTGCCGCTGAGCGATATCACCGGCCCCTTTTTTCGTATGTGGGATCCGGGAGTCGAACTCGGGCCCTCGCGCTTGCAAGGCAGGCGCTTATGCCGCTGAGCCATCTCACCGGCCCTTGCTGGACAAATCTTAATGTGTGTTATTACTAATATCAGAATTGCTATCATTCTCATTCCAAAAAGTCTGCTGTTGTATTATAAGATTCTAGAGGACATGCAACCATTCAATCTGGCTTCAGTATTACAGGAAGTCAAGGGAACCCAGAGGAAGATGACTGAGCAATGAATATCCATGTAATTGGTGATTATGGACTAGATGACTATGCTAAACAGAACCCAAAATTACTTTCCTTCTTTACATAATAATCAACAAATAGATAATAACCAAATCTTCTTTACATACCCACTTCATGTATGTGAAATACTATGTGTTGAATTAAGCTTTTATTCTCTTTGTAATAAAAAAGTGTAATTTAAGTATATTTTAAGAATCACTAAATATTAATAAAAAGTAAGGAGGGAAATTCAGATGGCCTAGATAACATACTGAAAGATGGATGACTCAGCCAGTCACTGTTCCAATGAAGAGAATTCCAGAAATTACAGGTAAAGGAAGATTTTAGGCCAGTTATATGATACCACTTAAAACATGTACTACCTGTATAATAGGCTAGAAAAGAACTATTCATTTGAAGGGAGATTTAGATCTATGACTTACATTACCGTGATGAATCCTCTATTAATATTAAAGTTCTATCCATCATATTGGAAATTTCCTTAGAGAAATTTTAACATGTCCCTGGTGGCTATCTTAATATGAAAATCATTGCCATCATGAGAGGCCAGCACAGAATCTCTGCTTGTAACTTTTTCTATAATACATCTTTTTCCCAATTTTTTTAATTTTACAAAACAGAAAGTCAACTTCTTTTCAGATTCTCCTGTTCACATTACACTCCCAACACTTTCGTTCAGCTATTTGGTATTATTTCCCCTTTTCCCTTTTGTTTGCTCATAGTAAAATTAGCAGCACTAAGAAGTCTGCTCTGTAGGCTTAGGAAACTTGGCTCAAGCTGTTAGTACAAGCAATAAATGCTGGCCAGCTTCTATTTTGTAGCCTGTAAAATGTTGGATACCGTAGCTCAGATTCTTTGGTCGGTCGCCACGGCCTGCAACTGTCACATTTCATCAAAATCACATTGGCAACTGTTGTTTCCAGTCATGTCCAGAGAGAGGGGGTGATGTGATGGGATCATACAAGACAGGAGGTGAAGTCTCTGGGTACCAATTTACCACGCAGTAAGAACAATTTTGTCCCAGGTTCACAAGTGCGACAATAGTCTAGGGCTTTCCAAATTCAACTCTTGAGATTTGGGGATGAGAAAAGAATAACAGGCCAAGAATCATGCAACAGTTTTCTTTCTTACACAGAATCTACCAACCTTCCAACTGATGCTCTCCTCCCTTCCAGCCTGTACTTCCTCTCCCTCTCACACATACCACACTGATTAACTCTAGAAGATGGTAGGAATTGTTGCAGCAGCAGAAGCAGCAACCAATAACTGACATTCATTGGGAGCTTATTGGGCTGAAGACTCAGCCAGCCATGCTAAGCGTTTGCTCACATTTTCTCCAGGTGGGCTGCTGAAAAACTTTGGGCCACTGAACACAGAGCCCATGACCCAGCTTCATTTTGTTCCAGAAATTGGCCAACCCACATCAACTTCCTCCACTCCAATTCCTCACAATTTGCCCCTCAGAAGCCTTCCCAGAGAGGACATGTGTGTCTTCTGCTCAAGCTCACTCCTGAGGGAGATGGTCAGCATCATTCAGAGTATCCAGAACTTTCTTTGCTAATCTGTAGTCCCAAAAGTGGAACAACACAGCCCTGGCCTCTCAGATGGAAAGCAACTACTGCTAGCAATGCAAGGAAGAAATTACCTGACAGATTTTTCATTCAAAAAACTTCATAAATTTTTAAATCTCACTCTTTCAAAATGAGCCATAAATGGGTCAAATGATACAGAATAGTAAAATGGATGTGATATGAATTCTTTATAATTATGGAAATGGTAGCTTCCTTATTGGTCACATGAGTCATGTAACATGTAATTCTCTGTCTTGGGTTATTAATAATGGATACACAGTTATCAAATTGTTTTAATGAACACTTCTAAAATACTTTCTGTCACTGGAAGCAAATATTTTATTGTAGTCATATATGCTTGTAGGGCTGAATTAGAATGTCCTATTATTACTACTTCTAATTTAGTGTAAATATTGTCAAAAAATCAACAGAGAGCAATGAAGCTAATTACCAAAAGAATATAAACTTGTATTTGGAATTATACATGAGTCTTATTTTTACTATCTCTAAAATAAATACTCCTTAGTGATCTCTACACAGTTCATTACATAAACAAAGGAATTTTTGGATTGTTTCAACCACCCAAGTATCAGGGAGAGAATGGCAAATCTTTCAGTTTAATAGAAAAATTAACTCTTTTGCTCAAAAAGCAATGAAGCACTCTACTCTGTTTCATAGAACTTACTTGACCTTAGTAAACTCAGTGCAAAGAAATGAGGCAAGCCGGTATCACCTTGCAAAATAAAGGGTGTGAAAATTAAGGAAAAGAGGTTCAAGTTGAAAAGATTTTAGCACTATTTAGGGACCAAACCATCTGGTCTTGAAATTCTAAATGCTTCATATCTGGTGTGAGCATAATGCTGGAAAAAGGAGCACCTCCAAATGCCAGAGAGAAACACCTGAGCCAGGGCTTTCACCTGCCAGGGGAGAAAGGGGATCTCACAGGCTCTCACAGTTGGCGCTGCTTTTGATGGATATATGGAGAAATAGCTGGGAATTGTGCCCTTGCCCCTGGGGAGGAAAGATCTAGAATTTGTTTTGTTTGGGGGTTTTTTATGCCATAAAAGCTCACATGAACTACAAAAATATCACACAAGAACACCTGCTTGCAAAAACAAAGACCCAGATGGCACAGCTGAAAGCACTGTCTACTGGTATTGCCCAACTGGGATAGAGACCTCCTCAGCATCTTTACAGAGAAACAGAAATATCTGCACCAACACAGACTGGTTAAGTCGCCCCTGACCACAAGTCAGAACTTAGATTTTCACCAGATAGATTTCAATTCCTGCCCAAGGAACTGAAATCAAGGAGAGAAGAATCTAGATTCTCTGGTACACTTTACCTGTCTAGCTGAATTGGATGCCTCTTGAATTGTCTTTGCAGTTCAGCCACCCACCCCAACTCCTTTTACAGCTTCACAGTAGAATCTTCTGTGAGTCTACTCTGGGCACAGATGATTAGTTCAGGATGGGGTGCCTGATCTGCATAAGCCAATCAGAGTCCTTCCCTGATACTTTGACTGTGGAAGGAAGAAAGATAAGACAGTTTTTCATGGAGTTACTAAAACTGAGGAAACTCAGCATTGCCAAATAAATATAGAAGGAAAAAAAAAAACTAGATAGTAGGAGGAGGAGATAATAAAACAGGTAAAGGGGGGGAAATGAGAATCCCAGAGAAAATCTGCATGGTGATTTGAGTCTTTGGGTTAAGCTTGTTTATGGGCCTCAATCCCATGCATAAGATCCCAGGCCCCATATAATAAATTCCCCATTTTGCTAGAGTATATTAGAAGTTTCAGTAATGAGCAACTGAAGAGTTCTGAGTAATATATCAGATAAATAAGAGTCTTATTTTGCAGTTGCACCAATACAAAAGCTTCAACTGCAAAGCATTCACAACAATAGAAAACTGCTTATGAGGCAGGGAGGTCCAGCGTGAGCCCATCGTGATTTCTTTCCTATTCTGTCTCTCTCCGTGCTCCTTTTAGTCTATATATCAGAGTTCACCAGGACTCTGGGGCTCCTTCTCCCCAGATATTTTTATCCAGGTAAGATTAGATTAAGATACATATGAAGGGATTTTGAAGTGGCATATATAAATAAACAAATGAGCCTAAAGTATATGAAAACACAGGAAAGCTGATTCTACTGCTCTTGACTTAGAAACCAGAGAATGAGGCACAGACAGATGGGTGATTCACTAAATATCTACATCATTCTCCCAGTTGGATGTTTCTAGATCATGGATCACTGGCTGCCCCTATCGTTAAATCAGAGAGGCACCTCTAGTAAGGCCCACCATTCTAAAACCGCTCTGGGTCATCCTGTCTGTTTATAACAGGCTCTTGTCCCTAAAGCTGGCATGCCTGCTTATGCATTTAAATATGCTCTAAACCTTTACCTACTTCATCTACTTTATTTTTATTATAGGCTCTCAAAGGAGAAATATCTGATCTCTTAAACTCACCAATTTAAAAACTGGTAAGTTTTAAAACCCGGTAAGTTTTAAAACCCAGTATGGAATTAACTCCATTAGGTATTTAATGGTGATTACATTAACATTTATTTAGCTCATTTAACCTCAATTAGTATAGGAATTTTCAGTCTAAATTTCACCTTTTCGATCAGTCTAAATTTCACCAGGAAATCTCTTTTAATTAAAATTATACCCAAAGTTGCTATAGGTTTAAAACTATTTTTAAGTGAACCTCCAAAGACAATAGTGACAATTTGACTTTGTTTTTTTCTGTCTTCTTGCCTGGAATTGGTTGAATTTTATTTGTCACGGAATTGATTGAGTTTAATCAATAGAACTGTTATGCTGTGACTTCTGGCTATATCATGAACAAAACCCTTCAAAGGGTTGTACAAAACCAGTGTCACAAGAAGTGTAAACTCCTCCTAGATGTTACCCAAGTGATAGAGGTAACCACTGGGTAGAAGTACCCACAAGAGCTTCCAGGAGAACAGGCAGGCGAAGAGGAGGTGACGGAAAGGAGAAAGTCAAAGTGCAAGTGTGTTGACACTAGAGTGGTCAGAGCTCAGCCAGTTTCTGCTGAGAGTCTAGACAACTATATGGCTCCCCAAATCTTTAGAGAAGTTCTTACAACCACACTCAGGAGCACAAAAATAACATGACCCCCTATTAAAAAGAAAAACAAACAAACAACAACCTATTCATATGCTAATTCCAGTTAGACCCCTTTCATGGAGATAAAAGAGCATCTGGAAGGTCCCTATCAGTCACATCTCACTCTCATTGGGTTCACATCTGTCCTTGCACCTGTGAAACCAGAAACCAGTCATCCTTGCAGATATTCTCCACAACCCATATCAATGTAGGTATAAGCAACAAATTTCTTCCTCCGAGAAAGTGTGGCCAAGCCAATGGAAAGGAGCAGCCTAAGGATTAAGCTAGGTCCTTCCTGAGCTATTCTAAGTCTTAAATTTTCTTTTATATTATAGCAAAATATTACTTGAAAAGCATATTCTACATTTTAGGGCAAGATCCTTCAAAAAACAACAAAATAAAAACAAAAATTAAGATATTGAAAAGGCACACATTTTATAACAAATTAAATTATCCTGCTCAAGTTGGAATGACAAGAGGACTGCTTGTCTATTTTTAAAATATCAAAAGATGAGTTGAAAGAAAGAAAAAGAATGAGAGAAAGAAAGAAAAGAAAGAAAGAAGAAAGAAAGAAGGGAGGGAGGGAGGGAGGGGAACAAAAAGAAAAAAAAGAAAGCGAAGAAATCCCAGTAAAGGTCTTGGTTTCCAATTCCTACATTTGTGTAAAAGTTATGCATCGTTTTAACTAAACATCTGGTCTTCGTCCCTCATATACAAAATTCTGAGTTTTCTTTATTGTTTGGCAAGAGGCACCGCCACCCCCTGCCAGGCCAGTAAAAATCACACATTCTTTCTGAAAGGAAAAAAATGTCAATAAAATGAAACATTAAAAAATGTAAAAGCTTGAATTGGAAAGCTGTGTGGTAGAGGCTGCTTCTTAATCAGCCTTGCACAATTGCTTTAGATTTTTTTAAAATTCCACCACTTCATATAATTTGAAAGATCTAATACTGATACTGATGGTTTGTTCAATATATTGTTCTAAAATATGTTCTTTAGATATAGGAATCTTGCCATTTAGTCAACCTTGTAGAATAAATCATGTGAATTAATTTTTATAAATATTTAATGTTATTCTTGTATTGTACAAATTGATTCTTTAAGTTACTTCAACCAGAATTGAATTTCAACTGCTTTTACTACATAGAGAACTAATCTTTTCTCTCACATTCCCATCGGTACTTTCCCAGGCCCTGGCACTGTAATCTGTCATAGTAAAAAGCAGAGAAGTAAATACCATCCTGCCGTCAAAATATGACAAGCTCATTATAAAAAGCCACTCATAAATCTAGAAGTAAGGTACTACCATGCTTTTTTAAACAATAATTTTATACAATTTGCATATGATGTTTATATTTGGAACAAAGGCAAGTATTTCTTTCTCTTTGTTGCACATACTGCTGAAATGAATTATATAGCAATACTACCACCCACATTTAAAGAGAGCCTGAAATTAGTTAACAAATGGTTGTAGAATACTTTGCAACATGAAATTCAATATAAGATTCTAATAACCATAAATTCTGTATAACACAACAATTGCATGATGCTTAGATGAAAGGGAAAAAAATTTTTTTAAATGTAAGCAGCCTAGAAATAAATGGCTGGGTTGAAGGTGAAAAGAAGAGTTCTATAACCAGGGCCCCGGATATTAAAATTAACCACCTCCTTGGTAGCCCTCACTGTGCTTTCAGAAAGTAAGCTGCCCCTTCTACGTAAAGATTTAAATAGAACCATGCAGTCCACGGCACAAAAAACAAAAACAGAAACCTCTTATTTTACTAGAAGTGCAGGTAGCCCAGAACATTACAAAGTCCTAAATCCAAACTCAAAGTTGGAAAAGATAATGAACTTTAGGACATAACAAACTTACGGGAATGCTTATGGGAATCCAAACAGATTTTCTGATAAGAAGCTGAGTACTGGGGGGCCTAAAGCTCAAACATGTCCAAGCTGAAGAGAGGGACTTAGATATAAGTTCTAAGGCTTCTAAATTTTTAGAAATGAAGCATACATCTAAATGCCACAAGTCAGAAAGATAATGTGTTTGTTCGTTTGTATGCTTAGGTGTCATCAAGAAGCCCAAAACCAATTAGCCTGTGTGTGTGCATGTAGAGGCACATTTCACCAAAAGATTGATGGTTATTTCATACTGTGTATGTTAGGCAATTTTGCTCTATATCTGTTAAAGTTTTCAAAGCTAAATGAAGATACGGTTGGAAAGAGCCAAACCCCATATCAATAAGGTCATTATGATCACACTCCAAACTTGGAAGACTAACCTGATGGAGGCAGGAGAGCAATCAGTCATATGAACTACACTGGATTTTGACTAGAACCAGAAAAATTCTAATAGACACACCAGGAGTTTTAGTGCTAAGTGGCACACTGAAACTGGTGAATTACTTAAGTTCCATGTTATTTGAAAAAGAGAACTAGATACAAACAAAATTTTGAAAGAGACCTAAACTGACACCTTCTGCTTTTTCCAGGGTGTGAACTTGGTCAACAAAATTTGCCCCTTGCTTTACCCATTTCTCAAAAGTTTGGCTCTACTGACCACAAAAAAAAGGCAGTTCCATCAGCAGTTTGCATAAGAACAATTTGGAAGAGAAGTATATTAAATCCTCAGGGAAATTAAACCCAAATAATCCAATAACAACATTACAAAATTAACACTAGACTATGAATTAAATTAATTGCCTCCTACCGTGGGGATTCTTGGCTACCACAGACCAAAACAAATGAAGCCAATGAAGTCAGCTGCCTTAAGAGAGGTCACAGGCAAGTGCGATTTTAAAGCATCCCAAGAGTTCACCCACTGTTTTTCAATTTTCTGGCTGATCCTAGAGATCTTCGACCCAGAGAATGGTCTTTACTTCTGCCATCTCACATCTTGAAATATGTAAGGGTGGTTAGTGAGACAGACTAGAGGTGTGGTATTCTTAATACCACAGAGCAATGTTGTGACTTGGCTAGTTTACCTCCAAGTGTTTGTGTACATAAGTAGCTGGAGTGTTGCAAATCCATGTAAAGGTCTTTTTCTCCTGAGAGGGTTAAGGGGACCAGTGGGACCAAGTGACATTTTTCTGGACCCCAGGCAGTCTAGTGATAAGGCAGGGCTTTAAGAATACCAGTCAATTGCTCTGAAAGAGCCTGGCTATGGCATTTCAGTAAATACACATTTATTTCTATAAATTCTCTTTTAATGCCACTATGTCAGTATGCCTGTGGCAAAGCAAGATTACCTAAATAATATGGGCTCTGGGAGCAACAAAATTAGCATGTGTATCACTTACCCAGCCTTTGCTAGAGTTCTTAAGGACTTTGGGCAGGAAGGTAGGACGTGGTAAATTGATAGAAATAAAACCCGGGTGATTCATGCAGATTTACCAAATAAGGCCCATGGGGCAAATCCAAAGGATTTGATTGCTTCCAGCTTCTCCTGAGTCAGCCAGTTTGTCAAAATGCCTATTGCATATTTGCTCTTCTGCTCATTCTTCACATTACAGCTGACATTTACTCCTGAAGCTTTTTAATAACCAAAAAGTATTTCACAAAAAATTAATCTGTGGCATTTTATTGGGGTATTTTATGACTTGTAATTCTTTTCACATTCTTGATTTTGCTTGACATTTTGAAAATAGTATGCCTAATTCTTTTGTGTGAATTTTAAAAACTGTAGCTAGCTTGTATGAAATCCTTTCTTCTTTCTTCCCTCAAAAACTGACGGAAATAATAAAACAAAATACTTTTTGTTTAAGCTCAGAGAAATAAAGCATCCTGTTTGGAATCTTAATTAGTATTGCCTCAACCTTACCTAATTAGAAGAGCTTTCATAATGAGGGAAATTATTTTTAAAGTTAATGAATTTACAAACACAAATACACATTCCTTCGTGCATATTTGAGCTACACACTCTAATTAATACTAGTACTTAAAATGTGTGGGATTGAGTTCATTGTTACAGGAAACTTTTTGTTTTTGGACAGTATAAAAGCACCATGATTTCCCTTCCTGAAAGACACTGGGCTCCACGTACTAACTTAGTTTTAGATTCGGACAAAATGGAAATTATTTCATCAAAAAGGTTCATTTTATTGACTTTAGCCACTTCAATCTTGTTAACATCAAATATCTTTTATGCAGATGAATTAACAATGGGACATCGTCACAGCAATGAAAATTATGACAAATGTTCCGAGGTAAGTTTTTAAATGTAATATGACCAGCGTTATATATGTAATATTTGTCCTGAACCTGTTGCTTTTTAAAGAGTAAGGAATAAGTTAGTTCGTGTTTGGTTTTTGTTTTGTTTTGGTTGTCCTCAAACTTCAGCCTTCCTATCACAGTATATTGGTGTGACTTGTATTACTTACCACAACAGCAAATGACAGAGCCTGCTACTTAGACTGTTATCCTTACCAAGCATAAAGCACATTAATACATTTCCAGTTGACTCAGAGCTGCATATTTGTAATAAATAGTTGTCAAAATAAGATGTGGATACATTTTAGCTGGGTATTTGAATTGTGTTAAAGTACGAATGATCATAGCATTTACATTTTCTACTTAGTGGTTATAAGCTGGTAAGTTTGTGGTAAATCTTTATCTAAGTTAAATGTTTATCTATCCCTAGATGATGGAATTGCATGTTGTTTTTATTTCATTCATTATGTTTTGATAACTTTTCCAAGTTTGCTGGAATGAGTATGTATTACTCGTTTTACTCAGGTCACAATCAGAAAACAATCATTTAAACATCTTTATAAGGACAAACTTTTATTGTAAAACTAAAACTAATTAAATATTTAGTATATTTTAAGTGGTTCCTATAAGGCTGGTGTGTTTGTGTTGCAGTAATCCACAAACCAATCAGTTCTTTACTAAAAATGTAATTTATATTCTAATAAAATAAAATTGGTTTCTTGAGACATTTTTAGGGTAGAATGCTAAATAAGAAGGGGTAAAAAGGAAATTCACTGGGGCCTTCTATGACTATCCCCCAAATCTGGCTATATCTCTATTTTTATTTTATCATGTTCCCATGTACCAGTTGGCCTTTAAGGGGAGGAGTAGGATACAATATATGGAAAGGAAATGGGAAGTTTCTCTAAAGTCAACATATAAAAATATATACAATATGTCATAAACAACATGAATCAAGAAACTGAAAGAGAATAACTGCAGTAAACTTTTGCTTCATTTCAATGCCTCATTATATTCCTGCTGTTCAAACATATTGCTATATTTACTACATATATTTTATTAATATTTTGTAGTTATTTTACAATAGGCTAGGGACAGAGAAACTAGATTGCTTTAAGAAGCTTAATACAAATTATTTATTAAAAAGTCTTGCACATAAGAGCACAAACTTTATAGCTTTAACAATTCTGCAGAATAAAGTCTGGGTTTAAGTTAATGTGAGGTTACAATCTATGGCTGATAACAATAATAAATTATTTTACTGGTCATTTCCAATTATAGCCTAGAGGAACCCCAAAAGGAGAAAAGGAAAGAAGCTTCAGTTTTCAAGAATTAAAAGACTGGGGACCAAAAAACGTCATTAAGATGAGGACACCTGCAGTCAACAAAATGCCACACTCTGCAGCCAACTTGCCTCTGAGATTCGGGAGGACCATGAAAGAAGAAAGACGCCCCGGGGGTTCAGTCAACCTGCCTCTGAGATTTGGAAGAAATATGGAGGCGAGCATCTCCAGACATGTTCCTAACCTTCCACAAAGGTTTGGGAGAATGACAACAGCCAAAAGTGCCTCTAAGACACTGAGCACTTTGTTTAGACGATCCATGCATTCACTCACTGCCAATGAGTTACTCCACTGCATGACCTGCCAGAGCCACGATATCTAGAATCCTGATAAAAACAACCAAGGTAAATATTTGAGAACTAATCAAAGTGTGTGGGCTGTGATATAGAGCTGGTCCAGAAACTTAGAAAAAGGACTACATTTTTTTCAAAATAAGTTTTAAGAAAGTAAGTCTCTTCAGAGGAGAAAGGTGAAGACAGGGACATAAATACCTGTAAATTAAGAACTATAAGCATGGCTATAGGCACATAGTAATGACATGGCTTCCCAAAGCCACCCATGGGCACCAGCCTCATTACTCCATAAGCCACCCAGTACATCCATGCAGTGACGAGATTGAGAACTTAAGCCGGTGACATGTTGTCTGACATTTAACCTCTCTAACATTAAAAAGACCCACATGAGAGAGCTGTCCTCACATCCAAAGGACCATCTCCATCACCCAGATCTCAAATGCAGGTTGATTCTTTTTCCCTTTTAATCGTTTTTTTCTTTTTTCTGGATCTCATTTTATAAATAAAGTAATAATCATTATATTAATAAGTATTTATTATCCATGATGTATAAATCAGAGTGTAAGTTACAACAGAAGATATTTTAATTAATGTTATCTTCCAGTACAGAATATATGTTTTTAAAAAAATATTTTTTATACAAAGCAAAGCGCAGTGCTTTCGTTAAGGAGGGAAGAATGCAAAGTAGCAAGCTGTGTCACCTTACCAGAGAGACCATCTCAGAATAGTTCTGGTTGGACTTTTTTCCCAATGGCATTTATCCCCATCTGACTTATATGTTTAGGGTCAATCATTTTCAATAGATTTCAGTATTATGAATCCTGTAATTTTTGCCATATCCCCAGTGCCTAGGCCCGTGTCTGCCGTGAAGTAAGCCCTTAGTATTTGATAGAATGAAATTATATGAAAGACACAAATAAGGTCCTACAGAGGAAGCAAGGAATATTTCCTGAGTCATATGTGGAAGGGCAGCTGTAGTTTGCGCACTCAGATACTGGTAGAAGGGGAGAGGTCATTTCTAGGCAAAAAGAGCCATGTGAGCAATGGCACTAAAGTAAGGTGAGCCAGAAAGCCAAGGTTCGGTTTGACAACAGCAAAAAAAAAAAAAAAAAATAGTATGTGAAGAGGAGAGGACTGAAGACAAGATGGGCAGAGGAAGAGCAAAGTACAGACATGCGTGGCCTAGACAAGGACATGGGGTGTTATTCGTCAGGAGATGGAAAATCTCCGTCATTTTGCAAAGGTCCTGGGTTATTACACAGAGGTAGAATTGGGCAACTAACCAGTTGGGAGTTGGGTGGGAGTGAGGGAGAAGTAAATCAGTGGTAAGTTTTTTAACCTGATGCCCATCACAAATTCAGCATCACATCAATATCTCATTCATCTCAAGGGCAACACAATTCAACCGAAGTACAGCTAGGTGTTAGACCTATGGGTCGTATTTTTATATGCTTTTGCACACTGGTGTTCTAATGGATGAGAACATTTTGTTCTGCTTACATTTTAGGAGACCAGTGTTCGAGAAAATAGATGATGCAGAAGTGAAACAAGATAAATAAGAAATCTGGAGCCTGTCCCTAAAGATGATATGAAACTGCAGCCTGTAATCTACAGGCAGCTCTATGGCGAAGAGAAGAAAGAATGGCAGGACTCTTGATGGATTATGTATCATTGATTGCAATTTTTCCTTGTCAGCCAAGTTATATAAAACAATTTAAAGAACATTTGTAATTTAAAGTTAAAATAATTTTTGTTTGAATAAAAAGAGCATTGTAAATACTTAAGAAGTCTGGTAATGGAGAGAGAGAAGGAGAGAGAGAGAGGGAGGAAGGGAGGGTGAGGGAGAGGGAGGGAAGGAGGGGCAGAGACTGAGACAGAGGCTGAAGCCATACCACTACCTTATGTAAAAGTCATGGACACAGTTACACTTAATTAAAAAATTAAATAGGTGAATAACTAGACAAAAATGATGAAAATTAAATAATTTAACAGAATACCATGGTTGACAAGTAAATAAACAAAGGTAATAAATAACTTATAAACATGTTTTAAACACCTTCTTTCAATTTCATTGTTAGATTTTCAGTTTATGAATCTATCATAGATTGAAATTTAAAACCTGACATCTCTTTGTGTAATATTACAAATAAAGGAAACTTAGATTTTAAGGACATAAAAGAAGAAAAGCAACTATTAGTTACCACTTTTAGTCTTCTCTATCTGCATCCAGAAGTTTGCTTCTAATGTGCCTCTTTTTCCTTTATTTAACATTTCAGGTTTTTGATTTGCAGAAAAAAAAATCTGACCACTCATCAACAATTTATAATTTAGTACACCACAATACAAATGCATACTGATTTGACTTTAGTTCTAAGTATATGAGGTCCTCGATCAGATGTAAGTGGTTTACTGAAGTCTCAGCTCCACAGGGGCACACAGGAAATGGTTTTATTTTTCTCCCCTCGTGCCCCCCACTGGGCCATGTGAATCTCCCACTCCTGCTGGGTGGAGATCCCTTAATGATACCCTGGACAGATTCCAAAACTTCCTCGGTCACTTCTTGATATTAAAAGCTCCATCAAGGCTAGTTGAAGAAGCCAACCTCATATCCGAGGCAAAGTATCCCCTCCTCCATCACTGGAGGCTAGGAGGATCTGAAGTAGGAAAAGAGCAAGCTCTGCTCTCTCTCTCTGCCTCCTCTTCCTCATCCCAGGGGTGGGATGGTAGGAGAACACGTGGTAAACCTCTGGAAAGCAGTGTCCCCTCCTGTCTTCTCCAAGGTGCTTGGGTGGGTAAGAGAGGGATGGGGACGCAGTGTCGAGAATAGCTGTCTCATCCTTTCTATATAAAATTGCTACTTCTACAAGTGAGTCCTTCAGGAAGCATTCACAGGGACCTGTACCAATCTGGAAGACCTACGTCTCTTCTACTTGATGCTACTTGACCTCTTCCCACTACTCTCGTCTCATCGACACTCTCCATAGCCAGAGAGCAAGGCTTAAGGCAGGACAGCTGCCTTTCCAGGAGCCACTTGCTGCATAGGAAATGCAGACTTCCTGGCCACACCACAGGAAGGGCTATAGGCTGCCCTCCAGCTTCCTCACCACTGCCCTGCCCATTTGCCTCCAGCCCTCTTTGCTTCTGCTTAGAAGGGGCAGGGAAGATCAATCTACTGCCTGAGCAAATAGCCAGTCAGAAATACCAGCTCATGTGACAGTTACAACCCTACCCGCTATGATTGGTATATTAGTTCATTTTGCGTTGTTATAACAAAATACCTGAGGCTGGATACTTTAAAAAGAAAAAAGACTCATTTAGTTCATAGTTTTTGAGATCTAGGAGCATTGTACTGTCATCTCAACTCTGTGGGGGCCTCATATCCAATGGCATCACAATGGTGGAACCACATCTGAGAATGCCATGCAATGCATGCAGAAGAATTCAGGAGAGGTGCCAGGCTCCCTTTTGACAACTCTTTCTGGTGGGAATTCATCTAGTCCCATAACATCTGTGTTAATCCCTTGGAAAGGCCATCTCCCTGTGACCTAATTACCTCCCACTAAGCCCCACCTCTTAAATGTTCCATCGCCTCAACACTGCCACACTGGGACCACGCTTCAAGCACATGAACCTTTAGGGAAAATGCTTAGACCATAGCACTTAGCTCCCAGAGGGAGAGGCAATGGCAGCAGGCCCCTCTCCAGGCCAAACTCCCATAACTACACATCTGGGAGGCGCATGGGTCAAGGCAGGGCTGCTATGGCTCTGCCATCGCTTGACAAACTATGAAGAAGTGTCCAGCTCCCACTATTCACGATTTTGTTTATAATGTCAGGTATTTAGTGTCTCTGTACCTCCAGACTCACTCCCTAGTTGCCAATTCTGTGCAACAGAAAAATATCACGAAATGTCCTGCAATACTAATAAAAAGTCACTTGGTCCTTTCATACTATGTGACTTAGGGAAATTTCTCATCACAGAACATGAGTTGTTCACTAAACCCAAGTGCTGGATGAGTAAGCAGATATCATCTTTCCCTTATCTACTTGATTTCCTCTTTTGGCCCCATACCAGCCCATTCACCAGATTCCATAAGAAATCCATTCCCATAAGCATAAGGGGAGTTTGTGATTTTGCAGAGGATTTTTAGGATCATGGAGAGGGGACCATATTTTACAGTATTTCCTCAAAGTAGTCTGCACTAGTCAGGCCTCGTGTCCCATGTCTCTCGTTAACCAGACCACTAGCAGGGTCCCCTCCTCTTCTGATCTTTGTTGCTAACCCCAGGGTAGCTTCATGGGCCTGAGACCCATGTAGTCACACAAAGCCCCACGCTTGATATTATGTTTTGGAAATGCTGAACTGTTTTGGAGACAACCCTTGGAGGGTCCATGTGTCAGAGGCTTAGTCCTTAGTGAAGCAGTGTGAACACGTGAGATCTGTAAGAAGTGGAGCCTAGCGAGAGGTCCATAGGTCACTGGTCAACCTCAAAAAGGATTAAGGGAGTTCTCTGGGGACCTCTGAGCATGTTTTTGAGAGTAATTCGTTACAAAACCCTGAGCATGACCTCTGATTTCTCTTTGCCTTGTGATCCAATCTTTCACTCCTCCACACACTCCTGTCATTGTATGTCATCCTCCATGAGGTTCTTACTGATGCCAGTGCCACACCCTTGAAGCCTCAGAACTGTGACCTAAATAATGCTCTTTTCTTTACAAAATTCCCAGCCTCAGCTATATTGTTTGAGCCACTGAAAACAGGCAATACAGAAAGTTGGTGCTGAGGAATGGGGTGGTTACTATAACTATACCTGAAAATGTAGATTCAGCTTTGGAATTGAGTGATGGGCAGAGGTTAGAAGAATTTGGAGGAGCAGGCTAGGAAAAGCCTACAATGCTGTGAGTGAAATGTTATTGGTGATGCTGATGAGGGCTCATAACATGAGACTATGGAACTAATCTCCAATGTAAATGAAAATTAAAGGTCATCCTTGTTAAACTGTGGTAAAGAACTTGGATACATTGTGTCCATCCCCCCAGACTTCATGGAAAACCAAAATTGAAAATGATGGACTAATTCATTTGATGGGAGAAATTTCAAAAAACAAAGCACTCCACTGTAGCACGGGTATGATTCCCCATTTTTAGTCAGCTTTACAGGGAGACTCAAGAGCAAAAGGAAAAAGAGGGTAAAGATTTGGAAAATCTGAGGCTGGCCTGGGAAGGGATGAAGAAAAAGTGTGTAAGGATGAGTTTGCTGAAGAGATTAGTTCAGTTAAAATGTAGCCAAGTACTTTTTATAGGAACAACTGGAGGAAGACCTCAAGGGCATCTCAGAAATCTTCAAGGCCAACACTCCCAAGGCCCAGAGACATTCCAGGGGAGAATGGTTTCAGGAAAGGATCCCAGAGTGCTCCCTGCCCAGGGTTGCTTAGGATTAATTTCCCCACATCCAGTCAGCAAAGCACTCATGGTCATGGCTCAAGCAGGCCCAGGAACAGCTCATGCTAGTGGCAGACTTTGGCTTCTAGATGTGCTGAGCTTGTGGGTGCACAGAATGAAAGAGTTATGGGGTCCCGGTGACTTCCCCCAAGATTTCAGAGGAGAGCCTGGGAGGCCAGGCAGAAGGTGCCGCAGGGTCAGAGCTACTACAGAGGGCCCCTACTGAGAGATGCCTGGTGGGGCGTCACAGCGATGATGTGGACCCCTGAGAAGTGGAGAAGAGCAGTGAGCCATATCAGCCTCGGGATATCAGCCTGGTTAAATGTTCTGCTGCTGCTGTCTTGAAATTCTTAATTGTAAAGGGGCCTCACATCTTTATTTTGTACATATTATAAAGCCTGCTCTGTTTCCCTCAAACTTGACTCTGCTGGCTTCTCTGACATTTAATAATTTTTGTGTTTGTTAATCAGAGTATTTTCTACATTAAACTCAAGGGCAGCTTGTCATGCTGCTTCCATCCTACAGTGGGTATAAAATATAACTGTATGACTCATAAGGTGTGGTCCGAATGCAAATTTATTTTTGTGTCCCGCTGAACCTTTAAAATATACTTGGGAAGGGAGCATGCAGGAATCCCCCCCCACCCTGCCCTGGGTAGAAACTTGGCCGGATGCCATGCACTTCATGGCTGCTCTTAAGCAATGTCAGACCTTTGCCCTCTCAAAGCCAAAATATACCTTCTCTAATTAGCCTGAGTTAATTTTTCCATGAGGGGAGAGGGAAGAGAAGAAAAGGGGATGAAAAAGGAATTAAGACATATTAAGTACATGTACCAACTCCACACAAGGTATATAAACATTAGGTACTACAAATATATACTAAAAAAAAAAGAAAAAAATTATAATATTCACTTCATAGCCCAAAAATACATACAAGTATAATTTGTCAACATATAATAAAAAAGACTCCAAAAATTGGAAAAATGTTAAACACAAAACACAAAAACACTATCTCAACCCATAGTAATCAACATTTCAGTCTGCGTTCAGCCATTTGTCCATTCATTCTCCACGTTTCCCACGCGGAGGTCTGAGTTTGGAGACAAGAGTGTGGTTGACTGTGTTCCCTCTTCCAGTCTCACCTGCTTCCTCTCTCCCTGCTGCTCTTCTGAACTCCACTGGAAGAAAGGCAGTTTGGGATGAACGGCAGAGGCTACCTCACTCTCAGGAGCCAGAGGATGGCCTAGCGCCCAGTGCTGGGCCCTCTTCCTACAGCACGGCTGTCTCTCGTGATAACTCCCCTATCCGCGTTCAGCACTGGGACATGCGCATCTACTCCATAAATGCCCATTTCTCTTCTGGGGTCTTCCTCAGTAGGACTTGGAGCAGTTCTAGTAAATCCCCCTCTCCTGCAGCCCACATCCGTTCATGTACATTCTTGTCCTTCACAGCTGGCCTTGATCCTGACACGGCTCCTCTCCCTTGCTATCCCTCGTCTCCTTAGCTTTATTTGGTCTTTGTTTTTCTCGGCCATATAAAACGCATTCCTCCATCATAGTTAAGTCCCTCCCTGGGGAAGCGTAAGAGACATAGGAATCTGAGACACCTGTATATGGGCAGAGGGCATTCACAGCAAGGTGACAACTCTTTCCAAAGAAATCTCTTCACTAAACACAAATATTAGCCTTCTATAGTCTCCAGACAGGTGAGGGAACCAAGAATTCACAGAGCCAGAATGAAGTCACTTTTTTCAAAGCACCTGCCATTGGTGGTTTGGCTTACCAAGCTTATGTCAGTTAGATTTTGCTGTTTTAGTTAAGACTGCACCTTTGACATCTGTCTTAGTTGCTTTTCTCATTGGTGAGACAAAATACTCAACACCCAAAGTTAAAGGAGGAAAGGTTTATTTAGCTCACAGTTTGTAGAGGTTTCAGTTCATAATTGGCTGGCTCCAAGGCAGAATGGCATGGCAGAGGGGCATTGCAGAGGAGAAACAGTTCATGGCAAAGCAGGGCAGGCAGAAGGCAGCAGGCAGCAAGTGACACACCAACAAACCACAACACTCTTTCTGTCCCTTATATCTTATCCAGGCTACCCACTCTTAGGGTAGGTAGCTCTCACACCCTTAATCCTAGCATCACATCCTTGACCTCATCATCACACACCCTAGATCCAGCCACCTCCAAAAAGCCCCGCCTATAACTGTGTGAGGCTTTGGGAGGACACCTGGATACAAGCCACAACATCCTTTGCAACAAAGATGTCTCTCTCCTTGTGAGGAATGCTCACAACCACTACAATGATGTTTTCTCTGAAGCATTACACATATCTGTGCATTTTTCTGGGGAGACAGTTTGTAGTTCTTAGGTAGATTCTCAAAAGAAATTTTGGTCCCAGAGTTTTAAGAACTATGGCAATAGATTATTTCTAAAATTATTTTAAGTTATTACCTAATTCAACTTATAGAGGAATGCTTTTATCTGACTGGTCATTTAAGTGCTCAAAAGACAATGCCAAAATAATCACAATCACTCAAGTGATTTTGCCTGAACTTCCTCAAAACACTAGCTTTTTATAATATCATAAAATAGAAGCAAGGTGGTAATGGCATTCTTCTTCTCGAAGTGCTTTCCCAGGCACAGCCCCCAAATATTCCTTTCTATACCCTTCTCCTCTTTTCCAACACTTCCCTCACCAGGGAAATTCCATCGGGACTGGTTCTACCCTAAATCTCAGCCAGCTGTGAAGAGAAGCAGAGGACAGGGGATCAGGGAGAGCCGGGCACTGGGCAGGCCTGATATGGCAAAGATTTTTACGCAAGGCAACTTCCCCATAATCTCAGCTCCATGTGTCATACATAGTGCTATGACAATAAACTTGAGAAATACAAAAGGGGAAAAAATATACCGATTCTGGGACAAATTTCTCAGTGAGAAAAATGAAAGTTCAGTGTTCACCTAACTGTGGCCAACAAAATGAAAGAGGCAAGAAAGGTGAGTGTGCTGGTCTTCACTTCATGTGCTTGTTCTTTTTTCTTCCTAAGGCTCTCCTTGGGGATGTGGAGACCTTGGAGGACTTTCTTCCTTCGGAAGCTGTCATAGTTTTTAATGAACATATCATACCACGTGTTCTTTTTGTGGTAGTAGGGATTAAATCCAGGACATGCTATCACTGAACTACATCCCCAGCCTTTTTTGCTTTTTATTTTGAGACAGGGTCTTTCACACTTCTGTATCTTTGTTCTTATTAATTTCTTCAACTCAATGGCCCCTTTTCTGCTGATCAAAATCCTTTGAGACACAGGTCAAATTTGGATACAGCTGCATGGAACAGAAAACCTAAATAATGTTTTAATCAAAAGAGACTTTTTTTTTCACATATAAATATGGAAACAAGCAGTTCTGAGCTGGTGTGGGAATTCAACATGGTCATCAGGGACCTATTCTCCTGCCCTCTTTCTATTCTACTGTCCTGAGCACATGGCCACCACCAGGGTATCAGGTCCCTTTGAAGGTAGCAAAAACAAATGGACAAGGCAAAATGATGCTTTTTTCCCCAAAACAGCCCCTTTAAAGAGCAGGACCCTGCTACTTTCCCTTTCATATAATTGGCCACCCAACCTGCAAATAAGACTGAGAAATTTAGTTCTCTCATTAGGCACATTGCCCCAACTACTATTACTGCTGGGGAAACATTTTAAAAGCATGGCCCTGGGCGGATGACTAGACAGCTGGGCTTGACTTTTACAAGCTCACTTCCTTGTTATATAAAACATGTAACATACGTTAACCATGTCCTTAAATAGACAGCAGTGGCACCATTGACACTGGCTGGATAAGCTTTTGCTGGGCCTTGGGGTGAGCTATATCGTAGGATGTTTAGCAGCATCCATAGCCTCTACCAGCTAGATGCCAGTAGGACCACTCTGCAATTATGACAATGAGTGGCAATTGTGACAGTCTCCAGACACTGTCAACTGCCCCCTGGGAGTCAAAGTCATTTCTTATTAAGAACCATGGCAAAATTAACCGGACACACATGTGTAAACATCGTATTGTCTCCCTAGTGTGAGAAACTGAAAGAGTAAACAAGATCCAAAATGTACAATAGATAAGGTAAAACAGGAAGAAACTGGTCAAAAGGAAAGAGAAACTGGGATGGGGGAATGGAGAAAAGAAAGAACTGAAGAGAAAAAAATTATATATATATATATATATGATAAGATAGAAATACTACTAATTTTGCTTAGTTCATTGAGAAGAAAGGTTTGTGCTAATATTGTTTGGACAATTGAAAACTGATATCTTGTACCCTGAGTAACTAAAGATAACAATATGTAATGTATTAACCATTGTTACCCTCCTATTATGTTGTTTTGAAATTTTGTTCTATTTTTTTTCTCTTTAAAATAAAAATTAAAAAAAAAAAGAACCATGGCACTATAGCCACGTTTATAGCAGCACAACTCGTAATAGCTAAATCTTGGAAGTGGCCTATATGCCCATCAACAGATGAATGGATAAAGAAAATGTGGCATGGGCCGGTGAAATATCTTAGCGGCATAAGTGCCTGCTTGGCAAGCGCAGGGTCCTGAGTTCGACTCTCAGTACCCACATATGAAAAAAGGGCCGGTGATATTGCTCAGTGGCACGGGCGCCTACTGGCACACAAGGTCCTGAGTTCAACCCCCGGTACCCACAAAAAAAAAAAAAAGAAAAAAAAATGTGGCATTTATATACAATGGAGTACTACTGTGCCATAAAGAAGGATAAATTTGAGTCATTTGTAGGAAAACAGATGCACCTTGAGACCATAATATTAAGTGAAATAATCAGACACACAAGCTTAAATATTGCATGGTTTCTGTTATACGGGAAACCCAAAGGGTAAATAAAGAGCCAAATAAAAGATAGATAATAGGAACTAGGGAGATAGATCCTTTGCAAATGTGAAGAGGACCAAGAGATGGTGGGAGAGGGAAGGGGGAGAGGAGAAGGGCACGTAAAAAGAATTAAGACGTGTTATGTACATATATCAACTCCCCAAGATAACTATTATCATTAGGTCCTGCAAACGTGCACTAATAGAAAAATAAAAATAAAAAAGTACTACTACACTAGACTGCCCTAATCATCTTTGCATTCCCTCTCCAACTTATTGTTATGATAATTACATCTGTATTAACACTTAATGCTACTTTAACACTTCTTTTATACTTGCTTCTATACCTAAAAACTGAGCTTCTTTCTGAAGAAACAGGAGCTAACAAATGGGTTCCGCGGAGGTCTGCCTGACTTCAAAGTTCACATCCTCCCTCCTCATCCGCTGCCCCGCCCACCTGCACAGAAGGGCTTACCCTCAAACGCTCCAACACACTGGCGGCACACCTATGGCATGTGTGCCGCAGCAGGCATGCAGAGCCCTCCCTGTCGGCATGCAAACGGAGCGTATGTGTTGCTTTTATCTAAATGAAAACTTTAATATTCAGGTTTAAGTGCAGCGTTGGCACTTTGCGATAAAAGAGTGGGTTTTGGGTTTCAGTTTGGGCACTCAGTCTCTAACAGGTTCACCATCACTGCTCTAGTACATTAAGCATCCAGGAAACATCTCTAGAATTAAGCTCAAATCAGAGAAAAAGAATGAGTGTATTTCATCCCAGGAGTAAATCGCCACTCTTTGAAAATACCATCTACAGAGTTTAGAAGGAATAAAGAAAGAAGTGATGGAAGGGAGAAAAAAAAAAGGACCATTAATTCCTGGAAGGCTTTACCTTACTGGTTCCTCAATGTATCTACCTTTCAAGCAGGTAAGGAGGTGGCCTGCCTTATCAATAAGTGGCAATAAAGTGTAAATGCATCACAGAATAAAAGCTGGACTTGTTTTATCTTAGACTGCCAAGGAGCAACTAATGGTATTTTTTCCTTGTAACAGACAAAGTGCTATTGTTGATGATGAAATTCAACTCTTTATTTCTGCTTCAGCAGCAGCACTACACTGGTCAGAGAGCCTCTGGGCAGCACAGTCCCTGGCAAGTGGAGTGGGAGAAGGCATCTCCTTGGAGAGGCCTTACACTCTCTGGGTAATTTGCAGCCTGTTAAGATCTCATTCAGAAATTGGGCTAAGCAGCAAAAGAATTAAAATAAACCAGAATAGGTATGCCCAGGGCCCTGGGCATGAAGCATAGTCACCTTTCTCTCCCTCTAACCCAGATAGATGTGTGTGGCTAAATGCTTGGTAGAAAATATAATCACTGCACTTGTAGTCAGACACAAATAAGGAAAATAATTCAGTGAGGAAAATATTACCTGGTAAGAATCTGTCCCTCTTTATTATCACCAATGTTTATTTGAACTTACTATTTTTTTTTTTTGTGGGTACCGGGGGGTCGACCTCAGGACCTTGGGCCTGCGCGCCCGTGCCGCTGAGCGATATCACAGGCCCCTTTTTCATATGTGGGTTCCGGGAGTCGAACTCGGGCCCTCGCGCTTGCCAGGCAGGCGCTTAAGCCGCTGAGCCATCTCACCGGCCCTGAACTTACTATTTATTAAGTGGCCCTGATTTACTGAAATGTTTTTTTAGATGTTACATATTTTATTTACTGTTGTTAGAATATTAAAAAAAATCAGGGAGGTTTCACTTGCCCTTTTTTAAAAATTCAGTGGCATTAAGTTCATTTCACTTGCCGTTTTTACATAGCCTGGCACTATTCATTAACTATATTCAAACCAATACCTATGTAAGCACTCAAAGCTTTAGCATTATTTTGGCTGCCAAAAATATTCTTATGAGAACAATAAAGTTGATGGTTTTTAGAGATGCCCTGACTATTACAGAGTCTTCTATTATTTTGGAGTGTCAACTTTTTCATTTGAACGTTAAATTTTTCCTAAACCCCCTTTAAGCATGTCACGAAAGGGGGTAATTGTTGCTAATGATTTTTTCTTCTGAACTCTTTTATCATCTCACCAGCTTGTAATGCACTGGATTCCTGTGGTGCTAGAGCTTATCCAGAAATACCTGGGCACCAAAGGTCCCTGTTGGCAGTCAGGGGTGGGGAGACATGTATTTCAGAACAGTGATGAAAAGGAAGCTTCATTAGTTTAATTTTTCTGAGTCATGAAAAATAGGCAACAATTATTCATCTGCTGTTTTCTCTGAACTAACTGTAGGGCTCCTTCGCATTTTTCCTAGGAGCCTATTTTTACTTGGTTTCTCATGTTTCCCTGGTCTTTTTCTACTACAGTCAATAAATTTTAGATACTTTGTACTTAATGTCTTAAAATATATAGTAATAATTAGTCAAAAAGATGCCCAAAGACACTAACAAAAATAGTTGCTCACAGAATGTATCATGACATTTTCCTCTCATAATTTAAAAGTAATGTAATGTATATAATCCTATGTGTAGCATAGAGAATGGGAAGAGTTATTATTTACATTTTCATCCTAAATTTAGAAACTAAAGTATGAAAGGAGTTAATAGGAAATCACTATTAGAATCAGAGTGGAGTTAAATTATAACTAGATTAATGTCAAATTAACATTCTCGGTAGAAATAAAGAAATAATATTTTAATTCTGAAGAAAAAATATCACAAAATTTATTTTACTTCTTCAGGATTTCTAGGCATTGGTATATTTTGGTTAATAAAACATAAAGCTGTTGTTTATCTTCTTAAAATACGCAGTAAAAGTAATTAGCAACAGCAATTCACCAACATATTTTCACTCTGCTTTTGAAATACTATGTTCTTTTCCCTGTAATTTAAAGCACTAAAATCTAACCGATATTGCAAATTTACTTTTCACCACTAGAGGGCAGAAAATGCTCCATACGTATTTGTATGTAAATAATTTTAAATTCTTAGACCAAAACGACAATATCCTGCCCCTACCACCACAAGAAAAAAAGTCTTCAAGATATTCTTGTTTTAGTTTGTACAAATAAGTAAATAACCCTAATTTTTTTTTATTTTTAAAAGAGTATAGTCACCTCAATTCAATGGTTTATAGAAAGAAAAAGTAAACACCCTTTTTGTATCTTGAGTCGATGTATGAATTAAGAGCCATTTATTAGCACCAGGGAACTGGCATCTGCTTACAACAAAACAGAGACCATTGAGAACAATGAGGGGAGCGGGGTACCAGGAATCAAACTGAGGACCTCACGCTTGCCAGGCAGGCACTGTGCCACTAAGCTAAATCCCCGGCGCAAAATTCTTCTTATGTTAAAATATTTGTAGTGCAATGCAAAGGTGGCATTTATTATGAAATTGAAATAGTCACAGAATTCACAAAGCAATGAAATGCAAAATTACTAACATTGTAATCTTTAATTTCTATATATACTTTATTTTACCACAAGCCAACAGTAGATTTAATTGTGGCAAAGATGTGTTTAGTTTCCTTTTAATTTATCTTTATGACCTAATTAACTTATGTGTCCCTCCCAATGAAGACATTTGCATTTCAGTAACTAAAGCATTAATTTCTTTGATTAGAATCCACAACCTCTTCACTTTCTCACTCTTGTTAATTAAAACACATCATGGTAAATTAAGTCATTTGGATTTCAGTCTGTGTAGGTGACATTTTAACTACTACCCTTGACTCGCTTTGCTTCCTGTCTGCCATGTCATGAGCAGTTCTCCTCTGCCATGCCTTTCTGCCATGCTGTCCTGTTTTAGAGACAGTGGATTATGGGTGGAAACCTCCCCAAACTGTGAGACAAAATAAATATCTCCTCCTTCAAGTGGTGGATGTCAAGTATCATGTCTCAGCAATGAGGAAAGTAACTAAAATGTATTTTAGTATCAAAGAATGGGGTCGTCACCGTGACACTGCCAGACCATGTGGTTCAGAAGCCTTTGGAAACAGTTTGCAGGAGTTTGGAAGATTTGGAGATGCAAGCTGGAGCTACAGCCTGTTATGGTTTGTGTCTAGATGTCCCCCCAAAGCCTCATGCAGTCATGGGGGTGGGCTTCTAGAGCTTGTGATTGATTCATTGTCTAGTACTGGGATTATGGGTGTGAGTGCCACACCCACCCTGGGGTGGGTAGCCTGCCTATGATATAAGGGAGGGAAAGAGGCTTGCTCTCCGGCTCCTCCCTTTTTGCTTGCTGCTTTTGCTGTCTTCAGGCTGTCATGAACTGTTGCTCCTCTGCCACGCCACCTTGCCTTAGAGCCAGCTGATTATGGACTAAAACCTCCACAAACTGTGAGCTTAAATAAACCTTCCCTCCCTTAATTTGGGGCGTTGGGTATTTTGTTCTCAGCAATGAGAGAAAAGTAACCAAGACACAGCCCTAGAATGCTGTAAGCTGATCTTTTTTTTTTTTTTTTTTTTTTTAATGTGGGTTCCGGGAGTGGAACTCAGGACCTTGTGCTTGCCAGGCAGGCACTTGTGCTGCTGAGCCATCTCACCGGCCCTGTAAGCTGATCTTGATGGGAGATTCTGGTCAGAGCTCAGAACACCAGAATGCTGATAGTAATGCAGACAGTAAAGACCAGGCTCAGGAGGTTTCAGTTAGGAAGGACTCTGTTGGCAGCTGGACTCCAGACTATGTGTGTTATGCTCTGGCAGAAAATCTGTCTACATTTGGCCCATGTCCTGAGACATTGCAGGAGACTGAGATTAAGGACAGGAGACTAATCTAGCAGAGAAAATTTCAAAGCAGTCCACTGTTCAGGCATTAGCATGGATTCTGCTTGCTGCTTTTAGCCAGGTTTATACTGAAAATCAAGAGCAGGTGGCACAGCTGAATGATTTTAAAAGTTTAGTTTGGCAAGAAAGGAAGCTCCAGTAAAGTTGGGGCCTGCAAAATTGAAGCGGAGAGGAGCTTGCAGTGTTTAACTTTCTTTTTTATTTTTGCAAGGGCTCACAGCTAAGAGTGTCTCAACTCTTGGAGGAGATACAGAACTTTGACTTCTCCACAATGCTAAAATTGTTAGTATCAGGAGCTGGCCAGTCTCCCAATCCCCTGGCTGAGGGTACATTGAAGGATAAAAGACAGTTGACAAAAGTAATATGGTATATGGGGGTCCAGGAAGGTCAGAACTCTTGTGGCTAAGACCCCGACTTCTCCAAACTGGCCAATAGTGATTGAGTACATAACATATAGGGGGCATGCAGGGAAGTGCAGGGAATAGTTGAGGCAAAAAGGTGTGAAAGTGAGCAAGACCTTGTGAAAATGGGACAAAGACATTCCAAGCAGTAAATCTTTGCTTAATGACAGACCTGTTTTATCTCTAAGGTTGGTAGTTATTGCCCTGGAAGTCTGAGTGAGTCAGTGTCCTCAGCTGCGATGTTATCTTGCCTTCAGAGACTTCACAGTGTCACAGGCCACTACAGGCCTCTACTATGACTGTTGGCATGGAGAGCTCTGTTTCTGCCTGCCAGCCACTGGTTCATCAGGCAAGTCAGTTAGGCTTGGGACGGACTCATAAGTTAATACAGAAAAGCCAATTGATTGATTCTAAAGCCTACTCAGCGCTGCCTCAATGTGGTCTCCATCAGTTAGGACTTGGGCAACTCTTAGAAATGGGCTAAGTGCATTTTGCATAAAGAGGCATGCATGAGTCATTTGGGGGTCAGGGGCAGAATATTATGGTTTATATCTAGGTGTCCCCCTAAAGCCTCATGACCTAATAGGTGGGACCTTTGGAAAGTGACTAGATTATAGGAGCAGCAGGTTATAGCTGACTTGCTGCTAGGAGGTGGGGCCTGGTCTGAGGAGGTGGTCACTGTAGGCATAACACAGAAGGTGAACTCTTCCTTCTGAGCAACTCCCTTGACTTGCGTTGCTTCCTGTCTGCCATGTCAAGAGCAGTTCTCCTCTGCCATGCCTCTCTGCCATGCTGTCCTGCCTTGGAGTCAGTGGATTATGGACTGAAACTTCTACAAACTGTGAGCCAAAATAAATGTCTCCGCCTTTGCACTGTGGGTGTCGGGTATTGTGTCTCAGTGATGAGGAAACACAACTCAGCTCATAGCACAATTCGTGCATATTATCTCAATGTAATTATTAACACTGCTCCTTCACTCTAAAAAGTATCCTCGCTGGATGAAAATTTACCACGGCACACCCCAACTTCATCCATTTCCAATTTCTATTCCCCAGGAGCAACCACTTTCAACTTGTTTAAAATATCTCTTTTTTGGGCTCCAAATGTCTTTTTAAAAAAACATGAATATACTACATCCGTCAATTAAAAATTGCCTCTGGATTCTAATTTAGAGAGCAGAAGGAAGAAATCATTGACTTAAGCAAATATGAAGGTAACCTGTCTAAAGAATTAATTGGCTGAAAAGAAATTTTCCTACCTCTAAACTTTGATGGAATTTCATACCCATCCAAGATCTTGACGAACTCCAGGACTGGGAAAAGTTGTGTTAGAGTTGAGAAGTGATACTTAGATCTCCTGTCAAAGTAAGATTTGCTGCTCACATTTTCAGCTCTGGTAGGGATTGCTTCCACTGCAGGAGCTACCTGGCACACTTTAATGCTTTCCTAGATGCCTTTCTGCACCTAATACCTAGTCAGGACGATGTATAAAGGTCATTTCTACCCAACCAAGGCCTGCTCCGACAGGCCATATGTGCTCCAGAGCCCCGCAGAAGGACAACCAAGCTTTTGTTAGGACCTCAAGGTACATAGCCTTCTCCATCTACACAGCCTTGCTTCCTTTCCTCCCTCCCTAAATGTTGGTCTTTAATAAATATCTTGTATCTCAAACTCTATTTCAGCATCTGCTTCCAGAAAAACCAACCTGCACCAAACAGGTTTTACAGTTTAAATTTTAAAGGTGCAAAAATGAATATGGTGAAACATCTCCCTCCTCCACTCAGTCCCTGTTACCAGATCCTAGTATATTTCCAGGAATATATTATGGGTATATGAGAAATGGTGTGTGTGCATAATTTAAAAGAAAATACATAATTTTCTTTCATATGTTACCCAAATGGTAGCATACTCTTTAACCAGTCTGTACCTAGACTTTTTTGCCTTTAAAATATATGATAGAAGTTTCAATTCAGTACATAAAAAATATCTTCAATACCAAAACATATGAAATGCAGCAAAAGCAGTTCTGTAAGGGAAATTCACAGTAGTAAATGGCTAAATTAAAAAAGTAGAAAGAGCCAGGCCAGTACAGTAGTGCATGTACACTTGCAATCCCAGCTACTGGGGAGACTGAGGTACAAGCATCACAAATTCAAGCCTAACCTGGGCAACCTTGCAAAACTCTGTCTCGAAATTTTAAAAAGTTAAAATGGCTGGGGATGTAGCTCAGTCAGAGACTCTGAGTTCAATCCTAAGTGTCGTAAAAAGAAGAAAGACACCAAATAAATAATCTAACATTATCTGGTAAGGAACTAGAAAATGAAGAACAAACTAAACCCAAAATTAGCAAAACAAAGAAAATAATAAAAATAAGAATAGAAATAAGTCAAACAGAGAAGAGAAAAACCATGCCAAGAAGTGATAAAAAAGACTTGGATTTTGAAAAGATAAACAAAACCTACAAAGACTTAGGTAGTCTAACATTTGAAAAAGACAGCTAAGACCACAATAAATATAATCAAAAAGTAAAGTAATGAAATTAAAACAGATGCCTCAGAAATAAAAAGGATTATAAATGGTTATTAGGAATAATTACATAATGACACACTGGATAACCTGAAGGAAATTGATAAATTCCTGGAAAAATACAACTTACAAAGGTTGGGTTACAAATAGGCTGAACACACCAACAACAAATACAGAGATTTAGGGCCGGGGATATAGCTCAGTGGCGCAGTGCCTGCCTGGAGTGTGAGATTGTGAGTTCCATTCCTGGTACAAAAAAAAAAAAAGAAAGAAAGAAAACAGAGATTTAAGAAGTAGGGCTGGTGAGATGGCTCAGCGGCGTAAGTGCCTGCCTTGCAAGCGCGAGGGCCCGAGTTCAACTCCCGGAACCCACATACGGAAAAGGGGCCGGTGATATCGCTCAGCGGCACGGGTGCCTGTTGGCGCGCGAGGTCCTGAGGTCGACCCCCTGGTACCCACAAAAAAAAAAAAAAAAAAAGAAGTAATAAAAATCTATCAACAAAGAAGACCCCAGGACCAGATGGCTTCACAGCTGAACTCCACAAAGCATTCAAAGAAGTAATATCAGTACTTCTTCAACTCTCCAAAAAACAGACCTAGAGGGACTACTTCCACATACCGTCTATGATGCCAGCATAACCTGGGTACCTGAGTCAAAGACAAAGAAAAGGAAACATAAAGCCAAATTCTCTGATAAATATTGACCAAAAAAATCCTCAATAAAAATATTAGTAAAACAAATCAACAACACATCAAAAAGATTAAATATCATGACCAAGTGGGATTTAACCCTGGCCTTGAAAGTGTGGTTTGTCACATCCAAATTAGTGTGATACACCGAATTGACCAAATCAAAGGCAAAACCACATGATCATCTCAATTTTGATGCAGAAAAAAACATTCAACAAAATTCAATCTCTTTTCTTAATAACAACTATCAACAGCTTATTTATAGAAGGGAAGTTCCTTGATGTCTTAGCCTCCCATCATGGGGACAAAAGACCCAACACCTACAATTTAAATGAAGAGTGGTTTATTTTGGCTACTGGTTCCAGCCTGTGTCAGGCTGGCTCCAAGGCAGAAACAGGATGGCACGAGGGCATGGTGGAGGAAAAGGTGCTCAGTGGATGCCAGCCAGAAAGTGTAGAGAAAGGGGGAAGGAGCTGGGGACAAGAATATACCCTTTGGGCCCGGCATGGTGGTGCATGAGTTTGAGGCCAGCCTGAACTACATAATGAGACCCCGCCTCAAAAAACAAAAAATGAAAAACAAAAGAATACACCCTCAGGTCATGCCCCCAGTGAAAGTGCTTTAACCCTTGCCCTGCTGCCCACACCACACACAGATCAGAGGTCTGATTGCTGTCCCCATCTATCAATGTGAGAAAGGACATGCCTCAACTTGGATACTTGCCATAGCCTAGAGTGAACAGACAGAGGGGCCTCAGGAGCAGAGGATGACCTCATCCCCCAGGCTGTAAAGCGTAAGGTGTAAAGTGAAGAAAACTATGCCTTACGGGATCCCAAAACAGTGGCTCCTGGAAAGGAACCACTCATTCAAAAATACGGAGAAAAATTTTTTCTTGGACTCATTTTTTTTCTTTTTCCTTTGTTTGTTTTTTAGAGGGTTGGTGATTTTCCTTTTCACTTCATTCTCTGTTTCTTTTCTCTTGTTTTCTTTTTTATTCTTTTTTTTTCCCTTTTCTCTTCTTTTTCTTGTTTGTTCTTTTCTATTACTTTTTTTTTAATGTGGGTACTAGGAGTCGAACTCAGGACCTCGCACTTGCCAGTAGGCACTTGTCAGTAGGCACTTGATATCGCCACTGAGCGATATCACCAGCCCTTTTTTTCCTTTATGTGGGTACCGGGAGTCGAACTCAGGACCTCATGCTTGCCAGGCAGGGGCTTATGCCGCTGAGCTATCTCACCAGCCCCCCTTTTTTTTCTATTACTTTTATTTATTTCTATTAATTTCCTTTTACTCCAAATAGGATCCTTTATCTCACTTTTCTCTCCTCATCTTCCATTCTTAATTTTGCAAATTTTTCTTTACTTATTCTTTTCTCCACCCCCTATATCTTTACTGGTATAACCATTAAGCCTTACTAATCTTTAGATAGTTGCTATTACTGGTGAATTCTTTTTTATTGCTAGAGGAGGTCTAATTGCCACATTTAGTAGATAATTACTGTATGTTAATATTTGGTTTGTCTTAGTGTTTATACCATAATTATATATCTCTATTCTACGGTTAAGGGTGGTATATTGTCAGTTCTTAAGACATGTCAATATCCAGTTTGTATTTGATGCTAATGTTGCAGATTTAGTTGCTATGCTGGGGTTGGGAGGGTGTAGTTGTTGTTATTTATAAGTATTCTCTAAATGCTGTTAATTCTTGGAGAACTGGTTGCCAGGGCAATTACACTGCATCCTCCCCTCCCAAATTAATGAAGGTTGTTGGATCTTGGGACAGAGGCAAAGGCCTATAGTTAACCATGCCAAAAGTACATTACTGAAAAGCAGACACTAATTAAAGAGATCGCCATACTAGCAATAGTCACTCTACTATAAATCTTAGCACAAAACAAAACAAACAAACAAAAACAATAGAAACATGAGAAGACAAGGCAACAAAATGCCTCAAAAAACTCCCAACCCCCCCAAAGCTGATCTATGGGGCACTGAGGGAAAGGAAATCAAAAGCCACACAACCAAATTATTCAACAGGATAACAAAGGAGGTAAAAAAAAATATGTACCAATAAGGTGCTTGCCAAGGTCTAAGAAAGTATAATTAACCAGTAATGTAATAAACAAAATGATCACTGCGTTTACGGAAGACACTAATAAAAAGCTAGATGAGCTAAAACTCCTGGATAAATACTTTACTACTGAAAGTATGGGCAGCAGAAGTGACCAGTGTGAGGAAAGGGTATCAGGACTAGAAGACAGGGCTGCTGTCAGAGACCACTTATTCAGAGAGACCTTAAAGACAAGAGAACGTGAAAAATGAATCCAACCACTGCTAAATGATGCAAAGAAGAATAATCTAAGATTAATTTCAATTAATAAAAAATCAGAACACGCCGGGAGTATAGCTCAGCGGCACAGCATCTGCCTGGCAAGTGCAGGGTCATGAGTTCAATTCCCAGTACTAAAAAAAAAAAAAAAAAAAACAGAAGAAAACACAAATGGGGTAAAAAGACCTGCTGACAGAAATAAGAGCAAAGTTTCCAAATATAGAGAAAGAATTAAATATATAGATAAATGAGGTGTTTAGAACCCCAAACAGCCATCAAAAAGGAGTTCTCCACATCACATCATAGTCAAAAACCCAGAAGTCCAGCACAAGGAGCAAATCTTAAACACTGTAAGAGAAAAGCAGTGAGTCACTTATGAAGGAAAATCCAGTAGAATTACAGCAAATTTATAAATATTTCCCTGATTTTGTTATTTTTGCTGTGCAGAAGCTTTTTAGTTTGGTGTAGTCTTATTTGTTTACTTTTGCTTTTGTGGCCTGAGGTTTTGGTGTGATTTCCAAAAAGTTATTGCTAAACTCAACATTCAGTAGGTTTTCTCCAGTGTTCTCTTCTAGGTGTTTTATAGTTTCTGATCTTATATTTGGTCTTCTATCCATTTTGAATTAGTTTCTTTGTATGGTGTAAAATGAGTCCAATTTCATTCTTTTGCATATGGAAATTTTTTCTTACCAGTATTTATTTAATTTTATTTTTTGTGGTACTAGGGATTGAACCTAAGACCTTCGCACTGAGCTACAACCCCCATCTTTTCATTTTTTAAAAATTTTCAGACACAGGTTTTATTAAATTGCCCAGGTAGGCCTTGAATGTGTAATCCTTATGTACCAAGCCTCGCAAGAAGCTGGGATTGCAGGCATGTGCCAACACACCCAGCTCCCAGCACTGTTTATTAAAAATGATCATCTTTTCTCCATTATGTCCTCTTGACAGCACTGTCAAAACTTAATAGACTATACACATTTGGATTATTTCTGGGCTCTTTATTTTGTTCCACTGATCTACATGTCTATTTTTATGTCAGTACCACACTGTTTTGATCCTGTATCTTTGTAATGTTAATATTCCAAATTTATAAAGAGTTTATAGCACTCAATAGTGGAAAAACAACCCAGTTAAAAAGTGAGCATATAAAAGATCTGTATAGACATTGCTTCAAAGAAGACACAAAAATGACCTACAGGAAAAAAGAAAATACATTCAATATCATTAATTATCAGGTAAATGCAAATAAAAATCATTATGAGATACCACCTTAAATCTCTTTTATCAAAAAAAAAATAAAAAATAACAAATGCTGGTAAAAGTGTGGAGAAAAGGGAACACATGTACTCTGTTGGTCAGAATGTAGATTGGTACAGCTATTATAGAAAACAGTAAAAAGGGTTTTCTAAAGAAGTTAGAAGTAGAACTGCCCTATGACCCAGCAATCCCTCCTGTGGGTGTACACCTCATGGTAATGAAATCACCATTTCTTAAAGAACTTCTGTACTCTCATGTTCATTGCACTATCATTGGCAATAGCTGAGACAGGGTAAACCTAAGTGTCTGTCAATGGAAAAATGAATAAAGAAAGTAGTTAGATAGATAGATAGATAGATAGATAGATAGATAGATAGATAGAAAAAGAAATTATTCAGTCCTAAAAAAGAATGAGATTTTGCCATTTGCCATTTGCCTGGAGGACATTATCCTAAATGAAATAAGCCAGAAACAAAAAAATTGCATCATCTCACTTATATATGGAATCTTAAAAAAACTCACATGTCAATTAATGACACACTATATTCTGAGAAATGCATGGTCAGGCAATTTTGTCATTGTAGAAATATCATAGAGTGTACTTTCACAAACTAATATGGCTACATCACTAGGCAATACAGTCTTATTCAACCACCTTCTTACATGTGATCTACGGTTGACTGAACTATATTATGCAGAGATAGAGAACAAAACAGTAGTTGTGGAGTAAGGGTGGGGATGAAATGAGGAGAGATGTAGGTCACAATATACAAAGCAGCGGGTAAGTAGGCTGAGCAAACATACAACTTGAGGACTTGCTAGGTTTGAACATATCTCAGAAAAGTTCATGTGTTAAAAATACTTTATCCTGGGGCCGGTGAGATGGCTCAGCGGCGTAAGCGCCTGCCTTGCAAGCGCGAGGGCCCGAGTTCGACTCCCGGAACCCACATACGAAAAAGGGGCCGGTGATATCGCTCAGTGGCACGGGTGCCTGTTGGCGCGCGAGGTCCTGAGGTCGTCCCCCTGGTACCCACCAAAAAAAAAAATAAATAAAAAAAAATAAAATAAAATAAAAATACTTTATCCTCAAATTCATATGTTAATGGTATTGAAGGTGGAGCCTATGGGAGGTAATTAGGATTAGATGAGGTCATGAGGCTGGGCACTTCATGACAGTATCAGTGGCTTCACAAGAAGATTAAAAAGAGCCTTGAACTAGTACCCTTGCTCTGTCTCACCATGCAATGCCACCTGCCATGTTTTGATGCAGCAAGAAGGCCTTGCAAGATGCCAGCTGTGGTGGATTAACTAATGGGCACCTTGTAACATCCAGCTGAACTGAATCAGCATGGTTCTGGGTGTGGAAGGCCCCCCTGAGGATCATTGCCAACAACATAAAAGGAGGACTAGAGGAGAAGATGGTGCACTGTTGATTCTCCTGGAGAAGCTTGTCACGCTGGTTTTCCCGACATGAACTCGGCTTTATCATTGGAGGAGCTCCAGTCCTTGATGTCGCTGAGGATGGCTGCGGTTCTTTTCGGGGGAGCTCTGGTCCTTACCTTGAGTGTTGCTTTCTGGCTCCAGTGCAGATCCCTCAGCCTGCTGGCCCAGAGCCTTCATCCCGCTGGTGCAGACTTTCTCGCCTCCACCACTGACTTTTGGGCCTTCCCAACGCAGATCCTTAATACAGACTTGCACGAGACATTGTCATGGGCTCTAGGTCTCTAGCTGGACTTGCAGAGGACATTGCCATGGGCTCTAGGTCCTCAGCTGGACTCGTGAAGGACATTGCTGTGGAATCAAGGCCCTCACCTGGATTCTTTGGGTCTTTAGTGTGTGGACAGATTTCCTGCACTCTTTTTGCATTTGACTCTTTGGGTGACTATTATAAAATAATCCTATAAATTATATGTCCTGTATTAAATTTTTTCCCTTGTAAACCCTGGCTGTAACGCCAGCAGATACTGGCATCATATTCTTAGACTTTCCCACCTCCAGAACTGGGAGCCTAATCAACATCCATTCTGGGGCATTCGGTTATATCAAAACAGAAAATGGACTAAGACAGCTACTCAAGGCCAAAAATGTAACATTAAAATGTCATTTAACTCATTAATAGTTTCATTTTAAATCCAGCAGACTGTGTAATTTAATTGTCTTTCTAGTAGGTAGATGTATACACTGGAACCAGCAAGGCCTAAAGCTTCAAAACTGAATAGTTTTAAATCATCAAAAGAGGAGATTCTTGCCTCTTGAAATGAAAGATTTTTTGTGATTTAAAAAAACCTGCCAAGAAGTACTGAGTTCCTCAAAATCTTATTTAATTCATTTTCAAATACCACTTTGTTGAAGGTCTCTCTAACAGATTTTAAAGAAAGGTTGTAGACTATAATTCAAGTTTTACATTATTATATACTCCCTGCATATTCTTTAAATAGAAAGGTCTAGTCACAATTTGGAATTTTTGTAAACCCAGACATGGTATTCTAGGGATATTATTTTTCATTCCCCAAATTTCATCTTTCCTGCTTGAAAGATTGTTAGGGAAATGAGGAAGAGAAAAGGAAATTAAATGCCAGAAGTAGAAAAAAGGTGATCTGAGGTTACTGACACCAGTGGCTCTGATCTACCTAAGAAATCAGTGATTTTGAGTACCCATGAGTAGAAGAAGGCCACTTGATCTTGGTAGGGGCCACCTACACATCACCTGCTGGCTGAGGTGAATGATTTAAATCACAAATGCTCACAATAATGTGTGTTGGTCAGACACATAGATCCAATCCTGATGTCCCTCAGAATCTTTCAGAGAGAGAAGTATTTCTAAGGAGAACAATTATTTAACAAAGATCTGATAGTATTTTTTTGGCTGTAAATTTTATTTGAAAAAAAATTCAGTGGTGAAAATACTTACATTTTTCTACCCTTTACACTCCTGTGAACTAAACCTACCACAACCCAGAGGTTACCATCATATATACTGGTCATTCCACCTGGAGCTGGCACAACCTCCCCAGTGTCACCACAAAGATGGCCAAGATGCATCTTCATGACATGCCTCTGATTCAGCTTATTAGGCTGGGTTATTTCCTACAAGGCTTCCTGAAGCCGGGAGGAAAGGTGTAGTATAGAGAAAAGGTGGAATACGGAAAGTACTGGAAGACTGGGGACACGAAGTGGCCTGAGCTTATAGAAGAGATAATGGGAGATCGGGAACACAGGAGGCCCGAAACAAAAGGTTAGAATGGACTTCTATCAGAAATGGGGGGGGGTGAGTAAATGCGTCAGACAAAAGCCACTCTGTCTCCAACAGGATCTCCTCTTACAAGCTCAGGGAGCGACGACTGGCAAGTGGGGAGAGGTGCCTGACTCCACACTCACCACTATGCCCACACCAATCACCTTTCTTCCCCGCGTGTCGTCAACACTCGCCTGGAAGGCAGAGCACAAGCGAACAGCCACTGGTTGACTAAAAGTTATAAAACAGGCAAAGTGGCCGAGGCATCTGCCACCTCCCTTCCCAAAGGTGGTCACTCTCCCCCACCTTCTCCCTTCTTGCAGGCTGGGTTCTAGCCTCCCACTAGCAAAAGTTCTCCTTCCCATATCTATTCCTTCCAGGAGGTTGGAGGCTATTCTCAGCCCTCGAACTCAAGCTTCTGTGGGTGCAGAAACGCGGTTCGCGTTAGTTTCTTTGGGGGTTGGAGGGGCGACGAAGGTTATGGAGGTCGGGCTAGGCCAGTGATGGCGAACCTTTTAGAGCTTTCAATGATGATAAACAGTCCGCTGGGGCCATAGGTTCGCCACCACTGGGTTAGGCCTTTGTGGACAGGGCAGGTAAAAGACTACATCTCAGGCCAACCTGCCGGGTTGCCACGTCTGTTTCCACGTCTTCCTTCCAGGGAAGGAAAAGCAGAGGCTCTGGGAGGACGCTATTCCAGGGGTGTGCTTGCAAATCCCCCACCTTGGAACTCCCCAGGGTCTCCCTCCCCTGGACCTGAGCTCTTCCTCTGCCCAGACCTCCAGAAGGAGCACTCCACCTCTGCCGCCGCCAGAGGGCGCCGGGGGAGCAGGCGGGGTCAGGGTGGGGCGCGGCCATAGCGGAGGGGCGGGGCCACGGGCGGAAAATCCTATTTTTCCCTCCTCCGGTCTCGCCCTCTTCCCTCACTTCCGATCCCGCTTCCGGTTTTTGCCACTCTCGCGGCTTTGACCTGGCTTCCTCCTCCGCGACTCTACAAAGCTGCCCGCGGCTCCTCTCCCGCCACGGGGCCGCCCCTCCACCCGCCCAGGATGCATTACCTAGTGCCTCGGTCACGGTCGCCGTCACAGGCACCCTCGACCCCGCCCCGGCCTGCCCGCCCCCCTCTCTCTCTCTCTCGCCGCACCTGCCCACGGCTCCCCGGGGCCGCAGGTGCGGACTCCGGCGAGGTACCACGCGCGCAGACTCGCCGGCTGGGGAGAGGGGCAGGCGAGGCGAGGTCGCGGGGCGCCCCAGGCTGATGTCGCAGGTGCGTCCGAACCCCGGTCACCGCTCTGGGACCCGCGGCGCCGCCTCGGCTTTGCCTCAAGCCCAGGGGAGGGGAGTGGGATTCCCGCGGAAGCAGTCGGGAACCCGGAATCTTTGGGGGTCCCGCTCATGTTGCACCACTGAGTCTGCACCTCCGTGCATAGGGATTCCTGTGGGAATCCCCGGAGCCCTTAGGACAGCTTTTGAGTCTGTTGAATGCCCAGTCTTCCTGATTTTTAGAAAGATCACCAACGGTGTTCTTCGATAGTTATGGTTAAGTTTAAGGCAATAATTGAATTCCAGTCAGTGTCTAGGAAGCAGCGGACTTGTGCTAACCTGCGAGCAGGCTGTGTACTGTTTAGACTCGTAGAAACATCTTCCACTCTCTGGATTTGTTTCCGTTGAAATTCGTTTCCACAGAACTTAATTAAGTTGCCATCTATTACTGATTTGACATTAGAGGGTCCTCAGGCTTTCAGTGAGAAAGGACGCCTCTGATTTCTAAGCATCAGTAAGTTGAACGGTACAAAACTCAATTCCTGCCTGCCCTGAGGCCAGGGCAGTGTGATATTTACCAAGACAGTTTCTTAAACAAAATTTGCCCTCTTCTTCTTTTCCAGATTGTGCCATCCGTATCCCAGAAGCATGGAGGTAATAAACGGCAGGCCCTACTGCTGCAGGGAGCTTGAAGGAGCTGACATACTGTCAGACACTTTTTACTCTAATGAACTGCACACTCCGCTGCTAACAGCTACTCGCCCAACTGCCTCAGGGGACAGGTAAAACAAAAATCAGAAAAGGCAAATTTAAAAAGGTTGTAATATATCATGCTTTTGTGAGAAAAATATTTCTTGTTCTAGGGCCCTTTTATTTATCACTTCACATAGAAGGCAAAGGTGATGGTTAAGCCTTACAGTGCCCACATTAGTTGGGAAGTTGCTGTGTTACTATAAAAAACAGCAGGTAACCAGGCATGGTCTCCCACATCTTTAATCACAACACTTGGGAAGCTGAGGCAGGAGGATAGACATGATACTGAGAGTGCTGGTGCACACCTGTAATCCCAGCTATTTGGGAGGCTGAAGCAAGAGCATTACAAGTTGAAAACCAACACAAACAGTTTAGAGCTGGGAATGTAGCTTAGTGCTTCCTCAATCCCCAGTACCATAAACAAAGCCGACATCATATTCTTCCATTGCATCTTAAACTCTAGAATGGTTATTTCTTCATTTAGAAATTTCTACCTGCTGGTTCTGGTTCTTCCCTCTGAAGCCATGCAAAATAACAATTCAGCATCCCCAGGTTAGCAACCATTCAAGACTTGGAAGATTCATTTGGCTTCTAAGGGTCTCTGCCAGACTCAGTGCTGTTTCTTCCAGACTTTGCTTTTCTTCCTTCTTACATGTAGGCTTTCACCATCTTGGTCATCTGTCATCGATCTATGCTAGTTTAGGAATGTATTCTTTATATTGATAAGAAAAGTGTTTTTCCTTAAGTGTAAAACTAACACGTTTCTTATAAATAATTTAGAAACTCTAAGGCTGAGGCAGGAGGATTGCAATTTTGACACCAGCTTGACAGTTTAAACACATAAGAAGACCCTGTCTCAAGATAAAAAATATGACCTGGGGATGTGGCTTAGCGCAAAGACCCTGGGTTCAATCTCCAGTACTGCAAAAAAATAAATAACCATAGAATTCTATGGAGAAAACAAATTTTTTTTTATTCCAACAGAAAAATAAATTATACAATTAAAGCACAAGAAAGAAAATCTCCATATTTATTTTATTCAGAAATAATCACTGTGTTAACATCTGAACTTGTGTCCTATTTTTTAAAATGTCAACATCATATTCAGCAAAAGTTTTTGCAGACTGCCATTTTTACTTAATGGAAAGGAATATTTTTACATTTAGAGAATAAAGCACTCAAGTCACTTCTTAGTCCTTGCTGCTCCTGCTCCTCCACTGTAACCTGATTGACAAGAGTGACAGCCCAGAGCTCAAGCTTTTTTACCTCCAGGAGCCATCAGATAGGCAGTGTCCCTCCAGTCAGAGGAAACAGTGGTGGCAAACCTACGGCATATGTTCAACAGCAGACCGTTTGTATCACTGAAAGCTCTACACAGTTCGCCATCGCTGTGTAGATCATGTGTGATTGTCTTGTCACCAGTTCAGACTTGGGAGGTTCAATTGAGATTCTAGCAGCCCAAAGACACAGCGTCATGCAAATGTCTGAAACTGCCTTTATTCTCATGTGCCACTCAGTCACGTGCACTCGTGTGGCAGTCCTCAGGCCTCTGCCCACCCATTCTCACAGCAGTCCTCAGCTGCTTAGTCTCTCACCAGCCCTCGTGGCAGTCTATCTGTATATCAGAATACACAGTAGTGTCCATGTGCCAGTAACGATCTTGGTTATATGTGTAAGTTATTTACACTGGCCAGCATGGACATTTACACCTAGACCGACAAAGTGCGCCTATGCCGAAATCTTGCCGACTTGGAATGTCTACTGGAAATCACCTCCCACAGCCTGAACCAGAAGCGTAGCCATCTTAGGCTTCATTTTTCCTCACAGTGATCTGGGGATGGTCAGTTGTCCCTGGCTCAAAAGCAGCAATGTGAGGTTTTATATTTGGGCAAAAAGGAATTTGAGTAAGCTTTAAGGGTTGCCATATCTGATTGAATTCACTGTGCTTTCCAAAAGCAGTCAAAGGCTTTTCACTGAAATATTGATCCCCTCTACCTCAGTGGCCCTCTGGTTGGTTAGTGATTAACTCCAAAACGCATTAACTGGCATGCAGTATAAAAGAAATACCTTTGAGAAAAATACTGGTTTTCACTAACTGACCATAAAATTAAATACACATATGGGCAGCTAGCTGTGAACTATGAGAAGATATTATCTGAAGCAATGTATAGACACAGCCATGTTCCTGGCTCCTAATACCTCAAACTCGCCTTCGCTTTATTTTATGTGAATTCTTTCCTTTCGCAGCCCTCAGATTGAGAAGCCAGGATGATTATGTGTTCTCAGAACCCCTCTAACTCCCTCTTGAAAAGCATCCAGACAGCTAACGGAAGACTCTCTTTTCCCTCGATGTTATTCTTCTGAATGCTCTGGGGAGGGTCAGCAGGATAACAGCGGTCCCTCCACTCTATCAGTCCTGACGCTTACTTCTTCACATCAAGGTTTGGGTCTGTGGCTGCCAGCTCAAACCACAGGCTACCTCAAAAGCAAAGCAGAATAACACAAAACAAAAAGCTTCTGGGTTTTAGGGTTATCCTTCCTGATGTTAAGGATGAGTCCCAGCGTAGTTTTCTAAACATACTTAAAGGGACACCCTTTCACAAGATGATATATTTTAAACAAACCTGGCAACTTTAACAGTGATGTAAAGATTTCCTCACATCAGCCTACAGTACTTGTTTTTTTCATAATAGGCAACACAGTCTAGCTGCAGTGTTACCCAGCACTGGCTGCAGTGAACATCAAAATCACCTGAGGAACTTTCTAAAACTACAGATGCCGCAGTTTGATAACACATTTGTGTGCATGTGTATATACGTGTGTGTATATATACATACATACTTGGGTTTGCTAGGTCTTCAGTAGGCCAAAGGAATCCGCATGTTTTTAGTTTTTCAGCTTTTTTTTTAAATGTGGGTACTGGGAGTTGAACTCAGGACCTCGAGCTTGCCAGGCAGGCGCTTATGCTGCTGAGCCATCTCACCAGCCCAGTTTTTCAGCTTCTTAAATGATTGAACTAGCAGAAAGCACTGAAAACATCAAGAAAACCAAGATTATGATCCTGGCTTACCCAGTGTCCAAGTGCAAGCTAATCTTTATTCCTGTACTTAAAATACCCTATTCATTTGTATCTTTTGGAGCACTTATAATAGCCACTACTTTACATAATCACTTGAGCTCCTCTAATAATATTAATAAACAGGCAATGTATTATTTTATATTTCTTCCATTGAATATTTAACAGTGGCAGGGACAGCTTCTCAAAATCATCACAGATTCTTTTCTCCTTTTTCTACTCGACTGACTCCTCTTTACCTCTAAGAAGTTCTGTAACTCATTAGGCGAACATGTCAGTTAAAGAAGTACCTTGAGAATTACTTGGGATTTCATTATAAATTCTCATTTTGCTTCTGGATTCACTTCATACCTCTGATTCTTGACATTTTTCTTTCTATTAATGTTCTGCTGACTAAAAAATAAGTGTTTTTTGTTGTGAGCTTTCCTTTAATTGTACCATCCAAAAACTACTAGCTAAATTTAGGCCTCTGAATTTGGGATTACACACTTAAAATTCTGTACAGTGACCTCAAAATGAGATATTAATTCATCCATTGGAAATGTGTCTTTCCCAAAAAACAAGTAAATGCTAAATTGCTTAATTTTCTGTGGCTACAGATTGCAGCACCAGTAATTTGAGTATTATTCTCTCTTATGGAAATGTTGTTTATTTAAGCTTTAAAATTATTTCATCCTGGGGGGGAAGGGGAGGGCAAGAGGAAGTAAAAAGATTTAAGATGTGTTATATACATGTACCACCTCTCCATGATGGATGTAATCATGTACTAATAAATGTACTTATAAACATGTACTAATGAACATTAAAAATTTTATTTCATCTTAAGACTTCCATTTTGATTGATTCCTTCTATACAACACTTTGAGCATAATAAAGCTAAGGTATGGGGCTGGGTAGCAGTGGGGGGGAGACTAAAAAGTGAAACATGACATTTATGGATTGCATTTTTATTTTAAATGGATTTTTTGCAACTTACCACCTTTAGGTAGATGCCAGCCCACATGATTAATTAACATTTTCTACTGGCTTGTCTTCTGGGACAATGTAATATACAATGTAATATCTGGGGTCAGATGTTGAGAAATCGACTCATTCGTGATTTAAATGTAACTTTTACAAACTTAATTATTAAGGCTTAGATTTCAATGTAACTTTTACAAACTTAATTATTAAGGCTTAGATTTCATTAATCACATGAGTTTAAATATTTTTCACTTGTCATGTCTCCTAAACCATGTCTGTTGATCACAGTCAGAGAGCTGGTGGGGGTCTTTGAGGTCTGAGACCTGAATGCCAGCATCTCTTCTATAGCGCCCCAAATCAGTGGCCACCAAGATTCTCCTTGACTAGTTAGTGCACAGGTTAGCAAACTTTTTCTGTAAAGAGCCAGACAAATATTTTAAACTTTACAGTCTGTCACAGTCATTCAACTCTGCAGTTACGAGACAAAAGTAGCTATAGACTGTGAACAGTGCATAAATGAATGGCCATGGCTGTATTCCAATGAAATAGTATTTACAAAAACAGATGTTAGGTTGGATTTGGCCTGTAGGGCATAGTTTGCCAACCCTCTTCTCTAGTGATTTCATGACATAAAACAATCCTGAGTGTTATTTCTTCACTTAGCACTTATCATAAGGAAATTAAGCTTTGGCTTCCTTAATTTCATACACTGCTGGTATGAAGAAAAACGTCCACAGTTCATGCCGGTCTCCGAGCTCTCCTTCCGGTTTCTGACTAGCTCTCCAGCACTCTCATGAGTCCACAGCATACAGTCCTCCCTTCCTGCCACGACCCTTCTCTACCATATCCCACATTTCTGAACTGCACATGAGCTGTACTAACATAGTCTGAACGTCAGTCCTCTTTTCAGAGCCCTTAAGATCTGAGTAAGTTCTCAAATCTGTACAGACCCAAGCTTTGTGGAATTCCCCCAGATGTGTCCAAATCGCCAGGATGAGGGTGGGGTGGCACTTTGAAGTCTCATGGTCACCTGACTCTGCGTTCCTGGCTCTCTTTACATTGTTTCTGTCCAGCAACACATTGACCCAGATGCAAAACGATTCCTCATTTTCCTCCAGAGACCTTGTCCAGACGGCATTCGTGAGCCTGCCGGCACCTCACTGAACGGTTCGAGGAGCAAACAGCTCCCTTGTAATATTAGTACTATGCTTTTATAGTGCTCCCCATTTTTAAAAGAGATACTCTGTAGCCAAGACCACTGAATGAAGAAATCTTTTCAGTAAACAGTGCTGCAGCAATTGGATACACATGCAAAAGACTTGAACCCTTATCACACCATGTATAAAAATAAACTCGCCATGAATCAAAGACCGAAGTGTAAGAGCTAAAACTATAAAACTCTTTGAAAAAACAGAGTAAAACCTCATAATCCTTTCTGTGGGAGTATGTTCTTAGATATGACACCTAAAGCCAAGCAATAAAAGAAAAAATAACTTGAACATCAAAATTAAAAACTTCTGTGTTTCCAAGGATGCTGTTAAGTTAGTGACAATGTACAGAATGGGAGAAAATATTTTCATATCATGTCTGACAAGAGGCTTGTGTCTAGCATATATTAACTCATAACTCAAAAATATTAAAATATGCAAAGGATCTGAATGTATAATATTTTTCCTAAGAAGATATACAAATGGCCAATAGTAACATGAAAAAGTACCCAATATTTTCAGTCATTGGAAAAATGTAAGTCAAAACTACAGTGAAAGGCCACTTCACACCCATTGAAATGACTGTAATAAAAATTTTTCATTTTTGACAGAAAATAACAGGTGTTGGCAAAAATGTAGAGAAATTAGAACCCTTATACAGCGTTAGTGGGAGTATAAAATAGACCAGCTGCTGTAGAAGAGTTTGACATTTCCTCAACAAATAAAACACAGAATTACTATATGACTGAGCTATGCATTTCATCCATTTAAGGTGCTCTCATATATTCTCAAGAAAATTAAGAGCAAATATTCAAACAAAAACTTAAACAGAAGTGTTCATAGCAGTATTATTCATAAGAGCCAAACATTATCAACTGAGGAATAGCTAAACAAAATGTGCTGCATCCCTATGGTAGAATAAAACACAGCCAGTAAAAGGAGTAAGCACTGACATGCCACAACATGGATGAGCCTTCGAACTGTTATGTTAAATGAAGCTCATCATATAAGACCACATATTATGAAATGTCCCGAATAGGCAAATCTGTAGAGAAAGTATATTAGTGGTTGCTTAGTGCTGCGGTGGGTGTAGGAAGAATAGGTGGGTGAAGGCTTAACGGTGAAGAGTTTCTTTTTGAGATCATGAAAATGTTCTAAAATTGTGATGGTTGCACATATCTGTGAGTAAAGGTCATTGAATTGTACGCTTTAAATTGATGAATTCTGTGGCATGTGAATTATATCTTAGTAAAGCTGTTTTAAAAATAAATACAACTCTTGGGATAAAAAGATCTGTAGGAATTCAGCAATTGGTCCTCATTCTTTTAGCAGTCCCATGACACCTTATTAACCAGAATCTATCATAATCAACCCTGAGAATTCTGTGCTCTGGAAATGTGATCTAAACATACTTAGTTGTTGCTGCACAATTTCACAAGTCTCTTCTTTTCCCACAGGTATCAGGAATTAAGGGAGTCACTCCCACGATGTCGGCTTCCCTGGGGTGCTGAGAGGGAATATGGGGGGATAATGCCAGTTGCACTCCCTGAAGAACACAGGCCCAAATGTGAACCTCCTTGTGTCATGGGCAAAGGACATCAGCATTATGGATTTGGTGGAGAAATATGGCCAAGGTAACTAAGCTTTCTGCCACTCCTGAAAGGTCTTTATTTTTTTAATTTCTATTCAGTCGTTTGCCAACTCAAATCTGCTTCCAAACAATTCTTTTACTATTTATGAAGACATGGATGGAAAAGCTAATTATGTGATTTCTAATTGTGCAGCAAAAAGTCTGTGTTTATGAACTTTTTGCTGTTCTTAGAGATATTAAAGTATTGTGATCAGAAATTCTGATTAATTCCCTCACTTATCATATCTTACTAAAAGTAAATGGGAGTGAGAGAAAGGGAGAGAGGCATTAAATGTAAAATGATTTTAAGGAAGGAGCTGGCCTAATTTGTACAGATGCTCTTGGTTTTTGGAACTTTTGACTTGTCATTTGTTCATCAATCTTTACTATAGTCATGAGAAAAAGCTAGGCACTGTTTTCAAGTATTAAAATATTTCAATAATAATTTGCAACACTTATATTCACTTCCAGAAACTCTATTCAAAACACAAGTTAAAATTAAGCAAAGCAAAAAAAGTCTGAAGGCAGTAAATTAAATGTCACATTAAATATTTACTAAAGATTATGAAATTTACTCAGAGCAGAATCAAACCTACAAAGCCTATTTTCTGCTGCTTTACCTAACAGTCCTGGTTTACTAACAATCTAGTTGACTAAGTTTTTGTTACTATTTTTTATTAGTATCTTTTTGCAATACATAATGACTATTTTCATTATGGGTATTTGGTACATGTACAGGACACATCTTAATTCTTTTTTTTTAATCCCTTTCCCCTCCCTTACTTCCCCCTCCCTCCATCTCTTAGTCCACTTCCTATTTGTAAACAATCTATCTCCCTGTTTCCTCTTCCCTGTCTTTTATTTTGCTCTTTAGTTTATTTATACAGTGATACAGCACCTCGATTCACAAACTAAATTGTTCACAAACAGAAACATTTGGCAAAATTTGGGTTTGGTTTACAAATTCTGCATCAGGTGACAAACACGACCATGGCCATCTTTCCCACACAAACAAGAACATGGCCATCTTTTCCAGAATTGTGGAACAAATTAAGTTTGTGAACCAAGGTACCATTGTATTTTGGGTTTAAGTTTAGAGAAACTATACAGTATTGAATGTGTGTCTGATTTATTTCACTTAACATTATGGTTTCAAGGCGCATCCATTTTCCTACAAATTACTAAAAATTTTCCTTCTTTATAACAGAGTTTTTGGCATAAATATATCTGTGGAAAACTCTTCTAAAGGAACATTAGCAATGTTTACTTACCCATGATTTTCAAAAATTCTAAATGAGGCCAGTCATCCTCTTAATTCAGCATCCATTCCCTGAAAGAATGAAATCACAGGAGCAGTGAGATAGCTCAGCGGCATAAGTGCCTGCTTGGAAAGCTTGAGGTCCTGAGTTCGACTCCTGGTACCTACATATGAAAAAAGGGCCGGTGATATCACTCAGAGGCATGGGCACCTGCTGGCGTGCGAGGTCCTGAGTTCAACCCCTGGTACCCACAAAAAAAAAAAAAAAAAAAAGAATGAAATCACAAAGTGATGAAAATTTATAACTTTATTTTCACTTCTATAAACATTGCTGAAGTAGTAAAATTGTTAATTTGTCTATGAAAAATGAAATAGATTCTTCCTCTAAGCTACTGTCAAATGGTGAAAAGCTATTAAACAGATCTGAGTGCTCTGTGAACTAACGGATACTTTGAATTTCTTGGGGAACTTTTATTTTCCTAATACTCATTTTCCAAATGGATAGTCAATGTTTCCTATACTATTTAGTGAAAAACACATACTTTTCAATTAATTTAAAATGTTACCTTTTCATATACTGAATTTCTATATATTCATGGTTGTATTAACAAATCTGTCTTTTACTGTCTCCTCACTTACACTGTGTTAAAAAGATATTCAATTTAATCTTTTCTTTCATTTCAGAAAGCTTCCTATTGAACAATACTATTATTTGACACAGAACAAAAAAAGTGACATCTATGGAAATGATTCTTTGTAAGTCTGGAGATTTTCCCCTGCCTTATATTAAATTAAATAATATTTTAAGTGGAAATACATTATGTGAGAAATTAAAAATCCCCTATCTGGGGACTTTTTGAAAACAAATTCTTCCTTTTCATTAAAATAGATATCATTAACAGTAGAAATCAAGACTAAACAAAAAAGTAAATAAATAAAAACTAATAGTTTGTAGTATTTAAACACGTGAACAAAAATTTAAAAATAATGAATAGTAATATTCAAAGGGATACCTACAGGTCATCTTGATTTATTTCCCTGCCTTTGATCTATTTACTTAATCTAATAAGAATCTATTTCTTTAAAGAATAATAGAAAATGCCACAGTGTCCCTCAACAATTTTTTAATTGGAATTTTATGAGGAGAGAGCTATGTTATGATCATCCACAAATAACTCTCAAAAAATTACTCCCTTAGTAATTTTCAGCTGTCCTTCAGGTAAGGAATACTGGTTAATGGACTCTATACTTAAAAAGACACTATTTTCCAGTATATTAAATTATTTCTATTCTTTGAAATAATTTATTGTGTATATTTAAAAACCATAAATTTTTGTTTTCAAGTAAAAAACGGACAGAACTGAATGATAAAAATATCACTTCTTTACCTTAACTAATTTGTTATGTTTATGGGTTGAGAAGTTAATGCAATATAGGATGTAGCCACTAGAGGGCACCAAAAAGACAACTTATGTTTGTCTGGGCTTTATCCTTTTGAGCATAGTGAACTTTGCGAACTACGTGTGAAGCACGCAATAGGATGAACTAGTCTGGGTCAAGGAAGTGGTGTCTCTGAACATTTGTTACTTTCATTTTATTTCTTCCAATTTTGAATTTTTAAAAAAGATTTCCTTTTATTTTAAAAAATTGTAATTTTTTCACTTTCAATCAAATCAATTTTAGCCACATATCAATATCTTGGTAAAATTTGTCACATGGGAACAATTACAGTTAATAGTCATTAATGTTTTATATACAGTGGCCAATCTAGTAACTCTAAATCCCTCACATTGGCATCATTCCTTGCCAACGCCCATCACTCCATCTCAAAATGGGAAATGATTTTTTTAGTTCTGCTCCCACAAACTCAAGAGTCCAGTTATATAAACTTTTATGGTTCATGTGAATTGTATGTTTATAATGCATTATAGGATAATAAAGTTATATGACCAACATACCACTTTCTAGTGACTAACCTCCAGCATGGAGGAATATCTGAAAAATTAAACAATGTATTCAATTTCACCAATTTTTACTATCAACTGATAGCACTGTGTTCATTTTTCATGTCTGAAATCTTTCAGTCTTAGGTGCATAGGCCGTAACTAATTGCTAAAGTCAAATGTAAGTGCATATCCACCCCTCTCTAGTAGTCCCTTTCTAGGACTATGGCATTATTTCTTGGCATACACAGTTTAAAGTAGTTAATCAAAGCACAGCCTTGGAATGAGCCAGTCCAGAAAGGGCATGCCTCTAAGAGCTTTGTTAGGTTTGTTGTATCCTCTCTTTCCTGACTGGCCCACATTTACTATGCTGAGAGGTCAGCAACCCTAGGCAAAGGGACAAAGCACACCTGGTACTTATGTATCCTCTCCAAGTAGGCCACTTTAGGTCATGCTGCTGCACCATGTGGGTGATACCTGGCTCCCTCGGGGCTCTTTGGCTACTGCCTGGCTATGAGAGTGAAGGTCACTGAGAACCAAAGTGTTCTTATCAGTACATGTTGTCAGCCCCTGTACCTTCACTGCAAATGAGAAATGCACAGAGGCTGGTAACAAGGACTGAAGTTAGACTAAATGGAATGGAAAAACTGACCAACAGACAACTGAGATATGAAGAGTACTGTATCTATCTTATCAATATGAACACTTCCAAAAGTTAATAAAAATATTCTAATGACAATTTATTTTGAAAATGGGATATGTCTTTATTCTTAAGCAAGTTTGCAATAGAAATACAAGGCTTAAAAAGTCCTTAATTTGGGGCCGGTGAGATGGCTCAGCGGCGTAAGCGCCTGCATGGCAATCGCGAGGGCCCAAGTTCGACTCCCAGTACCCACATACGAAAACAAGGGCTGGTGATATCGCTCAGCGGCACGGGCACCTGCTGGCGCACGAGGTCCTGAGATTGATCCCCGGTACCCACAAGAAAAAAAAAAAAAGTCCTTAATTTAATTTAGTATTTGTTCCTGTTTTTATTCCAGGTTGCCCAAACCACCAAATGCAACAGTAGGGTAAGTACACAGCCTACATTTTCCTCCCCTGTTATAACCAGGGAAAAACACTGGCATTCCATATGGCTAAGAGGGGTGTGAGGACAAGTTAAACTTTTCGTGAAGGTTTTTTTCCCAAGTTTCTTTTTTTATAAGGACACCAGTCATGTTGGAATAGGGGCCCATTCTACTTTAATATGACATCCCCTCTTAATTATTATGTGTAGATCGACACTATTTCCAAATTAAATCACAGGCCTTTGAGGTTTGGATTTCAACATAGGGATTTTGGAGAGAAAAAAAATTCAACCAATAACATTGGTCTTGTTTTTTTCTACTTAAATTTCTGGTTAAAATAACATGTCTCTATTCCTTGAACTGCCTAATCTCTGTTTTCTTCTAGTTTAGACAACCCTCAAGTGTTTTTGCTTTTGTTTTCCTAACTTTTGCCAGTTCTGCAAATGATAAGAACTTGTTTTTAACTTCTTTTTGTTCCTTAGTTACTTGTTCTCCTTGCTGAGACAAAATACACCTAAAGTTAAATGAGGAAAGGTTTATGTTGGCTCACAGTTTGTAGGGGTTTCAGTCCATAATCCACTGGCTCCAGGGCTGGGTGGCATGGCAGAGGGGCATCATAGAGGAGAAAAAACAGTTCACAATGTGGAAGGTGGAAAGCAGGAGGCAGCAAAAGCAGCAAGCAACAAACAACAGCAGCAGCCCTCTTCCTTCTTTTTTTTTTTTTTTTTTTTTGTCTTTTTGAGCCAGGGTCTCACTATGCAGTTCAGGCTGGTCTTGAACTTGTTTGTTTGTTTGTTTGTTTGTTTTGTTTGTTTTTGGTAGCCAGAATCAAACTCAGGACCTTGAGCTTGCCAGGCAGGCACTTGTGCCACTGAGCTATATCCCCGGCCCTAGAACTCACTTTGTAGCCCAGGCTGGCCTCAAACTCGCAGTGATCCTCCCCGCCTGCCTGTCCCTTATATCTTATCCAGGTTACACACCCTTAGGACAGGTAGCACTCAAACCGAGGGTGAGGCACTCTTAATCCTAGCAAACCATGAATCAATCCCTTAATCCCAGCATCACACCCTTAATCCCAGCATCACACACTCTAGATCCATCCATCTCCAAAAAACCCCACCTAGGATCACATGAGGGTTTCGGGGGACATCTAGACACAAGCCGTAACAGTGGTCTAGCTAATTTGGGCTTTTTTGTTTCAAAACAGACTATGTACAGTATACTTTGTTGGTTTCAAGAAATAAATAATCTGGAATAAAAGTTTAATCCAAGAGGATTACATTCCTTAAACTCCCAAAACATTCCATAAAATGAAGTCCCTGATCCTTTAAAAACAAGAATTAAAAGCAAGTAGAAATTCTTCCCATATATTCTAAAACCTATAAAATTCACATATCATCTGCTTTATATCAGTTATGAAAGTTATTCGCTGATAATTGTGATTTCTTTAAAAATAAATTTAGTTGCCAGCGATATAGCTCAGCGGCACCATGCCTGCCTGGCAAGTGCGAGGTTGTGAGTTTGATTCCCGGTACAAAAAAAAAAAAAATTTAGTTTTGATTTGTCTAGCAAAATTCAGAACATTTCATGTTTGACGCCATATATTCCATAGAATGTAAATTTCATGAATACAGGAAATTTGGGTCACTGTCATATCCCCAGGGATTAGAACGGTATCTGCCGCAATGAAGGATCCAAATAAATATTTGATATTTTTTTTCATTGTACTTCTTTTTCTTCTGTTTCTGTTTTATTTGCTCAATAAATCCTAGGGAAATCTGCTCACCATATCCAATCGAACACCCATACCACACACACACCTCTCGCGGCGCCATGTTCCCGACCTTCACACCACCAAAGGAGCTCTACCCATACATCAAAGCCCGCACCCAACGGCCCTTTCCTCCCACGGTGCCAACCAAGGCTTATGATACAACAGTTCTGAAGACAGGAGGTAAAATGTGACTTGAAATCAAAATTGTATTAATTCTTATTATTGGAGTTTATTCAATGTTAAAATTAAACCAGGAAACACAAAGGACTCAAGACACAAATGTGTAACCAATCATATCTTAAAAAGTTGTTCTCACCTCTGGGTGTGCTGCACAATCAGCGGGGACTTCGCCCCAGTCCAGCTAATGCAGACTGCAGAATTCCTGGCCTTTCTACTTTCCACAGCCTGTACAGTAGAATCAGAAACTGAAACTTTGTTGAATTGGTTGTCTTCATTCCACTTGTGTTTTCTTTTATTCCTTCCTGTTTAAAGTTTAGTTTTTAAAAACTAGGGATTGGCCGGTGAGATGGCTCAGCGGCGTAAGCGCCTGCCTGGCAAGCGCGAGGGCCCGAGTTCAACTCCCGAATCCCACATACAAGAAAAGGGCCGGTGATATCGCTCAGCGGCACGGGCGCCTCCTGGCGCGGGAGGTCCTGAGGTCGACCCCCCGGTACCCACACAAAATAAATAAATAAAAACTAGGGGTCGCCATTGAAGTAAGGCAGAAGGTAATGGAAGCAGTTTCTCAGTTTCTCTGACTACTCTGGAGCATCTTCTCTTACCACAAACTTTGGAGTTTTCCTGGATGTGTTTTATTAGAGGGCGCTAATCCCCACACCAATCACTGAGACCCTCCCACACCAAACACCTCAGTCCTTGCTGAGAAGACCCGCACGTGCATGAGAACAGAGAAGAGGCCTCTGGGAAAAGTCTGAAGATACTAAAGAGAGGGTAATGGAACGTGCAGGAAAGGCACAGGGTAGGCAAAGGCATTTTGTTGAATGGACGTAGTCTGCGAAGTACTGCAGGCACAGTTCAAGAAATGGTCCTATATGCAGTTCCTCTGTGCATGAATACTTAGGCAAAAAGGCTAATACTTTCGTCACCAGTATCGATCGACCTGAGGCCCTTCAAGCAGACAGTACATTTGGAGTGAAGGCATTTAAGGGCAGGGACTCTATAGTCAGACGGCACGGGTGGGATTCTGGGTCTGCCACTTACTCACCACAAATCATGGGCAACTTTCTTCTCTGCCTCTGTGTCTCAATCCATGAAATGGAAATATTAGTACCTACACCAGAGAGGACAGAGATAAACACTAGCAGTTACTATCTTTATTACTCTGATGTCATATAATGACTCCAGTTACGTGTACACCATGCTGAACCTCTCTAGTACCTCTCAGACCGGTCAGCACTGATGCAAGGCATGCAAGCTGTATCAAGTGTATTGGCTGTTGAGTGTCACTGTCATGCTTGGTTATAGGACAGCAGTGAGACGAGTACAAAGGTTCTTGAGACATGGTACCTACATAACTGAAATTTTTATGATCTTGTTAGGGAAATTGTCAAAGTAAATCCCTCTTTTTCCATCCTGAATTAGATAATTTCAGAAATTATATGAAGGCATATGATTAGCGAGCAGTCACAGAAACATGGGTTGAATTTATAAAAATACCTTTCACTGCAGTCATAGATAAGGAACTAAAGAAACAAGTTCCCTTCTTAGTTTTCTACCCTTCCCAGCATCTACTTCTCTCTGATCAAGTCAGTAACTCTTAGGAGATTTTAAAAAGATGAGTACACTTCAATAACACTTATAAAAAGATCTTTCCAGAAACCAGTACTATTAGATTTTCACTTACTTACACTCTTTTATTAGAAATACATAGCATATAGGTTAATAGTGCAGGCTGTGGAACCAGATTGCCTGAGTTTAATCTCCACCTGCTAGCTGTTTGCCTCAGTTTCTTCATTTTCTATGTGCCCAAGTTTCTTTGTTCACTGAAGTGGGAATATCGCTACCTTTTCTCTTAATAGTGTTATGAAAACACATGTGCTGATATAGATAAAACATTCATACAATGCCTGGCACATAGTAAGTGTTCAATAAATGCCAGCCTTTGTTCTTATTATATATGACAGTGGGTGTTCAGAGCATTCTTTAACTTACAAGTGAGGATGAGACCAAGCCATGTTGGGTTTGCTACTGTTTGTCATTTGCAAACCAAAATCTAAGAATTTGTATTATTTAAAATATTCTCTCTCAATACCTTTTTGGTAAACAGATACTAACTCCATTTTTTAAAGTTCTTGATATATAGGCAGAGAAAAGCCAAAACAGGTAAATATGCATGTACTGAGCCTCCAGAGACCAGGAAGAGGATCCTGGAAGGTTTGTTATATACCTACGCGCCTCTCTAATTAAGCCCTGGTACCCTCTATTACTGCTGAGGACAGTAGGGCTCAAGACTTAGTCTTGCTCTTTGCAGCCCACATGCGCTCATGAAAGGGCTCAGGACTTCAAGAGCAGGCCTCATATCTCCAAACTGTAATGAGGAGACGGGGTGTAGCTCAGCAGTACAGCGTGTGCTTAGCCGTAACTATACAGCTAGAAAGTTCCCCAACATTTATCTCTAACTCATATTGTATCTATTTATTGCACCCATAAATCTTATTAATGAAAAGACTTCTTATTTATCCAGGATAATAGTGCTTTCCCTGAAAATTTCAGGTAATCCTTATAGATATGAAATGCTTGATTACCCCATGGATTCAAAGAAGAAAGCACTGATTTGGCCGGGTGAGGATGTATATTATGACGTAAGTATAATGTGTGTTTAAAAGAAAGTAAGCTGCATATTTACCTAGTAAGTTTATAAAGAGTCAAAAGATAGGTTGTGTTATTTGCTATTTAGGTGAAAAATGAGACTTTGATTGTGATTTGCATTTTTCTATTTTCCACCTGGTTTCATATACTGTACTTTGGTAGTTATAGAAAATTTCCACAGTTACTTAAAGTTCCCCCCAAAGAAAGATGGTGGGGAAGGACTGTATTTCACACACTCTGTTTCCCTAACCCTATTAAGACTCATGGTATATCAAGTAATTACAAATATGCATAGAATAAATGGGAGATTTTCAGAAAGATATAGAAGCTATTATTGTTCCAGATTGTTAGTACATTGCATGAAGTATAAAGTAAAACAGTAGCCACCATTTACTGAGAAATTACTACATGCTAACCACTTTAGATATGTCATATTACCTTACCATAACCTCATAAGGTTAGTATCAGTCCCATCTTAGGGATGAAACTGAGGGTCAGAGTTTGTGACTATGTCATGATCACAGAACGCAGGTTTGTGAGACTAATTTTTGCCCTTAACCATAACACTACATGAATAGAAAATTTTAAATCATGAGGGAAAATACCTAGACATTTGAAAATAAAAATAGCTACCATTTATTGAGCAGGCGGTACCTTTGTGAGAGGCAATACCAAGAGTTTTCAGCATATAATGCCTTTGCACCAGCAGTCTGTGAGACAGGCAAAAAATAATTATGGAATGTTGGGAACACTAGAGTTTTGGGGAAACCGTTATGGCAGGCCAACTTGTGGTCACTGGAGTATTGCATGGTGACCCATAAAGTAAGCAATTTCCTATTTGTTTTTTAAAGTTATATGTCAGAACAGTCCTTGAAGAATCACCTAATATTATTAGATCTCTTTCATTCTAAGCAACCCAGAAATATGAGAAGTTATTTTCAGACCATCCTGTCACTACATGTTGTTATAGCCAGAATCTCCACTCTGTAGGATAGTTTCTTACTCATTGAAGTGCTGCTTTCTTCATGTCACCCCCTTCTGCAGCCACCTTGAATAGCTTCCCTTTGCCGGAGTATAAATCCCAACGCTCTGAGTTCAGAGCTTGAAGGATCTGGCTTTACTTCCTGCCCTGCAGCCCAACTCCTCTGGCTAGGCCCTGAATAGGTTCACACTGGTTCCCTTTCCTGGAATGCCTATCTAAAACTTGCTCATTCTCCAAGTTCGGCCGAACTCTTGTTTCTGTTCTTTAGTAGAGCAAGAACCGAGTAGAAGACCTGTGTTCTAGGTAGTCCAGGGTTGCCTTTTACTGACCCAGTAATACAGTTGTAAGCATATTGTTTCTCTTCTCTGAGTTTTAATTAATAAAATGTACCTGCATAATTTCAGTAAATCTGTCCTACAAATTTCATAAGCCCTGAGGATCACGTGAAAGTTCTGAACATTAGAGAATAAAGTAATTTTTTTTTGGCACCAGAATTCGAACTCATAACCTCGCACTTGCCAGGCAGGTGCTGTGCCGCTGAGCTACATCCCTGGCTCAGTATTGTAATTTACAAGACATTAGTATTACTCCAGCAAAAGTAGTATCTCCTCTGGCTTTCACCACACTTTCTACAACTAGTAACTTTTCACATCTAATATCTCAACTAAATTACATCCTCTTTGAGGACAGAATTTTTTTGTGTATGCCCCCACCATACTTCATATATAAATATTTTTGACTGATTTGATTCTTTGTCTTTTCTCTAATGTTTAATCTCACTTTCTTAATCTGTTCTAACTGGACTTAATTTTCAACTTTTCGGTCTCGCATTTTTTTTTTTTTTTTCCTCCTCATTCTTCACCCCAATCAAGTTTTGCACTTCCCTAGACAAAGAAATAAAAACAAAATTGATACTGAGCTTTTTGGGAGTAACTTGTGGCTCACCCTTTTTAATTTCATTTTTTTGTAATCTTAAAGGACAATGCCTTGTGCTTGTCTTCCGTTTTCCTTTTACCCCTTAATTGGTAGAGGTAGGCAAAAGAGACTTTAACTTTCTCTGCACTTGTTAAAAGAGAACTTTCTTTTTAAGACAGAATCTAACCCAGGGGTGCCTTACCACTGAACTACATCCTCAGCCCTTTTTATTTTTTGAGACAGGGTCTCTTTCAGTTACCCAGGCTGTGCTCAAACTCCCAATCCTAGTATAGACTCTTCCTATTGCTAGAGTACTGGCTCTCAACCTTGGCTGCTCGTTAGAATCACCTGGGCCACTTTCAGAAATCCCAGTTCCCAATGCACTCCTGTTCCTTAACTCATTCTTGGAAGGTGGGACTGACAGCAAGAATGCCTGCAGGGACTGGAAACACGTATTTGTGGGCTAATACTCTTCTCTCACCTCCTACACCCAGGGGAGGAGGAAGGACACCAATATTGTACCCCATAAGTGGTTCCTAACCTGTGTCACCTAGCCATAAAAAACTCTAGAAACTGTGTTTTATTATTTTTCATCCAAGCCAATAAGAAGTGTATATAACATAATAATGAATGAATTTTTTTTTAATGTCTGCAGCGCCTTTATTTATACACTCGGGAGGTTGAGTGTCATGTGAAACCCAAGTGGCTTGCCTCTGATGCCCGGTGTTCTTGAGACTAGAGCAGCTATAAATGAATGAATTTTAAAGTGGCTCAGCTCCTGGCTCTAAAACTTATTGCTCTATGACCTGGGTAATATATCCTTTTGTAAGAGCAAAGTTACCAAGTAGCAAACTTCTAGAAATTTCATAGCAGAAATTAGAAATCAGTTAGTAGCTTCTGCTAAGCTCATGCTGCCTGTCATATAATTAGACTCAGTTAGCCTTGACTGTCTGCGTCCAGCTGCAGTTTCCAGATAACGTGCTAGGTCAACCTGACTGAGTCTAGTTGTAGTGTCTGTTTTCCTCCCCTCAAGAATATGTTTATAGTTTTCCCAGCTTGCTTCAAGGACTTTGGGCCTGGAGCAGACCAGCCTGCTCAAGGACACATTGAACTTTACCTGCTCAGCTCAGACCCCCTTCTTTCCTCCCCAGAATGTTATAAACAATTCTTTAAAACTAAGATTACTTAGAATAAGCTTACCTGGCAACCTATGATTTCATTCATGTAACCAATCATGTAATAACCTGCAATCAGCTTGTACTTCCTTGCTAAAATGTATTTAAACTGAACTCTAAACTGACTCAGGGCTAGTGATTTGGACTTGGTTCCCACTAGCGCATTAGCGTCACGATAAAGTTGCCTTCCAGCCTCCTCGGTGCGGAGCATTTTCCTTTTGGTCCGGGTTTGCTTTTCTTCCACAACACTGTAATATCAATTTCCTAAGACAAAACAGGAGTAATAATAAAATCAACCTGTTAGGATTGTCCTGAGAATGAAATGTATATAAAAGCTGTTAGTACATAATGAGCACATAATAAATGCCAGGTTCTGTCAGTATTTATTCATTTATTCCAGTGATTATAATACTTAGTTTACCGAGCAACAATAAGAATTGGGTAATCTTAGAAAGGAGAATATTCCAAATAAGAGGGCTTAACCTTTTAAAATTAAAGTGCTGGGGCTTAATTTTAACAGAATATTTTAAATGTCATTTTGCCATCATCCTTTCCTAACATTACCAGTGTGTGAAGCCTGGGCCTCAGGATTCATTGAGCTCTAGGTACCCCTTTACTACCCTGACCCCACAGCTGCCCTATGTTCTGTCTTTTGCCTGTCCCTGTTTTTCCCACCAGACTTGTTACTGATCATTGCACTCCTCACTCTAACCAGGACCTCTCTTGCTGCCTCTCTGCCTGCTCAGATCTCGTCACTCACCATTTCCACTACCAACTCAACCACGCATGCCTTTTACTTTTACAACTGGCAAACATAAATGGGTGTTAATATTCAACTCTTCCCAGCTATTTATGTCATTACTTGTTGCAGTGGCTGACAACTTTAATCCTATTTCTCAAGAACAGAGGCATCTAGTCTTAGCTTTTTTTGATATAAAAATAATCATTAGAATTAAATTTAACTTGTAATCATCTTTTGAGTAAGGTGAGATATAATCACAGAGGTGTCATAAACATCTGTAAGAGACTATTTGAAATGTTTTATCAAAACCATTTTCAAAACCTATCTGAACCTATTTATTAACATAGTCATTATAACCATTTTGTTTAAACTTCAATATTCAGATAGACCCTAGGCTTCTCCGTAAAAGAGAGCTCACTTGTATTACCCAGCAAAAGAGCTGAGCTACCTGCCTCATTTCAGTCTAACATGCCCTTCACTCTCCCAGAGTCCCCCTCTGAGGGACACAGTTGTTTCTCCATGATAGCACCCATAATCCAAACTCATCCTCAGATGGCAAGAATGGATTCGGTGAGCATGTAGGCATCTCTTTTGGAAAAGCATCATCAAATAACTGGATACCTATAAGTGGACCATTGCTCTCCATTGCTGCCAACGCCCTGTGCCCCACCTCCCACCCACTTGGCCTGGTAACATCCAGGGAATCCAGAATGGGAAACAAAATGGCACTCTCGTTGTCCCTACCATCCATGTATTCTGTCTTGAGACTCACGGCCTCCACATTTTCCTGTTCCATCTTAGCAGCGCTCTTCTGCACCCTCTTTCCTTCTTTCCCTCCCATCCTAACTAGACACCAAAAAAACCTCTGTGCCAGTCTCTTATTTGCTCCCTCTCTGTCACTTTATCCTATATCCTATAGGATCTCTCTCTTTATCTTATATATAAATGAACAGTGTTCCTAATCATAACTTCTTAGTGTAAAAATGGTGTTAATAAAATAGGTGAAATACCAATTTTAATACAATTAAATGAAATACTACCCAATAAGGAACCAATGTCCGGAGATGTTAAAGGCTATCCAAAGGGCAACTTGGTCTCCATAAAAAAACTATTAATCCTAGGTAAGTCTCATCATTCAAAATTAGAAACAAAGAAACCTGTACTTTAAATTTTTATTTACTATATTACAACCCATATGATTTTCTGATATTTTAGTGGCAATTTATGAAGTTTTGGTGCCTAACACAGAGCCCTTGGAATCTTGCACAAAGTTTTGCATGTAACAGATATTCAGTAAATGTTCATTAAATGTTATGAGCTACATATATTTCATTGGCTGTGTTGGAAATGTAACCACAATTTATATAACATTATTCTCTAAAAATGTATTCCAAACTCAAGAAACACTAACATCACTCCTTAATAAACTACAGTGTTAGGAACTGGAATCTTTCAGATCAGATATGAACTCCCCTGGGCACAGTAAGCTTTACCAGTGAAAACATGTTGCATGCATGATTGCCACCAGCCCCTCTCTCACCATCCTCACGGAATAACACCACCTTAATGTGCTGAAAATTAACCAGCTCTCCAACTTCATATGTATCCTGGCTCATTTAAGCCCCTTCCCAAGACACTGTATGCTACACTAAACTTCACATTTCCTATCCTCTTTCTCAAACCCTAGACTGCTATTTCAGTGAGTCACTGCTTGCAGTTCAAGCAGTATTTGAAAAAAGCCCTTATTTATTTCTGAGTAAGCTGGCTCTGTAAATAATTGAAAAGATAAGGGGAACAGAGAAGGCATTCTTTACCCCTGAATAAGCAAGTAATGTACTATTTGTTAAAGGGTTATAGAGGGAATTATTTAATATTTCTTGAGATAGGCTTCCAAGTATCTTTTACCATGACACTTTTTAGAAAATTAGGATCCAGCCAGGGATATAGCTCAGCGGCACTGCGCATACCTGGCAAGTGCGAGGTCCTGCGTTCAATTACCAGTACAAAAAAATTGGGATCACTTCAACCCCACAGGGGTGCTAGTAGCGGCATCTTCCTTAGGCCCAGGAGCTTTATAAGGACCCCACACTTTAGAGGGCCCAGCTGTAGCCTTTCTGTTGCTGTGCCCCTCCTTATGGGATAGGGAGTTTAGGGGGTCAAGAGGATGTCTCCTCTGGAGCCTGTGCTCCGTCTTCCACTCCAGATCACCATGATCTTGGAATACAAACTTTCCTGACCCAGTCTATCCTCCCAAGAGTTAACAGTGTGGCCAGTAAACATCTCTATGCCAAAGTTGTGGTCAGAGATGGCTGTTGGCTGGAAATGGGGTTGACAGAAAGATGGAGCCAGCTGGTAAAAGAGACTAGGAAGGGGAGCCAAGGACAGGGGCAGCATTTGCTTCTTCCCGTGCCACCATGTCGCAGTGCAGAGCTCCAAGTACTTCAAGGAGGCTGAACTTGACCCTAGTTTTCCAGATTATTACAAAGGTGTGTTGACAGAGTAGGAGAGTGGAACATATCTTATCAGTTTATTTGCTTGCTTTAAATTAAACTACTTAGACTAATGGAATAGAGCCTTACCTTTTTACTTTATCTTTAGGCCCTACAAATGTTAAGGGCAGACTTGGCCCTGAGGACAACAATTAGCATAATGTTCAAGAAACTTTAGCTCCATACTATTACCATGCACACCTCTGCCCCTGCTGTTCCTTTAGTAGTCTCCACATCTCTGCATTGTCCTTCAAGGACCAGTTCCTGTGGTATTAACATAACATGGCCTCTTGTCTCCTCCTCCCTCCCCATTTCCCCATTCAGCTGCAATCAATCTCTCCCACCTATGAACTTAAAAGTAATTTTGTCTTAACCTTTTTTACAGCAGAGTTACGTATAGTCATTTGCATTCATTTCATATCTCCTCTAGTTACTAGCCAATATGCTTCTGAATGGCAGGATTCAATTCTAACCCACCCGTGTTTCCTGCCCTGCTCTGCATATACAGGGGCTCAGTAAATATACTGAGTGTCATCAAGAAAAGGTGGATTTCTAAGTAACTAGACACTGCACTGAAACTCATTCATTCATTCATGTTTACATGCATACTTCTTCTGAAAATACAAAGTAAAACTCCATAGTTACATCTGAAGAATGAAAATTGAATATGAGTGACTTAATGACGTGCATCAGGAAGCTATAAAAGATATCGCATGGTTTCGTTTCAGGCAGGGAAGGGAAATAGAAGGCACACAGTTTTGGCTAAATGAAGCCAAGAGCACTGCAGCACCCACTCTGTCTTCAGTAAAATTTTACTGAAGGCAGAGCATCCAGGGGCAGTTCTCCAACATAAGTTATGAGAAGCTTTTAGAAAAAACCTCATGATCTCTTTGATAAAATATTGTAAGTAATTGTAAATATGGCTATAGTTAACAGCCACTATGCTCAGCTTGAATATTAATAATTAAGGATGGAAAAACGTTCAACTTCAGCCTGGACTTTCTTTTGCCCCCTTCCTGCTGAGACAGTGAGTCAGCTCCTACTCTACTGGATGACATTAATAGAAATCATATTTATGTTTATATTCTAGTTTCCCAAATGTGTTGAGAAAAAAAAGCCAGTATTCTACCCCAAACCACCTAAAACTTTTGCTCCTAACACCTCTTTAAATTCGTGGAATGCTATTAACTCTGCAAAAGAAGCCAACGTACAAAGAAATCTTGAAAGGTCGCACTGGATCACTTCATACAATCACGATTTTACAGGTATGTGTTCACATTGATACAAGTAACAATGACAACAAAATTGGAATATGCAACAAAGGACAAATGGTGTCACAAGCTTTCTTTGTCTAATATTTTTCCCTTTGTCTCAATCTAAGTACTAATTCAAATAAGAGAGATGGTAAATTTCTCTTAAATGTGTAGCTAGGAGGCAGAGTTCATTTTCATTTTATTGGTCCTATTACAGAGTTTACTTATAAAAGGTAATTTAATTATTCTTTATTTATTCTAACAAAATAATAAGACTGTTTCCATTAAGGTCTGGGACCCATGAACCCCCTTGAACTGGATGATTACCATGAAAAGGAAGTAGCAGGCGTAACAGGACAGATGGAATTTGACCCACTGCCTGTAAGTAATTGCAATCAACTTGGGAGGAGAATCCAAGTGTTGACCTCCTTCTTGCTTTGCCCACTTTTTATTTGTGTCATGAGTAATGGAGGCCATTCTAGGAAAGAGAAAATCTAACTCATTGTAGAAGCTAATTCTGAACTTAATACTCATCTTCACTGTTTAAAAAAAGTTTCTCCTTCACAGTGCAGTTTTTCAAACAGATTTTCTATTATGCTACTATGGCTAAAGTAACTTACAGAGAAATTGGTTTATAAAAGAATAGAGCTTAACTAGTAATTTAATGAGATTCTCAATAAATTCTGTATCTTTGCATATTTGTATATCTTATACATTGCCACTGCTTTTGAAGAAACAAAGACTTCTTTCTAATATTCACAATAATTGAGAGTTGGCTGAATTATAATCAAAAGCCAATAAATTCTCTGCCTATATCAATAGAGACTTCTTAACTAATTATGTGAAGTGGCCTGGAAAACATGATCAGTCCCTTTCATAACAGAAGGTATAACCTGTTCACTTAATTATGAAAACTAAATGAAATTACCTAATAGTATGCATATATGTTATTTACCTGAGGCCTAAACTTTATCCTCTACAACTATAGAAGATACCAAAGATATAAGTTATGAAAAGACACATAAAAGACAGCTATAAATTTATTTAAATATGGACTCTTTTTAGACTGAGCTGAACACATTGATTTTACATTAGCTTCAGCATTCCTACGGTGTGATATAAAATCATATCAGAAATGAGCCCATGGACGGTGCTATATCATTCACTGAAGGGTTGTTTTGAGTTTTCACTTGCAATGGGCATTCTCTGTTGCTAGAGATTACATACCCTGACACCATCAGACGTGTTCAACAGCTGTCCAAATTTCCACCTGACCTTGTAGAGACTAAAGCAGCTGTACCATTTTTACAGAGATACTCGTACAGTTCTACAGAGGATGCTTGTCAAGTGTGACAAACACAAAATTATTATCCGAGCAAATTGACACATTTATTAATAAAGAGATAAAATATTCCTAACAGTAGTTGGAAGTTTAAAAGTTTCAGTGAATCTTGCTGGTTTATGACTAAAACATAAACAACAGACTCTGGGAAAAACTGTTTTAATGATTATAAAAATAGATATGAAATTTTTTGTATACAATAAAATAAAGGTAGTAAAAATTACTCCTTGCTACTGTTAAGTGATATGATATTCTGACTTTGAAAACTGTTAAATGATAATGACCAATTTTTTTAATGATAAATTTAACAAAGCATGTCAGAGAGCTTGAGTTTTTCTTTTCTTTACGGTATGTTTACCCCAACTTAATTAACTGGTAGTTATAACATTTTATTAGTGACCCAGTATGGAAATTCCCCCCACTACTAACAGATTAGATTCCAAAAGGATGATCCTAAATTCATTCTTTTTAAAGTCCAAGTTATTGTTTTCTCACCACATTCATTTTTATTGTCTCTCCTGTTAACTCCATCAGCATCAATGTGCATTGTTTTACTTTTTTCTTCAACATATTATTATAAAAATTTTCAAACACGGAAAAGTTTAATAAGTTTACAGTTAACACCTATGTGCTCACCACCTAGATTCTATCATTAATACTTTAACATACTTATTCTATTACATAATTTATACATCTTTCCATCCCTCTAACCATCCATCAATATACCTTATTTTTATTCATTTTACAGTAAACTGCAGACAGTAGCATAATTCACTCCTAAACATTTGACATCCATATCATTAACCAGAGTTCAATATTTTTTGCAGTTCTTTTTCTTTTAAGGTGAAATACACAATCATTAAAATTGCACAAATCTTAAGTGTACATGCACTGAGTTTTGACAATACATATACCTTTGTATCCCAAATATCATAATAAAAAATACTATCATCATTCCAGAAAGTTCCTTCATGCCCTTCCCAGTCAACCCCACCCTCTTCCTCCTGACCCAGACATATCTCTATTAATGGCACTTTGAATATAATTTTGCAGTTTCCAGATGTGATTGGTTTCATAAAATTTATAAGACATTTCAAAAAGAAACACAGGCACAATATTTGTAACATATCTCAAAAATAAAGCATGGATAGGGGCTGGAAGAGCAGCTCAGTGGTAGAGTATGTGCTTAGCATGCATAAAACTCTGGGTTCAATTCCCAGCACCAAAAAATAAATAAAAAAGCACAGGCATAAAACCTCCGACCAGTGCTTCTCGATGCATAGCATGTCATTGGTCTTAGCAGCACCTGAGATCCTTGTTTAAAATGCAGATTCTTGAACTGAGGGAATAGTTCAAAGGTACAGTGCATGCTTCACATACACAAGGCTCTGGATTCAATCCCCAGCACCAAAAAGAAAAAGAAAATACAGATTTCTGAGCCTTACTGCAGACCTTCTTAATCAGTCTTAGAAAGTCAAGCTTAGGAATATCGCTCTCTCTCAGCTCTGAAGAGGATTCTGATTCAGCCAATGTTTAAGAACCTTTGCCTTGGCCTAATAAAGAAGTTTTGGCTGAGATTTAAATAACTGCCCACCAGTATTGGTGATGGCTAGATATTTCATCCCACTCATTCTGTTTATATATTTGTAAGTTTGAAAGCAAAGAGTTCTCATATAGAAGAGTTTAAGGCTGGGCATGGTGGCACACGCCTGTAATCCCAGCACTTGGGAGGCTGAGGAAGGAATATCGCTGCAAGTTCGAGTCCAGCCTGGGCTACAAAGTGAGTTCAAGGCCAGCCTGAACTGCATAGTAAAACCCTGTCTCAAAAAAACAAAACAAAACAAAACAAAAAAATAGAAGAGCTTATCACCAAATAAAAAACATGACTTTTCCATATTATCTAAAGCCAATAAAAGATAAAAATTTACTTATTTGGGTACAAATTTCAATGTCTTTAAATAAGTATCAAACAACCTTGCAATATGCATTCCTATACCCATCTCGTTTTTACTCAGTGAAAATGGGTATAACTGTTGGCCTGCCATTTGTGACAGTATCCTTATAATGTCCTACTTATTAATCAATTGATTTTCTCTTTTTTTATTACACTACTATAGCAAGAAAAATTCCATTCTGTCTTTAAACCTTCCAGAGCCTTGGAAGGGAGAATTGCCCGACTTAATCAGAACCGACGTCCTCTGGAGGCTACTGTCCAGCAAAGACCAGCTTCCTGTCCAGATTGTACTCCTAGAGTTTTGTGTACTTTTCATACCTTTGTACCCAGTTCTACAGAAATGCTGGCACTAAGCAATAACATACCATCTGGTGTGACCCATAGAAACCAGGATATCGAAGAGAAGATTAAGGAAGAGCAAAGCTTGCTGTCTACCTATACACGGCCATCTTGTAACTCAGCAAAAGATCTGACTAGCACTTATGATATAAAACCATTTCCAAAAATTACAGATACTCAAAAGACAGAAGATTTGTATTGGAGGCAGCTGTCATTAAAACCCCCATCCATACCTTACTGTAAATCAAATGATTACACTGACTATGAACATTTTAAGTCTACTTTACATGACCCATATACTATATGTCAAAACCCTGTTAGCCTTAGTAAGCCTAGTATTTTGCAAAATATACCAGACATGGAAGCGTGCACTTTAGAACATTTTTTAAGTACACCAGGAGAACAGCTGGGCATGAACATACAAAGCAATGAAGAAACAAGACCTTTTGTGGGTTGGATTCCCAGAGCACTGGCCAAGCCTCGCACCAACCTGTTGGATCTTAAGAACTCTTTTTCAAAATCTGGTGCACAAAAACGTTTTCATAATTTATTTCTAGAAGACCATAAAGACCTCAGAGATAAAGTGCATTCAGGGATGAAACACCAATTCTATGGACATAATTCTCATTATTTCTATAATTGAGATAGTCCTCCTTCTCTTCAAAACCCAGCCTCTTATGAGAGAAGAAAAAATATAACAATTGCCTTCATTTTGCTGGGTACTATTTCTAGATTAAGCCATAAAGACCTTGTTAATGAGATTTATGTTTTTAGGAATTTAAGTTAGGATCTGATCAGAAAAACCCCAAAAAGTGATGCTCTGACTTCTCGAACAGTGTAACAATTTGTCAATAAATATTAGAACCAGAAAATTTTAGTCTTTAGTCTCATTTTCAAATTATACTCTAAAGAATTTTTCAAAAATAGGGCCGGGGATTTAGCTCAGTGGCACGGCACCTGCCCAGCAAGTGTGAGGTCCTGAGTTCGATTTCTGGTACAAAAAAAGAAAAAAAATTATGGAAAAAATCTATAATGAAGTTTACATCATCACTGTTTTATAAAAAATGGAAATTTACAAAAAATGCTCAAGAATTGACAAATGACTCTACAACCTATAGTATCTTACTAAAATACACATGTCAATACTGTCCTTTTATGTAAATGTTTGCACAAAATAACATCACTAGAAAATACAAAACTCAAATCCCCAACTATCTGAAGATGGACATCTCTACAAACTATTACCTTGATAAAGTAAATATGTAGACCTGGCTCATTTACGTAAGCAAGTAGATAAAAATAAGTCAGTGAAAGAGATGAAATTCAAAATGGTCTGCATGTACACATTACAAGTCAGAAAGGTACATTTTTTTTTTTAATATGGGTACTGGGAGTCGAACTCAGGACCTCGTGCTTGCCAGGCAGGCGCTTATGCCGCTGAGCTATATCACCAGCCCCCAAAGGTACATTTTTAAACATAGTTCATCTTGTATAAATGTCCTTATTTCATTTCTTTTTTTTCATGACCAACATGTCATTTGGCTACACATTCCTTAAAACTATTCTGGGCTAAAATTAAAAACTTTGGGCCAGTGAGATAGCTCAGCGGCGTAAGCGCCTGCCTGGCAAGTGCGAGGGCCCGAGTTCGACTCCCAGTACCCACATACGAAAAAAGGGCCAGTGATATCGCTCAGTGGCACGGGTGCCTGCTGGCGCACGAGGTCCTGAGGTCGACCCCTGGTACCCACAAAAAAAAAAAAAAAAAAAAAAATTTCCGAGCTGCATCTATGCTACACTAGTTAGGTATTATAGGAGGTAAAAATGTACACAGTGAAATAATATTGAAGAAAACTGGAGGTAACAAAGTCAGTCACATGACTTAACCCCACATGATTCTCCATAGCTTTGAATCTGTTATACAAGGCTAGGGGTGTAACTCAGTAGTAGGGCCCTTACCTAGCATGCATGAAGCCCTGGCTTCCATCCCCATGGCCACAAAAAAAAACCTGTAGAGTAATTGGGAATGCCCAACGTGGGGGGAATGCACTGTACATACATTTCTTAAACGAACTTGATCCTTTTATCATAGAACATATCATTGAACTGGGATTCCAAAGAACAAACTGGAAGATTCAACTCTGCAGTATAGGGACTTGGAGCTTTAATTGCATATTTTCCCTTGGGTTGCAGGGGTGTAGAATTGCATTCTAACTAACTAGAGGTGTTCACTTGGCCCATACCAAGCAAAGGTGGGCCAGCCTTCTCTTCAGTGGCCCAACCATTGTCTTTGCCATCCCCTTCAAGTCTCCTCAGAGGAAGTCAGTCCTATTCCTAACTGCCAATTGTTAGGGCTAATGGACCTGGCCTTATTTGGTGACACAGAATATAGTACCTATACTCCAAGTATGCTCATCAAAAACCAAGGTTGTAAAATCTTAATAGAGACTTCCAGGTTAAGGCAGATTAAATCCATGCATCTAATTCATTTATTCTTTAAAAAATTTACACATTAAAATTACAGTGAAGTTAATTGTTACAGTTTTAATTGTTGTATTTTGTTTTATCCTATATACAAAGGCATAAACCAAGTGGGGTCAGGGTGGGGTCAGATATGTGCTAAAACATCAGGGATGTTTTAGAAAGAAGACAGCTGAAAGATTCTAACTGGCTGAATACATTGAAACCCTAAAATGGCAGTGAGGAAAAGAGCCTGCATTACACAGCAGAGTCCTCCAAAGGCTCAAGAACTCAGTGCCAGCAGCCTTGGAGTCTGACAGCAGGGCATGGTTGGAGTTGGGGTGGGTGCTCCATAAGGCAATTGGGTGAAAGCACAGACATACTTGGCTGCCTGGTCCTCTCTCCCCACTGCAGTCCTCATGCTCCACTCCAAGATGCTAGGCAACTGGCCTTCCTGGCCCTGATAGAAGTCCAGAGGGTTATATTCTGAAGAAAGATAAAACAGGATTTCTGGCATGAAGAATACCAGGCACAGCTGAGGAGAGGGTACTGTTCTGAAAATGAGAAATAAGTGATTATGCCAACCAGGAATTTTAATTGCATATTAAACAGACTCACAAAGGATTTCGGGGAGGGGGAGTGGCTATTTACAAAGATGTGAGTTTATAGATAGCTAAGTTATGTAGACATATTATAGGCAGTCAGGGCTGGGCCTTCAAGAGGTCAATGCAGAAGACAACTGTGGCTGGAAGCGTATTCACTGAAGGCCAGGCTTCAAGAAAAAGAAATATATTCATTCATATATTTCTCCTAGGGATGAACATCAGTGATTGATATTCTAAGTAAGTACCAATCACCTTGGCGTGCTAGATGAAACCTCCTTAACCCACCTCTTCCAGGAAAGTCCTTGTCCATCCTATGTGCTCTTGCTATGCGACTTGCTTCCCCATTTGATCCCCATTTAATCAATATTTTGACTAATATTTGACTCTCTTTTTCTTTCTTTCTTTCTTTCTTTCTTTCTTTCTTTCTTTCTTTCTTTCTTTCTTCTTTCTTCTTTCTTTCTTTCTTTCCTTTTGGTGATTTTTGCTGTTTAAAATGGTCCCCATGTGCAGGGCTGAAGTGCTATCTAGTGTTCAAAAGCACAAAAAGGCTGTGATATGCCTTACAGAGAAAATACTTCTATTCAATATTCTTTGTTCAGGCACAAGTTATAGAACTCTTGGCCGTGAGTTCAATTTTAATGAAACAAAAATATATCCAGAAAAAGAGACAGTTCACTGATACATATGTGACCCACTCCACAAAGTGCTAAATTAACGCGTAGGTCATAAGTATAGCAAAACACACGCAGAACTTGTATGCTTATGACTATGTAACACTGATGAAAGAAACCAAAGAAGATATAAATTGAGAGACATACTGTCAGGAGACAGAGTTTGAGGAGCTCCTCTGCTCAGCCTGGACAGGTTTCCCCCAACATGGTACTGGGATTGAATACAGGGACTTACACATGCTAGGCAAGTGCTACACCACTGAGCCAGGCAGGTCCTTGACATCTCATGATTAAAAAAAATTTCAGGATGTATTAATGAGAGGCACAGGCTGATTTATTAGGCAGAGTTACAAAGTAAGAGAAAATGGGCCAGCTAGTTGGGAGGCTGAGGCAGGAAGATTGCAAGTTTAAGGACAGCCTAGGCAACTTGGTGACACCCTGTATCAAAATAATATAAAGGCTGTGGAATGTGTCTCAGTGGCAAGTACGAGGCCCTAGGTTCAACTCCCAGGACCACAGAAAGGGAAAAAGAGCGAGGAGAGCGAGAGCAAGAGCGAGAGGGAGAGGGAGAGAGAAGAAATGAGGGAAAGAGGAAAAGAAAAAAGGGAAGGAAGATAAGAAGGAAAGAAGTAAAGAAAAAGAAAGAAAAGAAAATGTGGAAGGGACTTCAGGGCGCACAACTCTGATGCAGAGGACCAAACTGACACATTAACAAAAGGAAGAAAGGAAGGAGAAGGAGGAGAAGGGAGGGGAAGGGAAGAGAAGAGAAGAGAAGGAAAGGGAAGGGTAGACTGATCCCCAACCATTTTATCTTGCTCATCTAGTTTATTTTTATTTATTTTTTTATTTTTTTTTTGTGGGTACCGGGGGTCGAACTCAGGACCTCGCGCACCAGCAGGCACCTGTGCCGCTGAGCGATATCACCGGCCCTTTTTTTGTATGTGGGCACCAGGAGTTGAACTCAGGACCTCACACTTGCCATGCAGGCGCTTATTCCGCTGAGCTATCTCACCGGCCCCCTATTTTTTAATTTTATTTTTTTTATGTGGGTACCGGGAGTCAAACTCAGGACCTCGCGCTTGCTAGCAGGCACTTGTGCCACTGAACGATATCACCAGCCCCTTTTTTTTTTTCCTTTATGTGGGTACCAGGAGTCAAACTCAGGACCTCGCGCTTGCCAGGCAGGCACTTACGCTGCTGAGCCATCTCACAGGCTTATATTTTTGGAGAAATGTTATGGCACTGGCACCCTGTCTTAATGATGCATCTGGTTTCTGAGGTCAATGAGATTTTGGAAGAGTGAGAGGGTAGGGGAGAACACATGCCATGCTTTTCATGGGTAACAGGTTCTGAGTTAAGGACCTGCCCTCATGGTGATCTCTGAATGTCTCGATACCATGCTCATGTATTAGAAGATTCAACAATTTTCAAAAAAGATATAAATTCTTCTAGACTAATATACAAGTTTAATGTAATTCCTGTGAAATCCCAGCAAGATTTTTTGTATATATACGCAAAATTCTTCTAAAGTGTATATGAAAGGAAACAGAACTATAATAGGTGAAAATTTTGTGAAAAAGAATAAAGTGGGAGAAATCAATACTTGATGTCAATATGTATGATACAGCCATGCAACAAGAATATGTGGTATTGGTGGGAGATAAACATACAGATCAGAAGTAGACCTACACAAACACACCTGAAGAACTTTCACCTAGGTCTCAATTTTACAAATGGATCATAGAATAAAATGTAAAACTATGAAACTTTTGGGAAAACAGAAAATCTTTGGGATCTAAGGATAAATAAGTTATTAGGTTTGACACCATGACCCATAAAAGAAAACAAACTGGTCAACTTGCCTCTCTGATTTTAATGGGAAACAATGGGCTCCCTGGCTGTCGAAGGCCAAGCTCACCCCTCACTGTCAGAGGCAAAGTGGAAATTGTTAGTGTAATGGGCAGCCACACAGGAAGAGAATCAGAGCCATTTGATCTGAGGAATATTTGACAGTTATTGACTTGAAATACCCAAGCAGCATATCAAGATCTTTGTGGTCTGTATAATCAGAGATTATACATTAGAGATAAAAATGATCCAAGCTGAGTTATCCCCTTGCCAAAATTTAGACAAGAGTCAGATCAAAATCCTTGAGCATGATTAATAACAGAAAAACAGTGCATTAAGAAAATATCCTGCAAATACCACCACAAATATCTATTCTAAATCTTTCACTTAGCCTTTTAAAGAACGATCCAAGGGATAACTATGCACTGGAGAAAGTAAGACACCTATTTCCTTCAAAGTTATGAAGCATGGGTTCTCAGCTAACACTAATCCCTTGAGACCCAGAGGACCACTGTGATCCACCAGTCACTGGAGGCTTTGGGAATCTCACCCACGTGTGGCTCTTGGTAGAGCCAATAGGGCCACAGACACACTGTGGTTATTTCCCCAATTCTTCAATGTGTGGTAAAAATAGATATACTCAGCAATTGGCAGAATCTCTATTTTGGCCCCCTAACCCATGAAGTAAGAAAGGATTTAGTGGAAGTATCTTAAGCACCTTCTCCCAAATAAAAGAAATTCAAGAAAGTAAGGAAGGGGGTGAGGAAGGGAAAGAGTTGTTAATGTCATCATGAAGACTTGAAAAAATCCAGAGGTCATTCCTGTCACATCCCTTTTTTTTTTTTTTTTTTTTTTTTAAATACAGGGTCTTGCTATGTAGTGCAAACTGACCTTGAACTCACTTATGTAGTCCAGGTTGGCTTAGAACTCACAGCAATCCTCCTGCCTCAGCCTCCTGTGGGCTGGGATTAAAAGCATGAGCCACCACGCCTGGCTAACATCCCTTTTAAATAATGGGTGTGGTCTATACAAAAAAAAAAGAAAAAATAGATGGACTTAAGAGAATGAGGGGCCGGTGAGATGGCTCAGTGGTGTAAGCGCCTGCCTTGCAAGCGCGAGGGCCTGAGTTCGACTCCCGGATCCCACATATGAAAAAGGGGCCGGTGATATCGCTCAGCGGCACGGGTGCCTGTTGCCACGCGCGAGGTCCTGAGGTCGACCCCCTGGTACCCACAAAAAAAAAAAAAAAAAAAAAAAGAGAATGAGTATGTACTACTTAAATTTAATAAGGTGCTGATGTTACTTGAAACTGCTATTCCCTTTGTAGTAACAGTACACTCTTCTTTTGTCTTCCGGAAGAATTTATTGAAGTTACGGCAGTATACTTTTTTTTTTTTTTTTTTTTTTTTTTTTTTGAGACAGGGTCTTGCTATGTAGTTCAGGCTGGCCTTGAATTCACTATGTAGCCCAGGCTGGCCTCAAACTTGTGGCAATCCTCCTACCTCAGCCTACGAAGTGCTGGGATTATAGGCATGAGCCACCATGCCCAGCTGCAGTATACTCTTTTTCTGTCTTCTCGAAGAATTTATTGAAGTTATTGGGCTTATATTCTTCTCAAATGTTGCATAAAATTATCCACTGGAGTCATCTGGACTTAGCATTTTCTTTGTGGAAGAGTTTAAATTATGCATCCAATTTCTTTAACATTTATAATATTATTCAAGTTTTCTCTTATTCCTATGCCAGTTTCAAGAAGTTGTATTTTTTAATGAAATTTTTCATTTATCTGAATATTCTATACAATAAAGCTTCTTTTTTAAAAATTAACAAATAAAATTGTATATATTTACCATGTACAACATATTTTGCGATATATACATTGCAAAATGGCTAAACTGGGGTAATTAAAATATGCATTACTTCACATAGTTACTTTTATGATATGAACACTCAAAATCTGTCTTACCATTTTTCAAGAACACAATAGATTGGTGTGTGATAGTCAACATGTTGTACAATAGATCTCTTGAATGTATTCCTTCTATCTAAGATTTTGTATCCTTTGGCCAACATTTCCCCAGCCCTGTTAACCACCATTCTATTCCCTACTTCTATGAATTCAACTTTGTTAGATTCCACATGTAAGTGAGAATTTGTCTTTCCATGTCTGGCTTATTTCATTTAACATAATGTCCTTCAGGTTCATCTGTATTGTTGCAAATGACAGGATTTCATTCTTTTATGGCTGAATAATATTCCATTGTATATATATACCACATTCCTTTTATCTGTCCATCTGCTGATAAACACCAAAGTTGATTCCATATCTTGGCTCTTGTGAATAATGCTGCAGGTATCTCTTAGACATACTGGTTTCAGTTCCTTTGGATATACACCCAGAGTGGAATCACTAAATCATGTGGCAGCTCTATTTTTAATTTAAGGAATCTCTGCATTGCTTCCCATACTGGCTGTGAATTTCTATTTCTACCAACAGTGTGTAAAAGTTCCCTTTTCTTCACAGTCTTGCCACGCTTGTTGTCTTTCATCATTTTTATAGTAGCCATTCTAAGAGGTACAAGGTGATATCTCGTTGGATTTTTAATTTGCATTTCCCTGATAATTAATGATGTTGAGCATTTTTCATATATCTGTTGGCCATTTGTATGTCTTCTTTTGATAAATGTCTATTAGTTCTTTTGTCCATTTTTAAATCAGGTTATTTTCTTGCTATTGAGTTGTGTTCCTTATATATTTTGGAATAATATGTTAACCCCTTATCAGATGTGTTGTTTGCAAATATTTTCTCCCTTTATGTAGGTTGACTTCTCTCTCTGTTGTTTCCTTTGCTGTGCAGAAGCTTTTTAGTTTTATGTAATTCTATTCGTTTATTTTTGCTTTTCTTTCCTGTGCATTTGGGGTCAAGAATACTTATTATCTTTTTCATGTCTACAAGATTTGTCATAATGACCCTTTTTTCATTTTCTCATAAAGGTTTCAGTGCTTTTTCTTCATCTTTCTTAGCATATGTTTACCTGTTATATTAGTCTATTCTTTTACTTTCAAATATTCTGTATACTTATGTCTTAGATATATCTCTTGTATAGAGCAAATGCTTGAGTTTTTTGAAACAATCCATTTTGAAAATATTTGTCTTACACAGGCATTGGTTAGAGATAAGGTTTGGGGCTGCTGCAAGCCTGTTTACCAGCCTACTCTCAGCATTTTTCCACTTTCAATAAATGTACACATTTGCTGCCTTTTCTGTGTGTCTTGTCCAATTTTTTGTTCAGGACACCAAGAACCTGGAAAGAATATCACAGGACTCTCCATTCTGTAACAAAGTGAAGCAGCAAATGTTAATGTAGAATCAGGATGATTTATGAAGGTGGTAACACTAAGGAACACTAAGGAACACATTTCTGACATAGACGAAACAGTCTTATATTGAAAGAAATTAATATATAGGTCTTTCATAGTTACAGAGGCGAAGTCAATGCCTGACTTCCAAGTTTCAAGACAGGCCAGCTCTCTTGTTAGGAGTTAGTGCAGCTGGGGACTTTAAGTTTAAGCTGTTATGCCTCAGAGAATTCCACCAAGTTCTGACCAAAAAGTTCCAATCACAAGCCATTCTAATGCAAGGTGGACCAAGAGATAGAGGGGATATAAAAAATAATTAAGATGTATTACGTACATGTACCAACTCATGATGACTATAATCATTTGTACTACAAACATGTACTACTAATAATACATTTTTTAAAACAAAAAATAAATTGATACCCCTTGTCAATGGCTCAATTATCCCACATCACTGGAGGAAGCCCAAGGAGGAAGTAACCGCCCATAAAAGCAAGCCACCTCAGGGGACTCAGTGCAGATAATATACCTTCTGTCCTCTTGCCTGCTGCTACCGCATAGTCACTCATTAATCTTTCCTTCTAAACTTCACTCTCAGCTTCACAAAGTCTTTTACTGCCCATATAACCAGACGATCCTGCTGCACCCCATGTAAACACATTTATTGATTAAACGTGCTGTCATATGCGTGTGCTTCCAGGTACCCCAGAACAACTGCAATAGTAACATCAAAGATTGCTGATCACAGATTGCCATAATATATATAATAATGAAAAAGTCTGAAATATTGTTTGAGACTTGTGAAAATGTGACGTATGAAATTAACATATGTTGTTGGAAAAATGGCACTTTTAGACCTGCTTCATTCAAGGTTGCCACAAATCGGCAATTGATAAAAAACACAGTATGTGCAAAGAGAAAAAAAAAAGCAAAGCACAATAAAATGAGGTATGCCTGTACATATATGATAGCAGCTTTATTCAAAAAGAATTGGCTCATGTAATTACTAACACAGAGAAAGTCCATGGTAGTTATCCACAAGCTGAAGAACCAGAGAAGTTAGGAGCATGGTTAAATCCAACAAGACTAAAGACCTCAAAACCAGGAATGCCAATGACGTAACTCTCAACTTGAGGCCAAAGACCTAAAATTCAAGGGGGCCATTGGTACAAGGCCCCAGAATCCAAAAGCCAGAGAACCTGGAGTTCTAATGCCCCAGAGCAAAAGAGGATGCTTTAGCTCCAGAAGCAAGACAGAGCACAAATTTGCCTTTTCTCTGCCTCTGTTCTAACTGTGCCTTCAACTAATTCAGTGGTGCTCAGCCATGCTGAATGACGGTGGCTCTTCCTTAGTCCATTGACTCAAATGCCAGTACCCTAGAAACACCTCAATGACATAACCAGAAATAATACTTTACCAGCTATCTGAGTATCCCATGATCCAATTAAGCTGCACCTAAAGTTAACCATCTCAACGACTATAAAGTTTCAGACTTACACCTGCCCTACAGCGGGTGTAGCACTCACACCCATAATCCAAGCATTGGATCACAAATCAATCACAGACTCTAGATTCAGCTGCCTCCAAAAAGTCCACCCACCATGACTGCATGAAGCTTTGGGGCACATCTAGATTAAAAAGAAAAAAAGTTTCAGACTTGCAAGATGAAAGTGTTAGAGAAAGATGGTGGTGGGTTTCATAATAACATGAATGTACTCAAATGCCACAGAACTACATGTAAAAAGAGTTAAGATAGCAAATTTTGTTATATGTATTTGACCACAAGTAAAAATGGAAAAATTAATCTACAATCCAATCCAATCATTAAAATGTTAGCAAAAACTTACATTGTATGTTCCTTTCCATTCCTCTCCTTTGCCTGCCCTCAGAATTATAATAGCCTGAGAGCCGGTGATATAGCTCAGCGGCACAAGCGCCTGCCTGGCAGGCACGAGGTCCTGAGTTTGACTCCCAGTACCTGCATAAAAAAAAAAAAAAAAGAAGAATTATAATAGCCTGCATTTTACTATTTCCTTACTTTACATATAAATATGGTAAGCATGCATGCGCGCGCGCACACACACACACACAATCAGCTATTGGCTTCTAGTGAGGGCTTCGTGGTAGATAGTATCACGTGGTGGGATCACAAGGTAGAAAGGAAGTCACGTGGCAAGGCGAGGCTTGCTCTTTCATAATAACTGGCTCTCTCTGGAACTAACCCACTCCTGGGAGAATGAACACTCTCCTCAAGACCCGCATTAATTCCTTCACATAGCAGTCATAATCCATTCACCTCCCACTAGGCCCCACCTCTTAAAGGTCTTACCACCTTTCAACTGGGGAGCAAGCTTCCAGAACATGAACCTTTGGTAGATAAACTATATCCAAATTATAGTAGGTAGCCATTTGTTCAATTAGTTGTCATCATCCCAAGGAACAATAAAATTTTTTTTTCATTTCCATAAGAAAAAGAAATGGTTACAACTAAAATGAACTCCCCAGATGACAGGGACCTTGGAACTCTTGACTTCCTAATGTTTACACTTTAAAGGTATGAACCTAGACGTTCTGATATATTTATAATCCAAAAGGGTAGAGTGAGGATTTATGGTCTTCAGATTTTCCAAACACCTAGGTGAAAGGGAAATAATCTCTTTGTCCTTTGTAAACAGAGAAAATGGTTTCATTTATTCCTACAATGTGTAATACGAAGTGACACTTCAGACACTGAAATAAAAAGAAACCAAAAAATATGCAGTGAACTAGGCATTTATAAAAATAACCAGGTAGATTTTAAGGAGAGCCAAAAATAATTCATACAAACGAAAATTATAATCACTGAAATAAACCACATATAGTATGCTTTTTACAAGGTTCAAGGACAACACTAAACACACACACAGACAAACGCACACACTCATTCAGTGATAACGTTATTACTTTCTTCCCATAGTTTGGAAATGAAGAGGTCTCTGTTGGTAAGACTTACTCCTGCAACATATTTTCATTCCAATACCTATGGTTCTTTTAAGGGCATAATTTTACTCTTTGTTGCTTTTCATTATAATCTCATGCTTGGTTATTCTCAAGAGTACAGGAATCCCCAGGGACCTGGGCTGAGATATTGCTCTGGAGAACATGGATTTCCTTCTACCAGGTATCAGCACGCACCGCTTATCCACAACTATTTTGTTCATTTTTCAGATAGAGTTTTTCAGACTGTATAAGTAGAATAAAACTAAACCCTAAATGTGCATGAGGGTAGACCATGGCTATGAATTCTCAGGGAATACTTTTTCCTCCCATGTAGTAGTAAGGCCAAGACAGACAAGACTAACTTGGTTCTTCTTTTTGCCAGTGAACAAACTGTATTTTACCCTTTGGATTCAAGGGCATTATTCAGGGGTCTCTTCCAATGTCCCCACCACTACTGCCCCCATCACTGTACCTTGCATGAATTTTATTTCCATTTTGCTGAGCAGCTATTAAGCCTAAGGTTCTTTCACTTCAGTAAGTCCTTAAGATAGCTATGGAGTCAGCTTACACTTATCACCTTAGTTTTTAGTTCTTGTTCACTACATTACTCACTGCTTTCCACCAGATGGCTCTTACTTTCTTGTGGCCTTGGTTACATGTTTTGACTGGATGAAGGGGAATTGTACAAGATATTTTTCATGAGGAGAGGTTTTTTTTTAAATGTCATCCATCATGTCACTGGAAGAAGAAATGAAAAAAAAAAAACATTTGCTTTATAAAAGTTTACCACTTTTCAGGCACTACCCAGCCTAAGGGATAAGATGGAGCTGGGAAAGCAGATACAACAGATATGAACAGGAAACAAAGCAGTTTGCAGAATGTTACTGTTCACCTCAACTGATTCTCTCAAAAATCTTAATGGTAGGGCTGGTAAGATGGCTCAGCGGCTTAAGCATCTGCCCGGCAAGCGCAAGGGCCTGAGTTCGACTCCCAGAACCCACATACGAAAAAGGGGCCGGTGATATCGCTCAGCGGCACGGGTGCCTGCTGGCACGCGAGGTCCTGAGGTCAACCCCCCGGTACTCACACAAAAAAAAATCTTAATGGTAAACACTATGACTCTCTATAGAACTTGGAAATCCATATTATAGATATAACAGAATTTATCGTATCTGCTTTACTATAGGCTTAAGGCTTAGTGTTCATTTTTATTCTTTCTTTCTCCTCATCCACCCATTACTTTTAATAACAAGACTTTTCATCGTTTCCTCAATTATAAAAGTATTAAGGGCTTTCTGTTTTCTAGTCTCTCACCAATAGGAACAAATTTAATTTATTTATTTTTTAAACCAACTTTGTGATTTTAATGATGAGCAACAACTTTATAATTCTAAGTCTCACTAACTGTACAATTAGGGATGAAGCATATAAAGAGCAGAGAGCGGACTTCAGGAAATCGTCAGTATTTCATGCATTTTTCAATGAGTGTACACAGAAGCATGAAATCTTTTAATGACAATGAAGTTACAATCACCTCAATGGGAACATATTTAAAATGATGCCAATCCATTTTCCTGGCCAATTGATATACTAGTATATCTACATGATCTGCACTATCAGGGTCTTGAAATTTGTTCATTAGTCAACATTTTTATGAACAAATAGTAACTCCTGATAGCTAAATTCTGATAGAACAATTACCTACTTAAGGACTACATTTTCCTTGGAGGAGTATGGATGGCAGTATTAGGACTTGGCTTTTTCAGGACATACTGAATTTTCAAGGCTTTCCTAAGATATGTCTTCAAAAAACCGTGATACTTTGTCAAATAAGCCTAAAGAGTACACCTAAATACTATTAGTCCTTTCAAAAGCCAAAAAAGTTCTTGTGTAAGTGTTGCAATTTCTGCTTGATTTTTGTAGGAAGACTAATAGTAGTCCAAAGAAAAATAGTAGTCTAAAGAAAAGCAAATTGAAGTCAGATACGACTTGAAAACAATTAAAATACAGTCAGATCTCCATATCTCTGGGTTCTACATCCATGGATTCAACCAACTACCGATTGGGTACAATGAAGTCAGGCCTACAATGGTTGCAGCTACATTAAACATGTTCAGACTTTTTTCATTATTCCCCAAGCAATACAGCTATTTACATAGTGTTTACATTGTATTAGATATTAAGTGATCTAGAGATTAATCATGTGCTTATATGCAACTACTAAGCCATTTTATATGAGAGGCTTGATCATCCAGGGATTTCAGTATGGAGGATGGGGGAGATGTTCTGGAGCCAATCCCCTCCGCATAACCAGGAACAACTGTAGTCACCCAGTAGGGTGATGGATGCTCTGGAGAAGAAACCTAGGATCAGTCCTTTGGAAGGGATTCAGGGCAAATTAGGTCAACCTCCTAATATCTATTGCTTAAATGGGGGGGGGGATCCTCACTAATTTACTCTAGATAACTAAAAATTTCCTGTCACACAACGTGCATTCAATAAACATTTGACTGAACGAATGCAGCAGGGCTGGATAGAATATTAGAAAGGAAGAAAAATCAGAAACTGGAGGCTGAATTTGCGGGGCAAACGTGTCAAGAAGAAAACTCTGTGATGGAATTGAGCGTGTGAGGAAGGAGAGCTAGTTTTGAAGTATAACTGGTAGCTGTGGTGATAAAACCTGCATTTCTAATATGACCAGAAAGGATGAAAATCCTCCAGATTTCCAAGAATTCTCTAATCATCTAAAGCCATGTTTCTTCCTAAATGTTTGCCTGCACACCCTCCTTGTTCTTTCTGCTCTCATACAAGCAGGAGGGGGAAAAGGGATCCTAGCAGAAGAGGCAGGAGAGTAAGGGGCCAGAGCGACAATCCTGTCTGCAGTAACTGCAGTACCTTTCCCAGTTTGGGGACGTTCATCAAGGGGCGAGCTGGAAGCAGCTGACTTGAAGAAACAGAGTGAAAGCCAAAGAATAAGGTTACGATCTCGTGCCTAATCCTATGAACGGCTGGATTCAAGCTCTCGAGCCACAGGGAGAGTTGCCGCCTGTGGAGGAAGTACGACCGAGCCTGGGTAAAGGTCTCCAGCTCAAGGGATGTAGCCAGGTGACCTCTAGGTAAGTCAAAGTTGGGGCGACACCCTTGCGCGGGTACCGAACGATGCCCTCAAATCTCCTGACAACACCGCGCCCAAAGGCAGATATTTTAGCCGGAAGAAGTCTTCATTCCCTCAGACGTCTCCGCCCCACCTCCACCCCCACACACGCAGGCGCACAGAAGCCGAAGGGTGACGTCATCCCTCCCTCCCCACACCTTGCGACAATCCTGACGTCATAAGTACAAGGCCTGTCGTAAGGGCCGGGAAAGCGAGGCCTTGGGAGAAAGGGCAACACAGCGGTACAGCGTACCTTGCTAGCTAGCTAGCATGCGCGCGCAGCTCTCTGGCGCCAATGAGGCGCGGAAACGTCATCACGTAGTAGCTGGCTGCGCCGCACGTCGGGCCGCGTGAGGACAGACCGAGTGCGGTTGCACCAACACCGGTACTTAGCAGCGGACCAGCGTGTCCTTGGGCTAGAGAGCGGGACGTCTGGGTGCTGAACGGAAACTCTCCTTGCGGTAACGAGGAAAGAGCGGTGACGACCCGGCGCGGAAGCCGCAGCAGGTGGGAGGCAGAGCCGTGGGAGGCGCGCCCCTGTGTCGGGGCGCGAGAGCTGTGCGAGGTCCGCGCCCAGAATCTTCGAGTGAAACCTGCCGGGGCGGGTAGGGCCGGGAGTAGAAGCCGATTACCGGCAGCCGGTTACCGGCCACTAGAACCTGGTGGATCAGAACTTTAGGTGGAGCAGAGCCCTAACTAGACAGTTGTGGACCCGGTCAAGGACTTTAGGCGGCTTGGTTGCTGGGGCGCGGCTTCTGTCCGTGCTGAGGCGGTTCACGGCCTCCTTCCGAGAGCAAAAGCTTCTCTAATAAAGGGTCGTTTTTTATTCCCTGTCTTTTCTCTTGTGAACCGTTCCAACATACCGGAAGGGTGGGGTTCATTAGTCTCCTTGAAACTGACCTGGATGGGTGACCTCGTGGTCACTCTTGATCGCAGAGGTGGAAAGTGGAAAAGACCCGTCCCAGCTCCACCTCACAGTGATAGCATAGCGAGTTACAGTGACTTGTGCTGCAATTGTGACCTAAGTAGGCTGAAAGAACTAAGACCTTTAAAAAAAAAAAAAAAAAAAAAAAAGTTTTGTCTTCTCAGAAGTAGCTTTAGATTGTAGCACAATTAAGTAATTAGGGCATCTTAAAAGTTGGAATCTTGGTGGTTTTGTTTTAATGTAATTGCAGTTCAGTTTCATGTTTGTTACTCTTTTTGACATTGACCTCATCGTTTGAAACTGAGGTTTGAGCTGGGTTTCCATTTAGTTTGCTTAGGCTTTTAACTTTCTGCCACATACACAGATAACGTTTAAAGGAGGTTCTCCTAAGTAGTATTTTTGATGTTGAACAGTGTTCTAAGTCTTTTAAGTAAAACAAGATTAATCCGTCCTGGTACTTAAAGTCATAGATAAGCAGTTAAGTGATTGGAGTGATCTTTGGTTTCGACTGTATTTGTTACTTGAGGAAAAAAGTTACAGTTAGGTCTTTCATTTTTAGGTTTAAAAATGGGTGATGTTGAGAAAGGCAAGAAGATTTTCGTACAGAAGTGTGCCCAGTGCCACACTGTTGAGAAGGGAGGCAAGCACAAGACCGGGCCAAATCTCCATGGTCTGTTTGGGAGGAAGACAGGTCAGGCTGTTGGATTCTCTTACACAGATGCCAACAAGAACAAAGGTAAGAGGACTGTTGTTAAATAACATAGCACAAATTGCATGAATGTAATCTTTGGCAAACTTCAACAAGAGTGTAAAATACTTAACCAGTACATTTGTTTTTGTTTAGGCATCACCTGGGGAGAGGATACATTGATGGAGTATTTGGAGAATCCCAAGAAGTACATCCCTGGAACAAAAATGATCTTCGCTGGCATCAAGAAGAAGGGAGAAAGGGCAGACTTAGTAGCTTACCTCAAAAAGGCTACTAATGAGTGATAGTCACTGCCTTATTTATTACAGAACAGAAATGTTTCATGGCTTTTTTATGTGTACCATAATTTAATAGATCTCATACACCAGAATTCAGATCATGAGTGGCTGACAGAATATTTATGTTGGACAGTCCTGATTTAAGTAAAACTGGCTTGTAGTTAAATGGATATCTTTTTTTTTTTTTTTTTTCAAGTTTTGATAGTAATTCCAGTTCAGTAAATACTATCATTGTTTTTCCTTTCTAAATACATGGTTGGACTTGATTAGTCCAACATTGTTTGACTCTTCACAAAGATTGAGAATGTCATCTCAAAACCTACTGAAGATTGGCTTTATATTCAGATTTATATAACTGGTTAAATGCCGGGGAAATCCTTCATTGTCTCAAAACCAAGCAAGACTCCCCTGTTTCAATTTGTGTTTGTTAGCCTGTCAGGGAGTGGTTGAAGACAAGGAAGCAACATCTATATTTTTGGTCTTGACTATGCCAATTTAATCAGAATTCCCTGTATCTAAAAAGTGCTGCCTTTTACTTACTGAAAGGCATTTTAGTGTGGTGTATTTATAATACCAAATAAAGAATATTTAACATTTCTCACGTTTTATAGTTGATCTGTAAATTCAGATCCTTTTAAAAGTTAGCATGATATAATAGCAAGTTAGACTTTACTTTTGAATTTAGGTCAGACTGAGTTATTCAGGATAGTATTTAAACAGCTATTTAAAAACACAAGACTGAAACTACTGTTGTATGTGTGATTGGTAGTGGTGCTTCCTGTCAGCTCATTAGAAGGATTAAAGTGGGGAAGGTACAATGTGAGCACAAATTTGTATGTGACCATAATACTTGATTAAAAACAAAATCAGATTGATTTTTTTAGTTCTTGATTTAATGACTTAATGGTAATACTAATGACTAAAAAGGATAATAGCCCCAAATGTTGATAGAGCAGTAGTGCTAGTAAATGTACTAGATTGTGTTAACTTAGTCCTCTAAGACAACCTGAACTAGAACAACACTACTAATTCACCCCTAAAGATTTTTTTCCACCAGAACATGAACTACAGTATTTATGCCAGAAGTGAATAGAGGAATGCTAGTAACATCTTTGCAATGTGTAACAGTGAATAATTGCATACTAAGTTATTTTGTACACACCTGCCACGCACATTTAGAGTAGTCCTTGGAAATTTTATGGAGATGGTGAGGAAAATAAATTATACTGACAGAGGTAAAATCCATATCTTGGGACAGTGAGGAAGCTAGAAGAGGACCTCATGGTTGTAAAGGGGTTAAATAGGCCTCTAAGGTCTGACTTTTTAACATTAGTCTTTTTTCATTCATAGAAGAAAGCAAGGAAGTCAGTCTGGAAACAAACAATTTTGGAAGTTTTCTATAATTTAGATTTGAAGTCCTGGTCTGAGCTTTTGGGAATTTAAAGATGTGCCATGTAAATGAGGTTGGACTTTTACTTTATAGGAATAACACAGAAAAGAAACATTATTTTAAAGAGACATGGAAAGTTGGTTTAATCAACATTGCTTTTTGCTGATAACAGGTTTAGTTTCTTACAAGTCTAAGAAATTTTGTGTGCCTCCTTTATCAGCTAAGGCTTATTTTGGTGCACATTGGTACCTGCCATATTTTAGGCCAGTTAGATTCAAGTAAAACACCTAATGATTTAGAATGTGAATGATCCTATCATTAACACAAAAAAGGGACATTCTTAGCTATAAGAAATCAGGACACTAAGACAAAAAGCTAATACTATAACCTATTTCCTAGGTAATTCACCCCTAAAGTTTCCTAATGCCTATTGAAGAGCGGTTGCATTAAGTGATACCTAAAGTATAAGCCAGGTGTATTTAAGGAGGATTTCTTCCAGGTGCCTCCTATGCTCTGAATTTTGTTCAGAAGAACACTACCCAGTAGAACTCCCTGTAATGATGAATATCTTCCAGATCTATGTGACCACTAACTACATGTAGCTTATAAGTCCTTGAAACGTGGCTAGTGTGTCTACAGAACTGAATTTTATTTAACTTGAATTAATTTTAAATCTCCATAGCCACAAATAGAACAAACAGTGGCTATTATATTGACAAGATGGGTGTAGAATAACACAAATAGTGGCTAGTTTATCAATAGGATGGGTATAGAACTAGAGCCAGAGATCAGTAAGGAAAGTGCTTCCATAACTCCATTAAGGTAGGATTAAGGGACGTATATTATAAATGCTCATCCGAACACGTGTTTCCAGTTCATTTTTCTAGCCCGATAAATTCACCATGTTTTGCTTATTACATTCATTAGTTGGCAGTTTATTTTAGATACATGACATTCCGGTGGTAGCCAGGGGTGTATTTTTATGTCATCCTTTTTCTGCACTTGAATTTTATTAAAATACATTGTATATATTCACATTAACACTGAAGATTGTTGTAAATTATAAAGGAATCCACATTAAATGTCTAGGAAGAGGCCTTAACCAGCACTGGCCCTCCACAGTTGACTGGTCTCAGGCTGTTTCATGTTGGTCAAACTCAGATAAAAGTAAACTAAAACCAATTCTCTTATAATGGAGAATATTCATTTCTAGGGATGGGCTCTTTTGGCTCCTCCCTTGTTATATCACTACTGTGTCTTTTAAGCCAAGAAAGATGTTGCTGAGCGTGAAATGAGAGTTATTTAGTTCATAGAGGCAAACCTTAGCCATCAGAGCATACAAATACACCTTTCCAGTGACAAGAAAGTTGGTGTTGACAAGAAAGTTGATGAATTTCTTCAAAGCATTGGTGGGTTACTTTGGCTGCATTTTTGTGCCTAAAACTGACAATCCCTCCTTAGGGTATAACACAAAATAGTAGGTTTACACTTAAAAATAATTAGATTCCAGATTATCTTAATTGGAGTTTGGAGTTTATGAAAGACTAGTCATACCCTAAGGCTATCGCTTGTTTTATTCAGAAAGCTAAACAGATTTACTGTGTTATTTCTCAACACATGAAATGTTCTGGCTCTTAGGAGAAACTTCATTGTCAGTCTACCTACTTATCAACAACAAATAGAGCTCACAATACATAGAAATGTACAACACAGGACCAATATATAATAATTGATACATCATTTGCAGTTTTTAGAAATGACCTAGCAAAAATAGCAAGAAGCTGACTGACTTAATTGCTAGAACTTTGGTGAACTATCCCTATTTTAACCACATTAACAAAGGATGTTGGAGCTAGAAGAGGTTTTAGAAATTTCTTACAGTCCAACTGTGCTAATTGACAGACGAGAGGGGAAGTTAACCTGAAGTGGGTATGTATAGCTGTGAGCAGCCCAGTGGAAACTAGAACCAAGATTCTCTGACTCCGGTTAAGTCTTAGTCAAAATCCCCTATTCCCAGACAGTGATGAGCTTACTACTTTTTTTTTCTCTTGTATTCATTAGAAATGCAGCTACATTCCATTTTGGAGCCATACTTTATGTATATTAACACTTAAATATGTTGAGTTCAACATCTTTATTTTTTAAAAAAATTAGTTCTTTAAACGTTTAGTGCAGAGAATGCTGGGCCTGGGATTCGAAAAGTTTGGAGTAGTGTCAATGTGCAGTAGCCTGTAGACCCAATCTGACTACACACCTGCTTTGTAAGTAAAACTTCACTGAAACAGTCACATGCATTCATATATGTGTTGTCTCGGGCCACTTTTGTGTTACATTACAATGTAGTAGTTGCAATAGAAATCATACAGCCCACAAATCTTTACTGTGTGGCACTTTTAAGAAAGTTTTTTGGCCCCTGGCTCAGAGCTTTGCTTTGCCAGTGCGTGTATAACACAACCTCATTTTTACCATTTAGAGAGTAGGAATAATCCTGACCTCAGTGGAGTCACTGAATAACAGCTGTGAAAATCCATTAAATGGTAAGCATTGAAAAGATTTGTTAATTTTATATTTACATGAAATTCCTTGAAAGTCATAGTGAAAAATTACTTTTTCCTTGGTTAGCAATAACCTAATTGTCAAACCTATTGACTGATATCTGACATCCTTGACTCATTTTCTTACCTCTCTTGGTTTAAGTTAGTTTGGATTCACATTGGGATGAAAAAGGCATCATAAAAATCTTTATGACCATGTAGCTGTGATAATCTGTAATCCAAATGCATACTTATAGTGTGACATTTTGTCCAGGTTTTAGTACCATAACTCAAACTGCTTTGTAATGAGTCATGTGCATTCACATGTCACTTTATCCTCACCACCTCATAAGGTATGTGGGACGGATACTGTCCCTATTACAGATGAGCACACAGGCTCAGATTGTTACTCCAAAGGTCACTCGGATGCATTACCTCGTTAGTATCATATGTACTGACACCTGCCTTTCCACACTGCCTTCTAAATCTCGTTATAAACAGTCATCTCTACTAATCTCTTAACAAAACACTCTCATACTTTCTTTCCTTAGTAGAAACAGCTTTCTCCAGGCCTGTGCCCCTCTGCAGCCCCCACAAGTAAGAGACTACTCATTCTTCCACACTGTCCACAACAAAAGCCTTGTGGTTATGGCATCACTGTTCCTCTCACAAGTAGAAATACACACAAGCAATGAGAGGTACCTGATGTCTACATGAACCTTGCCATCTGTACTTCTGGACCTTCCTCACATTCAGTGAAAACTTCACCCAATTTACAATCTTTACTCCAACCCCTTCCCTTGTGTTTAATTATCCTGGTAGTAATCACATGAATGACCTATCCTTAATGCCACCATTTTTTTTAACTTGATTTTAACTCCTCAGTGCTTGTCCATCATTACAACTTAGGTGTATCATTAAAACTATGCCACTTCTGAAAATAAAAATCCCATTGTACCAGTCTTTGACCACAACATCATATTGTTCCATGTTCTCATTCTTTTGTACCCTTGAACTCGTCAAAAACCCCAGGTGTGCTGGGCCAGTGAGATAGCTCAGCAGCATAAGCGCCTGCCTGGCAAGCGTGAGGTCCTGAGTTCGACTCCCAGAACCCACATACAAAAAAGGGGCCAGTGATATCGCTCAGCAGCACAGGCGCCTGCTGGCACACAAGGTCCTGAGTTCGACCCCCGGTACCCAAGGAAAAAAAAAAAAAAAACCCAGGTGTGGCCTCTCCTTAGCCAGGACCTCTGTTTCTTTTCAATCACTGCACTGTCTACATTCTGTACCTTCATCACTTGTGCTTTCTTTCATAGCATCTGCTCTGCAGGCTCCAAGCTGGAAGCAGCCCAGCCACCTGCTTTCTCCAGATCTGAGCGCTGTTGGAGAAAATAACACACTTCTGCCAGTCAACACCATGGTAGACTCTCCACCTCAGTCAACTACAGCAGCAGAAACCTGTGCAACTGCCCTTTCATACACCCATTCTTTTCTTGTGGTTACTGTAGATGTCCACCATGCCCCTCAAGCTTCTTCTTTCCCCTACCCTCTTCTCAAGCCAGATGGCCTTGCCTCCCATGTGAGAAACGAATTCTCTACTTCCTGACTACAAGGAAGGATTTTGTCATCCCACACCCTGCACTTTGAGCAGCATTGTTAATTCAGAAGTGGTTGAGAATGTTCAGTTACATCACACAGTAGCTCCAGATGTCAGATGCTCCAGCATGGCCAATCTAACACCTATTCCTAAGCCCCTTGCTCTTGGCTCCCCTCTCCCATAGAAAATGGAAGAGTATGTGCCTGCTTTCTTTCAGTGCAGAAACTTTGCATGGAGAATCACATTTCAACAATATAAATGTGCTGTCTCGGAATAAAAAATAAAAGGGGTGGAGTTGTAGCTCCCTGCAAAGGCCTTGTGCTCCATCCCCAGTACCACAAATAAAATAAATATAAAATAAAGATAAACTGAGAAATGTTTAGGAAGTTGGTTATGCAGCTTCTAGGACTCATCAGGAGGAGGTTCAAGGTCTTAGCAGCATGCCACCTGGAGGACCCTTGCCTGTGGAAACCCATCCTGTCATAGGGCATTGCTAACTTGCTTCAAGCAATATTAAATAGCAATATTGTTAAAGGCTGTTGGTTCTGAAATGTCAGCACTTCAAATAATTCTTAAATGGAGCATGTGTGATGCAACAGAATCACTGTGCTGGCTGAGCAAACACCTGAGTGCACAGGTTGGGGGGATTTTAATTTACAAGTCTCCTGAATTAGACTAGTTTAAGGACATTTTTAAAAACCAGTGGTAAGTGGGAAATGACAGAGTGCCCATTTCACCTTCTCTTAACCTGATATCTCTCAAGATAAGGTATTGAAGGAGGGCATTTTGTACTATAACTCAAGGTCTGGTAAAGAATTAGATTCTCTTCCACCAAAACAAAATTGTGCTAGTCACTTTCCCATTGCTAGGCAAAATACCTGACAACCACAATTTAAAGGAAGACAGGTTTATTATTGGCTTACAGTTTCAGTGGGTTCACTCCATTGATGGCTGGCTCCAAGGCAGAAACCACATAGCAGAACAGCCTGTGCCATCTTCCATCTATACTATTACTGTAGCCCAGTGGTTCTCAGTGAGGGGTGAATTTACCATGCAGAGGACATTTGGCAATGTCCAGATGACATTTGGCTGTCATCATTATTGAGAGGGGTGCTACTGGCTGGCATCTAGTGATGCTACTGAATGTCCCACAGTGCACAGGACAGCCACACAACTCTGGTCCAAAACATCAAAAAGCGCCACAGTTGAAAAACCAACTGTAATCTTATAACAATGAGGTATGATCAAAAACTATGGCAAATGTTTAAAAACAATTTTAATTCATTATAGTAGAAGAAACATTGCCATTAACCCCCTCAGAATACTCCCCCTCACTTCAAACACTCTTGTCCCATCACTGTTGCCACTTCATGAAGCAGTTCTGAAAGTCTTTTGTGAGTATCTTTATGAGGTGTGATAAAAAATACAACAAATGCTGCTACTGAGTGCCATCCAATGGAAAAGCAGGCTTATAAAAATATTAGGGTGTATACTCATCTGCCTTGTCACCAGATCTGATACTGTGTTCTGCTGCAAGACACCTCATCTTTATTGCTACACAAGAGAGAGGTGGGCATCAGGCCTCCTGAACCCCCCTGCCATCCCTCATTCCTTATCCTGGATGTGCAGATTCACTTACTAGCGGACCTCCTCAGTAAAACAGAGCCTGGTATCAAGCATTGCCTTAACGACAGAAGAACACTACTCCCAGAAATGAAATCACGTCTTAGTCATGTTTGTTTCTGTATCTCCAAACTAGCCTCGCTCTACACTCAGACCAGAGTAAAGAACATGTGGGCTTACTCTGTTTTTCTGCAAAGGTAGTTGCCTGCTTTCTTGATCCTGACTTTATTTTATAGTCCTTTGCTACCTCTCTCCTTAAACTTCTGGGGTAAATGCTCTACTAGCTCCCAGTCAATCACAAAATAAAATTCACGTGGATACTCATAGATACATTGTATTCTGTTTTCCCCCAAAAAATCTTGGAAGCCCTCTTGCAGGTTGAATTCTCTGCTATTGTATTATGGTTTCAATTGAGAACGTCCCCCCATAACCTTATGTACTCAGAGGTGGGGCTTTTGGAAGCTAATTGGATCATGGGGTGCTGTACTCTGATGAGTTCAACTGCTAAGTCTGCTGTTGGAAGGTGAAGTCCGGTCAGAAGCAGGTCGTGAGGGAATGACCTGGAGGGTATATCTCCCTCCCCAGCTCCTCTGCTCTCTCGTTCCTACCTGGAAACCATCACGTGAGCAGCTTTCTTCCACCAGACCCTTCCACTACACTCTTCCAGCCTTGGAGTCTGCTAACCATGGGCTGAAAACATGAGCCAAAATAAACCTGTCCTCTTTTAGGTTATGGATGTTGGGTATTATGTCCCAGCAATGAAAAAGTGACTAAGTCATATAGATTATAAATTGATCTATTTGTGACTATTTCTCCAAGAAAAGTCAAAGATCCTTATTGAAAACAATAATGGGGAAAATTTAAATAAAGATAGCTATGATAATTTGCATATAATTGCATGGGTAGCAGATATTTTATATGCCTGGTGTCATTTAGCATTCAGCAATTCTGTGCATATGGGGGGGGGTGGTAATTATTAAGTGGTTTGATTCCATTCTTAAAGTGTGGTCTTTGGAGATCCAACAGAGCCTGGGGAATTGATGAATTTATCCAATGTGAGTCTTGAATTCTGACCTTACCTTCACTGCAGGACTGACAAAAACAAAAAACAGAAGCTGAGGGATATGAAATTGTTCAAAGATTCAAAGTCAGAACTCTCTAGCCCTAAAGCCCTTGATCTTTCTAATATAGTAGTTCTGCCTCCTGACCCTTAATTCTCAGCATTTGATATCACAGACTGTTTCAAACACTGGTTAGTTACTGTAACTAACCATGGTCTCCCAGTGAGAACTGGATGTCCAAACTGGTCCGTCATCTTTTTTTTTTTTTTTTTTTTTTTTGTGGGTACCGGGGGGTCGACCTCAGGACTTCGCGCGCCAGGAGGCGCCCGTGCCGCTGAGCGATATCACCGGCCCCTTTTTTGTATGTGGGTTCCGGGAGTCGAACTCGGGCCCTCGCACTTGCAAGGCAGGCGCTTAAACCGCTGAGCCATCTCACCGGCCCCTGGTCCATCATCTTGATTGAACAATTAATTCAGTGACAACACAGAACATTTTTAGAGGCTGATAATAAAATTTAAGACTGTTATGCCAACAGATAAATGGAAAAAGAAAATTGTTATACATACACAATGGAACACTATACAGCCTTTTAAAAGTATATTATGTCATTTATGATAGATCTGGAGGATATTATGCTAAGTAAAAGAAGGTAGGCACAGAAAGACAAGAACATCATGATTTCACACATATGTGGAATCTAAAAAGTTGAACTTACAGAAAAAGGAAGTAGAATGGTGGTTACTAGAGGCTGATGGGGCTGGAGGTGACATGGCAAAAAGGAAGACACTGGTCAAAGCATACAAAACTTCAAAGATCTATTGAACAGCAGATGACTATAGTTTATAATGTATTATGTATCTCAATGCTGAAAGAGTAGATTTCAAATGTTTTTATCATAAAAAGATGGTGAGCAGGTGAGATGATGGTTATGTTAATTAGCTTGACTTTGCCTTTCTACAATTTGTGCATATATCAAAACATCACATGGTGCTCTAGAAATATATACGACTATTGTGCCCAAGTACTAGTTAGTGACTGAGAACACACAAAAAAGACTGGGGGCCTTCAGTAACTTGTATTGCTAAGAGGGAAAATTAATTCTTGGTGCAGGCATTGATGATCTGCTCACAGGAGTGTAAGGGAACTGCTGGGTGGTGCAAAGGGGAGGAGCAAAGGACGTTGGTGAAAAAGCAGAATCTTGTTTCTCATAAGTTGAGGGCATTATTGGCAGACGAGGTGGGGTCTGGTCACAGAGAGTGGATCATGGGGGCGCGACCCTGGGGACTGGAACTGGCCCTTGACCCCTTCCTCTTTGGCTCTGTCCCCTCTTTCTGATTCCTGGCTGCTCAGTGATGAACATGTTTGCTACACCAAGTCCTTCATGGTGTTCTGCCTCCTTTCAGGTCCACAGCAATGGAATCGACCAACCATGGACTGAAACCTCTAAAACTGTGAGCCAAAACAAATCCTTTTTTTCTTTGTTTTTCTCAGTTATTTTGTCATAGTGATAGAAAACTAACACAATATGGAATACCATGGTGGTGTTTCCACAGGGGTTCAAATCAGATCTCTCTTCCCCACACAGGTTTTGAACAAAATGAAAAATAAAACAAAGAACAAGGTAGATGGGAAATTAAATGTCACCTAACTTACTGATAGAGATGAAGTTTGAAAGCTTAGGCAAAGCCAGGTAGGCTGACAAATTGAACCCCAGATACAGACAGATGCAAGTACCCATAAGCAGGCAATGCTGCACGGAGTTAGAAAGTCTGTTATCCTGGGTTACTAGTTCCCCGAAGGAAGAAGATAAGATTTAACCCACACACTCCCATTTTAGTGCATCCTAAATTGGCACCAGAAGCAGTAAGGGTGTGGAATAGGCCATGAGTTATATTAAATGAGCTTCTTCTACATGGGTGGGAACACTAGGCAATATTCTTTTCCAATAGTAGAAAGCAATAGCTGTGGATGTTAGAAACATCCTCAGTCCATAACCACACCTGTTCCTATTGTATGCTGAGCATCCACCCCACACTGTCCATTTCCCAGAGGAATCTCTGGGCCCTAGGATGACACATTATACATTCTTTTTATCTTAGTATCTCTAATACTCACTGTACTACTTGGCACTAGTAAGCCAATATGCATCCCATGAATTAATATACATGATCTTCTCAACTATAATTTAAGCTCTGTGATGACACACTTTCTTTAATTTTTAATCTCATGCTGCTATTAAATTATTTTATTTGATTGTGTTGACCAGAGATCTTATACTCCTTCAAGAAATGAGGGCTTATTGAAAAAAAACTTTACTGTAAAGAAAGAAGCTGGTACCACACAGGCCTCTAAGAATAGCTCCATTTGAAGTTTAAGGCAGCTCTAAGAACCAGACTGATAGGTTTGTCCCTGCAGCAGGAGTCACTGGGTCTTTAATGCGCTATCATTAACCTGACTCTTTTGGTCTTTGCTTCTCTTTTATGTCTTCTCTGAACCTAATATTGACTAGCTGACCTTTCCCCAACTCCTACCTGAGGGAGGAAATTCAATTGACCTTGCTAACCCTCCCTGATAGCTTGAACTTTTTGAACTAGCCACTTCACAGGTAGCCAAGTCCCCATTTCTGTCCTAATTGGTTACTGTCTCTTACTCCAAAAATAGCCTAAGGCCCACTTTACTTAGTTGTTGCTCTGAGGATGGTACTGTCCCCAGGAAGAAGTTGGCAGGCCTGCCTGGCCTGTGAGTGAGTGTCATGGATGATAATGGCCTTACACAGAGTTAAAATTAAGTTTTTGTACTATCCAAAGGGACAGTCGGAAGAATTTCATGACTATGTAGAATTTATTGAATCCTTTTTAGTAAATCCTGGATATTTGTTTGGGTCTTAACATTGAGCCAGGGAATAAATGTCCTATTGTTTGATTAGTGACTGTCATTGCCATTTTGAGATTCAAGAAAGTCTATGAATCTGTCCGTCTCTTCTCAGTAAGTTCCTTGCCTTCGACAAAAAAGCCAACCTGCTTTGGATGTGAAATATTTTTTCCCATTGGAGCCTAGTGCTCTGACATTTCATTTTCAATGATCATTCACCAGAATAGTATGCTCTTTCCTCTTAGAGTCATTCAGGATAGCACTTTTGCACAAGTAAGCACTTTCACATTATCCTCAGTTGGCCTTTTATATTTGCCTTATGTCTTTCTAAAAATTTTAACTCGAATTCTCAACATTTTGTATGTTATTGATATTTTATGCACATTATTTAATTTAGTCCTTCTACTAGCCCCTGAAGTAGATATCAACACTGTTCTACAGATTAGAAAATTAGAGCTCGGGAAGGTTAAATAACTTGTCCAAGTTGCACAACTGCTGAGTACAGGAATGGAGACTGTGATGATTAATCTTGAGTGTCAATTTGATTGGCTTGAGAAACACCTCGGCGATGAGTAAAGCACACTTCTGGGTGTGTCTGGGTGGGTCAAGAGCATGTGACCTTGGGACTGGATCTGGTCCCTTGTCCTCTCAGGCTCTTCTCCTGTCTCTGTTTCCCAGCTGCCATGAAGTGAGTAGCTTTGCCCCACCAAGCCCTTCTGCCATGATCTTCCTGCCTTAGAGCCGTGGACTGGAACCATGAGCCTTTAATTTGTATGTGTCAGGGATTTTGTCTCAGCAATGGCAAAGCTGACTACTACAGAGGTTTAAAACCCACAGCTGTCAATGTCCATGGACTTTGTGTCATCTTCCAGGCTCCTTCAGGACAGAGGTATCCTTTGTGGGATCACAGAAAAATAAAACCAACCCCAGGCTCTCTTCTCTTGCCGCCATCACTGCCCGCCCCTCTGCCTCCATGGAGCTCTTCCACGGCAGAGGCTGCAACTGAGTGGGTCCTCTTTTGTTCTTTCCAATGTCAACCGCGTATTTTAATGCCTAATATATGACAATACTTCCTGGAAGCCTAAAAGCTATTCAAATTTAAATTTGGGTGATGGCAAAGCACATTATTGGACCAAATATAATCTGGGCGCTCCAGAGGGAATGAATGGTGAAAGTGTTGGAGTTGGATGAAAAGACAAAATAAGGGATCCAGAGAACTTTATGTTCTTCTCAGTTTTGCATAGAGCTGTCTCTCTGTACATGTGATTCTGAAGGTGACAGTAGCTTTTAAAAACTGGTAACCAAATTCTAACACTTCCCATAAAAAAAGAGATGCATTTTAAAATACCCCTTAGTAATTCCTGGTGAGCCAGCGGTGCTTGTCTTCCTGGTGGACACCAGAGGGCGCTAGACTCCACAGTGATGCACAGGCCACGGAGGCCCACATCTAGCGTTGTCTCTATACCCAGTTATGTCCAACTGATATTTCTTAAAAGTTATGCCATGTATTAAACAAATTTATAGCTTCTCCCCTAGCTAGATCTATCTGTAGGTACCCAGCTCGGTTGCTTTTATGATTTTATGTACCTGTAAAATTGATAAGTCATGATATTTAAGATATACTCATATTGCTAAAGAACTCAAAAGAAAGAAGGTTAGGCATGGGGGTATGGAAAGAAAGCTTGCAGAGGCATCAATATGGACCACCCTAGCTTCCTCGAGTATTGCAATACTTCAAATATTGCAATCCCATAAGAGGCCCCACAGTCTTAGCTGGAGGCCATTCACTCTTCTAGCTCCCGAGCTCTGGTTCTCAGCTCTCAAAGCAACCTCTGACAAGTCTCACAGAAGCCTGTGTCAACGGATGGAGCACACGAGAACAAAAACCAAAATAAAAATGAAAGCGGTAGAAATAAATATTTGGTATGTTATATTTCTTTTTTAAGGAGTTTGCAGGAAGACGAATATGTTTAAATAGCACTGAGATTTTATATTGTTATGTTAGAGAAAACCATTAAAAGAAATAAAGATTTGAGGGACAATGGAAATTAAGATTTTGCCTTGAACTAAGGTACAGGCTGTTTGTGCAGGTGGCAGCTATTAATGAGCAGCTGGAAATAAGGTCCTGTATTGGCATCTAGAAGAGAGCGAGGAGGAAGACACAGGTGTGGGACCCACTGGCGTGGCGGATCCTTGCACAGATGGGACCACTGAGGATGGGGTTCATGTGGAGAAGAAGAAATCAGGCCCAAGGACAGCATTCGGGGGTTAAGAAGTAAAACTGAAGAAAGACAACAAAATAGGACACCATGGTGGTATTATAGGGGGGGCATAGATGTAATTTGGTAAAGAAAAGAGTAGTGTCAAATGCTACAAAAAAGACAAAAATAATAAGGACTAGGTGTTTCAACTTTTAAAAACTCACTGGTTATATACAAGAGAACAAATTTCAGCAAAGAAATTGGGCAGAAGTTAAGAATTTACCAATAGACGGGCCTGGAACATCTGGTCACATCAGAAGAAAGCTCAAGACCGGAAGCCAACTCGGAAAGGAGAACGCCGGCCAAAGACAGATCGATACGAGGATCAATAAGGACAGCAATTGTACTACTTCTCTATTGCTGCTGTTACAAATTACTACAATTAAGTGGCTTTAAAAACCACACGGGGGCCGGTGAGATGACTCAGCGGCATAAGCACCTGCCTGGCAAGCACAAGGTCCTGAGTTCGACTCCTGGTACCCACATAAAAAGGAAATAAGGGCCGGTGATATCGCTCAGCGGCACAAGCACCTGCTGGCAAGTGCGAGGTCCTGAGTTCGACCCCTGGTACCCACATTAAAAACAAAACAAAACAAAACACAAAATTGCAGTTCTGTAGAAATTCAACACAAGTCTCTGTTCAACTCAAATCAACTCAGCAATACATAAAACAGTTAACATCACAAATGCAAGACATCTGAGCATTCTCCAGCTCTGACAGGCGCTTAGAGCACCACCCAGACTTCCTGCCAGCACAGCGAATCCAGTGAAAACGTTCAACTCCAACCCCAAGTCTACAATATAAGCAATGACTCTGTAGGCTTCAGTGAGCAAACTCCAGACTCTGAAAGATTCCACTGGACACCACAGTCATCACAGTACTGAAAAAGCTGTTTATTTGTCCCCTGTTGACAGGTGAGGCAATGGAGGCCTCAGGAAACCCCGCGCTCTGCCTGAGGTCACACAGCGAGGTCACGCCTCTCTGGCCTGGGTTATTTCATTCTTCCAGTCTAGAAGTCTGTACCCAGCTCCTGTCTCCCAGCCCCAGCTCGGCAGACTCATCTCTACCTGAGCCACGCGTCCCGGCTCTCTGGGGGACTTGTTCCTCCACGGGACAGGAGAGCGCCGCTCTGCGGACCCTGCGTTTCCTTCCCAGATTCAGCATTCTGCGAGGCAAAGGATCTGAAAGTGAGAAACTAGACTCCTGCAGGACTAAGAAGTCTGAGAGCTGCACTGGAAGGAGACCAGCAGGCATTAGGGGGAATTCCCAGCTAAGGAAGGAAACCCGCGAGAGCTCCCCAGTTCATTGATTCTCTAATTTCCTCACCTGCGGGCGTAGCCGAGAAACCGTCGGGTTCTTGGGCTGCACTACATCCTGTGTCCAGTTGGTGGCAACATCGCCCTTGATTCTGCCGGTCACCTAGGCCCTCACAATCAACCCGTTGTTCTCACCTGATTTATTAGTTTTAGGAAGGCAGGAGCTACCCACTTTTCACAGATAACATTCTATACACTACCACAGTCAGAGACACCACGGCCAGGTCACATGCAGGTCCTCGAAGTTCTAATCAGTTGCCTCTGCTGTTTCCCACGCCGTCCGTCCGCCTGTGCACAGTGCGGATGCCGTGAGCAGGAAGAGAGGGGCAGAGGTGCAGAAGGGAGAAGACAGGGAAGCTGATCTTCGCTTCCTTCCTTAAGCTCGAGTAGAAGAAAAGCTTCGATCTTAAATAAAGATTAGCATGTTGACTCATCTATAAGACTGAATTTTTATTAGTGACCTGGCCCTCGATGATTTCTTATTACCTAACAGTAAAGCTGATACTGAGCCAGTCCACAGGTGTATGGCTGGACCAGTCATCAAAATCATTAAATCTTCATATATCAGTTGGTAAACAGCCTGGGGCCTGAGCCCCTGGTGCCTGTCACCACCCCAGCTGCCAGGGCCCTTCTGGAAGCCTCAAAAGGCTCTGCAATGCTACTGGGGCCAGTCTGAGTCCTGATTGTTTAGGGTCACAGCCACACCATTTGTCAAGGACCTTTAATATTGCTCACCTGACAGTGACAAGAGACAGGAACTGCATGGATTCATCCAGAAATTTCATCCCACAGAACGTGTTTTAACAGTCAGTGTGAAGGAGGAATTAAGTTGTTTTCCGACGGTACTTCCCTTTTGGTTAAAGTCCCTGTTACATGATTATTGCAACATTTAGGAAAATTCACAACCACAGCAAAATGAAGGAAATGAAAAACTTAGTCAAAGTTGCAGGATATCAGAGAAATCTACACAAATCAATTGCATTTCCATGCAGAGTTAAAATTTATTTATTTATTTATTTATTTATTTATTTATTTATTTTTTGGTACCAGAAATTGAACTCAGGACCTCGTGCTTGCCAGGCAGGCACTGCGCCACTGAGCTAAATCCCTGGCGAGAGTTAAAATTTATAACGATTAAAAATTCCACTCATAGCCTAAAAAAAGGATTAATAATTTGGGAAAGGAAATTTCGTCAAGAAAATAACTATTAAATCTTGGGAGAAGATGGGGCAATAAAAGCAACATACATCAAAACACATGGAAAGTTTCTATCCTGCTTAAGAGACTAAAAGCAATGAGAGGATCATAGTCTCTAGGTCAGCGATCCTCCCTGGGTGCTCTAACGGCTGAGCATGGACAGCCCCGCTCCTCTGCAACCCCACTGGCTGCCTCTCATCACCCACACTTGCAAACAGAGCTGAAAGGGTACAGTGTACAGCACCCGAGGTCCCAGAGGCCTTCTATGGTGGCATCAAAGTTAAAATGTAGCCCTACTTGACTCCAAAGCTATGCCTTCCCCACCAAATAAGGCTGCTTTCCAATTAATATAATGCTGATAAAAACAACTGTGTAAATGGCAAAGATCTATGTAACAAAAGCCTAATTACTAAGTATAGTGTGCGCTAGTCCTCTGCTCCTGTACCTCAAGAAGCCCCGGGACCTGCCGACGCCTGTGTAAGCCTAACTTCCTTAAGGTTTGCGTTAGCACGACCTTAGATCACAATGCTTTTACAGCGGGTACATGGACTGATTGGCTGCATTTAAGCAGTAAGAGGGCAATGAGTACTTGCAGCTGCCCTGGTCTCACTGCAAGAGGGAAAACTGAATTGTATCACTGATTATCCTGGAGTCAGAGGAGGAAGACAGCGCTAATAAAGAACTCAACAATTGCCCACATGAGGTCCTGTGTGGCTCTACTCAGACAAGCCCGACGCACACCTGGCTCCAGACGCTGCCCTTTTAGTGCTCTCATCAGACCTGGCCCGGCTCAGCAAAGCATAGGCGACAGGAGGGATGTAATCCTCTGGGGGAAAACACTGCACATCAATGAGGTAGGTTGGGTGACGATGCTAAATTACCTTCGATTTTATTTACTCTTGGATTTCTCTCACAGAGTAGGTGTTAACCAGCATGGCACAGAACAGTGATACGTTATGGTTCTGGTAATTTCCAGAAAATAAATGCATGGAAATAATTTATTTTCAAAAGGAATTTATCAGCCAATTGTGGTGGTGCATACCTGTGACCCCAGTACTCTGGGAGGCTGACGCAGAGGATGGCAAGTTGAACCCCAGTGGGCAATTTAGGGACTTAGTGAGACCCCATCTCAAAACTAAAAAATAAAGTCTGGGGATGTAGGCCCTGGGCTCAATTCCCAGTACTACAAATTAAAAAAAAAAAAAAAAAAAAAAACAACCCTGAATTTATCTTTATACTATTTGTTTTTAAATTATGTTGAGCAGAACCATATGAGCTTAATAACTAATATGACATTTTCTTTGTTCTCATTGTTTTGTTTTGTTTTTGTTTTCTGAGACAGGGTTTCACTATGCAATTCAGGCTGGCCTTGAACTCACTATGTAGCCCAAGCTGACCTTGAACTTGCAGTGATTCTCCTGCCTCAGCCTCCCGAGTGCTGGGATTATAGGCATGTGCCACCACACCTGGCCAATATGACATTTTCTATTTCAACTTTTTAAAATCCCGTGTCTTTACTTTTGCAAAATTTATCAGGAGTTGTACTCTTGTATGCTTAGGACCCAAAGCTCTGGGTTTCAATAACACTAATTATAGTCAGTGTTTTGATGATTCAGCTGTTTCCTGTGGCATGAAGACAGAAAAGTCTTCCAGGGAGAAAGCAAATTTTCTCAGATTCTTTATCCTTTTCCCCTTTTCCTTCTCTCACAAATGCTTTTGCCTTCGCATTTCAAGAATTAGAAATTTACAACCTGATGGAAAAAGAAACACCCACCACCAGATTAACCATTCAGAACGGCATACCGAGTGACTCATAGGATGGCTAGCAGTGCGCAGAATAAGGAGCAGAACTTCACGCTGGCCTAAGCTCATTGCTGGAAGGAAGTTCAGCAACAGAATCTGTTATCAGACGCATTTTCTTTATTTACCACTTGAGAAGGCCAGTCACTTGAGGACAAGTCGTTAGGGCGAGGAAAAGATGTATTTGCAAAGCTAGCAAACCAAAGATGATGGCGGCTTTTGCCAAAATGACCATCTTGCTTAGGGGTTGCAGAAGCAAGACTTATAAAAGGATTTGGGGGAGGCACGTCGGATAGATGGGCACAAAGTTTGGGTGGTCTGCTTTCCTGACACCCCGGCTGCTGTTATCTGTAATCACAGATGTTCTGTGTTCTGTGAATCTAAGGAAAAGTTCCTGGTTAGAAAGTCGTATGACTTGTGAGTTCCTTTTCCCAGAAGTAACTAATTCTTCAATTAATCGTTAGGGTACAAAAGGCATCTTTCACCGGAGAACAGGGAGATGGTGAAAGGCAACTTTTGCCGAAGAAAGGTTTTAAGCCCTTCGGTGTCTTCAGTCATCTACAGCAGTAAGTGGGAGACTTTAGTAAGTCTGCTCAGCTTCGTGACCTCAAAAATTGTTGATTTTTAAAATCAACTAAAAGCAACGGAAACTTCAGGGTTTATTTAGGTTTGCCTTCGGTTACAAATAGAAAAAGTAAAGGAAATTTGCCTTGAGGACTCTCAGTTAAAATCAATAAATACATCCTTAAATGTAGGCATTTGGCTCATCCCTGGAGCCCAGCACCGCGCACAGCCGTGTCCGAAGGTGTCAGGGTCCCCGGCTCTCCTGACGCCGAGCGTGTGCATCCGGCGGGCTGCGCCACACGCGGTGGGAGCGAGGGCTTCCCGTTCTCTCTGCTGTGATGGGTGTGGCCTGCTGCAGAGGCACCCACAGGGGCAGCGCATCGTGTTCACCGAGAAGCAACTGGAAGACCTGAACCTGCTGTTCAGCAGGAGCCGTACCCAGACCCCAGCCTCCACGACGAATGTGCACCCAGTGCTGCAGGTTTGGTTCAAGAATCACAGTAAGGAAACAGTCACACCCAACACCACCTGCCGCCCCCCAAGGTGGAGGCGGAGACCCAGGCTGAGACTGAAGCCGAAGCCGAGGCAGCCGGCGACCTCTCTGTGATGTGGGCCACGCTGGATGGCACAGGTGGACTGCCGACGTCGAGAGGAAGAGACAAGAAATGACAGCTCCCAGGAGCTAGGAACTTTTGAGACAGGGTCTCGCTGTGTAGCCCAGGCTGGCCTGGAACTCGCGGCGATCCTCCTGCCTCAGCCTCCCGAGTGCTGGGATTACAGGAGTGTGCCACCACGCCCAGCTATTTATTTTTTTCTGAACCCAGGACCTGAGGCTACAGACTGTCATTCTCTAAGCTAGCTGAGTCCTCTCTAAATCATTTGCTGTCCCCCAAAATCTGGTATAAAAGGCATGCAAGTTTCCGAGGTGATGTTCAAGTTAATAAATTCGGATACCTTCCCCCAAAAATTATGCATTCAAAATGATTAATATTTAAAGAGAAAATTTTATATAATTCTTCATCTCATAACTTTAAAATTTTCAGCCTTTCTTGTTTGTCCTCTCTGTCTCTGTGTTTCTCTCTGTGTCTGTCTGTTTCTCTCTCTCTCTCTCTCTCAGACAGGATCTCACCATATAGCCTAAGGTGACCTTGAACTCACTATGTAGACCAAACTGGTCTCAAATTTGCCTTGAGATGATCCTCCTGCCTCAGCCTCGCAAATGCTGGGATTGCAGGCATTCACCACCATGCCTGGCTCTGTTTTTCTCTTGGATCTGGAAGACACCACCTAGTTATCCAGAGAAGCCTGGGAGATAGTCTTGTGGCCTACTTCAGGGATATTAAACATCAGCCCACAGTCAGGTAATTGCACCTTGAATTTGAGTTACACGGTCATTCTCTAAATCAGGACTTCTTTAGAGCACATGAGAAACCAAGGCAATGAACAGTTCATTTTCAGGGCCTCTTTCTCATCACAGAAAAATGTTTAAAACAGAGACCAGCTCTGATGCTGTTAGATTTAAGGCGCAAATGCCATCTCCAGTCTCAAGGGGACCCTTAAAAAAATAAGCCATTATGTGGAGAGCACTTGCAAGGCTCAGGGGAAAGGTACTCAGAGCAGAGATGATCGCGCCACATTTAACAGGCATGTTTTGCACATGCTAAGAGGCTGAGGGAGAGGGGGAAACGTTACTAAGCCTATTGATGTGCATACATTATGTCATGGGAAACCTGCTATTGCACTCAATTTTCAACTGCAAAGGCTGAATTAGACACACGTACATTTCCCTTTAGAAATGTTTGGGACCCCTTGACAGTGAGAAAACAAAGCAACCCCGTATTTATGAATATTAGTAACAGTGACAAGTGAAGTCTGCCAAAGCCTGGGGTTGAGAGGATGGGGAGGGCCCTTAAACACTGTCAGATGTGGTTCTGCTGCCGGCGGCACACTTGGGAAGGTGTGTTATCCTGTCCCCAGAAAGATAAGGGCTGATTACTCTATTTGTAGCACTCAGCAGCTTCAGGCTCTCTACTCTCCCGAGCACTGCAATTTTCTATATAAGTTCTCTGGCATTAGGCTGTCTGTGTTTGAATTAAGACTTCACTATTACACCTTCTTGATATCTAATAATAGAACAATCTAGCTCGATGTTGCTTTGATGTGTTATTTATACTCAATCTGGCGAATGAAGCTTCTACGGCGAATGAAGCTTCTACCTGTCCTCTAGAACACACTTAGATGCAGCATTCGTTTAACACCTTTGCTGAAGATTTGATCAAAAGACACGAAGTTCTGTGACCTTGGTGGGTCTTTGAGCTAGGTTTCCTTATAAGGATGATGATATTAATAATATCTACTTCCTGTGGTTGTTGTGGGAACATGGTAGGACTGTGTTGTTTTTGTATTTTTTTAAGCGACGAAAAAATGCTCCCTAAAAGTATCTGACAGTCTTTGTCTCTAGATGTGGAGGAGCTATCAATTCACTTTTCAAAATGTTTTCCTTTATTTTGGAAAAACCAACAAAATGTTTGAATTTAGTTTTAAAAAGATAAATCTCCAGTGTAAGTGCATATAAACATTGCATATAGTAATACATTTAATCTTCCTAACATTTAGAGCTTAAGTTCTGTTTATCTTATTTAACAAATACTCGCAGAACATTAGTATTAAGGGTCAGGGTCAAAGTGCTTTGCAAATGTTCACCCATTCAGTCTTCGTAACACTACAGGTATGAAATGAAATTCTTGTTTGAGTTCACATTAGAACAGGATTCATACTCGAGTGATGTCGCATCAGTCTGCGCACCCCATCACCGCACCACACCCCAGAGTCTGAGTGCAGTGTCCATCCTGTTCCCCGCCGTATCCCATGCCTAGGAAAGGGCCGGCACTGCAGCAGCCACTCAAGTATCAGCCATCAAGCCTGGCTGCCTGGCACTATTCTAAAACACTTACAAAGTTCAACCTCTCAGCAATCCTGTAATACGTAAGTTCTGTTGTTAGAGTGAGCCGCATTTATCACCCAAGCCAAAAAACAAGTATAAACCACAACTATCCCAGGCAAACCAGGATGTATGGTGACTTGTGTTATTGTGACTGTCATTATTATGCAAGCAATGGAACTAAGGTTAATTAACTTGCCCAGTGTTACAAATGAGTTAAGTGATGGCAACAAGACTGGAAAGCAGGTAATCCGACTCCACAGGCTGCTGTGGTGACTTTTTGATAAAGTGAAATTTAAGAGAGGTGGAGTTTTCTTCCATGCTGCAAACCAGTCAGCTTCACCATTGCAACAAAGAGATCATCCGGGAATTTCATTTGTCTTTCAAATCACCTTTGAAGAAGATCTCTGCAGGAAGTGAACGCTCTTCTACACAGGAATGTGCTTTGCTAAAAGCTTTGGGAAAATTTTCAGGCGATGTTTATTAAATATTAATTTACAAATACTTGGGATGTCCAGAAAACCTTTCTGTTAGTTGATTTCTAATTAAATTCCCTTATGATCAGAAAGTATACTTTGTATGATATCATTTTTTTTTTTTTTGAGACAGGGTCTCACTCACTGCATAACTTTCTGAATGCTGGAATTACAGGTGTGTGCTACCACTTCTGGCTTTATTTTAATTCTTTCAGCTATACTAAAGGTTTTTTTCTGACTTTATCTTGGTGTTTAATGGTTTATCTTGGTAAATGCTTTCTGTGCACTTGAAGCGAATGTGTGCACTGCTAGGGTTGGGTGGAGAGTTCTACAGAGGGCACTTAGGTGCAATCCGGTGACAGCGTTGAGAAGGTCTTCTATTTCCTTAGTTTCTGACTGCTTGGTCTAACAGTTACTAAGGGGAGTAATTACTGAGAGGAAGTCAATTATGATTTGAATTTGTCTCTCTTGCAGTTATGTCTGGTTTGCTGCAAGCAATTTATATTTTGCTATTAGATGCATACACAATTATGAATATGTTGTCTTGGTGAAGTAACCCTTTTTTATCATTATATAAATCAACTCATCCCTTTTACTCTCCCTTATTTTGAAACCTACTTTGTCTGATATTACTATAGGTAATATACCTTTCTTTTGAGTAGCGCCTGTAAACTCCTGATCCTCCTGCCTCAGCCTCCTAAATACATCTTTACATTTAACCTATGTACTATTGAAATTTAAAATAGTTTTCTCATAAATATAATGAAATCTTATTTTTTACTCATTCTGACTATATTTCACAAATAATCGAGCATACCAATTAAAATAATTTATTGGTATCATTTTAATAAATATTGTATAATATATAATTTAATTACATATGTAATTTAATATAATTAGTGATAAGGTTGGATGTTTTTCTACAATTTTATTATTTTGTTATCTGCCTGTGATTTTTGCTTTTTTCTTTTTTCCTTCTGCCTCCTTTTGGATTTCTGGAATATTTTTCAATATTCTATTTTATCTGTTGAATTTTGGGCTATCTCTCTTTGTAACTTTTTTAGGATTACTCTAGGGATGATAGATGCATTTCTAAACATTAACAGTTTATTTAGAGTTAGTACTTTACCAGGCCAAGTAAAATGTAGAATCTTTGCAACTATATATATATATTCCCTATAAACTCTTCCCACTGAGCTTATGTTGTAGTTGTCATATTTATTCTATGTACATATATTGAAAACTCGATCAATGTTATAATTTTTGCTTTCAATAGTTTCACATATATACATATACATATACATATATATATATATATATATATATATACATATACATATATATATTTAAAAATTTAAGAGGAAAACACTAGCCGGATGTAGTGGTGCAAACCTGTAATCCCAGCACTTTGATGGCTGAGGCAGGAGGATCACAAGTTTTGGCCTAACCTGACCGTGTCTCAAAATAAAAAATTAAGAAAGGGCTGGAGATGTAGCTCGGTGTGAAGGCCCTGAGTTCAATCCCCAGAATTCTGTCCCCCACAAACCTTTTTTATGTATATTTAATATCTATATCAACAGATAGCATTTCTGTTGCTTTTTCTTTTCTCTTGAAGATACAAATTTCCCTCTGGTATTATTTCCCTTCAGCCTGAAGGACTTTGTTTGGCAATTCTCTTAAAGTAGATATGCTGAAGGCAAAATCTTTTAGTTTTCCTGCTCTGAGAATGTATTTCACCTTCATTCTTGAAAGTTACTTTTTCAACCTAAATGGGATATATACTTGTAGGTCTGCAACTCTTTCATCACTTTTTAAGCATGTTATTGTTCCGTTGCCTTCTAGACTTTGTGGTTTCTATGAATTTCTATGATGACTCCCCTGTAGGTAATGTGTCATTGTTTTCTAGTTGCTGTTAGCATTTTTCTTTGTTTCTTAGCAATTTAGTTATGATGCATCTAGATATGGTTTTAATTCTTTTCCTGTTTGGGGTGACTGAACTTGAATCTATACACTTTTATTTTTCAGCAAATTTAAGAAGTTTTCAGCCATTATTTCTTCAATTTTTTTCTGCCCAATTTCTCAATTCTTCATCTGGGATTCCAGTGATATGTATATTTGATCTATTGATGGCGATCTCTGAGAAACAGGACCAATAAGATCGATCTATTGCTCTATCTCTCGATTGATCTACCTATCTATCTGAGATTTATTACAGGAATTAGCTCATGTGATTATGAAGGCCAAGAAATACCATGATCTGCTATTTGCAAGCTAGATAACCAGGAAAGCAGGTGGTATAATTGCGTCCGAGCTCCGAATCCTGAGAATCAGGGTCGCCGCTGGCGTGAGTTCCACCTTGAGTCCGAAGACCCAAGAACCAGGAGCCTGTGGATGTCCCAGCCCAAACAGGAAGCAAAATTTCCCTTTCTCTGCATTCGTTTTATATTGGCTGATGCCCACTCTAACTGGTGAGAGTGATATTCTTCACTCAGTCTACCAGTTCAAATGCTAATCTCTTGCAGAATCACATTTTTAATAGGTACACCGAGAAATAATGTTTTAGCAACTGTCTGAGCAAACTTTATCTCAGTCAAGCTGACACATTAAAATTAATCTTCACCTGCCCATACACCTCTACTCCTCTTTTTCCTATCTTTTTACACTCTTCTCTTTAGATTAATTTCTATTGACCTATCTTCAAGTTCACGGATTCTTTCTTCCATCCTACTATTGGATTTATTTAGTGAATTTTTTATTTCAGAAACTGTATTTTCCAATTTTAAAATACTTCTTTCTTCTAGATAGCTTTTTTTCTCTGCTGAGAACTTTTATCTTTATACTCACTGAAGTTGTGTTTACCTCAAGTGGATTCCCACAGGGGGTCGTCAAAACAGCTGCTTTAACGTCATCTTGCATAATCTTGATGTTGGTATTTGTCATTTGCATTTTCCCTTGAGAATTGGGCACATTTATCTGGATGTGTGTTTGTCATGTGATTTTGTGTCCTACATATTGTCAGTGTTGTAAACGGTGAACTCTGAGTCCTGGTATAATCCTCTAGAAATATTATCTATTTCCTTTTGTTGGTTTTAGCAGATAATCTTAACTGGTTATGTTCAGACTACAACTTCTTTAGGTAATTGTTTAAGTGTTACTTCAGTCCTTAAAGCCTTTAGTGTACTTCTAGGGTACATCTTATACAACTTGGGGATGAGCCTGAGACTCATCCAGGTTCATATACAGATTTTCAACGTCCCTATCTCCAATTTTTTCCTTACCAGTTCATTCCCACCCTCCACAGCCCACAGAGACCTCTACGCACCCTTAGTTTGGCTAGAAACATGAATTCTGTATGAGAATTTCAGTCAACCATGCTGCTGCTCTGCCATGCAGCTTCATGACTGAAACTTGTCCTCTGGGGAAAGCTGTGAAAGAAAAGGGGTGGTAGGGGGACTCATTTCTTTGCAGACTGTTTTGCAGATTTTGGTTCAATTTCACAATCTCCTGCTGTCTTGGTTACTTTTCTCTCATTGCTGAGACAAACTACCTGACACCCAAAATTAAGAAAGGAAAGTTTTATTTAGCTCACAGTTCATGGAGGTTTCAGTCCATAATCAGCTGGCTCCAAGGCAGGGTGGCATGGCTGAAGAGCAACAGTTCATGGCAGCAGAAAACAGCAAAAGCAACAAGAGCAAAAAGAGAGGAGCAAGAACTCTTTCTGTCCCTTATATTATACGTAGGGTGGGTGTAGCACTCACACCCATAATTCCAGCATTGGACCATGAATCAATCACAAAATCTAGACGCCTGCCCCCAAGACTGCAGGAGGCTTTGAGGGGACAGCTAGACACAAACCATAACACCTGCTGTTGTTTACTTTTCCCAAGTATTAAGATAGTAGCTTTTTATGTTTTGGTCATCCTTTAGCTGTAATCAACATGAAGTATATACAGTATTGGGCTTATGTAGTAGGCCATAAAACTTTGAAATACATTTACTGTTTTACCCCATTATTCCTATTTTGCAGACTCAATCCTTAAGAGACAAAATCACCTGCATAGAAGATATATGAATAGGACATATATTTATGAATAAATATTGCAGTATTGTTTGGAGTGGAAAAATAAAATTGGAAACAAGTTGAATGACCATGGAGAAAAATGGATAAACAAATTCACAGTTTGGACTATTTTGTAGCTATTGAAATGACTCACCTGAATCATTTCATGTGGCAGGTGATTATTAGGTGTATTTAGAGTGTATCTCTCACATTGGTTCTATTAGGAATTGGACTAGAGGCCATTCATGTTGCATTCTAGCAAAGAGTTTGTCTGCATTTGTCCATGCCCTAAAATGTTGTCTGAGGCTGAGTTTAAGGTTAACAGACTAATTCTTCTTTTGGAGGAAATGTCAAGGCAGCCCAATGTTTAGGCAGTGGCATGAATATATCTGGCTGCTTTTAGCAGATTTACAGTGAGAATTAGGATAAGAGCAGAAAGACTTGAAAAATTTGTGATTTGGCCAGAAAACAAACAAACAAACAAACAAACAAACAAAATGAATACAAATTTGGGGCCAAGGAGAGTATGTTGCTGAAGAGGCACTGTTAAAAAGAAGCAAGCTGACAGTATGGTGCATGGCTGTTATCCCAGCACTCTGGGAGGCTGAGGCAGAAGGACTGTGTTTTCAAACATACCCAATGGCAACTGAGTGAGACCCTGTCGAGATAAAAAGTAAGAAAAGCTTTTTTTTTTTTTTTTTTTTTTTTTTAAATCTACTATGTAAGAAAAGGAGAATGGAAACTATGGGTACTCAGCAACCATTTGCCACATGTAGCTCAGTACAAAGGCCCTGGGTTCAATCCTTAATACTAAAAAAAAAAAAAAAAAAAAAAAAAAGAAAAGCCCCCCCCAAAAGCAAATTACTTTGCATTGGGACATCAAGAAAGATGACTTAAGGACATCTCAGGAAGTACAGGTTCAAGGGCATAAAAGTGTATAGTCCTTTGAAAGACTTGGCTTTGAGAAAAGAGCTCCAGGATTCCTTGCTTATTCAGGCCACTGCAGCCATGGTCCAATGGGGCCCAGCTCCTGCTTGTGCTGGGGGCAGAACATGGCATCCTCCTTGTGATGCTGGTTTTCCAGGCATGTAGAATTCAAGAGTTATGGGTTCCTGGAAGCTACCACCCAGATTTCAAAGGAAGGCATTGAAGGCCAGGAAAAAAAAATGTGTGACAGGGTCATACTCCTTGCCTGGAGTCCCTGAGGGGACATCTAGTGAAGTTGTGAGAGCAGCACTGAAGCTGCAGCGGAAACCCCAGAAAGTTGACAATGTCAGAAACATGGAACATCTGCTAAGAAAAGCTCCAGGTAGTGAAGAGAGACAGCTCAACTGAGAGATCAGGTGGACAGCAACCAGCAAAGCTAATGGTAAGTCTGCCCAAGCCCTTTGGAGTTTATATCTCACCACCATGTGCTCCAATTGCTGGACATAGTGCTACAGGATTTAATGTTTGCCCTGCTGGATTTGGGACTTGCTTTGGTGTGATTCCTTTTTATAACTGTATTCCTCCTTTTTTGAATGGGAATGTTTATCCTGTGACATTATATCTTGGGAGTACATAACTGGCTTTTTTATTTTTACAGTGCTCACAACTAAACTTTGCCTTTAGTCTCAGAAGAGATTTTGGTATTGGACATTTGAACAATTCTTAAACTGTTGAGACTTCAGTAACTTTTAGAGGTGGACTGAATGCGTTTTATATAATGAGATGGATATGAACTTTTGAAGGCCAAGAGCAAAATGTGATAGTTTGGATCAAAAATTTCCCTCAAAGGTCTCATGTGTTCAGAGGTGAGGCTTTTGGCAGGTGATTAGATCATGAGACATTAACTTCATCACTGGACTTGAGTTCATAGCTGAATGGCTATTAGGATGTAGGAGGTGAGTTATTGAGAATGTACCTTTGGTTATAACTCACTCTGGCTCATTCTCTGCTCCCTGCTTCCTGGATGTCATGAGTTGATCAGCTTTCCTCAGCCATGCTCTTCTGCCATATTTCTGCCTTGGAGCCAGCCAACAATGGACTGAACCCTCTGAAACCATGATCCAAAATAAACCTCTTCTAAACCGTGGGTGTCAGGTATTTTGCTCCAGCAATGGAAAGCTGACCAATACAGGTGGGGTCATGGATGCCTAGTTAAAGACTACATTTCTCAGCCTTCCTTGTAGCTAGGTGTTGTGTGACTAAGTTCTAGCTAATGGGTGTGAATGGAAAGAATGTATGAAAACTTTTGTCTGCCTTTAAAGAGAAAGACCATGTCTTCTTCAGCTTTTCATCCTTTTTAACATCTCCCCAACTCACCTCCACTCCTCAGCCTCTAGTAACTACCATGTTACTTTCTGCTTCTAGATTAATAGTTTCACTTATGAGCAAATACTCTTTTATAACTAAATTAATCCTTTGTTTTACACATAATTATATATTAATAATTATATAATTAGTTAATTAGTATTTAGTAATTAATTTTTGTAATTAAAACACTTAAACATTTTAAGTCTTGGTGTGCAGCCACAAGTGAGGTCCCAGTACAGAAGGCCCTGGGGAAAAAAAGTTAACGAGTAGATCCTTTAAAGCCTGGTAGCATGAGAAAACCTATGATAATTTTTGGAGACAGTGGTTTAGGTCCCCAGGAAGTGCTGTCTCATTTCTCTCTGTCAGCATTTTCAGTTTCAGAGCCATGGTAGGTACTCAGTCCACCACTGTGATGTGGGAGTCATCCTGCAGAGAGAGTAGTAAGCTTTGATAATGGATGGCCACATATTAGTATTTTGTCTGGAAGAAGAGAAGCTATGGGGCTGGAAAGGGCAGGTGTGAGGGAACAGATTAATCTTTTATTTTTTTAAACAAATTAATCTTTGTTCTTTGAGTCAGAAGACATAGCATCAATCCCAACCACTACTTATTAGCTGTATAACCTTGGGCAATTGCCTAACCCATCTGAACTTCAGCTTTCTGATCTATCAAATAGGAAGAATTATTCCCATAATACAAAGTTGTGAATATTAAGTGAGATAAGCCAGATGAGAGCCCAAAAATGTTGACTCGTTTATTAAGAATTTGTTGTCCTGGGCTGGGGATGTAATTTAGTGGTAGAGCAATGAGGCCTGGGTTTTATCCCTAGCACTGCCTCCCTCAAAAAGAAGTTGTTCTCTGTTCATAAAAGCCTTATAATTGAAATAAGCAGTTATTAATAAGATTATTCTATTACTTGTTTGACGGTAATCTAAATGACTTCATGGACCTATAGGTTTAATCACAATGAATGTATGGACAGAATGTTTCATGGATGTTTATAGACATTACTTTTAATGCATTAGTTATGCAAGAACACTTCATGTGACATTGGAAAAATAATTGAGCCTCAGTTTCTTCTGTATTTTATGACTAGTATTTCCTGCCCTACTTATCACACAGGACCACTGCATTTCTAAATGTGATATACAGTTTGTGAAAGTCCTTTACAAATTAACAAATGCTAAAAAAATGCTACTTTTATTATTAATACTTTATATTTATGACAAAGGAAACAGGAAAATAAAGTAGAAAGAAGAAAATAAACTACGCTTCTAGCAACATTAGTACTTAATTAAATCCTCATGTTATTTTTAGTGTATAACAAAATAATTCAAATAATAATGTATGTATCATTTTCTATTTTTCATTTGTTTTATAATAAACTTTCTATGACATTAATAAAATTGTAAAAACTCTTAATAACTTTATGGTTTCCCTTGATTAGGTATATACTACTTTTTACTTAGGCTGCATGAATTTTGCTTTTGCCAATATGGATGATGATACATAGGACATCTTATTGTGTAAACTTTTCCATTTTTATTATTATTTTGGAATAGAATTCCCATCCTACAATGATAAAACAGAATGACTAAAAATATATTGGGGATGATCAAATGGACTCTAAAATTTTGGAGAGGGCAGAAAAATTTATAACGTTTTCGTAATCAGATTGTTTTAAGGTATCTTTAAGTCCTGGGTCCTACTTCAAGAAAGGAAACTGGGGGCCAGTGAGATGGCTCAGCGGCCTAAGCGCCTGCCTTGCAAGCGCGAGGGCCCGAGTTCGACTCCTGGATCCCACATATGAAAAAGGGGCCGGTGATATCGCTCAGTGGCACAGGTGCCTGTTGGTGCGTGAGGTCCTGAGGTCGACCCCCCGGTACCCACAAAAAAAAAAAAAAAGATAGGAAACTGGAAGCCACAAAAGATGCATTATGAAAGTGATTTGTGCAAGCAAGATGGTAGTACACAAGTCAACAGATAAGAGACAAGGGAAAGGTTTGGTTTTGCATCAAACCATTGATAAAATAAGTTTTTTTATACTACACATTAAAATAAAATATTGAAGATATGGTTGTATCTATTTGAACATTTCTCCCCTTAAACTGAATTTTTGGTAAGCTGACTAAATACAGGTCCTGATTATATATCTGTAATTAATATGCTAAATTTATATAATTCTTTATATAATTTAAACAGCAGAAAATGTTATTTATGTTGAATATAAATAACAGGTATAATTAGTATATGTACAATTATTATATCAATATGCAGTTTTATTTAATGCATATATGGTATATGTTATATTATAGGACTTCAGGAGCCTCTGTCCTTCTCCAGTGCAATATTGCTATTCTCTGTGTGCACCTTCCTGTAATACAGACCAAGGAATCATCACATAGAAGAGTACTTATGATATTTACAATTTTTCTATAAAAAGTTTTCTATACAAATATTGTGCTACTTTTTTTTATATTTCTACTAAAAAATCTTGCCATCATTGTCTCTAAAAGTTATGACTGCATATCTCTTTCATTTCACATTTTTTGCCACAAGAAAAGCAACAAAAAGTGTAAGCTCTTTTCTTTTTTTTTGAAACAGTCACCTTTTCACATTGGCAAAGTCTTGGTGGCCTGGAGTGGGACATACTCACCGACTTACCTCCCCGCCCCCCCACACCCCGCCACATGCTTAGGTTCTGGTGCTCTGGGCGATTTGGATAATTATAACTCACACCTTCAGGCAGAGGAGCAGAAGCAGTGCAGGCACCTGCAGATGCCATTGGAATAATGCTTGGCCCTACAATTTGTCAGGAAGAACAAGACAGAAGCATCCTTCTGGCCAGTGTCTGGCTCAGGGTGTCCTGAAACTCCAGACTCATTTCATAAATAATAATGTTAACGATGAAAGAGCTATCCTGGAAAGAGGAAGCTTCTCCACTTCTGACAAATCATGAAATAGAGTCTCGGGGTTGTGTGGCAGTTTCAGCTTTCCACATAGTTAATTTTATTTGCCACAGCTGTGACTGCCTCTAAGGAAAGATTATGATTTAAAAAAAAAATAACAAAAGCGCTATGACAGCTGGCATTTGACAGATATTTTTATTAGTAATTTTGGAATTGAAATTTGTGTTGGTAGTTTCATTTTGTAAGATCGCCCTCTCTTAAGATAACCATAGATTTCTTCTTCTTTATCTGAAATCTTTAATCCATTGACATATATGACACTGTATTACAGCAGCTTGTAAAATGTTTTGTTCTCACAAAGCATCACATTTTACTAAAAATATCATGAAAGATTTAGCAGAGGGAGTTCAGGTCTGCCTTTAAGATGGCAACTTCTTCCCCTGTTGAAGTCTTTGTGGCCTTAGCTTTATAGATATTTTTCTTCAAACACCTCCTTTAGCTTCTTTTTTGTTTCCTGCTCCATTAATCACCTGCAAAGTTTTCTCCACTTACCCCTCTTTCTCATCCTAACCCATAGCATAAGGCAATCACTAAGATTCCTCCTCTGGTTTCTTACTCTGTTATTCCCCCTTCCCTTTCCCACCCAAAATATATCCTGTTTTTCTAACGTATTTCGAGGACTTTTTACCCAGCAACAGAGCCACGTGCTATAGCTAATGTAACCAATAGAAACCCACCACGCTGTCAAGCCTTTTTTCTCCCTACTCCCCAAACCTATATAAACTGTACTCAAAGGTGACTCGGCTGGTGATTTGGAACTGGATTCCCGCCAGCCTGCCAGCGTTAATAAAACGTTGCTTTCCTACTCCTTGGTGCGGAGCGTCTACCTTTTGGTTCAGTACCGGTTTCTGCAACACTGTCAACAAGAAGGCATCATCGGATGTGGCCTCTTGACCCAGGACCAGAGCTGTAAGCCCAAATAAACTTCTTTTCTTTATAATTTACCCAGTTCATGGCATTATGTTATCAGAAAGAGAAAACAGACCACAACAATGAATAACCTCTAGCTCTATCAACTGATTATTTCATATGGTCCCATCCTGAGCGTCAGGCCCCCTGCTGCTTCATATTCAGTTGTTTTTCCTCCCAGATTCTCATATTCCATGAATGACAACAATGTTCTCTGTTTTCCCTATGTTTGTTCAAAATTCCAAGTTCCTGCCTCAGGAAGAGGGCCAGGATCTTCTGACCAGTCTGGCGGGGCTCTCTGTTCAAACAATAATCTTTCAATTATCCAAACTCAGAATTTTAAAGTCAATGTGGATTCATCTCCATCCTTTCTTCATCATACCCATCTGACCACCAAGACATTTTGTTCTTAAAATGTTCCTTACATCTCATTTTGCCCCTCCATTTTCCTGGCCATCATCCAGTCCAGGACCTACACCCATGCCCTGGTGCCTGGTTTCCTGTGACACCTTCATCTGGTCCCCCTAAGTCTGGGCTCTTGGGGTAATCCATGCTGCACTCTACTACCCTTATTTAGCCACCCAGTTCCTCTTCAACAAACAGAGTTTTAGGACCAGAAGAATCTTTCTAGATGAGACAGTACAATCCACTTACTTTAGAAATTAGATGAAGGTCTGGGGAGATAAAATGACTTCTTCAAGAGGGTCACATAACTGCTCAAAGATTCTCTTTTGGAAAGAAAGTTGCAGGATCAAAATTTTGCTTTCACAATACTAGATTAAAACAAAAAAAGATCTGGGGAAGGGAAATGAGAATAAATCAGGAAAACCAGTGGAGGTATGAGAAGTTCTCAGTGTGGAGGTAGGAGGGGGAGGAGATGCTACCACGGAGCAGAAAAGGCTCAGAACACACTACCTGGAGCTGCTCCACTCTCCTCTCCCATATCACATAGCTCTCTTTTACTCCAGCCAATGCTGAAGCAACCCATGAAGGTACAACCTCATATCTCTTGCTTCTGCCCTGACTTCTCTGATCTCACTGTGAGAAGTTTTCAGCCATCTGACACCTGCAATGACCTCAAAGCACCAGGGAGTTAACAACTTGGAGAGCAAACCCTTCCAGAGGGAATAGGAGGTGCTGTGTAGATGGAGCCTCTTCTGTCTCCAGAACACACAGTTCTGACTACGTTCAACACAGCTCTTGAGGGTCCTCAGCAGGATCCCCTAGCCTCGGCTCTCAAGAATGACAAGCTTCATTCTTCCTGTTCCTCACTCTTATTAATCCCTCTCCTCTTTGTGGTAAGCACTTCTCCAAATAAACCATCTTCTGCAAGCCCTTATCTCAGTTTCCACTGTTGGGCAGTTCACCCTCTCAGCTCAGGCCGCTGGTCTCTGGTGGAAGGAAATCTGCTGAACAGGTTGAGCACTTACAAGTCCCACCAACAGAAGAAACTCCTGGAGAAAGGCGAGCAGGGAGTAGGTGAGCAGAAGGGGGCTCTGAAGTTTTGACACCTTTTCGCCACACGGAAATTGTTCCTCATTCATCAGAGTTGGAGAATCCAACCTGTGAGTCAGCGGGTTTCCTTATGAAACTCATTTAGGTCAAGAACCTCTTCTTATGCCTCTGTATTCATTATAGCACAAGTATAATATAAAAGCATAGAGTAAATACACAGCAATTCCAAATGGTATATGAGGTGTGTTTAAATAAAAAAAAATTATTACAGCAAGAGACACATTGACATTAATTCCCCCTCACTTTGAACATACTTATCCCATTATTGTTTCCACTTCCTGAAGCAGTCCTGGAAGTCTCTTTAGTGTCCTTGTTGCACTGTTGTGGCTGCCTTGATGTCCTGAATGAATTAAAAGCATTTACCTTTCATGGTTATTTTGACTTTGGGGAATGACCAGAAGTCTCGTGGTGTCATACCCAGTAAATAAGGTGGATAAGGACACCCATAATGCTTTTACAAGTCTGCCTTCCAGTGGGTGGCACTTGACGGCAGCGTTCACCATGTTTTTATCATATCTTATAAAGACTCATAAAAGAGGACTTCCTGAGCTGCTTCACGAAGTGGCAAGAATGATGGGATAAGTGTGTTCCAAGTGAGAGGGAGTATTTTGAGGGGAATTAATGACAATGTGTCTTTTACTGTAATAAATTTTTAAAAATTAAGCACTCATCCTATTTTTCAGTTACCCCTTGTATAACTTCTCACAGAGCAAAGGAGAAGACTTTTGAAGAACTGGAGCTAAAAAGATATTTGTAAGCCAGGGGTGGTGGAGTATGCTTATAATCTTAGCACTCTGTGGGGCTGAGGCAAGAGGATTGCAAGTTCAAATCCAGTCTGGACAAATTGGTAACTTAGTGAGATTCTGTCTCAAAATAAGAAATAAAGAGAGCTAGTGATGTAGCTCAGTGAGAAGACCCAGGGTTCAATCGGCAGGACCACACACACACAATATGTTTTCAAGTGATCTTTCTTTTGTTGCTAATTTTAATTTTCATTCTTTTAAAATTTGATTAGAAAAGAACATTTCAAAAAAAAACCACCCATAATCTTATCCTATTTCATAAGCATTTTTATATGATTACATAGCCTTCATATTATCTGAAATCTCTGGCAAATATTCTGTGGAATATATTTCATAAACAAGGCCATGACCTGAGTACACCTTAGGACGCTTACTCTGGCACTGTGCAGAAGACAGGGTAGAGAGCTGAGCTGTTGACCACGCCCATCTGGTGGTGTCAAAGATTGGAAGAACTTGGGTCATTGTGTCACCACATGGAGAAGAGCATACCCATCCTGGTATGCACAGCTGCACTGATGTGGGCATCAGAAAGAAACTTGTATTTTATTTGGGCTCTCACATCTTGGTTCTGTTTATTACAGTAGTTGAACCTACCCAAACAACGCAAAAATCAATACCACGAAGGATACTGCCATCAAGAAAGACCAGAAAATGTGCACTGGCTTAGCCGTTAAGCAGCAAGAAGAATGACTGTCGTGTGCCATAAATCTGGACACTGTAAAGGCTGTACTCCCCTCAGCCACGCTACATTGTTGAGACAGGGCTCCCTGGCTCACCTGCTGTGAGTGGTTACAGATGTGGTGACAACTGGGTGCCCTCTGCCCTCCCTGGGTGGTCAGGCCACAAGTGGCCAAGCTCCCAAGCCTGTTGGTCTCCAACCAAGAGCAGCCTTGTGTTTGCCACCAGCAGGCCATTTAAATACCGAACATAAGAAAAGGAGGCATTCTTTGTATTACTTTTGGTTGAAATAATCTCGCTGAGCTCTCTTATAAAATCACCCACATCTTGTCTGTCTTGAGTTACACAGATGACTAAAAACTGGCCATTTTTAAGCTAGTGGCTCTTGTCCCCTCCCCTCACTGCCCAAAGTAAAGGCTCTCAAAGGGAGCATGTACTCCAGGCCTTCTCCTGTTCATCTCTTTGTTTTTACTCCCTGCTTATCTATAATCACAGGGAGCACGGAAATTACAAAGAATTTCATTACTACTTTTGCTTTTCAAATCCAGGTTTTGTAGTTTCCAACAGTGGCAGTAGGAAGTAAGGTAACCCCTGCTCTGTAATCAAGTGGAGCAGGTTATTAATGTTCTTTGTTACAAATTATGAAAATGGGCTGGCTAACAGGAAAATTAAGCAGGAGATTAATAACGAGGCAGGTCAAATTCTGATTGGGACATGTCTAAATCTCTCTTTCCTGGGTCAATTGTATTTTCTCATAGAGCTCTCATTGTATGCTTTAAAGAGGATTAAAATGGTGTATTTTATGTATATTTTACCACAATTTCTTAAGTATATGAGACAAGAAGCTTTACTTCTGTCCTTCCTATGCCCAGATGCATAGAATATTTTAGAATATCAATACCAGGAAGAACCTTAGCAGTCACCTAAACATTCTGGTTATTACACACTTCCTATTTATTCATTTATATGCCAATTCATTTCAGAAAATTTAAAGCAAAAATTTGCTGTCACAAATCTATAATTTTCAGAGTTGCAAAATGGCTTCCCTATCATTGGAATCAGGTACCCTAGAGGAGGGTCTTGTAGAGTCTAGGCAACACCCAGTTACCAATAAAGTATATATTTTCCTATACATTAAACCAAGATGAGCCAATACAAAAATAAATACCAGATTGGAATAGGTTGGGAAGAGTTCCACTTTCACAAAGAATTTGAAAATTCAAGTTCTGACACTTGGCTTCATGTTATATTTATCTCGGAATCCACCTGGGAAGTTGATTTGCAAGTCCAGCCCATAAATTTTATTTATTTTCTAATCCCTGTAATATTCCCATATGTCTGACGACCTTTTATGATATTTTGGTTAATACTTCAAGGCAGAAACATTTTTTTCGACTGTGTGAATTTCCCTTTATTATTTTGAATGTTTTTATCTGTTTGTACAGTTTATTCTTTCTGTGTTTTAAAATAAAGACCAAAAATATGATGTGTCACTGGCAGTAAGGGGATTAGATGAATTATTGCATCTAGGAATTGTAGATTCTTATGGACCTTCTCTAGCATCAAGTTATTGGCAGAAAAGATGAAATTTAAAGGTGCCTTTAAAATTGACTGTGATACTCCTTTATGGGCCTTGGGGGAAGCTGTAAATTAAGAGGCAACCAAATTCACTGGAACCAAACATCATCTACTGCCCTTTTCCCATGGTTTAAGTCACGAGGTGAAACTCTCTGTTGGCCAGACTCCATTCTGACCCTTGTCTGATTTTACCTAGCAGAAGAATTGTATATAATAGCAAAAGCATGTCAGGAGAGAACCCAACCCTTAAAGTACCAGAAGAGCAATTAAACTATGGAGATGGATAATTTATCCTTATGATTCAAATTAAATTGCAACCCTCCATTCTCCCAACCAAGAAAATGGCTTTCTTTTTTTTTCTTTTTTTAGGTGGGTACCGGGGGTCGACCTCAGGACCTCGTGTGCCAGCAGGTGCCCGTGCCGCTGAGCGATATCACCGGCCCTTTTTTCATGTGGGTTCCGGGAGTCAAACTCAGGACCTCGCGCTTACCAGGCAGGCGCTTATGCCGCTGAGCTATCTCACCGGCCCGAAAATGTCTTTCTTATCTCTCTGAGTACCTTCATACTCAGATGACTCTAAGAGGCTTTATTCCTTACAGGGGGTCAGTCCTGGGTATCATCACCTGAAAGGAAGAAAAAGAAAAAAGAAAAATTCGCTCAGTCTGGAATGTATTTTTTTCAGGTACTGTACTGCTATTCTCTGGCACTAGGTGTCACTATTGAAATCTGAGTGAGCTACTCTTTCCTTTTCCTATTTTGGATTTTTTTAAAAAAGGGTCGAAGAACATAAATAAAAACTAAGTTTAAAATCCTGTTGCTAAATGTCATGATATAATAAAGCAATAATTTACAAGAGAAACAGACATTTGTGTACATGGATTGCTTGTCCCTGCCACCTGCCTGCTCTAAATCTTAGATGGTTACTAGTGATTTTTTTAAAATTCTGGGGGAGCACATGGAGAAGAATGTGGAGCACGTGTCCTGGAATCTGAGGGCTTTCACACACTACGCTATTTGTTTTGGGATTTGTTCTAACCCTCTTGCATCATCACTGTTGTACTGAATCATTCTCATCAGTGAAAATGGGCGATGCTGCAGTATTACCCATGTGCCAAAAAAAAAAAAAAAAAAAAGAAAAAAGAAAAACTCCTCACTTGACCCTACATTACCTTCTTATTTATCTGCTTCCATTCACAGATAAGTGCATGTTGATTATACTGGCTGTCTCCACTCTCCCATTTTCTTTCCAGTCAGGCATTTAGCAGTATGTTCATAGGTCCCTGAAAAACATATGTTGCCAGATTCACTGTCTGGTTGATGCCAGTCCTCAGCTACCTTGATGGTCATCACATCTTCCTAACTGCTAAAGCGCTCTCATCTGGTTGCAGTCTCCTGATTCACCTTCAACAACTTGGCCTCTCCTTAGTCCTGGCTGAGTGCTCCTCACCTCTACTACATCTCACTGTGGGCTGCTCCAGGGCTGGGACCTTGGAACCATCTCTAGATTCCACTTCCCAATACCTCTGCTCCGAGGACCAAACTCCCAACATATGAAACTTGGGGACACAGCATACCCAAACCACACATCCACAGCAGTCTCACCACTGGCACTGGCCCCTCTGTCTTGACGATCTGTTCTTCGAAGGGTAAACAGAGTGGACTTTCAACAAAGAAAATCAGATCAAATCATTCCCCCTTCTCAAAACTCTTGAATGGATTTTATTCCTGTTTCATGAAAATTATATCCAAATGTATCATCATGGCCCGCCTAGTTCTTCTGACCCAACTCCTGCTGGTCTCTCCTACTGTATCTTTTTGATTATTTAGCGCACTCACTCCACTGTGACTACAGTGGCTTCCTAAATGGACAATTATGAGCTTTCAGTGACCACTTCCTGTGATTAGAATCCTCTCCTTCTTTGGTGTCTGGCTCATGGGTGTATTTACCATAAAGACCAGGCTGCCTCCAACCACGCTAAGATGCCCTCACCTCTCCATTTCCCTGCTTTATCTTTATAGCACTTATCACCACCTGACATTAAGTTATATGTTAACACTTTATTTTCTTCTGCTACAAAAAATTTTCATGAGGACTATACCACTATCACTCAGTTAGATCAATAGCAGGGATATAAAGGACATAAAGGATATAAAGTCAGTAAATATTTACTGCATGAATAAGTGGAAGGATAGGATATCTCTTTCAGAGACAGTTGGTTGAACCATGGTTTAGACCACTGGAGCTGGAATGCAAGAGTTTGGCAGGACATTTTGATCTGCTTTTTGTGTTTTGGGATATTAAACAGAGCATTACCTGGTAGTGATCAATACTGATCCTGGGCCTCTAAAGCTGACAACTCACTTTCATGTATTTCCAATGTATTATCTTAGCATCAACACACAAATGGTTCAGTTATGATTTAGGTCTTAAATTCCTTAAAGGCTCATGTGTTAAAGACTTGGTTACCAGCTAGCAGCACTACTGGGAGGTGGCAGAACCTTTAGGAGTGGGGCCTACTGGCAGAGAGTTTGGTCATGGTCAGGGGTGTATCTTTGAAGTGGATTTTGGGACCTTGGCTCCTTCTTATCTCTTTTTGTTTTGGGCCACCATGAAGTGAACAGTCTTTCTCATAATGTACTCTGCTGTCACAGGCCCAAAGGCAAAAAACCCTCTGAATGGAACGAACGAACCCTCTGAAACCATGTGCCAAAAAGAGCCATTCCTCCTTTTACACTGATTTTCTCAGGTATTTTTTTCACAGCAAAGGAAAACTGACTAACACAGTATCCAACATTTCAATCTTCTTGCAGACTGGTACACTTTCAACCACAAATCAAAGCCAATGGTTATGGCACCATCTTACAAAATCATTCTCAAAAAAATCAATTAAATTCCTTACATTTCAATATTTAGTTCTCATTAATAGTTGATTGCAAACAATTCAAACTTATATTCTTAGAAATTCACGACAGTGTTCTTACGATTTCCAAGCTCACTAATAATTTCTCTGAACTATCACCCCAGCCATTTTCAAAGTTTGCTTTCAGGGACAAATTGAACCTTACCAGAGGTTTTCACCATTCCCGCAGGACCCTCACAAAACTGTGTTAAAATGTGGCCTAGCTGGTGTCCTCTTTCCATCCAATGTCATATCAGCTGTGGTGATTCCATGGCATTTGGTAATCCTGCAGTCCGACAAGTCTCTGCCCACCCACACAAAAGGCTTTCGTGGTCTCGAATCACTGCCAAGATCATAGTCTCTGGTCTGCCTTTATTCCTGTGGGTCTTGGGTCACTCAGAAAAGGAAATCTGTTGTTGGCTCAGGTATGGGTGCTCCATGCCAACACTGTGGCCCTTTAATGATATACCTCCTTTGGTGTAAACTCATGTAAAGATGGTAATTCCCGCAAGCCCATCAGGGCCAGGGCACTCATCCACAAGATCTTTCTAGAGAGTCCTAAGGAACCAGGCCTTTTCCTTGACCTATGAATCTTTGGGTCAACAGTAAGGATGTTTTTGCTCTCTTTCCTACCACAAGACCGACCCCATTTCCTAGCTAAGGATGTGATATTCTTTGTGGGAGGAAGGATTTGCCCCTTGTTGTATAATCACCAGTTGTTTTCAAGTAGTATGAAATAAGCTAAAAGAACAAGGTGACAAAAAGGACAAACTGCTTCTACTCATTTAAAGAGAAAGAGTCAACCTCAAACTTGCCAATTTGTAACTGTAAGGTAAATAGGCAAAGAACAAAATTTAACTACTAAGTCTGATTTGTTCTTTTGGAAAATGAGTAAATCAAAATGTAGGAGGTTTTCAACCTTTTAGATTATGTGCTAATCATCATAGTTGTTAGAAGCGAGGGGGATAGGATTTCTTGGGGACAGTTTCCTACCAAGAAGTGAGATGAGGTAGAGATTCTTCTCAGGAGCAGTAGGAGTCTGCTAAAAGGCCAAGGATAAACCAATATCCTAAAATGACTTTGTGAAGGAGTCTGTGTGATTGAATGTTGTACTGCACTTTATCCCTGCCTTCAGAACCTGTTATAAGCCCTTCCATCGACTTGCTGTGAAATCTTCATTCTGCTCCTTTCAGTTTAGGGTAGTCAATGTTTTTGATAGAGCAACAATTTAAGGGTGGAGGAGACTGATGACAGATTTTATGGTGACTCATTTATGGTGCAAGCTCTTAAAACCACTAAGGCTATTTCCTTTGGAACTCTGCCAGGATGAATGCCTGGTATTTAATTATTTACAGAGTACTTGGCCATCACTTCTTATTTGTTTTTCTTCACAGTACCCTAATATTGCTAGCTTCAGATGGGATAATGTGTGAGAGAGATTTTAAAGTACTTAAAGTCAGATATTATTATACCATTGTATTATACCTTTATTCTTTTTTGTGTACCTTTAGAGCTATTAGTCTTCCCAGAGCACAATAGTTGGAAGGCAAACCATAACTGAGGCTTGCTCTATTTCAGAGAAAAAGTCAAGAAATGGAGCACAGAGGCATCTTCCTAAAACTGTTCTCTGACAACAATGTCCATGATATAAGAAGATTAAGCAGTCTCATAGGGTCCCCACTTTCACTGAGCCTTGTGTGTGTTAGCACACATATGCATGTGCACATACACACACTTCCATCAGCTTGTAGTCTGGGGAGGAAGGAGGAAGAGGGTCTGGAAGTTTTTGCTGCTATAGAAATCTCCTCTGATGTTTGCCGAGTTGCCACTCAAGGCCTGTTCATCATTAATTTCCTTGACAGTCACTAACCAGCTCATTCCCTACAGACCGAGCTTTTCAGAAATCATTTCTCTGCTGTCACCTGTTTCACTGATCCACACAGTCACAAATTAATGTAATTGGTGACTGCCAGCTTGATCTCCCTGTGCTGATGCTCTCGCCATGCACCTGCGACCTGCGCTCTGTGGTTTGTGTCTTCCTGGCACATCATGCACCACAGCCCCTGCCTCCCCAGGCAGTGACAGCCAGTTAAACTGCCAGAGTGCTCTGGGCTGCACTGTTTAATATTTCACAGCCTCTACTCCATGTGACCTATTCCATAACAGGCAGCCTGAGCTTTCTCACGCCTCTTGTTTCTCTGTGCACATTCAAGGCCATCCAAGGATGTTTGCAAGGTATTCTTCCAGGCCTCTACAAGCACCCTGTGGTTTGCAATGCCCTGTGGAGAAGGGGAAACTGCTGCTACCTGGAACCAACTCTGACCTGGGTTTACCGATGTGGTAGCACCTCTAATGATGGAGGAGTGCTGAAGGGAAGTCTGGGGGGCTTCATTCCTCAAGCATCCCAGCAGGAGAGACCTTCAACTCTAAAGAATGTGGAAGGGACAAGAAAGAGGTACCGTGATTTATGGGAGGGGTCAGCACAGAAGGAGCACTTCCCTTTTAGCCCAGGTGAGAGCAGACGCTGGGCCTCTGTGTGCTCATCAGTGAAGACTTCCTTTTGTGCTTGATATCAAGAAAAAGATCTTAGGATCTGCAGGGATAAATCTGCTTCATGCACATCAAAGAGAGGTAATAAGTTCTCAAGGCCCCTTCTTGGTTGGGACAGTGCTGCCAGCCACTGCGGTTCCTTTTAGTGAGTTGGATCCTCCCTCCAGACTCTTGACTGCCATCTGTTAGAATGTTGTAGTAAACACATACACACAGTGACAAGGGTGTGAATGGTGCCTGTGAGAATCGTGCAGTGTGGTTGGAGGAGGTGGAAGAGTGGAAGATTGTGAGGCATGGCTTTGGTGAGTTCAGGAGAGATCAGGTCTGCAGGGACTATGCAATGTTGCAGAGCTGGTGTCTTAGTTACTTTTCTCTCATTGCTGAGAAAAAATACCCAACACCCACAAGTTAAGGGAGGAAAGGTTTATTTAGTCCACAGTTTGTACAGGTTTCAGTTCATAATTAGCTGGCTCCAAAGCAGGGTGTCTTTGCAAAGGAGAACAGTTCATGGCAGGCAGAAGGTAGCAAAAGCAACAAGGGAGGGAAAAGATAAGGCTCTTCCTGTCCCTTATAGTGTATCCAGGCTACTGGGGTTAGGGTGGTGACAAACCAATCAGTGTACTAATTTAGTAATCACCCACCCTTAGTCCTAGCATTCCATCATGAATCAGTCACACACTCAAGATTCAGCTACCTCTGAAAAAGCTCCACATATGACTGCATGAGGCTTTGGGGGGATATCTAGACACAAACCATAACATTCTGCCCCTGGCCCCTCAAAGACTTGTGCACATGCCTTTATGCAAAAGGCATTTAGTCTATCTCCAAGAGTTACCAAATTCCTAACAGTTTCAGCATTGCTGAAAAGTCCAAGTCCAAAGTCTATTCTGAGATTTAAGGCAAACTCTTATCTGCAAGTCCCTGAACAATGAAAAGAAAGTTAAACACTTCCAACATTCAATGGCACAAGATAGAGCTTACCATTCCAAAAGGTACAAATAGGGGAATACAAAGGAATGGAACCAAAGCAAGTCCAAAATCCAACAGGGCAAACATTAACCCTGTAGTTCCATGTCCAGCATTCGAGGCAATCTATAGCAATCTGTGAGCTCCAAAGGGCTTGGGTGGCTCTGCCCCCATGGCACTGCTGGTGGTTGTAGCTCCCATGTCTTCTCTCTTAGGCCTGCTCTACTCCCTCCTTGCAGTTTTCCTCAGATGATCCACATTCCTGACTTCTCCAAACTTCTGGGGCCTCCAATGTACCTTTGTCTTCACACTTACAGCTTCAACACTGCCCTCTTAGGGGCACACTGCCTGGCCTCCAAGGCCTTCTGAAATCTAGGTGGAAGCCTTCTTAACCTCATAACTCTTGCATTCTGCATGCACCTAAAACCATGATGCCAAGGTCTGCCGCCAGCTATAGCAGTTGCCAGGCTTCCCTTTCTCTTGGCTGTAGGGGTCAAGTGATTGGATCGCTGATCACTCTGAGCCCACTCCACCCACTTCTGAGGGACAAATTCTCTATGCTGCTGCCATTCTGGAACATGGTGCTCTCTTCTCAAAGCAAATTCTTTCACATTTGCAACTCTGAGGCTGCAAAGGCTAGAATCCTCCTGGTTCTTGTGATGTCCTCAGGCTATCTATTCTGTTTGGCTTTTCCTTGCTAGTCTTATCAATGACTAATTTCTTTTCTTTTCCATCTTTGCAGGCCACAATTTTACTGGAGCTTCCTTTCTGGCCAAATTCACAGTGTTTTGAATCATTCTGTTTTGCTCTTTGCTCTTGATTCTCAACATAAATCTGGCTAAAAAGCCCCCAACAGTAGCCATGCCACCACAACATTAGGCTGTCTTGAAATTTCTTCCACAAGATTAATTAGTCCACTGCCCTTAATCTTAGTCTCAGGCAAAGTCTCTGGACACGAGTAAAATGCAGAAAACTTTCCGCCAAGATATAACACACATCGTCTGGAGTCCAGTAGCCAATGCAGTCCTTCCCAGCAGAAAACTCCAAAGCCCAGTCTTTACTGACAAGATTTTTATCAGCATTCTGGTCTTCTGAGCTCTGACCAGAATTTCCCATCAAGTACAGTCTTCAGCACTCAAGTTCTACTTTTTCAACCAGCATCTCTGAACCTTTTCTAACTCTTCCTCTTCCCACAAACCAGTTCCAAAGGCTCTTGAGCCACATGGCCATATAATGTCACAGCAATGACCCCATTTCTCTGGTACCAAATTCTGTCTCTGTCAGTGTTTACTAGAAAAACAGATATAACACAAGATATACAAATATATATGAATTTACAAGATTGGCTTACAATGGCCACCCACAGAGTTGGATGAGGAAGTGTGCAGAGGGTGTCTGCCCACTGGAGACTGAAGGATTCAGTCCAAGGTCTGGAGCTCACTACAGTGTCCCATACGAATCCATATCAGGAGGCTGATGGGTCTGTGATAGAAGGCTGAAGAGTCTATGCCAGAAGGCTGAAGGATCTGCACTGGAAGCCAGGAGATGACATGCAAGATGAAGGCAAAGACTGGAGCTCCTCCAAAGAAACAGAAGCAGATCCATCCTTCATTTCCCCTTTATACCATCCAGGTGACAAGCCATCCTAGGGTAGGTCTTCCACAGCCTAGGGTGTGGAATTGCTGAGCCAATTTAGTTAAACTTATCTTACTCAAGTTGATGCAATCAATCAACCATCACAGCTGGCATGTGGGCAGTGACAATAAAGGTGTCAGCTGGGGCCCAGAGTAGGTAAAAGAGGTGGTGATCTGGAGAAATTAAATGTGCATGGTCCTGGTCAGGATTTAGCTCTGGCATCATAGGCTTTTCAGAGGCTGCCAGCATATTGGTAGAGGAAGGAAAGTACCCTGCAATGGAGAACAGAGGTGGGGGTCCCCTTCTGGGGAGCAGCACTTAGAAATGTGAGGTGTGCAACTTGTAAGTTGCCCCAGGACTCCAGTGGAACCAGGAGGCTCTGGTAGGGATGAGGTGAGGGTAAGAGGTTGTGTGATTCTGTGGGTTGGGGCTTCAACCAGAGAAATGGTTTCAGTTGCTATTACTGTGGTCAGTTGTACTCCTAAGATTCTGATCTGTGAAGTCATAAATACCTTTAAGTGCACCTTATCATCTCCAAACCAAAATAGTTTGATCTCTCTTCTTCCCATTTTCCAGAACACTACTGAACTCTCCATCTGGACCTCTTCTTTCCTCTGGCCAAAGCTCCTTAGTGCTACAAAAGAACAAAATCCAAAAGACTGCTGTTCTTTGGTCCGGCCCTTCTGAGGAAGGAGGGAAGGGAACAATTGTTAAGCTCTACAATGCTTTAAGCCTTGTGCTTTGTTCATTCGACTTTCATCTCTTGCATAGTCTCCATGAGCCAGGTACTTTATATATCTTTACTTTTAATCCTTACAACAAGTTTATAAATTGCATGTGCTTCACAGAATTATTTAAGAATCGTCCCCCAAAGGTATTCACATCCTAAGCCTCAGATTCTGTGAGTAAATTAAATTACATGGCAAAGGGGATTTTGCAGATGTGGTTAAATTGGGGAACTCAAAATGGGAAGATTTCCTGTATCATCCTGCCGGGCCCAGTGTAATTACAAGGACACTTATCAATGAAAATTGGAGGCAGGACAGTCACAGTGAGAGAAGGAACTTCAATAACAGATGCCAAGTCAGTATGATGTGATGTAAAAAAGATTGACCTGCCATTGCTGCCTTTGAAGATGGAAGGAAGCCACAGAATCTGCATGGCCTCTACAAGCTGGAGAAGCCAAGGAAACGGAATGCAGCCCAGGTGCCATCTTGAATTCAGCCCCATGGGACCCTTTTGGGACTTCTGGCCTTTAGAACTCTAAAATAATAAATTTGTTTGAATCCATCATGGCTGCTGTAATTTGTTAGAGCATCAATAAGGGCTTAATACAGTAGGTACATTTGACTCTGTTTTACAGACAAGAAATTGAAACTAACTAGTTTTTTGTAAGCCAGGGTTCAAATGTAATTTTCTATGACTTCAAAGCCCATGCTTTTCCCTGCACTCCATTTCTGCCCCTTTTAAAATTTTATAACTAATGTCCTTACTGAAATCATTGCATATTTAATTGGCACAACAGCTACTTTAGAAAGAATCACTAACAATACACTTCTGAGTATCTCTTCTTGCCACAAGTAATTTGTTTCGAGAAAATAAAGTATCAGTTGAACCTTACCTGGAGAGTTATAAAGAAGAAAACCAGAATATCCAGATTTCCTTACAGAAATGCTTTAACTTAAAGAGGCTAACAAAATCATTTCTTCTTAGTTTATTATTCATTTGGTTGAATTTATAAATTATCTTGTATGCATTTAATAAAACATCAATCATGAAAAGACACACAACTTCATTAATCACTATGGAAGTACAAATTAAAGCCACAAGAAAATAGCACTTTATACCCACTAAAATAGTTAGAATTAGAAAGACCGAGTATAAACTGTTGGTGAGGATATGTGGAGAAACTGGAACTCTCATAAATTGCCAGTGGAATGTAAAAGAATACAGCTGCTTTGAAAAGCTAATTTTCAGTTTCTTGTAAAAATTAAAAACATACCTACCATATTACCCCCAAATCCATTCACACATATTTATCCAAGAGAAATGAAATATGTTTCCATAAAACAATCTATACAACAATAATAACAACCAAACCAGAAAAATCCAGATGTTTAACAAGGGGTAAATTGATACAATCCATGCAATGGGCTACTACTCAGCAGCAGAAAGGAATTAATTAAAAAACAAAAACAAAAACAAAAAAACAGAGATAAACTACTGATGGATTCAATAACACAGATAAATCTCAAAGTCATTTTGTTGAATGGAAGAAAGCAAAACTTCACAGCTTGCATATTGTATGATTCCATTTCTATGAAGTTCTACATTGGGAAAAACTTATTTTTAGTGGTAGAAACATGTCAGTTGTTGTCCTTGGTTAGGTGGGTAAATGGGAATGAATGGAAAGGAGTCATAAGAGAATTTTCTGGGGTAATGTCTATATCTTGATTAAGGTGGTGGTCACATTAGGTATATACATTTGTAAAAACTCATCAAATTCTTAATTTAAATGTCTGTATAAAATTTATTTCTCAAGTTTTGAATAAAGAACTAGTAGTTGAAGATAGGGGAAGAATAGCTTATTAGGGTTTTCAAATAATCAGTGTGCATCAAATTAAGACTTTTTTTTTCAGCACTGGGCCTCACACATGCTAAGCAATCAGTCCCAAATTCGGATTTTCATTAAACAGGTGAGGAGAGTGGTATAGAGAACCAGGTGGTGACCCAGAGGCTTTCTTCTGGTCTTAGTTCCTTCACAGACATCCCAATATACACGACCTTGCAGGATTCGCTTCATCTCTCTGGTCACGGGGTCCCGAACAACAAAATAAATTCCATTATCTGCCATGTAAGTGGTAAATCAAATAACTTTAGAAGTTTCTAGTTGATACAGCATGGTTTTTCCAACACACATTGATTCTAATCTATAATTCAGTTGACACTGGTCCCTGGTGAGCAACATAATTCTCAGATTATATCTTTCTAGGAAAGATATAGGAAACTTGGATCTTTTTTATCAGATAGTTTCTAGGAATGCATTGTAGAGAAATGCAAGCGTATGCTGCATATATTCAGATTACAGACATTTTCCATATTCAGAGCAGATATGTGGGTATTCATAGAGATATGGGAGTTACTAAGAACATGATCTTTATAAAGCTTTGGGTATAAGGGCAATGTAACATGGCACAAATACCACTGGGCACATAGACTATGACCTCAGACAAACCACTCATAGGATCAGATAGAGCATCTGTTTGCACTGTCTGCTTTCCCAGGGTTGTTTAAATGCAAAATGAGATCTTGTCAAACAGGCAAAACTATGTTTTAACTTGCAGAATGTTGTACAGACGTACAGTGGTTTGTTCTTACTGAGAAGGACAGGGAGAGACAGGCATCTAGGAGGGGACCAGCCCACAAACAAGAGTTGAGGGCAGGTCATTACCAATCTTTGGAGAGGAAAGCCTTCATGAGTGACCACGGTGGCTGAAAGATAAGAGATGACATGACGGAGTTTGACTTTTTGAACACAACCATATAATAATGTTTTAGAAGAATTTTCTGGGTTGCAATGATCTCATCCAAATTTCTGCTGCTTCTTATAGTCTCTCAGCTCAGCCCCTACAAGCAAAGTGACTGACCTTTGGTTTACCAGGCCAGATTGGAAACGCCTCATGACAGCCCCAATGCCAGTGGGGGAAGAACCACAGAAAATGCCTGGGGAAATTGATTGCAAAAGAATGGGGGCCTATAGGTGGTGGATTTGGAGAGAGGTGACCTAAAGGAAGCTTTAGACTGAATGGGAAAGAAGGTGAGAGGAACCTGGGGAGACCAGAGGAGAAGGAAGAGATTGGGTTGGGCTGTCTTCCACAGAGCACAAACTTTCCCAAGAACCGTGGCTATCTGAAGGTGCCATTTCTGCACTGCTGTCTACATTCCTAGACTAAAACAGTGTGAGCCATACAGGAGATGCTTAATAAATGCTAGTTAAATGAATTGAACAAATGCATAGAGAAAGTAACAAAGGGAGCTTTAGCAGTGCCCTCCATCCCTAATGTGCCCAGAGGAGAAGTGTGCTGGCCCATCTCTCTATACTTGGAGTCAGGAACAGAGGAAGATTCAGAAAGCCATCACCCAGATATCTAAACTGTTGAAACTGTGCAACACTAACGCCATTTTTGATTACCCCAAACCAGGAAGCAAACATGGTCCTTTCCTCTCCTCTACATCCCATGAAGGAGCGCTACCAGCAGTACTTTCAAAATCCTTTGACCCTTTCCAACTTCACTGTGGTTCTTACTCCAGCCCCCCACCACCTCCCACTGGACCACAGCAGTGGCTTCCTAACTGCTGGTCTCCCGACTTACCGCCTCTGTCTCTCTGGCTCTGTCTTTCTCTTTCTCTCTCTCTCTCTTCCTTTTTCTCTGAAACACAGATAGCTAGAAATAGTATGTATAGTATATAATCTTACTATAATTAATATTTATGTAATCTCTATATATGAAATATCACTTATGTAAAATAATTTACATATTCATATACAGAGTCACTCTTCTGCTTGAAACTGCCCAGTGGCTTTCAATGGAACGTAAAACAGGGTTCTGCCTACTTAACAGCTCAATTTCTCATGTAAGGAAATACATAGATGCTTGTATACTTCAGTGCCTGTGAATTTGATTAATGTGACTCTGTCCCCAAAAGATAGACTTTCTTTTAGGGCACTAACATATCAAGTATCTGAGTCTGCAGACCCAAGAGCTTCACATTTGAGGGCCACTAACTGAGAAATGGCAGCACACAAAACCTTACCTGGGTGAACATATGGCCTTCATGAGCCTACCATGAGTTTTCTGACTTCTCTTTTGGAAATTTTCTAGGAACAAGCAGAGAGGAGCGTCTAATAGAAGAATCTCCATAAGGGAAGGGAAGGCTGCGTAAGTATTCAACGGGATTCTTTCATCTTCAGTTTTTGTACTTTGTGGAATCTTTTACTTCCATCCCATTGCTACCACCACATGGCAGCCTCCTTTGTCTTGCTCTCTTCTCAGAGTTACTGAGAGAAGTTTACACATCAGAAGAGCAAGAAAGGTAAGCTTGTAGCTATTGAGTGCTTTGTTCTGCATCAGGCATTTAAATGCAATTAGATTCCTTTACAGGTTTGTAGGAATATGGTGACAAGGAGATTTGACCGGTTCTCCCCACACCCCATCCTATAGTGGCTTCCCAAGAAACATAATGGCCAGCTGCTAGTTTTTTCCTTCTCCAAGGAATATGTTTTGGACCCTAAGAATTTCACTGAAAGCAGCTCAGTGGTGATTTTCTTAAGCCTCAAAAGCCTTTCACCTCAGCATACTCTGCCTGTCCTAGGGAAAGCAAGCACAGACCAACAAAATTGTGCCTTAACATCCGTGGCTTTCAAACCTGTTCTCCTACCACAAGTTTCCACTGCCAAGTTAACACTGGGTTTTCATTCCATATAGGTCTGAGCTTTTTTTTTTTTTTTTTTTGTGGGTACCAGGGGTCGACCTCAGGACCTCGCGCGCCAGCAGGCGCCCGTGCTGCTGAGCGATATCACCGGCCCTTTTTTCGTATGTGGGTTCCGGGAGTCGAACTCAGGACCTCGCGCTTGCCAGGCAGGCGCTGAGCCATCTCACCGGCCCATAGGTCTGAGCTTTTTGAAAAAGAATTTTCTTTCAAATTGTTTTTAATATTTTGCTTCTTTTGTGCCATTTGACATCTACCACCACTAACCAGTGGATTCGAGTGACACTAACAATATTAGTACAGTGAGTCCAGGGTCTATTTAAATGGTTTTAAAAGCCCACTGCATGACTGCTAAGTACTGAAGAAGGAAGGGACATAGTCCCTGCTCTTAGGGAACTCACAGTCCAGTGGGAAATAAAAATGTATTCTATCTCCAAATCTTCTAATGTTATGGACTCACCTTGCCTTCAGTATCTGAATAAAAATGGCTCATGAGAAAGGACATATAAACAGTTCTCTCCCTAGTGGTATTCTGGAACCCATTTAAAACAAACATTTTGTTCTTCTCAATTCACCAATAAATAATAGAATAGACTGTGTTTGGTACTGTGATATACAAAAAAATATAGGGAGGATGTAAACAGTACATTCTAGTTGGGGTATAGGAGAAGGCTCACAGAAGGGCCTTGGTTAAACTGGGTGTGGTGAGTGACTAAAAATTTACCATAGAGCTAAAGGGATTCCAAGCAGTGGACTTGGAACCTGCATGAGACAAAGGTATGAAAGGGCAAAGAATACGTAAGCACTTCTGATGTAAGCATGTGAGCGTACATGCTGATGATAAAGTTCATGTTTTTTTTTTTTAAATCATGATGAACAAGTGACTCTTATTTAGGAAAAGTTTTTTGTGAAGGATACAGAGTGTCACCATGGCATAAAGGCACATATAAGAAAGGATAAAATTCACAGTGTTTGGTTGCTAATGGGATCCGAAGAATGAGGGCAAGACAGCACTCAAGAATTTCATTATGGAAAATAGTGTGGCATTTCCTCAAAAAATCAAAAGTAGAATTACCACAGATCTTCAATCGCACTTCTGGATATACATCCAAAAGAAACAAAAACAGGGTTCTCAAAAAATACCTAGCCGGTGAGACGGCTCAGCGGCTTAAGTGCCTGCCTTGCAAGCGCGAAGGCCCGAGTTCGACTCCCGGAACCCACATACGAAAAAGGGGCCGGTGATATCGCTCAGCGGCACAGGTGCCTGTTGGCGCGCGAGGTCCTGAGGTCGACCCCCCGGTACCCACAAAAAAAAAAAAAAAAACTAAAAAATACCTGCACTCTCACGTTCATTGCAGCATTATTTACAACAGTCAATGGTAGAAGCAACCCAGATATCTATGCATGAATGGATAAAGAAATGTACTTTATCCATGTAATGGAATATTATTCACTCTTAAGAAAGAAACAAATTTGGATATATATACAACATGGATGAACTTGGAGACATTAGACTAAGTATGTCTACTCACAAAAAGATAAATACTGTATGATCACACTTATATGAAGAATTTAAAGTAGTCAAATTCACAGAGACAGAAAGTAGAACAGGGTTACCAGGGGCTGAGGGGTGGAGGAAATGGGGAGTTATTAATTAATATGTACAGAGTTTCAGTTTTAGAAGATGAAAAAGATGTAGAAGTGTATCTCACAGAGTGAATGTCCTTAACGCTATTGAAATTTATGTTTAAAAATGGTTAAGGTGGTAAATTTTATGTTGTATTTTATCACAATTAAAAAAGTTTAAAAACTTAGCATCCAGATCTTACTTTCTTAACAACTATTTTCCAATGTAAAGCACAAGAATTTCTTGGAGAAGTGATGGGCTCCAGAACAGAAGAAAGTAGGGAAAAATACCACTGGGCAAGTACTACAGTAATAATTGTTGCTGGCAAAATACATCAGTGAATGTTAAAATCAGTGGGAAAAAAATCTTAAAGAGAAAAATAGTATAGCCTCAAAATATCTCATCTCAGATATTGGATTAATGATGGCAAAATCCAGCAGACATTGTCAGGATTGGCCTGAGCGTGACCTGAGAGAGACGTTGAGCTGCCCAATACCAACAATGGACTCTCCATTACTGGTAACAACTTGCCACTGGTAAACAAGAAGCAAGGGCAATAAAAAGTTTAACGTAAGACTAAGGTCACCCTGCCGTCTCCTGATGCCAACTCTGTGTACCAACTTGTGCTTATGGCCCCTACAGCCTTAAACTCAAACATTTCATCCAGATTTTTTGAGATTCCTTAAAATTATACCCCAATCTTAAACCCTATATATACTCAGTCCCCCCTTTAGATATTTGCTGATATTCACTCCGATGTCAGCCTGCCTGTAGGTAGAGGAGTAAAATCTGATCTTCCCTACAGCCTCAGTCTCTGGGTGGTTCCTCACACGCCGTTATTAACACACATTACTTTAATGATCAAGGCTAACATCATCTCTCAAAAGAAGCACAGAAATCACATGCACCCTGATCCTGTCCACTGCGTGGAGTACAACATCATGTCCATGGTATCCCCAAAACATATAACCTCAATCTAATTACATTAAGCATCAGATAACCCCAAAAGAAGGGCTCTACAAATTCACTGACCACACCTCTTTGAAAATGTCATGATCATAAGACAAGGAAACAATTGAGGAACTGTTATAGACTGAGAAACACTAATGAGGTGTGACAACCAAACACAATGTAGGATTCTGGATTGGCTCCTGGGGCAGAAAAAGGATCCGAGGAGGAGGTTAAATAGGTGGAGCTCAATTCTATGAATACTTAATTAATAGTGTTACACATATGTAAATTTCCTCTTTTTAAAACAATAATTGTACTATGGTTATGTGGAAACAGGTTGAATATACATGACAACCTGCTGTATTGTTTTTGCAACTTTTCTGTATGCCTAAAATTATTTCAAAATAAAAAGTTAAAAAATTCTTAATGAACACAACTTAATTGGGGAAAGCCCCCACAAAACATATTTTTTTTTTTTTACTGCTTAACTCTAAATGCTCTGCTGACATTTTGCCAAAATACACATTTTTCAATACGTGACTATAACCAGTGTGTAGATACTCTTGTTCTCCTTTTTCCTTGACATAATTTCATTCAGTCATTGACTAATTTGACTAACTACTGGTAGCAAGTATTACATATTAACGGTCTTGTGATAAGCACAGAAGACATGAAAACAAAGAGCACTTGGTCTCTGCTCTTGAAAATTTTCAGAATTGTGGGAATAATTGACATGAATAAGAAAATCAGGATAATACGATAAACTTCCCAACAGGTAGATGAATAAAGGGCTGTGGGATATAGAAAAGCTGCTGTTTTCCCTATTTGAAAAGAATTCGGCATCTAACATCTCAATATAACCTGTGTAACTCCAGACTGTGCTTTTGCTGTTCAGAGTCTTCCTTTGCTATTTAAATCGATTCTCCTAAAAGAAGAGTTCAGGGCTGACCAAAGCTCAGCTTAATGGTGGGAGAGGTCAATCAGATTCTCGTCAAAGGGTTCAACTAATTTGCCTCGTTTCTGAGATGCAGCTCCCAAGTATTCCCAAGTACGATACCAGCTACCATGCCTTTTTTTCAGAATTGCAGGTAATTGAATAATAATTGGTGCAATTCACTTTCCCAGCAAGAATTCCCTGGCATTCTGTCCCTGGGAGACTACAGGGACCAAAGGCCATGCAGACGATTGCTGCTTTGTCTTCTATCTCACATGTCCCCAAGCATGCCCTTCAATCCTGTAGCTTCCACCCTTTTTTAATACTATGAATGTGCCTGGTCTCTCTCTCTTACTACCTGAACTCATCCGAAGTTAACGCTGTCCTCGTGGAACAAAAGGCAGAGGAGTGGAAGCATTAAAAAATAAACCCATTCTCTCTGCCAAAACAAATAAGTAAAGTCTGTAAATACATGCATAAATAAAATTATTTCTCCTTTGGGCTTTTGCCCATCTATAGCCACTCCTTCACACATCTCCTTCCTGCCTTACAATTTTTGGTGCCTCACAGTTATTGACCCTAACACTTAACTCATTTAAATAAATTTCCACACTCATGAAAAACAAACAACACCCTCTCAAAAACCAGTTTCCTTTTATATCACTATCTGGGTTAGTGGCACCTCTATCTGCCAAATCACCCAAGCAAGACCAGAGATCAGTTCCAGACTCTTGCTTATCTTTCTTTTCATATCTAAGTGGTCACCAATTTCCACCAATTTTGCCCCCTTAATGTCTTTTTTTGTTGTTATTGTTACAGAAATCTGATATCAAACCAAATGGAAGCCTCTTTGCACCTGAGGAGTTGGAAGGCAACCTTTATTATGCAAGCGGGCTGATGAGAATCAAGTCTCAAATCATCAGCGCTGTCTTAGGGTAGGGTAGTTTCTTATACAGGTTTTCAGAAGGAAGTACAAAAGGCCGATCACATGATATTTTACAGTTGGTTACATATGTCTTGTCATACGTTGCTAGGCAGGTTTGGTTCAGGCGAATTAATTGGGGGCTTTCTCTCCTATAACAGGGAGGTCAGGGCCAAGGTGAGCAGGAGGAATCAATCACTGTCTTAGACTGAGTCAAGCTGTCCTTGAAATGATGTCTCTGGGACTTGAAAGTAAGCAAAACATCACAGTCTGGCTGAGTTACACTTATCTTGCAGCTGGCACCTGGAATGTTGAGGCTTGTTAAGTTTTGTAGCTTTCTAATTACGGGAACAGGCTGTGTTTCTCAGTCTTACCCTTGAATAGTGTTAGAAATATAAGTTTTAAAATTTCTTTTACCATTAAAATAGCCTCTACATTTTGAGACAGGGCCTTGAACTCACTATGTAGCCCAGGCTGTCCTCAAATTCATGGCAATCCTCCTGATTCAGGCTCCTGAGTGCTGGGATTACAGGCCCAGCCAACTCCCTTGATATCTTTCATAGCCATTCTTTCCCAACAGCCCTTACCCACCCCCCTGGATTCAGGCCCCCCTCCTTTTGCCTGAACTATTGAAAAAGCTGACCTCCTACCCTTTACCTCCTCTTTCTCCCCTTCCTTCTTCCACCTGTCCTCCACATGGCTCTCCAGGTGCCGATGTGCCTCCTCACCCCCTGGAATAAAACATTTCAGGGTTTCCCTAAGTGTGTCTTGCATGCTTCTTGATTTGGCCTTTGCCAACCTCAAGTCCTCATTTCCTCTCTCCATAAGAATTGTTATTGAGAGCTTTCCTCATCTAGAAGCTATGTAATACTAGGGCAAGTGTTTCATGTGAGTTATCTCATTCACTATTCACAAAAGTACTTTGACAGAGGAATTGTTTTTCTTATACTCTCCCTTACAGATAATAAAAGTGAAGAGAAAAATTGTGTTCAAATTTACACAGACTTTCAGTGGTAAAGATAGTCTGGCATCAAGTTCCCTATCCATGAACCTGGATGTACATGCACCAGAAATCCTGAGTGACTGTTGTGCACATGCACAAAATACTGTTTAATGACTTTACATGTATTGTTTTCTCCGCTGGGCACACATTTCTTCCACTTATTTGCCCAAGGAGCTCCTACTCAACCTTCAAAATCCTGCTGTAATATAACACCGTCTATAAAGATTTTCTGTTCTCTTTCTCCACAGACCATTATTCATTCTTGTTCTTACCTGGTTCTCTATTTATTTATTTTTTTGTGCTGGGAATCGAACTCATGACCTCGTGCTTGCCAGGCAGGCACTGTACCAAGCTATATCCCCGGCCCCTTACCTGGTTCTTTAAAAACGCACCTACATGCATTGTGTGTGTGCACACATACACATACACTCACAAACACATATTGTGCAATGCTGAAATTGTTTACTTTTCTGTCTTATCTTTGCTTTGGACATATTAATGGTCTTATTTCCCAGAAACTGAAAGAGTGTCAAATACACAAAATGTACATTAAAAATATTTTAACCAAAAGGATAATTTTCTATGTAGGTTTTAGTATCTTTGTTTTTTATGTTTTTCCAAGAGGTAATTTGACAATAATATATGTCTGAAATTTTAAAATCAATTAATTACAAAGGTTGAAAGGTATAAACAATCCCATTATTCATCAACAGATGGATAGATGAGCAAAATGTGGTATATATAATCAATAGAATATAATCCAACCTTAAAAAGGAATGAAATTCTGATCTATGTTACAACATATACATTGTGAGGACAGCCACGTCATGGAGAGCCATGTCCCATTCCACATTCAACCCCAACCAACTGCATGCCTCTGGAGTATTATTCTGCCATTAAGAAGGATAAACAATTCATTTGTAGGAAAGTAATACATGAAATAAATAATATTACATGAAATAGACACACAAGCTTAAATATCACATGATTTCTCTTATGGGAGAAACTCAAAGTATAAATAAAGAGTAATAGGAAATAGAGAGATGGTTCTTCTGCAAATGAGGAGACCAAAAGATGGAGGGAGGGGGTGAGGAGAAGAGAATGAAAAAAGAATTAAGATGCATTATGTACATGTACCAACTCCCCTTGAGGAATGTAATCATTACTGCAAACGTGTACTATATTAATAAAATAAATAATATATATGACATGTGTATATGTATATGACATTATATTAAGTGAAATAAGCCAGACACAAAAGGACAAATATTATATGTTTCCATTTATATAAAGTACCTTGTAAAGTACCTGGTCAAATTAATAGTGGAAAATTGCAATGGTTGTTACCAGGACCTAGGGAGTGGGTAATTTGGAGTTATTTTTAAATGGGTGCAGAGCCTCAGTTTGAGGTGATGGAAAAGTTCTCAAGATGGACAGAGGTGATGGTCAATGTGAATGTACTTAATGCCTTTGAACTGCAGGGTTAAAATGGTTAAAATTGCAATTCTTATGTTGTGCACATTTTAACACAATAAAACAGCTAAAGCAAAACCAACAAAAATACAGCCAGCAAGGTCATCAAAATGGGGAAATCTGCCACAGCCAACAGGAGCTTAAGGAGACATGAGGAGTAACCATAATACGGTTCCTATGGAATTCTGAAACACAAAAAGGACAGTAGATTAAAAATGAAGGAAATATGAAAGAAGTATGGATTTTTGTTTATAATTAGCAATACTAATTCATTACTTATAACAAATATTACTAATATTACTAATTAGTATAATGTTACTAAGTAAGAAATGTGAATAGTAAAGAAAGCTGGACATGGAATATATAGGAATGCTGTGCTATCTTCACTCTGTAAATCTAAAACTGTTGTATTAGATTTCTGTTATTATAACAAAATACCTGAGAGAAACAATTTAAAGAAAGGAACAGTTTACATTGGTTCACAGTTTTTGAAGTTTCAGTCTGGCCGCTTGGCGTCACTACTTTTAGGCCTGTGGAGAGGCAGCACATCATGGTGGGACACTGTGGAGAGGAAACTAGTAAGCTAGGAAGGAGAGAGAGAGAGAGAGAGACGGAGACAGAGAGAGAGACAGACAGAGACAGAGAGAGGCGCCAGGGCTTCCAATATCCCTCCAAGTGTGTGTGCCCATGACCTATCTTCCTTCCTTTAGGCCCCACCTCTTGAAGGTTCTACCGAATCCCAGTAGTATCCCAGACTAGGGACCAAGTCTTTAATACATGGGTCTTTTGGGGTCATTTCAGAGACAAAGTATAGCAGTTGTTCTTAAGTTAAAAATCTATTTAAATTAAAAAATCGTTGGACTGTCCCTTTATTAAAGATATCCAGGTCCAACTAATCAAGACTATATAATTAAAAAACCTAAATCCCAAATTAAATTTATACATTGTGATGAAGAAGAAATTTAAAAATATATCTAGTCCGTAACCTTTAGCTACAGAGTAAAGAGTATTAATTTAAGTGAAAAATGTGGAACAGTGTTTTCAGGTACTGTGAGTGCTAAAAGCTTTCCCTGGTTTTGGTTAAAACAACCACATTAAGGTCTAAATGTCTGAAATATAATGCATTTGAGGATTTCTTCATACCATAAATCCATCAGCTTTTGGGACTTTCTTCTCCCAAATAATGAGAAGAAAGAAGTAACTGGTTACTCAAAACATGACTTGGAATAATCTCGAATACTTGCAGAGGTGTGCATGTGCTGATACCCATTTCTGGCTACCTCCTTACTCAGCCTGCTGACTCTGTTCTAAGAAAACAAAGGTGAGTAATGAGATTCGGGTAAAAAGCAAGCATAAGTAGGGGGTGGGGAATAAACAAAAGGAAGGGTCATTTCCTTTGGCAATCACTATTAAGGGATCACAAATGAACTCTTATGAACTCTACCCAGCCAGAAAGGACCTGGGACCCTGCACGAGATCACAGATCTGCTGTTGTCATCAGGAACTGGATTGAGAAGTGACCCAAGCATGGATGCGTGCAGCCTGCCAGCCAGTCTCCCAAGAATCGAGTCCCCTTGGCTTTCGGAGGTTTAATGTGGAACACAGGGCTGGGTCAGAATTGAGTAAACTCCTAGCTGACTGCACGCACATCAAACAAACTTTCCAGAGTCTTGTCCCTGGGTCTCTTCTGTATGCAGTCAATACCATGACAGGCAAAAAGGTGCTGCTCTGATCATCAGCACAGAGGCCTGTCACAGACAGGTAGGGCCTAAGCATGGTCACTTGAATCACCACTCTTTTTCAATCAGGTTGGAAATGAGAATAAATTTATACCTGCTTTTTTAAGGTTACCTCCAAATGTTTCATGGTTTCACAGCAGCCTGGGGTGGGGATCGTTTGGTTGGGCAGTGATCCATTTAACAGACAATTAAGGGCACTATCCAGAGCTCTGGACAGGCACCTATGATGTTAAGGACATGGCCCTTACCATTAAGGAGCTCCCAGTCTGTGGGGGATTAAGATGCACAAATAATCACACATATTTTAATGAGATTGAAGAAAGTAGAGAGAGGAATGCTTCAGTCTGGCAGGCAGAGCTGGGACATATTCCCCAGAAGAGGTGAAAAAGGATACTGGGTGGTGAAAAAGGATCAGGTTTATCCTGATAGGGAAAGAGGCCACTTAGTAGCAGTACACACAAGGGAAATTTTTGAAGATGGCAATGGGTTGTATTTTGGCAGTGGTGGTGGCTACTCACTAAGCTGCTCATGTAACATAGGGGCACTTTACTGCATTTGAATTATACCTCAGTAAATTTGACTTTTATGCCTTTACTTATCTTTGGATGAAGTCCAGTACCTTTGACATGGTCCTCAGCTTCTGTCATCCCTTCTAGATAGCATTTATCTAGAGAATGGTGGCCATGCCCAACCTATTTACCACTGCTTCCTGCTGCCCAGCTCTGTGCCTGACATGGTAAGTGATCAACAAATAGTTCAAAGAATAAGCTCATCACAGGGTTTTAGGAAGGTTTAAGAGATATATTATGTGTGCCTATGTGTTTCTCATAGAGATTTCTCAAATAAGATGCCTGAAAATGTCTCAGGCATTTCTGTTTCTCACAATGACTGAAAGATGCTAATGCCCTGAGTGTCCTGAGGCCAGGTGTTAGCACCTTCATAGTGCTCTGGACAGTGTCCTTAGAAAACTGCTCTAGAAAGATCACTCTACTGGCCAGGCAGTTGTATACAGTGAGTTTCTCCTTTAGTAGAGTGATTTCATCCTGTGGGTGAGAAATTTAAGAGGTATAGGGGACAAAACAGAGAGATAAATGAAGAGAAATATAGTAAAAGCAAGGCTGAAGGACAAAGGATTATCACCCAAGCTTTGGGAAACTGGAGAAGACAGGAGAGGAAAAATGAAGGAGAGAGCAAAAGAATATTGAAGTGAACCAGAAAACTAGAGACAATGTTCACTCACATGAAAATATCAAAAAATCAAGAAAGATAGTTGAGGAAAGAGAGAAAAAATGTGAACAAAACAAAACAAACAATAAAAGTAAAAAACTAAACAACCAAAAAAAGAAAAAAAAACCCAGACAGAAAAAGAAAAAGAAAAAAAAGAAAAAACCAAAATTCCTCAGGTGTCCACAGTTCTGTGGCAGTGTCCAAGTCAGAGCCTGAATCTGTGCTGGGTACCCCGCCATGTCCGCAGTAGGATTAGTGCTGGGTGCAGGGCTGATCTTGGCCTTCAGATGTGGGGGCTGGGGCCAGAGTCTTCAGCCAGCAGCTTTCCGGATGTCCCTCAGTGGCCTGCCCATGTCTCCTTACCTTGTTTTTCTCTACGTCACTCTCCCAGTTGCTGTTGCGCCCTTAGACAGAGACAGCCCAAGGCTGCTCCCAGTTCTGTGTACTGTTGGCCCCTCCCGGCCCTTGCACAGCCTCCTCTGTGCCCCACCCCCTCCCCAGCACATCTCTCTCTTCTCACACTGCTGGGGGCAGAGCAGGAGGGGTCGTGCTCTACTCATTACCTCTACTGCCACTGCTGCGGACCCTAACCTTACTGTCACTAGAGGTTCCTGATGATTTCAATCCTTTTAAATCCAAGCTTAAACTTTATAGTTAGGTACAAGAATCCGTGACTTAGTCTTCCCATCTGCAAGCATTTGTGTATTGAAATATACTTCACTTTAGGTGGCTTCCCTGGGCCAGTGAGAACCCAGATCCATTTCTTGCCCTCCACCAGTTCTGCTCTGCCTCCCAGGACTGTGTGAGCCCTACAGGCTGAGCTCCTCAGTCACTTGTGTCCCCTGGTGTCCAGCTGGATTTGTCCAATGGGATGTATGTATATGAGACCAGAGAGGGGAGGCAGGGAGACCGTCAGGTGCCAGCAGCCGAGTCTCTCCTCTGTACTCCTGCTGCCAAATAGGCCCAGTAAGGTCCTGGCTTCTGTCAGGTGACCTTGTCCGTGGTGTAATACCACCTGTCACCCAGGTCCCTTCAGCCCAGTGGCTGGAGGGCTTCTTGATGTGTTCAGTTCTCTGGAGTACACCCCCTTCACGTGCAACCACTTCCTTCCACAAATCTCGGCTGTAAATACTCATAGGGCATTCTCTTTCCCACGTTAGACCCTAAGTGACATACAGACAAATTCCCAGAAGTGGAATTGCTGCATCAAACTCTTCAGGACATTTAAACTGAGGGGAGAGAGATGGTTTCCTGCTCTCTTCTCTCCCTCAAAGACTTTGTTCCCGCTGGTGCTCTGTGTACAGTCTGGGCCCTTCCCTTCTGCTACCCTATCTGTTTATACACCTCAGCCTCTGGGCATTGGACCATCCCTCTGGTCACACTGCAGTGTAAAAATGATACAGTGAAGAGGCAAGGGGCAAAGCAACCCCTTCCTGTGGTGACTGACATACAAGCTGTTAGAACATGTGGCCGGCAAGTGGGAATAACAAGTCACTATCAGGCTGGTTCAGCAAATAGTGAACCCCCCCACACCATCTGTCCTGAGGTGTGAGAGACAGGAAGAATTGGAATTAATTATTAATGTCTTCAAAGTCTGGGAATTAGTGAGTAGCTGAATGCTCCACTCATTTTCTTCCAGGAGTCTGGCAGCATCTGGTTAGCTAGGGTGCTCATTTCACCAGGTGTTGAATTCTAGCAGGATTAGGTCAAAGAACAAAGTGACTTGGTTGTTCATGAAGCTGACAGATTTATTGACTTGGACTCCACATGCTGGAAAGAAAGGCTCCAGGCACAGCCCCCAACCCCCAAGGCCTGGAAATGATGGCTATAAATCTTTTTGCATCTTTCCCTTCCTTCAGATTGGGCCCTGGTAGAAACAAGGCTATCATCAACCTTGAGCAAATGTCTAGCTTTGTGTCATTTATCAAATAAAAACTATCAACTGTCTTTTTCAGTCTGCTGATTTATTTTTAGCTTTCTTTGAATGGGAGCCCTTAAATGACTCTGCTTATTTAGTAATGTAACGTAGTCATGAAAAATAATTTGTATCCAAGGCCATTTTTCAACTGTAGAAATAGGGAGACTGTTGGAGTGGTAGGATCATGGTCTTGTAGTCAAGAGATCTGAGTTTTAATTCTGGCCCTGCCAAACACTGGCTGCATAACCAGACTGAGCCATTTAATCATAAGGAGTTTCTTTTCTGTTAAAATTAACTGCTATGAGTTATACCTTTCCTAGGCATATTCCCTACAGAATTACAGACATCATACTGTAGCGACACATATATACTCATGTTTACAGTGACACAATTCACAATAGCTAAGCTCTGGAAACAGCCTATATGATCATCAACAGATACAAGGATAAAGAAAATATATATATATATATCTCAGCCATAAGGAATGAAGTCATGTTGTTTGTGGGAAAAGGGATGGAACTCAAGGCCATCAAGCTAACCAAATAAGCCAGACTCAGAAAGTTAAATATTTCTTATATGATAAACCTAAATATAAATAAATGAATAAATAAAATAAAGGAAAGATGATAAGAAACTAGAAGGCAGACTTTTGGAGATGGGGAAAGGTATTGGAGAGTGAGAGGGAGGTAGAAAATGAAGAGGGAGTAAAGGGATTGAAAACGATCAAGATATGTTATATACATGTACCAGTTCCCCCAAATGAACATCACTATTCTCTATTACAAATATGCACCAATAAAAATTTAAGTGCTATGAAAGTGAAGTTAACATGGAAAAGTTAAATACAAGTGAAAGTCAATATTATTGTAAATTTTTCGAGTATGATATTAGTTACTTTTCTCTCATTGCTGAGACAAAATACCTGACCCCCAAAGTTAAAGGAGGAAAGTTTTATTTAGCTTACAGTTTGTGGAGGTTTCAGTCCATAATCAGCTGGCTCCAAGGCAGGGTGGCCTGCCAGAGGGGCAACCAATTATGGTGGCAGAAGACAGCAAAAGCAGCAAGAGCAAAAAGGAGAAGCAAGCCTCTTTTCCTCCTTTATAGCGTATGTAGGCTACCCACCCTAGAGTGGGTGTAGCACTCACACCCCCAATCCCAGCACTAGATGATGAACCAATCACAAACTCTAGATTCAGCCACCTCCAAAAAGCCCACCCCCCATGACCGTATGAGGCTTTGGGGGGACACCCAGATACAAACCATAACAACTATATTTTCCAATTTTGGTTGTGGGTTTGTGCTGATTCTTGGGTCACTTGTATCTTTTTATTAGTCCATTGGTGAAAGCAATGAAATCAATAACACACATGTTAGGATAACTTGTCAGGAGTCACCATCTACATGGCTATCATGGGGGCAGTATCTGAAAGCCAAAGCTAAAGTGACTCTTAGTCTCAACATGATACATTGAAAGAATTTAGACTGGCTTGGAGGGGTGAATATCCCATTTCCTCTGCTTCCTCCCTCAGCATATGCCTCCTAGCCTTCTGTAAGGGCCAATCTCCCTCAGCTTTCCTCCTGTTTAGGGTACAGGGAAGCCTCAGCAAGCTAGAACACGTGGCAGGCCAACTGGAGACTGAGCATGATAAAACTGACCAACCTTTTGGAATAGACCTTGAAAAGAACATTAAGCCCAGAACACAGTAGATGTCATTTGTGATTTACCACATGGTATCATGGGAAAAAAAAAACACTTTGACTGTCACTGAATCTTTGTGTTCTCAGGCCATAAAAACTAGCTATGGGAGAGCAACTAGAAACGAATACACATGTTATTGATTCTCTTTGTAAACACAGGATCAGAGCATGTTACCTCAACTGCTTACATCCCTCACTCCATAGGAATATCCAGGATACATCCTACTTCCCAGCATGATAAGGAACCAAGTTCCATAGGACATCATCCAAAGAGTTCTTCCACCCTTAATCGAGCAGGGTTGTTGGAGTGTCTCTAGGATTGTATCACAAACTACGAGACCAAGAAAATAGCATAGTAATTGGAAAGAGATGTGGATTTAATGAGTTGATTAAATAAATATTTATTGGATGCCTTCTATATAGCACATATGGGTCAAGCCAGTACACTGAAAATTCAGCAGTGAATAAGAGAAGTCATCCCAGTCCTCAAAGGGCTTATATTCTGGTGAGAGAAGTTAGATAATTATACAAAAAAAAACATAATATAAATTCAGGTTGTTAAAAAAATGGATAAATAAATCTTGGTGTGTTTACAAATTAGGGAGGTGGCCAGTGAGGCCAAGCAGACTGTAAGGCAGAGGGTGTTAGGGGATGGATTTGAACCCCAACTCTTATCACAGGACTGCTCAATTTCTTTTTTAGTACTGGAAATTGAATTTAGGACCTTGCTCATGCCAGGCAGGTGCTGTGCCACTAAGCTATATCCCTGGCTCAATTTCTTTAATCTGTAGAAAAGATAGATTTAGCAGTTACAGTCATCCTTTGGAATTTGTAGAGAATTAGTTCCAGGACCCCTGAGTACACTAGAGTTTTCATATGTTCCAGCCTCTTATAAAATGGTGGAGTATTACGTATAACCTACGTTCATCATCCTATATAATTTAAATAATCTGTAGATGGTTATAATACCTAAAACAATGCAAATTCTGTGTAAGTAGTTTTTATACTATATTGTTTAGGGAATAATGACAAGCAAAAAAAAATCTGTACACATTCAGTATGAATGAAGTTTTTTTCTAAATAATTTCCTTCTGAAGTTAGTTGAATTTGCAGATGTGTGACCCAGGGACCCAGAAGGCCACCTGTACTGAGGTTTTTGATGATGAGTAACAGAACCTATTTTGAGCTAGGCTGAACTAAAAAAGAAACCCGCAAACACATTCTTGGGACACCCTCTCAATGAAAGGGTTCATTGACCTACAAGTTACAGTTCCAGCCATTGCTCTTGCAGAATCTTAATTGCAAATTCCTAAGGGAGGATATCTGATTAGCTCACCTCACATCACATATGCATCTCTGGTTCAGTCAGCTCCTGCCAGAGAGATAGTTTACATTTATGGAAGGGACAATTCTTTGCAGAACATAGTCCTCCTTGTGAGCTGGACTGATACACTGAAGGTACCCATTGCATTCCTCACGTATAAAACAGAGGCAGTGATACATTTCTCTCAGCAATGTTGTGCCAGTAAAAAAAAATAACATAGGAAGAGAGCATGCACTGGATCTGCACTTAATGTTACTTTCCTCCTCTTCTCAAGAAATGAACCAACTGCAAAAGGCTCCTCCCTTGATTTTTCAAAATAATTTCAGTTTTCATATACTGCATAGTACTAGACCTCATATGTAGTAGGTCTAGTCTCTGTTGGGTATGTTTAACAAGTACTAGAAATCATTAAGAAAAAGAATCTAGATTATGTTCCATCCTTTGCTTCCTTATAGGTAGATTCTGGTGTTGTTTAATAAGATTGCCCCCTTCCATCTCCTACTCCTTCTCTAACTCTGCCCCCCATTCTGGGGTGCTAAATTAGAATTTGGAAATTACCACCCATTAGAGAAAAACAAAAAAGCAAGAATGGGAATTTGCTTTGAAAAAGGGGAGACTAGAGTGAACTCTAGGAGAAAGGTTTAGGACAGCTTGTTAAGGGAAGGAGGCAAGAAGGGGAACAAGAAAGTAGCATTTGGAGAATTGTCACCATGCATTGGATCCTGTCTAATGATATTTGAATGATGCCAGTAAAATTGGAATTACTTGTAATTACCCTTGACTGCTAGAATCAATCTGCAACACCCTGCTGAAATGAAGCCAGGTCGGTGCCTGGGTTTTATTTTGTCTGTATGGAGGGTTTACATCTACAAAACCTTTTCTCAAGAAAATTACTATATTTGGAGAATGTAAGTTTTAGGTACCGAAACTAATGAGCATGAAATGATTGGAACACAAAAGACAAGATGGTATATAGTAATGTATAGAACTGAGTATAATCAAAAACTTAAGCTTATGTCCAAGGTGATAGAAGCATGTCAATGATTTATAAAAATCTTCAACTAACTACTGTTTTTTGGGTATGGAGAACATTTACAAAAGTTGTGGAGATTCCTTTGACATTCAAACAAATAATCCATTCTATGTGAAAAGGAAGTTTCCTCAAGGGAGTTTCCAAATAATTTCTACTGTGCAAACAGGAGCCTTTATTGATATAGCATTCAGCATAAGAATCTCTTCCAGATCACCAACGCGCCCTTTCACAAGCCATTTTTGATGAAAAATTAAACAGAAACTAAAAGACTTCCTGCTTCACAGCTAATAAGCAGACAGAAACACATTTAGGAAACCTAAACCAAACAGAAAATCTGCATCTAAACTTTAAAATAAAATAATGTACACTTTTCAAAAATCTGATTATAAAAGTAATGTGTGTTACTGGATATTATGTAGAAAAGAACGAGGTAGATCTAGACATATCGACATGCAAACATATTAATTATCTGGTGTGTGTGTGTGTGTGTGTGTGTGTGTGTGTGTGTGTGTGTGTGTATTTAAAGCATTTTGCAATATGTTAAAGGGATCCAAGATGACAAACACAAAAGCCTATAGAGGCTATGCAGATTTTGAAAATGTGGAGATCCAAGTATATGACCACAGGCACTAAAGTATTTATGCGTGGGAAGGTACTACTTGTGTATTTATGCAACCTTTCAAATCAATCAACAATCAACAACAAAACCACTGCACTGGAAAAATTCAGCTCCCCTATTTTTGTAAGCAATAATTTTTTTAAAAAACTGAACTCTCTATATGCATATTTCCTTACATATACATTCTTGTTTGTATGTGCTAATTAAAATACCTGGAAAGATAATATATAAACAGCTATTAGTATTCGTCTTTGAGAAACTAAATGCACCAAATGGGAGAATATATTAAAGGGAAACTTCTGTCTATTCTATGTTGTTTGACCTTTACAATGGGGTTGGCATCAAATATTAATGAGTAATTATGCTTTATAAAAGTTAATGAAAAGAATAGATAAAAATTACCCACAATAACAGACATAACTATTGATCATTGTCTTAGTGTGTTTGGGTTGTCCTAACAAAATACCGTACCCCAAGTCTTAAGCAAACCTTTCTTTTTCACAGTTCTGGAAATCAGGAAGTTCAGAGTCAGAGTACCAGCAGGCTTATGTTCTGGTGGGGGCCCCCTCTGGACATGGTAGAGAAAAGGAGACTTCTTAAGTCTCTTCCTCTTCTTTTGGGGGAACTAATCTCATCCTGAAGACCCCACTATCATGACTTCCTCTAAACCTGATTAACTCCCCAAAGCCTCACTCCCTAGCACCATCACACTGGGGGATTAGGGCTTCGACATATGCATTTGCATAACTTTTTTTCTTTTTTTTTAATTTTTTTGAGCAGTACTGGAGATTGTACCCAGGGCCTTGCACATGTTTGTCAAACATTGTGCCACTTACCTACTCCCCTAGCCCTCAACATATACATTTGGGGTGATGTGCATAAACTTTCAGCCTAAAACAATCATTGCCGGTATATGTTCTTCCAGTTTTTCTAAATGTATTTTAAATAGTTTAGATTGTACTGTATGTACATAGTTTTATACATAATTTTGTATCCTGTCATAATTTTTTCCTTTTCATTTTATTCAGTGGATTATACCTTAAGATAGATTCGTGAAGGTAGAATTAGTGGGTCAAAGGGTACAGACTTTGAAATATTTTTTATCTATAGTGCTAATTAGCTTTTCAAGAAGGTTGACTAAATTTATGGTTCTGTCAATAGGTATACAAAAGTACTTGTTTTCCTGTATTCTGCCAACACTGAAAATTATCAATTTAGAAACCATAAAAAAGCCATTTGATTATTTTAAAACATTTTGTTAAAGTATAAGCAAACACACCTAAGCAACCAGCCTCCATAAGCAGGAAGAGAATATTCACTGTTCTCAGAAATGCCCCTCAGGCCCCCTGCCAGTTACCACGCACCCCAAAATAACCACTATTCTCTCTTCTAACGGCAATAAGTTAGTCCTGTTTTTTTTCTTTATTTGTTGTACAATTTAATATACTATTCCATTTTAGAAATCTAATGTATCATCTGTACTTATTCATTCTGGACATCTACATAGCTTTTAATGTGGGACTATAAACATTTCTGATCAGTTCTGCTAGTGACTATTTGTATATATTTTTGATGGGCCTGTATCTAGAAGTGGAATTACAAGGCCATGGGGTTTGCCTGTATTTAGCTTCAATGAATACTGCTAAGCAGTCATTTCTACGATGGTTGCTTCAATTTAAATTTCCCCAGGTGCACAAAAGAATTCTACTCTTCTGGGCTGGTGAGATGGCTCAGTGGCGTAAGCGCCTGCCTGGCAAGCGCGAGGGCCCAAGTTCAACTCCCAGAACCCACATACGAAAAAGGGGCCGGTGATATCGCTCAGCGGCACGGGCGCCTGCTGGCGCGTGAGGTCCTGAGGTCGACCCCCCGGTACCCACACAAAAAAAAAAATTCTACTTTTCCTAGAGTTTAATTAACATTTGATAATTGTAACTCTTTTTCATTTTAGTTCAATGGCCTAGTTTATCATTGTGGTTTCGATTTGAATTTCTTGGTGATTAATGAAATTGAACAATTTCTCAAATGTTTACTGGTCATTTGGAGATAAACTTTTGTAAGCCATCTATTTTGTCCATTTTTCTACTGAGTGTTGTTTTTAAACTGTGTAAGCATTTTTATATTCTAGATTTGAGTCCTTTGTCAGATATCAGATATCTTTCTCTACTGTTTAGTTGCCTTTTTGCTTTTTATTAATGTGTTTTGAAAACAAAAGACACACATTTTAATAGATGTTAGTTTACCTACTTTCCCCTTTTATGGTTAATGCTTGTTGTGTCCTTTTGAAAAGAATCTCTGTCTACTCCAAGATCCCAAACATATTCTCTTGTTAAATTTGTAATCTTTGATACTCAGTGAAATTTAATTTTCCGTAAAAATTTCTTTTGGTCTTTTGTAATTTCATTGTAAGCCCTTGTCTCTTATAGGTATTGTTGCATAAACACATTGGTGCTTTGTTACTTATTTCTATGAAATATTTATATTTTAAGAAAAACTTTGCATATTTGGTTCTAGATTTTTGTAACTGTTTACTTTGTGATTATGATAATAAGAGTCAGATCATATTTTCTTTTGTAATTTTTTCAATTTACTTTGGGTTTTAAAAGGCCTTTAGCTATTAGAAAAATATATATTTTTAAATTTTGTTTATTTTTATTTCATTTTTAAGTTTAGCTCTTTGATTTATGTAGGACTTATTTGAATGACAGTGTAACATGAGACTGTATATTGATTTATTCTCCTCAGTATTTAGACCAATTTCCCCTTTATTTACTGGATAATTATAATTGATTTACAATACTTCTTTTATAATGAGTTAGTAATCGGTATGTCAATTCTAATGCTATGATATAGATTTCAAATAGATTTTTTGTTTTTTGTCTGTCTGTTTAGTATGTTTTTGCTTTGACTATTCCTAGTTTCCCACTATTTTTCAACTTTGTCAAACATTATTTTGGCTATATTAGTCTGTTTATTCTGAATCAATTTCAGAATTTTTTTGATTTCCCAGAAAAATCCTTTGAGATTCTAGATTAGAACACTTTATACCTATGAATTGTGGAAAATAACTTCCTTACTCATAATATTAAAATAATATTATATAATATATATATATATATATATATATATATATATATTCCACTACAATGACAATTTAGGTATTATTTGGTGATTTACCACTTTGTCAAGTGCCAGCAAACTGAAGTTCTAGCAGTCAATTCCCTCAGGCAGGGAAGCCTGGCCTGTGGAATGCATGTTCAAAACTTCCCTCTGTGCTGCAGTTCCAGGTAGTCACAGGACCCAGAATCGTCACCACTGATACTAAAGCTAGTGAGAACAATGACAACAACTTGGCATTGATCTAAAATCAAGGAGTGAGGTCAGACTTGAATAGAGCAACAAGCAAGTCCAAGTCAACTTGCACAGACTCATTCCAGTCCCTGTATTAATCTTGCAGTAACTCAACACACATTTTATACAGTTGAAATCTCTCCACCCCACTTACTGTGGTATGGCAGCATATTATATACACCTGGCAGCATAGTCGATTTCAAATGCAAATCTAGATATTAAATTCACAGATACAAAGGATATTCTCTATTTGGGTGAGGGAGAGACAAAAATATTTACTCTTGATTGCATATACTATAGCTAATCCTACATTTCTCACTCTGGAAAAGTATTTGGACATATGTGTGGTTATGACAAAACCTGCATGATATGTAGCCACATGAGCTAACGTGAGATGACAGCCACCAGCCTTTCTCCTGGACAGAAGGCTCAGCTCGGCTGTTCCCTGTGTCACGCACAGCCACTTGGCGGGCACAGTGTCTCTACTACAGTGCCAGAGGCAAAGCTAGAGTTCCTATACCTCTGCAGCTTCAAGGAGAGTGCTTTGTAAGGAGGCGGTAAATACAGGGCAGAGGGGCAGGTAGTCAACTCATTTGCCCAATTCGAGAGCCCTCTGGAAGACCCCTACCTCAGCTGTGCCCTTCTACTGGGTTTTGAACATCTGCTATTAGAAATTACTTACTCTTGCACTAAATCATCTCTCTCTTCAGGTATCATTTAATATGTAAATTGTTTTTGGAAGTGTAAAATCATTAACACCTTACTTGGAAATAGTTTCTCAAAATTAAAGAAACTGAGAAAATGTGAAAGCTTAACCTCTCCCCACTGCCCTGGGCAGGGATGGCAAAGTTCTTTCAAAAAGGTCGGGGAGAAACGAGACATGTGGAAGATGAGCTATTTCATGATTTTGCCAGGGCTTAGATATAGAACCATGGCTTCATGTAAGTCACACAGATGTTTACTTTTCCAAGACATTTTAGACATTTAGCTGACATTATGAATAGCACGTTTAAAAATTTTATATCCTATTGTTTGTAATCCTTCCTCCACCAAGAATTTATTGGATGCTATTGTAAATCCTTTATATCTGAGAAGACTAATTTTTAGTTAGGGTTCTTCAATGAAGCATGTATATATTTGGAAAGAAAGATTTATTTTAAGGGATTATCTCACACAAATATTATCATAATCATTATCTCACAGTGAATCAAAAATCTATAGAATAGGCCAGCAGGCTGAGGCTCAGGAAGAGCTAATGTGGTTAATGTCCAAAGGCTTTCTGCTGCAGAATTCCTTCATGTTTAGGAACCAGTCTTTGCAGTATTGTAGGCCTTCATCTGAGTGGATGAGGCCCGTCTACACTGTGGAGGGTGATAAGCTTTATTCAAAGTCTACTGATTTATATGTTAATCTCATCCACAAAAAAAACTCTCCAATGTATCCAGAATAATATTCAACCAAATATCTGTGCCTCATCGCCCAGCAAGGTTGACACATAAAATTAACCATGAAAACTAATTTCCAGCTCCTTCCTAAATTCTCAAATTTAATATAATACATATGCAACTCAAATAAAAAAGCTCAAAGCTCACTTGAGCTCAAGATGCTAGTATAGTAATAGCTAGGCTTATTTATTACTTACATAAAATTATGCTATTTGCTATAGATTTAGAAGTACTTTTGATCTCTATTTGTTAAATTAATGGCAGTAAAATTGTGGTGACAAGATTTTTTTTTTTTTTTTTCTGTATTGGGATTGAACCCAGGGCCCTTGCACTGAGCTACAACCCCAGTTGTCTTCGTCTTCATCTTCTTCTCCTTCTCATGCTCTTTGTCCTTCTCCTCTTCTCCTTCTTCTCCTTCTCAAACATTAACATAAGCAACTTTTTTATATTAACGAAGACATTTCCCCAAATCAAAAATACAATAAAATGCCGAGAAAAGTGGCATTGTTTTACATTTTTAGAAATTGTATTTGATGAAAGGCAACTGGATTCTCATATCTTTCTGCATTCCATTCATTATTATCTGTTGTTTTCTATATATGAAAACAACTTGGTTGGAAAAAGAGAAGTATTTTATTAGCCTTTTGTTATACTATGTACTGTCAAATACCCATCTGGCTGTTCATCTGCCAGTAGTTCTTGTAAGTAAAAATAATGTTGCATGAAAAGAGCAGCTAGTTCAGCTCACAAGTCAAACTGCCTGTAGTCTGGGGAGCACTGCCTGGTAGAGGACCTCCGCGTGGTCCTGACGCGAAGGAGGGCACACAAGGGCGGGGAATGGCTCCGAAGAGGGAGCCGATGGTGCTCAGCACACCTTCCCAGAGCAGTAAGTGGAGTGAAAGTTTAAAAGGCTTGTCCTGCTGTAGGCGATCAATAAATTCCCCCTCTCCTTGACTTCAGACCCCGAAGTGCTTTTTGACTCCTAACCTTTTTGATTTCACCAACTGCTTTGCTCAGATTCCAAGACCTGCTCAGCAGGAGCCTGCTTTGAATTTAGCCACCTGGTGTAGAGGCTTCTCCAAAAGAAGCTGTCTCAAGCTTGTCCCACTTCTGACCCTGAACCTGTTCTCTACAATAGTGGCACTTTGAGTCTGGCATGTTCTTTACCATGGGAGCCCTGGTGTGCTGACACCGTCTTTGGTTCTAGAAAATCAAAAAAGAAAAAAGAACTGATGGCCTGACAATTGTAAGACATAACCTTAGAGCTTTCTATTTTGAAAAATAATTGTTCTAAATATAGACATTTCCTTTTTTAAATTTCAAAATGGCTAAACAAATACCAACCATGTGATATCTTTGGGGATGCAGAAAAAAATTTTCCATTTCAATGGAAAATATGTATTGTTTATGATGTATCTTTCTAAGTTATCAGATCCTTGCTTTGTTCTGTGCAATGTCTTTGAGCCCTATTCATTCTTTGTAAGTTATAGGTAACCGATAGATATATAAATTCTATCTTTTTTTTTTGAGACAGGGTAGCCCAGGCTGGCCTCCAACTCAGAGCAATCCTCCTGCCTCAGCCTCCTGAGTGCTGGGATTACAGGCATGCACCACCACACCCAGCCATACATTCTATTTTATAAGGTAATGATTTTAATTAACTTCCCCCTCTTGTGGAAAAACCAGTTTTGTCAGTATCTGCAATAATTCTGTGGGATAATAGATGTTCCTTATTGTTTAAATTGTGTTTTCTGTAACTTACAGCCAAAAGCCTCCTACGTGACATACCCTTGTGGGTGGGGTCAGTAATACTGTCCTCTCTGCTCCATAGGGTTGACTAAAATTTATTTGAAAAGTGTTTGATGAAAGTTATTCTAAATGACGATATAAAGTTAGTGAGAAGTATGATGTTTACATGCTTGGGTATTCACCTGAGTCCAAAACTTAGAAAATAAATTAGTTCATAAATACTCGTTCTAAGCTTTAGCATAGCTGTAGTTTTTGTTTTTGATATTAACCAACAAAACCTGATCTCACTCATCTATTTGCGTGAAACTGGAAAATGGCTACTGGAACTCAGGGGAAAAGGGTCAAGTAGAAAGGTCTTTAGTAAATAGTAAAACCACAGTGATCAATATGACAAGGTTTAATTTACTGTTGCATTTCATTACCAACATGTTGTCATGTTTATTTGTCTCAGTGCTGCAAGTGGTTGAGTTTGTAGCCCAGTGGGAGGCTTTGGCTATGTAGTTGTTACGGTTGCACAAAATTGATAATGTGCTAAATATCACTGAATTATACACTTAACATAGCTAAAATTATGATCTTTATGTTATGTGCCTTTTTTTCCAATAAAAAAACCAAAATCACCTTTCTGATGATTTCAATGTGTAGCTAGGTTTGAGAACATTTGACTGAGAAATGGAGAACAGACCGGAAAATAACTAATTGAAAGAGAAGAGATTTGAGATACCCAAACTTAAAACTAAGAACAATCCCCCAATTTAAAAAGAAGGGTGAGTGGTGAGCACACTATGGTTTCTGTTACCAGATTGTCCTCCAGCCGAGTTCTATGGATAAGAATCCTAAAGGGGGGGGGGCTTCAATAAAAGAGCATCTGCAGCTAATAAAGTGATCAGACTCCTTTGCTCGTGGGAGCTCAGTGTGTGACGGCTGCTAGCAGCAGCCTTCTCGGCAGTGTGCACAGCCCACTGCATATATGGGTTACCCTAAACGACCTTGAAGACAGGTCTTCTAATGAGTGTTAACGTGTTTGACCTCATACTATTCCCAGTCTACGCTGCAGACAGGAATACAAGGTGCCTTTGGGAAGCCCCAGGGCACAGTGGCCAGGCTTCATGATGGACAAGTCACCCTCTCCATCTGTACCAAGCTGCAGAACAAGGAGCATGTGACTGAGGCTCAGAGACACAGGACCAAGTTCAACCTCCCTGAACACCAGAAGATCAAAATCTCAAAAAAGGAAGACTTTATTGAGTTTACTGAGGATGAATTTGAACACTGGTGGCTGAGAAATGGTTCATTCTGGATGGTTGTAAGGTCCAGTACATCCTGAGTCCTGCTCGCCTGAACAAGTGGTGAACCCTGCCCTCATGAGGGCTTCCCTTGTGCTGCCCCTTTTTACTCAGGCCCACTGGTAAATTCTACCTCATGTCTAAAAAAGTAAATAAAAGAGCAAACATAAACTGCAAGAATGCAATGCGGAATGGCAGACTGAAAGGCATTGAATATCCTTCTTCTTCAATTCTTATTGAAGTACAGATTGAAGATGAACGCTAGCAGACAAAACCTAATCATCAGAATAGAAGAATGGACTCAAATGAAGATCAAATTAAAGACTGAAACAAGGGATTCTCCCAGAGTGTTGGAAAAGAGGAGGGGGGCAGAGGGAGAGAGAGAGAGAGAGAAGACTCATGAAGGATAGCTCTAAAGTTTCTAATAACTTTATTATAAGCCATCCAGAGATTTAGAAAATATGAAAAAAAAAATCAATGGAATTAAAAAATCTCATAGCTAAATAAATGAGTTTTACGAGAGCCTCCTAATACCAAGCAGAATAGTGAGGGGAAAAAACCCAGTGTTTGACACATCCTACTGATAAATCTGAACTTCAAGAGTAAAGAGAAAGTCCTGAGGGTGTACAGTCAGGAAAAGGGAACAGATTTCCTACACTGAATCAGAACCACCAACAATAGATTGTGAGAGAAAATGGAGCAGTTCTCTACCTAGCCAATTATAAATCAAGAATGGTAGAAAAATAAGACACCCTCAGATATGCTAGGACTTCAAAAGTTTATATGCCACAGACTGTATTAAAGAACTGCTTAAGGTTGAAGTTTAAAAAAAAAATAAAGAAAAAGTCATAGAATATAAGGAAAAGTGAATTAAATACTAATTAAACTTATATTTAAGTCCAGATCGTTCTTGATAATGTGGATGAAAAGCTTAAGGTAGTTGTTAAGACATTGTTGCTAAGAAAAAAAAAGACACTGTTAAAAATAAACACAACTTATAGCAGCACTGTTAATAAAACTATAAAACAAACTACAACTGTGAGTGATGTATGTAATTGCACAAATTTTCTAATATCTATATTAAAAAGAGCAAAAAGGAAGAGATTAATTTTAATATGTATTGTATTTAATCCAATATATCCAAAATATTATAATTTCAAAGTAACAATCGATATAAGATTGTGAACAATAGATTTTACATTTTTTATCCTAAGCCTTTGAAATGCATGGTATACTTTTTACTTACAGCACATCTCAGAGTAGACTAGCCACATTTTAAGTGTCCCATAGCCACATGTGTCCAGTGCTATTATATGGACAGCCCTGATCTAGAGTTACGATTTAAGACAAGTTTAAGAAAATAAAAATGTATGTGGGGAGTGAAAGCATGCCAAGAGTTTTGTTTTGTTCTCCGTGTAGGTGGCAAGGTAAAAACTCTGACGAAAATATTAAAAATGAGTATTAACCAACACAAATCATAGAGAAAAATGTACAACTGATTAAAGGCAGGAAGTGAAAAGGACATAAAGAGAAATTATAGCTGATAGTTTAAAAAAGCATAATCCACACAAACTTTGGAATAGTGTGCTATAGTTACAAAGAGTGAGGGACGTGACTGTGGCAGGTGTCTCTGGTGGCCCCAATGATCCTTGCTTGCCAGCATTCATGCCCCAGGTAATCCTTTCTCCTGGAACATAGGCCAGACCTACTGACTCCGCCAATGAATGGAAAATGATAGTTGTGATGAGATGTCACTTCCAGGATTAGGTTACAAAAAGGCTTTGGTTTCCATCTTGGGTACACTCTCTCTCTCATTACCTAACTGGAACACTCACAATGGAGGAGGAGGGGACTCCTGTGCCCAGAGGCAACCCTGCGGGTTAGGGTGGGGTGTGTGGCAAAGGACCGAGTCCTGCTAACAACTGCAAAAGTGAGCCTGGAGTTCCCACCTCATTTCCAGTCAAGCATTCAGATTATATCACAGCATCAGCCAACAGCTTGGCTGCAACCTCAGAAGAGACTAGAGTTAGGGTCACTCTAAGAAATTGCATCTGTAACTCATTCACAAGAACTGTACAATAGGGCCGGTGAGACGGCTCAGCGGCTTAAGCGCCTGCCTTGCAAGCGCGAAGGCCCGAGTTCGACTCCCGGAACCCACATACGAAAAAGGGGCCGGTGATATCGCTCAGCGGCACGGGTGCCTGTTGGCGCGTGAGGTCCTGAGGTCGTCCCCCCGGTACCCACAAAAAAAAAAAAAAAAAAAAAAAAAAGAACTGTACAATAATAAATGTTTGTTGTTTTAAGCTCTTACTGTTTGGGGTAATTTTCTTATACAGCAATAACTAACTAATAAAGTATCTACATATAAATGTACATGAAAACACCAGTTACTGTTTAGTACATGCAGGAGAATCCTATGTATGTTAAAAATATAGAGAGTGTATGCAAGATAATCAGAATAAGATTTATTGGTAGGTGATTATTCCTGAATTTCCTAACTCATTCTCTCTTCACACACTAAAGTGAGTCTTTGCCTTCCCTCACCCATCTTTCAGATGCTGAATCAGGAGAATGTATAGAAGGAGATGTGGGGGCCGGGGATATAGCTCAGCGGCGCAGCGCCTGCCTGGCAAGCGCAAGGTCCTGAGTTCGATTCCCAATACCCACAAAAAAAAAAAAAAAAAAAAGGAAAGAAAAAAGAAGGAGATGTTCTTGAAAACAAGGAGGATACAGGGAGAGACCAAACAAGTCTACACCATGAAAAGCTGGGGATTAAGGCAAAGAGAGGGGAGAGAAATGGTCTCAAACTGGGGCTTGAGAAGGTTTTGTGACTTCATATGTGAGACCTCCATGGTGGCTTGAAAAGTATAGTGCTTTGGTGTTTGTGTTGATACGGATATCATTTTCTGTTAAAGAAACCCATTTGAGGAGGAAGCTTCCAGCTAAAGCACTTTAGCTGTATCTTTGGCAGCAGTCAAGGGAGTGGTGTTGGTTGTTTTAAACATCCTGTGTTTCTGGAAAGCTGGAATAAGAGTTTTTGTTCCTGGAAGAATGACGTTAGATTGTCCATTTACATCCAGTAAGTCTATTATCCACTTGCAATGCATCACAACCCTCTGGAGATATTGGGGCATCAGTTTTATTACATTCTTGGCTCTTGGTTTCAGGTTTTTGACACCTCAGCTTTATCCAGACAAGTAAACGGTTGCCAACACATCTACATAATTCTGATTAGTTGTTTGGAAGGAGGCTGTGGAAGGCAAGTGACCCATCCAACAGAATAGTCAGAGGAGTCCTACACTCCTTAAATGGAGGCTTAGGAGCACATAGAGGATGTGTTTAGAGTAAGTCCTATTCCTGCTAGTTACTCGCTAGCTATTAATTTAAGCTGCTTAACAACGTTTCTGAACTTCAGTGTCTTTATCTTGATTTCCAAGAAATATACAGAAATATAAAACATGTAATATTCTCCCCATTTTCATATGACAAGATTAAGTAAGATTAAGAGAGATTAAGCTCAAGGCCAATATATCTGGTTGGTGATGCAACCAGTCTTTAAACTAGGTTCTCTTAATGTGGGCACTGTTGACATTTTGAACCAGATAATTTTTTGGCAGGTTGGTGTCTTGTGCATTATAGGATGCTTAAGAAAAACACTTTTAGTACATGCTAGTAGTGTCTACACTCACAAGTATCCCCTACCCTAGGTTCAACAACAAAAATGTCTCCAGACTTTGGCCCAGTGTCCCTGGGGTACAAAAAATAGAACTTTGCCTAGAGTGGAGAGGCACTTTTTAAAGTCCAGTTCCAGGGCCGGTGAGATGGCTCAGCGGCATAAGCGCCTGCCTTGCAAGCGCGAGGGCCCGAGTTCGACTCCCGGATCCAACATACGAAAAAGGGGCCGGTGATATCGCTCAGCAGCACGGGTGCCTGTTGGCGCGCGAGGTCCTGAGGTCGACCCCCCGGTACCCACAAAAAAAAAAAAAAAAAAAAAAATTCCAGTTCCTTCTGGCTTCAAAACTCATGGTTGTTTCACTATATCATGTTGCCATACATATATATCACATGATTTGTCTAGTTCTAAAAAAAAAAAAATTTGGGCCGGTGAGATGGCTCAGCGGCATAAGCGCCTGCCTTGTAAGCGCGAGGGCCCGAGTTCGACTCCCGGATCCCACATACGAAAAAGGGGCCGGTGATATCGCTCAGCGGCTCGGGTGCCTGTTGGCGTGCGAGGTCCTGAGGTCGACCCCCCGGTACCCACAAAAAAAAAAAAAAAAAAAATTACGGTGGGGGAGGATGTAGTTCAGTGGTAGAGTTGTATACTTAAACAGGCACAAGGCCCTGGGTTCAATCCCAGCACCAAAAATATTAAAAATTAAAAAAAAAAAACATAAGCAAGTTTTTTCTTTAAGAAAAACAAGTTAGGCCAGTGATATAGCTCAGCAGCATAAGCACCTGCCTGGCAAGCGTGAGGTGCTGAGTTTGACTCCCGGTACCTGCATATAAAAAAAAAGAAAAGAAAAGAAAAGAAAGAAAAACAAGTCATTTTGATTCTTTTTTCCTATGATGAATGCTATCATTATGCATATCTAAAATGTACCAATAAACTTAATTAATTGAAAAAATAAATTTTTCTAGGCACAGAAAAAAAAGAAAAACAAGTCATATGTTATACCAGAAATTGATTTAAACCTAACAGTGAAGTTTTTAAATCCTATCAGTATTATATAGTTATCTACTTTTGATCTTCTTGTAGGCATCATTTTGCCTTCTACTTGCTTTCCAAATTAGGGACAGTACTTTCTGTGCCATTTTTCCAAAGTCCTTGCCATGCCGCTGGATGTCTCTGCACGTTTTCTGACAATATGAAGTCTCCATTTCACCAGTATAAGCAGTTTTTGGAAGTATAATTTCTCTTCCCATCAGTAAAGGCATCAGTGGACTGAGCAAGTTATTAAGAGTACAGGATCATTTTGATTTACATTTCATGATGACAGTGACACTGATGGGAGGAAAAGAGAAGTGGTAAGATGGTTGTCAAAATGACATATTCCATTGAAGAGTCAGGTACCTTTAAAAAACATAATGAATAATCTCATTGACCTATGTGGTAGCAAACAGACACACATGACTACTGATCACTTGAAATACATGTAGCTAGTCCCAACTGAGATATATTATAAGCAAAAATATACATTGGATTTCAAAGACTTTGCATTAGAAATATATAATGTTTTAAGGTGGGGGAGGATGTAGTTCAGTGGGAGAGTTGTATACTTAACATGCACAAGGCCCTGGATTCAATCCCTGGCACCAAAAAATTAAAAAATTAAAAAATATATTTTAATTCATTACATGTTGGAAATGATAACATTTTGAATACACTATGTAAAATATGTTATTAAAATTTTTAAACAAAAACATAGTAGATACATGGAGTCATTATTATTTGATTTGACCAAGGTCTCACTGACATGTTATATTAGTCCATTTTCCCTTACTATAATGAAATACTTAAGGTTGGATACTTTATGAAGAAAGAGGTTTATTTAGCTCACAATTTTGGAAGCTAAAAGTCCAAACAGCATGGTGCCAGCTCTCGCAAAGACCTCCCTGGTTGTATCACATCATGGCAGATGACATCTTGGTGGGAGTACATAGGAGAGAGAATGATCAGATGGTGAGACAGGAAGCCAGAAACCAATATGGGGAGATTAACTGAGATCCCACAAGAACCCCAATAATCATTTCCAGGGTATACTCCTAAAAATACAAGGACCTTACACAAACAAGGCTATACTTCTTGAAATTCCCACCCCTCTTCACATCGCCACATTGGGGACTAAGCTTCCAATATATGAACCACATCCAAACCATTGCACATGTCTTGGGTGTATTTTGAACAGCCCCAGGAAGGGTTCCATACCAGCTCTCTCAGTGTTAACTACACATTTCCCAACAAAACATTGCTTTGTGCAATGTGCAAAGTGTTTGTGCAAACAATGTGGTTTGTGCTGCACACCTGTCTCCCTTCTGCATTTGCCAATTGAACTCCAGTTTTTTGTTTTGTTTTGTTTTTCAAACATGGCAGAAATTTTGTCTTGCCTCATTTTAAGTATGACAGGACATGTACACCAATCTCGACCAAAGAAATTGATCATAACCTGGCTGGGGGCTTCTGAGAGAGACTGCCCATCTTACAGAACACGGGAGGGATATTCCTTTCTGCCTCTGGACATGATGGTTTTCTGAATATGATCTTGGTAACTGCCACATCTGTATCAGATCCAGACTGAGGAGGAAGCCCCATATGAGCTTAGAAGAGCAGGAAGAGAGGAACTTTGTTTTTTTGCTGATGTATTTGAGCTTCTGCTGTGTTAGACTTCTTGGTGTGTGAGATAATATATCCTCTTGTTGGAAAAATTTTTAATTAAATTTCTCTCATTTGCAGCCAAAGCATCCTAGCAGACAATGGAAATACAATTCCATTACCTTGTCAAATGAACTAAATAGTAGTTTCAAGGAAAATATACATTTGTTCAACAATTAATTTATGGGATATCTTTTATGTAAAGGGAGAACATCCAAAAGAATCGGGAGGAGTTTATATCCAGAAAGAAATACAATACGGGTACCCAAATGAATATAATATGAAGCAGTTTAAGTCACATGAGATACCACAAGATTATGCTGGTATTATGTAAGTTATTTCATACTAATGCTATCCTGAGTTCATGGTACTTAAGAGACACGTTATTCTAAAGCTTCTAGCAGAGGTATCTTTATGTCTCACTGTCCAGAATTGAGGCACATGCTCATTCATACTTAGAGCTGTCACTTTCAAAGGCAAATATCCACTATGACAGACTGAGCCTCTGGAAGCAACCACGATGGGGCACGTAAGGGCCAGAACTTTTGGGTCTGCTTCCGGCCCTGAGTTGAGTATAGGTATCAGGGAGCCCCTCGTCTTGAGTTCCTTAAAGTAATAGCTGCTAATGATCCAGGCACATTCCAGGCTTAAACTGTTAGACACAGATGGTCAGTCCAGTGATGGATGTTCAGCCTTCCAGAGCTCAGGCTCCTTCAGCACGCAGACTTATTATGACTTCCTGTTTACTCTTAGTTATGAAGTGGTTGCTCGGTCACCATGCTAATTGAGGAAGAATGGTTCAGCTTATGGGATACACAAGCAAGTTCTCTGACTCTTATTAGCTCTGTGTATAATTGTTATATTCGTCCCTTAGAGATGTGGCTATGTAATGTGGGAGATCTGGGGTGAGAATGACAGGCTCCAAAATCACTGTGGCCATGTCACCTGGCACAAGGCTTGAGGAAGACAATTTTCAGACACATAGACATGCCATACCTTCTAAATCAGCAACTCTCCACTTCAGGAATTTCTTGAGAAGAAACTAGTGGGAAGAGAGATGCTTCATTGTAACAGGATTAAAGTAGAGATCAATTGGATTTCTTTGGGAAAGGGAAGCTTTTTAAAAGGGAAATTACTCAAAAATAAATTTGTGAAATATTTTCCTTTTCTCGAAGATCTGATATTACTACTTTCGATTCCTTTAGTAACTATGAAGCAGTTATTACGAACTTCATTTTAAAAATAAAGAAGCAAAAATTTATAAATATTAAGTTACTTGCCTAGGAAGAAAGAACTACTACATGGATATGGTACTACTTAAATCTAGTTCTCTGTATTCAAAATTCAGTTGTTTCTCTGAAAATACAAGTTTATTTGATATCACACATATTTTTCAGGGCTTTTCATACTTTTCAAAATTATCATCTTTGTGAATTCATAATACTCTATTCATAGTTCTGGAGTAGCATTTAGGAAAAATATGTAATATCAGAACTAGAATTTGTGTATACTTGCACTAAAATTACAGATACATGAAAAAAATGCTAGATGGAAACACTGAATAACGAAAATAATTTTTTTTTGTAAGTAGCATCGTAGGTAATTTTATCCCCTCCCTTTAGCTTCTATTATTTTTTGGTTTTGCTATTATTTTATTATTATTTTGTCATAAAGTTGTTTTTGCACAAAATAGTGATGTAAAGCAAACCTGGAACTTTGTTCTTTCAGAATAAGATTTTTTCCCCCTGCTTCACAGTTCCAGTAAATTGTACTGACTTTCGGAAGCAAAGAAAGAACTGTAGGTATTGACATGCCTTATACCAAGTACAGACTCTTCACAGATGATTTTTGGTCCCAAAAGATTCGGTTCATTTTTTTGTCTGTGAAAGCCAGAGCAAGAGAGTCATAGTTTCTTCCCTGAAGTGTTAACCTCATCTCAGTGTAATATTCCAGTTGCTGTGGATCAATAGGGAATTGTGTGTAAGTAACAAGCATCAGGGAACAGGACACTTTCTTTTGATAAAACCAAGTGATATAAGTCCCAACAGCACTGTGGAGAAATGAAGAGGCTAACACAAAGGTGAAAAACCCACTTCAAGAAAAGGCAAAAAAAAAAAAAAAAAAAAAAAAAAAAAAAAAATATATATATATATATATATATATATATCCATCCATGGAGGATTTATAATTTTCATCTCTGTAAATAGGGAAAGGTCTATGGGAACTGGGCTCTCACACAGTGGAAACAGCCAAACAAAGCCCACCTCTGAAGTCTCTCTTGATACATTTGACATAACTGATGTGCACATTTTAAGGAACAGGGAGATATATTAAAGGGGAAGGAGGATAAAAGAAACAATAGTTAACTTGTGGCCTGAGTGACTTGGGAACTTCACAGGACAGCATCTTTGTGATTTCAGATTGCTACGAGATCGTCTCTAGGACCTGGGCACTAAGCGGTCACTGCCTTCTGGGCCCGGGATGGGCCCCACCTCCTGACCTCCTATCCTACTCGCCACTCAAGTCATTCTTGGGGATTGCCTTTATTCTTCCAGTAAATATTTGAAGGCTTATGAGACCCAGGCATTGGGAGATTGAACACATTTATGGTCTTCAACTTATAGCACTTACAATCTAGTTAGGAGACAGAAATTATCAGAAAAATCACAAAAATAAACATAATTATAAAAGTGATAGTGCTACAACAATAAACAACTTCTAAAACAAAACAAAAACTCTCACAGTTTTAATCTGTGTAAGGATCGGCTGAGTGGACTGGATTGTGAGAGTCAAGGCGGACTTCTCTGAGGAAGGCATAACTGCATGAAAGCTAAAGGGTGAGTCAACATTAACTAAATGAAGAGAAGGGAACTACAGCATATTCTGGGCAGAGAGGGGAAAGCAGGTACCAGGGCCCTGTATGAGGAAGGAATAAACTCCTGCAGGCAGGCCGGTGAGGAGAAAGCGACACAAGATGAAACTGGTGGGTGCCAGACACTGAGAACCACGGAGTGATGGGAAACTGTGGAAGGATTTTATCACCAGATTTGGGTTTTTAAAAACTCATTCTGGCATCAGTGTAGAGAATGGCTAATAGGAGGGTGAAGAGTTCCTGGTCTGTTACAGTTTTCCAGGCAAGAAATGATGGTGGCTTGTGTGGATACAGCTAAGGAAATGTAGAGAGATTCATGATGAACTAGGTCTTCTGCATCACTCCATAAAAACTGAAACACCCCAAACCAGATATATAAAAACTTTTTCTGCTAACACATTTGTTGGCGCATTGGAGGAAAAGATACAGTAGATACTATGGCTTGGCTAGCTCAGCTTCTAACCCAACTTCCCTTAGTGTTCCCTCCTGTAGCATAGAGGCTAGAAAGATAAGAATTGCAGCCAGATTTGCAGCTTGATTTGCTGCAAATCACCCTTGCAGCAAGATTGGCAGATATGGTCTAGAATATACTGGTCAGATGCATTTATGCATTTATTATGCATTTATTTCCACAAATTTGGAAATGAGATTATAAAGGAGAGCAACAGGATTCAAGTCATACATTTTGCTGGTGTGGTTTAGAACAGAAGAGGTGTGGTTCTGGCAGTTCTGCCAAATTTTTGTGATTTAACAGACAGACTCCTGATAGGGCAGAAGCAGCAGCAACCTTAGCAACCAGTTTGGCAGTTCCTGGCACATAAATGGTTACTATAGGTGGGCTGTTATTATACTTAGTATTTACAGCAGATAATAATAGAGGATGTACAAGTGCTCTAGAGTTCATAAAGGTAATGAAATGCTTAGGGCAATTCCTGAGGTAGTTCAGTCCTGAAGGAAATAATGTTTCATGGTTTAATGTACACGACATTGATATCCTTCCATTACTGTTAGGTTTTGTTTTAAAAACATGCATGCTTCTATAGTATATCATACTTTGAAAACTTGATTCTGTCAAATGTTTGGGAGAAAGCTGTTCTGTTTTTCCTAAAGGTGGCCAATCTAGAACATCCTAGAAATATTAAACATCTGATAAAAAATGACTCATTTAGAATTAGAATGAGCTGTGGTCTTTTGTTGCGCTGATAGATCTATTTACATTAAGCAGGAGCTGTATCTGAACTTGGAAACCTAACAATGTGCCAACTTCCTGTATAAGGATAACTTTACTGTAATAAATACACATTTTTGATCAAAAGTTAAAAATGTCAACAAAACATGCAGGAAGTGAGTCTTTGCTCTGAATTCTTAAAATAATTTCTTTTCTGAACCTGTTTTTGGTACCACTCATAGTACATTTCCATTTTTTAGCTTGTACTATAGTTATTTATATCCATGTTTGATCAACCCCATAGATGAAACTGTAAAAGCAATGAAGGCAGGAACACCCACTGATTCATCTTTTCATCTTTTTTTTTTTTTTTTTTTTGGTGCTGAGGATGAAACCCAGGGCCTTGTGCTCACCTCGCAAGCACTCTACCACTGACCTAAATCCCCAACCCTCATCTTTATATTTTTTAAACTGCCTGCTAAGAATGGTCCCCCACACAAAGGTGGTAGTCAGTTTATATTTAATCAAGGAATTGATGAATTCTTGCAGAGTCCTTGTCATGAGCTAACACTTTGAAAGACTGCTACGAGGTTGTTCCTATGCTACAGAATAGTTTGATTCATTTTTCTAGCTGAAAGTGAAGGAGGAAGTTGAGTGGGAGTGTACAGAATTGGAAGGGTGGTGTTGCTCCAGACGAATGTTTTCTCCACCTCCCCGAGGCAATGGATATGGCGTAAAAAGGGCTGCTTAGAAGGAAGGAGAGCCAGCTTCTGTGCTGTATGATTATGCTCAGATGTTGGAGGTTTCTGGGCTTTGGGCCCCCACCCCTCTATAAAAGGGGTAGAATAAGTGATGAACTATAATTCTTTTCATTTGTAATCACAGTTCCAGAATATTCTGAGGGGATTAGGGGTCTTTAAGGTCCTCTAGTCCTGAAATGGCTCTCCACCATCCTCTTACAGATCTATCGAAGTGGCTTTCTGGAGCGCTACGTTAAGAAGGATTCTGAAGCCATATTTGAACTCAGTGAGAAAGTGAGCCTTGACTTAATAAGTTGTCCGCCATGAGGTGGAGAGCAAAGTAGCGGCAAATAAGTCAAGCTATGCTATCCCTCATCTAGCTCAATTCCTTTTCTTCACAGGACAAAAATGAGAATAGAAGCTTGTGTTTAAACTTACTATGTACCAGGCACTGACAAATTGCTTTTACACAGTTGTGTTTACTCTTGAGACAATTTTAAGAAGTTGGCATTATTATGATTCTCTTTACTGATGAGGTTTAGGGAAGCGAAATTTGCCTGAGGTTCACACTCTAGAAAACCATATCCTTAAGTACACTACCTCCTAATTTGTGGGTATTTGCTATGTGCTAGGCTAGTAGTTTTAAGCCAGGGGTAATTTTGCCCTTCAGAGGAAAAAAGTTTGGAGACTTTTTGGTTGCTACAGCTGGGGATGAGAGGGTGTTCCTCGCCTATGGTGGGGAGGGGGCAGAAATGTGGCTAACTGCACAGGACAGCCAATCACAACAAAGAATGATCTGCTCCCAGCTCTCAATAGTGCTGAGGTTGAGAACTCAGTGCTAGGCTCTGTGGCAGTTGTTTTCAGACAGATGATCAAACTCCTGCAGCCCAGTAGGTACAATTACTATCTCCATTTTTAGAGTAGGAAAGGTCATCCTGATTTCAGAATCAAGAAGTCATCATATCAAGACAGGTAATCAGATTCTAGGGGCCTGCAGAGTTCCCCATCTACACTCTACTATGTTCAGCTTTTTTCACTATCAAAACACGCAAACTCAAGCAGCACTTGCGCACCTATTTGGAGTTTCAGAAGTTAAAAATACTGGGACCACTGTGAAAAATTCCTACCATTGTGGAATGTGTCTGTGAAGATAAACAATATTATTTCAACAGTTCAAAGAAGAGGAGCTCTAGAAATCCTTACTATGGAACCACTGATCTTCCTATAGTAGACATTCAGATTGTTTCTTTAAAATAAAACTCTGAGGAGAAAGCTAATTTTAGGACATTAACAAGTCTTTTGAAGAATAATTAGCTCTGTGTGGGTTTCCACTTCTTCCCATTTGATTGTAGGAGCTGGAGAGCCTGGAAGCTTATTTAGAAGAGGAAATGAAGCTATGAAAAGACACAGTAAGATTCCTCTTTTTCTTGAAGGCAAGGCACAATCTGAATATGAGTAACTCTCTCATCTTGTCCAATTAACAGTCTCATGTAAGAGGAGGAACACACACAGGCCTGCACACACGCACACGTACACAAACAGGGTATTTGGAAGAAACAAGAAAAAGCCAAGAACAGGATGATAGTTTAAACAATAAGGCCCCGCAATCCCAGCTACTCTGGAGATTGAGGCAGGAGAATGACAAATTAGAGCCTTGCCTGAACAATTTATGGAGAACTTGTCTCAAAATAAAATATAAAAGGGCAGGGGATGTAGCTCAGTGGTGAAGCGCCTCTGGGTTCAAGTCCCAGTGCTGCAAAAGGAAAAAAAAAAAAAAAAGTCCCTACGCAAATAAATTCCTGTCCGATTTAAGGCTTGTCTCCTGCAGAAAAACTTGCTGACAAAACTGGGTGATGGCGGAGGTGGAGCGAGAGAAAAGAAAGAAGGAAAATAGCTTGAGTTGGGGTGAAGGTGGGAAGGACAGGTCGAGCCTCTGTCTCAGTGAAATTAATGGAAAGAGAAGGAAAGGTGGGAAAACAAAGTGTGTGAGTGGTTCAGGCAGCTGGGGCTGGCTTGAGCAAGGTGCCTCTTTGAACTCAGGATGAACGGTTTCTACGCTTGATAGACACCTGTGTGCATCAGGTGTGTGTGTGTGTGTGTGTTGTGATTTAGGAACCTCTGAGTCATTCAATTTGCAATCTTCAACACAGTTCTTCGCAGGCCAGTGTGGCCAGCATGACAATCAGTTTGTTCTGCAGCATCTCGGGATACTCCCGCTCTCGCCCGCCGCCTGCCAGAGCCAAAGCAGACAGGCCAGACACTGGTCCTCAGCGGATGAATGAAACGCAGGGGGCAAAGCTTCGGAAAGATCCTCAGAACGTGCACTTAGCAAGTGCTCATCCTCTTCCCACCTGCTGCACCCAACGCATTTCCAGTCACTAAGGTGACCCTAAATTATCAGTGGCTTGCATTCAGTGTAGGCATGGAGCCTCAAAGAAGGCCGGAGCAGCGGGTGGGCAAGCAAGTGGGGCGGACCTCTCTGTCTACCCAGGAGCTTCTGCATTTTAATCGCAACTACAGTGCACCCCCGCCCCGCCCTCGCACGGGACTGCAGGCACAGGGTGACCACTCTCCTCTCATCTTCCCCTGGGCCCAGGGCACGAATCTGCATGACAGGTTCGAGAGCGGCCCACACCAATTCTGTCCCTCGACTTCGAGTCCTAACACTCGCCCCTCACCACGTGTCTTCCCCATTCTCGATCTCCCTGCAGCAGTCTGACTTTTTCAAGAGGCCAAGATCACTCGGCCTGTTCGGCTACAAGTGTCCCTTGGAAGCTCCTTAAGGTAGCCCCTCCCACGCCGCCCTCATTTCTCCCTTTTCTGGTGCGGAATACTGGGGCTCCGGGTGCCCCAGGCCCAGCCTCGCTGCGGCTTTCACCACCCTCCACCCCTCCTACCCTTCCGGAACTCAGGTCCCAACTCTCCCGAGGCTGCCCTAAACCTGCCCCGTCTTCCCAGGGCATCGCCCCACCGCCTTTCCAGCGACGGCTCCTGATTGGTGGGAATGGCGGTCACTCCGCGCCCCTCCACGTGGTCCCGCCCCGTATGCAGGCTCCTCCCCTGCCCCGCCCCTCGCCCCTCAGCTCCTGCTAATCGCCGGGCTGCGCGCGAGAAGTTGCGGGCAAAGTACTGGAACTGGTCGCGCTGCCGCGGCGCCAGAGAGCCGGCCGGGCGAGAGAGCCCGGCGCCAGGCGGCCAGCGCGCAGCGCGAGCGCCAGCCCCTTCGTCGGTCCGCGAGCGGCGGCCCGCGCCCGCGTTGCCTGCCCTGGAGCGGGAACTGTCTGCTGCGCGCTCAGCGGGGCGGGAGGAGCCGGCTCGCCTCCTTCCCCGGCTGAGCGAAGCCGGGAGCCGGCGCCGGGACCGGGCTGCGTCCCTGGCGGCGGGGCGCGCAGGTAAGCGGCGGGCGCCCGCCCAGAGGTGCTGGGGCGCGGGGGACCCCGGCGGCGACGGGTTCGAGGGGCTGCGGTTTCGTGGGGCGCTGCCATCCCCGTCGTCCGAGGGAGAGCAGGTCGCTGGGGCAGCGCCGAGCCAGGGAGCTCGCCCTTGCTGTCCGCTCCAGCCCCCGGAGGGAGGACCGCGCCCGCTTCGGTGTTGTGTCTCTCGAGGGACAGCCCGGCCCGGGCGGACGGCGAGCAGCAGCCCGGCTCAGGGGCCTGGGCGCGGGCGCCCAGGATGCGGTGCGGCGGAGCCGTCCCTGTCAGCCGCGAGCGCCGCGCCGGGCCGGACGCGCAGGAAACCTGCTTACTGCGGCCGGGCAGGAGGCTTCACCACATCCGCGGGTGGGGCGCGGCAGGCGGACCCCAGCGACGCTCGGCTTTGCAGGCGCGCGCCTGCCCGCATTCCCTCGTCCCGGCCTGCTCGCTCCGCGGTGCCTGGTTCCCCGGGGAGCGCTTGCAGCCTCAGGAGTTGCTGATGGCACTGCCCCACGTCGTCCCGGTACTTCTCAGGGCGTGCCGCTCCGATTCTTGCTACCGAAAGGGCTGTTGAAGTGGTCGGTTTCGATGGGCCTGGAAACTGCCTTGAGGCACGGGAGTCCCCACAGACGTCTCGCTGACCCTCCAGTTTTGATTACTGGGATGGAGACATTTAGAAATATCTTATTCTAACCTACAGCTGCAAGACATATACTTCCAGAAACAGGTAAAGGCGTAGTTCTGGCTTCTCCCCCCAAGTGTCATACAAGGTAAGGTCCCCCTTCTGGCCAGAGAAGACCAGTCAGGCAGGCTAACTCCGCACCACACTTTGCTGTTCGTCATAGCACTTCTTTCTCCCTGAAATAATATCGGTTTATTCACTATCTGCATTCCCCTACTAAAAATGTAAATTCCAGGAGAGCAACGACCTGCTTGCTCTTGTTCATCTCTTAAAAGATTCTCAAAGTATGAACACTGCCTGACACATAGTAGGTTTGCAATACACATTTATGGAATGAATAAATGAAAACTATAAATATGAAGAATAGTGATTTTGAGGCTGGTTTTGATATTCATCTTTATTTTAGATCGGTAAAATTAACAAATAGTAATAACTACCACCGATGAGCACCTACTAAACACCAAGATGTGTGCTAGGAGCTTTGTATAGATTACCTCATTAAACATTACAGTAATCTTTTTAGCTTGGTATTTTTAACCAGATGGGAGGTTAGGGTTCCAGCAGGTAACCAGTTTTCTCAAGGTTATTCTGCTAGGTCTAGGATTCCAGCCCATTTTCTCTTTATTGTACTGGGCCACTTCCAAGAAACTAAAATATGGTTTCCACCATTACAGCTAATAAACATTTAGCTTTATTTGTAACAAAGCTCTTGCTCAGCCGAAAGAGTCATTGTTTTATTACTGAGCAACATTTTCAGTAATAGCTAACAGTTATGTTGCAGACCAGATTCTTCCGGGCTGCCATAAGCTATATTATCACATAATCTTTACCATCTTGATAGGCAGTGGTGTTACAATATTGTATTCATTTCTCAGGTGAGGAAATTAATTCAGAGTTCAGGAATTTGCCCAGGGTCAATTGTAAATTGCTGAGCTAGATTTTATTAGTCTTTTTGACTCTACCCTCTAATGTCTCATACCACGGTATTTAATTAGATGTTAACTCATAATGATAGACCCCAGTGATACAATGTATTAAAACTGTCTGAGGTTGGGCTATAAACTTTCTGATGCCATTATCAAATGTCTAGGTGTTCTGGTTTCTGAATTGTGCCATTGATTTTTGTGGCTGAGTGTATGGTTTGTGGGTCTGGTAGATTGGAGGCTTTTAATAAGGGAGGAGGGAAATCTTCATTTCATCTAAATTTAAAAAGAGATCAGATTGGTTTTACCCACTGTGGTAAATGAACTTCGAACACTGCTGCTTTATACCCCCTAAGAAAAGCCCCTGGGTTCCCATAAGTAGAAACCATTAATTCTTTTTGGGGGGGGCTGGTACCGGGAGTCGACCTCAGGACCTTGTGCTTGCCAGCAAGCGCTTGTGCCGCTGAGCTATCTCACCGGCCCGAAACCATTAATTCTAAAAGCTGCTGCAGCAAACTTTTGGTGAAATAATGACATTTCAAGTCTTTCCCCACTTGAACTGAGGGTGTGAAGAAGTTGGGAAAGAGTGGCACGGTTACTGCCTAAAGGGCTAATGGCAAAAGAGGGCGTGGGGAAGTAATTAGAGACCCTTTTTTTTCTTCTACTGCATTCCAGTTTTGGGGTAGTACAGTGTTTTTCCCTGCTGGAGGAACTGGATAATCCATAGTTTTATTTCTAATGTTCGTCATAATGTTCTTTACAATACTGCATTTTCTTAATTGTCCTTTCCATTTTAGGAGTGCTCCAGGGAGGGTTGGAGTAGAATGCCCATAGAAATGAGGGAGTGTGGGACACCGGGGAAGCTGGAAACTATTAAGTTGAAAAGCCTTCCGTGAATAATTCATGTTGTTTATGGTTTCCTGCATGTTCCTTTCCTATCTAAATCTAGTTATTCATCAGCTTTCTGGCCCTCTCCCCTGACAACTTCTTTCAAGACTTTTGGTTGTCACTGTTGAGATGGTGCTGTTGTCTAGGTGTCTTTCATGTGGTTCCTTTCCTGTAACCCCAGCAATATTTTAGTTAAACCATGGATGCTCAGGTAAATTCTTTAAGTACTGTCGTTATACTGTTAGAAAGTCTTGGGTGGCTTATACAGTTTGTAGCACAAATATTAGTAAGAGCTTTTGTGTGCTGGGTGCTGTTGTTAAGTGCTGTACATGCAGTATTGCATTCAGTTTTGAGGGCAACATCGAAGCAGGTGCTGTTAGTATACTTTCGATCTCCATATGAGGCCAGGAAAAGTTAAGCTCAAGTCTACTTTGCAACTCTAGTAAATATAGCTAAGACTCAACTCTCATCCTTTTTTTTCTGCTCATTTAAGTATAGACTTCTTAGCCCAGAGTCAGGATTCAGCAGCCTGAGCTCAGCCTTGACCTTCACTCCATCATTCCCCAACCCCGTGTGCCTGTAGCCTGTACTTCATTCATCACCAAAGCATTTTGCCTTTGTCCATGCACTCCTGTTGCCTAGAAAGCTCTCGCAGTTTCTCTCCCTGTGAAAACCTAAATCTTTCAAGGCTGAACTCATAAACTACTTGTACCAGCACAATCTTTCTGAACCTAAACTCTCAGAGCATTTTTAAGAAACATGAAAGAGTCTCCAGTTCCATTTCTGAGCATTATGTTGTTGGTTTCTTTCCTTCTTCAGCACTTTTTCCCTTTTATTGCCCCCCCCATTCTTCCCATCATCCCATTGCCTTCTGGCCTCGTTATTTATTCACATGTATTACCCCTTCCTAGATTTGAAATGTCTTGAAGGCAGGGTGAGTGTATATATTCCTCATGTTTCTATCCCTTCCATCATTAAGCCTGGTGTCTTCTCCATAGCAGGTGCTCAGTTAAAAAAAGGATATTAAACAATTATATTTGATTACATTCTGTTAAGTAGTTGGAATGTGCCTTTTTAGATCCACATCTAGTTTTTGATCCACAATACTTTAATACCTTCATCAATTTATGAGGAAGTAATAAAATCCCTTAAATCCATGGAAAGAACCTATTCTGGTTGCCCTGACCTCTGTACAATAAGAATACTGTGAAGGACTCACAGATTACTTATTATATATAACTCTGTAGAATAGATATCTTACATATGTGTACTATATTTATATCTATGGTAATGCTGTTATTACTAAGATATGTTAAAATTGTTGTGGAATTCAAACTAAATTTTTGTGGATATTTTATTGATCAGTGAATATTTTACATTTTGAACTGGATTTATATTATCTCTCTGAATCAGCTTGGATTTTTCTGTTCAGCCTCATAGCCACCACACATCATTTGCTGGGTTTTTTTTTTTTTTTTTTTTCAGTCTACTGAACTAACCACAGTACCCTACCCCCCAGAGGCCATGTGGGCTGGGGCTTGGCCTCCTACTTTTTGCCTGTTTAATAATCTTTCCTCCTCATTCATATCATCCTGGCTCATTCTCCCTTGTGCATCACATTTTAGCATGGATGGAATTTGTAGGAAGCCTTCCTCTGCCTCCAAGTTGGAGTTGGAGAATACTCACTCTATTCTATGCCTATGCACTTCATATTGTTGCTGTTAGTTACTTGTCTCAATCTTGCCTAAAACCACTGTTTCTCCATTGGCTTACAATAGAATTACCTAGGGCCTACCCAGGCCACACTCCCAATGTTTCTGGATCACATAAATAGCTTGGTGTGAAGAGGATTGGTGACTGAACTTTTTTAAAAGGAGTTTCCTCATTCTATATTATAACTGGGTAGTATTCCATTGTGTAAATGTAGCATACTTAATTCAGCTACTTCTTTTTAAATAACAGCTGTGTTGAGATATAATTCATGTATCATAGAATTCACCTATTTAAAATATACAGCATAGTGGCTTTTAGTGTATTCAGAGTGGTGCGGCTATCATAATAATTAATTTTAGAATATTTTATCACCCTACTTTAAAATCATACAATATATGGCCCCTGTGTCTGGCTTCTTTCACTTAGCAAGCTGTTTTCAAGGTTCATCTCTGTTGTAGCAGGAACCAGTATTTCATTCTTTTTTATTGCTTTATAATCCTTTATTGTATGTATATGCCATGTTGCATTTATCCATTTGTCAGTTGGTGAAACTAGTATTGTTTTTTAAAGCTTTCCTGGTGGATCCTGATGTGTAGTCAGAACCAAGCTGGGAGTTTCTTTGAGTTTGGTTTACTGAGTGTCTTGGGGCTAGAACAGTGCCTGACACAAGATAGATGTGTAATAAACATCTGAATATAAAGCATTTTACTGATAATATGACTCCTTTTATGTTGGGGGTCATCAAAAAATATTTTTTTTTCTTGTGCCAGGAATTAAACCCAGGGCCTTGGGCACACAAAGCAAGTGCTGTATCACTATGCCACATCCTCAGTTGTAAATCTTGTCATTAAAGAGAAGTAAATTGCTTAGATACCAAATTGAGTACATCAACTCTTAAAAAAAAAAGATAAGTAGCCAGGCATGGTGGCACATGCCTGTAATCCCAGCACTTGGGAGGCTGAGGCAGGAGGATCACTGCAAGTTCGAGGCCAGCCTGAGCTACAAAGTGAGTTCAAGGCCAGCCTGAGATTAGTAGCAAAACTCTGTCTCAAACAAACAAATAAACAAATAAACAAATAAAAGTTAATTAAGGAAATTTGAATGTTTGTGAAATGCTATGATTTTTAGGATTTGCTTCAAAATAATATGAGGGTGGGGAGGAAGTTTAGAGGGAACTAGGCTGTCCGTGAGTTAATGATTACTGAAGCTGGGTGATGTGTTACTGGGGATTTAATGCTGTTCTTTGTATCTGTGCTGTCCCCTGGGCAGCCATTGGCTACATGTGGTTATTGAGCACTGGAAATGAGGCTAATCCTTATTGACATGTGGTGTAGGGATAAAATACACATTGAATTTTTTTTTTTTTTTCCCTGCAGTTCTGGGGATTGAACCTGCAGCCTCGCCCATGCTAGGCAAGGGCTCCACCACTGAGCTACATCCCCAGCCCCTACACCTTGAATTTTGAAGACAGTATGAAAAAGATTGTAAAAATATTTCAATAAATTTTTATTGGTTACATGTTAAATACAATTATTTTGGTTATATTATAGTATATAAAATCATAACTAATTTCATTTGTTTCCTTTTACTTTTTTTAAATTGGCTACTTAATTAATATTCCATATTTAGCTTTAACACATTTCTGTTGAATAGTGCTGCTCTGTGTTATCAGACATGTGAATTTTTTACTGAAGTCTAGAGTAAAAAAAAAAAAAAAAAAAAAAAAAATATATATATATATATATGTATATATATTTTTTGGAAATGAGTCCTGTTTTATGAGAAAACAGGAAATACTAATTTGTTTAAAGATGCTTCTTTGCGGGCTGGTGAGATAGCTCAGCAGCATAAGCACCTGCCTGGCAGATGCCAGGTCCTGAGTTCGACTCCTTGTACCCACATAAGGAAAAAAGGGCTGGTGATATCACTCCGTGGCACGGGTGCCTGCTGGCGCACGAGGTCCTGAGTTCAACCCCCGGTACCCACAAAAAAAAAAAAAAAAAAAAGAAAAGATGCTTCTTTGCAGAAACTAATAGCAGTCAGGCTATGGCCTTTCATTCTCATTCCTGGGCTTATTTCAACTATGTGAAAATGTAAAACTTTTTTTTTGGTAATAAATGAAACAATGGCATGAGGGATAGAAGAATTGTTCCCTTGGTTATTTATCTGATTCTTTTGTTTTGAAGTTGATAAACTATTCCCTTCATCTTGGAAAAATATAGAAAACTGAGTGGTAATTCATTGTTCTTACTTACATCTTACACTTCTGAAATTGAATTTTCCCTGGACTTGCTTTATAACTGCCTCTACTTAAACCATTTGTTGGTTAAGAGCCAGAGTGTGATTGTTTATATACTCACCAAGACCTCTTAAGTATGAGTGGAATATGATTCTTTTTTTTTTTTTTTTTTTGGTGGGTACCAGGGGTCGACCTCAGGACCTCGCGTGCCAGCAGGCGCCCGTGCTGCTTAGCGATATCACTGGCCCTTTTTTTGTATGTGGGTTCCGGGAGTTGAACTCAGGCCCTCACATTTGCCAGACAGGCGCTTATGCCGCTAAGCCATCTCACCGGCCCTGGAATATGATTCTTAAATAACAGTAGTGTGTGGATTTAAAGCTCAGAAGTAAATTGCTTTCATATAAAATTTCTTTAGTTCAAAATATTGTCACTGGCTAGATATCTGTGTTTAATTACAAAATAATAAGCAGGAGTAATAAACCCAGTCCTCTGAAGGGGCGTGGGCCAGAACTATACTCAAGTGGTTCTGTGTCAGATTCTGACAGAGTGCACTTGAATTGAAAAATAGCTTGAATGTAAAGCAGAACAGAATGAGGAGCCCCGTGAGGGACCAGCAGAGGATCACAGACTGTCAATACCAGTAATTTGTTGTTTTTCTTACTCTCTATGGTTAAAATACTGAAATACGTTTTTAAATGTTGTGTGGGTCAAACTCTTTTCTTCATATAACATTTCTCCACTTACATATTTTAAAATGTAATAGAAGATTCCCATCTTTATTTCCTGTGTTGATATCAAATACTGTAATATTCACAAGAAATTTAAAATTCCAGGTTAAGTCTTCTAGAGCAAGTATTCCTTCCCAAATCATTAGCAGTGAGTGGGTAGCAATCGGAAATGCTTAGAGGCAAAAGCTAAGATACACACGCACACACACACACACATTTGTTTTTAATCTCACAAATATGATTAAACTTGAAGTAAATGCCTTCCTAGAAGCTTAAAGCACATACTAAGATTTTTGTTGATGCATTTCATAAGTATTTGTTGAGTATGTGCTAAGGACCTGGCAGAAGGGGACATGGTAGTGAATTAGACAAGTGGAAGCTTTCTTCAAGGACTTTATAGGGCAGAAGAGGATGTAGATGTTAAACAGAGAATTCATTAATTATAATGGTAATATGGGCTCAAAGGAATGAGTCTGGATTTTAATTGGGACCCTAGGGAGAAAAGTTCAGTATTTCTGTAGGTCATGATTCAGGCTGCAAGGATCTGAAAGTGGAAAAGAGAATGGGGAATCCTTCTGGGAGATGAGATGAGCCAAGTCCTGCCCTTTTGTGTTTTTCTGCTGTTCGCGGGAGGCCATGTAGAACTGGGAGGAGGAGTTTTTTCAGTTCCTCTTCCAAAGATTTGAATTCTCTTTCTGATGCTGCAGACAGGTTTATTTGCTAATAAGGATTGAATCCAAAGTTGAATTTGTACCACCTTTGTAACTGAATCTGAATGAGATCTAACAGCCTGTCCTCTAGAAGGGCACTGAAAGTAGCTTAAAATAACTTGCTGGCTCTGATTCTAGTGTAGCTCAGTTGTCTGGCATCTGAGATTAAGTGAGTCAGGGGTATTTTGAAGGCCTAAAAGAGTATAGAGGCAGCCCACTTTGGTCTTTCTCATAGGTTCAGAGCTTTTTGAAACTAATATCTGACATATATGGAAGCAACTCAGATTTGTTCCCTTTGAAGCTTGTTGGAGTCCTTAGGGAACAGGGAGCTGTGCCATTAAAGGTGGTAATGATAATATACAGAGCAGTAATAATACTAATAATAGTACCAATGGCAGCTAGGAACTGCTGAGAATTTACCAGATGTGAGGCTCAGTGCCTTACTGAGACTGCCTCATTGGATCTTCTTATAATATATGGTGGTTATTACCATTCTGGGTTACCAATTGATTCTCCAACACCCCTTTACCAATCCTGATTTCCATTTGCTACACCACTTCTTGCCTTTAGATATAGTCTGCTGGGATCAGAATGGGAGCCCTATTGTTCTCAGCCTTGTGCAGCCTTGTGTCAGATGCTGCCTCCTGGCCTCTGCTCCAAAGCCAAGGGTCATGGAGAGTCCATTGTATGTGTCCTGACCAGATCATTTCTGACTGTACAACATTGGAGTGGTCTGGCTCTCAGTCTGTGGAGCTGTGTCAGGGCTTGTTGTCTTCCTTTTGGTTCCTTGAAGCGATATTTCTTTCTAGTACATTTTCCTTGGTTTTATTTGCCGGATTGATTTCTGTTGCTTCCGTCCAAAGAAACCCAACACAGGCCCATAGAGGGTAGTGTAGTTTACCTGTGGTTACAAAGAGAATAAGTAGCAAAGTGCAGGTATATTCATGACATTCTGCCTCCTGCCAACCTCTTGCCCAGAGAACCCCTGCATGTGGGGACAGGATTTGACTGGTGGGGGGTAGTACGCAAGGATCAGAAGATGATCCAATACCAATGGCACTTCTGCCTGGGGCCTTGGGCCACTGCCTCTTTGAGCTGGACTGCATAGACAAAATGAAATCTACACCTAAATGACACCTAGCTTGGGCTGGGTGTGTAGCTCAGTGGTAGAGCGCTTACCTAGCATGTATGAAGCCCTGGTTTCAATCCCCAGTACTGCAAAAAAATAAATAAATAACACCTACCTTGAGAAGATTTCTTCTTCCGTGAGATTTTTATACACGCTGTACTCAAATTTTCTAAAGGTTTTCAATCTGAGGTTTGAGATGTGTGAGTAGTGGTTTCAATGTGTGATTCTAGGAGCTGTACCAGCATTGCCTGGGAGCTTGTTAACAGTGCACCTGTTTGGGCTCCACCTCAGACTTTTTCAGTCTGAGGTGGGGCCCAGCAGTTTTGTGTTTTTTTTGGACTGGTAACTGAACTCAGGACCTTGTGCTTGCCAGACAGGTGCTTGTGCTGCTGAGCTATATCCCCAGCCCAGCAGTTTATTTTTATAAGTCCTTCTGGTGATTCTCATGCACTTTAGAGTTTGAGTTCTGGGCATTGTCATGTCATTAAAAGTAATTTATTTTTTAAAAAAAATTTATGTATGAGTTGCTCCCTAGAAGCTGCGAGCTGGCAAGAGGTAGTCTCAGTCCCTCCCCTCAAAGAACATCTAGTCCAGTTTGGGGAGAAACATAAAAACACAATAGTAAGGCACAAAGAGGGCTGTGTGTGTGTGTGTGTGTGTGTGTGTGTGTGTGTGTGTATGAGTATGGTTACAAGATACAGAAGGAGTTCAGAAGGAGTAGTGGGAGACGCTTTTGCTGAGAAGTTGATGTTTCAGCCAACCTTTAAAGGGCACATAGGACAGAGCTGAAGGAAGGAATGGAGGACTTGGCAGAAACGATGTTCTAGGTAGAGCCAAGGCATAACATTTTAAGGATTAGTGGGCCCTCCAGTTTGATGAAGGAAAGGACTATGTTGATGAGAATAGTGACAAGATATATAAGAACGTAGAGGCAGGTTTGGGCCCAACTAAATCCCTTAGTACAAGTCTAAACTATTCTGTATACAGTGAACAAAAAGTGACAGTGGGAGCTCTCTCAGAGGATATCTGCTGGTGGTGGTAGAGAAAGCTAGAGGCTGAGACTATAGGCACAAGGTCATGAGGTGTGAATGAGGATGGTTCCAGTGGGAGAAAAAGAAGACAGACAGCAGAACATTGAAGAGTTAGATGACAGCACTAGGTATGGAGGCTGGAAGTTGGCCTGAGAGAAATGAAAATGAGAAATAATAAATGATGTTGGTACAGTCAGGCAAAAAGCAAAGTTAAAATCTTAAGTCACTTTATCTACCAAAATAAGTTCCACATGGATCAAAAGTTTAACATTCAAACAATTAAGGAAATAAGATAGAATCCCACCTTAATAATAATGGAAGTGGAAAATCCTTTCTAGGTGAGACATAAAATACCCCCCCCCGCAAAATTCATTTGAATACATAGAAATTTTGCAGGGCCAATTTTTTTTTTTTTTTTAGCTATTTCAAAAGGTAATCTAAAATTTTGGAAGATAACTACAATTAATTTCATAAAAATCTCCTTTATCAACATATAAAACACTCCAACAAATCAATAAGAGAAACTCTTAAACATATTAAAACTTTAACTAAAAAAGAAATGTAAATTAAAACTTTAGTAAAATGCGATTTTCCACCAATCAGATTGGCAAGTATAACAAAACGTGATAACAGTGTTGGCAAAGGTTTGAGGAAATAGGTATTCATACATTATAGTTGGCAGTGCAAGATCTGTGGAACGCCATTGGTGGTATTGTATCAAAACTGCATGCAAATGCATGTTCTCTTGGCATCAGCAAAGAGATTCTAAGAATTTTATTCCACAGATATATAAATGTGAGAAATGATGTATGTGCAAAGTTATTTATTGCAATATTGTTTGAATAATTAAATGTTTAGAGGTAATTATTTTTATCAGAAGGTACTGGTTAATAAATAGTGGTGCAGTTAAAAACTATGCAGCTCTGTATCTACTGATATGAATGAACTATGAGATTTATTGTTCAGTAAAAGAGGAAGATGTAGAATACAGAAGTATATGGTATACATACACTATATACACAGTTGTGTATGGTATGCATCCATTTGAATAAAAATATATCCCCACGTAGTATATTTTAAATGTATATGTGCATACACAGGTACATATATTTACGCATATGTGCATTAAAGTCTGCTCACACTGCTCGTGAGGATCCGTTGCGCCCGTCTCTTCCCTAGACCTTAGCTATTGACTTGTGTTTGTTGCTTGAAATAGGGTGGGAGTGTTTACACCATGGAAATCAATAGACATGACAGTTCTGGGTGTTTATAATCATATTTTTCCATCAGGGTGGTTCATAAATATTTACTAATACTATGTGTCTATAAATATAAAATATCTTGAAGGACACACAAGAGGTTGGCAACTTCGGAATCTCCCAGGGAGGGATAGTGGGAGGCAGGAGGACAGGTGCGAGATTGAAATTGTTCCTTTCGAGTTTTGTTCTAAGTAAATGTATTACTTATTCTGAAATAAATATATAAAGCAACCAAAAAGTTACCGTAGAGTTTCAGGTTTGTATGTCCATGTCGTTTATGGCGTCATTGGCTACTGTAAGGGAAATTGAAAAATGAGAAGATCTTAGGGAAAAAGAATGCTTCTGGTTTGGAACATGCTGAGCTTGAACTGTTATCATTGCAGTGATATCCAGGAGCAAGTATGGAGAGACAAAGCCGAGGGTCAGCCCTGGGTCAGTGGTTTAGTTGGAATTGTTACAGTTGAGGTTTCTAACCCAGAGACTCAACCTGTACAACCTCTAGGCCAGGTCCCAGGGGAGAAAAGGGGTACATGTGGTAATTTGGGGGAATGTAAGCCAAGGGGTGGGTAGATGAAGGGTAACTAGCCAAACAGGTATTAGGATCATAAAATCATCGTGAAAGTAATTTCTTTTATAGATTATCTACTAAAACTGAGACACTATTCTCTGTACTTTGCAAAGACTATCACCTGATCTAATTCTGACAGCTATTTTCTGGGCTGGGTTCTATTTCTATAATAACCATTGAGTGGGGGAGGGTAATTCCAAAGAACAGATCAAGAGGGATCCCCTGGGAAGGACAGAAAGACATTTCAGGTGGAGGGGAGTGATGAGCAAAGGTTGAGAGTGTGCTATCCTTTGTAGCTGGAAGGAGGGAATTGCTGGAAACCTGAGGGGGTGGTGCATGTCGGCTCTGTTCTTTGACAGTTGGAGAGCCACCAGACATTCTGAATAAGGGATTATGCGTGACTGGTAGTCAGATACAACAACTAAATATTGTATTACTGGAAGCCAGGTGTGGTGGTACACGACTGTAATCCCAGTATTCAGGAGGCTGAGACAGAAGGATTGCTGAGAGTTCGAGGTCAGCCTGAACTACATAGTGGGACCCTGTCTTACAAAACTCAAACAAACAAACCCAACTATTCTTGGAGCACTTCTTGTGTGTTTATTAAGGGAAAGAGGGAAACAGGAACAATTACCATAAAAACTTGAGATAGATAATTATCTAATGGCAGGTCCTGTGATGCAAATTCAGTTTCTTGGTGTTTTGACTTAAGCTGAATTTGCTTGTGTGACAGTGTTGTCTTTTTACCTGTCAGTAACTTTTGGAATGCAGGCTCTACTTTGCAGAACACTATGAATGGGGGATAAGCAAAGTGGAGGTGAATTTTGATTATTTGTTGACTTATATGTATTTTATATGATTTGTGCCCAATTATATGAGTTGTGCCTGAGAAGAAATGATCTGCCTCTCTAGGCACACACAGAAGCCCTGTCTATTCTTAGAGACACTGTGTGTGTCCCAGCAATTCTTTTATTTTAGAAACATCCGTATATACAAACATAGGGTAAAAATTCCCCCAATTAGGTTTTCAGCTCAGACTCTAGCCTGGTGCAGTCTTAAGTTTGATGCATGTATGTCACTAAGAAATAACAGTAAAAATTATCAGACAGGAAAATGATAAAGGCTGCCTAAGCATCATTCAGAAAAAGCACTGTGCGACTTCTGCCTGCAAACCTGCAAATGTAGCAGGATTCTGACTTGTAATTCCTGTTCTTCTAGTCTTTGCCTCACAGGTCAAAATAGCATTCCAGCTTATAACTGCATCGGTGTTTCTTGATTAAAGGCCTGGAAGTCTCTATTGTTTGCTGTCACCCAAAGGTCTTATTTTCATAAATATCCATAGATAGATGTTTATATAAAATAGCTGCCTTTTCTGAAGCACAGATTGACAAATGCCAGTGTCAGAGGCCAGAATGTGAGAATTTGTATTTTCTCTGTATTTTTGTAAAATGTGTGGGCCTGGCAGGTGCCCTGATTTTCTTTCATGGCTAAGAACTTCACAGACTTGGGCAGAATAACTGTGTTCTAAGGTGCGAGGTAGTTGGATCTTGCCTTAAATGTTAACTCATACTGAGTTTTAGCAAGTCTTAGACTTGCCTACATCCCTGTAGATAGCAGTGCTTCTCTCTAGCCAAGTGTTAATAGATGTGACAGAGGCTTCACAGAAAATGAGCCCAGTGATTGGTGTGGGACCACATAAATAGGACACACAGTGATAGGTGTGTTGGAGGCAGTGGTTCTAAGCTTCTGCAATGCCACGGTGTCCTATAGGGCTTTTTAAAACAGGTTTCTGGGCCCCAGGTTTCTGACTTAGTCAGTCTGTAGCAGAACCTGAGATTTGTGTTTCTGACAAGTTCTCTGGAAATATTGATGCTGCTGGTCTGGGGACCACTTTGCAAATCCAAGGATTGGTTCTCTGGGCAGAAGACTGAGTCGTGACCAGCCCTGAGTCTGACCTGATTTGGGGAAGAATCAGAGAATTCTGATTATCAATATGTTGTCATAACCCCCTTAATTTGTAATTTGTATTTCCAAGTTTGTAAAAATCACTTTAGCTCAGATGAAGAAACACAATGGCAAATAAATATATGAAAAAATGTTCAACATCATTGGTCATCCGAGAAATGCAAATTAAAAGAACATTGAGATTCCATCTCACCCCAGAAAGAATGGCCTATCATCAAGAAATCAACCAATAACAAGTGCTGGCAGGGCTGTGGGGAAAAAGGAACCCTTCTCCACTGTTGGTGGGAGTGTAGACTGGTGCAACCACTGTGGAAATCAGTGTTCAGATTCCTCAAAAAACTAGGATTAGAGGTCCCATTTGACCCAGCTATTCCCCTTCTGGGTATCTTCCCAGAAGAATTAAAAACAGCGATATATGTGCACCCATGTTTATCGCAGCACAATTTGTAATAGCTAAATCTTGGAAACAACCCAAATGCCCATCAACCGAGGAATGGATAAAAAAAGATGTGGTATTTTTATACAATGGAGTACTACTCAGCTATAAAGAAGGATAAACTCAAGACTTTTATAGGTAAATGGTTGCAACTTGAGACCATACTCATAAGTGAAATAAGTCAGTCTCACCTATGTAAACATTAATATTGTCTCCCTAGTGTAAGAAGCTGAAAGAGTAAATAAGATCCAAAATGTACAATAGATATTGTGAAATGGGAAGAAACTGCTTAAGAGGAAAGAGCAACTGGGATGGGGGAAAGGAGAAAAGAAGGAAAGAAAAAATATATATATATACAAGATAGCTAAGATAATTATACTACTAATGTCTATTAGTTCATTGAAAAGAAAGGTTCGTGCTTATATCGTTTGATCAATTTTTCATGCCTATATCTTATAATCTGAGCAACTACTTTGAAGATAACAATATGCAATGAATTAACCATTGTTAATCTCCTATTGTTTTGAAATTTTGAAAAAAAAAATCACTTTATAATAGTGTTTCTGCTGTGGTTTGAAAGTGTCCCCCAAAGGCTCGTGTGCTAAAGGCTTGGTCACCAGCCTGTGGCGCTGCTGGGAGGTGGTAAAACTTTTAGAAGGTGGGGCTAGTGGGAGGAAGTCAAGTCATTGGCAGTGTCCCTTGAAAGGTATATTGGGACCCTGGCCCCTTCCATTTCCTTTGCTTCCTGACTGCTGTGAGGGGAGCAGTCTTCCTCTCCTACATGGTGCTACTGCCATGATGTACTGGGCTTCCACAGGCTCAAAACAACCAGGCTAAGCAACCATGGCAGAAACCTCTGAAACCATGAGCCAAGACAAACCTCTCTTGGTGTTAAATTTTCTCATATTTTGTCAGTGATGGAAAGCTGACTAACACAGTTTCTCAAAACAACCTTGTGAGCTGGGGAAGCCAGCTGAAAAAATTAAACTGGTGCTAGGTGAGTGACTTACCCTGGGGACAGATGTCTGAGCTGAGCCTCCTGTCCTTACAGCAGAAGTAGTGCTCCTCCAACATTGCCTTTATAGCTGGTAAAAAGCTTAGAGCTCATCTGCTCTGATAATACTTAAAGTCTACCAAGTTTGTTGTTTTAATCTCACTCTCCCAAAACAAAAATACCTTTTAATTTTAGAAAGTTTTAGCTACACAAAAGTGGTGATAGCACAGAGAGTTCCCATGCATCCCAACCCAGCTTTGCCTATTAGTAACACCTTACATTCCTGCGGTACATTTGTCCCAATTAATGAGCCAATACTAATGTAGTATTATTAACTAGAAATCATACTTTATTTGTATTGCCTTAGTTTTTCTCCTGATGTCCTTTCACTGTTCCTGGATCCTGTCCAGAACACCATATTATGTTTAGTTGTTATGTCTCCTTAGTCTCCTCTTGGCTGTGACAGTTTCTCAGATATCTTAGTGCATTTTGTGCTGCTGTAAGTGTACCTGAGACTGGGTAATTTATAAAGAACAGAAATTTATTCTTTCATAGTCTAGAGGCTGGGAAATTTACTACTAAAGCACTGGTAGGGCGCTAGGCCTTTTTACTGCATCCTCACATTGGTGAAGACGAAGGACAAGCCACAGACCCCACTCTTGCAATCCCTGCCCCTTTTATTAGTGGCATTAATCCATTCATGAGGGCTCCATCCTCCTGGCTCAATACCTCCCCAAAGGTTCCATCTGTCAACACTGTTACACTGGGGATTAAGTTTTCAGCACACACATTTTAGAGAACATATTCAGACTGTAGCATTAAGGTTCTTTGTTTTTGGTGGTTTGATGGTTTTGAAAAGTAGTGGTCAGTATTTTGTAGAGTGCTCCTCCATTAGGATATGTCAGATATTATTCTCATGGTTAGGTTGTGTTACAGATTTGAGGGATGAAGCTCTCAGAAGTAGGGGGCCATTCTCAGCACGTCACATCAAGGGCAGCTACTGTTGTGGTTTAGGTTTGTGTTCATGTTGACCTTCATAGTCTGGACATGGTAGTATTTGTCAGGTTTTTGCACTGTAAAGTTGTTTTCCCTCCTTTTTCCATTCTGTACTCTTTGGAACAAAATCTTGTGCATAGGCCATGCTTAAGGAGCAGGGAATCACTCACCACTTTGTGAGGTTAGAGAATCTACCTGAATTACTTAGTGTTCCTCTGGATAGCACATTTTTCTATTTTTCCCCATTTATTTATTTCATCAATCATATTTATATTATTATGGATTCATAGATATATACTTCATATTTTGGGTTATAACTCAATAGTACCTTCCTTATTTTGTTGCTGAAATTGTTCCAGCTTTGGCTACTAGGAAGGACCTCGTCAGTTGATTCCTCTGTCCTTCTGGACTTTTTTGAGACTTTCTTACTTTCTGGCATTTCAAGGTGGGCCAGGCTCAGCTTATGTATTCCCTGTCCCAGCTCTGTCCCTGTCCCAGTTTTGAATGTTAGTCTTGATCCACTAAATCAGCTTCACCACCCACCACACAGAGCACTACCTGGAGTAAAAAACACCGATCCATAGCTACCTGTCACTTTTTTTTTTTTTTTTTTTTAATGTGGGTACCGGGGGTTGAACTCAGGACCTCGTGCTTGCCAGCAGGTGCTTGTGCCGCTGAGTGATATCACCAGCCCTTTTTTCCTTTTTATGTGGGTACCGGGAGTCGAACTCAAGGCCTCGCGCTTGCTAGGCAGGTGCTTATGCCCCTGAGTTGTCTCACCGGCCTGTCACATTTTAAAGGTAAGAAAATTATCACCTTGGAAAGTGAAGTGACTTATCCAAAGTCACTCCTGCTTGGTTAGGACCAAGTTCTCTGGACTTACAGTCCCATGTCCTTTCTGCCATTGGGGGCTAGGCTCAGTATACTCCTACCTCACCTAGTTCCTTGTAAGTCGACAATCTGATGTGACCTTTACTGGATGCATCAGGGTAGATGTCACATCTCTGCCCAGGCAGGTGTCAGCAAAAAGAGGAAAGAGGTACTGGCCAGATTCCTTGTGGAGGCTCCATAATGATTCTGTGTTATCCAGTCAGGATGGGCTTTTTAAAAATAGTGAACGAGTTGCAAATTCACAGAATGTGACTGCTGACAGGAGTGCTGACGCAAGCACTTTGCACTTGTGATTTGACCACAGGACTCGCCTCTGTTTTATTGGGGTGACAGTCAAAGAGAGGCTTGTAGAATCCAACACCCTCTTCTTTTGGGTTCTTCTCTTTTCCATGGAGGAGTATGAATTCAAGAAAGATGTGAACTCAAGTAGCAAAGCCCTTAGATTTCACCTCATCCTGTAAACTCCTGGGAACCACAAAAACAAAGCTGAACAGACAGGTTTTTGGTATCCTAAAAGCTTAAACAACTTGGTATTAGGATTAGGTGTAAATGAGCAGTTATGTCAAGAGGTGCTTTTTCCTTTGTGAGATAGAAAATAATTTAGTCATCCATCCAAAGATTCTTATATTGGGGGAGTACTGGGAATCTCAGGACCTTGCACTTGCCAGGCAGGCACTGTGCCACTGAGCTATATCCCCAGCCCCCAAAGATTCTTAAGATGCAAGGAGTGACAGGACAAATTTATTTCATATTCATTTTTTAGAATGTTCCATTTCAAAAGATTTTTAATTTTTTTTTTATTGAGGCTGGGCACTCTGGCTGAAGTATTATTACTGTAAAGGTTTTTAAAGGAATAAGGCGGCAGTAATGTGTTAGGACACTGGTTTGCAAGTGACAGAAACTTACCCTGTGTTAGGACAATTTAAAAGATAATTTATTGGCTTACATTACTATAAAGTTCAAGAGTAGGGTTAGCTTCAGGTAGAGCTGGATTTAAGGGCTCAAATCATGTCACTCAATGCCTTGTTTCTTGTCATCTCCCAGCTCATTTTAATCTGGTTTTATTCTCAGGCAGGCTTTCTCCTTGTAAGTACATTTTGGCAGCTACATGCTTATTTCCTACGTGCTGAACAACTCTAATGGTTCTACAGATGTTTGTTGGTTCTGGTTATTCTCGCCTGGATCATGCCTGTAACCTGAACCATTTGCTGGGGGTGGGTAATCAGGAGTGATACTGGTGAAGCATGAGTCACATATCCACTATGAACGACAGAAAGATTGAGGTGCTGATACCGAATGGGGGAGTTGGCTGGACAGACAAAAACAGTGCATGTCTGTCGACTGCTGTTGTGTTTTGAACACTCAGGATAAATGCTCAGTAAATTAGTAAATGCCAGCTTGGGTGCTGTCTGGTTTGCTTACTGAGTGTCTTACAAAGCTGTTGGGTTCTTCTAGAGACCACCTTGTCATTCCTTGATTAATGTGCCATCCTGACTGCATTAGTCTGTTTAGGTTGCTATAACAAAACACCATAAACTGAGTAGTTTATAATTAACACAGATTCGGTATTTGTAGTCCTGGGGGTCAGGATGTCCAACAAGGCACTGGCAGATTTGGTGTCTGGTGAAGACCTGCTTCTCATAGATGATGCCTTCTGATTGTCCTCACATGGCAGATGGGGTAAGGCCACTTTCTGGGCTGCTTTTTATAAGGGTATTAAAGCATTTATGAGGGCTCCACCCTCATCATCTAGTTACCTCCCAAAGGCCCCTCCTCCTAATACCATCCACCTGGGAGTTAGGGTCTCAACTTATTGAATACAAACAAGAGATCCTCAGCAAATAATTCTTGCTGTTCTTGCTGCTAATTTCAACCAGTCTTGGCTACATGGTGGTGATCCTTCTCTGAACCTCTTCATCTAGATCAGTAGGAGACAATTTAGGATTAGTTTTAAGTGGATGGTTAGCACAGATGCTTTGCTATTTGGAGAAAGAACATAATTATTTATTTTCTTTTTTCCCTTCATGCCATTCATTGATCATTAGTGGTTAATTCTGATCTTTTCCTCTATAAGGAGAGAAGAATTTTTAAAAAAACAAACATTACATTAACCAAGAATTATTTGTTCCAGGTGAAAGTAAATTATTTGAAAGTTTGATTATTTAAATCCTATGCTTATTTTCCTTGTCCCTACTTTCCTTCTGCAAATTTCACTGCTAATTAGTACCTCTGCCTGAAGGTGGATAAAGGTAAGATTGAGGGGTGTGGCTAAAACCTTGGTAACCTTACATCTTTTTTTTTTTCCCTTTGGGGAGACTACCTACTTGGTGATGTTTCTGTGCAAAACCAGTTTTATTTATAGATTGGCCAACGTGAACTGTGATGGATTATTTGTAAATTTCAGTTAGTCATCTTCCTTTGTCCTTTTACAACAGGAAGTTTAAAGTCTTCTCACCCTGGTAGTTACCTACAGTCCTGATTGAATCAAGTTAAAAATGAATTAATGCCAAGTTCAGAAGGGGGTGTTTAAATCCGTTCATCAGCCTGAGAGTGCCTGTTATTTCTCTATTTCACAGCTAAACAGAAAATATTTTTTAAAAATCTGTCTCCTTTAGCTCAGATAATTGAATTTGCTATACATTGATTTTCTGTTGTCCAGTCTCTGTGTTTATTTTAAGCTTTACTTGAGTTCAGTGCTATCATTTTCTTTTACTTTTTTTTCTTTTTTTAATTTCCAGAGTATTTGTATCTGGGCTGTGGTCAAGATTCACAAAAACCATTTTGATTAAGTTTCTCATTCATTTATATACCACACGAGTAAAGCGTGCCTTTGTATTATGAGAATATTTTTAGAAGACTAATGAGTTGGAAAGATTTATGTTTCATTTCCCTTAGTTTCCCTCTATTTAGACACCTGCATTTGCCATTAATTACTACTCCCACAGTGAATGCTTTCTCGGTTTCTTTGTCTGTTGTGCAGTGATTTTAAACAAATATTGGGAGGAAAGCTGGGTGCAGAGGCACATATCTGCAGTGGAATAAATAGTTGGCTTTTTTTTGGTAGTTCAGCAGAAAATTCCTTTGAGAATAATGACTATTTTGGTACCATTTTAAGGAAATTCCTTTCTTTCCATCTTTTTCTGCAATCTTTGCTTATTCTTTGTAGTTGTCCTCCTTTGGCTACCTCATTTTGTTTCTTTTTTTTTTTTTTTTGTGGGTACCGGGGGTCGACCTCAGGACTTCACGCGCCAGCAGGCGCCCGTGCCACTGAGCGATATCACCAGCCCTTTTTCTCGTATGTGGGTTCCGGGAGTCGAACTCAGGCCCTTGCGCTTGCCAGGCAGGTGCTTGTGCCGCTGAGCCATCTCACTGGCCCCTCATTTTGTTTCTTAATCAAAAAATTTGAATACCATTTGTCATTCCTGCTTTGTTTCAAAAATAGAAAATTGCTTTATCCAAGGTCTCTTTTAGTATAGCCTCCTGGGTCAAACCGGTACAAATGAGTTGGGTTTTCCAAGTGGCTTATAATCACCACAGCATTTAAAAAACATTTATTCACAAAAGACATCTCTTAAAGGGAGCATATTCTCTTTTTGCAGGTTTAACCTGTTGTTTTTATTTTAGGTGAAGTTTTTATTGAAGTATAACATGCCTGCAGGAAAGTATGTGAAACAAATCTCTATCTATCCATCTATTTTAATGAGCTTTCGTAAGATGAATATGTCTGTAACCAACATGCAGGTTAAGAAACAGAATATTACTAGATGTTCAGAAGCCCCCAGTCCCTATCCTTACTCTCAATGAGTACTTACCTGAGTTTTAAGGCATCAGATTAGCTTTACTTGTTTTCATAGCTTACATAAACTGAATCATATAGACTCTAGATCTGTGAGATTTGCTCCTATTTTGGTATGTAGTTGTAATTTATTCTCATTGCTGTTTATATGCCATTATCTGAATATAGCAAACTTTATCTATTCTCCTATTGACTTTCATTTGTGTTTTTCCCATTTGGGGCTGTTACTGGTCAATGCTGCTGTGAATATTTTTGTATATAGCTTTTGGTGAACATACATGTACATTTTTTATCAAGTATATACCTGCAACAGACCATGAACCTGGGAAATAGAAACCCCATAAGACAAAGAGAACCTAGTTAAAAAAAATAATTTCAACAGACCAAAAGAACTCATGAGAAGAAAGTAGTAGGTGAAGTGTAGAAGAGTTAAGAGAGAAAAGAAGTGGGATTTTCCCCACAAAGAAAGAAAACAGTATATTTTAAGTGAAAAGTAAAATTGTGTTACTAGAACAAAATTATACAAGTAACTAAAAGACAGATAGGAAAGTCACAAAATATAGGAAGAGGCCATTTTATAAGGAAGAATACAAAGAATCCAAAAGTTTTAAGTCTAACAATGACAGCAGCTTTGTAAACAGAACACCTCTGAGAAATGTGTGCATGTGCACAAGATAAAGACAAAGGAAGATACTTGTTTGGTAGTTATAAGGAGATATGAGAAAGGTAGTAGATGTTCTAGTGATTTATTCTTTACTTCTTCTTAACAATGACTACATGGGATAAAGGTAGGAAATAAAGCCAGAGTAGAGAAAGCAGATAAAAGATTTTTTTAAAAAATTAGCTGTTTTCTAGTCTGAATGGCCTGTTTAGTGAACAAAATACTTCTATCTACTGGCAGATGTGGCTATGTCTGATAAGAACTGAAAAGGGTTAGTTAACTTGTAGCTAGTTGGTACCCTGGAGGCAGGGCTTCACAGTATGTCAGTCACTGAACAGTTTTCTTGAAGTCTTCATGACCAAGTAGGTGGCATGCCTGAGTGAGTCAAGGATCATAAAGTCAGTACTAGTTCACATCCAGATGTTGGCTGTGGGTCCACATCATCTGGGAGGAGTCGTCCTGGATGGAGACTGAGTCAGGGCCTGGCAGACATGGACGTTGTTATTAGTGACCTAGAATATGAAGTCTATGAGCTGTACCAGCTTATTCACTGAAAGGTAAACTATTTGGAGCCTCTTGTTGCCAATACTATTCCAGGGCTGGCAGTATTGATTACAGTGAATAAAGTAAAATCTCTACCTTTATCAAGCTTCCAGTGTCCAAGGCACATTATGGACCTCTGAGCTCATGATTACTGAGGGCATGGTCACACTTCCCTTACCTGCTCTGTTGCCTCATTCTGCGCTCTATCCTGAGACCCATCCCTTTAGTACTCTCAGCAAGAACCCTTGGACAGAAGATCACTTATCAGAGCCCTTACAGCAGTTCCTAAGCTCTTTTGAATAAAATGTCTCTACCTTTATAATTTCTAGATAATGTGTTTTGGTCACCATTTTCCTCCTAAAAATTTCCAGGATTGAAATTAGAACATCAGTGCAGAATGACTTTCTGTTATGAGTTTAGGGACTTAGTCCGTTTTTTTACTGCAGAAAAATTCCCAAGACTGGGAAACTTATAAAGAATAGAAGTTTATTGTCTCACAGTTATGGCAGTTGAGCCAAAGGGAAGGCTGGGAAGTCCAAGAGCATGGTACTAGCATCTGCTCAGTGTCTGGTGGGACCTTCCTGCTTCATGCTAGAAGGTATCATGTGGCAAGACAGAGCAAGCATGCTAGCTTGGGTCTCTTTCTTTTCTTATGAACAGCCATTAATACCATCATGGGGAACAACCCTCACAACCTCATTGAATCCTAATTATCTCCCAAAGTTTCCATCTCCAAATTCACATATGAATTTCTAGATTGTTTCCAATACTTTCAAACCAAAACAGGGTCCAAGTCTTTAATTCCTTTTGTTACTTTTGTTTCTCTTTGAGGTGGAATCTCACTATGTTGTCCAGGTTAATCTCGAACTCCTTGATTCAAAGGGTTTACATTGCTATTAGACAGAACCTAAATTTATTTGCAGGAAGTAGGGAAAGAAAGGTTGCACGATTTACCTTTTTGTGCCCACCCTCCCTTTTTTCCTGATCTGCACAAGAAAATTGGCCAGGCAGCACTGAATAATACAGTTGAAATGGAGAGAGTACTTTTTTGTCTAAGTATTTTCTTTGCAGCAAAAATGCCCAGGTCAGGTAGATCTCTAGTACATGTGTTTATATGAATTCAAATCATAGAAATAATTCTTCATATAAGAGTAACAATAACAGCCTTCATAATTTTATAGAACTTTTAAAACTATTTTGCTTTGATGGCTTAGCTTGGGACTGAGATTTTGACATCCCTATGTAGAAAGGATTAAAATATAATAGTCTTTCGGTACAGAAAATAAATAATTTCATGTCTAATGGTACTGTAATGACAGTGATAATCCTGAGTGTTTGACTAGACTGATTTTTCAGTACTTAATAAAGCAGCTGGATGGGTTCTGAGGTTAGAAAGATATTTTGACGTGAGTGACAATATATTTAGACATTATTGCTTCTTCATTTCCCATATGAAAACTGTGGTTCTTGGAGAAAGTGGAGAGTGGAATACCATGATAAAAGAAGGAAGGTCTTGGATGGCGGAAATCTTCATGTGGCCTATTTGGGGCTGCTACCTTACTCACACCCTTTCTCTGAGTATGTTCAGTATCTGAGGAAATATCTCAGACTGTTTGTCACTGTTGTCATGTTGATTAACATGAAGATTATTTTCTTCACAAGTTTCATTTCACATTTTGTAGCAAAAGTATACTGAGACACATGCTGCATCCTTCCCGGCTATGTCATTGAACATTTAATGGAGTGTCACGTGGCACTAACCATGTTTTAAATGGAGCCTTAGTTGTGCCTTGATCTATTTTTATTTATTCATTCATTCATTTGTTCATTCATTCAGCATTTATCTACCCCTACTATGCCAGGACCCAAAATAGATTGTGGCTAGAAATCTGTAGCTCTGTTTAAAGTGAGCTTCTGGGGCTGGAGGTGTAGCTCAGTGCTATGATATCTGCTTGGCATGTGTGAGGCCCTGGCTTCAATCTCCAGCACCCCAACATAAATAAATCAGATGAATATCTTTTCTTGGCTGTGAGCTACTTAATCAGTGATGCTAATGTGCCTAATTCTTTTTCTGATAATCTACTTGGTTTTCATAACAAGCACTCAATTAATAAATGTTTATTTAAGGGGAATATTGAAATTCTGGTCATAATTCAGCAGATATGTACTACTTTAATTAAATTTAAGCCCAATTTCTGAGTAACTTTTCCGGCAGGAATGGGAAATCAGAACCTGTTGGTATAATTTTCTATGAAAGAAATTCCAGGGAAAAGTTGCTTGGTTTAGAAAAACACAGGCAAAGTCCCTGGCAGAACTGACAAATGGTTGGATATCAAGAAACAAGCTGTAGGGCCGGTGAGATGGCTCAGCGGCTTAAGCGCCTGCCTGGCAAGCGTGAGGGCCCGAGTTCAACTCTTGGAACCCACATATGAAAAAGGGGCCGGTGATATCGCTCAGCGGCACGGGCGCCTGCTGGCGCACGAGGTCCTGAGGTCGAGCCCCGGTACCCACAAAAAAAAAAAAAAAAAAAAGAAACGAGCTGTGGATAATTACCAGTGCAATTAGAGTGGTGAAGCAAAACTACTGCAGTGTAGGTTTTAATATTTTCATCTTTATGGTAGTATGATGTTTGAGAAAGTCCAGAGTTGTTTTAGATGAGGGGTGTGTGTGTGTGTGTGTGTGTGTGTGTGTGTGTGTGTGTTTGTAGGAGAAGGGATGGTAGGGAATTGGGTGGGAAATGTTTTAAACCTGGGAACCCTGATTGTGTTCTTGTTTATAGATTCAGCTAATGGTTTGTAGATTGTTAATCTTCATAGTGTTAATGTAATAAACAGAGTTAAGAATGTTGTAGTTTTGCATATGAATATGCATGGGTTTGGCATGAATTGCATGATCTAGGCGAAAAATTTGAAGTCTTAGTTTCCTGAGGAAGCTCATCTAAGGGTCTTTCCTTTTTGGTAGAGCAACATCTCAGTGTTCATCCAATTTCAGGTTATTTTTCAAAGATATTAAAAAATAATTTCTTAGATGTGGACGATGAGACCAGACCTTCTGAAGCTTCTGAGGTTTTAGTCTGCTGCAGTGCACTGTACTGAGTATCACCAGACCCAGATAACCAGGTGTCTGATTAGTGGTTATATGACATGAGGAAAATCTTAAGCTTTATGGACCTCAAATTCCATTTTTAAAATTGAAGATTGGAGTGCTTATATTTTGCTTAGCTTCTTACCCACACCACATATTAGCCTTGCTGAACAGAATTTTGCACGTCATCCCAGTGTCTGAGTGGGTAAGGTGCCTCCTGACCATTGTGTTCCAAGGCTTTCCTCATGTCTCAGTTCCTTTCTCTAAGCCTAAAAGGATGGCTTCTCTACATACCCTCTTGTCCTTCTAGTTATTTGGTGATATAACCCGGTAAATAATATTCCTAAGAAGTGTTGATATCAATAGTACTAAAGCTCTCGACAGTCTCATTCATGCTCAACAAAAAAATACCTTTTTATTTAACAAAATGAAAGCATTTGAAGTCTCCCTGTTTATTCATTCAAGCTGAAAGATGTACCGTGGATGTTGTGTCTGATTCTGGAGAGCTTTTGTAGCAGGTTTATAAGTGTTTGTCCATATTTATTTGTGTTTTGTTTAGACTGAAATTAATAGAGAGTTTTCTTGCAGACAGTGAAGATCATTAATACAGGTTTCTCCCCTGTGGTGCTTTTTATAAGGCCTTACAAGGAAGAAAAAAATGAAAGATTATTATTTTTTTAAAGCTCAGTGCTTTCATCTTTACCACTAAACAGAGGAACTTGGGGGAAAAGCAAAAGACAGAACACCCTCTGTGTGTGTGCGTGTCTGTGTGTGGTTGCAGTAGTAAAGTTTAAGTCATAAATGCTAATAATCTTCTGGCTTTTGTAAACCAGATTTCTTTCCCAGTTCCAAAAGTGTTTTAATTTTTTAATCAGCATTCGTAGTCTGAACGTCTGTGTATATGTGTGTATATATTTTGACTTACTTTTTTGACTTACTTTTGACTTACTTTTTATTTGAGCAAGGAGTTGCTTTTACTTAAAGGCATTTTGTTAAGAAACTTGAAAAAAAAGACCACCTAAAAGTCTACTTATGTTAGGCCATTAAAAAAGATCTTTATGTAAGATTTCAATTAATTTATTTCACAGCCCATTTCTGTAATGCTAGATGTCTTCATTTCTTTCCTCCCCACATTCAATCTTCTGATGCCACAAGTATCAAAAATTGGTTTTAGGAGAGTCTTTATTAAATTAGGGCTTTGTGGGAAGTGAGATTATTGATTTGAATATTAATTGAATAGTAATTAGTGATTAAATAGTAATAGTAATTAAATAGTAATTGTGGGGGCTTGATGTAATTTCTTAGAAATATACTTGTAAGCTGTTAATTAAGATTTACCCATAGTAGAAGTGTAGCTCAGTGGTAGAGTTTGCTTAGCATTCATGAGACCCTGTGTTCAATGCCCAGGACTGAAAAACAAAAAAACCCCAAAAACAAAGGCTTAGCTTTTTATAAATATGAAATTAAAAATGGTTTTTCAACTCAACATTCTGTGTCCCATGATTTTGTAACTGAACTTTTAGCTGTTGGGCATTGACTTTAAATTGTGCTTAGTGATGACTTGAGTTCCAAATTCCGTAACCACTTTAATTCTGAACAGACTTTTCTTAATGATCTGCTTTCTTTCTTTTTCCCCTATTATCTTTAGCCAAGAAGTTTTATATGTTTCCTGTGTTGGACTGAATTGTTTCTGCTTTTCCTCTTCTTGGAGCTCTGATGAGTTTACCTTTTTCTGTCTTAGATTTTAAGTTATAAATATTTATAAGGAATTGAATGAATATTGATATAGGCATTTTGATTTTGTAGAAATCCCCTTTCACCTGTGTGTGTGCATGTGTGTATTTGTGATTATGTGTATTATTTGTGTGACAAGATGGGTGGATATTGGTTCTTAGAGTCTTGATTGCATTACTGTTTTATTTTTGGTAAAAAAATGTGGTGTGGCAGAGTTATGTGTTCCCTTAGGGACTTTTGTGTTGGCACTTTGTGCTGCAGAGTAAATACTTGTATAACCTGGCTTGGGAATCTAATCATTTATGATAGAATTTCTATGGGAAAAACAGATTGCACATTCCAAGCAGTTGATTTACACACATACTTTTGAAGCATAAAGTACACTAAATTGCTGACTGCTTAAATAGTCTCCTAAGGCCAGGACTTTGTTTCCGTTCCCCTTAGTGTGCCATAGTTTTGATTTTCATGAAAGAAGAGCCTGAAGCAAGGATTTGGGTGCAGGTAGTTTATTTGGGAGGTGATCTAGGGAAGTAGAGGTGAAGGAGGGGAGAGATGGGAGGAGAAACATGTTTTAAAGGTTATCGGAGTGTGTTATAAAAGTTAATGCTGTAGACAATCTGATTCTGCCCCCTGATTTTTCCTTTCAAAAGATAGGAACTAGAGCATATCCACAGTCACCCCTGTATCCCCCAGTCAAGGTTATACCCTGGGACATTCATGCTCCCACACTTCTGGGCTAAACTTGCCTTCGGGCTGAGTTGTCACTATGCTTTAGAGAAGGCTCTATGGAAAAACAGGTACTTGTGCTGCTCATGGAGGGAGCTACTGTGTTTCCCCTAAAATAAGACCTAACTAGAAGTCAAAAGTGCCAGCCTCAGTCAGCCTACCTTTGCCTTACCTGTCATTCCAGCAAGAGAGTAGCCAACAAGCAAGAGAATAGCGAGATATAATCTTCTGTAGGAAGGACACTGGCCGTCGCCATGTTAATGAGCAACTTTAATTACAGCTGAAGTTTATTTTCCAGTTAGGTCTTGTTTTTGGGGAAACATGGGGACCAGAGATATTAAAATATGAAGAAAGGCATGTTCTAGAATTGCTGTATACAATAAGTAATATAAAGCTATGCCATGGGTCTATGTGGCCTACTATGGAAATATATCTTGAACACATTGCTTAGTGAAAACTACAGGTTACATAAGATGTAAAACATGATTCCATTAATGTGAAGCTAGAGACTGATAAATTCTAGGTGGACTTACACTCAACTGCTAATCTTAATTCTCTCCAACATGGTGAGATTGCTAACAATATTTACATGATGGGAGGATGTACATGGTACCACAAAGTGGACAAAGAAGAAATAAAGAAGTAGAGGTCCAGAAATCATGGTTTGTTGAATAATTTTGTAAATCATTGACAGATCACAAAGGTCAGATCTGAAACCTCCTAGATGTTGTTCATTAATCACTCTTCCTGTTGTATAGGAAGCAGTATTGTCATTAGGAACAGCTGGATTTCTTTGATGACTCATATGCAACCATACACTTTGTATACACTGAAAAGCTTTTTCTGGGGAGTCCCACTGTCTACCCTCTTAATTAAGATGTTTCTGATATCTTCTCTCATCCTTGATTACAGAGGTGAGGCAGGGTTAGTGAGACTATTTGGCTTTAGTATTAGTCTAGTCTTGTATTAGTCGAAGATGTAGAATTTGGATCCTGAGACCTTTAATGTGTGTTAATCTTCCCTACGATATCTTGACTTGACTGTCATCAGGGCTGAGGAACCTCAGACTTTGCTTTTGGACAACTCTAAACCTTGCTAGAACCCAGCTGTCCACCCTCGTGTAGTACGGACAGTTTCCTTTGTTTTAGTGATTTAAAGATATGAAAGGGGCAAGAAGGGTGAATAGCAACACTCTTCCTTTTTACTTTGCACACAAGCCAAACAGCAAACCTTTGTTGGATGCCTGCTGAGTATTGTGGGAAAGAGGAAGAATTAAGACAGTTCTTAGCCTCACAAAGCTAATGATATAGATGGAGTCAGTTTCTTTCTCTCTCTGTGTGTCTGTCATGTGCACCTGCTGCCACAACTTGTGAATCAGAAGTATGTGATGAGCAAAAGGAGGATTCTCTGCCACCTGGTGTGGGTAGGGTAGACCCGGAGCTTACCTTTGAGAAGTGGGGAGAACGCCTATGGTTGTGTGGCCTTTTGTTGCTAATGGGTCCAAAGTCCAAAAACTGTCTATAATCTTCTTGTTAAGCTAATCAATTAGTTAAGCGTAGCCTGTTTAATTAAAGAACATATTTGCACTGGACAAAACAGATAATATTTTCCTCATGACTCATATCTAGAATTTAGTATTCTACCAAGCCACATATTAAAAAATTAATTGAAACTTACCCTTTTAAGTACTGTAGCAATTTTGAAAATGGCCACTCTAGCCAGGCATGGTGATGCATGCCTGTAATCCCAGTATTCTGGGAGGCTGAGACAAGAGAATTCCAAGTTTGAGCCCAGCTTGGGCCATTTGAGACTTAGGGAGATCCTGTCTCAAAATAAAAAAAATTTAAAATGGGGCTGGTATTGTGGCTCAGTCTAAAGGCTGTGAGTTCAATCCCCAGTACCACAAAACAAAATAAGCAATGCTGGTGGTGTAGTTCAGTGGTAGAATATGTGCTTAACATGCATGAAGTGCTGGGTTCACACACAAATGTCTAGAAGTTCTCCTTCCATTGACAGGTGTGGTCTGTGTTCCCTTCTCTTGAATACGAGTTGGCTTTTGACTGCTTAAACCAGTGCTGTTGAACCTATGGTATGCATGCTGCAGTAGGCATGCAGAGCCCTCTCTGTCAGCGCGCGAGTCAAGTTGCCCCAGCCATGGTTTGACAAGTTACCAGCATGCATACAACAACAAAGAGCACATTAATTAAGCAAAAGAATACCAAATGCAAACTTTTACCTTTCAATAGAAAGCTGTTTGTATCATTGAAAACTCTGTTATTGTGCTTTTCTTTTAAGACAAAAGATGTTAATGTATGAGTTTTTTTCTAAAATAAAACCTTAGTATTAAGGTTTAATTGTAGTGTTGGACCTTTGGGATAACTAAGTGGGTTTTGGGTTGCAGTTTGGGCACTCATCTCTAAAAGGTTCGCCGTCACTGGCTTAAACCAATAGGGCATGACAGAAAGGACTCTGTGTGACTTACAACACTCGGTTGTAGAAGTTGTTGCAATTTTTTACAAGTCTTCATTGAATGAATAAATGTGGAACACTGTGTTAGGTGGTCAAAATAGATTCTATCCTTCCAAGAGTGAAGACGATGGGGAAAGAGCTAGAAACTGTGTTGTGGGAGAGTGAGTAAAAGATGGAGATATCTATGGAAAAAAGAAGAGTTGCTTTAGGAAGTGAAAGGTTACCATGTGGAAGAGAATTGGTACTAGATTTGAAATACAATGTTGTATTCTGTATTTGTCTCTTCATTATTAAGTAATAAAAATAATTAAATCTTAGGTAGAGTTTACCATAAAATGATGGGTAGTTTTGGACTTGCTAACAAAAAAAAAAAAAAAAGCCTAATCTTGAAATTCATCAGAAAAAAAAAAAAAAAAAAACAGATGTAGACCCTTTGGGCAGAATTTTGTTTTCGGTTTGTAAAATATTTTTGACAGTAATGTGGTAGGTATAGGTTATTTATTCATTTAAAATGTCACTAATTAAGAAGAAAGACCTCATGGAAGAGTTATATGTCTTGCCTGCCAGATGAGGAAAAATACAGATACCATTTTATGTCCCAACTCTTTGGATAAAATATGCATTCACAAGCACCTCTGGCATTCCTTCTGTTTCCAGGGAGAAGAGGATCAGATTGTTGAGATTGGTAAATTCTTAATTGTCACTGTGGCATTTTAGCACCTGGAATTTCTTTTTAGTAACATCACCACTGTAGTCTTAGTAATCGATCAGGTTTATGCAATGAGAAAATAGAAACAGGCTCAGAGTCTCACGTGTTTCAGAGGTACAATAGCTAGTTTTTTTTTTTTTTTTTGTGGGTACTGGGGGTCGACCTCAGGAGCTCATGCACCAGCAGGCGCCTGTGCCGCTGAGCGATAGCACTAGCCCTTTTTTCGTATGTGGGTACTGGGAGTCGAACTCAGGACCTCGCGCTTGCCAGGCAGGAGCTTATGCCACTGAGCTATCTCACCGGCCCCGATAGCCAGTTTTGTAACTAGAATGTTACATTTTAGAATACAAAGACTTTTGCCCATCTCTCAAAGTCAAGATCATTTTTTTGATCTTTGGCTTCTCTCTGATAAAATTTTAAAATTATCCTTCACTTTAAATTGTCAAAATTTTGATTTTTTCCTTGTTTTTCTTTGTCAAAGGAAATTATTGACTACAGTCTCCCATCCATCCATCATGGGAAAACTGATTAATTCAAGGAATCTCTTAAACATCTTTTATTTTAACTTTTATTAGTGTATGCTGATGTTACATTATGATGGGGTTTATTTTGGGAAGTTGGTACATGCATTTAACATAGTGTAATCAGTTTCAATCCCATTATCCAACTCTCTTTCCTCTCCACTCCTGCTTGTCCCCTTCCCCATCTCCAGAAGGCTACCTCTTGGTTTCCTGTCCTCTCTCCTTTATTTTAATCCTTTAATTACTAATTTATATAGTTTTAAATTTCTCATATAAGAAAAATCATATGATATGTAACTTTGTAATTCTGGGTAATTTCACTTAATATGATGGTTTCTAATTCCATCCATTTTCCTGCAAATAATGTAATTTCCTTCTTTATGGCCAAGTAGGATTCCATTGTGTATATATATCACATTTTCTTTATCCATCTGTTGGCAGGCATCTAGGCTGATTTCACAGCTTAGGTATTGCAAAGTGTGCTGCTGAAAACATGGGTATGTATGTATCATGATGGTATGCAGTCCTTAATTACTATTTCAAGAATATGCCCAGGAGTGATACAGCTGGCTCATATGGTATTTCTATGTTTTGTCTTTTGAGGAACTTCTATACAAATTTTCATAGTGTTGTACTAATTTACTTCCATCAACAATGTTGTAAGTGTCCCTACCCCCACACACTCTTGCAGGCATTTTTTTTCTTTTTCTTTTTGTGTTCTTGATGATAGCTATTCTGACAGGGTGAGATGGAATCTCAGCGTAGTTTTAATTTTCACTTCTCTGATGACTAGAGATTTTGAACATTTTTTCATATAGTTTTTGACCATTTGAACTTCTTCTTTTGAGAAGAATCTATTCAGTTCATTTATCTACTTTTCTATTGGATTTATTATTTTATGGGAGTTAATTTTTAAGTTCTTTATATATTCTAGATATTAGTCCTCCATCAGAAGAGTAACTAGCATAGATTTTCTTCCATTCAGAGGGTTTTCTCTTCACTCTGTTGTTTCCTTTAGCATGGAGAACTTTTTAATTTGATGTAGTTCCATTCCTTCATTCTTAATATTTCCTGTGCTTTTGGAGTTTTGTTTAGGAAATCTTTGCCTGTGCTTGTGGTTTTAAGTATTTCCCCTATGGTATCTTCCAGCCCTTTCAGTATTTCTGGGTTTATATTTATATGGTTTTGATTCATTTTTATTTGATTTTAGTACAGGGTGGGAGACAGGGATATAGTTTCAATTTCCTACATGTCTTTCGTTTTTCCAGCACCATTTGTTAAAGAGACTGTCCTTTCTCCAGTATATGTTTTTGGCCTCTTTGTCAAAAATCAAATGACTATGGGTGCTTGAATTCAGCAATTCTTAATTCAACTATTATTGTCTCTTCTAGTTTGTGTTTAATCTGAAACATAAAGTCAGTATACACTGACTTCTGATGGAGTTTAGTGATAAATGGCAAGGTTCAGATGGACCAACCAAAACAAATCTGTTTATATTTATTCTGGGTTCTAACATCTTCATCAGTCCATCCTAATTTACTTTTGTCATAAGGAAGATATAATCAGCACCAGGAAACATGAAGGCTTTTCTCAGAGTCACATTTCCACTTTATTAAATTTTATTTGCTGGATATGTTTCAAAATTAAATCTGTTTCTCAGCATGATGATAATATTAGATGGGTTTCTTTGGAGCTATATATAGATAGTTATAGTGCTAACCCTGATCTTATCTAGTTTAATGGAATTCTCAGAAAGGTATGTTCCTATTTAGTTCATTAAAATATCCCACAAGAGCAAATATAGAAACTGCAGTAAGATTTGAGATGATACATTTCTGATTATGAAAGTGTTGCTTTATTGCAGGGATGATTTTGGAGGTGGGAATGGGGACAGGGAAGTGATGGCTTTTGGGGGTGTTACTCCAGATAGGTTTTCTGAAAGGAAAGACTCTGTAGATCATTGTTACTGGGCAGTCTTAATCCTGGTCCCAGCAATTTCAGAAATTTGTATGACTGTTGGAAGAGAGAGAGTATATAACTGACATTTTCTACTCTTAGGAGGAAAAATTCTGCATTCTCAATTATAAAACTTTGAAGGCTTTAGAAAAGTGCAGCTAGAGCTCTGGAGCTTTGTGTCTTGTTCACAGAAATGTCACAGTTGAGTTCATTGATTAATGGAGAAGAATCACACATTTAAAAAAAATATTGTGTTGCATTTCCTCTCAACTGTGTCCCAATATAGGTATGTCTTATGATTCTGAGACTTACCTAAGCTAATCAATAGCAAGGGGAACGGGCTTTACCTTGTAGGTTTAGAATTGGCCAGATTTATAGCCCTGGGCCTGTGGAGGCGACCAGGCATCTCTCAAGCACACAGCTTCCTGGTAGCTGAACAGAATTGAGATTTTAGATCCACCGCATCCCTCCTGGAGACTTTGCTTCCTTGGATTTAGACACTGATTGTCTTCCTTTCCTGAATATTCTTCATGTTTTGGCTTCCTTCATTGACTTTTCCTCTTTATTCCTCTTAAGTCTTGGCCTTCCCGGTATTCTGACCTTTCTCTTCTTGATTAGTAGTAGTAGCTTTGTGCCACCTTAGTCATTCCTATAACTGCATCTGATATCTCTGCTGAGGATTCTTAAATCTTTATTTCTCTTTGACCTCTACTTCTTGATTTGTATTTCTTTTGTTCTTATTTGTTCTTATGTTCTCCACCTTAATTAATCACTCATTTACTATGGCAGTACTACTGCCTTCCATTATATACTTTTTCGTTAGTAACAGAATCCTTTCTCTGTTTTTTTCACCTCTCTCTTGGGTACATTATCTCAAAGAAACACAAAAGCAACACATCATGCTATGGCTTGTGTCTAGATGTCCCCCCAAAGTCTCACGTGGTCATAGGTGGGGCTTTTCACAGATGGCAGCATCTAGAGTGTGTGATGCTGGGATCAAAAGTGTGTGATTACTAAATTAGTCCACTGATTGGTTTGGCATAGTTCTGGATGTGGATAATGGGAAGGCCCACCCTGGTGGTGAGTGCTATCTGCTCTAAGGTCAGGTAGCCTGGATAAAATATAAGGGACAGAAAGAGGGCTGCTGTCATCACTTGCTGCTTTGCTACTTTGCTGCTTGCTGCCTTCTGCTTTGCTGCTTTCTGCCCACCATGATGCCCCTCTGCCATGCCCCTCTGCCTTGGAGCCAGCCGATTATGGGCTCAAACCTCTAAAAACTGTGAGCTGAAATAAACCTTTTCTCCTTTAACTTTGGGTGCCAGGTATTTTTTTCTCGGCAATGAGAAAAGTAACTAAGACACCTCATTATCCAGTTACCTTTTAGGTAGGTATGGCCATGTGACTAAAGTATGGCTTAGAGTATCATATGGAACTTCCAGGAAGGCTACTACAAGCTGAGAGGTAGGCCATGTTGCCCATTAATTGTTTCCTTCTTCTGGCCTTAAAATTCAAGTGATGACCAAAGTTTCAGAGGCCATCTTGGACCCTCTGGTGATCTTGCAGGTGGAAATGGGATAGAAGGATGCTGGGCCCTTTATGGGCCAATTATTTGCCATATCAGTGTTGGAATGCCCACCTCTGGATTTTTGTGTGGCAAGTATCTTGGTTTAGGTTGTTATAACAAAATACCTTAAACTGGGTTTTATAAACAATTGAAGTTTATTGCTTTTATTCCTGGGAAGTCCAAGATCGAGGTGTGGCAGATTTCGTGTCTGGTGAAGGCTCTCTGCTTCATAGACGGTACCTTCTACGTGTCTTCACATGACAGAATGGGCCTCTTTTTATAGGGGCATTAATGTCTTTAATAAGGGGGGATCCCTCATGACCTCATTACCTCTCAAATGCCCTACTTTTTAAGGCCATCACATTGGTGTTAGGTTTCAGCATGAATTATGGAGGGGTGCAAACATTAGGACTATAGTAGCATGTAAGCTCTTATTTATTTAGGCCATTTGGGGGCAGTGGGTGTTTCTGTTAATTGGCAGCTAAATGTATTTCCTAGCAAATATTTCTGTTCTTTTACCCAAGCAGAACATAGTTTCGTAGTTTTCCTCCCTCTCCCTCACTGACCACTTCCTAATTCATGGAATTCAAAAATAATATTTTGGAAGTATTTCTTGATCTTGGAAACATAATATAAAACCCAAACAAGACTATGCATTCTATACTCACAGATTTGTTCAAATTAAATAGTTTGACTATCCAAGTATGGGCAGTGTAAAATGGAAACTTGTGTTTTATTAATGAGAACATCATTTGGAGCAACTATTTTAGAGAATAATTTAGCAATAAGTAGCTAGGTTTAAGATGTTTCACATATACTGTAAATCTACAGCTCTATTTGCAGATATGTAAAAAGTGTCATATAAATGTGTTAGGAGGTATATGTACTTAGTTCACTGCTGTTTTGTTTGTTAGAGCAAAAAATTGGAAGCAACTTAAATGTCCATGAACAAGATGGGTAAATAATTGTGATATTCAATCAGTTGGGTTCTACAGAACAGCTAAAATAAAAGAACTAGAACTATGTATATATATAAAACATTATGGTAAATCTCAAGAATAATATTGAGAAAAAAGTCAAGTTGTAGATTATTTACTGTATGATGCCATTTATATCATTAAACATTCAAATAAAATTGATTAATTGAATCATCTTTTATAATTGCTATCCTGTTCCTATTCAGTGCTTCTTTAGCTTTTTTATATACTGTTAAGAGTGCAATTATTTATCTTCCTGCTCCATTCTGTTTATTTCAGCTCAGCTTTGACACCATTACTAATCTAGTTGTCTGCTATAAAACCTTTGGGTTCCTACTGCACATAGGATAATGCAGACACACTTGTATTGTATTCAAGATTGTCTCCAGAATCATCTCCCTTGCACCTTCCTGAGCTTGCATGTCTGCAGGCAGTGTCTGCCACTGAAATGACTCCCTCACTCTCCTTTTCTCCCTTTTACCTGGCACCCCCCAATTAGAAGCTTTCAAGGCCTAGAGCCAGGTTCTTCCTTCTTCCAGAATTCTTCCACTTTTCCATCCTAGATAGAATTGGCTATTTGGTTTTCTATATTTCCAGAAATTTATTCTCACTGGCAGTAGAAGAACTTGGGTTATTGTATTACAGTTTTGACCTTGTTAAAAGTAGAATCTGTATTAATGCATTTATTTGTTGTTGTTGTTTTGGTGTTTTTTTTTGAAAAAGGGTCTCACTGTGTAGTTCAGGCTGGCCTTGAACTCACTATATAACTCAGGTTGGCCTCAAACTTGCAGCAATCCTCCTGCCTCAGCCTGCCAAGTGTTGGGATTACAGGCATGCGCCACCAAGGCCGGCTTATCTTCTTGAGGTCCTATAGCACTGTTGTCTAATTTTAACACATTAATCTGTGGTCATTAAAAGCTTTATTAAAAAAATGTATTTTTTAAAATAAATTGCAAGAGGAAGATTTAGCCCTAAATTACAATTTGTATTCACTGTCTGGACTTCCTTTGAAAATTTCTTACATACTCTAACACAGTGAGCTTCATGAAGAAGGGCTTTTGCAGTTCATCTATTACTAGGATAGTAGCTCAAGGCCCCTTCATTATAAAGTTGATAGAGTTTGTATTTTAGAAGAACAAATAGGAAGGATTGTGCTGAAAACATTAAAGTTAACTTTTTAACCAAGAGTAATCTACAAATGAATTTAGTGGTGCTAAAAATGGTCCTGCTTTGAGACTATACAACCCCTCCCCCCTTTTTTTTTTTTTTTGGTCTTTTCTTCTTTACTAATTCAATTTTTATTGCAAAATAAATACCAGAAAACTTGAACTGGAATTTATAGGAGAAAATTATACATTGGCATTTTCGGGGAACTTTGTTTCACCTGAACACATAAGGATTCATTGATGAAAAAGGGATCAGTTATAAATGCTGTTTGTACCTTTTTTTTTTTTTTTTTAACCTAGTGCATTCTGTCAGCCAATACAGCTTCATTCTTTTTAAATTAAGGCAGAATTTAAAATCTAAAATGTATACAACTTAAGTATACAACACAACAATACCCTAGATTAAGATACAGAACATTTCTAGCACTACAAAAGGTCTGTAGTTTCTTCCTGGAAAGAACAGTTCTGTGTCTTGTTGTGGTAGTTGTTATACAAGTCTCTCTATATTACACAATTTTATGAACCATACACAATACACAAAATGAGTGCATGTATGTACTGGTAAATTTCTGAGTAGGCTCTATAGCTTACTGTAAAATTACTTACTAAACTCTGTAGTTTACTAAGAAGTTCCTTCTTTTTGGGGAGACTTTGGGGATCCCTACTGCAAAGTTTGCCTCGTTTTATGTAATACACGATCTTCGAAATTGTATGTAGCCATTAGAAATGTATCATAAGAATCCTGTAGTGGCTTTGTCTTTAAGACCCCTTTTGAAAAATATGTGCAAGGTTGGTCATCAGTAAATGGTTTGTACTAGTAAAAAAAAAAAAAACTAGAAAACATCTAAATGAATAGAAAATTGGTTAAATAATTCATGTTGCAATAACCTACAGCTATTAAAACAATAAAATTGTATTGTGCCCAATGTTAATTTCCCATTTTTGGTATAGTTACATATAGGATTCTACCTCTTTGGTGGGTCCTAGGTAAAGGGTATACTGGATTGCTGTGCACTATTTTCACAACTTCTTATAAATCTATAATTATTTTTAAATTTATTGTTTTTTTTTTATGTGGGTACCAGGAGTTGAACTCAGGACCTCGCACTTGCCAGCAAGTGCTTGTGCTGCTGAGTGATATCACCGGCCCTTTTTTTCCTTTATTTGGGTTCCGGGAGTTGAACTCAGGACCCCACACTTGCCAGGCAGGCGCTTATGCTGCTGAGCTATCTCACCGGCCCTATTTTTAAATTTAAAAAATCTCCCTTATGGGCCGGTGAGATGGCTCAGCGGCTTAAGCGCCTGCCCGGCAAGCGCGAGGGCCCGAGTTCGACTCCCGGATCCCACATACGAAAAAGGGGCCGGTGATATCGCTCAGCGGCACGGGCGCCTACTGGCACGCGAGGTCCTGAGGTCGACCCCCCGGTACCCACAAAAAAAAAAAAAAAAAAAAAAAATCTCCCTTGTGCCTGTTTATTGTTTTAATAGCTGTAGGTTATTGTAACATGAATTATTTAACCAATTTTCTATTCATTTAGGTGTTTTCTAGTTTTTTTTTTACTAGTACAAACCATTTACTGATGACCAACCTTGCACATATTTTTCAAAAGGGGTCTTAAAGACAAAGCCACTACAGGATTCTTATGATACATTTCTAATGGCTACATACAATTTTGAAGATCGTGTATTACATAAAACGAGGCAAAGTGTGCAGTAGGGATCCCCAAAGTCTTCCCAAAAAGAAGGAACTTCAGCAAAATTGTCGTATCTGGCTTTTGTATCTGTTTATTGCCAAAAGTCCAACAGTGTTGAACCCTGAGCCAAGGAATAGAAGACAAATGAAAGTTGGCCAGATTCCAACCTTGCTCATTACATTGCTTCTGAGGGGTGAAATGTGTTTAGAAAAGATTCATTGAAAGGTAAGCAGCATGGAAAAATTCAGATTTACAGTCTTTATTTAGAAGACATAACCATTTGGGCGATAATACTAAGTTTCTCTGATATTATTCATCGTAATTTCTAGTTTGACCTTGAGAGGACCAGCCGGGGGCATGCTGAGACGATACTGTATTTTATGGTACTCCTCAGTAGATGGGGCCCAAAGATAGGTATGACTGGGTAAAACAAGCATTATGTGAGGGTTGCTTCCCATTTGGGCATAGTAGGTGCATTATTTTCTAGCAGTTGATGAAAGTGTCCTGTTTTGTTTTGTTGATGAGTACTAAATTTACTTATATTCTTTTACTGAAGATTATATCTTGGATACAAGGAACTTGATTATTTGTCATTAAAGCTTATTACTCAGAAACATGGAAGGATTATAATGAAAAGATTATTGCTTCTTGAAATCCAACAAAAAAGATTTACACTTGTCAATAAGATCAGTGTTGAGCATGCTGTGTTTATATGTGTAATTTTTAAGTAAGAGTTTGTTGGAACGATTGATGCTGGTATTTTTCAAATGAGGTCTATATCAGAGTGATGAGATTTAGCTTTTCAAATAAAAACTGTACTTGTATGACCTTATTTTCCATTATGTCTCAGCTGTAAATTTCGGCTCCAGCTGAGAAAATTAACTCTCTCAGATTCACATTTGAGACCTGTTACACACAGGCTCTAATCTCTGCTAAGCACCATCACATTCTGTCCCTTCTTTCTTTTTTTTTTTACATGCGGGTACCGGGAGTCGAACTCAGGACCTCGCGCTTGCAGGCAGGCACTTATGCTGCTGAGCTATATCGCCGGTCCCCCTTCTTTCTTTTAAACTTTGCTTTTTTTACCCAAGGGACTATTTATAGAGTAAACTGATGTGATGCCAACAAATCATAGTATTTATTGTTTTACCTTTTCTTGTTATGCTATGTATAATGCTTGTGAATATTTTATATAGGTATATTTCACTGTATATATTCCACTGTATGTTTGGTTCAAATTCTAAAACTTGATAACAAAAGCAGATATTAATTTACTCATCAGTTTACTTTTCTTATAACTAATTTAAACATTAAATTATTAGAATTAGGAGCATAGTTAAATACTTGCCTCAAATGGAATTTAAGATAAATTATGTAGAAGCAAATTTTCTTTCTCTTTTATATAGTAAGCTTAAAGCTTTGCTCAGTGACTAGTTAGTTCTCTTTGGGAATAGAAGCATAATCAGAAAAATGATTAATGATTGAAGTGTTCGGGTTGTGGAGTGAATCTGATTTGGATATTAGACTGGCCTATGCTCATCAGTATCCTTATAGTTTTTATGGGGGCTTTTGTTCTTGTGTTCTGCTTACATATTCATAAATCTAAGATATTCTTATACACATGAAATTGCTCAGTAAATCTGAGGAACAATGCAGAATCCAACAAGAGAGAAAATGGTCTAAATGTTAATGAATTGTCAAGGCATTGCCTCATGTTCGACTCCCTTTCTGGGAGTCTGCAGGTGGCACTAATGATCTTTTCCCCTTGAACATGTATAATTGAATGTCTCTTTCCTTTTTAATCTCCATTTTAACCTTGAACAGTGGAACCTCTCTCAGCTGGGCCCCAGCTTGCAGGCGTCTGCTGGCTCGGCCTGTTATTACTCTGAATCATTGCTGGCCTTATTAAACTATTTTGGGCAGCAGCTTTTCCATTCTCCTCCTGTGAACCGTAAAGCCTGGAGTTGCTGCAGCAGCATCAAGTCCAGTGGATCTGAATACCAAGTGAAGATAGTTCACTGGTTCGTAACGGCATCCTACCTCCCAGAGCACTTGATGTCTGTCCACTGGGACCACTTTGTGTCTGGAAATTTTTCTTTTGTTTTAAAAAGTGATCTCAGAAATGTCATTCTTGAGTATCTAGAATCTAAAATGCTTAAATATAAGGCAGGTCACTGTCAGTTTGGGATGCTATAACAAAATATTATAAACTGATTGACTTATAAACAACAAAAATTTATTTTACACAATTCTGGAGGCTGGAAACTCCAAGATCAAACTGCCAGCTAGCAGGTTTGATGTCTGCCGAATACTTGTTTTCTCGTTCATAGAAGGTGACTTCTCACTGTGTTCTCACAGTGTGGAAGGGTCCAGGCAGCTACCTGGGGCCTCTTTTACAGGGGGACTAACCCCGTTTGTGAGGGATTTCTCATGATCTAATCACTCAACAAATGCCCAGCTCCCATCACCATCACACTGGCAACTTGGGTGTGGAGGCACATAAACATTTACACCAAAGCACTCTCTTTTTCTTTAATTTTTCTCTAGCATATTCATGGTTCTGGTTTGTGTTGGTGGTTGTTTTAGTTACTTTTCTCCTTGCTGAGAAAAAATAACCAACACCCGAAGTTAAAGGAGGAAAGGTTTATTTCAGCTCACAGTTTGTAGAGGTTTCAGTCCATAATCGGCTGGCTCCAAGGCAGGGGGGCATCACAGAGGAGAATGGTTCATGGCAAACAGAAGGCAGCAAACCAGCAAGCCACACTGCAGCCCTCTTTCTGTCCCTTTTATTCTGTCTAGGCTACATGCCCTTAGGGCCGGTAGCACTACACCCAAGGTGGGCCTTCCCATTATCCACACCTAGAACTATGCCAAATTAATCACTGGACTGACTTAGTAATCATACACTTTTGATCCCAGCATCACACAATCTCAGGATCACACACTCTAGATCCAGCCACCTCTGAAAAGCCCCACCTGTGACCATGTGAGGAGGCTTTGGGGGGACATCTAGACACAAGCCATAACAGTCGTGTACTCTCCATTCAAAATTCCCTCAGACCCATGGGCCTTGTTGTGAAGCTTGGCCAGCACGGTGGCACGACACCTGGAATGGCAAGGTGGCGCGGCACCCGGGATGGCATTTAGGTGGCCCACATTTAGATCCTGAAAAAGGGAACAAGTGATACAGTCTTAGTTGCCAAAGCCTTAAACTGAAAACCATGTGTCCAGCCTACAGGGTGGCATAAGGATCAGTTAAAATAAGACATGCAAGAAATGGTTGATTGAAAAACTGACCATAGGTTAGGACTAGTTTGTAGAGAAAATTCTCTGGCCTTTGTTAAGAGGACATTATAATGCATCCAGTTTAAATGTGTCACCAAGTAGTCACTGAGACCCAGAGAGGCTGTGCTTGCCTAATGACACATTACCGTAAGTGGAAAAATGAGGACAAGAAACCAGATTTTTTAGCTCCTGGAGTGTTTCCATTAAGGCACATAGCTTTTCCATATGTTACCAGCTCAGCCACATTTGAGTTATTCTCAGCCTCACTGATGCAAGTATTTGTTGTTCACCAGAAATACTTTTTTCCAAAAAAATTTTAAAAAAGAAATATTTTTTCATACGCTGTTTCATAGTTCATTTCTTTACCTTCCTAAAAAAAAGCATGTATTGATTTCGTATTGCAGTGTAACTAACCTAGTGGGTTAAAACAACACAGTTCTATTGTGTTTGAGTTCTGGAGATCAGAAGCCTAAAATCAAGGGTCAGCAGGGTTTCCTTCCCACCAGAGGCTCTGGTGGAGAGTCCACCTCTTGCTCTATCTTTTCCTTTTCTTTTTTCTTTTCTTCTCTTTTCTTTCTTTGCTTTTTTTTTTTTTTTTTGTGGGTACCGAGGGTTCGACCTCAGGACCTCGTGCGCCAACAGGTGCCGCTGAGCGATATCACCTGCCCCTTTTTCGTATGTGGGATCCGGGAGTCGAACTCAGGCCCTCGCGCTTGCAAGGCAGGCGCTTACGCCGCTGAGCCATCTCACCGGCCCCTTTTTTTTTTTGAGACCAGTTCTCACCATGTAGTTCAGGCTGGTCTTCAACTCGCTATGTAGCCCAGGCTGGTCTTAAACTTGCAGCAGTCTTTCTGCCTCAGCCTCCTTCCTGAGTGCTGGGATTACAGGCATGCACCACCATGCCTGGCTTATACCTCCTTTTCTTCACTACATGGCCTAGTGCTGACCTCTTGCCTCCTGCTTATAGGACCCATGTGATTAGATTGGGCCCACCTGGATAATCCAAGATAATTTCTCATTTGCAGGACCTGAATTTAATCAGATTAGCAAAGTCTCTTTTGCCATATAAAGTAACATTCAGTGGTTCTAGGGAGTAAGACATGGACAGATTTTGAGCCATATTCTGCCTGCCACACGCACATGCCTTATAACCCAGATTTCCCAAATTCTCTTTTTTCACTGTTAGTTCTATATTTTCCCAAATTAAGTCAAATTTTTTAGTCTGTTCGTGTGTATTTTTCTAGCCAGGCACTCTGTTCTTCTAGAAGTTGCCTTTTAGTATAGACCTAGACATGGAAGGCACCTGACACTGTGAATTCAAATGACTGTTCAAACTTGTCAGCGTACCCTTATGTGAAGGAGGCAGTCTTTGGGGAATGGATATCTGGAGGCATTCTGTCTTTCCATGGCTTATTTTCTGCCTCTGAACATGTACTTCCTGTGAGAATGTAAATGACTTTTGGAATTAGAAAAAGTCATCTTCACATTCTAACATTTTTTTTTTTGTGGGTACTGGGGGTCAACCTCAGGACCTTGCGTGCCAGCAGGCGCCCGTGCTGCTGAGCAATATCACCGGCCCTTTTTTCGTATGTGGGTTCCGGGAGTCGAACTCAGGACCTCGCACTTGCCAGGCAGTCGCTTATGCCGCTGAGCTATCTCAATGGCCCTCTAACATGTTTGAATTTGGCATTTGGATTAGGGAGTGGTTTACTTTCTTGGCTTTGGATATTGGTCACATTTGAATTATTATCAGCAGAAATCTCATTGGTGAATTCATTTAATCAAAATCCTCCATCTAAACCTAGTTCTCCACCTGGGTCCCCAGACCTTTAGAAGCCCCACCCCAGGCCTTCGGAGAGCAGGGTCTGTGGGTTGTGCGAAGTCATATGATTGCTTTTCTGGAAAGACTGGACCATAAGTTTTGTTAGATTTTCGAGAAGTTAGTGACCCAGGAAAGGTTAATAACTGAGTTTCTGACAGGTGGATTGTTTTCCATTTTCCCCTTAGGTAAAAGGCCCTTGGAAGTGTGCTGCCTGTAATTTTTTTTTTTTTTTTTTAATGAGATCTTTTTTTAGCAGCAACCCAGCTTCCCCCATTCATATTGAAATAGACCTCCCACTGAAGCCCATGTCTTTTTTGCTGTGAGTGATAAAAGGTTTATTCTGCTTCTCCTGGCATACTGTGAGATATCTTGAGAACAAAATATGGCAAACCTTTGTTAAGGATAATCTGAATCCTGGATAGGCAATATATAATTTGTTTAGACAGGAATTGCAGATAAAAAGTGTTGATCCCCTCCCCACTATATCCCCACAAACACCAGATGTTTTATTTGCAATTTTTTTTTCAGTACGTATTTCTGTGGAACTGCAAAAACTAATTTCCTTCAGTGTTTGGTATTTCCTTCTCACCTTTGATCACTATTTACCCTTTCTTTTAATCTTACTTTCTTTTATATGCATGATGTTTTCTGCCTTATCATTAACTTTGCTTTCCCCTTTCCCCTTGCCTTGCCTTATGGAAATCCAAAGAGATAAGGACTAACTCTTGAGATTTTCTTAGTTTCCTTGCACTGCTAGATATGAAGCTTACCAGCAGTAAAGAAATATTATATAAGCACAAAGCAAAAAATAAAGGAAATCCAAAGATTTGCTAATTGAGTCACTTCGTACAATTTAAAGCTTAGCAAAATAAATGACCAAATGTGATTATTTATGCTTTTGAATCAAAAAGGCTTTTAAAAGCAGGTATAATTTGGAATTAAGCTCACATGACTAGAAAGGGGAATGCATTAAGGTGCAGTGATTTGGCAAACCAGCTTTGAAGCACCAGGCGAAAAGGGAGCCTTGAATGGAATCTCCTTACTTGTCCCAACGCTCCCCTCCACCCTGTGTGTGTGTGTGTGTCTGTGTCTGTGTGTTATTTTGGAGAAAATTATTCCTTTGCTATTAAATGAGATAGAGATATATATAATTATCCTTGAAAACTGGGGGACATTATGCAAAAATAATGTGTAACTATAAAAGGACTATGATATTTTTGACAAAATTGGTTTATGTTCATTTTTATTTAGGACAAGAGTTTAAGTCTCATTTGGTCCAATTTTGTCAACAAGAAAAAAATGGGGTGGCATAGATCATCTTTATGTTTATCATCTGGGGAAGGCATAAATTATGCTGGAATACTACTCAGCAATGAAAAAGGAAAGGGCCACTGATAGAAGGAACAACATGACTGAAATTCAAATATAGAGAGGAGGACAGATCCTCAAAGAATATATACTACATCAATGCATTTATATGAATTCCAAGAATAAGTCAAATTAACCATAGTAATAGAAATCAGAGGGGTGAGATTCAGAGTTGACTACAAAGAAACATGTGGGAGCTTTTTGGGGGAGGAAATTTTCCATATTGATTCAAGTGGTTACATAGGTGTGTACATTTGTTCCAAGTACATTGAACTATACATTTAAAGGGGGTGTTTTTATTGTATATAAATTATACCTCAGTGAAGACAATTAAAAAGAGAGATGTGACGATGAGAAGCTAAGATGTCGAATAGCAAAGCATAGTTGGTATAAAGCATAAAGTATTTTTACCATGCCATTCAGTTCTGTGGTCTCATTTTCTCCCCCAGAACTGTGGTCCTTCTGTTACCCTCCCCTTGCCACTTGTCTGAGCACACAGATACACCACAAGCCAGCATACCACCATGGAAAAAACTGAACAATCCACCCCTGCACATTCCCATGAGCAAGTTACTTCTGTGCCTCAGGATATTTTGCCAATTTTAGCAGCAACTATGGGGATCATTTAGAGCTTCAGTTATTAATTCTTCTGTAGTTACCAAAATTTTACTAGCATAACTATATATGCAAATAAAATAATATCCAAGAAGTGCCAAGTGCCTTTCTGTTCTCCAGGAGGAAGTTTAGAGGATTTGTAGATGAGTAGGTTGAATTTATGGCCATATTCTTTGCTAAAATATCTAAAAATAAAAACTTTGGCATCACAGTCAGTGTTCTGAGTCATATTTTAGATTCTGTAAGCCTGTAGCTTAGAAAAATGCTATTCAGAAAACTCTAAACAGCACATAAAATATAGCTGCATTTTGCCAATTCCCCTGCCAGCTTCTTTCTTCTGAGTTTCCTTTTGGAGATGTCTAGGACTGGAGCTGAAGGCATGCGAGGCCCTGTGCCGTGGGTTCCAGACAGAAGATGAAAGTAGCGCTGCATCTCACTGAGCCAACAGCCCCTGCCCCAAGAGCCTCCTCTTGTTTTGTGCTGGAGGATATTTGAGGAGCTCTTGAAACCTGAGGCTCTAATTGAATAAAAATTAGTAACTATATCCATTCAAGTTTTCCTTTGCTCAGCAAAAGTGCAATGATGCCATCATTCTTCTTTGTTGTCATGTTGGGTACATTACTTTCACAGGGGAGCATTTGTTAGTTCATGCATAGAAAATGTATTGTGTACTTTTCAAGTCATACAACAGTATTTTGCTAGGTAGCAGAACACAGAGATGAAAAAGGACAGGGTCTGTTTTCTGTGAGCTCAATGAAGAGATTCACATGCAAACAAATAGCTTTATTATAGTAAGTATAACCACGGGAATAACGTGTGTAAGAGCAGCCTGGTGGGCTTCAGCCTGGGAATGTTCAGAAGGAGTAGAAAGGCAGCCTGGGTGGTGACCCCTCTGCTGTGTCTGCAGTGAGGGTGTGGTGGCTGCTTCAAAGGTTCTGAAGCAGGCTGAGCTATGTGGAAGTGCACGTGGATCGCTACTGCTGGAAGGTAAAACATGAGATGTGTGGTTACAGGATCTGAGTGTTTAGCACAGAGGACCTGAGACTTCCTCTTCTAAGTCAGTAGCCCTCAGTCTCATACCTTTCAGTCATCTGGAAAACTTTTCAGAACGTACCTAGATCTCAGGTCAGTTGTCTTTGGGAAGAGGACCAGAACATGTATTTGCATATATTTTTCTTTAAAATACCCATAGATGATTGTAATGTACAGTCAGGTTCCCTGCTATTTGTAATGAATGTTTACTGGAGAAATTTGCACAGGGACATGACATGACTAGTCTTGTTCAAACCGAACACTGGGAAGCTTTTTAGGAAGTGGCATCTATCTCATCAATGGTGCTTCTGTAGGTACAAATAGGTTAGTTTGGTTTCCCCAGTTCAGAACACCAGAGAGGGAGTATTTGTTCTAGATGCAAAGAAATACTGGGTTCCAGTTACCGCAGCATACCAAGCCCATTCTAGGAGTCTGCCTGATAGTTGTGCCTGAGTCTTCATCACACCACTGCAGAACTGAAGTGCGGCAGCTTTCACCTTCTAGCTATTTAAGAATCATTTGGATGAAATGCAGTAAGCTTTTTCTAACTTCAAGTATGCCATCCTACCTTAAAAGTGATCCATGGAAATGAAAACAGCAATTGTAGGCTTCCTTTTCCATGTCACAAATATGGATAAAACAATGGCTATAGATTTATACACATCATACTAGAGAGCTCTCTGAACTTGTATACCAACATTAAAGTGTGAAGGAGGAAGCCTACTGAAGCGTACCAATACAGCACAACCCGCCTCAGTTCCTGTTCTCTTATGTACACTCCAGTGATGCTGTCCACTGCAAACAGTAATAAAGAAAACAGGAAATGTTCCAATATGAATAGGAGCTGCTGAATGCATTTTCATCCCTGAAAAGCTAGAGACAGCTTTTGCAGGAAGGATTTCTTCCAGAGGATGCCATGGGAGGAAAGCCATCTTTGCAGAACTCCTGAGAAACATTTGAGCACCTCTTGGTACCCTGAAAGGAAGGCAGATTGTGTTATTAGATGAGAGGACCAGCAGAGAAGTTGGAGACACTGCATCAAGTCTGTGGGTATTTGGGCTAGAACTGGGATAGTTCTTCTATTCTTGAAAAGATTTCTGACCACATAGTACTACAAGTAGGACGATTCCCTGGCATTCCCAGACTTGGAGGGCAAATAATCAGATTGAATGGAGAAGCCCAGAAGCTCACTACCCTCTACTTATACTTGCTTCTGGGGTTTATGTTGAAAGGGCTCATTGAGGGGGGTTTGTTTTCAGAGCTGTAGGTCAAAGAAGAGTGCAGTACTGGATTGTTCCTGTCACCTGTGGGCTTCTTACAATCTAATACTGTGCTTGTGCAACATGATATTTAAAATACCTAACTCTATTGTCATGCCATTTAGTACTCTTTACTAATGTCTTTTGAATGTTAAGTATATGTATAGTTCCACTGTGCCCTTATATTGTAAAGACCAGAAGTCATATATTAAAACGGGGAACTGTGGTGCATTCTCCTTGTCTCTCTGACATAGGTGCACTAAAAATAATTGAAAAAGAAGACACTTGCAACTGGAAGGAAAACAAAGCAGGCACCCTGAGCCTGGCCAAGGTGATTCCTGGACAGAACCATGAGCAGTTGCAGGTTTAGATATCTTGGGAAAAAGTGGGGCTTTGTGGACATCATAACACTTGCTGACTATAATGAGACAGGGGACCTACTTGTTTGAGCCTCAGAATAGCTAATTAAATTGGAAATAATTGACATCACCAAAACATTTAAAAATGGAATTGGCTGCCTCAGAAAGTAAAAAGTTGTCCATCAGAGAGTAAACTCAGCCTGTACTAAGCTGGCAGGCATTGAGGAAGTGTTTACTAAATAAATGTCATTATGGTGCTATTGGGAAGAAGCTAAACTGGGTGACTATGGTTATTAGAGTTGGTAACTCTGTAGAAATCTATACTGGGTATCAATACTGGGAAAATGTCAACTTCATAAAAACAAGTACAAAAGTCTCAACTTCATAAAATCAAGTATAAAGCTATATAGAGAGCTGGGGCTGTAGCTCAGTGGTAGAGCATGTGCTCAGTATGCACATGGCCCAGGATTCAATCACCAGCACCAAAAAGAAGTGTATGGGGCGTAGGCTCTCACTCTCTCACTGCTTTTTTCTACCTTCATTTTAGTTTTTAAGTAATTAAATATATAATCTTTTTTTTTTTTTTTGTGGGTACCGGGGGGTCGACCTCAGGACCTCGTGCGCCAACAGGCACCCGTGCCGCTGAGCGATATCACTGGCCCCTTTTTCGTATATGGGATCCGGGAGTCGAACTCGGGCCCTCGCGCTTGCAAGGCAGGCGCTTATATCACTGAGCCATCTCACCGGCCCAATTAAATATATAATCTTGAATATATTTTCTTTATACTAATGTTTACAATTCAGAAAATAATAAATAAGGCAGGACAGAAACCTTTGATTTACCATCTATTATGGTTTGTGTCTGGATATCCAAATATAGGCTTTTCTATAAGTGATTTTGTTTCCGTGAACCTTTGATGTCTTCTTCTGTAAAATGGTAAAAATATGTACTTTTTTTTTTTTTTTTTTGGCTTTTTGAGACAGGGTCTTGCTATGTAGTACAGGCTGGCCTTGAACTCACTACGTATCCCAGGCTGGCCTCAAACTTGCTGTGATCCTACTGCCTCAGCCTCTTGAGAGCTGGGATTACAGACATGTGCCACCATGCCTGGCCAAAAATATGTAGGATTTTTTCTTGAAAAAAATTTTTTTAATAAATTAATTAAATCTCAACAAAAAACCCAAATGTAGAAACCTCTCATTTCTTTATTTTCTCACTTTTATATAGTTCTATATATTTTTATATTTAGCATTTTTCTCTTAACCATAAATTTTTTAGAGGCAATATTATTCATAGTGTGAAATAATATATTCTGGTCTTAATTTGCTTTTCTTCTGCCATTGGACGTTGAGGTCATATATACACTTTTACCCCATTACAAATGTTGAACATTTGTCAAAAGAATATTTTCTAAAATTTTAGTAATAATGACTAAAGAGACTTCCAAAATATTTTTATTGATTTATTCTGCTTTACGCAAATGTGTCAACATTGCCAGTCCTTTTCCTCACTGGCTCTTGATATTTTAAATTATTTTTCTAAATTACCTAAGTGAAAAATAGTATCAGAAATGGGATCAAGTAAGAGAGAGTTTTGTTGGATTGGTGTAGGGGCAGCTCATGGAGTCCCGGGCACGTAGCAGAAAGCACACCTGTGACAGGGTGTGGGGGTGCTCCAATATGGCCGACAGAGACCTGCAGGTTCTCCTCCCCTCTCCCTACCAAGCCATCCAGCCCCTTCTTGTTTGTGTCTGTTGTTTTATCTGTCTCTGCCTCTGTCTCATTGCATGGGTATGGCGTGTGTGTGTGTGTGTGTGTGTGTGTGTGTCTGCATTTTTGGGGGTCTCTGGTCTGGCTACTCCTCTTTCTTCTTCTGTCCTCATCCTCGTCCTTCTCCTTCTCTCCTCTGCCTCCTCCTCCCTGCCTGTCTCCTTCCTCCCCTGCCCTCCTCTTCCCTCCCCTCCCTTCCTCTGCCATCTCATTCTTACTTCTGCTTTCTCTGCTTCTTACTCTCTTTCTTAGCAGTAGCTGCCACTGTGGTTCTACTTGCCTTCTAAGTTCAGTGGTTCTCAGAGTCCAGCTTCCAAATTCTGAGAAGGAAAATATGGTTGGCTCAGCTAGGTCAGCACAAGGATGCCCTTGCTTTTGTTTTGGGTCACCCAATAGTCAGGGAAGTGTGGTGCCCACCCAGGGAGCAGGAGAGCCTGGTTGTGGGCACAGTGCTGAGGAGAAGGTGAAGCCAGGGGCAGCCCTGACTGCTACACAGGGGAGCTCAGCCAGTGTGTCCCGTGAGCCTTTGTGTACCGACAGATCATGCCCCAGTGGATGGAAATGTTCTTCTGGGATTAGCTTTGTTCTTCCTTAAGTGAGCAAGAATTGCTTAATTATGCCTGCCTCTGATTTTGTATATATGTTGCGGGAGGAGGAGCGATGTTTCAGACTATCTCTAAGGCTTATTTTTCCTTTTTTTATTCTCCTAAAACTATAAGTCAAACCTGCTTTTTTCTCCTGCCCCTACATTGACCTTAAGGTAATTTGTTTTGGATTCCACATTAGCCCTGTGGTTCTTGCCAGGGCAGGTGATCCATCACTTCTATCCAGAAGTGGGGTGGAAGAGACTGGGATGGACAGAGATCCTTGACCTGAAAACTTGCAGTGGGGCTGAGGGATTTGGCATAAATATTAGGGTTGGCAGCAAGGCCGTGAGTCAGAAGCAGGTGGTCAGGATAGAATGATGTCAGATGGGGCACTGGGGCAGAGCCGGCAGCTCAGTGGCAGATAGGTGAGCCAAAAGGGGCAAGGACACAGTGGGAGAGGGGCTGTGGTGGTACCACGCACTTCTCAGCCTTCACTTGGGGCTTATAGTGATGATGAATCACACAATGCATTTTATTTCTTTAATCGTTTAGTGAAAGATGCATGTTTTTGGACCGAACTGTAAAAGCATCAAGGTATCCACTGAAAATGTAAAATTCCCTCCCTGGTTACTCAGCCACACAGTTCTCTGCTGAGGGAATTGATCCTTGGTTGTGTAAATCAATTCATAAGGAGGCAAATATGCCCAAGTTCAGATTGCTGGTGAGGGCAAACCTTCCTTTCTAATACCAAAGTGTAGGCTCTCCCCCGTCCATCTCACTGTGCCTGCTGGGACTTTTCATGACACATGCCAGACAGTACAGTGTCTGAGATTATTGTTACCTTTTAACCACCTATTTTCTATTTCTCACCTAAATGATATCTGAGGCTAAGCTAATCTCTGTCCACCAGTGTATGTAAATTACTCTCTAATATTGAAAAAGTAAATACATTCTGTAATACTAAATTTGTTAAAGATACATAGGGTCCGCAAGCATTTCCAAGGTAGCTGCTATGTGCCAGCCTTGTTGCCGAGTGTCGGACACAATGGTGATGAAATATGGCACCTGTATTGGCCAGAGGAGATAGTGAGAAGTTGCTGGAAGTCACTGACATTTCTTACTTTACTTTTCATGTCTCTTCCCTATGAAATATATTTTGAAGAATTTAGCAATTTGACTTTCTGCATGAATGTTGTACTTCAACAAAACATTTTAAAAATTCTCATAATATGAACTCTGTTGTTTGCTTTCATTTCCAAATAGGCAGAAATGTGCTGAAATTAAAATTTTGGGATAGTATTAAAAAGCCACAGACCCTCCCAGGCTTAGAGATGGCATGTGAAGGCTTCAAGGGTAGATCTGAGGTGGGTGGGATTTCCAACGTGGCCCACATCCTGATTTGCCCACCAGCTTAGAATACCTGGGGAAAGGTGGGACCAGGGAGGAAGCCCTTTTTCTACTTCCTGGTGCTGCAGCTGGGATGCTGGCACCCTGAGCCACATTCTGGAGTTGAACTTGGAAGGCATTTTGCCCTGGAAGTACCGTCAGCACTGTATATGACACGGGCTTGTTGTTGGGGCTGGCCTGAGTATATGACCACAGCTAACAGACTTATATGAAAAAATAGGTTTTCACTAGTTTCAAACAGCTGATTTATGATTACCTTTTGGAAACAACCTCTCAAAAATTGGAATTATATATGTTGCTGTATTTATCTTGCTCTTTGACTACAGAAAATGTAATTTAGGCTTTTCTTTAGTTTGTGTTGTTCTTTTGGCAAGTGTTGGGTTAGTTTGTATTGGGGGAAAAAAAATATATATATATATGTATATATTCCCCTCCTCCATGGTATTGGGGATTGAACCCTGGGCCTTTGCACTGTGCTATATCCCCAACCCTTTTTTTAAAATTTTGAGACGTTCTTGTAAATTGCTAAGTTGCCCAGGCTGGACTTGAACTTGCAATCTCGTCTCAGCTTCCCAGAGTGCTGGTATTACAGGCCTGCTCCATTGCACCTGGCTTATTTTAGCCTACATAGAAGTATTTCTGAGAATTAGAGTTGTAACTTTTTGTTTTCTAAATGAGGGCCTGTGTCTCTGCTAAATGTAAAACAAATGTGCAGATCAAAGATCGAACAATTGTTTCAGAGTGTGAAGGTCATTTTAACATCACATCCAGATTTGGCTTTTATTCATTCTGTAAGGGTTTTACTTAAACCCCTGATTGCATGTGAATAAACCTGCAGATATCTGAGCTGGTGCTGCCTTCCACCATAGATGAAACTTTGAGATATATCACGAAGACCTCGGATTTCATTTCTGGATATGATTGTGAACAACCTTTCGAATGAAGATGTATTTGTGAGGCCCAGAATGACTAAAGTGGACAACCAGGTTAAGTCTTGTTGTGATTTGAGTATTCCCCTCTGTTAAAGTTGACTTTAACCTTTGACTTTTGCCATTTCATTCTTTCCATGAGTTCACGTGCTGATACGGATTTGGAGGGCTTTGTGTGGACTGATCTGAGATTGTAGGCTCCCATACTGGTATTGTATTGCTCCTCATTTCTTTTCAGCTGAGTGTGCTATTGTTAAGCAGCCTTGGGGGTTGGTTTGCAAACTTTCCTGTTGGAGTTTTCAAAGTATTAAAAAATTGAAGTGTAGTTCACACACTATAAACTTTACTCTTTTGGAATGTATAAGTCAGGGTTTTTTTTTTTTTTTTTATTTACAGTATTATGCAACCATCATCACTATCTAATTTCCACGACCCCTGTTATGGCTTGTGTCTAGATGTTCCCCCAAAGCCTCATGCGGTCATAGGTGGGGCTTTTTGGAGGTGGCTGCATCTAGGGTGTGTGGTGATGAGATTAAGACTGTGCGATTGCTAAATTAGCCCACAGATTGGTTTAGCCTAGTTCTGGGTGTGGATAATGGGAAGGCCTACCCTGGGTGTGGGTGACACCACCCAAAAGCCTGGATGGAATGTAATGGGATGGAATGAAGCTGCTGCTGCTTGCTGCTTCGCTGTCTCCTGCCTGCTTGCCATGGACTTTTTCTTCTCTGTGATCCCCCTCTGCCATGCCACCTTGCCTTGCAGACAGCTGACTATGGACTGAAAGCTCTACAAACTGTGAACTAAAATAAACGTTTCCTCCTTTAATTTTGGCTCTTGGTTATTTTGTCTCGGCAGTGAGAAAAGTAACTAAGACAGCCCCCAAGAAAATCCCCACACTTCTCAACTTCCCCTGCTTCCAGGCCCTAGAAAACACCCATCTAAGTTCTGTCCTTGTAGATTTTCTTACTTTGGACATTGCCTATAAATAGATTCATACAGTATTGGCCTTTTACTTTTTAAGAGTAGGAAAATTTATTGGGGAATAGAAATGAGGAATAAGGATAGCTCCTGAGAGACAGGAGGGGTCCTGAATGGGTTGTCAATATTGGCCTTTTAGCCTGGGTTCTTTCACTTAGCATGTTTTCAAGGTGCATCCGTATTGTGAAATTATTCAGTATTCTTTTTATAGCTGAATAAGATTCCATTTTATTGATTTTTCTACTTTATCCATTCACCAGTTTATGGACATTTGGATTTTTCCCTTTTTTGGGTACTATAAATTATGTTGCTATGAACATTCCTGTACAAGATTTTCTCTGTTCATATATTTTCTTATGTTTGAGTATCTACTTAAGAGTAGAATTGCTGGGCCAGTGAGATAGCTCAGCAGCATAAGCGCCTGCCTGGCAAGCGTGAGATCCTGAGTTCAACTCCTGGAACCCACATACGAAAAAAGGGCTGGTGATATCACTCAGCGGCACGAGCGCCTGCTGACGTGTGAGGTCCTGAGTTCGACCCACGGTACCCACAAAAAAAAAAAAAAAAAAAAGAGTAGAATTGCTGGTTCATATGGTAACTCCATGTTTAACATTTTGAGGAACTGCCAGACTGTTTTCTAAATTATATATCCCACTAAAATATATAACACTTTCAGTTTCTCCACATCCTTTATAATATTTGTTATTGTTTGTTAATTAATTACTAAAGTAATTTTTAAAATTTTAAAAATTGTAGCCACCCTAGAAGTTATCTCAGTGTGGTTTTGATTTGCATTTCCTTTTTGGTTGATGGTACACATTTTTTTTCTTGTACTTATCAGCATTTTTATATCTTCTTTGAAGAAATGTCTATTGTAGCTATTTGCCAATTTTTTAAATTGGGATTTTTTTTGGTGATGAAATGTACTATACTTTGGATACCAGACCCTTACCAAACATGATATGCAAATATGTTCCCCTATTCTGTTTGTTGCCTGTATTTTCTTGATGTTATCCTTTGGAGCATAAAAGCTTTTAATTTTGGTGAAATCCAATTTCTTTTTTCCCCCTTTATCACTTATGTTTTAGGTATCATATCTAAGAAATCACAAGTACCTGTTTTCTTCTAAGAGTTGTATAGTTTTAGCTCTTACATTTAGGTCTTTGGTCCATTTTGAGTCAACTTTTATATATGGTGTGATAGGTAAACAGCAACTTTAACTTCATCCTTTTGAATGTAAATATCAAGTTTTTCTAGTACCATTTGTTGAAAAGACTATTCTTTCGCCCATTAAATTGTGTTAGTATTTTTGTTAAAAAATGAATTGGCCATAAATATAGATTCTCTCAGTCTTATTCTGCTGATGTATATGTCTGTCTTTATGCCAGTTCACAGTCTTGGTTTCTATGGCTTTATCATAACTTTTGAAATAAGGAAGTATGAGTTCTGAATATTTTTTTCTTTTTGGTACCGGGAATTGAACTGAGGACCTCACGCTTGCCAGGCAGGCACTGTGCTGCTGAGCTATATCTCTGGCTTGAGTTCTGAATTTGAAAAGATTATTTTGATGTGACATTGATGTCTACTGTTCAACTCCACATGATTTGAGATATACTTTCTCTATCATTGTGAATTATATTAGAAATGTTACTTTGTAGTAGCTAGCTATCAATTCAGTTTCAGGTCTAACCTCATTATTCTTTCGTAAACAGTATGGATTCAGACGGAATTAAAGATATTCTATTACTTTGACCTCTAGCCCTTTCTTAGTGTCTTAACTATAAAATGGTTAAAACACAAGACAAAGGATAATTGTGGCAACTAAATAATGTAACATATGTAAGAGTGTCTATAGTGCCTGCGAAGTGATAGGCCCAAAATACACGTCTGTTTCCTTTCCATTCCTTTCATCATGGTTATAAAGGCTTTCCTTGTACCTTATAGTGTGGTTTTGAAGTCTTCCTTAAAGTTAGCCTTTTACCATGTAGAAACTATTTTCTTCAGGCCCACCATATGGATTGGTATTACTAAATTGTCTAGTCTATTCTGTGATATTGTTTGTAGTGTACTGTTTCAGATTTAGTTCACTGCTTTATCTCCAGTGTCTAGAAACAAGCCAGTCCAATAGTAAGTGCTCAATAAACATTTGTTAAGTGAATACTAAATGTTGATCCCATTTTTTTGTTTGCTTGGAGAAGTATAATGCTAATTGCTTGTACATATGTTTCTAAGTAAGCCCACATAACAGTTGTATGAATATTTAATCACTGAGATATTTGCCACCAGATTTTTTGTGTAGCTTTTATCCAGCTAACTTAGAGTTTTAACTTTCTTGAGTGGTGGCAGATCTTTCCTCTAGATGACGATATACTTTTCCCTATCCAATGTTTCCTTTTTAAGGTAATGTTAGACTGACATAAAAAGGATGAGTAGTAAATGTAGAAAACAAGGGGAGTGTGGAAGTAAGAATGAAGATATGGCACCAAAGAGGGACTTTAGGGAGGATGGAGCCAAACATAGAAGCATGTTCCAGTCTCTGAGTACTGCTTATGGTCTTTATGCGATAGTCATGATTTCTTATGACTCTCTGGACCTCCCAAGGCTAGACATGAAACTATAAATAAAGAATATCCAGGTATTATTGCTGGCTGATGTGAGCTTGACTCATAACCAAATAATGATGCCTGTGCTTGTTGAGTTATTATGTACTTCATGGATAAACAAGCCTTTAAAGGTAAAAATTTAAATTATTTCTTGGACTTGCAGAATAATTGATTTTGTAAGCTAGATAGGATCATCAGGCTGAAGGAATGTTGTTAAACTAGTAAGTGTTGCCTCAAAGAATGGATTCTATTGTTAAATACCCTTGGAATGAGTTTTTAAAAGTTAACAGATTCAGATTTTGTTGTTATGGTTATTTAACTGCAGGAGTTCTGAAATATTTTAGTACGCCAACATGTATTTGCAAAATAGCTTCAAAAGGGAATGTAGGGGCCGGTGAGATAGCTCAGTGGCATAAGCACCTGCCTGGCAAGCGTGAGGTCCTGAGTTCGACTCCCGGTACCCACATACGAAGAAATGGTGGGTGATATCGCTCAGCAGCATGGGCGCCTGCTGGCCTGCGAGGTCCTGAGTTCGACCCCAGTACCCACACACGCACACACACACAAAATGGAATGTAGGAGCAGCAATTCCCAATGATGATGGTTCAGTGGGGCCTTACTTTCCCCAGCAGTGAGCCCTGGAGGACTGGGATTTAGCAGGGCACACTTTATATAATTAGGATGTAGGGTTACATCTCCATTTTTCAGACTTGATGTCTGAGTTCTTAGTTTTTGAGTTATTTTTGCTGGGAACAGTCCTGTCTGCTGGTATGTAGCATTAAAACTGACTGTGTCTATTGTCCTACTAACCAGTATAACAGAAATGAGATCGTAAATAATGAGGTACAAATAAACCGATGAACTCTGTATATGTATATCTCATTTATAAAATGCTCTATCTTCCAGGATGTAAATATTTGTTGTTGCTTTTAATCCATTATTTATGTAGCTTGGTCTGTGTAGTACCTGATAATTCTTGATCTAATACACTTGAAAATTCCATTTCTGCAGCTTTTGCTCTGATATATCTTAAGAGTCAGTGTTACAAGATTTTGGGGTGCTAGAGTCTCCTTCTAGAAGGTGGTTTCTAGGTTCTTTCTGTCCTGAACAAAGAATTTGTCAAGACAAGCACAAAAAGTAGCAAGATTTTACATTTATTAGTGGTAGTAAAAGGAACATGCTCTACAGAGCTAGTTTGGGCCAAGGAAAAGGAGACACAGAAGTACACTCTATAGCCTGAGAGCAGACTACTGTGACAGAACACAGTAGTAGAAAGCATCTGGAATAGGCCATCGTACCGAAAATTTGCTGGAGCTCTCACAAGAAGAATTGAAGACAGCATTCTCTAGTTCCATGTGCAAGGCTTTGAGAACTGTTCTGGGCATGTTCCCTGAGACTGTGCAATTAACAGATCACGCCCACTTCCCCAGCCAGTTTGTCACCCCTAATCTTCTGCCTTAGGAGGACAGGAAATGGATAGAGCAGGACCTGTGAAAAACAAGACCACTGACCTGTGCTGTGGAATGGACAAAAAGTGTGGATAACTGACCACTCCATGCTCTTAACTCTTTTTTCTCACCCTTTACCCCCACATTCACCCTTCTTTTTTCTAAATCACCTATAGGAGTTATTCACTTAATTTTCTTTTTCCAAAATAAAGTGAGAGAGAGAAATGGGGAAAAAATGCAAATAGCTGCCTCACTTCCAGTACACTCAGCCTGTGGTGGTGGACGTCATGATTGTGGTGTAAGAGCGGTACAGCTGGGGTTCCCAACATGGGTAGTTTCCATTCAAACCTCTAGATAAAAGAGCCAAATACCACTATTTTTCTTATCTACATTCGTGGGAAGTTTCTGCATTACTTACTTGATAACAGTCCATAGGAGTGATATTAGGCAGGTTCCTCACCTTGAATGTTTCTCAACAGCTGATGTAGAACCAGAGAAAGGAGGGTTTGCGAATGAAGAAGGTTGACGAGGTGCTTGCATAGGAATCTGAGGTGGCTGAGTAAAATAAGCCATACAAATAAGAAAAGTTATACCGTTGTATTTTTATTTCAGTGATGCCTTGCTAAGTTTGAAAAAAAATCAATGATAAGAAAAAAAAACTTTAGAAGAAAAAGTAAAATGTTGCTCAGAAATCACAACTAGAAAAAACCAGTGTCAATGTTTACTTCAGATGTGCCTCTGTACATGTAGTGAGAGATGAACAGGGGCTGGGTAGATAAACCACAGGCAGAAAAATTGTGTGAGACTGAGTTTAAAAAAGATAGTTTTATGGGGGCCGGTGAGATGGCTCAGTGGCGTAAGCGCCTGCCTGGCAAGCGTGAGGGCCCGAGTTCGACTCCCGGAACCCACATACGAAAAAGGGGCCAGTGATATCGCTCAGTGGCACGGGTGCCTGTTGGCGTGTGAGGTCCTGAGGTCGACCCCCTGGTACCCACAAAAAAAAAAATAAATAAAAAAAATAAAAATAAAAAATAAAAAAGATAGTTTTAAAAGTGAAACATTCAATTTGATTTTACTTTCTTGGAACAAATAGAAAAGAAATTACCAATCTTCTGAAGAGTAATTCTTTATCTTGATCTCAAGAATGTGTTCTCTTAGGTTCCGAAAAGGGATGAAAATCACCAAGAGGTTGGGAAGCAGAATGGATTGCACACAGTGGGCCAAATGATAAACAATGAAATGCTTTCTCCCACCGCACTTACCTCACTTGCAGATGTTTATTGCTTATTTATTTTGATTGGGATGTATACTTTGAACATTCTCTATAATTTCCCCCGGCTTTCTCCCTACTTATTTAAACCTAATTGATGCACTGTTAACCAATGGGGATTTTTTTGTTTTTTGTTTTTAACCATGGCTTACCATTTTGGTAATTTAACCTTTGGTGGATTTCATAGTCAATAAGTTGTTTTGGAAAGATATTTTGGGTGCCCTTTTCCCTGAATTTGAGAATATTTCGTTTTGGGGATCATTGCTTATTACCCTCATTTTTGAAAGACAACTTTTCTATTGCTAAATTTTCTCCTAAAGATGTTGTTTTAATTTATACTCTGCTAGCAATTTATGAGAATTGCTGTATTGAATGAGGAACTTTCAAGAATATTTGCCTCAAATAGTAGAATTATATTGGACTGTAGGAAACCAGCCTACTGGGAATGCCTAACTGGAGGGGGCGAATGGAGATTAAAGACAAGACAGAGATAATTTTGAAAGAGGAGTCGGGGTTCTTGCCTCTAGTGGACAAAGAATCCTGAGCATTTGGCTCACCTGGCCTTTTTTCACTTTAGTCATGGGAACAAGCAATTAGAGTAGCACAAGATTCATCCGCTTCCTTTTATCTATAGTGTATGACCAGGTAAACAACCAGATCTCAGCTGTGTTGAACTTGCAGCATGCCAGCGTGCTGGCTCATTTGCTAAAGGAACACAGCTTGGTGTTTCTCTCCTTCGTGCTCACAGAGAAGGTCAGTTAGGCCTCTACCCTCATCGTCTCTTCTTCTACATTGGACAGTGGCTGAAATGAGTTTGAGTTGGCAAATTAGATATCAGATTATCAAAAAACTTGAACGTTGGGAAATTAGCTGTTTTCTTGGTGAATTTCTTTGTCAAATTAACTTTCCTACAGACCAAAATGATAATTATTAGGTAGTTTTGTGGGGCTTTCTGGGACTTTATAAATAGCCTGAGGACCTTCATAAAAGACTTCTCACCTTCCCCCCACCTCACTGTGAAAAGATATCTTGCTGGCTGGGAGTAGGTTTTTGTTGCCATCTGAAGAAACTAGAAAATGGTAAATATTTTTATCTACAGAAAAATTGGCAACCGATAATTGTTTGGACTAATAACATTTTTATTGTTGTTCCAGAATATGATTTTTTGTTTTGTGCTGCAGGCTCTTAATACTGAGCAGCCCTTTTAAGCCATTCTTAAGTGACACAAGAATGCCACACAATTTTTTGGTAACATTCCTAAATAGTTTTCAGTTGAAGTTGTATGAGCTGAGGATCTCAGCCTTTCAGGGCAGCTCATTTCTGTATTGACTCAGTTTAAAGTGCCTGTAAGTTTAAGTTGAGCTTATTACTAAAAATCCCTGCTGACCTCATGTAGAAAACCAATAGCCTGCTTTACCCTTCATTTCGTTGTACCCAGACAGTAAAATTAATGGGGAAAAAAATCACCTGTCATTCAATACATTTATGTTTTGTTTATGATACTTGGTAGTAACTCAACTGTACGCCTTTGACTTTTGTCAGAAGAGCAGAGGTAAGAGCACCCCTGGGAGATTTTGGGAGGCAAAAATGTTCCTAGGTTCATTTGTGCTAGTGGAAAAGGGGAGAAAATAAGCAGTTTAGAATGATATAGCCTAAAACTGTGCTGTTGAGGACGGTGGCTAAGTAAATGTAAGTGGTTTAAATCAAATAGAATTTAAAATTCAGCTTCTAGTTGCACTGGTCTCATTTAAGGTGCTCGTTGGCCACAGGTTTCTAGAGGCTACAGTATTGCCAGCACCTAAATTCTATTTGTGGCCCTGGTCTACATGCACACTTTTCTTTCTGTTGTCATTCAGGGTTCCTTCCTGCCCTAATCGCTTGATCTCCTGTCTTTTTCCCTCATTCTCTCTACTCTCAATCACTTTTCCTCCACTGACACAGTGAAGCCCTGCTTTCCATGTGGCCTTCTTGGCATCCCTTGTGGTTTCTGGACACTGAAAACCCTCAGGGAATCCTGTGAAGGTTTGGGACTAGAGCTTTGCGCTGCAGGACTCACTAGATAACTCTCTGGCCAAGGCCCAAGAATCTGTATGTTCTTATCAAAGAATTGAATAGGGCTGGAGATTTTTACTCTAATTTCATGATAAATTTACTCTTTAGAAATATTTAAATGTATCTATCTAGAATGTTCGCTTTAGTTCCCTTTCTGGTTGTACATATGTTCTTGCTGGGGAGGACAGCCCTGGGTTCTCATCCTAGTTGAACCCCCACTGACTGACCTGTGATCTTAGTAAGATTCTACACTTCTCTGAGGCTCAGTTGCCACTTGGAAATCCGTCCCCAGCCACGGTTTAAGGTAATGCCAAATGATAAGTGAGAAATGTTGAGGTCTGGTCCAAAGGTATATTTAGGAGTTATTAAGGGGTTTGCTTGTCGTTCTATCTTTGTGTCTGGTGTTAGATTTCTGAGGTCCCATTTGTAGTCTGTCACTGTCAGTTGCAAACCAACCTTGGTCAGCTAATGGTCCACACACTACACTGTGTCTGCTTCATCTATGGTCTTTGAAAAGGAGTCAGTTGGCCAAGGAGCCCTCTTCTGAGTCTGACCCACATAGCAAGGATGGGGAGCTCTAGGGAAGGAGATTGTGGCCTGAGGGTCAGGAGAAGTGAGTGTCCCTGTGGATTTAACTATCAGACTTTTTTGACCCTGTGTTCTCATGCTTCCCACCTGCCCAGCCTGGAGATCTGCTAGGGATTCCTGCCTAGGGTTTCAGCTATCTAATGCTGTTTAACAAACATCACCCAAACTTTGACAAAGTTGAATAAAGGTAGAGATGAATCTCCAAATAAAATTTTTATTTGGGAGTAATATAAAAATTGGGATGCAACTGGGGACACATGAAGAGACCAGGTAGCCTCTGGTCTGACCCAAAAGCAAAGGAAAGGCTGGGTTTTATTATGGCAGAGAAATTTGTGCAAGTTGTTTTGAAAGAAAGCTCATTGGCACTTATAGCGCTTGAGGGAGCTGGCAAGGTGTGACTGGTGAGCTTCAACAGTTTTAGATAAGTTAGTCTTAAAGTTATAGTTGATCGTGTCATGATCAGTTGCTAAGAAAAAAATAGTCTTAAATATAAGGCAGGCCATTTGGTTAGATGGTCCTACCAGGGCAGTTCCTGGAACAGTCATTGGTGAGCTGAGTGGTTTTCCCAGTGGCCTCTTCATTTTGACAAGAGTGGGTATGGTAAGAATGTTTTCATTTGTATGCTCACTTTCTACAACCTGGTAGGTTAAGACAGTAACAGATTTTATTTGGCTTTCAGATCTGCAATTTGGAGGACAGGACTCTAAGAAGAGCCAGTTTCTCCTCTATTCAGTGTCAGCTGGGGTGATGAGAAGGCTAGGGGACTGGAATGATTGAAGATTTGCTTCTTTGCCTGTCCAGGGGATGATACTACAAGGGGGGATGTCTTGATTCTTTTCTGAATGGGCCTTTCCATGTGTTCCTTCTATATTGACTAGCTTGGGCTTCCTCACACCATGGTGGCTAAGTTGAAGACAATAATCCTGAGACGAGAGAGCACTTAGTAAAAGTTGCATTGCCATTTTTAACACAGGCTTGAATGTTATACGGCATCAGCTTTTCTGTAATCACAAAGCTACCCATTTTTAAGGGAAGAGAACACAGAGCCACCTATCTGTGTAGAAATGTTGATGTCACTTTGTTAGAAGAGCATGTGGGATGAGATATAATTGGTGTGGTCAAATTTGAAAAGTACATCTTCCACGCCCAGTAAAGATGAATCAGAAGTAATATCCATTCACTCTTACCCATAAATATGCTGTGAGGCCTGGATACTGGGAGTTTCTCATTTTCCGTCACTCACTCCTCTGTCCTGGGCTGCTCTGCCTTCAGTGTGAGGATGCTGCCTTTGCATAGCACTGAGAGTCCTTTAATAAAAGGTGCTATCTGTGTACAAAATGGTCCAAAACAATGCCTTCACCTTACTAAGCTCCCTAACCCAACTGATGACTGCAGAGAATGTACAACATACAGAAATTCAAAGTGAACTTCAGGGTCCTGGTTGCCAAATTTGATTTCTAGAGTTAATTTGCTAGACCCTCGCTAAAATTTTAATACTTGGTTGACACCTGAAATTTTGACTCAGATTTTGTTTGTGATAGATTTTCTTATTTGTAGTTTCTGTTACTTATTACTGTTTTGTAGCATCAACATTAGATGTAAACTTCTTAGGAGTTAGGATCCATCTTTACAAATTTTTTAAGTTCAATAAATGAGTACTTTAGAATATTTTCTTACTTCTGAAACAAACAAGTTGTAGTAAAAATCTTTTTCTAGCAAGTAGTTGGGAGAGCAGGGAGGGGCCCAAGTCATCACTTTGATAAATAACCTACCACCTACCAGGTTATGTGCTAGTTATAGGAAAATTTTAAAAAACAAAAAAGAAGAAGTTAGTATTCAAATTATTTCTAATCCATTCACCCTACTAGAGAAGATAAAATAGCCATTGCATTATTAGCATTAGTAACAGAGGCACTTCTAAATTTTTCATGCTTTTTTAACTCTAGGCTACCAAAATCCACCTCAGTTTTTAAAAACTCATTCTCTTTGCCTTTTACTTTTATTTTTCCTTACAATTTTTTCCCCAGCTTGTACATTTAGAAGGGTTTCATGTTTACTTCCTGCAGCTGTCTTTCCAGGAGTGAGTAAAGCTTCCTGTATCTCTTTCTCTCCCCACCTACATTTACTAAATTAGCAATTCTTTTATAAGACATTGTTTATTATTGTTACCCCTATAGTTTTGAAGGAATACCCACCCCCCCGCAAAAAACAAAACAAAACAAAACAAAACAGATCTCATGACCTTTGTTTTACAGAGTTTGGTTTAAGCGTGTATTCTCAGGTTCAGGGTGACTATTCGCTAGGTGGACAACAAACTTGAAGTGTGTAAATCTGATATGTCAACCACCAGGGTATTTAGTTTCTTGTTATTTGAGAGTGTTTGGTTAACATGCTTTTGGAGCATTGTTCATTGTTAGCTGAATTTTTACATTTCTGAAAAGATGCTAGATTTTTCTAGGAGATGGAGAAGTTTTAAAGAATTCACTTTCACATTTCCTAGTGAATCAACTGATAGTCTTTTTAGATAAGTAATGAAATTCTGAGTGTGTGGTTGCCAATTGTTAAAACTTTACCCTGCTTCCGCAAGAAGTTGTCAGTTAAGGGAGAGTAACACCACCCACTGATAAAATTCAAGCCACCAGATGTTATTTTAAGTTCTTGGGTGGTGCTATCTCTTCTTACCCTTTAAACTGCTAAGTCACATCCTGCTTTGCATTTTAATTTGGTGTAAGTTAGATGCAGCAGACGCAGGTCTGACATTAGATACCCAAGTGAAATTAAACACTAAAATGAAAGAAAGCTGTTCTGTAGGGTAAATCTATCCTTTCTGGATGCAAGATTATGTGTGGGCCACGGCTCAACCTTGCTGTTCCTCCGGTTCACCCAGGAGCTGTCATAGCCCTGGGTTCCCAGGTGGCCAGAGGATGTGGGATGAAGTGGGGCTGGGCTTTGGGATTTCAAAGAAGCTCCCCAGGGCTGACAAGTACTGTATCATGGGAACTGCCCTTTCCACCCAGCCTCCAAACTCTGCCCTGCACATTCCTCTCTACCTACCCAGGTCTCACACCCTCTTCAGGCTCTCGCAGGCTGCCTCTTCACCCTTGTGATCACACTGCAGCCCCTCTGTGCTGTTCCCTTGTGACTGCCCACCACTCCTATGAGAAGGCCCGTTCTGGGTGAATCTAGCTTGTTTCACTTATGCACATTTTTTCTTCTTGGTCAGGGTGGTTTCCTCCTTCAATTAAACCTCTGCCACTTAGTTTCCTCTACTGAGGAGTAAGCACAACAGAGGATAGGAGGAATTCTAGAGATACAAATTGGATTGACTTTTTCTCAATGTAGCTGCTCTCCTTTGGTGGTGTCTTTCATTACGGCTTCCTGTATTAGTCTCCATTTATGTATGTGTTTCATCTGAGACATGGAGCAACAGGTAAAGTCACTGTGCTGCAGGAGAAGAACAGCCCGTTTCTGATTTTTCCATTCAGGAGTGGAGGGAGTATCGTTCCACCTGTGAACTCATCCCCTCCAGTGAGAACATTCAGTCATCCTGATCTGTCCTGACCACATGGGTGACACTTGTAGCATGAAGGGGGCTGTCTTGCTGGCTGCGGAGAAAGATGATTTGAAGAGTAGATCTCTACTTTCAGTCCTATTTGGAGAATATGGGATTATTTCAGGGAGGATAGCAAACATTCAGAACTTAAAAACAGAAGCTTTGCTGTTGTAAAATACTGAAAAACATTGTCACTGACAGTGATTTGTACTTCTGGCCCAGGAAGCCACTCAGGGAAGGAGTGGTTGGCCACTTCATATTGAGGGGCATAGAGATGACCCATGAGACATAATTTTAAGGCAGGCTACCTTCTTAGGGCCTACATTATTTGTAATAAAACTTTGAGACCCTATAAATTAAGTGGCTTTAACAAGATTGAATTTTATTTTTCTTTCATGTAGTTGTCCAGATATGGTTATTCCTCTGTGCTGGCATGGTGATACTATCATCTTCAACTAGTAGCTTTCATTTCTGATTCCATTTGTCACCATCTTCCAGCCCCAGGGGAGTGAGAAAAGGATAGGAAACACACACTTTTCTCTTTTTTTAGGATCATAACCTGGGAGAAGCTTAACTTCTATTCATCTCTCATTGGCAGCACTTGGTAACAAGGTGCTCGCCAAGCTGCAGAGAAGGTGGGAATGTAGCCTCTTATTAGATGACCATGAGACCACCTGAAACTTGAGTGTTTATTATTAGAGAAGGGAGAATAGGTCTTGATGACAAAAAGCCAAGATATGGATGAAAACTTACCAAAATGTCAGATCTACTAAGTAGATCTACCCCATTCTCTGATTTGGAAAAAAAAATACTAAATATCAAAAGAAACTTCAGATGTGTCATGAGTATTAAGTCATGGTAGGAAACTGAAGGATTTGCGGAGGACAGTAGACCATGAGCTGGGAGAGGATGCGGAGAGTGCCCAGATCATGCAGCACAGATGGCCTGACAAGCAGAGTTAGGTTTGCAGGGCAGGCTCTTGCCATCTTTTGAGGACAAGTGTATTTTTCAAGAGATTTGCTAATCTGATCAAGAGAGTTGAACTGAAATTTGGTGGGAAGGAAAAAACATTACAACTCGATTGTATGGAGAACACTAGGCATAGCAAAGAGAAGACTAGTAAGAGAGGAGGAAAACTTTAGTAATTCATAAAAACAATACCTGGAACCAGGCATGGTAGCGTATGTCTGTAAGCTGGGAAGCTGAGGCAGGAAGATCATAAGTTTGAGCCCAGGTTGAGCAACTTAGCAAGGCCCTGTCTTAAAATAAAAAAAATTAAAGTGGGCTGGGAATGTAGCTCAGTGCAAAAGATCCAGGTTTAATCACAAGTGCTAGCAAACAAACAAACAAACAAATGACTGGAGAAGCAAGTTGGTTATAATACCTGTAGCTATGTACCATCGCACACCTCTGGGGACTAAGCAAAGTAAACTTGCAACATTAAAACTTGGATGTTGATAGTATCACTGGATTTGTCTCACAAAATTAGAATGGTTCCCATGACCAGAATGTAATTCTAGAAGGGAATGTTTTGCTTTAAAGTAGTCCTGTGGAAGTCTGAGGATGAATTACTGGGGAAAGGTATAGTTGTGTTTGGATGGGGGGTGTAGTAGGATCAGTATTATGAATTTCCAGACAGACATCATGGGTGGTATTTTCTCAGAAACTGCAACTCTGGAATGGGTGCCAAATGTCTTCTTGATAAAAGGAGATTCAGTGAAATAATTACCCATTGAAAGTCTGATTTTGCTAACTTCTAATAAAATGTTAGAGGTTTTTTTAATTTTTATTTTTTTGCCAATTGTTCAATTTTTTTTTTTTTTTTTTTTGTGGGTACCGGGGGTCAACCTCAGGACCTCGTGTGCCAGCAGGCGCCCGTGCCGCTGAGCAATATCACTGGCCCTTTTTTCGTACATGGGCTCTGGGAGTCGAACTCGGGCCCTCACGCTTGCCAGGCAGGCGCTTATGCCGCTGAGCCATCTCACCGGCCCCAATTGTTCAATTTTTAAGAAGAGTGAAAAGATAATGCAGGGACTGTCATCTCTGGTTTTCTTTCTGACCTAACAAAGGAGCTTTGATGAGTGATGCAAAGTGACTAGAACCAGGAGTTGAAGTCCCCAAAGAAAGATGCTTTAGATGTAGCCATGCATTCTAAAAACATTTCAGATAGGTCAAAGAAAAAAAAAAAAAAAAAAAAAGAAGTAATGCCTCTCATGGCCAAAGACTAATAATGACAAGGAGATTGCAAAAGGAGGAGATGGTTATTTATTTATTTCTTGGCAGTGCTGGGGATGGAATCCCAGGGACTTGTGCATGCTAGGCAAGTGCCCTACCACTGACTGCATCCCAGTCCTAAAATATTCTGGAATACGTATACAATCCTAAATGATTCCAGTGAACAGGAAAGGAGGAAGGCTTCTATGGAAATAAATGTGCTCACATGGAGAACTTTGTCCTGGATTAACAATTCTTATAACCAATATTTGTAAGTTACTTTTCTACAGAATGGAATGATAAGTAAAATGCGGTCCCAAAGTGAACTGTAGACTCAACATCTAGCAGTCAGGATACAAAGAGTGACTCAAAATACAGGAAACGTGACTAATACTTTCAGATAGTGCAAAAGCAAAGCAGGAGTCCAAAAGAGAAACAAAACCATTTGGGACGGGGGAAGGAGTGAGAAAAGGTTTCATGGAGAAGATGGAGGAAATTTCCACAGATGGGAGAGGTAATATGGGTTAGGACGGCAGTGCTCTGTGAAGGACAAGGCAAGAAGCACAGTGGTGGGAGAGTATAGGTTACAAGGTATGCATATGTGAAGTTTGGGAGATAGAGTTTGAGTGATACCAGCTAAACTGTAATTGAGTGATGTCTGCCAAGTACTGCACTGTGTTTTACATGCATTATTCTAGTCAAACATCACAGAACCCTGTGAAGTTAGCCCTTTGATCTATGCCTGTTTTCGGCTGAGGTAACAATTCAGCAGTTTAGTAACATATAGTAAATGACGGAAGATCTGAGTCCGAAACAATTCAGTATGACTATATACTGAGGGTTTTAATATGCCGGACCTTGCAACTTTTATTTTTCCTATAGTCATTGGGAATTTGCAACAGGGGAGAGAGCCTAGAAAATGAATTGGATAAGGGAAGGTAAGGTGGACTGAAGTAATGAGAGAGGAAAAGTAGAGTCTGTTACAAGGCCTAATGGGCGTCTAAAATGGATAGTAGTTTTGAGAATAAAAGAATATACAACAAATCAGATGCAACGAGATGAGTGCCAGTGAGAGCTACAATCTGCAGTAATCAGGGAGCCGGGAGAGGGACTATGGTTGGATAAGGACTGTGGTACAAGAGTCCAAGAAGTCCTCAGCAGGTATCAGCATGAGGGGATGACCAGCTTGCCCTTACAGGCTTAGAGCCCCAGTGTTTACCCAGGGCCCCCCCAGCAGGCTGTGCACTGGAGGAGGGTAAAGGGCAGAATGGTGGAAAGCTACCTTTCTGAAGCCATTAGCATGGGTGAGCTCTCCAAGAGCTAAATCTTATAGAAAGAAGTGGATGGAGGACAGAACTTCAGTAACAGCCTGTGTAACTAGGAAAGAAAAAGAAGAGCCAGAAAGCAGCACTTTAAAGTTAAGAGAACATTAGCACTTTTTTGTTCATCGCAGCACTGTCCACAGTAGCAAAAACAGTCTAGATATCTGTAGACAGATGAATGCATAAGGACTGTCGTATGTTATCCGCACATACAAAAGGAATGCCGTTCGGCCTTTAAACAGAAGGAAATCTTGCAATAGGCAATTACATGGATGACCCTGGAGGACATTGTGTTAAGTGAAATCATCCAGTCACAGAAGGACAAATACTACATGGTTTCCCTTATATAAAATATCTAGGGGCTGGTGAGATGGCTCAGCGGCCTACGCGTCTGCCTGGCAAGCGCGAGGGCCCGAGTTCGACTCCCGGATCCCACATATGAAAAAAGGGCCGGTGATATCGCTCAGCAGCACGGGTGCCTGTTGGCGCGTGAGGTCCTGAGGTCGACCCCTGGTACCCACAAAAAAAAATGTATATATCTAAAGTAGTCACACACATATAGAAGCAGAGTGTATAGTGGTGGTTGTCAGGGGCTGGGTGTAGGGGAGAATGGACAGTTACTTAATAGGTACAGAGTTTCAGTTTTGCAAGATGAGTAAGTGGTAGAGATCTGCTGTACACATTATGCCTATATATTAGGACTACACTGTACACTTGAAATATGTTAATTTCATATTTGTTAACCATTCTGATGACAATAATATAAAACTAAGTATATTTACATATATTTATATTAGTTCCTCTTAAATATATACTTATTTAAAGTATATAATGTATATTTATTTTTAAACCATATACATATTTAATATACAATATAAATACACTGTATTTAAGGGGAGCTGTAATAGTGCAGTGCCAGGCTCATAATCAAGGAGACACCCAAGAAAATTGTAGAAGCATGCTAGAATAGTGCCTGTAGAACTAATATCAGGAATGAACCGAGACTTGCAAAAAGTGGTTAAAAGCTAGAAAACAGATTTGAAAACCTACATCCCAGCCAGAAGCACAAATATAAGATAAGCTCCTGGGTGTGGAACTTTTTCACAGAATATTAAGAGTCAAAAGAATTATTTCATCTAACTTGTTTTCAACTATTTTTCTAAAGGAGAACTCCTAACTGAAGAGTATTTACTACACCAAGAGAAGAGGGTGGTGAAGCCCATGACAGTGAAGGGGGAGAAGATATGCCCCCAGCTGAGAGAGGGACTCTGCCACCAGTTCATCCAAACACGCAGCAAGGGACCGAACTACCTCATTTTCCCTGGGACCTCTGACAGTAAACTGCTGGATGGAAGGGATTGAGATGGCTATGACAAGCCTCAAAGTGGGTGGATGCTACAAAGATTATTAGGAAGGAAATCACTGAAAACTCTAGACCAATTATTCCCCACCCTTGCTGCACACTGGTATCTGGTAGAGCTTTTACAAGATCCTGCTGCCCATGTTCCACCCCCGTGGTTAGGATTGCCATGAAATAAACCCTGGAGGACATTTAAACAGGCATGTACTTGGCAAGCATGAGGTCCTGAGTTCGATTCTCAGTACCAAAAATAAATAAATAAATAAAATAAACGGGCATGCATGGGCCCACTCTACACTGAAGAGTTCTGTCCATCCACTGCAGAATTCTTGGGTACATTATTACTAAATAGGTGAACAGCTCATGTGTAGGAAAGGAAACTGGGCTAACTTAAGAATATGTGGAATTATACTAGTTTCCTTTTGTGATCTAGGTTAGTGGGTCATAAAAATACCATAGATGCAGTGTATCTTATTTTTTCTAGTTTATACCTGAGGACTGAGGGAGAGCTCTTCTCTAGCGATGAACTTGTCTCGGACAGGGCCAGGAAGAAACAATTTCCCAAAACACAGAGTTGGTTGGTTATTTCTTTCTTTATAATAATTTCTTTCATCATAGGCCAAGGATACAAACCCAGAGGCCAGTGTAGGAAAGGCAGTTCTTAAAAATAAGATTAGTGTACTTCTACCAACTCAATAATTGGATGATCTGGCTTGAGTTAGGTATACATATTACCTTAGTTTTTTACCATTTAATAATTACTTCTATCCCTGGTTCTGCATGAGAATTGCCTGTGGAGGTATAGGAATAACAAAGCCTGGCTCCCTCATGGATTCCAACATAATACATAGATTTGGGATAGTGCTTAGTTATCAGCCTTTTAAAAAGTTCCCGTATATAATCTAATGTGCAGGGTTCCGATCCACTGCTCAGTTAAGTCTGGACTATACAAAGTTCAAAGTTATAATTTATATTTAGCAAGATCCTGGAAGGTACATACTTAGTGTGAAGCATCAAGGACAGATCATATGAGTTGATTCTTATGACCAGGTGCTCTTATGAAGTTAAGGTCCTAGTCAGGATAAGGCAGTTCATGGATTGACACCCACCCACCATGCCAGAATGGACCTTAACAGCATAGGACCTGCCTCACTAACTGCCTCTTAATTTTCTGAAGAGCTATTTGAGAAAACTTGCCATGATGATTAAGTATAAGAGGGGGGATGGCAGCAAATGTATTTGACATTTGACATACCCCATTTAAGTAGCAGCTAGAAAGAATCTGCCTCAGAAATGAGTCAGGGTCACCTCCAGTCCCCTGACAAATATATACCAGAGGTCTCAAGACTCTGTGCTGTGGGTAAAATGTTAGTCTGCAAAGTGGTGGTTAGACCTGTGCATTGAAATCACCTAGAGAACTTGTTAAAAACAGGCTACTGAGCACCTCCTTCTGTTCCTGGTCCTTAGTCTAGGCTGAGTTCTGAGACTTTGCCTTTTAACAAGTGCTGCTGCTGCTGGTCTGAGGACCACTCTTTGAAAAACACACATCTAGGATAATGAAAGAGGGTTTTGGCTTCCTGCCATCTGCCACATTACAGACACAACTAGAATGATTAGTTCAGGGTAAGAAGGGTTGAAAACTGGCTACATCAGAGTTTCTCAAACTTTAACGTGCACAAAAGTCCCCAAGGAATGTGTTAAAGAATGTGTTAAACATATAGGACTATCCCTAGATATTCTGATCCAAGTCATTTAAGGTGGAGAAAAAGCTGCATTTTAAATAGAGGTCTAGAAGACTTCGAAATAGCTATAATTGGACACTTTGAGAAGCTGGTCATGGCTGTACAGTTATGGGAACTTAAAAGGGGTTGGAGGACAGGTGTTAAGAAATGGTAATTAATGAACACATTAATGTCAGGCTGTGGAGAAGCTTTCGGTACCCTGGTACTCCTGTGCAAGCATGTCATGTATGCCCGGAGAGCAGACCATTTCTAAGTATGACTGACTTGAGCAAAGACAGGGTCACAGGTCTGTGCAGCCTAGAGATGCCGTGACTAAGGAAAAGTCAGCCGATGAGCATCGCTCCCTGGATGTATCCTGACATGGGTCAAAGTTAACACAAAGAAGCCACATGCGGTGGCACCCCTGTAATCCTAGCATTCTTGGAGGTTGAGACAGGAGGATCACAAGTTTGAGCCCAGCCTAGGCAACTTACTGTCTCAAAATAAAAAAATAGAGAAAGGGCTGGGAATGTAGCTCAATGCAAAGGCCCTGGGTTCATCCCCAGTACCAAAAAAAAAAAAAAAAAATTAACACGAGGTAATTTAATAATAATAAAAATATGTCAAATCTTGGAACTCAGTCAAAAAAAGTAAAGGAGTTCTGTTGAGAAGGAAACCTAGCTTCTCAACAGTCCCTGTGACCTGACAGTCTTAGTGAGCTGTGAGGACACTGAGGGTCAGAAAAAGACATGAGGGCCCTCCAAGGCCAAGGCATATGTAGTGTCAACAGTCACAGTGTGCCCAAGGCAAGGGAGGTATGGTGGTACCTCAGTACTTTCATTAATTGTTCCTCGGAGGCCCGGCGGCCCGGCAAGTACCAAAAACTACAAGTACCAAACAAATTGTTTTAATGAACAGGGAGTAAGTAAATCAAGAGGCAGTGGACTTTGAAAGGTGGTAGCTCATGAATCGAGTATCAAACAAATAGTGGGAGCAAAATTTTCACATCAGAATGTGTTGAGTACCAAATCACAAGAGTTTCAAAGTTTGACTCTAATCGTTGTCTTCTCATCTACCTGGCTAGACAACACTGCACCTTGTCTTTGAATCTGGGGAGTGTTACCAGCTGTCTGGTAATGAGAATTGCATGAGAGTCCCTGTCACATGAGAAATGGCTGCTAAAAATAGACCTCTTAGGTCTGGAGAAGGAAATACTTGCTGGGTGGGAGGTGGGAATGATAAAGGTTTCAATGCAGGTTATGGTGAAAAAATGGTTAATCTTGTCCTCCATATACCAGAGGGCAAATCTCAGGCATGGAAATGGTAGACAAATTTAAATTCTGAATAATGAGAAACTGTCTAAGGTAGTTTTTTTTTTTTTTTAAACAAGTGAAATGGAGAGCTGTGTTTCTATCATAGGACGTGGTCAAGCAATGATAGTCTGGTGGTAGAGAAGAAATGTTTCCTTTGCTTAAGAAATGGGGCTAGAATTCCCTCTTGGGTTTCCTAATTCTATAGAATGATTGGTATTTTCGTACTTTTTGTTCTGTTTACTCAGTGGTGGCAAATAAGTGTTTTAAACACAAACTAGCATTGTGCTACTGTCAAGCATGGTCTCGTGGAAACTGCCACATTTCACACTTGCATCCACGTGTGTTTCTGTTGCTGGATGAGCTCTGAGCAAACACTGTGATCTTCCCTGAAGAAGTGGCCTCTGAAGGGCTGGGAAGGAGCAGGGTGTAAAAGTTTGCATTCTGTGGGCACCTGCCAGACAAGGAAGCACTTGAATCACTGGGCCTTGAGCCATGTCTTCTGAGAAGAGGTTGCAGTGCAAAATGTCCTGTTGAGACTTGTTTGCTGTTGAGAAACGGGAGTGCAGATTTGTTCAGCATTCATCCCCCAAGCACAGTCAAACATTGGCTCCCTGACCAGACCACTGTTAAGGCAGATCGGCCAGAGCTTCACACGGGGTCCTGGGCCATTCATCAGTATTTGAGGTTACGGTGATTCGAACCTGTTTCCAGAAACTGCTGGTCCTGAATCTCTGGTCTGAGGCTCTTTGAGCCAAATAACCAAAGGCCTACTTCTAATTATGAATATGTACTTTTAAAATCAAGGTGCTTTAGAGGGGTCCATTTCTAAAAAGGCAAGTATCTAGGATTAGAATAATTCCTTTTACCAAAGACCAGAAATGAGCGTCCTGTTATAGTTTTTGGCATTAATCCAGGATGTAGTTTATTTATCTGTTTTATTGGGAAATTGCAAATTTGCGGGAACTACATGCCTTGTGGTCTTCATGAGAGTTATTTCCAACTATGGAAGCAAATCTGTTTCTCAAGTCCTACCTGGCCAAGCGTATGCATGCAGAGCTTCAGGCTTACAGATTAATGAGAAGCTATGTTATGTCACTGTTTCCAATCTACTAGTTAACAGTAAATTGCTTTTTTGGACAGCCAATGGTGATGAATTATGTGGCTCTTATCCTGCATTTGTCTTTTTCCAAACTAAGCATGTAGCTTTAATGATTTAAAAATAGTCTGTTAGCACTTGTGCTCCAGGTTCGGAGAAATGTTAATATGTTGGAAGACACAAACGTTTTAAAATTCTGTGGCGTCTCTGTTTGTTTTTGTTTGAGGGAGGGGTGTAGGTTCTTGTCTTGTGCTGCATAGGCCAGGAAAGGAGGAAATGGAATTCATGTCTGTTGAGTGTCCCTTCTATTCAAGCCAGACACTTTATACTCATTTTCTCATTTAATTCTCACAATTCTTTGAGAGGTAGATATTATTATTCCCCATTTTATACATAAAAATCAAAGACTAGTACATTTGTCAAGGTACGGTGTTTGTAATAAGGAAGCACCAATGCAGACCCTCGCTGGCTGCCTCTGAGGCACATATGTGGTGTGCACATGTCTTCTTTCCATCTTTTCCCAAATGGTAATCTCTTTTCTAAATGACATTTGTTTTAAAAGTAAGTTATAAATCAGCCTTGGCAAAACAATAGTTACTAATTCTTCCCCCTGTTGGGTAGAAATCCATTCTATTTTCACCTGGGGAAGCCCCAGGTTGCCAGGTGTTTACATGACTTATTGCCATTTGACTTTTTTTTTTTTTTTGGTGGGTCCCGGGGGTCAACCTCAGGACCTCGCATGCCAGCAGGTGCCTGTGCCGCTGAGCAATATCACCAGCCCTTTTTTGGTATGTGGGTTCCGGGAGTCGAACTCGGGCCTCGCGCTTGCCAGCCAGGCGCTTACGCCGCTGAGCCATCTCACTGGCCCTCGTCATTTGACTTTTAACTGCAACCCTGGTTTTTCACCCAGGGCCTGGCCCATCAGCTTCTCATAGGTGGGTGGCAGTGGTGAGAGAGGAACCGGATCATCTCAGAGGTCCCAGAAGGACAGTTTTCAATTGGCCTGAGTGCATCTGCTTTTCACATGTGGTGGTTTATTGACGTGAAAGGAGATCTCAAACTGAATTCTGCCACACATCAGACACTTTTTGTAAACAGGAAACAAAAAAGCAGCCCTGGAACCTGGAACCTGTTTGATCCCTCCAGCACATTGGCAGGGACGCAGTGCTCAGCCCTGTGCAGGGATTGGCACCCGGGGCCCAGGACTCTTCTGGGGAAGCTGCAGAATGTTCTGTTTCTTGATCTGTGTGAAGATTATGTACTTGCAAATGTGAAATTCTGTATGTGCTCTTAAGATCTGTTAATTTTCCTGTGTGGAAGTTACGCTTCATTAAAAAACAGGTGGAAATCAATTATCATCCTTAAGCAGTTTGCAGTCTGTGATCAGGAAGCTATTACATTTTTCCTAACCAGTGAATCTCTTGAGTTAGACATCTTCCGCTGGTGGGTCACTGGATGGGGTGCAAACACTCAGAGAGCTTCACAGATATCCACCTCATCCTCTCATGGACCCCTGAATCAGCAGCCTGGGCTCCTGCCCCACCTCCCCTTTCAGAGAATTTTTCATCGATATAGGTCAGCACAATGAAGACAGCTCCTTGGAATAGAATATACCCGTCCACTGGGGTTTCCTGGGGTTCCTGCTGATTCCTTCCCTCTGGTGATTCAGCCCATCCCTGCGGAGTCCTCTAGGGTGGACATAATAGCTGCCTCTATCCAAGTGATCAATCCGGCACCTCGGGTCCCTTAGTCCTGGGCTGATGTTGCCTTCATTCATTATTCTGCTCCATCTAAGCATATCCTTTTCCCAGAACTTAACTTCTTTGGCCCAGTAAGCCACCCTTGGTCATTTTAGCTAAATTTTTGCTGAGACTAGCATGAAAGTAGGTTCTGGGGGATGAAGTAGATGTATTTGCCTGGGCAGTAATCCCAGGCTCTGCTGAGGATGTGGATGTGGGAGGAGCTGTGGATTCTTGTTTCCCCTGAAGGGGGAGAGAGGCAGGGATGGGGTGCTGGCAGAAGCCTTAACTATAAATGCCAACTTCCGTGAGAATCAGACTTCGCCTACGAACAGTCTTGGCCCATGTAGTTGTCCCCTCCAAAGCGAGATTAGCAAGGTCAAGAGATAAAGATGGCCCTTTTTAGCAGTTGCCTCTAAGACAGGGTTATGACATTCTATTTTGACACAGTTTCAGAATTCCTGTGACTCTCATTTTATTGCCCTCACTAATCTCCCTTCTTCACATTTCACACTCTTCCATACTCTCATTTATCAGGACCTTAGCCCTAAAAAAAAAAAAAAAGAAAACTTGCACACACAAGCAGAAGTTCTTTGTTGGTATTCCTAATCCATTGTGGATATGTTGCCATAGCAATGCAGTCCATACACATTCACACAGGCACACATGTACATAGGCGCAGACACACACACACACACACACACACACACACACACACACACACTCATTCAGTCTTTTCCGGGACCCATCAGGTGAGTTGTTTTTCCCTTTCTCAAACAGCAACAGCCATCATGGTTATTAAACTAGTAATACATCTGTACGGCTTCTCTTGGCAGGTTTTTTTTTTTTTTTTTTTTTTGTGGGACCGGGGTGTCGACCTCAGGACCTCGCGCACCAACAGGCACCTGTGCCGCTGAGCGATATCACCAGCCCATTTTTTGTATGTGGGATCCGGGAGTCGAACTCGGGCCCTCGCACTTGCAAGGCAGGCGCTTATGCCGCTGAGCCATCTCACCAGCCCAAATTTTGGTCTTTTTTTTTTTTTTTTTGTGGGTACCGGGGGGTCGACCTCAGGACCTTGCACGCCAACAGGCACCCGTGCCGCTGAGCGATATCACCGCCCCCTTTTTCGTATGTGGGATCCGGGAGTCGAACTCGGGCCCTCGCGTTTGCAAGGCAGGCGCTTACGCCACTGAGCCATCTCACCGGCCCTCTTGGCAGTTTTTAACTAGATCACTTTGCTCCTAATTCAGATCCACTTAATCAGGCCCCAGTAAGAAGAGCTAATGTTCTGAAGAGGCCGGCACTGATTTGCTTTTGGTCTTATTTATTGTAGGCTTCAACCTATTATGAAAAGGTGTGTGTGTGTGTTGTGGATTAGATGGTAGTAACATCACAGTGGACTTCTTTGGCTGTAGGTGCCTTAATTTATTTTCTAAAATTTAGACATTTTCCTTCATTGGTTTGATTTTAGTTTCAAGAGCTAAACATCAGTGAAAACATAAGAGATTTGACTATTTAATAATTAACCAAAAGTTTGATATCCTGACTAGCCAGTTTCCAGACAGTTACATAACATTCTTCTGTTAAAATTAGACTATGTGAATACTAGTAACTGGATGGACAGGGTGTAATTTTTCTTATTGTGGTTAACACAGATGAGGGGGTTGTAGAATTTACTTGAATTTAATGTGTTAAATAAAATCCTTGAGTTTCTGAAGCCAAAAACCAAACATATTAGTTACCCTTAACTCAGGGGTATTGATAGAGGTGGTGTGATTCCAGGGCTTCTCCTCCCTGGAAACTGGAAAGCTCTCCATCAGGACAGTGCTCCCAAAGAGCTGCAGAGGTGTCGGGAAGCAGCCCAGCTGGCCAGCATTAGGAGTGTCTGTGTCTCTGCCCCGGTCCGACCATGTCTTTCCCCACCCCAAATACTTTGCCATGTCGGAGATTCGTATTGTGTCCAGAGAGGTACAGGGTGTTATCCCTGCAGTTACTCACCCCAGTCTTTCTAGTCCAGCTCCCTAGCTCTCCAGTATGGGACAATAGTTGTTATCATCATACCTGGACACTGGGTTTGAGCCAATCTTCAACACCGTGGTCAAAGGGCTGGGAAAGTGCCCTGATTCAGCCTCTTGCCAGCTGTGTGATTGGGAAAGTGACCTAACTTCTGAGATGCTTAATTTTTTTGTCCTTAAAATAACTTTAATACTCTCTCATCACATTGTTGAATAAAGGAAACAACACTTGCTTGGCAGTGAATAGTATATACTTAATAAATTATCATTGTTTTAATCATTAATATGCTAATATAGAAAATTCTGCTTTCCCGTCACAGTTTTTGTTACATTGTCTTATAGGGTTTTTTAAGAAGGTGTTCCCAAAACCCGTGGGGAGAACAAATTCCCCATCCTTCTCCAAAAAAACAGAAAGAGGTTTTTAAAAATTGAAGTATATTACCCACAACATTAAATTCACCTTTTTAACCATTTTCAGGTAACCGAAGTGTACAGTTCAGTGACATTTGGTACTTCTACAATGTTGGGCAACCATCACAAATATCCTGTTCCGGAATATTTTCATCATCCTGAAAGGAAACCCCATAGCCTTTAAGCAGTTTTACACCCCATTCCTCCCTCACCCTCCAACCCCTGGCAACCACTAATTGGCCTCCTGTCCCTATGGATTTGCTGACTCTGGATATCTATATAAATAGAAACTTATAAAATAACATGTGGCCTTTTATGTCTGGCTTCTTTGCTTAGGGTAATGTTTTCAGGGTTTACCCAAGTTTTAGCATGTATTAGTACTTTATCCCTTTTAATACTTGAGTAATATTCCATTATATGAGTTTCTCAGATTCAGTCTCTCCATTCATCAGTTGATGTACATTTGGGTTGTTTCCACTTTTGGTTGTGAACATTGCTGGATCATACCGTAATTCTACCTTTGCCCCTTTTTTTTTTTTCCTGGTACCAGGAATCAAACTCAGAACCTTGCGCTTGCCAGGCAGATGCTGTGCCGCTGAGCTATATCCCTGGCCCCTATCTTTGCATTTTTGAGAAACTGCCAAACTGTTCATACTTGTACCATTGTGGTTTTTTTTGTTTGTTTTTATTTTGTTTGTTTGTTGTTTGTTTTGAGAGAGGGGCTCGCTATGTAGTTCAGGGTGGCCTTGAACTCATAGCAATCCTCCTGCCTCAGCCTCCCCAGTGCTGGTATTACAGGTGTGTGCCACCATGCCAGGTCCCATTGTTGGTTCTTACTATCAATGTCTGAGGGCTCCAATATCTCCATACTCTTTCCAACATTAGTTATTGTCTTTATTTTTTGTTGTTGGTATTGTTATTCTTTTAGCTATCATAGGGAACGTAATGTGGTATCTCATTAAGGCTTTGGATTTTTTACAGTACTGATTTTGTATGTGTATGGACTTAAGTTTATATTAATGTTCTTAAGCCATTACATTGCAAGGCTACATGAAAAACCACCTATACAAAATTTCCAATAGGAGGAAGTTGTAAAGCATCTTTTCCTTCACAGCCTCTACTATAGCTTAGCACAGGGGCTCTGTGATCTGTACTATGGATAAGCCACTTGCAGATGATTTGTGCCTGGGGATGATGTTTGATACCTCTGACCTTCTTTTTAATTCCTTTTCTTTTGGTTTAGGGATTTCCTTTGGGTAATCCAAAATGCTTTTAAATATATTGGATGAGAGCTGAACTACCAGCCTGTGTGGGACTCCATATTCTCTGCTCCACTGTCTTTGGATGGCATTCTGACTGCGTCAAGGCCAAGTGACCAGCTGTTCATGATGAGTGATGAGAAGAACCTCAGCGTGTCCCAAAAATTGGTCTCACCTTCAAGGAGCACAAGTAGCTGTTCCTCCAAGCAGGGAAGTCGACAGGTAAACTTTAACTCATGCAAATTTTACAATATAAATTGAAATCACTGGGAAGTTTGTAGGTTAAAATGTGCACATTTACTTGGGAAAGCCTTCTTCTCCATTGAAGAACATTTGCTTTCATCTTAACTATATGAGGAGAGTCAGTTATATGTAATTTTTAATAATGTAGCTTGCATGCCTACCAGATAGGAAGAACTGTATTTAGTTCTTTGTATTATTTTATTTTGTTCAATGTTTACAACTGCCCTCTAGTGTAGGTATTAATAGTCCCATTTTTCCTCATAAGGAAGCTGACTCAGACAGACCAGGTTACTTGCCCAAGGACACACAGCTAATAAGTAGCAGATGAGAAACCAAAGCTCCATTTGGCTCTAGGACTTTACTTTATACTCTGCTAACCAAAAAAACAACAGTCACTTTTCCAGTAATTTTAATATCCACCCCCCCATGCACAGTTCCTTCCCTTCACCAAACCTTTAGTAACAGTTTGCAAACCACAGAGCGACTTTAAGTCTTATCTGCTTTATTTCTGTAATCAGTTGAGGGAACCTAGTCAATGGAAAGAAATGGTCAAAAGAAATTAAGTAAGAGGCAGAAAAAAATGAAAACAGGACCTGAGTTAATTAACTTCTAATAACTGTCAGGTAATTATATGTTGCTTCTTAATTTCCTTTCTAATCTCTGTTGGTAAGGTTTGTTGTTTTTCAATCAATGGCAATAAATGCACATTAATAATTATGATTCTTCCTGCTTCAGAGGGGGCTACCAAAAAGTCAGATTTATAATCCAGGTGGCCTCTGAGCTTTTCAGTACCTGCTGGCTATGTTGGCATTGCCTTTGTCCCATGGGCAGTTCTGGCCTTGGTTCCAGATTAGGAAACAACAGCTGAGCAACCTCCCATCTCGGGCACGTCCACATATTTATGTCGCTGTGGCACGGAGCTCTCCATTTGAATGTCGCCTAGGTTAGAGAACTGACTGCCCTTGAATCTGTGATTCTAGACCAGTTAGAGTTTGCCATGGCCCTGACATCTGGAGAGCTCTCTAGGGTCTCCTTTGAGGGGTTAAGAAGGAGTATTTTGTCAGCATTTGCTTGGGATTTAAATAGAATGACTACAGTTAGTCATTGGCTAATGCATCATGGCTTGCTGGAATTATAGTTTCATAAGAGTAACAGTGCTTTTCTGCTTTGCCAACTTTCCACAGGGGTTTTTCTCTCCCTAAGCCAAAATTCTAGCAGGGATTTGAGCGGAATGTGTGGTTTTCCTCTCTGCCCCTCCCCGTTTTGTTCCTAGTAGCAGCTATTGTTACTTGCTCCTTTGAAGAAGGTAGAAAACTTGATTTATTGACGTTCCAGGTACTGACAACACCAGAGGAGTTGGAGCAGCTCAATGAAATCCTCAGGTTCAATACTACAGAAACTTTTTCAGTGTTTTATTTTCAATTGATTTGGTTTACATAGTGCTTTTTTTTTTTTTGAGGTTATAGCGTAAAGGCAAGTAGAGTGTGTTAAAGCCTCAATTTTCTTCAGACTTTGACTTTTGAGTCACTCAATCACTTCATCATCACATGGTCATCTTTTATATTCAGGATCTCCCACTTTCATATGTAATAACATTGTTTATAAAAGTTAATACTTAACGTTTCCTTGGTAGCAGAGGTACAAACTGTAATACATTTATTTCTCCTTTAGCATGATTTTAGTTGGACAGCTCATATTTAATTTTCAGGGTCCATTTTCTTAGTCTATCTGCTGTTATATCCTCTCTCAATAGAAATGTTCCAAACTGGGCACAGTGGCACATGACTGTAATCCCAAGCACTCTGGGAGGATGCAAGTTCGAGCCCAGCCTGGCCAACTTAGCTACTTAGCAAGACCCTGTCTCAAAATAAAAAAGGACTGGGGATGTAGCTCAGTGCAAAGGCCCAGGGTTCAACATCTGGTACTATGTAAAACAAAAAGTGCTCTGACCAAGGATAGCCAGAGCATCCCCATTTGTGTTGTTCACCTTGATGGTCCATGTCCACATGGCCTTTGCAAACTGTCCCAAATCAAGCTCCAGTCTTTCCACAGACTGTGATGGTGTGGGAGACTTGGCCTGTCACCCTTTGCCTCTTGGAAGACACAGCTGTACTTGGCGATCTGTCAGTTCCTAAATATGGTGATGACATGGCATTTTCACCACATCACTGGAAAGCATGAGTTAAACATTTAGAACTTCAAAATTTCCATAGTAAGAAATTTAATTTGAGGAATGTTAAAGTATAACTGAGATAATCTGTGTAATCAACTCTTTGTTTTGAAAACCCCAGTTTAACATTATTTTCAGGTTGTTCTGTTTTTTCGTTTCTCCTAAAGAGAAGTCCTGTGATGCTGACTTTATTGGCCTTTGTCAGAGGTGCTAGTTTTTCCCCTGTGCTTTGGAATTATAGTTAGAGACTCATCTTGCACTGGTTTCAGGGGTTCTTTCTCTGCACTCATCCTGACTTCTTTAGAGATTTGCTGTTGGCTACTTCCTTCTCCAAGGGACCCTTGTTCAGGGTCCTATGTTTGCAGCTAGGGGCTTCTCTTCAGGGATGATGATGGAGTATCTAAGGTCTGTCACCAGGCCAGCAGACAGTACAGCCCATGTCCAGTTGAGAGACTGTGGATGCCTCTTCTTTCCTCCCTGGGCAAGCACATTTTAAAAGCCCCATTTTCATCATGGTATGGGGCGTCTCTCTGCATGTTCTCTTATTTCCAACAGTGAGCTCGGCTCAGGTCCCAGCCTTTTTCTGGAGCCACTTTTAGCCCTGATGTCCCACAGAAGTAGGTTAGTGAACATCTCTGCTAAAGTATACTTTGCATTTCTACTTTACATTTTGTTTCTGATCAATGGAGATATTTCAGCTTTTTTTTCCCTTGCCATAGTCTTTTTTCACCAACTCTATTGTATAATTGGCAAATAAAAATTGTTTATATTTATAGTGTATACAGTGTTTTGATTTATGTATACATTGTGTGATGATAACCACAGTCAAGGTAATCAATGTATCCATCACCTCATGTAGTTATCCTTGTGTATGTGTGGCAAAAACTATAGCGATCTATTTTGGTAGAAAATGTCAAGTACAGTTGTCCCTTGGTATCAACTGAGATATTGGTTCTAGGATCCCCATACATACCAAAATCTGAGGATACTCAGGTCACTTGTATAAAATGGCATAATATTTGCATATAGCAAATATACATCCTCTTGTATATTTAAAATCATCTCTATAATTACTTATAATACTTAATATAATGTCAATGCATGTAAATATAACATAGTATATTGTTTAGGGAATAATGACAAGAAAAAAGTCTGCTTATGTTCAGATACAATTTCTTTTTTCAAACATTTTCAATCTGTGCTTGGTTGAATGCATGGATGCAGAACCTGCAGACACTAATGTTCAAGTGTATATGATACAGTATCATTACCTGTAGTCACCATGTTGTACATGAGATCTCTGGAACTTATTCTTCCTGTGTAGTGGAGCTTTGTACTCTGACCATCATTTCCCCCTCCCACTAGTCCCTGGTAGCACCATTCTTTCTGTTTCTGAGTTTAATACTTTAGAGTCCACACATTTGTTTTTCTATGCCTGGTTTATTTGAATTAGGATAACGTTGTCCAGGCCCATCTATCCATGTTAGATTTCATTCTTTTTAAAGGCGGAATAATGTTCCTGTGTGTGTTTGTTCCTGTGTCTGTATGTACACATCACAGAATATTACCATTATGTGTTGCAAACATGAACTAAAAAAAAAGAAAGGAAGGAAGGAAGGAAAGAAAATGGCAGAGGGGATCTAGAGACAGGGAGGGAGGAGAATGTGGAGGGGAAGGGTAATGATATGCTAAGTACATGTAACTATTCCCTAAAATGAGTGTAAACATTATGTACTACAAATGTATACTTCACCATGTTGATTGAAAGGCTTGGTCTTTGAAAGGTTTTTTTTTTTTTTTTTTGCACTTAAATTCTCATCCAGTGCAGCCAGGTGAGGACTTCTGTATTTTAGCCACACTGGCTTTCTATTAAAATTCCTTGAACTGCATTTGTTTTTGTCCTTGTTCCTGGAACTGAACTTGAATGTGAATTTGTGCAATTCCCTAACCATATGTCTGTGTTAAAAGAGCTTGCTTCCTTGGAGGAAAAATTGAGACCTAAATGAATAGTGAATGTAAAGTACCTAGGCTAGCACATGGGAGACAGTAAGTGTGGGTTAAGTGAGTGAATGAATAAGCATGTAGTTGCTAGGTAGAAAGATTACTATTCATGAAGCTCTGTAGATAGATGAAGTGGGCTAAGAGATATCTAAGTGGGAGGGAGAATTGCTATTTAAAAACCTTTAAAATATGAGTAATTGCAATTTCCTTTGGTCTTTTTCCCACTGCCCCCTTACATTTCCTTCCTAGAATTTTCAAAGTACACATTTCAGAAGCCAGATTAGGCTAAATAAAGATGATTGAATACAGTTCGTCTTTGCTGAAAGAGTGTTACAGACCTGAGTTTTATTTCTTCAGCCAGTATCTATTGAGAAGCTGTGACTAAAAGGCCCTGAGCAGGGAAGTGTGAGGCTGCAGAGCACCAGGCAGCTGAACAGACCATTACAAATAAGAAATCAACTCTGATGGCAAAGACTATGGGTTTTAAAGAGGGCACAGCCTCCATTATTTTATGTGTTGTTAGTATTTGGCAGGAAAGTCAGAAATCAGAAAGTGAATCCTGCTAAAATAATTGAACAGTGCGTCACTCTCCCTTGCAGGGGATTTGACTAGAGAGATCTATTGCTTGAGGAGTCTCCATACAATTGTGCAGTTAGCTCTTGTCACCCTGCTGCCCCTGGGCTAATCCGAGGTGGCCTTTGAGCTCCCCTCGCCTCACCTGGTGAGAGTTTCTTTATGCAGGCTGTTAGATCATGCTACAGTCCAGAGAGCACAGCCAGGCCGGGCTCGGGGCCACAATCCATAGGACAGGTGAGTTGAAGAGGGGAGAAGTTGCCAAGTTTTGCAAAATGAATTAAAGCTACAATGTTTAAGTGTTTATATATTCAGCTGAGTCTTGAAAATGCATAGTCCCCAGTGATTTCTTTTAATTTATCATATCTTTAGAGAGGCTGAAAGTTACTGGCTGTCTTTTGTACTTATGGCCTGAATAAACACAGGACCAATTGAGGAGGAGTGATCTTGAGCCAGTCCTAATTATCATGTTGTTCTACGATGGTGTCTTAGTTTGTTTTCTGTGGCAGTAATAGAATTCCTGAGACTGGGTGACTTATTAAAAAATAGCAGTTTATTTAGCATATGGTTCTGGAGGTTGGGAAATCCAGGCACGTGTTGTTGGCATCAGCTTATCTGCTTGTGAGGATATTGTGTTGTGTCCACTTGTGGCTAAAGCAGAAGGGACAAAGCACAAAGGGCAACCTCACTTTATCACTGCCTGCTCTAGGTGACTAATCTAGTCCCAGGAGAGCAAAAGCTGAGAACTCATCCCACAAGAAAGGCATTCATTCCTCTTAACCTAATCTCCTCTTAGCGGCTCCATCTCCCAATGCTGCCACAATGACGATCAAATTCCAACTTGAGTTTCAGAGAGGACAAACCATATAGCAGTTGGTCATAGAAGATGAAAGGCGAAAAGCATGACCTCTGGAGCCAGATGGCCTGAGTTTCAATCCCGGGCTATTTATAAGCTGTTTGACCTTGAGCAGGTTACATACCCTGTCTGTACCTGGGTTCCCTATAAGGTTTTACAAATTGTTTAGTTATAATACAGTGTGCATATAGGATGTGCTGTGGAAGTGAATAACAAATAAACCACCTCCCATAAGCAGAGGGTCCCAGGAGCCCCCAAGCACCCCCACAGTTGACCATCTCCCTGCCTCAGCCTTCCAGGTACAAGGCAGGTGGCACAGTCCAGAGGCAGATGGCTTGGCAGGTGTCTAGGCTGTGCTGAGAGGAAAAGTCAGCAAGGGACACTAGAAGTTAAAACTATCCCATAGCATCTTTACAGCTCTTTATATCCCTTCACATTTTCCTTCAGAGTCTGAAAATAAGACAACAATGTCTGCATTGCTTTCCACACTATGGAGAGAAAATATGGCCCAGAGATATTGCTGACCTGTGTCACAAGGCTAATAAGTAGTAGGGAACCAAGTTACCATCTGTGAGAACCCAAGTTTCTTTAGATGTTACAAAACTTCTTCAAAAGTTAATTCAAGTTGCACATGCCCTAATCAGCCAACATTCTGATGAATGCGGGGCTGAGGATAACGCAGGAAAGTGAAGCAGCCTGCATTCCCTGTTGGCCTGGAGCTGTCCTTTTCCTGGCGGGCCCAACAGAGAAAAATAATTACCTATGTATGTCTTAGTTTTCTACGTTCTTATTTTCTGAGCCTTTTGCTTCTCCTTGTTGCTGACATTTGGCCACACCTATGGTGGTAACATTATGCCTGGAGGTAGGAATGGCAAAGAAATGACTGAGTTCTCAATACATTTCCACATGCAATAAGTCCTGTAAAGAAGAAAACAAGCATTTGCTGTCGGAAGAGGTTAAAACATCTGCTAAAGTGCCATGTTTGAGTTGTCAGAGTGTCTTTGTTTTTGTCTGGGTCCACAAATGACAGACTCAGCTCTATTCCCAGCTTAGAAGAGCAGGAAAAACTGAAACGCTTCTGGAAGTTGCTGAACTATCTGTACTGGTTGGTAGTTCTGGAATAACAAGCAGCAAATATATTTGGGTGCATTTTAGAAATGTGACTAGGGCCGGTGAGATGGCTCAGCGGCTTAAGCACCCGCCCGGCAAGCGCGAGGGCCCAATTTCGACTCCTGGAACCCACATACAAAAAAGGGGCCGGTGATATCGCTCAGCAGCATGGGCGCCGCCTGCTGGCACGCGAGGTCCTGAGGTCGACCCCCCAGTACCCACAAAAAAAAAAAAAAAAAGAAATGTGACTTGATAAAAACTACATGGGGTACTTAAGAAAATAAATATATTTCTTCATAGTTGGCAGTGGCATGGTACAGGACACAGGGAGGCTGAGCCCTGACCCAGATATTCTGATTGACAGCATAGCTTACCAGATGTACAGTTGCTGGAATGTTCTTGAGAAATGACAGATACAAATGTGAGCTGAACTGGCTCAATAGCTCTTTCCCAGAGAGGAAAAAGTCTACTTCAGGAGTTTAATGATAATAAAATGGTAACAGCCCAGAAGTAACAGTCCAGGAAGTAGGACAGAGCAAAACAGAGGACTCCTAGAATAATTCAACATCCCTCTGAGGCCTACAACGTGGCCCTGTCACCAAGCCTACCTGTTTTCCTCTGCACCTGTACACAGCCCAGGTGAGTCACATTCCTGGCACATCTTTGGCCTTATGGTCTCTGCCCTGTGCAGTGGGCTGAATGGTAGCCCCCCAAAAGATATGTCCACACCCTGATCCCCAGAACCTATGAATATTACCTTTTTTGCAAAAAGGTCTTTTACAGATATAATTAATGTAAAGATGTTAGGGTAAGAAGAACACTTTGGATTACCCAGGTGGGGGCCTATATTCACCAACAAATGTCTTTGTAAGAAATACGCGGAAGAGAAAATGTATACAAGTGAGACGCTGATGTGCAAATGGAAGCAGAGATTATCTGGAAGGATGCAGTTACAAGCTAGGGAACATCGTGACATGCCAGTAGCTACCACAAACTGGAAGAGACTCCGGAAGAAGCATAGCCCTGCTGACACCTTGAGTTTGGATTTTTGGCCTCCAGAACTGCTAGAGAATAAATTCTTGTTCTAAACCACCAACTTTGTGATCTTGTGTCTGGGTAGTCTCAGGAAACTAACACACTTTGCTTCTTTCTCTGTGTTGATTTTTCTAAGTCCCAGCTCCAGCCCTTAATCCTAACTAAGGGGGGTCCAGCCTTGGAGATTGGTGCTGAGTTCCTGCATCTGCTTTTGATTTACTCTTCCATTTGATGCTTATAGTTTTTCAACCTGTGACATCTTTTGGTTTTTAATGTGTGCTAACTTCTTGAGAGTCAGGACTTGGCTTTTCATCTGTGTATCTCCAGTCCTGGTGCTGAGGTTTAGACCTCCGAGTAGGGACAACCTTGTTGAAGAGAAGCTCGGTTAGTGCAGCTGAACTGTACTAAATACTAAAATCATTCCTTCTTTGATTCTTAGGGTTCTGTGGATCTTAATCTGTTACTAGGTTTTCAGTATGAGAACCCCTGTTCTTGAATAGTACTGAAAACATATCACTACTTGGATTGAAGCTAAGGAAGGGTTTATGGTATAAACTTCTGCTACCTATGCCTGGATTCTAATAATATATTCATTTTCACCCAGAGTGTGCCTCTACTTTGCAAATTTCCATTCACTCTGGAAAAGTAGTTTGGCACACTGTGGCGGAGAACACTTATCAACTAGTGACATTCAGCAAGGGAGAGGATTTTCTGGAGGAGTCCTGAGTGCTCTATAATTGGAGTGTGAAGGTATTTTATCTGAGTGGAGACAGTGATTCTCACAAGGCTCAGATATCGAAGGGCAGGCCCTGCAATATGCCACTGAAAGTTTCTTTAAATTAAAAGGTAATAGAGAATAAAACAATAAAACAGTGCTGGATGATATAAGGAGCAAAAATGTTGCTACCTTCTCACCACTGGTCCTAGTTCCATTCACACGGGCACCTGGATGGGAGAGTCCCTGTCCCCTTGTGGTATGCTCCCAGTCTTGGAGTTCCCTCCGTGGTGTCTCTGCAGGGTGGTCATCAGCCTCTGACAGAGCACTCTAGCAGCTGGGGAATTTGATTTTTCATAGAGCAGCTGTATCATTTTTGTTATTTTGCACAGCACTGATTAGTAGGTAATCAGATAGTCTGTCCTTTATGCAGAACTGGAATCCAGGGCTTTCTAACTCTGATTCATTAATCCTGATTTGTCCTTGGAGTCTAAGTCAAATCGCAATTCTTTAAGATAGCCTGGTCTTCTAGAACGTGGTCACTCTCAGTGGGTTTGTGTCCAGTAGCAGATGCAGAATCTCAGTCTTGTCACCCACTTTTGAACTGAAATGTATATTGTGACCTGTGTATTGTCCAGGTGATCTGTATGCACATTACAGTTAGAGAAGCACTGAATTCAATCTCATATAGTGCTCCTACCACAACTAACTTTTTAAAAAATTGCTATTGTGATCAGGCCTGCTGGTGCTCAAAAAAAATCTCAGCTGAGAAAAAAAACATTTAATGAGGCAACAACTCCAACTCTGAGTAAGTGAACTCTAAGTACAGAAAGTGTAAAATCGGTCTGACATCAGTTAAAGTTGCCATTCTATTCATTGAAATCTATTGGCAACTATTTCCATATGTCCCTACTACAATCATAAACAGTAATGTTGATGATTGTTAATCTTTCTTGATAGGCTCATAAGATTACAAATGCCTTTGAAATCGTTGAAGACAGATTAAATTAGTCTGCATGTGATTTAGTGCTGGGTCTTGCCTTGTGATTTTTAAAAAATTAATTTTATTGGTACACTTTTGACATACAAAATTTTTACCTGTACATAATGTATCTTAATTCTTCTTTTCCCATTCCCCTCCCTTCCCTTCAATCCTTCTTCCCCTCCCCACTTACTAAACTGTGTTTCTATTGTTATCCTTCTATTCTTTTTTTGTTTTTTAAATCCTTAATCCCTTCATTCCCCTCCTCTTTCCCCCTCCCTTGTTCCCCTTCCCATTTAAACATTTTCTTCCTACTTCCCAATATCTATCCTCCATTTAGGTCCTTATTTACCCTTTGGGTTTCTCACACAAGAGAAACAATACAATATTTAAACATGTCTGTCCAATTTATTTTACTTAAAATTACATGCTCAAGGTTGCCTTGTGATTTTTAAAAACCTGACAGCTAGGTAAGTATTAGAACAGCTCACTCTGCAGTCATGCTGAGTAGAGGCAGCCACAAAATTTCCCTTCCAACACTTTTGAGCTGCAAGAAGAAGGAAAGTTGAAATCATTTTTCTATTTCTGACATCACTGCAAGGGCATCAACTGAGAATTCAGCATTTGAAAAGGGCCTGGGGGATGTGCACTGAGGAGACAGCTGTGCTGGAGGGAAGAGCTTCCAATTCGCACACTCAGCAGTGTGGAAATGAACTCGGCCAGCTCATGAGTATGAATAAAGGCTTAGCTGCCTTTCCAACCACAAAGCAGCTTTCTATCTTTGGCACTTTTCAGTCATTCAGTAAAACAGACTGAATTTAATGCCAGATGACGGTGCCAAAGTGTCTCCATTTAAACCCAAGCAAAAACCTCAAGAAGCTCCTTCTCTCAGCCTCTTCATATTTTTTCTCACTCTCTACCTGATTGATACTCATAATGACCTTTCAGTCTGACACCCACAGCATGGGACATCAACCCAGGCTGTTGGGCGAAGTCAGCAGGGTCTTGATCTCATCATGGCCCAAGTTCACGCTGTACTGTGTTTCAGGGTATTCAGTTCAAGGCGCACATCCTACTCCCAGGTCACCAGGTATATGGGGAACAGCAGGAGCCACCACTGGCAAACCTGGCTTATTTAGCCAGGAGACACCAGTGTCTCTATTTTTTTCTGTTCTGAGAACCAGTCACCCTAGTTCAGCACACCTTATTGAAGTCCTACCTCCTGAGAGCTATGTGAGGTTCTTTCTATACTCCCCTGTCCTCAGACTTAGTAAATATGTACTGAGAGCCCTTATTTTCCAGGTAATAAGATTATAATGAGTCAGACAAATTATAATGAGTAAGATTATAACAAATAAGACATGGGACTTCTGTTCTGGCTAGGGAAGCAGACAGAGCAATTGAGGTTTATGTTAGTGTTCATCATCAGAGGAGCCAGAGAATTTCTGCTGAGAGGAAGAAGTTTTGGGCAAAATAATAGTTCAGCAAGCTGAGAAGGAGAGAGGGACAGGCATTATAGATATCAAAGAGTGAATGAGTGAAGGCTCCTTAGTGTTAAAATGCATGGGCTAATTTCCCACTCATGTTTTGTGGGACAGTAGGAGGGTCCCACACCTTACTCGTCTCTACAGGGCGCTACTTCTTAGCTCCTCTCAATTGTTTCAAAATCTTCACCACTTCCTGGATCTGCCCACCACTATTCCCCTGGCTTATAGGATTCACTCCTTGTTCATCACCAGAATTTATAAATTTAAACTATAGTAAAAAGGCAATATGCTATCATATGGCGCAGAATGATTAAAAATGCAGTCTCTATAGCAACAATTGCTAGCTTTATTACAGCTACATCTAATTCTCTTCTTCAGTTTCCACATTCAAAACAATAAGAATACTAATAAATTTACCTCAAAGGGTTATACAAAGACTATCCATGATGATGTAAGTATGCTGTTAGCACACAATCTGATATATGCCATTGTAATAGTTTCATTAATTCTTTCAGTGCATTAGTATCTACTATGCATTATTTTAGGTAGTAAACAACAGGAAAGTTTCCTGCTTTCATTGAGCTAGAAAGTGTTTTCCAATAATTTTGTATTATTGTTTATATATTATTTCAAACAACCGCACTGAATAGTATTTCCTGAGGTACTATTGTTTTGTGTATTAAATTGTATGCTATATGCAGTTATGGATACAGCTTACCACCTCTTTGTAAGTCAACTACCTAGTGCTGTTTATTTAGTTTGACCACTTAATCTATTTTCTTGGCTGGAGACCCCAACAAGTAAGAAGCCAGGAGAATTCCCTCAGTTCCTACTAAATACTGTACATAATACTTTTTGGGGGTTCTAAGAAAGTTGAAAAGATGGCCCCTATGGTAGTTTGTGGGGGACAAGACCAAAAGACAGATATGAAAAAAAGCATGTATTAATTACATGTTAAACTGTCCAATAATGGGCAGCCATATGACTATAACTTATAGGGATATGTGACTAATGTAGTTTGGATAATTTAGAAGTTTCATAGAAGGAAGTAGAAACTGAAGTAAAATCTTGAAGAATTTACATGGCTGGAAAAAAATCAAGAGAAAATTCTGAGAGGCTGGGGTGATATAAGTAAATCACATAAACAGAAATAAAGACAGTGTGTGCGTTAGTTACTTTTCTCTTCTTGCTGAGACAAAATACCCAACACCCAAAGTTAAAGGACGAAAGGTTTATTTGGCTTACAGTTTGTAGAAGTTTCAGTCCATAATTGGCTGGCTCCAAGGGAGGATGGCCTATGGTAGAGGGGCAACAGTTCATGGCAGGCAGAAGGTAGCAGAAGCAACAAGGGACCTTAACAGCATCTTTCTGCCCTTTTATATTGTATCTAGGCTGCTTGGATTAGGCTGGTGCTAACCCAATCAGTGGACTGATTTAGTAATTACACACCCCTAATCCCAGCATCACATACTCTAGATCCAGCCACCTCTGAAAAAGCCCCACCTATGACTTCATGAGGCTTTGGGAGGACATCTAGACACAAGCCATAACAGTGTCATATTCATTTTCATATGGCCTGAAGGATAGGCCACAGTGGGACCTGAAAATGGTTTTTTACTTCAGTAGAAGTGGGGAATCAGTCACTGAGAGCCTGGGTCATGGTGATGCCTGGATTGAGAAGAAGGAGCATAGGAAACAGACAATTTGAAGCTGGGACCAGCAGGACTTATAAGAAATATTAAAGCCTTCACGATTTCAAAGTGATTTCACATACATTATGCCCTGGCCTACTATTCCTTCTCACAACAATACACAGAACCTATGCCAAGTTTATAGTGGTTCTTATTCCCATGATACCCTTAACCAACAACCCCTTTATTGTAAACAAATGGCCCCTTTACTCTTCAAATGAAACTCGATATTGATTTATTTGCACACATATTTTTGAAAAGATCAGCATCACACTTTTCTGTTGTATAAAGGAAAATTCAAACCATGTGGTTAATATTAAAATATACTTTTCAATATGTAAAAGCCCTAACATGACTATCCCAGAAGACACGTGAAGTAAAGTAAGTGTCAGATACCTTTACATGTAGAACTCAATGGCCGCAAGTGCAGACAGTACAGGTGTGTTGTGTTAATAACTCAAATGGAGTGGTCTTCAGTGATATGGTTGTCTAAGTGGTGGGCAATGCTTGGTAAAATTTTAGAAAGGATAAAGTATGTATACTACTCCCTCAGTTATTTAGCACTTGCAGCTCTGAGAATCCAGTGTATAAAAATCATGCCAAAATACATCTGGTATATGTGTGATATAGAGTCCACCACTAGGCTCAACTGATTATAAAAATGTCCATCCAATAGCACTTTGGTATTGCAGGACATCTTACATTGTTTCCTGGCTCCCAATCATTAGATGCCAGACATCTTTCCATCACTGTGACAACCACAAGTAGTCCCAGAATTCTATATCCTCAGAAGGAACAGTCCTAGCCCCCTGAGTACTGCTGGTCTGGATGCTAGCTCAAAGATGGTAGCACACAAGGGGGATAGAAGGGAAGGATTGGGATGTGGAGTCCAGAAATGAAGTTGGCCACAGTGCTTTCTTCCCCAGCCAAGGAAAGCTTGCAACTTTTTAAGTTCTGCAAAGCTGGCTTTTTCAACTTGGCAAGTTCTGAGCCCAGGTAGGAGATAAAATGAGGAAAACATATGATATTTTGTAGAAAAAAAAAAAAATACAAACCCTTTTTGCCTTATTTAGGTTAGAAGCCAACAAACTCACTCTAATACCCTGCCCTCCACGTTGGCTCACTGGGAGGAATACGCCGTGTCTCAAGAAATAGGAGCAATCTAGTTCTAACACGAATCTTTAAAACTGTTTTGAAATTTAATTCTAGTTTTCCTTTGAACTATGAGAATGATGTCAGCCACTTTTTCCCGGTTTTGTGAAGTATGGGCTAATGGCTAATCCCTCTGGTATTTGCACTGTGCACAGTGGAAGGTAGTGAGCAGATGTGCCTGGTTGTTCAGTATTAGCACTCCGCAGGTTGCCTTCTGCTTCTGAGTCTGAAGACAAACAAATCCAAAGGGCTTGATCCACTTAAGAGTACTTTGCAGAAGATTTGGAGCCTTGGATTTTCATTTAATAACAATAACACATACACAAACACACCACTGTTTTACAGATATTGCTATAGTGAGTCTAATTTGTAAATAGTCATTTATCCCAAAAATACTGGGAATACTTCAAATGCCTGCCAAATTATAATATTTTAAGGACATAAATCTATTTGCACCCTTATTCCAGGACTAAGATTATTCATTTGCCATCAGATGCCTGCTATTCACAAGAGAGCAGGTTAGGCATTGTGAGAAAATCAGACGTAAACTAGACCCTTTATATTCTCAAGGGGCCCATTGTGCAGTTGGGATGGTAAAACCTCAAGCATGTTATAAATGGAGAGCCACTGGAAAGTAAGATGGAACACTGATGGTGTAGAATTTTAACTTGAGGACCTTACAGATTCATTAACATTTGAACAGGTAGAACACATTAAATTTTGAGGAATGGTTTTCTGATCTAAATGTGAGCAGTATTTTTTTGTGTTTTTACACGTCAGGAAGTGAGGCTTCCTATCACTTACTAATGTGCGTTCTCCAGTTGTTGTCAGGGTGTAACTAAGTGACTGAATAATCAATAAAAATGGCTATAAAGAAATTTCATTCAGTGTTGCTACCTGTCCAGAAAGAAAAGGTTCTTTAAATTAAAAACTGAATATGTTTTTCTTTTTTTCACTGAATAAATTCTTTTTTACAACTCCAGACTCTGGGAGGCCACATGGTATTTCAGAACTCAGGCATGTACATGTATCTCTGTTCACAGTGAAAGGGGCTCAGTCGGGGCAGATAGACGGTCAGGATCACTATGGGAAGAGTTCACTTGCTAAGGTAGGAAGATTCTTACCAGAAGAACGTTAGGGCAACAGAGAAGTGAGTCTCCTTTGGATTCCTGTGCCCTCCTCTTCAGAGTGTCTTTGTCCTGGGCATTGTATCTTAATGCCTCTTGCCCCGGTACCGGCCCAGACTTACTGTTTCTTCCAGCAGCCCCGTTCTCTGCCTTGTCACCTGCCTGTAGGTGAGAGATTTGACTCCAAGCAGGGGATCATCAAATGTTGGCCAGAATATGTTTGCAAAACTTAATTACTCCATGTTAGAAATAATTTATATCTGATCTGAATGGGAGTTATTGACTATATGTGTATGTAAATTTATTAAATTTACTGTTAAGATTTGGGCATTTCATATATATGTTATGTTCCAATGAAAAGTATAAATAATAACAATAAAAGTCAGCTGGTCCAATCACTGGAGTATTGCAAGCTTTGTCTTATCTTGTAATTTAGCAACGACTTGTGCATTTTATTTATTTGTTTATTTATTTTTGGAACCAGGAATCGGACTCAGGACCTCACGCTTGCCAGGCAGGCACTGTGCCGCTGAGCTATATCCCTGGCTCCGACTTATACATTTTAAAATAAATTTTTAGAATTTTAGTGTTAATTCTTTCTTAAATTTGTTAATGAGTTAAAATAAGTAGCCAACACTGTATGACTAATTGTAACTCTTTGTATCTCTTCAAAACTACAAACAACTCAGTAGAATAATTGGCCAAAATATATGTTTTTGAAATAAAAGAAAGGGAGAAAAAGCTATATTTCTGAAAAAAGGATGAAAATACTTGTTGCCAAACAATCTAGTTTTATTCTTCAAGACTTCCACTGTTTAAATATCTACAATTCAGAGATAATTATAAACTAAATCATTATTTCAAATTGTCATATTTACTAACTTTCATCCAGTCTCATGCTTTGCATCCAATTCCTTAGCCAGGCCCCAACACACACACACACCAACACACACACACACACACACCAACACACACACACACACCCCAACACACACACCAACACACACACACACACACACACACACACATGCCCCACTACAGCTTCCACGCTGATGTCTGGAGTTTTTGGTTGACATCAGACTGAAGTCTGGTGAGTGAACAGTCACCATGCGATGATGTCAGAGTGAACAAAAATAGTACAATAAAATCTTTCCCTGTAGCTGTGGTTGTCAAGGTTCAAACATTCAAGGAGAGAAATATTCTTTAAGAAAGAGAGCTTAAAAATAAAATTTGATGCCACCAAATTACAGAATAATCTACAAAGTCCAGAAACTGCACAGAAATTAAATTTGATCTATCTCTTCCCAACAAACCCACCCAGGTTCATCATCTTGCATGGATTTTTTGATACTATGAAGTGTTTGTTAACATTTTATTATTTTTTAAGATAAACATTTAGTGTGGACTCTTTTGTTGGAACAGGACAGCTGGGAAGTGGTAGAAGGACTGAGGGGGGACATGAATTACACCCAGGAGCCTCCTGTTCAGAAAGGATTTTTGCTGAAAAAGCGGAAATGGCCCTTAAAAGGCTGGCACAAGGTAAGACACTGGCCTTGGCCTCCACTCATGTGCCCCGTACTACTCCACTTAGGACCCAGGTCTTATGCACTTATGTTTGATTTGAAGTTGAAATTTGAGACCAGGGAAGGGATATTCCAGTGGAACATCTTAATCAATTATACTGTCTTCCCTGCAGAGATTCTTCTACTTGGACAAAGGAATCTTGAAATATGCCAAGAGCCAAACCGATGTAAGTCTTCTGGTTGTTCCAGCATGCTACTGGAGAATTCTGCAGGGGTGCTTGCTATCAGCTAAGGGGAGAGATTGTGTACAGTTGAGAGTCTCAGTGCTCCGAAGGTCGAGTTTCTCCAGGTGAACAGAGGTGCCTGCTCCCTGCTGTCTCAGCTCTGGTCCAAGGTGGGCACAGTCCACCTGCCAGGTGGAGAGACTGGGGATCCTCTAACACCTCATCGGGTACCCATGGGTCTGTTCTGGTCTTAGGGTTCTGTTGAAGTGTTCCCTGAGTAGGAGAATTCATCCTTGCAACCAATAACAGGAGCAAAGCAGAGCACAGTGGCATTCCATGCTTGGGGTGACAGAGGGGCTTGGAGGAGGCCTTCGGTCTTCCTTTCCTCTCCTCCCATCCTCCCTTAGCCTACTTTTAAGTCACTTCTCAATGAGTTGACACCAGACACTAATTCAGTAGGAGGCAGTGCTGTTAACAGGTTAATTCACAGGAGTCAGCCCATGGGGATTGCTATCTTGTTTCTTCACATTCTGGCTGGGTAAACTTCTTGTTACTTAACTCCTCTGCACCTCTTCTTTGAAACGGGAGTATGCTTCGTTCCTCACAGCGGCAGAAGGCAGCATGCGGTGCTGGCTCACATGGAGAGCTCCATCAGTCATGCATTTGTCTGTACTGTTAGTGGATGTGGAGGTGGTAGGAGTCAGATGTTTCTACCACCTCTGAACCTGTGGTAATCAAGTGGCCTTCTGCATGGCTCTGCAGATCGAGAGAGAGAAGCTACATGGCTGCATTGATGTGGGGCTGTCAGTGATGTCCGTAAAGAAGTCCTGCAAGTGCATCGACCTTGACACCGAGGAGCACATCTACCATCTGAAGGTGAGGTTGCTTCCCAGGTGTGCTCCCTGTCACACAGAGCCCCTTTGGGCTTTTTCTTCTTGTTTTTGTCTTTATTTTTTATTTTTTGTTTGAGATGTAGTCTCACTGTGTTACCAGGCTGGCCCCAACTCCTAGGCTCAAGTGATCCTCCTGCCTCATCCTCCTGAGTAGCTGCAGCTACAGTCATGCACCACTGCATTTAGTTGTATAGAGCCCCTTTATGTTGATGCTATGCTGTTAGTGATGCCTTTTGAACACTTAGCTAGCATGCAGAGCTTCATCACCAAAGTGTTCCTAGTGGACACTGGATATTGGGATGGGGTGGTTCTTCATGGTGCAGGGCTGTCTGTCACACTGCTTGAAGGTTTGGTACTCTTGTTGCCTTGTCCCCCCAGTACCATCCCTCCTCCCCGATGACTGTGACAGTAGTAACAGAAACATCTTCATGTTTCCAAATTATCCCATACCATGCAGTGCCACCTTTGGTAAAGAACCATTTATCATAAGTTAAAATGTGTTCCTTGAAACATAATATCTAGCTTGTGGATCCCCATCTTACAGTTTCAGCTAATTTTATAGGGATTTCATGCAAATTCTCATAGCGAAGTATCAGGAATTTCCCCCTAAAGCGTTTGCAAATAGTCCGCCTTAAACCTATTTACCCTGTTCTTCTTTGTCTCCTGCAGGTGGTAGAGATAGTTAAAATCATGAAGCTTGAAGTCTAGACCTGGTTCAGATCTTGACACAGCTACTTACTAGTTTTTGAACTTTGGCCAATTATTTAATTGCTGAAAGTCTCAGTTTTCTCACCAAAAGAAAGAAAGAAAGACATTTATTATAGTGCTCATCATGTAGAGCTACAAATAAAACACTTGGCCTAATGCCTGGATCACATTAGCTCAGTAAATTTAGTTGCTGTTTATGATTATTAGGTGGCGCCTGGATGATAGAAATGAATTGAGAAAATGCTAAGACATTTTTCTTACTTGGGATTTGGGAAACAGATGCTGATGGTTTAGACAAAGAAAGCATAAGAGAGCTTGTGCAGAGCCTATCTCTGCAGCATGTGTGTGGTGATGATGAACACAGGCCTGATGTGCACATCTGGGAAAGACAGTCAGAAATAGACTTGGTGTAACCCTGAACACTGGAGTTAGTTCACTGTATGAAACAAGGTCTCTCAACCTTGGCATCATGGACCTTGTAAGCTGGATAATTCTCTCTTGTGGGTTGTCCTCGGTGGAAGGATGTCACACAGCACCACTGTCCTCTACTCACTGGGTACCAATAGCATTGTGTTCTAGGTATGATAACCAAAAATATCTCCAGATATTTTCAAGTCACCCATTGGGATAAAATCATTCCTGGTTGCAAATGACTACTATGATGTAAAGAAGAGAAAAACCTATCATCTTAAAAAAAAAATTAAGAAAGACTATTAACCCTATCCTCAAGCCATTTTTGATGGCCAGTCTCTTCTAGAATAGTTTAGGTTATTTTTTTATGTATTTCCAATGACTCTTCTTTTTGAGTTTTGACATGGTCAAGAAATAGGTTCTCGTTTATTATTCTAGTTAATGGAATAAAAATGATTATCAATTCCTAATTTTTAACAATTTAGAATGTCTCAAGATATGTTGAATACTAATACAGTCATATACAGAGTTTTATATTTCTCTGTGTGATTCACTTTAAGTTCTGTTTAGTTTCTTGGTGACTCACATGAACACCAGTGTGACTGTAGTGTAGGTAAATGTTATCTGAGGGTTCTAATTAATAGCCTCAGAGTCAGGCACTCCAGGCAGGCCCATTCTTTTGTTTTTATAGATGAGGAGTCTGGGCAGCAAAGAGGGTAAGCGACTATCCATCCAAAGACCTAGTCCTAGAATTACTGGAGGGGCTGGAACAGAACCTTGGTCAGTTGTTTAATAAAGTGCTTTTCCTTTTCTACCTTGTTTAACCAGTAAAATCAGTCAAGATGAATGTTTTTAGCACTGACTTTTAAGGGCCTCTGAGAGTAGATCATTGCAAGGATGACACGAGACTTTCATACAATTCCCTGTCTGGGCAATGAAACATTTCAGGAACATTGTAGCATGGGGGAGAAAAAGATATGTGTGTCTGTTTGCTTTGCTTCTTCCTATAAATGACAAATAGCACCTGGAGGAGTCTCCTGTCTTGTTGGCATTTCTCCGAATCAACGGAAAAATCAGCCTCAGTTTCTCAGTGAAGGGTGCTGCTGATGTTTAGTCACACATCCTTGTTCTTAGCTGTAGTATTAGTGACGATTTTTGTGGGCTTGGTCTAGGGTTTCCATGTGAAAGTGAATGTACGGGGCCTCCTTTTCGGTTATTTTAAATGGCAGCTTCATGAGTCTCTGTGTCCTGATATATAGGAATCTATCATTTTTCACTTTTAAAATGTTAATATACTGTCATACAAACAAAAATATACTTTTAAGAAATACCATGGGTACAGAGGTACTTGTATCTTTTTAGTATTTTTATGAACAGTATTTCCTTATAAAACTAGTTAATAAGCATTTTTCATGGAAATTATAAATTGATTGTCACTCATGGAGAAAATGGCTAAATATATGTTTAGTAATGATGATGGCGCTTTATAATACTTTATCAGATTTCTCTGTTGATGACTGGGAAAAATGTTCTTTTAAATAACCTTCATATTCATTAACATACACTTCTCAACAATGTATCCTTTGACGGAGTACCTGTACAAGGTTAAATATTTTAAGAAGAGTTTACTAATTCATTCCAGTCTAGGCAAGATTGATCTGAAAAGTCTGAAGTATAAATGAGTTCAGAAAGAAAAATGGTGCTGATGTATTCAGTAGAGCTAGAAGAATCTAGGACTGGAGAATTGGAAAATACTTTAGGAGATGAATTAATGTAAATTTCATCTTTTATTGTTTATATAAATTGGTACTATTTTTTTTTTTTGTGTGTGGGTACCGGGGGGTCGACCTCAGGACTTCGCGCACCAGCAGGCGCCCGTGCCGCTGAGCGATATCACCGGCCCCTTTTTCGTATGTGGGATCCGGGAGTCGAACTCGGGCCCTCGCGCTTGCCGGGCAGGCGCTTAAGCCGCTGAGCCATCTCACCGGCCCCCTATTTTTCTTTCTTAAACATAACATAGCAATTGGACACTCTCAAAGAAAACCTAAATTCATACTTCATGAAGACCATTTTTACTCCATATTTTCTCTGCAAACTTTCCTGTAGAGCACATAAATGTAAAGTGAGTCAATAGAGGCTATTTCTACATTTCTACATGTGCCAGCTAAAAAGCATTCAGGAACCTCAACTTGACGGGTAATTGTTCCTCTCAGAAGTGACTCTTTTCTTTCCTTCTTTCAACTTAACACATATTAGGTGAAGTCAGAAGAAGTCTTTGATGAGTGGGTAGCCAAACTCCGTCACCACAGAATGTACCGTCAGAATGAAATCGCCATGTTTCCACGGGAAGGGAATCACTTTTATACAGGGTCCACCATCACAGAGTCTGCTCCTGGGGTGTTTGACTCCATTTCCGGTATGAAGGTAATGAGCATTTACCAATAATTACTCTACAAGAAGGGGGCCAGCTTTACAAGAGGCAAGGCCCACTTTGAGAGCTGAGTCTGAGAGAAGGTGTGCAGGGAGGAGCTAGGAAGTTGGGCTGATGTTTAATTTGTCCCCCAGTGAGTCAGAAGCGGAACCAGATGAGCATCGGTTAACAGTGAGACAGAGAATGAAGAAGACCATGTAAAGAACAACTTAATGTCTCTGAATGCTCTACCTCTCTCTTGACCAGTTTGACTTTGGTTTTCTTACCTGGCTGTAAAATATAGTGGGTATGTGTATGGCCATACAGGATCACAGAATACTTCCAAATGTTTACGTCATTTGACAGAAAAAGAAATAAGAGCTGTCATCTGAGGTATTATAGTATGGCATGGTCAAGCTGGGGTGACAGCCAGAGGTATTAGGGTCTCCCTATGGGTGCTTTGCTAGAAGCTTCTTCCCATTACAAGCAGAAGGCATCCATTAGCAACTAACCAGCCCTGTTATCTTTTACCCCAAATTGTCCCTGCTTGTCTCTATTTTCATTTATAATGTGGTCTCATCGTCTGTGGAACAGCGTAGCAGTATATCAAAGCAGAATTCATTTCAAACTGGAAGCAACTTACCATTTTCTTGTGGTGGTGAGGCGCGAGTTCCATTATGGCTGCAGTCTTCGGAGGACATAGAAAAATGCTCAAAAGGTAGAGTGACTTGAAACCTTTGCTTCTTTCTGACATGGCTCTGAAAAGAACTGGTTTTGCCTCTGTCCCTTAGCTGACTTTGTGTCCTTTCCTTCTCTCTCTACATTCCTTCCCATACTTTGCTAATTAAGGTCACACTCATTATCAACCGAAGACACTTTCATTGCAGAGTTTTATATCTTTGCCTGGGTTTGTCTGCAGACAGGCTTCTTTTTCTAGTCCTTAAGTACCTGATTTCCACCCAGGCCCATAAATCAGTCTCCAGGGATGGGGACTGCATAGCTCTGTTTTTCTTAAGCACCAGAAATGATTCTGATGGACATCCTGGATTGAGACTCTGTTCTAGAGGTGAATGAGTGACCGACCAAATGGAGAGCTCCACCATGTACGTGTTCCTCACTCTGGCTGCACATTCAGATTACCAAGAGAACCTTTAAAATGCAGGAATACCCATGCCACAGCCTTTTCCTCGGACATCCTCTTTAAATTGGTCTGAGGTGGGGCCTTGGGAGCATTGATGGGCCATAGTTTCCCAGGAGATTCTACTATGGAGCCAGGGTTGAGCACTCTAGCCACAAGGAAGCTCAGTGTTCACAACCTTAACTAGCTAAGACTCTTCCAGGGAACTAAAGGAAAGCTCACCAGTGGCATTGAGAGTGTCTGGAGTGGAGTATGGGCATATGTAGTTTTAAAAATTTCTCCAGCTGGGCCGGTGAGACGGCTCAGCGGCTTAAGCGCCTGCCTTGCAAGCGCGAAGGCCCGAGTTCGACTCCCGGATCCCACATACGAAAAAGGGGCCGGTGATATCGCTCAGCGGCACGGGTGCCTGTTGGCGTGCGAGGTCCTGAGGTCGTCCCCCCGGTACCCACAAAAAAAAAAAAAAAAAAAAAAAAAATTTCTCCAGCTGATTTTAAAGTATAGCCATGCTTGAGAACCATGATTAGGGAACGATGCAAGGTGGTAACCTTGAGAATTGCTCATCTTGTTGAATGCAAATATGTCCACTGGGGCTATGTAGCCTTAGCCCTTCTAGCAAATATATTCATGAGCTTCATTGATTGATGTCTTGGCAAAGTGGCCCCTGAAGTACTGTCTGGACCAGCAGCATCGGTCCTACCTGGGGACTTACTAGAAATGCATATTCTCAAGTCCAACCCTGATGTGCTGAATCTGAAACTGGGGTTGGAGCCTAAAGATCTATGGCATAAATACTCCAGGTGATTCTGGTGATAGGAACATTTGAAGCTATCATCCTAAGACCTTTGGGCCTTGATTCCTCAGGAGAAGCATCCATCAACATGTAGTGAGCCACCAGTTGTGGGTTATCTTTTGGTTAGTGACTAGCACTGTGAAATTACTCTTCAGTCATCTCAGGTCCGTCTGCAGAGGCCCATCACAGTCCTCATGCAGGTCCACGATCAACAGTTATTTTTAGAGACTGATGCAACTTTATTTCAGTTTTATCCTTTTGGTGTGAACTGGGTCCTTGCAAGTGGGTGGCAGCAGCCTGCTGTGGCTGGATTAGGAATAACAGTGCCACTGCTGTTGTTGATATGATGATAACGGCTGACTTACTGAGTTCTTACAACAGTCCAGACACTTTTCTAAGTGCTCTTCACGTATCAACTCATTTAATTCTTTTAACTCTGTGAGCTAACGATGTTAATTGTCTCTGTCTTCCAGATGAGGAAACTGAGGCATAGAGAAGTTATATCATTTACCCTAGAGTTCATTGAGTAGATTCAAACTGAGGCAACCTAGTTATCCAGATCCATTCCCTTAACCCTTACAGTCTGTAGCCATTCTGGTAAAACAAAGCAAAATTTCCTGCCTATCCAGATGGAAAGTCAAATGTAGAAAAAGTAAGAAAAGTCACTGGCACCAGCACAGCGATCCCTCTTGCTATGGAAAATTGTGAGTCCTTCCTCTTTCTCTCATAGACTTGGCACACTGCCATGCCTATCTAGTGGAGATGAGCCAGCTCCTGCAAAACATGGATGTCCTGCATCGGACGTACTCGGCACCAGCCATCAATGCCATACAGGTTCGCCTGACCCTCTTCTGTTCACCTTCTGGCTTCTGCTTTCCTTTGTCTTCCCAGCCTTTGACTAACAGAGGGATGTTGTCTGGCCAGTTGCTTCAGCCAAACTCAAGGGGATGGAAGTGGTCACTTTGCTGTGCATTTATCCCTGTGGTTTGGTGGACCTTATTGTCTGTGCTCTCTTTCCTGTTTTGAAAAAAAGGGTGGAGCTTTTGAAAGTCCCAAAAAGGAAAAGAGATCGCATAGGAGGTGGCGGTCCAGAGCTATTGGCAAAGATACTAAAGGAACGCTCCAGGTAACCACTGCTTCCACCTGTAACAAACTGCTTTCCTCCTTGGCCCTGCTCTGCATGCCACATGCTAGGGCTACTTTGACTCAAATAGAATAAACAGGTGCGTATTCTGGAGCTTTTCTCTCCTATACCCTGTGCAGTGGGAGGAAGTCAGTCACTTAGATCTTCTGGGTATAAGGTTCTAATGGACATTGGGGAAGAGAAAGAATGTTTTCTAAAGAAAATGTCATGGAATTACCACCATTTCTAGGGCTTTCAGCTTCCCCTTCTTTAATGTTTAGCCTGCCTGCCCTCTTCCCTGCTTGTGTGTATTCCTTGTTTGTGGCTGCAGAGACGCAGTGCTCTGACCCACTGTCCTGCTGAAGCTCAGTGGATTTATCATCCCTCTGAGCCCATGGGCCCGAGTCTCTGGGCACAAGGCATCATACGGACTCTCTTGCCATTTTCCTCCAAACTCCCGTTACCCCACCAGAGGCTCACTGTGTCCTGCTAGGAGCTCCCTTTCCCAAAGCACAGCAAAGCCACTGGTCAAGATTTGCAGGATGACTGTTGCACTTTAAATTGCAACATTGTTAAAATAAAAATTAATCCCAAGCTTTTGAAAAGTCAACTGATATAATCTTGTATACACTTTGGCTCAAAGTACTTTATGGGCTGAACTCAACTACTTTTAAAGTAAAGAATGTTCCATGTACAAATGTGAGTAGTAGAAGACCCACGTGCAAATAAAGAAAAGCATTTTTAAACTTATTCATTGCTAACAACCTAGTTACTTGACGGTGATTGCCGGGAGGAAGAGGATGAGTGTACATGAGAAAGCCTGGAGGTTTTAGCTGTCATTTTCAACTATAGCTTTAATACCTCTATCATTTCCAAAAGAATATGTGATTCCTCACCTATTTTTATTTCATAAGAAGCAAGTGTCTGGATTTTTCTCCTACCATTCAGTAGGAAAACTCATAAAATTTTCTTCCTTAGTAAGTTCCAATCATAGAATCAAGTAAATATTCTGAACAGTCTGTATCTGAACAGAAATCTCTCCCTTTGGTATCACTTTAGGTCCCTAAACCTTTCTCCGGCCCTGTAAGACTACATTCCTCCAATCCTAATTTGTCAACACTAGATTTTGGAGAAGAGAAAAATTATTCTGATGGTTCTGAAACCTCATCAGAATATTCTAAAATGCAAGAAGACCTGTGTCATATTGCTCATAAAGGTAAATGATTTTCTTTCTTCTTCCTGATGTTTGATAAAATGTGCAATGCATGCCTGAATTTGGGATGTCCTTGGAGAAGGTAGCTTAGTTGGTTCATTTTCTGTTCCATTAAGGGTTTGGGCAAACTAATTTTTATTTATTTCTGTGGTAGAGAATACATAAGAGTTTTCTTTTTAATGTCTTGGGGAAACAGTAAGAGCGTTTGGTATACAGTTGGCAGAACCCTTGGATCCAACCAATTGCAGATTAAAACTTTTTAAAAAAACTTTATCTGTACTGAACATGTACATACTTTTTTCTTGTTATTTTTAGACAATACAGTATAACAACTATTTACATGGCATTTACATTTTATTAGTTATTGTAAATAGTCTATAGATTATTTAAGTATATGGAAGACAGTAATACTGAGTGGTAACTATACTTTAAAAGTTGAGCAATTTATTTGATGCTGGTGGGAGCATAAATTGGTATTTTTCTGGAGAGCAATATGACATTATATTCCAACTATTTTTTAATCTGCCTATTCAGCATTTCCACTTTGAGGAATCGATTTGTAGACATTACAAACAAATATATCCATTAAAACTTATCCAAATATATCCATTGTTCATCCTATCAAAAATTAGACATAGGTATTCAACATCGTTAGCAATTTTGGAAATGCAGATTTATCACTACATACTACATAGAACAACTAAAACTTTAAAAAAAAATGTACCAAATGCTGGTGAGGATATACAGAAACTGAATCTCTAATACATTGCTGGTGACCATGTAAAATGATATAGCATTGTGGAAAATGGCTTGGCACTGTTATATAAAACTAAATATGTTTAGTTAACATAGAGCCCAACTTAGCATAGAGCCCAACACTCACATTCCTGAGTATTTATCTCAGAGAAGTGAAATTTTATGTGCATGCAAAAACCTATTCACGAGGTTTAGAGCAGGTTTATTTGTATTAGCTGAAGATTGGGAACTATTCAGTATCCTTCCACAGACAAATGGTTAAACAGCCTGTGGTCCATCTGTACTACTAGTCAGCAATAAAACGGGACAAACCATTGTTATAGGCAACTATGTGGATTGGTCTCAAGGACACTGTACTGAGTGAAAACAGCCAACCTCTAATATTTACACAGTATGTGTTTCCACTTATCACTCTGGAAATGATATAGAGAGGGGGAATTTGGTGGTTTCCTGAGGTTAGACAAGGAAGAAGGAAAGGGGAGGAACGTGGGTGTGATTATAAAGAGATTTTGGTGGTGATGGGAAGTTCTGTATCCTGATTGTGGTGCTGGTCACGAGAATCTGCACATGTGATAAGATTGTACCGACATCTCTATCCACACATTACACAGATGGGTGTGTGTAAGTCTGGTGAAATCTGTATCCTGGTTTTTATATTGTACACTGCTTGTGTAAGCTATTACCACATGGAGAAACTGGGCATAGGCATAGGTCTGTGAGACTTTTTTATTCTTGTTTTGGGTTTTGGGTTTTTTGTTGTTTTTATTTTGAGACAGGGTCTTGTTATGTAGTCCATGCCAACTTGAGAGTCTGGGCTTCAACTTTCAGGCCTCCTGCTTTAGCCTCCTGAGTGCAAGGATTAGAGACTTGCAATCCCACTCCCGGCTTTGGTACTGTTTTTACAACTTCCTGTGAGTCTACAACAAGTCCAAAATAAAAATCAGAAATAACTTAAATGTCAAGAAAAGGGGTTGGAGTTTTTTTAAATGCAATATAATCATATCATAGAATACTCAGCATAATAATAATAATAGCTACCTTATATTGAACAAACAGCCATCATGTCAGGTATTGTGAAGTACTTTATAGGTATTGTTTCATTTAATTTTAGCAGAAACTCATGGGGTAGGTAATATTGTAATCTGTTTCATATATAAAAAGTGAGGTTTAGAGAAGCTAGAGGACTTCTTCAGGGCCATGTGGTTCCAAAGCAGCGAGCCTGAGACTTGAATACTAACTTGCTCAACTCCAGGCCCACACTCCTTCCCTGGTATTGCACTGCCCTTATAGGTGAGGTGGCCAGGATTCTCATTTATAGATATAGAAAACATCACATTGAGTAGAATATAAGGTTTAAAGCTCTATAGGTATAATCCCATTTTTTGGAAAAAATAAATATACTTCTAGCATATATAGGCATACTAAAAAGTCTAGGAAAATGTACACCAATATTTTAGTGATGGAAGCTGGAGCTGTAAGTACTTACCACCTCTGCTTATCTCTTTAAAAATTTTTATCAAGCATCCATGCATACAGTACTCTCATGGGTCTTCTGTTTTTAAAAGTTTTTATTTGTCTCTGATAGACTTAGAATCAAGATAGAAATAAGTAAGAAGATACTCTGTCACAGAGAATAGTCCTGAACTTTTGGATCCTGTGTGTTTAACAATTAATATAAATGTGATCCATAAACAGCCTCTTGTCACTGTTCTGGATGTGCGGGGTCATTAGGTGGCTGTGAATGATGACTTTAATGTCTTTTGAGTGGGCCTGAACTGTCATTTGAGGGATTTAGTGCAAAGGGATCTGCTCTTCTGAACCACTTTGTCAGATGATTGAGGAAGAGTTTTGCACCTTACCATGAAGTAATGACTATGCAAGTGTCTTTCTGTTTATTTTATTCCCACCACAGTCTTAGCTGTACATTTTGAACCATACAATACATATTTTGCCAATTTACAAAATTTAAGTAGGAATCTTCTGGTTTGGTTGAAAGCCTTGCCTTACAGCAGCGCATCTGAAACTAGAGGAATCAATTTGGGAAAGTGGTAGCTAGCTGAGTGTTATGTTTATTTTATTTGGAAGAATAAATATGACGGTAAAGAGGTAGTTCTCCCAGGGACCCACTGAGATGGTTGTGGGTATCCTGTGCAGAGTGGGGCACATGTCTAATAGGACATAAAATGCAGTGGGCTCACTGCAGGGTTCATTGCTTTCTTCCTGATCAAGCTCTTCTGTGGCTCAATAAACTGTAGCCAGGCCCTCATTCACTGACTGGCTCTCCTGTGTGCAGTTATTTACAAGTCCCCTTCATCACCATCACTGTTACTATTGCAGTAACATTAATTACTCATTGCAGGCCATGCATTGGGTCAAGAGCTTTACTTGCGTTATCTCTCTTAATCCTTATAACAATCTACAAATTAAGTGCTAGGAGGAAACTGGGATTCAGGCATTCATGTACTTGTCCAGGGTCGCAGAGTGAATAAGTGATGGGCCCTTCTCTTCTGTTGACCGAACCAGCACTATAGTGTGTGTGTGTGTGTGTGTGTGTGTGTACACAAATAGCTTATTTGTACTGTGACTTTGTGAAGATGCTCTAAATCCATTACTAACTGCCACAACCTCAGTCAAGTTCAGTGACAACATGTAGAGAGGTTCAGTTGTCCTCCCTGAAGGAGGTAAGTCAATGATGCATATTTAGTTTCTGTGTCACTAAAAAGGTCACTCCTGGATAACAATACCTCTGCAAATGCAAGCCTCTGGAATTCAATAATATGTCGGGTCATTTGAGACGATGTCTCAGACTCTTCCCTCTTTCTGCCCTTCTGAAGCAGAAAGGAGACTGAAAAATAATATTCAAATGTGATATCCACAATCATTACTTTCTCATGCCTTGGAAGTAACTTGTATACAGTATTATGTGATCAAAACTGGACAGATTTTTGTTCACATGTGTTAATGTTGTTTTAAAGCTGCAGTTCAGTTATGTGAGTGCCTGGAGATGCTAAGCTCTCTTTGGATCTCTGTGCTCAGTAAAGTGAGGAGAGTAGCTGAATGCCGAGACCAGAGCTGGGGGATTCTGGTCCTGCGGATGGGAGGGTTAACAAGGAAGAGGGAGGCAACACCTGATTTCGAAAGTTTCAAACTAACATAAAAGTTGTGAGAATACTACAGAGTTTCCATATACCTTTTACCCAGTTCACCTTTTTCAATTTTGCCATGTTTATTTTATCACTGTCTTATACACACACACAAACACTTTTATTTTTCCATTTGAAAGTAGGAGTCGTACATCATATAGTTCTTTATGGATTTATACTTTATGGCAGTATATGTTTCTTGAATACAGTAGATATAACCTGTTACATGATCATAGTGTAGTTATCTAATTTAGAAAATGTGGCATTGAAACAATGTATTATCTCTTCTTCCATATTCGAATGTCTGTTCCTCAAGAATATCTTTTAATACCAGGATCTAGTCCGTGGTCATATGTTGCATTTCATTTTTCTGCCTCTTTAACCACCTTTAATTGGGAACAGTTCCTAAGCCTATCTTTCTCTTTTATAAAATTATTACTTTTGAAGACTACAGGCCATTTTTGAAAACAGGATGTTTGATTGTCTGTTGTTTCCTCATAATCAAATCCAGATGTACATTCAATCAGGAGATAGTGCGTCTTTTTCCAGGGTATTGAACCCAGAGGCACAGCATCCGCCTGACTCTCACTTGGAATTAATTTGGATCAGCCGGTTAAGGAGCTATCTAGTTTTTCTGTGGTGTTACCACTTTCCCTCTGATAACCAGTAAGCCTTGTTCTTAACTATGTACTGCCTTGGGAATCAAACACAACTAAATGCTGATTGTTGAGAATCCATAAAACATAAAATCATGGAATGTTATAGTGGGAAGGCCCCTTAGAATTGGCAAATGTGTGTATATGTATATAAATTTTAATAGACTTTTAAAAGCACCATTAGGTCCCCAGCAAAACTGAGCAGAAAGTAAACACCCCGTCCTCTAGGCACAGCCTCCCTCACCATGAACATCCCACACCAGAGTGGTACGCATTCAATTGAGTAACCAGCACTGATGTGTCATTATCATCCAGAGCCTGTAGTTTCTATTCTGGTTCACTCTTGATGTTGTATATCGCAAATGTGTTTTTAAAAAGTCAATGTAGAATATATATTTGCTGAACTCAAAATATTTGGTGCTGTTACTTTGTTAAATTCTTTCATGAGAAATATAGTTTTCTGCATTTTGCTTTTAATTATGCCTCTCTTTTGATCCCACTTACAATGATTATATCTTTGTAGTTTACTTCGCTTTAAGGTCGGCTTTTAATACCATATCAACGGAGAGAGAGAGACTGAAGCAGCTGATGGAACAGGATGCCTCCTCCTCCCCTTCTGCTCAGGTCATTGGTCTGAAGCACGCTCTGTCATCCGTAAGTTATGTGTCTGTGTTGGAGAAATGACTGCAAATGTGTTCATTGCTTATCTTTTCCATTTCCATGATTTTCACGGTTGCGTTGAAAAGTCAAGAGAAAATGAAACTATCCAAGTTGTATTCTAACCTTTCATCAGATCTGCTTATTCTACATAAGACAATTTAGCCTACCCCAAGTCTTAATAACCATATTTTATTAATTGTTAGATTCTTTAAGTTTGGTTTCCTCCAATTTATCTGAATTTTTCTGTTTCTTTACTGTATGTCTATGTGTGCCCTACAGACACATGTTTGTTAATGCTTACAAAATCAGACAGTCTGGCAGAGATTTTTGGATGTGGAACACTACAAGCTTAGATTGACTCAGCAAATGACAGGTGGCAGAGAGAAGTTTCCAATTTACCTTCTTATCTTCTCTCCTGCAAAGCACTGATCCTTCTTAACCACCCTTTCAAAGACATAGAAGTTATTTTATTAAACAGCACGAAACATTTGCTTTTGCCCCCGTGGGCACAAAGAGATGCTTCATACAGAAGTGTCTGTCAGGTAATCATTGTGCCTTCACAACAACACAGAAATCATTGTCAGGGCTTCAGATGTTTCCATAAGCCATCCTGTCGCTCTCTTGTTTTGTTCAGTTCATTCCTCAGAATAGTCACACTCCATGACTGATGTCTCATGTCCTAACCGTATCTAAATAGCTGAAATTGTCTGGAAATTCATCCTTTATCTAGCAAGAAGCTAGAAACTTTTGAAATAGCATGCTTGTTTTGCTTTTGCTCTTTTCTTGAAATTCTGGCTTTTCTGTGTGTGAAATGTGCACATACGAAACTACCATCTGAAGAAGCACTGAATTTTCTATTTTAGGTCAGGTAAGGGAGATGAATTTCAGGATCTTGTTACCAGAAGCCACTGGGAATGAAAATGTCTATATTTTTGTTCATCATATTTCTAAGAGAAGTCATGCTTGTGCTATAATATTAACGATATGTCCTTTACAATTTTTAAAGTATATTCACTCAGTTGAAATTTGAAGTATATTGTTTTTTGAAAGAAAAAGTAAAAACAGCATTGGCTTACTCCATATGTAGTCTTTAGAAATGTCAGAGATAGAAAAGCACCCTTTTGGATTATAGTGAAGAGCCAGCCACTTACTGAGTTGCTACTTAGCAAAGTGGGTTTTTTCTTTTTTTTCTTTTTCTTTTTTTTTTTTTCCTTTTTTAAAGGTTTTTATTCAGTGGAACAGCAGTTCTTATTGTTTCCATTAAGGTAGCTTTTAATGTGTTTGAGAGGTACCTCTGATGGGCTCTGCAAAGTTTCTTCCTCGTGCTTTTGCTCTCTCTGCCCCCATGCTGCTCGCAGAGGTCTGGCCTCATCTCATTAATCTGCTTGTGTGGCCATTGAGACTCATCTGGCCATGGTATCTTGGGCCAAAGTGGTCTTCACCTTTGCTATAAAGAATTCACTCTCACTCATGTTCATGATTTTAGAAACTTAAAGCAGAAGGATCTTTTCTTTCCCATTTAGTTTGGATTCCTGATTCAGTTCAAGCTTTGTTTTTTTAAAAATAAATTTTTAGGATCATCTCAGAGCTATCAGAGTAGATATGCTGGGGCTGTGTGTTGTCATCTTGGTATCTTCTTTCTTACTTCTACCTGAGGCTTACAAAAGAACCTTCTAAAATAACATAATTTGCGGTCTAGGCTAAGATCCCAGCTACTGTACCAGTGAGATAGTGGCTAGGATGAGATGAGTGCCCCAAAGAGAGTATTATCTGTGGCTGTATGAGTTCAGTGTTTCTTAAATGATCCTCAAGGATTTTTGAATAACCCAGTACCTTCCATAGATAGGGAAAAGGCAGAATCCTTGTTGGCGATCCGGGCAGAGGGTAAGGCAGTACCATATTCCTCTGTGCTCTCAGAAGGTAGGCCCTGCAGACCCTGGTGGATGGGAGAGGCTCTGAGCTTCGTAGAAGAGAGTCAGGAAGGCAGACAGGATGCATCCACATTAAATTACCTCTGGAGCAGATTATGGGAGTGTTTGAGGGTAATCAGGAGAGCTTGTCCCCTTCCAAAGCCAGACCATTTGGAGCACAGTTGGTCATCCAGTGCACAGGAATATCAGCAAGAAGGACATCTTCCTTCAGCTTTGAGCAGGTTCTTCCTAGTTAAGAGGTGGGGCCTACTCAGGGGGAAATAAGAGGTCTTGTTGGTCTCAGATATGCTTACCACCCATTCCCATTCCCAAGACCACCCATTCCCAAGGCCACTGTCTTTAAGCCCTTATGCAGGTAAGTGAGATTGGCTTATTTAAAAAAAAAAAAAAAAAAAAAAAAAAAAGGAAAGAGAAAGAAATTGTCTTAGTCCTAAAATATAATCAACACCTGTATTGGAAAAGAGTAAAATTAACCTTCCACAAAGTTTTGCTTCCCAGCACCCTTCCTAAGATCCAGTTTAGCTGGTGTGATAATGAAATCACATTTAAATAGTTTTGATCACATGGTGGGAGCAGCATCTTTTCAAGAATCAGTGAAGCTTGGAATTATTGCTGGTGGGGAGGGATGTGGCCAAAGAAACCAAAGACCCTTGGTCAGTAGAGGGAGATGCTATGGGGCCACTAACCTTAGTGACACTGGTGGTGTCTGTGACTTCCTTCTATCACCCTTACCAACCGTCCTACCTGTGGAGATGAGATTAGCAATAGAGCATTATTTCCAGAGTCCCCTGTGTGTTACCTCCGTGTGTCTCAGGTGTGCCTCCAGCTGGAGAGCTGGAGCAACCCCAAAAGTGCCTCTTGGGCCTTCAACACCAGAGCTTTCTCAGCTCTCAGAGAGCTCTTCCGCCGGGCCCCCTGCTGTCCTTCCCTGAAACATCCACTTGTTAACAGAGCACCACTATTTTTAACATGTTCCAGGCCATAGCACAAAACACAGATCTTAAAGAACGCTTGCGCAGAATCCATGCCGAATCTCTGCTCCTCGACCCACCTGCTGTTGCCAAGTTGGGTGACAATCTGGCAGAGGTGGGTAGGTTTCTCATCTGGTAACATCTCGGTGACTGCCGCTGCCTGCCATGATGTCCTTTGTCCAGTTGCACGGTCTCCCTGCTTCACCTTCCTGAGTGGTGTGTGCCTTTCTACTGCCTCCCCAGGTGTTGGGCACAGCAGGGTGCTGTCACAGCGCTGCATGGACTGGGCTCTCAGTATTTAAAATACTTTCATGAAAGTATGTGCTATGCACAGCTGCAAGCTGCTTTTTTCCTCAGCTTCTTCCTTTGGTATTTCTTTACCTTATTCTCTTCTTCTGCATCACTCATTTTACAAGATATTATTGGAGTAGGGGCTATATAGAGAGACAGCATTTTTCCTGTCATTTCTCAAGCAACCTAAATTTCCTGTGACCTGTCATATCCAGTTCCTTGCCAGCTTTCTTTGCTCACTCCATAAAAACTGCTGCTCTTTCTTTTTCTTTTACAGAACGCAGTGTTACACTTTGAGGGAAAAAATGTTGCAACTGAAAACTCTAGGTCAATAAACAGCACCAGATCCAAACTGTCACGTGCAGAATGTAACACCTTACTATTCCTTAAGGTGGTCTTCCTTTCTGGCCTGGACCAAAGCATGGCTCAGCAGGCAGGCCCTCTTTTGAATTGCACACTCACTTAAACCAAGGCCCAGTCGCAGCTATGGCTGGCCATCACTCAGGGTTGTCTGCTGTCAGATACCGTGGCAATCTCTGGTTACATTCCTATTTCCAGATGGTACTTAACCTCATACATAGTATGTCCTATAAGTTACATTTATGCATTTAATGAGTAGTTAGGTAACTTTTACTTATGCCTCTGTGAGTTTGTGCTCAATGTGTATACTTGGACCCATTTGTGTTTTGGGATAGAAACCAAAATCCCAGGTATTTAAAAAAAGAGTATTTTTAGACTGATCTCAAAATTAATGTACCGGAAAGCTTAAATGCTATAAATTGTCCATGCAGAGTAGCAACCTCAAACTCACACCTTCCAAAACAGCCTTCTTGAGTCTGTAATCATGTCTCATTTATTTCCTCTTCCAGATATTTTTCTGTTCCCATGATTTATCCTTTTTTTGTCTGAGTGACTCAGGCTAACTTTCCCAGCAAGGCAAAAGCCATTGTTGTCTTCAGGAAATAAGTACAAAAGTGCAAATGGCCACCCAGACTGAAAATTTAAGTCCAGTTTATTTTTCATAGAAAACTCTCAGGCACCTCAAATACTACTATGTTGGGAAATGGCAGCCCCTCAACAGTGGAGTCAGCCCAGGGGCTCTGTTTTTAGGACCTTACATTGTCTTTCTTACTTTCTGTTCCTTCTTTTATCTGCACAGATTACCCATTTTTGATGTTGGACTTGGAGTCTTGAATTCCAAAATTCCCCTTTTCCTGTCTAAATTTCTCCCACAACCTATCAGTCCCTCCCTGTTTCATATTTCCAAATGTGAAAATTTAATATTATTAGGTGATCAGTTCTTTATTATGTATTATTTTAGATTCCACATGGAAGGCCAGGTGACTTTTGGAGTTAACATCCTTCTACATCTGAAGTCCATTTAAGAGACTAAAAAGGCAAAAACTTAAAAAGGGCTTAAAAGAGAAGAAGGGAACTTAATTCTCTTAATTGCCTACCTGCTTGCAGTATTCTTAACATCAGAATGCATTATCTCACAAGTTCTTAATGTGAAATAGGAGGTGGAACTTTCATGTTAGAAAAAAGGAAAGCAAAGCCCAGAGTGCTTAAATAACTAACTTCTCCCAGACATACAACTTACAAGAGACAAAGCTGAGATTTAAATCCATATCTAGGGCCGGTGAGATGGCTCAGCGGCATAAGCACCTGCCTGGCAAGTGCGAGGTCCTGAGTTCGACTCCCAATACCCACATACGAAAAAAGAGCCGGTGATATCGCTCAGCTCAGCGGCACGGGCGCCTGCTGGCACGCAAGGTCCTGAGGTCAACCCCCGGTACCCACAGAAAAAAAAAAAAAAATAAATCCATATCTAATGAGGCCAAAGTGTGTGTTTTCTCGCAAGCTGCTTAGTGCTGTATAAGGAGGAAAGACATGCTGAGCCAGAAAATAAGTCACTGAAGCTCCACTATTTAAAATAAGATGGGGATGCTGTAGAAATGAGGCAGAATAACTGTCTGAGGCATAAACACCATTTTATATATAAAAGAAATAAATACATAGATGAGAACAGCAGCAAAAACCAATGAGAAAGAAATGGATTCTCCAATAAACTAGATCAGTGCAGCTCAAAACAATTTGGAGAGAAGTTTAAATCTTTCCATTGCATGCCAAAATGAATCCTCATTCAATTTGAGTTAAATATAAAAGTGCAGACTAAAAAATAGTGAATATTTATCAAGCTCCTAGAGTAGAGAGGATTTCCTAAATTGAGGAGTAATAAAAAAATTGTTAAAGAAATGTTGACTAAATCTGACTATTGTTTTAGGGAAAAAGTGGTGTGTGTCAAAAACTGAAGCAAATAATAGACTAAGAAAAATATTGTCATTGAAAATGACAGGCTTAAATAATGCAAAATCAATGGCAATGTTTTTAGAACTTAAGCAACAAGCAAATAATATTAAATAATGTAAGACCTCACCAAGTAAATGGAAAACAGATATAATTCACACACATACATGCAGATAATTGTGGGGGTTTGTTTTTTATTTCTTATTTTTCAATTCAGGTATGCATCACTTTAGCCAGTAGGATGTGTCCTCAGCAATCCCTCATTGTTGTATGACATTATACCGTGTGTGTATACAAACCTAAGTAGTATAACCTGCTGTACACCTAGGCTAAGTGGAACACATACCTAGGCTATGTGCTATAACCTATGTTTACAAAGTTTTATGGTTTTGTTTTTATTTTTTATACCTTCTTGCTAAAAACTAAGACACACACACGTTAAGTTAGGCCTGCACAGAGTTAGGATTATCACAGCACTGTCTTCCATCCCTGCATCGTGTCCCACTAGATGGTCCTCAGGGGCAAAAACTCAAATGGGTCTGTCACCACCTGTGACAACAGTGCCTTTGAATCCCTCAGCCTGTCACTGTTTCATAGTTGATTACTTATTTTTAGTATATAAGTAGGACTACACTCTAAAATAATGATATAGTACATACATAACCCAGTAACATAATCACTTATTACCATTATTAGGCATTATATACTGTACATAATAGTATGTGGCTATACTTTTATGACTGGCAAGTGTCATGGGTTTGTTTATACCAGCATCACCTCAGACATGAGTCAGGCCTTTTACTGTGTCATATTTTTACATCTGTGACATCAGTAAGGGACAGGAATTTTTCAGATCTGTTATAATTTTATGGGACCTTTCGACAGAGATATCATTATATAGTACGTGGTTGTACTTACAAATTCACAGGAAGGTATAAAGCAATGCAAAGGGAAGTTCCATGCCCCCTTACCCAACCTCTCTCAACATTAAAACTCTATGGCTTGTTTTTTTAAGAAGAAAGAACTGTTCAGTCTAATAAAAATTAAAACAATTAGATCAGCAAAAATGTTCTTTTAAATTATGGTATTCATTGTCCTTAATATAAGGATGTAAAGAAAATAGTTTTCTTGTTAATGCAATTAAGCAATATATATATATACATATATATATGTCTTTAAATGTTCTTAATAATTCTTCTGAAAATTGATCCTAAGAAATAATAAGATACAAATAAAGAAATATTTACAAACATATCATCTGCAAACCTGGAAACACCCTTAACTTCCAGTACAGGGAATCATTATTCGAGGATACATACATATAATAAAATATCTATCAATTGAGTTTTATTATCTCAGAGAAATTTTAATGGCCTGGGACGATGTCCACAATATGTTAAGTTAATGTAGCAGACAATCTACCGGTTGTACGTACTTTGTTCAGTTTTTTTTAAGGAAAAAAAACCCTAAAACCTCCAAAACCATATGCAATATTTTAACACAAAAATTATACCAATAAATTAGTAAGGGTCACATCTAGGTGATGGGACTTGAGGTGATACTTCTAAGATTTTTATGTATTTTCTATTTTGAATATACTGTAGTTTTATTCTCAGAAGCCATGTTAATATTGAAAAAATACTTTGGAGGCAGTATTTGAGAAAAGTTCATAAAATTATATCTATATCTATATCTATATCTATATCTATATATATAGATATATATATATAAAAATAGTATGATTGCAATTATTTCAAAACAAAGCACAAGTACATGTATTAACTTCCCACAATAAATGTAATCATTGTGTACTGCAAACATGTACTAAAAAAAAGAAAGATTGGAGAGAAATGTGTCCAAGTGCCCTTAGTAGTTGTCTTACTGCAATGGGATTATAATTCCCTTCCTTCACTCTATTTGACTTCCTGAGTTGTTCAAGAACTGCTACGTGTTGGGGGCTGTTGCAGTCCTGGTGAGTGTTCAGTACTAATTCGTAGGAAGTTGCCAGAGTGGAGGGACACCAGAAGAGGGTAGGGGGTAGGATAATGGGTTGAGAATCCCTAACCAAAAATACAAAATCTGAAATGTTCCAGAATCTAAAACTCTTTGAGCACCACCATGATGCCACAAGTGGAAAATTCCACATCTGACCTCAAGTGATAGGTCTCAGTTTAAATTAAAGTGCACTAAAAATATTGTATAAAATTATCTTCAGGCTATGTGTATAAGGTACACTATATGTGAAACATAAATGAATTTCATGTTTAGACTTCAGTCCCATTATGTACATTCAAATATTCAAAAGTCCCCCAAAATCAGAACTCTGAAACATATCTGATCCCAAGCATTTCAGAAAAGGGATACTTAGCTGTGTTATTTTCAGCCAGGAAATCCTCCTGACCCATCAGTCTATGAGGAGGAAGATAGAGAGCAAGAGTACATCATGATGAATTAATGAGTAGCACAAATAAATAAGTCATTAGCATCTCACATGGCAGAGCACACTGGAGACCCGGGAAGATTCCATTATCTCTAAGGAGTGTTAAAGGAGCTCAGCTAGTCATTACCGTGTCTTCAAACGCAGTAGCTTTGTGCCTGGCTCTTTGGAAGATAAACACTGTTTCTTTAAGATGACAGCTGTAATAGTTATTTATAGAGTCTACAGTGATCTCTTTGTTAGAGAAGCTGGCTTCTCAGAAAACTGCATGGATGTTGAAATGAGTGGGATCTCTAAACCAATACCTTGGACAGATACCTTATTTAGGAAAACTCCAAGAGAAAGGATATTTCCATGTGTCCCCAGTGTAAACAACTCATAAAGGGATCCCTTGCCCTTTTATTGACTGTGAAAGTATGCTGAAGCCCTCCTGTCCTAGCATCCCCTCCTTGGGCATAATTTGTATTTGAGACTGAGCAATGTATCCTGAGCTTATAAAACCTCTGGGCATCATCTGCTTTAGTGTCTGTTCCCCAGGTTATTTGGGTCTTGTTTATCAGGTATGTAATGACATAGAAGCATCTCCTTAACCAACGCAGTGAAAAGTGTGAGCGTGCTCAGGGGAGTGAATGATTTTTCTCCTCTGAGTCCAGGGAGTCAAATCATCTCGTACTAAATCTGTTCTTTTGCCTCAAGGTCTGGGTCAGGTGTCACCAAACCGGACACAATCTCACCTTCATCTTGGCTTCTATAGCCTTTGTCTCTTCACAGTCTTGATCCGATGTGTGTTGGGGGTGTTTTTTCCACACCACTCATTCAGACCAAAACCTTCTCTTATCCTTTATCATAGTTCTCCATGGCCAGCTGAGGACTGTATACAAATCAGTTGCCTAATGTATTGAGTTGAGTTGAACTTTCACTCCAAGTACAATAGAAAGCAAACTACCTGAGTGTTCAGGTGCTTCTATTTGTAGCACAAGTCTAGACCCAGTGGAGTCAAGAGTGGAGAGCCATGTGACATGAGAAAGTAGTGATGGTCTGTTGTTTGTGTAGAGAATTATACTGCAGAGTGGGGGTTTCCTTCCCTTGAAGAGTCATTGTAGGTGGAAAGAGTCAGAAAAGGAGAAGTAATCTCACTCATCTGTGAATAATGAATGAGCTGCCACCAGGCGCACTTCTGGACAAAAACACAGTTTATTTGTCAAGGGACACCTCAGAAGTAGCATACTGGCCTTTGAGAGTGCATGGGGCAGAAGAAAGCTGTGCTGTGTGGAACCAGCCATGTAAGGATGGGCATTCAGTACAATTCTGAGGAAATTTCAGGACGAAAAGAAGCGTCATGCAGTGGTAGAGAATAAGAGGATATGATTCCCAGAACGTTGGAATTTTCCTCCTCAGTTGGATCAAAGGCTGACCTGGATAGCTGTTTTTGGCTTCAGATTCACAGCATGTGTCTGAGCAGTGCCTGTAAGTCAGGTGTCTGTTTGGAGGAGAACTTTGCTTTTCATTTTGTTTTGTGCGAGGCTTATTCTCAACTGTGGCACTGACCTCTGCTTTGTTTGCATGGGACTGTGACCCTGTGTGTTAAGCAAGTAAAACCCTTGAGTTTGTTTTGTTTTGTTTTGTTTTGTTTTGTTTTGTTTTGTTTTGTTTTGTTTGTGTTTCTTGAGACTGTTTCTAAATACATGCATTTTTGGTTTTGTTCTTAACATAGGAAAACTCCAGAGATGAGAACCGAGCTCTGGTCCATCAGCTTTCCAATGAAAGCAGGCTCTCCATCACCGACTCCCTTTCGGAGTTTTTTGATGCACAGGAAGTTCTGTTGTCTCCAAGCTCTTCAGAAAATGAGGTTTGAGCACTGTTTTCCATTAGATGCCTTGACAATTGCTTCTTTGTCTTTGCTGATTAACCTGTTCAGTAAAGACTTATATGTAGAAACACAATGCTCTTAGGCCTTTTTCCGCCATGGAATTCTGAGTGTTCTCCGTTGAGTTAAGCCCAAAAAGCACAAAATGATTTGATAGGCTAGAAGAAAAAAGTTATAAATGTAGAGAATGTTAGACACCTCATCTCTGTTGTTTTGTTACATTTTCATTACAGATTGATAATTCTGACTTCTATTTAGTCATGTAATATTTCTACTATAGGGAAAGCAAATAGCATTCTGTATATTTTTAATCATGTTAATTTTAATGATATACTTTTATTATTATTATAATGTAGTTAATACAGTATTAATTTACAGAACATAGTATTACTTTAAATTGGTACATAAAAATCATCTTTCAGGAATAGGCAAATACCATAGTTTGCATTACTGTGGGTAAATGTGTACTGATAAATGTGCTCCTTAACTATAGAAATAGTAACATTGTTGATATATTAATTTCCATGAAAAATTCTTCTTTTCATAAACAGTTCAAAGATAAATTGTAACTCCTCTACTCAAATACTAACAAATTCAGAAAATGCAATGTGAATTAATAAGAATTTTTATAATAACAGAAATCTTGAGATTATTTGCTATTTTACTATTAGAGCTAACCAAGAATATATGAGAATTTAATAACAGTTGTTTTGCTATGAGCACTACCCAGGCAGATTCATATATGGGCCTCTATGAAAAATAGCACCCAAAATTCTTTCTATTGCTTCATAAAGTGGAGTTCAACACATTTTATCATTTGGAATAAGGGATTTATGAAAACCTGGCTGTTGTTTACTCTTACTCTAATGTATATTATTTCTTCTTTCCCATAGATTTCTGATGACGATTCATATGTCAGTGACATAAGTGATAACCTTTCCTTAGACAACCTTAGTAATGATTTAGATAATGAAAGACAGACCTTGGGTAAGATTTACATTATTTGATCTCTGAAAGCTTTCATCTTTATAGAATCCTAGTAAGTATAGCAAGTACTACATGGAAAAATTAACATGGTCCCCACCTCCAGGATTTTATAATCTAGGTGAGGAAACAGTACCCACATGTGAAAGATACATTCAAATCAATTTGTCTGCTTGTAAAACTTCTTATTTTATATAGTGAGAACATGCCAGTTTTCATATACATATCAAAAGATAATGCAACAGCTATCCTTTAGGCAGCAAACAGTCTCTCTCCAAGGAGAATTAAAATATGGCTCTCTGCTTTTAGGTATCTAAGGGTTTTTATAATTTAAGAATTTGACAGAGCACATATAATAAAAGGTCTGTTCTAAGTGGTAATTTAGCTTCAGATTATTCAAAATAATACACTTCTGCCTCCCCTCAAGGTATCCTAAGATGTCTGTTTATTACTGCTTGATCCCAAGAGGGAAAACAATGACTAAGAAAAGTATTTTATAATGCTAGTTTTAACTGTGGAGTACCTGGAGTGTCTGGCTAGTCTCAAAGAGCTCTAATATGGAGCTTTAGTAAGCAGACTGAAGCCTATTTATGAAGAAGCCCTTAAAAGAATCTGCCCAATGGGATAATTCTCTCCATGGAGCCTTGTAGCATCAAATGTTCCCAATCCTAATGCTCAGTGTGCCCTGGAGTTTGTACTACTCAAATCACCCCCTGTTTTCACATCGACATGGAGGACAGGGACCGTGTCGGGTATGTTCATCAGTACTTTGATGTTTCTTGGCTCTATGAGTGTGTGTGAACTATGATGACGAATTGTTGTTGAAACACTAAAGAGCTGCTTCTTTGGGGACCACAGTATAGAAAAAATGCAAGTAGATAAATTTCCCATCATCTGAGTGAGCATCCTTTCGGCATTGCACCTGCTAGAGGTAGATGCTTGTCATGCTTTGTATGCTGCTTAAAATGTTTCTGCAGAGATGAACCCCTTGGTGGAAAAGTCTAAGGACCTGTGAGTTTAAAGTAGAAGGCTAATGATACAGGAGTAAGTTCATGTGCTCCTTGTTTTTCTAGGAAAATAAGAAAGCAAATTAAAAAGAGAAATGAAGAAACACCACTTACTCCCTTGGCAAACAGCACGCACATTAATATGGTGCTCCCACCTGTAGATGAGGAAAAAGAAAAATGCTGAAGTCCTCCATCTTCTGGAGGCCTCAGAGAGGGAGCCAAAGGCAGCGAAGAGTGAATGAGGGGTTCAGACGCTGAAGCTGGGCAGAGAGGGCATGGTCCAGAACTCGAGGCCACGGCTGTGCTCACTGGGCAGCACACAGAAAAGGCATGAGAGAGTTAGGGCTGACTCTCTCTAATTTACCCCATAGCTGTCTTGTTGGAATGCTGACCTGTGTTGCCTTAGCTAAAACAAACACTGGGCAGGATTCAATTTTCTTCTTTGTCTGTATTTGAATCTGAGAAATGGCTGTTCCCCAGTTCTCCGAAGACATTGGCTGAGGAATATTCGACTTCTCAATATTTTGAAGGATGGATATACAAATAATCCTTATGTCCTGTAAGTTTTACCTACAGAAGGAAATAGGATAGAATCAAGGTCTTGGTCTGTTGTTATACTAGAATTTCTCAGAGATTATAGTAAACATGAGGTATTTAGAATATTAGTTTCTTTCCCAAAAAAATCACTGGGCACACATTAGGATCTGTCACTGTGCTGGGTGCTATGGGGAGGACAAGTGGCTAGGAATATGGGTTCAGGGACTTGCTTGGTTAACCAACTGCAGGTGTGTCACTCACTGATTTCATGTGCGAGGACAAGTTACTTTTGTACCTCATTTTCTTCATCTGTAAAATGGAGACTATAATACTGTGTGTACCTCAGAAGGTAGTTACAAAAAATAAATGAGAATATATTGTACATGTAAAATGCATAGAATGACCATCACAGCATAAAAAGCAAAATATGTGTAATCCATACTAGTAGTATTGGTAAGTAAGGGGGAGTAACATTATTCCAAAATTTAAATTTGTATAATCAAAGAAAATACTATGAAACTCCCTAGAAGGCTGCTTTTAAAAATGCCTACCATTTGCAGCTACTTTCTTGTGTCAGATTTTTCTCATAAGCAATTAAACAAATTTAAATATTAATCCAAATTTCATATTTTTCTGTTCACCAAGTAGTTTCTTTATCCAGAGCAATTGGTTTTATAATGAGTAAATGTTATATATTTATGCTTAATAAATAAAGAGATACCAAAAAGATACACTGGTCCAATGCAAAAGATGTCATTTGAACATACAAACAGGATGGTAGGCAAAGGAAAAGATTGATAGATTTATATATCTAAAATATAAAAGTTTCATTCCCCTAAACCGTCCATGGACCAAATGAAGATTAAATTGTAAAGCAAATGTAAAAACAAAAGATCATGACTTTAATATGTACACAGAAGGCAAACAAATCAGCCAAGAACAAGAAGAAATGCTCATAAAAATATTCCAAACCATACCAAAAATTTCTTAAGTGTAAGTTAAAACAAGGGAATAACATTGTCTACCTAACAATTTGATAAAACTTAAAAATAAATAGTGCCAAGCCTGGAAGGCCTCAGAAAATGAATATTCGCATCTATTGCCAGTAAACAAGAATATTGGTACAACCTTTTTGGAAAGCATTCTGATCACATGAGTCAAAAGTCTAAAAAGCATTCATAATCTCTGACATAGTAAATCCCACTTTTGTATACGCTAAGAAAATAATCTGCGGTCCAGGAAAATATCTAAGTATGTGAACATTTACTACTGATTTTTTTTTTATTGGTTTTGTTTTGTTTGCTTCATAGTAAAACTTTGAAACAAATCCAATAGTCTAACAGTAGACAACTCACTAAATTATGGCATATCTATAAATGGAATATTTTTACAGTCATTTAAAATGATGTTTTAGAAGAATTTTAAATAATGTGGAAAAGTACTCCGTTAGCTAAATAAGCTGGACATGGAACTATACATACATTGTGAAACTATGTGGATGAAGAAAACACTAAGTGAAGATATTCCAAAATATAAATGCTATTTTGAGATGGCAAAATAATGAGTGACTGTTATGTCCTGTATTATTATTCTGTGATAAACACAATTGTTTTTATTAGAATTTGAAGTGATTTGTTAAAAAAAAGTTTATAAGTTTTTGTAAATGACATCTGTTACGGGCATAGAAACCCAATTTCCAGTTTTATTCTAAGAGTAAGTCACAAGGAACTAGCATTTAAGAACTTAAGAGCCTCCCTAAGAATAAATTTCATGAATTTTAATGTGTGCAATTTTGGGATTTTTTTTTATTTTGTGATGCTAGGGATTGAGACCACGGCCTGGCACATCCTACGCATAGGCTCTACCACTGAGCTTCATGCTAGCCTTAATTTTTGGTATATAATTGCCCAGAATTATTTTCCTTATTTTCTGGCTTTCAGCCATACTCTGGGTAAATGAGTTTCATAGTAAAATCAGGACTTGCCAAGTAAGGTTTAATACAAAGAGTTGTTACGTAAGTAATAGAATAAAATGAAAAGATTGCTAGAGACAGCCAAGTCTTTGCCTCTCAGGGCCTGTTCCCGAGTGTGGTGGAGGAGTGAGGTCCGAGAGAAGGACGCGCCTGCCGGCGCCAGGTCCCAACACCGGCAGCATCAGCCTGTGGAGCATCCTGCGCAACAACATCGGGAAGGACCTGTCCAAGGTGGCCATGCCCGTGGGGCTGAACGAGCCCCTGAACACCCTGCAGAGGCTCTGTGAGGAGCTGGAATACAGCGAGCTGCTAGACAAGGCGGCACGGATCGCTAGCCCCCTGGAAAGGATGGTGAGGACTCAGCCTGCCTTGCCGTCCGGCTTGTTCCCTACCCTGAGCCGTTCTTCTGGGCCCCTCAGAGCCAAGATGGGCAGAGCTCCTGTCTTGCTATCTGCTTGAAACTGCGGCTGCTTCTCTGAGCCACCTGGTTCCCCTCCACCTGGCTGTGCAGTTATCTCCTCAGGATCTGCCTTGTGCCAGCGGTGCCAGAGGTGGTTCTGCTCTGTAGTTCTGTGCTTCCCTCTCCAGAACCTTCTGTCTGATGGTTCTGACAGGCTTGGCTGGAAAACATAGCTTTAGGGTTCTCAGCATATTTATTTTTACTACCCTGAGTGGACAGAACTTAATTTCTTCAGCTATTTTTCTCATACAGAGTAAATGTCCCTAGAGAATGTTTTTGTTTATTTCTGAAATTGTCCCATCACTTCCTAGGTTTTCAGAATATACTGTTCATAGGAGAAGTTTTTACATCAGAAAGATTCCCTTTTTTCTCATGCATATTTTATAGATAAGTTTTTTTTTAAATCTCTTTCTTGAAACTATTGAAAAGTCTTATTCTGAAAACTGTTCTTTTAGCATCCCATATGTGACTGTTAAGGGCCTTGTCTGGGTTGCTGGGACTTCATTGTCCTCCAGATGCGGACTCTCCTGGCATTTGCTTATGGCTAAGTTGGAATTGTGGCCCGTTCCCCTCCCCCTTCACAGACCTAGCGCCCCAGTACCTTCCCACTAGTACATGATCCCGTCTTTTCTAAATTCAGTGCACTCAGCAGTTTTAACTCTCATGAAAACTTCATTACTCAGTGGTTTGAAGAGTAAAGGGAAATCTAAATCACTGGCCAAAAGAAGACATTCATCCTTGTTCCTTCTGCTCTGGGCCTCCCCCATCAAATAGACTTCTTGATGCTAATGATAATAAGGACAGGACAGAAAAAAAAAAAATAAGCTGTGGGGTGTGTGTGTGTGTGTGTTTCAAATCTTTGTTACTTTCCTCCAGAGAGTTTCTGCTATAAAAATGGAGGCTTTTAAGGCAAGTGTTAAAAGTCAACATTTGTGGATAGCTTTTTTTTTTTTTTTTTCTTGAAAGAAAATGATTGGCTTCGATGATGAGAGTATTCTTAAAGATGACTGATTCTTATGGGAATTTAGAGACCCTTATGATGTTCTGCTGATTGATCTGTGTACTTGACATTGAGCAGAAGTTTGAGGAAAGGCTTCACCTCCCCAGCACAACCGACCAGAGCCTTGCCCCAGGCTTCCTTTCTATTGTGCGGGTCACCAGATTCCCCTGCGTAGGTTCTCTGTCGTGTTGCCAGCTTCCTTTGCCTGCCCCTGCAGTCTATTCCCGTAGACTGTGGATGGCACTAGGTTCTTTTATTAAATAGTGAAGGTGACTCATGGTTGTTCAGTACTCTGTACAATGTGACCTTACTGTTTCTCATGTCACAAATATGAGGAAGCAGAGAAAAGACCAGACACTTGGGTTTCAAGAACCCAGGCAGTCACAGATGGGACTCACGTGAGCATAGTGAATTGAGATTTTTTTTTTTTTTTCTTTTTTCCCCCCGGTGCTGAGGATAGAACCCAGGACCTCACACATGCTAAGTAAGCACTCTACCCACTGAGCTACACTCCTGTCCATGAATTGATTTTTATAAATGATCAGGAGCTCTGGAGCAATCTGTAGTGTAAGGTGGCAAGGTGACCCATTATAGACAACACCCAAACATCTTGCATAAGTCTAATAAGGAAAGTGATGTGGCTAGTGAACATTTATGAAAGGCATGTGGCCTTTCTTCAATGTAAGAATCTTCAAGAAATGTGCTGGGAAGAAGTAATGTTGAGATCATTACCACTCAACATTAGAAAGGAAATTTTGCTGTTACTACTCAGGTTTAACCTTTCTGCCCCCCCCCAAAGACAAGAAAAGGAAATGTGTTTCTTTGATGGCTAAAGGGGAAACTGATAAAAATCTAGGGATCCCAGGATTTTGTGCATTTCATGTTCGCATATAGATTTCCCTTTTTTTTTTTTTTTTTCTTTTGATGTTTCGTTGTTCTTCCAGGAAAGCAGAACTTTAATGCCACTGTATCCTATGGTTGTTTCGCAGATTTAGGAAATGATGCCACAGATTTCCTTTGGTCGAAATGAGTTTTTCCGTTTCAACAGTATTTAAAATTGTGAATAGCCAAACTTATGATTCTTATTCCTGAATTTGTGGGGGGAAGTTTGGCTTCTTTTTACTCCTTCCCCACTCTTCCCTTGAAACCATGATATCAGGATTCCCAGTTAATGTCAGGCTTGTACTGACTCAGCAGGGCAGTCCATTTTATAAATGTCATCATCTTAAGCACATCTCCCATCGTTTAGGCATCAAAATAAGTGGACAATTTTAAAATGTTTGGTTTTGTTTCTAGGCCAAAATGAACATTATGTAAACCTACAACTTTAAACCAACATTAATTCAGTTGTCTTTAATCCAAAGACACATCTTTGGCTCCCTACAATAATTGAGGTTTTATTTCATTTCTTTGTGAAAAACAGATTACTTGATGACCCAGAAGTAATCAAGTTCTTATCTTTCCCTCCTTAGGTGTATGTGGCAGCCTTTGCCATATCCGCATATGCATCCAGCTACCACAGAGCTGGGAGCAAGCCATTTAATCCAGTCCTTGGAGAGACGTACGAGTGTGTTCGAGAGGACAAGGGCTTCCAGTTTTTTGCAGAACAGGTGGATGTGTACCACTTTTTTGGGGGGAAGTACTTACGCCTGCCTTTAAATGTGCTTCTAAAACACTTTCACCCTTTCATTGGCTTCAGAGCAAGAGAGATAATTACAGTGCTTTGAAACATAAAGCCAGGGATCCATTTCCCTTCCAGTGAAACCCAGCCACTATCCATGGCCACAAAGTGGCAGATAATTCTGAGCACTCGCTGGGCTGCATGCACTAACAGTGTCCTTCCTCTGTAAAGTCATTAGCAAAAAGAATTTTCCAAGCATGGAGTGCTCGTCCCATTTGTCACTCAGAGATTGGAAACCTCCTAACTACTGGCACCGTCTCCCAGAGCCTGGTTGCTCCTCAGAATGGGCAGCACCACATCAATGCATTGTTCTGTTTTGTGTATTTATTCACTCAATCAACAAGTTCTTTCTTGAATGTAAACCATGTGGGCGGCACTGTTCTGGGCGCTAAGATGATGCAGTGGGGGGGAGGCTGGAGAGCCAAGCAAGGGTCCCCATTGTCATTGCACAGACGGACACACATACTTCATACAATGGGGCCTGAGACTCTTTCCACATAAGAACGAGCACCGGATAATGTTCAAGAGTTAAGCAACCTATGTTCAATCTCAACTATATCTCTTAATAGCTGCACACCCAGGGGCAAGTCACTTAGCTTCTCTGTGCTATAGTTTACTCTTTAACAGGGGGTGATGATCATTATATGTGCTCACATGCCTTTGTAATGATTAAATGGGACCTGAGACAGAGTTTGATACATGAATTGTAAATGTTCTGTGTGTGTTTTCTGGCATCGCCAATGTGTGTCAGCACAGTGTGCAATAGTGGAATGTTGGGAATTATTCCGCAATGAAGAATAATTGCAGTTGGAATGCACACATTCAAAAAGTAAAAAATAACCCTTCCTCATCTTATTGAGCAGCAACTGAGCACATTCACCTTCGGTATATCCCAAAGTGTCACCTGAGGGCCACTAAACATCATTGATGAGCTACATTTCTCTCCGTCCAATTCTTAACAGGAAAAAGAGGGAGGATGGGTTGCCAAAATATTCTTTCCCTTCCAGTTGTCCTGCTGCCCTCGTTCTCTTTGGACCTGCCTTATGAGGATCAGAAGAGAAGGGTGGTGTGACCAAAGATTTAAGTATAAATGATGAGCAGTGTTGTCTGGAACTCGAGGAAAAATGAATATGCAGTAATCTCAAAGCATATTGTCAGTAGCTTGCCACCTAGGAGCTAAAATAAGAAACTGAATACTGACTTCAACTAGGGAGGTAAGGGGTTAAATCAGTAGTTAAGGGGATAAGATAATCTGTGTGATTCAAATTCAGCTGGGCTATTTAAATACTGAACCTAAAGTGGAAAGAAAATGTAATTTTGTTACCATGGTATTATATTCACTCTTGTGAGAAAAAAAAGGCCCAAAATAGCCCCAAACTATAGCAGACAATCAGGATAGGATGTACAGGCATAAGGAAAGAGTAGTGCTGGGCATGGTAGCACATGCCCGTAAACCCAGCACTCTGGGAGGCTGAGGCAGGAGGATCACAAGTTCAAGCCCAGCCTGGGCAACTCAACAATTTAGCAAGAACCTGTCTCAAAATAAAAAAGGGGCTTGGGATGTAGCTCAGAGCAGAGGCCCTGGGTTCAACCCCCCAGTACTGCAAATAAAAGAAAAAAGAGAGAAAGGAAGGAAGGGAAGGAGAGAGCTAAGGGTACAGGCTTCTGAAGGACTAATGTAATAAAGGAGGAGGGCCCCAAATTAATATTTTTCATGAAATTCTATCCTAAGAAAGACATTGATTCAAATCTTATCTCAAAAATAAGTTAAAGGACCTGGGAGACGCAACGTGGCACAACGTGCTGGGTTTTCTAGATAACAGAGTCTTGAAAGTGACAGCTCTCCCCTCCACACCCCAGGACTGTGTCACTCTAGTTTGAGGTTATGTGGATGTTGGAGGTGGTAAGTGCACCAGGACATAAAGTAGTGCTGCTTCAGAGTTCAGCTACACAGACTCTTGCTTCTCTATGTTGTTTCTCACCCAGAAAACCTAAAAACACAATATCAAAGCCACCCATGGTCAGAAACCAGAGAAAATATTCCTTGTTCAGAATTTCCTAATCACAATTAAGTACTAGGTTTGTAGACTACTTTGTGCTTTCAGACGAGCACATGATCTCATTTGATCCTTAAAAATTGCCCTGTGTGGTAGGCATTTGAGAAAACCCAGGCCTCCAGGATTAGTTTCCTGTGCCCGAACTAATGCTGGGCCCACGCCCCCTGTAGTGTTCTTTCTCCCTCACACTCTTTGGGGTCTCTTGTGCAGATTTAGTTACTGTACTCAGAGCTACCAAGAGTTGCAGATTGTGGATATAAAAATAGCCTTTTTGTGTACTATTCAGATGAAGGACTTTTGCCTGTCATTGTCACTTGATCCTTTCATCCTCCACACTGCCACAGAACTTTGTTCTCAACTCCCATTGTGGGGTGGATGTGGCCTTTGTGAATGAGAGGCATTCACGGAAGAAAGCATAAACATTCCTGTACTCTGTTCTAAGGTGGCTGCCCCACCTTCTCAAGGGTGTCCTGTGTGCCAAGAAATGACACAGCCTTGGCTTTCTAAGTAGGCCCAGGGTAGGGGCAATATTAGAACGGCCTTCCTTTCTTTCCTTTCTGGCAAGCACTCAGTACCCTTCCCATAGTTACTCCTCGCTGCCTTCTGCTGGCTGGCGGAGCTAACACACTAGTTTTGAGCTTTGTGGAGAAAATGCCTGGGTCAGAATTCATTTCAGTTAGCTCTGCTGCTTTCTTTGTACCTTTGAGAAAGGTGTAGGTTGAAAGCAGGTGCAAATAAGCCACTACCTAACAGCAGCTTTTCCTACGTATGGTACATGGGACTTCAGCTGCCAAATGCTTGTTCAAGTAATTTTAACCATTTACCCACCCAGCTGTATGTGGTTGGCAGTTTGTGTCAGAGACACTGAATGTACTTAGTAAAAGTTATTAAAAATTTTTTAAAAGTTACCAAAATGTAAGATTCATGTGAAGTCTTTTTTTCCTTTGCTCCATGGACTCAGCATGCCCTACTTTTCTGCTGCTCATTTGGAAAACTCTGAACATACATTCTTGCACAGATTTCTAAGTGTCACCCTTATCAGCTCTCCCCTTGAACACTTATATCACTCTGAATAGTTCTTTTATCTCTAGCAGATAGCTATTTACTGCGGATCAAAGTTGCATCACCTTTAAAGACACTGTAAAGAGGAAATTCAAGCTGTCCAAATAAAACTAGCAATAACTCGAATGTAAGGTAAAGAAGCCCTTGCTTTGTGGTTTCCTAAATTTGTAGGTCAAGTCATCACTTAATGCATTCTTGTTTTTGTTTTGCAGGAAGCCATGTGTTTATAAGTGATAAACTTTGAACTTTGCCAGCTACATTCTCCCCCACATCAGCCAGTCTCCTTGGCTTCATCCTTAGTAACCCTTTGTCTTACAATCTGCGTCCTATCCATCAACAAATCCAGGGTCTCCCTTTAGAAGCCTTCCGTTCCAAAGCAGCCGTTTCCCTGCTTCTTCCCTGCTGCTGACTGCCTGGCCCAATCACCGTAATCAATGACAGAAACTACTGCCCTGGAGTCATTAGCTGGTCTCTTGTTTCCATGGCCAATTCCTTTCTCTGCACGCAGAGTGGTTTAAACAGAAACAACATCTTCTCTCTGCCCTTCCACAACTTCTCAAGTCACATGGAATAAGATCCAGAGTCCAGAGCCACAGACAGAGCCCTTCCAAGCCCAGCCCAGCCACCGTACCTTCCCCCAGTCAGCCGCAGCCATACTGGCCTCTTCATTTCTTCTGATTCACACCTAGCATTTTCCAGTCCTTGGCGTAGGCTGTGTCCTCTGCCTGAAATGTACTTCTCCAAGATAACTGCATGGTTGGCTTCCTTCACTTCCTTAGCCTCCAGGATCTCCATCGTTGTAAGCCCTGCCCCTCCACCTGTTGGGAATAGCACTCCTGCTCCCTAGGCCCCATCCTCACACCTTGCTTTACCTTCCCAACACCTGCTCTCCTGACAAGCCAGGTGCTTATTTATATGTTATCTATCTCACTGTTGCTGCCTAGTGAGGGTCTTTTGCTTTTAGTAATGATGGAAATTAAAGCACAAATTTATAGGAAAAAGCTTTAATTAGAAAATAAGAGAAAATAATGAATTTTCGCTTCAAGAGCTACAAAGATCAGACTGGCCCTTAACAAAGGAGCATAAGAAAAATAGGAAAGAACTCCAGCTTGAGCAGCTGCAGAGGGCACACTGAGTAAGGGGATCCGACTGACTTTCAAGGATCAGCTGCCGGGCTGGGAATCCATTGATCATTATCTCAGTTCTGGTTTCCCAGCTCTGGAATCCTCATAGTTTGAGGGACTGTTCCATTCCCATGAAATGGTTCTCTCTCCTTGCGTTGGGTTTAGTCATGTGGAGCTCTGCTTTTCCCAGAATCCAGATGCTCACAGGTTCAGGACAATAGCTGGAGAGCTCTGGTCCCTGTAAATCTCCAGCCTCAGTGTCCCCAGTCTTGAAAGGAGCCGACCAAGATCATGCAGATTGAGAGCTGATCACCTTGTCACATCAACCTTTAAACAGACACTCTCTGAATGATTAACATACCTGTGTGCAGAGTTGAGAAAGGATCTGATCAAAGGTTTTGCAGTAACAAAGGCTACAAAATGAAGGTCGAGCTTTCTTTTCCTTTTAGTTGCTGTTGGGCATTTGTAGGCCCAGGTGAGGAGTCATGGTTTTTAGCAAAAACAGCTTTTAGGTCCTTGACTAACCCTAAAGAAAACACATAAATTGTGATTTTAATGAGTAGCCAGCCAAGGGCCCAGGACTCTGCCCATCGCCATCCCTGTGGTGATCTCTGTGTCGTGACTGTCACCACTTCTGCCCTAAAATATAAATTCTACAGAGGGGAAAGAAAGTTTTTGTATCTTGTGTTTTTCATTGTGTCCACAGTGACCAGGACAGTGCCTGCACGTACCGGTAAGTAAATGCGTGAATACAGAATGGCCACTTGCTTGCTTCTGCGCTGAGTTTTCACCTTCTTTCTACAAGCTGCCCTGCACTGTTGTAGGGGTCAGGAACTGGGTGGTTACGTGGCTGCATCTCTGGGAAGCTGCAGGGTAAAAGTGATGTATTAAGGGATGTTTTTCTACCTCTGAAAAATAAAAATTTACAAAATACAGCAATATTAAAATATATCTTTTCCACATACACTAACTGAATGTTTACAAACCCTTATGAATCAAATATAATCAAATCTTTATTAGTTCTTTGCAGAGGAAGTGATGGAAAAGAATGCTGCGAAACAGTCTAGGGCCGGTGAGATGGCTCAGTGGCATAAGCGCCTGCCTGGCAAGCGCGAGGTCCTGAGTTTGACTCCCGGAACCCACATACGAAAAAAGGGCCGGTGATATTGCTCAGCGGCACAGGCGCCTGCTGGTGTGCGAGGTCCTGAGGTCGACCCCCGGTACCCACAAAAGAAAAAAAAAAAAAAAAAACAGTCTAAATTGCATTTATCCAATAGTCCAGACAGTATCTCTGGGGCTGGATTGGTTCAAACTCAAATGCACCTACTGCCCTTTTTTGCCTGGGTTAAGATGTAATAAGAATAGATACTTAATCAAACCCTACACTAACAAAGACACATTAGGTTCTGTTCATTATTTTTTATTCCTGTACAAAGACTGTCATTAAGATTAAGTAATTATGGGGCCAGTGAGATGGCTCAGTGGTATAAGCGCCTGCCCGGCAAGCGCGAGGGCCCGAGTTTGACTCCCAGAACCCACATACGAAAAAAGGGCCGGTGATACCGCTCAGCGGCACGGGCGCCTGCTGGTGCATGAGGTCCTGAGGTCGATCCCCGGTACCCACACACAAAAAAAAAAAGATTAAGTGATTAAGAATGAAATATCCCTTTCTGTGGGCATTCAAGGTAATCAAAGCCTTGAAATTATCTTTTCAAATCAGCTGGCATCTAATGTCATCTTTGATGCTAAGATTTGAAGACAGTGAGAGCAAATATTAGGAACATAGTATTTTGCAGCCAAGAGAGATTGTTGGACCTAATTTTACAAAGGAAAAAATGAGACTTGGAAGATTGGAAAGGTCAAATTCAAAAGATTCTTCCTTTAAGTGTTCATGAAAGGGGACCTTTTGATGTACCCTGGTTTTGGGGACAAGAGCCCAGCTCTGAGAGCAGCCATAGAAAGTCTGCTGGAACGTATAGAAAAGAGCTTCGATTGAGGACCAAATGCTGCCTTAGTCATTCATTAACAATGTAGCATTGGGCAAGTTCTTTGCTGGACAGAATCTTTATTTCCTAATTTGTAACATAAGGCTAATAAAGGTACAAGGCCACAATAAGAACTAAGTGAAAATACACTCATTTAAAAAATTAAAGTTTAGTCACTGCTTTATCCACACCAGTGTTATGTTCCTGGACATATTTTACATATGTTGTCCATTTCAGTTAGTCCAGTTAGTAGCATTAGCCCTATTTTATAGCTGTGGGAACTGAGGCTGAGACGAATTAAGAAATTTGCCTACCATCATCCAGCCAGCAGCTGACATTACAGTTAGGACCCAGATCTGTGGGACAACAAAAGCTCTCCTGCATTCCCTGACACTAGAGTAGCCTGGGGAAGATAACCTGGCAATGTCTAATGAATAAATATCTGTTCTGAGGAAATAAAGAAAAAGCAGGCATCACTGGAAAGCTTTGTAAGCTTCTGAAAAGCAAAGTGGTACAAAAAAACCATTCTCTAAGGCCTCTTTAATCCATAAGGAAATAAGCAAAGTCACTGGTACTTGAACATTGAGATTTATTCATTCAGAAAACATCTTTTGGAGCCATGTACAGGCACTCTACTAACCGTTGGTTTATTAATCTGGCACAGCGGTTTTTTTTTTAAATCAAAGTTGCATTTCCTAGGACATGTATATACTTAACGTATAGGAAGACTTCTTTTATAATTCACATAGACTGTATTTAGTCCTGTTTTATTTATTTATTTCTGGGCAGATGCATAGTTTTAATATACTGTATTTTACTTTGATGTTTATATTTGACTATACCAATAAAGATGCCAAGTTCTTGATCAAGGCTATAACGCTTCCTTCCCCCATTACTATATTGTTTCTGTGGGATGAATATGATGCAGTTTTTGATAACCCACTTTAAAATGTCTATATTATGGACGAAGGGAACATTCCATGCCCCTCTCCCGTTCAATAGTGGATTATGTCAAGTGGGGTCAGAGAGGTAGATATTGTCTTGTTTTGATTTAATTTTATAAGATATCTTGCTTTAAAAGTTAACTAGATTATTTTGAGAGCTATCTTAAGGTAGAAAGAATAAGGGGGTGCAGAATTTTGTGATCTAAAGTATCTCAAGTGGTCAGATTAAAAATATGACAGCAATTAATTATAAAATTAAATTTTATGATTTAAAGATTATAAAAAATAAAGCTGAAATGACAACAAAGGAAGGCAAAGTTACATGATAGGAGTTAGGTTCTAAGTGCTTGCAGTAAAAATTTCCTTTTAAAATCCCATAGGATAGGAAAGGGCTCACATTCCTACATATGAGGGCTAAGACAAAGCAAACAGCAGCACATTTACATCTACTTCGTATAGTGGCGGGAATTTAAGTTTATTGAATAATCTGAAACACATACATACTATCTCAGTCTTTGCCTCTACTTTTCTTTGGTCTAAGCTGGTTCTGCCATAATCCCATCCATTAACTATGTCTGTGGGATGCGTGACTCTGGATCATTCCATCCCTACAGGGCTCCACCAACAGGAGGAGCATGCAGAAGTGGTTTCCAAAGCATGTTCCTCAGTGCTGTTGAGGACCCAGAGCAAGGAGAGTGGCTCTGGGTTCGTCATCCCCATCCTCCTCCTCTCCACATACAAGCTTATACCTGTCTATCTCAGGCAGGACTCCATATTCTAAGTTGTCGATAAGATGTGTTTGAGCCTGACACATTGGCCCATACCTGTGGCCCCAGATACTGGGGAAGCTGGGGCAGGAGGATCACAAGTTCAAGGCCAACCTGGGCTTTTTAGCAAGACACTGTCTCAAAATAAAGGGATATAGCTCAGTGGAAGAGCAGCTGCCTAGCACATGTGAAGCCCTGAGTCCAATCCCAAATAGCACATCAAAAATAAATAAATAATAAAAGTGTTTGAAAACTTAAAGTACTTGAAACTTTTTTTTTTTTTTTTTAATTTGAAAACCATTCAGGTAAACCAGAATTCTACATTTTCCCTCTTCTACTTCTCCATCAGTGTGGTTTGGAAAATGTCACTTAATCTTTCTGACTACAGTGTCCACAATTATAACATAAAGGCTTTGGGCTAGATATCCTGAATGTATGATACCTGTGCTAAGAATAAGCAAAGGTAGAGAAATTTCTGGAAATACCGCTGCCAGCCTGGTCTCACTAGTGATGAACTAGTACAATCAACAGAACATGTTCCTTGAGTGTTGCTGAGATAATGAGGAGATGGAAGGGAGAGACCATTTTCTCTAATTAGTGAACAAAATAAGTAATGACCCCTTGTCAAAAGGTGGTGTCCATTACAAGGGATTATCTTTTCTGGGATGTACTGTAATTGCTTGTTTACTCAAGATACTTATTTTTCCCCTTGACAAAAGATGAACACATTTTTTCTTAGCAGTTAGCAAACGTTTCCTCAAAAATTGTACGTTTGGCTGGTTTTTTTTTTTTTATTTCTTACTTTTGGTAGTGCCAAGGATTGAACCCAGTGCCTCACACATGCTGTATGAGTGCTCTACCACTCAGCTACATCCCCAGCCCCAAAATTTTATTTTTAAAAAAGTATCTTGAATGGGTCTTCTTGCGGATAATTTGAGAAGAGGCTGGACTGTGTGATGCACAGTTCCGCTGAGCTGGAGGGAGGGCATTTTTGTGTTGCTTAGAAAGTGCGCGTTAAGATACTGTGTCACATTAGTTAAAGTGAGAACAGGTACTTTAAGAATCACCTAAAAGATCTTGAAGTTGGTAGCCAGTGTCATTTTGTATGGTTTATGAATGGGTAGGCCTCAAATGTCCCTGTTTTTGTTTTTGCACCTTTCCAAACGCGTGTCTGTCTTTGTCACTTGCCCTTGGGCCACCGTGTCCAGGGACTTCCTGTCACAGCCTTTTTCTCACCTTCACCGACTTGAGTAAGGCAAAGCTGACTTTATCAAGAGTGCCCTCTAGAGGACAGACTTCTTGAAGGGAACTACAGACGTTTTCCTTCAACTAAACGTTGTACCTGTGTCACATCTCAGTGCAAGGAAGGAGGAATGGATTTCATGAGATACAAAAGTTTGCTTATTTGTTTCTTTTTGTTATTTGTCTCCATTAGGTCAGCCACCATCCACCTATCTCTGCATGTCATGCTGAGTCTGGAAATTTTGTTTTCTGGCAAGGTAATGTGCTAATATATTTGACCTCCATTTCCTGGAACATTATAGATGTATTTTATTCAGGAATACCATCAATGCTTGCTAAGGTCAAAAGTGGTCCCGGGACTTGGAGCCCGTTAGAGGATCTGCTCCACTTGATGTTATCACCTCTCATCTCTGAACAATAATTGATATTTGTCAATTATTAATTTATACTACTTTAATTGATAATTGATTGTTATAAAGTCTTCAGGGAGATCATTTAACTTTCCCCTTTCAAAAAAATCTTCCATCTTTATCTGGATCACTACCAGTTACTTCTGTAACTTTTTCTCTATTCTACACTTCAAATGTCTCACTTATTTCAAAAGACACTAAATATTTCCTCCTATTTCTCAGAGCCTGAACAACAGAGGGGTATTGTTGCTTTTGAAACATCTAAATTTTATTTATGGAATCATACTTTATATTGCTGCTTTCTTTTCAGTTTTGAGTTTGTTGTTCCTAAAATTTTGTTTAGTTTAGATTTTGAATGGCTGAAAATATTTCTTAGATAGGTTAATTAATTTTATTAAAGTCATCATTTATTCAAAAAGTTGGAGTGCAATATACACAGAAAATATGAACATCCTGGGTTTTTAAAGGATAAGCATATATCGGTTTCTAAAACATCTTTCTCTACTAAAATGATAACCACCTGATTTCCCACCTGATAATTCCCAATTTTAAAAGTACAGAAGAATATTACTGTACCACTTCCCTATCTCTGTCCCTTCCCCGACCACCCAGTTCCTCTGTAAGGATATGATTAATATTACCAGTTCAAAGTATTATGATTTCCTTTCTGACAATTTGCTATTAAAATTTTAAATTGAAGCTTGACTTGAAATTTCTCTCTTTTTTTTTTTTGTGGGTACCAGGGGTCGACCTCAGGACCTCGTGCGCCAGCAGGCGCCCATGCTGCTGAGCGATATCACCGGCCCTTTTTTCGTATGTGGGTTCCAGGAGTCAAACTCAGGCCCTCGCGCTTGCCAGGCAGGCGCTTACGCCGCTGAGCCATCTCACCGGCCCAAATTTCTCTACTTTTTAACCAAAACCCTTTGGAAACAATTCTCACAAGGTTCCTAACATCCTAACTGCTAAACTCATTGACCCCATATGCACCTCGTTTATTTTTTAAATTATGTATTTTCTTAATGGGAGGAGGTCTTCTCAAAGTAGTTTCTGTGTGCTCCCATGTTACACATTTCCTCAACTCCATTCCTAATCATTCATTTTCTGGGGAATTCTTCCTCATCAGCCTTTTCTGAATAATTCTGCTTATTTCTATAGGTCTATGTCTCTGAAATCTTGATTTTTATCCAATCTGACATTTTTCTGCATTTTAATTGTTTAGTCCATTTACATTTATTATGATTATAGATATAGTTGAGTTTAAATCTGCCCTCTTATTTGTCTGTCAGATCTGTTCTTTGTTCCCCATTGTTTCCTTTTCTGTCTTCTTTTTGATTAATTGAATGTTTCCTGCAATTCTATTTTATCTCCTCTGTTGATTTCTTAGCTATGCCCCTTTGTTCTGTGTTTTAGATGTTACTTTAGGATTCATACATTCATTAATGTGCTAGTCTATCATTAAGTAATGTTATGTCACTTTACATATAATATAAAAAAATAAAGAAAGTGTATTTCTATTCCTTCTCTTCCAAACTTTGAGCTTGAGTATGTTATACCCCCCCATATGTTGTTATTTTTCCTAAAACATTTATCTTTTTTTCCTCAGGTAACAATTTCATTGACACATAATTCACATACTTACCATAAAATTTGCCAATTTAAAGTGTATGGGTTTTTATTTTAGTATTCACAGAGTTGTAAAGTCATAGCACAATTAATTTTAGAACATTTTCATCATTCCGAAAAGAAACCTCTAGCAAATACTTTCCCCTCCAATTTCCCTCAGCAACCCCAGGCTGAGTCAACAGCACTCACCTATTTTCCATCTGTATAATTTGCCGATTTGGGGCATTTCATATAAAGAGAATCATATACCATGTGGCCAGGCCTGCCCACCCAGACCCCTCCCCGGGCCTCAGCACCATCCTGGACTCCAGCTCTGGCCTCCTCTGGCCGCCTGCTCCCACCCCACCCCCCTGCAACCTTTCTGTCCTCAGTACAGCAGCCAGGGGACCTCTCCACAGGCTTTCTTCTGTCCCGACTCCTCTGTTGGTGCACCATTTGTGCAAGTTAGAAAAATCTGACCTCATTTATAAATTCTTCTTTTCTTTCTCAATCTGTATCTAATTTTCCACTCTATTCCTACTTCTTTAATATTTATGCGATCACTGTATCACTCTGGCTATTCCCCGTTTGTCCCCTGGGCAACCACTGTAGCCTCTCACTGAGTTACTTTCATCTCTTCTTCGCGCAGCTTGCAATTGTCTTTACAAGGTCTGCATCTGATCACATCAGTTCCCTGTTTATTTTCCACCCAAACCAGACTTCTTAGCCAGGCTTGTGGACTCGCTCATTTTGTTCTCCATCTGACTTTCTACTCTTCCCTAGATAATCTCGGATCTATGAGATAGAACACACCACATTCTTATATTTTTGTCTCCTTAAGCTGTTTTTTTTCTATCCTAAATAGCTCTTTTCTGTCTGGTGAATTCCTGCTATTTTCTACAAAGCCCCACTTAGAAGACCCCTTCTGAAAAACCTCTGCTGGTGTCTTCCCCAAGCATGTTGGTCATTTCTTACTCTTTGTTTCCAAGTCACCTTAGAACACACTCAGCTATAGGCTCTGTCTCTCTGTGTGGTCTACTACTTGTTTTTACTTCTGTCTGCTTTTCATGCCCTTAATTCTTCCAAGAGAAGACTTTATTTTACAATTTTAGTTTTTCTGATTCTATTTCAAGTGCCTAGTTGGCACATATATTGCATGAAATATTTTCCTATACAATAATTAATCTGATTATGAAAAATTGTACTGTATAGTGATTTATCATTTATGTAGACTAAGAATTCTTTGATCTGACTAGCTGTCCTGCTAGAATGTAATATTGGCTATTTCATTTCAGATGTGAGATGGAAAAACAAATTCTGGGGCAAATCCATGGAAATTGTTCCCATCGGCACAACCCATGTGACTCTCCCAGCGTAAGTTCTTCTGTGGTTAGGAATTTTACAGAATTTAGTAGCAGGAAAACACTTTAGGGTCAGGATGCCCACCGCCCCCATAGCCTGGAGAGTATGGTTTCCTTTCGAGCTGTTTGGCAGTGACATCAAATGTTCCTCATCTGGGCAAGCTCAGATTTTCTTTCCCCCAAGTGGAAATGCTGCCTGCAGACCATTTTCCTGAGTTGATGCTTTTTAAAAATCCACTCCTACTTCCTGTCAAGGTTAAGAATGGTAGTTTTCTTTTACATTATTGCCCTGCCTCACTATCAGAATTCCTTTTAAGAAAGACATGGCCTTCCTCTGACAAGGATTATTGGTGCTTGTTTATAAATCAGAATACCTGTGACCAGGGTCTCTGGAGTAAGCCTGCTGTGACTCAGTGCTCACTCTGCTCCAGTGACATGGTGGCCACCTTTCTCACGACCAGTCCCCTCATCCGTGACCTGGGGATTAGGAGCCACCTCCTTCACATGACAGCTCTGAAGAGCAAACAGTTAATGTATATAAAGCACTTAAAACAGCACTTGGCACAGAGTGTATGCCACGTACTCAGTCTCATCAGTTTCCTCATAATTCTTATTTAACTCTGTAAGTAATAGCTGAATAACTTCTCTTCAAAAAAGATATAATTGTCAAATTATGTAAAACCCCCATAGCTTCCTCCCACCAACTTCCCTTTCCTAGCTGGGCAGCTCTATCATGTCACCTCTGGCTCTCAGTTGCCTCCTTTGTTGAAGGAGAGAGTGGGTGGTGCAGAGACCACGAGCCTCCAGCAAAGCCTTCCATGGCTTGTTGAGTGACTTCTTGGAGCTTGGAGCTCATGTGTCACCCATGCAGTGCTGATACACAGTGTGGGGTTGGTGAAGGAAGAGATGAGTGATTGTGATTTATTTTATAAAGTAGCAGTGTTGGTTTGCAGCTGTTGCTGGCTTTCTGGGCATTGTCACTCTTATTTCTCCCTCCATTTCAGCTTTGGAGATCATTTTGAGTGGAACAAAGTGACCTCTTGTATCCACAACATCTTAAGTGGACAGAGGTGGATTGAGCACTACGGAGAGATTGTCATCAACAATCTGAATGACGATTCCTGCCACTGCAAAGTGAACTTCATAAAGGTAATTCAGGTGGCTCTCTGAGCTCTGACCCTGGAAGGGCTGAGGTGAACCTGGATCCTGAGGACATGGGCTGTCTGGGCTTTACACCTTCATATTTGTACCAGCAGACAAGCAGTGCCAGCGCCTTCTTGACCCCAGCCCAACCTCTGTCACCTGGACCAGAACCACAATCCTTCTTGACCTCTCTCTTGCCCTAACTCCCTGATGATCTGTCCTTAGTGCACAGCTAATGGGGCCCTTTAAAAACATGTCGTCATCCACAACATGGTTGCAAATTGGACACATTATGCTAAGTGAAGTAAGCCAGATGCGAAAGGACACACTTCATTATTCCACTTACATGAGGCCCCTGGAGGAATCAAATCTGCAAAGACAGAAAGCAGAGTGGTAGTTGCCAGGCCTGGAGGTGGGAGAAATGGGGAGTTAAAATTTAATGGGTGCAGAGTTTCCATTTGGGAAAATGAAAGTCTTGGAAATAGTGGTGATGGTTGCCCAACATTGTGAGTGTCATTAATACCATTGAATTTTACATTTAGATAGTGTTCAGATAGTAAATTGTATGCTTATATGTTTTACCATATCATTCTTTGAGCTAAATCCTCCAATAACTTCCACCTTTCTCAGAGCAAAAGCTGCAACCCTATAGTGGCCCACAAGGCCCTGTGCAGTCTGCACTCCTCACTCCTCCCTCAAGCACACGCTTGCATGCTTGCACGCACAATGCACTCACACATGCACACATATACCAACCTCACCATACTCCTTCCTCTCCAACCTTAGCTTCTACCACCCTCTCCTCCCCGCTATCTTCTGAGCACAATGACCTTTCTTCATTTCCTTATGCCTCAACCATTCCCCTTAGATTTGTTTGTCACCTCCCCAATCTGTCTTTCATTCTTTCATATCCCATTTTCTTCAAGGTTTTTATTATTATCTGAAAGTAGTGTGCTGATTATTTCTGTACCTGTTTATTTTCTGCTCTCCACATCCTCCTTGCCATCACCAAGACCAAAAGAGCAAAAGCCTGGTCTGTCTTGCTCACTACAGCCCTGATACCTGGGACTGATGCCTGGCATGTGGCAGAGGGGCAGATGCTCCTCATTGTGTTCAGAGAAAATGGAAAGGTTGGCCAGATGTAAAAAGTATAGGGTAGGCAGGGCATGGTGATGCACACCTGTAATCCCAGCACTCAGGAGGCTGAGGCAGGAGGATTGCTGCAAGTTCGAGGCCAGCCTGGGCTACACAGTGAGTTCAAGGCCACCTGGACTACATAGTGAGACCCTGTCTCAAAAAAAAAAAAAGTATAGGGTGGTCTCTTTGTCTTTCCAGCCATCTTTATTTGATGTCTTCCCCTACTTCTTTCTCTCTTGGAATCCTTCTTGCACTTAAAAATCATATGTACTTTACTTGATGTTAGACCATTATCCCCCTCAAGAAATATTTGCATTTAACTAAGATCAAAAGACAAGCTGCAAGAGGAGGTTTTGACTGTGACATTTCATGCAACACCTCTATGTACCACTGTAACCACAGGGGACACTTATAAAGACGTTGACTGCGGTCTTTATTACATAAGTCAAATTGGGTTGTAAAGAGACCCACCACTAGTAATAACCTACCATTTGGGGCACAATAAAAATGACCCTACCTTGAAGGCTTCACCTCAGGTCTCTGCAAAAAGAAGCGAAGGGCAACCTGGAGCAGGCATCTGTTACCCCTGACCAAGAGGACAGCCCCCTAGTCTTCAATATTTTCCCAAGGAAATGTGTTTATCCACTCAGAGGCAGAGAAGGGACTTCTGTAGTTAGGAGAGATGAACGTTGACTGTGCCTTTGATGTTGAAAAACAGTCTGAAAACAGATGCCATAGTTGATCATCGAATATGGCTGGGCCCCTCTGGCTTCTCATCTAGTTGTCAACATTGGATTTGTGACAAATATCTCTAAGAGAAAAACCTAACTCTTACTTCAGAGTAAACATAAGAGCCTGGACAGTGCATGTCTGTCTCTCTCTGTCTCAGTCTCTGTCTCAGTCTCTGTCTCTCTCTGTCTTCTTTTCTCTTCTCTTCTCTTCTCTTCTCTTCTCTTCTCTTCTCTTCTCTCTCTCTCTCTCCCCTCCCTCTTTCCTCTCCTCCCTCCCATTTTTATGTAACTGGAGAATTCACTTTTAAATTTCTGCTTCATTTATGAGATGCTGCTATGCCTTGCTCTTCCTTCCCATTTTTACCAGTCTTGGAGTGGAGAAGCTGAACTACCAGGATATGCCCTGAAAATGCCACTCAATGTTATTGGTTTCCAAATATAGATTCTGTTTCAGCTGAAAATAGTGCTAAGATTTTTGATTTATGGAAAAATGCTTTCTGTTCTTTCCCAGCAATTTTTAAGAGCAGCCACATACTGTAGTTGGGAGATTTGGAAGAAAAAAAAAAAAAAATGAACTCCAGAGAGTTGGAGCCCCCTCTGCTGGCTGGAGTGTGGTACTGTATGTAACTAACAGCAGAGCTGTGCTGGGCCGAGCTGGAATGAGCTAAGTGCTGGGCTGCCGCACAGACCACAGCCGCCACACAGTGAGCGTGGGGACTGCGTACGGTTCCTATGGCTGTGTGAACAGCCCTTGTTTCAGGGAAGAATAATAAAAGAAACTGAAAATTTGAGCAACTTCCTCGATAGGTTTGCAAATGACTAACCAGTTCCTTTGAAGAAAAAAAAAAAAAAAAAACCCAAGTTAAATTTCTTTTAAATAGTAGTAGAGCCGCAGTGCACTAAGAGCCGCGGTGACAGCCGTGGAAGAGCTGGGCCATAGGAAGGGCTCAAAGAGCAGTCACACTGCTTGGCCAGTGTCTGAGAGTGGAACTGAATCTTTCATTCCTATGTTACAAGTAGCAGAAGTAGAAAAAAAAGTATTTTATAGAAATTTTATCAAGTTCCGAACTACAAATAGGTTAACCATTAACTTTATGAAATAACTAAAGGTATGATTATAAAGAAGGAGGAGGAGGAGGGGAGGGAAAGGGGAGGGGAGGGGGACCAGGGAAGAAAAGCCTAACCCAGGCATAAATACAGACATGTAGGCCAGTGGGACCAGAATAAAGAGCCCAGAAATACATCCATGCATTTACACTGAGTTGACTTTTGACAGACACCAAGAAGACACAGTGGGAAAGGGACAGTCTCTGCAGTAAAATGGTGTTGGGAAAAGTGGATTGCAGAAGAATGAAATTAGACCTTTCTCTCACTCACGCCATATACAAAACTCAAAATGAATTGGAGACTTATATATAAGCCCTGAAACAGTTAAAATGCCCAAAAACATAGTGAGAAAAACTCAGTGACACTGGTCTGGACAGTGCTTAAAAAAATATTCCAAAAGCAAATGCAGCAAAAGTAAAAATAGATAAGTGGGGTGACAGAAAGCTAAAAAGCTTTTGCACAGTAAAGAAACAATCAGAGTAAAGAAACAATCTACAGAATAGGAGAAAATATTTGCAAACTGTCTACCTGATAAGGTGATAATATATAAAATGTATAAGGAATTCAATAGCAAGAAAACAAATAATCTGGTTTAGAAATGGGCAAAGGGGCAGGGGATGTAACTTAGTGGTAGAGTACTTGCCTAGCATGTACAAGTCAAACTGGGTTGATCTATAGCACCTCAAGAAGGGGTGGGAGGAGACATGAACAGACATTTCTCAGAATAAGCCTCACAAACGAAAACATGGTCAAGATCGCTGTCAGGGGGCTGGTGAGACGGCTCAGCGGCTTAAGCGCCTGCCTTGCAAGCGCGAAGGCCCGAGTTCGACTCCCGGAACCCACATACGAAAAAGGGGCCGGTGATATCGCTCAGCGGCACGGGTGCCTGTTGGTGCGCGAGGTCCTGAGGTCGTCCCCCCGGTACCCACAAAAAAAAAAAAAAAAAAAAAAAAGATTGCTGTCAGGGAAATGCAAATTAAAATCACAATGGTACATCATCTTACACCTCTCAGAATGGCTGTTATCAAAAAAATGAAAGATAAGTATTGGCAAGGATATGGAAAATAGGGAACTTTTGCATGCTGTTGGTAGGAATGTAAATTAGTATAGCTATTGGGAGAAATAGAATGGAGGTTCCCCAAAAAGTTACAATTTGCACTATCACAGGACCTTGCAATCCCAGTGCTGGGTATGTAGTCAAAGAAAATCAAATCAGTATGGCCAGGAGATATCTGCACTCCCATGTCCATTGCAGTATTATTCACAATACCCAAGATAAGGAATCAGCCTAAATGTCTATCAGTAAATGAGTGGATAAAGAAAATGTGGGATGTATACACAATGACCTACCATTCAGCCATAAAAACAAGGAAGTTCATTTGTAACAGTATGGATGAACCTGGCAGACATTATGTTAAGTGAAACAAGCCAAGCACAGAAAAACAAATACTGCATGGTTTTAACATATGTGGAACCTTGAAAAGTTGAAGTCATAGAAGCGGAGAGTCAAGAGATGGAGGGAGGGGAGAGGTAGGGGAAGAAAAAGGGAAATAATAATTACGATGTGCTATGTACATGTACTAACTCCCATGATGAATGTAATTATTATGTACTACAAACATGTACTAATAAAAATGTTTTAAAACAAATAATAAAAAAAGAAGCAGAGAGTAGAATGGAAGTTACCAGGTGTGGGGCTATGGGTTAGAGAAAGGCTGGTCAAAGGATACAAAGTTTCAGAGCAGAGGAATATGGTCCAGAGATCTACTGTACAACATGGAGAATATCCTTAGTAATCATGTATCATATACTTAAAAATGATCAGAGAACAGTTTTTAAGGTTTCTTACCAAAATATGTGTGGTAAAAATACATTAATTAGTTTGATTTAGCCAGCCAGCCCACAATGTATACATATTTCAAAACATTGTGTTGTAGAGGATAAATATATACAGGGGTGTTTTTTGGTCAACTAAAAAGCATACAGAATCCGGAACTGGCAAATGATACATAGTGTGCAGTCACTCTCACTGTTCTTTCTCTTGCTTCGCTTTTTGTTTACTTCCTATCTCTAATAAGTTGGAGCCAAAGTATTACACAACTCCCTTTGCATCCTAGGCAAAATACTGGAGCACTAATGCCCACGAGATCGAAGGCACAATATTCGACCGGAGTGGACAAGCGGTGTACCGGCTATTTGGGAAGTGGCACGAGAGCATCTATTGCAGTGGTGGCTCCTCCTCGTCCATGTGCATCTGGAGAGCGAGTGAGTTTCCAGCCCCAGGGACCTCAGGCAGGGAGAGAGTGGCTGGATGAGGCCAGAGGAGGCTGGCGGGGCGGGGATAGGTTCTGTTCAGAGTCCCCAGCCTCTTCCTGCTTTGAACTTTAGAGGTGTCCACCTTCTTTCATTTATCCACCTGTCTCAGCAGTCCTCGTCATGGGCTGCTAGGTCCCGGGTTCTTACCCAGAACGCAAGTCGATGGGCAGTGTAGAAGGTCTTGAGTCCACACCCAGGACTGTCTGGGGCTCTCTGAAAAAAAGTCAGTCAAATGCAAGAAGTCATTCCAGAGTAAGGGCCAAGAGAAAAGTGTTAACTGGAAAATAATAGTGACTGGGGTTCCACAGGAGTGAGGGGTCTCTGGGTTGACCCTGCCCCGTAGACCATCCTGGTCTCCTCTGTGATTCCAGAAGGACACTGAGTCCTTCAAGCGGCTGTGGGGAGTAGGGCGGGGCCAGCCCAGTGTTCCGTGGCGTGTCCCCACACATTTTATCACCGTAGGTGTGTCCAAGTCAGGATCGCACTGTGAAACCATTGGTCTGAGACACAGCTGCTAGAATGCTTTGGACTGATAGAAACCAAACAAAGAAAAGCTACTCTATCAGTGTCTTAAACCATGAGGATGTCAGCCACTGCTTGACAGTCAGTGAGGGTTGGTGGCCTCAGGTTGGTATCCTGACACCTTACCCATGTCAAGACACAGACCAGTAAGGGCATATTCTGCCACTCCCAGTGTGCCTGATGTTTCCACTCATGGTTGTAAGTGGTCGCCATGGCTCCGTGTCATATCCCCACTCTGCTGCATACCAAACGGGGAGGGAGAGAGCACAAAAGAGTGTGCTTCTTGTGTGCCGCCTGTTTCTCAGGGATGCAGTGTTTCTCAGGATCCCCAAGCAAGTATATCTTTATTTCCCATCAGACAGAAGTGGATCCAAACCTGTTTCTTGAACCAATCATGAGCAACAGAGCAGGCAGGAGGGATTCTGATGGACATAGGTTCATCCCCAGGGAAGGACGCATGCTCCCTGAACAGAATTGGTACTCCCTTAGCAAGGAAGAGAAATGAATGAAGAGCAGGCAGCTGCCCATGTCTCCTTCAGTGAATGGCAGCCACGTCTTCCAGCATCACCAAGGTTGCCAGGAAACCGGAATCAATTGTCCCTATGGTTGCCTTCCTACTTCAGAGGCATGCATGAGATTTTGCAAGTGGGACTGTCGCTCTCCTTTGTTTAAAGTAGGTTTCACCTGTGGGTGCCACCAAGCTCTCAGGATGTTATAGACTTTGACAAAGGAACACTGTTGAAATTGTTGGCATCGTTATTCCTTGACTTTATGTTTCTGCATTTTCTGTGAGCATCCCTTGAGGATTCCCCATCTTTAAGAAAAACTGCTCTTTTCACTCTGGTGGTTCAGGGACTGTGGTGGGAGACCTAGCGGGCAGCTTTGGTATTATTTGTGTTTAAGCTGTAAGGAATGTCAGACTAGTTACAGAGAGGACTTCTAAAGCTTTAGAAATACATCTGTAGGAAAGTTCATGGAAAGCATTTATATTTGTATGTGAAGAGCAAGAGCTGTGGCTGTGGGTGGATTTTATTAGTTCACATTTGTTAACCTTATAGGAAAACTCGGATGTTTTTAGCCTGATTTTTAGTAGAATTTAAGTTAGGGCAGTAGACATCAGGGTTTGAGGTTAAAGATGTAAGGCTGTAGGGAACAAGACTGGTGAAAAGAAAAGCAGGAATGGAGGAAAGGAATAACATTTGTTGACCATTTACTATTCACAGTACTATTTAGTTTCAGGAGAGTTTGACATCACTTAGATAAAAAATGGATTCTCTAGAGCGGGAGTCTTGGTCAGAAAAAATAGACCAAGTGTTCTTTTGGCATATTTACTTTAATAGTAAATTATTTTATAGCTCAAGCGGAACAGAAACTTCACAACATTGTGTAAATTGTATAAATTCACTATAGGACCTAACAAAGGTGGTTGTATCTCTTTAGATAGAAGAAAACATATAGAGAAGAAAATTTATAAAGAAATATTCAACACCTATTTGTTAGAATATTTTAATAAAAATAGAACACTTTAGAGCTGAGAGGAAAAAAGAAAACTGTAGCTATTCTGAGATGAAAAAGGTGAAGGAATTAAAACGTTACCTCAACAAGAGGCAAATGAGGATGAATGATGTATTTTTCTTTCAGATCCCATGCCAAAAGGCTATGAGCAATACTATGGCTTCACACAGTTTGCATTAGAGTTAAATGAAATGGACCCACGGTCAAAGTCTTTATTACCTCCCACGGACACTCGATTTAGACCAGATCAAAGGTAAGGGTTTTTTAAAGATCTTCTTTCCAGAGACATAAAAAAAATTCTTACAAAAGACCTTATTAAACAACCTCCAGGCCACCAGAGGAGCCTGAGAGAGGTGAGTAATGTCATCAGGAGTGCAGAGGTGTAAGGGGACTTTAAATAATCATGTCACAGAGGAAGTGGAGGCCAGCTCCCACCCTCATGTTGGATGGCCTTTATTAGTAAAGCCCCATTTCTACTGAAATATCCTCCCCAAAATAGTCTTTGTTTTGAAGAGTTAAACTGCACACAATAATAAAAACCTGTGTATTTGAAAGAATACAAAGCATCCAGCTCCCATGACCCCTCAAATTTAAATTATTTTGCTGCATTAAAATCTAACTTCTGATACTAGGTTTATTGCTAATAAGCTGGGTGATATATGATAAATTTTTTAATCTAGGCCAGTGAGATGGCTCAGCAGCATAAGAGCCTGCCTGGCAAGTGCGAGGTCCTGAGTTAGACTCCTGGTACCCACGTAAAGGAAAAAAAGGGCCGGTGATATCACTCAGTGGTACAAGCGCCTACTGGCAAGCGTGAGGTCCTGAGGTCGACTCCCAATACCCACATAAAAAAAATAAAATAAAAATTTTAATCTTAGTTTCCTACTCTGGAAGATGGAGATAATACTCTCTCCTCTTAGGCCTTTATAATTAAGACTTAAAATCCAGAAGCCAAAAGAAAGAAAAGATACCTACATTTGGCTTTATTTAAAAAAAAATAAAGACCTTAGTGGCAAGTAAATAAAAGTATATAACCAAGGTCAAAAGATAAATGATGGAGGCTGGAAAAAGATGGCGGATCTGTAAGAAGCAGGCAGTGAACCTCTCCAAAAGTCGCCATCAGGACACTGAAATATAGTGACTGGAGGAGGACAAGAAAGAGGGAAGTGGCTCCCATGGACCCAGGAAAGATCTGAAGCGCAGTTTGGGGCCCACGGAGAAAGTGAAGAGAGAAACTACAACAAAGAAGAAGGAGGTGGCCTCCGGCGCCATTTCCCTGTGTCGGGAATCCTGAGCGACTGAAGCGGTTCAAATCTGTGGACACACGGTGACTGCCGGCGCCCCCGGGGGCCTCCACGGAGGAACACGAGAAGCAGCGGTGCAGAGAAGCAGCAGCTATGAAGGACACACTGACTGGCGGTGAGTGCTGACGCCCAGCCGTCCCACACGAGAGAGTGACTAGCCGGGCGCCATTGTGGGGGGGGCAGCAGCTGAACTTGAAACTCAGGGCGGCGCCACTCCATCCACGGCTCCAGTGGGGACCTCTGCAGAGGAACGCGAGACGCCGTAGTACAGAGAAGCGGTGGCTGTGAAGGACACACTCACTGGCGGTGAGTGCTGACACCCAGCCGTCAGGCGCGCAAGAGAGCCACTAGCCGGGCGCCATTGTGCGGGGGGCAGCAGCTGAGCTGAGAACTCAGGGCAGCCGCCACTCCATCCACGGCTCCAGTGGGAACCTCCGCAGAGTAACGCGAGACGCCGCGGTACAGAGAAGCACCAACCGAGAAGGACACACTGACTGGCGCTTTTCTTCCTGGTATTCCAAGAATCTAAGAGTTTGAAATACTACCAATAAAGCAACTTTCCATAGGCAATTTACAAACAGCAACCCAGGAATTAAACTTAAGAAAGAAAAGAAAATGAGACGACACTTAAACAAGATGCAACCCCACACATCCAGTTCACCAAAGGCAAACCCAGGGGGCAGTGAGGTGGGACAAACCGAAAGCCACCCACCTGACATCTCTGAAGTGGTAACAACAAAGCAGTTGAATGAGGCTCTGGAAAAATTTAAATCAGAAATAATTTCTCAGATAACTGCAGAGATAATGTCCACAATGAAGACCATGCTTAAGGACACTAGAGCGGACACAGACAAAAAAATAGACGAGCTTAAGAAAATGATGGAAGCCATGAATGCTCAGCGTAGGAAAGAAATGGACTCCATAAAGCAGATTCAAGCAGATATCCAGGAGAACAAAAATTCCATTGAAAGTATTTGTAGCAGATTAAGCCAATGTGAGGACAGGATCTCAGATATAGAAGACAGGCTTGCAATTAGTGATCATGAAAAGAAATAATTCTTAAAAACAGCAAGGGGCAATGAAAAATCAATCCAGCAGCTGCTAGATGACGCAAAGAAGAATAACTTAAGATTGATTGGAGTCAATGAAAAAGCAGGAGATAGCATAAATGACATCAGAAGACTGTTCACAGACATTATCACAGAAAATTTCCCTGGTAGAGAAAAAGAATTTGTCGTTCAGATAAGTGAGGCTTATAGAACTCCAATTAGCCACGATCAAAAAAAATCTTCAGCCAGGCATATCATAGTCAAGATTCCAGAAATTCAACATAAGAGTAGAATCTTAAAAGCTGTTAGGGAAAAGAAACAAATCACCTATAAAGGAAAGCCCATCAGAATCACAGCAGACTTTTCAGCACAAACCCTCAAGTCAAGAAGAGCTTGGAATGATGTATTTCAAGTTCTAAAGGAAAATAATCTTCAACCCAGATTGATGTACCCCGCAAAACTATCTTTCAAAACTGATGGAGAAGTAAAATACTTCCATGACAAAGAACATCTGAGAAAATTTATAACCACCAAACCAGCACTCCAAAATATTTTGAAGGACATTCTAGAAAGGGATAACAAGGACTGCAACTCCAGAAACCCCAACAGAAGGAATCCACCAGGCAGAGCAAATGATTAAAGAGAGGGAGGGAAAACAAAAATTAAAAGAGGGGGAGCCAACAAGAAGAAAATAACATGACAAGGATAAGTCAATACATATCAGTTTTAACCATTAATGTTAATGGTCTCAATTCACCAATCAAAAGGCACAGACTGGCGAATTGGATCAAGAAGCAAGATCCAACAATATGCTGTATACAAGAAACACATTTAATTCAAAAAGAAATTCCTAGACTGAAAGTCAAAGGATGGAAAACAATACTCCATGCGACAGGAACCCAGAAAAAAGCAGGGGTAGCTATTCTTTTCGCAGACAAAGTGAATTTCAAACCAAGAATGATTCAGAGAGGTAAAGACAGTCATTACATCCTTGTAAAGGGAACAATCCAAGAGGAAGAGATAACAATCATAAATATATATGCAACAAATACCAGTGCACCCAACTATATAAAACAAATATTAATGGACATGAAAAATCAAATAAGCACTAATACAATTATATTGGGGGATCTCAATACTCCACTGTCACAAAAAGACAGATGAACTAGACAAAAAATCAACAATGAAATATTACAACTGAACCAAACTTTGGAACAAATGGACTTAGTAGATGTCTACAGAGTGTTCCACCCCACAACATCAGAATACACATACTTCTCAGCAGCACATGGGACATTCTCCAAAATAGACCACATACTAGCTCATAGAACCTGCTTAAGTAAATGCAAAGGAATTGAAATTATCCCATGTATATTATCAGACCATAGTGCAATGAAATTGGAAATCAATGGCAAAAGAAAAAAAAAGAATTTGCTAAACACATGGAAATTAAATAGCACCCTACTGAACAACCAATGGGTCACAGAAAAAATTAAAGAAGAAATTAGACACTTTCTGCAACTCAATGATAATGACAGTACAACATACCGGAACTTATGGGATACAAAGAAAGCTGTCCTAAGAGGGAAATTTATAGCATTAAATTCCTATATCAGGAAAACAGAGCAAGCACAAATAAACAACCTAATGGTGAACCTCAAACTTCTAGAAGAAGAAGAGCAGGATAAGCCAAAAGCTCGTACAAGGGAGGAAATTATAAAGATCAGAGCAGAAATTAACGTATTGGAGACTAAAAAAACAATACAAAGAATCAAATCAAAGAGTTGGTTCTTTGAAAGATTAAATAAAATCAACAAACCCTTATCCAACCTTATTAAAAAAAGGAAAGAAAGTACTCAAATCCACACAATTAAGAATGAAAAGGGTGATATCACAACGGACCCTGCAGAAATCCAGAAGATCATCTATACCTACTTTGAAAACTTGTATTCTAATAAGATGGAAAATGCAGAATAAATGGACAGATTCCTAGGTACATATGAATTACCAAAGCTCAACCAAGAAGATATAAAAATCCTAAATAAACCAATAACAATCAATGAAATCGAAGATGTAATTAAAAACTTCCCAACAAAGAAAAGCCCAGGCCCTGATGGATTCACTGCTGAATTCTACAAGAAATTTAGAGAAGACCTAACACCACTACTTCTCAAACTCTTTAATGAAATTGAAAGGGAAGCAATACTCCCAAATTCATTCCTGGAAGCAAGCATTACCCTGATACCAAAACCAGAGAAGGACCCAACTAAGAAAGAGAACTACAGACCAATCTCCCTAATGAACATAGATGCAAAAATCCTCAATAAGATACTGGCAAACAGAATGCAGCAAATCATCAAGAAGATTATACACCATGACCAAGTTGGATTCATCCCAGGGATGCAGGGATGTTTCAACATACGTAAATCAATAAATGTAATACACCATATTAACAGAACCAAGGACAAAAATCATATGATCATCTCAATAGATGCAGAAAAAGCTTTTGACAAAGTCCAGCACCCATTCATGATAAAAACCCTACAGAAAACTGGAATAGATGGTCTTTATCTCAATCTGGTAAAAGCTATCTATGACAAACCGACAACCAATATCATACTAAATGAACAAAAACTGAAAGCCTTCTCTCTAAAATCAGGAACAAGACAAGGATGTCCACTGTCCCCACTCTTATTCAACATAGTCCTGGAAACTTTAGCCAGAGCAATTAGACAAGAGAAAGAAATAAAAGGAATTATGATTGGAAAGGAAGAAGTTAAATTATCATTATTTGCAGATGACATGATACTCTACGTAGAAGACCCCAAAAACTCCACTAAAATATTGCTAGAGTTAATAAGCAAATTCAGTAGTGTAGCTGGATACAAAGTCAACACTCAAAAATCAATAGCCTTCCTGTACACCAATAACAAACTCACTGAGAGAGAAATTAGGGAAACAACACCTTTCACAATCACATCTAAAAAAATGAAATACCTAGGAATCAATCTCACAAAGGAAGTAAAAGACATCTACACTGAAAACTACAGTACTCTGAAAAAGGAGATTGAAGAGGATATCAGAAAATGGAAAGATATCCCTTGCTCTTGGGTCAGAAGAACCAATATAGTGAAAATGGCCATACTTCCAAAACTGTTATACAGATTTAATGCAATTCTGATCAAAATTCCAACAACATATCTCACAGAATTAGAGAAAACAATCCTAAAATTCATCTGGAACCAGAAGAGACCTAGAATAGCAAAGGCAATTCTGGGCAACAAAAGCAAGGCAGGGGGCATCACAATCCCTGATTTGAAATTATACTATAAAGCTACTGTGATAAAAACAGCGTGGTATTGGCAAAAAAAAAAAACAGACCTGAAGATTAATGGAATAGAATAGAAGATGTAGAAACAACTCCAGACATACTAAGCCACCTTATCTTTGACAAAGGTGCCAAACACATTCACTGGAAGAAAGATAGCCTCTTTAATAAATGGTGCTGGAAAAATTGGCTCTACACATGCCGAAGATTAAAATTAGACCCATATCTTTCACCGTGCACTAAACTAAATTCAAAATGGATCAAAGAACTAAATATTAAAACAGAAACATTAGATCTCCTGGAAAATAGAATAGGTAAAACTCTTAAAGACATTGGTGTAGGCAAAAAGTTTATGAATAAAACCCCCATCACACAGGAAGTATCACAAAGAATCAACAACTGGGATCTCATCTTATTAAAAAGCTTTTGCACAGCAAGAGAAACCACCAACAGAGTGAAAAGACAACCCACAACGTGGGAAAAACTGTTTGCCAGCTGTTCCTCAGACAAAGGATTACTATCGAGAACATACAAAGAATTCAAAAAATCAGACCTCCCAAATTTAAAGACCCAATCCAGAAATGGGCATCTGAGATGAATAAACACTTCTCAGATGAAGAAATACAAATGGCAAATAAATATATGAAAAAATGTTCAACATCACTAGTCATTCGAGAGATGCAAATTAAAACAACACTGAGATTCCATCTCACTCCAGAAAGAATGGCTATTATCAAGAAGTCAACTAATAACAAATGCTGGAGGGGCTGTGGGGAAAAAGGAACCCTTCTCCACTGTTGGTGGGACTGCCGACTGGTACAGCCACTGTGGAAATCCGTGTGGAGACTCCTCAAAAAACTAGGATTGGAGGTCCCATTTGACCCAGCTATTCCCCTTATGGGTATCTTTCCAGAAGAATTAAAAACATCGTACCACAGTGATGTATGTGCACCCATGTTTATAGCAACACAATTTGTAATAGCTAGATCGTGGAAACAACCCAAATGCCCATTAACCAAGGAATGGATAAAAAAGATGTGGTATTTCTATACAATGGAGTACTACTCAGCCATAAAGAAAGATAAACTGGAAACTTTTATAGGTAAATGGATGCAACTCGAGAAAATACTCACAAGCGAAATAAACCAGATGCACATTTGTAAATATCGTATTGTCTCCCTAGTATGAAAATGCAATTTCACTGTGACTATTCCATTCCTTAGTCTTCTATTTTTACCTAGCTTTTACATGGCTTAATCTTATACTGAGTAATATTTTTCTCCAAAAGGTATTTGTACATTCTCTAATGCTTGAGTTTGTTAATACATAAGAATGTTTACTTGTTATCTTTAAAAAAAAATAAAATAAAATAAAAAAATCAAAAGATAAATGATGGGCCGGTGATATAGCTCAGCAGCATAAGCGCCTGCCTGGCAGGTGTGAGGTCCTGAGTTCGACTCCCAGTACCCTCATATTAAAAAAAAATAAAAGATAAATGACACACACAATCTGCATTTATAACTCATATCATGAATTCTAGAAATCAAGTAATAGATGAGCCCATTAGAAAAAAATGGACATAGGAAAATGAACAGCTCACAAAAGAGGAAATGCAGGTATTTCTTAAACATACAAACAAGTTCAGTCTTACCTGTAATATGAAAAATGATAAATTTAAAAACCATGTAAAATACATTTCTGATATACTTTGAGGCAAGGGGGCAGGGTGTGCATGCTGTTAGGGATATAAATTGCTGTAACCCAGATAAAGAGCAGTTTATGATGTACAAACTACAGACTCACCCTTTAGCCCAGCAATCTCGCTTCTAGGAATTTCTCCTACAGATATACTTTTCCAGATGTAATATATATGCAAAGCCATTAGCTGCAGTGTTGTTACATTAAACACTAAGAACAACCCAAATATTTATCAATAGGGAGTTGTTTAAAGTGTAATCCTGTAACTGAATATTATACAGCTATCGAAAATGAAAATGTTTATGTATTACCATGGCAAGATCTTAAAACTGGCTGTGGTGGCACATGCCTGTAATCCCAGTACTCAAGAGGCTGAGGCAGGAGGATCGCTATGAGTTCAAGGCCAGCCTGGACTACATAGTGAGTTCAAGGCCAGCCTGAACTACATAGCAAAATCCTATGTCAAAAAAATACAAAAAAAAAAAAAAAAGAAAAGGAAGGAAAAAGAAGAAAAAGAGGAAGAAGATCTTCAAGATACATTTTTAAGTAAAAAGTTAAAGCAAAACAAAAAATCAAGGTATATAAATAGTATGTACAATATGCTACCATTTATGTTTTTTAAAGGATGAAGGGATATCAATATATATTTGCATAAATATGCAAAAGAATCTCTAGAAAAACATACAAGAAACTAATAACAGGGGTTTGCCTGTGGTAGGAGGGTGAAGGGGGTAGAATGGGATAATAACAGGTGAAATTGGAGACAAGAAAGAGAGGGAGACTTTGTCCCAAATTCCTTTTCATAGATAAATTTTTTGAACCATGTAAATATCACCAATCCATAAAATAATATCTTCCCTCCTTACCTCAAAACACTGTTCAAGGATTGGGAGAGGGGTCTTAGGTGTGGAAGAGAGTTTTGAATATCCAGTCTTGGACATGGAAATTTAGTAGTAATGATTGTTTTGTTTTCTTGGAAATAATATTTCTTCACATTTTTCATGAATAACTCAGGTTTCTAGAAGAGGGGAACATAGAAGAAGCTGAAGTACAAAAGCAGAGGATTGAACAGCAGCAGAGAGAAAGGCGGCGGGTCTTAGAAGAAAACAACGTGGAACATCAGCCCCGGTTTTTCAGGTGCGTGTCTGGACCCATCGTATGGTCCTGGGCTGAGAGGGGCTACCAGCGTTTTGTGGTGCTGGTCCGGAGAAAGAGAAGAAGAGTGTCCCTCCCGCAAGGCCAGCTTCTCCGGGGTCCCTGCTCCAATAGGGCGACGCCCTCCCCCATGCCCAGCCTGGCCTCCGCGGCTCTCCCGTCCTCCGAGGAGTGAGCCCCTTCCTTTGCCCACCCTTTGCTGTTTCTCCAAGGCCTTGTGGTGCCTTTGCGGAGGGGGCCTCAGTACATACTGTGGCCCCCATATCAGGCCAGCTGATTACTTACGTGCCTAAGCTTGGCCACCCACATGGATATCATATTGTTTATTTTAGATTTTTTGTATTTTATGCAGTAACAGAGATAATTTGCCATCCCACTGGTTACCAAAATGGGATTCTAAGTAGTCTAACTCTTGAATAGCAGTTCCAATACCCTGGGGCTTGGATTTGGAACATATACTGTTATTTTAAAAATAACCTGCTAGCTGGGTATGGTGGCACACACCTGTAATCCCAGTACTTGGGAGACTGTGATAGAAGCATCTCCGTGAGTTCGAGGCTAGCCTGAACTACATAGCAAGACCTAGTCTCAACAAAACAAAACAAATCAAATCCATTAAAGAGGTTCTTTCTTAAAATAGATTTAAATTTAAAAAAAATTTTTTAACTGAGAAAAAGACAAAGGTTCAAGGAATGGAGGTGATTTGATGAGGGGCCCTACAGAATGTTCCAGATGAGGCCCTCACTCTCCTGACTACGAGGTTAGGGCTCTAGATGGTTTTAGATTATTTATTCTTTAAAAAAAAAAATCAAAGTAGCTGAGCATGGTGGCTCACGCCTGTAATCCCGTCACTCAGGAGGCTGAGGCAGGAGGATCGCCGTGAGTTTGAGCTACAGTGTGAGTTCGAAGCCAGCCTGAACTATATAGCAAGACCCTGTCTCAAAAAATAAACAAACAAACAAACAAAAAAAAAAAATCAAAGTTAAGACAATGTGTAGGGCTGGTGAGATGGCTCAGCGGCTTAAGCGCCTGCCCGGCAAGCACGAGGGCCCGAGTTCGACTCCCGGAACCCACATACGAAAAAGGGGCCGGTGATATCGCTCAGTGGCACGGGCGCCTGCTGGAGCGCGAGGTCCTAAGGTCGACCCCCCGGTACCCACAAAAAAAAAAAAAAAAAAAAAAGACAATGTGTAGAGGGGCAAGTTTCTGCACTGTTTTCCACCCAGCCCTGCTCTCCGGGCAGTCAGTGTTTTGTTTTTACTTTTTGTTTCTGTTTGTTTTTAGCGGACAACAGAAGTAACATTTAGAAAGAGTTAGCTACTAATCTCTCAGCAACAGCAATAAAATATGTATTTCAAAACATCAAAATAGCAACAGTCATGTTTTATCTTTAAAATATAAAGCTCTTTTCCCTAAGGATGATAAAGATTCTACCAGGTCCTTTCTGATTATTTCCTCAAACTCAGGATTTTAGCAGTTGAAGATCAACTCACCAGAGCTTCATCATGCAATATTCATAACTTCATTTAAACATTTGGAAAATAAGGTAGACACTTTAAATTCTTTGTTGAGAAAAGCAAGGGATAGAAAAATGGGTAGATTAACAGCCTGACCTATTGATTTAATGGCCAGTGGACAAGATACACCTATACCCTTAAATGGATTGGTTCTTTTTTTTTCTTTCATAAATTATATAGTTTCATTTAAAAAAAAATAGGAAAATCTATATTTATACAGATGTTCATTACTGTGTATTTTAGGATCATAAAAAATTGCGGGTAATCAAACTATCTCAAGGACCAGTTAAGGAGATTTACCAACTTGGTCTGACATGAAAGCATTAAGAATGACTTCTCAAAGTCTGTGGATTAACAGGGGAAATGAATTAACATTCAAACGCAAAACGTGGAATGTTCTGTGCAGTGTCATTGCAAGCATCTAAGAATTGCGTCTGGGATGGAGAAGGACTGAAAACTGTGGCATTTGGTGTGGCCACAGCTCTTTTTGCTTTTGATTGTTTGTATTTATCACAGTACTGGAAGGTGAACATTTTTAAAAACTGGGGGGAACAAGAGTGTTGTTCAGCAGGAGCAGTCCTACTTGGGACTGTTCAAGTTAGAAACAGGACGGAGAGCTCTCGGGAAGGAATGTCGGGACCTGGACGTTACTGTTAGTGTTTCTGGAGGATAAGCAAAATCCCATTGGAAATTCCAAGTGGAGACCACACCTCAAGCCAATTCGACCCTCTTCAACTGTCCTGAACTATCTGATAACACAGATTGGCTCATTTTAAACAAGTCCCTTTATTCGAATAGGGAAATAAGTGTGGTACAAAAGTCCACATTCCTGAAAATGTAAGAAAACCAGTACTCTCTATTTTTGCTCCTGAAATTTATGGCAATATCAGTTAAAATTACAAATGTAAGCCCTCTTTGACCCAGCAGAGCTAACTATAGGAATTTTTAATGTAACTATACTTACATACAAAATAACATATGCTTTATTTGTAATACCCAGGGTTTATAAACAATCTAAGTGGCCATCTGTAGGGCACCTCTTAGATACATTGTGGCCTATCCATACATTAGAATATTGTGAAGCTATTTAAAAAGAAAACGAGGGCTGGTGAGATAGCTCAGCGGCATAAGCACCTGCCTGACAAGCACAAGGTCCTGAGTTCAACTCCTGGTACCCACATAAAAAAGGGCCGGTGATATCGCTCAGCGGCACAGGTGCCTGCTGGTGCGCGAAGTCCTGAGGTCGACCCCCGGTACCCACTAAAAAAAAAAAAAAGAAAGAAAATGAGGAAACCCCTATCTCTGGATTCATCAAAATTTTCCTATAAAAAGCGAATGATAAATCTTGTTGATTTTGCAGCCATAACGTCTCGTAGCAATTAACTTAGCTGTTTAGCAAAAAAGCAACCATAAAGGGTATTTAAACAAATGGGCATGGCTGAGTTCCAATAAGCAGTATTTCAAAGATAGGCAGAATGATAGGTTTGACCTTCGGGCTGTAGTTTGCTGACACCTGCTGATCTGCTGATGGGAAAATATCACCAATATATATTGTTACATCAGATATTCAGGGGTGGACCACTATCTAGGACTACCATTGCATAGAACTGGGAGAGGGTGCAGTGTTTATGGGTATGCATGCATGGGTACACATTCATGGATTCTTTCTGAAAAAAGTGTAGACGACAGCATCACTGCCTGTAGGAGAAGAACCCGGAGGCTGGGAGACAGGGCTAGGAAGAAACTTTTAGCTTTTATCCCTTTTATGCCTTTGGAAATTTGATCTATGTAGTATACTGTCTATTAAAAAAAATAGCAAACCAGGACTATTCAATTCTTCCAATTCTTTTTTTTTTTTTTTATGTTAACTTACCACTTCTATGAACAACCTGGTTGAAGTGTAACTTTCATGTAGTTATTCCCCAGGGGATCACTGTTACCCAGCCATGTTTTATGTGCAACAAATTATCTCTCCATTTGTCCTCTCAGAAGCACCACTTTTCACAACCACCAGGTTTGAGAAATTAACATCAAAAATGACAAAATGGCTCCAGGGTTCCAGTGTCCACCTGGTTTCAAGGCAGGACCATCAGGGGGTTGGTGTATTTGATAATGGTGGTGGGGAAGGGAAAAGGAAGGGGAGAGGGGATTTGGCAGTGTTTTCAAGAGTCTGCAAGAAACTGTTTCATCTTTCACAGGAAATCCAGTGATGACTCTTGGGTGAGCAATGGCACCTATTTGGAACTTAGAAAAGAGTTTGGTTTTTCTAAATTGGAACATCCTGTCTTGTGGTGAAAAGCATAGAAGAAAGACACATTAGTGTACTTCTCCCGTGTTTGCTTCTGGAAGCAGCGCAACCTGTGTCTGTATCCGTAAAAGATGTTATCCAGAATAATCCCTTGTGCTTAGCTTAACGTTGTAAGTATTGAAGTATATATTTTCTTCAGTGGGTTTCTTTGCAATTTCAAATGTTATGATTGTTTATATGAATGGAACACCTTGGTATTTCTTTTTATATATAAACCATTTAATAAAAATGGAAGATTGAATGTTAATGTATGGCTTAAAAAAGCTTTAACACTAATTTCCCAAAGGTTAGGGAAAATTCAAATTAAATTTATGCCTTATAAAATTGTGTTGGAGAAAAAAAAATCAACCTTTCCCAGGTGCATTAAGAAATAAAAACACCCAGAGTTACCCACTTGTGAGCTACCAAGTTTAATTTGGTAGCTGAGATATCTTTTAGCCTCAGACAGCTCTTGAATTGCTCATACAGAACAGTTCTGCTGGTGCTGGAGTCTGAAGAATATTTCCATTTGCATTTTTGTGATTAAGGGGATAGCAGAAGATGGTGGAATGAATGTTTTCATGTAAGATGGACATGGCACCTTTTAGAAGGGGAGTCCCCCCCTTGCGCTTGTCCCTCCCTGTAGTTCTTTTGCCTTATATGCAAAATTGTACCCTCTGGTTGTCATCAACCAGAGAAATACCCATTAACTTTAGGTCCTAATGGCATCCCCGAGAGATGTTAGGAAATTTTTCCTTAGTGAGAGTTAAATCCTTGACAAATGAAGAATTCCTTCTTCCTACCCCACCCCACTCCTAGCTTTGTGAACTGCCCTGTTTGGCCACATCGCTGTGGAATATGGAATGTCCCAGGTTACTATAAAACACAGTGCATTCTACACAATAGTCGGACTTTCTAAAAGTTTAGCAAAATAACTGATTGTTTCAAATAACTCAACATGTTTTTCTTAAATACTGTTTCTGGTATTTTCTACCTCTTAATAAGCACCATATTTTAGATCTTGTATAAAAAGTTGGACCATCTGCCTTATAGACAAATGTAGAGTTGATGTGCTTCCTTTGTGTTGTCTTCTGAGAAAGCTGTGTCTTAACCCTTTCCTACACTTTCTTATTTATGTCACTGTGAGTTCTGCAGTAGTCTCAACAGATTATACTACTGAAAGGGGAAAAGTGTTTTATTTCAAATTACAATAATATAATTTGCGCAGTAATTGAATTGTATTCTCAAAGCAGTTCCAGCTTCTGCCCAGATTACATTAAAACCAAAGCCTAATTGTGAAGCCTTTTACTCAAAAGCCCACGAAAATATCAGGTGTGTTGATGTGGTGAAGAAATTTCTCCAGAAAACATTTTTAGGTAAAGAATTTCAGAGATGTAGGATGCTATGAATGAAGAGTAAAATAAATAACAGAAAAAGGATGCATGATTTTTCAGTGTCACACCAAATAACCAGTTGGACGGCATTGCATGTTTAAAATGGAAAGTTATTTAAAGTGGATCGGTAGCCTTTTAGAGTCTGCAAGTGACTGGCATTTTAAAACAACACATTAAATATTGGATTCATTTATTCCATTTTATGGAGATGTCAAAATGAACACAATGTGGGTATCATTTCCATCTCTAAACGGTTGAATGACACAGTCCAATTCTTTGCTGTGTGCTTTGTTCTTTTCTTTTTAAGCGTTTATCCGAATTCGGCTCACAGACCTCGCAGACATGAGGAAGCATGCTGTAAATTTAAGGGTACTCAGGGGGAAAACAAATCTAGTTTTCACAATGTGAGAATAAATGTAGAAATTTAGTAACATTGGCTGTTAAATAGGCCCGCTCCAGAGCCTGACTCAAGAAGAAAAAGACAACAAAAACAGAATGTACAGCCTGAATGGAGGTAGCTTTACCACGCACTATTTAGACATTAATTGTCCTAATGCTGTTATTTCTGTTAATTTTATGCTTTCTTTTGGAATCACAAGAATAACTGGACCAAATGTCACTTCTGTGTCATCTAACTTGAATTCAGGGTTGAAATGAGTAAAATTAGGTGCAGCACTGTATGCAAATTTTGAAACCACTGGTCAGTACCAGCATCTTTACAAAGGGCTTTTCTAATGCATCCTCTTATTTGAATCTTAAAACTACCTTGAGGAGGAAGTGGCTTTTTTCTTTCAGTTCCTTCTCTCAAAAGTTCTTTCCACCAAATCTGTATGTCTGGAGCTTTTATATTTTTAAGATAAAGAAAACAGAAACTTGATATTGTTTGGGAAGAATTGAGGTAGAATTTAATTTCTAAACTCTTTCTATTAAATAATGCCAGTCATCACACCATTGTAGATACATGTTTTAACCTCTATTTTAATCCTAATTATTCCATCCTAAATTTATGGTAAATCACATATTCTTGGAAATGGAACCTTGTACAGGCATCCATGGTGCACGTTGAGTGTTCTTCTGTTGGCTACCCTGAACTGTGGAAATGAAAGTCCCACATCTCCAGTCCAGCATGGGAGCAGATGGGGTCCCTCCCCAGACCCCAGGACACCCTAAGGCAGGAGTTTCCCTGAGTCACGGAATAATAATAAAAGCCTCAGTGCAACTTCTACCTGCAGTTCACCTCCTGGAAGCTAGGTGGGTTCTGACACTAAACATATAGGGCTCGCTTTAGGACAACAGCACAGTTATCTACCAAGTACCCAGAATGTCCCAGCACCCCACCTCACACATACACCTTTATTTGCTTCCTGGGGGATACTACAAAGGAGAAAAATATACAAACTGATTTTTAAAAAAATGTTTACTTCATTTGGACTGCTACTTTTCTCATATCCTACTTTTAATTATTTCTAATAAGTCAGTTTCTTGGGCTTTGGGCACTGTCGTTCATTTGTATTATCCAGATTTTTGATGAGTAATCTTGTTCTACTACTAAAGATGTCAAGCCTAAAAGAAAAACTATAAAGTGTTTATTTGGCTGTTGTGCTTTGGTGTAGGTCTACTACATGTATTACATATTATATTATGGCTTCCAGCTATTGTAGAATTTCCTCAGACCTTTCAGTTATGAGTAGGAGCAATAAGAAGTTGTTCTTATTATCTTAGGAATAATAGCTACAGTATTTTGGCATAATTTATTTGAATGTCTTTAATTTTGATATTAACATCTATTTTTGCTAGCAGATGACAAGCTATTTTCATGTTATTTTCTTCTGCATTGTGTTAATCTGTTACTCACTGTTAGTCTTTCTGTGTTGGAAATCTACATCACATCAGTTTCTGAAAATCATGCCTATCTGAAATGTAAAACATTTTTGCAGACTTTGGTTTTGGGGAATGCAACAATCAGAAGCAGTTCACTTATTTTATTCATGATGATTTTTTTTATCTTCTGTTACCCTCACAGGATACTTAAAAAAAAAAAAAAAGAATATTTGTAAATCTTTCATTTAACACTTTGTAAAAATTATTTTCTGTCTAAATCCCACCATCCCTCCCATGGTCCTGTGGCTTCCCAAACACTCCTATTAATTTTTTTAAACCCCTTATGTAGCTATTGGTAATTGACTATGAATAAATAACGTGGAAGAAGACTACCTGGTCTTTGTTTTTCTGGGTTATGGGTATTTGTGGTTGATGGAAGAGTACAGAGCAAGGCTCTAGCCTTAGTTCTTTCCAGGAAGAAACATATCAGGTTACCTAAAGTAGTAAATGTTGGAGATAAGAGTATCCTCGGGCACAAACTGGGAAACCACAGAGTTGCCATAGTATTGGTCCCAACATTTCCCAGTCACACTAAAAACAAAGGTCTCCCAGCTCTCGTAATAGGGCCAGTCCCAAAAAGCCCCTTATTTTACTTTATCATGCTGTGGAAATATTACTTTCTTTGTATATCCTAACATGAAACAGGAAAATGCTGATTACTTGTACCAATTTTAATGACCCTTACAAATGACTAGCTCATCTCCTCCCATACCTAAATTGTGTCCTTTGCAAAGTACTCTTAGCACTCACTAAAGTTCCATTTGATTCTGTTGGTATATTTATGACGTTACACAACATGTTAGATTGCAGAGTTACAAGCATAAAGCCACATCTCTGCATCTCTAAGGATATTTAAAGATCCACCTAAAAGCAATCCATGAACCTTGATTGAACTCTGGCTTAAAACAAGCTATAAAAAATATTTTGTAGACAATTAGTGAAATTTGCATTTACACTTCTATCGTTTAGATCTTAAATATCACCCAAAGGCCATGTGTTACAGCCTATGGACTGTTGAACGGTGGAGAACCTTGAAGGGGATGAGACTTAACAGAAGGAAGTTAGGTCTTGGGTGTGTGTCCATGAAGGGGATATTGAGATGCTGGCATCTTGCCCTTTCTCTTTGTTTCCTGCCACCATGAGGTGGGCAACTGTGCTTCACAATGCAGTCCCTACCATTGCCACAGGCCCAAAAGGAAACTGACCATAGACTGAAACCTCTGAAACTATGAGCCTAAATACATTTTTGCACTTTGTTTCTCATGTATGTTGTCACAGCAATAAAAAGTTAACTCAGAAAATTGGTACTAAAAAGTAGGGTTGTGGCTATGACTAAGAGTTATAATTGACAGTGTGGTTCCGAACCCTTTGGAACTAATTTGTGGGAGGTGTTTGGAGAAGCAGGGTAGAGAAAACCCCAGAATGCTATAAACAAAGCTCAATGGGCAATTCTGGGAAAGGTTCAAAAAACTAGAATGCTGATAGGAGTGTAAACAGTAAAGGCTGTGCTGATGAGGTTTCAGATAGGAATGAGGACTGTATTAGGAATTGTATTAGAGGCAAAGAATGTGAATGGAAACGTGACAGACTAATAAATCTGGTGGAGAAGATTTCAAGGCAGAACAGCAGGATGTTCATGCAGCAGGATGGGTATTACTGACTGCTTTTAACCAGATTTACAGTAAGAATCAAAAGCAAAAGCAGAATAGAAAGATTTGAAAAACTTACAGTTTGGCCAGAAAAGAAGAACACTTAAAGTTGTGATCAAGGAGGGTGAAGTTGCTAAAGAGATCACTGCCAATAAAAAGAAGCCAAGTATTTTGTGTTGGGACAATGGGAAAGATGCCTTGAGGGCATCTCAGGAATCAGCAAGACTTCACCCATCTCAGGGTCAAAGGGTTTTGTTTGAGAGCTTTGGAACACCCAGGGCTCAGGACTGTCTAGGGAACAGTTTCCTTGTGACCTGGTTCCTTGTGTTCAGCCATCCAGACATGAAGAGGCCACTGCAACCATGGTGCAGGTGGGCCCAGCTACAGCTCAAGCTAGTGGCAGACTTGACATCATCCTGATGATGCTGTTCTTCCTGGTCATGGTACTGTGGTAGCTTTCACATTAAGCTACATCCCCCAGATAATCTTCTAATTTTTATTTTGGAGACAAGGTCTCACTAATTCACTAAATTGCTCAAGCTGGGTTCAAACTTGTGATTCTCCTGCCTCAGCCTCCCAGAGTGCTGAGATTCCAGGTAGGTGCCACCATTCTCACCTATGAAGTTGGTTTTGCAGGTATGTAGAATGTAAGCTTTGTGGGGTCACAGAGGCTTCCATCAACATTTCAAAGGAAAACCTGGGAGTCCAGGCAGTGTGTGGCCCAATGTCCCTGCAAGCAGTCCCTGAGAACAGGATATTTGAAGCTGTGAGAGTGAAGCCAAAACTGCAGGAGAGACCCCAGGAAGTTAGAGATACCAGGAACATGGAACAAACATCAAGGAAGCTGCAGTCAGTGAGCAGAGCCAGCTCAAGAGAGAGGCTACCTGAGCTGGAGTCAGCAAGGCCATACAGGCAGGGCTGCCCAGTCCCTGTGGAGCTCCCATCAAGCCACCATATGCCACCATATTCTCTGGATGCTGGACATGGAGGTATAGGATTTAATGTCTCTCCTGCTGGTCTGATTCCTCCTTACTATTTTCCTTTTCCTCCCTTTAGGGATGAGAATGTTTACCCTATGCCATTGTATTTTGGAAGTATCTTTCTTTTTTTTTGTTGTTAATTTTTACAGGGACTCACAGCTAAGAGTTTGCTTCAAGTCTCAAAGGAGACTTTGGGCTTGAATTTTTGAGCAAGGTAGAAACAATCCATCAGAGATGGTCTGAATGCATTTTGTGTTCTAGGATACATATGAGCTTTTGGGGGCCAGGACAGAATGCTGTAGTTCATATCTTGAATATCTTCCAAAGGCTGCGTGTTATAGACTTGGTAACCAGCCTCTGTTGCTACTGGAAGGTGCTGGACCCTTTAAGGGGTGGGGCCTAACAGAAGGAAGCAAGATCACTGGGGTGTGCCCTAGGAAAGGGTGTTAGGACCTTGATCCCTTCCTTCTTCTCTTTGCTTCCCAGCTCTGCTTCACCATGTGTTCCCCACCATGATCTTCTTCCTTGCAAAAGGTCCAAAAAGCAATGGAGCAAACTGACCATGGACTGAAATCTCTGAAACTATGAGCCTAAATAAATCTTTGTTCTCCGTGGATTGTTTACCTCAGGTAATTTGTCAAAGTGACAGAAAGCTGACTAACACATACACATAATGAAATTATTACCTATTCTCTTATATGTATTGTGATATTGCCTATTCAACTGAATCAAATCTGCCATTAAAAGACCATTTCCAGCATTACTCAAAATAATGTATTATGGGCACTAAGGGAAATCTTCAAAGGCAGCCTCAGAACATTTTAATATGTTGGCATTAAAGGATACTATCTTATCAAATTTGAGAAGGCAATAAAACTTGAAGGTATAAGTTCCAAGCCATTAGTTTGTAAATTTAGTCATGTTCTAAGCCTACCAATAAAATAACCAGCATTAACCTAGTTAATATCATCAGTTATTAGCAAATCAGAACATTACTATCTCCCAAGCTGACACTAGTTGAGGATTTCTTATTATAGACTAATAGCAGGGTCACTGCAGGACACAGAATCCAACTCAGGTGGCTCAAGAGACTTGAAGGAACTACTTGCAGGGCCATGACCAGGTGTAAGGCACAGAGAGAGTAGCAACAATAGGAAGCAATTTCTACCCCAGCAGCAGCAGCTGGAGCTGCAGAGGAAGAGAAAGACATCAGGGGTTGTAGTTTCAGATGGATGCGCTGCTTTTGCCAGAAAATTCAGACCACAGTGAGGAAGAGCTACTGCTGCCCCTGTCTCCTCCAGCTTCCACCTTCCTCTCAGCCTCCCAGGACAGAGCCCAAGTGAGCACAGCAGCCCCAGGTGCACTCCTTATGGCCTAGTCCCTAGGCTGGAAGGGCAGGGGCAAATAGCACCTGGACCCTATAGCCACCTCAGCTTTCGGGAAAGTTTCCAAGTAAATAGACCTACGAGCCTTGAAAGAATTTGTTAAGTGACTTTGGCTCTCATTTTATCAAGGGTGACTTATGACTAACGATGCTTTTTTTTTTTTTTTTTTTAATGTGGGTACCGGGGGTTGACCTCAGGACCTCACACTTGCCAGCAGGCGCTTGTGCCGCTGAGCAATGTCACCGGCCCTTTTTCTCCTTTATGTGGGTACCGGCAGTCGAACTCAGGACCTCGCGCTTGCCAGGCAGGCACTTGTGCCGCTGAGCCATCTCACCAGCCCTAACCATGCTTTTTTAAAAGTCTGATTCTCCATGTTATTATTGCTGTTTTGTGGTTGTAATGGTTTTAGTGAGCTAAGAGCAGACTCTCTTAACTGCCATAATTTAAACAGACTTCAGACTGGGAAAAAAAGAGTCAAAGTAATGATTCTCAAATTTGGTTAATGTTCTGGGGGTAATTTGTACACACACACACACACACACACACACACACACACACACACAGCCCTTACAAAGTTCCCCTGGGTAGTTCAGCCCAGATAGCCCCACACACTTTGTTGATCAGCATTTGATCACCTTAGAGCTGCAACACCGCCTTCTCATGTCATGATTTTTGTAGGATTGTATAAATGGCACATTAGTAATAATCATGTTTCCTTTCATTAAATTTTGTACATTGCTTTTCCACTGTCTTTGAAATGTAAAGGTAGGGGCCATCTCGTCTACATTCCTGTCATACCTCTCGGATGGTTGGAAAAGGGCTTGCAGACAGGGAGTGCCCAGCAGCTTCTGTGACGGGGTCTTTGGAGATGTTTATGAAGCCAGGAATGCTCAGTCCCAGACCCAGACAGCTCTCCACCTTCAGAAGCTTCCAGGCTGGTGGGAGGACGGCGGGTCAGTGAGCAATCACAGCATGGTCAGACGGCTCCATCACTGCCCAAGTGATGAGGGGGAGAAGTGACATGGGCTTAAATGAGCTGGTGACTGGAATGAGAGGGGTCGTCACAGCCAAGGAAAGGGAGGAGTCACGGATGACGCAGAGTTCCTCTCTGCTAACTAAGCCACAACACTGCTTCCCAACCTAGGTCACAATAACATTTTTGATACGTCACGATATCTGATGTTTCCTCAGCCCCAAGGCATGAAACAAAGGGCAAGGAGTAGAAACAGCAGCACTTTGGTGGCCGAGGGGACCAGAGGAGGTCAAAGAAATCACAACCTCAACTCCTCCTGTCTGCCACAGATCACATCACCACCACCTGCAATGCCCCCAACACACACACATCCGAACACAACCTTAGGGAGGAAAAAATAGGAACCTAACAGATCCTCTGTCCAAAAGTGGCTGTTACTAGAATCGACTGCCTAAATGATCATATTACACTGCATTAAAAATTATGGTAAACACATAAATTGTAACCATTTTTAAGTGTACAATTCTGTGGCATCCGAATGTATTTATAGTGTTGTATGACCATCACCACTATTCACCTCCAGAACTTTATCAGGCCCTACTGTAATTTTGTACCATTTAGATTATTTCCAAAAAAATTGGACCTTCAGCTAATTTTTTCTTGCTGACCAGTAAGTGACAGATTAGTTATTGGTAAGAAGACAGAATTGAATTTTTTCACTTCCAAGGAATAGTATGAAATGCAGTTTTGCACTTACACTCCTAAAGCTCAAGACAGCCCCATTTAGGCAGTCCCCATTCATCAGAAGTTTGTTGAGGACCAGGAGTTTAGCAGTTTTACCAAACTCTCACAACATATGAATAGTCGTGGGGAACGAAAGTGTGTCCATCTGGTTTCCAAATCTAGTTCCTCATACTACAGAAGGAGTTGTGGCCAGCGTGATCGCAATGCCCTCTTCCCTTCCAAGTATAAGTACTTGTTCTTTCTTCTTAATTCCAAAGGTTTATGTTGGGTCTTTGAATCAGACACAGGCAGCTCAATCCACAGAAAAAGAACTCTAGGGTGGGATTTAGTGCACCCAGTTCTAGTGGTGAGCAGTGGTGAGCACTTGGGTAGGCTGCTTCCCCTCTACAAATCTCATTTACCCCATGTTGTAATCAGGGTTTACAAGGGAAAGGATTTAATACAAGACACATAATTTATAGGATTATTTTATAATATTCACCCAAAGAGTCAAATGCAAAAAAGTGCAGGAGATCTGTCCACACATTAGAGACACAAAGAATCCAGCTGAGGGCTTGGATCCCACGGCAATGTCCTGCACGAGTCCAGCTGGAGGCCTAGAGCCCACGACAATGTCTCATGCAAGTCTGTATCAAGGATCTGTGCTGAGAAGGCCCTAAGGTCAGTGGTGGAAGCTAGAAAGTCTGCGCCAGGGGATGAAGGATCTGTGCCAGCAGGCTGAGGGATCTGCACTGGAGCCAGGAAGCAACACTCAAGGTAAGGACCAGAGCTCCCCCAAAAAGAACTGCAGCCATCCTCAGTGACAGCGAGGACCCAAGCTCCTCTGATGATGAGACCAGTCGAGTTCATATCAGGAAAACCAGCATGACAAGCTTCTCCAGGAGAACCAACAGCGCACCATCTTCCCCGCCAGTTCTCCTTTTATGCTGTTGGGAACAATCCTCAGGTGGGTTAGGGTGAGGATTGTTGGCAACAGTCCTCAGGTGGGCCTTCCACACCCAGCACCACGCTGACTCAGTTCGGCTGGGGGTTAGAAGCTGACCACTAGTTGTTAATCCACCACACTCCAACAGCAAATGAACAGGTTATTATTAAAGCCTCATCCTCTTCCTCCCTCCCTCTCTTTCTCCTGTCAGTCTATGACTTCAAGAATAGGTAGAAATGTTCTTTGGTCAATTAACAAGTGTTGATGAACACCAAACACAGGCCAATCACAATCTCTGCTGTTATAATCTTATTTATATATTCAGAATCTGCTTTAAATTATTCTTTTAAATCCTAAATCCTAACAGTGAAAATTATTTGGCCAACTGGAAGAATTACAGTGCATATGTTCAGTGAGAGACTGTGAGATAATAGAATCAATAGTAGGCAGCCAGCAGTGGGGTTGAAGAATTGTCGGAGACTACTAGGAAGATACGGAGTGAAATGTTTGAAAGGCAATGTCTATATATGCTCAATTCATCTTGCAAAGCCTTTGCATTTAAGGGAAAGATGTGATCCTTATTTTTTCATTTCTTCAGTATTTTCTATGTCAGGAGCTATATTAAAGAACACTTAGTCAACTAAGTGGTAACACTGCTCCTCAGGTACCGGGCTCTATCCCAGGGATCTGCAAGCTCTTTTGGGGGAAGGCCACAGAGTGTAACCTCAGGTTCTGCAGACTCCGGTTTCTACTATACTGGGAAAGCAGTGAGGGACACTAAGGACATGAATGGGCATTCTTGTGTTCCAACTAAAACTTATTTACAAAAAACAGGTGGCAGCTGGGAGCTGAATTGTAGGCTACAGTTTGGTGACACATACTGGATCCCAAAGCACAGTCAGTGGGTGCCCTGGATGAGTGTAGGGAATCTTCTCTCTTAAATTATCATCCAAGAAAGTCAAGGCCCCTGACAGGTGCGCCTACAATTTATGCAACGTAAGGAAAGGTAAACTCTCAGGATCCTAGGACTGCAGACTGTTAGCAATAAGAGTCTTCAGAAGGCTAACACCTTGGCAAATTTCCCAAAATTATTCCTCCTTCCTCCATAGAGGACACATGGAAGCATCTGCTGCAGCCCTCATACCTGACCTCTCTTAATCTTGGCATCTGTGTTTCACTGCCCGTGGAAATGCCCTTGGAGTTTCTGGGGCATCTCAAACCATCACATCCAAGACAGAATCATCCTCTTCCCCATGCCCCTCTTTCTGCTCTCTGTCTCAATAATGTCACCCCCAAAAGTCCACACTGGAAACCTGGGTGTAATTTTAGATTCATCCCATGAGGACTAAGCCCTGCCCAGCCTCCTGTGAGCTCCTCTCCCTAAGACCCCCTAGCCCCTGCTCACATCCATTCCTGTCTGGTAGGATGGAGCCCCCTTCTGCACCCCAACTCCTTCTTATCCACACTCTCAGCTGCCACCAGCGTGATTTTTCTAAAGTCATATCATCAATCTGTTTATAATGCAGTTTTGCTCAAAACACCTCAGCATGACCTGTATGTAACAGCAGTCACAGGTCAGCCTTTGGGCAGAGAAATTCGATGTGAATCCTAGCTCTACTGTTCTGAGCCTTGGTTTCCTCTGTTCTAAACTGGAGCAAGCCCCCAAGGCAGTTGCGACAGTTACTGATTTTTGCCCCTTATGGAGCTCTTGCTCTGTGTTGGACACCATTCTAAGACCCCCTGACTGTCCCCACCTCACCAGAAGCCACTGAGACCTAAGTGAGGTAACCTGCTCACAGCTACAGCCCTGTTCTTGATGAAGATGGACCATGAAGGCTCTTAGCCTCTAAGCCAGCGGCCCTCAGGGTGTGGTCTGGGCATGCTCCAGACCCATGCAACCGCTATGCAAGGTCTCCAGAAAAATATTAAGGTACCATTTACCTTTTCCTTCTTTCATGAGCCTACAGGGACATTTTCCGTGACATGTGGAGTGCAACAGGTTAATGTAGAGCAAATATGAGAATACTGCTGTCTTCTTTAAAGCCTAACATTAATGAGATTTGCAAGAATGTAAAGTAACATTATTCTAATTTTTTTGCTTTGAAGACTATAGCTATATTTCATTAAAAGTCCTCTTTTTTTTTTTTTTTTTTTAAGACAGCATCTTGCTAAGTTGCTCAGGCTGGCCTCAAAGTCTTCATCTCCCACCTTCCTGTCTCAACATCCTGAGTAGCTGGCACCATGGGCATTTATCATTGTACCCATCAAAGTATGTTTTTATGTTAATAAATATCAATGTTATTGATATTTTAAATGAATTAATTTAAAATTGTTTTAATTTCCAATATGATAAATATCAGAAAGCTGCACCCAGCATAGGTAAATTGCTTATTATAGTGCCTAATGGAGAATGAGGGCTCAGTGAATGATAATTCTTACTTTTTTACACAGTGCTGCTTAATTATATCAGTTTACTGTCCATAACTAATCCAAGCCCCCACCATTGCTTCCCTCGTTCTTCTCTCTCTCTCTTTTTCTGGCCTTTTTAAGACAGGGTTTCACTATGTAGTTCGGGCTGGCCTTGAACTCACTTTGTAGCCCAGGCTGGCCTTGAACTCACAGTGATTCTCTTGCCTCAGCCTCCGAAATGCTGGGATTACAGGTGTGCACCACCACATCTGGCCTCACTCTTCTCTTGTTAACTAACTCACTGTAGCCTCACCTACATTTGTCCACCTGTCCCTGTGTGAGAAATGGCCCCATCACAGCCACTAAACACACCCTCCTTCCCTCAGGACTAGCTTAAGTATCTTGGAGTCTGGCTCTTCTATGCCTTACTTGAGCAGAAAGTCATGGAAATTTTGTTGATCTCTTTGGAAAAGGACTACAGAGGATAATGTCATCACTGTCCTCTGTCACTCCCTCCTGGTACACAGTAATTTCCCATTACCGGAACAAGCCATGGAAAAGCTGAAGTATCGTGGGTTAGGTCAGCATTTCCCAATATGTGGCCCGGAGGACCTTATCAAGTGTTAAAATACAGACCTGCTCCCATCCGTAGCCTGCTGAGTCAGATTCTCTGAGACGAGGGCCTGGAGCTATGACTTTTTAAACCACACTCTTGTGGTGATTTGGGGATTCTTCCCTACCCCAAAATCTGAGCCCCATTCCTCCAGGGCTCAGTAAATGGTTGTTCCCAAAGAGCCACTGTGCCATCTGTCCTCAAGACAGCGATGACTAAGACCCTGTCCTGCCTTCATGGAGCTCTGGGAAAATCATAGTACAGTGAGACAGGGCATGGCCTAAAGTGAATGTTTAAAATGTAAGTCCTTCCCTTTACAAACGGAGGGGTTCGTTCTGTGGGAAAAGGGGTAGGGGGGATTTCAGAGTTGGTTCGAGTGGGCATTGCTCAGGCACAGCGGGCCAGCAAGGGTCTTCCAGGCAAGAAGCAGAGAATGTACAATGGAAAAGGAGCGTGAAAATGCATGTGACAGAAAAAGGCACAAAACACCCGAAACCCCTTGCTCAGATGCTGTTTTTTGTTTATGCTTGACCAAGAAACTTCCTAGATCTTATTGGACTTGTTAGCTGTTGTGTACCAGAAAATAACATGTTTCTAGCCTTTGGAAAGATATTGTGGATCCTGCATTACAAGTCAATAAACTGATATTCTGATTTAGGGTGAATTAGGGTGTGTCCATACCCCAGTACTTAAAATGTATTAGGTAGAAAAGTTAAGTTTCTAGCATGTGACACTAAAGCCCTGAATGTGACTTCAGAAGGTGTGAACAAGGCAGCTGGCCCCTCAGACTTCCTATAGTGGACACTGCAGACTGTCCCTGAAAGCCGCCCCTGCATCCTCCTAGTTCCTTGCTTTGATTCTGTCTGGATGTGGGCAGCCTTATGTTTGCTGGGGTCCAAGGCCCTCCCCAGCCCCAACATCCTTATCAGGCTCACCGTATGTGGCTGTTCCTTCTCCTACAGTGACTCAGAGTGGACATGGGATGCAATTCTGGCCAATAAGACGGGGCAGAGATTTGCTGGCAGCTTTGTAAAGGTTTTCCATCATCTCAAAAAGAGTTAAAGAGGAAAGACTGCTGGGCGTGGTGGCACACATTTGTAATCCCAGCACTTGTGAGGATGAGGCAGAAGCATTGCTGAAGGCCAGCCTGGACTGCAGAGTGAGCTCAAGGCCAGCCTGATTTACATAGAAAGACCCTGTCTCAAAAGAAAAAAAAAAAGAAAGAAAGAAAGAAAAAGAAAAGAGGAAGTACATCTTTTCCTAATGCTGTTTGTGTGGGCTGTCTGTCGTCATCCTGGGACCAGGAAGGAACACGCCTGAGGACGACACCAGGGTGACATGAATGGTGGCAAGAAAAGGCAAAAGGAACCAAGCCACTGGTAATGTTGCTGAGCCTCTGAGTCACCAGCCCTGGAAGCCCTCACCCTCTGCATGTCTTGAAATGCCAGATGACAGATGTCCTTGCTCATTAGGGCCTTTTGCACTGGGTGTTCTGTGTTTTTCAGCTGAAAGAACATTAATGGCACCCACCCACCCAGACACACAAATGTGGCACAACACTGACATTAAGATGTGACCTGGGAACTGAAATGAGGTTGTCACAAAGAATGAAGGAGCAGCCCACACCTCAGCCTCTAGACATTCAAATATACTGATAGAACAAGATTATTCTGGATCCCACCTACTTCCATAGTAAGATTATTTTTTCCTCCTCAACAACATGTTTGTCCTCTCCATAGTACTTCACTGCCTCTGCCTCTACCTTTCTGCACTCGCTAATAACTTTCTCACCTAAGCATCTGGTCTGTCTCATAGCTTCTGCTGGCTCATAGTTTTGGCTGCCTAATTTCTCTCTGGATAGCTTTCAGGTTTTGCAACTCATTAGGTACCTTCTTGTATCTGCATTTCAATTCTTATATATATAAAAAAGGGTCACATTTGAGGGGGAAAGGGTGTTATGTCAGGTCATCTCTTCAGCAGCTGATAACACTATAATTTGGGCACTTGGGTCATAGAACCATCCTGGTCCAGCAGCTGAGGCTTAGGTAGAAGGTCAGATATTAGCAGTGTTATACTTTATGCAAAAAGAACCACTTGGTAGGAAGATGGTGTAGTAGAGCAGGCATAGTAAAGTGTTACCTGCCAAGTACAAGTCTGGCAGCTTCCTAGCTCCACCTGCCCAATCTACGGTCTTTGACTGGGCACATGGTTATCCAGCTAGTGACAGCATTTCCTGATGCCTGCTAGGTGTGGCCAGTAACTAGATTCTGACTTGAAAGTTGTGAGATGTGTATGCAGCTTCTGGGTTTTCCTTTAAAAGGAAAGCCACATGCCCTCCCTCTGGCCTTCTCATCTTCCTGCTGGCTGGACATGGGCATAATGATGGGAGCTGGAGCAGCTACCTCACACGTAAGATGAAAACTGCCTACTCTCAAACTAACCAGGTCGATGGACCCAGGCCCCAACACTGAGGGACCCAGTTGCCCCTGGCTTGCTCAGGACTTTCCTGGTTCTATCCTTGAAAGTCCTGGGAACTAAAGACCTCCTCAACCTCGGACAAACTGGGACAGTTGATCATCCTACACCAATAAGCCACTCGTCTAGCTCTGGACCTCCTACTAGAATGCTTGTTAGGAAGCCAAAAAACAAAGCAAAACAAACAAATCTTCCCTCTTGATTAAACCATGGTATTTGGGGATTTTTTGTTTACATCATCCTATCCTGTCTCCTAATTAATACAAGTATATTTGGTCTAAAAATGTTTGTGGACCACTGTTTTGTTCTTGTTGCTCAGCCCGAGGCCAGATGCTGAGGTCTGAAGCCCTCTGGAGCGCCTCAGCCAGACCCCTAGACCCCATTATCTGGTCCACCACGTTGGGGGCCCAACTGCATATCACTAAGTTCTCCTGGGGAGGCTGAAGCCTGATTGTCTGCAGCTCCAACACGGTCCCATTGCTGGCATCTCTACTTCCCTTTCTGAACAAGAAGCAGCTTTTAAAAACCTGTCGATTAGTCCCTTTCTCATTCCACCCCTTCCCTTACTCCCACCCTTTTAGAAGCAGCCTTTGTGGGGAACAGATGGGAAGCTGGAATGGATTCAAGGTGCAATAAAGTTTTAATTGCACAATACATGTTCTTAGCAGAAAAATCAGAAAATGGAGTTTGGTTTTATAAACTTTATGGCAAAACAAATGGGAACAATACAACTCATCAGGCTTTAATCTCCTTTGGTCACACCAAGAAACACCACTCTCACATCAAAACCTGGAAGGATCTGGCACCAAGCCAGTTAGCTGGCCTAGGGTGTGCCAGCAGTGCTCCATGGGAGCGGAGAAGTGCAGGCTCACAGACCAGTAGCGGCTTTGCTGCTCAATGGATTACCTGCAAGGAAGGTCCCAGCAAGAGCTAAGGACCCTCTGTATGCTTAGAATTTCTAGTAGAGCATTCATCTAAAATAAGCTACCTTTTTTTCCCTAAGGACAACCCCCAAAACACCCAAACTTTCAGTGGCTCTATTCCTAACTACATTTCCTACATTGCCTCTTGCTCTCTGAAGCAGCCCTGAAAGCCTTGGCCAGATCATTGGTGAGGTCTTTGGATCAGATAACGTGCAAGACTGGTTTTGAGCCACCCATAGACACACAAGAGGATCACCTGTGTGGGCATTTCAGGGTGTCCACATCGTGTTAATTGATTAAAAGACTATGCATATTTTTCATTATCCTAGAGAGTTTAACCTATGTAGGGAACTCAGTGTGTTATTTTTCATAAAATCTTCTTGGGAATCCTTTTATTTTTTATGGTGGTTATTTTTGTTCATTTATTTGATGATAAAAGTAATTCACTGCTGTTATCATTTGGATCTTTTTTTTTTTTTTTTTTTGGTGGGTACCGGGGGGTCGGCCTCAGGACCTCGTGCGCCAACAGGCACCTGTGCTGCTGAGCGATATCACCGGCTCCTTTTTCGTATGTGGGGTGCGGGAATCGAACTCGGGCCCTCATGCTTGCAAGGCGGGCGCTTACGCCGCTGAGCCATCTCACCGGCCCCATCATTTGGATCTTAAATGTCCCCCAAAGGTGTATATGTAAAAGTCTGTGTCACCAGCCTGTGCCACTACTGGAAGGTGTCAGACTCTAAGAGGTGGGGCCAAGTGAAGGAAGTTGAGTGATGGAGGATGTGCCCTAGAAGGGGACATTGGGACCGTGACCCTTCTTTGCTTTCTAACTGCCATGAAGTAAAAATGTTCCCTCTGCCACATGTTTCTGCTGTGAACTGTCACCTTGCCATAGACCCAAAAGCAACAGGGTCAACTTACCATGGACTGAAACCTGTAAAGCTGTGAGCCAAAGTCAATCTTTCCTCTTTTTAAGTTATTTACCTCAGGTATTTCATCACAATGATGAAAAGATGACCAACACAGTTACTTTTAGAAATTTAAGTAATTATAAATAGTGTAATCATTACAAAATAGTATAATACAATAAATAGAATTATATTCATTACTTCTAGAAATTAAAAAAAATGCTAAAAATTATAAGTTAAAAGGAAAGAATAAACTGGAAATTTCCTGAGTTCACACCACCCCAAAGAAAGACTATTAATATTTTGGAACATAAATTTTTACTTTCCAGCATTATTTGTATGACTGGGGGTACACACACACATATAAATGAATTTCTAGTATTTTAAAAAATAAAAGGACATAATTTGTATCACATTGGTTCAAAAATTAAACCTTAGTGACCTAAGAAGGCAGAGAGGGAGGCAGACTGAATGCTCTTTTGGTTCTCATGTCTATAGGGTTATTTGCTTAATAGAGCTTATATCTGTTCCAGGAGGTTTTCATTGAGGCAATTTATTAAAGCGTTAATTTTAATTGAATTTTTCAATGACATAAAAGCAAATCCTGCTGAGGTGTTGAAGACCTGTTTATAAAATGAAATGTAGGGTTTGCATCAGAATAAAATACAATGGTACCTCGGTTTCGGAACTTAATTCTTTCCATGATTCTTGTACCAACCCGAATTGGATGAGAACGGATTCAAATTTCCCCACAGGTCAACACTGAACCTAACCACCGAATTTGATTCGACTCTCATCCAATTCAGTCTGCAATCAGAACTGTGGGAAGAATTCAGTTCTTGAACTGAGGTACAGCTATAGTTGGGGTTAGGGCTAGGGCTGTGGATGAAATGAGATCATCAACATGTTCATAATTACTGAAGCAGGATGATGGACACAGGGGAGCTTAGTATACTGTCTTATTGGGTACAGTTTTGACATTTCTCATAATAAAAATTAAAACAACTAAACCCCTAAACTGGCTATGGTGATAGATAAAATCTGGCTCTATCCTCCAGACTTCATCTTCCCATTTCTGAGACTCTTCTTTTCTCAAAAGTAACCCCACCGCATCCAGGATGGCCAGCTCCCCAGACCTCATCCTTCCCATAACTCAGCAAAGATTTGAAGAGCCCTTTGCAATCCTGAAGTATCCTGGAACTCTGGCCGTTTCACACATCTGTGTTGATTTTGCATAAACAATATGATAGACAAATTATTTCATCTCGTTGAGTCTCATTTTCCAAACTATTAGAACTAGAGATAATCACCCTGATTTCATAGTACAGAAATTAATCAAACAAAAGTTCTCTAGCAGTTTACTGGACACATAGCAGATGATCAATATTCAGGCCCTTCCCTTCTCCTGAGTTAAGAAATAAGAAAGAGAGTCTCTGTCTTTTTAGGGTTACAATAGTTAGGAAAATAATGTGTCCACATACTATTTTGTAACAAGATGAGAAAAATCACCATAAAACCTGCTATTGAGGTTCCTCCTATGAAAGAAACTGTGTTCTTTGGGGAAATTAATTTGTGGGTGAAATATGACACCCCAAGAGTATGAAGTGAAAGAAGACAAACATCCTAGGGCCACCTATTGTGCAATGGTTAGTTGCTTGTTCTGCTTTCTTTTAAACTCTTCTATTTCCCCAAGAATGCAGTAGCATCTTCCGTGCACATACGCCTGGTGTGGGTGGTATTTGTGTAAATGATGGGCAGGGCTGGATTCCATATCTGGGTCCACTCCAAAGACAATGAGTAAGTATGGGTGACTTTGCAGATCCTGGATCTCAGAGTCAGAGAGAACATGACATCGAAGTTCTAGAAAAAGCAATGACATTTTTCAGGAAGTTTTGGTTCTGATTTGAGGGCTCGAGGTGAAAGATATATTTTAAAAAGAAGAGGGCAAGCAATTGAGTGTGATATAGTTTGTGCTCAAGGGCAAATGAGAGGTGGGAATGGAGACATTTGAGGAAGATCACTTATCAGAAACAACCTGGATGAAGTTATAAGGAGGGTGAGGAGAAGCAGGACTTGGAAGTCCCTTAACGATTCAGACTTGTAGTGATACAAGGATCTCTTAGAAAGACATGATTGTCTCTTCCTAACGACTGCAGGGATGATTTGTTCATGACCTCAGAAACCTTCCAAAGAGATCTGTGCATTTCAGAGATGCACATCTGTGAAACACAAATTAATGATAAGAAGAGATGCGAAGCCATGAAGAAGAAGCAAAGAGATGGTTGTGGAGGGAATAAGGGGAGACGTGATGGCTTTTGAGCTTTCTGTTAACCTCAGGAAGTAGGAGCTTCCTGTAGCTGACAAAAAGAGGTTTAACGACTCAGAAGGAGAGCACTGGATCCTAGGAAGAGTTCCTACAAAGGGTGTATTCCTCTGAAGATAGCTGCCCCCTCAGTATCCACAGGGGACTGGTTCCAGGTCCCCCCATACCAGGTCCCCCCATACGTGAGTATGGGTGCTCACGTCCCTTACACAAAATGGTATAGTATTTGCATATAACCTATGCACATCCTCTTATATAATTTCAATCAACTCGACTTCTTATAATACCTAAAACAATCTCAATGCTGTATAAACAGTTGTTATACTGTATTGTTTAGGGAATAATGATAAGAAAAAGTTTGTGTGTTTTGTACAGATGCAGTTTTCTCCAGATATTTTCAATCTTCCTTATTAAATCCACAGTTGTAGCTATGGGTAGGGGTCAGACTATACATAACCTAGCTCGGCAGGACCCAAGGGCCATACCATCGCGACTTTAGAAGTCACAGGAAGCTCTTTTAAGGGGGTGGGGGAGGGAGGGGTCTGTACTGACAAATTCCAACATGAGTAAAACTGCTAATTAGCCTTAGAAATTCTTTAAATCTGCATAATTTATCTGATGCTGAAAATCTCCATAAAACCTACAAAGGGAACAAATTACAAATTAGTAAATGGAAGGACAATGTGAATTGTCATCAAATATGAATACAGCTAAAATGAATTAGTCATAAGCTGTATTAAAATGAAGTCCATGGACATGTGGATTTATGAGTTGGACTAAAATGTGAGAGAATAATAACACTTTATCTTGGCCATCAAACTTCACTTTTTTTAGCGTGCTTCAGTTACCAGCTATATAACTTGAGATGTTTAAATCATAAAGCAGAATTATAACTGAAATGATTCCTGATATAAGATTAAACACTGAGTTCATTTATACCCAAAAGGCTTATAAGCCTGAATGGAATTGAGTTTATTAAAAAGAATTTTTTTTTATTGTCATTGGTGAGTTTCCAGGGTACTAAAGACAGACTTTCCAGGGATGAATGGAGAGCAAGTTGATTCTCTTGTTAAGTTCTGGCTTGCACATTCCCTGGGCTGGAGGCTTCCAAACCAGGAAGTGGCCTGGGATTCCAGAGGGTGGTGTCCCATAACAATGCAATCCCCATCATCTGTAACCGGCACCTGAGACAGTGGTGGCGAACCTATGGCACACGCTGTTTTTATCATTGACAGCTCCGTTGTTGTGTTTTTCTTCTAAAGTAGGAATTGTTTTTTCTAATCTAAAACCTCACGATTCAGGTTTAATGGCAGTGTTGGCAATTTGCAATAAATAAGTGGGTTTTGGGTTGCAGTTTGGGCACTTGGTCTCTAAAAGTTTTGCCGTCACTGACCTATGGTGTCTGCCTCACCTCTTCCTCATAGATCCTGGATGCTGTTTCACTGTTGGAAATAAACCAAATCGATAGCAATTAGATTCTTCATCATTTAAGATAAAGTCTCATCTCCTAGCCTCTTTAATGAATAAGGATGCACTGATATACAGAAGTAGGAGCAGTCAGTTAGAAAAACACACCTCTCTAAATTCCAGCAACTTGGAAGTCTAAAATATTACTGAACTGTATAGAAATCCAATGCCTCAGTAAAGATGTACAACCAAGTCAGTCATGGAAACTACTAGAATCTGGTGGGAAATGTGTCCATAAAAATCAATAGCTATCAATTATTAGGCACCAAAAATATGTCAATTATTGAACCTAGACTTATTGCTAATCCGCAGCCACAGCTGATTTTTTATTCACCCATTTATGCGTCAGCAAGTATTTGTGGAGTGCCGAATTTGTGCTAGACATCATGTGAAATACTGGAGTAGAGAAGCAAAGACAGGCAAGCTTTGTGGAGCATTTATTATTTACAATTAAGAAAATGAAGAAAGAAGTGAGGAGGGGTGGCACAGGCCTGTAATCCCAGTACTCTGGGAGGTTGAGGCAGAAGTGTGAGTTTTAGCCCAGTCTGGACAATGTAGTGAGACCGTGCCTCAAATTTTAAATAAATATAAACAAAAAGAGCTGGGGATTAACTCAGTGCAAAGGCCCTAGGTTCAATCTTGAGTATGACAGAGAGAGAGAGAGAAAGAGAGAGAGAATGAGGGAGGAGGAGGAGGAGGAGGGGAGGGGAGGGGAGAGGAGGGAAGAGAGGAGGATGATTAGACTATATGAGAGACATCAAGTCTGTGGGTGAGGAAATGCTGCCTAGAGAAAGTGAAGGTTAAGCTGGGATATAAGGATAAACAAGAGGCAGCCACTGGGGACTGGCTGGGGACTGAGAGGTCCCTGCTGATCAGAGCCTTGTGGGAAGGAGCTCAGCATTTTGGAGGAACCGAAGGAAGACCAGTGAGGCATGTTCCTCACAGAACGAAGGCCAGGAAGGGCAGGAGCCGTGTGATGCAGGGATTGGGTTTACCTCAAGGAGCAATGGGAGGACATGGGAGGGTTTCTAAATGTCAGCTCTTTCCAAGAAGACTTCCCATGGTGGCATTTATTGCCTTGGAGGATGCAACATACCACCAGAAACCTATTTTGGGGACGAATTATCATCACAGGACTGGGATACCCCAAGCCTGTGTGACTGGCTCTTTCTATCTAGCAGCAGCCCTCATAACTAAGGATCATTTTTTTTTTTTTTTTTTTTTTTGTGGGTACCGGGGTTTGACCTCAGGACCTCTCATGCCAACAGGCGCCCATGCTGCTGAGCGATATCACCGGCCCTTTTTTCGTATGTGGGATCCGGGAGTTGAACTCAGGAACTTGCGCTTGCCAGGCAGGCGCTTATGCCACTGAGCTATCTCACCAGCCCAAGGATCATTTCATGTGAATGCAGGACACGAAGACACTAATAGTCTTAGCTATTTCTCAATGGAGTGGCCTTGCTAATGGGACAAAGACAGTCAGGCTACTATGCCCATTCACATCTCAGGCTCTCTTAGTGGAGCTGGAAGGGGACTGACTGCAATGGGCCTCAGTGGTGCTTCTTAGGAGCCCCTTCTCTCTCTTCCAGTCAGGCTGTCTTTACAAGTGGCACGCAACAGGCAGACACAGGAGCAGTTCTGCAGCCATCTGAGACCTTTGAAGCCCGAGTGAATGTAGAGCCTCCACGGAAGCTCTTGAAGACAGCCAGCCTGCACACTTTCTCCACCTTGTTGAGGTTACCTTCCGGTGACCCTCAAATAACAACCAGGGCTACATTCTGTAGATTTGGGGTGGCCCAGAGTCAAGGTCACACAGCCAGTAAGTTACAGGATAGGATGTGAGCTAGATACACTCCTACTGCACCCAGTGGCCTGTTATGGACTCCAAATGCACAAATGCATCTTTACTGTAGCTACTGTGAATTCAAGAGCTCATGATAATCTGACTAAAAGGTCGCCTTTCCTCAGCCATTTTATAAAAAATTCCAAACCTTTCCACGCCTCATACAACTCTTTAGCCCATTTCTTGTCCCTCCCCACAAGCATTTACCACTGTTTGCCCCATGCTTTATGATTTTTTTCAAGATGTTTTCTTTATCTTTGGTTTTCTGTAGTTGGAATATGATATGACCCACCATTTTTTGGTGTGTTTTTATTTATTTTGTTGTTCTACTATCCTGAAGATCTTCTCTGAGATTTCTGGATCTGTGGTTTGGAGCCTGATGTTAATTTGGGAATTTCTCAGTCATGATTGCTCCAAATATTTCTTCTGGTCCTATCTCTCTTGCTTCTCTTTCTGGTATTTCCAGTGTGCTCATGTTATGTGTAGTTGTCCCACAGACTTTGGAAATTCAGCTCTTTTTTTTTTCCAATCTTTTTCTCCTTGCTTTTTAGTTTTGGAAGTTTCTAGTGACACATCTTCAAGCTCAAATGATTTCTTCTTTCCTCAGCTGTGTCCAGTCCACAGACGAGCCCAGCGAAGGCGGTCTTCCCTCCTGTTATGGTCTTTTGGGACCTCTAACATTTCTTTTCTATTAGAATTTTCATCTCTCTGCTTACATTCCTCTCAGATTGTTTCTGGGTGTTTTCTGACACTGACCAATTCTCCTATTTTCCGATTGCCTGATATCTGCTGGGCATCCAACAATTCAGTTTTGCCTCCAACTCCCAAGTCAGTGCAGACCCCATAGGTGAAGGGCACAGTCCCACATGATCACCCCCACTCCAGACAACAGTTGTAGGCATCAGGCCTCCAAGTTCCCACACTCGTGTCTAACCTGGTTCTTATATTTCCCCCCTTAGTTTCAATAATTTGCTCACACAGAACTCAGGAATGTGCTTGCCTTCTATTGCCAGTTCATTGTAAAGGATATAACTCGGGAAGCCCAAAGGGAAGAGACACACAGGGCAAGGTGAGGGGGAGGGCAAAAACTTCTGTGCCTTCTCCCAGTACACCCAGTACCTCACTGTATTCACCAACCAGACTGCACTCTGAGCCCCATGGTTTAGGAGTTTTTATAGAGGTCCCACTGTGTAAGCATGATTGATTAAACCATTGCCCATTAGAGATTGGATGCAATCTCCAGCACCTCTCCTCTTCCGCAGAGGTGGGGATGGGGCTGACAGTTCCAACCTTCTAATCATATAGCTTAGTTTATCTGGTGACAAGTCCCCACCCTGAAGTTACCTAATGCCACCTTCATTATCACGCCAGTCTTATCACTCAGGAGTTCCCAGAGTTTGAGAAGCCATGGACCTAAACCAACAACTTCTTGTTGTAGCACAACTACTCATCTTTCATGGTGAGTCTATTTGAGTCTTTTGTCTATTTGTTCCACTAAAGCCCTTGGCATGTTAATCAGATTTATTTTAAATTCCTAATCTGATAATTTCAATGTCCCTTCCCTGTTTATAATCTGGTTCCAGTGTTTATGTTTTCAAATTTTATTTTTACATTTGAGGATACCTCATAATTCTGTGTGGCGAGCTGGGCGTGATGTGTTGTGTAGAGGGAACTGGTAAATCAGCCTTTAGGGACTGAGGTGGCCGTGAGGTGCGGGGAGATGGGCGAGTCCTGTCAGTCTTTAGAGAGTTGTGCTGAGGCTGTGCAATTCCCAGTGCTCCCATCCCACCCCACCCCTGAAGCAGGGCAGAATGCTGAGAGGAGACTGGAGTTGAGGGAGGATCTGATAAAATCTCAGTAGTTCAGGCTCTGATAAAAGTTTTTCTTGAAGACCCGCCTTGTTAAGAATTGATTTTTAGGGCCGGTGAGATGGCTCAGCGGCCTACGCGTCTGCCTGGCAAACGCGAGGGCCTGAGTTCGACTCCCGGAACCCACATACGAAGAAAGGGGCCGGTGATATCGCTCAGCGGCACGGGCGCCTACTGGCGCGCGAGGTCCTGAGGTCGGTACCCACAAAAAAAAAAAAAAAAGAATTGATTTTTAAATGACTACTTTCTCCTCCCCCAACCTGGAAGCAGGGGCAATTTTTCTGGTATTTATGGAAGAACCTGGTTAAAGCTCCTGGAGCTAGAACTCACAAATGTGAAGTTTTTAACTCTCAGGCTTGTTCACACTGAGCTCCAGTAACTGCCATTTACAGTGAAGGTCCTTGTGCTTCCAGGCTGGGTCCTACAGAGGTGGCTGCTCCAGTCAGAGGGAACTCTGCTGCCGTCTGTCTCCAAGACTGGTTTGTTCCATGCTTCACGTCTCCAACAGATCTAAGAAGAAGGCTGATGTTTTATTTGTTCAGCTTTTTACTCATTGTTAGGACAAAATGATTATTTCCAAGCTCCTTACAGCTCATACCAGAAGGCAGAAGTGTATTTTCTTTGTATTTTTGGTTTTTGTTTTTGTGATACTGGAGATTGAACCTAGGGGTGCTCTACCACTGGCCTACACCTCCAGCCCTATTTTTTTTTTTTTTTGCCAGGGTCTTACTAAGTTGCCCAGATATGATTCCAACTTGCAATCTTCCTGCCTCAGCCTCCCTCAGTGCTGGATTCACAGGCCTGTGTCATTGTACTGGGCTTGTCTTGCTTAACTTTTTTTTAATGTGGGTACCGGGAGTCGAACTCAGGACCTCACGCTTGCCAGGCAGGCTCTTATGCCGCTGAGCTATCTCCCCGGCCCTTGCTTATTGTTTTTATGGTACTGGGTGTTACTGGTGGAGTAGGGACCACCAGTATTTTCCAGGTTCTTATTGTCCTGTTCGATGAGCTGCTCAGGACTACTGGTGAATGTGAAAGACCACTGTTTATTTTGGCAGAAATAAGAAAAGGAAAAATGCAAAAGAAGAGCTCAAGGAGAAAAAGGTGCTTTGAAGGAAAAAGAGAAGATTACATCCCACAGGAGGAACGGACCACTGCAAGAATAAGAGGGCAGCGACACAAAGTTAATTGCTGTCTTTTTATGTATTCTTTGATGGTTGACCCAGGTGGTTCCACTTGATCTCATGCAGGAAGATTGGCATCGGGTGCCGGGTTCAGCGTGTTCTTGGGTCAGAAGACTGATATTGGGTGCAGGGCTCGGCTTGAGCCTGTGTCAGGCTCAGGGGCTGCTGCTCCGCAACTGAGGATAATAAATCTCTTCCACTGGCAGGTGGCACTCAACTGCTCCAGCCACGTGGCCATGGCCCTCTCCTGCTTCACTGGGGAATGAGCCCAGGCCCGGATGCATGCTGGGAAGCGCTCCACTACTGAGCTACATCCCTAAGCCTGTCCCACTCATTGTCATTTCCCCATTAGAATATGAGCTGAGTGAGAGAAGTTGATCAAGTCTGTTTTTGTCTGTTTGCAGCTGTTTTTCCAGCGCCTAGGACAGTGCCTGGCACGTACTAGGAATTCAGTGAATATGCTGAATGTTTTCTCTTTCATTTATTTGTTGAACTAACAGAAAATGAGAAAATATAACTTAATATAATGCAATTTAATATAACTGCTGTTTATGTCTGAATTGGTAATAAAAATTACTCGATAAGCAAATTAATTTGGCAGATTGGATTGCTGTAGGGTTTGTCGGTTTATTGCATGCATAGAAAATAAAAGCATTCACACAATAACCAGACAAAGGCTCGCATCTCCAGGGCCCACTTGTCACCTGTGTACTGCATCCATTGGGAAATTCAGCTTTAAGGGTAATGTGTAGCCTACTGAAGAGACCAGTGCTTTTGGCTAGGCCCATTTGAATGGTTCCTAAGATAAGGCCAACGTGTGCATGGTGGCAGTGGTGGGGAGGTGTACAGATCTAAGTGACATTTCCCCATTGTCAACAAAGCCTTCCCCAGGCTGATCTCAGCCTATGTTTCCAGTCTCTGTTCAGCCACTCCCTACCCCACCCCAGTGTCTCACATTATGCCCCACTGGCGCCCCGAGGCCTCCACCATCCCCATCTATCTGACCTCTTCTTCTTTGTCCGTCAGGTGCCAGCACAGCCAGAGCTGTTTCTCAGCCTTCCCAAGCACAATTCCCTCCCTCGACCTCCTGTCTGTCTGGCCCACAGCACTGCCTTTGCATTTCTAACCCAGAATTTTAAAGATTGAAGTAACCTCAGGGCCTGGATTCAATCTTCAATTTTCAGTTGAAAGGAGGGGTTGTGCTGGCTACAAGAGCAGCTATGGAGTGGCCTTGGGATATGGGTATCTTGGTCCTCCGCTTTTTCCACTACCTAGTTTAATTTCTTTTGCTAATAATGAAACTTGATAATTTATTGATGAGTAAGAACTGACTCATCAGACAGTCTATATGATTTGTAGCAACAACCAGATTGGCCCTTAATAAAACATTAATAAAGCAAAAGCAGATGGCATTTGATAAAGTATTATATAAATATGCCTGAGAGCTATTAAAAGCACTTTTTCTGGACTCTCTAATAATGAAAAATTATCAGACAAGACACAAAAGAGGAAATCAGCCTCTAAATTGTGATGTAAGAAAATGTTTTACATTCTTGAAGAATCTTTTTTGGATAAAAAAGATTTTTTTTTTTTTTTTTTTTGTGGGTACCAGGGGTCGATCTCAGGACCTCGCGCGCCAGCAGGCGCCCGTGCCGCTGAGCGATATCACCGGCCCCTTTTTCATATGTGGGTTCCGGGAGTCAAACTCGGGCCCTTGCACTTGCCAGGCAGGCGCTTACACCGCTGAGCCATCTCACCGGCCTGGATAAAAAAGATTTTAAACTTAATTTTATCTGCTTTCTTAGACACATAATGATTGTGGTTTATAGCAATTTTAAAAGAAATGACAAGAGCTTTATTAAAATAAAAGGAAGTTCCTACAACTTTCTCCTTTCTTGAAAATCCAGTTAAAGCTGTGCTACCCAATTCTTCCCACTTTTCTAGAAAAATAGATTTCTAGGGTTCATATATTAGTATATTTAATATCAAGGTAATAGAAATCACTAGACTGGACTAGAGAGGTCAGTTTAGGATTCACTAACTCAGAACTTTTTTTTTTTTTTAATGTGGGTACCGGAAGTCAAACTCAGGACCTCACGCTTGCCAGGCAGGCGCTTATGCTGCTGAGCCATATCACTGGCCCACACTCAGAACTTTTAAGAATAGAAGAAACTATCTGTTTTGAATGGATACATATTAATTTGCCTGAACATTCAGGTTTGTGTTAAATGTTTGACTTTCTCCCCAATTCTACCCACTTTCTCCCCAACCCCCCCACCCCCATCAGACAGAAGTTAGAGTATGGATTGAGACCTGAGTTCAAAATGGTAGTATGAATTGCACCAGATTTGAGGCCTGCCTTTCTAGGATTTAGTTTTTGCCACATGTAACACAGGGATAACAATACTTCAGAGAGTTGTACAATGATTCAGTGAAATAACGCATAATAAGGACCATGCAGGACACAAAGTAAGCATTAAAAAAGTATGTATTATCGGTATCTAATCTGGTGCCCATTGTGGTAACTAAGCTAAAAGGATGTGTATCAACATTCAAGATACTGACACCTCACCTATTTCCTGTTGTGGAATGCAAAAGCTAAGCCTTCCTGGAGGGAATATGGGGACAGGGCTTCTGACTAAGAAAGAAGAAATGAGAAATGGAACCTCGGGAGTAGCACACCTGCTCAGCTTGTCTGGCTCCTTCCCTGCAAGGTCCTAATTCCAAAGGCTGTCTTTCCAAGACACGTTTACCCACAGCATTCCCTGCCAAGAGAGAATTACTGTTTCTGTCTTTTGTTTTGTTTTGTTTCTGGTGTTAGGGTTTGAACCTGAGTCCTTCACATTGAGCTGCATCCCTAGTGCTTTTTCATTTTGAGACAGGGTCTCACTAAATTGCTAAGTTGCCCTACTGGGCTCGAATTTGCAATCCTCCTGCCTCAGTCACCCGGAGTGCTGGGATTATAGGTGTGCACTACCACACTTGGCTTACTGGGTTCTTTTTAAGCTTTGGCAGCAAGTCACTCCTTTAGTAGTTGTAATTTTCTTAAGCCTGGTAACCTGGCCTTATTTAGGTGCCCAGTAGTGTTCAATGATGTTTGCAAAATGGAATGGAAATTAGGAAATCAGAAACTAGTAATCATAGCTATCATTCAATCATGCCAGACAACTCACCCCAGTAACCCTGTAAATTCAGTGTTTTTCTATATTACAGACATGGAAACTGGGGCTGGGAAGAGTGATAACAGCAAGTAGGATAACAGCATAGTCCAACTTAGAAATGTGCCAACTCCAAAATCATGAAACAGCTGTCTTAATTATCCACCCACACTGACACTGGGATTTGGTTTTTGGTGGTGGTGATGTTTTTCTTGTTTTTTGGTATGAGGAAGTTACCTCAGGAAGATGAACTTGCAGAAAGTAAGCCCACTTGAAATGGGAAGTTCCTTTGCACCCACTTCCTGCCAGTATTGTAAATTCTTCAGATGACGGGTACAGTTCTTTGGGGAGAAAAAATTGAAGTAGCCTATTAGGAAAAAATGTCACCTCTACCTACAGTTTGAAGCAAATAAAACTTCTCAGGGTGTCTGTTAAAGGTGCCCAGGTAATGGGCTCAACTTCCGGAGTTGTTTTTCTTCCACCATTAAGTTTGTTCTCTTCCAACAAACGCACTGTATTGGGCCGGTGCTTTCAGCAATCAAGCAAGGAGTCAGATGCCAAGATAATTTGTCCTTGCCAAATTGCCTTTTCCACTGCAATTAGCCTTTTAAGGACCTTACCAACAAAAAATGTGTATACAATTCCCACTCTCCCCCTCCAATTATAACTCAGCTAAGAAGTTTTATTGGCAGTAAAGTGTTACAGATGAAACACCCATCTTTTACCCATCCTACCTCCAGTTTCTTCTTGCATTCTTAGATATCCTTTCAACCAGATGGAGAATTAAGAAAGGTTTCCTAATGTTTATACAACCTGAAAAATATATTATTTAAACTAAACCAGTTCAGCTGTCTGAGATGCCCTGGTTGGGATTATTTGAATAATAATCAATTGAATTGATCAATTGAATTGGCCAACGCCTATTTGTCCTCTAAAAACATTTTGTAGCGGAGTTTTCTACTGACTTGGGACCCCAAATCTTCTTTTCCTGGGCACAAAGACTACATTTTCCAACCTCTCTTGCAATTAAGAGGGACCATATAACTGAATTCTGGCTAAGGAAGAAACATGGAAGTGCCAGCCCCATAAAAATCTCGCAGGGGGCGAGTCCCCAGGTTCTTCTCTGGTCCCCTGGTGGGGCGCCCACGCTGGAGCAGCCTCAGTAGCTTGGGGTGTACATGGCAGCGCCTCCACCAGCCCGGTACCCAGGAACAGAGATGGCCTCGCCCCCGCTCCCAGCTCCTACAACCTGCAACTCCCTCAGTTTACAGAGTAAAACAAGAGCTACTATTACATTTGAGCCATTATAATTCGCGAGTTTGTTTTCTCAGTTAATTTACCCTAACTTACTTTCTGTGACAGCTACCTTAGCTTCTGCACCACGTTTCCCGCCCTTTCCTGGTATTCCCGACACCTCAGCGTTGTCCTTCTCACCCTCATCCGTACTGTTTCTCCGTCTGCTGCCCTGGTGGACGACACAGCTCCGTGGACATAAAGCCTGGACCACACTGCCCTTCCCCACCCTCGCGTCCTCAGCAGCTAGTGTAGCACTTCGCGTAGAAGGAAACCAGAGTATGTTACCCCGAAATATGCCTCCGGGACATTTTTGAGCTAAGGGCAATTAAAAAGCAGCAAACAGGAGAAGCTCTCCTTCCTTACTGCTTTTCTTAAAGATAAGATGTAAATTCTCCTTTACTGGAAGCCGCTCTGCACTCTTTAACAGCCCAGAAGCAGCATCAGAGTAATCTACAAGCAAACCTTCCGCCGCAGGTTTAGTTTCCTCTGATGTTCTACACTTCCGACAGCTTCCCACCTTCACAGCCCCGGAACTGCTTTTCTTCGTTCTGTCTTTTCTCTACCAATTTACTGTTCTTTGTTGCGGATGCTGCACAAGCCGGATTTCTAAGCCACTTCTTTGAGTTATTTTTCACTGAGGTTTCCCCTCTGCAACCTGCACTACCTATATTAATAAACTTGTTCGTTTTTCTCTTGTTAATTTTTTTGTTGTTGTTGTTACAGGGCTCCAAACTAATAACTAAGGTGAGTGGAGGTGATCTTCAGTTTCTCCCAAAGCATAGGGTAGATCCTTAATACATATTTCTTGAATTAAGATGTTGGATGCACAGACTTCTGCCTTTCTCTATGCTGGACACAGAAAACTTGGATGCCGGACAACAGTTAAGAATAATATGAAGAGCTGGGTGCTGGGGCGCATGCTTGTAGTCCCAGCTACTCAGGAGGATGAGGCAGGAGGATCGGAAGTTGTGGCCATCCTGGGCTACACAGGCAACATAATGACTGTCTGAAAATAATGGTCATGATGATACAGGATGAGAAAACTTTCACAGAGCTGAATTTCATTACTCTGCATATTTTTATAAATCTGATACCTGTGGAGGTAGTCTACTAGTCTACAATACAAATTTTCTTTCTTTCGTCTTTTGATGTTTTGTTTTGAGACAGGCCCTCACTATGTAACCCAGGCTGGCCTTAAACTCACGATCTTCCTGCTTCAGCCTCCCAAGTGCTGGGATTATCGGCATACATCACCACAATTGGTTACAAGTTTCCTTAATGCTGACAGTGATATTTGTTTCTATATGAGCAATGGACAAAAATATGAGTTTTTACTAATTTTATTTAATGCCATTGTCTTTTTTAAATTTTATTGGTATATTTTAGATATACATAATGATCACATTCATCATAGGGAATTTGTACCTGTACATGATATATCTTGATTCTTTTTTCCCCAATCCCCTCCCCTCCCTACATTCCCTCTTCCCTTCCTTATTTCCAAAGCTTTGTTTCCATTTTCCCTTCTATTCTGTTTTTTTCCCCTTCCTTCCCTCCCCCCTCCTCTGTTCCTTGTTCCCCTTCCCACTTAAACATTTTCTTCTGTTTCCCAATATCCATTATACATTTTGGTCCTTATTTACCCTTTTGATTTCTCCCACCAGAGAAACAATGTGATATTTAACCATGTGTGTCTGATTTATTTCACTTGAGTATGGTTTCAAGATGCATCCATTTACCTAGAAATGTCTCAAGTTTATCCTCTTTTATGGCAGAGTAGTACTCCGCTGTATTAAAAAACCCACATCTTCTTTACCTATTCCTTGGTTGATGAGCATTTGGATGTTTCCAAGATTTTGCTATTACAAATTACGCTGCTATAAACATGGGTGCATTGCCATTGTCTTTTTATATATAAAATTTGTGGTAGATCAATGAGGTCTAGAAATTCTTTGCTGCTTCCCTCACTGAGAGGCAGAGTATAATTCCTGAGTCCAGGCCTCAACCATGAAATGCCGTGAAAGTTACATTCCAGGTCTTCAGGGGCTGTCACAGGCCTTGGCTCTGGAGCTTTTTGGAGCTCAGGCCTCCATGTAAGTCTGCCTTCGGAAAGCCACTGTGAAGGGAGGCACGGGGAGGGGTTCTGACAGCCCCAGCCAAGCCCTGACTTCTCATCATCCCTGCCAGGCACCACACTGGGTTGCTGCAGTCTGAGGGTTTGTGTTCTCCCAAAATTCATATGTGAATGGACTGTGACATCAGTGAAGCCACTTGAGGCCCTCTAGACTAGGCCGTCCATCTTCGCCAGACACATTCCTGCGTGACTTCAGTGAATACCATGTGGAACTGAAAATCGTCCAGCTGATGCTTGTCCTGAAGTCCTAGCCTGAAAAACTGGAAGAAATAAGGAAACAATTGTCTTAAGCTACTAAGTTCTGGGGTGGTTTGTTAAGCAGCAGTTGATAACTGGGGCAGCAAATTCCTTCAGACTTATTTGCCCAATAATATTTGCATTGAGACTTTGAATTCTGACAATTACTGGCTACCAAGTATCCGTACCTGAACCTTAGAACTGAACACGAGGCAGGCAGGACACTTGAAATGCTTCATTCTGTCTGGGCCATACTTGATTCTGCATAAAACATTTTATTTAAAAACAGTAATTGGCAATGTGTATTGGCAATACAGTCTCTTAGCTTAAAAAGCACTTTTGGGATTTAGGGAGGTAAATTAAATCAGTTTGAAACATCATATGCTAAATTTTATTTTATGTTAGTAGCTACATTCCTCTGGGAAACTGTAGTATGATAAAAGACAAAATTACAAAGGTGAAATTTTTTAGGCTTACTTTAGAGGCAACTTTATTTATTTATTTATTTTTTTGTGGGTACCGGGGGTCGACCTCAGGACCTCGCACACCAGCAGGCGCCCATGCCGCTGAGCGATATCACTGGCCCTTTTTTCGTATGTGGGCTCCGGGAGTCAAACTCGGGCCCTCGCGCTTGCCAGGCAGGCGCGTACGCCACTGAGCCATCTCACCAGCCCCTAGAGGCAACTTTAACTGAAAAGTAATTAATAAAGGAAAGGGAACTAACTTTTTTTAATTGATTTTATTGATACATTTTAGATATACATAGTGATCACATTCATTAGAGGAAGTTTTTACCTGTACATGGTATTTCTTGATTCTTTTTTTCCCCCATTCCCCTTTCCTCCCTTCAACCCCTTTTTCCCTATTTACGAAAGCTTTGTTTCCATTTTCTTCCTTCTATTCTCTTTTTTCTTTTCTCTTCCTTTCTTCTTCCCTCTCCCTAGTTCCCCTTTCTTTTGAACTATTTCTTCCTATTTCACAATACCTTTTATACACTTTGGTTATTTACACATTCAGTATCTCATACCAGAGAAATGAAGGGACATTTATACATGTGTCTCCAATTTATTTCACTTAAGAGTATGGTCTCAAGGTGCATCCATTTACCTATGAATGTCTCAAGTTTATCCTTCTTTATGGCTGAGTAGTATTCCACTATATTAAAAAAAAACCCACATCTTTTTTATCCATTCCTTGGTTGACAGGCATTTCAGTTGTTTCCAAGATTTAGATGTTACAAACTGTGCTGCTATAAACATGGGTGCGAGGAAACTAACTTTTATTGAGTCCTACTATGTGCTGAGTACTTTACATAATCTGTTGACAACACTTTAATTTTTAAATGGGCCACAGTTAGCCTAAGGTCACTCAGCTTGTAAGTGGTAGGCTGCATCCACCTCAATCTGACTCATCAAAGGCTATGATTTCCCCTTCCCAGGGTCTGTTCAACTGAAAGCCAGGTCTCCAAGGGTGGTTTCCAGAAACTAGGCAGTATTTCTGGCAGGCATGCACAGCTGGCTTTCTCATGTGTTCATTAATGAAATACAGCCCATTTATGAGTTGTATCGGTTCTTTTGCTGCCCTTTACATATAATTTCCTCAGTAAAAACCTGGGATAAAAGAGGGAATGCCCAACACCCCACAGATGTGTTTTAGAAGTTCTGCAACTTGAAAAATAGTTTATATAATGAATCTTTTGAAAAGAAAATATGTACTTGCCTTCATTATAATCACCCTAATTTATGTTCTGTGGAACTATTTCCATACTCCATTTTCTTAAAGGAATATCACTTCTATGACGGTAAAGATGGAGTTTGAAGTCTCCCCCCCACTTTCTTTCTTTCCTGGAGACTGAACCCAGAACCATCACTGACCTGTATTTGCGGCCCTTCTTTTTAGTTTTGACTTTGAGACAGAGTCTCGCTAAGTCCCTGAGTTGCCCAGAGTGGCTTGAACCTGCAATCCTCCTGCCTCAGCCTCCCAGAGTGCTGGGATTACAGGCATGTTTGTAAACATGCTCAGCTTGATGTTTTGTTTTTATTCACTATTTTTTCCTAGTTGGGCTAAAATTCCCATCTTGTATTGGTCCATCTGAGATCTTCAAATGCTATAATAATAATAAGCACAACTGTTACAAAATCATGGCTGTACAGAATCTTCCAAATCCCCAGCCTTGGACAGAGAAAGCAGTTGGATGTGGTGGCGGTGGGGTGTCCTTCAACACAATCCCTCTCTTGCTTCCTCCCAACCCACAGGGTGAGTTCAAACACTGCAGGGTGGGTGGCCCTTACTGTGCCTCCTATTTTCCGCTCTGCAGAATGTGTACCCTGTGGTGGGTTAAAAACTCAGATGCTGACAAATGACCTGGGTTAAGATCTTGGCTGTCTCTTTCCAGCTGGGTAAACTTCCCAGTTTGTGCCTCATTTAACTTGAACTCCCAATTGGTTGTGAGGATTAAATGACTCGATCGTTTATGAAATGTATTCAGAACCATGCTTGGTGACAGTATATTAAAGTGCTATGTACACATGAGCTACTGATACTATTTCCTTCAGGCAGTTAACTAAAAGGCGCCCAATGAGACAGAAAGAGTGAAAGAATTCGAAGCCACTGAGGAACCACTGCACCAAAAAAGCTCATGCGGCCTGATTTAGGAAGGGTAACCTGCCGGGACAGACGACTGGAGCCTTGTGGAGTGGCGGGGCCTGATGTTCATGTTGTTCTTAAGGTTAATGCCCTGCGCCAGAGGCAGTAATCTCTGATAAGCTGGAGTCATCTTGCTCTGTTTTGTGCTGCTAGAACGGAAGTCTTGAGACTATGTAATTTGTAAAGAACAGAGGTTGATTTCTTACCATTCTGGATGCTGAGAGGTCCCAGATCCAGCCGAGCGTGGATTGGTCTTGTTCAGCATCCCAGGGTGGAAGGTGGAGATGGGAGATGGGGAGGAGGGAGGCTGGGGAGAGAGGGATGAGGGAGACGACTCATCCTTCCATCGAACATCATTTCCTGTGATAACCCATCCCCCAGGTAACAGCATGGATCCATTATGAGGGCAAAGTCCTTGTGACCTCATCACCTCTTCAAGATCCTGCCTCTCAACAACACTGTTGAGGAGTTACCTTCCAACACAGGAACGCGGGGGGACACCCTCAAGCGGCAGCATGTGCAGGTGTAACTCTATGAAGACAGAGAGCCAATAACATAGATGAAAAGTCTCTTGAACAGGCCGGGATAATGATTCTTCGATACCTACTCGCATTGGGAAGGCAAGGGACCCAAAGGGACCACAATTCTGGACCATTTCTAGTTGCTCATTCATCCAACAATTTAAACCATTAATTGTGCACTTACTTGGTACCAGGCATTGCAAAGATGCAGAAGACCCCACGATCTAGTTGAAGAAACAAAGAGGATGCATGCTTTCCTTCAACAGTTATTTACCGAAAACCTACCATGCCATAAGTTCTAACCTCAGAGCTGGGTGTAATGAACAAAGCAGACCACAGTCCCTATCCTTAGGGAGCTGGCATTTCAGAGAAGAGGATGATAAATGAAATTAGCATTATGCACATAATCTCGCAGATGGTGAGAAGAGCAAAGGAGAAACACAAAGCAGGAGAGGGCTTAGGGAGTGTTCCTGGGGGGGAGTGATCATGGCTTTTAATGCGGATAATGAAGGAAAGCTTCACAGTGAGGTGGGAAATGCAGTCAGGAGACAGGGAAAAAGCTCGGTCCTTCCAGGATTCCCCTTTCCCCCTTCTTCAAATGTACTTTCTCAGAGGGCAGAAACGTTATTTTCTCGTGTTCACTGCACAAGGGACCATCTATGAATACTGACCCCGAGTACATAATAATATCCAAGTCAAGCAAGGAGGAAGCAATTCTTGAGCACCAACTTCCCTCCTTCAGCTTTTACTGAGCACCCAGCCCTCAAGATGCTTAGAGCAGATTTACGAGGTCACAGACACAGCATCCCGCCGCACCTTGCACCCGCACTAGGGGGTCCCCACGCACCAGGACGGCCGGGGACTTTCAGAAGTGACCCGTGAGCCAGTTGTTCACATCCTGCTGCCGGCGGGAGTGGCTCCGCCACCAGGCGCAGCCGGCAGCCCCCGCAGGCGGACAGGAGGCCGAACTCATGCCCCCGGGCCCCCAAAGTCCAGCTCCGGGCCTTGGGCGACGCAGCTCCGCGGTGTCACACGAGTTGGAGGACGAGCTCCCGCTGGGCCTCCTGGGCGTCTCCAGGGACCTCGCCACGGCTGTAACACAGAGCCTGTGACCGCGGCTACGCCGGACCCGCTCCCTCTCCCGGCCCCGCCCCGGGCCCCGCCCCGTCCCCCAGGCCCCGCCCACTCCCGCCGCTCCAGGGGCGGGGACCGAGCGAAGGTCGGGTGGGCGCGCTCCTCGCTCCCGCGGTGTCGCCCCCGGCGCGGCGCGCGGCTCCTCCGACTGGGCCGGCGCGGACGGGAGCGCGCGGCTGCGCGGGACCGAGCGGCGGCGCGCGGTAAGTGTGCGGCGGGCGCGAGCTGCGGCCCCGGCTCCTGCTCCTCTTTCATCAGCCGGGTGACCCGGGCCGGGGCAGCAGAGTCCGCGAGGCGCTCGATCCCCGGGACATCCCTCCCTCTCCCTCCCGAGGCCGACGAATCCACGGCCCGACGCGCCCCGTCCCCACGTTCCCGGCCCGTCTCCATCCAACCGCCCGGCCCTCCCGCACTCACCCTCAGCGGCCCCTCCCGTGCCCTCCTGGTCGCAGCCGCTTCCTTCCCTGGACGTCGCAATGCAGCCGGCGCCTTCTTTCTCCCCGACCCCTTCCCCCCTCCTTCATTCCCGCCCTTCCGCTGTCTGCCCTGGGTGCGGCGAGGCTTGCCCGGCCTGGGGCCGGTGTGCGCGGTGTGGGTGCTCGGCCGGGAGCGACTCCGCATCGCCTTGGCCGGGGTGACAGTGGGGTCGGAGCGTGGGGCGGAGGCCAACGCTGCTCGGTGTTCCTGGCCAGGCTGGGATGCCTTCGATCATCTCTCCCGCGATTTTCTTTGGTCTTAACAGGGGACCCTTGACCCATCTGCACCTGAGAGGCAAAGATCAGGGAGGGCAGCTTTTAGGCTTTTGCTGTAGACTGAACAAACCAAGCACCTACTCATTGAGAGTCTAAAGGAACCATTGGGGTTGGAGAAGCGGCTGAGTAAATGTAGTAGAGTAAAATTAATCGTCTTCAAAATCCACCACCAACGAGGTCTTATAATCGAAAAATGCCAGGAGAAATTCAGTCTGTTTCTCCTGCCAGTGCTGGGGATCCAACCCCAGGACCTCACACGTGGTGAGCAAGGGCTCTACCACTGAGCTACCCTCAGCCCACTTCTCTGTTCTTAATCAGACTTTGTCCTCTGTTACTCGCTTCATTTCCCCAAAGCATTTGCCGCCTCCCTCAGCCTCCATCTTCAAGCTCATACCTGCCTTGTGACCATCATTTGCTTCTTTGTTTCACACACTGATTTTTATTTTAGGAATATATGATAGAGCACCTTTTCTTTGTCTTCTCATTAAAAAAGGACTCCAGTACTGGACTGCGAACACCAGAAGATAAAGTTTCACATCTCTGTTTTAATTTAATACACTACATTTCACTTTGTTATTTAGAAAACGAAAAATAATTCAAATTATGCTGATGTTATTAGCAATGAGTCAAGTACATAAGTATAGCAATGTCTCATTTCCCCAGAGAGTGGAGAAATAATAAGCATTTTGTGGCAATAATGTTTTTTTGTTCCCACCATAACTGAAGTTTACCCTTTTAAACACACATTGTTAACTTTACAGAATGAATCCTATGTAGCCCAAATTAGAAAAGAAAAAGCTGAACAGGGATCAGCAGAGCAGGTTGGTCAAGGGTCCCAGCTCTGGAGTCAAGTGGCTCTTGGGTAGAATATTGGCTGATCACTAACTCTTCAGGTGGCATGGAAGGCCCTCCAGTCAAAGACCACCAAGAATTGGACAAGTTGAGTTCATTGCTCCTTGCAGCAAGGGAGACCTTGTAGGAGGTGATTTGGGAGGGAGTGTTTAGGGAAATGGGACCTTGCTCTGGAATAGGTTGTCTGGAAGTGGAGAAAATTCCATTATCTGGAACCTTCATATGCCTTGACTAACAGGAGAGAAAGGTCAGCATGAGGCTACAGCTGTGCTTGATCCAGAAGCAGCAGATGTTCATTAGCAGACTGGAAGGGAGGTGGTATTTGGTCATTTTTGTGGTTTGGAGAGTGTCCGTGTTTGGTCTGTGGTTAGACATTATATACTGGTTTCATTTTTGTCTTGATTCATTGGCACGGAGTGAGTGGCCCTGTGTGATGTTCATGTCTTGTGACGTTCACATCCTCACGAGCTGGCTCCTAGCAGCACCAGGGCCCAGATATCAGGGCTTCTTCTGTCTTTCTCCTGATCTTTGGCAAGTTACTGGATATCTTTAAACTTCTTTCCACATGTGAACAAGGCCTACTTCATAGGTTTGTTGTGAAAATTAAATGTAGAAGTGGAAGCAAAGCATACGCCTAATGCCTGGCACACAGAAAGAGCTCTTCTAGGGTATTTGATGTTGAGATTCTTCCACAAAAGTGTTGCAGCCCAGGCCAAGAGCTGCGCTGAAGTTCTGCATGGGGTGCAACAAAGAATATGGTCCCTTCAGTTCCAAGGTTCAGTTTCTGTGACTCCGGATTAGTTTTACCAGGCACTAGCGCTCATAGTGTCTTCTCACAGCATCATTACTTTAGGGCAGTGGTGATGAACCTATGGCATGCGTGTTGTTTTTCTTTTAAGACAAAAGATGTTAATGTATGAGTTGTTTTTTCTAAACTAAAACCTCAGTGTTCAGGTTAAATTGCAGTGTTGGCACTTTGCAATAAATTAGTGGGGTTGGGGTTGCAGTTTGGGCACTCGTCTGTAAAAGGTTCCCCATCACTGCCTTAGGGGCTACTTTTTTGGGTTGGGGAGGACTGGGGATTGAACCCAGGTGCACTCTACCACTGAACTATGTGCACCTATTTTTTATTTTGAGACAGAATCTTTTTATGTTGCCCAAGCTGGCCTTGAACTTGCAACCTTCCTGCTAGGAGGCTTCTTTTAAGATTCGTTGTTCCCACAGGTGAGTAGCCTGACTAGGCTGTATGCTTTACTAGCTTTGAGTGTCCTCTTGCTACCTTGGTCTCTTCTCTCCAGGTCTCTTGTCTGGGAGTCAAGCTGTAGGATATCCTTGCCTCATTCACTGTAGCTCTCTGAACTGTAATCTACTTTGAGCTGGAAATCCAGATAGGCAAGTGAATAAGCACTGTTCATTAGCATTTTTAGACAGGGTCTCACTATGTAGTCCAGGCTGGCTCTTGATCCTCCTGCCTCAACCTCTAAAATGCTGGAATCATAGGTGTGCACTACTATGCCTGGCTTGTTTGCTAACATAATCCTTAAAGCTTCAAATGAGAGCCTAGGACAGTGATAGCGAACCTATTGCACGTGTGCTGCAGCTGGCTGTTATTGAAAGCTCTAAAAGGTTCACCATCACTGGCCTAGGATTTGTGCGGCACCTGTGAAGTGTTGCACATTTTTAGTGATGAGCTATTTAAGCTTGGTCTTGTCTGCGGCCATTTTTATCTACTTTCAAATTGCAGCATTGTAGAAATTTGAATCCCAGTCTGACTTTTGGTTAGCTGAAACATTACTGTGCGTGTCTGTATCAGGAAATGTGGATTCTAGATCGTTCATTCATTCAGACCTTCACATGTTATTTAATCTTCTTGGCTAGATGAGTTCTTTAGATGTCTGAGAATGATGATGGCAGTGTGCTGCCTGCTAACATCACATGGTGAACTCTGTTGCATTAAATTTCCAGTTTATATTTTGGCTGATGTCCTTATTGTATAGAAGTTCCTAGGAACAAAGAAAAAATAGCAACAATAAAAAATGAACCAAGGACACCATTTTTGTTTTGAGGCAGGGTCTCACCATGTAGCCCAGGCTGGCCTTGACTTCATGGTGATCCTCCTGCCTGAGCCTCCTGAGTGCTGCGATTACAGGTGTGTGACACCATGCCCAGCCACCAATTTTTTTTTTTTTAAAAGGAAATACAAAAAGTCTAAATAATATGACAGATGCTTGACTTCATTTGTATTAAAATAACAATTCTACACTGAGATTCCACTTCTTATCTATCCAGCTGGCAAAGACCCAAAGTTTTGATAACGCATGGTTAGTAAGACTGATACTTACATACATTACTGGGGAGACTGCAGAAAGGTACAATTCTTAGCAGTGATGGCAAACCTTTTAGAGATGAGTCCCCAAACTGCAACCCAAAACCTGCTTATCACAAGTGGCAACACCGCAATTAAACCTGAATACTGAGGTTTTAGTTTAGAAAAAACAACTGATACATTAACATCTTTTGTCTTAAAAGAAAAACACAATAACATGTGTGCTATAGGTTTGCCACCAGTGTAGGTTACCGATGCATTTGCCCCTCTATCTAGCAATCCCTCTTGTAGGAATCCACCCTTCAAATATACTTCCTCATGATTGGAGAAGACATACATATGGGGATACATAGTAGTATTTTTTTAAATAAAAATTTAGAAATAATCAAGTGCTGAGCAATTAGGACAAGTTAAGTAAATAATGATATGTCCACTGGAGGGAGTACTACGGAGATCTGTAAAGAATGCAAGAACGTGGAGTGAGGCTTCAGAGCATTTTATTAGGTAACAAAAGCCAAGGTGCAGAACAGTATAGATGCCTGTTAACTGTATTTGTATAAAACAACACGAAGGTAATATAATTGAAAGGGAGAGGAATAAATGGGAAGACAGGGCCAGGACATGGGCAGGAATGGGGTTTTTCAGTAGATAGCGTTTTACGTAGTTCAGATATTTGGCCTCTGTAAGTGTATCACGTATTCGTACATAACGATGGGAGAGAAACCTCTAACGTCAACTTCACGATGAGAATATTTTCAGAGTCTCATGATCGAGTAAGTCTGATTCTGATAAAAACTTAAAAAGCAATAGCTACCACTAGTAATTCTCCTTAAAGCATCCTACACTGTCAGAAGGCAAATTGACTGTGTTTTGATGATAGATGAAAAAACAACATTAAAAATTAATTCAGGGGTTCTCTTTTTCACCCTGTACTTCCTCGGGGGACAACTGGTATCATTACTAAGGCTTTGCCACCCTTAGCGGATGGGTTTTGTTTTGTTTTGCTTTTTAACTGCAAGACTGAGTCTCCTTCTACAGAAACCTGTTTGATCTGAAAGAAATCCAGCTACTCCCTTTCAGCTTGTCCCAGAAAAGAGTGTAGAAACCCTAAAAATGGAGATCCTAGAAACAAGGGTTGATTGAAGCAGATGGCACTGTGGCTCTTGGAACTGCAGGGTGAATTCCCACAGGTCACTGGGGAGACTTTTGTTGAAAGTTCTTTCCTTGTGTTTGGAAAAATAAATCCTGTGCCTTCTCCCTGGGGCAATCACAGCATTACTGTCCTACTGTTCTCGTCAGTCTGCTTTTGTTGGCTCCCTCTCTGGTGCTGGCTTCTCCATCTGTCCACCTCCCCCACGCCTGAACTGCTGGAGGACATCCTAGGGCTCTCCTCTCTCCTCACCCCTCATCCCACCACACTGCATCTCTTCTATCCTTAGGCCACTGATAGAGTTGAGAGCATTTCTTGGTGATTTTTAATCGGTTTCCCTCCCTCTCATTTCTTACATTACTTCTAAAAAATCTTACTAACTGACTGTTCTGGCCCCTATGTTCTTTAGTCCTGCCTTTCTGTGACTCCTGCCACCCTGGCTCCCAGCAGGGGACACACAGGCCTCCAGGGCCTTGTCCAAGGGCCTCCTTAGCCCCATCTCTGGCCCTTCCTGCCTGTGGAACCGTGTGCTCCGATGCAGGAGTCAACCCCAGAGCTTGGCAGTTCATTCCAGGGCTGTCAAGGAAGTGGTGTTTGAGCATTGTGACACAGAAGGGTCCCCGGGGCCAGCAGGAGCTCGCTGACAGCCCATCCTGCCCTCCCCTGTCTTCGCATCTCTCCACCACCTCCTGCAGTCTCTGCTTCTGCAGTTGTGCCCGCTCTGGTTTCTTCACATGGCCTGCAGCTGTGTCCCGGGAGCCACTGACTTCAGGAGGGCTGCTGTGACCCTGTGCTTCTCTCCAGTTTTATTTATGTGCCTATTTCTTGGTCCATTCCACAGCAACCTAGGCCAATAGCTAACATAAAACCTATTTCTTATTCAGGCAACCAAACCAGTAGCTCATTAAGGAAAAAATTAATATTAAAAAAACTCTGTTCTAAGTGTTTAAACACAGTACCTGGGTATAGTATGTGCTCAAGAATAGTTAATAAATGATTCAGCTAATGATTTGGTAAATGAATGAGTGTAGCAGTGAATTAAATGGAAGATTCTTACACTTAGTGTTGTGAGAGAACGTCTTTGCCGTTTTGGAATCTCTTCCTTAAATGTTCCTTTTTACTGTTAATATACAAGAGTACGGTCAGGTAGCAACTGTTTCATAATAATCTAAGGAGGGTACTTTGGAGAACTCGATAAGGAGGATGTTTTCTGACATCCTAGGAGAGATTCATGTTGAAGGAAGTGAATTGAACTAGTTAAGATCCGAGATAACTCCCAGCTCTTAAGTTCCACGAAAGCTGTGTGACCGGGTAACTGTGCCACACACCAGAGTGCAAATACGAATATAACATAGCTCTTGTCCATTAGACATTTTAACTTGACCATGGAGAGTTTTTTTAAAAAACTTATTTCAATTTGTACTTTTGTGTAATAATTTTTATTATATATATGTGGTAATACAGGTATATTTGCGTACATATTTTGGCTCTGTACAGTTCGTGTATTATGAATTGATTATGACTTATGTTTCTGCTGGAGTGTTCTAAAACTTGGTTGTAAAAGATTTTTTAAAAAAAATTCTTGCTCTTTATAATAAATATTAGAAGTATTTTCTCAGATTGCCATTTGTCTTCCTAAAGGCATTTCTCATCCTACAATTGTACAAATATTTATCTGTATTTTTTTTCTACTTTTATGGTTTCATTTTTGCTCAGAGAAACCTCTAATCCATTGAGAATGTTTTTCTTGTGTATGGTATGAGAGAGGAATCAAATTTTATTTTTTCCAGATGGTTAGCGTGTTTTTCCAACACCATTTATTAAATAGTCTTTATTTCTTCCACTGAATATAGTACTTTTCAACCTTTCAGTATGTCTCTTCTTTTCCCACCTAAAGTGTGACTGTGCCTTTCCTTCTGGGTTAAAAAGTAATCATCAGTTACTTTTCATTTCAGAGTAAGAAAAGTCACACAGTGTGGAGAAAGACACCTTTGACCTGTCAGAGAACTATAGTTGTCCCTAGGTATCTGCTGAAGGATTGGTTCCAGGATACGCCTTCCTGCTTCACAAATTCCAAAATCCTCGGATGCTCAAGTCCCTTATATAAAATGATGTAACGTTTGCATATAACCCACGCTCATCGTCCAGTATGTGTACTTTAAATCACCTTTTGATTACTTACAATCTAATACAATACCTAATCCAATGTAAATGTTATGTAAACAGTTGTTACACTGTATCATCTAGCAATAATGACAAGAAAAAAGTCCACATATTTAATACAGATGGAAGTTCTTTTTCAAACATTTTCAGCCTGTAGCTGGTTGAATCTGTGACAATCAGTATGTTTTTCAACAAATATTCTTAGCTCTCTGCCTTCCAGGTGCTTGGTAAGATTGTATTTCTGGACCCTCATGGTTGGTGAAAGCCATGTGACTTGTTCTGGTAAGTTGTAAGTGCATACTCCATGAGTCTGTGTTGGGACATAGCATTTAATTGCTGGTGTGAGAACTTCCAGAACTTTCTTTCCTGTTATATAACGACTGAATTGTACAACATGGTGGCTTTCTCTTTGGTCTGAATTTCTGAATGACTACAATAAACAAAGCTCTCTTGCCCTCAGCCCCCTCCCTTGATAGTTACACTTCAGGAACAAATGCATCTTTATTGTTGTAAATCATTAAGATTTGGGGTTTTTTTTTTGTTTGTTTCTGAAGCATAACCCCATGATCCTGACTGATGCATATATTCTTTTTCACTATCTCATTTAATTTCTTTGTCATCAGCTGAACTCAAATTAGGGGATTTCCTAGGGAGAAGATACTCTTTCGTGTGAACTGTTGAGATTAGAGAGAAATGGTAATTTTAGAAATAAAGATACAAAAGAAAAACTTCACATTTGATTTTAGGATAACTTAATTTTTTCAGGTAATCTGGAGCCTCAAAATGTTTGCCAAAGCAACAAGGAATTTTCTTAAAGAAGTTGATGCCGGTGGTAACCTGATTTCAGTATCAAACTTGAACGACTCTGATAAGTTACAGCTTCTAAGTCTGGTGACCAAAAAGAAGAGATACTGGTGCTGGCAGAGACCCAAGTACCAGTTTTTATCTGTCACCCTTGGAGATGTACTCACAGAGGACCAGTTTCTGAGTCCAGGTGTGTTTCCTTGTGTATATTCTATAATTAGTTCCACAACAGCAGGTGGATCCTCTAGACATGTGTTGTCTAGAATACTGTCTCAAAAATATATCTTTTCTTAAAATGAACAAACTTCTGCATGCTTGACATGAAAAGTTATAGCTTCATCTTTTGAAAGTAGTTTTTCGGTTTTGGTATAAAAGTCAGCCATGCTACGCGTGGTGGTGCATATGTGTAATCCCAGCCACTCAGGAAGCTGCTTCAGGAAGATTGAAAGTTGGATGCAAGTCTGGGTTGTTTAGGGAGACTCTTGTCTCAGAATAAAGAAATAAAAAGGGCTAAAGATGTAGGTCAGTGCTCTTTGGGTTCAGTCCCCAGTGTAGGGGAGAAATGCCCCTTGTAGATACTGAGCATAAGTGGAATGGTTGCCCTGCCCAGAATTTGGTTCCCTATTGAGATGGATGATGCCACATACTGACGAAGAGAGTGTGAACAGTGTTACTACTCACATAGCAGTGCTTTCTGGAGAATGGAAAGCAGGCTCCCAAGCGGGTGTAAAATGGCTACAGTGACCATTTTTACAGCGGGGATAAGGAGGTAGGTTCAGCTCTTACTGTGATAATGGATGGAGTATTCCTGTCTGTATTGGGTTGGGGTTTGTGTGGTTTCACTTTCACTGGCACCAGTAAGGAGAGCACCTAGGCTTTCTTATCAGTTTGTCCAGATGTGCAGTGGAAAAAGAAGGAGAAGTGGGGGGCTTAAAAGCTGCCAGCAGACAGACTACAAAAATGGGTTGGACACAGATGGATTGTAGTACAGTCATGCACAGCATAGCATTTCAGACAAAGATGGGTTGCAAAGATGATGGTCCCTTAGGATGATATTGCCTAGTGACATCTTAGCTGTCTTAGTTTGTGTAAGTACACTGTACGATTTTGGCACAGTGATGAAATTGCCTAATGATGCATTTCTCAGAACTTGTTAAATGATACCTGTCTATGTTTCCATAAAATACAATAAGAGATGAAAAAGAAAAATAATCAACAAAATCTATCATCACTTACTAATTTTCATTAACGCTTGGATTATAGTCTTTATTTCTTTGCCATTTATTTATTTGTTTATTTATTTATTTTTGAGACAGGGTCTTGCTGTGTAGTTCGGGCTGGCCTTGAACTTGTGGCGATTCTTCTGCCTCAGCCTCCCAAGTGCTGGGATTACAGACGTGCACCACCATGCCTGGCTTTCCCCTTTAATTAAAAAAAAAAAGTTATTGTTTTAGATACAGGGGTCTCACTATGTTGCCTGGGCTGTTCTTGAACTCTTGGGTTCAAGCAGTTCTCTTGCTTTAGCCTCCTGCTGGGATTATAGGCATTTGCTACTAATGATGCTTGGCTTTTGCATTTAATTTTTTAAAAAACAGAACTAGAAACACTACAAACAATTTTTATATACTCTTTAATAAGGCTGCAAAGAATATTGCTGTGGGTTTTTTTTTTTTTTTTTGTGCTAGGAATTGAACCCAGGGCCTTTTACATGCTAGGCAAGCCCTTTACTGTTAAACCATATCCTCTGCCCTATGTTTTTATTTTTTTTTTAAACATAAAAATGCTTTAGCGTGTATTCTTAGAAATAGAATATCTGGACCAGAAGTTGGAAACTTTTTGCAGACTTGGTACTCACCGCCATTTTACTTTTTGGAACATGGTGATTTGTGAAAGTATCATTGTTTCTTTACTGGAAGAAATGATGTCTGAGTCTTCTTTTGGCTCTAAAGTTCCCTAATTTTGTGATCCCATCTCTACTAAAGAGGAAAAGAAATGGAGGACATCATTTGTGTCTCCAAATAGTCTCCAAATTTTCTTCTGAACAAGCCAGTGGTCTTGTTCAGAAGGGCTGTTCATTGTTCAGCGGGCTGCCGAACAATGGGAGAATGGATTGATAGAAATTTTAGGTCAACTCATTCCCAGACTTATGTACATCCTGGAAGAACTTCTATTGAATGGTAAAATAACTAAATATAAGGAGAAACAAGGGAGAAAAAAATTCACAAACTAGACCAGGAGCCTCTGAGTAATGAAATTTCTCTGGTTTGTGATGTTGAAATGCTTCCTTTGTGGTATCTTGAGGGTGGCATTTGAGAGTTCATAAAGTCTAGATTGTCCCTATGGGGTATGGCTTAACGTTAGGGACTGAGTTTCCAGCAGTGGTAATAAGTCTGACTGAGACCAGAACTATGTTCTAAAGATAGAATTTTTGTAGAACTTTGTAGAACCTAGGACTATGCTGTTTATCAGAAAAGGATGTTGCTATGGACCAAACCAAGTGGATTAAGCATTTGTTGTATGCCAAGCTCTGTACCTGGCAACAGCATCAACTAGGTAGGTGTCATTAATGATCTCTAATTACACAGGAAAGTCTGTGGTTTAGGAAGATGAATGTTATCCAAAGTCTCCCATTTAGTGATATTAGAGTAGGGAAATAATCTTAAGCTCTTAATATCCATTCCATCCTACTTCTCAAAGCATTTCTCAGTGTTTGCAACCTCCAAGATGTGAACTAGAGAAGGCTTTTTCTCAGCCTTCCTATTCTTGGTGGTAGTTAAGTGGGTGAGGGGAATGTAAATTGCAAAGATAATGAGATTTTTTATTTTTTTTATTTTTATTTTTTTTTTTGTGGGTACCGGGGGGTCGACCTCAGGACCTCGCGCGCCAGCAGGCGCCCATGCCGCTGAGCGATATCACCGGCCCCTTTTTCGTATGTGGGTTCCGGGAGTCGAACTCGGGACCTCGCGCTTGCCAGGCAGGCGCTTAAGCCGCTGAGCCATCTCACCGGCCCGAGATTTTTTATTAATGGTGGCCGAAGAATGGGTTTTCTTGACTGGAGTCAAAGAAATACAGCTGTTGGGGCAGTGTGTAGATGGCAAGAAGGCTTTCAGACTCTGATGGTTTTCAATCCTTTGAGAAGGGCAACCAGGAGCTGAGGGGAGTCTTGGGTTAGGGTAAAGGGAAAAGGCAATTGTGAAGTTTCTAGCGGGAGTGTTTTTGAAATGTGGTCTCACTGTGCTGCCCGGGGGGGTCTCAAACTTACAGGATCAAGCAATCCTCCTGCCTCAGCCTTCCAAGTGCCAGGACTACAGGTGTGCACTGCCATGCCTGGCTCCCGGCAGCCTCTTAATACAGCTTTACTGAGTGTGATAGTTGAGAGTATTTTTATGATTGTACCTGGTTGGATTAAAAATGAGAAATGTACCTGGGGGTGTAGCTCAGTAGTAGAATGCATGCTTAGCATTGTGAGGGAATAATGCTTAGCATTGTGAGGGAAAAATAAGAGAAGGAACAGTAGAAACCTGGAGACACAAGAAGGCTGGCGGTTTGTGTGAGGTCTTGAGAATTGTCTTTAGATACAAGGGCAGATCTCAAAGGTGCTCTGATAGCTATCACTTGGATTTGGCCAGATGCAGAGCATGGCAGTTCTCAGTTGACTCAACTGAAGCTGGGATAGCAGGTAGCAGCGGCATATTCCTTAGCATCTGGGAAGCCGGGAAGGAAGAAGGGAGACTGTCTGGGGCTAATGTGCTCCAGGATAGTGACTGAGGGGCCAGGCATGTCAGCACATTTTATCAGGAAGAGAAGAATTGCATGATAAGGAATCATGACAGGCTAGAGGCCAGATAGGAAAATGTAAATATGGGAAGGGAATTATTACACTAGAGGTGGTAATGAGGGCCAGGATGTTGTTCTCCAAGGCTGCTAAATGGGAGGGCACAATATCCACGACGTCCAAGGCAAGGTCCAGGTGGACCCACCAGGTGCATTCCTTGCAGGTGTGTCTGGTGGGGGCACCTTTCCAGCCTGCACCCCGGCAAAGCACATGTTTAAAATGGTCTATTTCTTCAGCAGGTGGTGGTTAAAGAGATGTTCACTTTGAAATGATTTGCTGAACTGTACAGATTTTCTTTTTGCACTTTCCTATACATATTGGAATTGAAAAATGACAGTACCTAAAAGCAACAGAGAGAGCCCTGGCAGTCTGGGGCGTGCCCTTGCCCAGCACTTGGGTGGGCTGCATGTTCCATTGTCTTTTGCTCTGTTTTCATTTGGCTGCTGGCCGTGTGTTTCCCAAGGCTCTGTAGGAGTAGGAAGCTGGGAAACCCAAGACACAAAGGTGGCCTTATGGTCTTCAGGTTCCTCTGCTCCATTCATTCCAGTGGTCGTGGAGTCGGACTTCGTGAAGTATGAGGGCAAGTTTGAAAACCATGTGAGTGGGAGCATCGAGACTGTGCTGGGCAAGGTCAAGCTGAATGTGGGAGGCAAAGGCCTTGTGCAGAGCCAATCTTCCTTCGGGACCCTGAGGAAGCAGGAGGTGGACTTGCAGCAGCTCATCAGAGACTCCGTGGAGAGGTAACAGGGATTCTGTTCGGCAGTTTGGGTTTTGACACATCTCATGTTTAAAGGTCATTCCCTTGGACCTTTGTTAAAAGGGCAACAGATGCAACCTTTGCCAGCCAACAAATGTTTATTGAATGCCAGTTGTGCTGAACACATTCTGTATTCTAGAATTCCTTGACTGTTCCTTAGCCTCAAGGTGGAAGCACTTTGAAAGGATGTCAGTTCGGGAAAATTCCTGCTTCCTTCAGTCCTGTGAATTCTAAAATGCCAACAGTGGAAAGGCGCAGTCCTGCATTTTTGAATACTGATGTCAGAAGCAGGAAAATCACAACCCCTTTCTGGCTGTTCATACTTTCCTGACAAGGAAGAGAGCAAGTGAGGGACTTCAGAGGAAGAGCTGGTTTTCAACTGTGACATCTTCAAGAGAACCCACACTGTCTCATTTGGCTTTCAGTAAATACGTTTTATCCCAGGATAGCTCATCACTATGAGCTATCTTATGTTTACCTTATGTTTATGGGCTATCTTATGTTTACCTTATGTTTATTCAACATTCGATAAGTAGTTTTACTGAGTACATACTATGCATCATGTGCTATTATTTGTGCTGAGGGTGCTGCAGGGAACACGATGCCATACATTCTTGTGGGGAAAGACATGAAATATGTAACTAAATAATATGTGCTGTAGGTTGATGGGATCAGTAGCATGGAGAAAAATATGGGGGGGCGGGAGGATGTGCTAGGAGTGGGGGCTATGATTTTACACAGCATGGCCAGAGAAGGCATTCTGAGAAGTTGGCATTAGACAGAGCCCCAAAGGAAGAGGGAATGAGCATGGGGCATTGGGCAAGGATGTTGGGCCTGGTGGTCAGGGTGGCTGGAGCCATGTAAGCCAGTGAAGGATGGGGAGGCAGCAGGGCAACAAGTCCAGCAGGACCTCAAAGACCACTGGAAAGACTTTCCCTCTTGCGGGAGTGAGATGGGAAGGCCAGAGGGGATTCTAAGCAGAGAAGTGACGTTTTGGAAGGATCATTCTGGCCACTGGGTTGAGAAGAAACTGGGTGGACAGAAGCCAGGAGCCCAGCTGAGAAGTTATCGCGGTAATCCAATTGAGATGGTATTTCACTTTATACAGTACCATATGTGAATTTTCATGTGTAATTTTATCACCTTTTATTTCTTTTAAGATAGATGGTTCCAATTCAAATGAATTAAGCAAAAAGTCACATGTATTTAAATATGGGTGGCTTATCTCCTCTTTGCAATATTCTTATAAAATATGAACTATATGCTTATTAAACAAAATTATGTTCAAAAATTTATAAAATACCATAAAACACACTTATCAAGAATTTGGTGGGTGGATTTTGTACAGACTGGGCAACTGTGGTCTTCAAAACTCACATACCTCTCCAGTAACTGTCCAGGGTTCATGGCATTGAAAGACCATGGTCATATATGTGTGGCCTCCTGGTTCCTTCTAGGACACTGACTCCATGGAGTTAGGACGCCACCAGGAGTCCCCTCTGGTCAGGGAAGTTTAAGCGCTCTTTGGAGGCACCAGTGGAAAGCACAGTCACCCATACCTCCGGCTGTCATGATCTTCATTTTCCTTTATTGCTTTTCTTTGCTGGAGAAGCATTTTCTTTCTGGACTACAGTGCTAGCACCCATTGGAAAAGTACTTGCCTATCTGATTTAAAATGTAACTGCGAAATCTGGTGACATTTTCCACTGGGGAAGGAGAACAGAAAGGTAGGGGAGTCTGGGGTTTCTTCTTTGCTCCCTTAGTCTTTTTTTTTTTTCTTTGTGGGTACCGGGAGTCGAACTCAGGACCTCGCGCTTGCCAGGCAGACGCTTGTGCCGCTGAGCTATCTCACCGGCCCTGAACTATTTTTTTGAAGTCATGTTATTTCTGTTTCAAGAACCACAGTTGCGCAGTGCTCTATAATCACATTTCCTGATACAGATTTTAAAACACTCTTCATGATCCATGTGTGGAAGCCCTTGCCAACTTGGAAGCATATGGGGAGGGACCCATGAGGGGAGATGGGAGAGAACATTCTGGACAGAAAGAAGCTGGAGCCAGCAGCTATAAGTGGGGAAGGAAAGGAACGTGTGTGAGACACCTACTGTGTGCCAGGTAATTTATGCGCATCGTCTCGTTTCCTGTGCAGAGCCGTCTTCTATTTGTGAGGGAGCTAAGGCTTGGGAAGGCAAAGTAACTTGCTTTCAGGCACAGTTTGGGTGCTGGAGCTGGGATTCCATGCTAGATCTCCTGTCTTCAAACCTCCTGTTCTTCCCTCTAAATCTTGCTGAAGTGACTGTGAAGGAAGGAAATTGGCAGCGGAAAGTGTAGTTAAAATGATAGTGCAGAATGTGAAGGCTGAGGAGGCGTCCGAGTCCCCTGTGAGGATGTCAGTGGTGAAGGCAGAATCTGCCCTGTCTGAGCAGGCACATGGGAGTGATGAGGCCTGCGTACCCGGCGGTGCCAGACCCAGGGATGATATCACCTGGAAGGCTCTTCAGGAATCCTGTTCATTGCAGAGGTGAGCGGGGAAGGGACGGCTGGGGAGTGGCAGCCCCAGGAGCATGCTAAAGAATAAATGTCATGAGCTGGGTGTGTAGCTCAGTGGGAGAACGTGTGTTTAGAAGGCACCCAAAGCCTCTGGGTTCAATCCCCACGTCCAAAACAAGCATGGAGATGCCTGAGGTGCCTGAGGTGAATTATCTCTTCCTTGTTATGTTGCTAAGAGCTAAAGGTGAGCTACAGGGGAGGGGAGGGAAGGAATGACTCTCCCGATCCTGGGATGGGCATCAGGAAAGCTAGCATTCTTCTGACTTCGTGCTGGAGTAATAAATTCTTATCCATCATCTGCCTAACTTTGGACTCCCATAACACCGTCAGGATCGATAAGGTGCTGTCCATAGGCACGTGGCCTTGGGAGTGGTGATGAGTGATGCTTATGTACTCTATATTCTCTGTAGAGTTTACTTGCAGTCAGTCGTTTTTATTTCAGGTCATTTAGATAAGTTATCATCCATATACAAGTTATTTAAGCCCTCAAAAATCTGAGTATTAGGTCTGGGGGTGTAGCTCAGTGGTAGAGTACTTGTCTACATGCATGAGGTCCTGGGTTTGATCCACAGCACTGCAAAATAAAAAAAGAAAAAAAAAAAGAAAACGAAATAAACCCTCAGTATTGATTTATTGTCTGGGGAATGTGTACACATCTCAAAAATAAACTTCATCTATCCTCGAAAAAACAAGCATGTGGATGTATGACATTTATCTAGCATTTTTGGGCACAGAACTTTTCCACTATAATTAACCTTCCAGAGGCCTGGACTAATTCCTTTGAAGGAGCTCTCTGGGTTTGTTTTAAGCATTCTTGATGGAAACCAGTCTAAGATGTATTACATACTTTCTTTTTTGAAGAAGGAGGAGGAGGAAAAGACATTTATTGAGACTTCTCATAATGACTCAGATTCATGCTTTAGTCTTAACATCCAGTAATATTCTGTAATAAATATTACAGAATATTTTCTACCTTTTCTTCCATCATCAGATACCACTTGTCACTACCTTAAGTATAACAGCCACTGCTGGGTGTGGTGGTACATGCCTGTAATCCCAGCACTTGGGAGGATGAGGCAGGAGGATTGCCGTGAGTTCCAGGCCAGCCTGGGCTACATAGCGAGACCCTGTCTCAAAAAAAAAAAAAAGCCAGAACAAAAAAACAGCCACATATCATCCCAGCTCTGCAAATGGTTCATTGCCTCTAATCTCTAGGGCCTGGGGAAATGTATTCCTTGTAAATAACTTACATGGACTTGGTAAGTCACATAGTCTTTGGCCTCAGTTTCTCCGGCTGTAGGTGAGATAGTTGGACTCGATAGTTGGACTAGTTGGACTCCTGGCTGTCTCGATGTGAGTAGACCCTGGAGTACACATACCCGCAACTTGTCCTTGAGTTCTGGGCCTTGGTTCCAGCTGTTTTCCAGCCATGGCACTGTTACCGGGTAGTTCCCTTAGAATTGGCTCACCAGTCTAAAGTACTCCAGGTCCTTCTTGCCTGGAACAAAGAATTGGACAAGAGAAGGAAGCCAAGAACAGTGCCAAAACGTTTATTTGAAAAGTGAGGGGTGAGTGGATATGGGAGAAACGGGCTCTGTGGAGTGAATTTGGGCAGAACAAGGGAAAAAGAAAGTAAAAGCAGAAATAAAAGTGGGCTAGGTGGGAATTCACAATATCGAGCGTCCCATGGTGTTCGGTCTTATAAACCATCCACATCTCATGGGGGCTGGCGAGTTCTACACACGGGGTCCTGGTGTTGCCCTGGGATCTTTTTTTTGTTTGTTTTGTTGAGACAGGGTCTTGCTATGTAGTTCAGGCTGGCTTCGAACTCACTGTGTAGCCCAGGCTAGCCTCGAACTCGCAGTGATCTTCCTGTCTCAGCCTCCTGAGTGCTGAGATTACAGGCGTGTGCCACCATGCTTTGCTCTGGGATTTTGTCATTAACAGGTCCTGCTCATTTTCCCAGCCACCTTTGCCACACCCTGTCTCCTGTATCAGTACCGTTTTAGGCTTTCCCGGTTACTGGGCTGTTAAGGTGGGTGTTACCATAAAGGCCCATCCCACTGCAATCCCCTCTCACATTATAAAGCACTTTGGTAAAGCAGGTTACATTTGTCTATCTATACTCTATATGGTAATTGGAAGTTTGGTTTTTCATACAGCATTCCAAATCAGTTATGTAAAACTGATACATCATGAAAGCAATGGTGTGGCAATAATAAATCTTCATAATTATTTAGAATATTTAAAAGTGATACTCAATGTCCTATTATATTTACATATTCCCAATTTCTGTAAGTTTTACATATATATTAGAAATAAAAAAATAAAAATTAAAAATATGAACCTGAAGTTTTACCGTCTTGCAATTGGTCTACAAATACCTCCAGCCACCAATAGCAGGAAAAGAACATAAAGAGGCACTGCCAGCCTAAATATATATATATATATAGTCATATATATTTGAAAATGCTACTCTTTGTATGGCTATTCGACCTTTTAAAAAGTATTGCAGTAGTTCCCCTGAGCACTGTTTCAATATGCCAGTAGCTCTTATTTTATTTGGGAGATTTACAAGGGGAGGGATGTGAGGGCTTTAGTCCAGGTTGGTGTTGAACTTGTGATCCTCCTGCCTCAGCCTCCTGAGTGCTGGCATGTCTTTTTTTTTTTTTTTTTAGTGGGTACTGGGGGTCAACCTCAGGACCTCGTGCGCCAGCAGGCGCCCGTGCCGCTGAGCAGTATCACCGACCCTTTTTCATATGTGGGTACCAAGAGTCGAACTCAGGACCTTGCATTGCCAGGCAGGCGCTTATGCCGCTGAGCTATCTCACCGGCCCTGGCATGTCTTTCTTAAAAAACAACAACAAAACAAAACAAAACAAAAGCACCCAAACAGCAACGTTTGAACTGGTCTTCTTTTCTACTGAATTGGTTTCCCTGTCACCAACAAAGCATTAGAAAATCATCCCAATTGGCTTGTGCTCTACTCAGTGCTGGCATCATTACTTTTAAAAAAGAGTTTGTGGGGCCAGTGATATCGCTCAGTGGCATAAGCGCCTGCCTGGCAAGCGTGAGGTCCTGAGTTCGACTCCCGGTACCCGCATATAAAAGAAAAAAAAAGAGTTTGTGCCTGACAGTGTGAAGACTCTGGCCATGTGCTCGGACAATGACTGAATCTCCTCCCTTCCTGTATCCTCATTTTGCCTTGTTTTTGCTTGGTGGCAGCCTGTGGGCCAGTGAGGGTGCCCAGAGGTCTGCGGTGGGTGAGGCCGGCAGTGCCTCTTTATGCTCTTCTCCTGCTATTGGTGGCTGGAGGTATTTTTAGACCAATTGCTAGATGATAAAACTTCAGGCTCATACTTTTAATTTTAGTTTGTTTCTAATTTTTTTCAGGCTTTCTTAAGATAAAAAATTGGTTGTGGAAACACAGAAGATTTAAGGAGTAATATAACAAATACGAATATGCCACCTCCCACCTGGCTTAATAAAAGATCTTTTTCTATAAACCAGTGCTTCGAAGCCATCTTTTTTCTGCCTTCATTGCCCAGAATTTCATTAGCAAAGTGGGATCCGTGTTCCTGTTAGAGTTAGGTGCAGTCCTGTAGAAGACAGCATGGTGCGCGGCGAGTTCTCATCAAGTGTAGTTACTGGTGAAATCACTGGTGCTAGCTCAGGAAGCCGGAGAAAGTCGGGACTCGGTAAGGAAAGGTGCGACTTAGCATGCTGAGACCCTGCGGGGGAAATGCAGAGCCGCAGAAGCGGGGTGCTGTGAGGTGCTCAGGTTTCTGACAAGTGGCATTCGTGATGCTCCCCTCCAACAGCTTGTTTCCTACCTCTGTAGAGGATGCAGGGAACTGCAGTCTCCATTCTGAGCCGTGACACAGAATGACAAGGACCTTTGGTTAAAGTCACAGGGTCCTTGCTCTAGTGGCAGCCTGTGCTCCCTCAAAGGGGAGCTGGCCTGGCTGGAAAGCACACAGGCTGCCTTGCACATTTTGTTTGTAGCTAGAGACCCACCTCCCTCAGGTGCCCCCTCGACCCCATTCCCCTGGGGCAGTGCTAAGCGTGCTATGGATGCCCAGAATATGGAGAGGAAACATTTTCCAATGGGCTGCTGCATGGATTCACCTTGCTGCATCAGCTTCCTTTCTTTGGTTTATCAGCTTTCAGCTTGCTGCATCTCATTGTGGGGTGGCAGTTAGTTAATTACTCTAAGAGGTGGAGCATCAATAATTTCTTAGTCATTTCCCTCCTTTCTGTCTTCCTGGAGGGTGGTGTGTGGTTAAGATAGGGCATTAGAGACCAATGTGGACGCAGGTGGGGCAGGTGCAATGTGGCGGTGGTCATGTGCAGTTAGCAATATGTTATGCTCAGATTTTGTTTTTTCCTGCACTTTACAGTCCTGACATCTTCATCTTAGTCATATGGGGTGAGGGGGCTTTTCTCACTTCGGTAATCCCCTCAGCTCCGGGGAATATGGTACAAGACTCTCTAGCAGATGTCGGAAATGGAGGATGGTAACAGACCCTATATATACTATGTTTTTTTCAGTACATACCTATGATAAAGTTTAATTTATAAATTAGTCATGGTAAGAGATGAGTAACAATAACTAATAATAAAATAGAACAGTTGTAACAACCTGCCGTAATTGATGTCATGTGAGTGTGGCTCCTCCTCTCTCCCTCAGGCTCTTACTGTCCTGTGCTCGCTCTTCTGCTGCGCGCAGAGCTGACGCGAGAGGACGGTAAACGACTTAGAGTGCTGTGCCTGGAACTTTTGCAGCTTGAGATTTGACAGTGAAATTAGTATGAATTTTTTCCTTTGTCGGAATTTTACACGTAACTTGTTTTACCATAGATCTTAGCAACTTCAGCATACTTTCTTTTTGCTTTTGTTATTAAGTCAAGAACTTTCACCTTTTCACTTAAAAGAAGCACTCTTTTTAAGCTTTGAGTCCATTAAGTCAATTAAGGGTTATTTGAATGCAAGCACTGTGATAGCTGATCTGATAACCGAGGCAGCTCCTAAGGGACTACTGAGCGAGTAGCATATATATTGTGAATACATTCTACAGAGGATGATTCATCACACTGCTCAGAATAGTGTGCAATTTAAAATTTTTGAGTTATTTCTGGAATTTTCCATTCGACATTTTTGGACTGAGTTGACTACAGGTAGCCGAAACTACAGAAAGCAAAACTGCAGGTAAGGGATACTAACGTCTGGTGGGAATGGAGGCCCCAAGGTGCAGAAGTTGAAGTTTCTAGAGATTTCCTGCTCCCAGCTTTCAGGTGAGCATCTTATTGGCTGTGTTCTTTGTGCCTTTCGTCTCTTTGTGAAATAGGGTGACAGTAACTTTGCATAACAGTAAGAGTATCTAGTTGCAAAGGATGTTTCTCACCTCATACAAGAAAGCATCTGAAGCAGGGTGAGTCTCAGTCAACTGAATGGGTATTGGTGAACTGTTAGTCTGCAGCTGCGTGGGCCCTGTGGCAGCCCCAACCTGATGCTGTCCCAACAGCCCTAGTTTTCCTGGCTCCAAGAAATCTTTGGTCTGCACTTAGTGCAGAGGCAAATAGTCTGCTCCTTGTGACTATAAGAGAGACAGAAATCTTCCAGAAACCCCAACAGACTGTCTTCGGGTCTCAACAGTCAGAATTGCTCTCCAATCTCTGATAAAAACTGCCCAGGGGCCGGTGAGATGGCTCAGTGGCGTAAGCGCCTGCCTGGCAAGTGCGAGGGCCCGAGTTCGACTCCCGGAACCCACATATGAAAAAAGGGCCTGAGATATTGCTCAGCGGCATGGGCACCTGCTGGCGCACGAGGTTCTGAGGTCGACCCCCGGTACTCACAAAAAAAAAAAAGAAAAAAAAAATGCCCAGAATTGGCTAAGAGATGAATCAAGACTCCGGAAAGGCGGGGCCAGCCTCCCCTCTCTCCTCATACAAGGCTCCTTTGCACCTGCACAGAGCCGGGGAGGGGTCCTGGCGCCCACGCTCCTTTGTGAAATGTGTGGGAGCCTGCCAGGCAGTGCCAGTGGGAACAGTAGGTCTCAGTGCTGCTTCCCTCCCCTTCATGTTCAAGGTGATCACAGATTATAAAAGGAAGAAAGCAACATCTTGGAGGGGTAAACAGGTGGGAAAAAAAGACAACAAATTTTAGTGGGCAATTACTGAAATTAAACCCTGGTCACGGGCGTGGTGGGGCCAACTTGGAGAGGGCTGGGTATCAAAAAAGCAGATTTTCCCATTTCATGAAATGGCAGGAGGGCAACACCAGGGAGTTTAGTAACAACATCTGTGAACTTCATACTCCACAGCTAGTCTGTGAATACACATTATTTTCTCTTTAACTGCAGCTGCAGCAGATAAATGAAAAGAAATAGGAAAATGCTTAAACTCTTGAAGCCTTGTTGGTCAATCTATATTTCTGTGTGTCAGTAATTCTTGCTACGGCAGGGTGGACTCTATAGTTTTTGGCTATTTGTAATGCCCCAATCTCTGTTCCTGGAGTACTCTGCCAATATTGCAGTGTTTCCTCAGAATGCATTTGCTCCTTTTGCCTCTAGTTGGTTTGTAAAACTGTGTCGTGGAAAAGCACTGGACTAAGAGTCAAAAGATGTGAGCCCTGGTTTTGGCTTTGCCACTGATGTGCTGCAAGATCCGGGGAGCCTGTAACCTCCCTGGGGCGCATTCTCCATTTGTGAGCAGAGGCATTGGATTTGATTCAGGTGCTCAGGACCACACCTCTCTTGTGCGCATGCAGACATTGCCAATGAGTCACAGCTGCCTTGCTCCTCACTGTCCCCGAGGCTGGACTCCGTTAAAATCCTCCTCCCTGCTGCTGGGCAGCAGTCACTGTATCAGAGGTGAGACCTGAGAGTGAACTTGTTCTTCCTCTCGGAACTAGGTGATCCCCTGGGTTCCTTTGAGTTGTGTAAGTTCTCTATAGCAGGCTGCACAAAAACTGATCCCTCCTGGGTCATGATGGCCCTAAGTTTTAGAGAGCCTGATCGGGACTCCATCAAAACCTTCCTCCAAGACGTGTTATTCTCAAGGGTTGTTGTTATTGTGTGAGGAGCGTGACTGCAGTGACTGGCTTGGCCTTGTTCCTCTGGCCCAGTGTCTGGGGCATAAAAGGACTCAGTTATTCTTGGGAGTTGGTGAAAAATGGGGTGTGGTGGTTTGCAGGAGAAAGCACACCCCCCTTGTCTGTGCAGGAGGGATCCCAGGCAGTGCCTTTATACTTTGGAAAAGAAAGCTGGTTCCCTTCTTTTGCATATTGTCAGAATGTTAAAGGTCTTCTCTGAGTTTCTTCTCTGTGAGTTTGCACTTTGGCTTTTGAAAGGTTAGAAATAGAGAACATGAAAAAGCCTCAGCAGGGAGGGGAGGCAGCTTCATTAGGTTTGGGCCTGGGAGCTGACGGCTGCCTTGGGAGCTTGGGCCTCCCTTCCCGCACCCTGCTCTGGCCCGGGGCGTGGTCTCCAGCACTGCTGGTAGAAATGCACAGAGCAGTGCAGGAGTTAACAGAGGTGAAGGTGGAGTTCCTAGTGCAGCCAGGGGCGAGCACAGCCAGAGGTAGAAGGATAGAAGGGTGACAGCAGCTGTGGGGGTGTTGTGGCCAGGTGAGGCTTTGCAAAAGATCAGGCTGTGATTCTTAGCTGTGTGACTTCGGTCACTATCTTCAACCTCTCTAAGGCTCTTTTCCTCATCATGGAAATCCTTAATACAGGGTTTTAAAATTTGCTTCTTGAACTCTGTTAGCAGTGCATACGAGTTATGTAAAATTAAGGTAAACAAGTGGCATTGAAATACGCCTGGCTTCCCCACTTAGTGGGCCCTGCTGCAGGGTGACTCCTGTTCCGAGGGAGGCCAGAGCCAGGGTCCTTCTCTCCAGAGCTATTGCGGGTCTGTATCTGAGGACACTCCCCAGAGAGGTCCCAGACTCTCCTGGGGCTGCTTGAGCTCTGACAGCATTGATCAGGGAGGAGATGGGAAAAGATTCCCTTTAGAGACTGTTTTGCAAATTGTCAAATGAGCAATCTTTGCTCCTGGATAATTATCTTCTCCTCTGTCCACATGAGGTCTCCTCTCCTAGTTGATGATAAAATTTGTCCAGCATTCAACTTCCAAAAGGTGGCAGTATTGTCTCGGGAAACAGAATCTGGGGACCCCTGCCTGCCAGCGTCCTGCCTTTGCAGCCCAGCTGAGGATTTCCCTGGGGCCTGAGTTGGGGTGTGTGGCCCCGGCCTGTCGTCCTGAGCCTGCATGTAGAATGGGCCCTGTCCCTGGACAAGCTTCTGTCCCCTGCTGAGGTAAACCCTCTCCTCCAGGACCTCGCAGGGTTCCGCGGGGCCCTGCCGGCCTCGGGACTGTCGTCAGCTGAGGAAGGAAGTTACCTTCCTCCCAGAGATGTTCCCTTGCTGTCCCTCGGTGTTGGGGCTGAGGCTTGTGGAGGGAGGCGGGAATTTTAAGCAGTAGCGTTCTGGGATGGTCTAGGCTGGGTTTTTTTTCCCCCATTTCAAACACTTTCACACTGACTTAGAACAGTGTCAGGTGTTACAGTGGATTCTTCTTAGGATGTTTTGCAGTCTGGCAAAGTCGTGTTAGACTCCTAACGACCCTCCCTCAGCCCTCCCTCTTCCTCAGTTATGGGTTTGTAACCAGAGAGGCTGCTTCTGATGTGCGTAGTCAAGGAGCACGAGCTGGTACCTGCACTGTACTTGACCGAGTCAATTTCTAGTCATTGGCTGCAAGATGGATTTCTGTACAATAGTAGACGAGAATATTAGAAAGAGATCGTTCTATGTATGTTCTGACTGATACACTGGTTTTTATCTATAAAGTCTCTGCCCATATGACCAAGATATACTGTCTTAAGCAGTTTACTTGTATTTGCCATTTTGTTCATTTTAGCATGTTTTCTTTTTCTATTGAGACATAATAGTTATATATCTTTATGGAGTACATTAGGATAATGCAATGAATACATATATAATCATATATATACACACATATAAATAAAATCAGAGTAACAGGCATTTCCAGCTCTTTCAACATCAATTCTATTTGTTGAATATCATGCTCTCCTAGTCATATAGAAATGTAGAGTGTCTTAGCCGATAGTTAAGCTACTGTGCTAAAAAAGAGCCGGAAGTAGTTCTTGTGTTTTGCTGCCTCTTGTTGAATTTCTTTCTAACCCCTTCCTCCATTCCATTCTTTGAGATTGGCTTATTATTTCCACAGATGAATGAGAGCATGTGGTACTTATCTTTCTGTGTTTGACTTATTTAACTTTGAATAATGGCCTCTAGTTCCATTCATGTTGCTGCAAATGGCAGATTTTATTTGCTTTTTAGGCTGAATAATATTTCATTGTGGGTACATGCCACATTTTCTTTATCCGTTCATCCACTGAAGGGCATCTGGGCTGATTCCATATTTTAGCTATTGTGAATAGAAGTGCAGTAAACCTGGGAGTGCATGCATGTTTTGGTATAGTGATTTCCCCTCTTTGGATATATACCCCCTGGTGGAATTGTTGGCTCATATGGTAGTTCTGTATGTAGCTTTTGAAAGAATCTTTGTATTATTTTCCATAATGGCTGTACTAATTTACATTCTCAGCAACAGTGCATGAGTTCCTTTTTCTCCACATACTAGATGATGTTTGTCATTTTTGTCTGTTAGTTGATAGCAATTCTAGTTGGGGTGAGGTGATACATTATTGAGGTTTCGATTTTCTTTCCCTGACTAGTGAGACTTGGCCACTTATATATGTTCTATTGAAGAGTGTCTAGGGCCGGTGAGATGGCTCAGTGGCATATGTGCCTGCCTGGCAAGCGTGGGGGCCCGAGTTTGACTATGAAAAAAGGGCCGGTGATATCGCTCAGCGGCATGGGCGCCTGCTGGCGCGCGAGGTCCTGAGGTCAACTCCCGGTACCCACACACACAAAAAAAAAAGTGTCTAGATCTTTAGCTCATTTTTATCGCTTTTTTTGGGGGGGTTCAGCTTTTGGAATTGCATGTATACTCTGGGTATCAATTTTATTGTGTCCTTATCTTGATGTTTGTGCATCTGGTATAATGTTCCCCTCTTCCAATTTTATGAAGTAGCTTTTGTAAGAAAATATTTTTTTCATTTAGATAGGATATAGGATGTCAGTTGGCTTTGGCCGTGTCCAGCTCAAAATCATAGTTTCTGTGCACTTCCATGTTTGAGTTACGTCAGCAGCGTCCGTGAGTCCCTTGCTAGTCTGGACTGCAGCGCTTGGGAGGTGGTTGTGTGGCTCCGTAGTGGACGAGGCTTCCGAAGGTGAGTGTCTTCTGGCTCCCTGATCGTACTGGGGCTTGAAACTCCCACCGTCTGGGTGGCGTAGAGTGTGAATGGGATAGTCCCCAGGTCCCTCAGGACAAGTACAAGGAACACTAAGGATTGTGGCACCAGCAGACATGGTTCCAGCGCCATAGAATCTGAGGAAGACCTTCCTCAGGACTCAGTGGCAATGTGAGATTCCTGGGTCTGTGGCAAAGCAGCCATAGTTCTAAAGACAGAGGATGAGATGGGACCTTTTCCAGGTCCTACAGGATGAGAACACATGATGCTTGAGTCGGTGGCACCTGTAACCATGGTCTTGATGTTTTGAAACACAAAAGGGACTTTCTTAAGTCCTTTGGGGCTAACAGTGTTGATGATGGGGCTTTTAGTACTGTTAGCTACTTTTCTGGAACTGCAGGACCCAAATGACACCCTTCACAGGTTCCAAAGGACAGCATACAAGTGATGCCAAAGCTTTTGGCACCAGCAGCTGTGGTCCCAAGTCTGTGGGCCATGTCCCTAGGTCTTCTGGGGCATGTGCAGGTAACATTTGTGTTTGGTGCTGGTACCCATACTCTGGAGGTGTAGCACGTGTGGGAGTCCTTTTGCTGGTGCCCTGAGTTGAGCAGGTACTAGAGCTTGAGGTTTTAGAATCTGTGGTCCTGGAGCTGAAGCACATGGGTGGGGATATCCCTAGGTCATATGGGCAATCTCTATTGTAGATAAGGCTCATTGTGTTGGTAGCTACAGTTTTGGAGCTGCAGAACAGGGATGGGACTTTCTCCTAATCCTCAGGAGTAAGGTTGGGTGATGCCAAGGATTTTGCACCAGCAGCTGCAGTGCTAAGGCTGTATGCTGGGGAGGAGACCATCCTTAGTTCCTGTGGGTCCAGTGTGGGTGGGATTCAGGCTCTTGGCTATGGCAGCTGGTGGCCTTGAAGCTCCAGAAAGTAAGTGGGGGTTGTTTTCTGCCCCTGAGGCATGCGCTAGCACAAGCTTCTCGTGGTGTAGGGGGGCTGGCTGCTGGCCCCTAAGGTAATACGGCGCCGAGCTTGTGTTCTGGGGTTGGAAGAGACCTGAAGTAGGCTCCTTCTTTGGAGCAGAGGTGTTGCTCTTAGACCAGCCAGCTCCCCACACTGGATCTAAGACTGGTGCTCTTTTGCAGTTAGGACTGCTGTCCTGCTGTCCTGCTGTCCTGCCGTCCTGCCGTCCTGCTGTCCTGCTGTCCTGCTGTCCTGCCGTCCTGCTGCTGTGGTCAGGATTGCTGCCACTTGCAATCCTTTACCTTCTCCTTGCAGTGCCATGTTCTTCACCCCAGGTCAGGAGCAGGCGTTGAAGCTGCAAATTGTTTTTTTCTTTTCTCTAGGTTTCTCAGTTGTCCTTCTGGCTCTCCACACTCTCTAGGGTTCCTATCACTTTTGTGTTAATTTCTAGAGTTCTCCCTCACTTTCCTTGAAATACAGTTTTCTTTTACATTTTAGCTCTTTTGTTTTGTTTTTGTGGAGCTGAGGATTGAACTCAGGCCTCACATATGCTGGGCAGTTGCTCTACCACTGGGCTGCATCCTCAGTCCTTAGCAGTTTTTAATGAAGGTTGTATATAATATTAATTTGTTCCTACATCTTCTCATTTGTTTCTTCTTTATGTTTGCCTTTTTCTTTTCTTGGTTGACCAAATTTGTTTAAGGATCTTTTTGTAGCCTTTGTCCAGTTTTAGTTCAGTGATAGCCACCTTGCTGGGGTGATATTGGTGCCTTTGTCTTCTTCCTCCGCATCTGCTAAATGTAGATGATATATTTCTTTTTGTGAATCCAGACAACTTTGCCAATATGCCGACTTTTATAGTATCTCTTCACAGCCTGAACTTCATTCATTCCAGTTGGTATAGATGGAGCATTGTAGTTTTGCGTTGGCTGTCTGGGAAGACAGGAAGAAGTTGTTGCAAATGTGGGAAGGGGAATTGAAGTGTTCTTTATGGATTTTGCTTTGGTCAGAAGTCATAAGGGGGTCAAACTTTGTGTTGGCCACTACTACTTCAGCAGTGGCTGAAAAATGGATGAGATCTTCCTACCTACCATTCTTTTTTTTTTTTTTTATGTTTGAGACAGGGTCTCAATCTTGAGTTCAGGCTGGCCTTGAATACACTATGTAGCCCAGGCTGGCCTTAAACTCATGGCAAGCCTCCTGCCTCAGCCTTACAAGTGCTGGGATTACAGGCGTGCACCACCATGCCCAGTTTACCTACCATTCTTTAAGCCAAACTGCTAACCCTCCTTCTCCTCTTTCTATATGTTGTGTCTCTTTCACTCAGGTGCATCCACACACATGCAGACATTCATTAATGCCATAGGCAAAAAAGGAAAAAGAAACAACACGTTTTCTGTATTCATTTACTCTAAAAAATATTTACTGAGTCCTTCCTGTGCACCAGGCACTGACGCAGTCCTGAGATAAGCAGTGCCTGTGCATGGCCCACCTCCATGAAGGCAATGAGCCTTATATTCTAGGCAATGAGCAAGTAATGGAATGAGCTAAAAAAATATTGGTGTGGAAATATGCTCTCTAGAGAAGTGTTCTTAGACTGTGATAGTGTGACAGGGCCACCACTGTATGCAGAATGTGTGAGGGGAATCTCCCAGAAGAGGCAACAAATGCATCCGTGAGATGTGGCAGTTGGGGACAAGATACACAGGCCACAGCTAGGTGTGTGCCTTGTGTGCTCAAGGCACAGAGAGGAGGCTGGCAGGTGAGGCGGGGGGAAGGAGGCAGGAGGCAGAACCACACTGTAGAGGCCTTGCAGCCTGGGTAAATGGTTGAGACAGGATGTAGCCACAGAAAGCTTTTAAACAAGGGAGCGGTGTGAAGATGTCCCTCTGACCCAGTTAAATCGCTCACAGTTCCCACGAAGTATCCTAATGGTGGCTTTGCTCTGTGGGTCTCTTGGCAAGCATGGGAAATCTGGAGCGCTTGTGTGGCACTTAACTCTGCTGGGCATATTCAATTAGCCTATTAGGGTTAGGGTTATGCAATAGCATAGCATAGGGTTGTACAATTAGCGTATGCCCAGTTTTAAAACTTATCTTTCCTTTTTTATTGTGATAAAATACACACAAAACCTAAAATTTGGGATTTTAGAGCATACAATACAATGGTATTGAGTGCATTCATGCTGTTGGGCAGATGTCACTAGTATCCATTTCTAACACTGTTTTACTACTTCAGACCAGAACTCTGTAGCCATTAAGCAATTAGTCCCCATTTCTTCACTCCCCAACCCCTGCTAACCTCTAGTCTTCTTTCTGTCACTATGAATTTGCCTATTCTGGATATTCCTTGTATGTGGAATCATACAATATTTGTCCTCTTATGCGTGGCTTATGTCACTTAATATAATGTCTTTAAAGCTCATCCAGGTTGTACCATGTGTCAGAATCTCATTGCTTTCTATAGCCAAATGATTTCCCACTCTGTGGGCATGCCACATTTCGGTGTCATTCATGTATAGGCCATGTGTCTACCCCGGGCAGTTTAGTACATTGAAAAGGCTTCCCAGAGACTTCCTCCACCTGGGGGACACATTCCCAAGCCTGGAGAATCTGAGTGCATCTGGGGTGGGCATCCTGTCCCTGTGTGTGGTTTGGAATGGGCACTGAGCTTCACAAGGTAATTGGCCTTGAACTGCCTAAAAAGCCCCGGATGAGCACTGATTCTTCCCATGCTGACTCCACCTCTCATTTGGTTCTTTTCCTTCTCACTGCATAGAAGTAGCAATGAATGAGACTCCACAGAGCTTATTTCATCATTTGCTTCTAAGCACAAAATCATATCCTGCAAATAGAAATGTCTTGAAATGCTGCTGAATTTCTGGCTGGGGGTGGGCGGAGGGCAGCCCAGGGTCTCTGCTGGGTGACCCGGGCAGTCCATCTCAGACTGGCCTGAGAGTTTCTCCGTGTGTGAAGTGGTATAAAAACCCTTCTTAGAGGTTACACATTTTTCCTACTATCAGGCTAAAAATTCCTTTGTAATTCAAATCCAGTTTCCTCCTGACTACTTGTGCTTGAAGCCTGTTGCCCACCCCCCTATAATGTCCCTGTGCTTCCTGGGCTCCAGCTGTGGTATCTGTCACCCTCAGCCCTCCTGCGGTCCAAAGCAGATGGATTATCGATCCCCTGGGGGTTGGTTTTCTTTTCTTTTTCCTTGGAATCAGCGCCTTGTTTGACAGAGAATCCTCTGCCCTCTGGTGCCCAGGCTGGCCCCTCAGAGCTGATCCGCTGTGGCCTCAGGAGAGTTTGGTTGGTGCCTTTTGGGGCAACCTGTCTCCTCTTTCACCGAGAAATCAACGAACTGGTTGTCACCTGTTCCCTTCTCAGCCACCAGCTGTGTAAGAGAAGAGAGTCCTACTGCATCCATCTCCCCGGAGACACTGGGCCACTCATGGCCATTTTTGTTTTTCAGAACAATAAACCTGAGAAACCCCGTGCTCCAGCAGGTGCTGGAGAGGAGGAATGAGGTCCTGTGTGTCCTGACGCAGAAGATCGTGACGACGCAGAAGTGTGTGGTATCTGAGCACGTTCAGATTGAGGAGAAGTGTGGTGGCGTGGTAGGGATCCACACCAAGATAGTGCAGGTGTGTATGGCCAGGGCGGACGGATCGAGACCACAGCACCAGTCCTGTCCAGGCCGTGGAGACTTGGGTCTGGGGCCTTTTTGAGTGGTGTCTTCATTAGTCAGAACTGTTTCTTTATTTTAATACATTAACAGAAATGCGACTCAAATTTGCTTAAGTGGCATGAATTGATTGGCTTGTGCGATGGAGACATTTAGGGCAATCTGGCTTCAGTCACTGCTGCATCCAGGTCTCAAGGATGTTGTGGACTGCCTTCCTTCACAGAGTTCGATCCCTCAGATAGAATCTCTCCTGGTGGTGCAGGCAGCTCCAGGCTTTCATCAGATTTGCTGCAATCTCAAGGGCCTAGAAGAGGAATAGCTGAGTCGAATGGAATTTCTAGTTTTAGTTTTTTAATGAGTCTCCTCACTGATTTCCAAAATGGTTATACTAGTTTACATTCTCACCAGCAATGTGGAAGGGTTCCTTTCCCCTCACAGCCTTGCCAGCATTTGTTATTGATTTCTTGACGATAGCTATTTTTTCTGGAGTAAGATGGAATCTCAATGTTGTTTTATTTTGCATTTCTCTAATGGGCAGAAATGTTGAACATTTTTTCATGTATTTACTGGCCATTTGTACTTCTTCTGAGAAGTGTCTATTCATTTCAAGATGCCCATTTTTTAATTATTTGTTGGGGGATCTAATTTTGTGAGTTCTTTATATATTGTAGATACTAGTCCTCTGTCTGAGAAATAGCTGGCAAATTTTTTTTCCCATTCTGTAGATTGTCTTTCACACTGTTAATAGTTTTCTTTGTTGTGCAGAAGCTTTTTAATTTTATATGATCCCATTTATTGATGGTGGTATTTTTTGTACAATTGAGGTTCTAATTCAGAAAGCCCTTGCCTATTCCTGTATCTTTAAAGAATTTTACCTATTTAATCTTCCAGCAGAGTCAGTGTTTCTGTTTTAACATTTAGATCTTTGATCCGTTTTTATTTTATTTTATTTTATTTTATTTATTTATTTTTTTGATTGATTCGAGTTTAGTACATGGTGAGAGCTATGTGTCTAGAGTCAGTCTTCTGCATGTGGACAGCCAGTTTTCCCAGCACCATTTGTTAAGGAGACTATCTTTCTACCAGCAGAAATTTTGGGTCTTTTGGTCACAGATCAGGTAGCTGAATGTGCTTGGGGTTGTTTCAGCATTATCTGTTCTGTTCCATTGAGTCACATGTCTTTTGTTTTGTTTTGTTTTGTTTTTTGTTTTGCCCGTATTGTGATTCTTTTATAACTGTAACTTTGTAGTAGAACTTGAATTCTGGGATTGTGATGCCTCCTGCTTTGGTCTTGTTGCCCAGGATCGTATTCCCTATTCTGGATCTTTTCTGGTTCCGTAGAAATTTTAGGGTTGCTTTCTCTAGTTCTATGAGGAATACTTCTGGTATTTGATTGGGATTGTGTTAAATCTGTACATCAGTATTAGAAGTATGGCCATTTTAATGATACTGGTTCTGCCTATCCAGGAACAGAGGATATCTTTCCATTTTCTGATGTCATTTTCGATCTTTTTCAGAATGCTGTAGTTTTCATTGTAGAGGTCCTTCATTTCCTTGGTTAGGTTAATTTCTAAGTATTTCATTTTCCTTCATGCTGTTGTGAATGGTATTGTTTCCCTCTTTTCTTTGTTGGTGAGTTTGTCATTGGTGTATAGGAACACTATTGATTTTTGAGCATTGACTTTGTATTGTGCTACACTAATGAATTCGGTTATTCTAGGAGTCTTTTGGTGGAATTTTTTTGGGTCCTCGATGTAGAAGATCATGTCATCTGCAAATAAAGATAATTCGACTTTTTCCTTTCCATATATATCTTATTTCTTTCTCTTGCCAGATTGTTCTGGCTAATGTTTTGAGAACTGTGTTGAACAGGAGTGGTGATAGCAGGCATCCTTGTCTTTTTCCTGATTTCAGAGGGAAATCTTTCAGCTTCTCCTCATTTAATATGATGTTGGGGGCCGGTGAGATGGCTCAGTGGCGTAAGTGCCTGCCCGGCAAGCGCAAGGGCCCGAGTTCGACTCCCGGAACCCACATACGAAAAAAAGGGCCTGTGATATCGCTCAGCGGCATGGGCGCCTGCTGGCGCGCGAGGTCCTGAGGTCAATCCCCAGTACCCACAAAAAAAAAAAAAAAAAAAAAATGACGTTGGGCATTGGTTTGCATAAATGGCTTTTATCAGATTAAAATAATCTTTTTTGTCTTTTTGAGACAGGGTTTCACTATGCAGTTCAGGTTGGCTTAAACTCACTTTGTAACCCAGGCTGGCCTCGAACTTGCAGCCATCCTCCTGCCTCAGCCTCCCCAGTGCTGGGATTACAGAGGTGCACCACCATGTCTGGCCAAAAGCCTATTTCTTCAGGGTTTCTATACCTGTTTTCTTCAGAGCTTTTATCATGAATGGATGTTGAATTTTGTCAAAGGCCTTTTCCGCATCGAGATGATCATGTGATTTTTGTCCTTGCTTCTGTTCATGTGAGGTACCTGTATTACATTATTGATTTGTCCTTGCTCAATTTGGTAGATGGGGAAAGCAGTCAGACCTCAGATCTGTGCTGGATGTGGGCAGCAGGGTAAAGGTTCACAGCTTAATGCTGGCACTTTCAAACCCAGCTGTTTTTGTGTATAGCACAAGCCTGGTCTGGCTTCTCACCACAAAGGGTAGGGACCTGTGTCCTTCTTAGCCTGAGCTTAAAGTTACCAGGGATTCTCTGTCTGGCCTGCTTCTTGTCTATGTCTGACTCCCATGACTATCTCTCCCCCAGTTACTGTGTGAGAGTTAAACTGGGAAACCTGAAGTGAAGTTGTCTTTTAGTTGTTCTGACCCCAGACTTCCATAATCAACCCCTTCCTAAAATGGTGCCTGATTAAGCACTGTGTGGCAGTACGGCGGGCACCGCACTGGTTCCCTCTCTGGTGTTGCCCACTGTGTGGAAGGAGTCATCTTGGAGCAAAATCTGTGCGGCTTTTGCAGTTCCCATCTCTGGGCTCCTCCTGGGGCCTGGGCGTCCGGCCTGGTCTACTGTTGCTCCCTGGAGCTGCTGACCCTGGGCACTTACCTTGCATTTGTGGAGGCAGCTTCCTCCGGGCTCGGCTTCCACTGTGGTTCATACCTCCAACTCCTCTGTAACTCTAATTTTCCTGTCAGTTCCTTTCTGATTTTATTGATCTACTTTTTTTCTCTTCACCAAATTGTTATTTTCTAGGTGTCTGGATTCCAGATCTCGGCTGGTTTTGCTGCTGATCACTGGTCCACCATTTTTCAAGAGGTCATGCCTCGTTTTCTTAGAGATTCCTTTGTGGGTTCCTTTTGGCTTTTTCTAGACAACACAGGAAGTTGGTGTGATGTGGTCTGGAGCTAAGGACGGTTTCATGTGGGCAGGTGGCCTGGCTGGGCAGCAGGGGGACAGAGGTACCCGACGGGGGATGGCTTAGGTTGCCCTGTGAGATTCCCGCCCACGGGCATCACCCATGGGAGTCTAGGAGCCCCTGAGAGTCATGAGCCCTCCCAGTGTTCCTTGATCTAAAGTGACACATTCTGATCAGGTGTGTTGCTAAAAATAGTTCTGTGGCCTCCAATATATGGCCAACAAGAAGATTTTCAGTGTCCTTTCCCCAAGGCATTCCAGGAAGGGCTTTTTTTTTTTTTGAGAAAGGGTCTCACTTTGTACTTCAGGCTGGCCTCGAACTCACTATGTAGCCAGAGCTGGCCTCAAACTTCTAGTGTTCCTCCTGCCTCAGCCTCCTGAGTGCTGGGATTACAGACATGCACCAAAATGGCCAGCAGGAAGGGCTCATATTTACCAGCATTTGAAGGAGAAACTTGGTGCCTGACTTCCCAGCCTTTCCTGCGTGCCCTTCTAGGTGCAGCTTCTCCCCCTTCCAGCCTCTCCTGGCTGCCCTCTCTTAGGTTTACCAGCCCAGAGCTCCATCCACTGGGGTTGGAGTGACTCAGCTAGGTTCTCCCGGTCAAGCTTCAAGCCTCTTTGGGATTTTCATTGGGATTTCTAAGTTTTCCTGGATGAAGGAAATTGGGATGTGATCTTATTTATCTTATTTATAGTCATGTATCACTTAACTGTGTTCTGAAAAATGCATCATTGAATGGTTTTGTTGTTGTGCAAATACTCAACATGGCTGCTTGATGTTGTCAAGAAACTCCCAGGCAGGATGAATGAGGCTGCTGCAGTGTGACATGCTGTGCTGTTTCATAGCATATTTTTTTATAAGTAGGAATACACTCTTAATAAATAGTATAGTAAATATATGAACCAGTAACACAGTAATTGTCATCAAGTATTCTGTACTGTATACATAATTGTATGTGCTGTATTTTTATATCTTGGCATTGCAGTGAGTTTGTTTACACCAGTGTCACCACAAGCACATGAGTGATACATTGTGCAACCGTGTTGAGATGGCTGTGAAGTCACTAGGTGACTGGAATTTTTGGCTCCATTAGTTATGATGGCATTGAACTTCTTCGATTGATGTGGGCTGTTGTTGACCGAAACAGTTATGCGATGCATCACTTATCTTTATTTCACACAGAACACCTAACATTGTCGTATCCCATACTTTGGAATCTGACGTTTGTGCCACCAGGTTGGGCACTGACTGTGTAATACATCCTGATGCCAACAAGGATGAAATCATTTCCTGTACCAGCTGGCTTCTCTTTCCCCCTCAGTTTTGAGGCCTCGTCCTCAGCACCCTTATGTACAAGGCAGAGGCTGGGCACAGTGGGGAGGCAGAAAGGACTGGGGGAGGTTGGGCGCCCAGGTGGGAGTGTGCACTGTCATCCACAGGTGTCAGCGATGGAGGATGGGAATATCATCAAGGACACCAGTGTGGTGCTGGAGATCCCAGCTGCCACCACTATCGCCTATGGCATCATCGAGTTATACGTGAAACAGGACGGCCAGTTTGGTGAGTGCCACCTCCTAAGGATGCTGAGGGGACACCCACATCGTGTTCCCCTCAGGCACACATTGTAGAGGATCCCCCTCTGCTTTGGCGTCATGGGGAGAGGTAGCAGAAGAGCTTAGCAGTGTCCCATGGCCTGGTCCCTGGACAAGGTGGACAGGCTTGGGGGGGCGGTGAGAGAGACCTGGGGGTGGCACCTCCCCTCTCTCCCCACAAGACATCAGTGTGGGCAGAGGGATGTGAGCTCTGCATTGAGACAGACTGGGTGCCAGCTTCAGCCCCCTGACCTCCTGTGAGATCTCAGGCAGGCTGCTGATTTTGCTGCTTTTGCTCCCCACATCTGGAAGGGGAAAGACAATCCCTCAGGGACTGGTGTGAGGATTAACATGTGCACAAGGGGGTTGTACTTTGTATGTCTTGCTGCCGGGTTGCTTGAACCACCGGTGGTACATGCATGACTGTCCCATCGAGTGGCTTTTTATTAATTTTATCAGCAAAAAGACTGATAAAAGTGATTAGATCCCTTTGTACTGCCAGTGGTACAAGCTGCCTGATGGGACAGTCATGTATGTACTACTGGTGGTTCAAGCCAGTGGGACTGTGTTAAAACTAGGTGAGGCATAGGAAGTGCAGTCATTTAGCATTCCACTTTTTTTTTTAGTATTAGGGATTGAGCCAGGGCCTTTGTAATGAGCTACATCTCCAGCCCACCCCCCCTTTTTTACTTGTTATTTTGAAACAAGATCTAAGTTGCTAAGTTCAAACTTGTGATCCTCCTGTCTCAGCCTCCCATAGTGCTGGAATTATAGGTGTGTGCCATTATGCCTGGCTTCACCTTAGTTATTAATCTTATCCGTATCATTGCTGTCCTTTCTTTTCCTAATGCAAAACTAGAATTGCTGAATTTGACCTTCCTCTGCTGATCACAGGTGTGTCATTCTTATCACTTGAAGAAAGGGCTTTAGTTTTACTAATGTCTGCTCTTCTTAATGTTCAGGGCTGCTTCCCTCTTGGTCCTAATGAGAAGAAGTCATCTTGAATCCAAGAAAACTATCTGGCCATTTCTTGGGGACATGAGTAAATGTAACAAGTTTTGCTACCATTTTAGGTATAATGATATTATGGTTATGTTTATGAAAATTTCTTTTAGAGATTCATACTGAACTTTCAGAGATGAAATGGTAATGTGTCTCTTTTGCTTTCAAGATGGTATGAGTGGAGCGTAAGGTGGGGTGGAGGTGAAGAGAAGTGGCCAGGTGTGACAGTCCTTCAAGCTGGTTAGTGGGTACATGTGGGCTCACTGCTGTGCTCTCTACTCTAGCGCACCCTGGCATTTTCCATAACAGAACAGTTGTAAAAATGTGTGCCATAATAGACCACTCATGCCCCATGCCCCATGCTGTCTCTTGTCCTTACCCCGCTTGTTTTCAGGGAAGTGGGTTAAAGATGAGTCTTTCGTGAGATAACTTTGTAACCACCAGGCCCGCATCAGTGAGCTCCCACAGCACATGGCTGGGGACAGAACACAGTAGTGAGTGTCCTTGCATGACCTACTCAACAAGCTCGTGGGCGAGTAAGGATCTGCAGGGGCATTTAATGAAATCACTGAACTTCCTTCTCTTGTACTATAGATGAAGCAGCCTATCTTCTGGGAAGCAGAAATGATTTTCCTAAGGTGACAAAGAGAAGGTGGCAATTTTAGGAAATTGGTCTAGAGAGGTAGGTCAGGGACACCTGAAATACCAAGAACCCCAGGAATCGTAACTTACATACTTTAGTTCCTAATTTGCGTCATCCAGGCAGTTTTATCGTTGTTATTCTTACTCTTTGAAAGACTTGTCTTCCAGACAAACTGTTGTGAAAGTGATTGAATTGTTCGTGCTGTCAGCATGTGGTGAGCAGAATTAGCACATGCACATGTGGCCTTCAGTCCAACGCTGACCCCTTGGGGTCCTGCACAGCCTTATTGGTGCTCAAGGCTCAGTGTGTCACTTTTCCCCTAGTTTACTGAGGTAAAATCGACAAACAAAAATTGTGAATATTCAAAGTATGCAATTTGACATTTTGAGGTCATATACACTGTGAAGAGATTGCCACAGTCAAACTACTTAACACATCACTTAGCATTTGTGAGGTGCATAAAGGTGTTTGCTATGCTCTTAGCAAACAAAGTACATAATACAGTATTTTTAGTTGAGACTTAATTGTACATATTTATGGGTACAATTTGTTTTAGGATGTGTATACTTTTTTTTTTTTTTTTAATGTGGGTACTGGGAATTGACCTCAGGACCTCGCGCTTGCCAGCAAGCGCTTGTGCTGCTGAGCGATATCACCGGCCCTTTTCCTCCATTATGTGGGTTCTGGGAGTCGAACTCAGGACCACGCACTTGCCAAGCAGGCGCTTATGCCGCTGAGCTATCTCACCAGCCCCAGGATGTGTATACTTTGAATGTTGATTAAATCAAGGTAGTTAGCATATGCATCATTTATAATTTTATGGTGAGAACATTCAAAAACCTCTATTCTAGATATGTTGGAATATCTGGCACTCTATTGTTAACTATAACCACCAGCACGGCTTAGTCCTCCTAACTGTGACTTTGTACCCATTTACCTCCCTCTATTCAGGCCCTTCCAAGTCTCTGGGAACCATTGCTTTGGTCTATGAGGTCAGATTTTAGATGCCACATATGAAGAAGGTCTTGTAATATTTGTCTTTCCGTGTCTGGTGTATTTCATTCAGCATAATGTTTTCGAAGCTTATCCGTGTTGTCTCAAATGAGAAGATTTCATTCTTATTAATGGCTGAGTAGTAGTCCATTATGGAAATGTAACTATAATTTCTCTATCTATTCTTCTGTTGTTGGTAGTTGGATCCCAGGTCATGGCTGACAACACAGTTTTATTAACTGTTGTCACCAATCTGTATGTTAGGTCCCCAGAAGTTGCTCATAACTGAAACTGTACCCTTCGACCAACATCTCCCCTTTTGCTTCCCTCGCAGCCCCAGGCAAACACTGGGGTAGTCTCTGCTTCTGTGAGTTTGGCTATTTTAGATTCCATATAGAAGTGTGATATATGGTGTTCGCCTGGCACATAGTGTTATCCAGATTCATCCAGGTTGTCACAGATGGCAGGATTTCATTCTTTCTTATGGCTGAATAGTATTCTATTGTGTTTATGTACCACATTTTCTGTATCCATTCTTTTGTCCACATACTGTTCCCATATCTTGACCATTGTAAATAAGTATCTTTTGCAAGACCTTTGAAACCTTGGCTCCTACTAGAGGACAACTGTGAACACTCTGAGGACCCTTTGGTGGCTGGGGTCCCAGCTGGGCTAGCTCATTCCCCTGCTTGCAGCTCCTGGGGAGCGGCCTGTGTCTCCCAGAAGGGTATCTTTCTTTTCAGATGGAGGTTTAAAAGACACATTGCCTTTTCTGGCATGGCTCATTTGCATTTCAATTTTAAGCCTTTTATCTTTGTTGGCTTCCACTGTCTTTGAAAATCATCTCTTTGTGCTGCTGAGAAGAGGTGTCCTGGGAGGATATCCAGTCACTCCTTTCCCACACCTTGCCTAGGCTTCCTCCCCTGTGCTATGGTCCTCTCCCTGTGCTGAGTGTGATGCTCTGTGGTAGCCCCCTTTTGGGTGACACACAGCCTGATTGTAAACCGGTTCTGCTTTTCCTTTTCTTCTCTTGCCCATCTGTGTTTTCTGTCACTCTTGCCACAGAATGTTCTGATTCAGCTTCATAAACAACCTGCAAGGGCTGGGTGGGCCTCTCATGGGATCACATGGGACAGGCCCCACTGTCCTTTGAAACGTTGAGAGGCCTGACTCTTCCTTGTCTGGCTGACAGGCTCCCAGCCACCCAGTGACAGTGTGAACCCTTTCTTCAACACTTATAGCCAACCAGAAACATCCTTTATCATTTTGAACTTTAGTCCTGCACTTTTGCATAGTTTGGTATTCGACAGTGTCCTTTCCATGTGTACTTTGATCCTTCGTCCTGAGGCTGTGAAACTGTTTCCTACCTGGCCCTCGAATCTGCCCTTTCTGCTGTCCCACTGGCCCCACACCGGCACCTTCCGCAGCTCTGCCAACCACTCTGGACACGCTACTTCCCTCAATATTACCCCACCTGTTCCATCCAAGCAGTGGAACTGATATGATTATTTTAAAATAAAGGTCTGATCATTTCACTCACCTGCTCAAACTCCCTCTGTGGTTCTTCCTGTCTCAACAATGAAGTCTGCTGAAGGTGTGGGTCCCAAGCCTTCCCACTCGTCACCAGCACCACCTGCTCAGTGGTCTCCTCCATTTTAACCCAGTGTTATGAAAACTCCCCACTCTGATCCCTGAGCCTGCCAGGGCTGCCCCTGTTGCCCAGTGAACTTCTTCTGAACATGGCTGCCGGGACACCGCTTCATCACAAAGCCTTTTCTGGATCTCTTTCACCATGCTGGGGGTCTAGGACCCGAGACCACAAAACTCTTTAAAAGAAAGGGTTTGTTCCAGTGTGGATACCCCAGGAGGTCACTCTCCCTGGGCTCTGTCCAAGTGATGTAGGAGAGCATAGGGCTCTGCTCCATAATTTACAGTCTCCTACAGCACTGGAGATGAAGCTGGGCTTTGTGTCTGCACCTGCATATTCCTACAACTCCTCCGAGTCCATTGGACAGTGACGGGGAAGCTAAGCTGTGCAGGAAACAGTGCAAAGAAGAAAAGTGAAGGCCTTGAGAAAATGCCAAAGTGGGAAGGTCACTCTGACCTTTCTGATACCTTCTTGTGAGCCAGGGATCAAACCGAGGAGGCACTTTCTGACCCTGCCCTCTGCAGGTGACAGATCCTCCTGTGAGAGGTGCCCTTCCTCTCCCCATAGGAGAGGAACATCTTCAGCTCTGAGGATGCAGCGACACAGAGAAGGGTCTGCACACACTGGCCATGCCAGGTCCCCTCAGCTTAGCACTGCGGATCACACTGTCCTGTAGGGTTCTCAGCTCCACTCCTTGTCAAACCTAGTATACAGGTCCTCAGCTACAACTTCCTCAGGTCTGAATTCCCTTTTGAAGGCTTCTGTGATGTGTAAAACTTATTTTAAATGGATTTATATGCTTTTCTCTTAGTAATCTGTCTTTGGTTATAGAGCCTCAACCATGAACCTAAGGTTTCAGGGTCAGCCACATTTTTAATTCTTTAGCCTTTGCTTAAGGACCCAAATTATGCAATAGAAGCATAAATTTTGAATTGAGCTCACTTACTGTTTTTGCACAACAAAAGCACAGTAATTTTTATTACACAGTTATTTTCATTAACAGTTTAGATACCTTAGCTGGGTTACTATGGAACTGTAGTGAATACTACAGTAAACCGTTACTGACCAGCTTCAATAATCAGCTCCTAACTTCCCCTTCCGCCTTTCTCCCTGGATTATTTTGAAGCAAATCCTAGGCATTATATTGTTTCTCATATATTCATATATATATATAATAAATATGTATTTCATCACCTTTAAGAAGTAAGCCTTATGAAAAAGACTAGTTTTGCCTTTGTATAAATAGATACATGTAGAAAGTATTCTTTTATGATTGGCTTTTTTCATTCAAGGGAATGTTTGTGAGATTTATTCAGATAATTGCAGAAATAAGTAGTTTTTTTATTGCAGTGTATCATTCCCTTTATTAATAAAAAGTAAGACTCCTTACAAACATAACCATATAACTGCTTGTAACTACGTGTGCACCTAAATATACTGATTTATGTATGTATGTATGTAGATAGGTACTGGAGATTGAACCTAGAGCCTTTGCATTGAGCTGCATTCCCAGTCCTTATTCTTATTTTTTCTTTAGGGACAGGTCTCACTAAATTGCTAAGTTGCCAAAGCTGTGCTCAAACTCAAGCCTGCCTCAGCCTACTAGAGTGCTGGCATTCTAGGCGTGTGCCACCACTCCGAGCTCTGATGATAATTCTTTAATACTGTAAGCGTTCAAATCTCCCCAGCTGTTTTCTACATGGTGGGTTTCATTTGTCTGATTAGTTTTTCAGAGCAGGATTGCGAAGTGTTTCCAGTGTACGAAAGATTGCTTCCTACATTTCAGAAAAAGTACCCCCGAAAGTTTCACATGAAGAACAGCCATTGCTTCTGTATTTGTAAGGAATGGCTTGGTATTCAGTTAAGCAGTGTAGGTATGTGCAGAAAGTGTGGTTTATGGGGGAGGTGATGGGTCTCTTGCTGCACCCCAAGCCAGGTAATGAAGGGTCTAACACGTACCATGGCCAGGCCGACTTTGGATCTGGCTTGTCCTTCTCCTGTGCACTACAGAATTCTGCCTCCTCCATGGGAAGCATGGTGGCTTCGAGCAGGTGCGGAGATCTGACCCTGTCTATCTGGACTACCTGGCCTATCGAGAGTTTGTTTTCGTGGACACGCCAGATGCCAGGCGTGGGATGTCTTCCCAGGGTGGACCGTTAAGTGTTTTAAAACAAGGTAATGTCACCAGAGTGGGGTGTGGCCAGTTGGTGGCTAAGTGAACACTGAACCCCAAGACATGGTGTGCCCTTCAGGATCAGTGACTCCTCAGGGACTCATGGAAAACATCTGAAAAGAGGGTGGCTCTGCCTCTGAGCGCTGGTCCACAAGAGTTTCCTGTGAGGTCTTCCGGAACACCAGGTCTCGGGCGACATGTTTTGAGGACAGGGTGGAGGTGGGAGATTGAGGAGAGATGCAGTCAAGGGCCTCAGGTTTTCTTTCATCATGACCACAGAAGCTTGCTGACTACTAAGAATAGCTTGTCAGCAGGGATAGAGAACTCAGGCTTTGCATGTGTGTCATTATATTCTAGGCTTCATTGCCAAGACAAGCCATGCTTCGTCAGCCTCTTGGAGGTCCCTTACGCACCTGGCATGAGCCACATGCCAAAGAGAAGGTAGCTGAATGGGACTTCTGGCCACCTTTTGGGGTAGCAGCACAACAGCAATAACTGCAGCCTGGAGCTACACTACCAGAAGTGACAAGTCCTGACTTCAGCTTTCTTATTGCATCCTTCCCTACAAGCCTACCCTTCGAGTCTACCCTTTTAGCCAGCTAGAGGTACCCCAGATCCTAGACAAACCAGGACAGCTCTTTTCTGCAGGCTGGGGCTTTCTATAACTGCTGCCATTTGAGATCTGCAGAGATAGTGCATCTATGTATTAGTATGCAGTGATTTTTTTTTTTAATTTTAATTAATTAATTAATTTATTATTATTTTTTTTGTGGGTACCAGGGGTTGACCTCAGGACCTCGCATGCCAGCAGGCACCTGTGCTGCTGAGCGATATCACCGGCCCCTTTTTCGTATGTGGGTTCTGGGAGTCGAACTCGGGCCCTCGCACTTGCCGGGCAGGCGCTTAGGCCGCTGAGCCATCTCACCAGCCCTGCAGTGATGTTTTTGAAGGCATTGTTTTATCAGATCTTTTAAAGAAAATTTCCACTGGGCTTAATTTACTAGAAGAATCTGACAACCTATTTTATAAAAGAAACAAAAAGGGAGAAGAGGATTATAAGGGGAGAGGTTCCCAAGCATCCTTCAAAGGATGTGAGTAGCACAGCTGAATGGACTCCGTGTGCAACTTGAGCATGTGTGGAGGAGGAAAGGAGGGAAAAGGGGAAAAGCTGAGTTTACCACGAACCAGGGTGCCAGCCCCTCTGAAAAGCATGCAGTAAGTGTGAAAGGATATGAACTCTGCAGTGTAATTCAAGAAAGGGCATGAAAATGTGTGCATGTTAGAATTTGTAGGGCTCTGAAGCATCATAAAAGTAGACTTATGTTTAGTAATTCAGCCTTGAGAATTTAATTCTACAGAAATCACACTAAGGAGTCTAAATGAGTGTTCTAGAAATTAATTGATTAGGCCTAATTAACATTTAGCAAGTCATCAGAGAAGAGCAAAGCCTGAAGTCTAAAACTGGGTCTTCTCCTTTCTCTTCCCTCCCTTCCTGTGTAGTTTTCTGGTTGTAGCAAAACATGAAGGATGGTGTTTACCTCGATGTCCTTTAGTTCCAAGTTCCATGACTGACTGACTGACTGTAGGTGGAAATATCTACAAGGCAACTGGTGACACTTAGCAGTGAGAAGCAGGCGATGCTGTCTCGATGTGAGCTGCACACAGCAGTCACAAAACTGGGTCTGCTCTGTTTTTCACAGCAACTCTGCCACTGGAGAGGAATTTCCATCCCTTCATGGAGCTGCCAGCACAGCAGCAGATGGCTCTGCGCAACCTCCTGCAGGCGGTCCTGTTTGATGAGGAACTCCTGGTGGTCCTGGAGCAGGTGGTGAGACAGGGACCTCTCCAGGCAGGGTTTTTTTTTTTTTTTTTTTTTGTGGGTACTGGGAGTCGACCTCAGGACCTCGCGCGCCAACAGGCACCCGTGCCGCTGAGCGATATCACCGGTCCCTTTTTCGTATGTGGGTTCCGGGAGTCAAATTCGGGCCCTCGCGCTTGCAAGGCAGGCGCTTACGCGGCTGAGCCATCTCACCGGCCCTCCAGGCAGGGTTTTCACCTGGCTGATACGGAAAGGTGCACTGGCCACATCTCTTAGGCCAGGGCTTTGACCTAGAATGAAACTGTGTGGTTTTCCCCCATTTTTTCCTAAACCTTGTCTACTTTCATTCTTAGTTACAGGTCTTTAATTTTCTAACTGCAGAAAGATAGCTGACATCAGGGAGAGAGGATGTATGGTCTCCTAGGGCTGCTGCAACAAATGACCACAAACTTGGGGCTTAAAACACAGAAATTAATTTTCTTACAGTTCTAGGGGCCAGAACAGAAATCAAAGTGCTGGCAGGGTCACACTCCCTCTGGAAGAGCTAGGGACGAATACTTCCTTGTGTTCTGCAGCATCTGATGGCTCCTGACATCTGTGGCTTGTGGCTGTATCACTCCAGTCTCTGCTCTGTCTTCATATGCTCTTCCCTCTATTTCCTTCCTTCCTTCCTTCCTTCCTTCCTTCCTTCCTTCCTTTCTTTCTTTCTTTCTTTCTTTCTTTCTTTCTTTCTTTCTTTCTTCTTTCCTTCCTTCCTTCCTTCCTTCCTTCCTTCCTTCCTTCCTTCCTTCCTTCCTTCCTTCTTTTTTGGAGTATTGGGGATTGAACCCAGGGCCTTTGCATTGAATTGAGGTATAGCTCTGTTTAATTTTGAGACACTCATGCTAAGACACTAAATTGCCCAGGCTGGGCTTGAACTTGCATTGCTCCTGCCTCAGCCTCCCAGAGTACTGGGATTATAGGCCAGCACCACCAGGCCTGGCTTCTCCTTTACTCTTATTTTTTTTTTTCTTGTGGGTACCTGGGGTCGACCTCAGGACCTCGCACGCCAGGAGGCACCCGTGCCACTGAGCGATATCACCAGACCTTTTTTTGTATGTGGGTTCTGGGAGTCGAACTCAGGCCCTCGTGCTTGCCAGCCAGGTGCTTACGCTGCTGAGCCATCTCACTGGCCCTCTTTTTGTTTTTTGTTTGTTTATTGAGACAGGGCCTTGCTATGTAGTTCAGGCTGGCCCCAAACTCCTGGATGTCCTCCAGGTGAGGGACACACCAGCTGTTTACCTTCCAAATGCCCAGATTTTCCACACTTAGAAAGTCCAAGGTTTTAGAAACCCTTTTTTCTATAGTTCTGGTTTTTCTCTTTCTCTAGGAGAGTTGGAATAACTGATTAACTACTTTATGGTTTCTAAGAAAGCATTCACATTATTTTCCCCTCTTGAAATTAGACTGTGCTGAAAGAGCTTAGGTACCAGAGATGGAACCTGCAGTTGTTGAAATAGTGCAACAACCCAGTACACCTTTGCATTCTGGAGGATGCTGAGCTTAGCTTCAGGGAGTACACACATATTTCAAAAAGGCTGTTGCTTTTTACTTCCTAAAATAGCTCCTAAAAGGAAAATGTCAGGTCAGCCCTCTGCAACAAGAGCATTAGCTGCCCTGTCAGATGCTGGAGGAGCAAGCTGCCTGCGTGGTAGAGGGTAGGCTGTCATACAAGTAGATCCAGGGCATGGGGGCTACAGATGGGGAGCTGGCTGGGTGGTCAGAACTGGCTTGCCTGGCAAGGCTACGTGGCCCCACAATGGCCCTCTGGGGATGTATGAGGCTGCTTAGGGCTGGCTGGGAACATGCTGAGTTAGGAGGGCTACAATTTTAGAGCTTGAGGACCATGAGGGGATGATGCTTTTATGTGCCCTGTATTAGTTCTGTGTATATCCACTTGTCCCTTGTCTTGGTGTGACTTAAAAGATTCTGCTCTTGTCTGGGTCTTCCCAATAGTCTCCACATGCCTCCTTCCCTCTTTGCAAAAGGATAGTACTTGGGCAAGACTCAGCTTACTGTTTCCTTTTGGAGAAATTTAAACCTGTGGATAAGTATACACACAGAAAAGGCCCAGCATTTTGCTTTACTTGGGAGCAGATGCAGGTTGTGGGTTGTGTTTGGTGGGGCAGAGGGCCCAGGTTGGGTGCACCTCATGGGCCTCTGGCTGCTCCACAGCATCCTTTCCTTGTCTCCCTGCCTTGCAGTGTGATGACATGGCTGGTGGCGTCTGGTCCCTGCAGGCAACACTGGCGATGGGGCAGTTGAAGCCCTCTCAGCAGCAGGACCTCATGGCCTTCCTGCAGCTGGTGGGATGCAGGATACAAGGGGAGTGTCCTGGCCCTGAAGATGAGGTCAGCAACCAGAAACTCTTTGCAACGGCCTACTTCCTGGTCAGCGCACTAGCAGGTATGGACACAAAGACAAAAGAAAAAAAGAAATGGCTGCCGTTGACTTTGAAACTGTGCCACTTGCTCTGCATGCTTTGGGGAGGTTTGGTACATATAGGTCCCTCCTTTCCACAACAGTTGGCAGGGCAATGCAGAGTCTGAGACTCAAGTGTGAAGCATGACTTCTTGTCCATCTTGAGCTTTCTCCACTCTTGGACAGGCTTCTTCTGTCTGGGGCCCCTCATGAACCCTGGAAATCATCTTCCAACTGAACCTGTGATTCACTGGCAGTACTGTGTGGCAGGGACTTCCATTTGGTAGCTGATCTCCCCTAGCATTTCTCACCGTCCTTCTGATCCTCTCCTCCTCCTTTGCAAACTTGTCACTCCACCCCACTCCACTCCATGGCAGCACCTGCTTGTAGAGAGCAGTGTCCTGCTGGAGGCTGGGAAGCAGGGCTGTGGCTGGGCCCTGCATCACCACAGCTTCTTCATGGTCCTCCTGCATGGTCCCCCTCCCTGGGGACTGCCATCCAGTTAGTGAAGAGCAGCAGGCCTTGCTTGCCAACTCTGCCCCTCCCACCTAGAACTCACTGTGCCTGGGAGCCTAGTGGTTGCCCTTCGTGAGGAAGCTGGGTTCCTTCAAGGGTTGCTGTTAGGGCCCCGAGTTCCTGATGCATTCAGGGTTTCTCTCAATACCACATTGAAATAGCAGCTGAGGAATCTTGAATTTTTAAAAAATTAGACACTGATGGGACAAGCCCCTGTGGAACTCCACTAGAGACGTGGCCAATGTTAACATCAATGTTTTAGAAACTTTAAGGACAAGCATTCTGTCAAGGGGCTAATCCACAGGCCAGAATTCAACTCATTTGAGAGGCCTTTCTTCACATACCCTATCTTGTAATACTTCATACTGCTTGTGACATTTCTACCCATAGGCTGCCCAGTAGGCAGCACATGTATCTACAGTGATGTAAGTATGTAGCACATACCCTTCTGACCCTAGACACAGCTTCAATTTCTCTGGAACTTTGCACACTGGCAGCTGCTCATAGTTGACACATAATGCAAGACTGACTGCTTCTGGAGGCTCAGAGGTGTTAAAATTTTTAGTGTAGCAGGTAGTCTCTGCAGCTGACTTCTGAACCAGTGTGGCCCTTCTTCATCTCTCTAATCTCACTGACATGTGACAAGTTAGTGACAGCAGAGGTCAGGTTGGTTCACAGCTCTTTTTTTGTGTGTCAGGGTCTTGCTATGTAGGCCAGGCTAGCCTTGAACTCATGGCAGTCCTCCTGCCTCAGCCTCCAGCCTCAGGTGTGCATCACCACGCCTCCAGCCTCAAGTGTGCACCACCACGCCTGGCCACAACTCTTTCATTTGTGTGTTTATTCCGGCACTTCTGAATTGACCTTTTCCTCCTAGATGGCATAGTCTTTCCTCCTAAGAATCTGGGGAAAGTGCTGGAACAGAAAATGGGCTCCTCTTGGGTCCTAACTCTGTATATTGGGTTTATACTATAGCTCTTTTTAGCACTTCAGCCCATCATCTGACCTGTCTCCTGGAAAATTTCCTCTGTGACCATAATCAGGTTATGTCTAAGCTCTGAATTCCTTAGACAGTTGTAAAATGGATTTACATTATTATATGTAAAAGTAATTCATTTCAACTCAAGACACATTGGAGAAGCTTATACTGTATTGCAGGCACTGCTAGGGATGGAGGTAGGAGAACAAATTCAGTCCAGGCCATGAGTTGAGTAGTAAAAGTAGGCAGTGAGCTCTGCAGTGTTCATGCAGTTCTTTTATTGCTGTGCCCCTGGAGTCCAGTACCATGCTCAAAATAATGTTAAATGAGTAATATGGAACTAAAGTATTTCCAGGAATAAGGGATGAGGATGATGATCATATGAGACTCAGGAGCCCCCTGGAAAGCAAAGGAAGGGAGACAGACACAAGATGGCTATGACAGTGGCTCAACCAGGTATCGTGTGTCCTCCCCAGTTAGACCACATATACACTCCATCTTCTCTTCCTGGTTTGGGCTAAGGGTCTCCTTGAGAATGCATGGGAAGTTGTGGATCTTTGAGTAGCAAATGCTGTCTGCCAGGGTTCTCCCTTGGGAACTGTCCCTTCATCTTAGCAGCCTTCACGCTCTTGGGAACAAGCCATGTTGTATTGTCCACACTGGGTCACAGCCTCAGTGACATTCTACACTGTCTAAATAAGTCTGTTAATGGAGAGTGTGAGTTCACGAGCCATCTATCATCTCAAAGGTTGCACCCTAGGGATTCGGGTCCTTTTAGGATCTGCATTTATTTTAGTCTGGGAGGTATTTAATATCCATTTTGAATATATTGGCCTGGATTTCCTCTTCCTAGGCTTGGCAGGGCCCTTCTGGTGCAGTCCCCTCGCTCAGTAGTGTGGTTATATCAATCAGGCCTCACAGAACCTTCTTCTTGAAAATGACTGGTGACATGGGGGGAGCCCTTTGTGGTTTATGCAGTAATCTGACATGTGCCAAATTCCAAACAAAAATAATGACCAGTTAAATGAGGAAACTGAGGCACAACCAAGGTCATAGCCCTATTATGTGGAGGGACTTGAGTATCTCTCGTCTATTACCAAATCACGGGGGCTTTCTACTTTTCCATGCAGATTTCCTTTTTCTGGAGTCTTGCCATTCTTCCTGATTGGCAGATGTCAAGGAATATCTTTTGGTGACTGGATTCCTATATCTGTTTTCAAAAGGTTTTTGCTGCCAATACCATTCATTCATGTATTTAACAATTACTAAGTGCTATTGAACTATAAATTTGGTAATATCCATGGGCTTGTGTTCCCTGTGAACTTTTTTTGATAGTGACTGAGATTTTTTTTCTCCTGCAGAAATGCCAGATAATGCTGCAGCTCTGCTGGGCATTTGCTGTAAACTCCAGATTATCCCTACACTGTACCACTTGGTAAGGAACCTTCCAGATGGGATCTTGGGATGGACAGGAATGGGGAAATGAAGAGAGGTAGATTCTTAACAGCTGACAAAACACCTACCTCGTTTTCTCATCCACAGCGGCTCTTCAGGATAGCTTTAAGCAGCTGTTGCATTAACCCTTTTATACACACTGCACAACTCTTGAAGACTGAGACCCAAAGTGAAATATTTATTTAATGAACTGGCCAGCAGAGCCAGGACAGCCATCCGTAAGACTCCAAATTGCAGGTTTTCCCATTGTTTGGAGAGGACTATAGCTACATCGGTGTTGCACTGCAAGAACAGATCTGACACCATGTTGTTTTCAGTGGCAGTTCTGTGGTTAGACTGCCTTGATTCAGCTGTGCATCAGATTCATAGTCATAGGAGGTATTCAGACTGGTCTGTCTTAGGCAGACACTGTCAGCTTCTTTCATCATCTTTTAGAAATACCATTAGCTTGGTCTCCTCTGGAAATAGTATAAGCAGGAGTTAGGTAATGATGAGTGTAGCCCCAGAGAATCAAGGTTAAGCTTTTCCTTTTTAAATTACAGATTGAGCCATTTATAGAAGGACTAGAAATAAAGCAGCCCTGGCACCACCCCAATGGGGCAGCCACTCTGATGCAGCTTCTGTGGGTGTTGCTTGGCCAGGGGCTGAACAGAGCATAACTGACGCACTCATTTAAAAGTCTGGGTACTATGCCAGCTTGGTTTGTTGGTTCAAAGCACTATAGCTCAGAGCTGTTCTCAGATCAGGGAAGCAGGTATCACACAGACCACCTGGATAGGACCCCGAAATGTGATAGGCAGTTACTCTGGGAACAGTGAGCAGTGCAGCTGGTGCCTTTGCACAGTAAAGACATCAGAAGACTACACAGCATGGAACTATTCAAGGAGCACTCTAGATTTTTACTTGCCCAGAGAACAATGCATTCTTATACGCTGATGGCAAAAACTGAACTACTTGAAAATGTGCCAGCATGTGTGTACTGGGCCAGCTGAGGTTAAAGGCCAGTGGCATAGTTCTGTTATGGAAACTGTACCATTAGATCCTAATTGCTGCAATGATGAGCAAAATGACTGCTCTGCTTTGAGATCCCTGCTTTCTTTTCCAGCAACTGAGAGCTCAGCACTTCCCAAGTTAGCCCTTTCCAAGTACTTACAGACTTAACTTCAGGAAATATGCACAATAGAAAATCCTGCCCAGGCCATTGTTAGCTAATTCTTCCCCAAACACACTCATGCTTGGTTGTCATCTTCCTTGAGCATTAGCTGCAGTTTCTTACCTTTGTGTTGCCCTCAAGTTCTTCTTTGCTAGTATTCTCAAAATAGCTGGTAGAAAACACCTGGGAGTCCCAGAATAGAGGGCATTCTGCTTGTGCACTAAACTACCTACCCACAGAGGCATTTGTTTCCCTTTTGGGAAACATAAGAGCCATTTTTAAAAAAGATCTTCCTGGGTGTCTTCATGTAATCTTTCAAGATTTCCACTAGTGCTTTTTTTGTTTGTTTAATGTGGGTGCCGGGAGTTGAACTCAGGACCTCGCGCTTGCCAGGCAGGAACTTATGCTGCTGAGCTGTATCACTGCCCCCCCCTTTTAAATTTTTTTAAGACAGGCAGGCTCCTGCCTTTTAAGCAACCTGAATATCATGTGCTTCCTATAGGGCACAAAACTTGTGACAAGAGTAACTTTGAGGGACGTTTTCTGAAGATGTTTGGGAGAACAGTGTCAGGTAGCCTAGCACATTTGCCAATAACAGGTAAGAAGGTAAGTTAGGATCAATTGAGAATGTTAACTTTATCCCACCACCTTTTGGATTGCTGTAATTCCCTTTAAACCTAGACTCGTCTATGGGTAAAAGAGGTTACAGATGTTTAGAGTAAGAAGGTAGATGCTGGTAAGCTCTTACCCACCAGGCACTAAGGACATGGAGCCGATTCTGAAATCTGCAGGCTGTGATGCTCATATGCTTAAAACTTCAGGTCTGATCTACTCTCTAAAGCATAATGCACAGTTTACTGTGTGAGTGAAATGGTCACCTGAAGGCAGTGGTTAGATTCTGTGAGTTATAATTGCGGAATCTACAAGGTTCATAAGGCTGATTTTGATAATAAACAGACAAATACTTAAACATTTTGCTGAGTACTGCTCTTCAGTCACCTGCACAAGATCCATATTCCTTTAAGTAGAATATTTTTGGAATTCTTTTGGATTCCCTTCAGTTAAATTCATACATATTTAAAACAAAAATGAAGTAGGCATATACAATTTTGTGCTTTAAAAATGCGTTACAGACATAGATCAAGACTCTAAAAGCAACTTAAATATTTCAAATCTATTTTGAGAATTAGAACAATGTCAAAGCAGCCTCCAGGCAGAGCTAGTTTTCCTGCAGTACACTGAGTATCTGTTGTAAGCAGGTTAGATGGTGACTACTGTAGACAAGGTCCTTGCTCTCAAGAGCAGTTCAGTGTTTAGTCAGGGGAAATAGACTAAATGGGGACTAGTAAGGGAAAATTTCAGATATAGTAAATTTTGTAAGATAGTAGAATAATGTAATAGTGGCTAGGATATGGGATTGGGGTGGATGGATGGAGAGTGGCTTAGGAAAGGCTCCCTGATGAGGCATTGCAACTGCCAAATCTAGACAGAAAAGAATTCCAGGTAGAAGGAACAGTAAGGGCAAATGTTCTTGGGGCAGGAAGCATAATTAAATGATACATACCTTTGAGGGGTTCCTGCAAATATATAAGAAATTCTAATATCATCATTTAAATAAAAAACCAGGTGATAGCAAAATAGAGGTGCCCTGTTTGTGACTACCACAGAGAAGAATCGGCACTAAAGGATATCTGTGTTACAAGAAGAGTAACTGAAGGACTCTGGAAATTAGCAAAGTAATGATATAAACTCTAAACAGCACTGAAAGCCAGCAAGACAATCTAGAGAAAAGAACAAAGCAATTCACAACTTCAATCCAGCTTCTCCGCCCAGGCAGGGAACTCAACACCATGGGAAAAGGTAAGTTGCAAAGTGCCATCCCTGATCACAGCAGCAGGCCTAACTGCAGAAGAACTCCATGGTCCTCACAAGCTTTAAATCCAATTTAGGAGGCTGGCTGGTCTAAAAGTGAGACCACTGCTCATCTTGTACCACCAAACTGCAGAACCCAAACTACTACAACAGCCACTGCTATATGCCATCTTAGCATAAGGGCCGTGTGCACCTCACTAGGTGGAAGACAGTCCCTTCAGCTTTCTGCAGTTTCAGAACAAGTGGCTGCTGTGGCCAGAAGCCTGAGTTACACATGTATTTGTATGTGGTTTGCATGTTGAGTCTCCTCCCCAGACTACAACCTTGGGGCTGTAGCCACTGTTGTAAAGTCGCACCCTCACTTATGCCTATCAGAAGCTGGGAAAGCTCCTAGTTGAGTCCTGAAGCTCCAGGAATAAGGCTACCAGGGATCGCAGTCCTCACCAACATCCATGTCCAATCCATTGGAACTAGCAGTCTCCTTAACAACTTCCAGCCACAGCCCCACTTAAGCTTGTCCCTGAGAACCAGAGGGCAGTCTCATCACTTTTCTGGAATCTCCAGGACAATGGCTACCAATGCCACAGCCTTGGCCTGACCAGTACTTGTCCTGAGTAACAAGAACATTCCCGTCCATGGCCTTCAGCTCCAGGACTATGATGCCACAAGCCCAAGCACCATTTGCAGTCAACTCAGCATCCTGCACATCGAGGAGTGTGGATACCACTGCCACATTCCCAAATGTGACCTGCACATGTGGCCCAAAGTACCTATGGAATGCTGAGCCTGCCTTCAGGCCACAACTGCCAATGTTAAAAGCCTGTGACTTTCCTTTTCTCCTGGAAGGTATCATCTGGGTCTCACAGAAGCAACCAATAGTGCTAATAAGACCCAGCACCAACTGCAATTGCCCTATAGGACCAAGGGAAGGTCCCCTTCATGTTCCTAAATCTTGAATCCACAACCACCAGTGCCACAGACCCCAGCATCTCCTCTGTAAAGCCCATGGCACTGGTGCATGGTTCCGTCGTGTGGCTTGAGGACCATGGCTGCTGGTGCCACTGCTCTTGCCATAAATTGTGCTTGTCATGAAGGACCTTGAGACAGTTCTTTCCATATCCCATCCCACCAAGACTGTGGTAGCTGTCACCACAAGCTCTAGTGTTTTTAGAGCTCAACTCTGTGGAGCCCAAAGACACTCAAGCCTGCATCCACTGAAAAGTCATACAGCTACCTCCATGAACTGCTGCAGAAGAGACTACTGAGAGAGACTGCTGACATAAATCAAAGATAAAGAAATCACAGAAACTATGCTGAGCTTCCCCTATAACCAAAGCACCTATTCAACTGACAACCTATATCCTCTGTAAACAAAAAATATTTTCCTACAAAAGCTCCTTCATAAAAGTGGAAGAGGTAAACTTTGTACCAGATGTGCAGGCATCAATCTAAGGACACAAGAAACATGAGACTTCGAAAGGAGAACAGTAATTCTCCAGAAACAGATCTCAATTTGAAGGAAAAACCTGAAGCAAATTTAAGATAATGATCCTAAAGAATCTCAGTGAAGTGCATGATAATACAGATAAACAGTGCAAAGAGATGAAAAAACAATTCATGATATGAATGAAAATCTCATGAAAGAGAAATTAATCACAAAAAAAAAGAACCAATCAGGAATCCTGGAACTAAAAGTTTCAAGCAGTGAAAAAGTATAATGGAGAGGTGACTCAACAGACTAGACAGATAAAACAGAACAAATTTCTGAACTGGAGGACAGGTCTTTTGAATTAACCCAGTCAGCCAGTGGAAAAAATAATTTAAGAAAGCCTCCAAATGGGACACCATTAAATGAGGAAATGTTGCTTTATGGGAATTCTGGAAGGTGAAGAAAAGGGGAAAGGCATCAAAAATCTATCTTATAAAATAATGCCCCCAAACTTCCCAGATCTTCAAAGAGATATGGACATCGAAGTACAAGAAGCTTAGCAGTCCCAACTATTTAAACAAAATAGACCATCACTAAAGCATGTTATAGTCAAAATGTCAAAAGTACAAGACAAAGAATCCTAAAAACAGCAAGGGAAGGCATCAGTCATATATAAAGAATGCCTACTGGACTTATGACAGATTTCTCTGTAGAAATCTTAAAGCCCAGAGGAGAAGAGAAGGGAACGATATATTCAAAATACTGGGGAAAAAACCCTGCCAACCAAAAATACCCAGCAAAATTATCCTTCAAAACTGCAGGAGAAATAAAGTATTTCCCAGAGAAGCAAAAACTGAGGGAATTTATCATGAGCACACCAGCCTTTCAAGAAATATTTAAGGAAAGTCTATACTAGAAATGAAAGGATAACTAACACCTTAAACACATAAATATACAAAACTCACTAGAAGATCAGACTCATGAAAGAGAAGACAATCAAATTTTGGTGTGACAGAAAACTACCAAATACATGAGAGGTGGAAATGAGTAACAAAATTACAGGAGGAAGCTTATACCCATCAATGCGTTTACATATCAATAACCTTGAATGTAAATGGATTACATTCACCAATAAATAGACTTGCTGAATGGATAAATGAACAAGGCCCAATTATATGCTGCCTACAAGAAACTCACTTCACTGATAATGATACCAACTAAAAAGATATATCATGCATTTGGAGCCCAAAAGCAAGCAGGAGTAGCCATACTCAGAAAAAGCAGATTTTAAGTCAAAGACAATAAAAAGAAACAAGGTCATTATATATTTATAAAAGAATCAACTCAGTAAGAAGAATCACAGTTCTAAGTATGTATTCAACATGGGACCACTCAAATATATAAACTCAGTACTACTAGATCTAAAAGACAGTGGGATGGGGGAGGGGAGACTGAGACTATAAAATAACAGATGTGCACTTCAACACTCTCACAGAAACCTACAAAACTCCTGAGTTGAACCATACTATAGAGCAAATGGAACAGATATTTACAGAATGTTTCATCTAACAGCAGCAGAATACACATTCTTCTCATCAGCACATGGAACATTCTCCAGGGGAGACCATATTTTAGGCTACTAATTAAGTCTCAAGAAATTTTAAACTGAAATCATGTATCTTCTCAGATGACAACAGAATACAACTATAAATCAACAAGGAGAATGGAATATATACAAATACATGAGAATGGAGTATATGCTTGTAAGTGACTAATGGGTAATTGAAAAATTAAAAGAGAAAATTTCTAGAAACAAATGAGAATGGCAACACAAATACCAAAACCTGTGGGATACAACAAAAGCAGTACTAAGAAGTTTATAAAGATAAATACATTAAAAAAAATGTCAAATAACTAAGCACTCAAGGACTTAGGAAAGGAAGAAGAAACCAAACTCCAAAGTAGTAGATGGAAAGAAAGAAAGATCAGCTAAGCAAATAATTGTTTTTTTTGAACAAAACTGAGAAACTGGGCCGGTGAGATGGCTCAGCGGCTTAAGCGCCTGCCCGGCAAGCGCGAGGGCCTGAGTCCGACTCCCGGAACCCACATACGAAAAAGGGGCCGGTGACATTGCTCAGCGGCACAGGCGCCTGCTGGTGCACGAGGTCCTGAGGTCAACCCCCCAGTACCCACAAAAAACAAACAAACAAAAAAAAAACTGAGAAACCTTTAGCTAGATTAACAAGGAAAAATAAGACTCAAAATCAGAAATGAAAAAGGAATTACAACTAATAGAAATACAATAGATCATAAGAAACTCCAAATAATTATGTATTACAAAACTGGAAACTCAGAAGGCCTTGGGTTCAGTCCTGGTACTGCAAAACAAAAACAAAAACAAAAAAACAAACAAAAAAAAGCCATAAAAACTGGAAAATCCAGAAGGAACAGATAAACTTCTGACCACAATCTACCAAAACTGAGTCAAGAAGTAAAATATCTAAACAGACCAATAATGAGTAATAAGATTGAAGCAGTCATTAAAAATCTCCCAGTTTAAAAAAGCCAACACCTTATGGCATTACTGCTGAATTCCACAAAACAAAGAAGGAATTCAAGCTAAAATACGGATTCAGCCCAGGTGTCCTTCAGTAGATACAGTGTGCATATAAACAAAGGAATATTATTCAACCATAAAGAGAAGTCCTGTCATTGTAACATGGATAGAATTGGGTCATTAAGTGAAAGAAAGGCAAATATCACATGTTCTCACACATTTGTGGTAACTAATAAATCAATCTTAGAATAGAATGAAATAATGGTCACTAAAGACTGTACTTTGACATAGTAGGGTTAACTACAGGTTAAAACCTATATTTCAAAGTGACTAGAAGAGTATAGAATTCCCCTACACATAAAAATGACTAATATTTGAAGAGATGGAAATGCTTATTCCGATTATTACATACTGCATATATGTACTGAATTTCCACAATGTACCCCATAAAGATGTACAAATATTATGTCTCAAAAAAACAAAAAATCCTCAATAAACTGTAATACTGGTTATGATGAAGGTATATTATGAGCTTTCTAATCTACTGGAGTTAGAGTTCAGAAAGAGGACTCTAGGGACATTGGATAAAATCAGTCCTGAGGTCCTGCCCTAGATTAAATACATCTCATTTATCTTAAAGGTTTTCCTGTTCCCTTGGAGAATTTTAAAGTTAGGGTTTTTTTCTTCCCCGTAATTACCTAGAAGTGTATTGCTGTCCAACTATGTGGATTTTCTAAGTAAGTTTGTTTAAATATGTCATTTTAGCTTCGTGCTTTATCTGATGATGAAATATGTGATCTTGAAGACCCAATTTTGGCCCCTCTGAAAGATACAGAAAGGTTTGGGATTGTGCAGCGCCTGTTTGTTGCAACTGACATTAACCTGGAGCAAGAGCATTCGACTGTGAAAGCCACCATCCTGAAGGATCCTCATATCTTCCCTCTAATTCTTTATATTACTCTGAGTGGACTCTGTGCTCTAGGCAGAGAATATTAATGTCTCATCAAACAGAAGAACACATAACTGGCCAAGGCTGGGTGTTTCTCAGAATTAAACTACTTTGGGATTTAGGTCTGATGTACCTTAAAAGTTGATCAATGAAATGAATTACAAAATACTTTTAATATTGGTGATTTTCTGCACTGTGAATGCCACCAAGCATTCTTTACATGGCTTCTTTTCATCAGAGGCCTTCTCCTGCTGGTAAATGGTAAACACCTGGTATCCAAGGTAGATTCTAACACCTCAAGAGCTGGGGAGAGAGGTGAGATTCTAAGCAGTTGTACACTCAGACTTTTTTCCTGCAGAATAGTGGGTCCATATATAATTTTCTTACATTTTCTACTTTGTTATACAAAAACAGAAGAGCCTGACACTTTAACCCAAAAGTTCATTTTAAATTGTGAATGTCATAGCAAGGCAGCTTCCCTTCATAGAATCTACATTTTGGATGTGCTTGCTGTATATTATTTAGTGACTGAAAAATGAACTATAAATGCTACTAGAGACTGTATGTATTCTTCTGCAAAACAAAATTGTACTAAAAATCTAATAGTAACACCCCCCCAGAAATCTAGCTATATCATTTGACCTTGCTATGCTTTGATAAACATATTAATTCTATGTCTAGAACAATGTTTTTCTTATGCATTTTGGTAACTTGTCAAAATTACATTTTCTATCAAAGGAAATTTTGAACTGTGTCTATTTTAGTTTTTATTGTTTTGGCATCCATTATAAATGGCTTGACTGTCTCCCTGGGGCTTCTGAATCCACTGACGGGATCTACCATCCGTCAGGGGCCTGAAGCCACTGGGGATGAGGAACAGTACTGGTTGGAGAGAAGCATGTTACTCAGCACATGTTCTGTTTTACCGCAACATCACCTGCTTAGTCCCTTTCTTCCTTTCAGTTTTTAATAAGCATTAACAAGGAAGAAATAAACAAGTAACCTTTTCATCACCTGTTTTAAAAATGACTCAGTCTTATGCAAATGCTTATTATATGTATTGTGTGTGTGGGGGGAAGAATATAAAGCTGTATGTTGCAGTGGCCACTGTACACAAAAATTATACACAAATTGGAAAAAGAATATGCAAAGCCTTGTCTGATTTTCTGAAATATAAAAAACCAACTTCAAAAAGGATGTGTAATATGAATCTACTCATGTATTGATATGCATGGAAAAAATCATTTAAAGAGTTTACAAGAAAACTAGCAGAGATGCCTTTGGGTCCACAGACCTAGAGGTAAAGATAAGAGGCAAAGAGAGATTTTTATCCTATTCTTATAATTTTCTGGAGACATAAGTACACTGGATTAACAATTCTTTAAGTATGAAGTATGGAATCCTGGAAACTAGCTTCCTTTGGGAAGAGGCTTCCTCCGTGTATCCACAGCCACACCTCTCTCTGCTGCCAGGCTTGTGGGTCCACCTGCCTTCTTACTGCAGGCAGAAGGCCAGGCTGTGTGCCGCAGCAGGTCAGTTCCTTGTATCACCCACCTGGCTTTCTCTCTCTCTCGGCCAGCTAAGCAGAGGTGCCTTGTTATCTTGATTCTATATTTCAATCTTCCCTAACTCTGAAATATTTTGAGGGTGTTATCTTTGAAAGCCATTGAATTGCTTAGGTTAGGATAGAGGAATACATAGTTAGCATTTCCTTGTTGAAAAATAGAAGTGGGCAAAAAATTTAAGGGGGAAAAACTAAATGACATTAGGATTTTTAACAAAGATTTTTAGCACTTAAAAGATGTTATGAAAGCTAACTGGATGTTCTGTAACTTTACCTCTAAACTTTTATTTTACCTATAAATGAAAATACATTTCTCCTAATAGTAAACATTTATTTCTTTATATATACATGAAAATATTTCACCAGGAGTATGTAATCTTAGAAATTGAACAATAATTTTTGTTTTGGGTAGCATATGGAAATATGTGAAAAAGACAGGGACAGTTTCTGAAAATAATAATTATACTGCAGGAAGATTATTATAAGGACAGTAGTACTGTTTCTTTTATACAGGAACTAGTAATATAAACTAGTAACATAATTACTAGTACTTTATTTTTAAACCTTTTTATCAGAAAGTTAAAACAGCTTGTTCAGCTTTGATTTTTAGATTGCAACAAGCATTTTGCTTTCTTCTACAATCACTTCCAAGACCACAGGTTAAAAAAAGCATGCATTTGTGTCCAAAGGAAAGATACCAAAATGAACTGGAGGGAGGAGGGAGGGGATTAAAAAATACTCCCCCGGCAAAGTTTTCACAACTATTACTCCTCATCAGCTATAACAGAGTTCAACGAAACATACAGAAAATTGTGCTTGTCTTTGGACCCACTGGTCATTATTCTGTGACAAAATCTAGGATACTACCAAAAAAAAAGAAAAAAAGGACATTAGGGTTACTGAAGAAACAGGAGCCAGTCTGCAGCTCTTTTTAACACTTTCCTGCCAGCTTGAACCACCAGTGGTCCATGCATGACTGTCCCATCGGGTGGCTTGTACCACTGTTGGTACAAATGGATATATAATCACTTTTATTAGTCTTTTTACTAATAAAATTAATAAAAAGCCACCTGATGGGACAGTCACACACGGACCACAGGTGGTTCAAGCCACCAAGCAGTGAGACATATAAATTACAGCCCCGTTGTGAACACGTTAAAAGAGGATACATAGTCATAAGAAATGTTTATCTCGTTTTTCAAGTACAGACCAGATGCAGATGATCTATACATCAGCTCTGGTTCTTTTTGAAAAGACTAAGGACTAGAGGCTTGGAACGTGTTTACCAGAATAAGCTTCATTTTCAGAGCAATGTTACTGATACTACTGCCTACTTTTCCTATTTAAGATGATGAAAGCCACACATTTTAATCGATAATATAACCTATAGCTGGTAAGTTTTGTTTTTGGATGCTGGGGAATCAAATCACACACTACCACTGAGCTATACCTTCTGGCCATTAGCAGGTGAGTTTTTAATGCTATGCTTTTTTCCTCTTCCAGTTAGTTCATTAGGCTTCCACCAAGTTCTCAGATCACCCTGATATGAGGGAAGGTATATATACTGCTTTTTAGGTATATATATTGCTACCTTGGCTTGCTGTTGGCTGAAGTGCAATAAAGACTACTATTTCCAACTTCTAAAATAAAGGGCTGAGGAGATAGCTCAATGTAAATGCCCTAGATTCTATCCCCATTGTCAACCAATAAGACCTTTTGGCTTCTGTAGTAGCAACAATACCTATTTTGAGGGACTCAAAGACAGCTGTTTTTTTAAGTAGCAAACAGTTTAACTTCCAAGTTCTAAGCAGCATTTACAGGCGTTCATTCAGTTTGTGCTGGAGAATTAAGGGTGATATGAAAAAAAAATGAAGAATTGTCATTTCCGACCTTCTTTGTGTGGAGGTAAGTCTAATTTATTATACCACTGCATTAACAGCAAATGGCCAAGAAGCAATTAGAGACAGTAGTAACCATTATCTGGATTTGAGGTTACTAATTAGATCTAATGGTGAATGTTTCCTCCTACAAAGAAATAGAGGGCTGGTGATACGGCTCAGCGGCATAAGCGCCTGCCTGGCAAGCACGAGGTCCTGAGTTCGACTCCCGGTACCCACATAAAGGAAAAAAAGGGCCGGTGATATTGCTCAGTGGCACAAGCGCCTGCTGGCAAGCGTGACGTCCTGAGTTTCACTCCCAGTACCCACATTAAAAAAGAAAAAAGAAATAGATGTCTTTTAATACTATGTGTTCAACAATAGTGCTGCAGTGATAAATTTCAGGTGTAAGGATAAAGTAGAGTAGCTTTAGGGGCAAAGATCAGAGCCTGTTCTAATGTAGAATGCTGGATTGCTTAAATTTTGACTGATTTGTCAGTGAATGGGTTGCCACCAAGGATTTGCTATTGTAAGTTTGGACTTGGAAGGTGATCTAAACTACAAGGTCCTGCTGCCTAGGACCACTGAAAGAACAGAAAAGAACAGAACTACATATTTGGGGCTGTTCTAAACTGAGGTGGGATTCCTGATGGCGTTCACCATCTACTGCATCACCTCTGAATGAGGTACACTTTAAAGGAACTAAAAGAAAATCAATCCTAATGTAAGGAAACAGTTTTTTTTTTTTTTTTTTTTTTTTTGTGGGTACCGGGGGTCGACCTCAGGACCTCACGTGCCAGCAGGCACCCGTGCCGCTGAGCGATATCACCGGCCCTTTTTTCGTATGTGGGTTCCGGGAGTCAAACTCGGGCCCTTGCGCTTGCAAGGCAGGCACTTGCGCCGCTGAGCCATCTCACCGGCCCCCAAGGAAACACATTTAATTGATAAAGTAGGCTAGTAAATATTTATCACATCACAGTTACAAATTACTCCTTACAATTTAAGGTGAAGACAAATACTAACTTAGTTGTATTTAACAAGTGGAATAGTAAAGGGAAAGGGAAATAAAAATGTTATCAAAAAACACATGGCCAGGGCCGGTGAGATGGCTCAGTGGCGTAAGCGCCTGCCTTGCAAGCACAAGGGCCCGAGTTCGACTCCAGGATCCCACATACGAAAAAGAGGCCGGTGATATTGCTCAGCGGCACGGGTGCCTGTTGGCGCGCGAGGTCCTGAGGTCAACCCCTCGGTACCCACAAAAAAAAAAAAAAAAAAAAAAACATGGCCAGAAGTCGGAATTAGGATCTTAGCCAGGAAGAGTACACTATTTTTAAGTTTATCTTGAGAATATTTTTATGACAGTATTGGAGTGTTTTGCTAAAGTGGTGCAAATCATGCTTACCTTAGAAATGAGATACCATCATTCTCTCCCTTTTTTAAGGACTCATTTTTGATTCTGTGCCTGTTTCAAAATTCATTCCAGGAACACAGAAGGTAACAAAAGGAAATAAGAAATGCTTTTTGAAAAATAATATAACTTGACTTAAAAAGCTAGAACAAAAATGAAATTTTAAAAATGCCTTAAAATGATAGTCATCATCTTCTTCAACTATACCACATATACTTACATAAAACTGATATATTAGTCAAATGTATTCTTAAAAGTTTGTCAGTAGTAACTTGCATGATATACAATGATCCAATTTAAAATACTCAATATATCCCAAGAACTCAAAATACAATACATGGTTATTACATGAATCTTCACAGCAAATCCCTTGAAACAGGAAGGCAGGTATCCGCAATAATCTATAAGCCTCCTGTGTTACAAATTCATTCAGAGGTTTAAATATTTTCCAAGAGTCTTCCATCCATGTTTTTTTTTTCTTAAGGAAATTAAGTTATGATAATGAACAATAATTTTCTGAGTTTAATTTCTCATATTTTTTACAAAGGAAGTTTGTATCAGCTTCAAGGTGGAACCAAGGCCTCTTAAAACAATCTGTTTCAAAATGTCTAGAAACTTTGAAGTAATTAAAAATTTCAGAACAGTAGCTATAATATATGGATGAATAATTTTATTATTCATGTAATTTGGGAGCATGTTACAGATTATCGCATAGCTGTATATATACTTATATACACATATATATAGCAACTCAAACATTTAAAAAATGAACTATTTATGTACATTAAACATTAGGATTGCCTTTTCCACATTTAGTATAAAGATTCATTACTACAAAATTATTGGCTCTCTAGCCTGTGATTTAATGGAGTATTATTTCAGAAGTCATAAAAGTAAAATGTAAGATTATTATTTTGAACAATTTTCAAAACTTATCTTTTGAGTTTGCCAATTCAAAATAACTGTATCTAACTCTATGGCTATCCATCTTGAAAATTAACTCCAATCATTGGATCTTGACACTTTTGTTATACATAAAAGTAAGTACCATCTTAATGAATTTTAAAAGTAAGGATCACCTTTTATTATCACTGAGATATCATGGTCAAAGCAGTATTTGGTCATAATCTGTCATACTATTGAGTTTTTTTGTTAATTTGGGTTATTTTCTAAATTTATTTTAATACCTTGCCATTTTAAAGAAATCTTATAGGCTTTTATAAAAGAATTTACTAGATTCTAGAATCTATGGTTTAGGCTATCACTGCAGTCATACTGGGTTTCTGATATGACTTACATTTTAGAAAGCTATGGTCAGCAATTGTATAGAGTTGGTCAAAATAGTCCTGATGTTATCTGACATTTGGTATTATATAAATATCTAGCAGAAATGGAGACTGCATAATAAAAGCATAATTGTAGGGCATCAAATATATTCTACTAGTTACAGATAGGGCCATCACCTCTACTGGTACTGGTACATTGAACATGAAAAATATAATCTTCAGTTGTATAGCCATGCCCTGAATGCTGGATGTGAACATTCTCTGTCCAGAAGGAACCCTTGTATTTATGTGTCAGCCCATTATGGTTCACAAAAACACATGCATGTGTGCATATATTTTACTTATTACCAATCATTCAACATCACTGTAAACCATTTTCTTTTCAATAAAGCTATTATAAATGTCTATTATCTTAGGTTTTTGCCGTGAGAGAAGTACACACTTCCTTGTCACATTACTTAAGAAGAATCCTGGGTGGGGCCTCTGGGCCTCTTTGCCTCAGTAGAGCCCTGCTGGTTCCTGCAAACTCAGATGAAACTTGGATTTCAAGTTCAGTGATTCTTCATTGATATACAATGGACTTTTCTAAATTCATTTTCTTCAGCATTTACATCTACCTTGAACTGAACTGCATCATTTCATTTTATGAGGAATCTAATCTGCATTAACTAGTCAACCATAAATATTAAGTATACACTATATTTCAGATATTATGTATTTTTATATTACATAAGGCTAAAAACATATGTGAAAGTCACCTCTATTGTACCAAGATGGTAGAAAGTCTGTAGATGAACTGCTGCTACAATTATCTCAAAGCTATTTAAAAAAACTTACAGTGTCACGGGATTGAAACATTAAGTCACGGGATCAAGTTGATGCTGTGCTTTGATTCACATTGCTTAAGAAGCGAAGAATTTTGGGTAAATACATGTGATCTGAAATTTTCCAAAGTTATTGAAAGTATGATCCATTTTGTCAACAATTTCCTGTCCTATGACAAGGAAAAACAATGTGGGGGTCTTTTTGAAATTCTAGAATTAAAAAATTTAAAGGCCTACAGACTTCAAATTTTAACAATCCAACAATTATCTTTCATTGTGGAAATGTTTTAAAACAATGTGTAAATACTGTTTACTGTCATATATTTTTTAAGCTGGCATTCCATGTGATAGCTCTGGTGAGGGGAGAAACAAATTCAGCAGCCAGGTGTCTGATGCTTGCACCAGACAAAGATTATCATCAATATTTAAGCACTTAACCCTTTAAAATGTGAATACTCTGTATATGAAAAGCTAGCAGCAATATACAATATGATCAACTTCGTTTAGTGATGAGCTGCACCTCTGAATATGTTTTAGGAAGAATTTACATCATCCAAAAATCCTAAAGGAAAATATTGAGATAAATATGGAAATTTGTATATTACATCAACGCATCTAAAGGAGGGCTCCCCATTATTAAACAGAAAATGCATTTAACAGAAATGAAAATATACAAAACATTATGTATATAGATATACATACTATATAATATATATGTGTGTATATAAAACAGGTGACAATCATTTCCAAATTTTGTTCAAATCATTTGGTTTTCATCACAACAAGTAGAACAAATACCCTAACAATTACATCACTGCTCAAAAAGCACATTGATCATTCACAAAAACTCCCAACTGTAAACTTAAAGGCATCTTTAAACACAGAAATCTGCAGAGGCATGATACTTTTGCTGACCATATCCTTAAAAAAATCTCTAAATTATTAGGTTCAATTTTTTACATGTGAAAATAAAACTTTCTTCAAGTGTCACTTCATGTAAGGTTTCTACAGAATAAGGCACTCTCTCAGTCTGCATGACCTTGCTTCCAGCCTGACCTTAATGTGTACATGTCAAATTAGCATCCACATGTTACTGAAACAAACAAAAGTAAGCTCAAAAGAGAGTGCGAGGTATTGCTTTTTTTTCCACTAAAGATAGAAACAAACGGACAAAACTATTATCTGTATAAACTAAAATGGATAGCCATTCACCTCTGAAACGAAAAAATGTGGCACTGAACAGATTTTTGATGTCAGGTTTAGATGGTAGTACACTTGTAGCACTGACATTAAAATTCTGCTTCTGTAAGAAATTTGATTAAGAAGGAAGGCCAATACTACTGTTTTCTTCTAATAAGAGTAACTGACCCTTCACTAGTTAAATACTGAACTAAATGACAGCTTTATAAAACTATTTCAAGTATTCATTATCACAGTGAAAATGTGAGACCATGTTAAAGTGAATGATTTGAAAATTCTTTTGATGAAAAAGGCAAGGGTACCAAATCAAAACATATACAAAATGCTTCAACGCATTTCTTTATGTGATATGAATAGAAAGATTACCCATAAAAAGTTAGAAAAATTAAGATAAATTATATATACCTTCCCAACCATATTTTATATAAAAATTCAGAATAGTGTACTGTTATTTCAATCTACACAATAAAAATGCCTGGACTTGGCAGATATCTTCTATCTGTGCATGTATTTTCTCAGTAGAAGGTTTATTCATTGAGTTGCTTTTGAAAAGTTTTATTTTAATTGTTAACCTTATTGAATCATCAGTAAACCCAGCTGATGGGGACCCACTGTGGTTCCATCCTCAGTTTCTCTATGGCAGTTTGTAGTTTCTCAAAGGCTTTGTCTAGATTGTCATTTATGATGATCAAATCAAAATAGTGGTTGTACGCTCTCTGAATCCGTGCACTTTCATCCACTGTTTTCTTCAAGTCAGAGTCCTGTTAAAAGAGTTTTGAAAGAAAGAAATGTTTGAATGGTAATACACATTTACTTGCTCAAAGAAACAAGTAAATTGGATATTTGTTTAATTGTGTTATTAATCATTAAAGTCTAACCTGCAGTGTTACAAAAGACATTACTGTCTGTGCATACCTTTGTCTTTCCATCTACATTCATGTTTGCATTTATGAGCATTTTGTATATTCTGTTTTGTTAATATTACGATAGGCTTCTTAGTTAAAAGACTGACAGTAATCTTTGGGTAAATCTAAGGTATTAAAATAATTATTGCAGGTGACTGGTTTCTAGCTCAACTATATATTTTTTGAGATTCCTCTTTTAAAATGGTATTGGGGATTGAACCCAGTCTTCATACTGAGCTATATTGCCAGCCCTATTTTTTTAAATGTGAGAGAGGGTCTGCTAAGTTGACAATTGCCAAGGCTGAACTTGAACTTGGGATCCTCCTGCATCAGCCTCCTGAGTGCTGGGATAACATGCAGGCTCCACCACCCCCAATCGCAAAAGATTTCTATTTTATGGCCTATGTAAATCATGGGACCAAAGTGTAGTGGCTGTTAAGCTCAAAGCCTATTTGCCACCTATCAGTAAGAAAGTCCTTAAAAGTATGTTTTGAAGACTAACTACAAGCTTCCTACCCACCACCAAACACACACCCACACACTTAACATTTTTGCACTAGTACTGTTTATATTTTATACTAGTTCTAGTCCTTTTGGAATGATGTAGGGAGCACCTAAGTTATGGGTTCTACCTGAGCAGGTAAGGCTTTTCAAAAATTCCAAGTGTTTGAAATTTCACTGTATTTTTATATATTCTAAAAACTTTTACTGGGTTCCTATTAAAGTGACTACCATGTTTTAGAACTGGTAGACATAACAATGATTAAGAGAAGGGGCTGTTGCCTCATGGTAAGGGAGACAGATAAAAGGCAAATGAACATAAAAAATTTACAAGTTGTACTATTATAAAAGAAACAAAGGGCTGATGAGATAGCTCAGCGGCATAAGCGCCTGCCTGGCAAGCGCCAGATCCTGTGTTTGACTCCCGGTACCCACATACAAAGGAAAAAAGGGCTGGTGATATTGCTCAGCAGCACAAGCACCTGCTCGTAAGCGCGAGGTCCTGAGTTCAACCCCCGGTACCCACAAAAAAAAAAAAAAAAAAAAAAAAAAAGAAACCAGGCACAAAGGATTCTAAAATATCTACTTTAGGGCCGGGGATATAGCTCAGCAGCATAAGCGCCTGCCTGGCGAGCGCGAGGTCCTGAGTTCGACTCCCGGTACCCGCATAAAAAAAAATCTACTTTAGAATGATTGGAAAGACACAAGCAAATGACAGTTAAGCTAAAAACTAAAGGGAAGTAAGAGAGCTGTCATGCATATAGCAGAAGAAAGAACATCTTTAGGCAGAGAGAACAGCAGTGCAAAATCAAGAGGAGGGAAAAGGCCCAGGTGCACCTGAGACTAAAAGCAGGCCAGAATGGATGGAGGTTTGTGGCTAAGTTATGGATGACCTAGCGTGATAGAAAAACACCTATGGATCTCAAGGAGGAATGTGACGTGAGTGTACACAGGAAGACGAATGGCAGTGATCCATGTCACAGTGAAGTGCTGCCTCGATTATGATGAAGAGATAGGAAAGACAACAGCCTGGAAATTTACCCTGGTGTTAATCATCAGGATTAGCTGATGTGAAAAAGAAGAGAATGAATGGATCAAGGCTAGCTCTTAGGTTTCTAGCTTGAGCAAATAGGTGCCTATAGAAGATGCAGAGTTGGGTGGTGAGGAGTGAGGACAGCATGATTTTTTTGAGAAAAACAGAATATTCTATTTTTTATGACAAGTTTAAGATGTCTGTGAGACATCCAAAGTGGAGATGTAAAACAGTTGACATGTCTGGGCTCTAGTTTATCTAGCTATATAAATCATCAGTGTAACAATGGATGTAAGTGGTTTCATTAAAGGAAAGTGTAGAGAGAGAAGTGGGTTCAACCGTTAGGCCCACGGAACCCAAATACTTACCAACACTTCCACTGAGACTTCTAAGGCAGCTTGAACAACTAAAATACCTTGGATCACAGATGTATGAACAGGTCATAATTCAACTTGAAAGTGATTTTTACTTAGTTATTAGCAATCTGATTTGTTAAAAAAAAATCCTGTAATAAAAGTGGAGTAAGCCATAAAGGTGGAAAAAGGAATAGAGAATCCCTATATCTACAGAATAATCTCCAGGACATGCTGATATATGAGAAATATCAGCAAACTACTGTATAGAATGTTACCTTTTATATAACAAATAGGAGAGGAAGTACAATATATACATACACACTTCCTAATGGTAAAAATGGTTACCAAAAATGGCTATGTATGTGGGTGGGAGGAAAAGAATGCAAAGGACAGAGAAAAGCTAGATTTTTTTTTAAGATTTACATTGGAACTATGAAAATGTTGTATACAATTATACAACAAAATTCAATTCAAGTGGAAAAAAGAATGATACACAAAAATCAAAAGCAAAATGAAACAAACTGTGTTTCAAGTTGAATGGTTTAGTCACACAGAAAGGAATTATTTCAATGACTATAAAACTAAATAATTTGATATCTAGTGGGATATATCCTCAGAGCAACTAAAAAGCCTGAAACTTAAAGCTTTTCAATAATATTGTTGATATTGCTATTCAGAAATTATATGTATGTTACTTCATTTATAATTATATAGTTGTAACATAAGAAATAATTGTTATCAGGAACCAAGACTTTCTGCATAAGAGGCAAAAAGGCAAATGCATGGTCAAAGTACTGTAGTAAAGTAAAACTAATATAAAATTTGAACTACAACTAATAAAAAAATATGATGCATATTTTCTTAAAAAGAAAAACATATCCTCCCTTTGAACAGAAAGGTCCAGAAACAATGTCCAACTGAGTTGAATGCAAACCCTCAGTGCTTAGATTATCTCTAAATACCATTTCTCACTAAAAGAAAACAGGGTGTTGGGATGGCTGGTTCCAGTTCAGGACCAGGAAATATGTAAGAATATCCTGGAACAGCTTGTTATACTGGGAAGCAAAGAATCATCAAAGACTACTGGGATTGTATTAAAAAAACTAAGAAGCCAAACTGAATAGGCTCCTATTAGCCAAAGATGGGATAATTTGAACATCAGAAAGAGTAATAACTGACCTAAATATGCAGAGAGGAAGTACTACAGTGGACTCTTGTGTTATAACTGGCCTGACATATGAACAATTTGGTTTGTGAACAGAATTTTAGTTTTAACTTACAATGAAAGTCTTGAGTTACGACCCGAATGCCGGCTACTTGTGCTTCCAGATGGTCTCAGACACAGATTTAACCCTTAAAGAGTTCTGGAAGGAACACTACAACATCCTTTCCTATATAGGGTTAACTGAGAAATCCTGGGCCAATGTCTCTCTAGGGACACTGAGATCTGCCTGTATACAGGACAGAGACTTGAAGGCTGTGTAGAAGAGCCTGAGCCTTCAACTGACAACATGATTTACAACCAGCCCTCAGGAACGAATTGAATTCATAAGTCAAGGGTCCACTCTATTCAAATGGCTTTAAAACAGAGGGATACAGTCTACAGATAAAAAGAATTGTGTGTGTGTGGGGGGGGGCTGTTCATAGTAGTCATACCCACTGGTGGTAGTGTTGACATATTTATTCTCAGACTGTTGTGTTTACACTATGGATAAAGCAAATGAGCAATTATGTGATAATCTAACACGTCTGGTGTTTATGAGAACTCTGATACTCAGCCTAAGAAAACTTAGACATATAAAAGAGAATAGGAAATAGTATGAATTTATAATATAGTATACAGTATGACTTTATGATACATTGTCATTTAAGCATACAAACAAAAGCATATATCCTAGGTTTGTGTAAAAAGGTCCAGCGAAAATCATTGATTAACCATGTGTCAATGTGCATTTTTTGCATTACAGTCTTAAAATACTAATCACCCTAAAAGGAACCTGGACTTCCTGGAAAAATGTTAGTTCCTTGGCCTAGAATAGGAAATCCAGAAGATAAACATGGAACATCTCTCATATAGATAGGAAGAAAGCTATCCAAGACTATCAAGCTCATAAAAAAGGGGGCACAAAAGCAGAGTGCAGTGGCATATGCCTGTAATCCCATTTAGGAGGCTGACGCAGGAGGATCACGAGTTTAAGACCATCCTGAGCTACACTGCTAGTTAAGCTAGTTCAAGGCAAGCCTGGACTATACAGTGAGACCCTCCCTGTCTGTCTGTCTGTCTGTCTATATGTCTGTCTCTCACATGAAAAAAGCCAAAAAGTTCTCAAGTACCAACTAAAATAAGCTTTTCTACTGGTCAAAGATAGGACAATTTGCATAGCAACAAAAAGAATACCTGCAATAATATAAAGCATATCAAATAAATTTGAGAACCCATGTGCTCATAAACGTAACAACAAGCCTCAGGGGTCACCTGTCTCTCTTGGAGGCTCTGAGAGAACACATTATTCTGAAAACTGATCCATAAAGAGCATTATTAGACAAGTGCCCTGCCTTTCCTGTATGAATTGTACCTCACAGTAATGAACTAGTTCATGAGGAAAATAATAGTATATAAAGGCAGACAGAATGATAACTTAGAATATTACCATTTTGCCACTCCTAAAAAAGAATAACTGAACCAGACAAAGATCAAAAATTTGCTAAATCGTTAGATGAAACGTTACTGGGGAACTTTATAAATCAGGCTAACATCTGAACCCACTCCTTAGCCTTACCATAAAAAAATGACACAGCTTGACATACGCTCAGGATATAATAAAATGCTCCCCTTTGCTTTGAATACACTTATTCTTGCTACATTATGAAGCAGTTCTAGAAGTCATCTTTTCTGTTTTTAGTTGTACTGTCCTGGCTGCCTTGATGTCCTGAACTGATTCAAATACAATGATATGTCAGTTCATGAATTTAATTCTTTTTTTTTTTTTTTTTTTTTGTGGGTGCCAGGGGTCGACCTCAGGACATTGTGCGCCAGCGGGCGCCCGTGCCGCTGAGTGATATCACTGGCCCATTTTTCGTATGTGGGTTCCGGGAGTCGAACTCAGGCCCTCGCGGCTTGCCAGGCAGGCGCGTATGCCGCTGAGCCATCTCACCGGCCCATGAATTTAATTCTTGACATGATTCTGGTTGCAGAACTAATTTGGCGAAGCGAGGTACCACTGTATTTACCTTCATGGTTGTTATGGCTTCTATCTGAATGTATTAGTTACTTTTCTTGTCGCTGAGACAAAATACCCAACACCCACAAGTTAAGGGAGGAAAGGTTTATTTAGCTCCCAGTTTGTAGAGGTTTCACTCCATGACTGTCTGGCTCCAAGGCAGAGTGGCACATGGCGGAGAGACAATAGCTCATGGCAGCGGAAAATAGCAAAAGCAGCAAGCCTCTTTCTGTCCCTCATATTGTATCCAGTCTACCAGGATTAGGGTGGTGCCAATCCAATCAGTGGACTGATCCAGCAATCACCCACACTTTATTCCAGCACAGCACTACAGATCAATCACACCATGCTAGATTCAGCCACCTATGAAGAAATCCTATAACCCCATGAGGCTTTGGGAGGACATCTAGACACAAACTATAACATTCCGCCCCTGGCCCCCCCAAAGACTCATGCACGTCCCTTTATGCAAAAGGCATTTAGTCCATCTCCAAGGGATGCCAAAGTCCTAACAGTTCAGCATTGCTGAAAAGTTCAATAAAAAGTCTTCTCTGAGATTTAAGGCAAAATCTTAGCTGTGAGACCCAGTACAAATGAAAGTTAAACACTTCCAACATTGAATGGCACAAGATAGACATTTCCATTCCAAAAGTTACAAACGGGGATACAAAGGAATGGGACCAAAGCAAGTTCAAAATCCAGCAGGCCAAACATTAAGTCCCGTAGTTCCATGTCCAGCATCTGAAGCTATCTGTGGTAAGATGTGAGCTCCAAAGTACTTGGGTGGCTCTGCCCCTATGGCACTTCTGGGGGTTGTAGCTCCTATGACTTCTCTCTTGGGCCTATTCTGCTCTCTCCTTGCAGTTTTCCTCAGACGATCCACATTCCTGGCTTCTCCAAACTTCTGGGGTCTCCACTGTGCCTTTGGCTTCACACTCACAGCTTCACACACTGCCCTCTCAGAGACACACTGCCTGGCCTCCCAGGCCTTCTTCTGAAATCTGGGTGGAAGCCTTCCTAACCCTACAACTCAGCCATTCTGCATGCACCTAAAACCAGTGCCATGTGGCTGATGCCAAGGCCTGCCGCCACTAGAGCAATAGCCAGGCTTCTCTGTCTCTTGGCTATAGGGGTTGAGTGCCTGGATCACTGAGCACTCTGAATCCAATTCTGATCAACAAGTTCTCTGGGCTGCTGCCATTCTCAACATGGTGCTCTGGGGCTTCCTTCTCAAATCAGAGACTTTTGTAATTTTGAGGCTGCAAAGGGTGGAGTCCTGCTGCTTCCTGTCATGCCCTCAGGCCATCTTTTCTATTCTTCTATGCCTTCTCAGCAAGCAAGCTCTCCTCTCCTCTATCTTTGCAGTCCACAGCTTTACTGGAGCTCCCTTTCTGGCCAAACCCACAAGGTTTTAAATCATTCCGCTGGGATCTTTGCTCTTCATTCTCAACATAGATCTGGCTAGAAGCCCCCAACAGTAGTAGCCATGCCACTGCCTCAACATTAGACTGCTTTGAAATTACTTCTACAAGATTAATTAGTCCATCACCCTTAGTCTCAGGCAAAGTCTCTGAGCAGACAAACTCTCTCCCAAGGCATAACACACATCATCTGAAGTCCAACAACCAATGCAGTCCTTCTTCCCAGCAAAAACCTCTGGAGCCTAGTCTTTATCAGCAGGATTTCTATCAGCCTTCTGGTCTTCTGAGCTCTGACCAGAATCTTCCCTACAGTACAGCCTATGACATTCCACCTCTACTTTTTTAGCTGGCATCTCCAAACATTTCCAAACTCTTCCCTCAAGCCATTCCTAAAGGCTCCTGAACCACATGGTCAGATATAGTCACAACAATGACCCCACTCCTGGTACCAAATTCTGTATGAGTTACTTTTCTCATTGCTGAGACAAAATACCCAACACCCACAAGTTAATGGAGGAAAGGTTTATTTAGCTCCCAGTTTGTAGAGGTTTCAGTCCATAATTGGCTGGCTCCAAGGCAGAGTGATACATGGCAGAAGGGCAACAGTTCATGGCAGCAGAAAACAGCAAAAGCAATAAGCAAGAGAGAGAGAGACAGACCTCCTTCTGTCTTTTATATGATATCCAGTCTACCGGGATTAGGGTGGTGCCAATCCAATTAGTGGACTGATCCAGCAATCACCCACCCTTAATCCCAGCATCCTTTATCCCAACATTGCACTACGAATCAATCACACACACTAGATTCAGCCACCTCTGAAAAAACCCTAAAACCCCATGAGGCTTTGGGGGGACATCTAGACACAAACCATAACACTAGATGTTCCCCCAAAGCCTCATGAGGTCATAGGCTTTTGGGAGGTGACTGGATCATGGGTGTATGATACTGGATCACTGGTGTGTGATACTGGATTAGTCCACTGATGGGTTTATAGCTGGGTGTGATGTTGGGAAGTGAAGCCTGGTGGGAAGAGGTGGGCCACTGTGGGCATGGCCTGGAAGCTGAAAAAAAAAAATCACTCAACAGGGCTATACATATTTACATTGAGCCAGAAATAGTACCTATTCCACCAGAACAGAAAGTCTTATTACTGACAGTACCATTTGGAGGAGTACCAAATAGCTCTTCCCTCAACAGTGGAGAATAACAGACTCTAGAATGAGAACTGCTTGGGTCTTATTGAGCAAGTTTTAAAAGCAAGACTTGAAAGGATTAAACTATTCCAAATTACTGCATCTCAGAACAAAACTCATAATGTCTGGCATAAAAAAAAAAAAATTTACCAGCATTGCAAAGAAGCAGAAAAGCATGATCCAAATGAGAAAAATAATTCAATCAAAACAGACCCAAGGCAGGTGTGGTGGCACAGGCCTGTAATCCCAGCACTTAGGAAGCTGAGGCAGGAGAATCGCTGCAAGTTCAAGGCTACCCTGGGCTCTATAGTGAGTTTAAGGACAGCCTGAACTACATAGTGAGATTCCATCTTGAAAAACCAAAGGGGGGAAAAGCAGACACAAATGTTAGAATTAGTAGACAATGATGACATTATAAAGTTGTAACTATTTTTTCACACATTCAGAAGGTTAAGTACAGACATGAAGCAACTTGAAAAAGAACTAAGAGGACTACTAAGATCTGATTTCAAGGTATATTATCAGCTATACAGTGTCAAGAGGTGTGAGAGGGGTGGTTGGGGTGGTTTGGTGTGGTGACCAAGAAGCACAGGGAAAAATGTGGAGATGATGGACACATGGACACATTCATTACTTTGGTTGGTGTGGTTTCATGAGTGTATACATATGCCCAAACGTATCAAACTGGACACTTATACATTCATGTAGATAATTTTTTTTGGTCGTTTTCATTTTATTTTTTTAATAATTTTTTTTTTTTGTGTGGGTACCGGGGGGTCGACCTCAGGACCTCGCACGCCAACAGGCACCCGTGCCGCTGAGCGATATCACTGGCCCCTTTTTCATATGTGGGTTCCGGGAGTCGAACTCGGGCCGTTGCGCTTGCAAGGCAGGCGCTTACGCCGCTGAGCCATCTCATCGGCCCTTTTAATAATTTTTTTAAAGACAACAAGTAAACATCCTTATATATTAACAAACTCAAGAATTAGAGAATGTGTAGATAATTTTATGTCAATTATAACTCAAGCTGAAAAAATAAAAAAGACTTACAAGACATTAAGTAAATTCAATTTGATCTTCAACTCATTTTTTTTCTATTTATTATTTTTTGCAGTTCTAGGGCCTCATGCATTCTAGGCAAACACTCTACCATTGAGTTACACCCTAGCCCAATGTGTTGATCTTGTTTGGATCCTGATGTGAATAAATTATTTTTAAAAAAATTACAAGTCTTGGAGAAATTCAAATATAATTGAATACTAATGATATTAAAATATTGCTTATTTTTTTGTACATGAATAGTGCTATGAGCATGTTTTCAAAAGTACTCTTTTAGAGATAAATACTAAGGTATTTATGGATGGTATGATACCAAAGATTTGTTTTAAAATAATTCAAGGTGAGGGAGGAAGTGGAGAGAGGTCTAACTGAAACAAGATTGGTCATGTATTACTAAAATTAGGTGTGGTAACATGAGGGTTCACTTCTTCCCTTTTTTGAACATATAATCTTAAAATTTCTATAATATGAAAAAAGACAGAGGGAGAAAATGAGAACACATGTAACAGAAATGAATAACTACTACCAGTAATAAACCATATGGTGAACAGGCTCATTAATAGTCTTGGGACCATTTTGTCATTAACAAAATGAGACAGCTGGATTAATATTTATATTTTAATATTGGTCCTTTTCATTCAACAAAGGGAACTATGCTTTTGCTTTAAAATAAAGTGAAAGGCAGGAGAAAAGGAAATAAAAAGGATTACTATGTGTTATGTACATGTACCAACTCCCCATGATGAATGTAATCATGATGCATTACAAATATGTATCAATAAACACCAAAAAAAAAAAAAAAAAAGTGAACAAGGATTCTCAGGTAAAAGCAACTGTTCTAACTATATCTGCTGAATAAATTTTTTACTCTATAATATATAGTGTGTTTATTTACTAAATACGGATAGATAGGATTAAACATATTCAATAGAAAGGAAAAGGAAACAATTTCGCAAAAATAAAATTGTTAGATTAAAAAGAAATGTTCACCGTCAAAAGCTTGGTAGTGATTCCTGCATCCACCACAGCTTTGTGCATGGCACGTAATGTCTCCAGCTCTGGAGCAGCAATAAACACCACATACGGCATGAATTCAGACGTCCTCAACACCTTCAGTGCCTGTGTAGAAGAATAATTACAAACCAATTTATTTAACATTGGTACTTGAATTATTCTATCTTTTAGTATAAATCAAATGTATCTGCCTTCTTTCTAAGGATTAAGGACATATTTTACAACCTGTTTCGTTCTGCTTTTCTGATGCTATAGTGTTTTCCTAAAACAGTGATACATTTATTTTGTTGTAAACTCAGTCTCACTACTCTTTGTTCTCCTTGAACAAAAAGAAGTATAAAATTTAGTGATCCCCAAATCATCATGAGCGACATAAGCTCTTACTGTAAGAATCTGTTAATACTGAAAGAGTAGAAATAACCTCAGTGCTGACTAATTGGAGAATGATTAAATAAATGAATAGATCCATACTATGAAATACCATGCAGCAATTACAAAGACTAAAAATACCTCTCTTTAGTAAGTAACATGAAAAGAGCTTCAAGAAATACTGTTTAATAAAAAACTAAAGAATTGATATGAAACTCTTCCATTTATGTAAAAAGCAAACATAATAGAAAAGCCATTAAGTTTTATATGCATTTGTATTTAAGGCATACTAAATTGACAAGAAATGACTAATACCAAATATTACTATTTATCTCTGAGAAGAGAAGAGAAGTGAAGTTGGGCTGAGTGTAGAGTGGTAGGAAGGGATGAGTGAGAATGAAATGAATGCTGTATGTATGTGTGAGGTGGGAGATGGAACAACTTCAATTTTTTATTCTTTTAGATTGCAGCCATATTTTTTAATTTAGCATTTCCTAACATAGGTATTTATGTATTACTTTTAGAAGTAAATAAATACTAAATTTACACAGATTTAATTACGTAGTTTCTACTATTTAGCTAGCTAGCTAAATAAGGTTCTCTATCACCAAAAGGTAAGAAAGGCAAAGCCACCTTTCCACTTTGACAAAACAAACATTCTTACCCCCCTCCCCATACATACAGACAAACAAAACCTCATCGGGAAATAAAATTTTAAAAACATCTTTGGAATCCATGCAGCTCACTTGTGGGTTGACGTCCAAAATACAAGTTCGTCCAGTTTGGACAACTTCAAGGATAGAGTCAATCTTAGTTCCGTAGAGATTTCCTTCATACTCCCCATGTTCCAGATACTTTCCAGCTTTAATGTCTGCTTCCATCTCTGATCGTGACACAAATTTATATGCCTGGCCATCTTTTTCATCTTCCCTTGGTTTCCGTGAAGTAACTAAATAAAATAAGGTTGAGAATTTGTACAAAGAGATTGCAGGATATAAAAAATAGACTAAAATATACAGGGTAACTACATTTTTCCTTTTAGTGCAAGGGTCGGCAAAATCACATCCAGAGGCTAAGTGTGAAATATCTCCTGTTTTTATAAATAAAAGTTTTATTACCACACCATGGCCTTCTTCATTTTTATGCACTGTCCATGGCTTCTTTACTGTTACAATACAGAGTAGTTGTGACAGAGACTGTATGGCTTGCAAAGCCTAAAATGTTTACTCTGTGGCCCTTGAACAGAAAATGTTTGCTGATCCGATTTAGAAGAATGTCTAAGAGGTAACCCCCAACACAAAATTTGTCTCAAAAGTGTGCTTTTAAAAGTCCCCTTGGGCTGGTGAGATAGCTCAGTGGCATAAGTGCCTGCCTGGCAAGCGTGAGGTCCTGAGTTCGGTTCCCGGTACCCACATAAAGAGAAAAAATAATAATAATAAAAAAAAGTCCTCTTGATAAAAAAAAATGTCCTTTTGAAACTCAAAAATATGTCTTCTAGAGGCAGAACCTTGAAATTTTAATTTATCTTAAAATTTTAAGTACAAGGCCTGTTACAAGTATCTCTGCCATCTGGCCAGCAGTCTCTTTTTTCCTTAAGAAATGTATTCTTTCCTTTCTTTCTACTTTAACATTTCCTAATTCAGTGCCCAAAAGGTGAGTGAAGTTCACTTAGTTGGTAAATATCAATTTTGTATAGTTCTATTCACAAATGATCTATCCTTTATCCCATCTAAAGATCTAAACTTTCTTTTGGCTTACTGCTTACTGATATTTCCAAACATTTCACTGGAGATAAATGAAGTTATCTACCTCATTATTATTATCTTCTGTTAGGCTCCTCTATTCTGATCAGACATATGTTCTGAATGAGAATGAATAGTCCAGGCCAAAACTTAGAAGAGGAGGATTCTTTTGTATATTTTAGAGCTTTGAATACTTAGTCTGTGCTAGAAATGGATTATTACCATCTTTCAAACTATTGCAAAGGTGTACTCTCTGACAACTTTGTTAACACTAGCTTTGAGGAAGGGAAGTTATGTTTTGTGTTTGCTGTTTCAAGCTTGGCACTCATCTGCGCTTGGCTGGATATGTATAAAAACTATTCAACTTCCAGTAAGTACTTATAAAAGTAGAATGTTTGACTAAATCATTAAGCACACGAAATTAAAATTAGAAGGTAATCCAAATTAACTTGACAGAGTTTTGACTATTGGAAATGAACATAAGGCACAAAGAAAAGTTTGAACTTCAAACTGAAGTTCAAGAAAAAAATGAACTTCAACTCAAGCCCCAAAATAAGGATTAATTTATAATGTGATCATTATGCACAACAGGGTTCCTTTTTGTCCCTTGTTGTTTTCTGGCTCAATCTCAAGTTTGGTCATTCTAGACCACTGCAGAGAGCACTTGTAACTAACTTAAAGAATCCTCAAGATGCTATCATGGCTTTCCAGTCAAAACTATGTGATCTAGGTTTTTGGAATTATTCAACAAAGGTGTTATCTAGGTTTTTGGAATTATCCAATAAAGGTGGTATGATAAACCTACTAAGGCACCTTTAAGTTCCCCAAATAAGTACATGCTAAGACTTGGCACAATATCTGTGAACATAATTTTAGAAGACTGCCATTTCTTTGTGTAGCCCTACAGTGAAGTCATACATGAAATGTGCTGCTTTTTAAAAAATATATGACACATATCTGCCTAGGTGTCACCTCCCAACACATTGGCAGAATTTTAATTCTTGCTAAAATGTTCTTTAGTTTACAAGTCATTTTTAATTACAACTCCATTTTCTACTGAATGTGTCAAAAAACTGCATCTCTACAGTTCCACATATTTAAATACCCCTTTCCATTCCTAGAACAGAGAGATTAGAACTGACTACAACTGATTCGTTAGGCTTATATGCTGAGCGACTAAATATGATTTTGAAGGAGGAAACATCTGGCATTGAAAAAATTCTAAATTTTAGTAGGAAACAATCAACAAAGAAATACTTTATGTTATTAATGTTAAAAAGCAAAGAGAATTCATAAAATAGCTTATCCTCCTGAATAACAAAGTTTTTCTATTTTAGGATCATTTTATATGTATTAAAAATTTAAACTGGCTTAATGCAATGATATCTGTATCTTTTGACAATGTGTAGCACAATATTGTGTATCGAAAATTAGGCAAGATCCAGCAATCCTACTATTGGCTATATACCCAAAGGAAATAAAACCAGTGTGCCAAAGAGACATTTGCACACACTCCCATGTTCATTGCAGCCTTATTCATCAGCCAAGGTATGACAATAACTTAAATGTCCATCAGAGAACCACAGAATTTTTTAAAAAATGTAGTAAATAATGAAATAGTGCTCAGCCTTAAAAAAAGAGGTGGGTTGGTATACGGATGGATACACACAAGTTTTTCTATATGAAAATTAAGATTTGAATCTCCACTCAAATGTCTGCCAAAGGTAAAATGGTACATCTTTCTGGAAGTTAATTTGACACAAGGAAGTCAAGAAATAAAAATATTTATATTACTCTTTGATTAATACTTTTACATTTCATAATTATATATTCACATTTCATCACTTTATAGAAGTACAACAGCAGTAATGATTTTTTTCAAAGTGTCAAGTGCACACATGTATATGTGGGAATATTAAGAAGCTATAAGATTAAATGCTTTAAAATTTACCATTTTAATCATTTTTTGTTTAACTTTTTAAGGAATTACTATGTTGTTTTCCTCCCTGCACACCCCATTTTACATTTCTAGCAGTAATGCAGAAGAATTCCAATATTTCCCCATCTTCATCAACACTATTACGATTTTTAAAAATGTAGTAGCCATCCAAATGGGTATGAAATGTTATATCATTATGGTTTTCCTTTGCATTTCTCTTATGAATAATGATATTGAGCAGCTTTTTATGTGTATATTGGCCATTTTTTTATCTTTTGAAGAAATGTCTATTCAAATGCCAGTAAAACATACCAGAATCTATTGGACACAACGGAACAGTCCTAAGAGGGAACTTTATAATGGTGAATGTCCACATCAGAAAAAGAAAGAGAGCTCAACTAACCTAACTCTGCACCTCAAGGTCCTAGAAAATCAAGAACAATACAAATCATACATCATGACCAAGTAGGTTTCATCCCAGGGATGCAAGGATGGTTCAACATATGCAAATCAATAAATGTAATACACCTAAATGTAATACACCTAAATGTAATACATATAAACAGAAACAAGAACAAAAATCACACGATCATCTCAATATAGAGGCAGAAAAGCAATTTGATGAAATCTAACATCCATTCATGATTAAAAACCCTGATGAAGGGCCAGTGATATAGCTCAGCAGCATAAGTACCTGCCTGGAAAGCACGAGGTCCTAAGTTCTACTCCCGGTACCCGCATAAAAAAACAAAAAACCCTGAACAAAACAGATATAGAAGGTCTTTATCTCAATCTGATAAAAGCCATCTATGACGTATCAATGGCCAAAAACATATTAAATGGAAAAAAGCTGAAAGCTTTCCCTCTAAAATCAGGAACATGACAAGGATGTCTGCTATCACTACTCCTGTTCAATAGTTCTTGAAATATTAGAGTAATAAGGAAAGAGAAGTAAATAGACTGAATATGGGTAGAAAAAGAAGAAGTTAAATTATCATTATTTGCAGATGACACAATCCTCTACATGGAAGATCCCAAAAACTCCACCAAAAGACTCCTAGAATAATCAAATTCAGTACTATAGCAGGATACAAAGAAAACACTAAAAAATGACTAGCATTCCTGTACACGAATAATAAACTCACTGAGAGAGAAATTAGGGGAACAATACCTTTCACAATAGCATCAAATAAAATTAAATACTTAGGAATTAACCTAACTAAGGAAATGAAAGACCTCTACAATGAAAACTATAGTCCTCTGAAAAAGATCAAAGAAGATATCAGAAAATAGAAAGATATCCCATTTTTGGATAGGCAGAACCAATATTGTCAAAATGGCCATACTTCTAAAACTGGATATACAGATTTAGCATAATCCTAATCAAAATAGCATTCCTCACAGAACTAGAGAAAACAACCCTAAAATTCATATGGAACCAGAAGAGACCTAGAATAGCAAAATAATTCTGGGCAAAAAGGGCAAGGCAGGAGCCATCAGAGTCCCTGACTTCAAGTTATACTACAAAGCTACAATTGTTTTGGCAAAACAATACAAAAACAAATACAAAAGCCCTGTGGATCAATGGAACAGGAAGATGCAGAAGCAACTCCATGCACATTCAGCTACTTTATCTTTGACAAAGGAGCCAAATACTTTTGCTGTTTTAATACTTAGATCTTTGATCCACTTTGACTTTAGTTTAGTGCATGGTGAGAGATACAGATCTAGAGTCAGTCTTCTGCATGTGGAGAGCCAGTTTTCCCAGCACCATTTATTGAAGAGGCTATCTTTCTTCCAGTGAATGTGTTTGGCCCCTTTGTCAAAGATAAGGTGATCAAGTGTGTTTGTAGTTGTTTCTGCATCGTCTAATCTGTTCCATTGATCCTCAGGTTTTTGGGTTTTTTTTTTTTTGTGTGTGTGTGTGTGGGTACTGGGGGTCGACCTCAGGACCTCGCGCGCCAGCAGGCGCCCGTGCCGCTGAGCGCTATCACCGGCCCTTTTCTCGTATGTGGGTACTGGGAGTCGAACTCAGGTCCTCGCGCTTGCCAGGCAGGCGCTTAAGCTGCTGAGCCATCTCACTGGCCCCACTATGCTGTTTTTATCACAGTAGCTCTGTAGTGTAATTTCAAGTCAGGGATTCTGATGCCCCCTTCCTTGCCTTTGTTGCCTGGAATTGTTTTTACTGTTCTAGATTTCTTCTGGTTGCAAATGAATTTTAGGACTGTTTTCTCTGATTCTGTGAGATATGCTATTGGAATTTTGATTGGGATTGCATTAAATCTGCATAACAATTTTGGGTGCATGGCCATTTTCACTATGTTGGTTCTTCCTACTAAAGAGCATGGGCTATCTTTCCATTTTCTAATATCCTCTTCAATTTCTGTTTTCCACAGTATGGTAGTTTTCAGTGTAGAGATCTTTTACATTGGAAGATAAAATAGGTAGAACTCTTGAAGACATAGGTATAGGCAAAGACTTCGTGAACAAAACCCCACTGCATGGGAAATACTACAAAGAATGAACAACTGGGATCTCATCTTATTACAGCAAAAGGTACCACCAACAGAGTGAAAGGACAACCCATAAAGTGGGAAAAAATTTTATCCAGTTGTTCCTCAGAGGACTAATATCTAGAACATATAAAGAGTTGAAAAAATCAGACCCCTCAAATTTAAAGACCCAATCCAAAAATGGGCATTTGAGATGAATATATATTTCTCAGATGAAGAAGTACAAATGGCAAAAAAATATATGAAAAGGTGTTCAATATCACTGGTCATTCGAAAGATGCAAATTAAAGCAATGCTGAGATTCCATTTCACTCCAGAAAGAATGGCTATTATCAAGAAATCAAAAAATAACAAAGACTGGCTGGGATATGGGAAAAAGGAACCCTTCTCCACTGTTGATGGGAATGTAGACTGGTGTAACCACTGTAGAAATCAGTGTGGAGATTCCTTAAAAAACTAGGACTAGAGGTCCCATTTGACCCACCTATTCCCCTTCTTGGTATCTTCCCAGAAGAATTAAAAGCATCATACCACAGCGATATATGCACATGTTTATAGCAGCAAAGTTTGTAATAGCTAAATCTTGGAAACAACCCAAATGCCCATCAACTACTGAACAGATAAAAAAAAAAAAAGGGTTTTTCTTATACAATGGAGTACTACTCAGCCATAATGAAGAATAAATGAGACATTTATAGCTAAATGGATGGACCTTGAGACTATACCCTTAAGTGAAATAAACCAGACAAATGTGTAAATACTGCACTGTCTTTCTGGTATGAGAAACTGAAAGTATAAATAAGAACCAAAATGTGTAACAGATATCGTGAAATAGGAAGAAATTGTTCAAAAGGAAAGGGGAACTAGGGAGCGGGGAGGGGAAAGGAAAAAAGGGAAAACAAAAAAAAAATGAGAAAAGAACAAAATGGAAACAAAGCTTTGTTAATAAGGAAGGGAAGAGGGGTTGAAGGGAGGGGAACAGGAAAAAAAGAAGAATCAAGATATATCATGTACAAGTACAAATTCCCTATGACGGATGTATCATTATGTATATCTAAATGGTACCAATAAACTTAATAAAAAAAACTTTTGCTGGAGGAAAGCCCCTTTAGCAAGTAGTGCTGGGAAAACTGGCTATCCAACATGCTAAACCAAGACATCCATATTATTTCTCACCATGCAATAAACTATAATCAAAATCTAAACATTAAAACTGAAACAATCTGCTGGAGGACAAAATAGGTAAAATGCTTGAAGACACAGGTACAGGCAAAGACTTTCCAAACAGAACCCCAGTTGCACAAGAAATAATACCAAGAATCAATAAATGGAATCTATCAAGTTTAAAAGCTTCTGCACAGCAAAGGAAACCACCAACAGAGTGAAGAAAACCTACAGAATGGGAAAATTTTTTTTGTCAGCTACTCACCAAAGGACTAATATCTAGAATATATGAAGAACTAAAAACATTAGACCCCCCCAATTTAAAGATTCAATCAAAAATGGGCATCTGAAGTGAATAGATACTTCTCAGAAGTACAAATGGCCAGTACATACATGAAAAAATGCTCAACATTGCTGGCCATTAGAGAAATGCAAATTTAAACAACACTGAGGTTCCACCTCACTCCAGAAAGAATGGCTATCTTCAAAAAATCAAATAATAACAAATGCTGGCCAGGCTGTTGGTGAGAGTGTAAACTAGTACAACCACTACGGAAATCATGGTGGAGAGTCCATTTGACCCAGCTATTCTTCTTCTAGGTATCTTCCCAAAAGAGGTGACATCATATCACAGTGAAACACACATACCCACGTTTAAAGCAGCACAATTTATAATAGCTAAATCTCAGAAGCAGCCTATATGTCCATCAACAGATGAATAGACTAAGAAAATATGGTATTTATACACAATGGAGTACTACTCCGCCATAAAGAAGAATAAACTTGAATTATTTGAAAAGTAATGTACCTTGAGACCATAATGTTAAGTGAAGTAAATCAGACACACAAGTTTTAAATATTGCATGATTTCTTTTATATGAGAAGCCCAGTACATAAATAAAGGACAAAATAAGAGATAGATAATAGGAAGTAAGGTTATAGATCTTTCTCAAATGGAAAGGGGATCAAAAGATGGAGGGAGAAAAGGGGAAAGGGATGAAAAAAGATGTGCTATGCACACGTACCAATCCCCATGAGGAATGTAATAATATATACTGCAAAAATGTACAGTAATAATTAAAAAAAAATCTATTCAAGCTCTGTCCATTTTTGAATTGGGCTTTTGGTGGTTGTTGCCGAGTTGTGAAACTACTGTTTACACAGATATTCTAATGACTTGTGAGAATGATGTTCATTCATTCATTCCTTCATCAACATTTAAAGGTTAAATACCAGATTCTGTTCTAGGTGATGTGTATACTGAAGTGCAAAAAACAGACAAGTTTCTCGGTTCTCATGGACATATTCTTTTAACATAGAGACGAGTGAGTAGTCAAGAAACAAATAAGAATGTAAGTACTGTAAACAACCACTAGGTACTAAGGCTACTTTGGTCAGCGAAGGCCTCTGAGAAGATATGACTTGAACAAAAGGTAAAATTCAAGCACGTGAAAACCTGGGAGGCAGGATGTTTTAAGCAGAGGGACTAACAAGAGCAAAAAGGCATGAATGAGAAGTCTGAAGAAGACATTAGTGTTAAATAGGGAAAAGTATGCAAATTTGATCTGAACAATGTGATTTTAATTTTGCAGTTACAAATTCTATCACTAGAAGTTTTTAATACTTTCTTTATGCATATAAACAGAATGTTAAATGGGACTTTAACTGTAGTCCAAGAATTTTGTTCCAGTTCCAAGTAGGTCCTAGAATGACATCGTTCAGAATTTATAAAAAAGTGGTCAATCTGGTCCTGAAGTCATCTATCTAACCACCTCTAACTTATTTATAATCAAAAAGGAGTCATTGAGGCAATGAGTAATAGGTTCAGGGGGAATGCACTGCTTTCTTCTTATCCTTCCCCCATAGTAAAATTATTCTCCCAAGAGAATTCTGAAGGCCCATGATGACATGTCATAGGAGTTTGGCTGGCTTGTACTCCCACTGTTTGGCAAAGCAAGAATGACTCTCTTTTAGGCTAATGTGAGTATGTGCACACATCCAAAATATAGCCTGCTTGGATTGCTCTGAAGGTATTCTGCACAGAAACACAATTTTAAAAGTGCAGGAAAAAAATAGTCTGCTTTCAGTGTCCACTAGTTCTACATTTGCAAACTCAACCAACCATGCTTGGTTGGTTGATGTTCAGGAAAAAAAAAAAAAAAAGAAAGAAAAAATTCAAAATAAAACAAAATTAAAAACTAAGTTGTATTTGTACTGGACAGGTACAGACATTTTCTTGTCACTGTTTCTTTAAAAATACAGTATGACAATTGTTCATGTAGTACTTGTATTTAGGTATTATAAGTTACCAAGATGATTTAAAGTATATGGGAAGATATGCACAGGTTATATGCAAATATTGTGCCATTTTATTTAAGAGACTTGATATACCTAAAGGAATTTTGTATTAAAAATGGGTTGCTCAGCAACAGAAGCACAGAAAAGGCAACATTAGTTTGCCTTCTGCTTTGTTCAGTGGAAAGAGCAAAGAATTACATACACATTTCCAAAACACAGAAGAAATGTATAGTAGTCATTACAATGTTGGCGATATCATCCAACTCTTAATCTAATCCATTCTCAAGTATACTTCTGACATCATTATTTAACTTTCTATGTAAATATGCAAAAATGGAAAAATGCAAAGATCACAAATGAATGTTTGATTCATTTATTGGTTGTACTTATTAGTATTATTTTATATATCAATCTGTGACTTTTTTTTTTTTTTTTTTTTTGTGGGTACCGGGGGGTCGACCTCAGGACCTCGTGCGCCAACAGGCACCTGTGCCACTGAGCAATATCACCGGCCCCTTTTTCGTATGTGGGATCTGGGAGTCGAACTCGGGCCCTTGCGCTTGCAAGGCAGGCGCTTACGCCGCTGAGCCATCTCACCGGCCCTCAATCTGTGACTTTAATGAATGTTGTCTGCTGTGGACCACGAATTGTTCTTGTGCTATCAAAACTCAGGATTGAGAGATATAAGCCACACCACATAAATTCACAAGGCTACTGCTATCTGAGTGGGTCTGAGGATTTGCAAGATTTTCTCCTTTTCTTTATACCACAATGGGCAAAAAATACAACCTTTCAAATAGACAGCAATTGTAAAAGAAAACATTAAATTCATGCAGTTTTTGCACAACTCTTAAATACTTGCATTTGACTAATACTTCTGGACTGAACAGTTTGGAGAGAGAATGCCACAGGCAGCTGAGGTAACAGAACTATAGCAGTATTTCATGACAACTATAGAACTACTGGCTTTTTCAGTATTGTCTACTTAATTCATTTTCACTGACATAATTAAAATTTATTCAGAAAAGCCAGTAGTTTACTCCTCCCCCATGAGCATACCCTTTTCCACCAATAAATAGCAAAGAAAACACAAAAGACTTACATGGCACAGTAGTTCCAAATCTAGTGGGATTCAATACTATGAATCTGTTTTTCAAGCTTCTTCGGCCCACACCTTGAGCTCCTATCAATACTAATGTTTTTCTCTGGAAGGGGGGCATTTTGGCTACCTCCTCATATATCTGGATTTCATGACGATCAAATTCTAAATGTGAAAGAAAATGGGAAAACATTATATTCAATTATATTTTATATACATAAAACCCTCTGCTGTTCTGTCCAGCAATAGTTTAGTTGTCTTAAGAAGAGTCACTTGAATTGTGCCCACTTAGCACAAATTTGTTTTCACATATTTGATAATGTACAGTAAATTATTTTATATCTTGATTTAAACATCCGTTCCCATGTATTTGTCCTTAAAATTTTATCTAACAAAGCCAGAAAAATTACCATGTTTAATCCTAATTATCAAATATTCTATCCATTAACCAACCCCTTTTTATTATCAATTTATTAGTATAAAGAATTGCTGTAGTAAAAGTAATCAAATTAAGGATCAGCTCATGTAATTTACACTAAAAAGTACACATCAGGTATGGAGGACAGGAGCATGTATAGTGTAGCTGCTTAAGTTGCAGAGAATAAGAATGTGTTTCCATGACATACATGAATACTGTGTAAAATTTATACAGACAACATACTAACATTCAAATATTAAGATCCTGAACTTTATGCATAAAATAAAATACTGGATCCAAACTATTTTCAGTAAAAACAAGTTCCAAAATAATAATCTCAATCAATGGGAAAATTATAAATTTTCTATTTTGCAAAAAGTTTTAGGGGCATATTTTTAATGAATAATATGACAATTGAGTTAAAAATATTACCTATCATTATGGTTAGAACTTTCAATCTGAGGTAATAACACTCCTTTAGATTACTATCTCAACAATTCTTTCTCTGCACAATTTCTTCACAGATTAAACCAGTATCAGGAGAGAAAAGGCCTGTGCCTCCCTCCTATATTATTTCCTTGCGTTAGCTTCTTTAGTTTATTACCAGTAGCTTTTAAATCTACCAGTATAGACATAGCTCTAAAGTCAAGAAAGTACTTTATATAGTGTAGTTTCCACATTTATCTTTTTTTTTTTTTAAACAGGGAACATGTACCCAATCCAGGTCTCAGGTTTTATTAATTAAAAAAATTTTTTTTCATCTTATTGAGGTATAATTGACAAATATAAATTATATATTCTTAAAGTATACAACTTGATGTGCTGATATATGTATACACTGGAAAATGATCCTATAATTAAGCTAATTAACATATCCATCACCCACACAGTTATAATTTCTTTCTTTTTAAAAATCTTCATGACTAGAAGATTTAAGAAAGAATCCTTTTAGATAGACTAAATCTGGTCCAATGCTATTTTCCCAAAAGTTTCAGGGACAATGTTAAAGCAGGATATACTTGGCTTTAATCCTAGTTCTTTTGGTATCTTCATAAAGGCATTCCGCCCTTTAGGAAATGGTCATTAATTACTATTTTCAAAATTCTCTGAACAGTTTCAATATTTATGAGATTGCTCTGCATTAACACAAGTATAAATCCTAACCAATTCATTTTCTTATCAACTATACTCACAAAATAAAACACACTGTTAGTATATATAATATCAAGATTTAAATAATTTTTACATTATTGTTCACATGCCATATCCTTGCAATTAGATATTAATTTGATTTACATTCATTTTAAATTACATATTTAGAGCTTATACCATATTAATTAACAACATAAACTACTTAGACTTTTCAAAAAAGTATTTAGAACCTACCTGCATTTCTGGTTGTGAGATACATCATCTTTTTCTTTTTTTTGCTACTTATAGTTCCGCAAAAAGGGCCTGAAGAACGACAAGACCAATGTCACTTAAATAATATGATAAAATTGCCCTGTCATATTCTATGGTGAAGGAATAATTTTCCCAATGTCTCATCCTAGAAAACCCAAGGGCCAGGGTAGGGTAAACCACTGAAAATTGTTACTCTACCAGTAGGTGGTGGAAAGGGATAAAAAATACTACTTTTGAGAGAGAAAGCAGATAAGAGGGATTAATTCTGAATATATTTTAAATAAATGCATCTGTTTACTTAGACAAAAGAGGCAAAAAAAAAAAAAATGGTAAGCACAAAGGGCTGCTTGTTACTTAGATGGAGTGCATCACCTGAATTGTCCCAGTCTCTTCTAACAAATGCTTTTCTCTTCTCTTCCAGGAACTGGCTTGGAATGAGACCAGCACTTCCTCCCTCTTTCACATGGCTAGCCTAGGAAGAAATCAATGCATTGTATATCTCAGTGACCAAAATTTGAAACCATCTTCTAGTTCTAGTAGGCAGGTAGTGGCTAGAAAAAAATAGTCACATTTGCTTTTGAAAACAACTGTTAGATTTAAGTCTACCTTATTGTTGGTTAAGGTATTTAAACACTTTAGGATTGAGGAATCAATTTGCACCTAAGAATTTTTGTATTGTAGATGGCATCTGGTAGTGGAATTTTGAGACCAAAATACAAAGGTACATACAGGTTCCTTGAATTACTAAAGCTTTTTATTTATAAGACTGAGTCCAAGAAGAGAAAGAAATAAATGCTATTTTATAGTATGATGTGTTAAGAGGAAATTTCAACTAGCATTCTTTAGTAAGACATTTACTAACAACTTTAATCATCTGTGTCAGTATTTCTTGAGACAAAAATCAGTGAAAATGAGACAATATTGGGAATACAGAGAGTAGATTTTAATTCACACTAATAGGAATCTGAATATCTTATGAGGTAGGAAAATGTGGTTTGAGAACTGGCTGTTAGTGGCTTATCTCACAAAGTTAGGGTCTTATCCTTATTACTGGCATAAAAAATTTGGTATTTTTAGCAATACTGAAAATACGAATTAAAGTAATAGACTACTAAACTGGAAGAAGAGACTGAGATAATGGTGACAGGATCAGAAAAGAAAACTAAGAGATGACCATTCATAGAAAAAAAAAAAAAAAAAAAGAAAAAATTCAATAAAGGGAACAACCACAGAAAGCAGATTTTTAAAATGAGGGTTCTAAGAAATTAGGTGGATACCTCTCAAAATCATGATTCTGTTTAATTTGCCAATTTCTTAAGTTTTCTCACCACATAGTACACTTATATGTAATAATTTAAATTTCAGACACACTAGTAAGACTGTTATTCTGTGAACCATTTCCCCTTAGAAGTCAATATAATGTATTAGAGCTAATATGAGTTTCCAGTAGCACCTCAGTTAATTTTAGAGTTTAGTGCTACATTGTCCTTGTCCTTTCCTCTTACACCTTGCTCTTTAATGAGACCGTCATTTGCTCTGATAGTTTAAAAGATTTCTGACTTGTCAGTTTCTCCACTTCTCAACACTGTGTTAGCTTATGTAAAAAATTACCAAAATAGACTTATTAGTGCTTCTAGGGACTTCCAAAAACAGTACTAGGGGAAAGGAAAAAACTTCACATAGATTTCTGGAAAATGGGGTGGGGAAAAATAAAATGATAACATGCGTCTCCATCCACATACACAGGTTATAATCCAAGTCAAAACAAAACTGATGGAGCAAACCTTCATTTCTCAGTATGAGAGGAGGTGGGCAAACAGATTTATGACGTTAGGAAATTATGCTTTAAAATTTGTCATGAACATATACAGAGGAAGAAAAGACAAATAAGAGTTTTCATTAAACCAAAACCAAACATTGATAAGAGATGACCCCAAGTAAGTTCTTCTTGCACAAGAGCATATGTTAATACAGTCACCCATGTAAAAGAACCAAGTAGCCAAATCCCTAAACCAACAGGACAGTACCATAGGTAGGTTAATTCTGCATTTATTAATAGCTACTCACAAATCCCTCTCAATTTGGTCTTCTGTCCACAAAATTAGTAGCCATGAAGCAGGAGCTGTTCATGCTGGAAAAATCATTGAACAAATGCTAATACCTTCTTCCTGAATATTCAGATACTGGCCAGATCTAAGATTAAAAATAGAAAAGCAGTTATGGAACTTGAGAAGCATACTAACCTGCCACCAATTTGGATCTTCTCTGTTTACAATCTGAAGAATTTCTCCCTTGGAAAACTTCAGTCCTGCTTCTTTGCAGGGAATCAGGTTATCATTGTATGGATTATAATCAAAATGACACTTCACAAATACCTAAAACACACAGCACAATGAAAAATACTACAGATGTATCATCTGCCACTGGATTTTTGAAATCCTTTTCAAACCACTGTGATTTAATTGTAACTGACAAGTATTTAGTACTTCTGACAAGTAACTTCTCTCATAAATAAAACTCAAATTATTATAAGATTAATAGAATAACTGGCATCAGAACAAAAAGAAATACTATATTAAAAGTGTTTATATTTCAACTTCTAATTTTAAGTCAACAGCTTGACGATCATTCTATTTCACCATTTTTCCACTTGATTATCTAACCACCACTATGTAACTTTCAATGCAAGTAAATGTTATTTTCTAATTAACATCTTGAAATACTATTCAGCTGATTTAAGGCAAATATTTCAAATATTTTAGAACTGATTTTGGGAGGGGGCTCTGAAACCAAAATTAACACAAGTTCTCTCAAAATCAGACATAAAATATATTTGGTAACCTTAAAAAATTTTAAAAATTCAACTTACTTTCCTTTTTTTTTTTTTTTTTTTTTTTTTTTTTTGAGACAGGGTCTTGCTATGCAGTTTAGGCTGGTCTTGAACTCCCTATGTAGTCCAGGCTGGCCTCAAACTTGTGGTAATCCTCCTGCCTCAGCCTCCTGAGTGCTGGGATTACAGGTGTGCACCACCACACCCAGCTAAAAACTAAACTTTAATCTCCAGTAATTTTTTTGTTTTTTTTGTGGGTACCGGGGGGTCAACCTCAGGACCTCGTGCGCCAGGAGGCGCCCGTGCCGCTGAGCGATATCACCGGCCCCTTTTTTGCATGTGGGTTCCGGGAGTTGAACTCGGGCCTTTGCGCTTGCCGGGCAGGCGCTTAAGCCGCTGAGCCATCTCACCGGCCCTCCAGTAATATTTTTAAGGCAGATTTACATTGGCCAAAATAATAAGAAAATGGTTTTTTGAAATTATCTCACTCTGATTTATATAATTAAATTTAAATGATCAGTATTAATTATAAGACAAATATTGAAAAAGCCTTTTAACTCTTTCCCAATTTAAACTCATTTAAATATGTACATTTCTTTTACATTTGCTTTATTAATAAAAGTCAGTTACCACTGTTGGTTAAGGTTTCTAATATTTGAAATATTTTATTAACTTCCATTTGAATTCTAATTAAACATATTGCATAAACACTTTGAGACTTCATGGTAAGTTCAGATCAACTGCTTTCTTAAAATATGCTTGTTTCATACATATTTATAGAAATTCAAATTTTATATTCTAAATAGCCTCAGCATTAATCAGCTGACAAACCTTAAGAAGCAAGAAAGCACATGGTTAGTCAAAAATACCAATGTTATTTTTCTATTTATCATACTTCTATAACTATAACCAAACAAGAAATTCAAATAGTACAAGCAGACATTAGTGTGGTAAAAACTAACATGACTGATGCATACTAAAATAATTACAAATAAGTTTGGGGCCACGATAAAATTTTAGTTATTTACAATTAGATGGTTTTGATAGAAAGCATTGAGAACATTTTCAATAATTTTGAAAGTGCTAAAAATCAATGCTTAAAAATCAGTAAGACAATAATTTTTTTCCTAATATACAATTTTATAAGTATCTAAAAGCAAGCGTTCAAAGACTATTAGGATTGCTAAAATGTGACAGCTGGCTAACTTGACAATGACATGCTGCTCAATGTTTTGGCAATGGAAAAAATAAAAAAACAAATTTAATCAATGTAAATTTAGCTGACTAGTAGGAAAAACAATACCAGAGAATATTCTGGAATAACACCATACCTGATGGATGTGTGCTGGAAGCCTCTCCATATTGATGCAACTCTAAAAATATATTTTCAATTGCATAAATAAAACCAGACTTCTAATTTATATATACTAAGTTAAAATATAAACAAACTGCTCGTCTATTTTATTACTTCGCTCATTTGGTAAAGCAACTACCTCCCTAGTTACTTGTCCACAGGTTCTATAATACCCATCAACTGTAAATTATAGAAGCAAAGGAGGCATTTGCGATGAAGCGGAGAAAAGGTCTTAGTATAAAGTTACAAAAAAACCTCCATATTCCTTATTTCTCAAGAAAGGTGCAATGAATGAAGAATTATATTTTATCACCTAAGCATAAACTTGTTTATTATTCTTATGTTTGAGGCAAAATATATTTTGTAACCATAAAGTTATAAATTTAGTATAAATTTCAAATATTCTCTTCCCACGCCCCTCAAATTATTCTAGAAATTGCCATTGTTTGTGGAATACAAACTACATCTCTCAAATATAAAAGATTTCTAGAAGGAATGATTCTTTTTTCATTTATCAAACTAATTTTGTACTTTTTTTTTCTTTTTTTTTTTTGGTACTGGAGATTGAACTCATGACCTCACGCTTGCCGGGCAGGTGCTATGCCGCTGAGCTATATCCCCAGCCCCTATCGAACTAATTTTGGAACATTACCCTCACGCTAAAAAACTCAGATTAACCTGTCTTACTTTTGTAAAATTTGTCTGAAAAATCAATTAACCCAACCTTTGATCTAAGTATGTTGTAAAGCCTTCAGAATCATTAAATAGTTGATTAAACTTAGCATTATTACATTTTATTAAATGTATCTTAAAATGTTTCACTTCTAGAGTATCGATATTAACTATTTATTAAAGTTACTGAACATCATCTACTAATATCTTTTAATTTCATATTATGGAAAGAATTGTATGACCAACAGAGTAGATAGAAACAGAAAAAGGGAAGTACAAATAGCTTTTAAACAGAGATTTTTCAATCTGATTCATAGTAGAAATAAAAGTTAAAACTATAGCATATTAAGATACCATTTTTTTCCTATCTGATTACAGAAATTCAAACGTTTGAAACATTCTGTAGATACAACTATGGGTTAGGCATTTTTCTAACAGGCTTGTGAAAGAATGGTTTAATCCCTTGGGAGGACAATTTGGTAATAGCTATCAAGATTACAACTGCATAAACCCTCTGACCTAATAATCAACTTCTGGGAATGGATTTAAAAGTTGTGTTACTCAGATACAAGCAAAACAACTTGTGTAAAAGACTACTAACTACTGAATTATTCCTAATAGCAAAAGATTAGAAGGAACCTAACTTTAACAATTGGGAATTGGCTAAATATCTGATGGTAATATAACACTACTTAGTTGCTAAAAAGTACGTGTGTGTGTGTGTGTGTGTGTGTGTGTGTGTAGGCAATCTAGGTACCAATAAGGAAAAATTCTTAAGATACATGGTGAAGTTAAAAAGAATAAGGTTCAAAATAGCATGTAAATTTTTTAGAAAAAAAATGGTAGAAGGTGAATGAGAGTATGTGATTTTTATTTACTTGCATATAAAGAAACTCTGGAATGATAAACTAATAGCCCAATTTTTTTACTGGGGCAGTGGGCTTTAGGTTGGTAGTGGAATAGGATCAGGGGCAGACAACTGACTATATATTTTTAAAATTTCTGAACCATGGGAATGATTCATTTATTCAAAATTACTTTTTAATAGAATAAGGACCATCTAAACTGAAACATCTTAAAATACCATACAAAACATGAAACAGTGTTTCTCAAGACTCTGAAAACCAGGAAAGGAAGATAAGGATCTCTAAGACGGAAACAAGATAAACTGCACAATTGCCCCAGCTATCTGGGCACAGTTCCTCCACTGCAACTCAGAGAGAATCTAGCTGGAGTCTGAAGGTCTCTTCCAGTTGAGGAGATAGCTGGGAGACCAGGAAGACCAAGGTGGCAACAATACATGGAACAGAGTATCAATGAGGAAAGCTGCACCGGAGAGGGCTGGAAAACCACCATGACTTCTGATCTTCAGCTAAGCATGATGAGTGCATGTGCATCAAGAAGCTACCCAGTGGCTCCTTCCTCACTGGTGGGAAAGAATACCTTAAAGGCATTACAGAGAACAGTATTAGGTCATCACATAGGGTCAAGAATAGTTTTTGTTCTCAACAGGATGAGTGAAAAAAAAAATCTCTTAATTCATGACAGGGGGTATACACCATAGACCTCCCCCTGTATTTGCATCTATCAAAACATAACAAGCAAGAGATCAAAGGATCAAAATACTTCCAAATAACATAACTGCACCCTAGGGAGAAGCTTAAGGTTATTTCTAATAAACAAAAATATCCAGTATCCAACATGTTAAAATTTATGATACCTGGCAACCAATAAAAATGAACAAGCATGCAAGGAACAAGGAAACTATAACCTAGAATAAGAGAAAGAAGTCAATTAAGAGTGGCCTCGGAATGACAACTATGATAGAATCAGCAGACAATGCCAGTACAATAGTTATTTTAACTTTACATACTATATTCATGAAACTACAGCAGTGGTAGTGAACCCACAGCACACGTGCTACAGAGGGATGTTTGTGTTATTGAAAGCTCTAGAAGGTTTGCCATCACTGAACTAGGGGATGGACTGGGTATAAACTCACAGGGGATATAGATAAGACTCAATTTGAAATTAGAGCTGAAACCCAAAATGTCTGAGATGAAAAAAAAAAAAATCAGACATAATTAACAGAAGATTGTAGAAGAAAGGTTAATAAACTTGAAAGACATTGTGATAGATGGCAAATAAAGTAATCATAGTTGTAAGAAGTTCATGATAAGAGCTCAGGTGATAAGGAAGAAGTTCTTTTTTTGAAGATTTTCAATGTATGAACTTGGTCTACTTGGTTAAACACTTTGAGATCAGCAAGGAGACTAGAAAATATGTTTTGTTATAAAAATCTTTGAGGGACAACTTATGCTCCTACTTGATAAATATTCATGTGGGAGCCACAAATTTAAGTTTCATCTGGTGAAATAAAAAAATTATTAAAAGGAATCTATTAACCTAGGCTAGTCAAAGTTATACTAATCATAATGCTTAAACTTATACCACACTTGAATCATTCATCCAAAGACTACACTTATTTAGTTTTAATAATAAACAATAATGAACTTCCCACCTAAATAAAGGCTAGAAACCTGTGTGGCCCTCCTGCCCTTATGTAATTCCATCCTCATAGCCTCCCCAACTGAGGTAACCCTTACCCTGAATCTTGCATTCACAAACTCCTTGCTTTTCCTTCTACACACAGACTTAAATGCACCTACATGTACTCTTTAAAAATATGTACTTAAATATAAAAAACAGTATGCTACACACATGCAATCTTTTGGCATTTACATGGTTGTTAACGTGCTTCCAGCTGTGTATAAGCAAGAATCACTCTAGAAAATTACTGTGTCTTGATAACCTGAACATTCAACTCTAAGAGAGATCACTAACCATTTTTTTCCCCAATGTAGCTTTACTAATTTTCACTGCCACCAGCAATGTAAATGATATACAGTAGACTTGCATCTACAACCAAGTGATAGGTAAAAAATGGCATCGTACATTGTGACTTTTAGTATAGTTTCTTTCCAAGGTCTGATTTTAGTTGTGGGTTTTTTGTTTGTTTGTTTTTTGTGCTCCCGTGGAAAGTGCTTTTTTCTTTTTACTTTCATTAGTACATGTTTGTAGTACCTAACGATTACATTCATTGCAGAGAACTGTTACATGTATGTAACACATTTCAATTCCTTTTTTTCCCTTTCCCTTCTATTTTGCTAGCATCAAATTAACTTATTTGTAAGACCTTATAAAGTTAATTATCATATATACAGATTAAAAATCAGACAAAGGCCAAAAAACTTATAAAACATGTAAGACAATTGTACTAAGTCAAGGTACACTTTTAGATATATTATCCGTGCTGAATTACAATAACTTCCTCTTTTTTCCTATTACCTGTCTTCTGTTTCATTATCATCATACATATACATACATAGATATATATGTGTTTTTCATATTAGAGAAAACGATGTGATATTTAAACTTGTGTGTCTGAGTGACTTCCTTTAACTTTATGGTTTTGGGTGTAGAGTGAAAAAGAAACACAATTTCAAATATTGTCCCTATGAGCAATCAATCTCTGTATATTCCTCAAATAATTTCTTCTTTCCTACTGAAAGGCATACCTTTGTCAGATACCAAAGTAATATAAGTGTGTAGGTCTCTTTCTGAACTCTCTATTCCACTGATCATGGTATATCTATTTCAATGCCAGTACCACAATATCTTAATTTCTACACATCGATAATAGGCCTCTATTCCCGAGTTTGTGCCTCAAAAGTGTCTTGGTAATTCATCCTATCAAAGGACATAAAAAGTATTGTTATAATTTTGATTGGAATTTCATTGAATCTTCACAATTCTTTTGTGTAAAGGGCTTAAATTTTTTGTTAGATTTATTCCTAGACATAAATGTGACATTCTCCAGCTCCAGTGTAAATGTCTTAGTTATGTTTCTAGATGTTTGCTATGACACAAAACTGCAAATGACTGCTGTATATTAATCTTATTTTCAATTACTTTACTAAACTATCATTGCTAAACTGTAGTTTAGGGGGTTTCTATGGCAAAAATCATATTATTTATAAATAAGTTTTATATCTTTCTTTCCAAGTCTTTTATTTCTGTAATTTATTTTTATCATACTGTGCTTATACAACCTTTAATATTGACTTTAAGTGGTGCTAGTGAACCTCCTACTCCATTTGTATTTTTAAATTTTAATTAAATTAAATTAATTAATTTGGGTTTTTAAATTTATTTTTTTGTTTCTTTGGTTTTATGCAGTTCAGGCTGGCCTTGAACTCACTTTATAGCCCAGGCTGGCCTCAAACTTGCAGCAATCCTCCTGCCTCAGCCTCCCAAGTGCTGGGATTACAGGCTTGCGCCACCATGCCCAGCTTATTATTTTTTTTATTTTTTATTTATTTTTTTTTTGGGTACCGGGGGTCGACCTCAGGACCTCGTGCGCCAGCCGGCACCTGTGCAGCTGAGTGATATCACCAGCCCTTTTTTCGTATGTGGATACCAGGAGTCGAACTCAGGACCTCGCGCTTGCCAGGCAGGTGCTTATGCCACTGAGCCATCTCACCGGCCCCATTTTTTTTTTTTTTTAAATAGGTGAAACCTTTATCTTTGTTTTAAACTTTGCTTTTTGGCTTCTCTGGCTTAACTAACAGCAAACAAATAACTGAGTATGAGCAATAATTAAAAAGCAGCAGTGCCCTAGAGCCTTAACATTTAAAATATTACAGATATATACTTCATCATATCCTAACCAAAAGTTTAAATGCAGTCAAAATTCATAAAATTTTCTAAAGAAGTTGAATAGATTCATTTTGCTTCATTTCTGAAAGCCTCATCAAAATTCTGAACAAGATCACCATCCTCCCCTGTAGCAAGTGGTGCTTTTCCATCCAGCTTCTGCCAATGTCCTGAAGTCTGTTAGTGCCAAGCCGGTTTAAGATCCTGGGTGACATACTTGTCAGCTGCTTTGTCTCAGCATGGCTGGGAATGGTGAAAGCATTTGTTGCCAGAGATGTCTGAACATTAGGATTATTAAGGTGGATCAATTCCCTGGTATGCAAACATTATTACATCCTTAACATCAGGGATACTGCTCATTCCTTTTTTTTTTTTTTTTTTTTTTTTTTGTGGGTACCGGGGGGTCGACCTCAGGAACTCGCGCGCCAGCAGGCGCCCGTGCCGCTGAGCGATATCACCGGCCCCTTTTTTGTATGTGGGTTCCGGGAGTCGAACTCGGGCCCTCGCGCTTGCCAGGCAGGCGCTTAAGCCGCTGAGCCATCTCACCGGCCCCTGCTCATTCCTTTTTAAAAAAAAATTATTTTACGGTACATGTTTATAGTACATAATGTTTACATTCTTTATGGGGAGTTGGTAACATGTACATAACAAATTCAAATCCCACTTTTTCATCCTCTTGCCCTCCATTCCTAATTTTGTAAAGGAGAACCAGGGATTTTTATTATGTTATAACAGAGATTGTTGGTTATATCATTTGAGAGTAGCTCCTTTTTACCAATGCACAATTGTGTCTGATATTTGGCAAGTTTCTCTTAGTTTATGATGGGTTCTTTTATTTTGTTGGAAATGGGGCTTCCCTGGGGAGCTAGAGTTGGCACTAAAGAGGTCTCAGGCAAACTAGCTGAGAGTCCAGTTTCTGATTTTAAAGGGAAAGCTTCTAACATTCAACTATTGAGGAAAAACCTTTTTTTTCTTTGTAGATAAAATAGGTTCTCTCCTGTTCCTACTTTAGTAATCTTAAAAGAAAACATGAATAGGTACTAAATTTTATCAAACTGTCTATTGAGGTTATTCCTTTTTAATACATTAACATCTTTAGTTACATATATGGATTTTCTACTATGAAACTATGCTAGCATACCTGTAATAAATACAACTTGTATGTGTTCTAGTATCTTTTTTGTGTGTGTGTGTGGATACCTGGGATCGAACTCAGGACCTCGCGTGCCAGCAGGCTCCCGTGCCACTGAGCAATATCACCGGCCCTTTTTTCATATGTGGGTACCAGGAGTCAAACTCAGGACCTCGCGCTTGCCAGGCAGGCGCTTATGTCTCTGAGCTACCTCACCGGTCCTAGTATCTTTTTTTATACATGACTAATTTTGATTTGCTAATATTTTGTTGAGAATTTTTATTTTTTATTTTTTTTTATTTATTTTTTTTTGTGGGTACCGGGGGGTCGACCTCAGGACCTCGCGTGCCAACAGGCACCCGTGCCGCTGAGCGATATCACCGGCCCCTTTTTCGTATGTGGGATCCGGGAGTCGAACTTGGGCCCTCGCGCTTGCAAGGCAGGCGCTTATGCCACTGAGCCATCTCACCGGCCCATTGTTGAGAATTTTTATATGCACTATATATATATATCTTTGAGTGAAATGAAACTGTAATTTCTTCTATGTTTTTGGTGCTCCTACTGGTCTTAAAGAATAAAAGAGAATGCCTATCAATTTGCCTTAATAAACAAGTAGAATTACAAATAACCTCTGGGAACCTAACCTACATAAGTTAAAGAACTTCAGAAATGGCTACAACTTCGAACTTATACTTGTTCTCAAATTTAAAAATATAGATTTTTATGTCTCATAAAAGATTTTGACCTTTTTAGTCAATACCTCAAATGGTTCTAACAAAGATGGCCTACTGACATGCTTTGGAAAACATCCCCCTGGCAGAGAGAACTCCTGGCTTCCATGTGCTCTCATAGCAATCTACAGGCAGAACTGTGACAGGCTGTAGAGTACAAGAATCTCCACATTTTCATGGGGGATATGAACCCTATAATTCAATGTTTTACATCTTAACTAAGCACTTAACATACAATGTGGCCATTAACTTTTGCTGTTTGGGGTGAGACAGCAAAATAGCACTAATTTATTTTTCTTCACCATTTCACAGGTAGAAGATCTGTTCTTACTGTAGATCTTAGCAACTTGAGCATAGAATTCTTTTGCTTTGCTTTTTTATTAAATTGAGATCTTAAAGGAGTCATTTTATAGCTTCCAAACCGGCCTATCTAAACTGCCAGCCTCATTCCTCTTGCGCTTTGGGGCCAGCCATTATTAAGTAAAACAGGGGTTAAACACAAGCACTATGATACTGTGGTAGTCAGTCTGATCACTGAGATAGCTCCTAAGTGACTAATGGACAGGTAGTGTATAGAGGCGGGTATGCTGGACAAAGGGATAAGCATGTGTGGAACTGAGCAGGATGGCACAATATCTTATCACACTACTGAGAATGGTGGGAAATTATAATTTATGAGTTACTTGTTTCAGGAAGTTTCCATTTAATATTTTCAGAATTTGGTTGACCATGGACAATAAACTGCAGAAAGCAAAACTGTAATGAAAGGGGGATTCCTATACTGTGCGATAGAACTGCTAGTGAGAGAGCTGAAGAAGATCAATGCCCTTCTTCCCCACAGTACTTCTGAGCAGGATGCACATGGTTGCTTAGTTGCCCAGGTCAATCTTGGTATATACTTACTGTTTCAACACAATGAGTAACAGCTCTCCTATTCATTAAAAAAATCCCAGTTTGGATATGTGTTAGCCCTCCTTTGGGAGCCTTCATATCATAGTGTCTTTCTTGTTTTTATGACAGGATAGGGTTGAGATCATTTCTAAGACTTATACAACTTTTTTTTCCCCCATGTCAATGCATTCTCCAAGCTCTAAAGGCTAAATGAAAACCAGAATTTGAGAAAGTTTGGGATGGGGAAATGTTTATGCTGAAGCCTAGGCTAAATATCCATGCATTTTTATGCCATTCATAATTCACCAGACACAAGATTTACATAAGAATCTAATATTACCAAAATTTGTTTTGCATATAAAGTCATTACAGCTATGGTGAACTGTAAGAATTCTGGAGTGTGAATCATAGAAAGAAAAAAGAATTTCTATCACAACATATAATGAAAATAATAAAGCTTTTACTTTTTCAACTTAGATCCAAGATAGGTCTCCTACTGTCACAAATGAACAAGTACTGACTAAAGGATAAAAGCTCCCTAGGAGATACTAGTTGTACATAATGCCTAGTTCTAATGTCACTTTTTCATGATTGTTTTTCTTAAAACTAAGTTCTCTACCTTCATTTCAACCAGTTTGTTACAAACCTATGTATCAGAAGTCCAATTTACATACTAAAATTAATGAATAAATAGTTTATCCTATCTTCCAAAGAGTTTAAAATTAGCATTCAATGAGTATTCTATTAAAGAGTTGTATAAACGCTAGGCTTTTAAACTCTTATACTAATAATATGAAAATAAAATATACTAGCAGTACCTTATGCAAGAAAACTTACAATTTTGTTCATACATCAAACAGTAAATTACTGGATTTAACCTGAATATGAGAGGTATCAATCTAAAAGAATGGGTGGATATTTATTTCTATGTTATCTAAGCTTGAAAACCCTTTTCTCCAGTTCCAATACTACGATGAGTTCCAATTCTTTCTCTGCAATTCCTTTCTTTTTCTTTCTTTATAATTCCATCATACCACTGCTACCTTATCATCATCATCACAGCAATAATAGCCACTTGTGGACCTTGATGGCCTCTATTAAAAGATTCCCTTGTTCACTTATCTATTTTACCTAACATACAAATCAAATGTGTCCAAATTAAGTGTCCAAGATTTTCTTCAATCTGTATCCATCCTTCTTTCTGGCTTCATTCTTCAATTAGCCTATCACATGAATACTAACCTGAAGCAGATCTAAACCACATTCTCTCAAAGACCCTAATATAGTACCTGGAAGATAACAGATGTCAAAAATGTCTAAGAGATTGATAATTAAAAGGCTCCATGGTTTTTCTGCTATCTAGCTATAGGCTATTGTAATGACAGGGTTTCATGGTATTCACAAAGAAACGTCCTTACTATTTCCTTAATGGTATAATAAGTGTTAATTACTTTAAAAAACCCATGACAAAACAAATCAATTCAGAGCAATTAAATCAGACACTTGGATTTCTCTTTAGCAAAATAGTAGCAACATCTGGTTATATGCAACAAAGTGATTAAGAGAAAAAACAGTATTCTTAATTTTATCAAAATGTTATTACTAACCTGTTGAGGAGTAATGGTATCTCTATAACTTGGTAAGATTTTTAGAGTGACACTTCCACTAATATTTTTCAGTAATTCTTGTAGTTCCTTTGGATTGTTTCCAACTTCATGGCCATTGACTTCTTTAATGATATCACCAACATGAAGTAGACCTTGTCGGTCTATCATTCCTCCATGAAGGATTCGGGCAATTACCAGATCATTATTTTCAACCCTAAATGTTACACCCTATAGGAAACAATTATTACTTATTAAGAAGAAACGTATAAATATTCATGAATATATAATAAAATATTCTAAAACTAGGTAAGGGGAACTTTTCCTATGTTCTTTCCTATCTTAATATTTTAATCCCATTAAATTATGTACAACTGTGACAACATATAGTACTCCATCAAAACTGGCTTTCACGGTAAGGTTAACCCTAAAAACGAAACACACTAGTATCTGGTCTATTCTCCACAGGACAAAAGGAAGCTCAAGGAAGCAAGTAGAGGTATTTGTTCATTTTGATGGACTTTTACCTAGCTTTCCCATTTTTCCATTTCACTTTTCTTAGGATCCACAAATACGTAATTTTAGCAGGAGACAGCAACCTTCACTACTTCTAGGGCCCTACTATGGCTTCAGTTTTTAGTATAATTTTCTTCTGTGTTTTGATATCACCATTGGTAAGTAACCTAAATTCAGTTTTTCAAAAGATTAGAAGAAATGGAGTAATTATCTTTTCGGTTTTTTTTTTTTTCTTTTTTCTTTTTTTTTTTGCTACCAACTGGCCTATTTCTAGCTTCTATTTCAGTTTAAATTTTCACTTTGGTTTTGCTTCGTAAAATAAATTAAGTTGATAGAACATCAGTGTGTATTTAAATATGGGCCAAAAAGACTGATAAACCACACGTGAATACAATGTTCACACTAATACAGTATGAAAAATAAAAATCTATTAGACTAGTGACTAAGCCACAAATGATGTTATCTTTTAGATTTAAGAAGGTACTGATTTATCTACTCACCAATGGCTCCCCAGCTCTTTTGTGAATACCAAGAATACGAATGGCATCTACTGGTAATAACTGATTACTGATAGAAGAATTATTCATTTCTGGGCTTGATGGAGGTGAATCATAACACTTTGATGCCACTATATCATGTGCTTCCAAGAGTGACTAGAAGTCAAAACACCATGTGGTTATTAGCTACTGATGGAATAAGTTACTAAAAATAATTTGTTAGTTCATTATCCCAGCAGAGTGCTAAGAATTTCCAATGCACACATTATTAAATTCCCAAACATGAATCAAATCAAACATAGAATCTTATAAAAATATAAAAATACATAGTTTATTATCCTCAAGCAGTATTCTTGTTTTAGATTTGAACAGACAGATAGAATTCAGTCATACTTTTTTAATGTGGCAAGCTCACTATAAAACTTGTTTCCAAGTCTGGGGCAGAGAAGGCACTGAATTTCACTACCATCAGTGTTATCCTCAACATTTAGTACTTACCATTAATCTCTATTTACTAGGCATCATGAAAATACAAATGACAAGGATCCAAATTTTTATCCTTCCATTGCTAAATTAGTAATATGATATCCTTTTTACATATATAAAATGTCTCTTAAAAAGATATCCAATAGAAAATAAATATTAGCATCTTACATCGATGATGGGAAATTTTATATCACCAATAAAAATTTTAGTCCATATAAGACATATTTTTGATGGGAAAAATGAGTTAGTAATAATGTTGGATGCAATGTATTTTTTAATCTTCTATTTTTACTATGTATGTCCTGTCATCACAGATGGTTTTATCTAGCTTTCTAGGAATTTCTTAGTTTTTATTTTATATTTAATTTTTTTCATCCCTTGTCCTAAAGGAATAAAGTAATTGTATATACTCATCATAAAGCTAAGTATAAAATAATTTGAGTGAATAGAATATAAGCTTGAAAAACCCCCAGAAAATCTAAATACAAGAAGAGGGGAACAAATAGCAAGTTCAAAGCAAAGAATCTGAATACTGGCTTAACTGGCAATTCTTAGTGACTCTATGAAATCATTTATAAGAAACTGGAGAAAAAATTCACAAAGAAAAAGAAACTCACAAATCCATATGTAAGGATTCTTCAAAGTTATTCAAAGCTCCAACCTGTGCTGCTTGTTTTTTTATCCTACATTTTCTTTATAGGCAGTTTTCATTCCCATGACTTGAGCCACTACTTAAATGTTAATAACTCCCAATTTTACATGTCTGGTCCAGAACTCTCATGAGTTTCAGATTCATATACTAAAACTGCCCATAACTAGCTAAAGTCATGACAGTTTGAAAACTAAGAGTAATTGTAGAGAACTGAAACAATGAATTAATGAAAATTTCCCAAGTCTACATTTCTATTTAAAACAGAGAAGGGTTGAAAAATTCATTTATTACAAGTTTTCTTTTTTTGGGTCTCTGGATTGAACCCAGGCCCTTCTCACTGAGCTGTATCCCCAGCCCCTTTTTTATTTTTTATTTTGAGATAAGGTCTTGCCAAGATAATAAGTTGTCCAGGCTGGGAATGAATTCGGCAGTCCTCTTGCTTCAGCTTCCCAGAGTGCTGAGATTACTGTGCACCACTACCCCTAGCATTTAAACAACTCTTCACTTTTAAAACTGGTTAAGAGAACAATTTCTCTGCTTTTTCAGTAGGAAATGCACAACAAAATAACAAGCTAGCTGATGAGAAGCTCTACATTTAAAAGAAACACTAGCTAATAAATGTAGAATGAGAAAATTGGGAAAATGTCATACTGCAACCTTTAATGAAAAATATTTATTTAGGCATGGATTATTAATGTGTTCATCAAAAGGTAAATAAATAGTTGATAGGTAATAGCATTTGAATAATGTCAGGATAACAACACATTAGATTACTTCTTGGTAAAGATTACTTCCTAGAAAAGTTCAAAGAAAAGACAACACTGTCATCCCCCTTAATCAAGGGAACGATCTCTGCATCAACAGTGGTAGAGCAACCAGGTAGTATAAATTTTCTGATGCAGTCTAATGTATGCTGCATCACATCATTTAAGATGCATTCTAGTTCCAAATAATGAACTTCAATCATCAACCTTTTAGCTAGAACTTCTGTTTACAGGAAATAGAAGAGATAACAACACAGAAGGAAACAACGAGACAAATCCACCCAGTGGGTCTGGACAATGGGCTGGTCTCTTCAATAGGTCAACATCATAATAAAGGGGGAGGGTAGGCTTTCCGGGGCACTCAACCAAATGCCACACACAGCCCTGGGATGGAAATTCATATTAACAGTAACTCCATGCCTCTAAGGTTTCCACTTGTCCTCTGGATAAAGTCTGAATAATTTAGTATACCTTATAAAGGATTCAATCAACTGGCTCCTGAAGAAAAAGTGTTTCTGACATGTATCCATGTTTTTGTACACAAGACACTGGTTTATGTAGGGAACACCTCACCATTAATCTTTACATTTTGCACTACCATTTTTTGAGATACATATTTGCATGAGAAAAAGCAGACAGGTATTACCATTTGATTTTCAGTGCTAACATGTGTAGTGCAAAAGAGGTGACTCTTTCCAATAGTATGCTTCTATCTTAGCAACATTCTTTCCCATTAAAATGCAAGTTTCTCATAAAACCAGTTGAGATACCTGGCTGGCTGTATTTCTGGGATTTCTATTCTCTTCAATTAATTTATTTCCCTAACATTCCCTAGTATCATACTACCTTAATTGTTACAGGTTAAAAAGAAATTTTTCTGTCCTTCCTCTGAAATGGATTCCTCTTTATGAAATTGATTAACTCATGCACAGGACAATAATTAATTGTACTTATTTTGGTCCAATATCTGTGGAACACAGTATGTTATGTAAGTTTCCACCCTTAGCTCTATTGTCCCACAGTCATTGCAGCACTCTAATCTTGACAAACACTGCTAAAGAATATTCCTTATTGGGCCCAAGAAGGACTGGGAAGCACAGTGGTGGTAAAGAAGAAAGAAATCCACTCTCATAGTGAGGAATTGTTGCTATCATGTGCTCTGACAGTTCATCAAGGTTACTGTTTTCATTAATTGCACAAAGGAAAATCCATGGTGATGTGTTTCTGTAATGGACATTGTACATATATGCAGTATGTAAGTATGTATAGTTATGTTTGACAGTTTATATATCTTCAGCTTCTCAGAATACTCAAATACCTAAGTTGGAAGTTACATACTTATAAGACAGTGCTGGCAAACCTACGGCATGTGTGTTATTGTTTTCCCTGTTTTTTTTTTTTTTTTTTTTTTTTTTTTTTTTTTGAGACAGGGTCTCGTTATATAGCTCAGGCTGGCCTTGAGCTCACTATGTAGTCCAGGTGGGCCTTGATCTCATGGTAATCCTCCTGCCTCAGCCTCCTGAGTGCTGGGACTACAGGCATGCACTACCATTCCCGGCTGTGTTTTTCTTTTAAGACAAAAGATGTTCATGTATGAGTTGCTTTTTCTAAGCTAAAACCTCATATTCAGGTTTAATTACATTTTGCGATAAATAAGTGGGTTTTGGGTTGCAGTTTGGCACTTGATCTCTAAAAGGTTCATTATGACTGTTATTAACCATGGCCCCAAGTAATCTTCAAAAGAAAAATCACCTTAAACTGGAATGTAACTACAAAATGAGAATACTGTGGAACACAGGGACTTGGGGAGAAGAGCGACAGGAAAAGGTTACCTGGAAGTGAGGTTCTTTGAGTATACCAACCAATTCTGCCACATTTTCATCCACATTTATTAGAGGAGTGATATCTTCAAGAATTTCATTGACTAATTCCAAGTTATTGTCACTGACAGCTTCTAATTTTGAATCTTCAAGCCTCTCATGAGCCTAAAAACACAACAGTGTATTAAAGTAATAGTAATTATTTGTTTTACTCCAGACCAGTTTATTTATTCATTTATTTCTTTTTCATAGTTTTAAAAGATATTACTTGGAGAAGTGATTCACTTAAACTAGATAATATTTCAGCCTGAGGAAATGTATGAAGTTTATAGCAAATATATCATGCAATATAATAAACTCTGGCTTCTATTTCTATCCTACAAGTCATGAAAAGCTCACTTTTGTAACTACCCCTGAAAAAACTCAACAGCTCAGATGCTTACTAAAAACCATGTTCCACTTCTACCCACCAACAGGATTTCCTAATGACATTCTAGTTGAGGGTTGAACTCTAGATGCTAATGTTTACATTTTATTAAATGATTAAGCAGAACAAAAACATAACAAAGGCAAAGAATAGTAACATAATTATGTATTAATATAATAATTATATATGTTAACGTTTTAAAAAATGATAAAAAACATTTTGGAAATTCCAAAATCTGAAAGCTTCTATTTTTCAATTTTGGAAATCATGAATGTAGTTCAGTGGTAGAGTGCTTGCCTAGCATGCATAAGGCCCTGAGTTTGATTCCCATCACTGCAAAAAAGAAAGAAAGAAAAAAAATCAATATAAAAGTCACTTTAGAGCAGATGGTTCTTGAGCTGGAGTGTAACAGACTGCATGGTTTAATTGAGGGAATAAATCCTCCTGAAATATCATAATCTTTTCCACAGAAAATATACTGTGAGTCATTGTCACAGCAAATAATAAACTCAATTATCCTCTCTCACTCATAGCAGGAATAAAGCAGTTTTAAATTCAAATTGAAAATGAACATTAAAAAGATTCAATTTCTAAGTATTCTTTGCTTTTCTGATAAATGTCTGCTGTTTGATTTTGAAGACAGAAAAAGGACACTATTAAGATTTAATTCATACAGTATATTATGATAAATCTTATATTTATATTTTAAGTCAAGAGGTAAGAGTATTAACTAAATTTTAACAGATTTCTGTTTAAATTTATATATTATATCTTCCACCAAACAGAGTGGATCCTTTACAGTCCAAATACAACGTTCTAAATTTTAAAAAGATCATCTTTTGGTTTGAATGTACTTTTTCTAGGTGATTCACAAAAGTAAAATTTTCTTTCTTTCTTTCTCTCTCTCTCTCTCTCTCTCTTTCTTTCTTTTTCTTTCTTTCTTTCTTTCTAAAATACAGGTCCTTGCTCTGTTGCCCAGGTTGGCATCAAACTCACAATCCTGCCTCAGCCTCCCACATAACTGGGATTACAAGTATTCACAATACTCAATACTCTCATGGTAATATATGAAGAAAGCTTTCAAAGAAAGAAGAACCTTAACATTTATTGAGGGCTTTCCATTTTTGGTGCCAGTGTACTCGCTATGTATTCTCTGTGTGTATGCATGTGTATGTATGTGTGTATATTCAGGAAGGGTAGATATGTTTTTCATTTTTACAGATGAAGGCACTGATACTAAAAGGTGAAGTGATTGCTTGAGTTCACACTGCTGATTAATGGCAGAGACAGGGTGATTAACATCAAGACTTGAGCTCTTATCTACTAAAACATTTGACTTTATCACTATACAGAGAATCATTCTAAAATCTTCTCACAGTTAATAATTCAATCCAACATATAATGCATTATTCTCTTTTAAAAGTGTCAGATACAGTTTCACTGAGTGCTAATTTAGTTGTTGCTTCTTAGCATGACTCTTCCAGAGAAAGTGTGTGAAATTATTTTTGTTCCTTCATACTCTACCCACGGTTATTTGATATTCCTATAGACCAGAAAATCTTTTCTGATGTTCACTCCTTTGCTCTAATAAAGAGCTATACAGCTCCTGTTTCTTCAGGGAACAGATTATGACTGGCTTACTACTTTCAGGCATTATGTCAATATATTTTCTATACTATCCTGTGTTACATAATCAGCACTTAATAACTCTGACACTGGTAAACCTTGGTTCATTTCAGGACTTAGGGAGGGAAATGACTGGCAACTTGATCACTATATTTCTCTTCTCATCCACCTATTATAAATTGGGTGAAGATTAATGGGAATGTAAAAAACACAATGGTAAGAGAAAAAGAAGGAGCCAAATGGGAGGGTACTCTATACTAGAAGATGATGCAAACATACCTGAAATTTTTTCATGTCAACCTCACAAGACTGGTTTTATGATCAATAGAACACACAGAAATTCTCTGGGAAGGTTTTTTTTTGTGTGTGTGAAATCATAGCCATAACACTATTAACACAGAAAACCAATTTCTGAAATATATTTGTGTTCAATTAAGATCAATTTTACTTTTCCCAAGAAAGTAAATATTACTAATATGTAGTTTTTAAAACTGAAATATTATGAAAAAAACTTTGGTCCTCTTATTCATTTTAAAGTCAGAATTTATTTACTAGCTTTTAAGAGGAAAAGTAGCAAACTTAATTTAACTTATCAGAGTAAGAAAGCAAAGGAAATAGCTGGTCATGGTGAGACATTCCTGTATTCCCAGCACTCTGGGAGGCTGAGGCAGGAGGATCCCAAGTTTGAGCCCAGCTCAGTAATTTAGCAAGACCCTGTCTCAAAAAATAAATAAATAAATAAATAAATAAATAAATAAATAAATAAATAAATAAATAAATAAATAAGGGTTGTGTATGTAGCTCAGTGAGAAGGGCCTGGGTTCAAACCCCAGGGCCACCAAAAAAAACCCCAAACAAACCAAAAACCAAAAAACAAAAACAACAACAAAAAAACCCAGTAACAACAAGAAAAATAATTATTAGAAAACAAGCATAACTCAATAAAAGTATGTTTTACTTTGTTATAAATAAACATGTTTGGAAGAACATGGTACAACTGAGACCACGGAATTATTGGCCCTGATACAAATATGGCCTGAATTTCTTTCTTCATGTCCAGTTCTGAGAATCCTATTCACCACTGTACCTTAGAAAACCGAACTGTAGAAAAGAAAAAGTTCTTTGAGAACTTCTCAGTATTTCACTCAAGCACAATCCAAGCATGCTTGCAAACACAGAACTTTAAACAAAAGTCTTAGGCTATATCTAAAGTGACGAATATATTTTCTAATAGTAATGGTAATATGTGTAACCATGCATTTACCCATTAAAAACAAGGATGGTGTCATAAATTTTGTTTCAATCTTCTTAGAACAGAGCTAAGTAAGGTATGTAGTCACTGCTTACTAAATATTTCTTGAAAAAGCTAAGTAAATGGGCAACAAGTTTGGTTGTGGTCAAGAGTCACTGCCTTCTTTATTCCAGAGACCTAAAATTTACATCAGAAAATTCCATAAAAACTCTAAAATAAATAAGAATTTGAGCAGAAAGTAGAAATGAGACAGAATAGAGAACTCAATTTCTACAATGCTTTTCATATATGATTTTTAAAAAAGATGAGCCTTACTCTGGGAAAAAAAACATTAACATAAAGTATAACTAAATTACAATGGACTCTCTAATAGGAAAGAAGTTTTTACAAATGATGCGGTTATCCGTCTGGCAAATTCTTAGATAAATTAAATATTGAGGTATTCAGGAAGCATCTAAGTAATACTGCTGAGTACTCTTAGAGATATCTGTAGAATCAGAATCACACAGATGCAAAGAAAGAAAGGAAGGAAGGATCGATCTGCAGAATGCTGACTACAGAACTGTGGTATGTCCATACAATGGAGTTTTATGCTAACTTTACAAAGAGTAAAGATGATCTAGCTACTGATATAGAAACTTATTCTAAAAATCAAGGTCTAGAACAGGAAGTATAAACCCACAATTTATTTTACAATATTTACTAGTGAAAAGTAGATGCTTTTTCACTCAGTTCAATGTTTGCTCTAAAGTTTCCAGCCAGGGCAATTAGGCAAGGAACAAAGAGGCATCCATATTGGAAAATAGTAAAGCTATCTTTAGCCATAGATAACATGATCCTATATTTAGAAAATCCTAAGGATTTTCCACTCCTAGCATGTAGAAACACAATTTTTATAAACATTGTATATTGCAACCTTGCTGAATTTGTTTATTAGTTCTAGTAGTATCTTAATGGACTTCTTAGGATTTTGTTTTATAAATTGTGCTACAATGTGAAGTAGTATGAAGTAGTTCAAAAGTAAAATTAAGATAATTTCATTTGCAATAGCATCAAAAAGAATAAAATACTGAGGAGTAAATTTAACAAAAAACTCCAAAACTTACACTCTGAAAACTATAAAACACTGTTGAAAGAGATGGAAGACAATTTAAATAAATGGAAAATCTCCATGTTCACGGACATTGTTAAGATGGCACTATTCCCCAGAGGATCTACAAAGTCAATGTAATACCTATTGGTATCACAGATGACTTCTTTGTGCAAACTGACAAACTAACTCTAAAATCCTTATGTAATTGCAAAGGACCAGACTAGCCAAAACAATACTGAAAAAGAACAAATAAGAAAGATGCATACTCTCTAATTTCAAAACATGCTAAGAGCAACAGTTATAAACAGTGTAGGTCTGCCACAAGAACAGACAAAAAAAGATAAATGGAATAGAATTGAGAGCCCAAAACTAAACCTATACTTCAGTAGTAAACTTACATGTTAGACAAGGGTGACAAAACTATTCAATAGGGAAAAGAATAGGCACATATAAAAAAGAAAAATTGGAACTTTACTTCATACCATTTTAAAAAAATGTCTCAAAATGATGTAAAACTATAAAGCTGTTATGAAATATAGGGGTAAATTTTCCTTTACTTCAGATTTGGCAAACAATTCTTACATATGACATCAAAATAACAAACAATAAAATATTCCATTAACATTGCATCTTAAAATTAAAAGCTTTAGCACTTCAAAAGATACTACAAAGAGAGTTGAAAGATGTATGAGAGAAAATATTTACAAATCCTATATCTGACAAGGCAGTTGTATCAAGAATATACTGTTTAAAACTCCATAAAAACAAAAGTAACAATTTTAAAATAGGCAAAGTAGCTGAGTAGACAATTCTCCAAAGAATATATACCAATGGTCAAAAATCACATGAAAAGATGTTCAGCATTAGTCATGAGGGAAATGCAAATCAAAATCACAAAGAAATACCACTCCACAACCACCAGGCTAGTTAGAATAAAAAAGTCAGATAATAAGTGTGGGAGAGGATGCAGAGATATCAGAATGGTTGTTCAATGCTGTTAGGAATATAAAATGCTCCAGCCACTTTGTAGTACTCAAACTCTTGTGAGTTTACCTTCAGAAGACCTACTGAGTTTTCACAGTGAAAACTAGAAGAAAACCCCTTCATACTTGTGGGAAGAGGAAAAGGAAAATTAGCTACTTTGGAATATATTCAGATCATTTGGTCTTTTTCAACAAGGCTTACCTCAAGGAAAACTATTTCTTCAGAGCCCAACCAGCCTGAGGGGAGGGATATATCCAACTCTGTCCCCATCTAGGCTTCTTGTTCCACCTAAGCTGTGAGAAAACTGTGAAGATTCAAACCTAATTATAGGACTACAGAACACTCCTTTTCTCTCACACTTTATCACATCACAGGGCTGTGGTATAATAACAGGGAAATATACCTGAAATAACTGCATATCTCAGACTTTACTTAATAAGAAGTCTCTAGGGAAATCCAATGACACAGGAAACAAACAAAAGGATAGCAGGAGAAAGTTTAGCTTTTGACACAGCTACGGCAACATAAGCATAGCCCAACATGTAGCTAGAAAGACATAAACCTCATGCTAAAAGCTTATTTACCTCAGTTCCTTTTATTCAGTATATCATGTCCATTTTTCAACACAAATTGCAAAACAGTGTAGTGTGAAAACAGAGCATACATCAGAACCAAATTCAGATGCAGCAGAATGTTGCATTATCAGGCTGTGAATATAAACCAACTAAGACTAACATGTTAAGGGATCTTACAGAAAAAGTAGAAATCATGAAAGAATAGACAGGTAATATAAGTAGAAGTGAAAAGCTAAGGAAAATAATAAAATGTAAATGACAGATGTAAGAAACACTAACCAAAATGAAAAATGTGTTCAATAAGCTCATAATGGACACAGTTAAAAAAACAAATCAGTGTGCTTGAAGATATGGCAACAGAAACTCCTAAAACTGAAATGCAGAGAAAAAAAGAAAAAAGAAAGTACAGAGTAATCAGAACTTGGAGATAATTACAGGAGACTTAACATAGGTGTAATGACAATACTAGAAGGATAAGAAAAAAAAAAAGAAATTTTTGCAGCAACAGTAACTGAGAATTTTCTAAAATCAATGACCAAACCAACACTGTTCAAGATAAACACTAAAAAAAATAAATAAATGTAGGCATATCATATTCAGACTCCGGAAAACCAAAGACGAAGACAAAACCCTGAAAGAAGCTAAAGGTATATAAAAAACATCTGGAAGAGCAAGCATAAAAAATAAACTGGACTTCTCTTCAGAAACCATGCAAGAAGAGAGTACAATATTTAAATTATTGAAAGAAAAAAAAAAACCCACCAACCTAGAATTTTCTGTCCAGTGGAATTATCCTTCAAAAGTGTAGAAATAAAGACTATTTTAATTTTAAACAAAAATTGAGGGAATTTGTCACTAGAACACCTGCCTTTCAAAAAAATAAAGTTCTTCAAAAGGAAAGAACACAATACTGGTTCAAAATTCAAGTAAAGAAGAGCATTAGAGGAAAAGTAAGGTTAAAAGAAAATCTTTTATTTTTCTTATTCTTAATTGATTTAACAGGTAACAGTTTGTTCAAAATAATACCAAAAATGTATTTGGTAATTATAGTTTATGGATAAGTAAAATAAATAATAGCACCTTTATTATAAGGGACATAGGAAGAAACTGGAAATATTCTGTCGTAAGGTAGCTGCATCACCCATGAAGTAGCATAGTGTTATTTAAAAACAGATCTAGATTAACTATAAAGGTATACTGCAAAATCAAGAGGTAGTGCACTAGAAATGTTTCAAAAAATAAGTATAAATGCTAGGCATGGTGGCACATGCCTATAATCTCAGCAGCTCAGGAAGCAGAAGGAGGAAGCTCCCATGTTTGAGTCCAGCCTGGGTGACTGAGTGAGACCCTGTCTTAAAATAAAATTTTATAAAAAGTGGTGGGCGGAGGGACTGTAGACCAATGGTAGAGCACTTGCCTACCATGTATGAGGTGTTGGGTTCAATCCCCAATACCACAGGAAAAATATTATAATTGATACGACAAGAAAGAGAAAAAAGCCAAGTATAGTGGCACATGCCTGTAATGCCAGCTTACTCAGTATGAAGGCTGCGTTGGGGGAGGCAGCACAGAAGGAAGGAAATCATAAAACGTGTTCAGTTAAAAATGAGAAGGTAAAAAAATGGAGATCAAAGAAAGAATGAGGGCAACAAATAGCAAATAGTAATGACATGGTAGATATTAATTAAATAATATCAATAATCACTTTAAACAGCAATGTTCTAAACACACTAATTAGGAGTAACTGTCAGAATGGATAGGAAAACAAGATCCAAGTATATGTTGTCTACAGGATACCCACTTTAAACATACACATATGGGTAGATTAAAAGCAAAGTATGGAGAGAGATAGAACACGTTAATATCAATCAACAGAAAACTGGAGAAGCTATATTAATTGTAGGCAAAGCAGACTTCAAATGAAAGAAAATTACCAGAAACAAAGACAGGCATTTCTTAATGATAAAATGGTCAGTTCTCCAAGAATATACAAGAATCTGTAATGTTTATGTGCTCTAAAACTAAACATCAAAATACACGAAGCAAAATCTGACAGACTGGAAGAAGAATTAGATTAATCTATTATTGTAATTGGAAGTTTCAATGCCTCTAATCAGCAACTGACAGGTCTGACAGGTAGAAAATCGGTAAGAATAGACTTGAACTGGACAATGCCATCAATCAATTGGATCTAACCAATGTCTACAGAATACTTCATATAATAACAGAATATGTATTCCTCTCACATAGAACATTTATCAAGATAAAATAGTATGAGTTTTTAATGCACCTTAGTAAATTTATAAAAATCATATAAAGTATGCTCTCAGACTATAACAAGACTAAACCAGAAAGATAGCTGGAAAATTCCAAAACAGTTGGAAATTCAACAACTCATTTCTAAATAACACATTGATCAAAGAAGAATTAAGACAATATCAACTCACTTGGGCAAATACCAAAGAACACAATTGCTGGACTGTACGCAAAGTCTGTTTAGCTTTTTAAGAAACTGCTGGATTGTCTTCCAAAGTAGTTGTAACATTATGAATTAGTACCACCAAGACTGGGCAGCTTCCTTTCTATAATAATATGTTTTTCAAATATTTTATCCCAGTCTGTAGTATGCCTTTTTGTCAATGGTACATTTCTAGTTTTGATAAAACGTTTGATAAAAATTTTTGATAAAATTAATTTATCAAATATTTCATACCTTTTATGTCTTATCTAACAAATCTCATGTGAGGCAATGTTTTATTATACTAGGCCCTTTATTTTGTTTGATTTAGTCATTCCAAAAATGTACACCTATTTTAAAACATGTTGTACACAAAAATATATATACAATTTTTTTGACAATTAAAAAAAAAAGAAAGCTTTGTCTAACCCTGAGTCATAAAATCTTTTTCGATATGTGTTCTTTTAGAAATTTGGATAGTCTTATTTCTTACTTTTAGATCAATGGTCAATTCTGAGTTAATTTTTACATATAGTGTGAAGAAAAGGACAATTTCATTTTTTTACCTATGAATATTCAATTGTTTCAAGAACCTTTATTGAAAAGACCATCTTTTTCCATTGAACTATCAATACATTATTAAAAATCAGTTGGCTGGGCTGGTGAGATAGCTCAGCAGCATAAGCGCCTGCCTGGCAAGTGCGAGGTCCTGTTCGACTCCCGGAACCCACACAAAGGAAAAAAAATAAAGGGCTGGTGATATCGCTCAGCGGCACTAGCGCTTGCTGGCAAGCCCGAGGTCCTGAGGTCGACTCCCGGTATCCACATTAAAAAAGAAAAATCAGTTGGCCATTTATATGTTGATCTTCTGCAATCTCTGTGTTCATTACTGTAGGGTTGAAGGAAACTTTGAAATCAGGGTGTAGAAGACCTCAGATTTTGTTCTTTTTCAAAACTGCTTTGTTATTCTAGGCCCTTTGTGAATTTTAGAATATTTTACTAATTTCCTGAAATTTTGACCAGATTATGCTGAATCTATAGATCAGTGCAGGGAGGACTGACATCTTAAGAGAGCCGTCCAATCCCTTCATTTTTATATGTTCTATGTATATACATACGAATTTATGCCTTCCTTAATTTCAGCGATGTTTTTGCTTTTTGTGTATGGCTCATGTACATAAGTATTTTAGAAAATTCATCCCTATTTAAATGATAATCCTCAATTTTCATTGTTAATATATAGAAATGCAATTGATTTATATAGATGATCTTGTATCATTAACCTTTATAAGCTCACATATTATTTCTAATTCACAAGTTCTAGAAGGTTTTTTTTTACGGTAGATTCTTAAGGATTTTCAATATAGATGTCATCCTTGAATAAAGATGGCTTTTTTTTTCTTTCCAATTTGTCTTTTATTTATCTTTTTTTCATCTTACCCTTTTTGCACTAGCTAGGACCTCCAGTGTGAAGCTGAACAGAGGTGATGAAAGTGGACACCCTCACCCGCCTCTGCTCTTTAGAAAACCATTCTGTCTTCCATCATGAATAATAATATTAATTGTGAGATTTCTAAATAGACACCCTTTATCTGGTTGATGGAGTTTTCCTTTATTCCTAGTTTGCTGAGTTTTTCTTTTTAAAAATCAGGAACAGATGTTCAGCTTTATGAAATTATTTTCCTGAAAGTATTTACAAGATCAAATGGTTTTTTTAAAATCATGACTGTTAAAATGGTAACATATATTGGTTAGTTTTGAAATAGTACAGCAATCTTACTTTTTTCCAAACAAAACACACTTGGGAAATGAGGTATTATTTTTTTGTATGCTGGTTTATTTGATTTGCTAATATTTTCTTAACTTTAAATCTATGTTCATCAGGGACACTGCTCTATAGTTTTCTTTTCTTGAAATATCTTTAGCTAGTTTTGATAACGAGGGTAATACTAGCTTCCTAAGACAACACAGAAAATGTCCCTTCCTTTTTTTCTTGAAGAAATTATTTAAAATTAGTATTATTTCTTTTTAAAATGTTTAATATGGAATTTACTGACAAGGTCCTCCTTTATTCCTATGATTTCTTTATATACTGTACTTAACTACTGATTCTTTTTTGTTGTTGAGATGCTGCTTGAATGTTGAATTACTGAGTGATTCTGTTTTTTATTTAATTTTTAATCAACAAGCTTATAATTGTACCTTACCTGCTCAAAAAGTTATTCAAACATTCCAATTACTAATAATGAAAACAGATGATCCTCTGAAGGCTATAATCAGTGGCACAAAATAAGTTTTTATCCACAGAAGTTGTTAATAATGAATGCACATACACTTAAACACCCTGTGTTGTAATAGACAGATTGAGCATAGAATTTAGACAGAATACCTGTCCTAACACTTTTCTCTGTCATTTACTAGAAAAGTGACCTTAGGCAAACCATTTATTTACTTTAAATCTTAGTTTTAAATTCATAAAGTTGTTACAAAGATAAAAAAGTATAAAAAACTTCATAAATGATGAGCATGTTGTAAAATGCCTTGCAAATATTATTACAGTTTCTAAATCCACAGATCAAAAGCCACAAATTAAATCCAAGGGAGCAGGGATATAACTGATTCATGGATAATAAAAGTTAAGAATCAACAGTAGAACATCAATGGAAGTGTGAAAACTGTTTTTAAAGTACCAATATGAACCCAGAGTAGCCAGTAAGTATAGGGATAATCAGCTCCTACTTATGAAGAATCTGCATCATTACCTCATTCTTACTAATGGAAACTTTATAAAAGGTGTAATTTTTCTGAAGTCTCGGAAGAAAACGAGATAAGAGAATAGCTAAAAAAAAAGAAAAAAAAAGAAAGGAAAAGAAAAGCCACAAAAGAGGGTAAAATCAACATTCTAGAATTGCTAAAGCATAAAGGATGACAAAATGGCTACATGAAGGAAAGATAAGAGAGAGCATGTGGCATAGGTTCTTGAAAGAAAGTATCATTTGGGACAAGTCTACAGCATGGGATAGTAGGACTGTGAAGCAGGTAATACACTAAGCTTCAGTGGCATTTATAAAAATTAGTATGAGGACAAAGTATAAATGAAATGAAACTGGACCAAATAATGCCTGTAAAAGTATATTTATAAATGAGTTAAGGAGACTGCTCAAGAGTTGACTATGGAAACAGACTTAAAATACCAGTTATGCAAGAATAAACAAAATTTCAAAAAAGTAGTACATAAATGAAGAACTTAAATGAAAAATGGTACAGACTGTAATTTAAAATAAGAAAATCAATAATTTGCTGTTGAAAACAGAGATAAGGCCAGGATCTTTTTCACAGGCCTCATTATAGCATAAATGTGCTACTATGGATTTCTCTAAACTTTAACAGTATTAGGCCAAAAACTAAGAGTCATATCAATCTGTATGTGAAGACTGAACAAAAAGAGCAATACTGGCCTTATCTTTGCATATCCTGTATTAAGTTTTCATTATGTGATAAGTGTTATTATTTGCTAACTATTATTTGTTAACTATTGCTAGGAATAACAGCCACATTCTTAAATAGCAATATTGTTTTACTTTTGTAAAAACACATTTTCAAAATAATTTAGTAATCTTAGTGATAAGCCAATATACCTTAGCAAGTGATTTCACAATCGGATTTTCCATAATCCCCTTGAGGAAAATTAGGTCTATTTCTTCTGCTCCTGTAGATGAGGGCAGCTCCGTAAGGTTTTCCAAGACTTGCTGCATTGCTGCTGAGATAACAACATTAAAAAAGCAAATTTAAATTCCAAGCCATTATGAAGGAAGATTATAAAATAATGCAGGTAAAAAGACATTAACAACAATTTTTGAAACATCACATTGGACTACATCTTATACATACTTGTATTTGGTTTGTTTTTCAAATTTGAAAAAACTACTTGAGAGAAAATGGAACATCTGAATAGACTTATAAAAAGTAAAAAAGGGCCAGTGAGATAGCTCAGTGGCATAAGCTCCTGCCTGGCAAGTGCGAGGTCCTGAGTTTGACTCCCAGTACCCACATAAAGGAAAAAAAGGGGCCGGTGATATCACTCAGTGGCACAAGCACTTGCTGGCAAGCATGAGGTCCTGAGGTTGACTCCCGGTACCCACATAAAAAAAAAAAAAAAGTAAAAAAGAGTTAGTAATCAAAAAATTTCCCACAAGCCCATAACCTGGCTTCACAGGTAAATTCTACCAACATCTGAAGAATAATTAAATCCAATACTTCACAAACTCTTCCAAAAAACACCATAGAAGAGAATACCTCCCAATTCAATCTATAAAATCTACTACTCTCATACTAAACCCAAAGATATCACCAGAAAATTACAACTAACATCCCTTATTAACACAGATGCAAAAATCTTTTAACCAAATGCTAACAAAATGAATTCAGCAACATACAAAATGGGTTGAACACAAATTCCAAGTACAATTTATCCAAGGAATGTAAGAGTGGTTAAACAAATGGAATGGTTTAATCAATAAAAATACCATATTAACAGAACAAAGAACAAAAAACAAATGACATCTCAGTAGGAACACTGGGAAGCATTTGACAAAATTCAAAAACCCTTTCATGGTATAAGAAACATTTACCAAAGCAGGAATAGAAGGGAAAATTTTCAACTTGATAAAGGCACCTACAAAAATCCTGAAGTTAACATCATAATTAATGTCAAAAGTCTAAACTAGAGCTTTGATGGCAAACCTATGGCATATTCCTACTTAGTATGCATAAATGACTTACAATTTTGGAAGTAAAGAAGTGAACAGGAGTACAATGTGCTTAAAACAAGTTTATCTTTAAGTGGACAGGAAACAACAGAATCAATTTTCAAAAATATTTTTGCCCCATGTCTATCAAGGTATTCAGCTTTACTCATGATTAGTTATTTTTCTTTGCTTTAACATTCTAAATTTGTCTGTATTTTTATCTTTTGCTGTGGGAAATTTCAAACATATACAAAAAGAAACAGAATAGTATAATGAACCCAACAATTATCAGCTCCAGTAATTAGCAACTCATGGCCAATCTTGTTTCATGCCCCTATATACTGTACTTTCCTCTTCATGCAACTTGAAACAAATTCCATATATCTTATCTCAGTATGTGTGTGTGTATGTATGTTTATATATATGATAGGTATGATCAGATGCTTTAATATAACCAAAATACTTTTAACACATCTAAAAGTTAACAATAAGTCTTTAATATTATCAAATATCTAGTGTTCAACTTTCCAGTTGTACTGAAGAACTCCTAAAAAAAACTTCTATATTGACCCGTGAAGTGCCTAATTATTATTTTTATGGTGCTTAGTAAACTGGGCAGAAAAGTGATGGAGACTGTGAAAGATATCAACACTTGGCTACCTTGAAGATTGTCATAAATTGTTACTAATTCTTGACCTTATGGAATTTAGTTAAAACACTGACAAATTTGTCAATATCCTATGTCCTGGAAAGAAATTTTGAATAATGTCATGAAGTTGTAATCATTCTTAACTAATTTGTACATTTTGGTGCATTTCTAATTAAAATGCAATACATAGTTCTTTCTATATTACCCTAAAAGCACATAAAAAGAGGAAAATATGAAAAAATTTTAACAAAGGATATTGACAAATGGGCCTAGTCTCAATTTACTAAAAGAGAGATACTGCAAAGTTCTTCACCAAAATTATGGACAACAGAGTCTAAGCTATTACTCTTTTTACAGAAATTTCCCCTTTTACTTTTTTTTTAAAGTAAAAAACAATTTTTCCCCACTATCACAGACAAGATCTTCATAATTTAAAACAAAATGAGAGAAGAGCCATGAGAAAATTAACACTATCAAATATTAACAACAGGGCCGGTGAGATGGCTCAGCGGCTTAAGCGCCTGCCCGGCAAGCGCAACAGCCCGAGTTCAACTCCCGGAACCCACATACAATAAAAGGGGCCGGTGATATCGCTCAGCGACACGGGCGCCTGCAGGTGCGCGAGGTCCTGAGGTCGACCCCCCGGTACCCACAAAAAAAAAAAAAAATTAACAACATACATCTATAATAATTACTCAGATATGGATAACCACAAGACAATTGGGAATGTAGAAGCTTTATGTATGAAATAAGCAGCTTTTTGCAGTGGAAGCCTTACAAATTTGGGCAAGTGCCAGAGAAGCAGAGAAATGTCCCCAATGTACTTGAGATTTCGACAAGGAAAATATCAAAACTTGAAGGCAAGTCACCTGCTAGTATCATTCCTCCAAAAATCACAAAAGAACATATCTTTTAATCAGAGCCTTGATTCAATGCTATATAAATGGGATTTGTATTTGAAAAAGAAAACCAATATACTTAAACTGGACACTTATATTGCAAATATAAACAAACCAAGAATTGCCATTTATGAAAATGAATGAGCACCATGAATGAGATTCACCAAATTCAACAAGCAGAAGCAATAATCTCCAAAAGAACTACTAAAGGGGCAGGGCAGGGAAAGAAAATATTATAATGTACAGGAAGATAAAAATGAAGAATCCTCTCACTAAAAAAGGGCAAAAGAGGCCTGCTGGGGATGTAGCTCAGTGGCAGAGTGCTTGCCTGCCACGCACAAGGTTTGAATCCCCAGCACTGTCAAAAACAAAACAAACCCCCCAAAACAACTGTGTGTGTGTGGGGGGGGGGCTTTGCAAAGAGAAGTAAAGTATGAAAAAACTGCTACAAATCATCAAAGTCCAAAAATTACAAGGTAATAAGAAATCCAGAAATAAAAAGAAATCAATAAAAAGGAAAACAGAAATGAATGAATCAAAACTACAAATAAATGATAGATTTAATCAATAAGCCAATAACTATTTCAAAAGGCTAATAAAAATAAACACATGCTACTATGATTAAGAAAAGACAACATTTAGAACAAGATGAGAAAATAATAGGTATGGAGACAATGAAAAGTAAAATACAATGAAAAACTAGTTTAAAATCTAGACAGATGATTTTCTAGGAAAATACCAATTATCAAAGTGTAGGAGAAAGGTACAAAATGGAAACAGATCAGAGTACAAGATATTAAAAGGCTTTCAAAGATCTACCCTTTTAAAAGGCGTGAAGTCTGAATAGATTAAAGAATAAATTCTATCAAGCCTTTAAGAAAGGAATAATTCATTAAATTGTTCGACTCCCGGAACCCACATAGGAAAAAAGGGCCGGTGATATCGCTCAGTGGCACAGGCGCCTGCAGGCGTGCGAGGTCCTGAGGTCAACCCCTGGTACCCACCAAAAAAAAAAAAAAAGTAACAAAATCAATAACAGTTTTAAAATAATGTATTATTAATTATAAATAAAACTGTATCATACTTAGAAGCAGCAAAAAGTGGGATGGTTTACAGTGAGTAACATTAAAGCTATCAACTTCCTGTGAAGTGTGTAACAAGGATAAAGAGAGAGTGGTATTTTTAAATGTTTACTAAAATGGCAAGTTTTTACATTTCTATTTATACATATGTATAATTATATATATTTTATTTATATACATATAAATTATATATCAGCTTTATATATATTAAAATATGTATGTTTACATAATTTTTAAAAATTGCACTACTGGTGGCTGAACTCCAGACCCCTCACACTGAGCTATAAATCCCTATATCTACAGTCATTTTTTTTATTTTTTATTTTGAAACAGGGCCTAACTAAGTCACTAAGTTGGCTAGAACTTCCAGTCCTCCTGCCTCAGCCTTCCAGACTACTGTGACATGCCTGGATGATAAATATCTAACTTTCTATAATGCAGTTCATTATGTAAGGCTAATTTAATAAAATGGATGGTATTTACCTACCTATATTCTAAAAGTTTCATATAAGAATTGTTTTACAAAGCATTTCTACTCAGTTTTAGAACTATAAATCATTAAATGAGTCATTCTTAATTAGGACCGGAACCTATTTTAAGGTTAAACTTTTTTTCCATAACCACATCGATGGTATGTTCACACCCATTTAATTCAACAAACTGAATTCTCCAGTGAAAATATGACAGCTAAATTGAATATGAGATGTTAAAAATTATATTTCCTCTTATATTTTATAGATAAAATAATTATTTCATCAAATCCATGTTGCATAATTTATAGAACCCATGAAATGAAAAAAATCTCATTCTATATTTGCAACAATTTAAGCATAATTCTATTTTTTCAAAAAACAATTATTTTAATATGGGTACCGGGAGTCGACCTCAGGACCTCGTGCTTGCCAGCAAGCGCTTGTGCCGCTGAGCGATATCACCGGCCCTTTTTTTCCTTTATGTGGGTATCAGGAGTCGAACTCAGGACCTCGTGCTTGCCAGACAGGCACTTATGCCGCTGAGCTATCTCACCGGCCCCTATTTTTTTAATTTAAAAAAAAAAAAGTTTTATCTTTAATAGTACATGTTTGTAGTACATGATTACATTCATCATGGGGAGTTGGTACATGTATATAACACATCTTAATTCTTCTTATTTTCCCCTCCCCTACTCTCTCTGCCCCCTCACTTCATCTCTTAGTCTTTTCTCATTTGCAAAAGATCTTATCTTCCTGTTTTCTATTATGGCATAATTTTAAAGACATATCTAAAAGCCATTTGGATTATTTTTAATGTGCTTGTAACAGAGCAGCAAAATCCTTTTTAAAAATACATTTCCTAGAAATGATACAGAAAAAAAGTCTACTGAAATTTGTGTTTTCTTAACATTTGACACCATGATTTGACCATGACAGTGGAGTTCATCCAAAACTTTAGTCAAAAAAAAGCAATTTTCTATAAAATGACAATATGCTGTCAATACCCTAGCTCTCAAACTAATACCTTGAAATTCTAATTATTACATGGAATCAAGGAAGAAAAGTATAACTCTCCATACAACTAATCCAGTCAGTATTTATTCAGCGCGTATTAGATGCCAGGCACAAGGTTAGATGGTAAAAGAAAATACATAAACACTACCTGTTGTTCAAAACTCAATTTAGTAGGGTAAGCTAACATGTGTAAACAAATGTATGAAGCATGATAACAAGAATAATATGAAGGGGGCTGGTGAGATGGCTCAGCGGCATAAGCGCCTGCCTGGCAAGCGCGAGGGCCTGAGTTTGATTCCCGGAACCCACATATGAAAAAAGGGCCGGTGATATTGCTCAGCGGCACGGGTGCCTGCTGGTGCGTGAGGTCCTGAGGTCGACCCCCGGTACCCACAAAAACAAACAAACATACAAAAAAAGAATAATATGAAATAATTATAGTAAGGTAATACCGCATCATGTTTAAGCACTGGACTCCACCACTCAAACAGTCCCAAAAACCTGGGTAAATGACAACCTCCCAAAACCAGTTACTTTATCGGGGGAATGATAATGGCATATATCTCACATGGTTGTTGTAAAGTAATACATGGAAAACTCTTACAAAAATACATTCCAGTGAAATACTGACACAAAGAGAATACAGGCAAGGAGTTCAGTGTTAATTCTGTATTTAATAGTGCTGGTAGGGAGATAAGAACATGGGAAGCCAAGGGAGAAACCAGTGGAAGACATCCTACTAGAAATAACTCACTTCATCACACTAAAAATATTAAATTCATAATCAGTATTTAAATCCTCAAATGTGGAGCTGAATTTCCCAAAGGATTCTTGGAGCAAATTCAAACTTGGAGTCAACAGCAACAAAAGAGAGGCACAGTGCAGGGGCAGTCTTCAGGGTAATTAAAGAGCTAAAAATACAAGGGTCCTCTTTTTGGCCTGACTAAACACCTCAAATGTCATTCCAGAGATTGTGTGTTCATTCAGCTTGGAAAGGGTTCCTAATAGGGATGTAGAGGACTAAAAAGCAAGGCAACAGAGGGTGAGGTAAATCTGCTTCTCTGTAAGGCACTAGAGGAGGACAGTAGAGGAAAGGAGACTACACCTAGGAGCAAATGAACCAGAGCAGTGTTTCTCAAACATGAAACTATTAGCATTTGGGAAGTAAGAGTTCCTTTTTGCACAGGAGTGTTCTCTATCAAATACCTGCAGTGGTCCAGCTGCTGGACAACGAAAAATTCCCCTTACCTCACTTCCTAACACTGTTATTAGAGGTGGGACCACCCTCTCTCCTTCTTTTCTGTCAATTTAAAACACTGCAACATTGTGTTCTATCTCCAAAGAATTCTTCCTTCTTTTGCTACTTTAAAGGTTCCCACCTGCTTTTTGCCTACAAATCCAAAGTCAGCTGCCTCAGGACAAACCCACTGCTCATTGTCTACTCATGTCTTCCCATTCCAAAGAGGACTGGAGAGGGAAGGAGGAGGACAGCATATATACTGGTACTACAGAGGAAATCCTCATAGGGTTTCTACTCTGAACCAGTCAGCCTAGTCCTGCACTGATAATTATACACCAGTAATTACAGAGCAGCAAGCATTTGAAGAAAACATCAGAGATAGTAGACAAAGCTGAACAAACCAGACTACAGGGGAAAGGTAGGAAACAGATGGTACTGAGAATGGAAAAGAACTTTAAACTTCCATTTTTGACTGGCACTGTTGGGAATTGAATTCAGGGCCTCATGTATGGTAGGCAAGTGCTCTACCACTGAGCTATACCCCTAGCCCTTGAAATTTCATTTTTATTAGCTTTCTCATGGATATGTTAGAGGCTACGCATTCATACAAGAATAAACTATTAAGAGAGAAAATGGAGTAACCCAAAAGTAAAGAAAAATTTCTGGCAATTAAAAACATTACTGTCAAATTAAAATCTAACAGCAAACTAAATGAAAAAATGATAAGGTTGAAAGTGTTAATCCAGACAATCAAATGAAGGTAATCTTCCAAATGTAGAATGAAGATGGAAAATATGTGTACAGTTGGGGCACATAAGCAAGTCTATTGGTGCCTACTAAGAGTTTCATGAAACAAAATCGAAGACAAAGAGTGTGGAAATTGTTGAAGAAATAAATAATAGAAGAAAATATCCTTGCATTTAAATAACATACAAAATTTCATATCCTGTTTTATCTATATTCTGCAGCTCAATCTCTTCATCTGTCATTGCAACTATATTACTAGTTATTCAAAGCGTCAATGAAAGCTGGGCATGGTGGCACACGTCTATCATCCCAGTACTTGGAAGGCTGAGGCAGGAGGACTGCCATGAATTCCAGGCCAGCTTGGGCTACACAGAGAGTCCAAGGTTAGCCTAAACTACATAGTGGGACCCATCTCAAAAAAAAAAAAAAAAAAAAGTCAATGAAAAACTAATCCCAACCACAGCAATTTACTTACCTATTTTTCAATTTTTTTTAAACATACAAGTAGTAGGTTTCCTCTCCTATTTTAGTAATCGGAACTGACTACTTTATACTCTGTCATCTTCAGATGGGATGTTTAAATCACAAAGAAAAGTGAACTACCATTTTTTAATGTACCTACCAATATTCCTATTATCAACCACATGCCTTTTAAAAGTCTATATATTATGTTATTTAACTTGCCCATACAAAATATTTAGGTTGTTTCCAGGTACTTTTGCTATTAGAAATGTTATGTAGGTGTATGGGCATATTTGCAGGATAAATTTCTAGGGACAGAATTTCTGTGTCAGAGGGTAGATATATATACTGTGAATTTCTACAGATATAAACAAACTGCAATTTTAAGAAATAAGGGCAACTTGAGACATATTTCTATAATCATTTATTTTTTAAAAGTTCCCCAAAATTGAAATACAACTGCTATCAATAGAGTATACAATTTGATAGACTTTCATATAAGTATACACCTGTGAAATCATCAGCACAATTAAGACAGTGAACATATTCATCACCCCCAAAAGTCTATTGTTTCCCACTGTATCCTTCCTTGCTCTCAGTCCCTGACAGCTCTCTTCCAGGTATACCTAGGCAGTCATTGGTGTGTAGATAGATGAATGTAAGAGTTAATCTTGATTGACAATTTGGTTGGATTAAGAGACACTAGTGAAGTAACTGGATTGTAAGGGTACTAACCTCATTAATCGATCAATCCATCAATGAGATCATAATTTGATGGATTTATTGGGAGGTAACAGAAACTGAAGTGGTGGGGCCTACTTAAAGGGAGTGGGTCATGGGGATGTGACCTTGGAAACTGTATTTGGTCTCTGGTCTCTTCCGCTCTGATTCCCAGCTGCCTTCATGTGAGCAGCTTTGCTCTGCCATGCCATAAGCTTAATGCAGTGGAGCAAGCTAAGTGAACCAAAACCACTGAAATCATGACTCAAAATAAACCTCCTCTTAATTGTTTTCCTGGGTATTTGGTCATAATGACTCAAATCTGATTAACACAACTAGTTTGCATTTTAAAAAATTTGTATGTATTGTGTGCCATTCAAGAAAAATGGGTATTTTCCACTACTAAAGATGCAAAGTTCACTATATATCTAATAATATTTACCCTACCCTTCTATCTTCTCACTTACTTTTGAACAGATAATCTTCTGTATCAAGAACACTAAAGTCTCCTAATACTGTAAAGTGTGTTTCTACTTATGTTTCTTTGCATCTCCTGTAGTTCTGCTTAATAAACATGGTTGCTATGTTATTTGGTACATAGATATTTATTAAGTGTTATCTTGTATAAAAGAACTGTCCCTTTTCATTTTTAATGCTCTGTGACTCAAATCTCACTTTGTCTAACATCAGGGATCCTTGTTGTTTCCCTTTCCCCAATACTTTTTGTTATCCCTTTGATTTTTAACCTTTCTGGATAATTTTGTTTAGCTATCTCTGTATTTTATAATTGACTGTAACCAACTGTAATCAATTAAATTATTTTTTCTTTTTTGGGGGGGCAGTACTTCAGGGCCTCACATTCATGTATGTTAGGCAAGAGCTCTAACACTGAGCTACATCCTCAGCCTTTAAAAAATTTTTTATTGTAAGACAGTGTCACCCTTTAACTTGAAATTCTCCTGCCTCTGCTTCCCAAGTAGCTGTGATTATAGGTATGTGCCACCACACCTGACTTGGATTTTGTTTTATTGGTCAAACTGAAAAACCTTTTTATTTAAAAGGTGAGTTAATTCTATTCACATTCATAATTAGTACTAATACATTGGTCTCAACACAACAAGATTTTAAAATTTGACATATTTTGTGATATACTTGCTAATACCTTTTTTGGTATGAGAAGCATAGTCTTGTCTCTTTTTTCTGTTTTTTATGTTTGCATTACATAATGATTACATTCCTTATGGGGAGCTGGTACATGTTCATAACACATCTCAATTCTTTTTTCATTCCCTTTCTCTCCCCTCCTACCCCCATCTCTCCATCACCTTAATCTCCTTCACATTTGAAAAAGATCTCTCTTCCTAATGTTTAATATTTAAGAAAGTTTGCATTTCTGTTCTAGTGCTTACTTTTGTGTGTATGTATATATATATACACACACACCCTTTCCAATATCCTTACTCCTGTTTTTGTTTTGTTTTTTGTTTATTCATTTTTTTCAGACAGGGTCTCACTATGTAGTTCAGGATGGCCTCAAATTTGCAGCAATGCTCCTTCCTCAGTCTCCCAAGTACTGGGATTACAGGTGTGCACCACCATGCCCAACTAATTCTGTTTTTTAGTTTGTTTACTATCTGGTTTATCAAGGCCTTTAAAAAATATCCTTTAACACAAGACTACTCTGTATACAATAACAAGCTTCTTAAAATTTTTCCTGTTATTTCACATCTGCTGTTGAAACTATCCAATGAATTTCTCATCAAATAGAGTATTTTTTAAATCTAACATTTCCATGTTTCTTTTCTAGTTTGCTTCTCTACTGAGATTCTCTGTTTGTTGAGTCTTATTAGCATGTTTTAGTTATTTCCATATATTAAAACAGACAATTTGAAGACTTCATTAAATCCAGCATCAGGCCTAGTTAGCATCAGTTTCAACTGTATTTCCTGATTATAGTTCATATTTTCCTAGTTTTCTTTTTTGTATGTCTAGCAGTTTTGGTTGAATACTGAATCACTAACATAGTAACTTGGATTCATTTTATTTTTTCAGAGTTATTAAGTTTTTCAGTAACTGGTTTGTACTTAAATTATGGAATTTGTCTTTTTTAATGGTATGCAGTCAGCCTACTCCTATTCAGTTTAGCCTGGCTCCCTTGGGTCTGTGTCATGTCTGAATAGCTTAATGATCAGTCAATAACTTGGACAAAGGTTGTGTTCACACACCTGGAGTATGCAAGACTTCCAACCCTCAGCCAGTTTATCTGTGTGAGGATTGGAAAATGTAATCAAAGTTGCAGCCAGTTCTCAAGTCTCCCTTAGCTTTCACTTTTTGCCAGGCTCTCTCTGGTCGCCCCATGTGAACAGCTTACCTCAGCCTTTCTACGATTCTCCATTTCGAGTATTTCCTTATTAAATTTCTGCTGGTCCACTCTCACACCAAGCCAGGGCTACAACCTCAAACTGGCAAAGCAGCAGGTTTTCTCCATTTGTTTCCAACCAAATTTCACCAGATTTCAGCAGCAAAGTCGTAGGTTTTTGTATCCCCTTCTACTCCATCTTAGCCTCAATCAAGTCACTGCTTGTCATAGTCAGTTCAGGCTGCTATAACAAAAATACTATGAGTCCATACCATGAGTCCCTCCCTTTCCTTGTAAGGGAATTAATGACATGATGGGGGGTGGACCTACTCTCATGATCTAATCTAACCCTAATTACTTCCCAAAGCCCCCACCTCCAAATATTATCTCACTGGAGTTAGAATTACAACATACGAATCTTGAAAAATACATTCAGCCCACAGCACTGATAAAGCTTCAGTTCTCACCAGGGGAGCTGGGGGACCCGGGGAGCTATATCAGAACAGCCCCAGGCAAAAAGGCCACAGACCCACATTGTTCCTACCTCAGTAGTTTTGCGAGAATAATTATTTCTAAATTTTTTAATTCCCCTTAGTCAATTTCCAGTATCCTTCAATGGCTTTTTGACAATTTTGTCTAGTTTTATACTTGCTTTTGCAGAGGGGAACTGTCAACCTTTTCATGCCAACAATACCAGAATTATGTGTTCTTCAGGGTTTTTTTGTTTGTTTGTTTTGTGGTACTAGGGATTGAAGCCAGGGCCTTCACTCTGAGATACATTCCCCAGCCATTATTTAAATTTTTGTGTTTGCCAATGGCAATCATTAGAAAATCAAGTAACATTAGTGACATGGCTGAATCTTCCTTCATTGTTGATGGGAATGTAAACTAGTACAACCATTATAGAAATAAGTATGGGGATTTCTCAAAGCACTGAATTTAGAAATTTCATGCGACCCAGCCATCCCCCTACTAGGTATCTTCCCCAAAGAACTTAAATCATCATACTGCAGCACTACTTGCATACCAACATTTATAGCACCACAACTTGTAATAAATAGCTAAATCCTGGAAGCAGCCCATGCACCCATCAACATAGCATATCTTTATTCTTATTTCCCCTTCCTCTCCTCCTTACCCCTCATTCTAGTTCCCTTGAATCATTTCCCTATTGCTAGAGATTCATCCCCTTGTCCCTATCAATTCTATATCATTCTCTTTATTAGTACTATGCCTCACTCAGATAAAATATACCAAATGGTATTTAAGTTTGTGTGTCTGATTTATTTCACTCAATATTATATTTTCCAGGTGCATCCATTTTCCTACAAATGTCTCCAATTTGTCACTCTTCATAACCGAGTAGTATTTCATTATATAGAGATACCATTATTTTATTTATCCAATCATCTGTTGATGAGTACACAGGCTGCTTCCAGGATTTAGCTATTTATTATAAATTGTGGTGCTATAAACATTGGTATGCAAGTATAGCTATAGTATGATGATTTAAGTACTTTGGGGAAGATACCTAGCAGGGGATGGCTGGGTCACATAGAATTTCTAATTTCAGTGCTTTGAGAATTCCCCATACTGATTTCTATAATGGTTGCACTAGTTTACATTTCTACCAACAATGAAGGAACATTCCTTTTCACCACAGCCATGCCAGCACTTGTTATTGTTTGATTTCCTAATAATTACCATTCTTTCTGGAGTAAGGTGGAATCTCAGATTTGTTTAAATTTGCATTTCTCTAATAGCTAGAGATGTTAAATATTTTTTCATGTATCTGTTGACCATTTGTATTTCTTCCTCTGTGAAGTGTCTGTTTATTTCTCTTCCCCATTTCTTGACTGGGTCTTTCATTTTAGGAGGTTTGATTTTTTTGTGTTCTTTGTATAGTCTACATACTAGTCCTGTCTGAGGAGTACCTGGCAAATTTTTTTTCCCATTATGCAGGATGTCTCTTCACTCTGATTCTTTTGCTATACAGAAGCTTTTTAGTCTGACATAATCCCATTGTTGATTCTTGCTGCTATTTCTTGTGCAACTGAAGTTCTGTTTAGAAAATCCTTTCTTACACCTATGTCTTCAAGTGTTTTATTTATTTTATCTTTCAGAAGGTTTAATGTAGCAGAACACAAGATCAACACACAAAAATCATTAGCATTTGAGTATACCAACAAGCAATGCGATAAGAAGGAAATTATGAAAACAATACCATTCACAGTAACTTCAAGAAAAATGAAATATCTAGGAATTAACCTAACCAAGGAAATGAAAGACATCTACAAAGAAAACTGCAGTACCCTGAAGAAGGAGATTGAAAAGGACATCGAAATGAAAAGATGTTCCCTGCTCCTGGATAGGCAGAACAAATACTGTCAAAATGGCCATACTTCCAAAACTATTATACAGATTCAATGCAGTCTCAATCAAAATATCAACAGCATACTTTACCAATCTAGAGAAAACAATCCTAAAATTCATATAGAATCAGAAGAGACCCAGAATAGCAAAAGTAATTCTGGGCAATTAGAGCAAAGCAGGTGGCATAGCAATACCTGACTTCAAGCTATAATATAAAGCAATAGTGATAAAAATGGCATGGTACTGGAACAAAAACAGATGTGGATCAATGGAACAGAATAAAGGATACAGAAACCTCACCAGACACATTCGATTACCTAATCTTTGACAAAGGGGCTAAAAGCATGCATTGGAGGAAAGACTGCCTAATTCAACAAGTGGTGTTGGGAAAACTGGTTGTCGGTCTGCAGAAGAATGAAACTGGACCCTTATCTCTCACCATGTACTAAATTAAAATCAAAATGGATCAAAGATCTAAACGTTAAAACAGAAACACAATATCTTATTCTTATATAACTCCTCATCACTGAACCATGCCTGTGTACATATTCATCTTAATTTCATTTTTTAGGTAGGTTGTCCATTGCTTCCTACATTGGATCATTTCCTTCAAGATTCTTTTTGGTGTTTTCCCTAACAGTGAATCCTAAGCATTGCTCTAAGCCACTACTTAAATTCAAATAATGACTACTTCATACGTAGTTTATTTCTTTTCCCTACATTTTCTATTCCATTTTAGTCTCCAAAAAAACTCCATAAACTAGATGGAATAGATATTATCTCCATTTTGTTAGAAGAGAAAAATGAGGCAAAAAGAGGTTAAGGGACATGCCAGAGATCAGTTTAACTGAAAGGTCCAAAATCATGCCCATCTTTTGCAGCTCTAATCATAGATTATAAGCACCATTTTCTACATAGGATAGTTCTACAAGGCAATCTCAAAATTTTCCCTAAACAGGAACGTGCCCAAGAAGCGGGGAGGATAACACATAATGACATTTTGCAAAGCACTGGTCAATGGCATAGGGATATGATAAGCTGTCACTGAGGCCTTACATGTCAACAAGCAAGAGATATACAGAAAAATCATGAAATAACTTAATTGGGTTAGTTGAGAAAGTACTGGGCATGATAACATGTAGTTTCCTATCCTAGATTTGCCATTATGAACTATGGCTTCATTATAATTTTAATCCTATAGGAGTAGAGACACAAATATCAACAGTCAACACCAATCATCTAATTGTCAATGCCACGCCAAGTATTTGTACATAGTTATGGAAATAAAAAATATTCTTTGGGATATTGTAAGTGAAGAAGATAGAAGAAACTGAGTAGCCAGTAATAACTTGCTCTGGAAGAGCTGGTGGCTGAAATAAATATTTGTAAGAACAATAGATAACTGAAATATAACAGGGTTAATAATAACAAATGGCCATTAGAAACTATTTTCATCCAGAGGGTCCAGAGATGTGGGATGCTACAGATTAACAGTGATAAAATACCTTTCACCACTCCATTTTATGCTCTGTCTCCCTGCACTGTGAAAGGTAGAGACAACTATTTTTAAATGGTATTTCCTTTCCATTGAACCAAGAACTAAAATTTGAAAGAAAAGCAAGTAGTAAATATAAAGTTTTAACCTTCTTTCAAACTACAGTCATGCCTTGGTATTTGACTGCTTTGAAACTCACTGAATTTTGTGCTCATTTTGACAAAAAAAAATTTTGTCCCAGTACTTGTTTGTTTGGTACTCAATGTGCAAACTAGAACTTCTCAGTGTCGACTGCCTTGTGCTTCACTACCCTCACCAGCCACGATTTTGTTTGGTACTCGTTGTGCTTCCAGGAACCAATTAATGACAAATACAAAGTTACCACTGTACTTCCTTTTTCCCTCTCCTACTCTTAATCTTTTAGGGTCTTAATCTTTAATCTTTTAGGGTCAAAAGCATTTTTTCAAGAAGGGTAAAGAGCCAGAGATGTAGTTCAGTTATAGTGTTTGCTGAGCATGCACCTGGCCCTGGGTTTAATCTCTGGTATTGCCAAAAAAAAGAGTCTTTTGGGCTAACGATGAGATATGGCTCTCAATGACAGAGCAACTGCCTAGCATATGCAAGGTCCTGGGTTTAATCCTAATACCAAAAAAAAAAAAAAAAAAGAATGATAATAAATGTTGAAGAGTGATAACAGATACATATTTTAATCGCGTCATTCTACATTATTTAATTTAATAAGTCTTATGATGAAGGCTGTCTTACTTAGCTTGAGCTGCTACAACAAAGTATCCCCCTTTATCCACAAGAGATACACTCCAAGACCCACACTGTATGCCCCAAACCTTATAATACTGTTTTTTCTATATGTACAGTCATACATACCTATCATAAAGTTTAATTTAGAAAGGAGGCACAGAAGCTAAGTGGGGGCATGCCTGTAATCCCATCACACAGGAGGCTGAGGCAGGAAGACTGCTGCACATGAGGCCAGCTACATAGTGAATTCAAGGCTAGCCTGTACTATACTGTGAGACCTTGCATCAAAAAACAAAAACAAAAACAAAATTTTAAACAACAAATTAGGCATAATAAAAGATTGACAGTAATTAATAAAACAGAACAATATATTGTAATAAAAATTATATGAATGTGGTCTAACTGGCCTAATTCCTTGTTGTACTACAGATAGTATTATTTTCAGACTGCTCCTGACTAGAGGTAACTAAAACCACAGAAAGCTAACCTGCTGATAAAGGGGGATTCTACACCACAGATAGGGTGGCTTATAAACAACAGAAATATATTTCCCACACAGTTCTGGAAGCTGGAAGTCTGAGATCAGTAGGCCAGCATGATCAGCTCTAATAAAGGCATTTTTCCAAACTGTACAGTTCTCACAATACATGGCAGGCAGAGAGCTAAAGGGATATTGGGGATCCTTTTTATAAGGGCACTAATTGCATTCATGAGGGTTCCACTCCCATTACCTAATCATTTCTCAAAGGGTCCACCTTCTAATACCATCATATTAGAGGAGAATTTCAACATATGAGTTTTGGGGGTTCCCACTAAATCCACAATATTGGCTGCTAGATGAAGCTATGATGTTTAAGCTTAATTGTCAACTTGACTGGATTGAGACTCCTGGAGAGATGACTGGATCATGGGGGCATAATACTCATCAGTGGATTCACACACTGATATTCAGAGATAAATGTGCTGTTAGGTGGTAGGGAGGGTCATGCACCTTTAGAGGGTATCTCTCTCTTTGGTGATCTTCCCCATGCTCTGGTTCCTACCTACCATGAAGTGAGCAGCTTTTCCCCACCTAGCCTTCTGCCATGACATTCCTGCATTGGAGCAAGCTGACTATGGACTGAAATCTCTGAAACTGTAAGCCAAATTAAACTGCTCCTCTAATTGTGAATGTCAGATATTTTGTCACCAAAATGGAAAACCTGACCAATATAGAAACCAATATATTTTCCCATTTCTCAACTTGTTTTAAATTAAAATACCTGGTAAAACAAGGGGGGAAAGAATTTTCTCGTCATCCACAGTTTTAGTCACCCATGATTAAGCATGCTCTGAAAATATTAAATGGAAAATTTTGGGCAAAATCAATGCATAAGTTTTAAATCACATTTCCTTTGAGTTGTGTGGTGAAATATCACACCATCCTGCTCATTTCAGTCCAGGGCAATAATCATCCCACAGTGCATCCATGCTGTAAATACTACCAGTCCATTAGTCACCTGGTCCTCTTGCTTATCAGATGAACTATATGAGATGCAGTGCTTGTTTTCAAGCACAGTAAGTCTCCAGCTTATGAATGAGTTATGGGAGAATGTTTATAAGTCAGATTCCTTCCTAAGTTCAACAAAGTGAGTTGTGTACAGTCCACCTATAAAAGTTCGCAACTCAAATGTTTGTAAGTTGGAGATTTACTATATTATGATTTAGATTTAAAATGTCCCCCCAAAGTCTCACAGTCTCACAGAGGAGGACTCTGGTCAGAATGGATAGGTCACTGGGGATGTGAATCAGAAGGATATATTCTTGTCCCCAGTTACTACCTCCTCTGCTTCCTGGGCATCATGACCTGAGCAGCTCTCCTCTACCATGCTCTTCCTCCTAACATGCTGTTTCTGCCTTACAGCAAGCTAACCATGAACTGAACCCACTTGAAACTGTGAGCCAAAATAAACCTCTCCTCCTGTATGTCACAGGAGTGGGGTATTTTGTCCCAGCAACAGGAAAGTTTAGTAATACAGAAAATTGGTATGGGAGAACTGGGGCCATTGTTGACTACATGGCCATGTAGTTCAGAAGCTTTTGGAACTAGTTTATAGGCAGGGTTTGGAAAGGTTTGGAGATGCAGGCTAGAGAAGCCCCAGAATGTTGTGACCAGTATTTCATGTAAGATACTGGTCAGAACTGAGAAGGCCAGAAAGCTCAGTCAAATGTAGACAGTAAAGGCCAGGCTCAGGAGGTTTCAATTGTGAATAGGATTCTATTTGGTAATTGGACTAGAGGTCATGTGTGTTACACTCTAGTAGAAAATTTGTGTACATTCTGTCTGTGTCCTGATACTTTGCAGGACACTGAGATTAGGGTGATGGACTAATTAATCTGCCAGAGGAAATTTCAAGGCAGCCCAACATGTAGGTTGTGACACAGGTAACTGTTGCCTGCTTTTGGCCAGATTTACAATGAGAATGAGGAGCAAAAAGCAGAGGGGAATAATGTGAGCCTGGCCAGAAAGGAAGTCCCTGAAAGTTAGGGCAAAAGAGTGTGTGATTGCTGAAAAGATTAGTGTTAAAAAGAAGCCAAGTACTTTGCATCAGGACAATAGGAAAGATGGCTGGAAGACCTCTGAGAAATCTGCAAAACCATATCATCATCATCAAGGTGTAAAAGTAAGATGAGACCCCTGGGCCCTCTGTTCCAGAAAGGCCACTGAGGGAATTGGTTTTGGGTGATTCATTTCATGCTGTTCAGCCATGGAGGCACTCAGAGGCCTCATCAGCCATGGGTCCAAGGAGGCCAGGCTATGCTCGAGCTGATGACAGATCCTGGTGTTATCCATATGGTGCTGATTTTTCATGCATGCAGAATGCAAGAGTAGTGCGGTCATGGAGGCTTCCACTCAGATTTCAAAGAAAGGCATGTGAGGCCAGGCAATGTTTCCCTAAAAGGGAAATGCACACAGCTGTGAGTATAAAGCTGAAGATGCAGTGGAGTCAGAGATACCAGGAATGTAGAAGGTCTGTTGAAGAAAACTGCAGGCAGCAAGAAGAGCTAGTCTAAAGCAGAAGTTATGTGGGCTGCAAACAGCAAGGCCATGGAGGGAGGGTACCCAAGCCCTTTGAACGCCACATCCTACCATAGTGTCCCCTAGATGCTGGACATGAAACTACAGGATTTAGCATTTGTCCTGCTGGGTTTTGGTCTTGCTTTGGTCTGGTTTCTGCCTATTCCTTTATGCTTCCTTTTGGAATAGGAATGTTTATCCTGTGTCATTATACATTGGAAGTACTTAACATTTTTATTTTTATAGGGGTTCACAGCTATGAGTTTGCCTTGAGTCTTAAAGGAGACTTTGGACTTGGACTTTTCAGCAATCTGGAACTGTTAAAACTTTAGTGATTCTTAGAGAAGGAGTAAATATATTTTGTATAATGTAATGGACATGAGCTTTTTGGTGGAATGTTATGATTTAATTTTAAAATATCCCCCAAAAGCCTCACATTTGGAGGTGGGACCTGGTCAGAAAGGGTGTGTCACTAGGGGCATGACTTGGACAGGTGTATTCTTGTCCCCAGCTCCTCCGTTCTCTGCTTCCTGACTATGACATGAGCAGCTTTCCTCTGCCAGGAGCCAGCCAACTATAGACTGACCCACTAAACTGTAAGCCAAAATAAACCTCTCCTCCTTTAAACTGCAGGTATCAGGTGTTTTGTCCCAGTGATAGGAAAGTAGCTAATACATTAAATAATCCTTCTTTTACTCAATATGGCCTCAAAGCATTAGAGGAGTAATGCTGGCAATTCAGATATGTCAACGCAAAGGAAGAAAGTGTTTCCTTTAAGTGAAAGTTCTTACTAAGGGGAGGAAAAAAAAATCCTATGCTGAGGTTACTAAAATCTGTGGTAGTAACAAATCTTCTAACTGTGAAATTGTGAGGAAAGAAAAAGAAATCCATGCTAGTTTTGCAAAAGAAACAATAAAGATAATGGCCACAGTGCCTGACATTTGCTTAGTTAAGATGGAAAATGCATTAAATCTGTGTATGTATAGAAGCAAACAGTGTACATAGGGTTTAGTACTATTTCAGGTTTTAGACATCTACTGGGGGCTTCGAATGTATCCCCTGCAGTACAGGTAGATTACTGTACTTGTTTCATGTATGCTCCTTTATTCTCCTTATTAAATTAAAACCTCTCAATAAACAAGAAAGAGCTCATTCTCTTATACTCCCAATATAGTGCCTTGTGCACCACCGATACTCAACAAATGCTTAGCAAATAAATGCACAATGGTATGAAGGATGATTAATTTTATGAATTATCCATTTTATTACCTACCTTTCAAGTCTAAAACGGAGACAGAATTTTGTATCATCAACAACTGATGCAAACAAGGAAAATACTGAAGTTTTGGAAATTTGCTTGAGTTCAAATAGTGCCAGTATCCCAAAGGGTATCCCAAAGGTGCCAATTCATTCTTGATGTTACACTCCAGTGGTCTAAAGAAAAACTCAGATTGAAGCAAGGCCCTGATGATTATAGGGGTTCTTCAAGCAATCTTCTTTTAGAAGGGAAAGCTGAAGTATGCTCTCTTCATCACAGTACCCTTCATTCAAGGCATTAAAAATTAAAATTAAGAACAGTTTTCCATCAGAAACTCCTCCCCTTACAGGCTCCAAAATGTTGCTGTGTTTGGATTTGACAAAATCAAGTGTCAAGAATGAAAGTAAATAAAAATACAAAAAGAAAACAAGTATTTTTATTTAAGAGGACCAATATCTGAATTTCCTGATAAAAAATAAACAACTCATCTGATTTTGCTCTTGCCTAAAAACCCTCTAAACTACAATACAGATATATATGTCATTTTATTTTATAAGGCATAAATTTATAGAGATAGGGATAAGGACAGAAAAATTGTCTTAGAAGCTGTACAACATATGGACAAAGGAGCCACTGATTTAGCAGATGTGAAGAGGCCAAACTCTACACTAGCTGTAGGGAAACAAAACTACTGCATTTGCACAACAAAACTGTCCAAAGGCTCAGCAATTAGCAGTACAAAGTACCAGAGGTGAAGGGAACTACAATAAGGAAAATGTGATACAAACTGTATCAAAATACTGAGCTCATGAGCTCCTACTTCCACCTTTCGCCTCCCATTACAGAAATGAAAACTAGAGGTTTTTTAGAAAGAGTAAAATAAGAGGTATCTCTAGAGCAAGAATAATGAAAGTATACGGAGAGTAGAACTATTAAATGCTAAGACAAGCCTGTCCATCTGATTTTCCCTTTTGACTCAGAAGCTGCCAACTTGGGTCTTTAAATTCCAAGGATGTGGAAAGTTTTCTCTAGGAAATATAGTCAGTTAACATGAAAGACACAGACATGATGATCAGTGATTCCCTCCAAACAATCCAACTATAAGACAAACAGAGTGAAGCTCAACATGCAATCAGAAGTTCAGGATTTTATTGTTTTAGTCTTAACAATGAGCTAATACTCTGAGATGTTAAGTGGCTAAGTAAAGCCTGTAACATGAAAATAGAGACTAAAATAAGCAAACAAGCAAATGTACTTCGAATAATGAAACTATTCTGTGTGAAGAAAAGAAACAGTGATTAAAATTCTTGAGGAAAAAAGAGAATACTGTATTTGTGAAACTAGAATAGTATTGCCATAGGAGGTGAACATTCTAGGGGAAATGAGCTCTTAGAAAATAAAAATGTTGGGCCCCTGAGATAGCTCAGCAGCATAAGCGCCTGCCTGGCAAGCATGAGGTCCTGAGTTCAACTCCTGGTACCCACATACGAAAAAAGGGCCGGTGATATCGCTCAGCGGCACGGGCGCCTGCTGGCACGCAAGGTCCTGAGTCTGACCCCCGGTACCCACAAAAAATAAAATAAAATAAAATAAAGAAAAAAAAATGTAAAAGCAGAAAGAAAAAATTCAACAGAAATTATGAAAGATAAATTTGGGTTAACACCACAAAAGTGGCATTTTTCTAAAGAGGTAGAAAAATAGGAAATTAGGGGACCTGATTAGAGGGCATCTAAATGAGATGAGTCTGGAAAGAACAGGCATAATGGAAGGAAAGAAAATATTAATGAAATATTTCACATTTTTCAGACATGAAAGCTATAAGTTGCTGCCCTAAATGAGGCACTAAGCACCCAGCAAAACAGGTAAAAATAAACTCAATGTAAGACACTTTATTGTGAAATTTCAGAACACTGAGGGAAAAGAAAAAAAGCACATTTTAAAATCAAGAATCAAAGTGGCCCTGGCTGCTCAATGAGGGCATCAAACGATAGAAGGTAATGAAATGATGCCTTTAAAAATAAATTTCCTGCCAAATTATCAATCATGTGTGAGGACAGTTAAAAAATAATTTACTGACTTGCTAATATAATAAGGTGTCATAAAATTAACCTACCACAAACATGTTTTCTCAGAAAGATTAAAAGAAAAAAAAAAGAGAGAGAGAGAGACAAGCTGTTCTCTGATCATGAAATGAAAGGGCAAAATATAGAAAGGGGAAAGATAAGGGACAGAGGAGATAGGACACCCAACTCAAGAGGAGGGCAAAGATAATTTCCAAGAAGATGGTTCAGGTGTATGCTGAGGATAGAGAATAGCAAATGTCAGAAAGTTCCAAGAGAGATGTCTTCAAGAAAATAAAGTTGAGAAACTTGAATAAACCGCTTAAAGTTGATGTAGAAAATTAGTAACAATTTAGAGGTTGAACTGTTGGTAAGTAGTATATGAGTTAAACTGAAAAATTATTAACTCCAAGAAAATAAAAATACAAGAATAGGGAATATTAACTACTAACTGATTAGCTAGCAAATACTGATCCAATCAATAAGAGCAAGTTAAAAATATTCAGAGTAGAAACAGGAAGAAATAGAAATAAAGAGTGTTGGGGAATACTATTGGTCTTCCATCCTATATGTGCATTAACAATTCCTGGGGATTGAAACCAGGGCCTCTCACATAACAGGCAGGCACTCTACTACTGAGCTATATCCCCAGCTATTTTCATTTATTTTTTATTTTGAGATAGGATCTGTCTTAGTTACTCAGGCTGGTTTGAACATGCATTCCTCCTGTCTCATTCTCCCAAGTAGCAGAGATTACAGGCACACATCACTATGCCTGGCAGTAACAAAAAGAAAATAAAAATGTAGAAAAAATTCAGCTACCACATATAAGGAGTAACCAGTTTGAATGTAGAAAAAAGTCACAGAATTATAACTAACTTCTGGAGTTAAAAACAAGTAGGTCTTGGACCAGGATGTACCTTAGCAGTAGAACACTTGCCTAGCATGCTAGAGACCCTGGTTTTGATTTCCACCACAACACAAACAAAATAATTAGGTCTTTTTCTCTGAACATAAAAACTTGGGAGAATGCAGAGCTATTGTTAGATGATATATTTTGTTAAATTCTTCTTTTTATTATGCATGGCATGAAATAAGGTTTAGTAAAACACTGGACTAAAACATTCTTATCTTTAAGAATCCCTAGTTTGAAACCCTTTTCCCTTTTAAGTCACATGCTTACCTCCATCCTTTCCCAATACCATGCTTCTCTACAGAATAGCCCACAGTGTGTGTCATCTTTTCAGTTCTCCACTCAGTTAAAGGTCTCTTCAAAGTTCTTAAATAAGACTAAAAATGACCCAACAAATCAGTCACATAATCTATCCTCATCCTTAAGAAAAGACTACCACTGCTGTTGGTATCCCTCAACTTTTCATTCTTTTCTTGAAAGAGCCCAATTATTTCTAGGACATCAACTAGTTTTTATCTGATTTCCATTCTCAGTTATGGTACTCACCTTTCTCCAGCTGCCTTCTTAATGTATTTTCCCCTGGGAGGCCCAAAGATGGTGACATTAATTTACCATTTTCAAAACTACTCACCCCTCCTACCAAGTCTACTTCTCCTACATAGATTCTGCCTCTCATGTGTATTATGACATCACCATCTGCTCATTCTCTCCAAAGTTTATAATCTCAAAAACATCCAACTTTTTCTTCTCCATAACTTCCGGACATTTGATTCTTCTCCAAATCTTTTCATTCTATTTCATTAAACTCTCAAAGTCATCCTCATCACAATATCCAGTCCCCGTCCTTTGGTAGAGTTTTGACCTTTTCTTGCCTTTTAAATGGTCTATTAGTCCCCCCATCATTCCCCACTACAGCCCATGCTCTGAAAGTGCTGACAGAAAAAAAGCTAATCTACAGAGATCCTTTTTAAACAGAGCTCAAATAGTGCAGTTCCTAATGTGCTCTCACAGTATAGTAGTCCTACTTTGAAGAAACTTTTATTGACCTAACCTTTAATTAACAAAAGCAAGTTAAAAAAAAGATACTATTATAATTCAATCATAACTGTCTGAAAGTGTTTTTGCCCACCTAATAAGAGCTAATAAATATGAACTGTGACTACAGCATCACTGTCACATTTTACTAAATAAATTTTAATCATTTGTAGTATCTCAAACCCTATATAATTTTAGAATGAATGTCATTGATAGTTTGTTTCCAAAATAACACTTATTTTATGTATGCCCTTGCAAAACTACTATAATTCATAACAGACCCACTGATAAACTGGTTTTTTTCTGGGAATCGAACTCACAACCTCATGCTTGCCAGGCAGGCTCTGTGCCACTGAGCTATATCCCCAGCCCTGATAAACTGGTTTTTAAACTGAATCATGATGAAACTGACTGAAGAGAAGCCACCTGACTCCCCACCCCCTCATCTGTCCACTGCTAGCCACTGGCTACTCTAAGCCACCACCATCTTTGCTGTAGTTGTCATTTGATTGGTTCCCTACTTTCTCTCTAGTTCTCAATATAGAGCCATCATTTTACAATACATCCTGATTACTCTCCTGTTAAAATTACATTATTCTCCTGTTAAAACTGTCCAAAGCCTTTCCCCCATCCTTATAAAAACATCCACACTCTTACCCATGCTTCCCAGTGCCTCACAATTGGCACACCATCCATGTAACTCTTGTCCCTCATCTCTAGCCAGTGTCCTACTTTCTCTTCTTCAAAGGTACCCAAGTCATTACCTGTCATTCATTTCTCATCTTTACTATCACCTGTTCTAATTTTGTGAAATGACACCCCCCAAACCCACATACATATTATTCTCTTTATTTTGTTATAGTGTAAATGTCACCTCCCCAACATCCAAGCTGAACCAGCACCCCCACCACACCCATAGCCTCATAGCTCTCTCCATCCTGCTGGTTTCATTTTCATCATCATACTCATCTGAAATTACCTGTGTTTTGCTTGTTGTCTGTGTCCTTTCAGTAGAGGTTCACTGGTGGTTCTGGCACTAGGACACTGCCTTGACAAACAACAGGCATTCAAATATTTATCATTGTCTAATGTCTCCCAAAGCTGTATCTCCCAAGCTCCTATTTCCTTGCGTACTTCTCCACAGAAAGGTCCCATAGGGACCATAAACTCAACATCTCCAAAAGTTATGCTACTTCCTAAATACACTCTTCCTCCTGTATTCCCTCTCTTAATGGCACCATATATAGCTGTTCAATAGCCTTTCTTTCCTCTATTTATCTCTAATGAGTCACCAAGACCTTTCAATTTATTATCTTACATATTTCTCACATAATACCCCCTTTTCTCTATCTCCTCTGTCATTATCTTAGTTCATACTCTGATCTCTCACATTAAAATCTAAAATCTTCTATTTATTTTTCTTACTTCATCTGTCCCTGCTATGAATATGAGTTGTCTCCTCTAAAACTCATGATGGAGTTTACTGTCCACTGTGAGATATTAAGAGTATGGAAACTTCATATGACAATAATATTTAGAGGTGGGGCCCTTGAGAAGTGATTAGGACTAAAGTCATCAAGATGGAGTCCTTAGGATTGAATACTGGTGGCTTTGCAAGAAGAAGGAAAGAGACCAGGATACACATATGTGTTCCCTGTCTCACGCCATGTGATGCTCTGTACCACCTCAAGGATTCTGCCAACAAGAAGGCCATCAGCAGATATGGTCCCATAATCTTACACCTCCAGAAGTGTGAGCCAAAATATTCATGTTTTCTTTAAAACTTACCAGTGTGTGGTACTGTTAGTAATGACAGAAAATGGATTGAAACAGTCTCTAATACCAACATCAGAGAGAGCTCTCCTAAATACAAATACAACCATGTTTCTCTCCTGGCTAAAATTATTCACTGGTTCCCCAATGTCTATAAAATTCAAATTCCTTAAAACAGCATAAGGGCCCTCACATCTTTCCCTGTTGACTATCAAGTCCAAACATCCCCTTTTATACCACTTCACAGAAGTCCTTTTAATTCCAGCTACAATGGACCATTTGCTATCATCTAAATCTATTGCTTCATACTGCTATAACTTCACCTAACTGTCCAAGTGAAGACTTCCCTAACCCGCTCCAGCAGATTCAGGACACATACCACTTATTGTACAGAAAACAGTATACAGTTAACCCTCAGTATTTGTGAATTCTGTATTTTGTGAATTGGCCTACTTGCCAAAATTTGTGAAACAAAAAACAATAATCACAGAGCTCTTGTGGTCACTTGTAGATATGCACAGAGCTGTGAAATATTTGAGTCACCTAACATTTCACAGTCATGTCTGAAGCTGAACAAAGCAACACTTTGCATTGTTTCGGACCTCATACTGAAAAGAAGTGTCCTTTTCACAGTCTATTTAGTGCCACCTTTTTTGTATTTTTATGCTTTTCATTTGTGTGTCTCCTGTTAAAAAAGGCCCCAATCACAGTATTGAAGGTCAGCCTGGTGTTCTTAACAAAAGAGGGCTGGAATGTGCCTTTTGGAGAATATATGTTAGATAAGTTTCATTCAGGAATGAGTTATAATAAGATTGGCTATGAGTTCAATGTCAATGAGTGTTAATAACATACAGTAGAGTGTCTGGGCAAAAGTACATAAAACAAGGTTATTTATTGATCAGTTGATGAAAATATTGTAACCAAAGGCTTACAGGAATGTAACCTCTTTTTCCCTAAAAGAAATAGTTCAGTATTTGATAATTCAGTGTTTGCAGAGGCTCTACAAATGTAACTACCACAAATAATGAGAACTGACTTATTGGAGGGCTCTGTGAGGACAGACATAGTATAATTTATTTTTGTACTCAGTATTATGCCAGGCACACTACAGTTAATAAACACTTACTGAATGAAATTTAAATTCTGGTTTCAAATCAATGTAGTGTCACTTGCCATATATATTTAGACTTTATAGTAAAATCTCCATGGAGCTCAACAGCTACATATTGTCTCTCACCTCAGTGAGAACTTGCTCAACTGCAAAGGGTCAGAGCATCATCTTCCACTCCTGTCCCTTTATCTCTTTTATAGCCAAAAACTATGCTCTTCAAATTCAAACTTAAAATCGCAGTTAAGGGGCCGGTGAGATGGCTCAGCGGTGTAAGCGCCTGCCTGGCAAGCGCAAGGGCCCGAGTTCGACTCCTGGAACTCACATACGATAAAAGGGGCCGGTGATACCGCTCAGCAGCACGGGCGCCTGCTGGCGCGCGAGGTCCTGTGGTCGACACCCGGTACCCACAAAAAAAGAAAAAAAAAAAATCGCAGTTAAATGGAAAGGATTCATAGACACTGGCTTTTCCTCAGTTAGCCCTAAAGGGCTTAGACCTAAATATTGAACACATGTCCAGCAAAACAGAAGACTAGACACAGACGCCTATAGTTCCTCCCACCTGAGGTCCCAATGAAATTATTTTAAAAGGTACATTTAAAAAAGAACAAAACAATAACAGTACTGTAGGTGAGAGGGTAGAGAACTGAAAGAGAAAGAGATTAGCAAACCAAAGTTATAGGAAATGCCTAGAAGTTAGAAAACAGATGAGTAAGGCTTGGATGTCTAACCAAAAGGTAGACTCGATAATCTGAAAATAGTTCTCTCACAGAACACTTAAAAATGCTAAATAAAATGCCAAAAACATCCCCTCAAATTGAAAAAAAAAAATTAGTCCTCAAGAAAATCCCCATGGGCCAACATGTAGGGGGAAAGCAAACTGATAAGCAGGTGCTGACAAGCACCTAAAAGTTCAAAGGCAGTGGTTTAGGCCTTGGCCTGAACGAGATAAAGAATTATAACTCAGACCCCTCCACATGAAAGTGGGACTAACTCCACCTTATAAAAAAGCAGTCTAGTAAAAAATGTGCCTGTTCACCAGCAAAGACTAGACAAGGAAGTTAGCCAGTCTCAATTTGGAGTCCACACAAGAGGGAAAAATATCACCTGAGAATTTGTAATCAGGACCTACATGCAAGGATTCAATGTTCAAATATACATACCTGCTCCAGAAAACCCCAACCAGAAAAGTTACAGTGATTCTGGGGTGATTGCTTCTCTAGGTGCCAAAGAAAATCCTTAGCAAATCTCTGGAGGAATATGCCCTCTCATCAGGCTGCATAAAATTCAAAATAAAAATCCAGCCAAGCAAGAGTGCACAATTCAAAAATCACAAAACACTCAAGAAAAAAAAGTTCCTGTGCCACTCTCTACCATAGTGGAGAGCAGATAAGATTCAATATTCTTATTCAATATTCAATATTCGAAAGTAAGCATAGTTCTTCCCAAGTTGATTTTCTCTAGGCCTTCCTTAAGAAATAAGTGTGTTCAAATATTCTTCCTTTACAGTATAGTCAATAGTTAATGTGTAAAGCTAAAATCATAGAAGTATATTTTCTAAGATATATGGTATATTTTCTAAATTTCCAATACCACCCCTTTCCCCAGGTAGCATTTGAAAATGTGCTAGGGCCTTTTTGATGATGTCAGTGACTGTGATACAGGGACTGAAATTAAGCACTGCTCAGGACAATCCCAAACTGCAAAGTAGAGTAGTGCCAAAAATGCAAGTCATGAATTGAGAAAACACTTTACTAACACAGCCAAGTGTGAAACTGTTAACAATGATTAACTTATGAAGTAAAACTAGGGATAAAAACTTTTAACTTATATTGTACATTCTTCCATACTAATTTGGCTTTATCATGTAATATTAATACTTTTAAGTTTAATTTAAAATAAATTTATCAGAAATAAGTAATGTGAAGGGAGGGCTATTTTACTCATTAATAAATAAATTCTTCCAGATCTACTGGGTTGTTTAGAGCACTAAGAAGCAACACACTTGACTACCCTGGAATTCCTAGTCTCACAAAAACAGTCTCCTCAAATACTCAAATATTTTTCAGCTAAAATATTCTGAGAATTAAAACAGGCTCAGTAATATTGGTTGTATCCCCACAGAGTGAGGTATCTGATATTCCCTGTGGCACAGCAGCTACAACGCTGATGCTTCCCATGGTTAACAAAGACCAAGGAAAGAGTCAAGACTCAAAAATAATAATCAGGGGCCAGCGAGATGGCTCAGCAGCGTAAGCGCCTGCCTGGCAAGCGTGAGGGCCCAAGTTTGACTCCCAGAACCCACATGCGAAAAACGTGCCGGTGATATCGCTCAGTGGCACAGGCGCCTGCTGGCGCGTGAGCTCCTGAGGTTGACCCCCGGTACCCACTGTTATTTAGTAACATCTCTGGATTCTACTCACTAGATACCTGTCGGTCACACAGTAAAAGCTTTAAAATAACAGCAGGGCTTATCTTGAAAAAAAGAAAAAAAGAGTAGGATCTTGGAAGATCCGCAAACTTAAAAATCCAAGGACTGCTTTCACCTAGGAATCTCTTCAAACAGCCACCTCTACATCATTTGATTTCTCATGGTGAATTTGCAATGTCCTTTTATTTACCTTTTATTCTCTGCCACCACTAGTGGTCTTTCAGGCTCTCATTAATTCCCCTTTAGGTTATCACTACAAGCTTCTGCCTACTATTCTCTTATTCGCTGTAATTCCCTCAGCAGTAAGGCTACCCACAGGTCATTTTAAAATATTTTAATCACTATGCTGCCTTAAAAAAATGTCACTCCCACTTCTGTCATGTGGGAGCGTTTAGATTTCTCTTCTTAAAAGTCCAGCTTTTTATCTATTCAACCTAATTCACTCTTCTCCTTATAGGGTAAACTGTCATAACTGCATTGATCTTTTTACTTCCTATCAGTACAACTACAACTCATTCCCACCAAAATGTGTTCACTTATGTTATTCGTCTCATCTAAGAAAAAATTTTCTTGGCTATTCAATACCTAAACAAATCATGGCCCACCTTCAGTTTTAGAGCTAAATGGGTCCTCAAAGCTATCTCAAAATTAACTCAATCAAATGAGTAGGCAGTCTCTTCCTCATCAAGGTGAAAATGTCCTTTTCTGAAATTTTTCTCCAATTTACAGTATGCTGTACATGATAAAAACACTATATGCTAAATTGTGTTTTTTCCTAATATGGTTAATAATAAAAATAATAACAGGCATTGCCTATGTTTATGGAATGATACTTGGCTGGAGGGAAAAAATAGTTTACTTTGTCAAACAAACTATATAACATTATCCTTTTATTATGTGAAATTAGAGAATATATGTATTCAGGTTTAGTTTTAGTGGAAATTTCTACTTCAGAGTAACAAATTCTGAGTTGCTCTTTTTTGGAGATACTTTAGGAAATAGAGAATTCAAGGTTTGGATGATTAAAGAGAAAGGAAATACAGGGATGGCAGACTTAATAGTAGAAGATACTTGCAGTGCACAGAAGCAAAGACAAAAACACATTTGCGTCTTCAATCAAGAATTGCAGGATCTGTTGGGAAGGAGAGAATGAGAAAAACAGAGCACAGTAAGTGTTCCATTGCTATGTTCTGATGAATACTGGCATGAAATTATCATGAGAGTAAATGAACTATAAATACTCACTTGGCTGTACAGCAAGCTGAATGAGACAAATAAAGGTTTACTAAAAGCTTGCTGCTAATCTCAAACACCCCAGTTATACTATCTCGAGGATGTCTCTCAGAATCAGAATTTGGAGCCAGCAACTTGTAAAGGAAAATAAGAAAAGTTCTTAAGAAGACATCCTCAGAAATGAGTGTTAGGATTTATGAGCTTCCAACCTCCCCCAACTGGAAGTACTCAAAAGTGTCTTTCAAGAAAGCAATAATGAAATTAACTGCATATTACCTGGTATTTCAAAATTAAAGAACAATAGCATAAAATATTGGTAAGCGTATCTAATTTTCATTGGGTTAACATTAAAATTTTATAAGGATTTTTATGGGTTCATTCATGGTCTTGGTTTCCTTAACCTTACTTACCCTATAATGTCTTAAATTCCTTCAGATTTTCATGGAAAATCTGTCCACCTTGAGTTTTCAAAAACTTAATGCTAGGGATTGGTAAGAGAACACAGTGACTACTTCATCTCACAAGATATTCCAACCTCCATAAAAGCATGGCTTTACTTTTTTTAAGTTATCCTCCTTCCAAAAGATGACTGCTTTAAAAAAAGGAAAAACAGTTGAACCAATTTGTAGAAAAATATGCACGATCATTTCATTTTCTAAAATAAGCAACTTCAATGCTTTAAACTTTTTCACTCAGTTACCTAAGTTTCTCTAGAATACTACAAAGATGAAAAAAGGTAAATAATTTAACTAAAATTAAAACTTCCACAGAACATTTTATTATGTGATTCGACATATATAATCTAGCAAAATAAAAGAGAAGAAAAATTCATTTGAACACAGCCACATTCATTCAGAATATGCAAGAATTCCTATTTGGTGATAATAGACCATTATGGATATGTTAGAAGTATGGTCATTTTCTTTATTCAAAACAAAATGCTACATTATCAAACACTACTTAACCTCTATTGACTTAAAGGGGAAATTGTGGGGAAAAAAATCAGGATTATGTCAATTTCCTTTTTTTTTTTTTTTTTTTTTTTTTTTTTTTTTGAGACTGGGTCTTGCTATGTAGTGCAGGCTGGCCTTAAACTCACTATGGAGCCCAGGCTGGCCTTGAACTCACAGTAATCCTCCTGCCTCAGCCTCCCAAGAGTTGGGATTACAGGCAAGCACCACATGCCCGGCTAGAATTATGTCAATTGTATAAACTCATTAAATTGGAAAGAATCTTTGAGTCACCTAGTCCACCTTGCCACTTACTATTTTATTTGCCTTTCTTAGCATATTGAAATGTCATGTAAAAATAAGACACTAACTTTAGTCAACAGTATATAATTTATTGAACTGTTTTAAAATAAAAACTCCTTTAAAAATATTATCTAAATCAGACCTACCTCTTATATTGTAGGAAAAAAGAAAACTATGAATCAAGCAAAGTCAACAAAAAATATTTTATTAACCAATACTATCCACTGTACATACAACACTGTACCAAGCAATAAGAAAAGGAATTTATTGAATACTAAAATGTACCAGGTTCTGCACTACAATTTTATATAATCCAATTAAAATCTTACCCAATAAAGTAAATACTATATCCCCTATGTTAGAGATGAGGAACACTGAGTTCAGCAACTCCAAACACCTCTACCAGAAAACCTAATATCTGAACTGAACACAGCCAGCTAGGTGTCCTGAACAACATAAAAGAGCTACAAGCTAGAAAAACTGAGATATTACAATACATGTCTCTAACTCCCCTGCCATGCTGAGAAAGAAAACAAAATATGGTACCTAATTTCAAGGAACTATATGATTTCACTATATAAAAAGCTGTGAAAATATTATTTTTCTAATAAATAAGGTTTTAAATAATATTACACTTAATGAAAAATCAATGTTTCTTCAGCAGGAAAGCAACTCAAGCATTAAGCTAGTAATATTAATAAAGTATTTATAGTAATTTTCTATAGAGAATATATAAAGTCTGTCATTACAATAGTAAACAGAATTTTCTGAAAGATTCAAGAATTCTAAACTGTGGCATTAGCCCTCACCATATCATCAGGTTAAGAGCTATAAAAATGAGCTGAAAATGAAGTAGTACTTCCAATTCCTTAGCCACTTTTTGTACAAAATTGAAATTACATATACTGTATATTGTAATTGATACAAGATCATGGGACTTATACTGCACTTTATTTGAAAACCAAATTCAATGATTTGACAAAAAATTAATGACAATGAAGTGACAAAAAATTAAACAAGATAAACTCTTGTTTATCAATTAGGATGAACAAGGCAAGTGTAAACAAGTGAAGTTATAAAACACTAGATACTATACTCACACTGCTTCACACTCCAAAGCTGGTTATCAGTGATAACCACTAGTGAAGAACAATGACCCAGAGTTCCTGGGAAAAACATGTCTCAAGAAAAGACTGACACATGCACACATATATTTTTAAGTAATAACATACTGTATTATTAATGGTACTTATGAATCATTTTTTATGATTCTTCATTTAAATCAACTTTCAGCCCAAAACTACTACCAATCTTATCAAATCAGAGTAGAGGATTTTACTCATAATATATGCTGATACAGGAATAAATTTTTTTTTCTGGAACAATACACAAAAACTACTGTACCTTCAGGACAGTGTTTCTCAAACTCAGCACTACTAACATTTTGGGCTGGGTAATTTCTTCTTTTTTTTTTTTTGTGGGTACCGGGGGGTCGACCTCAGGACCTCGCGCGCCAACAGGCGCCCGTGCCGCTGAGCGATATCACCGGCCCCTTTTTCGTATGTGGGATCCGGGAGTCAAACTCGGGCCCTCGCGCTTGCCGGGCAGGCGCTTAAGCCGCTGAGCCATCTCACCGGCCCTGGGTAATTTCTTCTTGTGGGACTGTCCTGGGTATTCTTTAGATCATCTCTAACTTTTACCTCTTGGATGCCAGTAATAAATCCCTCTCAGCTGTGACAGCCAAATGTTCCTGGAGGAGGGGATCAGCAAGATCAACCCAAGTTAAGAAACACTAATTTAGAGAGGAATGAGGATGGGGCAAAAAGGGTTTTACTAGTCACTTCCTCATTTTCTTTCTTTTTTTTTTTTTTTTTTTTGTGGGTACCGGGGGTCAACCTCAGGACCTTGCGCGCCAGGGGGTGCCCGTGCCGCTGAGCGATATCACTGGCCCTTTTTTCGTATGTGGGTTCTGGGAGTCGAACTCAGGCCCTCACGCTTGCCAGGCAGGCGCTTACGCAGCTGAGCCATCTCACCAGCCCGCTTCCTCATTTTCTGAACCAAATGAATTATCCTTCTAGGAGGCTAAATTAATAGTTCTCCAAAGAAATTTATATTCAAATCCCTGGAACCAGTGAATGTTATTTTGCTTTAAAAAAGGGTTTGTAGATGTAATTAAGTGGGGGATCTTATGATGGGGAGATGTGAGACAGAGGAAACACAGAGCTGAGAGATTTGAATTGCTGGCCTTGAAGACTGGAGTAGTGCTGCTGCGTGCCTAGCAATGCCAACAGCCACCAGAAACTTGAAAAGCAGCAGCAAATGGATTTTCTTCTAGATCCTTTAAAGGGTGTGTGGCCCTACTGATACAGATTTTGGCCCAAATGACACTGATTTCATATATATGGCCTTTAGAACTGTGAGAGAATAAATTTTTGTTTTTATTTATAAGCCACTTAAATGTACCAATTTGTTATAGCACCACAGGAAACTAACAAAATCATACATGGATTTTATTTTGATTTTTAAAATCTGATTTTAAATTTGCAATGAGCAACAACGGGTGTGGTGGTGCATGCCTATACTCCCAGTACTCAGGAGGCTGAGGTAGGAGGACTGCTGTGAGTTTGAGGCCCGCTTGGGCTATATAGTGAGTTCAAGGCCAGCCTGAACTGCATCATGAAACTGTCTCCAACACACACACACACACAAAATGCAATAAGCAAATGAGATAATGTGTGGGAAGCATAGTTCTTGAAACCTAATAAGAAAAGTAAGGAAGTTCAAACAGTAAAACTGAATACATGTTCAAGGCTCTTATGAATGAAAACACATAAACCATCCATTCAGATGATAAGTATATTTGCTAGTCATATAAGTGCTGTGTTATCATTTGTCCTGTACTGTAAAATTGTGGATGAGACCAGCCAGTGATGGCTTCTTGTAAGAAGCAAGCCTGAACACTTACTAATGAAGAAGAAACGACAAGACGAAGAATATGAATGTGAACAAAGCAATGGGAACAAATGAAATGTTTGTAGAGATACTGACCAGGGTAAAGGAGAGACCAGGGGAGAAAGATCAAGTTTTAGGGTTATGGCTATCTAAATAGTATAGGACCCTAAAATCTACATTGAATGATTTGGTTGTTAAACAGAATATTCCACAGGATGTATTTTGTACTCAAGTAATGGCTCTTAGAGACTTTAACATATAAACATACCTTTACCCTTACTAGACCTACTAAATTAGAATTCACTTAAAGAACTCCTGTACCAGTCACTTCATGGTAAAACGACCTTAGAACAAAATATCATTAAGTATATACTTAACTAAATCAGATTAGCATTTTCCTATATTAAAACTCCTTCCAAGATGTAGCCCCACTCAATTCTACCATTTCCCTAAACAAATCTTCCACCCTTCACTTTTCCTTTCCTAAGCATTTGGCCATTAGTCTATTCAGAGAATCATTTTCCTTAAAAATTTTCTAAAAACACATTGTACACATTTCCAGCTGTCCATCCCACCTTTGAACCATACCTATCTACCCTGCCCAACTAAAAGCTGTATTATACAGAACATGGAACAATGAAAAAGTAAAAATTCCATTAATAGCCTCTATAATACTTTATAATAAACCAAATTTATAAAAATCACTTTGCTGCCCACTTGTTTAAATAAACATTCTAAGTACACTTATCAAGTGAAATTCTAAATCACTTTTTATAAAAGATTTCTTCCGAAAGCACAAAATTATAATCTGAGTCTATAAAAAAGTAAAGCTAAACTCAACTCATGCTTTACTTAGTGATACTAAGTAACAAAGTGCTCTGCTCTATGAAGGACACAAAGTATAACAATTTCAGTAATTTAGAAACAATTTAAGGTGAGGGGGTGTAGCTTAGTGACAGTGTGTGTACTCAGTGCATGAAGGAAGCCTTGGGTACAATGCTCAGGACCAGGGGGAAAAAAACCCAAAAACTTTACAAATACTAGGATAGAAAAGAAGGAGAGATCGAGGGGAGAGGGTGGGCGTAACTAAATAGGACCCTAAAAGCAATCACTTTGAGGGGAGTTGAGAAAAAGAGAAGGCTTCCTGGCCTAAGATCATGAATAAAGAAAACAACAACAACAACAAAAAACAAACCCCCCAAATCCAAAGCAATACAAGTTAGTATTCAGCTAAATATGTTGTATATTAGCTCTTTACCCTCCAATAAATAGCCACATCAATTTACACATATTTCTAGCCTTTTCCGTTTACCTTAATGCTCTTCAGAAATTTCAATCACATCAAATTCTACTGATTTATATTTCCACCAACAGTGAGAGCACATCAACCTCTATCTTCTTCAAAAGTATTACCAATATTTTTTGATCTGTCAGTCTAATAGGTGAAAATAGTACCTCCCAGTTTTAATTTATATTTATATGATGTATGAGGTTGAATGTCTTAACATATGCTTAAAAACCACTTGGATTTCATTTTCTGGAAATTACCTGTTTATGATCTTTGCCACTTGATGGGTGACCTTTTATTGTGTTGTGGGTACTTTTTATATATATGAAAGAAGCTAGTCTTTTATCTGTAATACAAACTGCAAATATTTTCCTACTTCCTCCACTATCATCATGCTATTTTTATTGTTTCTTTCCTTTATGTATATATATTTATCTTCCTTAACAAAGCTGTAAATTCCTCCCATGAAGGATATTTCTTTTGTACATCCCTAGGAGAGTGCTTCTCAAATCTTAACACCTAAAGATCGAGTAATAAAAGGGAGAGATGAGGGTCTGGGGAAATGACCAAACATAAACATTAATTATCATAGGCATACCTATTGAATTGTCTGCCTAATCTCACAACATATGGTTACAGTAGGGACAACCAAGTTCTAATAACATGATATATTTCACAGAATGGGAAGAAATGAGTACTAGATGAATCTGTCTCCAGTTGTCTGGGCTGGTACCATGAAAATACAGAAGCTGCTGGTGGCCATATTTTCTGGAAGAGAATGCAGAAGAGGAATAGGATCATGATTTTCTGTAGCCAAAGAAGGAATGAGGCAAATGCATGGTAAGGAACAGAGAAGATGTAGTGTGTCCTGTTGGCATTGGAGTCCCCAAGTCCCAGCATTCGGATTCTATGCAACATTCATTGCATCTTAATAAATTCTTATTTATATCAGTTAGAATGGATTTCTATTACTTATGGTCAAAAATGGCCTACTTAACTACATTTATCATCTACACATATAGTTTTTTTATAAAGGGATATTTTAACATAAAAACCTCAGTAGTAACCTCAGATTTTTAAGAAGAATTTTTTAATGACACCTATGCGCCAGGAACATGTCTAAGTCCTTGAAACAGCATTAAAGAAACAAGATCACTCATATCATAGGGCTTACCTTCTAGTGAGAACATGCAGATAATAAAATAATTTAATTTCAAAAAGTAAAAGACAGTTTGCAGAAAATCTGAAAAAAAAAGGTAATGAGATAGAGGGATGAGGGCAGTATCATTCTGGAGCAGTGGCTAGATAGTAATTCTTATCTGAAGAAGTGATATTTCAACTGAAATATGAAATGAAAGTGAGCCAGTTGTGTACTGATTTAGGAAGAGTCCCAGATGGAGTGACCAGGAAGTCCAAAAGCCATAAGTCTAGAACAAGCCACAGCATTAACAAGGAACAAAAAAGAATTGCAGTATCAATAGAATATAGTAAAAAGGAGAGATGGTAAACAAGTTGCCGAGGAATGACAGATCTAAAAGGAAAAGATATAAGTTGACAAGGTAAGTAGGGATCAGATCATGTATAGGAACTAGTAAGTAGTGAAAAGGACTTGAAAACAAGCTTTTCAAATACCTCATTGTCTTTAATTCTCATTTTGCCTTGAAATTCTGATAACTTTGACAGACTTTTAGAAATTACCATCCCAAGTATCTAACACAACCCTAAAGTTATCCACAAATGAACATTTTCCTAAGCAAAAATATCTCTTCTGACATACTATATGAAAGAAAAATGAATTAATTTTAGGACAAAAGCAGAGCCACCTTAAAGGAAAGGAGAATAATCTAGAATGATAGGAACCTCTCCAGATTCACCCTGTTTTTCTGTTAATCAATTTACTACAATAAAGATCATAGAAAGGTCTCTAAATTATTCTATTATTATTCAAGAAGATCATAAAACTTCTCTGTAAACTACTGTAAATGCAACATCCTTTCTTTACTGAGTTCACTATTATTGAATTGGACATTAACAAGATTAAATACTGTCAGGGAAAAAACGTAGAAAGCTGATTTCTGCCTTTATTGTAGCTGGAAAGAGTAGCCATAGTTTATGGCCAAAAGATGTGGGCTTTAGTCTTATCTCCATGACTCTAATAAAGGATGAACTTCTCTGTGATGAAATGTGCACAAAAACTAGGTACAACGGATGCTTCAATATCTCTTTCTCTAAAAGCTTTTAAAAGAAGAGACCAATCTGCTTAAAGAGGGTTGGATGCAATATGCCTCATGAAGAGTAATGATTTCTCCAGATCCTTCCAGACAACTAAAATCTGTGTACATTAAGCAAGGAATCAAACCTACATTGCTTCCAGGATTAATCTCAGTAAAGTTAGATCTTTAAAAGCTATGTTATATTCAAGAATCTTTCACAATGTTAGCCCACTTAAGAATAGTCCAAAAAGTAGACTGTTAATAACAGTCTATAAAGAGAGGTACTTTGTGGGTGTGGTGAGAGTTAAGAAAAGTCATTAAACACCTTGATCAAGAGTTGGTTCTAAGTGTGTCCTCCTTAGCACACTTTCTAGCAGTTTGGCAAAGTTCCCAGGATGATTAGCAGCCAGCGTATGCAAAGGCAGTATCTGGTCAAGCTAAACTGTAAAGTCTCCCCCAAGTGGTCACATACGAAACAGAAAAGCCTGTGGAAAACCACAGCAGCTTCAAGGGGACTGACTTAAAAGATTGACCCAAAGCAAAACTGATCCTTATAACAAAAAAATAAAATCCTTAATTCAATATAATACCATGTCAGTAAAGAGATCTCTAGTGTCTGCTCTTATGATGAAATATTTGTAAATGTAAAGACAATTTTTGGAAGGAAAACACCTACACATAAAACTAGCATAATTTTTTTCAGTATAGATTTCCTAGGGATAACTGATAATATCCTCAAATAGCCAAGAACTTATGAAATGGGCAGGTGTTCATTATTCCTGAAATATGAACACATTCTTTGCAGGTTTATTACACTTATCTGAAGCAGAGTTCTTATACAAACGTAGTTACTTATCAAATGAAATACTTTGGAGAGGAAAATTATCAGGGTTATATACCTAATACATAATTTAGAAAATACACTCTAAGTCATTTGGAACTAGGTAATTTATATTACAGTAAGCAGTGTAAAAAGTACCAATCAGTCCTTCTGTTTTTTTTTTTACATTTATTTTCTTAGTGTTTTCATATTCAGATAGTCTTTGACTACCTTGAATCCTGAATTATTTGCAACTCTCCGCAATAGTTTGGTAATGCTGCCCACTTTTAATAAAACTCAGATTTCAAAGATGCAAAAGGCATTTCATTAAAGCATCTGTTGTCTTCTGCTAACCATTCATTATTGTACAGGAAAGTACATGAAGGGATGGGGATTATTCAAACAAGCAACTTAATCTTAAAACAGCTTTTAAAAAGGTAACAGAGAGGCTCAGAATTATGATTTTCTTGGTAATTTCAAGCTAAAAGGAGGAGGAGAGGGACGGAAAGGAGAGAAGCAGGCTGGGTAGTCTTCTGGAACAATTTCTGCCTGAAATAAGACTCGGGGGAAAAAAAAGCAAACTGCTTTCTCAGATGTCTAAGAAAAATATGATTCACTTTGAAAATCCAACAGTTGCTCTAAAAAAAAAAAAAGATTCTGCATTGCATAGAGGCACTAGATTTAAACACCTTAATTTTCCAGTGTTAATTTTAACCTATAATGTAAAATAATTCATTTTGATATCCAAGTGAAAAAAATATTCAGTGTCATCATTAAGAAAAGGACACATACACCCCTTTCATAGTGTGCAGTCTCTCCATGATAAAATTGAGCAATTAAAAGTGTTATCATTTACTCATTATGTAACTCTAGTCTAGAATAAACATGGGCTTTAAAGAGTAACACACTGTATAAACATGTATTTAAACAAGTATTTAAATATGATAGATTTAAGATACAAATGACCTCAAAATGACACAACCCACAAAAGTTGTTTATGGTAATAAGGCCTCTCAAGACAAAACTATAATCAGACCTGGTAGCTTATCAAAATTGCACAGCAGACGCCTAAAATAAGTCTTGCATGAAAGTCCCTCGTTATACCTATGTACCAAAACTATCTCCATATCAATAACAGTGTATTACCTCATCTAATATATTCGACATATGTAAGTTCCCAAACGATCATTTGAAAGATTTCACAGGAAGAAATGGCTGCTAAATCAATGAAGAGCATTTTAACACACCCCAAATGTTCTCAGCTATATGACAAGGAGTCCAATTCAGGAAGCATAAAGTAAAATTCCAACAATACTCAAAGGCATAGGAAAACAGTAAAACGTGGCTAGCCTGGCCTTAACCGGCTGTTCTTAAGTAATGTGGAGAATTTTCTGAGCCTCCTCCTCAGTTTTCAATTCTCTTCCTCACCTCCCTCCCCCCACCTACACAAACCCACGTCCCCAACGGTGGAAGTTTAATGGACGCAATCTCGAGCTGTAATCCCAGGAGCTCGTAGGATTGAGAATAAACTCCCAATAAAGTGTTAAAAAGTCCTTCTGCAAAAAAATCCGCCCACCAATCCACATGCTGTCATCACACGATCGGATCTCTCAATCGACTTCCTCCTGGCCCTCAGCTCTGCCAAAAAGAAAAAAAAGAAGGTGGGGAGGGAGCCTCGGCACCTTTGTGGTTCCAGACAAATGTACCTAGGATCAGAGAGCACGATCTCAGCAGCAGCTAACGCCCCCGGAGCAGCGTGTGCTCGACCCACAACCACTTTGGCCAAACAACTGAAATCTCGTGCCTCGCAAGTAGCAGCAGTAGTTGCAGAGAGCCTCCTCCCCCAGGAACTCCGAGCTCGGGAGAAAGCCAGCAGCCGGCGCGATCGCCCCCTCTCGGGACTGATCCCCCGAGGTGTCAGTCACATCTCCACCGCCCCCGGCGCGGCTCTCCATTCAAGCTTTACCGCTGCTCCCGCCGCAGAGGGTGTCGGCACCCGAGCCCCGCGCCCGGAGGGGGCCCCGCGAGCCCGCAGCCTCACCCGGGGCTGCGCCGAGGAGCGCGTGGAGAGCGCGGGGCGGCGGCCAGCAGCATGGGCCAGACACGTTGCCACGCTCCGGCCTCCCGCCCGCCCGCCCGCCCGCCCGGCCGCATGTAGCGAGCCCTTTCCGCGTGGGTCCTGCCGGGCTCCCGGAGGCCGGCACCTCCTGGCCCGCGGAAGCCCAGGTGCCGAGGGGCGGGGCGGGCCAGGGTCCCCGCGTGGCGCGGCGCGGCGAGACGAGCAACAGGGCGCCCTCCCCGCCCCGCCGGCCGGCGCGCGGACAGACCGTTACCCGGGCCGCGTGGGGCCCCTCAACTCACCGGCTCGCACCTCGGCCGCCTCACGCCGCCGCTCCTCTCCCTCAGCCGCCACCGCCGCCGCTCTGCCTCAGCCGCAGGCGCCGACGAGCAGCCCCATCTACAAACTCGGGGCTCGTACTTGAGAATCAGAAATGCGTCTCTCACCGTCCCCCGCCTTCCTCTCCCTCCGCCCCTTTCCTCGCTCCCCACACTCCGCCCCGGCTCCGGTCGCTGCCGCTGCCGCTGCCTCTGCCGCTGCCACCGCCACCACCGCGCGCGCGGCCGGCCTTTCCCCAGCCGCCCTCCTCCTCCAGCCGCCGGGGCGCGCTCCCTCACGGCCTCGCGCGTGCGCCGGACGCCGGGGCGCGCGCGCTCGGACGCGAGGAGGCGCCACAGCCTCCGGGAAGCCGGCCCCGCCCCTCCAGCGCGGCGGCCAGGTGGAGGCCCCCTGCAAGCGCGCGGGCGGAGCGGCCAAGCGACCGCCACGGGCTCCGGGTCCTAGGGCCGCAGCCGCCCCGCCGCGCCGGGAGTGGGCTGCGCCGACCCGGTCCACGCCGCCGGGTCTTGCAGGCCGAAATTGCTGCTGTCATTCAGCATTTACTGATGGGCAAGATACTCCACAGGGCATAAAAGGGCCTCCTCCCTGTCCTTCCTAAGAGTTTGCAGTCAAAGAACCCAGTCAGGGGGCACAAAGGAGAAACAGACCTCAAGGAAAACCCTCCGGAAAATCTGCCCCCTCCCCCTTCGCACACCCCTGGCTCCGATGTGTATTTGGCAAGTTCTGCAGCAGACTGTCCTTCATGAATTTTCTCCCAATGGCCCAACGGGGGAGTGTGATTCACACCCGAGGAAACGGACGGACACTAGCTCTTTTCATAGCACCGAGGCTCCCGTGGAACTCCTGGAGCCGGCTTGGCCAGCCGGTCCCCGGACACAGTTGTTCAGCTCCTCCCAAACATCTGGCCTTCCCAGAGCTTGGAAGGAGGGGCACGCCATCCTTTCAGCCTCCACTCTGGGTGGAGTGTGGTAAATTGTGATGAGTGTCTGGGTGTGCAGATGACACATTCTGACAGGAGTGAAGATTTAATTTTTCAGTTGAACAGTGCAAGCAATGCAGCAGAGGCTTCTGAAAATACAGCAAAGCAGTCAGAGAACTTCTGATCCCCTTAAAGATCTCTGTGGACCCTCAGACCTGAGATGGGAGCTTTTGGAGAAGCTCTTGTGTTCTGGAAATCAGAGAAACTATTAAAATGCCATTTCAATAGAATAAAATATGTACTGCAGTCTTTTCAAATCGTGAAAATACAAAGTGTGAGGAACACATCAGGTGGCTTCCTCTGTAGAGCCTTTCCTGGCTTCTCCTGGACACCTTTGCTCAGGCTCTGAACAAACCACCATTTGATAGGTGTGAGCAGAATGAGTGAGTGCACCGTGGTCCTTTGGATTCAGAGATGGCTCTGGGATGTTTCGTCTCCTCTTCGATGCAGAAGGCATGGAAGAGAGGGAAAAAATACTGTGGATGTGGTGTATTAAGAGGGCCCAGTGACCAAACAGGGAGTTTTGTTTTTGGCTTCAACCAGGCATCAAAGATTAATTTGCTTTTCCACGAGGATCATTAATTTTGCAAACCAACATGTAGGGGGACTTTGTAGACTGTTAATTTAAAACCGTCTTTCTTGGGAAAGTAAACCTGAGGAAGGATAATTGGAAGCAATTAAAGAAACCTGAATGTGCTAAGGGGCACGGAATAACTTTGGGCAGGTGTTGTGACCCTCTGCAGCCAGGCCAGCTGGATGAAATGAGATGAATTGAGTATCAGGCCAGAGGCAGAAGGGAAGCCATGGGTTTCTCTTAAGAGTATCAGCAGACCCTTGAGGTCTTTCTTGATGCCTTAGGATACCTAGACTTATCCTAGGCCTGTTAACTTTAATCTCTTCTCCCTTCTGAGCCTGCTACACTCCTTCCTGCTAGTGTATTTTCTCTGTGCTCCTCTGGAAGAGAGGTGGGGTGTGAATGACATTTCTGGATATGTTGCTGATTCCTTTGAGTGGACTTCCATTTTTTAAGGGTCTTCTGGAAACTATGTCTTAGGCTCCCACTACTTCATTTCTTGCAAGGATAAAGTTAACTAAGGCAGTTTTGGAGAAGAGACTCTGCCCTTCAAATCACAACACGTAGACCTACCAGACTCACAGGTAGGCCCAGCCCTACTGAATACCCTTACCTCCGTGTATACCAGGGACCCAAATCTAGGAGCAGGAATACAAGAACAGGTATCATTCATTTACAGTTCCAAATCGGTTCGCTAAATGGCAGCAGCTATTAGATAGAAGCTTGTCACTGTTGTAAGACTTAGCCTCATCCTCAGAATCAGAAAAACGATTTTATTCCAATAACCATCTTCAATTGCCAGTGAAGTTTCTCTTTCAGTGTCTATATTTTGTCAAATACTCCTATACAGGCTACATTATGAAACACTTCTTTATATAAGTATTGGCTCCACCTTATGACATTCTGCCCTTCCGCTAAACTTTAAAGGTGGGACATGTCAGAGCAAATTTAAAATGATGTAATGTGAACACTAGAACTCCCATCCTTGTTTGCCAGCTCACCTTGCTGAGAGGTCATCATTTCTGATATACTACCCATCCATTTCCCACCCCTGTTATAAAGGCTTCATTCTAAGAAAGGAGAATGTTATGATTGAAAATGATGGTGAATCTTTCTCTTCAGTATCCTTAATGGTCTGGCTTTTCATTTCCTTCAAGGTTACTCTAAAGGGATCATAACTTTACCATAGCCCAGTATCTCCTAACTATAATTCAATTTAAAATGTGAATTTTGATTTAATTCAAGAATGTCCATCATTAGCTTTCCTTTCCCTCCATCAAATGTAAACAACAGCTTACATAGTGTTTTATTTCATTTTGTGATCAGTTTTGCTTCTACAGAAATGGAGAATTCTGCTAATTATAAGCAACCTCAAATTTTAGCAAAATCCTATTCGTTTTCCAACTAATCCATCATAATAAAAGCAGCAAAGCAGGATAGCTTTATGAAAAATTGCAACTGACATGCATCACAAAGTCCAACCAAGTTTTCTTTCAGAATACTTTATTTAGCTTCACCCTTTTATCTCTGTACAAAAAGCTAGGTCAGACTCACATTTCCAGCCTCCTTGCTAACCTTTCTCATTCTAGCCTCTCTCTTGCCTGTTTGTAATTTACTCTACACTCAATTTTGACTGTCTATTGAACTCACCAATTGAACTTTACAAAAAAACATAGATGCCCAAGTCCAACCCTAGATTTATTTGGTATGGAGCACAGACTGGGTACCAGGATTTCTCAAAGCTTTCCAGGTAATTCTAATATGCAACCAGGGTTAAGAACTATAGAAATGAATCATCTTCCAGGCAACATTTATACAATCTTTTCAGAACACTGAGATAGCTCCAAATTATCTCAGGTAATCAAATTAAAATACCTAATCTTGTGCTTTAAGACTCTTTGCCAATTGACTAGAATAGTCCCCTTTCAAAACAGCTTAAATTTATCTCCTTCCTAAAGCTTCCCCAGATTAGTCCCACCTGGCTGCCTGAAGATCACTGTTCCCAAATCTCTGAGCATTCTGACTGGTGCTGGTTTACAAACCCTTGGACCACAGTTGACTGTGTACAATATTGTTTTAATCTTGCTTTCATAGATATCTATCAGAGGCTTTTCTTGTAATCTAAATCTTTCTGGAGTCCCACTGGATCAAAAGGCAATCCAAAATCAACAGAAACGTTGTTCTCAGCAGAATATTTTCCTCTAATTTAGCTATCTGGAAGAACAGCCCTTGACACAAAAGTAGTTCACTTTAAAAAAAATTATAATTAAAGCCAACAATTTTAAGAATGAAAGTGGGTTTTTTTCTTTCTTACAAAAGGAAACTATATAGAGAATAAATATGAATATGTATGAATTTGGCTTCCATACCCATCTCTCTATTGAAACTACTTTTAGCATGTCACAACTGACATTTTTGTTTATTCATACACCTGTTTACTGGTGAATAATGGTGGAAATAAAATAATTAACAATATCAAATAGTCCCTCCCAAATAGTGGAGAATAATAAGCAATTAAAACATCACATAAATGCTATGTCAGGCATCTTAACAGGACGTAATTGAATTATGGCCTACCTCCATCTTTGCTTAGTGTTCATGTAACTCAGCCTCTCTATAGTGTTTCAGGTTAGGCCCCACACCCTCGCTTTTCGAACCTCTCTTTGCCTTTGACTTCCCCGATGCCTCACAACATGACAACTTCTACTTGTCTGACTGTTCCATCTCTGACCTTTTACTTGGTTTTGTTATCTCCTCTCACTTCTTAAACAAACATGTTCCATCAAGAATGGAAGAGATTTCTCTTGGGTAAGTACAGAAAGAGAAGATAACTGTTTCTCCCAAGAATCTCATGGATCCTTAGGGCTCTGACACCAGGGCTCCCACATCTGTATCTCCTTTCCTTTGAGGCACATTTTCAGCTTCCTGTTGAGTATCTCCATCTGGATAAACAAATCACAGCTCCAGCTAACATGTCTAAAATCAAATTCACTCCTTCTGGCTACCCTAATCTATCCCTCCTGCTGGTTGCCTGTCACCTCGCTTTCCTTCACCTCCTACACTTTTGCTAACAGGCACAAATTTAGCCTACACCCAGCTCCCTTGACCTGCCCTCCTCCCCTCAAAGTTACAGGAATGAATCTTTCCATTTCCTGTGGTCCTGCAGAGTCTTCCAACTCTTCTTCGTGTCTCAGGTCCTCCTTGCCCTAACCCAATCTGCAGCTGACTGCAAAAGGCCATTTTATCCCTGTCTCCTTACTGCCTATGGGGCTCCATTCCCAAGGTCATTTGCAAAGATATTCAAGGTTTCCCTGTTTGAATATTACGGTCAGTGATATCTTGTACCATTCTGTGTCTGTCCCTCAGTTTATGCAGGAACACCATCCCCCATTTGCGCAGATCAAAATCCAAGCTTTTAAGTCTATCTCATCACTGTCTTTTCCTTAAAATCTTTCCAGTTCAAACCCAAGACAAGATAATTGCTCTTCTTTGAATTTCTATAACATTTGAATTACTTCTTATAGCCCCATTTCTATTCTTTTTTTTTTGTGGGTACCGGGGGGTCGACCTCAGGACCTCGCGCGCCAGCAGGCGCCCGTGCCGCTGAGCGATATCACCGGCCCCTTTTTCGTATGTGGGTTCCGGGAGTCGAACTCGGGCCCTCGCACTTGCCGGGCAGGCGCTTAAGCCACTGAGCCATCTCACCGGCCCTCTATTCTTTATAATAGCATCAGTTATGCTTTCAAATATTTATCTCCACATTCTTTTCACTACCACTCAAGCTCCAATTCCTTCTTGCTTATAGCTAAGACCCCCACAGGTTGTGTACAAGAATACCTGCAACATTTGGCATACTATTGTACAAAGTAGGTATTCACTTATTGAAACAAAACTGTCAATTGGTGGACTTCCAAAATTAAAGAAAATTAAGTGGAAAATGTTGCTAATTATGAGTGAATTCTTGTTCCTGAATATGCAGGTTACAGCTGAGAAGGTCTTACTAGGACAATCAGATTTAAGGCAGGAACCCTAATAAAGCTGCTTGAGTTTATCCTGCTAGCTGCCAGCATGTATATCTAGTTAACCCTTTGGGATTCTCTAAAACGGCTTCTAAATTTCACTTCTCCCATTTATACATGAACTGGGAAAAAATAACCATTCTACTTTCGGTATTAAGAAAAGATTTCGGGGGCCAGTGAGATGGCTCAGCGGCTTAAGCAACTGCCCGGCAAGCGCGAGGGCCCGAGTTCAACTCCCGGAACCCACATACGAAAAAGGGGCCGGTGATATCGCTCAGCGGCACGGGCGCCTGCTGGCGTGCGAGGTCCTGAGGTCGACCCCCTGGTACCCACAAAAAAAAAAAAAAAGATTTCAAAATGATATGAGAGAGGAATTTTTTTTTTTAAATGCAAACGTCTATGGTGACCATATAGTGTCCTGACCTCATTGGAGAGGTAGAGAGACATGAAGTACCAGGGGGCAGAGGAGATTTTATTGAACAGTCTCATGAGATGATAGAAGGTGTCTGAATCATGATTAAAGTACCAAAGTACAGTGTCAAACTGTGGAACTGATGCTTCTCCAGAGCAACAGGGAGAAGTCATGAAAGTGAAACCAAATTCTGCAGGGGTAGAGTAGGCACGTATGATATTTGTGTTAAATAAATGACTGCAAGATGGTCAGGATTAGGGGGAAGAAACAAAGATGGAAGTAGAATGTTGTGTGTGTGTGTGTGGGTGTAGGGCAAGGGCAGGACAAGTGGTTTTAGTGATTCAAAATTCAGAAAATCAATGGCTCATTTTAAAGACATGCCATTTTCATGGTAGGAAATTCAGAACACTTAGTTCCTTAAAATATCAGCTGTTGATAAGTAGGAAAGACCAAGTCTTCAAAAAATTCTGCTTTGCTAATAATATTGAATAACAACTATCTATTGAGCTTACACTTATGTAGCAGCCACTGTCATATGCCCTTCAATTAGAGCATCCCATTGAGATCATTATTATCATCCTTTTAGAAATGAGGAAGCAAGTGAAGAGGGGTTAAGTTCACCTGCACAGGCTTCAGCAGAAGGAAGCTTTGAAGGAAGCTCTGGTGCAAAGCTTTTACTCATTCCCACACTTCATACACAGAATGCTTTGTAGCTCTCAGGTCAATTCAACTGGAAAGAATTATAGTACAAATCACCACAATGAAGGGCTCTCTGTAACATGTTATTTAACTCAGATTCATCACCATGATCTGCTAACTTGTAGAATTTGAGCAAAGACTATTTTTGTTGATGCTACAGTAGAACCATATAATAGAAAAGTGTGATTTTTTCTAAACTGCTCTTTTCAAGAAATAAGAGTAATAAAAGTATTAAATAATCAAAAAGTAACAAGTAAATGATACATTAAAAGAAGCTTTTTTTTTTTTTTTTTTTTTTTTTTTCAGTACTAGGGACTGAAGCCTCCCACATTCTAGGCAAGAAATCTACTACTGAGCTCCATTCCCACTCCAAAGGTGTTCTTATAAGTGTTTCTTTTACTCATTTAATAGGATATGGCCATTGTTCAAGGGTCAACATATTGCACTGAAGATGATTTTATAGCACAGGAACTTACCAAGCAAGAAATCAATGGAGAGTATCAGTTCAGCTTCACAGTAAATCCACTACTGTACCAGGAAAGAATGGCAATAGGATTAAATGAATACTTTTAAAACACAATTTACACAAAATATCTGTAGCAGAGCATTGCAAAAAAATTCTCTAACTTCTTCCACCTCAATGCCAAACAGCAGAATGTTGGATGCCTAGTTGCACCAACGTGGTCTCCTTCAAGGAAAGACTTGCCCCAGCTTTGGGGGCAAGGAAAGCCTTCAGCTGCCAGTTCTCAGCTATAGAAAATCCACTATGCTTGAAGATATGACCATGGCACTTCCTAGGACAGGCCACACTGAGTGATTGATGGACTTGAGGGTATAAAGGACCAGCCACATTAGCCCCAGCATGGCAAGTCTAGGAGGCCATTGTAGCTCCAGAGTTACTGTGGGGGCAACTGAGGCCATCAGTCAGGCCTGCACTGCACATTGATTTCTTACACTGCCCAGTCCTACTACTCTCCCCTTCCTTCCACAGGTGTTGATCCAAGGGCACTTACTAAGCTGCACATCCAATTCTCTCAGAATTGGTATCTCAGAGAACCTAGCAGGTGGCATGAAAACGGCCTCCTATTGACTGCTGCATCAAATTTCCTTACCTTAGGGAGAAAACAATGAGGTCATACATGCTAATTCAATTGTTTTAAGGGAGATTCACAATGGTTGACTGGATCTATTTAATTCACACACACACACACAATTGATTATTTCCCTTGCTGTGCAAAAGCTTTTTAATTTGATATCATTCCATTTGTTGATTCTTGGTATTATTTCTTGTATAATTGGGGTTCTGTCCAGGATGTCCTTGCCCATGCCTATGTGTTCAAGTGTTTTATCTACTTTATCTTCCCGCAGATTTAGTGTTTCTGTTTTTATATCCAGATCTTTGATCCATTTTGATTTGATCTTTGTACAGGGTGAGAGATGTGGGTATAGGTTCATTCTTCCACATTTGGGTAGCCAGTTTTCCCAGAATCATTTATTAAAGAGGCTATCTTTTCTCCAGAAATTTTCTTAAAACCTTTGTCAAAGATCCAATGGCTAAAGGTTCATGGTGCAGTTTCTGTGTGTCTTGTTCTATTCCACTGGCATGCGTGTTTATTTTTGTGTCAGTTCCATGCTGTTTTCATTACTGTTGCTTTGTAGTATACCATAAAATTTGGTATTGTAATGCCTCCTGCTTTGCTCTTTTTGCTCAAGATTGCTTTGACTACGGTGTCCTGGTTCTCTTCAGGTTCCATATGAATCTTAGGATTGTTCTATCTAATCCCATGAGGAATACTGTTGGTATTTTGATAGGAATTGCATTAAATCTATATATTATTTTTGGTAGAGGGCCATTTCAATAATATTGATTCTACCTGTCCAGGAAAAAAGGGTGTCTTTCCATTTTCTAATGGTTTCTTCCATCTCTTTTTTCAGGGTGCTATAGTTTTGTTATATAGCTCTTTCACCTCCTTGGTTAGATTGATTCCTAAGTATTTAATTTTTGAAGCTACTGTGAATGGAATTGTTTTCTGGATTTCTTTCTTGGTAGGCTCATTATTGGTGTACAAAATTTTTGTATACTGCTACTTGGTTGAATTTATTTATTAGCTCTATAAGTCTTCTTTTGAAATTTTATGAGACTTCTATGTAAAGGATCATATCATCTGCAAATAAAGATAGCTTCCTATTTGTATCCCTTTTATTTTTTTCTCTTGTCTGATTCCTCTGCTTGAAGTTTCAAGTGCTATATTGAACAGGAATGGTGAGAGTACTCATCCTTGTTTTATTCCAGATTTTAGGGGGGCAGTTTTCAATTTTTACCCTTTTAGTATAATGTGTGCTGTTTTTCATAAGCAGCATTTATCGGTTTGAGGTAAGGTCCTTTTATACCTATTTTCATCAGGTTTTTTTTTTTTCTCTTATTAATGGATGTTGGGTTTTGTCAAAGGCTTTTTCTGCACCTATTGAGATGATAATGTGGTTTTTATCCTTACTTTTAATGATGTGGTATATTACATTTATTGATTTAGGTATGTTGTACCATCCTTGCATCCCTGGGATGAAGCCAACTTTGTCGTGGTATATCATCTTTTTGTGATTTGCTGCATCCTATTTGCAAGTACCTTGTTGAGGATTTTTGTTTATTTACTTATGTTTATTAAGTTGACCTGCAGTTTTCTCTTTCTGTGGAGATCTTTTCTGGTTTTGGTGTCAGGGTAACATTGGCTTTAGGATGAGTTTTGAAGTGTTCCTTCCCTTTTAATTTCAGGAAAGAGTTTGAGAAGTGTAGCCATTGATTCTCTGAAGTATTTGTAAAATTCAGTGGTGAATCCACTGGTTTCTGGACTTTTCTTTTTTTTTGGGTACCGGGGGGTCGACCTCAGGACCTCGCGCGCCAGCAGGCGCCCGTGCCACTGAGCGATATCACCGGCCCCTTTTTCGTATGTGGGTTGTGGGAGTCGAACTCGGGCCCTCGCGCTTGCCGGGCAGGCGCTTAAGCCGCTGAGCCATCTCACCGGCCCTCTGGACTTTTCTTAATTGGTAGAGTTTTTACTACTGTTTCAATTTCATTGCCTGTGACTAATGAGACTCTTTTTAACTTAAAATAATTTGAGTTGAGTTTCTATGAGTTGTCACCAACAGAGTTCTGATTTACAGACATTTGGGGAAGAGGTTATTCATTTATGAAGTATCAAGTCACAGTATAATCAATATGTAACTGCATGATATAGTTAGGTAAATACTTTGGAAGGTACTAACACACTATAGGCACTTAACATTTGATTCATTCCATTTTAAATTGAGAAATAAAGATAGTAGTTCAACTGATTCTAAGTAAATATATAATTCTCACAAGTTGAATACTTACTCAAATTGAATCAAAGTGTATCATTGCAACCCTATACCAGTTGTTAGATCGTAAATATTTAATTATATCTACAAGAATTAAGTCATTATGGTATTTATATAATGCAAGTATTATGATAGAAGAGTTTAGAATCAGTGAGCTCTAGGTTCTATTTCTGGATTCACTACTCATGAGCTGAGTACTCATAGATGCATTTTTCAATAGAAAAGGACCTTCCTTTCCTTATCTCTAAAATGGATATAATAGGTTTACCTTGTAGAATGTTTTAAGTGTTATAAACTAAATCTCCAAAATGCTGGATATAGTTGCTTTCTCAGAGAAGAATGTAACTATTGACTATTATTTTTTTCGTAACAGTTACAAGACAACAAATGGTCATTTGCTAATTACCTTAGTACATAGCTATAAGCTAAGAATGCTCTTAAGTACATTCTCTTGCTTCCAAAGAAGACAACGTTTCCATTTTATCTACTGTTGTTAAACATTGATCTGGAAATTCTAGTCAGCGCCATCACACAGGAAAGACAAGAGGTATACAAGCGATATGGAACTAATATCAGATTGGAGAAACAAAGTTATCGTTATTTCCTGGTAGTGAAATTGTCTCTCCAGATTATCCAAGATAATCAACTGAAAGAATTAATAGAAATAAAAAGAAAGATTTGGAAGATAGACAGATCTAGTCAAAATTTATAAAACACAATTAGTTCCCCATATATGTAACAACCAGATAGAAAATTCAGCTGACAAAGAAAATACTCCATTCATAGTTGCAACAAAAATATGCCCTACCAGAAATTGAAATATGAGACCAAAATAAGTTAATTTCATAATATTGGAGAAAAAATAGATAAATGGAACAAAATAGGTCAGAAACAGATCCATGTATATGTGGAGATTTAGGAATGCAAAACATTTCAATTGGTAGAGAAAAAATTGAACCCTTAATAAGTTGTATGAAGATAATTGACAATATATTTTAAAATTATAATACAAAAGATAAGTTCTAGATGAACTAAAGATTTATATTTAAAAGATAAAACCATAAGGAACTAAAAAATAACACTTTATTTAAAAACAGATTCTGTAATCAAGAGTAAAATTTGTGGCTATGTGAAATTTTTTGTCGAAATGATACCAAAAGCAAAGTGGAAAATTAAATGATAAATTTAGAAATAAAATTAAAAACCATATCCAACTGTTAAGAGTAATATGTAGGGAATATCTAAAAAATCAGTATAAATATAAATAACTAAATCTAATTTAAATTAAAAAAAGACAAATGTAAGCTTGGTGAAATCAGTATTTTTCAGGATTAATCTTTTACACTTGATGATTTATGAAGGTTACTGAAAATGTCAATAAAATAGGTTCTGGCTGCTCAAATTATTTAAATTTAAAACTTAAGTATCAGAGAACTTTCTTGAGGGCAGAGAAGATTATTTGAGTGAGCTTGATTTCCAAAGTATAGAGATTAAACTTGTTTTACTTAAAGTCTTTTTTGTGGTACCTACTAGGGTCCCTTACACAGATGGGTGTTTAATGATAATGATGATGTATATTATAATAATGCTCACATAATATGAGAAATATTTTATAATCATGTGGACCTCTGTATGACAGCAAACCTGACTGATTAGATATCAATTGCACATCATTATGAGCTTGACGTTTTTCATTCTCTTCTTACATCTTAATTATATCTTAGTATGCTAAAAGTATATTAGTGGAATTATGTCAATATTATATCCTTTATGGTATTCTACAGATAAGAAAAAGTGGTAAGGTGTGAGATATTATATAGTAACAGATTTGATGACACATTGCTTTAGAAATTCTGTCCCATGATTCTTTAATTTCAACCACAATGTACTTATTGAGAAACCAAAACCAAACTTTGATTTCTATTCCTTTTCTGGTATCGTCATTTACGTTAGGTAAGGGCTTAGTAAGCTAACAGTTCAAAAAATATTTATAATATGTGATTCAGTCTTGATGAGCTAGGATTAAAATGATTCTATTTGTTGGGTTCTGGCTGCATAAGGTTACATAATCCTGAGATCAATCTTCAGTGAACTCAGTGTCTGGTAGGGAAATGGGCATAATAGTAACAATCATACTACAGTGTTAGAAGAAGTGTAATTATGTTTTATACATAAAATATTAAAGTTCAAAAATGTACTTTTATACAAAGTATAGTACTGTAGCAACAGAAGAGGAGATCAATTCAATTACATAAATCATTCAGAGACAACTTCTTGGAGCTGGAGATGCTTAAGTAGGACTTATAGAATGAATAACAAGAAGTCGTTGGGTGAGGCTGGGAAAGGGGATGGGCATTAGTAGAGGTGGGAATGGGGAGATCAGGAAGGCATGGCATGGGTGGGTGTGTACAGTTCAGGAAGCACCTAGAAGAGGAGGCAGAGAAGATGAAGTAGATGGAGAACAGTGAATGGATGAGCACCTTGTAGAGTGGCTTTGTCCTGTGAGCCATGGAAAAATCTAATAACTTTTTAAAATATCAGATTTCTGATTTGGAAAGGCTGCTGTGGTGGTTGTATGGATGTTCATTAGGTGAGCAGAGGACCTGTTAGGAAATACTGATCAAAACTGATGAACAAAAAAATGAATGAAGGCAGCAGCTATTTGTGGAAGACCCACTTGGCAGAGGCAGTATGTGGAGCACGTTCACCTTCCATGCTCTCACTGGCCCTCACAGCAGGCCTTCGAAACAGATGGAGTTCCAATTTAAAGGGAACTCAGAAGTGTCAGTTTATTGTTCCCAAAGCCAGACAGGTAAGCAGTAAACGTGGAATACAAGCACAGGTCCTTCTGATACCAAGTAATCTGTGCATTTATTTCTATACCATGCTGTCTTTCTGGGGGACAGAGGACAAGGGCCACAGTGAAGGCAACGGCAGTGATAATCACAAGTACAGACAAATTTAAGAGGTACTGAGCCAACATGGTCTCTCAGATTGAATGTTTGATTGTGGAGAAAGAAGAAAGGGTCTGGGATATCTCCTAGATGGGGAAAACATGGAAGGCTTACAGGAACTATTTAAAGTAGAATAAGGGATTTCAAAACATAATGGGGAAAAAAAGTGAAGGGGTCTTTGGAGAGGACGCATAGAGCAGCATGGATTGAAGATTAAGACCAGTAGGGCGGGCGTTTAGACAGGATGATGGGATTGAGAGGCAGGTTGTACTACCTGGCTTTGAGCTTTGTCTTGCCATGATTCCTTATTTTTAAAACAAATTTAAGTCTTAGAAGTAGGAATTTGGCTTGCTACTTAAAAAGAAACTGCTTTCCAGTTCAACATAGTGTTTAAATCAACCTGCACCGAAGAGGTTATCTATGATATGATTACTGATACAGGAAGGATTGGATCCTCTCCCAGCACTTAATCAGAGCCAAACATAGCCACTGATTTCAGGAGCAGCTCAGGTGTTCAGGGAGTCATGGAGACCTTATGGAAACTTAAGTGTCTGAACAAGGTTTTCCTTACTTGGTTAAGTCTTGAGCGGTCACTGCTGAGAGAGGACAGGTATACCAGATTACATTGTGCAGATTGTTGAAGCTCATTTTAATGTATCAGATCACAGAAAGTCATTAGATTCTAAAAGGATGAAGTAAATAAATTCAAATTAATTGTTATGTTAAAGAATTCCAGGACCAGGGATATAGCTCAGTGGCATAGCGCCTGTCTGGCAAGCGTGAGGTTGTGAGTTTGATTCTCGGTACCAAAAAAAAAAAAAAAAAGAATTCCAGTGTTTTCAACCATTTTGAAATATAGGCCAGACAATATAGGCTAGAATAGCCTTAAGCCTCAGCTTGGAACTTGTTAGAAATAAAAGATTCTTGCACTCTACCTAAGACGACTACTTATAGTCTTGTCTCTTTCTGGGGGAAAATGTCAATAATATTTATTCCTCAAAGCACTGGCTTCTGCTGATCCCTGTCCCTGTCTCTATCTCTGTCTTTCTTTATCCTGGCATACCACTACCATCACCACCATCAATTCCATCTTCTCAAAACTGATAGATCACATTGCTTCTCTAAAACCTAGAAGACAGAAAGTGTATGGCATATTTAGTGATGTTATTCTTCAGTTAGAAGGAATTGAAAGGTATTAATAGATCCTGAGGTGACAAATCAGAACAGAAGTTATAAAATGAAATTATTTGTAAATGTGACCACAAAAATTTAAAAACTCTTCAGGGTCAAAAATTTCAGTAAATACATAAAAAGTCAAGTTATAAACTGGGAAAAATTGCTGTAACATATGTGGCAGACAAAATGTCATTGTATATGTTATTTTTTAAAATGCTTGGAAAAGGTAGAGAAAAAGATAACCACCCCCATAGAAAAATAGCCAAGGAACACACAGGAAAAAGGCAGTTAACAAAATATGAATCACAAAGGTCAAAGAATGTCTGACTTCACAAGATATCATAAAGCATATTAAAACACAAACCAATTTTCACCTATAAATTGGTTTAAAAATTTAATAATAAATACCTAATGTTATTGAAGGTATGGGAGAATAGATATTGTCATAAACTACATTTGGAAATATAAGCTGGTATAATATTCCTGGGGTACAATTCAACAATGCTTCAAAAGTCTTAACTATATGCATGTTCTTTGACCTAGAAAGAGAATTATGTTGATATCTAAAGGTTTCATCTGAAGGAAATAACCAGAGATAGGCACAACAATTTTTCTATAAAAACATTCATCTTAGTACATTTACGATAATAAAAAATCAAAAACAAACTAAACCTTCATGTTTATTAGATAATTATATGTCATGCCTCTAAAATAAATTATTGTGCAGCTTTTAACAGCTATGATGTAGATGAAAATTCAATAAAATAGAATATTTACAACATGCTATTAAATTAAAAGTAAACTAATTAAATATACTTGTTTGTGTAGAAGTATCACAATCTTACAAAATGTAGGTGTGTGAATTTGTATATCTGGGTCTACATCATTATCTGCAAGAATGAAGTAGAATGTCTTTAAGGACAAGGATTTTGACCATCTTGTTCACACTGTAGACCCAGAGTTAAGAATAGTTGCCAAGCACATAGTAGGCTAATATTCTTATTTGCGATTGATGTATATGTTACTTAAATATTTTTTCTTTATGTGTCTCTAGATTTTTGAAACTTTTTGAATAAATTTATATTCCTTTTTTTTTTTTTAATTAGAGAAAGAGAATTAGTTCTAATTTGAAAAAATGTTAATGCTGTAGACAGAAGGTAAGAACTAACTGCCAATATGGAGCTCAGGAAATTTAAACACCCAATCAAAGTTAACCAGTGTAGGGAGGTTGAAAAGTATGTGATTATGATTCAAGAAACTTAGGCCTATGCAGCTGTTTGTGTTATCCTTTGAATGGCAGTAATAAGTATAATTTTTAAACTTTTCTGCTAGGTATTGTAAAAGAGAACTCTCAAGATCTTCAAGTATGAAATTTCTTCAAGGTTTGTCCTTGACATTTGTTCAAATTTTGCATTGTGCTTCATAATATAGCCAGTAAATTTCATATAAAAACATTTGAAATTGCTTGCCATCAATTCAGACTGATTCTTTGGAAATTTTCCATGTCATCCTGTGGCTTGTGTGCTCACTGTCACTTGTTGAGTACCCTTAGGAGTATGCTTAGGTGGGGATGGGGACAAAGTGTTCATGAGCAAGTTAGCAAAGGCTGGGAAAATAGGCAAATGCGAATTTGTTAGTGTGAGTTCAGAAGATGGGGTAGGCTGACTAATTGACATCAATATGCCATCTGCTTGGCAGGTATTTCTCTGCATCTCATAGGGTATGGATTAAATTAGATAAGTGTTGAGTGCATTGCCTGACACGCAGTAAGCTCCCAATCAATGTTAGATTTTATTAATTCTTACTACCATAGTTTTCATGCCCAGGTGTCACTACCACATACATTATCAAATAATTACTGTTTCTCTGATTCAGTGTATGTCAAGCCACATTCTCATGTGACTTCCTAAGCAGATTTTCCCAAAGATAATGATCAAAATAGCTATGTGCAGCCATATTTCTCTTTGAAAATTAATGAATAAGTCAGACCTAAAATACAGGCCATCACTTCATGGATTGCATAATCACATTTCTTTACAGATGGAGCTGTGAAATAGACCTTGGAACATGGTGATTTTTATCAGGGAAGTACTGTCTCTTGAGTCATATCTGGACCATGAGGCTTTCCTATTCAACAACTGTAACTTATTTCCCTATCATTGACAATGGCATAATTTTCTAGTAAATCCCATCATCCCAAAGCAGAAGATTTTTGGCCACATCCCATAGTTAAAAAAAATATTTTGGAGTGGGGTCCAGAACACATATTGAAAGTTTTATGAAATGATACTTAGTACATTAATTGTCTAAAATCAGAGTAGTAGGAAAATACTACTGTCTTGGGATCCACAGATAAAAGCTTGTTGAACTTCCCTACTTAGTCTATAGTTTCTCCCTTCTCTCTTTATTCTACTGACCAGTTTCAACTGCCTTGATTCATGCCTTACACATGTATTCTCTACCTCTGACCTCTGGCCAGCTTTGAGCTCTGAATAGCAGTCTGTTTCCACCTGTTGCATGTACCTTCAGCAACCATTTGTCTTTCCTCTATTTTTCAGGACAATTTTAACTTTTTGTTGAATAATGGCTGGTTTTATTTAGAATACATGTTCCTTTGACCTAAGTCCTCATGTTTGCTGCTGCCCACTAAGTTCTGAGCTTAGCTTCAACCAGACCTCATAGTGATTGAGGGCCCTTTTTTTTTCTATATTACATGCCCTTATTCATTCAACAGGCACTTATGTGCCAGCCAGTGTTCTCCAGGCAACCAACTCCAGCTTACCCACACTTTGACCATTCCAGCCCACCTCCATCTTCCAAAGAGAACTCTGTCCATTCTTGGCATGTGTGTGTGTGTGTATGCACTAATTTATGAATGACTGATAAATATCTCTTTGGAAATCACATGCTAACATACTAATGTGAACTTTTTTTCATGATTACTTTCTTGTAGAACAGGAACATAATTTTTGGAGTCTGAAAGCTCTGGATTCAAATCCTTGTTCTACCACTTTTTTGCTGTATGATACTGAGCATCAGTTCCTCGCTTGTAACGTAATAAGGGTTTTGTAAATATTAAATAGAATAAATGATACTGTATATTAAGTACTTTGTGTGCCTTATCAGCATCTTACAAGAACCCAACAGTGTTCTTAACATTTTATAGATGAGGAAAATTGAGGCCCAAGGACATTAAGGAACATGGCTGAAGTGCTAGTAAGTTGCAGGGCTAGATTTGAACCTGCAAACTAAAAAAGTGTTCAAACTTCCCTATTTGTGGTGTAGAACCTGTTGAGGGTCACGTTTCTCCACAGAATAGGTTCAGATTAGTCCTGGTATATATTTGTAACATCACACTTCTTACTTCTCCCAAAGATGAAGATTTGTAGGCTTGTTCTCTTTATCTTCTACCTTCTATTAGGTTAGGGCCATTTGGGAAACTCTTTGACATCAAGTAGTTGGAAGAAGCTAAAGTTCATAAAAAGAAGAATCTGTGAACCACTCGACTGTCTTTTTTTACTCACACTTTGCACAGTTCTGCAGTGGTCAGTATGAAACATCCTGGATGACTGATTCAGCCCAAGGCCAAACTGGTGGGGGCTCTATCTGAGCATTTACTTTACTGATTGGCTCGCAGAGCTGCTGCCTTGATGTTACAGCCTCTCAGACACATTTTTGTCAATTCCCAAAGGCCATTAGGTTAGTACGTGCCTAACTGCAGTACATCTGTTTGCTTTGGATGACAGCGAGTGCTTTCCCAGCTGTTCATTTTTTCTACCTTCCTTCTTTGTTTCCCTAGGGCTTGAGCTTTTAGCATTTATGATTTTTTTCCAAGCTGTTAGACTAAATCCAGAATTATCATGGCAGTATTTCAAAAGACCTGACCTGGTCCATTTTCAGATTTATGTTAAACCCTAAAATATATATACACACACACACACACACACACGTTTTGGAATTTAAAACCTGGCAAAACAATTTCAGTTACCTCCACTTAATACATGTATATATTTTTCTTCTTTTATTGAATTTATTTTTTGAATATGTAAAACATGTACATTATTCCAAAACTGTGTAAAAATATAAATTCAGAAATATCTTGCATTCCAGTCCATTCCTTCCACTTGGCTCCCTGTCTCCATTCAGATGTAATGGTTTTTATGTTTCAAACATTTTAAAAAGTATAATATACTTGCAGTAAAGTATTCAAATCATAAGTGTTCAGCTTGACGATTTCTCATAAACTGAACACACCCACATACCCATCATGTAGGTGCAGAAACAGAATTTTACCATCACCCTCAAAAGTACCCTTGTGTTCTTTCTGGTTACTACTCCCTGTTTCTCCCCAGACACAATTGCCCTCCTGATTTCAAACACTGTGTATTCATTTCGCCATATGTTGAATTAGAAGTGGAATAATATAGTACATCTTATGCTTCTTCCACTCAACAATATGTTTATGGATTCATTCAAGCTGCGTATACTAGGAGCATTCATTCTTTTTCATCTCTGCTAGCATATTCTATTGTATTGCATATACAATACACCATAATTTATCCATTTTGCTGTTGGTGGAGATATGCATTTCTATTTTGGGTTTTTAACCAATAGTGCTTCTTAAAACATTCCTGTATGTCTTTTGACACATGTATGCATTTCTGGTGGGTATACTGCTGAGAGTAGAATTGCTGGGTCATATAGTATGAGTATGTTCAGGATTTTAGTGGACATAGCCAAAGGGTTTCTAGAAGTACACACTCCAGTTTATACTATTCCCAGCAGTGAATAAGAGTTCCATTTGTTGCTCATATTTGCCGATGCTTCCTGACAACAAGTGTTGATTTTATCTATTTTGGTTGGGATCTCACTGTATATTTATTTTGCTTTTTCCCCGATTATACTAGTTTTTGGTTTATTCTTCCACTATTACTTTTGTAAAAATAGATATACATAGGCATAAATTCTTATCATACAAAAGGTAACATACCCTCTATACCATTTTCTATTTTTCATGTTGCTTTTTTTAAATTAAACAATATATCCAGAGATATCTGTGTAATATAGCTTGCCAAGATCTTACTCATTTCTTTTCACAGTTACATAGTATGCACTCATTCCTCTATCAGTGGTTATTCAGGTTGTTAACAAACATTCTCTATTATAAATAAGCTACAGTTGATAGTTTTGTGTATATATATTTTCATAATTTTGCTGCTGTATATATGGGATAGTCTTAGAATGGTACTGTTCAGCCAAAAATAAATGCATATGTAATTTTGTTAGCTATTGCCATATTTCCCTGCATAGGGGTTATACCATTTTATATTCCCATAGCTACCTGTCAAATATGCACCTACATATTTTATGCAATAATCTTTTTCTCATAGAATATTCGATAGCCAGGGAATTAAGAAACTGGTAAATTTTTGTAAATGAACAATTTTCCAAAGTAAAATATTTGATTACTTATAATACCAGAACCACTTAAAAATTTTTAATATTCTTTAAACATGTATGTGTTTAAGTTGAGTTAATTAATATAATGTGTATCTTTATATATTCATGTAAAATATGTCTCCTAATGACAGCATATTAGTCAAGAATATTTTAGTTGTAGGACTAAGAAAAAAAGAGAGGCTTCATTGGTTCATATAACTGGGAAGTCAAGCAATCTAACCAGAGTCAGGTATAGTGGCATCCAGAGACTTAAACAATATTGATAAGAATCCTACTTTCCTCCATGCTGCCTTTTTGAACTTTTCCCAGTGGTGGGGGTTGAACCCAGGACTTCACTAATGTGAGCAAGTGCTCTACCACTGAACTATATCCCCAGCCCCATTGTTGGCTTTTTTTTTACTGGCAAGCTTAATGCCGGTTTTTCATAAAGCTTGTAATCTCAAGGCAAGAGGCCATCTCTTATCAACAATCCATCTGTCCTTCCAGAAGGTCTTTACTGAGCACCCTAAAGAAAAGGCTGTAGGGAAGACCCACATAGCATATATTTTCTAAACTGCAAATGCTTTTATCTCGATACACTGTGATTAATCCAGGCCTTCACTGGCTTCTCTCTTCACATATAGGACACTTCCAGATTTTGTTAGTATATATAATTTTGTCATAAATATGCTTACATTCTAACCTATTTTATCTTTATATTTACAGGTGAAAGAATAGGGGTATTTGACATACATGGTCAAATCTTCCAGCGTGCTGGGAATAGTAGGTATTCTCAATAGTAATTGACAAGACTGATATTCTACCACACCCTGGGGAGTATTGTGAATTTTAATTTGATAAGAATTATCACACTGCATCATGATTAACTTATATGAAGCATTAACTATCTATTCTATTTATAGTAAGTATTCAGTATATTGGTTACATTTTATTAATGTTTCATATTGTTCTATATTCTCTTTTCAGATTCTCTTTACAATTTAAAACAAAAATTGTGAAAGAAGGGAGAATGCATCTGTTAAATGCAAAACTGTCTAGTCCTGCTATTTTTCCCTTTATACTTGGGACTTACGTGGTACAGTGACCAATTAGTGAGGCACTAAGAGTTGGCTTAGGGAGTGTGCAGCTGTTCCTCATTTCTTCCGCTCTCCAATTAAAGCTTCTACAAATAAACATATGATCTAAAGCAGTATGCTTTCCATATTGACAAGGAAAATCCCTTTGGGTTTATTCTAACCAGATTATCACTTCAAATCCATTTTATATAGAAGTTCTGGAGTTGTCACTAACTTTGTTCATCACAGTGGTTCTCAGAGTTTTATCCCAGAATCAGAACTGGTTGGTACATGTATATAACACATCTTAATTCATTTTTTCATCCCCTTTGCCTTCTCTCCCTTCCTCCTCCACCCATCCCTTAATTCCATAGGCTTACGATCCCTAGAGTACCAACTCAGGCCTATCTGGCAACACTGTGTGTGTGTGTGTATGTGTGAGTGTGCGTGCGTGGGCTTGCCTGCATGAGTGTGTGTTTCATTGTGGTAAAATATACAGTGTATAAGATTTACCATCCTAACCATTTTTAAGTGTGTAGTTCAGTAGTGTAAAGAACATTCACTTTGTTGTATAATCACTCTCCAGAACTGTTTTCATCTTGCAAACCTGAAACTATATTCATTAAAGAACTCCCCGTTCTCTACTCCCTCCTGCCCCTGGCAGCACCATTTTATTTTATTTATGATTATTCTAGGCACCTCATGGGTGTGGAATCATAGAAACTTTTTCTTTCTGAGGTAGGCTTGTTTCACTTGATGTAATGTCCTGAAGGTTCATCCATGTTATAGCATGTGTCAGGATTTCCTTCCTTTTTAAAGCTGAATAATAATACCTTATTTGAATATACCACATTTTATTTATCTATTCATCTCTTAATGAATACAGAGTTAATAACAATCTGTGTTTTAACAAGCCCACTAAATGATTCTCATCTAAGACTCTAAGGATCGTAAGCCTACAGAATTCAGGGATGGGTGGAGGAGGAAGGGAGAGAAAGCAAAAGGGATGAAAAAATGAATTAGGATGTGTTATATATGTGTACCAGCTTCCCCCAAGTAATGTAAACATTATCTACTACACACATGTACTAATAAATTAAAATTTAAAAAGAATTGTAAGGCTACATAAGTTGTAGAACTCCTAAGTAATAGGTAATAAATTATGAAGATTGTCATCTGGACACATCTAGAATTGTTTTTAGGTTGTTTGTAAACTATATTTGACAGAGGAAGTTACTCTGCATGATGCATATGACTCAGGGAAAAGTATAATTCCTCTTTGCTTGTAGTAATTTCACAAGGATATAGTATGGAATGCCACAATCCCAGATAAAAAGTACTCAGTGGTGTCTGAAATAAAAATTATTCTACTAAACATGAATATGTATGAAGATAAAGTGCTAAATTAGGCTAACTTGATCTTTGAAACTGGATTGAGATGAAAATTTACCATGTTAAAAGAGTAAGTTGGGTAAAAGAAAAATTAATGAAGTTAAAGGGCATATGCCATAAATAAAATGAAGATAAGCTGCAGCCTTCTGTATTATGCTCACCATGAAACTCAGTGAGCGATTCATGGAGTTGACAGGTATAGTTATTTTGAATGAGCTGAATTCTTTTGCAGTTACCAGGGAACGTTTGCGGTTATGTAAATTACCATAACAAGGGTAGTCAAATCTCATGAAACAGAACATTAACTGACAGCCCAAGGCAGTCAGTCAGTTGAGGACCCCAGCATGATGTGCAAATATTGCTAAATGGGCTTTGGGATGGAGAGATTCAATTTTCCCAGAAGAAACCAGCTAGAGAATTCTGTTGGAGGTAAAGTGTAGAATTAGGCAGGCTAATGATATAATTTAATTTAGGAATATTTATTCTAGCTCAAGAAATGAACACATGTGTTTGATTTTATTTAGAAAGAGAAAAATGACTCAAATGATGATATTCTTGAGACCTGCCATGAGTATGTATATATAGATTATCTGAGTGAATAAATGGTTGAATAAATAACATAAATTTATTTCAATAACATATTTATTGAGTACCTATATTATGTTGACTAAAGGGAGGCTCCAATATGCAGTCATGCACTGCAGAATGACATTTTGATCTAATATCGACCATATAATATATCAGTAGTGGCAAACCTATGGCATACGTGCTACAGTGGGCTGTTTGTATCACTAAAAACTCTAAAAGGTTCGTTATCACTGACATACTATGGTGGCACCAAAAGATAGTAATAGAGCTGAAAATTTCCTGTTGCCTAGTGACATTGTAGCAGTTATAATGTCCTAGCACAATGCATGGCTTACGTGTTCATGGTGACACTGGTGTCAACAAACCCACTGTGCTGCCACTGGTATAGACATATAGCACGTACAATTATTTATAATACATAATGCTTGATAATAGTGATAAATTATTGGTTTATGTATTTACTTTACTATACTGTACTTTATATCATTATTTTACAGTGCACTCTTACTTATACAAAACTTTACTGTAAAACACTATGCTTGTCACTGGGATCTCTTGATTGCATCATTTTCTCTCATGATTGATTTACTCTGGTGCTGTTTTGTTCATCATGGCACAAGAAGCAATTCAGTGACAGTGAACCTTTTAGAGCCTTCAACAATACAAACAGCCAGCTGCGGCAGGTGTGCCATAGGTTCACCACCACAAGGCTACACTGTGTAGCCTAGGTGTGCACTAGGCTGTAGTGTTCAGATTTGTGTATGTACACAATTGTGTATGTTCACACAATAAAATCGCCAATATTTCACTGATTTATCAGAACATGTCCCCGTTGTTAAGAAACCCAAAACTTTATAAAGATAAATAGGTCAGCAGACTCTCCAGTGAGTGAGTAAATAAATGAATAAAGTGCTTTTGTTTGTATTAAATCTCTAGTACTCACTACTAAATTAACCACATGACCCTGTAAAAATTACTTAACTTCTGTGAGTCTCAGTTTATCCATTTCTGAAGTTGAGTGAGAGTGCCAGGAAATGCCAAGATAGATGATCTTACAATTTTCTAATATGGTTTCTTATGTTTTATTTTGAGGAAGGGCTGTTCTCACTTATTAATTCATTCAGCAATATTTAAGAATATGTGTAAGGCATTGTGGTATAATTTTCCCATACTTTATTAATCACTTTCCTTTTCCATCACTATAAAACAGCTCTGCTAAATGTCAGAGAGAAAAAAATCTCCAGAACAGATCACTATAAAACTCATACCAAAATAACAAGCACTCTTTTCCCGGCACAGCTCCAACCAGGAGTTAGTTTCTTTCCTACCTTCCCAGTCCCAAGAAGTGATACATGAACACTTGTAGTGGGCGCCACCTCATCCTGATGCCTTTGCAAAGCATCTCTCAGAAAGAATCTTTAGGCCTGTCCAATGATCAGCAATACTGTGCAAAAGTTTCTAAAAAATTCTTTCAGAGGCATTTGGTTATTTAAAGATTTGAGTCTTTATAAACACATCTGTCCTATGTGACAGAGAAATGGGACTAGCAGATGTTGCCTGATTTTTCTTTTTACCTAGGGATTTCATGGTAACTGTTTTTCAATTTCCAACTAAGTATTAAATGCTTGTATAATTTAAATGTGTTATTTAATTAAGCTTAAAATGTATTTAAACATTAGATCAGCCTAGATAACTTGGAAACAGAAGGAATCTAAACAGGTCTGCCAGGTCAGGCTCGATATAGAGCACATTTCATTTTAAGTGATCATTGCCATGATAAGTATAGTTATAGCAGTTTCTGGGCAAACCAGCTCCAAATTCTTGACTTTTTCAGGGCTATATTTATACAAGTAAGGCTATCACATTCTATCTCTGCTTCTCATCATTTTAAAATTAGTCCATTTGTTGAGTTTGAAATGGGTGAGGAATGTCTTTGCTTAAAACTACAAACTGGTGCCGAGTCAGCAGCACCACACACCTAAGTAACATTTTTATTACAGCAGAAGAGCACCTTGACATCCACAATAAATATATGACCGAAAAGTTGCCTTTAAGTACCTACTTTGAGCATCGTGCTACTTTCTGTGTTTATGGGTTATTGCTCTGCCACTTGAAATATAATTGAATCCAGCAGTTTTTACTCAGCACAAATGTATAAAATAGATTCCTTATTGTTTGCAATACTGAGCAATGTCTACAGACTAGACATAGGGGAGAAAAATGAAGCAGGGTTTACGGGCACATCTACATTGCTGAACTTTCTCAGAGATACTAAGGGCAATGTTTGACAATAGCAGACAGATTGGCTTTGGAAAGTATGGTAATTCCTTTTTAAGGAAGATGTGTTCCAAACAACATCTTTTCTTATGGGTGTAGTAAATTTGTACTCTATATAATAAAAGTAATTATATAAGACATTTAGGAATGTGTTCTGGAGGTGTACTCCCTCCTTGCAGAACCCAAGCAGGCAAATCCTGTCTGCTTTTCTTCATTTTTTGAGGAAGGCAGGCTCTGAACATCATGGCCAGTCCACATCTGAATGAGCACAGAGTCTTGATTATCTTCATCAGTTGAGTGCTCACCCTCCACCCCTTGTTTTTTTCTTAGAAAAGAAAGATCTCTCTGAGAAAGTGTCCATTTCTTTTTCTACTGCTTCTCTAGACCCAGCCCTGAGGAGGTCTTGTCCACACTCTGCTTTCTCCTTTCCATCTCTACCTCGTGGAGTATCTTCTGTACTGCTTATGCCTGAGCCTCCTAGTCATTTTCCTATCTTAGGATTTGTCCAAGTCCAGTCCAGGCTATATGCAGAAGTCAGCTTTTCTGCCGGTCCAAATTTGATCATGTCACAGCTCTGCATCAAAGCCAGAGTGGTTCCTGTCACCTTCAGGATACAGTTAGCATTTTTGAGCCTGTCATAAAAGACATCATCACTGTCGCCACCTGGCCCCTCCTGCCCACCCAGCCTCATTTCCTTCTTCTTGGAGACACCTGTTCTCTCCATCTGTCTTGCCCAAATCACAGTTCTGTTATTCTTTCTGCTTGAAGTGCACTTGTCCTGCTCCCTCACTTGACTGATGCAAACAAATCCTTCACTTCCGATCTTCATGGTGAGATAGGTGGCTTCTCACTAGCTCCTATGGTGCCCTGTGCCTAACATTGTCATAGTACTCACCACGCCCATGTATTCTTCTGTCTCTCTCATTAGACCATGACCCTCCCATGTCTACAACCCTTGACTTTAAATCCTTCCCTTTACCTTTTTGTCTCTGGCAACAACTGTATAGTAGTTTTTCTGATAAAGACGTGTCAAGGATGACTTGATTCACTTAATTTATTCTTATTGTGGTCAACTTTATTTAAAAAGAGCTCAGTTACCAAAGGACTGGTTATGTTTGTAGCACTATATCCAGGGTATTTGTTTCAAAATAATTCTGTGCCTACTTTGTGTCACTAATAGGGTTTTATATCAGCACTAATATATTATAATATCACGTGGGCCACGTATTTGATGCAGCATAGTTCTGTGCCTACTTTGTGTCACTAATAGGGTTTTATATCAGCACTAATATATTATAATATCACGTGGGCCACGTATTTGATGCAGCATAGTGGCTTATGCCAAAATGTAATGATGTGAACAGATTCTGTAATCTTCAGAATATATTTCAGAAAGAGCCCCTTGTATACTTAGTTGTTTGTATAAACACTCCCAAGGTCTGCCTTTACATCGATTCTCTTGCAGTAAAATGGGAACTTTGTGAGCAGGACTTAAACTACACTGTTACTTAATGGTGAAGTCAAATGTTTCTACATACATTGTTAAAAATGCAGTTTTCTTTCCCAACAAGTGGCACCTATAATGTGTTCACATGAGAACTGTCTTTATTATCAGCTGGTGAGAAAAGTAAAAAAAATAAATTGGACCTAGGGCTGCCAACATTGGGAGATATATAGTTAGAAAAGTAGATTTTTTTAGTGTGCCGATTAACTGTGTTAACTGCTTATCTTTCTTATTTTAAGATTTCCTTTTTGCCACACATAACTTAGTGTTGCAGTAGCTCTTACAGTAAAATACTGATTCTCAATCAGAGCATTTTTACCCCTTGTATACATTTGGCAACGTCTGGAGATAGTTTTGGTTGTCACAATTGTGGGAGAGTGGTGAAAGTAATAGCATTTAATGGGAAGAGGCCAGAGATGATGCTCAGTCTCCTGCGTCTATACACACACACACACACACAAATTATCTGGCCTGAAGCATCAATACCAGTGAGGTTGAGAAACTGTACTAGGATGAAACAAGAGAGGTTGGAAGGCAGATGGTGTAGTCATTATTCTCTGATGTTCATCACAGCCAGATCAGTGACGGAAAGATGTAGAGATGCCCTGCCATTTCCAGTTGGTGCTGCTCACCTCTATTTTATTTTATTTATTTATTTTTGGTACTTGGAATCGAACTCAGGACCTTGAGCTTGCTAGTCAGGTGCTGTGCCACAGAGCTATATCCCCAACCCTTCACCTCTGTTTTAGTCCAGCTCCTCTTCTCAATTTGTGGTCATTGGCTGCCCTAGATCTTCTCTAGAGGCAGACCTGAGGAGAAGATAACTACCCAAAGGCAACAGCTTCTTGTCACTCTTGCCTCACCCCTGCCCTTCTGTGATGGGGCATCTTGGTTTCTCAGACTGACCAGTCAGTGACTCCAACAGCAACCCAACCCATGGCCTTTATTCCCCCAGTTCCTCCCACAACTCCATAAAGTCAATTTCTGTGCATGTGAGCTCCCTTTTTCCATAGCTCTCAGGGAGAGGTGCCACCCTTGTTACTACAGATAGTCAGGAGATTTAAATATATCCTCTGTGTGTCTCACTCTCTGTGGTAGGCACAGTGGTCAATAACAACTAATATAACACAGTGCTCCCCTTGACATGTAATATCTCTGTTTAGTTTACTTCTACACCCCCAGGGCTAGGTATCGTGCCTGGCATATAGTAGCTGTTCCATAAACATTACTTGCGTGAATAATGAATGATATTTATATATTTTTGGTGATATATACATATGCAAATATATTATATCTGTTATATAAATTTCTTTTATTTGCATATATATGCATGTATATGTATATGCATATCTTGTATCTATATGTAAGATTTTAAAATTTTTGTATTACTTAACTTAGCATTTAAATGCCATTGATGTTTAACTTTATTCCCGATTGTATTTCTGTTTAGAATATTCTTTAGAAAAGGCAATGTAGACTACTGCCTAAGTGTAGTACAGTGTAATTTCTAATACCAAAGGAAAATTTCCCATAGTTCCTACTACTGTCATTCATACTATATTACTATATCTGTACTTGCCAGTTTGCCGAGGAGATTCATTTTCTTCCTCCTCACACCTCACAACTCCAGAAAAGTTGGTTTCTTAGTCAAAGATTACCTTCAGGGCCCTCAGAGTATATGTATCATACTCTGACAAATGTGAAGGACATACAGACTTTCCATCTATATGGAGAACACTCTATGTCTCATCTAAACCCCATCATAAAACTTCCTAGTCTATCCTCTCTTATTCATTTTTACCACTTCCCAGTCAGATGCACAGTGCCTCTTTTATTTTATTTTATTTTTTTATTTTTATTTTTTGTATTGGAGATTGAACCTAGGGCCTTGAAAACTGAGATATATCTCTAGTCCTTCTTTTACTTTTTATTTTGAGACTGGGTCTTGCTAAATCACTAAATTGCCCAGGCTGGGCTGGAACTTGTAATCCTCTTGATTCAGCCTCCCAACTACTTGGATCATAGGCGTGTGCCACTGTGCCTGGCTTGCCTCTATTTTTAACACTTAAAACCCCCTATATTTTTTATACTTTATAGTTCTAAAGTATTTCATATAATTTTGAAAAATCAGTTGACTTATTGCAAATTTAAAGTCAAGTATTTCCTTTGTATTCTATGTTATCATGATTCTTCATAAATAATTTTCTGAAACTGGTAAGTAGCTAAGGCACATGAGGGGCTAGGAAACTATCTCTAGGCACTAGGAATTACTGTGTGCTAGCTAGGCAGGCTTCTACCTTGCCTTCCCCAAAGGATGTTCTGAACAAGAAAACAGTCAAGGGCCAAGCCAGACATCAAAGGTATTTAAAATGCTAAAACGAGCAATAAATAAGGAAATCTAATATTTGTGCTCAAAATAAATACATAATGTTTGAAGAAAATGTAGAGAAAAATTAAGAAATAAGACCTCACAGATGAGGATGTTGCTGAATGGTAGAGCACTTGCCTAACTTGCACAAAGCTCTAGGTTTGATCCCAGCACTGTTTAAAAAAAAGTCAAAGTACATTTATAGATCATCAAGCATATGTATCATGTATAATGGGAAAGCATTAACATGGAACCCTGAGAGAAAAAAACCTTTGATGCATACACTAAGTAATATATTTAGTTCCAGAGGGTTTTATTTATAATCTTTTTAATGAGGATGTATATTTTTGGGTACTCAAAGACTACATAACACTTGAAAAGAACTCTGTTCTTGCTTTGTTATATAATGAAGTTTTGTCCTATACAATAGTTGAAAGAAAATAAGAAAATAATAAACCAAACAAATCTTTACAATAGCATCAAAAAGAACAATACTTAGGAGTAAATTTAAGAAAAGAATGTACAACATATCCTAAAGACTACAAACATTACTGAAAGACATTGAAGAAAATAATGAAAATAATAGAATAAAATTCAATCTTATAAAATTAAAAAAACATTTTATAAACATTTATAAAAAATTAATAGAAAAATGAAGAGATCAGGTTAATAGACAAGAGGACTTGTCTAAATTGATTGTGGTAATGATTACACAACTTTGTTAATGTACTAAAAACTTTTGAATTATATACTTTAAATAGACAAATTGTATGGTATGTGAGTTATATCTCGATAAAGCCATTAACTTTATCTATATGAGGTATATGTACCTATATAAATGTATGTATATTTTACTTATACTTTGCCTACATAGAGTACTTATACTTTTTATATTGAGAAAACTGATATGCAGTAATATAGTTAAAATATTCTCCAAACATTTCCAGTGTTATTGCTATGTAGGCACATGAATATGAAGACCAAAGTCCCAACCCTTCCTGCACCTGGGAGTTCACAGTTTAGTGGATATATTTGCACCTTTCTGTGGGAGCTGCAGGCAAAGTTGTATCCTTAAGATAGGCCAGTGGCTCTCTTCCCTATTAGACCTCAGCCTCTGATTAAAGGAATCAGGTTCAACATTTACTTTGAGGTGTCTTACTACTTTTCTTTTTTCTCCATTGTCTCTAAATGTTGAAATATTTACAGTGCTTAAACTTAAAAAACAAAAAGCTAAAAAGCAATGCTGAAATGCATGTGTTCTTAGCACATAGATGATGAGTACATTTCTTGAAAAAGAAGGGTATTATTCTGGCTTGTCTTCTTCGCACCTGAAGGTGTTTAGCTCCTTCCACTAATCATAACTTTAAGTATTGAGTTAAGAGCAGTACAAAAAAAATTGGTATTTGTTAATCCACCAACTAGATCTAGATTATGAAACAGATATTTTATGGTCAGGTCCTGATAATTTCTGTAATTTCACGTAAGTAATAGCTACACACTATGCTTGAGTTGAAGGCATACCAGTTCCAAGGGTGGGCACAGTTCTCTTAGAGAACACCCAACTCATTGGAGAAGACAGAAATAATCACAACAGGGAAGTTCTAGATGTATGGCAACTGCTGAACTGTGGAAACCGGAGCATTTATGTGAGGAGGTGATTTCTACACTCAAACTTGAGCTTGTGTACTCAGTCAGGTGAAGACGTGAAGGCGATGGGACATGGTGGGAGGTGATGGTCTTGGTGGCAGTGGCTGGAGGGACGAGAGATGTAGGCTGGGGAAAGGGTGCATGAGAAGGTGCTGGTGAGGAAAGTCTAACCGAGAGAGGCACACATGTTTGAGTGTTTAGTGCGAGGAACGGGGTATGAAGAGGAGAGCGGCACACTAGCTGGTGATGGGGCAGTCAAGACTTCAGCACCCTGGTGAGTTGTCTGACTTTGCTGAGGATCACAAGAAAACCACGGCAGGTTTTAAGCAGTAGAGATTTGTGATCCGATTGTTAAAGAGATCTCCATGGCTGCTGTGTGAAAAACCTCAAATCTGCATATCCTGACAGAAATACTTTAAAAAAGGAATTCAATTGCCCATCTTTACCCCAAAATTTTCATGGCTTCCAAAAGTCAGATGAAGGTTAAGTTTTATTTATAAGAAATGAGAAGTGAAGTGCCATTTTACACAGATAAGTAGGTTATTCAGGGTCAAAGTATAGAGAGATTTTTAGCAATGTTTTTCCTCATTCCAAGCATTTGAATTTTGAAATCCAATAAAAACATGAACAAAGACACTTTTCAATTTCTAGGACAAATGGCACAAAATCAAACAAATGGAGCACCAAAGAAAATTTCTCAGGCCCAGAGAGCGGGGTAGGCTGTGTGTAGTGCAGTTTGTGGGTGTCGGTATGCTGAAAATTCAAATGCTTCTCTGCTGACTTTGAAAGAAGTTGAGCAGGACCTAAATTCAAGTCCTAGAGGTGTGTGACAATACCCTGATTACCACCAGTTCTAGCAAATGCAAAATTAGATTAGCATTAGAAATAGACAAAATTAATTTCTGAGTGGCCTAAAGACAATTTTCTTAATTTTAGTCCTTCGTTTTTCAACAAGTAACATACTTATTGACATTCTGTCTTGCGAAAGGAACGGTACTAGGTACAGATACAGAGGGATGAAGAGGAACAGCCACCTGTAGACAGTTCATTTTTTCTATACACAACACTTTTAATCACAGAGCAAGCCTGTGGTTTATTTAGGAGACTTAGTAGAACAGATCTAATCTTGTATCTACAAACAAAATAATATTCTTCCTAAGTTATTTATATAACAATCGATCTATAACTCCAGTAGGCATGTTTTCAGAAAGAAAAGTTGGGCCATATGACATGAAAAGTATATTCATGGGATCGTGGAACACAATTTTTGAAATCACAGCTGCCCATGGAAATTTTAGGATGCATTGCCATTTATTGGCACTACTGCACGCACTAGTTGTCCATCACTGTTAGCACTCCATTGTGATTTGCAAAAGGCACTGGTAACTCTGAAATGAGCCACTTTGGCCCACACAGCACCATATCCAGCATTCATCCCATTGCTTCTTGGGTTCATGAAATCACAGGGCATGTGCCATATGTGGAAATTGATTGATTTTCACTTTCTATCATGATTTATATCATGATTCACTCTCCATTATAGTCTCTTTGGAGAGGGCGTTGGTTGCCATTAGTGTTTGCTGCCAATCAAATCCTGCTCCTTTCCTCAGTCTTCTTTTCATATCTGAATGACAGAAGAATCAGACAAGAATAGAAGTTTCAATGTAAAAAAAACAAATCACAGAATATACGACCTTTAGCCAACATTGTGATCAGGTGCTTCTTTTAAAAACAAGGTCTGTAATTAGAACTGACACATGTCAATAAAATCCAGGTGTTTGAATTTTTTTCGCATACAAAGAGGAGCTAGGAATTTAATTAAAATGGAAAATTATTCTAGAGGCTTAATGCAGAATAATTTCTTTATAGTAATGACTAAGACTGAGTATTTACATTATAAATTAACTTATTTCAAAGTGTCCATTTAGATTACAATCTTACTTTAATAATATGGGGTCTCAATACCTTCCTGACTTGTGGGGTTTGTTGTTTTTCCTGGCAGGAATTTATTTCAAAAGAAATTCTGACTTATACATAGATTAGGGCACTGACTCCAATTCCATTTATCTAGGAGGTTAGATTTTCATATTAAAAAGATCATTTCTCTTTGCCTTATGGCCAACATTTAGCAAGTATTATTAGATGCCAGACATGGATTTAGATTCTGAAATACATAAACATCAAATCAAGTTTTCCTACTTGAGGAAGCACACCTTTTTTCTACATATATATATGTAGAAATACATGTATTTCTCAGATAATGAAAGCAGAAAAGGAACATGGAAGACAGTATTACTGAGGAAATAACTTTGAGCTGAAACATTTACTGGATAAAAGATAGTTTGAGAGATGAAGGAGAGGGAAGATAGAAGAAATAGTGTCATGTACCAGGTTCATGAAAAAGCCCAGTGTCTTATGGGCTTACAATTTCCATAAATGAATTTTAGAGGGGAACACAAACCTTTAGACAATAGCAAATATCATTGATGAGAAGGTTGAAATGGTGTAAATTTTCTTGAAAAGCATAAAACAAATAATTGTGTAAGGAAAGATGTTCATCAAAACATTCTTTATGGTAACAAAAAGATCAGAAATAACCTAAATACCCAATAATAGGGATGAGAAAAAACAGGTGTATCCACATGATAGGACATTGGAAGAGCACTGAAAGTCAGATATTTAAAAAATAATTAGAAGTGAGAAAAATTGCTTATGATATAATGCCAAATGAAAAAAGAAAACATGTGATCCCTAAAGGAAAATAATAAGTAAATGTGCTTTTATTGGTGACAAAGCTGAAAACTACTGCAAGAATTGTCTTGGGGGTTTACATTCCCTAAGAATACAGCCCTTTTTTTTTTTGTGGGTACGGGGGGTCGACCTCAGGACCCCGCGCGCCAGCAGGCGCCCATGCCGCTGAGCGATATCACCGGCCCCTTTTCTCGTATGTGGGTTCCGGGAGTCAAACTCCGGCCCTCGCGCTTGCCAGGCAGGCGCTTACGCCACTGAGCCATCTCACCGGCCCCAGAATACAACACTTTAGAAGCAAATAGAATTAGATGGGGGAGAGAATCAAGGACAGGCCTTTGTTCATATAGGCCTGGGAAATGATTGTTTTCTATTATGACATAGACGCTTTTTTTTTTTCTTATTTTCAAAGTCATGTCACACACAGCCCAGTTTAATTCATTTCGCAGTTGCTGGGCTCTGAATCTTGCTGCCAGAAAAAATTCCACAGCATTATACTGTTATGCTTTTCTAAGTATCTTACAAGCAGAGTGAAGAATTTCATGTTTCTAAAATATCTAAGTTGCATAACATGGTCAAATTCTTTTAACTTGTAGAAACACATGTTTTGTGTTAATATTTTGTATGGTAATACACATAACAAGATTTACCATTGAAACCATTTTAAAGCATAAGTTTTGGTGGCAGTGAGTCATTCACAAAGTTATGCAATATAACTACTCTCTAGTTGCAGAAATTTTTTGTCACCCTAAATGGAAACGCTGTGTGTTACATTTTTGAAGTTAGAAGATGCTATGGTTGGTCATGGTAGAGATGTTTTTAGAAAATCTCTATAATTCTTCCCTCTAAAAGCAAGGAGAGGGGGGCTGGTGATATAGCTCAGTGGCATAAGCACCTGCCTGGCAAGCGCGAGGTCCTGAGTTTAACTCCTGGTACCCACATATAAAAAAATTAAAAAACATAAAAAAATAAAAGCAAGGAGATAATTCTTTGCAATTATCAGCTGCAACTTTTACAAACTACCCATCTGAAATCATATCTATCTTAGTCATTTTCTTGTTGATGAGAAACAATACCTGATATATGCAACTTAAAGGAGGAGAGGTTTTCTGGTCTCATAGGGTTTTAACCCTTAAATGGCTAGTGTCCCATTTTTGGAATGCCCATAACAACAGAAAATGATAAAGTATTTTCTCTTCAAATTATTATTCCTTGAATTCAAATTCTTATTCCTTGACTTTTTCTAGGAACATACATGAATTTCATGCAAAAATTTAAAAAATTGCAACCTTTGGCATAAATGGTTAAGAGGTTTCAGTCTACAGTCTATAGGCTGCAAGGCAGACATGCCATTGTGGAAGGGTCTGGGCACAAGAAAGCTGCTCACATCATGGTGGCCAGGAAGCAGAGAGAGAAGGGAGGAGCCAAGGAGGGAGACATGTCCTTTCAGGTCTTGCACTCAGTGATCTGCCTCTTCCAACCAGGACTCATCTCCCAACAGCAAGTCACCTATAACATCCCCATGATTAAATCACCTTCCAGAAGCCCTGCCTATGAGTGCTTGAGGCCTTTGGGAGACTTTTTTTTTTTTTACCTAAACCATAACAACATCTGACCTGTCTTTGCCAGAAACTGAAGTCAACTAGGTGACATTATTCTAATATAAATATCTGGTTAAAATTGAAAGAATTAAGTACTACCATACACACAAACTATTGAATACACCCCAATAATAGTTCATACACATACTTATACTTTGTTTCCCTCCTGTTGATAAAATATCACTTGAATATTTGTATTGTCTCTTCAAAAGCAAAGAGCTGAGTAGTGCTCTTTGAGGCCCTGTCTATGGAAGCACTTGTGCTGCTGCTGATTCCCCATTCTCAGGGAATGGATCACTCACTAGTCCATGCTAGAAATCTAGGTAATGGCCTCTGCTCATCAACCCTTATTCATTTCACACAAATATTTATTGAGTACTTTGCACTGTCTCATATGCTGTTCAAGACTCAGGCAATATAATCAGGAACTAGATTCATAAGGACCTACACTTTACCCCAATTATGTATTTCATCCATTTACAGTTACTTTTGAAGAGTAGTCACCATGACTGCTGAAAACTCAAGTTCATCCTCTCTCTTAGTCTGCAGTTCAGATGATGTCTTTTACCTCTCTGTCTTCATTTGGTCAGTATAAAATGACCACGTGATGTACTGGACCAGTATTGTGCTAGGTGATGGGAGGGTACCATGACTAGCAAGGCAGGTAGAAAGGGGACACTCAACCTAGTAGGAAAGATGGCTATTCAATAAACACACTCAATGAAGTATAGTGAGAGTAGAGGTACAAGGTATAATGGAAGAATTATGAGTGTGTGTGTGTGTGTGCTCATGTGTGTATGTGTGGCTTCATTTAGTCAAGAAGGTAAAGAATCACATCCCTGAAAAAGTGAAGATCAGGATAAGATAAGAATGAAAAACCGCACACACATTTGTAAACATCGTTTTATCTCCCTAGTATGAAAATGCAATTTCACTGTGACTATTCCATTCCTTAGTCTTCTATTTTTACCTAGCTTTTACATGGCTTAATCCTATACTGAGTAATGTTTTTCTCCAAAAGGTATTTGTACATTCTCTAATTGTTGATTTTGTTAATACATAAGAATGTTTACTTGTTGTCTTTAAAAAAATAAAAAAAGATAAAAAAGAATGAAAGGCATAAATTAGCTTGTTAATAATTTACAACAATTTTAGTTTTATATTTCATATAAATTGACACTTGGCTCCTTTTATGCAAAATGCCACGGTATTAAATCAGAGTCACTTAGTCAAACATTGGGTAATATATTATCAATACCCAGGCATCTCCTTTCCTAATTCCATGAGTTTCTACAAGAAGAGATCTGCCTGGTGCCAGGGTAGAACAGAGAGCAATGGCCACTCAGTAAGGTCAAGAGCCTTAAAGTCATTTTTGACTCTTTTTTCACAGCTCACATTTAATTAGGAATACTGTTGGCTTTCATATTGAAGTAGATGCAGAAGAATCTTATTCCTTTTATCACTACCATTAATGCCTAAGCCATCATTAATCTCTCACTTGCATTATGGAGATCTCCTCCAACTGACCTTTCCTACCCATCCCTTCATGGTCTATTTTCAACACAGCACTCAAAAAAAAAAAAAAAAATCCTTTGAAAACAATGCAGATGGAAGTACTTCTGCCTCCAACATCTAATTGCTCTTCACCTCTATGGCAGCTGGCATCCAAGATGGCTTCCAGCTATTCTCCCAATCCTGTGTTCATGCCACGAGAGTTCCCTTCCATGCAGAATCAAAAGGCAGAGTGTGATTTACAAAGTTAGACCACAAAAGACCTGATGTCTGTCTCAGTCCCTTGCTTTTCTCTGAAAGAAGCCAGTCCCATGAAGAACCCTGAAACAGTTCCATGGAGAGAAGCTCTTGAGAGGAACTGAATGCACCGCCCCCCTCCAGCCCACACCAAGTTGCTAGCTGTGTGACATACTTCCTCCAATGCTGTCCACTCTTCAGGTGGTTGCAGTCCCAGCTGACATCTGCCTAACATTCATGAGGAATTCCAAGCCAGCACTGCTCAGCTGTCACCCCCAAATTCCTCACACACTGGAACTCTGGGAGGAGGAAAGGAGTAATTACCATTGTTTTAATTCACAAAGTCTGGAGAGATTTGTTATGTAGCAAGGGAGTGAGTACTGTTTTCTCTGGTGCAGCCCCTCCAATCTCGTCTCCAACTTCTCCTGGGCTTCACTGGGCTTCACCCACTTAGGCACACTCACTGTAAGGTTTTGCACTTATTTCCCTCTTCCTGGGCTGATTTTTCCCTCATGTGTCCCTAAAACTTGCTCCCTCATTTCCTTAGGGCCTCAGCTTACATGACACTTTGCCCTGCTTATTTCTTCTTCACCCCTTTGCCCATCCTATTTTTCCCCAATACCTATTACCATCTGACCCACTTGTTTATTTGTAAATAAATTGTCTTCCAGAAGATAAACTCCAGGAGGCGGGAACTTTTTATGCTTGATTCAGTGTTAAGTCTCTAGTACCTACAGTCTTTCTTTATTTAGATGCACTCAAAAATACTCACTGGAAATACTGGATGTGGGCATGAATAAAGGAATAAATGGGGCAAATGCCACCACTTCAGATGGGTGCCAGGCGACACCTTGGCCACTGGCATGAATGGAGGATTGGGTATGTGAATCAGATTGTATGTGTTTCCTTGGGAGAATTTTAAATAATACTCATATCATATATTTTGGTACAGGTATTCTGTAGAGAATTCTAATGGGTGACAAGGATTTAACTTCACCCAACCCTGTTTCTATGGCTTAGGTATATTTCAGTTATATGCCAAATTCTTTCAGCTGTATATTCAGTCAAAGAATACCACTCTATTACCATAATTGTAACAACATCCTAAAAATGGTTATCTTCAAAATGCTACTTGCAAAAACACAGTTCTGTAGATTAATAACCTATGGAAAAACCATGTATTCCTCCTTTAGAGGATTCTCAGTGTGCATGACATATAAAAAGCAAAGAAATTTATGTACTCTAATTCATTATTCTTCAAGTTTACTCTGAAAATAAATCTTCTTCTTAGTATAGCACAAGTTCTGATTGTAAATACAATGATTGTTTCCCACATGTCAGTTTTGTACCTATCGCACCTGCACCTTCTCATTATCCTAGAACGTAACTATTACTAATATTGTTTCCATTTCAGATGAGCAAAGTGAGGCAACTTGACAGAAATGCAGAGGGTGGATACATTGTTTAAGATTATGCAGTCGCAGCAGCAGGTCAGAATTCACACCCAGATGTTGTTTCTGTGGCCACCCCTGTGAGTGAGAAGTTTGAGCTCCTTAACTGATGACACTGCTTTGCAAGTTTACCCTTTTTATTGGCACTAATAACAATCATAAGCCATGGCTTCTATTTTCAGGAGTCTTATCTTAGATGTTTTAATCTGTAATAAGGCTTTTGAGACGCTACCTCTCAAACTTGTTCCCAAACGCTCTGATGACTGATAAGAACTTAACTCACTGCATTTCTAAATTTACCTGTGGATTAACAGGAAGAAAGTCTCCAGCTGGAAGAACCTGATCTAGTGGTAGAAGTTCACATGGTAGCATTGCGAGGCGGGTTCTCTGGGCTTTAGGCCCAGATTTCATATAGAATGGTGGTTCTCCAAGTGAGGCCTCCAGGCAGCAGCTGCATTACCTGGAATTTGACAGGAATGCAAATACAGGACACATCCCTGGCCTGTGGAAACAGAAATCAGAAATCATGTGTGTGGGTCTGGTGCTAAGGGGTTCAGCCAGCCCCACAGGTGACCCTATGCACCCTCAAGTTGAGGCGGTTCTCTGTGCACCTGTGTGTAATCAGGTCTGCTAATTGAGTCACCCACAGGAGACAGGTCAGCATGCTCACATCGAGGATATGTTTATCTCTGAATATACTAATTGGTGATTTTATAGCATTTCTATTTAATTTTAAAAGTCTATTTTAGTAACACATCAAGTGTACCTTCTTTAAATAATTTTCTTATGCAGGTAACAAAAAGAAGAGCTTTGAAATTTTCTTGGCTTTTAAATAGACTATTTGAAGTAATAGAGGACCTTCCAGCATCCAAAAGGAATGCATTTAATTGAACTTTGTTATGGCTGATAAGCTACTTATATTTCCCATGTCTGGCAAGTGATAATTGCTTTTTATTATTTTGCTTTCTTGTGCTGTAAAACACTCAGAATAATATGCACAGTAAAATCTGCAGGGGTCTGCTGAAGCAAACTTAATCACACACATCTTCTCTCTTCTCTTTCTGTGATATTGAGGCCATATCTTGAAATTGCTGAAAGTAGGGGTATTTACACCACAGAAATTGGCAAGTGTTACAAATCAGGCCTGGCTTTTTAAAAAAAATTCAGAGAGCCAACTATTAAACATATACCAGCACCCTGCTGAAAATTCTTAAAGCATTGTTTGTGAAATAAAAAAATAGAAATAAGTGATTATCTCCAGAGGAATATTGAATTCAAAAGAATACTATGCAGCCACTAAAAAAATCAGCTATCTCACTAAAGAAAATTATTGTTGAGTGAGGAAAATTTGCAGGATAATATGTATGGTATGATTCTACTTTTTGTAAACAGAAAATAAGCATATGCATATGTGTGTACACATATGTAAATTTGTATAGTATATGCTAGAAAAATATATGAAGATACCATATGTTCTGTTAATATACTTACTTTTCTATGGTACTGGAGATTGAGTCCAGGACCTTTACACTGGGCTACATTCCCAAGCCATTTTTTCAAAAATATTTTTTGAAATAGGGTCTCTCAAAAACCCTGTAGGTAGGCTCTAGGGACAGAGGCTGCAAATGGATAGAGAAAGGTGAAATACTAGACTTGGGAAGAAGCTGATTTTTAACTTCCTTGAGAATTATTTCTTTGTGTGTGGGCATGTTAGTGGTGGGGTGGGATGGAGGGTTTAACACATATCAGTTATTGAGGGGTAAATACAGGATTGGTAGAGTTTTATAGCAAATGTCAGATCATAGGAGAGAACTGATAAGAACTTGCAGGGTACAGGTAGCTTTTCTGAGTTGGAGAAGTGAAGATAGTTGAAGGTGTAAAGGAAAGGGCCAAGTGAAGGGAATGAAAGTGAGTACATGGATGCTTGCAGAATGTCAATCAGAATGCTGTCCAGAGGGTGAGGTCAGCGGTATTCCCCATAGGATGGGCCTCCTCCTGTGAGATTGTAGACAAGACAGCAGGGAAGGTGTGATGCACTGAAGTGAAGACATGGACACACAAGGGGCTCAGGTCAGAGGCGCTCAGGCTGCTCTCTGCATTCCTCAGTAAGAGAGACAGCATTCAGGGTGGTGAGGAATGAAGGAAGGTCTGGAGGACAGGATGGCAGATAGGAAGTCAAAGATGGACTGGGCCTTCAGAGCTCCTACAAAAATCAAACTCAAGCTGGCCAAAGGTCCTCGCACATGGGGCTTTGTGATTTTTCTCATGGTGAGTGGGCAGAGTGCAGGCATGGGAGGAGATCACTGGGGTCTGAATTCCTTCCTAGCAGCATGGACTTGGTTAAGTCATTTAACCCTCCTGGGTTACAGTTCCCTGACTTATGAAATGAAGATCCTGATTCCATTCCTTAAGGCACTTAAATGAGAAAGCATGTCACTTGGTGCTATGCAAGATAACAGATAAATGTTAGTTTTTTTCCCTCTCTGGGATCTCAGTAATAGCAACAAAGGAAGTGTGCAGTGGGTCAATCCTGGACTGACGACCTGTGCCCAGGACATGATAGAAGGTCAAGGGTCAGGGAGAAGGGAGATGGGAATGCCCAGTGGTGGGGTGCAGTGCTCAGAGGGCACAAATGAACTGGGTAAGTGATAGACCCGGGGAATTTGAGGGGTGGGCAAATGGGAGAGTGCAGGTAATGCAGGCCCCTGGATTAGGGAAACCGAGCCTTATAGGGTGACATAGCCCAGGAACTCATCATAATTTAAGGTCTGGTCTTTAACCCAGGAGGCCTAGGGATTTGGTTTTGTCAAGGTACTCAAGGCCATGAGGCCTTGAGGATGGGTTCACTGACTGCTATAACAGTTAGGTAACTTTGGCAGTAAATCACTAAAAGTATAACTCAGAATTGTTTGAACAGGCAGTTGTTCAGCTCGTATGTCTCAAAGCGCAGCAGTTGTGCTCTGCTGTGAACATGACTTATTTCTGTCTGATGTCCATTCCCGTCCTCCTGTTGTGTGGCAGCAGTACAGGTAGAGGGAAGATGAGGCTCCGAGGTTTGGGCTAATTTAAGCTGATCATGGAAATCTCACCCTGTGCCTCCCTCTTAACAATGATTGGTTCAGGGATAAGCAAACTTATGTCAATCTGGACGAATGCCATTTTGGTGAGGAATTATCCTCCCTTTTGAGAGACAGAACCATGGAAATCCAATATCTTCCCCTGGATATGGAGGAGGAAATGAGTAGTCTGAACAGTTATCAGTGTTAGCCAGTAAGTATGAAGGCATCAGATTTGGGGTAAGGCATTATGGGCAGTGCAGCAGAAAAAAGGAAAGAATCTACTTCCTGATGACATCATTGAGCTGCCAGATCAACTGACTCTGGAGTCTGTTTTATCACTGGAATGTGTGCTTCGTAAGGCATATTGTTTATTATTGAAATCATCTTGTCTGATAATATGGATTTCAGGCTGGGTTTCATCCAGGCTTTGGCTTGTGTCCCTCTATAATTATCTTGGCCCTGCTCTTCCTTTGTATCAATTTTATTCTCAGGCTGATTTCCCTGATGATAACTATTGGTCAGGTTCTTCAAAGAAATAGAATCAAAGGGGTTGAGGGTGAGAGGGAGAGAGAGAATTTTTATTTTAAAGAATTAATTTATACAATCCTAGGGGCTGGCAAATCCAAAACCTACAGAGTAGGCTGGCAGGCTGCAGCCCCAGGGAAGAATTGGTGTTGCAGCGTGGTATGGAGGCAGCCTGCAGGAAAAATTATTTTTCCTCGTGGAATCTCAGTATTTTCTCTTAGAGCCATAAAATAATTGGATAAGCCCCCTCACATTATGGGGAATCGTCTGCTTTACTCAAAGCATATTGACTGAAAGTTAATCACATATTTAAAAAAAAACCTTCATAGCAACAACTGCAATGGTATTTGACCAAACAAGTGAGAATTATAACCTAATCAAATTAACACGTAAAATGAACCAACACAATAGTAAACTGGCTTTCTGTGATTTCCAGGAGCTACATTCTCTTTAATCATCAGGAACAGAGATCATCTCAGTCCCAGTTTTCCAGGCAAGATTCTTGAGTTTGACTCAGAAAAGATAGGGTTAGGTTATGTGTCCACATATGAACTAATCATTGTCATCCTGGTGGAATATGATGATGGGTTTAAGACAGGCGGAACCTACCCAGAGCAGGAAGTGGGGTCAGATAGTGCAGAAGCAGCAGGAATGTAGGGGAAGGATAGGGAACTGATCGGAAAAAGGTTTATTGATTGTAGAGGGACAAAAGAGATGGATGCCAGATAAACAATCACATGTGTTGGCCATCTTGACCAAATATAAAAGACATAGATAATGTCAATTATAATGAAAACTTAATCATTTATGGCAAAAATAAAAGTGTAAACCAGACTAGGATGTTGTTATCAATTAATCAGTACATGTTATCCTCACAGAAAACTTCACAGGAAGCCCAAATCTGGTCAGAAAGTTCCTGGGTGAGTATGGAATCCATTTTAATACAATGTTCTGCAAACAAATATTTATTAACTGTCTACTAGGTGGGGTGAAATTAACAGCTGGTGTCATCAAGTCATGGTAGACAAATAGACTTGCTTATACTGTGAAGCTACACCTCCAAATATGGGTTCTGGTGGTGCACACATGTAGCTAAATGTTCGCTCTTTCTGCTCCACTGTTTTAGCTCCAGGCTGCCGAGCTTTTGTAGTAAGTAATGCTGTTTCTTCAGGCTCAGTAGAATAAACTGAGAAGATTTCAACCTCTGTGTTTTGTAATCACCCTCCTTGATTAGGATTTAGAGGACTTAGTCATCCTTACATATTTCAATACCTAAATATCAAGTTGTAGGGATATTTTATTGTTCTGAAGAAAGTCCTCTCTTCAGTTGTCACAACCATCAACCTACCCCTTATGCTATGCACAGCATCCAGAGTCACTTTTTGTCTTCCAAACCAAAATTCTTGGAATTTTATACTGTTTTGCTACAGTATAATTGATGTACAAAAACATGCACATATTTAATACACACAATTTGATGAACTTAGACATATATACACGTGAAACTATCACCACAATCAAGATCATAAACATTCCAAAAGTTTCCTCATGCTCCCAACCGTACATACTTTTTCTGTGGTATGAGCACAGAGATCAACCCTCTTCATAATTTTTTAAATGTATGATATAGTATTGTCAGCTATAGGTGCTAAGTTGTACAGTAGAGCTCTAGAACTCATTTGTCTTGCATAACTGAAACTTTATATCCAGTGAACGACTCTTCCTGTTTCCCTCTTTCTTCAGCCCCTGGAAACCACTGTTCTAAGAGTTTGATTATTTTAAATAATACAGGTGGAATTATGCCGAATTTGTTCTTCTGTGCCTGGCTTGTTTCACATGGCATAATTTCCTCTCAGTTCATCTGTGGTATTGAGTATGGCAGGATCTCCTCCTCTGTTAAGGCTGAATAATATTCCATTATATGTATGTAACATATGTTTTTACTCATTTATTCATCAGTGAACATTTGTATTAATTCCACCTTTTGGCCATTGTGAATAATGTTGCAATGAACCTGGGAATGCAGATATCTCTTCAAGATCCTGATTTCAATACTTTTGAATATATACCCTGAATTGAAGTATATAGAGGGGTGGCTCTATTTTTCATTTCTCAATAAGCCTTTTTATTTTTATTTTTCTTTAGCAGCCATACCATTTCACATTACCACTAACAGGATACAAGGACTCCAACTTCTCTACATCCTCACCAACATTTGTTATCTTTTTATTCTTTAATAACAGCCATCCTGACAAATATGTGGAGATATCTTATTGTAGTTTTGTGCTGGAGTGATTCTTTATAAACAAAATCAGATCCTACATGCTTTTGCTCAAAGCCTTTCAATGCCTTCCTGTTAACCTTGATATAAATTCAGTCTCTTATATGTGGCTTTGAGGTCCTTCATTACCTTTAACTTGCCCCACATAGCCCAAGCGTGGCTTTACTTACATGTGAATTTCTCATCTCTTAGCCTTTCTGTGCACTACTTACTTCTCTGCCTAAAATGCTTCTCCCTTTCTTTAACTCTCCTCTCCCTTTAGGTGTCACATTGGCCAGAAAGCTTCTCTTCCCATTTTGTCGTCCAGCCTGGTTATTTGCCCCTCCCATACTTTCCCTTACCCCTATCCTGCAAACACCCCACCCCAACACTCATCATTTGTTCCCCTCCCCAATTTCGTGAGGTGGGGGCATGTCTATATTGTTTGCATTCTATACCCAGTGTCCAGTTTGGTATCTTCTACCTAAAGATACATGTGTGATCAATATCTGTGGACAACAAAGGGAGTAAATGATTGAAGTGATGAGCAACTCCTTATGGCTAATGTATTTATTAAGCACCTATCCTGGGCAAGGTGTTGTGCTAGGTTACTGGGATCCAGAAGTATTAGATTAGCTCCTGTGGACAACTCAATCAGAGAAACAGGATGTCAGAAACATACAATTTACAACATAAGAGATATATGTTAAACATAGAGCATATCATGTAGATGAGGATTTCTTGGCCTTAATACTATTGCCATTTTCAAATAGATAATTCTTTCTTGCAGGAAGATATTCTGTGCATTCTTAAAATGTTTAGCATTATCTCTGACCTCTGCTTGCTAGATGCCAATAGCATCTCTGCCCATTTCCAGTTGTGGCACCAAAATGTCTCCAGACACTGCTAAATGTCACTGACAGCAAAATCACCTCTAGTTAAGAACCACTATTGCAGACACTAGTGATCTGTGGCTTAGAGTGACAATGCAGACCCTATAGTTGGGGTAGGAGCTGGAGACTCATAAAACCCATGGAATATCTGTTGTAGTTTAGATCAAGAATGTTCTCCAAAGCCTATATACACTCATATGTGGAGCTTTTGAAAGGTGATTTAATTATGGGAATGATATAGCTGATTTGATGTTAGGAGGTGGTGTCTGGTTGGAGGAGGCAGGTTACTTGAGGTGTGATCTGGAAGGGTATATCTTCCTTTCCAGCTCCTTGCTTCTTTCTCCCTCTGTTCCCTGGCTGCCATGATATGGGCAGCTTTCCTCCATTACACTTCTCTACCATGACATTTCTATCCTGAAGCCAGCTGACCATGGACTGTAACCATGAGCCAAATAAACCTCTCTTCCTTTAAATTGTGGGTGTTGGGTATTTTTTCTCAGTGATAAGGACAGTGACTAAGACAGATTTTGGTACTGAGAATGGGTCACTGCTGTGATTGTTACCTCACCATGTGGTTTAGAAGTCTTTGGAACTGGCTCACAGGAAGAGTTTTGAAAAGTTTGGAGATGATGGCTACAGAGGCCCAAGAATGCTGTACGTTAAGCTTTGTGGGACATTCTGGTCCCAGCTCAGAAGACCAGAATTCTGGTAGAAATAGAAATGAAGACCAGGCTCAAGAGGTTTTATTTGAAACAAGGACTCCTTTGGCAGTTGGACTTGAAACCATGTATGTTATTCTCTGGCAGAAAATTTGTCTACATTTTGCTTATGTTCTGAGACTTAATGGGAGAATGAGATAAAAAACAGCAGACTGATTAATTTGCCTGGGGAATTTTCAAGGCATTCCAGTGTTCAGACTGTGGTGTGAGTACTACAGGGAGATTTTAGCCATGTTTATACTGAGAATCAAGAACAAATGGCACATCTGAGTGATTTTAAAAGTTTTTGGTTTCCCCAGAAAGGAATCACTTGTAAAATTTTGGCAGAGGAGAGCTTGGTTGCTGAAAAGATTAGCATTAAAAAGAAGCCAAGTACAAAAGAATGGGAAGGATGATTTGAGGGCATGCCAGGAATCAGCAAGATCCCATGCTTTGCAGGGTCAAGTGTCCAAAATTGAAAGATTTCCTTTGAGAGGAGAGCTCCAGGACAGACTACTTGAGAAAGGTCTCCTAGGGAATTGATTTGCCAGGATTCATTTCACAGTGCTCAGCCATCCAGGCACTCAGAGGCTGCTGCAGCCATGATCCAAATGGTCCCAGCTACTGCTTGAGATGTTGGAAGACCTTGACATCATTCATGTCGTGCTGCTGGTTTTATAGGCTTGCAGAATACAAAAGTTGTGGGGTCATGGAGGCTTACACCCAGACTTCAGAAGGTCTATATTTTAGTCAGGGCTTACAAGGGAATAGATTTAATACAGGACACATAATTTACAGGGTTATTTTATAATATTCACCCAAAAAGTCAACTGCAGACAAGTGCAGGAGATCTATCCACACATTACAGACCCAAAGAATCCAGCTGAGGGCCTGGACCCCACAGCAGTGTCCTCCACAAGTTAAACCGGAGGCTTAGAGCCCATAACAGTGTCTCATGCATGTATCAAGGCCCAAAGGTCACTGGTAGAAGCTAGAAAGTCTGCAGCAGTCGGGATGAAAGATCTGTGCCAGCAGGCTGAGGAATCTGCACTGGAGCTAGGAAGTGATGCTCAAGGTAAGGACCAGAGCTCCCCTGAAAAGAACCACAGCCATCTTCAGTGACAGCAAGGAGACGAGCTGCTCTGACAATGAGAACAGCTGAATCTACATCAGGAAAACCAGCATGACAAACTTCTCCAGGAGAATCAACAGCACACCATCTTTCCCTCCAGTTCTCCTTTTATGTTGTTAACAATCCTCAGATGGGCCTTCCACACGCAGAACCATGCTGATTCAGTTCAGCTGGGTGTTACACATTGACCATTAGTTAATCCACCACAGTCTGGAAGGCCAGGTAGTGTGTGCCTGAGAGGATAGTGCATGAAACTGTTAGAAGGAAGCCGAAAATGCAGTGAAGACCAAGAAGTTGGAGAAGCCAGAAATGTGGAACATCTAGCAAGTAATGCCACAGGCAGTGAGTAAAGCCAGCCCAAGATAAAGGCCATGAAAGCTGCAACCTGCACCACTGCAGGGACATCATCTCCCAAACCATTTGGAGATGACATCTCACTACAACTTGCCCTGAGTTCTAGACATGGAGCTACAAGATTTAATGTTTTCCCTGCAGGATTTTGGTCTTGCTTTGGTCTAATTTCTTTCTATTTCTCCCTTTTGGAATGGGAATGTTTATCCTGTGCCTTTGTATGTCAGCAGTAATAAATTTCCTTTTTTATTTTTACAGGGGCTCACAGTCAAGAGTTTGCTTTGAGTCTCAGAAGAGACTTTGACTTGGAATTTTCAGTGGTGCTGAAATAGTTAAGACTTTGGCAACTCTTAGAGATGGACTAAATGCATTTTGTGTAAAAAGATGTGTATGAGTCTTTTGGGGGTTAAGGGCAGAATGTTATGGCTTGGATCAAGAATGTGCTCCTAAGGCCTCATGTGGTCATAGGCAGGGCTTTTGGAAGGTGATTGAATTATGGAGGAGATATAGGTGACTTGTTAGGATGTGGGGTCAGGTTGAGAAAGGCGGTCACTGGCTGCATGACCTAGAAGGGTATACCTCCCTTTCCCACTCCCTGCTTCTCTCTCTGAAGCCTCAGGAAAAATCAGAACTCAGTTTAAAAATGAAAGATTTCTTAGTCTAAATAAACTTAACAAAACTTTAAGTAAATTACCACCACAGAGAGAATACACAAGCATACAAATCACATAACTGTAAAAACTGATATGTGAGCAAAAGGTTTCCAAAATGAGAGGTGCTTTAATTACTTGACTTCTCCTTTCCTAGTTTTTAATCTGAAAAGTGCCAGTTTTAGAAGTTCTAGGAAATAGATGTTTAGGTTTTCTTTTGTCATTGAGGTAGTTCTATATAGAGTAAACAGGATCACCAAGCCAACTAGCAAAGCCAGTTAGGAAGAAGGTTACTCACCGATGTTGCTGGGGATGGGGGCTCCTCTGGGCTGATAGGGAGGACTGTTGCCTCAAGGCTCATTGTAGCTGCCAAATGCTTAGCACACACACCTCCCTGCAGGAGACAGCTCCTAAAATGATTGAGGAATTGACTTGAACTGCCTTAATGAACTTCAAACAAGGCTTCAGATGACTTTGAATTAAACCAAACCAGTCCCCCAACCTCTGGTGCCCCATCACCAATGGAAGAAAACACATTTCACATCTGCTCACAAAGCAGAAAGCCTGCTGGCTCCATCGCAAGCCTGTTCTGTGCTTCAGCAACCACTTAAAAATCTCTCAACGGTCCTGTGATTCATGTGCTCTGCTGTGTTTGGCAAATGAATTTTGCAGTTGTGATGTGCATTGTTGCCTCTGTTATTCACGGTAGATCAAAGAATGCCACTGAGTGATTAAGTACAGGAGGAAACCTGGATATAGGATCACACACAAAAAATCAAATAAATAAAATCCAAAACACTCTTAAGTGATGGACTGTGTTTTCAGGATCTGTTTTAAAGAGCTGCTGAAACCCTCTCCTCCATAAGAAGGCCCAAAATACCCAGCTAAGATTTCCCTCATAGCATTTTCTGAATCAATTCAAGCTCTGTGGATGAGTCAGTAAGTTTCTATTATAGGCTTCATAAGAATTCAGTGCAGTCACGTAAACAATGAAGTTTTATTTTTTATAAAAAGCAAATAAATATACTTTGACTGCTAATTGCCCTGTAGAAGTTGAGTAATTTCCTGTTCTTAGATTTCCCAATGGTCTTTCATTCTTAAGACTTACTTTCAAGCAAAAAAATATATTTTTCAAATTCATAGACAGACAGAGAGAGAGAGAGACAGAGACAGAGAGAGAGATGGAGACAGAGAGACAGAGACAGACAGAGAAAGAGAGAGAGAGAGAGAAACAGAGATAGAGACAGAGTGAGATGCGGGGATCCAGAGGTTTCTAACTATGGCACTTGGAATATAGTCATGATAGAACAACTGTATGATAATTTTTTTCTCAGAATTTTCCACTTTGACTTTCCCCCCACAATTAAGTTTCACTTGCGTATAGCTAAAATCAACTTTGGAGAGTCAGAAATCAACAGCCATTTCCTACTCTTTTTTGGAGTGAAACCCTTGGATTGGGTTCTGAAGGAGTCTGTTTCTCACTAAGAATGTTGATTCTTCCCACCGTGACCATCCCAGCTCTTTTCTGCTCTGTCTGCCTCCCAACACTGACAGAGAAAATAGCAGGGTTTTCAGGCATGTTGATGACCAACCAGAGAGAGATGATAGAGTGTCAGCCTTAAGGTGCCTACATAGAGATTTTGAAATTATTAAGCTCCAGTTTACTCAGGGGGCAGTGAACACCAGGAAGGGTGCTTTGGACTAGGATGAAAGGTCTTCATCTTCCACTGTGTCCTCTAGGAAGAAGAGCTAATCTTTTGGGTGGGAGGCTGCCAGGAGAGGGAACTGAAAGCTAGAAGGCAGAAAGCCCCAAGTATTTAATAAAAATGGCATTATTCAATACACTAAGCATTCTTATTGGGCATGAGGCATAGGAACTGCAATCTCTGCTGGTGGCAAATGGAGCCTGACACATGGAGGAACTTGAATATTTGTTGAATGGATGAATGAATGAATATCTGAATTAGGATGTGGCAAAATTCATCTAGCTTGCCTGCTTTTAACTGTCAGGACACACTGCTGTGTTGTGACAAGTTATGAAATATATAACAACCAATTGGTTAACGATTATAAAATATCAGGGTTCTGAAATTATTTTTCTTCTCTCTTTTTTTAAAAAAGAATTTGGAGGTGATTCAAGGTTATGTCCATAATGGTGTTTCTTCACCTTTTTTCATTCTAATATGATTTCTTTTGATGGTTACTGATGTGCTGTTATGCTTGTGATTACAAATGACTGTGCAACTCGTGATTATAGGTACTTCTGTTTATTTTTTAATTTTACCCATGCATAAATTTTTAACAAGCAAGAAGGCAAGGGTACATGAAGGGCATAGGTAATATGCATCTGCCTCTGCTTTGCATGAGAGTAGGAATGATACTATGTGTGTACCTGTCCATAGTGGTGCCCAAGTTATCACCAAATCAAAGGCAGAGCAATGATGCACATAAAATTGGCAATGTTATTAATATTAAAATTTATATTCTGTTTTCTATCTGTAACAGTAGAAATACAGTGACCATATTTGTTTTCTAGTGGTATTTGCTTACTTTATTAGTATTAATTTTGGAAATCTAGAAAAATTGAATCTTAAAAGTGTTCAGTTAAATAGTCAGGTTAGTGATATATATGTGCAATATATGTATTATATATATATTTCTTTCCTCATATAAAGGTACTTTAATAGATGATATGACATGTTAAAAATAAAAATATTTGGCCCTATTTGCTTTATTTTGCCACCGTATTAGGAGGGGGTGTTAAAAATAGAGGACATCTCTAAAATGATCTATTTTGTATGCTTATATCATTACATCACATCCATCATAGTGGAGAAAGCAAAACTAAAGGCTCCTAAGAAGCAGTGCAATCCAGTAGTGAAAAGCATAGGTTTCGATGCAAGGCTGCATAGGTTTAAATTCTGGCCTTGCCACTTGCTGGCTTTTCTGTCCTTAGTGTCTGGTCTTGGAACACACATGTCAGACAGCTGGCATTTAGTAAATGTAAATAATTGATACCTAATTTTAATTTCTATCATTTGTTATTCATTTGGTCATCTTTCTTAAAAACTTTTCCTTTTCTCTCTGAGGCTTTTACTAACAGCATGCATCCATAAAAATAATTTCACAACTCAAAATATTTTTGACTTAGACTCTGTTAGGTAGGACCTGTATGTTCGCTTGGCGCCACAGAAATGTTCTCTTTTGCTAGTTCAGTACCATGGACGTGCGTTTTTGGTGGCATAAAGTGCCTTCTCACTCCATGAATCTTTTCTGCTGTAGGTCTGAATCAAATGGTGCAATTCTTCAGCAAAAACTAAAATGGAATAAATAATGTGCTTTCAGCTTCAATTCTTCCCCTTAAAAATGGCTCTGAATGCCTCACTTTCACCCCTGCAGGAGCATCACATTCCTGGCAAATTAAGAAAAAAAGAATTACGTTCATGGCTCTTTATTTTTTAGCCAAATTGGTTTTAATTCTCAGTTGGCAAAGGTAGTGGTCCTAAGAGCTTTGCACAACTTGCTATGTTTGAGCTGATTCCAGAATAGGAGGAATTCATTTTCATCTTGAAGTTTTCAGCACTCAGGATATCATTCTGAGAGAACAAACAAGTCAGCATTTGTCTTGGCGAAGACAAAGCGGCAGTGTGAAGAAAATCTTCTTCCACTCAAGATAGACCCCAAGCTGAATGCGAGATCAGCACATCACACACAAGCCATACAGACAGTGCCGTTTGCAGATGTTGATCCTACTTAGCCCTCTCCCTGCCAGGCTGTGGTGCCTTGGTGGGCACACATTTCACCAGCCTGACTGGAGCCAGCATTGAGAAGGAGAAAAAAGCAGAGCAGTGTGGGAACCCCTCCAGCACCCTAAGATTCCGTTCTGCCTGAGCCTGTCTTGCAGCAATCTGCAAATTAAAACATCTTACCCAGAAGGGGAATTTTATACCTCTTGATTTTTAGTTCCCTAAATTGCTTGGTATAACTACCCAAAAAAATCAGTACCCTGAACTGAGTTGTGTAAACAGGAAGCCATGGAGAATACTGCCAATGTGTTCCTTTGCAGGGGTGATGACAGAGTGGCTCTACCTAGTCAGTCCAAAGCGCTGCATCCGTATTCTTTGCTCATCTCTCACAGTGCCAGCCGAGTAAGTCGTGCTCTGCAAACTGGATGACACTCCCAGGCACACACAAATCCACCTCCGCTGGGGTGGGGCTGCCCAAAAGCACTGCTTATCATGTTGAGGGCCCTCCCTCGGATTGCTGATTGTTAGGCAGAGACAGAACAGGTTTGGCCCCAGCCACAAAAATGTGAATGGAGACTTTCATTTCGAAGTGACAGCGCTGTCACCAGAGGGTCCATTTCAAGCCCATTCTTTGAAAGCTATAGCACCTTTGGCAGCCTTGTCTTTGCACTGTTCTCCTCCTGAGACTGCAGAAAAGCGATTTGGAGCCTGTCATACCGTTTCCCCTGCACTACAGCCCCACTGGGCTGTTGAACAGAAATTCCTCATCTAGCCAGGCTAATTTACAAACATCATGTTATACTCTGCCTGCGGTCTTGTTTTCATCACAACTTTTAGAAACCTATGCTGTGTGCATCCAAAACTACACGCACCTGTATATTAAGAATGTCTTAATTTTTCCTCATTAATATTAAACATTTCAAATCTATTTTCAAAATAGAATAAGATCTGAGGCTGTTCAGAACATAATTATTTATTTAGCTTTGAGGCAGGAATGCTTGCAGAAACTTGAGCCCCAAAGTGTGCTTGTTCCAACAGGGGCTCTCAGCTGGGAAATCAAGTTGCCTGGCTGGTAGAAAAGCTAAGATGTTAGCCAAGATGTTAAAGTGTCTCTTCTTGGGCCACAATAGTTAGTTTATCTCTCAAGGTATCTTGGTAGTTATAAGACAAAGGTATTCCCAAACCAGTCTATTCCAAAGTCACTAAAATGTTTTCATCCAAAACATATACATTTTGGGGTGTCAGCATCACCCCAGTATTTTTTGTCAAATAATGACACAGAAGGCATGTGCTTATGGCTTGATACTCAGGTAAAATTTCTAGACATTTGCTATGTCCTTGGTCTATAACAGGTTTCATAGAGAACTGTAGCTTGGACAATCGTGGTATATTTTCTGATGAAGAAACACCATTCAGTTGTATATGGACATCTCCATGACCTTCATATGAAGCTTATGTCTTTCCTGCTTTGCCATGAAATGGAATGACTCTGCACAGCATTACAGCTAGAAACTTAAGAAGTTGTCTTAGTCACTTTCCTCACCTCTGAGGCAAAATACCTGATGCCTGCAACATAAAGGAGAGATTTATTTTGGCTCACATTTTAGAAGTTTCAGTCCTTGCATGGTTGGCAGCATGGTGGAAGGGCCTGGGTGGAGGAAAGCTGGTCACCTCATGGTGGACAGGAAATGAAGAGTCAAGGTAGGAGGGAGGCGAAGGGCATACACTCTTACAGATCACACCTCCAGTGACCCAAGTGTTCTGATTAGACCTCACCTCCTAACAGCATGTCAGCTGTAATGCTCTCATAACCCAATCACCTTCTAAACACATGAGGATTTGGGGGCCATTTTAGATCTAAACCTAAACACCTGAAACAGAACCTAAAAACCTGTTTGCATAACACTGTATTCTAGAATGAGGAACCAGGCAAAGGATGAAATTGGGCCCACTGCAGACCTGTTTCCAAATAATAATGTCTTGTGAATTACGGAAGCCAGCCCACAGAACGCATACTCAGAGTCTAGATGAGAAGTTAGGTCTTGAGTTTTTTTATCTTTTAAGGCATAAGCGTGTTTTAAAGAGAAGATGGTTTTATTGAAAGATGGTTTTGTTTTGCTTTTTTTTTTAAGACCTGGCTGGGCTAGAGAGAAAGCTATAGGGTTGAAGCATCAAACGTCCAATCTTTTAGCACAAAAACAACTTTCAAAAGTTAGGCCATTTGTCAGTGTCACTCAAAGTGTTTAGAGGTTGAAAAGAATCAACCAGCTGTGTGTTGTGTCTTCTTTCCTCTTTTCTCCCTTTGTGTCTCTCTGAGGCCTAGAACAACACAGAGGCAGGCAGGAGCAGGCTGTGAGGGAGTTGCTTGTGTTTGTTCCCTTGCCTCGGGTGCTGTCTAAGGGAGCATTTTGGAGTTAGCCTTCTGCTGCCGAGGTAGGTTCCAAACAAACTCAGATGTCTTAGGTCGCATAGGTTGCCTGCTGGAAAGCCCATGTGTCAGAGGTACTTACTTTTCTTCTAACAATGCCATTGCTCCTCCCTTCCCCTGCGCCTTAGCTGCATCCCTAGGGGACTCCAGGCAATGTCAAGACTTGTAAGAGGGTAAGGACTCTAAAAGAGAATGAAGCCCTCCACTGAGAAGCAATATAATCTGGGGTGCCTCTGAATTCGGAATCTTAACATCATAATTCTGGCTATGACAATAACTTTTCTGCAAATTTCTTGCTGTTACCTCTCTTAACATGGGAGCAAGTGCTAAACCGCTTCAGACGTTCTATCAAATTCTGTGTGACTGTTAATGAATGGTACTTTGATACTTGATATTACTTCCATAATAATCATCGTGAACCTCAATTTTGTGGTGGAAAAGGAGGTGAGGTTCAGGGCATGTGCCCAGAGATAGTACAGAAAAAGCCAGTTGGTATGAAAAGCAAATGCAAACTGGTTCCAGAATTGTCAGATAAAATAAGATCTCCAAGGAAAATCTAAATTTCATATAATGACATTTTTTTTAAGTGTGTGTCTCGAAGATTGTCATGAAACATACTTATCCTAAAAATATTATTTGTTATTTATCTGGAATTTAAATTTAACTGGGCCTCCCATATTTTTATTTGCTATATCCATCAAGCCTACTCTGGAACAGAGGTTTGACGCAAAAGGTAGGAGAGGGAAGATCTTAATTATCGGGGTCTCACAAAGCAGAGAATTATTCTGAGTTGGGAAGTCCTAACAAAAGTTTGGAGATGAGTTCCAGAATAATTAGGACAATTCAGCCCATTATGTCTTGTGTTCTCAAAATGATGCCACATTCTGTCCTTCCCTTCCCTTCCCTTCCCTTCCCTTCCCTTCCCTTCCCTTCCCTTCCCTTCCCATCCTTCTCCTCTCCTCTCTTCTCCCCCTACCCAGAAAACAGATTAAAATGAAGTCCCCTTCTCAGGGGACTTGTCAACTTATTTATCATTCTGCAAACATTAGCTGAGTGTCTATCATGTGCTAAGCATTGTTCTGGCCTCTGAGGAGCAGGTACAGGTGCACAGAGCCTCCACCTTGATGAAGCACCCACTCAGGGGGTACTGAAAGTACCTACATCCAGAGCACAAAGTCTGTCTTCTGGATACAAAAGCCCAACCCACTTTTTTCCCACCAGCGATTTGATACCTGCTAGGTACAAATTGGATTCTGTAGATATAAGAGAAATAAAGACAAATAAAATATTCTTGAGTGCAGGAGCTTTTAAGGATGACATGAGACTCTATATCAGCAGTTATAATAAAAGTCAGGATATGACAAGAAGAGTGAAAGGGAAGAAGTGGAAGAAGTTTGTTTTCCTAGAGGAGCCTTTACAGTGCATCACTTTAGTGACATAGGAAGGTTTTATACAGAAATCTGAGATGGGCTTGAGGAATGCTGAGCTATTCCCCATAGCTCTAGATGTATAATCACTAATCATGAACTCTTAGAATTGGAAGCATCTTCAGATGTCTGTATATTCAAATGTTCCTTCGGTAGTCTTTGTTGGGTATCTTTTGTTTTTTTGCTTGCATTTGTCTCATATCTTCTCAAGTGGTCTATTCCATTGTTGTAAAATGAATTGTTAGAATTGTTAGAAATAACATTTCAAAAAAGCTGACTTGAGGGCCAGTGAGATGGCTCAGCGGCATAAGCGCCGGCCTGGCAAGCGCGAGGTCCTGAGGTCGACCCCCGGTATCCACAAAAAAAAAAAAAAAAAAAAAAGCTGAGTTGAAACCAGCTACAGTATCTCCAAGCTTACCTTATTGGTTCTATTTCTGCTGTTTGCCCTACTTACCACTTTAGTCAAATTTCTGAATGAAAATACGGAATATAAGCTTGCTAATTTTTTCTAGGATAGAAGGATAGGTGTGATAGCAAACACTGCAAATGACATAAAAAATTCAAAGCTAGTAAGGTAAGATGTAATAACAATGCATGTACAATTCTGCATTTAGATTCAAAATTATCAGTTACAGGATAGGAAAGAACTGGTTTTGTAGGAGCTCCTGTGAAAGCAGCCTAAGAGTTTGAATTAATTCTTAAACTAATATGAGCCAACAATGTGATATGACTGCTACAGAAGCTAATAATCTGGGACCACACGACTAGAGCAGTGTCAACACCACGCAGAGTAATAGCCCCGGCATATCCCGCCTTAGTCAGATCATCTCAGCATGCTGTGTTCAGCTTTGCATGCTACAATTAAAAATGTGCATGGGTACGTGGTCACCATTATTCCTGGAAAATGGGGCTTCTGTCCTGGTCATAGACTTGAGAGGGTCCCATGTATCATAAATATCAGTACAGAAGTCCTTTTGTTTTTCTTTTATGCCTTCTAAGAAAAATTTTTTGAAAGTTGGGTAATTGGTTGATCAAATAGCAATATTGGAAAAGGGACACACAGGCAGAACTGGACCCTATTCAACCTTCACCAGAGGACAGAGGATACAGCATGACACGGTAGTAGGTAAGACAGAGGATATGATTAGAAGGAAATCACTCCATTGTCTGGAGACCAGGTAAACATCTGGGCCATTCTGCTTCATGTTGGCCACCTGAAATCTCTCAAAATAGTTGTCTAGGCAGACTGGACTTCCTAGCTCACCAAACTCCTTTGAGGGGTAGTTTTGGGAAGTACTTAGAACTGTCTCAATTGGAAAGATGAGATAGTGGCAGGAATTAGCCAGTGGGCTCCCTGCAGCAGTAGTAAAAAGATCACCAAGTCTGTCCTCATCCTACTGTCTGCTGGCCCTGGGGTCCTGGGCCCAGGACCAGTTTCCATCTTGCCTTTGCCCTAACAGATCCATGCCCCCATTCAAGAAAGAGCATGACTTCTTTTGGCCTTTGAATTTCAAGGGCAATTCCCTACAATGGCTGTGGAGCCCTCAGTGGAAACAGGCTGGGCATGGGCGAAGTTTGACTTATAACTTTTGAATATTTAGACATTTGCTAAGTGACCTTTATGTTCTCCTATAAAGCTGTAAGTGTCAAAGTACAGACAAGTCATTGTTTTAGAGGAAGACGTTTCCCTCTGTTAGAGTTTTACTAATGACCTCAGAGAAGTTGAGCATCTGTTTCCATAATTGTGTTTTTTTTGTTTGTTTGTTTGTTTAACAACAAAAGAGTCATTCTATGTCAAATATCTAGTACAGAGCCTGGCATACAGTAAGTGTTTAGTAAATGTTATTTTTCTTTAACTTTTTTTACTTACATTCTGTGAACAACTACAAATATAGGAGGTTTCACAAGCTTCACCATGATCTGAACTTTGAAATCCTTTTCATACAGGATGATGTTTTTTGTGTTTGGCCTTGATTCTGAGCCCTTTGTTCCTTTTTTTTTTTTTTTTTTTTTGGTAACATATCTTTTAAAAATAAGGATTTCCTCCATCCCAACCACTTCGATATCCATAATTGTTTCTATAGAAGCTTAGCTGCTTTCCCCTTTCTTTTTCATTTAGAGAGAGAGAGAGAGAGAGAGAGAGAGAGAGAGAGAGAAAATATAGAGCCATCATTTATTGCCTCAAATGTTCCACTCTTTGTGAGACCTATTTCTCCCTTTTAGAGTTTCACACTATGGATTTCATTATAAAGCTTTCATATCTATCTTTAGCCATTGTGAAGATAACCTAAAAGGTCAGTGCACGTGTTTGAGCATGCTTCAATTTTCCTTTGTATCAAGGATCTTTGATTTTGGGTTACAGAAATGGACACTGAAGAAGAAAAGGGTTTATTGAAATGACATGGGGGAGGGGCTTATAGACTGAAAGAAGAAGGGTACCCCAGACATTGAGAGAGCAGTCCTCAGGCCAGCTTTGGGAATTTTAGAGAAATCCTTGGGTTAGGGAGTGAGTCAGCTTCCACTACTGCCCTGAGTGTCTCTGCTTGGTACTCCAGGTCTGGGAAGTGAGGCTCTGATTGGCCAGCGTGATGAAGAGAAGTGAAGGCCTGTGATTGGCGCCCCAACAGAACTTCATGGGGCTCACTTAGGGCAGATCTCTATGGAAATGAATGCCAAAGAGAAACCTCCACACATATCCATCGTATTTTATTAGCTACGTTTGAGGTTATTGTGGAGGTTTCCACCATTTTGTATTGTCAATCCATTCAGGTTGAAGCCTAGAAAAATACGTTTCTTTCATGACTGCCTGTTATCTGCTGTAAGTGTTCTGTCTGCGTCAATATTCAAGATTTACTCCCAGAAAGAAACAGGGAGAATAGAGCAAGAACGGGTTTGCCACAGGGTGGGAGTGTGAAGATATTTGGTTTTGGATCTAAGTGTCTTTGAGACAGGCAAGAAGGTCTGTGCAACATCCAATTGGAAGTATTGATCTTACATTCAGAATAAAAATCAGGACTAAGACAGTAGATTTGGAAGATTGCTAATATTATTCAATCTTTTAAATAGATAGTCAAGAACAATTATTAAATGCCTTCTACAAACCAGACATTGTACCAGGGCCAGAATCACAAAGTTGAATAAATCAAGAAGGCAATTTTTTAAGAAGCATGGGTAGTATTTAAGAGATGATAAAACAAAAAATAAATCAATAATTGCAACATAATGTGCATTAGGGAAATACTTGAGGTTTCCCAGGGAATACAAAGAAAGGCACTTTAAGTGGCTCCCCATCTTCTGATGTCACTGGCATTAACAGGATATGTTATTCATAGTTTTGACTCTGTTTTGATCATTAGAATTTGTTCCTGTGCCTCCTCCCTTGGAATATTCACCTCCAACCAGCACCTTGACAGGCCTTTACCATTTGGTAGACTCTCATAGTCCTGGCATTGACAACAAAATAATCTAGAGGTAGAGATTTGGCTATAGACGAACAATTGATGATAATAAAGACATTCAATTAAAATATATTAAAGCTATGCAGGCATACCCTGAAAAATCTTTTGGGGCAATATCTATTATTTTTGATACTTTTTATTTCTCAACATTCCTTAGTCAACCCCTTTCTTTTCAGCCTAAGTAACTACTGTAGCAGGAAATGTATATATATATAAAACCCACCTCTGGTTATCCAACTAAAATTACAATTTCAGTTGTACTATTTAACTTCATTAGGGCCCTAGAACAGACGACCTAGAATAGAAATAATTCAGAATCCATTTTCAATTTTCTCAGCTACCAAATCTCTTTGAATGCATATTTGTTCATTAGTTTTAAGTACTTGTTCTGAACATAGAGTACACCATGATGTTTTTGCAAGGAGTGCTGACACCCTTTTTAGTAGTAGTGCTTAATATGCACTATTTTTTTCCTTTAATTACATTGTATAAAAATTTACTATACATGACTCTTAAAAGATGTTAATGAGTGTTTTATATTAGTTTGCTTTTTCCAGTTACATTAAGTACCCCTTTCTTGGCCTTAGTGCTTTATTATGGTATAACAGAATGCTTGAAGTTTCAAAAAGGTATTTATTTATGTATAAAGGCATGTTTATCAGCTTTTGGGGGGAAAATCAGTCATAAAATTTATGTATCATTTCCAAGTTAAGATGTTAAAATTAAACCAGCAACTTTAAAGGCAATTTTTATCTCCCTACCTTCCCTAGTCTATTTCCTGGGAGTCTTGGCATTTAGGAATGACACTGAGAGATTGGAAGAACTATCGGGTGTCACCAACCCAAATCGACTGATAAAGACTTCTAGAGGAATGAGCTATGCTGACTCTCTGGCAAGGGTTTCATGACATCGAGGTGGGGCAACACAGATCCTGGAACACGTGGCTCTTGTACTCAGGCCTCCACGTGTATTACAATAGGCATCTGTAGAGTCCCCGCTGTTTCGGAGATCACTGGTTCCTTGTATCCTCTTTTTATCCCATAAATTTTAATTTTGCTAGAATACACATAACATAAATTTACCATTCTCTTTTTAAATCTACTGCCCTGTTTTTAAATACTATACAGTTCAGTAGCATTTAGTACATACATTTTCATATGAATGTTGTGCAACCAATCTCCAAAACTCTCTTTGTCTTATAAAACTGGGACCCTGTACCCATGGGAACTTGATTTAGATTTAGCTAGATCAGATTTAGATTCTCTCTCTTTTTAGAGGGGACAAGACTAATTTATAGATGATTCTGTGTTTTCCCTTTGGGTGGTACATAGCAGCTGGTTGTCTCTTTTTTTGACTACTGTTGGCTTAAACAATTCATTTAAAGTTGGAAAATGGAAGTATTCTGAGTATAATAATTTCTTCTTCATTTATTTCTCCTTATTGAAGTTGACTCCTTTTGAGATGACCTTGATAGACTCTGAGACCTCTGCATTGACAAAATACTTCAGGCTGTTCTTGTACTTTTCGACTCTAGGCTTGCAATCTGCCATTTCTCCAAAGAACCTAGGTTCCTTTACTGGAGACAGTTTTTAGAAACCTCAATCTGATTTCTAGGGGAGCTCAGTGCCAGAGAACTGTCCGTTGTTTCTAGTCTTTTTTCAGTGAACAGAATAAAATAATACATTTTTCACTTTAAAGATAAATTATGTCATGACTGTATATTGATACTTGCAGTTCAGAACTATAGTGTTTTTCTCAACCACGTGAATCTTATGTCAGTGTCTCCTTCTACCTAATACCGAAAAAAACCAAAATTGGCTCTCAGTATGCCACCATTATTAACCTCGCCATCCCTTTATTCTACCCTAAGTGTACAATAGTCTCAGAATAGAAATCCAACACCAACAATAAGAAAATTAGGAACAGCTTAAGATTTTTCCCTGCAATTATTTTTGATACTAGGGTATACTGTAAATAGGATATATACAATAAAAGTACTGTTTTTAACACTACTTGGAAAATTTCTTCTCTATATGGTTATTTTATTTTTATTTATGGGGATTGTGTTTTTAAAAAATATGTTTTATAATTATATAAAATCTTTGCATGTACAAAAATCAAACCAATAAAGCAAGATATATATATATATATTTTTTTTATTTTAAAGAGAAGAAAAAAATAAAACAAATCAAAAGAAGAACAAATTTTCAAACCAACATAATAGGAGGGTAACAATGGTTAATACATTACGTATTACTATCTTTAAGTTAGTTATTCAGGACACCAGACATTAGCATTCAATTGTCCAAACATTATTGGCACAAACCTCACTCTTCAATGAACTAAGTAAAAATGGTAGTGTATCTATCTTAACCATCTTATATATATATATACAATTTTTTTCCCTTTCCCTTCTTTCTTTTCCCTATTCCAGTCTCTCTTTCCTTTTGACCAGTTTCTTTTTGATTCACCATATCTATTGTACATTTTGGATCTTATTTACTCTTTCAGTTTCTCATACTAGAGAGATAATACGATGCTTACACATGTGCTTCTGGTTTATTTCACTTATGAGTATTTTCTCGAGTTGCATCCATTTACCTATAAAAGTCTCCAGTTTATCCTTCTTTATGGCTGAATAGTACTCCACTGTATAAAAATACCACATCTTTCTTATCCATTCCTCAGTTGATGGGCATTTGGGTTGTTTCCAAGATCTGGCTATTACAGATTGTGCTGCTATAAACATGGGTGCACATATATCGCTGTGGTACGATGTTTTTAATTCTTCTGGGAAGATGCCCAGAAGGGGAATAGCTGGGTCAAATGGGACCTCCAACCCTAGTTTTCTGAGGAATCTCCACACTGACTTCCACAGTGGCTGTACCAGTCGACACTCCCACCAACAGTGAAGAAGGGTTCCTTTTTCCCCACAGCCCCTCCAGCATTTGTTATTAGTTGATTTCTTAATAGTAGCCATTCTTTCTGGGGTGAGATGGTATCTCAGTGTTGTTTTAATTTGCATCTCTCGAATGACTAGTGATGTTGCACATTTTTTTGTATATTTGTTTGCCATTAGTATTTCTTCATCTGAGAAATGTGTATTCATCTCAGATGCCCATTTTTGGAGTGGGTCTTTAAATTTGGGAGGTCTGATTTTTTTGAGTTCTTTATATGTTCTCGATAGTAGTCCTTTGTCTGAGGAACAGCTGGCAAACATTTTTTCCCACATTGTGGGTTGTCTCTTCACTCTGTTGGTGGTTTCTCTTGCTGTGCAAAAGCTTTTTAATAAGATGAGATCCCAGTTATTGATTCTTTGGGATAGTTCCCGTGCGGTTGAGTTTTTATTCATAAAGTCTTTGCCTACACCAATGTCTCCAAGGGTTTTACCTATCCTACCTTCCAGCAGATTTAATGTTTCTGTTTTAATATTTAGATCTCTGATCCATTTTGAATTTAGTTTAGTGCATGGTGAAAGATATGGATCTAGTTTTAATCTTCGGCATGTGTAGAGCCAGTTTTTCCAGCACCATTTATTAAAGAGGCTATCTTTCTTCCAGCGAATGTGTTTGGCACCTTTGTCAAAGATAAGGTGGCTTAGTATGTCTGGGGTTGTTTCAGCATCTTCTAATCTGTTCCATTGATCTTCAGGTCTGTTTTTTTGCCAGTACCACACTGTTTTTATCACAGTAGCTTTATAGTATAATTTCAAGTCAGGGATTGTGATACCCCCTGCCTTGCCTTTGTTGCCCAGAATTGCCTTTGCTATTCTAGGTCTCTTCTGATTCCAAATGAATTTTAGGATTGTTTTCTCTAATTCTGTGAGATATGCTGTTGGAATTTTGATTGGAATTGCATTAAATCTGTATAACAATTTTGGAAGTATGGCCATTTTCACTATATTGGTTCTTCCTATCCAGGAGCAAGGGATATCTTTCCATTTTCTGATATCCTCTTCAATCTCCTTTTTCATAGTACTGTAGTTTTCAGTATAGAGGTCTTTTACATCCTTCGTGAGGTTGATTCCTAGGTATTTCATTTTTTTGGATGTTATTGTGAAAGGTATTGTTTCCCTAATTTCTCTTTCAGTAAGTTTGTTATTTGTGTACAGGAAGGCTATTGACTTTTGAGTATTGACTTTGTATCCAGCTACACTACTGAATTTGCTTATTAAATCTAGCAGTTTTTTAGTGGAGTTTTTGGGATCTTCTGTGTAGAGTATCATGTCATCTGCAAATAATGATAATTTAACTTCTTCCTTTCCAATCGTTATTCCTTTTATTTCTTTCTCTTGTCTAATCGCTCTGGCTAAAGTTTCCAGAACTATGTTGAATAAGAGTGGGGACAGTGGACATCCTTGTCTTGTTCCTGATTTTAGAGGGAAGGCTTTCAGTTTTTGGCCATTTAGTATAATATTGGCTGTTGGTTTGTCATAGATAGCTTTTACCAGATTGAGATAAAGACCCTCTATTCCAATTTTCTGTAGGGTTTTTATCATGAAAAGGTGCTGGACTTTGTCAAAAGCTTTTTCTGCATCTATTGAGATGATCATGTGATTTTTGTCTTTGGTTCTGTTAATATGCTGTATTACATTTATTGATTTACGTATGTTGAACCATCCCTGCATCCCAGGGATGAATCCAACTTGGTCATGGTGTATAATCTTCTTGATGATTTGTTGCATTCTGTTTGCCAGTATCTTATTAAGGATTTTTGCATCTATGTTCATTAGGGAGATTGGCCTGTAGTTCTCTTTCTTAGTTGGGTCCTTCTCTGGTTTTGGTATCAGGGTAATGCTTGCTTCCAGGAATGAATTTGGGAGTATTGCTTCCCTTTCAATTTCATTGAAAAGTTTGAGAAGTAGGGGCGTTAGGTCTTCTCTAAATTTCTTGTAGAATTCGGCAGTGAATCCATCAGGGCCTGGACTTTTCTTTGTTGGGAGGTTTTTAATTACATCTTCAATTTCATTGGTTGATATTGGTTTATTTAGGATTTTTAAATCTTCTTGATTTAGCTTTGGTAATTCATACGAATCTAGGAATCTGTCCATTTCTTCTGCATTTTCCATCTTAGTAGAATATAAATTTTCAAAATAGGTATAGATGATCTTCTGGATTTCTGCAGGGTCCGTCGTGATATCACCCTTTTCATTTTCAATTGCATGGATTTGAGTCTTTTCTTTTCTTTTTTTAATAAGGTTGGATAAGGGTTTGTCAATCTTATTTATTCTTTCAAAGAACCAACTTTTTGCTTCATTGATTCTTTGTATTGTTTTTTTATTCTCCAATACGTTAATTTCTGCTCTGATCTTTATAATTTCCTCCCTTGTACGGGCTTTTGGCTTAACCTGCTCTTCTTTTTCTAGAAGCTCGAGGTTCACCCTTAAGTTATTTATTTGTGCTTGCTCTATTTTCCTGATATAAGTATTTAATGCTATAAATTTCCCTCTTAGGACTGCTTTCATTGTATCCCATAAGTTCCGGTATGTTGTACTGTCATTATCATTCAGTTGTAGAAAGTGACTAATTTCTTGTTTAATTTCATCTGTGACCCATTGGTTGTTCAGGAGGATGCTGTTTAATTTCCATGTGTTTAGGGAGTTTTTGTGGGATCTTTTGCCATTGATTTCCAATTTCATTGCACTATGGTCTGATAATATGCATGGGATAATTTCAATTCCTTTGCATTTACTTAAGCAGGTTTTATGAGCTAGTATGTGGTCTATTTTGGAGAACGTCCCATGTGCAGCTGAGAAAAATGTGTATTCTGATGTTGTGGGATGGAACACTCTGTAGACATCTACTAAGTCCATTTGTTCAAAAGTTTGGTTCAGTTCTACTATTTCATTATTGATTTTCTGTCCAGTTGATCTATCTTTTTGTGACAGTGGAGTATTGAGATCTCCCAATATAATTGTATTAGTGCTTATTTGATTTTTCATGTCCTTTAGTACTTGTTTTATATAGCTGGGTGTATTGGTATTTGACGCATATATATTTATGATCGTTATCTCTTCCTCTTGGATTGTTCCCTTTACAAGGATGTAATGACCGTCTTTATCTCTCTGAATCCTTCTTGGCTTGAAGTTCACTTTGTCTGCAAAAAGAATAGCTACCCCTGCTTTTTTCTGGGTTCCTGTGGCATGGAGTATTGTTTTCCATCCTTTGACTTTCAGTCTATGAATTTCTTTCTGAATTAAATGTGTTTCTTGTATACAGCATATTGGTGGATCTTGCTTCTTGATCCATTTCGCCAGTCTGTGCCTTTTGATTGGTGAATTGAGACCGTTAACATTGATGGTTAAAACTGATATGTATTGACTTGTCATGATATTTTCCTGTTGTTGGTTCCCACTCTTTGTTTTTCTGCTTTCCGGCTATTTAATTATTTGCCCTGCCTGGTGGATTCCTTCTGTTGGGGTTCCTATCTCTTTCTAGAATGTCCTTCAGAACGTTTTGGAGTGCTGGTTTGGTGGTCATAAATTTTCTCAGATGTTCTTTGTCATGAAAGTATTTTATTTCTCCATCAATTTTGAAAGATAGTTTTACAGGGTACATCAATCTGGGCTGAAAATTATTTTCCTTTAGAGCTTGCAATACATCATTCCAAGCTCTTCTTGAATTGAGGGTTTGTGCTGAAAAGTCAGCTGTGATTCTGATGGGTTTTCCTTCATAGGTGATTTGTCTCTTCTCCCTAACAGCTTTTAAGATTCTGCCCTTCTGTTGAATTTCTGGGATCTTGACTATAATATGTCTGGCTGAAGTTTTTTTTTGATCATGTCTAGTTGGTGTTCTAAAAGCTTCACTTATAGGGGTGTCAAATTCCTTTTCTCTTCCAGGAAAGTTCTCCCTGATTATGTCTTTGAACAAGGTTTTAATGTCGTTGATGCTATCTCCTGCTTTTTCATTTATTCCAATTATTCTTAAGTTGTTTATCTTTGAGTCATCTAGCAGCTGCTGAATTGATTTTTCGTGGTCCCTTGCTATTTTTAAGAATTTTTCCATTTCATGGTCACTAATTGCAAGCCTGTCTTCTATATCTGAGATCCTGTCCTCGCATTGGCTTATTCTGCTACAAATACTTTCAATGGAATTTTTTATCTCTTGGGTATCTGCTTGAATCTGCCTTATGGATTCCATTTCTTTCCTATGCTGAGCATTCATGGTTTCTATAGTTTTCTTAAGTTCATCTATTTTTTGTCTGTATCAGCTATAGTGTCCTTAAGCATGGTCTTCATTGTAGACATTATCTCTGCAGTTATCTGTGAGATTATTTCTGTTTTAATTTTTTCCAGAACCTCATTCAGTTGCTTTGTTGTTACCACTTCAGATAGGCCAGGTGGGTGGCTTTTGGATTGTCCCACCTCGTTGCTCCCTAGGTTTGCCTTTGGTGAATTGGATGTGTGGGGTTGCATCTTGTTTAAGTGTCGTCTCATTTTTTCTTTCTTTAATTCCTGGGGTGATGTTTGCAAATTACCTATAGTAGGTTACTTTATCGCTAGTGTTTAAGATCTTTAGAAGATGACTACTTCTCTGCAGTATCTTCCAAGTGGAGCTTGCTTTTAGGTTTTGAGCTTTCTGCCAGATCCTACCTCTTCAATTCGTTGGGTATGCGAAGTTGCTACCTGTTTGGCCCAGTCCTTGATTCTTTGGTACTGTGCCACTGTATTTTCTGTGTCCCTTAGTCAATCTCAATCATGAAATATCAGGAAGGAAAGATGTTTAGAACAATTATTTCACATTTGGCGATAATGTTAACTAAAGCATCAAACACAGCCTAGAAAATGACAGACTGAGCTAACCAGTTATTTACCACTTTTAGCTGTATAGAGTTGCGGTTATATAACAAAATCTAAAACACACCAGAAAAATTATATGCAGTATACAAGTCCTGTGTATGTCAATTTTTCCCCTGAGGAGTTTAAATTTAAAATGAGTTAAGGAGGAAATGGAGTATTGGGAGAAGAGGAAGGAATTAGATGTAAGGTTAGAGGACCAAGAGGGATCCCACTAAAATTGGGACACTAGTGCAGAGGACAGGTGGTAGAAAGAGAAGGAAGGGATAAAAGGAAGAACAGATCACAACCACAATCACAAAGAAGTTAGAGGCGCTGTTTACACTCATATAAAAAACCAGAGAGAATAATGAAGGAAAGAGCAAATACACATACAGAAACAAAAACGAAGATAAAAACAATAAAACAGACAGATCAAAAATAAAACCCCACCAAAAAACAAAACAAAACAAAACAAAAACAAAAAAACCCTTCGCCAGAACAAAAAACAAATCAGTGAGAAAAAAAAATAATAATAATAAAAAATAAAAATAAAAATAAAAATAAAAAAATAAAAAGAATCAGTTCCAGGTGTTGACTCTGCTGTAGGCAGTTACCCTGTGGTGAGAGAGTCCTGTTCTGTGCAGGTCCATCCCAGTAAGCCAGGAGCGCCCTCTGGCGGGCGGTGAGCAGATGCACGTACTTTCAGGCAGAGACCAGTCTAGCTCGCCTCCGCTCTCAGCGCCCTTTCACGATCCCTGGGCCTGAGAGGCTCAGCGCGCTGTCCGGAGCGCGGGTTCCCTGCACTGGTTCCCGCCACTCTGGTTTTTCACCACGCCCCCCACAATGGCGCCGGGCCAGTCGCTCTCTGGCGTGGGACAGGTGTGGATGAGAGTCCAGTCTTGTTCGCCTGCTGACCTCAGCACACTTTTGTGGGCCTGAGAGGCACTGCGCTGCCCTGTCCGGAGCACAAGTTCCCAGAGCAGTTTTCCAGCCGCTCTGAGTTTCGCCACACCCCCCCACAATGGCGCCCGGCTGGTCGCTCTCTGGCGCGGGGCAGCTGTGGCTGAGAGACACTCACCGCTGGTCAGCGCCGTTCTCCGCTGCTCCCCTGCCCCGCCGCTGTCTCAGGATCCTCCGTGGGGGCTCCCTGGGCACCAGCTGCCACCGTGTGTCCGTAGAATTGAGCCTCCGCGGCGCTGCAACTCCCGGGATAGTAGAAGGTGCGCGCGCGCGGTCTGCTCCTTCTTTCCTTCTTCTTTGTTGGAAGTCACCCGTCACTGGTGCCAGGGGTCCCAGATTGCGCTTCAGAACTTCTCTGGGTTTCGGGGAGGCATCTCCCCCCCTCCTGCGCTTTCCGGGTCGCTATATTCCCGTGTTCCAATGGTAACTTTTAGAGAGAGTTTCGCTGCCTGCTTCTTACTCATCCGCCATCTTGAGGTCCATCCAGCAAGATATATTTTTAAAAGTCTAGCTTCTGTCCCATTTTTCTACCTAAATGTCTGGTAGCTATTCATTTTTATACACTGTTTATTTTAAATCTAGTGCTTCTTTAGTTTATTGACTCTGTCCTATATATATCTTTTTACCAAGAAGATATAGAAAACATTCTCAAACATCGATGTTTGATATTTATATCTTTGGCATTACAAAGATTTAGAACATGATTTTATCAATAGAAGTGAAATAGGGAAAGAAGCTCAGTATGGGTGCAGAAGAGTGAGAAAAGGAGAGAGTAGTACAAGGTAAGGCTGATGGGTGCAGATTGTATGTGCCTAATGAAGTTTCGAGCCCATTTGACTTTATAGACTTGTGAGGATTGAAAACTATAGTTATAGATTAAATCTTCCTGGACTTAAGTAAGGATATTATTGGCTCTGTCCCACAGCCTTAATGAGCAAGTTAGGCCTGTCATTGCTGAATCAGATTGCTACAGAGTGACTCATAACTAGTTGAAAGTTTAGTTCCTTGCATAGATTCTAAAGTCAACCTTTAGAAGTACATCATTCCCGTGAGGCAAAGGTGGTATGGGACAGGGTCCCAGATCCAAGGGCATAGTTACTTATCATCGTAAGTGCCTGCCTACACCCATCCACCAGTTGGCACATGATCACTGCTGTGTGCACATGAAGACTGGCATGTAGACAGTGGTAACTGCTCCCTTTCCATTCTTCCATATCTTAGAATGCTGGAGATTAGAGATGGCTGGTGCACAGATGTTTTCAGTGTTCTGACCTTTAGAGCATAAATTAGTAGCAATGTTTAACCCACATGGATGTAAACAAACTCTCATCAACTAGTGCTTGAATTATTCAACTCACTTAAATGTGTATTGAAAATTCATTAGACACCAGCCACTATGCTAGGTTCTGAAAATGCAAAAGTGAATAAAACACAGCTCCTGTCTTTCAGAGTAGTAATTAGTTTAGTGAAAAGAGGATAGTACAAAATTAAGCATTTCTGAACAATGTGATGAGCCATTCCTAAGCCTTTGGGGATTTGAGGCAGGCCCTCAACTCAGATGGGGTGGGGGTTCCTGAGGCAGGTGATGCCCAGACTGTGTTGGACCCTGAGGGGGTAGGGTGTCAGTCAGTAGGGGATAGGGGTACAGAAATGGGTCCCCACGCAGGAATAGCGTTAGGACATGAATGTCATGCAGACATGCCAGCAGCCCCCTTATGCAAGGCAGGAAGTGGCTGAGGCCCAGACTGAATGCCTTAGAAAAGCCCTCCCTGAAAAGTCTTAAATGCCATCCTGATAAGCTCAGACTTTATTCTGTCAAGAAGTCGGGCTTATGAGATTTTAAGGCATGGGTATTTAGAATGAAGAGGACATGGTAGATATAAGAGATATTTGTTATGATTTTATAACCAGAAACCAGCAAAATGAAACATTTTCCTTATACAAAATTCATATATTACTAAAATACATAATATGGATATTTCATCCCCTAAAACATTAATATTTTCATTACTGTTCTTCTAATTTATTTAATTCTGAAAAATGACTTACGATTAATGTTAAGGTGGGAAGAAATCAGTAATACCATAATACCTGTTTACAGCTCCCTGTTTTCAATTTTCAGTGTGTTTTAGATATTTTTCTATTTTCCATTTATCTACTTTATTTTTGAAACAGTTGCTTATATTCCACTGTATGATAGAAATCATTTATCTACTGGTAGAAATTTGTATTATTCCCAACTTCTCTGTTTTTAAAACCAAAGTAATGCGTATATGTGTACACTTTAAAAGGAAAATAGGGCCGGTGAGATGGCTCAGGGGCGTAAGCGCCTGCCTTGCAAGCGTGAGGGCCTGAGTTCGACTCCCGGAACCCACATACGAAAAAGGGGCCGGTGATATTGCTCAGCGGCACAGGTGCCTGTTGGCGCGCGAGGTCCTGAGGTCGACCCCCCGGTACCCACAAAAAAAAAAAAAAGGGAAAATAGTATTCCGAGACACGTGACCAAAACGAGTGTCTCCTGGTATAGCCTCCCTATCCTGTTCCCGTCTTCCTGAGTTGATCTTTTTGGTTGTTTTCTTGAAGTGCTGTTTTGTTTTTTGTTTTTGTTTTTCATTTTTAAATGACATATTCCTATTCCTAAAATGGAAGATGAGAATTGGGTTTTCTTAAGAAACTTCATTTTCCCATGGACTACATACACACAAAAAATTTCTTTATTCCATCTTTCCACTATATCTTTCCAATATATCCAGGTTTTCAATTAAATGAACATATCATTCAGTATTAACAATTTTATTAGTTAGTTTTTTGTCACTGTGACCAAATATCCAGGAAGGACAACTTAAAGGAAGAAAGACTTTTCATGGTTTCAGGGAATTCAGCCCATGGTGGGCTGGCTTCCAGACAGAAACTTCATGGCGGAAGGGTGTGGTAGAGGAAAGCTGTTCACCTCATGGCAGCCAGTAAGCAGAGAGAAAGGGAAAGAGCTAGAGAGGAAAGGACTGGAGAGATGTAGTCTAAGATCACGCCTCCATGATCCACTCCTTTTCACTAGGCTCATCTTCTAAATCTTCATCACCTCCCAATAATGCCATCAAATTATAAATCTATCAGTGGATTGATCCATTGTTGAAGTTAGAGCCCTTATGTTCCAGTCACTTCCAAAATGCCCACCTCTGACCACGTGAGCTTTTGGGGGATCCTAACCACAATAAAAATATTATAATTATGGAATTATCAGAGTTGAGCCATATAAATGTGAATAAGTACATTATCTATCTTCCTATCTATCTATCTATCTATCTATCTATCTATCATCTATCTATCATGTTTCCCCCTTGTGCAGCAGCCATTAATTTATCCTAAAACCTTCACCAGACTGTAATAGCATCCTCTAGTATGTTCAAACACATCGTCTGTTATAGCAGGTTTACTTTCTTTCTGGCAGCATGCCTCCAAAAGTCTTCCATCATCCAGCTCCATCTTGGATGGATTCTGCTTGGCCTGGTTGAGCAGCTGTTGCTTTAGAACTTCTCTCCCCACCACCCTAGGTATTCCCTTCTTCTACCCCTGACTTGAAGCTCCTGCTTCCTGGGGCACACCCTTCGTTCTTTGGTTTATTCGCTTGTTTTAGTGCAGCACATCCTCTAGTAGCTTCCTTAGAAATATCTTACGCATTTCGTGAAATTTTTAGGCAGTAAGTAATTGGACATAGGGTGGTAAGAGAGAAAGAAATAAGAAATGATTCTCAAGCCTTTACACGAAGCACTTAAAAGACTGAGTGTGTAGAAATTTGAGTAGATAAGAAGTTGGACTAAAGTCACTGAATACTTTGAGTTACCAGGGATGTTTGGTAAGAGCAGATATCTATTTGAATTTCAGGAAAGATATTAGAAACAGAGATCCTAAATTTGTAGTTGTCTTTCTGGATATGGTTGCTAAACTAGGAGAGCAAATGAGGTTGGTTGGGAGAAAAGGGCAATAGAAGAAGAGCAAGAACAAGCCAAGAATAAATTCCAGTTATATATGAATGTTTAAAGTATAAGGCAGGAAACAGATCCTATGAAGAAGTATGAGAAAAAACAGAGATGGGAGATTCAGGAGAAAGTGGGGATAAAGGATGAGAAAAATAGATCATTAGAATGTATAGTGGAAAATTTTAACTGGGTATATGAAAATAATAATAAAGTGACAAAAGGATAAATACCTAAAAATCTTTACCGCTACCTTGTTTATAGTAGTAAAAACATGGAAGCATACTTTCTCATTCATCCTCTAGGGAATTTGTTATATAAATAATGGTGCACAGGATCATGGGAATACTATGTCCCTATCAAACGTTACACAGGCTCATGCTTATTGATATTTAAACTTATTGTTCAGAAAAGCAATGCAAGTTACTGAAAAAATGAGTATTGCATGATGTAATTAATGTAAATCTCTATACGCATAGCCATCTGCTTGTGCATGTATGCAGTGACTAGAAAGATGTTTGGAAGAATATTCACCAAAATGTTAATGGTGATTATTTCTGGAAGAGAAGATTTGGGCAAGTTTTACTTTCTTCTTCGCATTTTAAGTATTGTTTAAATTTGTTATAATAATTATGCAATAAAAGAGCTATTTTTAAAAGGTACAATGTTGGTGTTCAATACTGCAGAGAGACTGAGTTGTTAAGTACCATAAAATCAGAACAGAAAAGATTTAGAACAAGCTGAGGAGTGAGTGGGACATGAAGATAATGAAATGTTTAAGATTTTTCTAGAAACATAAATGAGACAGGAGGGCAAAAGATAGAGGTATAGGTAGAAGATTAGATAATAACTTCCTATTCTTTATTCACACTTTCCTCCCTTAATTCATTCTGAACAGTGTTTCTAGGTAAATTCTCCAAATAATTCATCTTACCTCCATGCCAGATTTTAATGGCTTCAACTGAATGATGTTGAAGTTGTTCATTTGTCTTTCAGAGGCCTCTGTAATCTGAATTGAATCACTTCCCCATATTAACAAGCTCTTTCATTCAAACCAACTTTTCTTATCAGAAATTTAAACTTGTACTTACTGAGCACATATGATAGCTCAGGACTCTTAAAATTATTGGCTATCTGAGGACATCATAGCTCCTACTGTCTTTGTACTCAAACCAGTAAGGGTGTCAGACATAAACAGGTAATAACAGTGCAGAGTAATAAGGGCTGAAGCTGGATGATGTGGCAATTGGTTAACCACTCACATGGACAATGGAGATGGTTTTTATATTTGCCATTGCTTTTGTGGTCTATCTCCTTATCTCTTCATTCTTAAATCTTCTGAACTTTTCCTACTATAGATCCAGTTTAATTTAGCCATCTTTCTTCTTGTGACTTGCATGGTATTACTTTTTAAATTATCTCTTTATGCTTTGGATCAGATGATACCTCCCATTGTTGTTAATTACTTATGTGTATGAAGTTCCTTTTCTTCCAGGAAGAGGTGACCATGAGCTTTGAAATCTGTCACAGTACCTAGCACAGGGTTAAACATGTAGCAAGTGTGCAATAAATACCTGCTAAAATTCATCAGGAAGGTGGACATCCAAACTATTTAATATTTTAAAATAAGCTAACTTCGGAGATGGTATATTTGAAAGCATTCCAATACTCTTTAGGTAATATCAGTCCTGGGGGTGGTTAGGGGTGACAGGACGAGTGTGCTTCAGAAGGATGAGATTTAAAGTGATGAGAAAATATTAGGGAAAAAATTGGAAAACAGAATCCAATTAAGTTGCATATGTAATAAATAAAACCCAAGACCAATTATGCAAGACAGGTAATAAAATCTTGATTATTATTTGAGACTAAAAATACAAGTATGTTCTAAGTATGATGTGGAATTATGAGTCTGTGGTTAAAAAGATAATCACAATAATGCATATGTAAACAGAAACATGACCTTGCAGAGTCTGGAAGGTCATCTTTATACTATATGTGATATATGTGTTGCTCTTTACAGGATGTTGCATCTAGCTTTTATTTTAATACTTGGAAAAAGGATGTGAAAACATCTTGCAGCCCTGTTTCCCAAATTTTGTTGTGCTGAGCATTAGGTCAGCAGGATGTTAATGGGTGTTCCATTTTTAACATACTCTAATAAAACTGGAAAGTGTTGTTTTAGATCCTAAAATGTTTTACCATGATATGAAAGACCTCTAAATACAGTTTAGAAGAGAAGGGACTTTTTTTCAAGAGTAAAATAAAACTCAGGGGAAAACATGTAGCTGTACATATTGGAAGGTTATTATAACCCGAGTGCACCACAGTTGCTTTATCTCCATAAAGCCAGAAATTGACATATTGCAGAAACAGAGAGATGGATTAGAAATGGACTGCCCAGTGAGGGTGTGAGAGGGAAATATTAAATTATTATTGTGAGAAAGTATATCATCTTCAACTTTAGGCAAGCGATAGGAAAGACAGAAAACCATTTAAGGATGATTTACGTTTCTTGCTCCCTGGAGCTGCCAGGCAGGCAACCCTTTGAATTTATTTCTCACTCTAGAATTCTATGCATTTGGTACTGGGACCACAGGAGGGGAGATATGACTTCAAGAATATTTGGTTCCAGCTCGACTCTGCCACCAAGCCACTGAACCATCTATAAAATGACCGTCATGATTTCTCATACTATCCTGCAGGAATTTCTCTAGGATTCATTATACTATGATTGTAAGGTACTATGAGCTGCATGGAGAAAGACATTTAAAGTGTATACAGTAATAGGTCAAATCATATGAAATTGCTGGCATTTGTTCATTTGCGATCTATAAAAACAGCAATTCCATATGGCCTAATCTACCAAAATACATCATCCATTGAATCTGCTGTGTGGCAGGCATGGGCTGGTTCTGGAGATTTGAAGATGATTAAAATGTTATTCCTACCCTCAGGGAGCTCTCAGACCAGTGTGGGAAATGGACCCTTCAATAAAACATTGTAATGCAGTAGAAAAATGTTACAGTGAATGTATTACAAGATGTTGAGGATGAAAGAGAAGGAGCTGGTAATTTCACTGGGCCAGGAGGGGAAGGCTGTGGAGAAGCAAGCAAAGGGTAGCTTTGTAGAGGATGTGACATTAATTTAGGCTGGATTTTGAAGACTGAGTAATTCACCAAGTGGGAAGGACCACTTCAGGCCAAAAAAACAGCTGTGCCAAGGCAAAGAGATAGGAAAAAGCCTTTCTGAAGGAGAAATTGTTTAAATAATAAGATAAAGAGATATTAATCAAACCTTCAGTAACCCACAACTGCTAAAATGTCCCCTTGTTTAATATTATTTCATCAGTATTTATCATATATTGTTCTCATTTAATAAGCTTTTCAGAAAGGCTGCAGCACAGAATGCCTTTTCTGCAGGAAAAAGATGAAGCTGGATAGGTTGCTGGAGCCTGGTTGTGAAGAACCCAGTATTCAACAACAAGAAGGACCTGCATTCTGTAGGTGCTGGGAGACACTAGAGAATTTTAGGTGGGGTGATGGCATGAGCATGTTTACATTTTGGAAAAGAAAAGCCACTGTGTTGGTCTCACAGGGGACAGGTGAAAACTAGGTGCAAGTGGAGGCAAAGGCAACAGCTGTAGAATAGAAGAGAAGAGAGAATCCAGTGAGTAGCATCATGTAAGGGATAAGAGCAGTTTGAGAGACAGAGGGAGAACTGAAAAGTGTGAGTTACCAAAGTACAGGGAGAAGAAGGATTTAAGAAAGTGAAGTAAGTGCAGTGTGAAAAAGACTGAAATCTATCTCTTGGATCTAGAAGTTGGTCATTGGTGATCTTAGCAAGAGTAGTTCCAGAGAAGTGGACAGAGGTCAGATTTCTGTTGATCAAAGAGTAAATAACAGGTGAAGAGGTGGAAGCAATGAATATACTAATATAGTAATTGTAAAGGTTAGAAGAAAAGGAAAGAAGGAAAATAGGACAATTAGAAGGAGCTGCAATTGAAAGAAGCCATGGTGATGCTTTTTTGAAGGAGTGGAGATTATTGAGCAGGTGTGGTGCTGAGGGATAGAGGGGGGAAGAAGGCAATACTCTAGTTTCAAACATCCCCAAAGTTACCTTTTTCCTTCCAGACCAGGGGGAAACAGGTAAGGGTGGATGCAGATATAAATTTGATGGTGAGGCTGGTGAGATAAGGAGCTGACATCTCTTGACTTCTTTTCTGTGTGTGTGTGTGGGGGGGGAGCAAGGTTATCTTTGGAGAACAGGTGGGTTGCGTTGAAGGTGGAATAGGAGAGTTTGCCAAGAGATTGGGGGATGTGGGGCAGCTGCTGAGAGGTGGCCAGGATGGGGCAACACCTGGCAAGCAGTACTGTGAGCTGAAACCACTATGGTGACTGTGACTTAGATGTAGTATTATGGTCTCCAACCTTTTGACACCATGGATATGGCAGATTAGGAGGGGTGGGGATCCTGGAGGTAGTGGGAGGGTAGTAAGAAGGGTGTCTCTGAGAAGGAGTGATTGATAGATGAACCATCTCCATGATTCAGGCTATGGAGGAAGAGCGATAGAGCTCCCACAGAACTGATGGGAGTGGTGGATGGATTCAGGAGACAGGAGAAGACAGCCCTGAGTTCAATCCCAGAACTGAAATATAAAATGAAAAGAAAAGAAAAGAAAGAAAGAAAGAAAGAAAATCCCAGAACTGAAATATAAAATGAAAAGAAAAGAAAGGAAAGAAAGAAAGAAAGAAAGAAAGAAAGAAAGAAAGAAAGAAAGAAAGAAAGAAAGAAAATAGTAAAGAAAAAACAAATTGCATGTGAGAATGAAAGATGGGGATATTGCAAACATGATTCTTTGCTTAGGACAGCAAGGATTTAGAATAGCTTATCAATCAGGTGCCAAGTTCTTTTTTAGGAAAACGTACTTCATCAAATTCAGTCTCTGAGCATAGTCTTCAGACAATTGGTTTCATGTGCCATAATCTCCTGTAATATTTACCTCCTTTTCTTTCCGTACATTAGGATTTTGGATGATCCCTTTTCTTTGATGAGGGGACTCTGGCTTGCTGTATTCTCTTTCCCAGTCTCCCTCCCTCTGATTTCTCCATCATTTGCTGCCCTCCCAGGCTGGTAGATGGCTCATTAACAAACGCCTTCTGTTCTTGCCAATCCTCACTTACCTGCCGAAGGATCTCATTCCAACAGTTTTAGGGGCCAGAAAGACTCACTCTGGAATATGAGTAGACATTTCAGAGCCCAGATCCTGTTTCTCTTTTCCCAGAATCTTTCTCTTTTCCCTGAATTCTGAAGTTTCTACATTGTTCCACCCCCACATGAGAAGTTGTTTGTTTGCCAATCCATTCTGTTCCTGCAAAGCTGCTTTTCGAGTTCCACATGAGCGGTTTGAAATTGATTTGTCATCTGTATGACATGTTAAAACTTTAACCCACAGAGGAACAGTGCCATTCTCAGTATTTTTTTTTTAGATGTGGTAGAATTCCGAACATTGAGCCTTGAGATTTTCCTGTGGACAAGTGCTGAGCAAATCCACTTTAACTCTTACTGTCTGTAACAGCTCTGCCCTCAGCAGGAACCACAAAGCTGTATCAAGTTAAAAGTTCTGGGGACTTAGGATCAGAAAAACACAGGCCAGTTTCCTTTTGTGTAGCTAATGCAGGGCCTCTTTGGGAGCCTTTCTCAGCTTCACAATGCCCCCTGTGAAGTGAGTCAGCATTTCTGTTTGCTTAACTCCTAAGGTTACCAAAGCACCAAGGGGGATACAGTTTGTCCAAAGTCAAACTGCAGGATCATGGCCGGCTAAAATGAGACCCAAAACTTGTTTCCACAAGGCAGGATTCCTTGAACCTTATTGAGTCTACTGGAAACAGTTATGTCAGTACAAGTCTGTCTTTAAAGAGTCCAGGGGTAACTGTGATTGGAAGTCTCTCCCTGGGATTAGTTCAGACCCTAGTGTGGAGTTCAGACTGCTGTTTGAAGGGATTCTGATGGTTTCTGCCAAATGCATTACTTAGATCTGGAAGTGAGAAAAATGATGCAAGATGGCAGGGACATGAAGTGAAGAGTGAAATAGATCTGCTCTCTTCCTTTGCTTTTCAACTGGCAGTAGTACCTTACCCACCGCACCCCACCCCCAAATACATTTTCCCTTAAAACAGTGAGATTGGACTTTCAGGGCATCCTTATGCCCTGGTATAATTCGTCCGCAGAAACTCCTGTTCTAGTGTCCCAGGGAAGAAGGGTGGCTTCTGATTAATAGCATTCTAAATTTATTGTGCATTTTCTAAGCCTCTTTTCTGTGAACATAATTTTGAAAAGACAGGAATCCAGTATAGTGGATGTGGGTTTTGTTGTTGTTGCTGCTGTTGTTCTTTCTTACAGCTTTTCACTTCGGAACATGTAAAAACTTATAGGCTTCTTTCACTAAAAATTGATCATAAACTCATCGATAGCTATTGTGAAGAGCACATTACCTTAGCAATTTAGGATCTTAGAAGTGAAAAAGACTTTGGAAATAATCTGGATCAGCAGCTACTCAAAGAAGACATTCCTTCTCCAGTGTTTTCGGTGAGATTTCTATCTGAGTGTTCCTCAAATTTTGGTGCACATGAGAATCACCCAAGGAGCTTATAAACACCCCCTGCCTGAGTTCCTTCGCAAATCAAATAAGAATTCCTGGGAGTGGGACCAAAGTGTCTGCATTCCTTGAAGATTTCCAGGGAACTACAATGTGCCGTGAAATTTTGGCCAGTGATCCAGCTTCGGCATAGCTATGCTCTGGGGTAAAGAGTCTGTGCTACTCGGGGGTTGGCTATTCATGATGGATAACGCTTCCTATCAGGATTAAAAGAAGTTAATGCCTCTCTGGAAGCTCCATGGAACTAGTCAGTGCCCTCCTTCTTTGGATAACACTTTGAACATCTGAAGAGAATTAACTAATTGCAATACATGAAATATTTTACCAATAATTTTCCTTAATATAGCCAAAAATATGAATGAAAATAAAACTTTCAGACCTATTGTTTTATAATGTGGGATCTGATCCATTATTTAGCTATTATCCTGTTCTGGGTTTATTATTTTGGCTCCTTGGTGAAACAATTGGGGATAACTACAGAGAAAGGGTTAAGTTTCTATCAAAGTTAAAGCCAATAGGTTTTCCTCCCTCTTATCACTGTCATGGTCCTGGTGGCCTGGGCCTTGCAATCTCTCTCTCTGTCTCTCTCTTCTCTCTGTCTCTCTCTCTGCTTCTGTGTCTCTGTGTCTCTGCCTCTGTCTCTCTCTGCCATCCTGCTTTCCTCAGCTCTCCCATTGTTGGCAACTGAGCCTGGGGGTCAGCCAGGCCTGCAGATGAGCAGCAGAAAGAAGACAGAAGAGAAGAATCACTGTTGTACCCCAATACCCCAGTTCCGAGACGCCACCGCAGAGTTCCAGAGGGCTGACCCAGCACCACTGGTTAAGAGGCCATATTCTGGGTCATATCTTTTGGATTTGAGCTCTAACTTCCTCACACTGCAGGGACAACCTTGGGCAAGAATCTATACCTATTTGAGTCTCAGGTTTTTTTTTTTTTTTAATCTGTAAAGCAGGGCCAATAATGGTAACTAACTTCTATGAAATAAAGAGATAACCTGGGTAATGTACTTGGTACAATGTTTGAGATATAGCTAAAGCTGAATAAGAATTAGCTTTTACTGCAGGATTATAGTCTCAGCCCCTTCTCCCCACCACTCCCAAGCTGGTCCACAGGCCATCACCTACCCTCTCCTAACTTAAACTCCAATGTGGGCTGCCCAACATTGCTGACCATAGCTCCTTCCAGTCTTCCAGACTCTTCTCTCTGCACCTGTCTAGTGCTTAGCTTGCACTTTCAAGCCCAGCTGTTTGCTGTTCAACACCTCACCTGGGCCACTGTCCTTTCAAAGGCACTGAGGGACTTTTATTTCACTGGCTCACATGGGCTGGAAGGGAGAACCAGCAGCAAAAATCTTACTCTAGATCAAGTTTTTTTTTTTTTCCTATTTTCATTGGGACCATATGAAATTGAACTTGGAACTATGAATTGCCCTTTCTGTAAAGTATGCCAGGAAAATCATTAAGATTTTAGTGGACACTGGAGGATAGACTCTTATTTCCCTTTCTATTTAACAAACATTACATTTTTGACCAGAGTTTCTTGAACTCCAGCACTAGCAATATGGCCTTTATTTTACTGGGTACTTCATTTTATTTTATCAGTGCTGCCAGTGAAACTCTGGGAATGCTATCTGTTAGGCCTTGTATTTACCAGCCAAGATTTAAAGGGTGCACCAGATGGAAGAATTTTGAACTGCAGAACGGTGCTTCCAATATGTGTCAGCAACCAAATGCCTCTTTGTGGGAGTCCCTGCTCTCTCTGTTGGGTAAATGGATGACTTTCCAGGGATGCCGCATGAAAGAGTGATTTTTAAAAAATGGCTATAGGCAGCTACAAGATAGATTCTTCAACCCAGTATACATTTCTTGCTGTTTAAAAACAAGTTTAAATTAGGTCCTATAACCATTCAACAAAGTCCCCTGAAGTCTGTACAAAAGCCATTCACCAGTGAAGTAAAAACGAGGTTGGTAAATTAAGTGTTGTTGAACGTTTCTCAGGTACCTGCTCCCCACGTGTCAGAACAGTTTTACATAGTTCATATTGGAATCCTCCATTATCACTAGCAGACAAGAAAAACATGTTTGGCTGTAAGAATTCAGAACCAGTATAAATAAAACGACCCCTAATATTATTCTCATTTTAAATTATAGCCTCTTGATTTTTCCACTGTAATTTTCATTCATTTGGCTCTCAGTGGGAGAATCTTTCCTGAGATCAGGGTGGCCTTGCACTCCTTTGTCCAAAGACATTAATTTACCTTGCCTGCACAGACAGGTAGAAACATCCCTGAATACACATGTAAGGGTACCTGCATGGAAAGGTTCCCAGCAGCTAGTCCTTGTTTTAATACATAAGGAGAAAATAAATTCTATATTCACTCTCTGGAAGATAGAGTACATTTTCTCTGAGTTTAGTTTTTATTGCTTCTGTAGTGGTGATGGGTTAGTTGGGTTAGATGGGTTAGTTGCAACTGATGCATTGTTGGGTGGGCCATAGCTCAGTGGAGCGGAAGTACTTCTGCAATATTAACTTCATAACACCATTCTGGAACCAACCATGCCAACCACCTTAAGGTTATTAATAGCCACATACACTTATAAATATTTTAATGCTGTCCTGGAATAGATATTATGTCATTTCCTTTTTGCTTGATTCACTCATTCATTTATTCATTGAATAAGAATTCATTCATTACTGCTTTTGACTTGAAAATATGAGCAGCACATTTACTGTTTCTAAAGTTCATGTACTGACTCTCCCTTGTCCTTGAGTTATAAGGATACCAGAATAAAACAAAATCAATATTTGCCCTATTCATCCTGCATAAATATTTTCCCAGACAAGCGGCGGTTTACCATATTCAGTCAACACATACTGCTAGAATACAAGTTTGTCTGAAATGTTCTCTTCCCCATGGGTCTGTAGCACAGCTCAGGGAGGGACACAGACCTTCGTTGTGTGCCTATGGTAATGAGTCACAGTGCCCGCATTTGCATACATTACAGCATTTGAACCCTTTGAATGTCCTAGGAGATAGCTATTCTCTTTCACTTCATTTTATAGATGAGAACACTGAGATTCCAAAAGCCTTAGTAGTCTTCTTCTTAAAATGCCCTGCTTTCCTGTTTCAATTGACACATTTTCCTTATTTCCCCTCCTTCTCTTTCTCAGCCTCTTTGCCTTTTCACTTCCTCCCTTTCATCTCTGGCTCAATTTTGGACACTATCTCTACTCCTTGGTGATCTCATCCAGTGCGATGACTGTAAATACCATCCATATGCTCGAGGCTCCTCAGTGTTTATATCCATCCCAAACCTCCCATCATCATCAGGGTTTAATGTTCAGCTGTCTGCTTGAAATCTACACTTACATCATGGGTGTAAAAATCTGGAACTTTTGTTGGACTCCTTTCTTAGTCTTGCACCACACCTCCAACCCATCAGCAAATGCTTTTCATTCTTTTTTTTCAAAGTGTATCTAGAATGTAACTTCTTTCTACTATCTCCACTATCACCAAGCCCTTGATGTCTTTTTTCAGAAGTGACCTTCTCATCAAAGGCTATTTTGATGACAGTGCTTAGCATTGCACTCCTCACTTCTTACCCTTCTTTATTTCTTTTGTCTAGTTTAATAGGGCCAAATTGGAGATCTTGATTTTTTTCTCTCCAGGTCTCTTTCTCATTGAATTTGAACCACTTAATGCAAAATACCTATTTGACTTCTTCCTTCTCCTTGCAAGAATGTAGATTTGATAGCCAGTGCTGCTGCAGCCATTTGTGACTATCAGAGAAAAGACACCAGAAATATAGAGATATTTGCCCTGATATAATAGATCTAAAAGTCACACTTTCAGACATCATGTTTTGAGTGAAAAATAGCTCTTATTTGTTTAATCCAAAGTGGTCAGATCTTTTTACTGCAAATATTCCCAAATAATCTATCTTCTTTTTCCACTCCCATCAATCTATATCTACACAGCAGCCAGAGAGGTCCTTTTTAAAAAAACATAAACAGGACTTGTTCAATATCAAAATATTTCTCAACACTTATTATGTGCTATGAATTATTCTAGGTACATATGTCTAGATATATACCAGGGAAAAAAGCAAAGTAAGGATATACAAGTGAACAAAGCAAAGACTATTACCTTCGTGAAAGGAAAAATATAATCAACATAATAAAAAAGTGAGTTACACAGTGTGTTGGAAGATGCAATGCATTATATTGGGGGAGGGGGAATAAAACAGGGTAAGACTGATCGGAAGTGAGTAGTGCAAATTTTAAACACTATGGTCAAGTTAGCCTTTGTTGAAAAGGTCACATCTGAGAAAAGACATGAAGGGCTTGGGTGATAGTGGAGATAGTAGGAAGAGATTGCATTCTAGATACACTTTCAAAAAAAGAATGAAAAGAATTTGCTGATGGATAAGAAGAATGGTGAAAGACTAAGAAAGAAGTCCAACACAACTTCCAGACTTTTGCTTGAAGAACTGGAAGGGTGGAGTTTCTATTAGCTCAGATGAGGAAGGGTGAATGTAAAGGTAATTTGCGATCTGAGACAGACATATCAGTTTGAAACATGTTGAAATGTCAATACTTATCACACGTATGACAGGAGATGGTGTTGAATAAGTAGCTGAATGTGTGAATCAGCAGTTCAGTTGACCAGTCTGCACAGCAGGAACAAGTTGTGAGTCACGGCTTATAGATGGTAGTTAAAACCATGAGATTGTACGAGATCACAGAGTGTAGTTAGAGAATAAAAAGAAGACAGGTTCTAGATCTCATGCACTGCAGCATTAGGAAGTTGTGAGAGAAGAGGAAGCAGAGGAGACTGAGAAGCAGCCAGTGAAATTAGAAAGAAAATGGAAATTGAGATGACCTGGAAGCTAATGAAGAAATTATACTAAAGAGGAGAGTGATCAAGGCTCCTAATGTCAAGTAAGATGAGGATCAAAATGAATCATCGGATTTAAGCAACGTTGAGGTTATTAATGACGAGAGCAGTTTCTATGAACTTTGGGGGGAGAAAGCCTATTCAAATGGATTTAAGAGAATGTGGGAGGACACTAATCATAGCACCTGAAAGGATTTGCACTGCAAAGGTAAGAAAAAAATTAGAGTGCATCTGGGGAAGTTTTTTGTAAAGGTGGGGAAATAACAACATGTTTGTGTAATAAGGAGGATGGTCATGTACAGAAGTAAAGCTGGATGATGTAAGAGAAAGAAGGACAATTGCTGGAGTGATGTCCTTGGAGCATACATAAGTGGAGAGATTTGCTTCAGATAGCGTGGTTTTCAAATATGTTCACAATACTGTGGCACTCCTCCATTTGAAAGGTGCAGCCTACTTCTCTTCTCCCCTAAATATGGAATGAACTCAGTGAACTGATTTTAACAAATAGAATATGACAGAAGTGACAGTGTGTGACTTCTGACGTTAGGTCGTAAAAAGCACTGTGGCTTCTCCCTTGCTCCCTCTTGGATCACTCACTCTGAGGGAAACAGCTGCCATCTTTTAGGACCCTCAAACAGCTCTATGGAGAAGTCCATCTGGTGAGGAATGAGGCCTCCTAACCAACATCCATGTGTGTACATCATCTTGGAAGCAGATTTCTTCAGAACCAGGGCTGCTTCCAGTGACTGTAGCCCAAATGGACACCTTCAACACAGCTTCATGAAAGACTGTGAACCAGAACCACTAGGTAAGTTACTGTTTAATTTCTGACCCATAGAAACTGAGATGATAAATATTTATTGTTTTAAGTCACTAAACTTTGGGGTAATTTTTATGTAGCAAAATATGACTGAGACAGAGGGGGAACCCAAGACAGTTCAGGTAGAGTAATAGGTAGCGTATGAGTACAGACACTATAGTGGGTGAGTAGAAGTGGTGTGAGGAATTGGTAGAGCTTCTCCTCAAATTGCTTCAATTTTCCCAGCGAGACAGTGTGCACACAGTCCCACTAGACCATGGGCAAAATGACAGCACCTCCACTGAACAGCTGTAAGACCTTGGGCCCCCTACTTGACATCTTTGTATCTGTTTCCCTGCCTCCAAAATGGGCACTCAGTTAGCTCTTCCTCCACAAAGTTGTTACAAGGATTAAATGGGTCAACATAGGTGGATTAAACTAGTACCAGGAATGCAAGAAAACCCACATAGTTATTATTTATTATCTTTAAAGACTTCTCTGGTTCCTCTGTCTCACAGGTTCTCAAAGTGCATCCCTGCTCCAGCGTCCCTGTTGCCTAGAAACTTGAAAGATGTACAGATGTTCAGACCCAACCCAGAACCACTGCCACTCTGGGTGTGGGGCCCAGCAATCAGTCTCTTCGCAAGCCCTCCAGCTGTGACAGATGACTGCTCAAGTCCAAGAACCAGTGGTTTATCTCATCTTCCTACTTACTTAATATTACTATCACAGGTAGACGTTTTCTTGTTTACTTATTCACATGATTAATACCTATCTTTTCTACCTGAAATAAGCATTGCACGAGGGCAGAATCATCAATCGTATTCACTGCTGTATTCCCAACTGCTAGCATAGCATCTGATACAAAGAAATCACTGGGAAAGTATTTAAAAATATACAAAAGAATTGAACGAATTCGGACAATGTCATGTACTTATTAACTAATGGAACTTATTGACAGTGACTCCAGGATAGGCTTGCCCCATCTGACACACTGAAAATCAATGGTAACCTAATTCCCAGTCTTTACTCAGCAGCCATAAGTTTCCCATATAGCACTATACACAACAGAAGTCCCCAGCCTGAGAAAAGCCTGACTTCCAAATATGTTGGACGCTTTATCATTTTTCCTGTAATTGTCAGTCAGCTCTTTTTCTGCCATGGCAAGAGATCACCCTTTCTCTGTGGCTTTTCGGAGCTATGTCTGGTGAAAAGTCCTTTTTGTCTTCAGGAGTCTATGGTAGGTACATCTGGAGAGATTCTTTCTTCAGTCTTAGTAGAGAGAAGATTGGGAGCACCCATATTCCTTCTTGTTATGCCAGCTTCTCTTAGCTTTTCCCTTACTCCTCTGCCCATTTTCTCTGTCTCCTCTGCCTCAGTGTCTCACTGATGCAGCATTAGTGGCTCTCGGAGCCTGTCAACTCCCTTTACATGCACGTTCCGAGAGTGGCCTTCATTCTGGGGCAGGATTTCTAAGCAGATATCTTTGTTTGCAGATCTACCTGTGTGTCTCGAAGGAAGCTCGGGGCAGTGTGTCCAAGTCTAAATAATTTATTTTTCCTTTTTCCCTTCCTTGTCTTTTTAAGTCTTTTACTGGTTAGTGGCATACCATTCTGTAATTTAAGGGAGAAATTTGGGGGAGATTCTTTATTCCTCCCTTTCTCTTATTTCCTGTATCTTGTCAGTCTGCTACTCTTTGAAGTCCTATCCCCTTATTATGTCTCACATCACTCCTAATCGCCAGTGCTATTCAGAGTTGGTAGGTTACGCACGCACGCAGCATCCCTGCTGCAAACCTTCAAACAATTTACCTGGAGTGCTTTAATCATTTAACTAATGTTTTTGTTAACTGGCCATGTATCTCTCTACATCCTCCATAGCATTAGCCAGTAATTTAATTTTAAAATGCAAAGTAGGCCCATTTTCCTCCTTTGCTTTAAATACTTTTAAAGGTCCCATGCTACAGAACATGACTTAAATGTCTTAGCACACCAGGTCCTTCAGTATCAATCCAGATATCCTGATCTGTGCCTTGTTCAAAACCTGCTACAATGGACTGAACTCCGCCCTCCCTCCCTCCAATTTATAGGTTGAAAGCTAACTGCCAGTGTGGTGGTATTTGAAGATGAGGACCTTTGCAAAGTAATTAGGTCGTGAAGGTGGAGCCCTTATGAATGGGATCAGTGGCCTTATATAAGAAGCAACAGGAGCGAGTCCTCTGTCTGCTGCATGAGGACACAACAATGAGATGGCTGCTGATAAGCCAGGAAGAGAGCCCTCACCAGGACTTGAATCAGCTGGCACCCAGATCAGGGACTACCCTGCCTGTAGGAACCATGAGAAAAAAATTTCTGTTGTTTAAGCCACCCTTGTCCATGGTACTGTAGTATGTGATGGCCTCCAGAGGAGCCACTGGTACAACTTTTGCACTAATCCTCTGTTATGGTTTATGTCTAGATATCCCCCCAAAGACTCATGAAGTTTTAGATGGGGCTTCTTTGGAGGTAGCTAAATGTAGAGTGTATGATTGATTCATATCGTGATGCTGGGATTAAGGGTGTGAGTGCTACACTTGCCCTAGAGCAGGTAGCCTGCATACAATATAGGGGATTGAAAGAGGTTTCTTTTTTTCTCTCTCTCTCATTGCTTTTGCTGTCTTCTGCCACCATGAACTGTTGCCCCTCTGCCACATGCCACCCTGCCTTGGAGCCAGTGGATTATGGACTTAAACCTCTACAAACTGTGAGCTAAATAAACCTTCCCTCCTTTAACCTTGGGTGTTGGGTATTTTGTCTCAGCAGTGAGAAAAATGTAACTAAGACACCCTCTTAGCATCACCAGCTGGTCAGTCTCTTCTGACCATACCATCTCCTTAGTTATCAGGTAGAAATGAACATGCTCTCCTCTAAGCCATTGTTGGGGTTTTGCTACAATAACAACTCCAAGATAGAATAGCTGATATGGTACTTATCTCTTGCTCCTTTACGTGAGGGCTGTAGCATGGACTGCATGTTTGTTCCACCTGTCTCTGCATTGCAGGACCTGGACTAAAAAGCCAGCTGTTCCCTGGAAAGACTCTTCTCATAGAAGATAGCAGAATGGCAAATAAGAGGCCTAGCTAAAACACAGTGGTTGCACATCAAGCTTCTGCTCACCTGTGACATGCAACATGCCTGCTCACCATTCATTGGCCACAGCAAGTCCCATGACCAAGCCCATGCCAGTGAGGTTGAGAGGTTTGCCCCTAGAAAAGGACAGAATGGTTGCTTGGGGACAATCTGATAATTTATGCTACTTCCCAACACCTGGTACATATTTTCATTATAACCCCCATAACCTTTTCTTTATTTACCTTTCTCCTCTAATCTTAAGGGTAGTGTCTGACTAATTTCTTATACTTTGCCGGGACCCAGCATAGTTGTTGAATGGGTAAGTAGATGAATGAATTAATGACTGGCCCAATATTTCAAAAGGGAGAATGCAGGGAGAAGATGAGTTTGTTGAAGAGGTTACTTTCAGCATCAACCTCATAGGTTAAATACATTCAGAGCACTGTTCTAGTAATGCAATAGTCATTTTAATACAGCTACTAAGAGCTAGCATGTTCAGAGTTCTCCACCATGAACTTGGAATCACTCTCCTGGAAAAGGACTAATAAGCTAAAACAGTTTGAATGTTTTGATTGGCTGATTGCCTGATTTTAAATGTTCTCAAATCTTAAATATAAACACTAATAGTTTCATAAGTTTTGCTTTCTTATTTTTCAAAAGTTATCACTAAAGAAAAATAATTAGGTAGTTGTAAAATATAGATAGCCACAGAACTTCAACATAATAGTAAGGGAGAATGGAAAGTTAGATGAGGGCAGAGGTTTTTAGAATTCAGGGAATCCTTACAATCCTGAAAGTGTAAAATGTTGAGTGTGTACCTATGTGTACTTTTCTAGAAACAGACTATAGTTTTGTATCAGGTTCTAAAAGGGGTTTGTATTTCATAAGGGGTTAAATAAGCTTATTATAATAGAGAGAAGACAGAAAAAAATCCATTTTTATATATTCTTAGTTGATAGTAATAATAATAATAGTTTAATCAACATTTATTTTGTGCTCATCATGGTTCTCTGTACTTTTGTTGATATCTTCATTTAATTTTCAAAACAAACTTGCTCTTTAATTGGCAAATGAGGAGGCTAATATCTAGAGAGGATAATTACTGTAAGTTGTTCCAAATTATGTGCCTAGTTAGCAGCACAGAGAGACGCTTCAGTGCAGCTCTCAACCGCCATGCTGTATTTCCTTCACTCCTCAAATTAATTTTACATTATCCTCTCTCTTAATAATTTTGGTTTAAAAATAGCATTTAAATTTGGATAGTTGGCAGTCACAAAATGGTCAGCCTTCAGATTTCTGGCAGAGCACCCCATTTTCAGAGCATAGATGTAACTGAAGTCATAGCTCAATGCTTGGATATACTTCCATCAGTATGCAATCTTTCTAACAGATTAGCCTCAGATTCCGAGTGGAAAAGTTGTGGTGCCCCACCTAATTGGCAGGCACTTTGCGAGCCCTGTTCAACCATTAAATTCTGCTCATTAGGTTAGTGATAAGCAAATTTGTGGTGTCCCTGATAATATGAGCATTCTAGCAGTGATAAATTTGTATGAAATTTATTTATCCGTTCTTGGATAAGTAGTGGCAAATCCCCAGAAATAGCTCTGTGTGTTATGGAAATGTACTTGCTGAGAATAACACTGAAAATCTGTCTGATTTCCAGAGATTCTCTTTCAGAGAGACATTTAAATGAGGACATTAAATTGATTGTACCAAATGTGATGAGTATGGAATTGTATGTGCACTCAAATGGGTGTTGGGCTTACTGTCTGCCTGAATTTAAGGATAAATCAGTGTTAGACACCATAGCTAGAGAGTACAGCTTCCCATTCACCTTTCGTCTCTGAGTGGTTACTATATTTATTTGGCATTTACATTTGCAAAGTGCTTTGGCCCTCAAATGTCACCATGGATGCAGTACATTTATGATTGCTGCTTCAGCGGGGGCGAGACTGACAGGGCTGTAGACAGTGGGGGGCTGATCTGAATCCTGGAGCTCATTGAAGCGGCCAACAGGCTTGGTCCTCTGACATTACTATCCTCATATATTTTATTTTTTCCCTTTTCTTCTGCTTTTCACCTTTTATGCCTTCCAATTATACTCCACAAATACTCTTAAATTCCAGGAGTGCTTAAGAGAAGGGGGTCTGACATCAAACAGGCTTTAGCCCAGCAGAAGTGACCTTTGGCAATTAATTCAACTTCTCTAAATCTCATCTGTAAAACTGGGCTAGTAAGACATCACTTACAGAATTGGTACGAGCTTCTTAATTTACTTACATCATATACATATATATGATATTATATATTGTCTATATTTAGAATACTTGTTATAAATTTTGTTACCAATAGCAGCAACAAAGCAATATAGGGTAGACTACAGAGAGGTTTACCTCTGCAGCATAGAATATAGGCTTGGGATTTTTTATTAAAGGAGAAATTATTAAGGTCTGAAGCAATCTGAGATGTCTTCAGGGGGCTGGGGACATTTATGTCCACTGCAATCGATGACAGGCTTTGGATAAGTGGACCAGAAAGGAAAAATCAACAACAACAACAACAACAACAAAACTCTGGTGGTTTTATATTTCTTTAAATTCTTTGAAACTTCTATAAAAGTAGAGTCTAATCTCCTGCCCTTTGAATGTGGGCTGGTGTCAGAACTTTGCTTCTAATGAGTAGAATATGGTGGAAGTGAAATCGGTGACTTCACATGCTAGATGAGAAGATGGGATACAGCTTGTCTGTTTCTCCATCATGCACCCACCCACCTTTCCACCTGCTTACCTGCCTACTTACTTACCTACCTATCTACCTACTTACTTAATGCTATCAATTGATTTTAGGCAGTTAGGAATTACCATGGTTGAACAGAAGGCTAGAACAACAAAATAAACTCCTGGATGCACTAAACTGCTACCCTTTGTAGGGTGGCATGTTTCAGACCCATTCTGAGATCCTGATAAAATCACAGAACCAGAAAGATTGCATGAAATGAGAAATTATTACTAAGGGAGGGAAAAACCCTCAATAAGTCCTTTAGTTTCACTTGCTGTTAGTCAACTTAAAACCACTAAGTTTAGAGGTCACACTGTGGGGCAATATATTACTGGTTTCCCACTAGCTTTTCCCACTAGATAAAACCTCTGACCTGTGGGTTATAACACTTGCTGCACTTATTTCTCAGGGACCTGATGGCCACCTTTGCTGAAAACATGACTCTTCACTCGGGTCTACAGATGTCTTATGGGTGACTAAAATGGAATAAAAGTCTTGGCCTCTCTGTCTTTATATTGTGTCTGTCCCCTTTGCTGTCTCAACCCTTGAGTCAGATTCTACTCAGCTTTCCATGTAGACATGTTGATCATTTAAGAAATGTTTTATCCAAGATAATAATACAGGGTTAGCTTGGCCTAGTGCCCACTGGAGCTGGGATGTGCTTTTTCTGCCCAACCCTTGTGTTTTTTCAACAGCTCAAGCACTAACAGTCCTTCAACCCTCTCATAAGGCTAGGATGTTTATGAAAGATGATGACAGCAGCTGTAAGAGTAACACAGCAGTTCTTGAGCAAAGCTGCCTCCCTGTTAATATACCAAGTGCAAGGCCAGGATGTTTTTCTCAGGATGACAGTCCCAGGTACATGAAGATTCAACAGCTTCTGGGGCAAGTTGACCATGGATACTTGGTGGTCCAAGTCCATTGCAAGGAGAAACAGCCTTTGAACCCATGTCCCTGGCCAATGAAAGTGACCAAGTTTTCTCCCATCCCAGCAAATCAGTAAAAACTTGCTGCTTTCTTTATTCTGCAAGCAGCAACTTGGTCACTCTTTTGACCATTTGCTCACTCCTTTCACCAGTCAGAGTTTGGCTAAAGCCTTTGTCTCCCACCCCCTAAAAATGCTTTGCCTAAACAAGTGTATGTACTTGCAATATTTGGCCCGGTCTTGCTTCTAACATCTCTGAGTCAAACAATCCCATCATCTGGTATCATATTGATGAGCTGATATACCTACCGACCTAGATCGATCAATCTATTTATATCTATCCACCTACCTACGTACCTACCTGCCTGCCTGCCTGCCTGTCTTTGGAGCCCAGAGCTACTCTGTATGAAGTCAGGTACCCAGAGGCCATCAAGGAACCATGTGGGTAGCCTGCTGACAACTGGAGATACATGCCCAAGGAGCCTCAGCTTCTCCAATCCCAGCTGTTTAGTCTTCCCAACTCTGGCATCAGATATATAAGAAGCCTTCAAATAATTCCAGTTTCAGCCACCATAGGACAGTAACTGTGTGAGAGACCCTGAGTGAGAACTGTCTAGTTGATTTCAGTCAATCCCTAGAACCCTGAGAGATAATAAAATGTTTTAATCCACGAAATTTGAGGGCAATTTATTACCCTGCTGTAGCAACTGGAACAATTGCCAAAGGCATTAGAGCACTTAGAAGCCGAAGCAAATTTACAAACTAAATAACAAAACTGCAAAACCAGTAGTATTCAGTTAAATAAGTTAATTTACTTTGATGGATGATGTTTTACAGGCTCCAAACTGAAGCAAATGCCATTAAAAGGGGATTCTGCAAAGCTTTCAGAGACTGACACGTGCATACTGAGTGGTGACTCAGCTGTCCACCACACAGATCCACCCCTACTAGCTTTGCATGTACAGTGTACGGTGACACCTGGCCCTCACGCACTGCTCACACATCACCGGTGTGATCCGTTCCCGTGCCTGTTCTTTTCACATCAGGCCACAGCCAGGAAAGATGTTCTCCCTGATGCCAATGGGATTGTATTTAGAAATACATGAATCCAGACACTGACATTGAGTGTCAACACTCAATTATAAGGGTGTCATCTAAAGAGCCCTGACTTTCAAAAATGCTTATTTCTTCTTAGATTAATATGAAAATGCAAGATTTAAAAGCTCTTGCAGGGAATTATCAAACACACAGAAAGTTTTAGGGTGCTTTGCCGGACAGCAAAGAAGGAGGTTTGCGCCAGGGAAATTCTAAACAAAAGTTTAGCTGAAGTGGAGTAGAGTTGTGTTACAGATGATATGGGAGCCAGAACCGAGAGTCTGAACTATTAACACGCAGCTATCATTGGTTCTTGAGCAGGGGAGTGGCAGGATGAAAGCTCTGTTCAAAATTTGCTTCACAGTGGTACAAATATGATGAGTTAAGCAAAAGTGAGTCTGGATCCAAGGAGACTAGCAAATAGTCTCTTCTACTGTACTAATCTTAGCACTTAAAAAATCAGGGTTGGAAACATCACACTGTGCCCCAAAATATGTGCAATTATTATATACCAAAAATAAAATTTAAAAAAGCATTCACCAAGTTCTTGTAGAATATGTGATACTCTATTGGGATCTTTGAAAAACTACAGTATAGATTATGAACTGAATTTAGTTTCAGGACTCAAGAATTTACGGTGTCCTTCCTTCTACTTCTGTTTGTCATTGATAAACGATATAACCTTGGTCAGACCATTCATGTCCTAGCACTTCTGAGCCTTCATTTGTCAAACAAGGGGTAATGATATATACATTCTCTCCATGTTATAAATATTAGATATTAAATATATACATTAAATCTTCAAGAAACCTCAAGCCTTCCCAGATTAGAATGAATTTATACACTTTAGAGAACACTTCAGTTTTAGAGTATATGTACAAGGAAATGTTAAACTGTCGCAAAAGAAGGGATGATGCTGGTGATTTTTTCTTTTTCTGCACAAACTATATTGTAACAGCATTAATAGAAATTTCAGGAATGGAAAAAAAGCCCTCAGAATTCCACAGCTACCAAGTATTAGTTTTAAATTTTTATAGATCATGTTAATTTATATACACAAATACATTTACAATGACAATACAGATATATTGTATTTTGCTTTAGGGAAGTTTGTAGGGAAACTTTAGTACTTTTATTCAATTCTATTCTGTTCATACTAATAATTTTATAATAGTCCATCAAATTCTTATTCCATAGTTGACTAGGTTGATTTCTATATTGTTTGAAGCATATCTGTATGTGTAACAAATTTCCTTCCTTTCCTCACTTCCTCTTTCCTTCTTTCTTAGAAAAGGGAAAGAGAGCAGATTATAAAGCACCAAAAATGGGATTATTGAGGCCAAAAAAATTTTTAAAGAAATTATTTCTTTTTTTTTTTTGTGGGTACCGGAGGGTCGACCTCAGGACCTCGCGCGCCAACAGGCACCCGTGCCGCTGAGCGATATCACCGGCCCCTTTTTCATATATGGGATCCGGGAGTCAAACTCGGGCCCTCGCGCTTGCAAGGCAGGCGCTTACGCTGCTGAGCCGTCTCACCGGCCCAAGAAATTATTTCTTGAACTTCCTTTAAAAATAGTTCTAAAGAGGGCCGGTGAGACGGCTCAGCGGCTTAAGCGCCTGCCTTGCAAGCGCGAAGGCCCGAGTTCGACTCCCGGAACCCACATACGAAAAAGGGGCCGGTGATATCGCTCAGCGGCACGGGTGCCTGTTGGTGCGCGAGGTCCTGAGGTCGTCCCCCCGGTACCCACAAAAAAAAAAAAAAAAAAAAAAAAAATAGTTCTAAAGAAATCATCTCTTGAACTACCTTTTAAAATGGGAGGTATTAATATGTTTTGAAAAGTCAAACTTTGGAGTATAATTGAAAACTAAATGTAGACAGGATCCAATTGGTAGATCCCCTCATTGAAATTTTTAATTTCTTTTAGTTAGAGCCATGGGAGAAAGCAAGTCACTTTCTGAGTCCCTTTGAAGTCTTTCGAGGTGCATCACCAAGACTGACAAGCAGGCGAATGTGGGAACAGGGCTTGTTGACTGGGTTAAGCAAAGCTGTGACTGGACCAGCTCTGGCTGAGGTGTGCTTGAGGGTAAATACAGACTTAGCCCCCAGTGATGTCAGATGGACAACTGTTGGGGACAGCTTTACTCCAAGCCAGACCAAATAAAATTTACATATTCATCTGCAGACAGTTCTGTGACTTCAGAGTGACGGGAGCTCTGTCTACCTGCTTGCATTTGTCATTCAGGGACAGCTGCAGAAGCATGGCAGTTGGACAGGGGACACCAATCCTTCCAGAGAGCAAGTAAACAGGTTGCCGGGTGTCAGGAAGCAAGTTAAGATGGAGCAATATTATCCCACATCTCCAAAGCTGCCTTTATTTTTCAACAGTCATTTTCTTAACAATTTGGAGTTAGGATCTGGGCCTTGCAATGGCTGAAGTTCAACATCCTAATTCCCTGAATTCTGTCGTACAGGCTGCTGTACTGCCACCAGGAAATTGAAACAAGATCGCAATGCAGCAAATTCTGCTCTGACACCACGGTTCCAGTGCTTATTGAACTGCTTTGCAAACAGTGTAAATATTAACTTTGTGACTGTGTGCCAAGCTGAGTTAGGTAAGACTGAAACAGTGATGACCAGCACTCAAAGTTGGAGGTAGTCAGGTAAATGATAAAAATAATTTAGTTTTGTTCTTTGCCTTCGATAGGCAGGTGGAAACATTTGTCTCCAGGAAGCAGTAGACAACACCTCCATTCTCTAAATACTGACTGACTTCTGAATCCCCCAAATACAGAAAACTAGGCCCTACCCACATCAATTGCACTTGACATTTCTGTGTGCATGTGGGGTGGGGGTGGGCGGAGGCACTTCTGGAATGTGAAATCCTGAATCAGAACTGAAGACCGCTGTTCTTTTTTATTGGAGAAAGAATCTGAGACATAGATTTAAGTGTAACACATGCTGATTGCTGCCTACATATGCATATTTCGCACTTAACAGCCTCAACATTATGATTTTTCACAGAAATCCTGCCCCCTACCTCCTTAGCACCAGCTCCCTATTAGCAGCTTCTGATATTTATTTCTCAGGTTTTTCCCAAACACAATGCAAATGTGGATAGATGTCACCTGTTTTCGCTTCTGCAGTACCAGACAGTGCCCTTTGGTTTCCGTGAGAATTAAGACTCCTCTAAGAGGAAGAGAGGCACTCTTTGCCAAAGGTGGAAGCCAAATGTGGAACTGCCATAGCTCAAAGAGGCTGGAGGGTCTCCAGGAAGACTCAGGAAAGCATAGTTATCAGAATGGAAGGGGCCTCATCTCATGTGTGAGGGAATCGAGAAGAAAGAGTTTGGTACTCACTCAAGATCACACACAGGCGGTTAGTGAGACAGCTGGATTTGGAACTCAGGTCTCTTTAGTTTCCTTTCCACTATGTGTAGGAGAGAGGATGAGTGCTTTGTTGGGTTCTTTGAGAGTGGGTGTCTCTCTTCAAACTGAGCAGCTTTGCTGACATCTGTTTTACATAAGAGGCTTTGAACGGGTTGAAAACTATGGCACACTCGAGCATACCAACGGTTCTGATTTAGTCACCATATTTTTTTGCAGGTTCTGCTACTCCACCAGAACTTGTTTGATTCCAATTCTTTGAAACAGACACACAATACCCAGTTTAGACCCTCCAAACCCTGAATCATGCACATTCTGGAATGTAAGAAATTAACCTTTTAATGGTTTATGTAAGGACATTTTTCTAGATTTACAACAAATAGCCTTTTTCATTTTATGATCTCTCTAAAAATTCCTTTGCAGATTTTGTATAGATATGCACATTCCTAGCCATGACTTTTCTGAAATAAAAAAAAATCATGACAGTTTTCTATGTCCATTGCCATTTGCAAAGCTTATACTATTAATTCTTACGACAGCCTGGTCACATCGGTTCCACTGTAGGCTGTGTTCTTTACCTCTCACAGGTCTAGTGGGAAGGAGATTTGAACCCAATGTATCCCTGATTCCAAAGCTGAATCATTTACCCACTAAGACCAAAGTGTGCCTCAACTCATAAACCTGATTATGAATATATTTTTAAAATTTGGCTGAGGCATATAAAAATCTCTGTATTTTCTTTTTATTGCTTAGGGGCTTTGTTTGTTTGTTTGTTTGTTTGTTTGTTTGTTTTGAGACAGGGTCTTGCTATGCAGGACAGGCTGGTCTTAAACTCACTACATATCCCAGGCTGGCCTTGAACTGGCAGCAATCCTCCTGCTTCAGCCTTTCAAGTGCTGAGATTACAGGCTTGTGCCACCACACTCAGCCTATGTATTTTCTTTTTAGATTCATCTTCACATAGAACACACTTTGCCCACTTCTTTTTAACCTAAAGAAACAAACAGTGATTTATTTCAAGAAAAATTAGAATTGCCACAAGCCTATGACAGATAGAACTCATACCCGGGGCATAAGAAAGGTGTAAAGTCAAAGAGATAAGGATGGGGCACCACCAGTGCCTGCTACATAACTCTTTCACTAGTAAATGCACTGTCTAGGCACTGTAGCCTCACACTGGAGTAACACTGGACTTTCTGTCCTGAAGAACTCATAGTCTAGTGAGGAGGATGGATTCATAAATTGACAATTCCAATATAATGTGACAAGCATTCAGTTAGGGTGCTATGATTTGTATCTGGCCCATGTATTAAAGGCTTAGTCCCCAGTCTGTACTGCTACGTAGAGGTAGTAGAACCTTTAAGACATGGGACCTACCCATTTGACCCAGCTATTCCCCTTCTGAGCATCTTCCCAGAAGAATTAAAAACATCGTACCACAGCGATATATGTGCACCCATGTTTATAGCAGCACAATTTGTAATAGCCAGATCTTGGAAACAACCCAAATGCCCATCAACTGAGGAATGGATAAGAAAGATGTGGTATTTTTATACAATGGAGTACTATTCAGCCATAAAGAAGGATAAACTGGAGACTTTTATAGGTAAATGGATGCAACTCGAGAAAATACTCATAAGTGAAATAAACCAGAAGCACATGTGTAAGCATCGTATTATCTCTCTAGTATGAGAAACTGAAAGAGTAAATAAGATCCAAAATGTACAATAGATATGGTGAATCAAAAAGAAACTGGTCAAAAGGAAAGAGAGACTGGAATAGGGAAAAGAAAGAAGGGAAAGGGAAAAAAATTGTATAAATATATATAAGATGGTTAAGATAGATACACTACCATTTTTACTTAGTTCATTGAAGAGTAAGGTTTGTGCCAATAATGTTTGGACAATTGAATGCTAATGTCTGGTGTCCTGAATAAGTAACTTAAAGATAGTAATACGTAATGTATTAACCATTGTTACCCTCCTATTATGTTGTTTTGAAAATTTGTTCTTCTTTTGATTTGTTTTGTTTTTTTCTTCTCTTTAAAAAAAAAAAAAAAAAAAGACATGGGACCTAGTAGGAAGTTTCAGGTCATCAGGAATGTCTTAGTCACTTTCTCATTGCTGAGACACAATGCCTGATACCAACAGCTTAAAGAAGAAGAGGTATTTGAACTCATAGTTACAGCCCATAGTCCACGGTCAGCAAACTTCAAGGCTCAACAGCATGGCAGAGGGGAATGGCAGAGGAAAGCTATTCATGTCATGATGGCAGAGAGTGAAGGGAGGAGCCAGGGAGGGAGATATACCCTTCCAGGACACACCCTCAGTGATCTACCTGTTCTGTCCAGTCCCCACCTTGTAACAGCAAGTCAGCTTTAGCACCTCCATGGTTCAATCCTTTTCCAAAGGCCCCACCTATGAGCACATGAGGTTCTTGGGGGACACCTAGATGTATACCGTAACAAGGACTCGTGTGTGTGTGTGTGTCTTTCCTTGAAGTTAGGGGCTTCCTCTCTTACGTGTGCTTCTGTGATGATATACTGACTCAGCACAGTCCCCAAAGCAATAGGGCTTACTGACTGTGGACTGTGAGCCAAAATAAACATTTCCTCTTTTTAAGCTGATTATCTCAGACATTGTGTTGCAGTAATGGAAAGCTGACTAACACAGCACAAAGTACATTTTGAGCACACAAAGGAGTAAATAAATCCAGTCTGTGAGGAAGGGCTAGTTAGAGAAGATGACTAAAGGGTTTTACACACATGCTAAGCCTGGAAGGAGGAGGGAAAGCTAGCCTGACAGAGAAGATTGAGGGGCAGGTGGAGAAGGTATTTTGGCAGAGAGGAAGCACACAGTGTAGAACACACATTGGCACAGGAGTGCTGTGAGCAGATCTATATATGGGCACGTAGAGTGAGAGATGGGAAGGAGATTGGTGAGCTCACAGGGGATCTTGAGTGTTATGCTAAGAAGCTTGGAATTCTTCTTAGACACTGGAAAGGCATTTAAGAGTCTTAACTCCACAAAGGACATAATCAAATTTGCATTTTGGGTCAATCACCCTGACTAGCTATCAGCTGTTTCCTCTGTCACCTGTGATTCCCATAATATGTAACATTCTTCCAGACAATGATTATGAGCAACTGCCAGCCTCTTTTTCTGTTCCTACTCAGGAAAGCATGTAAGGAAACACAAATAAGAATAGAAATGTGGTAGACTGAAAAACTGGCCATAATTCTGTACTCCTCCTTGTATCCACATCTTTTAAAAAGTAGCTTTGTTACTCCTCCCATCAACACGTAAAGTCTATCTCTCCCTTACTCTGAATCTAGATTGGCTTTGAGCCTTGCTTTGACCGCTAGAATGGGGAAAAAGGAACAGTGTGCCAGAGTCAGGCCTAGGCTCAAAAGCCATGCACATTTCTTCTGTCACTCCTATACTCCTAGCTTCTCCATGTGATCAAGTCTGGCTAGCCTGCTACAGGAGAAAAGCCCATGTGTACCAGCGCCAAGTTAGCTCTGCCATTTGGACAGTTTCAGGTACACCCAGTCAACCACAGCAGGCCACAAACACACCAGGGGGTCCCATGATGAACAGAGCCCAGCCCAAATTTCTGACCCATTGTGAGCCAAATAAGTGGTAGTTATTTCAAGCCATTAAATTTGGGGTGGTTCGTTAACCTACAAAAACTAACTAGCAGATGGAGTGTTTGTTATCTGCTCTAATTTTTCCTAGTAAATCATTTGTAATCCTTGACACTTTAACAATCATAAGTAACACATTACTTGGGACATGTTGGGATGTTGCCAATATAATGGCAAAGAAGAATAAAGAGTATATCTTAAAGCGTGTCCTTGAAAACCTTCTACTTTGAGGAAGATGGAGCAGATGTGCTATTCCTTACTCATCTGCTAAGTATAACTAAAACTCCTATATATTAGATATAAAACAAATAAGAATAAAAAGAGAAAACTGAGAGCAGTTAGGGAGTATGAGAAGAGAGGAATGGCACAGTGGTGAGTTCCCTTGGGTTTCTTTTTGGCTCGTATGTCCTAGACTTGGTAATGAAGAAGCCAGCAAACTGGGAACTCCAACAGGCAAGAAAAAAGTTCCAGTATAAACCTGCTGTTTCTAGTTCAAAGGGACAGAGAAGGGGCAGCCCAACAAGACCAAAAACTTTTAGACAATAATCATTCTACTCCAGCCAAACATCACAGGAAAAGCCATGGTCCCAGCTCCAGCCACACCAGGAAAAGTCTAGTGGGAGGCTAGACTTCCACCAGGAAGAGGCTATAATAAGGCGCTTCAGTGCCCCAGTAGGGTGATGTCCGAGGACAGTAGGAAGTGGGGCCTTTCATTTGACCAGCTGGTTGGTAATGAGCAGCTCCTAACCAGCCATTGTATGAGCAGGGACTGTTCTTCTGTCTTCTCCCTCTCCCCGGAATGGTGTCACAGGGGGCCTCATGGAGAGGCAGGACTTTTACTGCAGCCAGCAGTAATGAGGCCACCACCACAAGACTTGTCAATAGAAACTATGTGGAGAATCGCAGCTCTCATCTACATCCAGTGGTATTGAGAGAGCTCCCTCTCTGGGTGTCAATGGAAGCTGAGTGGGGAACATGGGATTCTACCTCTACCAGGCAGTAATGAGGCAGTAGCCCCTCCCCAAATATTTGTCCCAAATACTCTGTTGTATAGTTAAGGAAAGTACCTAAAGAAAGTAATCTGTCCCCACAACCTTGTCTTTGGTCCAAGCTAAAGCCACATGCCTCATGTACAATTTACTGCCCTATGGTCAGACACTACAGGATTCTGTCCAGCTTACAATGGAGGGATCAGCCTCAGGTTCCAATGTCACATTTATGGCTACTAAAGCCACAAACCTGTGTTATATCTTTAGCCCAAAATACACCAAGACCAGCATAACACTGGCTAGGACCGAGGTCCACACTTTTATGTGCTGCTTGTTGCTGAGTTGGACTCATGGTCTAAGACGACAGCAACCAGCCACAGGGGATGCTAGCTAGAATAGAAGCCTGACAGACTGCGACTGCACATCTTCCCTGGCACTGGCACTGTTCTAAAGGCTCTGCTCATAGGCAGACCTGGGTTAGGAGACTGCTAGGATCCGCCTCATGTCAGATTTCACTAGAACAGCACTCAGTTCCTGGTTAAAGTCTTGTACTTACTACTGTGTCCTACCCCTAGAGAATGGTGTTTTGTACCACTATGCTACTCAAGTTTGGGACATTGTTAGTGATAGCAGTTCCTTGGTCACCTGGGCTGATGCTAAGCTGGGTTGTGCCTGAGTCTCCCAGCCCAAAGGACCTGCAGAGTCTCAGGGGTACAATGTGGCCCACCCTGCAGCCAGCACTGATAGAGGGTGAAACAGAGTCTGTACCACTGGTGCAGGGGTCGACTTTAGAGCCCCACTGGTGAGCACTGGCCTGGTCATAGCTGTGCCCCCTGAGGTTGGGGAATAGGTGGTAGAAACAGTTTTTGGCCACCGAGGCTGGTGCTGAGCTGGGTTGCATCTGAGTCTCAGCCTACATGGTCTCAGGAGGAAGAGCCATGTTCCATGCTCCACTTTAAGGCTGGAACTGATGTGACTGAAACTCAGGTCTGGCTTGAAGGTGCACAAATCTCCCCTGATGCTGGGGTTGTGCTAGAACAGTGATGTTGAGTCTATGGCACATGTGCTACAGCAGGCATGCAGAGTCCTCTCTGTCGGCATGCAAGCCAAGACGCCCCAGTAGCTGAACATCAGATAACAGTTGTTTTTTCTAAAGTAAAACCTCAGTATTCAGGTTTAATTGCAATGTTGGCAATAGTCCTCAAGTTCTTCCAAGAAACTGAGAGGGACAGAGTGCTCCCAAACTTATTTATGGAAGCCAGTACGACCCTGATCCCAACTAAAAAAGAAAACTACAGGCCAATCTCCTTAATGAACATAGATGTAAAAATCCTTAACAAGATATTAGCAAATAGAATGCAGCACATTATCAAAAAGATCATGCATTGTGATCAAGTAGGTTTCATCCCAGAAATTCAAGGAAGGTCCACCATACATAGGTCAGTAAATATAATACATCACTTAAACAGGAGCAAGGTCAAAAATAATACGATCATTTCAATAGATGCAGAAAAAATTTTTGATGAAATCCAACACCCCTTGTCTTAGTTACTTTTCTCTCATTGCTGACACAAAATTCCCAATACCCAAAGTTAAGGGAGGAAAGGTTTATTTAGTTCCCAGTTTGTAGAGGTTTCAGTCCATAATTGTCTCCAAGGCAGGGTGGCACATGGCAGGGGGCAACAGTTCATGGCAGAGGAAGACAGCAAAAGCAACAAGCGAGGAGAGAGAGGGGACAAGCCTCTTTCTGTCCCTTATGTTGTATTCAGGCTACCTGCCCTAGGGCAAGTGTAGCACTCACACCCTTAATCCCAGCATTGCCCTACGAATCAATCACACACTCAGCTACCTCCAAAAAAAACTCTATGACCACATGAGGCTTTGGGGGGACATCTAGACACAAACCATTACACCTCTTCATGATAAAAACCTTGAAGAAAACAGGTATAGAAGGACCATACCTGAATATGATAAAAACTATATATGGAAAACCAATACTCAGCATCATACTAAATGGGAAAAAACTAAAAGCATTCCCCTCAAAATCAAAAACAAGACAAAAATGTCCAGTATCATCTCTTCTATTCAACATAGTACTTGAAATGTTAGCCAGAGCAATTAGACAAGAGAAAGAAATAAAAGGGATACACATAGGAAAGGAAGAACTCAAATTATCATTATTTGCAGATGATGTGATACTCTACATTTGTGTACAGTACTACAGTACTCTGAAAAAGGAGATTGAAGAGGACATTAGAAAATAGAAAGAAGTCCACTGCTCCTGGTTAGGCAGAATCAATATTGTCAAGATGGCCATATTCTCCAAACTGTTATGCAGATTCATTGTAGTCCCAATCAAAATACCAACAGCATACTTTACACATCTAGAGAAAATAATTCTAAAATTCAAATGGAACCAGAAAAGACCCAGAATAGCAAAAGCAATTTTGGGTAACAAGAGCAAAGCAGAAGGCATAGCAATCAATACCTGACTTCAAATAATACTACAAAGCAATAGTGGTAAAAACAGCATAGTACTGGGACAAAAACAGATACGTGGATCAGTAGAACAGAACTGAGGTTACAGAAACTTCCCAGACACATTTGCTATTTGATTTTTGACAAAGGGGCCAAAGGCATATGTTGGAGGAAAGATAGCCTATTCAACAAGTGGTGCTGGGAAAACCGATTATCTGTCCGCAGAAGAAAGAAATTGACTCTTATCTCTCACCATATACTAAATTAAAATCAAGATGAGTGAAAGAGCTAAACATTAAAACAGAAACATTAAACCTACTGGAAGATAAAATAGGTAAAACACCTGAAGACATAGGTGTAAGAAAGGATTTTGTAAACAGAACTTCAACTGCACAAGAAATAACAGCAAGAATCAACAAATGGGATTATATCAGACTAAAGTGCTTTAGTACAGCAAAAGAATCAATCAATAGAGTGAAGAGACAACCTCTGACAGAGGACTAATATCTAGAATATACAAAGAACTCAAAAAAAAAAAAATTAAACCACCTAAAATTAAAGACCCAGTCAAGAAATAGGAAAGAGAAATGAACAGACACTTCACAGAAGAAGAAATATAAACAGTCAACAAATATATGAAAAAAAGCACAGCGTCTCTGGATATTAGAGAAATGCAAATTAAAATAACACCAAGATTCCATCTTACTCCGGAAAGAATGGCAATCATTAAGAAATCAAACAATAACAAATGCTGGCAAGGCTATGGTGAAAAAGAACCCTCCTTCATTGTTGGTGGGAATGTAAACTAGTACAACCATTATGGAAATCAGTATGGAGATTTCTCAAAGCACTGAAATTAGAAATTCCATATGACTCAGTGATTCCCCTTTCTAGGTATCTTCCCTAAATAATTGAAAACATCATACTATGGTGTTACATGCGTACCAATGTTTTCGGCAACTCGTAATAGCTAAATCCTGGAAACAGCCTGTATACCCATCAACAGATGATTAGGTAAACAAAATGTGGTATCTCTATATAATGGAATACTACTCTGCTATAAAGAATGACAGATTTGAGACATTTGTAGGAAAATGGATGCACCTGGAAAATATAATGCTGAGTGAAATAAACCAGACACACAAGCTTAAATACCCTATGGTATCTCTCATACGAATGATACAAAGTACAAAGAGAATAATAAAGGATGGATAGAAGGAGATGGATCTCTTGCAATGGGGGAGTGGTCCAAGGGAAAAAATGTGAGGGGTCAAGAGAAGGGGAAGGGGAAAAAAATAGAATAACTATATGCTATATACAGGAACCTAATGACCTCAATTAATGAAAACATTATACACTATAACATGAGATAAGATTAATAATATCAATAAGAATCAAAAATGAGATAGGGGAATTGGAGGAGGAGGGAGGGAGGGGGAGAGAAGGAGAAGGGGATTCAAAAATAAAAGAGAAACAAGCTGTGGTTTGTACATGTACCCACTCCCCAAGATGATTGTAAACTGTATAAACTGCAAACATGTACTAGTAAAATAAAAAATAAATTGCAATGTTGGCACTTTGTGATAAATAAGTGGGTTTGGGGTCGCAATATGGGTACTTGGTCTCTAAAAGTTTTGCCGTCACTGGCCTAGAGGCTCCATCTGAGCTCTGACCTGCAAATGGTGCCTTTAATACTAGTGCTTGGTCTTACTGCAGGGCTGGCCCTGGGCTCTAAGATAAAGCTTTGATCTAGCTTTTATGCATGACTTGCTCCCAGCCATGTGGAGCCCGGTCGGTCTCGGTCTCACTCTGCCTCCCAAAGTTGGAGGAGGTAAAAGGGGTGGTGGAGCTGTCAGCCACCTCCTTATACAGCTCCACAGCTTGGCCATAAGTGACCTTAGGGTAGAGAGGTTGAGGCCCTGCCTGGCACTGGGTTTCACCGTAGTGGGCTTGGTACTGGGTTTCAGGTCTTGCTGTGGACTTCATTCTCTTTCCCTTCCCAAAGTGGGAGGCACTTATGTCTCCCTTGGGCTGCATGGATTTGTGGGGGGTGCTCCTTCGTGTTTTCAATAGTCTTTTTATGTGTTACACTAAAAGCAGGCACTACAATCTCTCATCTGATTTCCTTAGCTCTAGTGCTGGTAGTTGGTGTGTGAATAGCTGGCTGTTCAACTTTGTGTATCTGTGAGGAGATCTTGCCAAATGATCTTACTCAGCCACCATATTGCTCTACTGCCTGTTTCTTCTCCTCCTTTTTTTCTTTTTTTTTTTTTATGTGGGTACCAGGAGTTGACCTCAGGACCTCACACTTGCCAGCAGGCGCTAGTGCCGCTGAGCGATATCACCGGCCCTTTTTTTCCTTTATGCGGGTACCAGGAGTTGAACTCAGGACCTTGCGCTTGCCAGGCAGGTGCTTATGCCACTGAGCTGTCTCACTGGCCCGTGTTTTTTTGTTTTTGTTTTTTGTTTTTCGTGCTGAAGAAGAATGGACCTACAGCCTCACAAATGATAGGCAAGAGGGTTGAGCCTCACCTCCAACCCTCTCACAAAGATTTTCATATCATCCATGACAAAAATATTTCAGTGAGCAATGAGCACTCACAACCATGGCTGAGACACATAAAAAGTAGACAGCCTCAGTGAAGAAATAGAAGATTTAAAGAACCGAATGGAAATTTTATTTTATTTTAGAGTTTACTTCTTTAATTTTTTTAACTTTTCTTAGTACAATCATCAAAATAATAAGCTCAGTAGATGGAGGGGACAGAAGAAAAAATTAGTGAACTAGAGAAGGACAATTAGAAATTATTCAGTCCCAACAATCAAGGGAAAATAGATCGAAAAACAACAAACAGAGTCTTAGGGATTAATAAGACTGTAACAAAGGTGAAATTTTTCCATCATCAGAATACCTAAAGCAAAGGAGAAAGAATGGGCCTCCGGCTGCTTCAGCTGCAAGCTCAAGGCTTGCTGGGGACTTGGGCCCTGGCCTGTGGTCTGGGAGAGGCATGGGTCACCTCTATGGCATTACCAGTTGGGGTGATGGCTGCCAAAAGCTCAACAAGCCAGGTGTCTATGCTCCTGCAGCCAGCTGTATAGACTGGATCAGTGATTGGCTGTGGCCTCCCACGTGGCCTGTGGCTCTCTCCTGAGACCCCCGCAGAGGATATTCTGTCTGTTCACCTTTCTCTGCCTCCCAATAAAGGTGTTTCCAAGAACTTGGGTTGAGGAGGAAATGAAGCTGAAAAATACTCAAAAAATAATGATAGAAACTTTCCAGATTTGGCAAGAGACATAAACTTACAGATTCAAAAAGCTGAGTAAACCCCCAAAAAAGGATGAACCCAAAAGAAATCCACACAAAGACACAGCAAAATTAAACTGGGCTGGGGATTTGGCTCCATGGTAGAGTGCTCACCTAGCATGTGCAAGGCCCTGGGTTCAATCCCCAACGCTGAACAAAGAAAAAAAGAATTTTTAAACTGCTAGAAACTAAAGACAAAAATTTCTTGACATCAGTCAGAGAAAAATAACCCCTTATTTACAGGAAAAAAAATACTTTGAATAACAGTCGCCTTCTCATCAGAAGCCATGGAGGCTAGAAGGCAGTGGCACTACATTTATCAAAGGCTGAAACAAAGAAATGCCATCCAGAATCCTAAATCTAGGGAAACTGTGATTAATGCACTCAATTTTACCAAAATTAAAATTTTTGTTCTATGAATGACCCTGTTAAGGGTATGAAAAGACAAGCTACAGAGTGGAAGAACATATCTATAGATCACATATGCAACAAAGAACCACTATCTAGAATATATAAATAACTCATGATTCGAGTTAAAAAGAAGAAGCAATCCAATTAGAACACAGGCAAAAGACATGGAGAGACATTGCACTGAAGAACATAAACAGATGGCAAATAAGCGCACAAAAAGATGCTCAATATCATTAGCCATTTGGAAGTGGAAATTAAAATCACACTGAAGCCGTATATACACCTATCAGAAGGTCTAAAATAAAAAATAGTGACAGCACCAAATGCTGGTAAGGTTTTGAAGAGATGAGGTCAGTCATACACTGCTGGTGGGAATGTAAAATGATTCAGGCCCTCTGGGAACAAAGTGTGTCTTAACGAGGGGGTGGGGTGGAAGGGAGGTGGATGTAGCCATAAAGTTTTGAGTGACGGATCCTTGTAGCGATGGACATTCAGCATCATTATCCATATCTTGGTTGTGGTATTGCAAGCTATTACCTCGGGGGGAGACTTGGTAAAGGGCACAGGGGAATCTCTGTATTATTTCTAATGACTGCATGTGAATCTACAATTATTTTGAAGTGTAATTTAAAAATAAGTTTGTCATTGAAATCCCAGCGCTCTATAAAATAATGGTACTGTATGAAAAATAATTTCCATAATTAAACAAGTTTGGCAAAACTGGGATAAAAAAACTAAGGAGGTTTCTTTGCTGCAGGATTCCTCACAGCCTTGTATTTACATATTCTGCGGAAAGTCGCGTGCCCGAATGTCAGAAGACTTGCTGATAAGGCTGTTGTAAGAACTGAATAAGATGGTTTAAGGCAAAACAGTGTACAACTCCTGACACGAATGTCACAATTCTCATCAGCATCGTTATTATTTCATTCACCATTTACCACAATCCTATCGCATATGTAGAATTATATTGACATTGTCAAAATGGGTCAGTTGAGGCTTAGAGAAGTAAAGTAATTTGAAAGGACACAGCTGATAAAAGGCAGAACTAGGATTTGATCTCAGATTTTATTCCCAAATATCTGATATTAATTATGATGTAGTGTTTCCTTAAAAAGTATGATTTTTTAAAAAAATACAAAAGTAAAAATTAAAAAGTAGGAGACAAACTAGGAAATTTTTTTTTTTTTTGTGGGTACCGGGCGTCGACCTCAGGAGCTCACGCGCCAGCAGGCGCCCGTGCCGCTGAGCGATATCACCAGCCTGTTTTTCGTATGTGGGTTCCGGGAGTCGAACGTGGGCCCTCACACTTGCCAGGCAGGCGCATACGCTGCTGAGCCATCTCACCAGCCCTGGAAAATTTTACAACTATCTCACTTTAAAGATTTTTACTTATTACTATGTAAAGAATCTTCATAAATTAATAATCAAACTTTGCCTAAAATCATAATGCACAAAATATCAACATACCAATTCATGATAGTGGCCAAAGGACATCTGAAAGTGTTCAAACTAAAAATATAATATTTTTTAAAACTTCAAATGAAATAGACAAAAATACCATGTTTTCTCTATATTTTTCCAGATTAATAAAACCTACACCCTCTCATACGATGGTTGTGGTGAAAGGGGCACTTTCAAACAGCTTCTGTCATCATTATTACCAAACTGAGGTGACAAGTGATTCACTTGTAAATGCTTATAGATTATTTGACCTAGTTGCTTAATTTCTAGGAATTAACCCATTTATGCCAAAGATTGCAATTTTTTAAATTTTTGCATGAAATTCATATATGTTACCTAGAAAAATTAAAAGAACAAGAATTCAAAGAGAAAAAAATTATGTTCCATTGTTATGGGTGTTCCAAAACTGGAACACTAGGCATTGAAGGGTTAAGACAAGTAATTTAAATATTTTGAAATGAGATAGGTACATAAACAAAGATTTATATTTATAGGTGTTTATCAGAGTTATTTGTATGAGCAAAAATGTGAAAAGATCCTTAATATCTGTCAGTAGAGGTATGATTTAAAAATTATGAAACATTCTTATGATTGCAGTTATTATCAATCATGTGCCAGAAAAGAATTAATATAGGAAAATGCATATGACATACTCTTAAGTGAAAAAAGCAAGAAACCTTCAACTTTATAAAAGCAAGAATGTATACAAACACATGTGTGTAAGATAATACATAAAAACATCCACGGTGTCTACCTCTCGGTCCAGAATATCATGAATGATGCTTATCTTCTCAACTTTAACTTCCAAAATTTCTACAGTCCATAATAACAGCGAAATACTAGCAATAGTCTATTTTCCACAGTTGTTTAAATTCAAAACTTCTCTGATATGAGCATCATCAGGCCTGCGCTTTAGGTAGCACCTTACAGTTGGAGGCTGGGATACGCCCAAGAGGAGTTGGAAGATCTCTGGTGTCAAGCTGCTTTATTCCCAGGGTCACGTTGGAGATGAGCGTGGGAAAAGAGAAGCAGGACATCAGCGGAAATTCCATCCCATATGCAGATGTTAGTCAGCAGCCAGGGGGAAATGTGAGGACGCAGATTTGGCTCCCCCAGATCCGCCTCCCCAGCTCTTTCTGTTCGTGTTACCACTGACACTCTGCAGTTACATGGACAGCAGGGTAGATGGATGTGTGCGTGTTGAATATCAAATGGCTTTCTAAAAAGTTTCTTATTTTTTGCCCATTTGTTGAAAACAGTAATAATAAATAGTCATGGCATTATTTTACAGCCAGAGTAGACCTTTGTCTATATCAAATACATTTGTATGTCTTTTTATTTGCAGTGTGAAGTGCCCAGGGCATTGAGTGTGTAACAGGTTATTTAATGATCAAGTGCCTAAGAGGCATCTTAAACTTAACCTTAAACTTGTCCACAGATCTCTTGATTTCTTCTGACAAAACTATTCTCTCATCCTTTACCAACTCAGTAAAAGGTACCACCATTACTCATTTGCTTAACTTCCAATTGGCAAACTATTCTTAAATTGTCTTAGGTCAGGCTACCATAACAAGATATCATAGACTGAGTGACTTAGAAACAATAAAAATTCCTATCTCATAGTTTTGGAGACTAGAAGTCCGAGATCAGTGTGCCAGAATGGTCTTTTATGGGCCCACTTCCTGTTGCATACCGCTGATTTTCACTCTTTTCTCATATGGTAGAAAGGGAGCTAGACAGCTGTGGTGGATTGACAACTGCTGGTCAACTTGTAACACCCAGCTGAACTGAATCAGCATGGTGCTGGGTGTGGAAGGCCCACCTGAGGATTGTTGCCAACAACATGAAAAAAGACAACTAAAGAGGAAGAGGTGGTGCTGTTGGTTCTCCTGGAGGAGCTTGTCATCCTGGCTTTCCTGATAAGAACTTGGCTGTTCTCATTGTTGGAGGAGCTTGGGACCTTGCTGTCACTGAGGATGGCTGTGGTACTTTTCGGGGGAGCTCTGGTCCTTACTTTGAGCATCACTTCCTGACTCCGGTGCAGATCCCTCAGCCTGCTGGCACAGATCCTTCATCCCACTGCTGCAGCCTTTCTAGCTTCTGCCACTGATCTTTGGGCCTTCCCAGTGCAGATCCATGAAACAGACTTGCATGAGACATTGTCGTGGGCTCAGGGCCTCCAGTTGGTCTCATGGGGGGCATTGCCATGGGCTCTAGGTCTTTAGCTGGACTCATGAAGGACACTGCTGGGGTCCAGGCCCTCAGCTGGATTCTTTGGGTCTTTAGGGTGTGGACAGATTTCCTGAACTCTTGTATTTGACTCTTGGGTGACTACTATAAAATAATCCTATAAATTATGTGTCCTGTATTAAATTGTTTCCCTTGCAAACCCTGACTACAACAACAGCTCTCAGGGGTCCCTTTTATAAGAACACTAATCCCATTCATGAGGGCACCCTCATGATCTACTCACCTTCCAAAGGCCCCATCTCCTAATGCCATCACATTAGGGTCAGTATTTCAACATATGAATTTGGTGGGGTGAGATGGAGATGAACATACAGTCCATAACAGCTTTGCTCTATCTCTAGCCCTCCCTAGTTTCAGCTCTGCTTCCAAAATATATTTGAAATCCATCCACTTCTTCCAACCACATTACAACCCATTAGTCCACATCATGCTGAAAGTATCTGGACTTGAGCACATTTTGCCCTCTAATAAGTCTTTTTGTTTCCACTCCTACTCCTTATAGACCAACCTCTGCCTGGCAACCCAAGTGATCTTTTACAAATGTCAATCAGATCACATCAAACCTGTCGATGGCTTTCCACACACTTAGAATGAAATCTAGATCCTTTATATTGCCATCAAAGTTCTACCTGACTGGCCCCTGTCAACTTCTCTGACTTCACTCTCCCTGCCATGCCCATTTCCAAAGTCTTCTTCCTGGTCTGCGATGTACCACGCTTGTTCCCCCTGTGGTGACTCTGTCCTAGCTTCTCCCTCTGTCTGAATGCGTTCCACCCAGACCTTCCTGTCATCCACACTTCCGCTCAACACCATCTCTTCTTTAGTTACCTTCATGTGCTCACTTCGGCAGCACATATACATTAATTATCTTCATTAAGTACACAACTTAAAGTCATTCTGTCTCACTTCACCCTGTTTCATTTGCTTCACAGCTCTTACTATCCGTCAATAGTGTGTTCTTTATTTGATTAATATATATTTTCCCTCACAAGAATATGAAACCCAGGGAGTAGGAATCTGGTCTGTCTCATGTCCCACACTCTTACAATAGTGCCAGGCAGATAAAATAATTATCAAGTGAATGAACATATATTTAATGATATAAAAACTAGGTATTCTCATATTGATTGGTGTTTATCAAGCACTGTAAATTACATTTATATTCTAAAAGCATTTTTAAACACAACTAGATAATTTTAGGAATGAAATGTATTAATATATAAAAGGGAGTGACTGCTTACTGTTACCAAGTACTTCTACTTGGCCATAAGAGGATGCCACTAACTGTGAAGGGGTGACAGACGCAGAGGAATGGTTAGTGTGGGGCAAGGCTTGGGAGCCTGGACAAGCCCAGGGGTTGGGACTAGGAAGACTGCAGGAAAAGGAAGATAAGGATCCAGTCAGGCAGCTAAGGACCAACAGCAGGAGAATGGGGTCAGTGGGCAAAGCAGACCAAAGGGTGATGTACAAATGGGAGGAGGCTTCAGGAACAGCTGCCATGAATTGCAGGTTCCAGGCCATTTGATATGCTGCAGGAAGAAATGATAAGACAGATGAAGGCCTGAGCGAGCAGAAATTGGAGAATGAGACAGGTCTATAAACAGGAACTTGGACTCAAAGACATGGAAGGTCTCTGTGGTTAGAACTGATGCTCAAGATGGAGCCTGGGTCTGGAGCTGAAGCCAGAAGTCCAGCTTTGTTCTCTGGGGTTCCCTGCTGAGCTGGATTGCAGCCCACATGTGTGACTAGAAATAGAGGCTGGGTTAGAAGTCTTTCTGTCCTTCTGCCCAAGGTCTGGGTGGCTCCTGGAGTTATATTCTCAGATGTGACAACAGAGGGAGTGATCTGGAGAACTGTGAGAACGTACTAAAACCTGAGTGCCTCACCTAGGAACTCTGATGTGACTGGCTGGAAATGCAAGCAGAGCTTCTGGGAGTTTTATGTTCCCAGTGCATCCACTGTGCAGCTCAGGCTGAGAACTTTGGCTATACAGAAGGTGGCTGGATTGGAACAGATGGAAGCGTCCCTGCTGGTAGAGAGGGACACCAAGGAGTCCTGGAAACCAGGTAGAGTCTGATAAATTCTATTCCATGAATTTTTCCTCTTCTTTCACTTAGTAGTATAAGAAAGTCTTAAATTCAGAGTTATAGACTGAGGCCAATATGGGGCACTACTTATTTTGTTTGAAGCAGTATTTCTTAGTGATTTAAAATGCAGGTTTGAGAGTCATACAGATCTAGGTAAGATTCCAGCTTGGCCACTTCTTAAATCTGTCAATGAGAAATGAGATAAAGAGTAGCAGCTATTTATCTGATGAGGTCTTTGCAAGAATTAAATAAGCTTCTAAATGTAAAGTACACAGCCTGGTAACTAGCTCAATTAATAAAATACTTAATTAGCACCTCTACATTTTAGGACTACTAATTTTATTAGCTGAAATCTTTTTAAAAAAAAATTACAGCTTTCATGTTTTAGGATCACACTGTCATTTAGATAATACAATCTTTCAGAACATTTACTTTCTGTAATTTTGTATTAGGATTCTTTTGATTGCAAATAGCCAAACCCAATACTGGCCTCTTTAAGGAGAAAAGACAAAATGCTGGGAAGCATACATCATACTGATAGTGCCTGAGCTGCGATAAAGCCAGGGACCACTCAGTGTAGCTCTAAATAAGAAAACACTTCCAAGTCAGATGAGCAGTTTTCCAGCCTCAGTGTCTCTTTTCCAAATTTTGCATCTCTACCATTTGCTCAGTCCACCTGAAGACTAATCTACAAAAACAAAGCCACTGAGATGATTCATTTTCTATTGCTACATGACACATTGTCACAAATTTAGCAGCTGAAAACAATACGCTTTTCTTAAACCCTCACACCATGGGTGGGGAGTTTGGGTGTGGCCTAACTGGGTCCTCTGGCCAGGGTCTCACCAGGCTGGGTTCTTGTCTGAAAACTTTGGGGAAAATCCACTTTCAAGCTCATTCACTTCTTTGTGGTTATAGGTCTGAGGTCCCATTTTGTTGCTGGATGTCAGCTGGGGGTAGCTTTCAACCCCTTAAGATCACCTTCAGATGTTAGCCACATGGCCCTGCCTTTCCACAAAGCCGTCAGGAGATGCTCTCTCCAATCTGCTGCAATGGAGTCTCTGTAACACGATGTAAGCACAGAAGTGACAACACCATCATATTTGCAGGAATTGCCACACCAAAGGGAGGGCCATTATAAGGGCATGTTTAGCAGGAGGTAAAGGTCTTGGAGGACTTTACTGAGTTGAACTGTGTTGCTCCAAATTCATGTCCATTCTAAGCCAGTGGGTATGACCTTATTCAGAAATGCTTTGCCCATGTGGTCAGTCAAGATGAGATCGTATTGGATTGAAGGTGGGCTAAAACCAATGAGTGTTATCCTTCTAAAAATGGGGAAGAGTGGGTGGAGAGGCATAGGGAAGGAGGACACATGAAGTTGGAGAAAGATTTGGAGTTACCTTGCCACAAGTCAGGGAATGCTGATAATGCTGGCAACAAGTAGAAGCTGGAAGTAAGGAGGGATTCTTCCTTAGAGCTTTGGAGGGAGCATGACCCTGCTGATTACCTCATGTTGGATTTCTAGCCTCCGGTACTGTGCAAGATTAACTTTCTCTTGTTTTAAGCCACTTGTTTGTAGTACTTTGTTACAGCAGCTCTAGGGAACTAATGCACTGGCCACTTTGAATTCTGCCTATCATAGATGGTTATGCAAATGAAGGGGAGGAGAAATCCCAGGAAAGGGATGTCCAGGGCAGACCACTTTCTTGGAGATCAGAACAGATTAGACAGTAGATTCCTTCCTTTTTCCAAATTTTGGTTTCACATGATTTTAATTTTTTCTTTTTATTTAAGAAAAAAATTATACTTAAGCTTACAACAATAGCATAATGAACTCAGGCATACCCTTTGCCTAGACTTATCCATTGTTATTCTTTTACATAGTTTTTTTGGTCAGAAACTATAGAAAGGATAAAGGCATTGAGTCAGAAAGATATGAATTGCAGTCAAAGTATTCACCATCACTGACTTTGTGATTTTAGAAATGTCATTTTTAAGTACCTTGAGCTTTTGTTTAATCATGTGCAAAATGAGACTGGCAATGTCCTTGCACAGAGCTAGTTGGCATCAGATAAGGCAGCCCTGGAAAGCATTAGCAGAGAGACTGACAGTGTGGGTGTCTAATACATGTGTGTTTTTCAATTCCTTACATTGTTTGTCATGATTTTTTAAATGAAATTTTCTTTGTTCCCCTTCACATGATAAGAACATCTCTCGTGTGGTACCCTAGGCTGAAACTGCTTCTGGCAGATGAAGGGGGTCAATTCCACACGGATACATCCTTGTGCTGGCCCAGGGCCTCTCCCTGCTCATGCAGCACCTCCAGTCCATAAGAAGCCAGCCTCTCATCTCACTGGGTGCCCCTCATAGGTTCTATGGCCCTGGTGTCCACAGGATGCTGCTCACCACTCTCCCGGAACCTTCCACAGGAGCCTTGGTGCTCTTTGCTCTGGGTCACTATACTCTGCTTGTCTTTCTACACTGTCCCAAAGCTACAGTGGCCACACCACTGCTCTGGGTTGCTCGGAGGGACACAAGCCCATCTATTGTTATAGTGGCCAAGTACCAAGGTCACACAGTGATTTATAGGAATGTGGGGGAGATTGGGACCCTTCTGGTTAGAGTGTGCTAAAGTAGGTATTTAATCTCCTCATACCTTTGGTGGTTTAGAAAAACAATTCAAATTTTTACTCAGATCTTTTGTGGTGGATTAACTGTCAACTTGTAACACCCAGCTGAACTGAATCAGCATGGTGCTGGGTGTGGAAGGCCACCTGAGGACTGTTGTCAATAGCATAAAAAGAGAACTGGAGGGGAAGGTGGTGTGTTGTTGGTCCTCTTGGAGAAGCTTGTCATGCTGGTTTTCCTGATATGAACTCAACTGCTCTCATCGTAGGAGGAGCTCAGGTCCTTGCTGTCGCTGAGGATGGCTGCAGTCCTTTTTGGGGCTCTCTGGCCCTTACCTTGAGCATCACTTCCTGACTCCAGTGCAGATCCCTCAGCCTGCTGCCACAGATCCTTCACCCCACACTGCAGATTTTCTAGCTTCCACCGCTGACCTTTGGGCCTTCCCAGTGCAGATCCTTGATACAGACTTGCATGAGACATTGTCATGGGCTCTGGGCCTCCAGCTGGACTTGTGGAGGACATTTCCATGGTCTCTAGCCTCCAGCTGGACTCACGCAGAACATTGCTGTGGGATCTAGGTCCTCAGCTGGATCTTTGGGTCTCTAGTGTGTGAACATATCTCCTGTACTCTTCTGCATTTGACTCTTCGGGTGAATATTATAAAATAATCCTACAAATTATTTGTTCTGTATTAAATCCTTTCCCTGTAAACCCTGACTACAACAGCGTTCTTCTCCTGAGACTTGGAAAGGGGTTGATAGTGAGGCTGGGGGTAGATCCAAGCAATAGTGAGTGTCTGGTAACAGGAATCTTTATCCTACTCCAATGGTTAAAGGCCAGATTATTTAGTCTCTTCTTTCCTTAGGACAAGCTCCTTCTAAATGAGCTCTGCAAACTGCCTATCAGTCTGGATTCTATTATCCCTCCTCACCTCTAGAAGTGCCCAGATGTTTCTGAATTACAGTATTGAACAGAATTGGGGTTGTCCCCGGGGGGTCCTTAGCAACTATACCAATAGGCCTCAGTGAGCCTACCTGTACCCCTAGAGAAACAGATGTACTCAGAAGTCCCGGACCCTACCATGAGCAGAGGCTCAAGTCAAGACCCTGACTTTGTCTATTACAAAGAAAGCTTCATTTAATTCCTTTCCTTCTCTTTATGGCCCATTTTCTCTTTTTCTCTTTCTTCTCACATACCAAGATTTTAATTCAAAGGCCACATCCTTCCGAGTTTGCTTTCCTTCTAACAAAGGAATAATTTCAGAATAAGAAAAGTAAGGCAGTCAAACAAGAAAATCAACCAAGCAATATATTTACTTCAGTTGAATTTATCAACTCAGCACTGATGAAAATATTATGGTTGAACAGAAACAAGTGGAAAAACAAATTTTTCTTTCACATACTTTAAAACTTTCAGTGGCATAGGAGTTCCATCTACCATTTGAAATGTCCCACATGGGGCATATTCAAAACCTAAACCTTCAATGGCAGTGTAATTTAGTACTTAAGAAAAATAAGTGTGTGTCAGAACAGAGCATTATTTCCAGAGGAACATTCCAAATAAATAAAAGTCAGTGTAAAGATGGAACAACCATTTCAACTGAACAAACATTGAAAGATTTTAGTTCAAAAGCTCTTGTTGAGTGGATTTCTCTGGGTTTGCTATTAGGTTTTGGTACTTACTAGTCAGAGAATTATAGTTAGTCTTGCCAACTTTGGTTAGTCTTCTACATTTTTTTTTTTTAGTTTTCTTTTTTTTTTTTTAAATTTACACAGAAAAGAAAACTCAATGCTTCCAATTCATCAGTGAAATATTTTATGTCAATTATAGGTTAATCAGAAAACAAAGCTCCTTCCCTAGGGAGGGACTTCTGAAATATTTAGATGGAAGAAAGTTACTTACCTGGCGCTATTTAAAAATAGAATTTCAGGGCCGGTGAGATGGCTCAGTGGCATAAGCGCCTGCCTTGCAAGCGCGAGGGCCCGAGTTCGACTCCCGGATCCCACATACAAAAAAGGGGCCGGTGATATCGCTCAGCGGCACGGGCGCCTGTTGGTGCGCGAGATCCTGAGGTCGACCCCCCGGTACCCACAAAAAAAAAAATAAATAAAATAAAATAAATAAATAAAAATAGAATTTCAGAAGGGTGTGGTGGCACACGTCTGTAAACCCACCACTCTGGAGGGTGAAAGTTCCAGTGCAGCCTGGGCAATTTAGTAATTTAGCAAGACGCTCTTGAAATAAAAAACAAAACAAAACAAAAAAGGGATGGGGATGTAGTTCAATGTGAAGGCCTGGGTTCAATTCTACTACCTGAAGAAGAAATATTTTTTAAAATTGCATGTTGTGTTATTAATGCCAGATTAGCCATGTCTGCTGCTTGTTAATTAAAGAAGTAGTGGAAACTTGTCAGTAAATGAAGAAAGTTGTGTTGTGTTGGTTTAAATCCCATCTAAAGTTCATAGATTCATTTGCATATGGAATTGGCAGCCCAAAGAGTATGTGTGAGCTCTGGTATGCATGCTTTCAGGAAGGCCCATGGGAGCCTGATTAAAGCTGGGAAAAGAGGGGAAACAATGATTTACTTACACAGCCTGGGAATCAATTATCTCCATCCAACACTTTCAATATCAAAGCAAGCTGATCTCACTATTAGAAGCTGGAGAATGCGGAAACAAATGATGTTTCCGTGGCAAACTTTCTTTTGCTGAATAGTCTACCTATGGTTAGTGAAATGATGGATTTCTAGCATCTGGCTGTTTGTGCTCTCTGCCTTTTTCAGGCCTCAGTAGACACCTCTGGTTTCGAAACCTCCCTTTAATAATGTGCAATTATCATCTGAAGTTCTGCTGAACCCATTAACACAGAGAAATCCTTGGAAATGCCCTAATGTGGCTCTTTAAATATCCAGCAACATGTTTAGCAGCAGATGATAAACCAGAACTCTGTGGAAGGAGAAATGTTTACGGGACTATGAGGCTAAATTGGAAATGCAAATTGGTTATGATTATAATAAGTAGCATGGTTGGAGCTTTCTTTCTTTTTTTTTTTTTTTTTAATCAACCTCATTTTTATTCTGTCAGGATGAGGGGGATAAAGTCTCACTCTTTATCTAAGTATCTTATATCTTTCAGTGGAGAATAAAGTTAACTCTCATTTTACCAGTAACTTATTTACCTTTTTAAAATAACCACTCTGTGTCTCTATCAGATACATTCTGCCTTATACTCAATGTTAGGATGAAACTCACCAATATGCAATCTTGTGATCCATCCTTCTGCAAGAAAATGACCAACAAAAACCACATTTGACACTGAAATTTTCTATCTACAGTGAGGGTCTTTGTGGGGAGATGCCTATTTCCTGGTCACCTCTGAAATTCTAATATGCTAGGGCGGGAAATGAGGAGATCTTTATGGAGTTCCAGTGGAGTTTCTAGGAGGGTAAAGTAATAAGATGCGTTGGGACTACCTTGTAGCCTCAAGACTAAGTCTTGTGAATGAGCAACAGAAGGGAAAATGACTATCTCTTAGGCATCATGAATGATCCAGTATGAACAGGGAATTTATATTTGGAGCAGAATAGAGACATCAGAACTCAGCCCTGGGATATGTCCTACTGCGAGATACACCATTTAGTCATGTATATATTTTCTCTATATAACCCAAGTGCATGGCCTACTATATAGCAAATAATAGACATTCAATAAATATTTATTGAGTTAGTTTGTGTTTTCTTCCCACCTATCTTCTAGGGAGATTGCCCAGGTTTAAAGATGCAAAGGATTTGTAAGAAAAAAATGAGGAAAATTTTAGCAGTTATGTGAGGACCATCTTAAGAAATGAAGAAAATATGATTACAAAATTTGGGAGTTGTGTTAGTCAGGCTATATCAGGCAATGCTACGTGACAATCATTAAAATCTCAGAGACTTAAAGACAATGAAAATTTATTTCCAATTTGTGGAAGGCCAATGCAGATGTTCCAGTTGTTCTGTAGGGTGGCTCTCTTGCAAGGGTGATAGAGATTGAGGATCTTTTGATCTAGTACCTTTGTCATCCTCTGTGTCACAGTTGCTTTCCAAACAGCCAAAGAAGGAGTAAAAAGACAATGTATTTTAATGGATTCATTCACATCTTTTCCAAAGTTCCATTATCGACAACCAGTCACATTGCTTTACCAGATAGGAAAGGGCTGGGGAATGTAGTTTAGTCATGTATCTTAGTTACTTTCTTCATCCTTGAGACACAATACCTGACATCTGCAAATTAAAGGTGGGGAGATTTATTTTGGCTCATTGTAGAAATTTCAATCAATAGTCCACTGGTTCCAAGGCAGGACAGCATAGTAGAGGGACGCAGTGAAGGAAAAGCCGCTCACTCCATGGTGGACAGGAAACAGAGAGGGTCAAAGAAGGAGCCAGGAAGGTAGATAAACACTTAGGTTATGCCCACAGTAACCCACCTCTTCCAACCCTAACAAAAAGTCAGCTAGCATCCCCACGATCCAATCACCTTTCAAAAGCCCTGCCTATGAGGCTTTGGGGGGATGTCTGCATATAAACCATAACACCATGTACAGAGGGAGAATAAAAGAATTTGATGAGTATGTAGCCAATCTTTGATATGATAAGAATCTAATAACAGTGATAAGGGAGAGTGACAGCATGAGGCTAGTGGCTAGAGAAACCAAGCCACAGTAATATTGTCGATGTGTGAGCAGTCATGAAGACCAGGGAAGAGCAGTAAAACAACAGCAAAAAACAGGGAGGCAGATCAAGGTTGGTGCAGGCACACTGAACAACAGAGCAAGAGAAGTGAAGGCCAGACGCTACACTGTGAAGGCCTGGGCCACATAAATTCTAGGTCTCCAAGGAGAAGCTTCTTGAGACATTGATAGGAAAAGGAAATTACTTATGGGGCTGTGGTTTAGGCAGATCTGCTTTTTTAGGGCCAGATAAATAGACCACTTTCAGAGTTAGCCACTTCTTGATTGTAATATCTGGGCTTCTGAAACATGAAATTTATTAGTTACAAGTTGCATAAATTTAAAAATACACATATACATAAAATACTCATGTCTTTCTTGATTGAATATCAGTTATTTACCGGGCACTATATATATCCTTCTGTAATCCAGTTAATAGTCCAACAATGTACTAATTTTCCTTAGTGTGTCCATGAAGAAACCAAAATTTAGAGAGAGTACTTTGTTATGTGCTTTGTGAGTGATAAACCTAGGATTTGAACACAGTGAATCCAGCAATTTATCCCAAGCTATGGTATTACATATGGTATATGTATAGTATTACATATATTCATGCTGTCTGTAATTTATGTGCATATGTAAAAATGCATATTTAGGGAGGGAGTGTGCCAAATAACAATTGTTGCATAACAAATCACCACTAAGATCTAGTGGCTTAAAAACAACTCTTCATTATTTTTCACAAGGCTGTGGGTTGACAGAGCAGTTTTGCTGATGTGGGCTGGGTTTGGCTGATCTGGGTTAGTGTCTCCATTTCTCTCTGGGAAGCCAGCAAGTTGGCTGGGGACTGCCTGGTCTGAAATAGCTCCAGCTAGGGGATGGGGCCATGTTCCAGGGGATGTCGTCCTCCAGGAGCCAGGCCTGCCATTCTCATTCATGGCAACAGCAAGGTTTCAAGAGGGATGGAAACACAGAAGACCTCCTGAGGACAGAGCTGAGAAATGGCATATCATCACATTTGCCTTGTTGACCAAAGAGACTCACAAAACCAGCACATATTCAAGAGTTGGGAAGTAGAATCCGTTTTTTGATTGGAAGAGCTGAAAAGTCACTTTGCAAAGGGCTTGGATATGAAGAGGGGTAGAAAATAGAGCTATGTTTGCAATCAACCTTCTGCGTCTAATACTGTAGTTATTTTCCCACATGAAAGTAAGAAGTGGGTAACAGAAAGATATGTTTGCTAAAGTGTAGTTTTATTAATTGGTCCAGTAGCACATGGGTCTTCTAAAATGTGTATCTTTCTAGTCCCTCTGATCTAAAGAGTTGAAATGGAAAATGTGTGAAATGGATAAATACTTCTTTTATTTAGGGAGGCAAGAAGCAAAAATATCCACTTCGGGGCACCAGATTCATTAAAACAGGAAATAGTCTTGCAATATAAGACATAAAAAAAGCAAAAAACTGAAAGTTTGACTTCCTGTGTGCCCTGCAAAGAAGGGGGGTGAGAGGGAAGAAGCTGTGAATGTGTGATGAGCAGCTGGCTTTTATTTTTAAACACATATTATTGGCACCCAGATTTTCTTCTAGATAAATTGAAGAGGATTTACCATGAAATTCTCATGCACAGGAATATTATTTCAAGTAGGTGCTAATGAGATTGACATGATATTTTCAGAATAAGTTCTTTTTGTAATCTATTTTTTTAGTGCACAAGATGAGAGAAACACATAGTTAATGGTGAAAGTTGGAAAATACTATAGATTCTTTGTAAGTCCTAAAGAAATACTTGGAATGCCTGAATCAGGCTTTATGCACTGAGGAAATAGGATTTTCCTTCAGGAAATACAGTTTGGAGGTTCACAAGTATGAGGTCCTTCATGCTATACTCTTGTAGCACTGCAGGCCTTTGCCCTGATAATTAAGGTGCGATGGTATTACTTTGAGGTACAAAGGTTTGACTGAACTGAAAGTGTAACATTTAGAAAGCCACAGAGAGTCAACGAAGTGCTCCCTCTTTTCTGAAACTACCTGGTAGCAAAGCCATTGACCCATAAGCAAACTGTTTTGTAGGTTTCATGGTCAATTTGTGAAGCTAATTTGTATAAACTCTCATCAAGGATGGTAAAATGTCTGCAGGGATCAGTAAGATAATACAAAAGACTAAGGAAGGAGGATATAAGTAAGTAGCGGTGACTGTAGTGAACTGTAGAATACACACTGCACCTAAGGGGGATTGAGTAAAACTGAACACTAACAAATCAAAACACTGAGCAAGCCACACCAGGGAAGCTGATGGGTCAGACCCAACCTGACTGTGCCAAGGGTAGATCAACAGAAAACTAGCGAATCTAATCACAACTTCTCTTACCAAATGAACACAGGGATTAAAGACTTTTTAAAAATTCTAACACCTTTTTCTCTCTCCTTTGGAAAGTTAAAATAATATTAAAAAATTATGTGCCAATCTCAAGAGGCCAGTGTATATGTGGTCATCAGCTCTGACAGCGCACATGGAGTTTGCTCTGGAACGGGCCACACACATCAGGAAATGTGAAACAAGTATTTGAGGGTAACAAAGCTTCTGAATTCTGTATTTGCTCTTGGAACATAAGCAAAATTTAGACAAAGGGTTTTTTTTCTTATATTATAGAGATCAACTTAACTAACATATTGTGAGACCTGACTATAGTTGGAATCCACTGTGGCCCAGCTTTTGGTCAGTGTCAATGGAGAACAGCAGAGAATCAGAAAATATATAGATATTTGTCTATATATCCTCATGTAAAAAACCCATAGATAGAAGAACTCTCCTATTTTTCCTAATAAGAAATCACTAAAAACATGACTAGAATCACTTTTGAAAACATTCCCCACCATGTCTTACAGTGTGTCATCTTTATCCCCATCAAATTGCTGAAGAAACTATTTTTGATGTTGTGTGTGATGCCATCTCTGGAAATGTCATCACAAGGATTAAGTACCCATTTGTATAAAATTAGGCCATTTGCCTTTATTTTTGTTCATCTTGTTAGTATTTACGTTTGATCTCCATAACATAAATGTGAATTTTTTGCCTTTTAAATATCTTTAAGAGGATTCTATAGATATCAGCAATTATAATTATGAAGTGATATTCCAGAAATTAACTAACTCTGTATTAAATATCTTTTTTCTTATCTTTCTGATACTATCAGATGATTACAAAATCTGGCATTGAATGAGATGATTTAAGGTCAATGTACCTTTCCCAAACAACACCTAGCAGTTCAAAATGAATTACAAGGAGAGTCCATAATACAAGGAAATTTGTAAGACATGACTATAACTATTCTAAATGATACTTTTGAGAAGGGGACTGAGGTATAACTCAGTGGTAGAGCGCTTGCCTAGAATGCTCAAGGCCCTGGGTTTGGTCCCCTGTACAAAAAAAAAAAAAAAAAAAAAAAAAAAAAATCAGTTCAATAGGTGCATATGCTAATTAAACAATTCCAAAATTATTTAGTCTTCTAGAAAAGATCAAAGGGATGGAAGTGGGATGGTGTTCTTAATGTCTAACAAAACCTCTTAGCAAGTCCCTCTTCTCTCTGCCACTATTTTCCACACAGCAGCAGCTGCTACTCTATAAATCTATTCCCCACTCCCCATTCCCACTACAGAATCCTTCCCCCACATGCACCCGGCACAGAGTCTCCCACTCACATCAGCAGATGACAATCTGTTTCTCTCTCTCATCCCTGCTTCCTCTCACCTCCACATAGCTCCTCTGTTCCTTCTCCACCCTCCACCTCCACCCCAAAGCCTCCCTTTAATGCTCCCTACAAAAACACTCTGCGAAGTGTAGTCTGGTCTCTTTTTCCATTATGTTCTTCTTGGGGAAATCTGTCCATTCCCCAGATTCTGCACCAACAAGGAAAGTCCAGGTGCTGGCAGTCAAAATTAAGAACGCTTAGGAAGAAAGGAGACTTTGTAGGCATTAATTCTTTTAATCCTTGCTCTACTTGAATGCACACATCTTGTATTGTGTGCCACCCTGTGGAATTGCATAACCATGTCAAGGAAGTTACAAGCCCCTACGTGCCACTAAAAATGTAATCCTTCTGAAATATAATGCTAAAGTCTCATTTCCCAAACCATGTATTGTTTCATTTGATTGGCACGTATTTCTTTCAAGAATGTTTCTACAGGAATTTTGTGGTAGGAAAAGTTAATCTTCTTGTGCTCCAATATGTAAGAAAAGAGGTCAGCTGATTGAAATTTTACCTTGTATTTACCAGAAAAGGAGGAAATAAGCAGATTCTGAGATATTACTAGATTTTTAGTGGAGAGAGAATAATATTTCTGATTTAATTCAGAGAATTTTCATCCATGGGCTCTTCTTGCAATCCACCTAAATTTAGTGACTTCAAAGAATAATCATCCTTGTAGGTCATGCATTTGGACAGGGCTTAGTTGTGTAATTCTTCTGCCATGTGGTTAGAGCTGTGGGAATCAGTGGAATTCAGCTGGCAGCTGGCCTTTGCTAGAGAATCTATGGGAATTTCACTCACATGCCTGCTATTTGGTGGGGTGCCCGTAAGGCTGGGCTCCTGCACCCCTCTCATCTCCATGCTATCAGAGTCTCTCCCTATAATCTTTCCAGGGCATTTAGACTTTTCACAAGGAAGTTCAAGGTTTCAAGAATTATTGTTCTCAAAGACAGAAACTGGGATCTGCCATTCTACTAAGGACAGCCAGAAATGGGCACATTGTGCCTTTCATTATATTCTGTTGGTTAAAACAGGTACAAACTCAACCAGATTAAGGTGAAGATTCCTGCCATTTGTCGCTTAAAAAATGTGGCTACCTCTAATTCATCACCTTCCCTTATCATAAGATCTATGCCTGGATGACAGCTCAAGTGATTTCTTTCATAGAAGGGACTGGCAAACTGGCCCATAGACCAAATCTGGCCCTTCACTCATCGGTGCAAACAAAGCCGGATCTGTGTATCTCCTTGTGTCCTTATGAGTGGGTCTTCCAGGACCTATCAAAACATCCAGATGCAGGGCAGTCTGAGGTCACTAATGGTGCAGAGTGAGCAGCACACTTTTCTGACTGTCCGGAGGAAGGGAAGAGTCTCCTCTAGGAGGCTTGTGCTCAGACACTGCCACTAGGTCAGGCCACGACAGCAAGGCAGATAAGCTGTGACAGAACTCCGCATATGGGGTCTACTGGGTGTTGTAAGGCCCTTTGATCTTTGCAAAATAGTTGCACTGAGATGGACTGTCCTGAGGAGGACAAATGTCTGAAATGAGACACACTCCTGTGGCCATCAGTCCGAGGACTAGCCCAGAGACTTCACTCTCCAGCAGAACAGCAGAAGTCTGAAGCTGCCCACAGGGACACAGGTCTTTGCGTACACATTTCCCACCCTTGCCTGCCCTCCCCAAGAAGAGCCAGAAGAGGAGAGGATTGAGTCATCCAGGAGAAATGGCTTATCCTGGAAGAGACCGTGCTTCCATAAACTGTGGCAAGTTCAAATTTTGTATCTGAGCTCCTCCTCCCAACTAATCAATAAGATAGGCCTGAAGAATGTTAGATCATTTATAGGAAATAAACTACATTTTTTGGCACATGTGAGTATAGAATATAAAATTAAGACCCCGGAACTGTGAGATTCTATAAATTTCTTATCTTCTTTTAGGTTAATTCTATGCTGCAGGGGTCTTAACATCATTGCCATGCTGTAACATCAAACTTCTAATAGAACTGGAATGAACCTCCTTCTGGAGAGATGGAGGACATTCCTGTGGTAGGTCATAAAGTGAAGTTTATGAGCAGCTTGGCCTAGTTCCACTGTGGCTTGGTTGGATAATGACCTTGGGCAATGCAGTGTAATATAATGTTGAAAGGAAGCCATTAAGGCTAGATTCTTACCAAGAAAATAACAGTGGAGTTAATTCGAATGACTCCCTAGCAAAGTTTCTGCCTCCACCCCAAAACACTGTCGCTTTGTTTAACATGGTGAAGTGCACAGGATCAGTTTTTTTCTTTGCTAATGAACAAATCACGACTACTTGAAAACAGCAGGAAGAGGAGTTCTTATCTGGTGAGTTCAAGGGCAGAAGATGTGGCAGTGTGATTTTTTTCCTCTGGCTAGGGTCCTGGAATGGTTTGTAGTAACTGCCTGAAGACCTAGGGAAGGAGGATCCCAGGTTTGAAAATAAGGGACAGCCTTTCTCTGGGGAGTCAAATGGTTTCTTGTCAGGCATATACAAAGCCATCTAGAAAAATTTAGCTGTTAGTAGACAGACTCAGCCTTGGGCAAAATTTCAAAGCAGGTTATCTATTGATGTATAAAAAGCCAGCTCTAAACCTAGAGGCTTAAACCGATTTTATTATGGCTGATGATGCCATAGAGCGACTGAGCTCAGCTGGGTTGTCTTGCTCCATGTGGTGTCACCTGGAGCCACAGTCACCTATAGCTCATCTGGTTTTGGAAAATGTAAGGTGGTGTTGGAAGTCTCAGAGGAGGCTGTTGATCAAAGCATCTAGGTTCTTGACCACAAAGTTCTCCATGTGGCCAAAGTCTCTCGAAACACTGCAGCTGGGCTCCAAGCAGAAGGACATAGAAGTTTCCAGTGCTCCTAAGACCTGCTCTTTAAAGTCTCAGAATTCCACATCTGGCACATTTTGTTGATCAAAGCAATTATGGGGCCAGCTCAGAGTCAAGAGGAGGGGAAACAAACCCTACTTTTTGGTGTAAGTGGTGGAAATACAAGGTGGGGAAGGAATGTTGGGGGCTGTATGATTCAAAGTTCTTCAGAGAGACAGAATCAATAGGAAAGATTCCTGTGCTACCCTATTGATATTGGATAGGTTTCTATTCTATTCTATCCTACCTGGAACCAATAGTGTAAGTTTTTTTTTTTTCTTTTTATCCAGAGAAAATAAACCAATAGGAGGGAGGGAAGGAGAAAGGGGCAGAAAGAGTGGGGTGGGGGAGAGGGAGAGAGATTGAGATTGAGAGATTTTAAGGAATTGGCCCATGCAATTGTGGAGGTTGACGAAGTCCAGAATGGGTAGTTTGAGTCCATAGACAATCTGCTCCAAGATACTCTCCTTGCTTGGGGAGGTCAGTCTGTTTGTATTAAGGCCTTCAACTGATTGGATGAGGTCCATTCACATTATGAACGGTAAGTTGTTTTACTCAAAGTCCAACAATGTAAATGTTAACTTCACACACACAAACATCCTCATCGAAACATCCAGAACCATGTGTAACCAAATATCTGGGTACTGTGGCCCAGCCAAATTGACATATAAGATTAGGCATCACAGGGACCAGGTTTGGAACCTGCCTACCATAGGAGGCCAAGGACTTTTCTATCCACATTCTATCCCCTCCTCCTATTTGTTCACCCCCACAACTTCTCTATGTATTCCTTTATTCAGGTTTCCACCTCCAGGATTCTCTTCCCTTCCAGATCCATGGCTCTATCTCTTCTACTCTTTCATTTTCCATGTGCAATGCAATCAACAAAATCTTTCCAACCTTAGCCATTACATGGCAGTATCGCATTTGTTTGGTACTCAGGGAATGCAGTATATGAAGGACTGTGGAGAGTGAAGCCGAAGGAACATGAGGCATCGGGACTGGCCACTCAGAGCTAGAGGACATGCCTCATGACCTCCTCTCTCAGTCCCTGAGCTTCCCCATGGGTTTCAGATTGAGCATTCTAGAACTTCGATCTGCGTATCAGTTGGAGAAGACTAGAAGAGTCCAAGGTTTGCTCTTTCCTCCCAGGCACCATATGTGTTGTGCAGCAGTGGCCGTCTGGAGATGGTGTTGTCTTTTTTGTTTTGCCTTGTTTTTTTTTTTTTTTTTTTTAATGTGGGTACCGGGAGTCAAACTCAGGACCTCATGCTTGCCAGGAACGCACTTATGCCACTGAGCTATCTCACCAGCTCTTTGCCTTGTTTTTAAAAAGCAGAAATTTCAGAGTTGATAAAAGGAGAGAGCAGCACCTTGCCCAAGCAGTGGGAAAAGATAAGTTTTCAGCAGGGGGATCTTGGAGCTCTGTGGGTAAACACTTCCCACTTGTGTTCATGGGGGAGCATGGGTTACCTTCTGAGCAGGGTGTAAAACATTGTAAACTTGCTTTTCATACCTTTTACCCAGTGCCTGGCTATGGGATAAATGCAGAGCAAGTGTGACCACTTTTTCAACCTTTTATAGCTTTTCCAGTGTGTATATTTTGCCTCGTGGAAGTCCCTTTGTTGGAATTTTTCTTTCTTCCTGGGAATGAGTATTAAAACATTCACATGCACACACACTTGTACACACAACTCACCTTCAATAGGTTGGCAAAGAGCAAGAACACTCTGAACTACCATCCAGTAGAAGAGTAAACATTATCTCAGGTATCTGAGAGAGTGATAACATGAAGTGATAACGCAGTCAGAAAAACTGAGTTCAAAATACATATGGACACCTCTACAAATATATGTAGAGGTGTATACAAATATATGTATACACAGAGAAAGTTCTATAGCTACCCCATCTAACTGTGGTTAGACTGAGTATTGGGATGGTGAATGGAATGTTTCACATTTTATTCCACATATTTGTCTTGTTTTAATATCTTACACCAAGCAAGAATTCATTTATTTTTATAATTTAAAAAAATTGTGAAGTAGGACATGTTTTAGCTTGCTAGCATTGCCATAACAAAGGACCACATCCTGGGAGGCTAAAATAACAGTTCATTGTGTCAAAGTTCTGCCATGAAAGATCAAGGTATCAGAAGGGTTAGTTTCTTCAGAGGGGTTTAGAATCGCCTTCATGTCTCTCCCCTGGCTTCTGGTGGCTTTCTGGCAATCTTTGGTATCCCCTGTCTTATAGAAGCATCACCTGGATCTTAGCTTGTATCTCCACATGACATTCTCCCTGAGTGTGTTTGTGTCAAAATTTCCTCTTTTTATAAACATTCTAGTCATACTGGATTAGGGGCCCACCCTATTGCATTATGACCTCATCTTAAATAAATTCATCTCTAATAACTCTATTTCCAAATCAGGTCACATTCCAATATCCTGGTGTTCAACATATGAATATTTGGAGGGACATAATTCAAGGCATACCCGAGCATACAACAAGGATGTGTGTCTTGTACTCTTTTATTAAAACAATTTTTCAAAGAATTGTGGGCGGCGCCCTGCTGGGCCAGAGGTCCAGGAGAACATGATCTGGTCACTGTCTTCTCTAAGCTTCAGTTCTCCTCTGTAAAATGGGGCAAAGAATACCTGCCCATGGAATTGTGGCAGGGGACAAATGATATAAAGCATACAAAAAAGGGTTTCATCCTGTTCAGAGGCCCCTGGTAAGGGAAGTTTCTGGAGATTTGGGCAGGGAGCTCAACTACTCCCATACTGTAACTGGAGATGAGATGTACAGTCTCAGGAAGCAACACCCGCAACGGTGAGGAGAAGCAGACATGTGCCGAGCCCCTGTGACCAAGAGGTGACAGGTGTCACATCCAGCTTTCCTTCAAGACCGTAAGGTGCTATTGTTAAGTTGAATCTGTGGGAAGGGATATCAGGAATAAAATTTGCATATTTTAAGGCTTTAATGCAGTGCACAGGAAGACTGTTTTCATTTGAACCATTCTTTAATTATTTTCTGTGCTTCAAAGCATAATCAAGGGGAAACACAAAGTCAAAAAGAAATAGATTTGTGACCTTGGTTTAGAGTAGAACAGTAGTTCTTAGCCTTATTTGGATCACAAATCTTTTGGAGAATCTGATTAAAAAATAGATGCTTACCTCAGAAAAGAGACCTAGACATTTTTGCATATAATTTCGCAGTCATGAACCTCAGGTTTAAAATCTCTGATTTGAATAAACGTCTTTAAAATACTAGGGGGCACTTACATACTCACAAAACACCTAAGAAAGGGAGTCGTTCGAAGGAGCCAGAGTCACTCTAGTCCAATATCTTTTTTTTTCTTTATGTGGGTACCGGGAACCGAACTCAGGACCTCGCACTTGCCAGGCAGGTGCTTATGCCGCTGAGCTATATCACCGGCCCCCAGTATCTTTTTAAATCCTTATTCTCACTAAAAGAGAACTGCATTCTATACATCCTGTTACTATACAAACATGCTTTGGCTCAGGGGTGTCCCAGGTACACTGATCTTTTAACATCGAATGGAGGTTTTCTGAGAAGTACCCTGCTGGATGATTCTTAGTTCACTCCCAGTGGTAAATTCTGGTGGTGGAAACAGACACTGTCACTTTGGGCTTTGCCTCAGGGAAGAGGCAAAGTGCAACAGCAGGTCTTTGAGTTCTAGAAGTTTAGTTTCCTGCAAATGTGGGAGAATATCTGATGACATAAGCGTGGCTTCCTGGAAGGCACCCTAGACAACACCTGGGAAGAGAAACACTCTTAAGAGTAGGGGATCCCTGAAACAGGAGACTCAGAGTTCTGCTCATCTTTCCACAGAGGTGGGGAAATAAAGCTGCCAGACAGGTTGAGGGAGCTAATGACAGGGCAGATCAGCAGCCTCATTCTCAGGGGCATCTTCTCTAAGAACTGGGTCTGAGCTCCCTGTGCCTCAGCATCACTGGCCGGGATGGCATGGTTGGTCTAATGAAAGATCTTTGACAGATCTATGGGCTTTCCTGCCCCTGAGAGTGGCCCAGAAGCAGCACCTGATTCCTGAGAACCTGTGAGAATGTAGGAGGTGCTTTTGGACCTCCAAAAGCATTGTGACTACGCATGAAAAACAGCTGCCCAACCACATGGAACAATGAACAAAGATCAGAGGGACGTATGGTGTCTCCCCAAGGGCAGAAGGTAGAACAGCCACAGTGGGACCTTGGCAGTATGTACACTTTTCCCCTCTTACCCTCTACCTCCTGGATATACTGAATGACTGAATTAAACAGGAACACCAAAAGGAAACAGAAGTTTATATATGAAGTTTATCTCATATATTGGGTTGGTTAGAGTTCTCTGGAAGAAGAGAACCAATAGAGTACACACACATACACACGCATGTGTGCAATATGGATATATACAATTAACTGAGGGTATTTACTAGATAGGCTCAAAGGATCAGAAGTGGGATAGCCTACAATGAGAGCCTGCATGTCAGAGCTGGAGATACAATAGCTACTCAGTCCAAGAGGCTGGAAGCTGGAGAATAAGGATGCCAGGTCAGCCCAAGGCTAAGGCCTGGAAGCTCCCTGAAGAGTTGCTGGTGTGAGTCCTTATTGAAAAGCTGAAGGAGCTGAAGATTGATGCCCAGGGGTGCTGGCAGCAGCAAGAGACTCACTTGCTCATGCCTGTGGGGCATAACACCAATTTTGTCATCAAGATGCATTGTTGTGTGTGTATAACACCCATGTTTATTCTTTAGGATATTTTTATTGATGAATTATTAATTTTAATTTTATGAGTTTTACTATATTAAATCATGAGTACTTGACAGGAAAGAATATGAAAAAGTAAACTCAGCAAGATGTCAAGTATATCCTACAAAAAGGCCAGGAAAGCAGAACACATCTACTGTCAGTGTATACGAGATGTGTACATGGAATGTGGTGCTGTCATGTGTGAAGAGTGCCTTAGGTGTGATAATTGAAGTAAAGAGAATTTTTAATATTTATTGAGTGTTTATAAAAAAGTGTCAAATTTTTCAACATTGACTGTTTTTTCATATACAAAGTCTAAAAAATAACAGCAGAAATAAATTCCTATATGAACTACAATGAAAATACCAATAGAACTCTACAAAAAAAATCTTTACTTCAATTATCACACCTAAGGCAGTCTTCACACATGACAGCACCATGTTCCATATACACATCTCACTTACACTTACAGTAGATGTGTTTTGCTTTGCCGGCCTTTTTGCAGGATATACTTGACATCTTGCTGACCATGCTGTCTTGTCAGGAGGTTCTTATTATATTATATATGTAGTTAACAGGAACAAAAAATATCAATAAAATAAAGTATTAAATTCTTAATATGTATTGCACATTTAGAATAAACATCAACATTTTCACATCAGCTGTGTACTTGCTTGCAAAACATTAAAGATAACATCAGAAATAAATTCCTATATGAACTACAATGACAATACTAATAGAACTCTACAACAAAAATAATCTTTGCTTCAATTGTCACATCCAAGGCAGTCTTCAAACATGATAATTGCATGTTCCATGTACACATCTTGCTTACACTGACAGCATGTGTGCTTACTTTTCTTTCCTGTATGGCGAGCCATTCTTGTCACCTCTCTTGTCTTCCAATTTTGTCAGGAGTTTCCTACTATATTGTACAACATACACTTAGCAGGAAAATAAGATATCCATAAAATAAAATATCAAATATAAAATGAGTGCTTAGAATAGACATCAACATTCTCACATCAGCTCTTTACTTGCTTACAAAGCCTAAAAGATAATCTCAGAAATAAATACCTATGTGAACTACAATGTAAACACAAACAAAAGTCTACCACAAAAATAAGCTTTGCTTCAACTATCACACCCAAGGCAGTCTTCACACATAACTGCATGTTCCATACACAAGTATTGTTTACACTGATAGCATGTATGTTTTGTTTTCCTGTCCCTTTTTGTAAGGCATGGTTAATATCTTTCTGGTTTTCCTGTTGTCATAGTAGGTCTTTGTGATGTTGCTCCTACCTGTTCACCTATTAGCTCACCAGTGTGCTCTACAGTTTTTTTGTAGCTCCCTGGGCATAAACATTTTGTTTTTCCTCTGCTGTAAATGATCTCTTATGAGTTCCAGTCCAAATCCTTTAAGAAAATTTCTCTGTGATATTTTGCAATGTTATTTTCTTTGTAAACTCTCAAACTATTTATGTCACACATGTTTAGGATCAAGTAAAACACAACCATGGGTCAATGCTGTGTGTTTTGAATGACATCATAGTTGCTGCATAATTCATCAATAATATCTATTCCACTTTTGGTTTTGTTGTAGTAAACATCTCAGGCTTCCATTTTGTCAAGGTTTCCCTATCAATATTTCCATCATGGTGTAATGTTGACATCAGCAGTACCATCAGCTATATGAGGCCAGTGTTATATCTTTCTGAAATCCAAAGATTGTACTACACAATTCTGTTTTGAAATTGCAACATTTCATTAGGAATTTCTGCTTGTTCCTGTGTACGTTTCCTACACCAGTCAATTTGTGCTCTGTTAGCAAATGTAACATCAATTGGAAACCAATAAACCAATTGTTGAATGTCACATTCCGATTAGTCTGGGAAATGGGAGCAACAGGTCTGTTCACAACATCATGTGGTTTATTACTATATGAAGAAGGACCTGATGGCTGAGTTTCAGCATACATTTCTAAATTGAAAACAGTATGTCTTTGCATCTACAAGGGCACATATTTTTATGCCGTATTTTGAAGTTTTTTGTGGGGGGCATATACTGCCTGAAGTTACAGTGACCATGAAAGTTGCATGATGTTCATCAACAGTCATGTATTCAGATGGTGTGTAAATTGTTTGACACTTACCCCCAAATCTCTCAAACAATGAGTGGGTAGCAGCCAGATTATCAGTTTTTTCTTTCTTGCCAGGTAGTTTTGTCATCAAATCTCAGGCAATTCTGAAGGAAACCAAATCTCCTCTGTATCATTATTATTCTACAAACGTCAAGCCCACACCCATTGCTTTTCCATAAGTCTTTTACATTGCTGTGATTACCATGAGAAAGCCCTGCTAAGTACAGCAGACCTACTAATGCTTTCAGTTCAGCTAGTGAGGTGTCATAATAAATATATATATATATATTTTTTTATTTTAAAGAGAAGAAAAAACAAAACAAATCAAAAGAAGAACAAATTTTCAAACCAACATAATAGGAGGGTAACAATGGTTAATACATTACGTATTACTATCTTTAAGTTAGTTATTCAGGACACCAGACATTAGCATTCAATTGTCCAAACATTATTGGCACAAACCTTACTCTTCAATGAACTAAGTAAAAATGGTAGTGTATCTATCTTAACCATCTTATATGTATATACAATTTTTTTCCCTTTCCCTTCTTTCTTTTCCCTGTTCCAGTCTCTCTTTCCTTTTGACCAGTTTCTTTTTGATTCACCATGTCTATTGTACATTTTGGATCTTATTTACTCTTTCAGTTTCTCATACTAGAGAGATAATACGATGCTTACACATGTGCTTCTGGTTTATTTCACTTATGAGTATTTTCTCGAGTTGCATCCATTTACCTATAAAAGTCTCCAGTTTATCCTTCTTTATGGCTGAATAGTACTCCATTGTATAAAAATACCACATCTTTCTTATCCATTCCTCGGTTGATGAGCATTTGGGTTGTTTCCAAGATCTGGCTATTACAAATTGTGCTGCTATAAACATGGGTGCACATATATCGCTGTGGTACGATGTTTTTAATTCTTCTGGGAAGATGCCCAGAAGGGGAATAGCTGGGTCAAATGGGACCTCCAACCCTAGTTTTCTGAGGAATCTCCACACTGACTTCCACAGTGGCTGTACCAGTCGACACTCCCACCAACAGTGAAGAAGGGTTCCTTTTTCCCCACAGCCCCTCCAGCATTTGTTATTAGTTGATTTCTTAATAGTAGCCATTCTTTCTGGGGTGAGATGGTATCTCAGTGTTGTTTTAATTTGCATCTCTCGAATGACTAGTGATGTTGCACATTTTTTTGTATATTTATTTGCCATTAGTATTTCTTCATCTGAGAAATGTGTATTCATCTCAGATGCCCATTTTTGGAGTGGGTCTTTAAATTTGGGAGGTCTGATTTTTTTGAGTTCTTTATATGTTCTCGATAGTAATCCTTTGTCTGAGGAACAGCTGGCAAACATTTTTTCCCACATTGTGGGTTGTCTCTTCACTCTGTTGGTGGTTTCTCTTGCTGTGCAAAAGCTTTTTAATAAGATGAGATCCCAGTTATTGATTCTTTGGGATAGTTCCCGTGCGGTTGAGTTTTTATTCATAAAGTCTTTGCCTACACCAATGTCTCCAAGGGTTTTACCTATCCTACCTTCCAGCAGATTTAATGTTTCTGTTTTAATATTTAGATCTCTGATCCATTTTGAATTTAGTTTAGTGCATGGTGAAAGATATGGATCTAGTTTTAATCTTCGGCATGTGTAGAGCCAGTTTTTCCAGCACCATTTATTAAAGAGGCTATCTTTCTTCCAGCGGATGTGTTTGGCACCTTTGTCAAAGATAAGGTGGCTTAGTATGTCTGGGGTTGTTTCAGCATCTTCTAATCTGTTCCATTGATCTTCAGGTCTGTTTTTTTGCCAGTACCACACTGTTTTTATCACAGTAGCTTTATAGTATAATTTCAAGTCGGGGATAGTGATGCCCCCTGCCTTGCCTTTGTTGCCCAGAATTGCCTTTGCTATTCTAGGTCTCTTCTGATTCCAAATGAATTTTAGGATTGTTTTCTCTAATTCTGTGAGATATGCTGTTGGAATTTTGATTGGAATTGCATTAAATCTGTATAACAATTTTGGAAGTATGGCCATTTTCACTATATTGGTTCTTCCTATCCAGGAGCAAGGGATATCTTTCCATTTTCTGATATCCTCTTCAATCTCCTTTTTCAGAGTACTGTAGTTTTCAGTATAGAGGTCTTTTACATCCTTCGTGAGGTTGATTCCTAGGTATTTCATTTTTTTGGATGTTATTGTGAAAGGTATTGTTTCCCTAATTTCTCTTTCAGTAAGTTTGTTATTTGTGTACAGGAAGGCTATTGACTTTTGAGTATTGACTTTGTATCCAGCTACACTACTGAATTTGCTTATTAAATCTAGCAGTTTTTTAGTGGAGTTTTTGGGGTCTTCTGTGTAGAGTATCATGTCATCTGCAAATAATGATAATTTAACTTCTTCCTTTCCAATCATTATTCCTTTTATTTCTTTCTCTTGTCTAATCGCTCTGGCTAAAGTTTCCAGAACTATGTTGAATAAGAGTGGGGACAGTGGACATCCTTGTCTTGTTCCTGATTTTAGAGGGAAGGCTTTCAGTTTTTGGCCATTTAGTATAATATTGGCTGTTGGTTTGTCATAGATAGCTTTTACCAGATTGAGATAAAGACCCTCTATTCCAATTTTCTGTAGGGTTTTTATCATGAATGGGTGCTGGACTTTGTCAAAAGCTTTTTCTGCATCTATTGAGATGATCATGTGATTTTTGTCTTTGGTTCTGTTAATATGCTGTATTACATTTATTGATTTACGTATGTTGAACCATCCCTGCATCCCTGGGATGAATCCAACTTGGTCATGGTGTATAATCTTCTTGATGATTTGTTGGATTCTGTTTGCCAGTATCTTATTAAGGATTTTTGCATCTATGTTCATTAGGGAGATTGGCCTGTAGTTCTCTTTCTTAGTTGGGTCCTTCTCTGGTTTTGGTATCAGGGTAATGCTTGCTTCCAGGAATGAATTTGGGAGTATTGCTTCCCTTTCAATTTCATTGAAAAGTTTGAGAAGTAGGGGCGTTAGGTCTTCTCTAAATTTCTTGTAGAATTCGGCAGTGAATCCATCAGGGCCTGGGCTTTTCTTTGTTGGGAGGTTTTTAATTACATCTTCAATTTCATTGGCTGATATTGGTTTATTTAGGATTTTTAAATCTTCTTGATTCAGCTTTGGTAATTCATACGAATCTAGGAATCTGTCCATTTCTTCTGCATTTTCCATCTTAGTAGAATATAAATTTTCAAAATAGGTATAGATGATCTTCTGGATTTCTGCAGGGTCTGTCGTGATATCACCCTTTTCATTTTCAATTGCATGGATTTGAGTCTTTTCTTTTCTTTTTTTAATAAGGTTGGATAAGGGTTTGTCAATCTTATTTATTCTTTCAAAGAACCAACTTTTTGCTTCATTGATTCTTTGTATTGTTTTTTTATTCTCCAATACGTTAATTTCTGCTCTGATCTTTATAATTTCCTCCCTTGTACGGGCTTTTGGCTTAACCTGCTCTTCTTTTTCTAGAAGCTCGAGGTTCACCCTTAAGTTGTTTATTTGCGCTTGCTCTATTTTCCTGATATAAGTGTTTAATGCTATAAATTTCCCTCTTAGGACTGCTTTCATTGTATCCCATAAGTTCCGGTATGTTGTACTGTCATTATCATTCAGTTGTAGAAAGTGACTAATTTCTTCTTTAATTTCATCTGTGACCCATTGGTTGTTCAGGAGGATGCTGTTTAATTTCCATGTGTTTAGGGAGTTTTTGTGGGATCTTTTGCCATTGATTTCCAATTTCATTGCACTATGGTCTGATAATATGCATGGGATAATTTCAATTCCTTTGCATTTACTTAAGCAGGTTTTATGAGCTAGTATGTGGTCTATTTTGGAGAACGTCCCATGTGCAGCTGAGAAAAATGTGTATTCTGATGTTGTGGGATGGAACACTCTGTAGACATCTACTAAGTCCATTTGTTCAAAAGTTTGGTTCAGTTCTACTATTTCATTATTGATTTTCTGTCCAGTTGATCTATCTTTTTGTGACAGTGGAGTATTGAGATCTCCCAATATAATTGTATTAGTGCTTATTTGATTTTTCATGTCCTTTAGTACTTGTTTTATATAGCTGGGTGCATTGGTATTTGATGCATATATATTTATGATCGTTATCTCTTCCTCTTGGATTGTTCCCTTTACAAGGATGTAATGACCGTCTTTATCTCTCTGAATCCTTCTTGGCTTGAAGTTCACTTTGTCTGCAAAAAGAATAGCTACCCCTGCTTTTTTCTGGGTTCCTGTGGCATGGAGTATTGTTTTCCATCCTTTGACTTTCAGTCTATGAATTTCTTTCTGAATTAAATGTGTTTCTTGTATACAGCATATTGTTGGATCTTGCTTCTTGATCCATTTCGCCAGTCTGTGCCTTTTGATTGGTGAATTGAGACCGTTAACATTGATGGTTAAAACTGATATGTATTGACTTGTCATGATATTTTCCTGTTGTTGGTTCCCACTCTTTGTTTTTCTGCTTTCCGGCTATTTAATTATTTGCCCTGCCTGGTGGATTCCTTCTGTTGGGGTTCCTATCTCTTTCTAGAATGTCCTTCAGAATGTTTTGGAGTGCTGGTTTGGTGGTCATAAATTTTCTCAGATGTTCTTTGTCATGAAAGTATTTTATTTCTCCATCAATTTTGAAAGATAGTTTTGCAGGGTACATCAATCTGGGCTGAAAATTATTTTCCTTTAGAGCTTGCAATACATCATTCCAAGCTCTTCTTGAATTGAGGGTTTGTGCTGAAAAGTCAGCTGTGATTCTGATGGGTTTTCCTTCATAGGTGATTTGTCTCTTCTCCCTAACAGCTTTTAAGATTCTGCCCTTATGTTGAATTTCTGGGATCTTGACTATAATATGTCTGGCTGAAGTTTTTTTTTGATCATGTCTAGTTGGTGTTCTAAAAGCTTCACTTATAGGGGTGTCAAATTCCTTTTCTCTTCCAGGAAAGTTCTCCCTGATTATGTCTTTGAACAAGGTTTTAATGTCGTTGATGCTATCTCCTGCTTTTTCATTTATTCCAATTATTCTTAAGTTGTTTATCTTTGAGTCATCTAGCAGCTGCTGAATTGATTTTTCATGGTCCCTTGCTATTTTTAAGAATTTTTCCATTTCATGATCACTAATTGCAAGCCTGTCTTCTATATCTGAGATCCTGTCCTCGCATTGGCTTATTCTGCTACAAATACTTTCAATGGAATTTTTTATCTCTTGGATATCTGCTTGAATCTGCCTTATAGATTCCATTTCTTTCCTATGCTGAGCATTCATGGTTTCTATAGTTTTCTTAAGTTCATCTATTTTTTTGTCTGTATCAGCTATAGTGTCCTTAAGCATGGTCTTCATTGTAGACATTATCTCTGCAGTTATCTGTGAGATTATTTCTGTTTTAATTTTTTCCAGAACCTCATTCAGTTGCTTTGTTGTTACCACTTCAGATAGGCCAGGTGGGTGGCTTTCGGATTGTCCCACCTCGTTGCTCCCTAGGTTTGCCTTTGGTGAATTGGATGTGTGGGGTTGCATCTTGTTTAAGTGTCGTCTCATTTTTTCTTTCTTTAATTCCTGGGGTGATGTTTGCAAATTACCTATAGTAGGTTACTTTATCGCTAGTGTTTAAGATCTTTAGAAGATGACTACTTCTCTGCAGTATCTTCCAAGTGGAGCTTGCTTTTAGGTTTTGAGCTTTCTGCCAGATCCTACCTCTTCAATTCGTTGGGTATGCGAAGTTGCTACCTGTTTGGCCCAGTCCTTGATTCTTTGGTACTGTGCCACTGTATTTTCTGTGTCCCTTAGTCAATCTCAATCATGAAATATCAGGAAGGAAAGATGTTTAGAACAATTATTTCACATTTGGCGATAATGTTAACTAAAGCATCAAACACAGCCTAGAAAATGACAGACTGAGCTAACCAGTTATTTACCACTTTTAGCTGTATAGAGTTGCGGTTATATAACAAAATCTAAAACACACCAGAAAAATTATATGCAGTATACAAGTCCTGTGTATGTCAATTTTTCCCCTGAGGAGTTTAAATTTAAAATGAGTTAAGGAGGAAATGGAGTATTGGGAGAAGAGGAAGGAATTAGATGTAAGGTTAGAGGACCAAGAGGGATCCCACTAAAATTGGGACACTAGTGCAGAGGACAGGTGGTAGAAAGAGAAGGAAGGGATAAAAGGAAGAACAGATCACAACCACAATCACAAAGAAGTTAGAGGCGCTGTTTACACTCATATAAAAAACCAGAGAGAATAATGAAGGAAAGAGCAAATACACATACAGAAACAAAAACGAAGATAAAAACAATAAAACAGACAGATCAAAAATAAAACCCCACCAAAAAACAAAACAAAACAAAACAAAAACAAAAAAACCCTTCGCCAGAACAAAAAACAAATCAGTGAGAAAAAAAAATAATAATAATAAAAAATAAAAATAAAAATAAAAATAAAAAAATAAAAAGAATCAGTTCCAGGTGTTGACTCTGCTGTAGGCAGTTACCCTGTGGTGAGAGAGTCCTGTTCTGTGCAGGTCCATCCCAGTAAGCCAGGAGCGCCCTCTGGCGGGCGGTGAGCAGATGCACGTACTTTCAGGCAGAGACCAGTCTAGCTCGCCTCCGCTCTCGCCGCCCTTTCACGATCCCTGGGCCTGAGAGGCTCAGCGTGCTGTCCGGAGCGCGGGTTCCCTGCACTGGTTCCCGCCGCTCTGGTTTTTCGCCACGCCCCCCACAATGGCGCCGGGCCAGTCGCTCTCTGGCGCGGGACAGGTGTGGCTGAGAGTCCAGTCTCGTTCGCCTGCTGACCTCAGCACACTTTCGTGGGCTCAATTGAGAGGCCCTGTGCTGCCCTGTCCGGAGCACAAGTTCCCAGAGCAGTTTTCGAGCCGCTCTGAGTTTCGCCACACCCCCCACAATGGCGCCCGGCCGGTCGCTCTCTGGCGCGGGGCTAAATATATTTTTTAGTAGGGCTATTGATACATACAAAACATTTTACTTGTATTTCAGCATTTGTGTATTTCACAACATCTTGTAGCATTTGATCTGTTGCAATTCCCAACATTGAATAGCAATGCTGGCATTCCATCCAATAGGTTTCACACCTGCCAAGATCCTCACCATATTTTTGGACCTTGTTCTAACACTGGATAATTGCATTTGGTTGCATGACAATTTTATACCATTTCTACTAGTCAAATATATACTCACGTTGCTGTTTTCTTTGTCATCTAAATCAAGGAGGTTGGTCTGCATTCCCTGTGTCTATATCTGTCAATTTTTGCTCCATTTCACTGTTACAGGAGCTTTGGCTCATATGGCCATGTCAAAGTTATTATCATCTTCATCATCTATGCATGATTAATCTGATGATTCACTTTCCACCTCCTCTAAAACTTGCAAATCTGGTTTTTCACTTGCCATTGTACTGAATTGGGCTATTTCTGCCAGAAAAATCAAAAGAAAACTTTTTTAAAAAACCAATGCTAAATGCACAGAAATTCAGCAATGAGCATTTCATGGGTAAAACTCACCTGTTGTTGCTTTGGAACTCCTGTACACAACTTGCCATGTGTCTGCCAAGTGGGTGAATGCACAGATGGGGTTTTACTTTCCCCAGGCCCAGCTACTGTGAGTCACATCCACATTCCATTATGGTAAAATACACGTTTACATAACAGAAGAGTTGTGTGGGTGTGTTTTACCCCCTGTGATGCTCAGGTAAATATACACAAAACCTGTTAGACTGAGGTATTACATGGGTAAAAATCCCAGTTTGACACTTGCTTATGCACACACCTTGCCACACACCTTGCTGTTCATTGTACCAAGTGAGTAAGCACAAAGATTGCTTCCTTTATCCCCCAGGTGCAGCTACTATGATGCACAGCCAGATACTATTATGCTAACATACAAATTTACTGTAGAAAAGGGATAGGTTGTTGTAACCCAATGTTATGCCTTATTAAGCACACACTGACTCCATCCTTCTTTCACTTTTTGTTTCATCCACAATCAGGATGGATCTTTCCCCTCAGTTAGCTGGCCGCCGTGGCAATCATCTGTGGAAACACTCCCATAGACATGCCTAGAAGTGTGTTTTACTAATCTTCTAGGTGTCTTTTAATCCAGTCAAGTTGACAATCAAGATCAACCATCATATATGTTAGGCAGATAGTCAGACATTAAAGGGTCTGAGGGACAAATGGAGGTTAAAAACGGCATGCTTCGCCAGTGACATTTAAATGAAGAAAAAAAAAATACCTCAGGGACTGTACGTTTATAATCATTTCTTTGGTTTTAGGCCCAAAGTAATCCCACAGAACACAATGACATTTTAAGTTTATACACTATGCACATTCATTTTGACACAGAACATGCCACACAGCATACCTGGTTGCCATAGCCTATGGCACAGGATATCAGAAAGGGAAACATTCTGTAGAGACACTCTTGCCTTGGGCTGAGAACTAATTTAGATTAGAACTTTTTTTTTCCTAAGATTCTTACATGATCATGGCCCTGAGGGGCACTGAGCATCTGAAAAGAACAAGGAAGGCATTTTGCAGTTCCAGAGTAACCTCTAAGAAAAATGTATATAAGCATCATAATCACAATAGTTCCCTGCACCCCAGGAGTAACATGTCCATAAAAAGATATCCGAACTTGCACTTGGGGCAGATGGGGCACTCCCTACCTTCTTGCTTGAAGGCGTAAAACTCTATCTACTTTACAATAAATGATCTATGCTTCCGTACTTCTGCCTATGTACCTCAACTGAATTTTTTCCTCAAAGACACTAAGGACCCAGGAATGAGGGGCAGTTCCTCCAGCATCAGGACCCAGCTTCCTGGTGACTAACTAAATATATTTCCTACCCTCCAGAGATGGTAGCACTGGCCCATTTTCTTATAGACCTATACTAAGAAAAAATTCTTATTATTTGAACCAAGGGCATCTCATTTTCTTTTTCTTAAAACATTTGTATAAAATAGCCATAGATATACTGGTTTCTAACATGTCAGCAGCCAGGGCTTCATTTTTCCAGAATTATGAAGTTATATTCCTTTTTATAATGTTGAATTAAAATGGCTTGAACAACCAGCCTATATAAAGTGACAAATGCAGAGCTGCTCCAGACACTTCTGGGACTCCTCAGAGGGCTCCCGTAACTCTTTTTTTGTTTGTTTGTTTAGTTTTTTGAGACAAGGTCTTGCTCTGTAGTCCAGGTTGGCCTTGAACTCACTATGTAGCCCAGGCTGGCTGGAACTCACGGGAATCCTCCTGCCTCAGCTTCCTGAGTGCTGGGATTACAGGCTTGCGCCACCATGCCTGGCCTTCCATAACTCTTACATTGGGTGAGATCTCCTCCACTGCAACCTTGGCCTAAGGTCTGGGTTTCCATGGCACACCTCATGGCACAGACCACCCAGTTTCCCATCCCTCCCCATAGCACCAGTAGCACTAGGTTGTGTTTGTAGCAGATGTTATTAAAGTTTGGGGCAGGGCAATCACATCTAGAAAACAACTTACATAAAACAATAGGCATTGTCCAACAGTCCTGCTCCCAGGAGTCCTTGCCCTCCCTCGATTTCCCCTCCCTCCTCCAGCCTCCTGCCATGATGCTCAAGCTCCCCAGGGTGACCTAGTATTTTTTCTCTTTCTCTATGCAGAACAATGTAGCCTTTTCTTTGTTGTTTTATTCCTCTCCCTGGAGCTTCATTTTCTATATCCAAATTAGCAATCAACAACAACAAAAGCCCTACTTAAAATGGCCAGCATCAGCATTTTGAAATCACAATTGTTTTTCTCTGTCACTTCAGTCCTTCTCCAGGGAGAATAAATGGACAAGAAACTCACCCTGATTTTGGGCAGGGGAGTCCATTACAGGGGTGTTCATTACTTGCAGTCCTCCAAGTGTCCTCTTCCCCCAAACATCATCTACTTTCCATCCACTTCTGATGGGCTGAGTGAGCAACAAGACAACACAGCCAACGTGTTCATTTCCACCAGGTATTATTGATCCAGAAGCTGCAGATCAATAGGTTTGGTAGCAATCCACATTGTTAAGACAAACAAAGCAAACAGCAGCCAGCACAGCCTGGTCTTTTCACAAACACAGCCCACATCCTTCTGCAGGAAAAATTACATACTTGAGCTCCTTAACTGTGGAAAAAAAAATGAAAAAAGAAAAGAAAACCAGAAGCATGGAAAGGAGAAACCCTAGGTAAAAGATGAGTGAAAATAGCAGTCACACAAAGAGTGGAGCTGTCTAGAATACTAAAGGCAAGAAACAAGTCAGCAATAATTACTAACATAAAAATGTGAGCTTTATTCTCAGATTTCACATCTTACATGCTGCATGCTAGCAGCTTGGCTAGAAGGAATTTACTTAGGGAAAATTGAATATCGTATTCCCTATAAAATCATGTGGTTTAATATTTGGAATGTTTCTTATTAAGGGAGAAAACAAGGTTAAGGGGGTCCTGGTACAGTTCTTATTACATACACTCTGAAGCCCCCAAGGTAGAATGGACCAGAAGGCCCCCAGCAACCCCCTCACACCAGCAAGGGCTGCACCTGTGAACAGAGAGCCTGACTGCTCCAAAAGGGTTTAGGGGACCTGCCCCAAATCACTCCTTCTGCAGCAGCCTGTGCATACTGTAGCAATCACCATGGGCTCGAGACCAAAATGAGCTGAGCCCCTGCAATATCTTCTGCATGGGCAGGAACAATTTTAAAAGTATGAATGACTTGGAGACACTTTTCCTCAACCAAGATGCTTTGCCACTGACTTCCTTTGGGAGTTGACTCTTCTGAAATAGCCCTAACAGCCAATTTTACAAAGTAGATGTACAAACACATTTCCACCTTTTGAAGGCACTGGCATGATGGGTTTATCAAATTAGGCACCTGAAAAAGAAAATCAGCATTTTGAGGGCATGTTTTAATGCAGAGATGGAGGAGGAGGAAAGGTCTATTCAAGCACAGGTGCTTAAGTGATTTTTCAAGTAAGGTATATGGATACTATGGTATAATATGCAGATGTAAAAGGGAATGAGGTCATTCTCAATGCATTAGTAGAGAAAGAGCTCCAAGATGCACTGTTGAATTAAAAAAAAGAAAGAAGGAAGAATAGCTTACCACCATTCATGAGGAAAGGGGTAAAACTAAGAATATATATATAATATATATTATATATATATAGTATATGAATTTATTTGCATAAGAATACACTAGAATAATATACCCAGAAGTAATAAAAATGATAATTCACAGGAGGTGAGAGTGGAATATGGTGGGACGGGGAGCAGGATAGGTGCAGATAAGGTTGGAAGTGAGACTTCCTACTACATTATTTTGATGTTTTGGGGCAGTATTGGGGTTTGAACTCAGGGCCTTTGTATTGAGCTACATCCCCAGTCTGTCTGTCTGTCTGTCTGTATTTATTTATTTATTTATAGTTAGGGTCACCCTGAGTCACTAAGTTGCCCAGACCAGGCTGAGCTTGGGATCCTCATGCCTCAGCTTCTTAGAGCGCTAGAATTATAGGGATGCACCACTATACCTGGCTATTATTATTATTATTATTATTTTAATAATGTGACTGTATTCCCCAAGATATGAATAAATGAAGGAAAATAATAAACCTACTCCCTTTCTCCATTTACTGAACTCAGGCTTTTTGGTCTTTTAAGGCCCACAGAACTCACCCCAACATTGATTTATTCACCATAAGCATGGAAACCTCCCTGTGTGTTAGTGCTGTGCCTGGTGCCTGCTAGGCCTGGGGATGCCCTGGCGAGCAGGGCAGATTCATGAGTGCTGGGCCACTAAACAGACAGCTTGCTGTGGGAGGGGAAGTCTGCAAGAGCTCACTTGGACCCCTGCACCCTTGGGCTACAGTTCCCCGTTCATTACACTGTCCTTTGAGCTCCCAGACACCAGCTCTCTCCTCTACCAGCACAGCCCATGTTTCTCAGGTCTGTCTGTTCTGCCTCTGAGTTCTTGTAAGACAGGAAATCTTGCACATTTGTCTGTAAGCCCAGCAGCCCAATTGGTGTGCCCAGTGGAGATCCAATGATGAATTCGTTTGAATGAATGAGCTGACGAGTTGGTTCTCATCTGGCAAACTAAGGGGCAGCAAGAGGAAACTGAATAGTCAGGAGGGAAGAAGGAAGGCTCCTGGCCATTGAAAGTGGCTGCTAAAGGCTCTAGAGCAGGGGGAGAGAATGTAAGGTTCAAGGCTTGATTCATCTTGATTAGGTCTAAACAGGCGGGCATGAGATACTCCCTCATCAATTTCCGCCCAGAAACGCGGTCTCTCCGTGAAACCTGGAGAGACACAGATCAGACTTTGAACCTCGAATACTGGACATGTAGAGTGCAGGAAAAACCACCCATGTATCTCCAAACTTGGTAAGTTCTCCTCGAACACCACTATTCCCTCTCTGTCTGGGGACACTGAGGTCATTAAACGTGGCAAATACGAATGAGGTCAAGTTCAGGTTGCACAGTGAAATACCAAGAAATTGAGATTCAGACCAGGAGATAGGACGGTTATATGTCTTACAGATTTACCTGCCGCACTCTGTCTGAAGAGATTCTTAACTTGATCAATTCCAAACCTAAGCCCCTGTTTTTCAAATGTGGCAACTTAAATTATTTACTGAAGAGAAAATATTTCTTCAAGCTTAGTATCTTCCTAAGTTACAGATTGCCTTTTGGGGTCAATTCTGAAAGCAATTTATGGCGACTCAGCCTGTGGCCTCTCCTTCACAGCCGCACATGTCAGGTGGGTAATTCTCCCAGCTTGGGCATCAAAGCAAGCTGTCCACTCACAAGGTGGTTCCTGCATGGTAAGCATTTACCTGTGTGATTTTGCCCGTCTTGACAATTCAGCACAGGAGGATAGCCAGGGAGGACAGTCTCCCCTCCAGCTTTTAATTACCACAGCCTCAGAGATGAGTGAAAGTCCTTGGGGAGTGGACACAAAGGACCAGGGTCGTAAAGGGAAGGTGGCCTGAGCTGTCAGCTTCATCTTTGGACCTGATAAGCTGCAGGCCAAGTTGGAAAGAAAGTCACAGAGCTTGGTCAGCAGCTGAGGGCCGCCAGCATCAGCATTAAGCTAATGAGACAGAGACAAATTAGAACCGTTTTCAGGATCAACAGCTGTCCTTGGGCCTCTTGCTCATAACTGGCTCTGTGTTTTTCCAGAGCTGCTTTAGGTGTAGATCTGGGAGGAGATAGAAAATCAGGTTTGACTACAAGAGGGTGGCCCAACAGTGTGGGCTGCCCCATAAGCTGCCCTCCCTATTTTCAAACTGTGCATGAGACTAGAGGGAAATGCACAGAGTTGAAACAATAGGAAGGAAGACTGATTCCAGAGAGATAAGAATAAGACAGGAGAGTGGAGACAAAGCTGCACAATGGATAGAAAACTAAGACAATGTAATGAATAAGAATGATATAATAGAAATAAAATAAGCAGCATATGGAGTAGGGGAAAGGCAGAAAATGAAACATGTGAGAGGTTTAGAATGGATAAGCAGATGTGGAATTAGAAAAAAGAGGAGACATGTAAAAGACATTGCAAATGGAAAGTGAGATGGGAAAAATATATAGGTAATATATACTCATAATAGAAAAATCAAATGTATGATGTAAAAAATTAAGATCCTCTGTAATTTCCACCTGCATACCATCCTTTAAAATAGCTACTGTTAACAGTTTGGTACGTATTCTGCCAGTTCATTTTTTCTTTTTCTCCCTGTAGGTATATAAGTGTAGATTACCAGCTAAGGATAGGCAAGGAAGAGAGATGGAGGGAGAACTGAGGGAGGTGTGTGTGTGGCCTAGAGATGTGGCAATGCTGTCAGGACCAGCAGCGACCCTCAGTGCAGGATGGAGTGTTGGAAAGTCAGTGCCTAAGAATGAGCTTTAGCCAATGCAGGTTGGGCCTTAGGGGAAACTACCCAGCTTCCTCTCCTCTTAGGGGGTGTACTACACTGTTTCACAAAGGGACCCCAGTGGTAACTTGTTCATTAATGCACCTGTTACTATTTTTCCTTCATTCTTTGTCTCACTTTTCCATTTCCAAAGAAAAACAGAATGAGGCAAAACAAGACAAATGATTTGTACCTAAGTCTGTGATTCAGAATCTACTTTGGAGAAAACTCAAGCTAAGATAGAACATAAGGCTGCAACAGTGGGAATGGGGAAAATAGACAGATCTGCAACATATATAGGACATGATTTGCCCACTATAAAGGCAAGTGAGGAAGAAGGGTTATCACAGTTGACTGAAGTTTCTAGCTTACATAATTGGCTAAATGGTGATGACAGTAACCGAAACAGTTCCACATAGGGCATGGAGCTCAGGAGTGGAGGAAGGTGCCATTAATCCCTGGCCATGTTGAAATGTATGTAGGACATCTGGCCAGGCACAACCCACAGCACTTTGAAACTGAAGCTCCATATTATCTCTCTCTTGGAAGTTGTGATGTACACTGCAAATTTCTGGAGGACTTCTGAAAAGTCTTCCAGAAAAGAAAATTGTTTAATTCTCCTAGCTTCTTTGGCCCTAGAATTTCCTCCTCCCCTTTTCCCACATAAAAACTCAGAATTTAGTTCCATGGCACATTTGCTGGGAAAAAGCTATAGTGGATTTCAATTCTTTATAACTGACTTAGAAAGCGTTTTGAATTTCTTCTGTGCTGGGTCAATATATGAGATGGGCCACTTTACCAGTAGTTGAAGTTAGTCTACTTCTTGGCACCTGAATTCACCCTTCTGGGTTGCTCTCTTCTCATTGTACTAGGGGAAAATGGCACCCTATGGTGACATTTTATGTATTTGGGAATCTGTGAATATCTCGAGACACATCGTTAGAGACTATTAGGGTCTACTTTTATAGGTTCAGAGTTCAGGAGGCATGTCTTAGCTGAAGGTATAGAATCTCTAGTTATTATAACCACTAGGTTATTAGGTGAAAAATAAATGCTCAACAAAAAGTAAAATAACTGGTTCCTAGGAGATGTAGAATTAATAGAAAGCAAGAAAAAGTAGTTGATTTTTTTCTTTGTCTTCTTTCCTCATTTACTATCTGAATTTTCTCATGTGTTTTTAAATTCATGGATTTCTCCCATTCCCTCATAAATTAGAAAATGCCATCAATTAATTTACACTGAAAACCAAAAGCAACAAGAAGAGAGGAAAATCACATGTAAATTTGGAATAAAAGCTGTGAGATGATTGACTATGTAATACACATTAAAAAGAAAGGCAGAAAGGAACATTCCACTGTATTGCTTTAGCAAAGAGTACCGATTTCCTTAGATCAATCATCTTAGGATCCTGTAGTTTTATTCCAATCATGTGGCCAGTGCTTGAATAATTTTTGGTTGCCTTTTCTGGAATTTTCTTCATGTGCTTCATTCTGATATTCTTTTATGGTAGTCCACTGTCTACCTTTGAGGGTAAACATGCATTTTTAGAGCCATTCCATAGCAATTTAAAAAATATATTGTGATATGTGATGGATTAGCAAAATAAGGAGGGACACATAAAGGGATAAAACTGATGTTGAATATGTCATGTAAAGATGTCTGGAGATGTTTTCAGATGAGAATGTCCAAATATTTTGAGTAGTGTCTGGGAATGAGAGCTTAACCTTAGCTTTTAAAGTGTCTATCTTGAAATACAATATTTCTTTAAATAAATTTTGACTCAATTTTTTTTTTTTTGTGGGTACCGGGGGGACGACCTCAGGACCTCACGTGCCAACAGGCACCCGTGCCGCTGAGCGATATCACCGGCCCCTTTTTCGTATGTGGGTTCCGGGAGTCGAACTCGGGCCCTTGCGCTTGCAAGGCAGGCGCTTACGCCGCTGAGCCATCTCACCAGCCCTCAATTTTTTTAAAAGAGTAACTTAGGACATTGCTTTATAGTTATTCTCCAGACAGGGTAAATTAAAAACTAAGAGAATGGAAATGCAAAGTGTAGATGTAGAAAGAATTTAGGCTCAAAATTATGGGGCAAGAAATCAAAAAATGAGAAAATAACAAAAAGTACAAGAGGATTAATAGCAAGAATAAGAAAATGGGAGAAAGTTGACATAGAATTAATAAGGTAATGGGTGAAATGAAATGAACAATGGGAAGACAGAAGAAAGTATAACAAATGAGGTGAGGAATAAAGTAGTGAATGACAGAAAAGATTACACAGTAAATTAGAGACGTTCATTTTATGGGCAAGGAAAAAAAAGGAAATGGAAAAGAATATTAATAAAATTAATCACAGCAACAATGCCCCAGGGAAATGATTAATGAAGGATTTAGTTAGCGGAAAGAATGGATGAGGGAATGAGAAAATGAAAAAAAAAAAAAAAAGACTCCAAATGATTGAGCAATTGAAACCGTGAAAATAGAGGTAATGTAGAGAAAAGAACAGGCATTCCTAAAGATGGAAATAAAATTAAACTAGGGAATGAAGGATCATCCAATAAGAAATAAGGAGAATGGGGAAAAAAAGAGAGATCTGCTGTGAAAAAAGCGAAAGAGAATGAATACTTCTTTCCGAGGTAATCAAAACCTTGTGTAGTTCTGAAGTTTTCTCATGGAGCTCTCTGCTGTTTCTGGGGAAGAGAAGGGTCAGGAACCCTGGCAGGAAAAATGAACAGCAGCCAGGGGTAGACAAAAATCACTGAGATGCAGAGATGCAAAGACAACCTCCACTTAAAAGTCCTCCAGAAAGAGAAAATCCTTAAACCTCATTCTTTTCTGTGCTATTTTCATTTGTCTGAACTACTTTATAATCAACTTTCTTCCCTTATCTTAATTTATCATTTAATTAAGTAGGAGAAATGAATCTTGATGTTATTACCACGAGACAGAGAAATAAGAAGTATTGTGGTGGATTCCTAAATGTTTCCTACTGTCTTTTTAGTTTGGGATGTGGCCTCCATCTAGCTTAAAATTCCATTTCCTAGCCTCCCTTGTCAGTAGTTGCAGCCATGTGACTATTTGCTCCAGTAGTTTGTGGGTAAACGTGAAGTCCAACACAACCGAGTCGTGCCCTTACGAGAACTGGCTATACATTCCCACTTCCTTTCCTCATCTCCACTGCCTGAAACAGGTGAAAGTGGCTGCGGCCATTTCAACTCAGCAATAGAAGCCATATATTGGGCAGGCAAAGCAGAGCTGAGCCGTGTAGAGCATTCCTTGCCAGATCTTTATGTGAGAAGGAAGTTTTCTCTTAAGAGATTGCATTTTGAGCTTTTATTATTATATCAGCTTATCCAGGGCTCTAATTAATAGTCCATTAACTGATTTTGGAACAACACACACATATATTATCTCAATGTAGGGTTGGCTACATGTTAAATATATGTCATTCCAAGTGTAGTGATGGATTTACAGCATATATAGAACACAGTATATATCTATATATCTGTATCTATCTATACATATCAGAGAAAGGATTGGATGCATGAGATTTTCCTCATGACCATTAATTCAGGCTTAAGCTTTTAACTAATTTTACCAATTTCTGTTTTTTCAGAAAGGCTGTTCCAGATTAAGAGTAAAACCTGTGGCTCCAAAACAGCACCCTTCACTTTGTGCTCTAGTCCTTGAGAAAATTTACCATCAGTTGTGAATTGACTTGCAGAGGGGCAGAGGGAGGGCTTGTTTAAGAGTTAAGAGCAGAGATTCCAGAACCAAACTGCAGCATTGGCATGCCAAGGCCACCACTTTCTAACTGTGTGGCCTACATTCCTAGGTCTGCTTCATTGTGTGTTAAGAGGGGGAAGGCAATAGTACTCACCTCTAGTTGAGGTGTAGTAAAGCACTCAGGACAGTGCCTGAAACATAATAAGCATAAAAGAAGTGCTTGCTATGATTGCTTTTGTTATTATTATTGTTATTTACATTTTTGACCTTCTAGGGTTGTCTGTAAAGCAGCCAGCTCAGGAATACACCTGTTCAATGGATAAAGAAAATAACTCATGATCCAGGTATGGTAGCACAGGCCTATAATCCCAGGATGCTGGGAGAATAAAGCAGGAGGATCTCAAGTTCAAGCCCAGCCTGGGTTCTACTGTGCCTTAGTGAGACCTTGCCTCAAAAAAGTAGAGAAAGACTAGACGTGTAAATGGTGTAATCTAAAGATATGGTGAATGTTTTACTTTTTAAAAATATTTATTATAGTAAAAGACACATTGCCATTAATATCCATCAAAATACCCTCCCTTGCACTGAACACACTTATTCCATTGTTCTTTGCCACTTTTCGAAACCGTTCTGAATGTCCTCTTTTGTGAAGATCCTTAGTTGCACTGTCACAGTTGGCTTGATGTCCTGAATCGATCCAAAATGATTACTTCTCATGACCATTTTGACTTTGGGGAAGAGCCAAAAGTTGTACGGTGCCAGATTTGGTGAATAAGGTTGATGAGGATATACCACAATGTTTTTACAAGCCGGCCTTTCCACTGGACAGCACATGGCAGCAGCATTCACTGTGTTTTTCATCATGTCTTGTAAAGACACTCACTAAACTGTTCTTCCAGAACTGCTTCTGAAAGTGGCTTTCAATAAAGATTAGATAAGTGTGTTTAAAGCAAAGGGAGGACTTTGAAGGGGATTAATGGCAGGGCATCTTTTTTTTTTTTTTTATGTAGGTACCGGGAGTTGAACTTGGGACCTCACGCTTGCCAGGCAGGCGCTTATGCCACTGAGCTATATCACCGGCCCAGGGCATCTTTTGCTGTAATACATTTAAAAAATTTTTTAACATCTATAGTATATTTTGATCACAATTTGTAGGTTTGTGAAAAGGTCCTGGGTTCACTCCCCAGTATCTCTCTGTCTCTCTGTCTCTCTCTATCTCTCTCTCTCTCTCACACACACACACACACACACACACACACACAGACACACACACTCCAGGGAGAAAAAGGGAAAGAAAAGGCAAGGGAAAGTAGAAGAAGGAAGTAGGGAAGGAAGGAAAGAAAATGACTTATGAAAACTTACCTTGGCTTCTTAGAAGAGGTTCCAAGGTCTGCAAATTCCACAGCTCGGTAATATTATTTATTAGTAGTTATTTTTTTCCCAAGTCTTACCTTAAAATGTGCATACGAATCACTAATGTGGAGAATTTTATGCAAGCTCTAAAATGCTAACTATAAGCCTCATTATCAATGAGAACTTGTTAAAAGCCTGGAACACAAACACAATTAAGTTAGCTCAAATAAAGTGAGAGAGTTAATGTAACTTCCCCAAAGTGACACAGTTAGTGTATGAAGCTGAGATGAGAACTTTGGTCCTTTGATTCTAGAATTCTTGCTCTTAACTCTTAAAATAACCCTGGATGGATGTCACATCACAGTTCACTCATCATTTCAGCTGGCCCCAGCCCCAGGCTTACCCTTATACTGGCTCCAATCTCGGGAGAGGAGCCTCTGCGTCCGACGTGTGCCCTTGGTTTTATCCTCTGTCCGGGCCTGGGTCACTTGATACAACCTGACTTTCCAGACCTAATCTATCAGTGGATGCTGTGAGGAAAGAGATTCCAAGAAGAGATACCTTTACATCCACAAACCCCTCAAAATCTATCTTTGAAAACTCAACTGTGCAGAGGACAACTAGATTTGTGAGTATATGAGCGACTAAGAGGACATGTGTGTGGGAACAGAGCAGGGAGATGGAATTATCTGTCCTCACTATATGGGCAGGATCATGGGCCCCACAAGAGAAGATGGCAAAGCTCAGAGGGAGAACATGGGGAACACAGTGCCTCAGAGCTGCAGTGAATGGAAGAGAAAGGCCCCAGTACAGACCCGAGGCTTAGGATAGCAAATGTGCCTCAGAGCTGTGTCTTTTGGATTTGAGAATTAGATAGCCTAGCAATTTTCCTGGGAGAAAATCAAGGAAAACAGGCCCATCATTGACTCTGAAGCATAGATCAGAGCCTTATGGAAAGTGAGGAAGTAGAGTCCATGACTTTAATTACATTTCAAGCTAAGCTTGGAAGGAAAAGCAAGTTCCAGGGCAGTTGGTAGATGGGAAAGGGCACAGGGAGAGGCTTCCCGACAACAGGAAGATTCTGTCACCTCCAAATAGTGCAACAAGCTAGAGAACAACCCTGTAATACGTGGGCCTTTGGGGTACGTTGCAGATCGAAATAGCTTTCACTCATTCGTCACTCCACAAATATGTATTGAACGCCTGAAATGTGCCTTGCACCCCTGTAGGAGCTGGGAATACAGCAGCAAACGGGTGGGATGTGATCTCTTCTCTTGTGGGTCTAATAGTTGAGTCTTGGGAAGACAGGCAATGAGCATGCAGACAAATTATAGACAGTACCTCGCGACTCCCCATTTTGTAAATGAGGATATGGGTACCCTACTTTCCCCCTCACATCTCCCGTCCTACTTTTTTATTTCTCAACTTTACCACTTATACTTTAATTTTACATTGCCAGAGCACTATGTTCTAAAAACATAATGATTTTGGGGGTTACGTTTATAGTTTATGCTAAAAGATGAAAATCAATAAACTGTTTTCATTGCTGTGTTTAAAGAAATACTGTTCGCAGCATAGCCAGTAGTATACAATTATTGTGTCTTTTGTTCCTGGCCGGGTTTCACGGCAATCAGGTGCTGGAGCCCGATTGCTCAGCTGTGATCCTGACTCTGCCACTCACTATCAATACCTATGAGTATTTATATTGCTTCTACTGTTATGGAGATTAGACAGCTAGTAAACACCAAATGCTTAGACTATCTCCTGGTCTGTAGTTAGCGCGCCATTAATGGTATCTGTTATTAATACGTTTTCCCTTTTCTCCCTTCCACGCTTCTTTGTTTTACAGGGTATCATCTTCATTATCGTCCTAGGTCATTTCACATTCTCAAGGGTAGTATTAAATCCTGGGTACTCGCATCCCCCAAGTCTCCTCTTTCCTGGAGTCTTTTAACCTCCAACTACAAATAGGATTACTTGCTCTTTGTGTCTGCTTCACATTTGTCTTTCGGGGATTTCCCTTCACTACTGCTCTGAGTTGTATCCACTGTAGTCCGGTTCCACTGTGAGGTAAGATAGATCACAAATCCTACTTGAGTTTCAAGGAATAGAAAGATGACACCTGGAACTATGTAAGATGGCTTTGACTTTAGATCAAGGATGCCCATGAGATTAAGGATATGTAACTATAAACGAACTCAGCCCCCATCCCCATGCTTCCTACCTCCATCTCAGAAATTCCCTTGTTTATCATCAAAGTTTGAAGTCCAGTGGCACCAGAACCCAGAGAAACAAGGAATCTTCTTGATCAGAGGACTCTAGAACTGCAGGCCCTTTGCCTGGAGGGGAGCATAGCACAGTAACCCATGTTCTCTGGGTTTCCTCTAAATTTTCTTTTGTTTCTTCAATTACTTATTCCTTCTATTGTTATACTTTTTCCCTTTGTTCTTTTTGGTCACTTTCTTTTGTGTCAAAGGCTTTCCTTAGATGACTCATAATTCTTGGTTATCCAATCGTTTTTTAAGGCCTTGAATTTAATCAGGAACATGATATAAGGCAGGTTATTGATTGGCAGGCTTCATTTTAGTGTGACTGGGCATGGAGCTGGCATTTATTCTGAAGACTCCATAAATGCTAGAATTCAGAGGCCTCTGCATTGTAACCATTTGTATTAGTCAACTTTACCATGACTGAGACAAAATACCCAACACCCACAACTTAAAGGAGAAGGGGTTTATTTAGGCTCATGGTTTCAGAGAATTCAGTCTGTGATTGGCTGGTTCCAAGGCAGGAATATCATGGCAGAAGGACATGACATGGCAAAACTGCTCACTTTATGGGAGTTTGAAAGCAGAGCACAGTAGAAGACCCAGAGAAGAAGAGGTAAGGGACCAGATATAGTCCCCAAGGTTATATCCTTATGATCCAGTTCTTCCAACTAAGCCCCACCCCCTAATAGCCATTCAGTTATGAACTTATCAATGGACCCATTGATGAAGTTAGTACCTTCACAATCCAATCACCTCCCCTAGACATTTCTAAATCCAATCAAACTGACAATTGAGATTAACCATCACACCGTTCATTTCTCTGGAGAACATTCGTCTAATTAACCTGAGGTGGAACTAATTATGTAAAAGCTCTGCCCTTCTGAACTTGAATTGGAAGTATCGGTATAAATTCTTCTATCTCCTATCCATAATTTCTTTCTGAAATACAGAAAATCCTAGTTTTCAAGGACACGGAATATAGAATTAGAATCTGCTTCTGCTTTTGTTCTCTAGAGTTTAGTTTGTACATGGTAGCCAGAATGTTTTTTTTTTTTTAACAAACTTGTAATTTCAGAAGTTTCAGATTTATAGAAAAATTATGAAGATAGTACACAAAATTCCCATGTAGCTCACACTCAGTTTCCTCTACACTAACACTTCACATTAGTATGGTGTATTTGTCACAGCTAATAAACCAACACTGGTACATTATTATTAACTAAAGCTCATACTTTACTTGGACTCCCTTAGATATTACTAATGTCCTTTTCCTGTTCCAGGATCCCACATTGCCTTTAGTCATCATGTCTCCTTGGGCTGTTTTTGACTTCATGAGATTCTCAAGTTTTCCTTACTTTCAATGACTTCAGGGAATTACTAGTCAGGTGTTCTGTAAAGTGTCCCTCAATTAGGATTGTCTGATGTTATTCTCACAATTAGACTGAGGTTATGGGTTTTTGGAGGGAAGACCGCAGTGTTAAAATAATTTCATTACATCATGTTAAGAGTAAATACTGTCAGCATGACTTTCGCTGTTGATGTTGACCTTGGTCGTCCGGCTGAGGCGGCGTTTGTAATTGTCTCCGCTCCGAAGTTAGCTTTCTCCTCCTTTTCTGTGCTTTTTGGAAGGGGGTCAATATGTGTAGTCTGTTCTTTTTTTTTTTTTTTTTTTTTTTTTTTAATTTTGTAGTCTGTTCTTAAGGTGTGAGGAATTATGCTCCACCTCTGTGAGTGTAAAATCTCTACATAACTTCTTTGGGATTTTCTACACAGAATGCACTTTAAAAAAATCATAAATCACGTTATTTCAAGCCTCAGTTAAAATGTTTAATTAAAAATTTTTAATTAAAATGTTCAAAGTGTTCTCAGCATTCTTAGAACAAAATCCAAACCCTTTACCATGGGCATGGCTTATGCCATCCGCTCCCCAGTTTCTGCAGTTCCTGTGCACCACGGCTCCACGTCACCCGCACCCACTTCCTAGGAGCTGCGAATCAGGGCAGCGCGATCTGCCCTGGTCTTCCCCGACTCCTTCGCATCCCACTCTTCCCCTCTCTCAGTCACGCTGGCCTATTTCGTATGTCTAAAAAATATCAAGTACACTTTCATTTTAATGTTTTCTCCTATTGTTTTCAGGATTAGTTTTTTTTCTTGTCATGGAGGTCGTAGTTTAAATGTATCTGACTGTACAGCCAAAGCCAGTCCCCAACCTGCTTTCTATCAGATCATCCTGTTTTACTTTTATATAAATCCTTGTCATACTTTTAGTAATTCAGGCTCATGTTTTGCTTATGGTCTACTTCCCCTCATCTAGACTGCTCAGGTGTTTTGAGAATTGTCTTTATCTATCTGGCCCGCTGCTCTAATACCTCTACCCGAAACTATGCCTGAGACGGTGGCAGTGAATAAATGAGTGATTTCACTTACTTTCCTCAGGAGGCAGGCAGAGGGAGAGGAAATAAATATATGAAATCAGTCTTCCATCTTGAATCCGAAGTTTCTGCAATTATATTTGAGTAGTTCAAAAAGGGCAAAAGGTGATGATTAACTGAGGAATCAGTAAATAAAGCAACAGAATGCACTTTTTAAAAGGAAATTCATTACATGGCTTTCAGTCAATAAAGCACAGCACTCTCCAGTGCCTAGCTTTTCAGTTCACTTTAGGTTAAGTGACCATAACTAAGTAGGGAGCTTCATTATATTTGCAAGGTTAAAAGACCTGTCACGTCCAGTGTTACCTTTTTAATGAAAAGCAGGCTTCCCAGACTTGTCTGCACTAACATATTTCATGGCCTGGGAATAAGTTGGGCTGGAAATGAGCCAAAATTCATCTCCATTCCTTCTCAGTCACACACAGAAGAAATCTTTCAGTAGCCAAAAGCAAACTTGAGGTATGAATTTCCATCTTTGGAGGTTGTTAGAAATGCAGACACTTGGTGACCCTGATCTGGTGACCACGGCCTCCCATGTGACTCCTATGCACACTGAAGTCTGAGCAGTGCTGTGTCAGGCCTGCCCCATACGACGTAGAAGGTGCTGCAGAATAATAGGCCTCCAAGGTCCCCATATTGTTCACTGGCTGGGTTCTGCATCCTTTCCATGTCATCTTGGTTTCTGAAGTGGTTTGGATATGGTTGTTCACAAAATTCATGTTTAAATTTAATTTCCAATGTAATAGTGTTGGGATCTTTATAAAATAACTAGGTCATGGGGTCTGCACATTCATGAATGGATTAAGGTCTTTCTTAAGAGACTGGGCTAGGTCTCATGGGATAGAATCTTGAGGGATTGGATTAGTTAATGCAAAAATAGGTCTCCCCTTGTGCTTTGGCCTCTTCTGCACGTGTTCACTTGCCACTGTCATACGTGCACCTTCCACGTGAGGCCATCTGCTATGAGACCCTTACCAGAAGCTGAGCAGACGCCAGCACCATGTTTCCGGGTCTCTAGACTTGGGAACTAAATAAGCTTCTTTTCTTTATAAGGTACCCACCTTCCAGTCTTTTGTTATAGCAACACAGAACAGACTATGTCTCTGATGCCATGCTTGTCTTTCTTTATGTGCCCTCATTGTTAATATCTGACATCTGACTCTGCCTCTGTGGTTTTGGCCTTTTCTTCCATCCTAAAGCAAGATGGGGATTCTTCCTCGGCTCCTATCACTAAGATGAGTAAGGAAAGATGTGAAAAAGCAAAGGAGCTGAGAGAATACCAGAAAAGTAACAAACAGAAATCTTTTGAAGTAAGTTAAGAAAAACCTCTGTTAAAAAGCATTTTAGTGGAACACTGTAACATTCTCGGTATTCAAAATAAAAGTTAAGGCTCCAGGATTAAAGAACTAAAACTGTGCCAGAACCCCACCAGCAGTGATTAATGGGCATTTACACCAGCATTATATTGTCAATTCACTTCAGCTCTGTCTGACTTAGCTGCTGTGCCTTTTAGATCAAATTGAGAGAGGGAGAGAATTTGATGTCTCAGTCCACCATGGAGTGCTTCTCTGTGCGTCATGAATGTGGTTGGGAGAGGTCCCATCCGGTGTGGTTCAGAGTAAATTTATCATGTAAAAATCTCCTAGCTGAGGAGGCTGAGGGAGGGATAAGTGGAAGTGTGAGTGGGGAAATTAGTGTCTCTTATGTAGTACTTAAACCACAGTGAGAGAAGTCTATACTGAGCTTTAGAATAACCCTTATTTCTCTAGTTCAGCTCACCCATAATTTTTCCTTAGAATTCTAGGATTATGTTCCTGGTTTAACACAGTTTCAGATATGCTTAGGATTATCTTGTGTGCTTATAAGACATGATATCATTTCTTGAGGATATATCATTTCAGTAATAATGGGTATATCATTTCTTTTCTTTCAACCAGGGGTCGAACTCAGGATCTTGCACACCTGCAGGTGCCCATGCCGCTGAGCGATATCACTGGCCCTTTTTTTGAATGTGGATTCTGGGAGTCGAACTCAGGACCTCGCACTTGCCAGGCAGGTGCTTATGCCACTGAGCCATCTCACTGGCCCGGGTGTATCATTTCTTGAGGCAGTATCCAACTAACAACATTTGTACCTAATACAAATCTATAAATGACTGTGAGAGAGTTTCAAACATTTAAATATTAGGTCACTTCATGTTTAACCCAGAAGATATTGATATTCCAATTCAAAATTTTAAGTGAGCACAATTCTGAATCTCTGTTTCAGTAGATGTTTTCTTTAAAACCTTTGGTTTATTGAAGAAAAAATTATATATGGGTTTGGTTCGGAGTTCTGTGAATAGTGATGGCTTGTTTTTGTTCGTGTACACAGACTACTTGGTGCAAGTTCTTGATGAGTATATAGTAACACAAATAGGCCTTAATTATAATTCTCTACAGGGAAAGGGAAAATTTTCAAGACCTCTTGTTCTCCGGCTGCCACCTGGTTTACAACTAAACCATCTTGATTAATGGGTTTTGGTGATATTTTAAAACTCTTTCTAATATTGGAGATGCCAAATCAGCTTTGGTTAAACCATTCTAGTATGTATTACTCATGGAACATTCTTCCATATGATTACCTGCAATTCCTGGCATAGCAATTTGCATTCTTAGCCTTTTTTTGTTTATTTTGAGTTTTGGCTTTGTTTGTTTGTTTGTTTTTGTTTTTGAGACAGGGTCTCCATATGTAGTTCAGACTGGCCTTGAACTCACTAGGTAACCCAGGCTGGCCTTGAACTTGTAGAGATCCTTCTGCCTCAGCCTCCTAAAGACTGGGATTACAGGTGTGTACCACCATGTCTAGCTACATTCTTAGCCTTATTTTCAATGGTATAAGCTCCCTGCCTTATAAATGTCCTTGAAAATCAGCCTTTTCAAGTCTTAAGAGAGGAGCCGGGGATATATATCAGTGGCATGGCAACTGCCTGGCAAGCGTGAGGTCCTGAGTTCAATTCCTGGTTCCAAAATAAAAAAAAATCAAGTCTTAAGAGAAATAACCATACTTCCATTTGACTACAGGCTTCTAAATGACAACAAAAGAGGGAATGAGCTTGTCCACAGTTTGACACACAAGTGGCCTTAGAAATTGCACATGCAAGGTTTAAGTTTATCTAATAACCATGCCTTTGTATAATGTTGGGCAGTTGGAGGGCAGCACACATCTAGTAAGCTGAACACACGGGAAGCTTTAGTCTGAGTTCCCAAGGACTTGGTGACAATTGAGAATGACAAGTCTAAGGTGGTGCTAACTTTCATTAGCAACAATGTATATTTTTCCAAATCTGTCAAGTGGACGGAAAGGTAAGTACATTTATAAATCAGAGGGAAAAACCCTTACAGTGAAATGGAACTGAATTGAGCTAGAACAAATGAAAATTTGGACAGAGAGATTGCATTTCCTTTGATTACTTATAAAGAGAAAGAAGACATTCTAAAACAAAGTAATAGGATGTAGAAAAATTTTAGGGGACATGTTTAACCTGCCTAACAAAATAAGCACCCTAGGTTCTTCATGTTTGATATGAAAATCTTAAATGATCCCTCTTTATTGCTTGAAGCAACTTTTCCAACAACTTTATATTGGGAAACATTGTAAATGATGCCCTTATAATAATTCTTTGATCCAAAGCAATAAAATATTCTAATTCAGATTCTAATTTAATATAGCCTTCTCCAATTGCTTCATTCACTTAGGCTTTACTGTATTGTTGTTCCAGAAAGAAATGCTTAGGGGTAGTGGGATGAAACAAAATATTTTAGGAACTATAATTTCGCTAACAATGAATAGTTTCCTTGACCACCATTCAAGGAAAAAGGAATAAAACAGATGTGCAGCAAACTGCACATTTTTACATAGAGCCTATCTGGATTTAGGCAAAATGATACTCCCTTGAGTATTTACCATGTGGTTTCCACACTCTAGAAAAGGGACAATGTCTAGTTTCTTAAAATATCTAGCTGGGATTTTTTGAGATAAGAGGGTAAAAGATTATGCCATGCAACTGGATTTTTTGAGAAATGCTCAATAAAGCTGACAGAAGTGGCATTTGCTGTCAAGGTCTTCGGATGTTTCTTGGAGCTCGTTTTCACCTTGGCCTTCAGTCTTCCAGGGATTCAAGTGTCTTCCTGACTTGCGCAGTGGCCCTGTAGAGTCAAGCCTGCCTCTGGTGGCAGCACTGGGTCTATCGTGGCATGAGAGAAGGCCTCTGCGGTGACTGTGTTCAAGTGGGAAGTCCTTGGTGAGAAGAGGTCACAGCAGGCAGCTCCAGGCAGAGTCCCAGCTCTCCGGAGCAGCACTGGGCTGCTGAACTCTGACCCCAAGGCTTCCTCCGTTGAGGGTTCAGTAATTCTCGCTTTAAAGTCTGACTAACAATATTTCAGTCCAGCTGGCCTTGAAGGGGTCTCTTAAAAAGTTATTTATAATGCATGATCAGCCTAATCTTATTTGCAAGTACAGTATCACACACAATGAACAATTTAGTTTGCAAATTTCCCAGTGTCATGCGTCAGGAGTCATACAACTTTCATGCCAGGTCATACTCCTGAGAGGACTGCTTGTATTAATAAAATCTCGAGACTGATACTTGTGCAGTTTATTTCACTCATGTTGGTGTGAATTATAGGAAGGGGATGTTCTGAAGGAAGGGTGTTCTCTATACCCTGTGTCAGATCATTTGTCCCAGCTTGTTGAGTCACCGAATGGTATAGATTAGTTATTGAATAACAAGATACTATTTTGGGCTCAGTCCCTACTTGGTTGTGTGACCTTGGACCAGGCACTGTACTTTCGAGGAGTTAAATTAACTGGACACCACAGAGGTCTACCTCTCGTCCAGGTAGACCTCCCCAAACCCCCATGGGAGTATCTCTCACAACAGCTCACAGTTCTCTGTACACACACTTCTATGGTACAACTAATGGCATTATAGTGAAGTGAGTTATTCAGAGTGGGTTTCCGTCATTAGAGTGAAAGCTCCACACCGTGGTTTGAGTGTCCTCACCAAACTCATGTTGAAATTTAATCCTCACTATGAGGTACAGTGGAGACTTACTCAACCTTAATATTGGTAGGTGGAACCTTTGGGAGGTGATTAACATTAAAAGAGGCCATAAAGAGCGGGGCTATAATCCAGTGGGACTGAGGCTTTATAAAAAAGATGAGGAAAGACCTGAGCAAGGGCATTCTGGTTTACTATGTGATGTCCTGTGCCACCTAAGGACCCTGCAGAGTCCCCACCAGCAAGACAAACCTCATCGGATGCCACCTTGAACATGCCATCTTGAACACCCATGCTGTCTTGAACCTTATTGTCTTCAGAACAGTGAACCAAGTAAACTTCTATTCTTTACAAATTACTCAGTCTCTGGTATTCAGTTATAGCACCAGAACACAGACTAAGACAATTTTATAATGGTAGGGACTGGGTGCTACTCATTTTCAACCCCATGGCACCCAGCAAGTGATGGCACATCATAGAAAACCAACACATTTGCTGATGAAAACTGAGCTAAGCTCTCTTCCAGCTGTAAAAGCCCATGATTCTAAAGTAGAGACTACTTAAAATTTTCAGAGAGAAGCGGAAATGGAAATACACTCAGGTAATAATGGCTAGTGAATCTGATCATAAATGATTACCAAGTTGCAACTAATGATTCTCATTTGTAACAACATAATAGAATCATCTAGTGAGTTTAATAACAAACAAAAGCAATGCCCCTCTCACACACACATAAAGTTCTTATCTAATTGGTCATTATTCCCACCCTTTTTTCAGGGTAGGACCATGAAAAATTTTTTGTCTGCTCTTACCAGATCAGGTGATTCTGTGTACTGAGATGGCTAAGAACCAGGGGTTTAAACCTTACTTACTTACCTTATCTCTTTAGCATTTTAAAAACTCATATATAAAATTTCAGACAACTAATATTTACTTAATAAAAACAAAAAATATGTAAACAGGAAGAAAATGATTTTAAAAACCTGCTATACAGGGATTATCACTTTTTATAATTTGCTATATATGCACTTTTTTCTCTAAGAAAAACACAGATATAGTCTCATAACTAGCATCTTTCACTTAGCATTATATTGTAAACATTTTTCTATGTCAATGAAAACATTTCTTCACCACTGTTGATTAAATTTCCAAGGACAGAACAACTGTATTGTGCTCTTTCAACATTTTTCTTTGCAGACTTGAGGCACAATGTTGGATATATTTGCAAGTCAGATTAGTTTTAAAAATAATATTGTTTTCCTTAACATCTCAAACTACCATTTCCCATAAAATGCAACTAATAGGGAATATTTGCTAGTTATGGGTTATCTATTTTGTTATACATGTAGCCTTTTAGATACAATTGGAGCTCTGAGGATAAAGGATCAAGCCAGACTGGATTTTTGTGGTTCCGTTAATACTAACCAACTTGTACTTAGACACAAAATTTCTTTGGGAGATTTTTCATAAATGGTTTAAAACTTATATATAGGATAACTGAAACCATGATATTCAAGTATCAAATTATATAACATTTTACATGTAAAATGATAAAATTGAATTTCAAAAACAAATACTGTATAAACATGATTAGGGTTTAATCTACATTGTAGTTTGGAAACAGAATACTAACAAAGTCACAATCTAAATTTGTAAAGAGTAAAAAGAAAAGTGAAATTATTTTTTAAAAAGTCATTGGGCCGGTGAGATGGCTCAGCGGCGTAAGCGCCTGCCTTGCAAGCGCGAAGGCCCGAGTTCGACTCCCGGATCCCACATACCAAAAAGGGGCCGGTGATATCGCTCAGCGGCACGGGTGCCTGTTGGCGCGCGAGGTCCTGAGGTCGTCCCCCCGGTACCCACAAAAAAAAAAAAAATTAAAAAAAAAAAAAAGTCACTAATGGCAGCAACAACAAAAATATAGATATAGGATTACATCAAACAGAAAGCTTCTGTGTGGTAAAGGAAATAATTTAAAAAGGGGCCAATCTATACAACAGGAGGAAATATCCTCAAACTGTACATTTGACGAAGGGTTAATATCCTAAACATACCAGGAACTCAAACAACTTGCCAGCAAACAACAAATAATCCAACTTAAAAAAATGGGCAAAAGAACTGAATAGATATCTCTCAAAAGGAGATAGACAAACGGCCAATAGGTACATGAAAAACTGTTCAATATAAGGCAGCTGCAAGTCAAAACTATAATGAGATAGCATCTCACTCCAGCAAGAATGGCTATTATAAAAAAAGAAGATACCAAGTGCTGGCAAGGATATGGAGAAAAGAGGAACTCTCATATACTCTCGACGGGGATATAAATGAGCCATTGTGGAGAATAGTGTGAAGTTCCACAAAAAAAAAAAAAAAACTTAGGGCCGGTGAGATGGCTCAGCGGCGTAAGCGCCTGCCTAGCAAGCGCGAGGTCTCGAGTTCGATTCCCGGAACCCACATACGAAAAAAGGGCCGGTGATATCGCTCAGCGGCATGGGCGCCTGCAGGTGCGCGAGGTCCTGAGGTCGAACCCCGGTACCCACAAAAAAAAAAAAAAAAAAAAAAAAAACTTAGAGCTACTATATGATCCAGCAATCTCACAACAGTGTGTATATCCAAAGACTATGAAATCAATACGTCAAAAAGATATCTGCATTCCCAGGTTTGTAGTAGCAGCATTCACAATAGTCCAGATCTAGAATCAACATAAAGCTTTCATCAGTGGACAAATTGATAAAGAAACTGTGGTATATATACATAATTAAATAGTATTCAGCTAGGAAAACATGATGTTCTGTTCTTTGCAGCAACATGAAGGAAATTGGAGATCATAATGTTAAGTGAAATAAGCCAGACACAGAAAGACAAATACAGCTTGATTTACTTATATGTGGAACCTAAAAAACTGAGTTCATAGAAGGAGAAAGCTGAAAAGTGGTCCGTAGGCATTGGGAAAGGTAGGTGAGGGTGTGGGGTGAGGCGAGGTTGATAAATGTGTACAAAGTCACTGCAGAGAGAAGTAACAAGTTCTGGTGTGCTCTCATAGGTGATTGTAATGAACAAAATTATTTAGTATAATCCAGAATAGCTAGAAGACAAGATTTTGAAGAGATGATAATTGTTTAGGATGATGGATAAGCTAAATATCCTGATTTGATCATTATACACCGTATAAATGCATCAAATAATCACACTGTACCCCATAGAGATTTACAATTATTAATTAATTAAATTTTTAAAAAATCCCTGCAGATATCTGTGGGGATTGTCAAGTTATCAAAATATCTCCTGAATCTCCCAGAGATTTGAAATTGAGACACTTTCTTTCCCTCATGCAATTCCCTACTCCCCCAAAGAAAAAATTCCAGAAACTCTGGAAACTACCTGTTATACTGAGGCACTATTGCTAATACAATCACAGATACAGGGTGGATTTAATCCGGTCTCTCTCAGAGTCCACACTTGCGGGAGTACGTGTGAGAGCCGATGGATTCACCACACTTTCCCAGTGGAGTGTCTGTTTGCATTACACGTGTATTCCTTGCTTACTGTCCTTAATTCAGTCCTGAAAACCATGCCACTAAGTGAAAATGAAATGTTCTCATTCATTTTTAATGGGAGAAATGATTGATTTCATCCCAACCCAAGATGCCTAACCACTTTTCACAGGTGGAAAGAAAATATTTCAGTTGAATGCTAAAAACAAATTTATGTCAATAATATATAAGACTGGAAAATAAATGTAATTCGTAGGTGAAAAGTGATAAAGATATATTGAACTCACCAAGGGAGAAAGAGAAGTCTGCGTGGGTGGTGGTGGATGGAGAAGGCTGTGGGGTGTGGCAGGTGGAAGACAGTGAAATGATTAACTCAGACGGTATTTTGGGGGCTCAACAGGATACTCAAACTGCCCTTATCAATAGAGATAAAACACGATAAAACACCTTTAGGGCAGTACAAAGGCGAGGGCCTTTGAAAGCATGCAGAAATTGTGTATGTGCACCAGAGATAAGAGCCATAGAATCTGCTACCTGCTTTTCCCTATCACTTGGTGTATGCACCAAAGCAAAATATTTTGGGTTCACCCAAGCATGGGGCACAATTCAAATTTGTTGAATATGACAGTTGCTAAGTACAAACTGTTGAGTAAGTTGATGGGTAAGGTTTTTGAACTAAAACCATAATGTTGAAAGAGCATGTCTCAGGTTATGTTTACTTAGTGTGGTTCAAAAAGTCATTACACCCAAAATTAAAAAATAAAAATATGTCATTTTCTGCAAATTGGTTTAGTTTTCCGAGACAGTGTGGTGAAATATCATTAACTGAAAGCCTGTGAGGTAAGTTGGTGCAATATGCCCTGGGCAGAAATGTGTTTTTGGTCCTTTGAGTAATGTGTTTTTTTTTTTTTTTTTTGGTACCAGGAATCAAACTCAGGACCCTGTGCTTGCCGGACAGGCGCTTGTGCCGCTGAGCTATACCCCTGGCAGTAATGTGGTTTTGGATGTGTCATTTGTCTGGGTCATTTCACTCACCTGGATGAAGTCCAGGATTTTTCATAGTGAGTCTGCCTTTTAATTTTTCTAATTTTAATTTCCATTAAAGAGACAATTTACCAGTAATTCAAAGATTCATGTGAGTACAAGATGGATTTAAGATAATAGTGGAATGTATAATGAATGCACAAAAAGGTTATACAAAGCACACAGCAGTTATCACATTTGTCAAGAACAGTTGAGTCTCCCCAGTGGCAGCAATCATTCCCTTTGCCAGCCAGTCTTCTATTGTTATGTTAATAGATCTGTCAGATTTGCAGTCTTTACATGTTTTCGGGCATCAGGCATTCCATTTTGTTACACTATGGGAAACTTTTGACATTAGGAAATAAAAATGCCTCAGATATGCTTTGCTAATTGTTTGGCATTAGCTGTTAAATAATTAGAGTGGCACCTTTAGAAAGAGGATGAAACATAAAACTGAATGTTAGAAAAAGATGCTCACCCTGACTTTCAGAAGCCTGGACTGTATTTTCCAAGCAAAGAGAAAACCTCTGATCTTTTCACCTTTACAGTGATATTACTGCATGATTAGGCATCTTAACCAAGTCAGAAATTGAATGAAGCAGCAAAGAATAATTTTAGTTTTGCCATCCAGCATGTGGGAAGTGGAAAACAATATGTCTCAATTTTTATGGAAAGAAAATATTAGAAAGACTCTAAAAATAAAGCATTCATTTCACAGCCCTTCTAAGCAACCTATCAACCTCCTACCAAATTCAAGCTATCGCTCCAAGAGGAAAGAGGCCTTTAGTGATCTGTTTTTTTTTTTTTTTTTTGGATGGGAGATGATGGGAGTTGGAGGGCAGAATATAACGAAGGTCTTGTCTTGCTACACTGCATTTTTACCTTGAATTTATTAATGTATGCTTTTCCTTTCTGTAATACATTATGTACTCCCTCTAGTGTCAGAATTTGTATATGATCTGAAACCCAGTTTGACAAAGTGCTGCTATAAACATTACAGGAAGGTTCAGGCTCCTAATTATGCCATATTTCAAAGATATTAAAGGCCACCCAATAACATGAAGAACAGCCCGGCATGAAGTCTCCCTGGTTCAGGAAATGCTGCATATTTTAACCTGTGTTATGAAGAGACTCTTCCGAGCCTTGCCCCTCTCCCCCACTCCATCAAAGTGACTTACAAATAAGCTTAGAGCTTTATTAAAGCTTTAAATTTCTTTAATAATCTGAAGTATTTATTAAATTCTAAACTGTCAAACAACAAAACCCCACATAAAAACAAAGAAACAAAACCAACCAGAGATAAAAAAAAAAAAAAAAAAAAAAAAGAACCAAAACAAAACCTCAGCCACAAAGTATAAGACTTGTGGGACTACCATAAAATGTGTTTTTGTGAAGATGTTGCAGTTTATTAGCTATTTTTTTCCTCGTGTCTTTTTCAGGAACCAGAAATTAAAATGGCTGTTATTTGTCTGTTTATATCACATCATGTAATGTAAATATACTGGTTGGTGACCTCTCCTACTTACACCCCCTCTTTCTTTTCCATGCCACTTCCTTCTCTTCCCCACTCACCCCAGAGGCCTGCAGGAAAGTTGTCACCACCCCCAGCTGCAGGGCATGTGACCCAATTCTGACCAATGAGATGCACCAGTCTGCTGGATAGGACTCCGGAAGTGACACTTTTATTTGGACGCAGACATGTGCTGTTGTGGGACCAGAAACTGCTACCACCATCCTGTTACTCAGTGTGAGAATAAGGCTAACACTGTGGGGAAGGTTTCAGATGAGCAAATCACAGGGTGATGGAGGAGAAGACTCCAGACAAATCAGCCTGGGAGCCCACCCTGTTGCTGGGCTTATGGATATGGGAGCTAATACATGTATTACTGCTTAAGTCTATTTAATTTGGGATTTTTATTTCTTACAGCCAAAATTATCTCCATGTTTTTAATTTTTGTCATATTTAATTAAACTATCTTATATTAAAAGCCCAATTACATATAAATCCAGTTTTACATCCACTTTCATGCTATGTCATGCAGAAAAATAGAATAGAATACACTGGTCAGCTAATGAGGGTCTTATTCATTGTGTATTATTGTATTTAAAGCACCCCAAAATTTAGTCACTTAAAATTATAATACCGAACAGTTATTACCTCTCAGAGTTTCTGTGCACCTGGAATTTAGGAGTAGCTTAGCTGGGTGGTTGTGCTCCAGGTGCCAGCTGGGACTGCAGTCATCCAACAGTTTGACTACAGCTGGAGGATCTGCTTCCAAGATGGCGCACCAACAAGGCCAGCAAGCTGGTGCCGGATGTTGGTGGGACAGCTCCTATCTTCCTTACATGAGTCTGTCCATAATCTGTTAGGTGTCCTTAGGACATGACCTATGACTTTCCTCAGAGGTAGTGTTATGGCTTGTGTCTTGAGGTCCCCCAAAGACTCATGCACTCATAGGTGGGGCTTTTTCAGAGGTGACTGAATCTAGAGTGTGTGATTCTAGGATAGATTCATGGTGGAATGCTAGGATTAAGAGCACTAGGAATAAGGGTGTGAGTGCTACCCACCCTAAGTAGTCTGGGTAAGATAAAAGGAGCAGAAAGACACTGTTGAATTCTCTTGTCGCTTTGCTACATTCTGCCCACCATGAACTGTTTCTCCTCTGTGATATTTGTCTGCCATGCCACCCTGCCTTGGAGCCAGCTGATTATGGACTTAAAATTGTACAAACTGTGAGCTAAATAAACCTTTCCTCCTTTAACTTTGGGTATTGGGTATTTTGCTTTAGCAGCGAGAAAATTAACTAAGACAAACAGCGATCCCCTCCAAAAAGGAGTCAGGAAGGAGCTATTTTTTAATGACCTAGCTTCAGAAGTCACACAGCATTATTCCTACTATGTTTTATCTACTAAAAGCAAATCTCTGAATTTGGCCTGCATTCAATAGAAGAATAAGCTCCACTTTTTAGAAAATATTAATAAGCTTCATTTTAAAAGCAGTTTTAAATTCTCAGCAAATTGAGCAGAAAGTATAGCGTTTCCATAAAGTCCCTATTCCCATACACATAACCTTCCCAAGTGTCAACATCCCACACCAAAATAGCACATTTGTTGCAACCAAAGAAGCGACACTGGTACATCATTATTACCCAAACCCCATAGTTTACATCAGCATCCACTCTTGGTGTTGAAGATTCTGTAGGTTTTGACAAATGTATGACATGTATTTGCCATTTACCACTGTAGTATCATACAGAATAGCTTTGTTGCCCTAAATATTCTCTGTGCTCTGCCCATTCACCTCTTCCTACCCCCAAGTCTTTGCCAATCACCGATCTTTTTACTATCTCCACAGTTTTGCATTTTTCGGAATGTCGTATGGTTGCAATCGTATAATTTGTACATATACATTGAAGTTTCTCTATGTCTTTCCATGACTTAATAGCTTTCAGTACTGAATAATATCCACTGAATGGGTATATCACAGTTTATTTATTTATCCATGCATCTATCAAAAGACATCTGGATTCCTTTCAAGTTTTGGCAATATAAACATCTGTGTGCAGACTGTTGTATGGACATAACTTTTCAGTTTATTTGGGTAGATATCAAGGAGGGCAGTTGTTAGATCAAATGGTAAGAATATGCTCAGCTTTGTAAGAAACTGCCAAACTGCCTTCCAAAGTGGTTATGCCATTTTGCTTTTCTACCAGTAGTGCATGAGGATTTCTGTTGCTTCACATCCTCACCTCCATCTGATGTTGACAGTGTTTTGGATTTGGGCTGTTCTAGTAGGTGTGTAGTTGCATCCCATTATTTTAATTTGCAATTATCTACTGATATATTATGTTGAACTTTTTTTTCACTTGCCTAATTATCATCTGTACATCTTTGGCAAGGTGTCTGTTTAGACAATTTTACTATTTTTAAATTTAAGCCATTTTAAAATTTAATTTTTTATTTCTGAGTTTTGGGGGGTTTTGTACACTTTGATAACAGTTTTTTAGCAGTGTATTTGAAAGTATCTTCTCCCAGTCTGTGGCTTGTTTTCTGACTTGATTGACATTGTCTTTTGCAAAGTAGAAGTTTTAATTTTTTTTTTTTTTTTTTGTGGGTACCAGGGGGACGACCTCAGGACCTCGCGCGCCAACAGGCACCCGTGCTACTGAGCGATATCACTGGCCCCTTTTTCGTATGTGGGTTCCGGGAGTCGAACTCGGGCCCTCGCGCTTACAAGGCAGGCGCTTACGCCGCTGAGCCATCTCACCGGCCCAAAGTTTTAATTTTAAAGAAGTTCACCTAGTCAATTATTTCTTTTATGGATTGTGCCATTGATGTCATATCTAAAAATTCTAAGTCTTCTATTTCAAAGTCTCCGATGTCTTCTAGGATTTTTTTTTTTGCATCTTACATAGGTGTTTGAATTAATCTTTGTGAAAGTTTAAGATCTGTGTCCATTTTTTAAAAAATATTGAACATTCAGTTTTCCAACATCATTGTTGAAAAAACACCTTTTCTAGATTGTATTATCTTTGCTCTTTTGTCAAATATCATGTGTTTTTTTCCTGGACTCTATTCTGTTGCAGTAATCTATTTGTCTCTCTCCAATTCCATGAGCAAAAAGAGGGGTCCTGGGTAACTATGAGACTTGGGCCTGAACAACTGAAAGCTTGGAGTTTTCAAAGAATGAGATGTGGAAGACAGGAGTGGAGAGACAAAGATTTGTTTGTAACGTGTTAAATTTGAGTTGCCTATTGCATATCCATGGCGAGATGTCTGATTGACATACAAGCCTGGAGCTGGACTATAGATAACGATTTTTTATGTAGATAGAATTTAAAGTCTGAGAAGATATGACTGTCTAGGGAAACAGTGAAGGCAGGGAAGAGAAGAGGTTGGAGGATTCAACCTTGGATACACCAGTACACAGGACAGCAGCAAATGGAGCCACAGAAAGAGTGACTGATGAAGTAGGAACAGAACCAAGAGAGAAGTTTTCCTGTAGGCTAAGTTGAGAATGCATTTCTAGGAGGAGGCAGTAATCTACTGCCAAATAATCCTGATGTGTTGAGAGAAATGTTATTGAGAGATTCTTCTGCATTTAGCAAGATGGAGTTCATTGGGGACCTCACAAAAATGGTTTCAGTAGAGAGAGAGAACAGCCTAACAAATGGATTCAAGAAAAAGTAAGAAAGAGTGGTAGCAGCAGACGAGGGGAGAGAGAACTATTTAGAAAAAAATTATTGTAAAGAAAGAAATGAGACAGTATCTGGAGGGGAATGTAGAGTTAAGAGAAGAATTTTCTTTCTCAGAAGAGACATCGCATTCTCTTTACGTTCTGATGGAATGATAGCACAAAAGAGTGTGACCTTTGACGCAGGAGACAGAGGTGAAGCCTGAAAGGCCTGCATTCAGAATGGCAAGAGGGTGGGAGCAAGTGCTGAAGCAGAGAGGTCACCTCAGGTAGGAGGCAAGGGCTGCTCTCTATTTATAGGGCAGAAGGCAAACCATGTGGGCATAGGGAGGTAGACCCATGGTCCTGGCACTGAGAGTGTGTGGGAAAATTTGATTCTGATTGTTTCTCTTTATTTCTTTTTCAAAGCAAAACCATCATCTGAGAGAGAAAGTGAGGAAGAAATTGTTGGATATTTGAAAAGATAGGAAGAGGCAAGAGTGAAATAAATCAGACACACAAGTTTAAATATTGGATGGTTTCTCTTATATGAGAAACCTAAAATATAAATAAAGAGCAAAATAAAAAATAAATAATAGGAAGCTGCAAAAGAAACCTCTTGCAAAAGAAACAATGACCAAGAGATGGAGGGAGGTGGGAGGAAGGGGAGAGGAAGAGGATGAAAAAAAGAGTTGAGATGTGTTACATACATTTCATATGTGTTATATACATCTCTGACTCCCCATGGTGAATGTAATCATTGTGTACTGCAAACATCTGCCAATGAAAATAAAATAACTGCAATGAAAATGCTGGGACTGTGAACTCCTAGGTCTCGGTAAGTGGACAATATGCCCCGTAAATAATATCGGGATTTCGTGCTTGTGTATTTGCAGCAAGGCCAGTCAGCATAGTTGTATGTTTCTTTCAGTTACTGTCAGCTGCACGGGTGCTGGTGAGAAGTGAGCAGAGAGTTGGATTTAACCGGGGTTGTGTTTTGCTGCAGATAAAAGCGTAAGTATAAGGTGGACCAAAGGATCCAAGATGAGAGAAGAGGAAATTGAGGACCTAAGGGTAGAGGGGCAGTAAAAAGTAGTAAATAGATCAGCTATTTGGTGGGTTGAAGACCTGTCAAAATCATTATACTAGGAGGGAAATAGAAAATTAGGAGATGATAGTCAGAGAAGAATGATGAAATTGACAATATGAAGAGGATGCATTTTATGTCAATGACTCATTGTAAGGTATGGTTATGGGAGCGGATGAGCTGACAGTGGGGGTTGGGAGTGTGAAAGATCATGGGAGGAATGGAAGTCAAGGGTGGAAATTCAGGGTTTTAGATGAATCATCTATGTGGATATTGAAATCACCATGAATTATATCAAGGACCCAGTTGAAGAGGGTTTGGTACATCAGGTACTAAAATCCTCATGGAACAAGGAGGAGTGACCTGGAGGTGTGTGATGACTGTGACAATTTTACTACAGACTTTAAAGGCAATAGTACATCAAACATGAATCTGAGCATACAACTGCAGCCCACTTAGCTTCTTCCTGGGCAGTTGAGGGAGGTCATTTATCTTTGCTAGCAAATAAGAATAATGTCTCTTTTATAGATATCAGTTAGTGCAGCTGTGTTTAAGCAACTGTTCCATATCACAAGCAGAGCACCACATTACTCCAGAATTTCCTGGAAGTGCCTGAGGGAGCGTGGGAATGGAGGAGTTGTGGGAGGCAGTATGGAAGGGGATTGTCCAGTGAAAAGCAAAGCAAAGAGATGGTCTCTGTGTTCTCTACTCTATGTCTATCCAACCTGGGGAGCTTTATTTTAATTGTTTCTATTGTTCAGGGCCGTGTGTGTGTGTGTGTGTGTGTGTGTGTGTGTGTGTGTGTGTGTGCCTTTGTAACGTACACAGGACATATGCAACTCTTAAAGTTCTTCCCGTGCTTATGAATTTAAAATTCAGAGAGGGTTTCAAACAAAATCCTTGCAAATACAGTCAATTTACTAGATGAGCTTTCATAACGGAGCACTATTATGATAAGGGGCATAAGGTTTAAGTCATTCCCCACATAAATCTTTGTAATAAAGGATTGATTTAAAAGATATCCTGGTCTACCTGAAATAAACTTTTCAGGAATTCCACTCCTACTGTTAGCAATTAATTATTCCTATTTTATTTGCAAAGTTTTCATTCCAGTAAAGGAAACAAGTTTAGGCGGAGGTGTATAACACATACAGACAAATATAGCCATTGATATTTTTTATTTTGCACTGATATAAATTTATTGTGGCATATGTTTCGTCATGATGTTATGACACTACCTCAGGGTGGGCTGACACATTCTCCTGACTTGACAATGTAAATGTTTTGACTCAGTGAATGTTTCCTTCAGGACAAACATTGAAAGCTGGCAGATCCATTTTGCTAAAGAGCCTCCTGGATTATGCACAATTCATCACCAAGATGAAGCCTGACCACCAAGAACTTGCTTTTGTTGTTAGTTTTAAATCATAGAGAAAAGCTTAGAGTTTTATGTTTACTCCTCTATGTGAAAGTCAAGAAATCCATCTTGTTCCCATTTATCTTTCCCTGGGACAGTGATCTTGCCTCTCTTTTAATACCAAACCCACAGATGAAATGAACAAGCAATGACTTTCTTGCTCCAGTGACCAATGTACTGAGTGAAGAAGGCTTTCCTTATCTGATATTTGAGGAAATTTGCTTGGAAATAATGCAATTGGCTCACTCAATTTTCCTCTGAAGTTCAAATACACCCAGAGTAGCACCTACTCCAGGGATATCCATGCAGATTTGATGTGATGTCCCCAGGGATGGCCGTATAGAGTGGCACCAGTAAATCCACACACTATTTCTTTCATATGGAAGCCAGACTTGTTGTGTACTAGTGTGTTCTTTGATTACAACTCCCTGAGAAGGTTCACAACAATTTTGTAAATTTGTGAGTTTTTTCCTCATTATTCATAGTGGACATTGCTCTCTTCTGATATTAATGAGGCCTAGTTGCCAGCTCCTGTCAATGCAACAGAGAGATGGATCACTGAATTTCATGGTCATTCCCTGAACCTTGCTGGAATGCTGTGATCAGGAAAAATCTGGCAGAGGAATCAAAGAGTGAGAAATATGTAAATTTAGGCCTGTATCCAAGCCACTCAAACCCAATTACCCTTGACAGCCCATCCTCATATAGGTTGGTAGGGATGATTCTTGGTCTGTTTTAAGTAGGATACATTTGATTTTGAACATTAACTCTTTTACCACATATCTAATAGATGCAAGCACGACAGGCAATGCATCAAGGCAGCTAGAATACTATATTTGGAGTCAAAAGCCTTCAAAACCTGGCTCTGATAGCAGCAGTCCAATAATCGGTAACACTTAACCTCTCTGAGTTTCAATCTTTCATCTGTTTCACAGCGCTGCTGTGAGGCTCAAATGGAACTTTCCAACAACTTTTCAGATACAAGATTTATTGATTATGAAGGCAATTGTATATTTGAAAGACATTCAAAGATCATTGCTGGGCCGGTGAGATGGCTCAGCGGCTTAAGCGCCTGCCCTGCAAGCGCAAGGGCCCGAGTTCGACTCCCGGAACCCACATACGAAAAAGGGGCCGGTGATATCGCTCAGCGGCACGGGTGCCTGCTGGCGCGCGAGGTCCTGAGGTCGACCCCCAGTACCCACAAAAAAAAAAAAAAAAAAAATCATTGCTATTCAGCCTCTTTTTGCAGACAAATAAATGTTAAGTTGTTCCTATGGGATTAGGTTGATGCATATCCAATGACAAGCATAATTTCTGCCACATAATTCCTGCAATTGCTACTGGCTAAGTGAATGAACAAAGAAAAGAGTGAGCATGTGCTGTAATGAGACGCTGAGAGACATAAGTGTGTATGGCTATGTGGGCTTTCACTGCAAACCTTACCAGATACTGGCAGCTGCTCACATCGTTCATTGGCTCAGGAGGGTTTGGAGGGTCCCATGGGCTGTGATGGGAACGGATGGCCCCAGTTGGTGGGAGCCACAGCAAACCTATGACATGGAGCTGCCTGAGGGGTGCCTCATGCAATGGTGGAGTGATGAAGGAAAACTGAGAGGCAGAGATTTCTGGCAGCTTTTGCTTGGACTTGGACCTGACCTTTCTGTCTTGTAACAGCTCCACAGTTCCCAGGATAGTCCTGAGCCTTAGTGTGCCTGGGAATACTAGCCAGTATCATCATGGATGTTCTCTGATGATCTCTGTCTTTAGAATTCACTTTATACTTGGAAGAGAGAGGATTTCTTTTCAAGTTTGGTACATCAAGTTCTACTTAGGATGTACTGCACAAAGCTGAAGACAGAGTCTCTCATCTTAACAGGTGAAAAGTTCAATAAACAGTAAATTTAACTTTCTTCTAGAAATCCTTAGAGATCTGAGGTTGTGGGCAACCAAATAGCCTCAAATTCAGGAAAAGACAGAGCCTTGCAAGGGGAAATGGAAAGGGAACTCCTGCTGACCTGAGCAGAGACAGCAGATCCACACAAGTGCATTTGAGGACTCAGCTAAAATTTTAAACAGTTGCAGAGGTCAAGTGTGGAACAGGAGGAAAGCATGAAATGCTCGGAAGCCACAGTCACAACAGGAGGTCTTTCTCACTGAGAAAGACCAGGCCCACGGAGGAGACTGGCTGGAGGAGGGGAGATGCCGAGTAATACGTGCAGATATCCTCAACTCTACGAGGTGGAGTTCAATTCCCCTCCCCTTGAGGGTGAGCTGGACTTAGTGACTTGCTTCTAATGCATAGAGCATCGACAGTGAAAGTGAGCTCTACAGTGGAGGAAACTAGGAGGTGATCGAGGTCACCAATTGTAAGTCTTGTGGAATAATGTCCCCCTGGTTTGAGGCCGCTCTACCTTTGTGTTGTTTATTCTCCAAACCCATAATCCCAGTTTAGTCATGAGAAAACACAGGAAAAACCCAAATTGTGGGAGACACTACGGAATATGTGACCAGGCCTCTTCCAAGGTGTCAAGATTGTGCAAATCAAGGGAAGAAAGAGCAACACAGTTAAGATGAAACTAAGGATATGTGATGGTTATAGAAATGTTCTGTATGTGACCTACATATGTTTGTCAAAACTTAGTTGTATCCTTTAAAAGGCAAACTTTTGTATATAAAAATTGTAAATATTAAAAGCTATATGTAAATTATACTTCAATAAACCTGACTTTTAAAAAATGTTATTGGGAACTTTTGCAGATGTGAAGCTTAGTAGAGAATGAAATTCAAAGCCTTACTCTTTAGGAAACTCGTTCTGTGCTTTTCTTCCCATATTAATAATCTCGCTTTCGATACTGAAGAAAAATCATATTTACTTCAAATTCCTATTTCAAACTATTAAAAAATATGAGAGATGGTCCAAGCTTCCATTTTCTGTAAAACGGTAGGAATATTTATAGGCATCTCAGCACTTCTGGTGCAGGAAACAGAACTACACTGCAACAGAAACTCAGGGTGGAGCTAGGCCAGTTTCTCCTCTACTACACCAGCTAAGGCATGAGAACATTTCTCCCATGAATCTTCATATTTTAAAAGGTAACAGAGTAAAAATTCTCAACATCCTTGCCTCACCTTGCTTTTTCACTACATGTATGTAGAAGATCAGTTCACATCTCTACATATTCTTTGGGGCTTGGAGTCTGTAACAGTCAGGGTTCCCCAGAAATACAAGGCCAAGGGTGATAGACAGGTGACAGGGGGTTCATTAGGGGAACTGGCTCACACAATTACGGAGACTGAGAAATCCTACAACAAACCATCCACAAGCAGGAAATCCTACGATTCTGATAACCTGGCCCATACAAGTCCAAAGATGTCAGGACCAGGGAAGTTAATGGTATAACAACTAGTCTGAGGCTGAAGACCTGAGAATTTGGTGCGGGGTGGGGGTTGGGGGGCATTAAAGTCTGGATAGCCTAGCATTCTGATGTCCGAGGACAGGGGAGGAGATATCCCAGCTAGGAGATAGACACGTGCACCCTCTCTGGGCCTTGGCTAATTTGATGGTGCCCTGGCACACTAAGGGTTGTCTTCCTCCCTGGGCCACTCAGACTCACACGTGGATCTCCACTGGAAACACCCACACAGACACACCCAAACTGGATGCTTCACCTGGTTCCTAGGTGTTCCTTAATCTAGTCAAGTTGACACCTACAATGGACTGCCAGAGTCCACGACTGCACAGTATTCTATTGTATGGCTGTACTGTGATTTATTTCACCAGTTCCTTATTGATGGGCATCTAGAGTGATCCCACAAATTTGTTCTTTCAAACCGTGCTCCGTGCGTTCCCTCATGTGTGCATCTTTGCACATATTTGCAAGCATAGCTGTAGATAAATTGATATACATGGGTTCACTGGATCAATGTTTATTTTGACAATTGTTGAAAAGCTGTTTTTTCATAGACAGTGTGCCAGTGTTTGCTTCCCATTCCCACATCTGACTGTGCCTGCTTCCCAATACTTATCTTACTCAAATAGGATCTTACAGAAAAACAGCTATTATGAATAGGAGTAAGCATGGTTTTTATGTTTAAGAGCATAATTTTTTTTCTATTCTTTTACCTGTCTATTCACATTCCTTGTTTATCTTTTCTTTGCATTGTTGATCTTTGGCTTATTTAGAAACACCTTATATATTGTATATTAAAGAAATTATCTATTTGTGCTATTTGTTACTTTTACCCCTTTGTCAGCTATTGTCTTTTAACTTTATTCATGCAATTTTGTACCCATCCACAAAATGCTTTTTTTATGTTATAAAACTTACTTACTGATAGTTTTTCTATGGCTAATGGAATTGGAGTTACATTTGACAAGGCACTCCCCAAATAATCTCTACTGTTTTCCTTTAATTCTTTTTTTTTAATTTTAAAGAGAAAAAACAGTAAAAACTGATACAAAATTTCAAAACAAGATAGTAGGAAAGTAACAATGGTTATTACATTGCTTATTGTTACCTTCAAAGTAGTTGCTCAAATTACAAGATACAGGTGTGAAAAATTGATCAAATGATGTAAGAACAAACCTTTCTTTTCAATGGACTTACAGAAATTAGTAATATAGCTATCTTAACTATCTTGTATATATATGTTGTATAAATATATATATATATAATATTTACTTTTACTTTTCCCTTCCTTCTTTTCTCCTTTCCCCCATCCCAATTTCTCTTTCCTTTTGAACAGTTTCTTCCCATTTCCTAATATCTATTGTACATTTTGGATCTTATTTATTCTTTCAGCTTCTTACACTAGGGAGACAACATGATGTTTTCACATGTGAGACTGATTTATTTCACTTATGAGTATGGTCTCAAGTTGCATCCATTAACCTATAAAAGTTTCAAGTTTATCCTTCCCTATAGCTGAGTAGTACTCCATTATATAAAAAAAAACACATCTTTTTTTATCCATTCCTCAGTTGATGGGCATTTGGGTTGTTTCCAACATTTAGCTATTACAAATTGTGTTGCTTAAACATGGGTGCACATATATCACTGTGGTATGATGTTTTTTAATTCTTCCGGGAAGATACCCAGAAGGGGAATAGCTGCATCAAATGGGACCTCTAATCCTAGTTTTTTGAGGACACTGCTTTCCACAGTGGTTGCATTAGTCTACACTCCTGCCAACAGTGGAAAAGATTTCCTTTTTCCCCACAGCCCCTCCAGCATCTGTTTGTTATTGGTTGATTTCTTGATGACAGCCATTCTTTCTGGGGTGAGATGGAATCTCAGTGTTATTCCTTTAATTCTTTTAGGTTTCAGTTTTGGTTTTACCTAGTGTAAAAAGCAGAGTGGGCCTCCAAATTTATCTTCTTTGTGGCAGCAGTTCATTTATCCCAGAGGTGAGTGATCCATCTTAGTTCTTTGATTTGAATTGGGACGGACAGCTTCTGAAATTGGAAGAGCCCACCGGGCCTGTAAAATTTCCTTTGCAGCAGCTATGATTCTAGACATTGCCTTGCTACACCATGTGCAGCATTGGCACCAAGGCCTCCATGTGAGGCCTTCAAGAAAACCAAGTCTACTTCCCCTCCCCTCAGTGCCCCTGGGGTTGGCTGGTGCCCCTGAGCATCCCCCTTGGACTGTGAAGACACTTTAGACTTGTGCTCTCATTTCTCACAATGCGCTGATAAAATTTCAAAAGACGTATTCAGTTCTATTTTTTATGAGGGTAAGTTTCTCTCAGAAAACGAGCCCTTCTCTAGGTGTTCCACTAGAGGGTGCTTCAACTATACATATTTACATATGGGTAAACACACCACCTATGTTTGTGTGGACTGCAAACACGCGCCAACAGTAACATTTTCATCATCCATGACACAGCAGTACAACTGATTTTTAATTGTCCCCCACTCCTTCCACACATGATCAGATGGTCTTCCCAAAGATTCCTCCTCTCCCATAGCCCAACGGTTTGGGAAATGGTGATCTACTAGAATGGAAACTGTTAGCTGAGTGGGAAAGGAAGCTTATGAGCTGAGGTTTTGTCCTTGCTCCCCTTTCTGGAAGAGGATTTTGGGGAAACTTTGGGCTTTAAGAGATTCCTCCAAATTTTAGTGAAAGGGAGGGCTAACACTTGATAGAGTCCGAAGTCCTGGAGTTAAATATGCAGTTGGATGGAGCCATAAGTGGATTGATGCTATGAGAAGTGGGAAAGAGTCTCTGGTGGCTGGAGAAGGGCGGTAAATGGATGAAGGTTGCTGAATAAGTCAAGTAATTTGGGACCAGCAATTATTGGAAAGAAAGTAGAAGATGCAAATTTTTGAAAGGAAATTCCTTTCTAAAAAGGTAATTGCAGAAGTGGGTTAAAATTATTACTTTTGTCTAAAAACTCAAAGTAGAATAAATAAGAAAACTATAAAAAAGGAGTTTGGTGAGAAGAGCCTGAAATATTATAAGATGATGAGGAGGATCCAGTAACTGACTTTGGAGCCAAAGATAAAAATGCATCTGTGAGACACAGTGAGCAGAATTGTTTAAAAACTTTCTGCTGCATGTTAAACTCATCTAGGTGACCTTTTTAAAAATTTTGATTTCTGGGATTGGGAACTACATGTAAGGCATTTTCCTGTTTAAGTTTCCCAGCTGGTTCCAATGTGTAGCCAAGTTCAAGCAACAATATTCCAGATCAGTGATTCTCAAGCTTGCATGACTATCAGAATCATCTGGAGGACTTGCGGACAGACAGAAACACATGCGCACACACACACACACACACACCACACACACACATGCATATTCAAGTCCACAGCTGGACTATATCTTTGAGTTCAAGAAGTCTGGGATAGGTGCCTAACAGAGTGCTTGAAATATGGTTAGTCTAAATTGAGATGTGTGGTGAGTTTGAAATACCAGATTTCAAAGGCTGCACACAAAAAATTTTAAAGTATCTGATATTTTTATGATGGTTTCATACTAAAATGACAATATTTGAATCTAGTGAGTTACACAGAATATATTATTAAAGTTCATTTAATTTCCTTTTAGTTTTTAAAATGTAGCTACTAAAAATGTAAAATTACATTGGGGCTTGCATTATATTCCTATTGATCTGTGCTACTTTATTTATTTATTTACTTATTTATGATGTTAGGGATTGAATTTAGGGCATCCTGAATGATTGGCAAGTGTCCTATCATTAAGCTATACTCTCAGCCCTTGTGCTGGTTTAGATAAACATTTCACAAGGTATGGTCCTTAAATGACCTCTGTAAGAATTTTTGGAGTGCTTGTTAGACAATTTTTCTAGTTATGACTTACTGACTCAGAATATCAACAGCTGGTCTGAACTAGACCATGTCATTGTAGGAACAAAGGCAACTTCCTTTCTACCCTCCTAACACTTGATAATTGTGTCTGCTGAAGTAAACTAACAATAGATAGGTTAACAGGACAAATGGCACACATGTTTGTTATGTGCGTAAAGGCATCACAGAAGAGTGGGTTATTGGGTGTCAATAACCCAATGAGATTTAGAAGCTTAGTGACCCTTCTTCATAGAGAAGAGGTAAGAGGGTGTTGTGGGTAATTTTAAAGGAAGAATAAATAATTTTTAAGGGAGATGACATGGTCCAGTGCAGATGAGGAATCAAGAAAGAGTATATTAAGGATTCTCCATCCTCATAACAAAACCCAAGTGAGGGTATGATCTGACTGGGTTTGGTTGAATTGGAAGAGCAGAAACTTGGGACACTGGTCTCTTTGCTACTCAAAATGTGGACACTGGACTAATTGCATCAGCATCATGTGGGGGCTTACTAGAATTGTAAATCCTAAGCCTTGCCCCATACCCACTGGCTCAAGGCCAAATTTTAACAAGATCACAAGATGATTCATTTGGTTGCACATTAAATTTTTTCTACAACTTTGTTAAAGAATATTTTACATATATAATTCATCCATTTCAAGCATATAGTTCAATAATTACTAACTTGTTCAACCATCACCATAAAAGAGCTTAAAATATGTTAGCCCCATATGATACTTCATGCTTACTTACTGCCAGGCTTTTTCCTTTCCATCCCCTTCCCAGACAACCACTGATTTATAGATTTGCCTTTTCTAAACATTTCATGGAAATGGAATCATATCATATGTGGTGCGTTGCTTCTTTCATTTAGCATAATGTTGTTTGAGGTTTTTCCATGTTGTACAGATATCATATCCCATTGCATAGATATACCCCAGTTTGTTTAGCTGCTCATCTGTTGATGGACATTTAGTTTTCTTCCCAAGGTTTGGACTATTATAAAAAATGTTATGGAGCCAGGGATATAGCTCAGCAGCGCAGCACCTACCTGGCAAGCACAAGGTCCTAAGTTCGATTCCCAGTACCAAAAAAAAAAAAAAAAAAAAAAAAAGCTATGCAGAATCTCTATGCGCAAGTCTTTATGTGGATATATGTTTTCATATCTCTTAGAGAAATACTTAGGAGTTGTATTAATCAGCTTTCCCACAGCTGAGACACAATACCTGACATCCACAACTTAAAAGAGAAGTTTAATTTGGCTCATGGATTCAGGGGATTCAGTCTGTGGTTGACTGGCTCCAAGCCAGAAACATCAGGGCAGAAGAGCATGATGGAACAAAGATCTTCAGCTTGTGGTGGCTGGGAAGCAGACAATTCAAACAACACCAGAGAGGATGGAGCCAGGGACCATATATTATATCATTCAAGGTCACTGCTGATTTACCCAGACCTACCCAGAACCATGCTTTACTAATTCCATACTAACCCAATCAAATTGATATATCACTATTAGTGGTCATAGGGTAGAATCAGTGGGTAATGCATATTAAAATTTGAGAAGTACTCTTTTGGGTATATTTGGTGTGTCCCATGATGTGATAACACCTTATTTAATGGAAAGTGTATGGGCTTGGAAACTGTTCAGGTCTGGGTAGTACATTGTTCTGTTACTAGCAATTGTACAATGTTGAATAAGTAACTTTTTTTGGTCTGTGAAGTAGTTTATAATTCCTACTGCATAGGATTACTGTGAGGCTTAATGAGATATAAGGGTCCAAACTCAGACATTGATCCAGAGGAACCTAGGTTGAAGGCTAAATTTACTGCCTGATCATGGGAAAGTTACCAAATCTCTCAAAGCCCGTTTCTTTATCTGTTTTCTTTTTTATTTTCTGTGGGTACTGGGGGTTGAACTCAGGACCTCACATGCCAGCAGGTGCCCGTGCCACTGAGGGATATCACTGGCCCTTTTCTCGTATGTGGGTACTGGGAGTTGGAACTCAGGACCTCACGCTTGCCAGCCAGGTGCTTATGCCGCTGAGCTATCTCACCGGCCCTCTTTATCTGTTAATGGGGGATAATAATACTCATTGTTAGGCTATTATTGGGCATAAATATAGTAATGCAAAAATAAATATTAGGTGCTATCATACAAAGCATTTAGCTAAGACTGGGCACGAAGGAAATGTTGGGTCACTAAAAGCTGGTTTTTCTAACTTTTATCTTCCCTAGGAAAGAAATCAATTAAGAGGACACACACACACACACACACACACACACACACATGCTATGTTATTTTGCTTTGCTTCAGGTGGTAGAATGAATTTCTTATAAGCAAACTTAAACCTTCTTGATGAGCTCACTTGTGATTTACAGGCGTCCAACTTCAAGTCCAGGAGCCTTGCTGATGATGGTGCTGAGATTTCACTTCTGGGACATGCATGTGCACACTGATTGGGCATGTGTTCGGAGTAGTTCAGAAATTCTCTGGTACCACAGCTTAAAGAAAGATCCACCATGAAGGCTTGAGCTGGATTATCTCCACTTAGCAGAGCAAAAATCAACCTGCAGCAGCCGAGGGGTCAGGGGTCAGTGAGTTTAACTGACAATTTTTTTTCAGAAAATTCTAAGACCAGCTTTCAAGGGAAAAGTGAATCCTGTCAGTGCCTCCACTAGCCCCTGTCACCAAAACACACATTATGCTGACAAGCTCTCTCCCTCATTCTAATTTAAAGAATTCTTGCAAAAAATCAGACAGTTACACACAGGATGGCAGTGGCTAGTTACGAGAGCTTCTGCATGGAGTCCTTCCTTCGGTGAAGTCCAGTGTCCTTGACCATTCTCATCTCTTCCCTGGGCTCCAGTGGCTAGAGGCTAACATCATCTCTCCCTCTCCACAGGCAGATCAGTGGAGAAGTGAAGGCCTCTCACTCTTGCTCACCTCTAGAAAGCCACCATATTAGCCTCTTCAGGCTGCCTTAACAAATTATCTCAGACTGTGTGTCTTAAATACCAGAATGTTTTTTCCAAGTTGTAAAGGCTGGAGAGTTTCAGATCAAGGTTGGCTGGGCTCAGTTCTCAGTGAGGGCTTTCTTCCTGGCTCATGGATGGCTGTTTTCTCCTTAGGTCTCCATGTGGCACAGAGAAAGACAGTGAGCTCTCCGGTGCCTATTTCATAAGGATGTTAATCTTATCAACTCAGAACTCCATTCTTACGAACTTATTTAATCTTCATTACCTCCTTATAAGTCCCATCTCCAAATGCAGTCACCTTGGGGATTCAGCCTTCAGCATATGAGGTTTTGGGGGACATCCAATTCAGTTCACAGCGGCCACATGCCAGAAGGGTAGTTTAGAAAGACCCCAGTTTGGCGAATTCAGCTTTTCTCTTCTGGTGGGGGTGGGGCAGTGTAAGAGCAAGAATGAGAAACACTTGCTGCGAAGGCAACACCAGTCCTGCAATAGGCCCAAGGAACTGGTCCTCAAATCATTTATGTTCACAGGGATGAAATGATTATCACTGCAGAAAGGGAGGGTAAGATAGTGGATATCATTTCATCTTATGAATAAAGAAGCGGGAAAAAGCAAAAGCCTTCTGATTCAGGCACAAATTGCTTAGCAGTAATTGTCTCTGTGACTGCGATCGCACAGCATTCTCTCAGCGTTTAGCAGATGTATTAAGGCATATTAGAGCTCTGCTGGGGCTTAATGACAATAGGAATCATCCCAATTCAGAAGGCAATTATTTATTGGCTGACCTTTTACAAAGTGGTGAGTTTTTCTTCAGGATTTTTAACAGTGACTGATATTTCCAATAAACTGGTATCTCTCCCCTCCCCCCAGTCAATTGTTGATATTTGAATGTCATGAAACTAAAAACTGTGAAATTAAGCCTGCTGTGTGAGCTATGGAAATAGGGAGGCTGAGACGAGACTGTAGGTCCCTCTCATACAATATCAGTGTGCCATTATCATACAAATTATGGGAAACATCACAAAACTGGAGGCATAATGGACTGCTGTGATGATGAGAGTATGTCTTGTTGTTTGTTTGGAAGAGTTAATGCCAATTTCTTCTTTTTTTTTTTTTTGGTGTTTTGTTTTGTTTTGTTTTGTGGTCCTGGACCTTGTTCATGGTACCAAGCACTTCAGCACTCTACATCCAAGCTACATCCCCAGCCCTTTTTAAATTTTATTTTGTGACAGGCACTTGTTAAGTTGCCTAGATCAGCTTCAAACTTGCACTCCTCCTGCCTCAGGCCCCCAAGTAGCTGGGATTACAGGCATGCACCACCAAACCCTATTAATGCCAGTCTCCTCAGTGCAACACTGCCCTGGTTGCTGATTTCTTTTATTCACTTTCCAATTTCCATCCCAATCAGTTGTGATATCATGTGCAATTTTCTTTGCAATCTGTACAGACCTGAGTCTGAGAGAGTGGGTGTCTGGACCACATGTCACAGCACACACACTTCTAAGGGTGCTTTTATGGATTGTCCTGAAAGGTATCTATAAAATAAAGCGTGTGTGCATTGCTGGACTGCATTTGTGTCACTGTGATTAGGGATGGCTCTCAGACACAATGAAAGGAGATTGCCATCTTCACCTGTGATTCATTAATAAGAATGCTATAGCCAGATTATTTTCAAATGTAGGTATTATTATTATTCAGGTATGGCAAGGTCAAAGATCAGGAAACAATTGCCACTGAAAAGATAGTTGCGCCCAACAGTGCCCAAGAGCACAAGGTAGGTCACACGGTAGGGACCACACAGGGAAGCATAGGGTGGATTAAGAGGCCAGAGGGGACAGGAGGGGGAAACTTGGGCAAGAGCTTTCGCTGGGGCAAGCAGGGCAAGCAGGCTAACAATGGGCTGGTTTGAATATGTTCCACAGGTTCCCAGGCATAGGGGTTTTTCCCAGCCGTCTGGTACATGGCTCAGGAATGATAAGAACAGGAGAATAGTGGCCCAGAATATGAAAGCCAGAAGGAACTTGACGCAGAAAGTAAAAAGTGTAGGCTTTAGATTGTTTGGTTCATAAATGAAAGGTCTACCTGAAGGTACGTTTTCTGCTATCTCTCGGGATTGGCTTACCTTTCTTTCCAGGGTCAACAATGCTCCAGATATCAAAACATCAGAAACACACGGTTAATACACAGAGAGGAAATTGCTGTGCATCGGAACTCATGCACAGAAGTTTCTGGTTCTGAACCACAGAATCATAGTATCCAACTGGAAAGAGACATCCAAATCACCTTAGCTTCTTATATGGATGAAGGAAATAGGAGCCCAGAGGTCAAGTGGCCTCTCGAGGTCACCGAGCATTATGACTTCCTTCTCCTCCGTCTGGTTCCTTCCTGTGGCCTCCTGATCTATCCACTGTTCTCCAATCTTACAACACAGACCCTCCCCGGACCCTCCCAAGACATATGCACACACAGATTTTCTCATTCTTCTACCCAATTTCCTAGACATGAGCTGTGTCTGGTTCATTTTGGTTTTGGCCAGTGTCAGCAAAAAAAAGAAGTCAGTTTATTGGAAGAGATCTCCATTAAACCATGCTGGGACACTCTGCTCTAGAAGAAAGGAGATTTCCATTCTAAATAAACAATCTGCCTGATGGGAGTCTCAGTGTTTCCTTTTTCGTAAATTCAGGACCTAACATCTTTTTCAAATGCAGTCTCAGTTCTGTTCCTTTGATTCTGTTACAGTAACCAGCATCTAGAATCCAGAAACTTCTTTTTCTACCACGCTCAGGGGGGCTGTATTAAATATTGCAATGTGTAGGCTCAATACTCAGCTGAGTTTCAGATTCACAGCATGATCCACCTTCCCTTCCTCAGGCTGTATGGTTACTCAGTTGTTTTCAACCCTGCACCCACATTAGAATCACCTTTAAAAATCGAACATGCCGGGCCGGTGAGATGGCTCAGTGGCTTAAGCGCCTGCCCGGCAAGCGTGAGGGCCCGAGTTCGACTCCCGAAACCCACATATGAAAAAGGGGCCGGTGATATTGCTCAGCGGCACGGGCGCCTGCTGGCGCACGAGGTCCTGAGGTCGAACCCCCGGTACCCACCAAAAAAAAAAAAAAAATCGAACATGCCTGCCTGGCAAGTGTGAGGTCATGAGTTCAATTCCTGGTACCAAAAAAAAAAAAAAAAAAAAAACATCAAACACTCTAGCACCACTCTCCAGACATTTTGATTTAACTGATCTGGGGTGGGTCCAGGAAATGAAATATTTTTAATGGTCCCTAGTAATCTTAACATGAAGCAAGGAATGAAAATCCTGAGCTACATGGAGACAAGTATGAATGACAAAACCAACCAACAGGGACAAAAAGGTGATACCCTCTAGATCCTCCTAAGAAGATGCTCCATATCCCCAAGAAACCACTAACCATAGGGTCTTCTAATTTCACACAAGATCCCCCTGGTCATTCCTGCCACTCAGACTAAACACAAAGCATCATGACTTCCACTCCCCTGAAAATCCTTCCGTGGTTCTCCATTGCCTGCAAATGAAGTAGAAAGTCTGCAGTGTGGCTGTTGTTTTCCAAATTTCAACCACTTAATCACGCTTTTGAGCTCTATAAGTCAGGAATTCAGATAGAACACAACAAGGATAGCTTGTCTGTGCTCCACAGTGGCTGGAGTCTAGCTGGGAAGACTCAGGGTCTGGGGGTGGCTTGATAACCGGGGGCCAGAATTATCTGGAAGCCCCATCACTCACATGTCAGGAGGTTGATGCTGCCTGTCAGCTGGGGCCTTCACTACAACTGTTGACCTGCCCTCCAACAAGTAGCCTCTCCTTGTAGCCATGGTGACCTCGGGCTGGTGGTATTTAGCTGGGGGTTCCGTGCTGCAAGTGTCCCAGGGGACAAGGCTGAAGCGATGTTGTCATTTCTGACATAGCCTGGGAAGTCACATAGCATCCCTTCATAAGTGGGCAGTCATAAGCCCACTCAGATTCCAGGGGAGGGGGCACAACCCTCCTCCAGGGTGGTTGTGGTAGGGGGGAACAGTGAGCTCCCTTTGTAGAGGCCAGTGGGAGGGGAAGCATTATTAGAACCATCTTTGGAAGATTTCTTCAGCTGTAGTGGTGACAACACATCATTGTGCACTTCTTCCAGGCTGATGGGACTGTGGTTTTCAGATGACACAGTGCTCTTCCATGCTACCTTCCCCCATGTTTCTCCTTTTTTTCTAGAATGTTGGTCTCCCCTGCTCAAATCCCACATTCAAATTCCCATCTGGCCAGTAGGGTTCAGTTCCAGCCTCCCCTTCTCAGACAGCTGTGGGTGATGCGTGGTTCTCCCTCTCTACACCGCTGCGCCTCTTTGATTTCCCCAGACATGGCCTGATCTCACTGTTCACTGTTTGGTGGCTCATTTCTCCCTCATCCTCACTAATCTGAAAGCTTCTTCTGGGTAAGAGCTTTTTTCTTTTCAGATCCCACCACTTAGCACTATTTGGCATATAGAGATTGTTCAAAACAGTAGCATTTTATTAGATAGTTCTGGTTATTATGGGGTACACGCACCTTATAAAACTCAGGTTGAAAAATTGTACCTGTCTTCTAGACTTGCAATACATCCCAAGTATTTAAGCAAGCCAGTGGTGACAGGGACTCACTGCTTTGCACCATTGCAAGCCTTGTACCTTAGCACTAGGCAGCCATTTACATCTATCTTGGCTTCTTATTCCAGTTACAAAAAGGCCTCCCTTGAGTGTTAGTGAATAAATTTGTTAACGTTGGTAAAGTGCCTAGAAGATGGAAGGAGCTGTTTGTGAGCTAAATATTATTATTAATAATGGTAGTAAGATTGATTATTCATTTCCACAGCACTTCTCCGGTTCGGTCTGTGAAAACTGGAAATTGGCTGTGTTAAATTGGCTTACCTGCTCCATTTGCCCCTGTCAGGAAAATCAATGAGACACATATGAATATTATCCTATGCATATAGCCATTTTCAAAGTTAGACAATCATCAATATTTATTGTAAGCAATTATGGAGAAAATGGATGAATATTTAACACATGAGGGCATTTAGATATTATTAAATGTACTTTGCCAAGCAAAATTTGAAGCTACATTCTGGCTTTAACTGAAAACAGAAAATCCATATTTTTAATTAGATACATGGTCATGTTTGAGAAGCTGTCACTGGAAAGGTCTCAGAATTTGAGGGCAGAAACCACTTCTGAATGGCAAAAGTAACTCTGTGCCCTTAGGTCCAGCCAGAAGTCCTAGATAATTAGAAGACTGTGCTTCTAGAGATTTCCTGGTTTGATTGGATGGACAGTATCTTAATGTCAAATATTGGATATCTTTAATTTATTTTTTATTTATTTATTTTTTTGTGGGTACTGGGGGTCAACCTCAGGACCTCGTGCGCCAGCAGGCGCCCGTGCCGCTGAGCGATATCACCGGCCCTTTTCTCGCATGTGGGTTCCGGGAGTCGAACTCGGGCCCTCGCGCTTGCCAGGCAGGCGTGTACGCCACTGAGCCATCTCACCGGCGGATATCTTTAATTTAGAGTCACATGTTCTTCTGTGGGTGCTTGATGCCCCATATGATGACCGATGGCACACTTCACAGGAAGGAACGTTGGTCCTGGAATAGTTGGAAGGCATAGCCTGATTCCAAAAGCATCAGAAATACCATGAAGTAGAAGGCCATGAAAAAGCATTGAAGTGGAAAGTGAAAACAAGTGGGCTGTAGTCCATTCTCAGCCACTAACCAGTCGTGTGGATTTGGGAATGATGTCATCTCTGAGGGCCTGGTTTTGCTTCATCTTGAAATGAACTAGAAGACTTTTGACGTCTGTGGTAGTTTCTGTTGATGTAACAAATCTGTGACATAGCTTATAAAAAGGATAATATCCGCTTGTAGTTTCAAAGAATTCAGTCCATGGTGGGTTAGCTGGATTGGCCCTGTTTGGGGCCTGAGGTGAGGCAGTGTGTTGTGGTGGGGACCATGTGGTAACACAAGCTGCTCACCTTGTAGCAACAGGAAGCAAAGGAAAGAAGAGGAAAGGTGTGGGGTCTCATTATCTCTTTAAAGGCATCTCCCAGTGACTGGAAGATCTCCCAGTAGGCTCTACCTCTTGAAGGTTCCACCATCTCCCAGTAATAACACGGGCTGGGGTCCAAGCCTTTAATACATGAGGCTTTGGGGAACACTTATACAAATCATATCAATATCCTTTATAGAGTTCGCTTTCAACAAAATTTTAGATATTGTATTGAATTCAGTATATGAAGCACCCACATTTGCTTGGCTGTGCTTCACATCCCTTGCCCCAAACTTGTTCAATGAAAAGCTCCAGACATTGTGTTTTTATTTGGCCTTTGGATAAGAGCCAATGAGACAATAGCTCCTTGGTCTGACCCAGCTGGGCCCATAGACTTTGGCCCTTCTCAGTACTTCTGGGCTCAGTGGAGGTGCTAGGATGTGGGTTGGAAAACTTTTTCTGTAAAGGACAGGATGATAAAGATTTTAGGTGTTTCCTGTTGTAATTAACTCAACTTTGCCCAGGAGAGCAGCAACAGAAATTAACTAAACAAACAGATACGGTTGTGCTCCAATAAAATTCAATGGACACAAATTTGAATTTCATACAACTTTCATGTCTTACAAACTATTCTTCTTCTTTTGATTCTCCCCAACATTCAAAAATATAAAAGTCATTTTTAGTTTGAGGGCATACAAAACCAGGATGGCTGCCTTCATTATGACTGAGAGAAGCAACCATCCTGAGCCCAATTTTCCTTTGGGGAAGGGTCCACCTGTATTCGTCACAGTAAGGGAGGTGAGATGGAGCATGTCCTGCAGAGGTGCATTTAATCCCCTCTCCAGAGACATAATCTATGAAATAGAAACAGCTTCTACCTCTGCTTTCTCTTAGCTTCCAAGCAGGGGCAGCAGCACAGAGAAGACACACCTACTGGGGAGTGGGTCATGTTCCAAGTGCCGATCTTGCCCCTTAGGTATCCACCCACAGGTGACCCCCTGGGATGTAGTATTGATAGGATGAGCCAGGTGAGGGTCTCCTGCTTTAGTCAGGGCTTTCCAGAGAATAGAACCAATGTCCTTATTATTATACAGAACTGGCTCCACCATTATTGAGGCAGAGCGATCACATTACCATCTGGAGACCCAACAGAACTGATAACATGAACTCTAGTCAAAGCACAAGGAAAGATGAAGTTAGGTAGATGAAGTTCCACTCAGTCAGATAGATGAAGTTCCCTCCTCCTCAGACTTTTTGTTCTATGCAAGTCCTTCATTGATTACATAACACCCACTCATATTAGGGAGGGCCCATGGGTTAGAATGTTAATTTCATCCAGAAACACCTTCACAGACACACCCAAAATAATGTTTGACCAAATGCCTCGGCAAGCTATGGCCGAGCCAAGTTGATATATAAAAGTAACCATCACACCTTCATGACAGCACTGTTGGATTTGCTTAGTTCTGTGTCATGCCTAATGTAAACCTGATCAAGAATCAAGACAGGCTGCCTGGCGACCATACTACATTCTGCTAAGACAGTAAGCACCATGTCTGCCTGCCTGCCAATATCTGCCCCATACACTGTGTCTTCCCTACCAGTCTTATAGAGGAACTTCCTATACTCCCATGTATGGCCCATACTACACTTGCGCCCTGGATCTTGGTCACTTTCAACTGCTCAGAAACATGACTTCAGCAATTCTTCTACTTACATTATGAAATTTCCCTTCTATATGGATTATTTCCCTTTGCATATAAATGCAGAATTATTTCTCCCACAAGGACATACATATTCTCCGTCAATCCACTTGTTCCTCCTCTACTATTCCATTTCTTTGCTTCCTTCATAGGAAAGAGTAGTCATATTGGATTAGGGGTCCCACCTTCTCCAGGATGACTTCATCTTAAAAAACTGCATCTGCTGTGCATCTAGTTTCCAAGCAGGGTCAGTACTGGGGCTTAGGACTTCACCACATAAATTTTGGGGACACAATTCATTCAGTTATTTCCATCTCAGTTACTGTTGACTCCATCCTTTAGAGTTTTAGGCCAAAAATAAACAAATAAAAAAGGAAGACACTCCTGAATTCTATTAGACTCTGCACATAACACATTAACAGGTCTTATTGACTTTGCCTTTAAAATAGATCCCAAATTGGACCATTCCCACCATCTTCACTGCCACCACCTGGTCCAGGCAATGCTCAGTTCTTTACTTCTGACTACAGCAGTTTTCCAACTGCTTTCTTGTTTCCCGCCTTCCCCCATGTTCTAGCCAGTAACTCTCACTAATAGAGTAGCAAGGATGATTCATTTATGCATGAGTCAAATTATGTCATTCCTCTGCTTAAAACCCTCCAAATGTTGTCACAACCACTTACAGTGACAGTCAAAGTCTCAGGAAGGCTCTCTGCTGTCTGGAACTCTACGGGGAGCCTGAGCCTCCATCACTCCACTCCAGTCATTTTGGGCACCTTGTTGTTCTCTAACTGCACAGGAATTCTCACATCTGGAATGCATCCTCCTCACGGCTCCTTCCTCTGCTTCTTTCCAGTGTTGGCCAGAATGTCCTTTTCAGTGTGGTTTTCCCAAAACGCAAAATTGCAGCCCTTTGCCTTTATAAATTGAGCTTATGGCAAAAAAGAAGCAAAAACAAGTTGTGCTCAAGATATTTTGTTTTCAAGTGCAATTAACCTTCTATATGCAAATTATTTCAAAATAGCCCTTACCCAATTTGTCCACAAATAAGCAGATGCAAGTAGGCACTTAGATCAGATAAATTTCTGAATGTCATAATTTTTCTCCCTTCTGGAGTGAACAGGCTCAAATCTGCCAGAACGTATGGCCGTGAATTGGCAGCAGCCAGTGTTGCAGGAGATCGTAAATCTTGCTCAAGGGCAGTGGAGATGGCTGTGCAGGCTCATACAACATTCATGGAATCCCAGCTATTTTCAGCCTGGATACTCTTGCAGCCGGGGGACTTGAGACTTGGTCTCAGAGGAAATTAAATTAGTGTTTTTACACCTTGATCTCATAAACATTCAAATGTTTGATATGAGCTTAACTGAGAAATTTGCAATGCTTCTTACAGTATATATTTCATACAGGCTTTGGCATTGTTGGGTTCCCTGAAACTCTAGATGTCCCCTCAACCAAGGAGAAAATGAGGGACTCCACAACCCCAGTCCCTGCAGGAGTTCATGCCCTGAGCCTTTTCACTCACCTGCTCATGTAGTCAGCAAAAGCCCTCCCAGCTGCAGCTGCTGGCTGCCAATTAGCCTTCCTAGTGAATACTCTCGCTTCCTAGTGGATACTCTTGCTTCTTTGATTTCTCCTAGCCTCAAGTCTGTCTGACACACTGATGCTTCCTTCTTTCTTTCTTCTCCCAGACAACCTCTGATACCCTGCAGGGTTTGTAAGTGATGGAGGTTTGTCTTTCCCTGTTTATATTTAGGGGCTCCAGGAGGACAACTTTGTCTTTTCACATTATTCAAAATTGCATCTCTTATATATTGTTATTAAAATTGTTGTTATTGACATTGACATATGTCTTAGTCCATTTTTTGTTGCTATAACAAAAATACTTTTTTTGTGTGTGGGTACCGGGGGTCAACCTCTGGACCTCGCACGACAGCAGGCACCTGTGCTGTTGAGCGATATCACCGGCCCTTTTCTCGTATGTGGGTTCCGGGAGTCGAACTCAGGACCTCATGCTTGCCAGGCAGGTGCTTACGCCACTGAGCTATCTCACCGGCCCTAACAAAAATACTTGATGTTAGATACTTTATCAAGGAAAGAAGTTTTTTTGGCTTATGTTTCTGGAAGTTGGGAAATTCAAGAGCATGGCTTCACAGGGGGTCTCATGCCACTTCATCTCATGGCATAAAGTGTGCAGAAGGAGCAAGGCACTAGGGACAGACTCACTTTATAACAATGCCCTCAAGGTAATGAACTCACTCCAGTGAAAATCAGGCCACACCAGCAAGAAAGGTAGCAATCAATCGTCTTCAGAACCTAATCACCTCTTAAAGGCCTCACTTCCCAACCCCACTGGATTGGTGTCCAGATTTCAACATGAGTTTTGGAGGGAACAAACCATTGCAAACCATAGCAGCACTGGACATGCCATTGACTCTTTCTGAGACAATTACGTTTCTTTCCATTAATCTCATAAATCCTTAACTCTGTCTTCAGTTTTTTTCCATTTACACTTGTTTTCTGCAGAAACATTCATTCTGGTGATTTGTCTTCTTCACTTCTGTACGATGTTAGTCTCCAACTCCACTAATTCCCCTCTTTTAACCTTGTATTCCAGGTCTTACAGTGCCTCTGAGACCTCAGCTTATAGGACGCTGAATGTGACCTGTCTTAGATTCAAATCCTTGAAAAAGAGTGAGATGGTATCTTCCTTGGCCAGCACCTCCCTCTCCAGACTCTGTCACTACATTTCCACTTGCTCTATTTCACACCATCTGGTCCATTAAGAGGGGTTCTCAGTAGAGTTGCCACAAGTATTACAAAGCGTTAGCAACAGCTGGTTAAGCATATTTGTGCTACAGTGGAAACATGAGGGTTGGGTACAATCGCACAATATGGGCTTCTCTGGGAAGGAAGAGTAATGGGTGACAGATGTGGTACATGATGTTTCAGAGCTAAAGACCAACATGACCCAGGAATATCTCAAAGGCAGTTAAATCCAGCTGCAGTCATGCAGAAATAAAAATCAGAGCCTGGACAACTGCAGCTGGATAGCTGGAAGAAACCCTCTGGGAATTGGGTAAGGTGATTACTTTAGATGTGACACAGTCACAAAAGCACTGAACTTTTCTGTGCCTTTGCTTCCTTATCTAAAATTCTGATAATTATGGAAGCTATCTATAGACTTTTCATAGGAATTAAGTAAGGAAATAAATATAAAGCTCTTGGTTCAGTATCACATAGTAAAAAAAAAGTCAGTAATTACTAGAATTATCATTATCCTCTTTCTCATCATCCTCCCAATGTTAAATGAGGTTGAATATGCCCATTAAAGTTTGTGATATTTTGTGGGGCAGTTTTGAAGGAATGAAAAAAGAAAATGGACTTGATTCACTTTCCCACTCATGGAAGAAATGTTTACTAAGTACTTCCTATGTGGTAGGCATGGTTCCAGCGTTAAAGATGCAACGATGAACCAAACAGAAAATCATAGTACTCTTGTCCCTATGAAAGGAGAAAGCAAACACACCAAGGAAGAAAGAAATGAAATATAGGACAAAAATATCCAAATGTGATACCCATGCTGCAGATGATTGAAACAGGTAGCTGGGGCAGTGAATACTTTAATTTGGATGGTCAGAATGATAAGCGAAGGACATGACATGAGGGTCGGAAGGTAGAGATTCCCACACAAAAGGAAGGCAGAGCAGTGCAAAGGCCCTTGGTAAAGAAGCAGCTTGCGTCTGAGGAGTGGAGAGGATAGGAGGGTGAAGACGGAAGTGGTGCTAGATGCATTCAGAGAAAGAAGCAAGGGACAGATGCTGTAGGGTTTCAGTCCCAAGATGAGGAGTTCGAATGTTATTCAGGGGCCCCAAATAATTGGTACAGGGCTAGTCTTCTTGTAGTAAACAATGATATAAACAGAAAATGTATAAAATAATGGCTTTCAGACATTGGATACAAAGAAGAGCAAAACTGTTATCCTTGAGAGAAAAGAAACCCATGAAGTGAGCCTGCTCACTGGCTCTGTGTGGTGCGCTTCCTGGAACCGGAGCACAGACCGAGCAGCAGCTGCACTGAGCTGAGCAGCAGAGACCGGGGACCAGGGGTGGTCCGGCAGCTGGAGCCGCACAGGGCAGAACGCTGGACCCCGCTGTTGAAGGAAAGGAAACAGACACAAAATAGATAATTAAGCAAACAAGTGATGAGGATTGTGCCATGTGTGATGAAAGAAAGTCCTTGACACTACCGTGAGGATTTAAGGAGAGGGTCCTTAAGAAAGTGACCTTTAATCAGGAGGATGGAGAAAAGGAAGTGGATAAGGACAGGGAAAGAGCACTGCAAGCAGAACAAATGCGAAGTCCTACAGGAAAGGACAGCCCGGTATTTGATTTGAAATGTTTCCCGTAAACCAAAAAAGCTGAAGTGAAGAGAGAAAAGAAGAGAGACAGAGACTGGGTAGTGGCCAGATTATAAGGGATCTTTTCCCCCTATGATCACTAGGAATCGAATATAAAACTATAAGCTGTAAAGAACACAGCACAAAACCTGGTTTCAAAGCCTGGTTTCTGGGAACTTAATTTATTGCTGCAGACCAAAGTTTGAAATGCATTCATCTTTGCTTTCAATTGCCCGGAGAATCACCAAAGAGCCCCCAAAGTCCTGGGGTTACCTTGCTGGGCGGAAGTCCGGTGCTTGACTGTGGATGCGGCTGCAGGTGGCAATGTTGTAGAGGAAGCTCAGAGCCCACATCTCAGGCACCGAAGGAAGCACCTGGAAAACGGACTGAGCTGCCAAGGAGCACAGCATCCTCTATCTTTGATCCAATTACTGAATTAGAAAGGGGGATGCTTAAAATGAATGGAAGTTTTTAACATTAATCACCATCTAATGATGGCAAAGCCTGGGAGATGTCAGGTTTTATTTGATAGATTCATCCTGAAATGATAGGTACACTGACGTTGAGGAAATTAATGGTTTGATTTTTTAGAGGGCCGACAGGACAAAATGACTCTGACAGGCTAAGTGAAGACATGGCTGTTACAAAATATAAAATGTCAACATCATATTTTGAGTATAATGTTTTACAGATTTTCAGTACTGACTTGTAAGCCTTGCAGATATGTGTAAGTAAAGGAAAATTCAGGAGAAGTCACTGTTTTAAAAAGATGACATTATAGCACAGTGAGGAATTAATAATTAATAAATGGCATCTTCAAACATGTGTATTTTTAAATGTACAGATTTATAAATAGAATAAAAAAAGTAAAGCAAAACAAACCAGTTTATGACTTATATTTGCAGCTTTAGTACGTATATAAATATCTTGCAGGCATTCCCTGAGAAATAATGAATCTTTGCTACCCCAGCGCCCAGCATACTGAGATGCACACAGCTGATACTCAATAAATGCTCACTGCAAAAATGCTCACTGTGGCATAGCTGTCAGTGTTAGCAGTTGATACCAAGTGATTAGTAAACATTCACCATTTTTTAATTTACCTGGCATTGCAAAATAAACATGGAAATTATTTTTATGTAAAAGAATGAATTGCAGGATTTCGTGGAAAACATACTTCGCTAAACTTCATAACCTCCAGAATAGCGTAGAAAAAATATTTTAATCAGAATGATACAGTATCTTCCACACCACTGAACTAATTTAATTATGTTATCAGTTTTTCTGTATAAAAGATAGTTTTTTATCGTCTTTTTTTTTTTTTTTTGCAGTACTGGAGATTGAACCTGCGTTATACCCACATCCTTCACACTGAGCTACATCCACATCTTTTTTATTCCTCCCCTTTTTCCTCCCCGCCCCACTTCATCCTCCTCTTCCTCCTCCTCCTTCTTTTTCTTCCTTAAAATTTAAGACCGGATATCGCTACGTTGCTCAGGTTGGTCTTGAATTTGTCATTCTCCTACCTCAGCCTCCCAGGGTGCTAAGGTTACAGGTTTGTGCCACTATGCCTGGCTTTTTGTCCCCTCTTTTTTTTTTTTATTTTTACAAAATTATTTTTTCTCTGATGTTTTAGAAGAAGCCTTTGTTTTTGTTGTTATTATTATTGTTCTCATTTTGGTCTGTTTTTTTGAGACAGGGTCTAACTATGTAGCTCAGGCTGGCCTCAAACTTGCTATGTAGCCCAGGCTGTCTTTGAACTCACAATCCTTCTTGCCTCAGCCTCCTAAGCACTAGGATTACAAGTGTGCACCATTCCCCCTCCATTCCTTTCTAAAGAGAAGACTTCGTAGCAGAGATATGATTTGCTGATTTAGTGATCCTATCACATTTTACTCTTTATAATTATTACCATAAATTTTCTTTTGAAGCCATTATTTGCACCAAGTCCAATTCCCCTGGCTTCAATTTTACAGATCTGAATTTTGATAAAATACTTTCATCAATTTTTAGTCATAAAAAATTCACCACGTGTAGTTTTAACTACTATTATTTTATCTTGTGTTGATATTTCCCAATAATGATATTTAAATATCAGAGAAAAAAAACAACAGAAAATCATGAATAATATTGTAAAATATAGTGATGTAAAAAGACCAGGGTTGGGAGAGATGAGACAAGAGAGGAGATGAGGCAAAAGACGGGAGAGAGATAGGAAAATAATGCTTTGATGAGACTTTTTAAACCAAAAATGTCTAATCTTCATTAAAAGAAATTATTGAGTTCTTTTGCTTGCCATCCTTGGATGACATTGAGATTAAAGTTACCCTGCATTTTTACTAAGTGAAAAAAATGGCATTAGTCTACTGAGAAATTTCATAAATGCTGGATTACAGTCTTCTTGCAAATTTTCATAATAGTTCCTCATCTTGAATAGGATCCCTCTTCTGAAACTCATCATTGAAACATAATACACTGAGCACATTTCACAGGTGAAAGACCCAACACTGAAATGCAGAAATCACTTATGAAGTTGGAGACACATCCAGAGATTCCTCATGTGTCATTTTCTGTTATTATTCATTAAAATATTCATTCTCTGAAAGATTGCTATAAAGCAGTGCTTTCTCTGTAGATTTTTGACCACTTTCTTCTTGGTGAAATGTCTATTTAAATCACTTGCCTCCTTTCATAATGGGTTATGTACTTTGTAAAAATTAACTTGTAGTGTTCTTTATATTTGTGAACATTAGTCTTTTTATTACATGTGTTGTAAATATTGACCAAGCTGTTCTTGTCTTTTCACTCTTTATGCAATCTATTGATGAGCAGAACTTCCTAATTTTAATGTAGTCAAATTTAGCCATTTTCTTTTACAGATCCTTCTTTAAAAAGTACTTTCCTATCCCAAAGTTATAACATGATGTTTTTATACTATATTCTAAAAGTTATTGTTTTGCCTTTTACGTTTAGGATTGTGATCTATGAGATCTTGCATGTAGTATGTTATTCAGTAGAGGTCAGGCTTCCTTTTTTTCCATAATCCAATTTCCCCAGATCTATATATGTAAAAATCAACTTTTCTTTGCTCATTCTTTTTGTGTTCTTCATTTCTTATACCTCAGTCCTACCATTTGCCCCCCTTTTTCTGACTCAAGCAAATTCTTTAGAATTTCTGTGGATAGAAAGAACATGTCAATTTTTATCTTAAAATGTCTTTATTTTACCTCTCCCCTTCATTTTCACTGAATATGGGGTTTTAAGACAGTACTTATTGTCTTTCTGCACGTCACTCCAATGTAGTATTTGACTCCATGGTTGCTCTTGAGAAGGAAGATGTCACCTAATTGTTACTTCTTTGTGGGCAGCCTGGCCTCTTCCCACTTCACTCCAGCTGCATTTAGAATCTTCTCTTCGCCTCTGATGCCTGTGGGTTCGCTAATTTCTGGGAATATAGTTATCTTGGTTGTGATTCATGGGTATAGTATTCTTCCACCAAAGATAAATTTTATCAAGAGGAAGCATTTTCATCGACTCTCTCCTCCTATTCTTTTTGGACTGGGAAGGACTCAAGCATATGTACATATATGAAAAAGATCAGGGAAGTTGAAGCTATAAAAAAGGGAGGTTAACAGTTGATGGACTGAGGTCCTGGAGAAAGAGGCAAAGCATCAGTTTCATAGCCCAGGACAAAAATTTGTCTTCTGGAAGAGGAAGGATGGGCATGGGTATACCTAATATTTACTGTGAAGGAATAATGATGAAAGGAGAAAGGTAATTATGTCTTTGCTTGATGGCTTCCATTTTGTCTGAGAAGGGGAGGGATCATTCATTATTTTGTAATTGTGTGAGGCGCTAGGAACATAGTAGTGAACAAATCAAGCATTCTTTATGTCTTCAGGAAGCTTATATTCCAAGAAAGGAAACTGACAGTATGTGTTACAAAATAAAAAAAGCCAACAGTGCAATAGTGAATTGCTATAAAAAACAACGTACTGTTTTATAAAGAATGAAGATGGGTGACTTTTTAAATAGGGTAGTTAAGGTTGGCATCTCCTGATGGTAAATTTTATGCTGAGAGCTGGAGGACAAGAAGTCAAGCGTCCTGAACATTCTCATGAATAGCAAACAGTATGTAAAGAGCCTGGGGTGGGAAAGAGCTTTTTGTATTCTGGAAATGTGCAGAGGGTGAGCTGGCGAGAGGACAGCGAATGAAGAGAAAGAATGAGCAAGGTGAGGTTAAAGAGCTGCTCGGGAGAAAATCATCTGGGATTCCGTGGGCCATGGTAAGAGGTTTCTATTTTTGCCCAAGTTAAATGAACAGTCCTTACAGGTTTCTTTAATCAGAAAAGTGACTTGATATGACTGTTCTTCCTCAAACTGCATCATCTCCTTATGATCCTCATTCTTCTCTCTGCCAGGTAACTGTAGTTATGATCTAGTCTACAGGCTTTCTTAAATATACCTGTCATATACTGTAAGATATATCTATATACATGCATACACATATGTGTATGGATATATTACATATATTTGTATATATAATGTACAGATTAGCATATGCATTATACATTTATAAGATATCTTGTCATTACTTTAAAATAAGTTATTATTAAGTTGATGTAGTCTTTTACATATACTCTTTGCTGAGTCTTAATCTTCTCATTCAATAATATCTCATGGAAACTTCCTTATGTCAATCAATATAGCTATTATACTTTCTCTTTGACTGCAATATATTAAGGATCCTTCTTATGTTGTGATGATTTTGTTTCCATTATAAACAATGCTGAACCTAACCTCTTGTACATTTATCTTTATATACTCATGATACTTCTATGGGATAGATATGTTCTCAGAAGAGGAATTGCTTGACAAAATTATATTTGTATTTTTTACATTAAGATATTTCTAGATTCTTTTTGAAAGTTACTAGTGAACATTTATACTAGCAATATATATGAGTACCATTTTCTTCCAGATTTGTTTTTAGCTTCCAGATATTAATCTCTGTTAAATTTTCTCACAAGCTCTCAAATGTATCTGAAGTAGTATTTTTTAAAATAACTATTGCTGAGCCACGCTTGATGGCACACACCTGTAATCCCACACTCAGGAAGCTGCAGCAGGAGGATCACTCTGAGTTCGAGGCCAGCCTGGGCTACATAGTGAGTTCAAGGCCAGTCTGCACTACCTAGGGAGACCCTGTCTCAAAAAGCAAAACAAAACAAAACAAAACAAAGACTATTACTGCTTTTATAAAAAAGCATTTAAAGCTTTAAGGTACTTAAAATTTTTTGTGTTTGTGATACGTTTCTTCTAGATCAAAAATTATTTGTTCCATGCTAGTTATTAAATACTTCATCTTTTTCCCCCTAAGTGGATACATCATCTTTGAAATGTTAAGTTTTCAAATATGCAGATGTTTATTTCTGAATTCTTTATTGTTACACTGATTTCTCCATCATTATGCTCCATTTATCTATTTGTATATTCATTTGATCATAATAGCATTACATTTTAATATATCTTATTCTATTAAAATATTTTAATAGCAAGTGAAACAAGTTCCCTTTAATAGTCTTGTTATTCATACTTTTCATAACCATTCTTGTCCATTTCATAATTTTTCTTTTTCATTTCCAGCCTGTCTTCCTAAAAAAAAGTAGATAAATAACCCCAAAACAAACAAAAAGCATTCCCCCACAGAAAAAGAAAATCCCATTGGCATTACAATTAGAGTATCGATTTTATTTGGAAAAATGGCAGTTTTTAAACATGAACTCTCTTATTCAAGAACGTGGTATGTTTTCCTTTTACTTAGATCTTGTATTTATCCTTCAGTAAGATTTTGTAGTTTTTTTTGGGGGGGTACCGGGGGTCAAACTCAGGACCTTGTGCACCAGCAGGTGCCTATGCCTCTGAGTGATATCACTGGCCCTTTCTTTCCTTTATGTGGGTACGGGGAGTCGAACTCAGGACCTCGCACTTGTCAGGCAAGCGCTTATGCTGCTGAGCTATCTTACCAGCCCAGATTTTGTAGTTTTAATGATGTAAGTCCTGAGTTCTTTTTGTTGAGTTTACTCTTAAATATTTAATAGCTTTTTATTACTCTTGTAAAATTACCCAACACACGTGCCTTTCCATTTCCAGGTGTTTTTTGCTATAATTGGAACAATTTAAAAATATGTGTCTTGTTTCAGGCAATTTAACAAATGATAGTATTATTAACTCTAGTAAGTTCTTAAAGTTACTTAGGAACGTGTGCAGACCAATCTGCGCTACCCTGGAGAGGCTGGAGAGTTCTGCAGAGGTTTGCTCCTGATGATACCCCATACTGGACTCTAGCAATCATTTTGTGCCATATAAAACCCCAGGATGACTGGAGGGCACTTGGCCTGGGTCTGAGGGTTCCCACTGTGTCCCCAGTCCCAGGTTGATCAGTTACAAGCTTCCCTATGTAATGCTGGGCCTGAAGGGTTAATTATGCTTCCAAAACATCTTAGATGTTCTTACTCCCTCTGATGCTTCATCTGGAGCAGTGCACCTGTTGGTGAGGGTTTTAAGTGCCAGGAACTCGCACCTCCATCACAGGATGTTGGTGTTGTTGCTGCAGATCCCAGCTCTGCTGATTTTCTTCTATTTCCTCCAGTGAGCCTTAATTACATTACCCAAGAGTTGCTGCTCTATGTCAATTGGTGCCTGCTTTAAACATCTGTCAATACAGTAGAAGGTCATAAAATCAGAAGTTTTCTTTTTCATAACCCTCTCTGTATTGTTTAGTACTTTTAAGCTGATATTCCTCATTGTCTGATTGTGATATTGCCACTTCTGCTCTTTGTCTCTTGCCTAACACTCTCTTTTCAAACATTCCTCATACATTTGCTACCTAGGATTTTATGTGATTTGTAAGTAAACTCTTCCTGGTACATGGGTGAGAGAACACTTGGCCAGAAGAGACTCCAGAAGGTCTGTGTGTCTGGAGCAGAAAGGGAGTGAGCCCGAAAAGGCAGGTGGGTCCTGAAACACTTAGAGCCTTGGGGATGAGCTTTACATTTGTCTAGAACCAATAGGAAGCCATTGAAACTGTGAGGACATGAGCAAGAGGAGGTAGAACCCCTCAGGTTGCATTGAGAAACGGCCATTGTGCTGCAGGTGATAGTTTGTGGCAATGTTGGGGAAAAGGGGACAGGGAAGGCCAGTTAAGAGGATATAGCAGTGCAAGAGCCCAGGGGAATGGCAGTGACAGCTTGGGCTGCAGTGCAAGGGTGGAGGTAGAGAGAAATGAATGAATTCAAAATTCCTTTAGGAGACAAAATTGACAGATTTGGATTTATTCAGATCTCACAGCAACCCTATGAGGCAGGTTCTGTGAAAAAAACAAGTTCATTGGTGAGGAAACAGAACTACTGAGAACTAGTCATTTACGCAGGTCAGGAAGAGGTTTCTTCATTCACAATTGAACTGGGTGTGGGGGCAAAAGGAGAGGATGGAGGACAGGGAGGTGTTAGGGGGACTCCTGCGTTCCAGTTTGGGTGGACCAGATGGACTGTGAGCTGTACACTGGCCTAAAGAGCCTTGGAAGAGGACCAGGTTTGGGGAAGGAATTTAATTTTAGTCTAGTTTTGAATTTCAAACATGAGAAATTTAAGATACTTATGAGACATCCAAGAAATGTCAAGAAGGCAGCTGAGCATATAGGTCTGGGATCAAAGGAGATTCCAGGCAGTAGATATAAGTATGTTAGTCATCAGCATAGTTGTAGGCATCACTGATGTTGTAGGCATTCATGAGTTCATGGATAAGAGAGTAAGAGAGGAGAGACCTAGAAAGATTGCTAATCTTCTAGGATGAACCTGGAAAACAGAAAGGCAAAAGTTACCCACTCTGTTGGAGGAAAATCAGGAGAATGATATATGTTAGAAGCCAAGGTGGAAAAATTTTAAAAATGAGGAAGTAGCTGATAGTGCTAAATATAGATAAGAGGTGAAGTAAGATGAAGATAAATACATGGAGAAGTTTGGGTGTGTGGGAAATGGAGGAGGAAAGCAGAGGGCTGTCAAGAGGACCAGTTAGGAGACTAGTTGTGGTTCATTATGGGATGATGATAGCTTTCTGAAAATGGTCATTGTGGCAATGGACAGGAGAGGATGAATTATTTATACACGATGGGCAAGATTTACTGATGGATTGGAACAAAGGTTGGTTTCTAGGTGTCAATCTACTGCATCTGGGTGAATGATGATGTCATTTACTATCATGGGAAAAGAGATGAGAACAAATGGATTTCAGAGTAGAGATTAAGGCAGTTTAGGCCATGCCGAGTTTGAGATGTCTATGAAATACCTCATTGATATATAAATTTTAGTAGTTTTGGATAAAGAGAAGAGGCCATGGTAAGAGTTACAGAATCTTCACCATTGGCTTGGCATTTAAAACATGACCATCTACTGAAAATGACATGAAGGTAGGGGCTCAAAGAAAGTATGGATAGTTTGCCAAGGGGGTGGAAGAAGGAGTGGGTGAGAGACACACAGAGGAAACTCATGGCTTCGACAGAGGCAGACTCTTCAGTTGAGCAGCGTTCGTACACAGAGCTGTGCGATTTTCTTTCTCTGGACTCAGAAGCCTGACTGTAAGACCTAGACCGGGAGCCAGAGTCATTTGGGCTTCAGCTATTTCCCTAGGTCTATATTTATTTTCTTGATTTCCCACACCTTAAGTGGCTGACTGGGATCCTGCAGTGAACTAATTGAGTGGGAAGAACCAGCTGAACATCTACATGACCTGGGCATTCCAGATGCTCATATCTTCCCACCTCAGGATGTTGGCACAAATGTGAGTCAAATATGAACTCATGGTACCCACTTGGACACCCACTACCTGAGTCAATTTCCCCATTCCTACTCCTACAATCTGTTTTTGCCCCTCATAGTCCCATGTTACCAGGGTCCTAATTCATGAGTTCATGATTCATGATCAGGCCTGCCTAAGTTATGACTTTCACTACCTCTCATCCAGACTGTGGCAAGAGTCTCATAATTGGTTTTCCTGTTACTAGTCTCTTCCCTTTCTCATTTGTCTTTCAAGTTGCCAGATTAATCTTTTTGAAACATAGCTCTAATCCAGCCTCTCCCCAGCCCAAACACCTCTAATAGCTCCCTATTTATAGAATGGTGACATTCAGACTCTGAACAGCAGTGCCCTCAGGGATCCCAGCAATGGGGTGGGTATGCGGCTGGGACACCTGTGCTCTCCTTGTTCTACCTCCCTAGCTCCATGTTTACATCTGTTTACACAGCAGCCTCTGGCATATCATTCAGGCTTTACAGAATTAGACTTCATTATTTTCTAGAGAATAGAGCTACCAGAGAGCCAGGCCTTTCAAAACCTAAGCTCAATTACATGTCAGGCCAGGTTTGCACTGCTCCCTCTTTTGTATTGCTTTGCCCTAGCTAAAAGTTGCTGTTGCTAATACTTCTTCATGTTTGCTTATGTTCTGTCCTTTACTCAAACTTCTCTCCCATCCCCAAATGCCCAAATGCAACCCATCTTTTAAGGATCCAGTGGTCCCTTCTCCATGAACCATTCCTTGGTTTTTGTCAGTTAAAATCATCGCAGTTGAAATAATCTCTCCTCCTAGATCCCAAGAACATTTTTCCTGGCTCACTCTGAAAAAGTTCAACAGGGCCGGTGAGATGGCTCAGCGGCGTATCGCCTGCCTGGCAAGCGTGAGGGCAGATTAAGTTTAACTCCCGGAACCCACATACGAAAAAAGGGCAGGTGATATCGCTCAGCGGCACTGACGCCTGCTGGCTCGCGAGGTCCTGAGTTCCACTCCCAATGCCCACAAAAAAAAAAAAAAAAAAAAAAAAAAGTTCAACAAACTTCTACCACACACTTTTATTTATTTGCAACATGGATGAATTAATTTCCCAAACTCGGGCTAGAAATAGATCCACATATCCTTCAATAAATATTTGTTAAGCACCTATAATGGGCTAAATAAAATTTTGGGTGCTAATGAACAGCAGGAAATAAAATAGCCCCTGACCTTGTGGAACTTACATTCGAATGGGGTAAGAGGTAATAAACCAGGAAATATACATTGTGAGATAATGGCCAGTTCTATGGGTAAGAGTAAAGGAGGCTGGGAAGACGGAGAACACAGGGAGAGTGCAATAAGGTCATGAAGGAAAACGACTCCAGTATGGTATCTGAGCAAGGTCCTGACAAGTGAGGTGCTCTCGGGGAAGAGCACAGGGTCAACATGAGCAAAGACACTGAAGTGAGGGCATGTTTAGGACACAGCAAAGAGGCCAGCTTACCTGGTGTGAGTGGGCAGTGTTAAGCTCATAGGAAATGAGGTCAGGATGAAGTGCACTATAGACCAGTGCAAGGACTGTGGCTTCTACTCAGTTATATATCCAATTAATTGCTTGAGCACTCACATGTTTATATTAGCAGAAAGTCTATTATTGCACTTTTGAGATCTCTCTTCAACCCCAAGTTATTAACAACTAAGGATTTATTTAGTTCAAAAGGCTTAGTCCTGCTCCTAAGTGGTTACTTTGGTAAAGTTCATCGCCATTATTGTTTTAGTTGTTCCCACGAGATGACACCATGGGACACTTGTCCAGGGCAGCCTGCTGGATGCATTTTCACAGCTATGGCCATGCTTCAGTGGGTCAAAATTTCTGCTTAGGCCCCAGTGGGGCCTTCTATTAGAGCTAAAGTATCACAGGTCTCATATGTCATCTGCTCAGCCATTGTTCATAAAGCTTGCTCAAACACAGGATCAGCATCGTTAGCAAGCTATTATTAGAAATGGTGACCACCTTGCCAAGGAGCTGAGCATGGAGTTGACCTCCCCCATGGCTACACCTGGGCCACCACCACCCCACCCTACACTGAACCCGATCCCTGCATACACTCATCAGGACTCCACTCCCCTGGAATAGCGCCATACATCTTTACAAATAAAATTCAACCCTTCATGTTCAGCACCAAGATACAAAGCCATGAATGCTGAACTTCCATCTGAGGATGACTTCAGCTCTTGACACAGAAGGGGGGGACTGCAAACTACTTAGATTCCATCTCACCAGGCATTGCAGCTTATTTCTTCCGTGCAGGGGAGGCTAAGTGGTTAGAGGGACCTGTCTGATTTCCTTGAGTCACCTCCGCAGTAGCCAGTTCATGAATGGCACTTGGAAAGCATTTGTGGGAATGAAAACTGATATATTTGAATGGCCAAATCAATCTTTCATAATTTGTGAAGTGTTTTCAAATGGGATACCAGTGAGAAAACGATTTTTCTATTCTCCTTCATGCAGCTGGTATTTGTGGACTGACTTACATACAATGGTGTTTTCGAATTTTATTCTGATGGACTCTGCTGGACCAGATGCTCTTACACTGCTGTTAGCTGGCCACGGCACGACCTCAAAAGTTGGCCAGGAGGCAAGGGAACCAGGAGGAGGCAACACTGTGTGTTTAGTCGTGGGGGAGGGGGGTGCAAATGGTGAGGAGTGAGGGAAGAGAGGCCCAGCAGGGTGGGGGAGCCAGCTCTTCAAAAATGACTCCATCCAGATGCCTCACCCTGGAGAGCCAGAGACACATGGGGAATATGAGGAAGGACAGGGAAAGCCATCAACACTTTTGGGGACTTGGTTGTGCCATTTCACATCTTAAATTCTGTTGGCTGGGAAGTTTAATCAACTGTTCCATTTCACCTGCCTCCAGAGAGTCGAGGCAAACTGGCTGCCAGGAAATCAAAACTGGGCAGATTAGAGGAGAAAGTCTCCACTTCCACAGCCCTCCTGGGCCTGCGATCATTTCTTCTGAGAAAGCGCTGAAAACCATGAGATTTTCTCTTTAAGCTGTCCCCTGGCGCTCCATTAATTAGCAAGTCTTTTATTTAAACGTGACTGGCTCATCAAGCTCCTGCTTGTGATCACAGTGAAGTCATCATACTGAATTGGGTGCCTTCTCATTATCTCCATGGCAACCCACTATAATCACCCATGGAAAAGTTTGTGCCTTCACTCTAGGCTCCTGGGAGAGAGAAGCAGGGTGATGAGAGACAAGGTCTTATTCAAATACAAATACCCCCAACAATAGCTCCACAAATTACTCTGTGAAGTAAATTGAGTTGCAGAACCATTTCTTTCCTTAGGTCTGACACAGTGGCCTCTCTTTCCGACCCTCTTCTCCGCTCATGTTTCTATAAACGATTTAAAGGGATAGTCTCTATTTATCTCTTTATGTCTGCTTCTTGTAAAGCAGTCAGAATTATGATACGTTAATTTAAAATTAATATCTTTTCCTAATTCATTTGCATTTTTTCACTATAAGCCCCTTCCTCCCTCAAGGAGAACCACTCACCAAATATAAACATGTGCTCTCTCTCCCCCCACCCCCACCCCAGGCAGCTCAAACAATGGTCCCATACAGGCTATAGTGAAACCTCTGGTCTGTTCTTCAGCCACATCAATTACTTGGATTCTAGGACAGTGATCAAGCAGAGACCACACAAGTGCTGTAGTCTAATTGCCTTTAGCCATTGTCTGAAGTGCTACCAATGAAGCCAAGGACACTGTGACACTCCTAATGGTCTTTGGCATAGAGACAATGACTCTGCGTACATTACACCCACTGTACTCATCTTCCTCACTCTCATGAGACAATCACATATTGACTCATGCCAATTGGAGAGGGGCTTTCTGGGAAATAGACACCTGCTAGGAAAAACGGCACTGCCTGGTCATTCCCTCGTCATGCTAGACTGCTGTCTCCCTTGCCTGATTCATCATGTGAGAAGGGGGTGTCTTTGGATTGGTACTGCAGGAGAGTTTCAGGGCCATGTTCCTCAGGCCATAGTGCCAACCTGTCATGGAGCATGGGAACCCCAGTTCCCAGGAGGCAATGCTTAGACACCACATTTTCTCTGCCTCTTATTTTCACCATCACTGTTCCTCAGACCATGCCTTACACTTTATATGTTCTATTTCTGAATAGCTAGACGGAATGACAAGGGGGCAGTTTTAGGGTTAGACCATTTGCTATGTTACAGTAATGAATGTAACATCTATCCAGGCAGGATGACATCATATGTAGTTAATGTTACCTTTCGCCACACTGGAACTTTAATGATCAGAGTTTTAGAATGCAAAACATTCTACTTATTAAACTTAGTGTTTACTTAGTCTGGTGAGAAGTGCTTGCTGGCTCCTGATGTGATGTGATATGATATGTTGCTTTTGTAAAAGTTCGTCCAAAACCAATTTATCCACTGTAGGCAGCACACACAGTGCCTATAGCCCATGATACTTTTATGAACCCCCAAAATGTTTTGGCTTATTTTAAAGTGATAAGAAAAATATTAAATATCATCCAGCTAGTATTATACTCCTCTTTAAGTAAATGTAGTCAGAAAGTCCCATTCACATTGTTTGTGCATGCATGTGTGTGTAGAAAAAAGGACTCGTGAAGGCAAAAGTGGCTAGACTCACAAAAGCCCTGAGTGTGTCACTTCTGGTCACCTCTGGTCACAAACCTTGAACCAACAAATCACACATACAAAGATGATGGCCTAATGATGCAACACACAATAGTAGTTAATAGAACCAATATTCAGGGTTGAATGCTAAGCTATTGGTCTTTTAAAGCAATGTATACTGTGTGTGTGTGTGTGAGAGAGAGAGAGAAATTAATCATCGATTTGAAGGTCTTCTACAAATCTACATTCCTATATCCCTGTTCTTGGTCAACTAGCTTTTTCTAAAATTTTCCTGAAATTTTAGGAATTGTCCTGTATTTCTTGAGACACTAAAGAAACTAATTTGGTCCTTTCTCATTATAAAACAGTTCATGTTCCCAGCTCTTTGGAAAGGCTGAAAGGATACTTCTGAAAGCTGGCTATTTTAGAAGAACGTTAATCATGCTGATTCTCCTGTCAACTGAGGTTGTACCATCTGATCTTCCATTTCCCTTGTCATAATCACTTATGCTCTATCCCTTGACATGACGCATAAGTCCTTTTTATTATATTAAATATTAAATACACCAGACCACACTAAAAGCTCTTTGTTGGCCAGTAAAATATAAAATGGGTCTATCTTGGTCTCCTTTTAAAAGCATCTGTTACAGATGTGCTTTAAGGCCCTGATTGAGGTATTCTTAGCTGTGGGACAATGAAGGTACACTAACATCACAGAGGCTGGAATAAGGCTGCAAGAATATGCAACAGTTCAGTTGGTCATTGTGTATTTTGTTTTTGTTTTTGTTTTTGTAGGAGGAAGACTACAGAAGAAAGGAAATCAGTCTTCATCGAGTACTTCAGGTCATACGCTGTGCTTTTTACAGTGTTTCCTTCTTTCAGTCTCATAATCTACCTCTTTATCTTTACAACTAGGACACCACCTTTTAGACAAGTGATTTGCCCTAAGTCACACCACTACTAATTGGTAGAACTAGGATTTAGATCTAGATTTGCTGTTTGACAGTGTTTCAGTGGCTTTTCATGACACTCAAAGTAAAACTTCAAGCCCCAACAAAGTATACCATTATGTCTCTAATCTCATCTCTTACTACTGTTCCCAGTGAGCACTTCACTTCAGTTCCTCTGGCTCCTTGCTTATCCTCGAATATACCAGGCAGTTTCCCACCTCAGGACCTTTGCACATGCTGTTTCTTTTGGCCAACCACTCATTCCCTTGATATCCAAATGGTCACCTCTTTCACTTACTTCAACCCTTTGTCCAAAGTCAACCAATGAAGTTTCATGACCATATTAACATCGAATCTCCCTGTCTCCTTTGATACACTATTCTCTTAACTTGCAGCTATTCATAATACCTCTCAACTTCTGGCTTACTTATTTTTTTTATTGACTATCTCCCCTACCTAGAATGTAAGCTACTGAAGACAGGATCCTTACTTATTTTGTTTACCTGTACCTAGTGCCTAGAAAAATGCCTAGCACATAGAAAAGGACACTTGTCATTGAGTAAAGAGCAGCTGTCAGTCTACTGGGCAGTTTCCTGAAAACATGTATGTTGGTATGAAGAGCATCTGTGGCTTTCGTCTATCTCTAAAGGTCATGGGACCTTCTGTCCTTTAAAAGACCGTGTTCTTTGAGGTGAACTCCAGCTCTAAGGGCAGATGTATTATTCTGGCCTTGGATGCTCTGTCTTCTTGGCTATTGCGATTGCAATCATCAGTTTAAAACTGAGCATGTCCAACCTAGGCCAACGCAAATAATATTCATGACCTTTTTGATATCAGTTTGGAGATTATTTTTCCACTGGAGTTGCTAAATTGGCAGAATAAGGGCCTGGGGCTATGTCTCACCAAGTAGCAAGAGCTCATTTAAAAGGCAGAGGGAGAAATGGACCCCTGACATTATTTGATCTCTGGACTCACACATTACTAAAACTAACTCTGCCCTGGGGAGTTCAGCTGTGTAACTAAATATATTACTTGATTATCTGAGATAGAGTTTCTGTTACTTGAAGCTTAAAGAATCCTGAGAAACTAAAAGCACCCCAACTTTCTGGTATAAAAGTTCTCAATTCCATTGCAAAAACCTGTATATTTTTTTACCCCAAAGTGATTACTTTGAGAAAACTGATGCAATACAAAAAATATTGATGTGTATAATTTATGAAAAGATGTTACAAAGGCCTCTTTTTATTGTTTGTGGTGTATCTAATTTTTTATAATTAACTCAGCCAATGTATTTAGCATTATTAATTTTATTGAGCTTTAAATTAGTAAATTAATGCCTAGTAAAATAAGGAAAATCATAAAGAATCTACTTATGCTAAGTTAACTGCAAAATAAATGGTGGAAAGGGCTTCCATTTTAATGCGGCCCTTTATCTTAGTACCCCTCTGGCATAGTGCCTCTCACATGGTTGTTATTTTACTAAATGAATCAAAAAACAATTGAATGATTAAGTACATTGTTCTTAATATTTTATTGGATCATAGCCTTCAATGAAAGCTCTTCTCAGAAAAATGCACACCTCACACACACCTCTCTGCATAAAATGTCTTGGTTTTGCAGTGTCCTTGAAATATTCATAAACTTGCAAATTGTACCTAGATCCTAAGTTAACAGTTGCTTTAAATAGTTCTTGTTATAGTTTGTGTCTAGATGTTCCCCCAAAGCCTCATTCAGTCACGGGGGCCAGGCTTTTTCAGAGGTTGCTAATTCTAGAGTTTGTGACTGATTCATAGTGCAATGCGATTTAGGGGTGCTGGGATTAAGGCGGGGTGATTGCTGGATCACTCCACCAATTGGATTGGCACTGCCCTAATCCCAACAGTCTGGATAAGATAAAAGGGGCAGAAAGAGGCTTGTTTCCCCGTTTTTGCTCTTGTTGCTTTTGCTGCCTTCCCCTGCCTGAACTGTTGCTCCTCTGCCACGTGTCACCCTGCTTTGGAGCCAGCTGATTATGGACTGAAACCTCTACAAACTGTGAGCTCAATAAACCTTTCCTCCTTTAACTTTGGGCATCAGGTATTTTGTCTCAGCAATGAGAGAAAAGTGACTGGTATAGTCCCCCTATAACATGGCCCAGGCAGTATTTCCACCTAGATCTTTGATCTCATCATAAACCCTGTAAACACAGCTTATCAAGGGAGGATATTGCACTGATACCTGAGTGGCTAAGTAGAATTAAAGTTATTATCATCACTGATAAGTGTATGTACAAATTCAAGTAACTTAATTACCCCTTTAAGGTTGCCTCAGTCTCTAAATATGTAACATTAAAGTACTAATCTAACTTCTTCATAATCTGTGATGACTAAATTAAAGGCTGAATATAGAACAATTAGCATAATTCTTGCTATATAGCAGGCATTCAATCAATGTTAGTTGCTAATGGTGTTAAGTCCATTTACGAAAGGAAATATTTTAGATAAAATGAGCTCATTTTGTCTACCATAGCTCTGGTGGCAATGCTGCCAGCGAACAGAAGAGTTATGATAGGATTTTTCCTATCTTCTTTGGATTCTATTATTTGGGAGACAAAGTTATATTTTCTCTACACTATGACAAGTTTATATGTATGGCCTATAGGATAAAATGATATTCCCTCTGACTAGTCATCAAGACCTGTATTTAAAGAGGAATCCATGGTGGGCAAAAAGGAACCCTTACACATCGTTGATGGGAATGTAAACTAGTACTCCTACTATAGAAATCAGTATGGAGATTCCTAAGAAAACTAAAACTAGAAATTCTGTTTGATCCAGCTATTCCCCTTCCATGTATCTTCCCAAAAGAGTTAAAGACATCACGTTACAGCACTATATGTATACTCATGTTTATAGTAGCACAATTCATAATAGCTAAATCTTGGAAGCATCCTATATGCCCATCAACAAATGAATGGATAAAGAACTTGTGGTATTTATACACAATAGATTACTACTCTGATATAAATAACTTGAGTTATTTGTAGGAAAATGGATGTACCTCGAGATTATAATGTTAAGTGAAATAAATCAGACACAAAAGCTTAAATATTGCATGGTTTCTCTTACATGAAAAACCCAAATTATAAATAAAAAGCAAAATAAAAGATAGATAATAGGAAGTAGGGAGATAAATCTTTCTCAAATGGGAAGGGGATCAAGAGATGGAGGGAGGGGAGAAGAAAGGGAGGTAAGAAGGATTGTTGTGGTTTATATCTGGATATCTCCCCAAAGCCCCAGGTGCTCATAGGCAGGGCTTCTTGGAGGTAAAGCCTGGTTGGAGGAGGTGGGTCACTCGGGGCATGGCTTGGAAAGCTCTATCTTCCCCCTCCCCCCCTTGATCTCTACCTTTGCTTCCTGCCACCATGCCCTGAGCTGTTTCTCCTCTGCCATGCCACCCCGCCTTGGAGCCAGCCCTCTATGGACTAAAGCCTCTACAAACTGTGAGCTAAGATAAACTTCTCCTCCTTTAACTTGTGGGTGTTGTGTATTTTGTCCCAGCAATGAAAAAGTAACTAAGACAGGGATGAAAAAAGTAATTAAGATGTATTATATACATGTAGCAACTCCACATAAGGAATATGGACATTATATACTGCAAACATGTACTAATAAGAAAAGAAGTTAATCAAGGAACCTTATGAAAGACCCAGCCAAAGTTGTAATCTGTTCAATTTCTAAGCCTAAAACTGGTTGTATTAATTGCCCAGACCATAAAGACTTCTTTTGATTAAAAAAACTTCCCAATCAAAAAATCTACTTTTTACATCACTAAAAGCAGGATGTAAAAAAAAAATCATGGAAACATAGTGAGGCAACTTCAACATGTCCACTGGCCAATTAAAAAGTATCATTAATTATTGCCTCTTTTCTGTCCTGGTTCACCACTAATTCATACAACAATATTTACAGAGGATCTGCTATATTTCAGGTGCCATTCCAGGTTCTGAAGGTCATCCTCTTAGGCTATTATCTCCTTCTATAATTCCACCAGTACCTGAAGATTTTGTAATGGGGGTATTACTGAGGGAGAAAAGAAATGTCCTAGGTCACAGATCCATACTGAAGCAGGCTGAGGACGAGCCACCACTTATTCTCTCCATCTTAAGTGGCCTCACTCTCAATCTCAAACACCCTTGTGAGCCCTGAAGGGACCTAAATATGAGGTTCTGGGTTGAGTAGAACAGTGTACTGCACTTGGAAAGTTACAAGCCTCCTCTAGTGACATTGATTGTTTTATAAAACATGTTGTTTGCCTGAGGAAACTCATCTATAAGCCACTACTTTCTAACCATTACTCTTAATGGATCCTGTAAGGAGAGGGGCTAGACCAGGCATTGGCAAGGTTTTTCTATCAAGAGCCAGATCATAAATATTCTTAGTTTTTCAGGCCATATGATCTCTGTAACAACAACACAACTCAGCCACTGAAGTTCAAACACAGCCATAAGCATACAATAAGCACATGACCATGGCTGTGATCCCATGAGGTTTAGCATGCTGGTCCCCAATGTCCAGCTGTTGGCACTGACTGCCTCCTTCCCCAGAGAAAGAGAGGAAGCAGGTCATACCCAGCATCCTTAGAGCTGAGCAGTACCTAACACGGTACAGATGCTCAGGTTGGTGGATTCAATGAATTCAGTAGAAGATGTATTCCTAATGATCAAACCATTGCTCCGAGCTCAAACTTCCTCACCCAGAACAGGCCTGAGGATGAAAGTCTCTAACTTGGAAGCTTTTCTCTCTCTGAGAAAAATTCAAGGTTGAACTAGATGAGCCCTAAAATCCCTTCTAAGCTTAAAAAACTTTAGGAAAAGACAGAAGGCAGAAACTGAAAGTCTCTTGAATGTATCATATTTTGCAGCTCCCAATTCCAAGTTTAGGGAGACTCTAAATATCAACTATGTATTGCAAACATGTAAGACATCATTTGTCTATTGACTTGTAGGCTAGAGGGTGATCTTGTGTCCTATTGATTGAACACATCATTAAGCCACCAGGGCTAAAAAGTGCTGCACCATGCCCACTGCAATAGTTTAAACTGTCAGCTGCTCTCCACAAAGAATGTCCAGTGATTTCCTGAGCAAACCACCCCTTATAGCTTCCGACTTGCGTCACATAAAGCAAATGACTGTTACACCAGCCAGGTGAATTCCTATTGCTAAACATCAACAGCAACAGCCTGAGTATCACTTTTTTAGAGAGTTTAGATTTTTACAGAATAGAAAGAGAATGTCTCATCATGTTCCTTTTAGGGAGAAAAAGAGGGGAGAGAAAAGCTGAAAGAAAAGGCACCACAATCCTCTGATTACTAAAGCTAAAATAACCAAATTGTGACTTATGGCAACTGTGATTATAAATAAAAGAATCCAGGTCTGATTTAGAAAGATGTTAAATGCAGAGAAAGTGAGATAAATGCTCTTTTATACTTTATGCTTCCTCTTCATTTTTCCTACATGTAGCACTCGTGGAAAAAAAATCTCTTCTAAGTGAGAGCAGCCCTGCCTGCTTGCTGGTCCAAGGTTTCCGCAAAACCCATACACTGAACAGGACAAACATTTGAAAGGACAATGAGGTATCAGGATTTGAAAAACACTTTTTGCATCTAGTCCATTCTCTAGACTTTACAGTCATTAGTCACGGAGAAAGGTGGAAGATCTTATTCTGGTGGTGGATTGTCCCAGAAGAAATATACAATACAAATGTTGCAGGTAGAGCGTCTGGCCTCGAACCTGATTGCATTCATACTCTTGGGCAGGTTACTTATGCACTCTATGCTTCAGTTTCCTTGTCAGTAAACTGGAGGCACATGGCAGGGAGTTAGTGTATAGATTCAGTGATAACGCAACTTGGCAGTAACAGAGCCCAGCATGTGTAACACACAGTCCTTTGACTGAAAGGTGAATAAAATGCATAATAATTTCAAGAAATTTTTTATTAATTTACATCTTGCTTTCCTACACCTGAGGACAAAGATCCTTTAAATTTTAATAGTGGGCCAGTGAGATGGCTCAGCAGCGTAAGTGCCTGCTTGGCAAGCGCAAGGTCCTGAGTTTGACTCCTGGAACCCACATACGAAAAAGGGGCCGGTGATATCGCTCAGCAGCACGGGCGCCTGCTGGCGCACGAGGTCCTGAGGTTGACTCCCGGTACCCACACACACAAAAAAAATTAATAGTTTAATCTGTGAATATATACAAAGTTAACTTTTCTTTTTGGTCAACCAATAAAAAAAAAATCCAGTAAAACAAATTTATATTCTCTCTCAAATTCCCAGGATGCAACCAGGGTCAGAAGTGTCATGTTTCAACAAGATGGCTTAGACAGGAGATGACAGTTTGATTTAAAACTTCCACTAGAAAAATTGCCCTAACTTTGGGTCCCTAAAGCACAAGTAGAATAAGCCAGGTGGTGACTGCCCTCTAACAAATATAAATGACACAATTGTTTACTTGGTACAATTTTAATTCCGCCTTAAAGCTCTTACAGTCAATGTTGGTAACTGAGCCCCTCTAATGGAAGATTAAGTGCCCTGAGGCAAAAAAGAAAAAAAATTTGTTCTGATATTATGAGATCAATAAGTGCTGGAAGCCAATAAACTACATAGTGACAAGGCTCTGAGTATGTATCTACAAAAATACAGTTCTATTTCAGCCCAGAATCTATTGCTATGGCTTAAAATATATGAGAGAAGTTAATATTAGCAAGTGAGAAATCACAAGTGTTATTTCATTTTGTTCTTTTGTACGGTTTTAATATAAAATTTATCTGATGAATAATTTTTCTAGAGAGGTCAAATTGAATTAAGAGTAAGGTTTTAAAAATGTTTTGCTGAACCATTGGTCATTTAATAGTATCATTTCTACTTAAAGCTCTAGAATATGAGCATGCTTTTAATTCTGTAAATTACTGAACTTAAGTGCTTCCGTCATGCAGCCACAGACCACAGGAATCCAAGTTTTCGTTTAGAGCCAGGCATTGCTTCTTTCAATAGAACACAGCCCTCTCTCGGTGCCTCACCTTTGCAGGGGCTCGAGGGCTCGGTCACTATTTCATCCATATTTAGCTCAGGTCCTGACCCAAAGGGATTATGGATTAAAAACGTTATCCTCTTCCTGTGGTAATGAGTATGTTGAAATACCAACAATCTCTACTTCCCCTTGGGGTCAAGGATAATAGCAGCATCTGCTAGCCTCTAAGAAATTAGGTGATTAGGTTTGCTGCCTTTCACTCTCCTAGAGCTATAGCTTCCCACATCTCTTTTAAAGAAGTTTTATCAAGTGCATTAGGCAGGTAAACCTATGTGGTGCTGAAGGTCACACACCTATTTTTCCTTTTTTTTTTTGCCCTTCCCTGTTATGGAGTATAAGACCTCTACCTCTCTTTACTTAAGGTCAGTAATCCTTCTACTTAACGGTTGCTGGCCAGTAGACACAATGGAGTGGCACTGTTTTCTCCTTGGCATTTCCTTTCTGTTAGAGGATCCGAAAATTCCCAATTTTCTGAACTTCATAAGGCACAAGGCAACAATGCATAGTAACTTTTTGGAAAAAATATGGTACTAATAAACAGCCAGCCATCACACCTACATTTAAGTCAGGCAAATTCTATGAAAGAGACAGAGAGAGAGACTCTGAGACTGGCTGACTCTTGTGTGTCCCTGGGTGCGTGCCCAGGTGTCAGGAGGAAATGAAAGGCCACTCTTCACTCATTCTGTTCATCTCCCTCTCAGACAGTGGGAGCGTCCTGCCACATTGTATGATTCTCATAGTTAAAAGATGAACATTTTTCTTTTAACACGCCTCCTACATTGAACCAAGTATTTCACTGATACTCTGCTAAAGAGAGTAATCTCACCCAGTGCTGGGAGAGAAATTACTGTTGGTGAACACACTGAGATACAAAGATCCTAAAGAGATTTTAAGGATAATAATGACTGGAGACAAAGTTCATTTCATTTTATCTTCGGACCAAAGTTCTGTATGAGATGTTTCTCTCTTGTATCTTTTTCTGTAGACAGTTTTCATAAACTGAAGCTAAGAGACATCCACTGCTCACTTTATTCAAAGGATTTGTTTCTTTTAGCGGACTTAAAATTGTATAATGTTCATGAGCTACATTAAGAGCAGAGAAACTGAACATGCCACATGAATAACATAAAATTTTTGTCCACAGATCTGATTTTATCTTCAAAAGCATCTTGTGGGAGAGCAGGGGAACTTCGTAACTGGTGGAATAATCATTGGCAGTGATGGATGAACTCCTGCGTGGGGACAGCAGGAGTTTAGAGGGCACATTGATTTAACTTGTGGATGACAGAAGTCTGGAAAAGATAGTAAAGGCATTGGCTGATAGAATTAGGGTGCAAGAATCTAGGGAGAAATTTAGCAAGATGGATTTTTAATAGGAATAGGTAAAAGATCTGGCACTTAGATTATTCAGTTATCCTACTACTGGGTATAGAGCCAAAAGAAATAAATATATCAAAGGGATACCTGCACTCCCATATTTATTGTGGTACTATTCACAATAGAAAAGGTAAAAAACTAACCAAGGTGTCCATGGGTAGGTGAATGGATAAAGAAGATGTGATATATAACACAAAGGAATATTATTCAGTCATAAAAAAGAATGAAATTCTTCATTTGTGGCAATATAGATAGAACTAATATGTTATTATGTTAAGTGAAACAAGCCAGAAGACAAATTCTGCACATTCTTTTTTTTTGTGTGTGGGGGGGTGGGTACCGGGGGGTCGACCTCAGGACCTCGCGCGCCAGCAGGCGCCCGTGCCGCTGAGCGATATCACCAGCCCCTTTTTCGTATGTGAGTTCCAGGAGTCAAACTCAGGACCTCACGCTTGCCAGGCAGGCGCTTATGCCGCTGAGCCATCTCACTGGCCCTGCACATTCTTACTTATATGTAGAAGTTTAAAATTCGATCTTTAAAATTTTTGAAATTCTTATTAAGTTTATTGGTACAATGTAGGTATACGTAATGATCACACTCATCATAGGGAGCCTGTACCTGTACACGATGTACCCCGATTCCTCTTTTTTTCCCAATCCCCTCCCCTCCCTTCAACCCCTCTTCCCCTTCTTATTACAAAGCTTTGTTTCCATTTTATCCTTCTTTTATCATTGTTTTTCCTTTTCCCTTCCTTCCTTTCCCCCTGCCTCCTCCCCAGTTCCCCTTTCTTTTTTTTTTTTCTTTATGTGGGTACCGGGAGTTGACCTCAGGTCCTCGTGCTTGCCAGCAAGCGCTTGTGCTGCTGAGCGATGTCACCGGCCCTTTTTTTCCTTTATGTGGGTTCTGGGAGTTGAACTCAGGACCTCGTGCTTACCGGGCAGGCGCTTGTGCCACTGAGCTATCTCACCGGCCCTCCCCTTTCTTTTGAACAATTTCTTCCTATTTCACAGTATTTTTTATACATTTTGGTCCTTATTTACACTTTTGATATCTCACACCAAAGAAACAATGTGATATTTACATGTGTGTCCGATTTATTTCACTTAAGAGTATGGTCTCAAGGTGCATCCATTTACCTAGAAATGTCTCAAGTTTATCTTTCTTTATGGCTGAATTGTACTCCATTGTATTAAAAAATAATCTTTTTTAATCCACTCCTCAGTTGATGGACATTTGGGTTGCTTCCAAGATTTAGCTATTACAAATTGTGCTGCTATAAACGTGGGTGCACATACATCGCTCTGGCATGGTGTTTTTAATTTTTCTGGGAAGATACTAAGATGGGGAATAGCTGGGTCAAATGGAACCCCTAGTCCTAGCTTTTTTGAAGAATCTCCACACTGCTTTCCATAGTGCTTGCACCAGTCTACACTCCTACCAACAGTAGAGAAGAATTCCTTTTTCCCCACAGCCCCACCAGCATTTGTTATTGTTTGATTTCTTGATAACAGCCATTCTTTCTGGAGTGAGATGGAATCATAGTGTTGTTTTAATCTGCATCTCTTGAGTGACCAGCAGTGTTGAACATTTTTTCATATATTTATTTGCCGTTCGTATTTCCTCCTCTGAGAAGTGTGTATTCATCTCAGATGCCCATTTTTGATTTGGGTCTTTAAATTACGGGATTCTAATTTTTTTTGATTCTTCATATGTTCAGATATTAGTCCTTTGAGGGACAACTGGCTAAAAATTTTTTTCCCAATTTGATTCTAAAGAGATAGAAATTAGAATACTAGTCATTAGAGGCAAGATAGGAAAAGTTAGGGGGATAGGGATAGAAGGGGTGTAGTGGTACCAAAATATAGTTAGACAGGAAGAGTAAGTTTTAGTGTTTTATAGCATGATACAGTGACTATAGTTTATATTAATGTATTATATACATTATAAAGAGCTACAAGACAGGAGTTCAAATGTTCCAAATTTATAAAAAATGATCAGTGTTTAAAGAGAAGGAAATGCTAGTTTCCTTGCTTTGATCATTACACATGTTCCTATTATCACAGTTTCTTCTCCACTAATACGTACAATTGTTATGTTTTAATTAAAGAAAAGAGGCAGGCCTCATGGCGGCTTGGTGCAGCTCCCCGGTCTGTATGTGGTGGTGATGCTGGTGATGGTTTAGCAGAGCGGATGTGCAGAAGATTTGAGGGCTTTGGTTTAAAGCTAGATCAGGGAGAATGGTGAGGCTGCTATAATCCAGTGAGGTCTTAGGTTAGAGAAATAGAACTAAAAACAACACATAATTTTTATGATAGTGGTGTGAGTTGGGGCAGTGGGAAGGAGTCAGTGACATCTTCCATTTCAGAAACTGTTCCTCCTTCGTTGAATATAACATGTTCTCCAGCATCTTCCTGGGATGCATGGAAATTTTTCACATTTGATTTCTGAAAAATGTCATTTTTACTGTGACATTTAATTGGTAGGCTAAGTAGTAAATTTGAGGTTGGAAATATTTTCCTTTATAATTGTAAAGGTATTCTAGCCATTATTTTCTGCATTTTAGAATTGCTGTTGAGAAGTCCAATGGCATTCTAATTTTTGCTCTTTATACAAAACATATTTCCTTTTCTTCTCGTTGTTCTTTGTTCTTTCTCTCTGTGGAAGTTTCTTCTCTTTGTCCCAACAGTTCTGAAAACACAGGATGTACCCAACTGATAGCGTCGGGCTTACTGAGATCTCTTTTTATATAGACATTTCCTCCCATTCTGAGAAATTTTCTTGAATTATTTCTTCGGTAAATTCTTTCTCTCTATTTTCTCTTTATATAATTATCTTTCTTCCTGTTCTTTTATGCCAGGCATTGTTCTGTTCACATAAAATATCAATATTCATTGCAATCTTATTTTCCATTTTCTTTTACGTTTTGTTCTATCATGGGGAAAGATTCCAAATTTTCTTTTGAGTTTTCTTCCATTTCTTATGTTCCACTTTCTAAGAGATTCTTTTTTGTTGTTATTCTGTAAATAGCTTTTTAAAATCAGTATTCTGGGGCTGGTGATATAGCTCAGTGGCATAAGCACCTGCCTGGCAAGTGCGAGGTCCTGAGTTCTACTCCCGGTACCCGCATATAAAAAAAAATTCTGTTCTTTCACGAATGTAATATCTTTTCCCTGAGGATACACTTTGTTTTATCTTTTTTTCCTCTATGCTTAATCTCTGTTTCATCTTATTTGCTTTTGGTCTCTCTGTTTCACATTAGAGATTTTCCTCAAATATCTGATGATATTTGGCTATTAATTCTTGTATAAAATTCAGATATTGATTAGATAATTCAAAGCTCTCATCACTTGACCTTAGCACTATGGTTGTAGTAGGATAATACAGCACAGGAAAAATTAAATAGTACTTTTAGAACTTTTCTTGGGCTGGTGAGATAGCTCAGTGGCAAAAGCACCTGCTTGGCAAGTGTGAGGTCCTGAGTTCGACCCCCAGTACCCACAAAAAAAAAAAAACTTTTCTTTAGAATGATTACATTCTCTAGAGAGGACTCTTATATTGCTTGATTGGCTGGAATACTTCTGGTTTCCAGCATTATCAGAACCTAGCAGAGGATCAAAGTCGTTTACACGGGACTTTGTGTCCTATAGCCAGGAAAACCCCAGGCAAACCAAGGCAAGTCGCTCACACTGAGTATTGTCTTCCCGAACCCTCCCTCCTTCCTCAGTGGGGCGTCATCTCTGAACCCACCCGGTGGGAGTGAAGGAGAGTGCTCGCTGGACAGGGAGTTGCACGCACTGATGCTGAGGTCGAGCTCTGCTCCCAGCCAGTGGCCACAGCTGGCTTCCCAGCAGGCCCAGCAGCAGATTAAAGCTGTCTCTTAGGGCCCTTGGTGGAGTCCTCAGATTACGTGAGATTATATGGCGTTTTGTATATGGCGTTTTTAAATTTTCAGTGTATACCTCTACCTTTAATTGTTTTGTGTCAGTCTCATAGAGACCCCCCGATTTACCCACTCCAGAGAACAAAACAAGACTTCAGGATGGGAGGTTGGGAGTCGCTTAGTTACGTCTGAGTCTCATTGCTTGTCAAACAGACACTAAATCATTTCTACTCTTTTAGCTTCCACTTCCCCTTCCACTTCCAAGGCACTGGGTACCACTTGCTCCTGAGCCTTTCGGGGGTCTGCCGCATGTGCTGGATGGCATCTGCCCTGTCTTCCAACTTTCTGGAGTCTACTGAGTTAGATGTCACGTTCACTTTGTACTGATGTTTCCTCTCCTATGCTTGTGGGTTTATACCTTTAAAACAATCCATTAACTGTGATTTTCGTGGATTTGGCAAGGAAGCGAAGGTTAAATATGTTTAATAAAGAGATTGATGTGGGGTATTTTTATTGCAGCCTTTTGTAGTGGCAAAAAAGCTGAGTACTCCCAGAAGGCCCTGCAATTTAATTATGGAGTTCACTGTGATTCACCCATATCTTGGTGTATTAGATAATCATTAAAATGAACCAGTTACCATAGATCTATACCTGCCTATCTGAAGAATTCCCACCTTGTGTTAGTAAAGAAAAAGCAAGCCCCAGGGAAAGGATAAAGTGTTCCACTTTTCTAAACAAATGGCAAAATCTCTGTAAATGTAAAAATATATTATTTTATGTTAAAATTGATTTTCCAGTTTGGGCAGGTGTGGGTAGGAAGAGGCTGAGGAGTGAATACAGAAGAAAAAGTAAAAGACTATTTGTATAATTTTGTCTACACATTTGTATATATGCATAGAAAGATGTATGCATGCATGGTTTTGGAAACATTGACAGTGATTCATCTGGATAATAGGATGATCTTTGCTTTTTTTCCTACATGTTTCCTTTTTAATTTTTAAAAAACAATCTTTAAAAGTTCAGGGATACCTAAGTGGAGGCAGCAGAGTTGATTTCTGCCATAAGAACGGCACAGGGATGGTGGTCAGAGACTCGATTTCAAACTCCATCTCTAACATTGATAAGGTCATTTAGTGTGAAGTTATGAACAAGGCCTAGAGTTGAATCCCAGCTCCACAATTTCCTGAAGGTGTGACTTCGGCTGAGACACTGATCTCTCTGTACCTTAGTTTCCTCACCCAGGAAGTGAGGATATGTTACTACTTGTGTCATAGGCGTAAAATGAATATTACAAGAGTTAACATTTGCTTACTGGTTAGATCAGTGCTATATGCATGCTTGATTCTCCCCTCTTTCTCTGCCTTTTCTGGTTTTAGTTAATACACATTTGTGTGATTCCATTTTAGTCTTCTTTTAGTGTTTTAGTCATACTTTGAAAAAAAAACTTTTTCATGATTTTCCTAGCGCAGTGCGGTGAACCTTCTAGAGTGTTCAATGATACAAACACCCTGCTGTGGCACTTGTGCCATAGTTCACCACCACTGTCCTGGAGTTTACAATATACACTTTCAACTAATCTAAGTTAACTTGCAAATAACACTATGCCTGTTCATACATAGTGTACATACCCCATAGCAGAATATTTTCAATTCCTTTCTCACCTCTGTTGAGATGTCTGTCCTTCACTGCACTTATCCATATACTCTAATCACCCAATATATGACTGTTATTGATCTATACAAAAAGTGATCTTTTAGACCTATCAAGTAAGTCTCTGGTGATCTTTATTTCTTTTATTGATTCAAGTTTCTTGGATCCATTTGACTTCTGCCTAACGAACTTCCTTTAACATTTCATGCATAAAATCCTGGTGGTAAGAAGTCTCTATTTTTTGCTGGGCGTGGTGGTGCATGTCTGTAATCCCAGCCCTCAGGAGGCTGAGGTTGGAGGATTGCTGGGAGTTTGAGGCCAGCATGGGCTACATAGTGAGTTCAACACCAACCTGAACTATGTAGACTCTATCTCAAAACAAAGAAACAAAAAAACTTCTGTTTAGTTTTTCTGGAGATTTTTATTTTTCCTTAACTTTTGAAGGATAATTTTGCTATATCTAGAATTCAATGTTAAGAGCTTTTTTTAGTGCTTTAAGTATTTCACTCCACTTTCAACTTTCATGCATAGTTTCTGACAGGAAACCTGCTAATAATTCTTAACTTACTGCCTTATGAGTAAAGTGTTTTCATTCGCCTGGCTTCTTTTAATATTTTCTCTTTGCCTTTGATTCTCTTCCAATTGTATTATTGGTTTTTCTGTTTTGTTTTGTTTTATATTTATCCTGTTGGCTTTTTCTGATCTTCATGGTCTGTAATTTGGTGTCTCTCATTACTTTTTGGTAAGTTTCCAAACATTATTATTTCAAATATTTTTGCTTCTCACTTACTAATATTCCAACTATACTTTCTCTCTCTCTTCATCTCTCTTTCTCTCTCTGTCTTCCTCTCTCTGTTTCTCTTCTTCTTTCTCTTCCTCCTCTTCCCCCTCCTCCTCCTTCTTCTCCTTCTCCTCCTCTTCTTCATCTTCGTCTTTGTGTTCGTCTTCTTTTGCATCTAAACCTTACCTTATTCCAGGAAAAGGAAAGCCATTCCTCCCTCTCTAGCTCCTTCTAGCTCTCCTGGTTTGCCTTAGGGAAAAGGGCATACCAACCACAGTCAACAGAGATCAGAGACTCAAGGATATAGACTGGGAACACTGCAGCCAGGGAAAGGAGTAGGAGGCAAGAAGAAACACTTGTGAACAACGCAGCCCATAACTCATGCCCATGGTCTCATTTCAGTCTGGAACACTTACCTCCATTCATTCTCTCTGCTTCTTTCCTCCGCCACATTAGGTTTACTGGTGAGTCCATTAAAGGCAACAGTGGTTTATTTTTTTATTTTTATTTTTTCTAGCACTTCCTTTTTCTTTTTTCTTAGACTTTCCCTCCCTCTCCCTGCATCACTCATCTATTCTTGCATGTGGTCTGCTTTTTTCATTAGGGCCCCTAACATATTCATCATAGTTATTTTAAATTTCCTATCTGATAATTCCTGCATCTGTGTCATGTCTGAATCTGGTTCTGACAACTGTTTTTTCTCCTCAGACTGTGCTTTTTCTTGCCTTTGAGTGTGCCTTGTAATTTTTTTTATATCTATTAATGGAAACTGAGGTAAATAGACCATTTGTGTGAGGATATGTGTTAATCTCAAGTAAATTGCATTTACTCCTTATTTCCTTTCTTTTGTCTCCTTCACTACCTTTGGGCTTCTCTAAGTATCCTCCTCAGAGAGGTTCTATGTCTTGCAATTTTTTAGCTAGAACTGTTATCATAATAAGGCCCTGTTGGTGAGGGAACATTCTATACTTTTCAGATTAACTCATGCCTTTCATGGCCATGCATTTATGGGCTGTATCACTCACAAGGTCTTATATGTTGGAGCTGAAACTGAAAGTCTATGTACTTCTTTTTAAGACCTAGTTTCTTAAACTCCTGGGACCTCAATTTCAATGTTTATAAAGTAGGAATAACAATACCTGCCTTTGGTGATTGTAGGAAATAAAGGAGAAAGTGTAAAGTTCCCAGCACATAATACCCACAAAGGCTGGCCTTTAGTACACAGGTCCTCCTCACCACCCAGTGAAATCATTCTTGGCGTCTGCCAGAGACAGAAAGAACCTGGGAGGGGCAAGTGGAGGAGATTCAGCACCAGAAGTGTAAGTGGGGGAAAAATGCCTTCAAAGTCTTTTTCGTCTCTGAGGTTCCACTGTTCTCTTGCTCCCATTTTCTAAAACTGGTCCCTCTTGGAGAGAAAGTTAATTAACAGAATATGCAAATTAAAGAGCAGCTATAATACTAATTAACTTTTTTTTATCAACAGCTAGTCTGGTTCTGAACATGTGTAAATCAAGACATCAGTGTCTCGGTAGCTAACAGAACTTCTCATGGAAAATTGCAATCATGTTGCTATCAGCACAGAACTGAACAGTGTGGAAATGAGTTTTTGGCCTCTTCAGCTAACAAAGGTCCTCACTGGTTAGGAGACCAGCAACAGCTCTGAGCACTGTGCCAGCCTGGCCCGGGTGGAAGGCCTCAGGGACAGGTGTCAAGCCCAGAACGAGAGGGTGGTTGCTTCCCCTACTTCCCCTGTCCCTTTTGATTAAATCTGTGTGTTTTCAGAATGTGACAGACAGGCTTTGCTGTTCTTTGCTTGTTGATCCTGAGGACTTGTTAAACAGGCGGATAGTGATTCTCAGAGGAGGAGGCTGTGTCAGCACAGGAATGGCTGTGTCATGCACAGGAGTTTCTATGGAGCAGCATCGCGCAAGCGTGCTTTGCACAGCATTAATTGAAGGTCTGTACCTGAATTTTAAGGGTCACAGTGGCCCTCTGTGCCCTTATCATAGGGACAGAGAGTCAGGAATTCTGAAGAATAAGGAAGGAGAAAATCAGAGACTCTCAAAGAAATACCCCCAAATTGTCATTATGGCTCTATGTATGTGTGTGTGTATGTATGTGGGGGGGCTTTATTGGGAATTGAATCCAGGGTCTTTGAACTGAGTTACATTCTCAGCCCTTTCTTTATTTTTTTATTTTGAAACAGGTTCTCAGTAAATTGCTCAGGTTGGGCTCAAACTTGGGATCCTCCTGCCTCAGCCCCCTAGGATTACAGGCAAATACTACCATGCCTAGTTCATTGTGGCAACTTTTGCACAGGGTCTGATATGCTTTCTTCCTAAACCATTTCTATCTCTAGGGCTGGAGGGGCCAGGGGAGCCTGGGGGAGCTGAGCCCTGGAGGATGCTCCACCGTTATCCCTCCTTGGGCAGGGAGTGCAACCATACTTCCTTTATCTACATTTTCCAACTTTCACTGAGGTTTTCTTTCTCATCTGTTTACTTAAATGGGACAAAGCTTCCAATTTTTAAAATTAAAATAAGAAATTGAGTAGGTCCACGGACTTTAAGTTCTCTTCTATTCTTTTTCTGATTTGACAGAATAATATTTTAATAATTTATACTAGTTAAGCATACTGAGGGGCTGGGAGTGATAGCGTATATACATAGCATGCATGGGGCCCTGGGTTCAACCCCCAGCACCACACACACACAAATGATTGAAGTTTCATCACATTATTATCACATTATTTTGATAACAAATTATCAAGTAAGAAAAACAATCAGAATTACTTTTTTAAAAAATTTGGCTTAACCAGAGTCTTTGTAGGAAACAACTTCCAACTCAGAAAGGTCAAGAGACTTTCACATAGGAACTAGTTATATAGGTGTAAGAAGGGATAAAGGAATCGCCAAGGGAAGCTGGAGCTCCCAGAGCCAAAGAGCAGTGAGAAACCGTTTCTATCTCTAGGACTGGAGGGGCCAGGGGATCCTGGGGGAGCTGAGCCCTGGAGGAGGCTCCACCGTTATCCCTCCTTGAGCAGGGGCGCAACCGTAATCAAAGCTCCAATGCACCATCAGAGGGGAGTGGTAACGGGCACCCTGCCTTGATCTCCTAGGTGAGGTAAGTGTGGTTTCCTCTTAAGCTCACGCAGTGTTGGGTCCCATGAAAGTGGAGGCGTCCTTAAACTTCGCTGTGAGCAGTTTTCTGGCTTCAGCCAAATTCCAGCCCTCACCTTGGCCAAGCCAACAAGGCCACGCACATTACTGGCAGGGATGCATTCTGTGGTGCTCAGTCTCTTGGAACTCACAGAGAAGGGCTCAGAAAGGAAGGGAATGGATCTCAGGGGACAGGGAAGAGTCGTAGACAATAACAACACCATTATTTCCACAGATCACAGCAACAATTTCTTGCCTTAGGGCTTTTACAAGATGCTTTTGTTTGTACTACTTTTCAAGGACAGATTCTTGTTAAAGAAAGAAAATAACTTGGTAACAGTCATTCTCACACAAAAGCAAGTTTGATATTCTGCTAGCTATTCTCAATTTTATCACATTAGCTTGTTGGAACTAGCTCTATGGGAAAAAGAAAAGGAGAGGGGTCATCTCTTCTATTTCTTCCTGAGGCTCCTTTTGTTCATTATGACGGCTTGCGCTTTTAAGCCCAGCTGTGAGATTTCATTAGTCCGACTGGGAGAGCTCAATTTTACCGGCAGAAATGAACACAGGGTTGAATGAAATTTTACTAATAATGATGAAATCAGAAGCATGGAAACTTATTCTTCCACACATTTTATCTACCCCCCCCCTTTAGCAAAACAAGTTTTAATACTTCCTAGCAATCACTGTACGTACGATGACAAGGGTACCCAGGCAGGCTCAGTGGTCAGCCATATGTGGCCCAGCGGGGCCATACAGGTCCTTTCTGGCTGTGCCACACAGGTCTACAGATCCTCCCTGCTGCCTGGGAGCCCATCTGCGAGCGACCGGTTCATGTGGACCTTGGGAGTACTACCCGGCCCGGTGAATGAAGACCAAGTTTAAATCAGAGAATACCAAGAGCCTACTGCACACAGTATTAGTTCTATGTGTGCCACTGATAAAAGTTCTAAAATACAGAGATAACTTGAAAGGGAATGCTTTTAGAACAAAGCTCGTTTGTATAAAACCAGTCCCACTATAGAAATTGCTGCTGAGAATCTTCATCTTCTCAGTAATGGTGGCAATAGCTGAGAAAAACAGAGCTGGAAAGTATTGCGTATTTACCTATGCCAGGCCCCGTTAGGCGTGCTGCAGCGTACTTCAGTTGGTGTGACCATGCACCATGAAGCAGATCCTTTTGTAGAGATGTAGAAAGGAAGCTTGTGGGGAGAAACCCAGGAGCCCAGCCTTCACTGCTCCTGATATCAGCCAGGCCACAGCAGATTAGAGCTGACAAGATTTTATTTTTATTTAAAAAAGTAATTAGGAAAAGATATTTTATATATACATGTAAAGGCCATTATTAAAGAACATTAGGAGGATAGAAAGCTTTCTGAGGAAACTGTAAAGTTCTGTTCAAACAGAAGCAAAACATAAAATCTTTCTCATTTTCTTTTTCAATCATTTGTTGGGAGAGAGAGCGAGCGAGAGAGAGCAAGAGAGAGAGATTGAAGAGAACGGTAGCTGGCTGGAGACCCTTCCAGGTGGTGGAGATTCAGGAACAAGCAAGATAGACACAGTTCACCTGCATGCAGGTTCCAGCTGAATGGAAAGATGTTTACAAAATACCTATGAAAATAAGCAGGTCACAAAATGGTATGTCAGGGTGAGAATTTTGGGATTTAAAAAAGAAAAAATGTGTATGTAACTGCAAGAATATTTATCAAGACTTTCTAGGTGGCAAAATAGAAATTGAATCTGCTTACAGTTATGATGTAAATATTCTAACATAAACCCATAACCCTGAGTTAAGACAGGCGTTGGGTCTCATTCCTCTTTATAACGGCAGCACACAGATGGGTGCCCAGTAGAAGTGGGATTGGGGGGTTGTTAATCCAGAGCATGGCCAGCAATTTCCAGTGACCACAGACCCCACCAGCCACTCTAGGTGTCCGTGTGGTTGGAGGTGAGTACTGCATAGTATTTTCATTTGTTTTCCTAGATGGTTTGTTTGAATGTGTTGGGTGGATTCATTGTGTGATCCAGTTGTAATTGGAAAGAGAACTTTCATCAGTCTATGAAGCTGTGACTCAGTTGAACCTTCATATGACTCTGGTTAGTAGCCAGAGTTTTGGAATCTTTGCCCTTCACACTGCTATAACTATTACATTTTGCTGAGATGTGTTAGGTGTCCTGAAAAAAATGAAGATAGCAATGGACTAATAGCACCGTTAATAGATTTTGTCACTTTGTTCAGTTCCTCAAATTATGCTATTAGGTATAGAACATTATTTAGAAGTTGTTAAAATACATAATTTTGGTCCATTGATTTATACTGTGCATACTCATAACTTGTGTTATGGATTTGTTTTGTTCATGTGCAGGCCTTTTGGACCTTGAGAATAGCAAAGAAAACAAAGTGTTATGTATGCAGTTCCTGGGATGTGAAGGGCTCCAAAATGTAGTTCTGGTTTGGACAGATAAGCCAGTCAATTTAAGTTATATTAAATGGCTTCACTTTTAAATAGAGCTTTAATTTCAGCCTAGCTGGAAAGGGGCAGTGATGATAGGGTGAAATTTAAATTCCTTAACAATTTCTTTTTAGAACACGATTTTCCAGATTTGGGTTGGGAGGCAACCCAGGATGATCTATTATAGTCAGTGCTTTAGGGGCTAAAATAGCATCTTGGCCATTTACATCAATCCCAGACTTTCTCTTTCCCAAGTCAGGTTTTACCTCATTTCCTCTTATGTCTAATCCCTTTGAGCTTTTATAAAGCTTTTGTTTTTAAATTGTTTTTAATTAACTTACAACCTGAAAGCAGAAAAAAAATACAAATAATAAGCATGTACCTCAATTAATTAACATAAAGTAATCACATCAATATAGCCACCACCCAGGTCAAAATTCAGAACAATTGCTGGAACCATAGGAACCCCTCATGCCCTCTCCCAATCACTTCCTCCTCATTCTTCTACAAAGATAACCACTATCTTGATTTCTGACAACTGTAGAATATTTTTGCCTGGTTTTGAATATAAATTTATTCATTCATATGGTTGTGTGTGGCTATAGCTTATTCATTTAATTTCTGAATGGTATTCTTCTATTAGTAGACATTGGCTTATTTTGAGTGTTATGGGTCCTTCTGCTATAAAGAATTAAGTCCATGTCTTTGGACTCCACACTTTTCTGTTGGGTATGCACCTAGAGCAGAAGTGTTGGGTCATATAGTATGTTTCTATTCAGCATTACTACGTGATGCCAAACAGTTGTCCAAGGGGGTTTTAGCACTTTAAACTTTACCGGTAACATACAAGAGCGCCACATTTTTGCTAATGCATCATCTTGGTCTTGTCTGTCCAGCTACTCTGGTGAGTTTATTCTAATGTTTTGTTGTGAGTTTAATTTGAATTTTCTGGCTTGCTAAGGAGACTGAACACCATATGCTTCACTATGTTTACTGGTCCCTTCGTAGAGTCTCTCTTACCATTTTTCTCTTGTATTGTTTGCCAGTTCCATTGCTTTATAAGATTTGTTATAGTCTAGATATAAATGACATGTGTTGTGTGATTTCTCTCACTATGCAGATTCCCTTTTCACTCTCTTCAAAGTACTTTTTGGACTAAAATTCTCAAATTTAACGTAGTTCATTTTATTAATATTTTTATTCGTTGTTATTGTTTTCTATGTCCTGATAAATCTTTAATTACTCAAAATTCAGAATATATTTTCCAATGTTAGCTTCTCAACAGCAACATGATTTTATCTTTTACATTTAGATCTGTAAGCTCCCTGGAATTGATTTGAGGGTGTGACAAAAGATAGGATTTCACCAGCTTTATCAGGATTTGGAGGTGCCACGGCTAAGTAGACACTTGCTTTCCATCACTTAGAACTTTTATTTTATAGCTATGAAAAGAGACACTTCACATGCATCTAGAAAAATTTAAAATCATGTATTACTCTCATGAGTTAATCCAATGAAAATGTAGGCAATAAATTGATTAGTATATGAGTACCCACAGCTTGGGCCTCTAATTCTTCCTCTTGCTTTTCCATTAGGCCAGCCTGCATGGATGCTATGAAAGGGCTTTCTGCTTTTTGGATTCTGGCTGGTCCAACCAGTGAGGACTGGAGGGAGATAAAAGGATGGAAGGTCTATAGGGTGGGTGTTATTCCCCCAGCTCCCTCCCTTCCAAGGCCACAGCTCCAGCCAGCTACCCACTCCATGCAGTAATCTTCTCCCGGTCTAATTACCACTCCCTGTCCTTCTTGCTTTGAGTGAAGGGGTGGTAATTGCTCTTTGCTGTACTGGCCAAGAAGTACTCCACTATCTTTTACTAGTTGTCCTTTGTCCTACCCACAGTTTCACAAATCTTTGCTTTATTAAACTCTCCTCATTTTTCATATTCTACCTGGTTCCTGCAGAGACCTTGTATAATGCAGTGATGGCATTCTTAAAGTAACTTCACCAACTAAAAAATTTTCAATTCACTGTCATTAAAGTCCATGTTTTTCATTATAACATCGTCTTCAAATTTAGGCCACCAAGAACATTAGAGATCCTGCATTTCTTAAGTAACAGCTTCACTATTGTGTCTGGAATTTTCTTACATATCGCTGCTGCCAATTTTGCAAGTTTTGATCCACAGACCGTGACAATCACATAACAACAGCTCCCTAACCAACAGCAATTGTAAAATGCTTCCTGATTTCAGAAACGCTAAAATTTTAAATCATGTATCTTATAATCAGTAAAATGCTATAACAGTAATCAGGAAAACTACAGAAAAGTTGCCAAGATCTTCACATGTGACATTACTGTCTTCAATGCCAATGGTAATCCTTAATGGCAGATATCCTTTTTATACAGGTGGAAAAACTCAGGCTTGAGTGAAGTACTTTGCTCAGGATCAAACATCCAGGTCACATGCCTGGAGAGTAGCAGAACTGGGATTCAAAACCAAGTTTGTCTAATTGCAAACCTGTACCGACCCACATGCTCACATCGCTATGTGGTCACCTGGAGATGGTGAGAGATCATGGTCTAGTCAATGAACTGCTAATAGTCTTGCCAATCCCTTGGGTTCCATTCTGAAACTCCCATTAACTCCTACCTCAATTCTAGGTCTTCAGCTTTGATGGTTTTGTCACTTGCCCCACCAAAATAAGTCATCTATGACAGTAAAGGCTGATTGGCCATGACACCATATTTTTCCCATCATATGGCAGCTCTAACAGACCCTTCAGCCAGAGTGATCAGTGACCCTCCAGCCCCGTGGATCCAGGCGTGCTCTGCCTGTGAGTGGGCCTGTGTGTGCCTGAGGTATCCTCAGCCATGATGAAGGCAAAGCCACATTCCAAGCATCCAGCAAGGAAGCAGCTGGCTACACGAAAATATGGAGTAAAACGTCCTGCAAGGCTCCGAGCATCAGTAACCACCAGCAGCCCTGTGCTCACAGTGTCCTAAGCGACACATAGGAAAGTTTCTGCTGTGAGATCGGAGTGCAGGTTCTGAGGAGGTGGTGAGCACCACTGAGCAGAACAAGCATATTTTCTCCACCACAGAAGGTACTCAAGCCTCGCACTTGAAAACTGCAGTAGTTTCAGTCCTTCCCAGTGCCCTTGAAATCTCTTTTTTGTTGGGGGAGGGGTGTATATGCAGCAGTGCTACTCCAGGTCAGGTCTGCGAATAGGCAGCAGCAGCAACTCCTGGAAATGTGTTTAAATGCACATTCTTGGGCCCTGTCCCAGATCTACTGAATCAGAAACACTGGGGTCTGACAGTAAGTGTTTTCACAAAGCTTCAGGTGATTCTTAAGCACGTTAAAATTTATGAAGCATAGGTGTACAATATTTTGAAGATGTGGGATTTATGTTGACCTGAGTGTATTTGCCATTGAATTTAATTGTTAGACTGTGATCATTAGTCATAATATGTTAATTTCATTGGATTAAGCAAAGTCTAGCAGATGTAAAGTATACTCCTGGTTGTGTCTGGGTGGGTCATGGAGTCATGACCTTGGGGACTACATGTGGTCTTTTGCCTGTTCCTCTCTGGCACTGTCCCCCTGCTCTGCTTCTCAGCCAGCATGAACTGAGTAGCTTTGCTCCACCATACCTTTCTGCCAGAATATTCTTCCTTTGGAGCCTGTGGACCATGGACTGAATACACAGAACTGTGAGCCAAATGAGTCTTCTCCTTTAAGCTATGGGTATCAGATAATATGTCCAACAATGGAAAAGTTGACAAATACATAAACTAAAAAGTACATATTCATTTTTATGCATTAAATACACCAAAGCATGTTAAGTTTATTATTTCCACTTCTCCAATCCCATCCTTTGGAGATAACAACATTTAACAGTGTGATAGAAATCCATTCACACTAATCTATATTTATTCACACTACTTAAACATATATATTCCTGTATGAATATTTTGCATTTTATTTCCTTTCACTTGTTTTTACAAAAATGTGATCATATCTCAATACACACACTGCTTTACAATCTACCTTTTCCACTTAATGTATCACAGATATCTCTTTAGGTAAGTACATGCACTTGTAACATTTTCTTTTCTTTAGGAGTTGTTAAGTATTGTGGAATTTGAATATGCTGTATTATAGCTAATCATTTTTTATTGATAGTACAGTATTTTGGGGCTTTTACAGAGGCTAACTTAAAGGGTTCTCACTATTGAAAATAATTTTTGGCCTTGGATCTGAGTAACAGGCTGAGTTTGAAGCTAAAAAGGCAGATATATGAGAGTATGTTTATGCATAAAGGAGCTGGAAAAAATGCCTGAGCTACTCATGCTAGACATCCCAGTCTTCAAACACTCAACAAACACTTGTCAAGTGGGTTTTAGGTGCCAGGCTCTGTGCTAGTTGCAGTGGACTCAGTGATTGACAAGACAGATGCTGTCTGAATCTTATGGAGGTCGTTCTCCAGGGCAGTAGCAGAGGCACAAAAGGCAACCATAACGTAGTGTGATCAGCATCAACAGAGGTGCCAGGAGAAGTAGTCCAAAGAGGGAAAAGGGCACCCAACCTGCCTAGGAGTGTCACAGAGGCTTCCCAGAACAGATGCCAGGTAAGCTATGGCCTGTTGATTGAATGAGAATTAGTCAGATGAAGGAGGGCTGGTGCTCACAATGGAGGGACCAGCATGGTAAGTTTGGAGGGATTTGCAAATATGGAATAGGAAAGAAGGAGAGATCAGGCTAGAGGTACAAGCAAGGTACCAGTCCTGAAGCTGCTTGAAGATTTCACCTTCTCCTTTATTTACCACATTCTATAGGAGTATGATTCTCCTAAGAAAAACAGACGTAGTCTTGAGGACCTGTGCATAGGTCTGTAGGTGTCACATGAATGAGAGAGATTTGAGGAGATAACATTTCAGCAGCTGCCATAAATGAGAACAAAAGAGAAAATGATGAAAGAGGCTTTTGAAAAAATCTCTCTCTCTCTCTCTCTCTCTCTCTCTGTGTCTCTCTCTCTCTCTGTCTCTCTCTCTCCCTCTCCCTTCCTTGTCCCCTTCCTCCCTCTGTCCCTCTCTCCCACTCCTTCTTTGGTAAAACCCTATGCCAACACTTTATGAACAACCACAGTAAAAATATCTCTGATATTTCTCATGACTTCTCAATAGAACCACTATTTATTTGAATGATAAACTACATAGAGCACGAGCCAGTTATATTTGGGTTACACATCTATTATCTTAATCCTGACCACAGACTTTTTCAGTAGCCAATAGCCAAGTGCCCTGTGCTAGGGCAGGAAGCCACTTATTGAGAAAGGCTGCGTGTAGGCCAAGTTGTAGCCTTCCCATTCCACCCTCACCGACCCTTTCCAGGAACATCCTCCACTGCCACACACGGAGGCCCATGGCATGGCCTTAGCATGGCACACAGGGTGCCGTGCCCACGACAGCCCATAGAACAGTTACACCCCTTCCTTCCGCTCATCTTTCTCTGTAAGAGTCGCTGCAGAGTTTCCTAACACCATGCAGCACTTCTCAGAGTTCTCACTATAGCCTCTTAAATCTTTCTTTCTTATGTATTGCTAATGTGGGCTCACTATAAAGCATTCGAGCAATATAGAAGGGCACACTATGTGCTGAGTGTGTTGCTCACTCCTTCCCCACCCTACAGCCAACCAATGTCATGTCTACATTGCTAGAATCTCTTCCATAGGCATATACAATATGCAGTAGTCATAAAACTGAGATTTTACTATCATTCCATAAATAATTGCTTTTTCTTAAAACTTAATGTATCAAGGATATCTTTTCATGTCAGTACATGTAAGCTACCTTTTTCTTAACTGCTATAGTATAGATTACCATCATTTAACTAATCCTCTGTTAATAGACATGTAGCTTATTACCAATTCCTCTACCAATAGTTTTATGGAGATGAAGACACATGTACATGTAAATGCAATCTATTCTATGAGATAAATTCCCCGTAATGGGATTAATGCCCCAGAGGAATACAGTTAAAAACCTTTCCGCACACTGTTGCCGAAACTGGGTATTTTTAATTTATTCTTTTAATCTGTGTCTTGCTTAAAGGAAGTTCCTCACACCAATGTTAAAACAAGTTTTTCTATATTTTCTGTTGTAGATTTGGTTCTATTTATAAAGGCAGATTTTTAAAATCAGAGGTCAGCAAGCTGTCTTTTATAATGCTTTTGTTGGAACATAGCTACACATATTTGTTTATGTATCGTTGAAGTCTGCTTTTGTACTGCAATAGCAAAATTGAGTAATTACCAAAAACTGTATGGCCTCAAAACTTAACATATTTACCACCATGCCTTTCCTAGAAACCTAGGAACTTAGGCCCAACCAATGCCTGGAATTTATCTTATCTTATTGTTTGCTTTTGTAAGGCAGGAACTTACCTTTGTCTTTTTAATTGATATAAAACCATCCAATAAATAGTTAATCTTTTCCCTACTACTCTGAAATTGATCATGTAAGAAATTCCTGTATGTTTATGAGTGGCTTTGCTCTGGGTTCTATTTTGTACTATTGAGTAATTGTTCTTGTCCTATATTAATACTATACTTTTCATTTCTCTAATTTTATTGTACTTTTGCTCCATAGCTGTATAATTTTAAGTTTTTTTTATGTTCAGGAAGGCAAATCCTTGTTTTTTATTCAAAATTATTTTTATCTTCATTTTTGTTCCCTCATATGAATTTTAGGCTTTGCTTGTAAAGATCCTAATGGGGTTTGCTATCAGTATTTCATTGATTTTAATTTGAGAGAGAATTGAAATCTTTGCACTATTTTGTGGTAGGCCTCACATCCTCACCACACTAAATATTATCATCTTTGTAAATTTTTCCAATAAGTAAATAATAAATATGTTTTATTTTAATAATTAATAAAGGATAAAAGTAGGTATTTTCAGCTTATTGGGAATTTTCATCAGCTTTTTTTCAGATGAGGCAATATCTCCAACTGATAAATGCATAAAACGGGAATTTTACTACAGCACCAGTCACTCAGTTTCCTTGCTGAAAAAAAAAGTTTCAGTGGAAAGACATTGATCTCTGAAATAAAGTCGTTAGCAAACATCCTCCCTGTTCACTCAACATTGCTGCTACAAAAGGCTTTACCCTCTCCTATTGCCTAAATTAATTTTTCATCAGCTATGTGCAAGCAACCCTTTCCATAGGGCAACCCCGGGCCTAAGCGCTGCAGTTCCTGCTCCTGCCTGGCTCAGGACCCCCAGCCTGCTCCTGTGTAGCCCTTGCCCCCATGAGAGGAGGGTGTCAGTGCTGTCCCTGATAACAGCCTCCGGTAGAGGCTCCTGGTCCTCAGCCTTCCCCCAGCCCCACCCTCACCCCTCTCCTGTCAAAGCTCCCTGTCATTTTCTGTTCTACAGCTAAGCACCCACACTCTCCAACTGAGATCTTCCCACCCTGAGACAGACCCGCGGCTCACTTTATCTTTTTCTATTCATCTGAATAAAGCCTGCTCACAGAAGGCTCTCTCTGGAAAAGGGACTCATAAACTATGTCATCAAGCTTTTTATGTTCGACCACGATGAATAAAGTGCCCTGAGCACCCTTAAGTAGCTATATATTATCTGCATCTTTACAGGACCGTATTGTGTTGGAACATGGAACAGGTTAATGAGGAAAGTATTTTGGAGAGAAAGGGTCTTCCCACCTGCCACTGCCTCCCAACCAGTTCATGTTTACTGCTGCCAGTGAAGAATTAATCATGCAGAGCACTGGACTTGGAGTCAAAAGAAACTCATCTGAGCTCCTGCTTTTGGACGGGCACTTAGCTCTGCTGTCTCAGCCTCCTCACCTCCCACCAAGAATAAGGTGACTGGAAAGACCAATGACACAAAAGTGTCAATGTTGCTTAAAATAGCAACAATAGTATGTCGAAACTCTGTGACCAGAGGATTTGTAGCTGGAGATGGTTGAAGTGTGATGCCAAGAACTCAGTGCCTCAGGGGCCTCACACCAGAGGCCATCATGGTCCCTGACACATGTGAGTTGCAGGAAGAGCTGAGCTCTGCAGTAACTGGTACTGGTGGCTGGCTCTTTCCTACAAATGCAGCTGTTGATAAATGCTTTACTTTGGCTTGTCCTTGAACATGTAACAGGGATTATGTCATTGAAATACCTCCTGAGACATTTCTTCTCCCAGCAATTTAGTTTTCAATGCAGCCCCTTCTGGCATTAATGTTATTTAATGGCCCTAAGGAAGAGAAGGATGAGTGCTGCCCAGGACAAAGGCTGATGAAGCTGGGGAGAAGGGTGGCGGATATGACAGCAGGCATTCGAATAGGAAGCAAGAAGCCCTTTTTTGCATGAAAGAGAGCAAAATATATGTGAGGTCAGATTAGGGCTCAGCTGCTGCTACTTTTGTGGGTCCACTCAGTGTATGGGGACATGGGAAGAGTGGCTGAGAGAGCCTGGGAAGAGTGAAGGGATCGGTACGATGCTCTTCTCAAACCCAGTGTCCAGAAATAGGAAGTGATAATATGAAATATGTTGGTGGGAAAAGGGGTAACATAATTCCCTCTGCTTCCCTAAAGTCTGAGTATGGCAAGAGGGCAGAGGAGAATGTCTGAGAAGCCACTGAATGGGATGAGAGCCAGCGTCTGTGGCTCAGCAGCACAGTCCCACTGAAGGCTCAGGCAGACACGACCCCCCACGCTCGGCTTGGACCACCCTGAGAGAAGAGATCACAAATGACTACAGCAAAGAGCAATCCAGAATGGCTGGAGAGAGGGCAGAGGCCATTGCCGCTCCACACCAGTGGAAGTAAATTACAGCTTCTTTGGCGCAAGAAGTCCCTGGAGAAGGACAGCACTTCAGTCAAGGGTCTTTACTCAACACCAGCTGTTCCTCACATTTAGATGTCAGGGAAGGAGGAAGCGAAACCTTTGAAAGAGAGAAGGCTCTCACGATTTCAACTGCTGATCTCTCTACCTGAAATGAATCGGAGGAGATTAAATTATGGTTGATTAGCAAGTTTAACTCTCCTATGTATTAATGGGAAATTCAGTCCCACTAAAGAGGAATGAGGGAAGTTACTGTTTTTGAAAAAATAGTAAGATATACTATGTGCCACAAAGAAATATCTTTACTATGAATAAGAAAAGCAGCCCACCTTTAACATTTTAGCGCATCCCACTTAGAAAATACAGTGTTAACAATGAGGAAAATCATTTTTAGTATAAGCAGTTCCTCTGGAGCTACCTCACCTTATTCTCCCAGGATGTAATTATTATTTCTCATTTTGTTAAGAGAATCCACCAATCATTTCTGGTAGGGACTTATACCAAAAATAAGAGTAGACAATTCCTAACAAGTTAATGATTTTTCAGGTGCCTTCTAACTCTTGATCCTTGTGGAATACTAACATAGATTTTTGTCATAATGAAAAAGTGGCCAGGGAAATGGCTGTCTTTTCCGCTTACTGCCCCCCTCACCCATTGATACATGAGATGTGAGAGAATATAGGCTACATCAAAGGAAAAAAACTGTACAGTTACGCATGGGTTTCTATATAGCCATTGTTTCTCCTTGCTGAGATCAGATTCAATGGGCATCTAAAGCAGTGCCCCATTCAGATCTTCTAAAGACATCCTATATAGAAACATCCCATAATCCATGACTCAAAAGCTATGAATCGCCAATGTGCTCTGAGTAAGGGGACAAGTTAGAGTCTACATTTTTATTGACCTTTTTTTCCCATTTGGGTCCTTCAGGACTCCAGATTTCTATTTTTTTTTTTTTTTTTTTTTTTTTTTCGGTACTGGGGGTCGACCTCAGGACCTCACATGCCAGCAGGCACCCATGCTGCTGAGTGATATCACCGGCCCTTTTTTTGTATGTGGGTTCCAGGAGTCGAACTCAGGACGTCGTGCTTGCCAGGCAGGCGCTTATGCTGCTGAGCTATCTCACCGGCCCAGGACTCCAGGTTTCTAAAGGCCAGCTTGATTATGTACCCAAATTAGCTGCTGAAATTCCTTTTTGCAAAACCTTTTCAAATTATTAGTTTGACCATATACATGTCTATTTTTTCTGTCTTTAGAGAGAGGGAACTACAAATTGTGAAACAGTCACTTTTTGCTAGGTATTTTGCCAAGTGTTTTTATGCATTGCCTAATTTTATTCTGACAGTTGTACAAGTTTGGTATTATTATTCATTTTTGCATTGCATGAAACTGAGGGTTAAAGAGATTGTATCTTATCCTCAGCCATTCTTCAGTAGGAAGGAATGGAGAAAGAATATAACTGTAAAGTACTTCATTTTTTCTCTATCCCATACTTCTTTTATAAGAGCTCATTTCCTCACTATTTTGTGGTCTCCTTAATTATATGTGGTATAAATTCATATACATCTTCCATTCTATTTGATGACAGCCTTTTTGATGTACTAATCTGAATATGTTTGTAAAACTTTTGTATATATGTGATAGACACAGGGTCTGACTGCTGTTTTATGCAAGTATAGGACATAGCAATGAGGAAAGAATCAACATCTATGAGACCTAGTTGAGGAAAAGCCTAGAACTAAGATGATACAAACAAAATATATAATTTTTAAGTGGAAAAGTGAATTCACAAAAATGTTGGGAACAAATTCAGGTATGCTCAGAGCTGACTTAATGCCTACATAAAGGTGCTACACTAAGCCTTTAGCCCACGTGAAATGGGGAGGTAGAATTGAGATTTCAGCATCAATGTAGGATCCTCAAATTGCTGTTTATTGCACATATAACAAATTATGAAAAGATGTATTATTTGAAAAATACTCTGCCCACGGGCTTAACTTGCTGTGCCTAGGCTCTGAGTGGAGGGAAAGTCTCTGTAGATGTCTCAGGTAGCTTTCCTGCTGCTGGGGGAAAATACCTGACAGCCATAACTTGAAGGATTTGGATCATGGTTTCAGAAATTTCAGTCCATATTTGGCTCCAAGGTAGAATCATCATGGCAAAAGGATGGCCGAGGAAAGCTGCTCAACTCATGGCATCTGAAAAGCAGAAAGCAAGGGAAAGGGGCAAATGAGAGGGGGCCAGGGACCAAATACAGTGGTACCTTGATTCACAAACACTTTTGTTTGCAAGCACCAAATTGCTTGCAAACAAAAGCATTTGGAAAATTTTTGCTTTTGTTTGCAAACTCTACATTAGGTGACAAACATGACTACAACCATCTTTCCCACACAAACACAAAAGTGGCCATCTTTTCCAAAATCGTGGAACAGATAAAGTTCATGAACCAACATACAACTACATAGTCCTCAAGGTCATGCCTCTGTGACCAACCCAGACATACCAAGAAGTATGGTTTACTAATTTCTTAGGTATCTCTCAGGCCAATCAAGTTGACAATCAAGACCAACTGTCACAACAGGGAAGTGAAACCCCAAATTGAGCATCATGTAAGTTCAAGAATTAGATTTATACTGCTCCCATAATCCAAGAGTCAAGCCAATCCAAGCCAAGATATTAATATAAAATGGTTGACTATTCCTTTGGAATAGCTGACAAGTATAAATAAAACTGTTCTGAAGGAAACACTCTAATTCAAGTCATTTGGAGTTTCCATGGGAAAAGGAGCACCAGAGATAAGTAAGAGTAAGAAGAAGAATAAAAAAACAAAAACAACAAAACAAAAAAACAATGGGATGGTAGAGCCTCAAAGGCCTAGTGAAGAAAAGGTTAGAAACAGGAAGCGATATTAGACTAAATTATTCAGGATACAGCATAGATAAATAACTAGGCAGGAAATGGGAGCGGGATTAGAAGATTTGGAACATATAAATGAGAAGTTATATTCAATAAAATTTAAAAACTAAAGAATAGAGCTGTAAGACACAGATAACATTTAAAGAGACAGTGGCTTACCAAAAGACATAAATCCTTAGGTTTAAAAATAATAAATTCCTATAAAGATACATTAAAAGAAATATCATGTCTAAACATACCAAGAAATTTCAGATCACCATAAGAAAAATCAAATTCTTAAAAGCAACCACAGAGGAAAAGAGAAAGGAGTGGGAAGAACAAAAAGATACAAAACCAATTCAAATGACTACAGATCTAGCAAGATCGACAGTGGAGGCTGAGGGTCAATGGAATACTAGCTGCAGGGTGTTGAGAGAGAAAATAACTGCAGATGTAGAAAACTGTGACAATTTAAAGTGTTGTTTCAGAGTTAGGGTAAAGTAAAGACATTTTCAAAAAAAAAAAAAAAATACTGAGAGAGGTTACCATTTCAAACCCCTAACTAAAAATTCTACTATAGGATGTACTTGAAAAATTTGAATTTAGTAATAAGGAATACATTGGAAGAATAGTGAATTTAAAAATTGGTTTATATGGGTAAATATATATAAGTAAGCATTGACCATATAGTTTAAAAAAAAACAGAAATGTTTATATCTAGCTTGGGAGAATAAACAAATTGTCTATAGAGGGTTATTGAAGTTATCCACATTCTAATTGTTCTTATTTTATTCAGGAGAAAGGTAAAGAATAGTGTGAGCTGCTGCAAGAGTAAGATATTATAAATATGTATTAATTCTGGAAATAATGTCATGTTAGCTTTCCAAAGTTTTTCTTCCTTTTCAAGATTGTGTTAGTGATTTCAAGTCTTCTGGATTTTCATAAAAAATTGTTATCTTCAAGTGTTTCACCTTAAAATGTTTCTTGAAATTTTTAATTTCTCTGTAATGTTTTCTAGTTTTCTGTATATAGGTCTTGTAAATTTTGTGGTAAGATTTATCACTATTTTATATTTTAATACTCTTGTAACCAATGTGTTTTGTTTTCATTTGTTACCATGAAGTAGAAGTATAATTGCTCTACAATAAACATTTAAATAAAGAATATAATATCCAAACTAGTAGAGAAAGGAAGAATGAAGGAACTTGATTTAATCAATACAATACAAGAAAAATAAAAAAGTAGAGAAAAAGCGTGATCAACATAAAGAACCATAAGAAAATAAGATAGTAGAAATGTATTATCTTTCTATGTATCAGTAATCATAATTAATATATAGTCTAAACTTGTGATTTAAAAGAAGGTTTATTTACATTTCTATTCACATTTCTAAATAGTATATTTTGTTACAAGGGATACAACTAGAGCTTAGTGGCTTATAAAGGTTAAAGGTAAAAAGATGAAAGAAATAGATAAATATCAGTTTTTTCAAAGCGAGTGTAAGCTAGCTTGTTGGTGCATGCCTCTGATCCCAGCACTCTGGAGACCAAGGCAGAACGATTGCAATTTGAGCCCAGCCTGGGCAACTTAGTGATTTAGTGAGACCTTGCTAAAACAAAACAAATGAAAAAGGGCTGTGGATGTATTTTAAGTGTGAAAACCCTGAGTTCAATCCCCAGTACACAGAAAAAAATAACTAGTATAGCTGCACTAATATTATGTGCATAATATTTCTAATATTAATAGGGTTATACTAGTTTTGAGGACAAGGTGGCCAGTCTTTATAATGATAAAAGATCCCAGGTCTTTTTAATACTAAAGTCTACCATCTTAGCAGTATAATGCATGATATAATGCAACGATTTAAAATCCTTGTAGGTAAAAAGTATAACACATAGAAAATGTGTAGACAGGCAAACTGACCTGGGTCGAAGTTTCAGCTCTAATACTTACCCTGTGTTGGCTGTGTTGGCTTAGCTCATTTTAATTCTCTGTGGTTCAGTCTCCTCATCTGTGAAATGCAACAAGCAATATCTCTCAATTAAAGTAAATAAAGAACCAATTTATGATGGTTTCTCAACAAATGTTAATTCCTTCATAATCTATTTCTTGTCACAAAAAGAAATCTGCAAAACTTATAACTTCAGAAGGCAAACAGCTATTTCAGATTTCAAGTTGAAGTCATTTTTCTTATAAAGAGCTAATTATCCATGAAATTAAATATTTATGCATTCACAGAACCAATGTATTTATCATGTTAGAATATGAAAGAGAGACTGGAATAAGGAAAAGAAAGAAGGGAAAGGGAAAAAAATTGTATATATATATATAAGATGGTTAAGATAGATACACTACGATTTTTACTTAGTTCATTGAAGAGTAAGGTTTGTGCCAATAATGTTTGGATAATTAAATGCTAATGTCTGGTGTCCTGAATAACTAACTTAAAGATAGTAATACGCAATGTATTAACCATTCTTACCCTCCTATTATGTTGTTTTGAAAATTTGTTCTTCTTTTGATTTGTTTTGTTTTTTCTTCTCTTTAAAATAAAATTAAAAAAAAAAAAAGATGGTGAAAAAACTAAAAAAAAAAAAAAAAAAAAAAAGAATATGAAAGTGGCTGGTTGAGAAATTCACAACATTCTTAAAGTCTTCACATCTGCTGTTTCTCCACCATGGGAATATTTTTAAATTACCTTTTACACTTATCTAAAGAGAAGAGTGTGCTGTAAGGTCGATTAGGAAGGTAGTATGCAGTTGAACATTTAAATTCAGATGTAAATGCTGACTGCTAGTGAGATTCCCACTTATGAGGACCTTGATACACTGAGCATTTTTTCCCCATAAGATAAAATCATAAATGATGATTTGCATTGCAAGTGGAGTGACTAATTGCCCCAATTTACCTGGAACTCAGGGTTTTCCCAGGATGCACAATTCCTGGGGCTAAACCTGGGACAGTCTGGAGGAAACTGGAATGGTTGGTCACCCTCCACCCCAGGCTAACACCCTGAAGTGATCAGTCACAAATGCTGGAGCCCTTCATGACAGCCCTCCCCCACCGAATGCCAGAGTCGCTGCATTACATTTGGACTCTGACAGTCACCTGGCCCCTACTCGTGAAGTAGCTCTGTGGTCTAGGTGAAGGAAAAAAGACAGGCATCTCTGTTACAATTTATCACTTACACCCCAGAGCAGCATATTCAATGCCCACAATACCACATTTTTAAAGAAATGACACTTTGAGTACTTACTCTTCTCACATTGTTGCCCAAAATGAGCCTGTCGTTTTCAGGATGGAGCTATGAGCAGCAAGAGAGGATCAGATGTTGTCCTGTCCCCTCTGTGGCCTTTAGTCAATAGGGCTTAGACAGCAGAGCTCACTCTGAGATGGATGGCCAATCACTGCTTCCCCTGGCAGGGATTTGAGAATCCCAGCTGGAGCTTTGCTTAGGCTTATGTGCTGCCTTATTCCTAGGAATTAATGTAGTTAATAATGATCTTGACATCCACAGATGTACAGCAGCCTATTCAACAGCTGCCACTCACCAAATCCAATTCATATGACACATTCCACTGCTCACATACACTAGTGCAAATGGTTTCAGCCTCCCTTGTCCTCCTACTTTATGCTTCTATTTAAACTTCATTGTGATTTGTCTCGTAATATAGCTACTTAAGCATGTGCCTGTCTCCTTTATGAATGGCTAAGTCTTTAAGAGTAGGGAAACTGTCTCATTCACATTTATGTCATCCCTAGAACTGAGCAAAGCACCTGTCACAGAGCTACTATTCAATGAGTGTTTCCAGAATTGATAACAACCTCAGAACTCTAGAAATTCATCAGAGATCAACTGGTTCCACTTTAACCCAGTCAATAATCCAGTCTCTTAGGAAGAATTACTATATTAAATATGCTCTGCCTACATTGCTTATTCTTACATTACATTCTTACATCATGACACACACAATTAATTATATGTTATTCCATTTCAATTTTAAAAAGAGAGAAGCTTTCTCTGTGATTTAGCACTGAGCTAATTGTTCTAATAGGCAGAAGAAAAGGCAATAATTTTAGTTGTGATGATATCATAATCTTCCTATCCAGAACCATAATAAAAGAATATTCCACTGAAACACCTCACTCAAAATACTGTTTTCCTTTATGATGATAGAAAAGGTACATGTTTAGTTTTCATGGCATTGTAACTTATTCCAATGTTCTGCATGGAGGAGCAAAGAAACATTTTCTATTGTATGCATGGCAGTAAGTAACCCTATATGTCTAATGTTTGTGCGTTAGAAAGACAGAGGAGGAATAATTAGCTGCCATCATGTTCAGTTTTCTGTCATCAGTATTACATAGTTTGCAAGCATGTGCAAATGGATTTCATTTCATCTCAAGTGGGAATTTCCCCTTAGAACATTAAAATTCAAAGTTTGGGGATCAAGAATAACTCAAAAGTAATCAAAATAGGTACTTCTCTCCCATATCTCCCTGTCCTCTCTCTCGTATTTGCCATTTGCTGTGCATTTTTCAAATTTCAGCTCAAGCCTCAGGTATCTTAGGACCTGCCTCCTGCATCTCCCCAGCCTGGGGTGAGTATTCTTCTCTCTTCCCATAAAACCAGGTACAACTTTGCCCTTGAAATAGGGAATATCAGTTTTGAGCATATTTAATTTGAAGGACCTATAAGATGCCCAAGTATTAGCTTTGGCCTACAGAGGCTTCTGGCCCTGTGCTCTATTCTCTTTTCCTATTTCCTCTTCTCATGTGTGAGGAGCTGCTAGTCTGAGTGCTTCATTGCACCACACTGAACTAAAAGGTAGAGACATTGTCAAAAGGTAACTTCCCATCATGCATGTCCCTTGTCTTCTTGCATCAGTTGCTAAATGTGGCTGCCTGACCCTTCTCATCAATATGGCTGTTGGGTAAGTGAATTTGGGAATCTGTTTAAAGACCTCCTTTTTCCATGACTTTCCAGATTTGGTTTGGAAGCAGGAATACCTTGGAGGCACAGGCCTCATCCAGGCACCCTGGAAGCCTACTTAGGAGACTCTGCATTTGACTTCATTGGATACTTGCCCACCTGGTACTTTGTTCCCTCCATGGCAATCAATTAATTAATGGACACCCCCTCCCCCAACCTGTCAAGAAGCTACAGAGGGCAGCATGATGAGTGGGAAGATTCCAGAGCCTACCTACATCCCAAAGGTCTAACACTGCATCTTTGCACTTCCAACAATCCACTGTAATCTGTCTTCCTCTTTAGATGATAAATTCTGTAAGAAACTATTATTGCTTTTTGTATCCCCAGAGCTTAATACAGTGTCCAATATATATTAGGTGCTCAAAAAAGGTTAAATGAATGAATGAATGAATGAATGAATGAATGAATGTCCATTCTGGGGTCTGCTTCATCCATCCAATCTCCAGCCATTCTGCATCAGATCATTCAGGCAGATCCCTGCATATTCTCTCCATCAGCTGTGCCTGAGTCATCTATACTGAGGCCAGCTAGTCAACTCACCCAGAACTTCTGTGACAGTCACATTCTCTATTAAGTATTTTCTAAGTAGTTCTGCCTATTTCATCTCTTGCTCAATTATTTGGTTCTTTATTATTCTCTAATTTAAATGTGCCAGAGTTATGTTCTTACCTGGGTCATTTATGCCTTGCTCTCTACAGACTTATCCTGGAAGACACCATCAGGTAGGGCTGAGTATGCAAGAACAGGATTTGCTGTCTAGTCCACCTATTTTGAATGAAGTAGGATAAGTGACTTACTTTTCCTAGGCTTTAGTTTCCTCATCTACAAAAATTGAGGAGATTATCATCTGCTTTACTGTGACGAGGGCATAATATATATGCTACTTCATTTCATTTATCCTACTAGTTTCTCTTAGTTCATTGAAAAGAAAATTTTGTGATATTATCTGTTTCTTTTTCATAATAGAGAATCTTTCATGTCTATGTCTTATACTCTAAAACTACTTCAAAGATAATGATACACAATGTATTAGCTGTTCTTATTCTCTTACTATTTTGTTATGAAATTTTGTTTTATTTTCACATAAAAAATCAAAAAAGAAGACATTCTCACTTGTAAGGAAATTATGCATAATTCATACTGCATAGAATATAGACTAAAGCCAAGATCAGGGGAGGATTTAATAAATGCTTCCAGATTTACTTTATAATGATTATTTTGTTCAAAGGCCTCTCATTAGTGAAGGTTGAATTGTTCTCAATGTAACTCTTGCGAAGGTTTTTATTGTTATTTATTTTTGCAGTGACAGGTAGGTGACCCAGCACCTTTAAACCTATGTCAAGTATGGTCAGCAAGCTAAAATATTGGAGAAATACTACAATAAGAATTGCTAGGAACGAAGCTTTGCATTTTTAAAAGTTTACCGTCATTGTATACATTAAAATTAATTACTGGGGCCGGTGAGATAGCTCAGCAGCATAAGCGCCTGCCTGGCAAGCGTGAGGTCCTGAGTTTGACTCCCGGTACCCACATATGAAAAAAGGGCCGGTGATATCGCTCAGCGGCAAGGGTGCCTGCTGGCACGCGAGGTCCTGAGTTCGACCCCTGGTACACACACACACACACACACACACACACACAAAATGAATTCCTTTTGATTATGGGTTTCTGATACAACCCACTCAAAACTTTATCCTTATCCCCTCTCTTCTATTACTTACTTGTAATTTATCTTAATTTGAATTTTGATCCCAGTATAGACTTACATGGAAAGTTGGGCAGGAATTGTATCCGTTTCACGAGTGAGAACTCCGAAGTTCAGTGAATCTGAAAATCAGGGAGCTTCAGCTGCCCATCTGTCAGGACCATGGAGCTCCCAGGGCAAAAAGGTTCAGTTCTCTTTCCAGTAAGATTAGGCGAAGAAGCAGTGAGCTCAAGGACGGTATGAGTCAAATGTAGGCTCTTTGATATTAAACTCTCCAGGCATTTAGGTGTGGTGGGAGTAAGAATTTATGATTTTTATTTAAAACAAAAGACCTGGATTATCTTTCAATGGTTCATATATGTTTTCCTATTTGCTCTACTCCATGTGACCAAGAGTTCTATACATAGTGATGGATACTCTGCATATCTGCACTGCCAAGTGGATCTTTGAGTCATATTTCTTTGCATAATACTAACTTCGATAAAGAAACTCTCCAAATATAATGATTCAGAAAGAATGATGTCATGTGATAGTAAATTGTGACATTTTACCTTTGAAGATTTTTAAGAACACCTTGCACATCAATATTTAGTTCTGGTAACAAAAATAAAAATAAGGAAAATTTTTGGGAAATCAGAACAATTTTAACTTAATTTTATTAAAGGGATTTTACTTAGTGGCATCACTGATTTCATTTGGCTAAAGAAATGTCAGAATTCTTTACCCACAAAGAATATTGTATATATACTATAAGATTTGCTAAGTCATGATAGACAGTCTTGCACTGCATAATAATTTGGTCAATGATGGACCACACGTACAACAGTGGTTCCATAAGATTATGTCACCTAATGGTGTCACAACCATCCTCGTTTTACCCTAGTACAATCACAAAACCATCTAATGATATATTTCTCAGAATGGATCTCTGACACTAAGCAACACATGACTGTATATTATTATTCTTGGGTTTTTGCAAGCAATTTTAAGATGCGATATGAAAATATTTGTGTATTTTTTTAACATTGTGGTACAAAGTATCAGTATGGGATGAGACTCATTTTCTTTGATTTAGAAATTATGTTTAAAAATCTAATAATATTAATTTTAAACTAAGCCCATGCAGATCAGTACTTGAAGGGAGAAGTTGGATAACCTTTAGCTAAGTTAATTAACACCCCCCATGTTACATGAAAAGGTAATCATCCTGCATCATGTATCTCTAACTCAAATTCTAGGAGAGGTGACCTAAATAGATGTACAGACCTCAGCAGTTTCATATGGTAGCCACTAGAGGCATGTACTTACTCAAATTCATTAAGATTAAATAAAATTTAGTTTCTTATTTAGCTTATTTGCATTAGCCACATCAGGTGCTCAAAAGCCACATGTGGCTAGTAGCTGTCATATTAGACAGTGGGATAGAGGACATTTTGTAGAAAGTTCTGTGATACTGCAGTTCCTTCTGCTGATGGCATAGGTTAACAAGATTAAGAAGGATCCAGGTAAGGGCCAGTGAGATGGCTCAGCAGCATAAGCGCCTGCCTGGTAAGCGCGAGGGCCCAAGTTCGACTCCTGGAACCCACATACGAAAGAAGGGCCGGTGACACCGCTCAGCGGCATGGGCGCCTGCTGGCACGCGAGGTCCTCAGGTCGACTGCCGGTACCCACAAAAAAAAAGAAGGATCCAGCTGAAAGTGGAAGAGAAATCAAAATATTTTTCCAAATTAACATTTTCTTGGTCAATGTCTCTAAATACTTTTTTGTTACACACACACAGAGTCTTGGTCATCATAAATAATCATGTCTTTTTATCTTTCATAGCCATTGTTTCAATATTGATGAAACAAACCTTGAATCTGCTACATAAGGGAGATTATAATTTAATGAATAACTTAAAATAATTAATTGTCACTATTGTAATAACAGATTTTCAATTGAGGAGAATACACTCTTTAATGCATGGTACTTTATTTAAACACACATATATACAATAACGACAAAGGAAAACACTGTAGAATTCAGCACAATGGTCTCATGCATCAGGAGGACAGGCAGACACTCATTGTACAGAATGAAATATGGGTTGAAAATAGGAAAAGCCTGGAGAGCGAGTTTCATTTCCCATCACCACATAGAAGGGTCTTCAAGCCTGTAAAATACAAGGAGCAGTGTATGTAAGAGAAGCTGTTCTACTTCGTGGGAGGCTTCCAAGAGTGAGATGTTCAGTTCTGAACCGAAAGATTATCAGAAACTCTTACAGGGCTTCCTCTCAAGACTCTAAACAAAAGGCCATGTGGAAGAGCGTAGACCCTGAAACAACTCCATATTGTGCCAAGGCCCAGCTGAGCGGCTCTCACTCATGTCAATGTGTGTCTCAGTCAAACCTCCAGAGGAGTATTTAAAAGGCTCTCCATATAGCAAAGGAGCGAGGAACTCCGCAATATTTCTGAAGATCAAAACTACAAGAATCGCATGAAACTATAACAAGTAAGTTAGCATTGCTCAACTCTGAATTTGGTTCTGTTATCTTCCTACAAGACTTTTTATATAGCAAGATGTTATTTGTTAACTATAAAGAGCCCTTTTAGATATAATAGTACTCATAAGCAACTGCAAGACTATCAACTTCTGCCTCCTTCTAATTGCACAGGATTGAATCTGTCAATCAGGGTATGATTAACTTTATTTCATGCACTATTATTTCAGGCCATAAAACAAAGCCAGCAGCAGAGTTATACGTAGGTCTGAATCATTATTTTCCTAACCTTAAGTAGACAAAGCCTTCCCTAAACTTCACTGTGACGAACATTATATACCTATCAATGAAACATTCAAAGGTACTTATTGCTTAGTATTAAAAACAATCCTTATGAATTTTTCCATCTGTTTCTCTTGCATTTGCTGTTTACATCTGGGCTGGTATGTGGGTTTTTTTTTTTTTTCTGCTTCAAATCATTGTTTCCCTCTGAGAAGCAAATCTGCCAACCCTCTCTCTGTGCCCTTCATTCCTGCTGGCCATTTCACAAGGGAACTGAGAGAGGGTGGGAGGGCAGGTGGGTGGCCCTGCGGATTCTTTAGGGAGAACCCTGATGAAGAGCGACACAGCAGTCACACCCACTAAGTGTGCTAGTGACCTCTTCTGGGGAAGTCAGTTTTTGATGTGGTAGAGTGCTGGGCTTCAGACAGACAAGGTCCCACAAACACGAGTGGACCCTGTGCACTGTGATTGTACTGAGGGTGGACGCAGGAAGCAAGGGCAGCATAGTCAGGGGTCATGAAAATATAGGCAGATTAAACTTCTTTTTGGCAGCAGTCCTTGTCTAGGATGTCCAGAGAATCCTCGCTTAATAGTGAACACTTAGATTTTGTTGGGCACATTTTCCCTCTACAGATCCACACTCCAGTAAGTACTGAGGCTACAGATAAGTTCCTAAGAATAATGTCATTCAACAGTCATTCACTGAGTGTAATAAATTGTTATGTTGAACTACAATATGTCAAATAGTAATCTGGAGCACTTGATTTATCTATAGATTAATGTAAAACCAGAAAGGCTGGAGTCACATAACACTTCCTAGAACATAAAGATGCTCCACCTAGTGTATGCAAATTAAAGACTCTCCCAGCCAAAAATGGACAGTTGGTGATTTTCACTTAGAGCTGTGGGCTTGTCTATGCTCCCCCAATTCTAACAATGCTAGAAATTCTACACAGAATAATTTCTGAGCTAAAAGTTACTTATGCTTAGCATTTTCAAACGAGCTTCAAATAATATAGGCTAGAAAATGTCACCCCGAGGAAGTTTAGAGATTTACCAATGAGTAAAAAGAAAGGTCCTTCCTGCCTGGTTATCCATTCCCATTCCTGCTGCCCCCCAGTTTGGAAGCCTCCATTCCAGTGCCTCCCACCTTCCCCTGGACACCTGGAGCTCTGTAACAATGTCCCCACCACAATGTCATACCTGGTTCTGGGGACATTTTCTGTGCTTTCTCTCATTAAGAGATCTGAAATCAGTGTCTCAGGGCTAGATCGTTTTCCATATCTGAAAAAAAAAAAAAAAAAAGAGAGAAAGAGAGAGAGAAAAGGAAAAGTCTTTTAAAGCAAGCTTGAAATAGCCATAAAAATTGTAGGGAAAAAAGAAGATAGTCTACTATCTGGGATACTAAACCTAAAAGTTATTTTCGGTTGTTCATCTGCTAACAAGTAATCTGGGTATATGAAGCCATCAGAAACATTATCATAAATAAGATTTAAATTTTATATTATCTAAATTTGCTTAAATAACTTAGCATATTATTTAAACTCAACCAAAATTTCTAGTCAAATTCTTTCTTTTTATACTGTCATCAATAATATACATATGTGTGTATATAAATATATATATAATAACTAGGTGACAGGAATTATAAAATCATAGAAGCATGATTTTAAAATGTTTCCATAATTAGTTGATTGGCTATAGTTCTGATGATACATAGCAGTTTAAATCTTAACTAGCAGACCAAATGATATTCCAGAAACAGCCCCCCAAGGGGGAGACCAGCAGAATGATGTTCAAAACACACCTGTGTCTCTGAATCTGTTTTCTCATTCATAAAAATAAAATCACAACCCTTGCTTGAATGAGAGTCTTTGTGAAAATACAATGTGAAATGTGAGTCCTGATGCTTTGATAATGACAAAGTGATACTCAAATACATATTACTGTCACTGAAATGCGTCCATCCTTACAGCAACTACCAGATCCTGGGTCTTGTATTTTCCATATTTATTCAAGGCACCAAAAGCTAAAAGACTTTCCTGATGCTGTGACTTTAACCTTCTCATAAGTATAAAGGAATCCTATTGGTCCGTGGTTTCATGTTTATGGGGTTTCTTTTTTCCCTCACATACCAGGATCTGACTGGGACAGTGTATGAATGCAAGGTTACATTTACCTGTGAAGGCAGTGTAAGCTACTTGCTTCAGGATGCTGCTAAAAGGTTTGAAAAGTTCACACCCAATTACATTTTTAAAAGAGGTTATTTCCCCCCTTTCTCTGAAAGGCATTAGACAGGAGCAGCTGTTTTGTTTATACATGAAAACTTAGCCTGATGTGGGCTGATTAACTAATAGGTACAACAGCTGAACAAAGCTGACAGAGGGTTTGCTCCAACTGCCTATCAAGTACAACTAAATCCAAATGTTTTGGGAGAATTTCGTATTATTTCTCCTTTGCTGAGAGTCAAAGGAAGAAATGTCCCCGAAACCCCTGCTCCCTCTCCCATCATTTATAAGATTTCCTTGGAGATTTTCTGGAGTTGTGATACCAAACTCTAAGCTACTTCTTGTTCTTAGTTATTGTGTCTATCAGTTGATTATTAATCTTAAAACTCTTAGGCAACCTTAGTTCACTTATCTCCATCATGCTCCAGTGAATAAAAGAACTGGCAACTGTTTTCTCCAGTTTACCAGTAAAGAACTTAAATCTGTAAGAGCAGGGTTTACATAGTCATAAACTGGAATCCAGGACACAATGTTCACTGCTCTTCCTTCTTTAATTAATTCTGTATTATCCTTCTTCCCTACAATCCTTTTACTTCCAAAGACAGAGTCTCTGGGGGCAAAGATTCTCAAACCTGGATGTACATTATAATCATCTAGGGAGCTTTAAAAAACACTGGGAAAGCCCACACCCCATCTCCAGTGGGTCTAATTCAATTGGTCAGGGGTGGAAGCTGATGTCCGTATATTTTTAAAGCACCTCAGGGGATCTAATGTGTGATGAGGATGGAGAAACAGTAATCTAGGGTGAGTTTCTCAACCTTGGCACTACTGACACTACTTCATCGTAGAGGATGGTCTTGGGCATTTGAGTATGTTTAGCAGAGTCACTGTCCTTTAGGCACTAGATGCTAGTAGTATCCACCTCCAGTTGTGACAGTAAAAATAGTCTCCAATGCCAAATATTCTAGAGATCATAAAAATCATCCCAGCTGAGTACTGTTGGTCCAGGGAACTATGTAAGCAAAATGCAATAGACTCATACTCTACAAAAAGCAACGCATCTTTCCGAAGCAGTGAACCAGGGGTATATACAGCACCAGGAATATAGTTTTAAAACATGGACTGCGTAGGGAAAGGAAGAAAGAATTATTTCAGTTGACTATAAATGCCAAATTCAAACATAATCACAAATGACTCTCTAATTTTCAAAGCACATATTTGTGTATATGAGTGGGCATCTATGGTGGGAAAGCAATGATTGCATATTGAACAGATGCCAGGGAAGTCGGAGCCTCTGATGGCGTCTAGGCAGGAATTTATATGAAGATGACACAGAAAAACTTCCTCAGGGACCAGCTACCCACCCAACCTGAATCCCTTCCAGTGAAACTCAAGTTCCCTTTCTCTTATTTTTTCAGCAGACCCCATGATCAGATTTTAAGAGATTACCAACCAATATTATTTCATTGATTCCGTGCAAACTGGGACTTTTTCATAAGGCTTTCAGGACCTACCTAAAAAGGTATGAAACGAAGGTATGAAACGAAGATAGCTACTTTAGAAATATAAATTCTCCCCCATTTGGAACATTTTTAAATACATTCTGACTTGTAAACTGTAAAAATATAATTTAAACAAACCCAAACAAAAATGCCCATACTTTACAATACATACTGGAAATGTGTTAATTAAATAACAATGTTTCTAAAGGGCTCATCCTTTATAGCTCCTTAATGTGATTTAATCTCAATGATTAAAAGAAGAATAAATGATTTACAACTAATACTGCACCGATTTTGGAAACAAATTTTAAATCCTACATTATCTGTGAAATAGCTTGGATTTGACTCTTCATTTACTATTTGATGTTGAGATTGAAAATGTGGTATTTTATTTTGACTTTCTGGAAATTCAGAATAAAATTAGCCATTTCTCGGATTCTGTGTAATCCCTGGATTTATGCTGGAGTTACAGCACTAGACCAGTGTAAATTTTTTCTTAATAAAGAAGAGTTGATATGTTTTTGCTATCAAGTAGGGAAATTCTGATTCTTAGATCAACTGTTTTCATTCTACGTCTCTAATTATTGGGACTGGGATTCTCAAGAATGGGGCTGAGACTGTAAGAAATGCTGTACAGAGAAAAGAAGCACATAGCTGTATTTGTCTTTGTCTCAAGACCAACACTCTTCAGTGCCCAGGCTTTTTCCTCGTTGGTTTTCTTCAGTTGTTCTGTTTTCCATAGACAACCAAGTTCACTTTTCTCTCTACAGCCTTTCTGGGCGCAACCCTGCCCCTTTGCCTGGAATTTTCCTGTGGAGGTTGCTAGACAGGCCCCCAGCTGCTCAAAACAAAAAAAGACCCAAAGGTGGGCGGGAGGAGGTGAACTTGGGGAACTTCACGACTTAGTGACAGCCACCGGAGAGGGACCTTGCCCAATTTGTGCTTTTTGTGCTCTGCTGAGTATGTGCCTGACACTGTCCTGCCCTGCGATATGGAGAAGAGAAAGTCCCCGTCGTCCAGTCTCCCCAGGATCTGTGGTTGTGCTGCACAGCGCTCCCGAGCCGCCCCGCGGAGTCCACCCACCTCTGCCTGGTGATGAGGTTGATGTAGTGTCGCAACGCCGAGTAGTATCTGGCCATGTCTTCCGCCGGTGCGTCCTCGCCCGGGTTGTCTGGCTTGGAGGGGTACGCTTCGGCCAGCGCACCCAAGCACACGAGCAGAGACAGGGCGAGGGTCAGTCCGCACAGCCCCAGTCGCTTGCAACCTAGCATCTGCGGGGACGGAAGGCTCAGTGGAGGCGCTTGGGGATTCAGAGGACGCACGCACGCGCCCCTCTCCTTGCTACCACCCGCGACCCCCAGTCCGCTCCAGTCCCAGTCCCGCAGAAGAAAGCCGAGCTTGGTGAGCAGCACTTTGGGACTTAGGACACCTTGTGCCCCGGCCCGGCCCCTCTGCTCCGCCCCCAAACTCGAGCAACTTGTTCCGAGTCGCGAGGACAAAGAGCCAAGCGGCGACTTTTAAAACAGAGTTAGCTGTTCCTTCTTCTGAGTTAAAGAATGACCGATTTCCTCCCCATGTCCCCAAGCCCTTCTTGGAAGAGAAAACTTTCTTCTCGGTTACTTTCGGTCAGCCTGGTTGCAAGTGACGGCTGAGATTCCGTCGGGGTGACAGCTGAGGGGGGAAGGGGGAAGAGAACTGTTCCCCAGGCTAGCCCGTCTCAGTTCGGATCCCGAGGCTCCGGGAGGTGACAGACGTGGGACTCCCGACGCCTGGGACTCCTTACTCGGGGAACCTGCCCAGGAAACCTCCGTCCCGCGCGCCAAAATCTCGGCTTCTCGGCTGCGCCCCCCGGGAGATCGCCAGCTGCCCAGGAACAGGGGTCCCGCGTTCTCCTTCCACGTCCTCCAAAAGATACCCCAGGGGGCCGCCAGCCAGGAGGCCCCGGGAGAAGGGCACATAGACAATCAGACAGAACTGAGGAGGGGCGAGTGGAACTTCGCGGCCAAGAAAGACTGGCGGGCGTCGGGGCGTGAAGCCGGCGAAGTCCGGCGTGCAGAGGGCGGGGACCCAGGCGCGACCCTCGCGGGGCTCCGGGGCTCCGCAGAAGGATCCAGATCGCGCCGGGGCAAGTTCAGCGGCGCCCCCTGCCAGTCGGGCCCTGGCACTTACCGTGGCTGGCGAGCGGGCGTGGCTGGGCGGCGGGAGCTCGGCTGTGGGGCGCGCCTCTCCGAGGAGTGAGAGCGGACTGCTGGGGTGCAGAGAGCGGGTCGCAACTGAGCTTTTATGGAGCTCCTTCGCCGCGCAGGAGGAGCCTCGGGCAGTCACGCTTGGGTGAGTCCCACCCGCCACTTCCCGCCCCCGTGTGGCGGGGGGAGGGGCAGCCGCACGAGTGTCAGCTTCAGGAGCCACCCACACCCTAACTCTCCTTCACCGGGCTCCGCCAGGAGAAGAGGGCCCTGGGACAGCGAGGGCGAAGCGGCACGCTCCAAGTGCGCTGGACAGCGTCACAGCCCGAGGTGCCTGCCCTTCGAGGTCCTGTCAGACCCAGCTTTCCTCCGCGCCCGGTCTAGTCCTGCTAGAGATAAGCGCAGCCAGATCGCTGTCGCCCGCCGCGGGAATTACCAACCCCTGGGCGTTGGCCAGAGGATCCCCGAATCCTGTACTCGGTGGAGCATCTCCGGGGCACCCTAGCGGGGCACGACCGCGCGCTCTCGGAGCGAGGCGGCTGGGCGCGCATGTTCCTCCCGAACCCGCGCTTAAAGTAGGTGGAAGGCGGCTGCCCAAAGTCCTAGGCTTGAGGGTCCCGAACGCCGCCCGCGAGGAGCTGAAAACGCGCCTCTGAGCCTCGGTCCCCTTCCCCACCTGGGTTTTCTAGATCAGCCCTGCCCAAGCACTTGCCCCAGAGCAGGGAGCCCAGGTGGGTCGCGACCAGAAAGAGTGAGACGACTTCACTCAAAACTCCCAGAGGCAGAACGGTGTAAACAGCCTTCCTCGTTTGCTGGAAAAGAGCTCGTTTCCAGTTTCTAGAGACTTTTTGGTTCAAAGTGTCGGTGAAGGACCGGCAGTTTATCTGCTAGCCCTTGTGAAGTCCTAAGTGCTAAGTGCGTTCAGTGAACCTTGAGTCTATAGATTCTTACTGAAATGAAACAGGTACAAAATGACCAGCTTTAATTTACGCATCGCGTTAAACCTGTTGAATGAATATGAACGATACAGAAATGATCCCTACAGGATCAGTATTACACAGTCTACTGAAATATTGGTTCCTGAGTGAATGCTCCTGGAAGTCTGAATCTTTCCAGCTAAAATGGTACGTTGGGAAAGTAAAGAGTAAACACATTATTTTAACGCTAAGATAACAAGTGATTCTATTAAACTGACACTTGTTTTGTGCTGTTTAGACAGTGAATTAAACATCAATTACGGTGAAGAAAGCAATCTGTGCGGGAGAGAGACAGAGGACAGCGAGAGAAAGAGAGACTGTGTTTATAACCAAATGATAACTGAAAGACCAACATCTCTTTCAGCTGGGTGACTGCGTTTTCCAAATTACATTAAACACAGTCCAGCACGTAATGTCAAGGCTCTCAGAACGGCTCTTGGGTGCTTACATGAGAGCCTTTGGTAAAAAAGCAAAACGTCTAATTTACAGCCCTTTCTTGGTAAGGGGAAAGACACATTCTACTGCTCAATAAAATAATCTTATTTTTGCAGTGCATCACAGATTCCTATCAGCTAAAACCCAGACTTAGCAGACGTCACTGAATTTGGGAGAAATTACTTCTAAGGAAGTGCACCACTCTGGAATGGGGAGCACTGTGGAAAAACAAGAACTTATTCTCAGGGTGCAGCACCTGGAGAGTAAAAGTCAGACAGTGGTGCGTCCTGTAGGCATCTTCACATCCTTGTTTCTTTCCTCTCCAAGCAAAGCTGTGCCTTGGGCTCTAAATGTTTTGTGTCTCTCAGGACTGTGTTCTACCAATTGCCTCCTCTTTCCTATAGTTTTCTATCCACTTCCCTCAGCTTATAAATTTGCTTAGTTTTGTTGCATAAAAGTAACAAAGCATTATTATACTAAATGGCCAAAAACTGAAAGCCTTCCCTCTAAAATCAGGAACAAGACAAGGATGTCCACTGTCCCCACTCTTATTCAACATAGTTCTGGAAACTTTAGCCAGAGCGATTAGACAAGAGAAAGAAATAAAAGGAATAATGATTGGAAAGGAAGAAGTTAAATTATCATTATTTGCAGATGACATGATACTCTACACAGAAGACCCCAAAAACTCCACTAAAATACTGCTAGATTTAATAAGCAAATTCAGTAGTGTAGCTGGATACAAAGTCAATACTCAAAAGTCAATAGCCTTCCTGTACACAAATAACAAACTTACTGAAAGAGAAATTAGGGAAACAATACCTTTCACAATAACATCCAAAAAAATGAAATACCTAGGAATCAACCTCACGAAGGATGTAAAAGACCTCTATACTGAAAACTACAGTACTCTGAAAAAGGAGATTGAAGAGGATATCAGAAAATGGAAAGATATCCCTTGCTCCTGGATAGGAAGAACCAATATAGTGAAAATGGCCATACTTCCAAAATTGTTATACAGATTTAATGCAATTCCAATCAAAATTCCAACAGCATATCTCACAGAATTAGAGAAAACAATCCTAAAATTCATTTGGAATCAGAAGAGACCTAGAATAGCAAAGGCAATTCTGGGCAACAAAGGCAAGGCAGGGGGCATCACAATCCCCGACTTGAAATTATACTATAAAGCTACTGTGATAAAAACAGTGTGGTACTGGCAAAAAAACAGACCTGAAGATCAATGGAACAGATTAGAAGATGCTGAAACAACCCCAGACATACTAAGCCACCTTATCTTTGACAAAGGTGCCAAACACATTCGCTGGAAGAAAGATAGCCTCTTTAATAAATGGTGCTGGAAAAACTGGCTCTACACATGCCGAAGATTAAAACTAGATCCATATCTTTCACCATGCACTAAACTAAATTCAAAATGGATCAGAGATCTAAATATTAAAACAGAAACATTAAATCTGCTGGAAGGTAGGATAGGTAAAACCCTTGGAGACATTGGTGTAGGCAAAGACTTTATGAATAAAAACTCAACCGCACGGGAACTATCCCAAAGAATCAATAACTGGGATCTCATCTTATTAAAAAGCTTTTGCACAGCAAGAGAAACCACCAACAGAGTGAAGAGACAACCCACAATGTGGGAAAAAATGTTTGCCAGCTGTTCCTCAGACAAAGGATTACTATCGAGAACATATAAAGAACTCAAAAAAATCAGACCTCCCAAATTTAAAGACCCACTCCAAAAATGGGCATCTGAGATGAATACACATTTCTCAGATGAAGAAATACTAATGGCAAATAAATATACAAAAAAATGTGCAACATCACTAGTCATTCGAGAGATGCAAATTAAAACAACACTGAGATACCATCTCACCCCAGAAAGAATGGCTACTATAAAGAAATCAACTAATAACAAATGCTGGAGGGGCTGTGGGGAAAAAGGAACCCTTCTTCACTGTTGGTGGGAGTGTCGACTGGTACAGCCACTGTGGAAGTCAGTGTGGAGATTCCTCAAAAAACTAGGGTTGGAGGTCCCATTTGACCCAGCTATTCCCCTTCTGGGCATCTTCCCAGAAGAATTAAAAACATCCTACCACAGTGATATATGTGCACCCATGTTTATAGCAGCACAATTTGTAATAGCCAGATCTTGGAAACAACCCAAATGCCCATCAACTGAGGAATGGATAAGAAAGATGTGGTATTTGTATACAATGGAGTACTATTCAGCCATAAAGAAGGATAAACTGGAGACTTTTATAGGTAAATGGATGCAACTCGAGAAAATACTCATAAGTGAAATAAACCAGAAGCACATGTGTAAGCATCGTATTATCTCTCTAGTATGAGAAACTGAAAGAGTAAATAAGATCCAAAATGTACAATAGACATGGTGAATCAAAAAGAAACTGGTCAAAAGGAGAGACTGGAATAGGGAAAAGAAAGAAGGGAAAGGGAAAAAAATGGTATATATATATATATATAAGATGGTTAAGATAGATACACTACCATTTTTACTTAGTTCATTGAAGAGTAAGGTTTGTGCCAATAATGTTTCGACAATTGAATGCTAATGTCTGGTGTCCTGAATAACTAACTTAAAGATAGTAATACGTAATGTATTAACCATTGTTACCCTCCTATTATGTTGGTTTGAAAATTTGTTCTTCTTTTGATTTGTTTTGTTTTTTCTTCTCTTTAAAAAAAAAAAAAAAGTAACAAAGCAAAATCAAACCCCCAAATGAATAAAACCAACTGTCGCTCAGCCTTCTAACTGCTGAATCATTTCACTCTTCTGCTTCAAAGTCAAGTGTGTTTACCTATATGATTATTTTCATAGCATTGTTGAGATATTAAAATACACTAAACTACCAATGTTTAAAATATTCGCTTGGATATATTCATATGTATATATATATATATATACATAAAGCCAACACTACAATCAAGATAATGAATATATACATATATCTCACCCCCCCAAAATTTCCTGATGTACCTTTGAAATTCCTCTCTTCCTCCTCTCCCTGTCCTTTCCTATATTGATCTGCTTCCTGTCACTATAGTTTTATTTCTATTTTCTAGAATTGTGTACAAATATAATTCCACAGTATGTATTCTTTTTCCACCTTCTTTTACTCAGAACCATTATTTTTAGATCTACCCATAATGAAGCTTACATCAATAGCTCATCCTTTTTATTGCCGAGTTTTCCATTAGAAGACATACCTCCAATATTTTAATCAATTTGACTGCTCATGGACTATGAGTTGTTTCCAGTTTAGATTATTGTGACTAATGTTGCAATGGCATTCATTTGCAGTTCATTGTAGGGACATAATCTTTCATTTCTCTATGGAAAATCCAAGCAGAATAACTGGTCATATGGTGAGCATAGGCTGATTCAGAGTTCACTGACAGTCTGTTTTTGTTTTGCTCTTTTTTTTTTTTTCTCTGTGTTTTATTTTAGATAGTTTTTATTGCTATGCCTCTGAGTTCACTAATCTTTTTTTTGTGTGTGTGCTCCGTCTGCTCTCTGTGAATCTTATCCAGCCATTTTGCACCTTAGACAATGTAACTCTAATTTTTAGAACTTCAATCAAATCTCTTTTATGTCTTCCATGCTTCTGAATATATATTATCAATAACTTTTGAAGTACTTCAACCATCTGTGTCATTATTGTTTATGGTTGATTTTTCTCCACATTATGGCTTCTATTTTCCTTTGTATACCTTGTAATTTTTGATAGGATATCAGATTTGTGAATTTAACCAAATTGTTGTTTGATGGATATTTTTGTATTTTTATAATTATTTTTGACTTTGTTCTAGGACCCAATTAAAAACTTGGAAACAATTCGTTGGGTCTTACACTTAATTATTTCCCACTTTTAAAGCAAGACCCTTCTTAAATTGATAACTGATGCCCTCTGGAAGGGAGAAGTTTGCCCCTCTAGCTGTTGAGACAGGCACTATCCCCAGGCCTTTGTGAGCCCTAGGACGACCTTTACTTTCATCCTCTTGTGTGGTTCTTTTTCTGGTCGCTAGTGGTCTCTTCATGTGCGGGATAACTGCGGACCTGGAGTGTTCTCTCACCCTGTACTCCCTGCCCTGGCTCCTCACACTTCCTCCTCCAGCTCCTCTCTGAGGCTGATTAAGTTCCTGCCTCCTGCACCGCAGCCTGGAGTGGCTTCTTCTTGCTTTTGTTTGGTTCCTCTCATTTGTTTTCTATCTCTGAAATACAATTGTCCATCACTGGCCGATGACCAGTGTTATGAGTGCTGTTTTATGTATTTTTGTCAAAGGTTTTAGTTGATTCAGATGGGAAGGTAAATCCAGTTTCTGTTTCTTCATCTTGACCAGCAGAGAAAGTCTCCTAGCAAGGCTCTTTAGAAAAGGTATTTCTGCTGTTGCCTCTGCTTCTTCACCTTGGGGTTGGTCTGAAAATTGCTGCAGTGTATGTTCTGTCTGAATGAAGCTGCTGAAGCTGCTATCAGTAAAACTCCTATGGCATGCCGCGTGGACTTCACCTCTTGTTTGACTGCTCTTGACCATTCCCTTTTCGGAACTCCTCTGATTCATCTCCTTCCTGGATTTGCCACAGTGGCCATTGCTGACCCATCTTTCTGTGCCTCAGGCCCCAGCTTCAACCTTCCCACTCACACACACTGACCAATCAACCGCGTTTACTCCAGTAGCTGCAAATCTGAATCTCTACCTCTAGCTCAGGTTTTATACCTGGAATCCTGAGCTATCTATTCAACTCTGAAAATCTCTATCAAGTATTTTAAATTTAGATGATCTAAAATGGACCTTTCATTAACAAATCCCTAATTGTGTATACTATGAAGTCCAAAATGTTTTCAAAGTCTTTCAGGTGCAACAAAAAGCCTCATGTATTTTGGTCCCTACCTAGTGCCTAGGCTTATCTAATTTTCTCCTTCACTCCCTATATTCCTGTCCACTGGCTTTCTTTCTACTTCTTAAATCTGTCAATCACCTTTTCCATTGGGCCTTCACTGTGCTATGTCCTGTCTCTCTGGAATATTCTGTGTCTTAACTCTTTACCTGGCCAACACTTACTTACACATCCTTCTAGTTTCACTTTGAAGTGTCATTTCTTCATAGATTTTTCTGGTCATTCAGGCTAATTTAGTTCTCTTACTATAATCCCTTATGGTATTCTTATGCAGCTCATTAATTGCACGTAGCTACAGTTCAATTGTGTATGTATTATCTAGTTATTATACTGCTATTTGTTAAATATCTATATTCATTAATTTCACAAGCAAAGGAACAATGCATTTTTATTTACTGCCGCATCCCTAGTATTCAGTAGATTCCCAATAAATATGTGTTCATCATAATAAATATTTTTATGCAACTGAGATTTATAACTGAGTTTTAGAAGAGTCTGCTATAATTTAGAATATGGATTAGCAAACTACATCCTATGTACCACCTCCCTTCCTACCATCTGAGTTTTGTAAATAAAGTTTTATTATAACACAGCCATATCCATGCACTTACATATTGTTTATGGCTGCTTTCCTGCAAAAAGAAAATTTGAAAAATTATAACAGAAACTGCATAGCCCACAAAGTCTAAACTATTTACTCTCTGGCCCTTTAGAGAAGATGTGCAGACCTCTGATTAGAACTTAAATATTTTACAGAAAGCACTGGTAACATAAGCAATCTAAGGGTCTTAATATGCCAATCTTGTTTCTGCCCAGGACTTTTTCTTATGCTGTATTCTCTGCCTGGAGCATTCTTCTTTCTGTTAATCTTTGCTAGAAAACTATCACTTGTCCTTCATGTTTTACTTTCTGTGCTATTTCCCCATGATACCGCAATCAGGACTGTTCCTCTCAGCCTCACTTCACTGTGTGGTTCCCTAGTACCCTAAAAATTTCCCTTCAGTGATTTCATACCTGTATCTACCTATTTAGTTACATAATCATTTGATGTCTCTAATGTTTCATAATTGTAAGTTCCATGAGAACAAGGATGTATGCTTTGTTCACCATTATAGTCTCAATACACAAAGTAATACTTAGATCTTAGTAGGGGCTCAATACAAATTTGTTAAATGAAACTGAGATTTGGCACGTCATTATACATAATTTGTAGCCACAGTTTTTTAGGGTTTTAGTGGTCCAACAAATAACTTCCTCATCTCAAATAGAAAGTAGTTGATAGTCAGAAGTCCGTTATAAAGATCAATATACTGGGTTTAGCACTAATAAACTAGGTGGTAGGATGTATCTTTAGCTCTACTTTCTTTTTGTTTAAGAAGCAAATTTTAGTCTTTCCATTTATATTTTACTTCAAACAATCCTAACAAAGCAGTTTTACATGCTGTTTCCTTTCTAGAATTAATTTTAATTTTAATAACTTCTTTTAGCTCCCACATATGTATATTCAAACACTATGCTTATTATTTATCTCACATATAAACATTTTCTTTCAGGTTCCTGCCTCAAAAGAATTTAAATGAATCGTCACTATAGAAGGTTAGTAAGGAATAAGAAAATTAATGTAATTATCTTTTTTAATACTTTTGTTCCCATGCACCACTGAAAGCTTTGCAAATGACAATAAACCAAGCAACATCCTTTTGAATGGAAACTTTCCCAGTGGAAATGGAGTTTTTTAAAAAGCACAATTAATTTTGATGTTAGAAAATGAAGGGAAGGAGAAGGACACAAAATTTATATTTTATAGTAACCTAAAAGACAGTCTGTATTTATATTATCAAAGTTAAATAAACAATGAGAAAGATCAGAGGTAATAATCTAACAGCGTAGTTTTATTTTTATAATAATTCGAATTATTTTTTCTTAGTAAATTTATACCATTCATATTTATGTTATGTAGTTTCTAAATTAATTTTAAAATTAGGTAATGCATACACAAAGCCAGAAATATACCTTAAAAAGATGCACTTTAAAACATCTTGCTCCTATCATTACCAACATTTGCCCCATAAACTTCCTGCCTTCCACTCAGGGAATCATTTTTATTAATTTCTTGTGGATCTTTCCTGACTTTATGTAAATACAAGTAAAAATGAACATTTGCTCTTATATTTCTTCTTCTCTAGTAAACAAAAGGCAAAGATTATATACAAACTGTTCATTTTTATTTTATATTTAATGCTATTCTTGGACATCTTTCCATTTTAGAGTTTCACAGCCACCTTCAGTCTTTCTTAAAAAAACATTTTTAAGCACTTAAAAATGATTTCATTGTATGGATGTATTGATTTATTCTACTAGTACCTTCTCAATGGGCATTTTGGTTTCTTTTAAACTGTTGCTATTAAATAGTACCCAAACTAGTAACTTTATACCTATATCATTTCTTATATGTACAGCTTTATCTGCAGAAAAGTTTCTCACAAAATGGGATAATGAGTTTAGAAGATATTCGTAAATCCCATACCCACTTGCCATATTGATCTTCATAGGGGATTTTAAAAGTCCGACTGCCATTAACAATCTGAGATCTATTTTCCTATATCTTAAACAATAGGTCACACTTTGGATTCTAATCATCAGATATCTATAAAGGGGGTATTTCAGGGTACTTTAGATTTCATTTCTTTTATTATGAGTTTAAGCATCCACTCACATGTTTACAAGCCATTTGAACCCCTTTTTGTAAGATGTCTGTTAATCATTTTTCTTCTGGGATGTTGACCTTTTTAAAATTAATTTTACTTATTTCTTTAATAAATATTTTGAAGACCTACTGCATGCCAGGCACTGCCCTAAGCCCTTGAGATGTACCCAAAACCAAACTACATGCCCGACTTACAGTGTAATAAGAAGATAAATAATAAACATATAAAGAAAATAAATGAGGTGCCTTGTTAGAAAGTGATGAGTTCCATGAAGAAAGAGAGAGTGAATGGGATCAGGGAAAAACTTGTGGTGATGTGGATATTCGACAAAGACTTGAGGAAGGCACAGTAACGAGGCTAGAGAAAAATCTACTGTGAAGACCCTGAGGTGGGCAGAGCCTGGTATTTTCCCAATCAGCAAGGAGGCCACTGTGGCCAAAACAAAGAGAGGGTGGAGGAGAGCAGGAGATGCTGAGTTCACAGAGGTGGTGGAGGAAGAGAGCCATAGCTGGCCTGACATGCTTTGGATGGAAGTGGAGATTGGAGAGTCGCCGCAGTTTTGAAGTCGAGGAGTGATGTGACTGAACTCACGTTCAAGGTCACCTGTCACTTGGTGCTATGTTGAAAACTGGATGGTGGGGACCTGAGTGGAAAGAGGAAGCAAGCTAAGTGGCTAGTGGAATGACCGGGAAGAGATGCCATGGGGCCTAGGGCCAGGGAGGAAGCAAGGGAGGGCTGAGAAATTGTTGGATTTCAGACACAGTATCAAGGTAGAAGCCAGGCATGGTGGCACAGGCCTGTACTGGAGGCTTTGGGAGGCTAAGGTAGGAGGACCTAGAGTTCAAGGCCAGGCTGGGCAAATTAGCAACTTAGTGGGACCTTGTCTCAAAATAAAAAGATTTTTTTGAGATAGGGTGTCCCTATGTAGTTCAGGCTGGCCTTGAACTCACTATGTAGCCCAGGCTGGCCTCAAACTTGTGGCATTCCTCCTGCCTCAGCCTCCCAAGTGCTGGGACTACAGGCATGTGTCACCATGCCCAGCTCAAAATTATAAAAAAACATTTTTAGGGCCGGTGAGATAGCTCAGTGGCATAAGAGCCTGCCTGGCAAGCGCGAGGTACCGAGTTCGACTCCTAGAACCCACATACAAAAAAAAGGGCCAGTGATATCGCTCAGCGGCACGGGCGCCTGCTGGTGGGCAAGGTCCTGAGGTCGACCCCCAGTACCCACACACAAAAAAAAAAAGGCACAAAAAGGAAAGGGATGTAGCTCAGTAGTATAGCACCCCTGGGTTTGATCCCCAGTACTGAAAGAAAAAAAAAAAAAAAATGGAGCAGTGTGGGGGGACTGGCAGTACAAACACCACAGGATTGGGATTGAGAGCAGGGAAAGAATACGCTCAAAGATGTTGAAAATACTTTCCTGTGGGGAGTTTCAGTATGAAGGATAGAAAGTCAGGGTGACAACTGGTGAAGAAAATAGGGTCAAAAGGAAGGTCTTTTAGGATGGAAAAAGGAGCATGTTACCCTGACCAATGGAATGATGAAGAAGGAGAAAATGATAATGAAGGAGAGAGTTTCTAGAAGATCATGTATTTTTTAGAGATTTTATCTGCTTGTAAAATAAGTTGCAAAAATGTATTGGTGACTTTTCATTTATCTTTTGACTTTGCATAATGTATTATTTTTGCCTTATAGCTGTTTCAAATTTGTTGATTCTTGTGTGGCATTTTTTGTTTCTGCAGTATTGGAAATTGAACCCAAGGCTTTTGCACTAAACTAAAACCCCAGACCTTTTTTATTTTTTATTTTGAGACAGAGTCTTGCTAAGTTACCAAGTTGCCCACACTGGCTCAGACTTGCAATCCTCTGGCTTCAGCCTCCCAGAGGAGTGAGATTACAGGTGTGTGCCATCCTACTCCACTTGGCTTTGGAATTCTGAGTCTCAGTTCATAAGGCCTTCCAAACTCTGTAGCAGGGGTTTGCACAGTCTAAGGGCCAATTCAGCATTTCACATTTTTTAGCTGTATCAAAACATACGCACCATTTACTTACAGGATGTGTGTGGCTTCTTTTGCACTACAGTGACAGATTTAAGTAGTCCTGACATTGGCCACAGTAAAATATTACTATTACAAGCAGTAACATATTTATTATTTGGCTCTTTATGGAAAAAAGTTGCTAGTAAAAATATGGTCCATAGTAAAAACGTGAAATTTACCCATTTTTTTTGTGCTTTGATGATTTTTCTCTCTCCTTCCTTCCTCTTTCATTCCTTTGTTACTTCCTCCTTTCCTTTCTTCCTCTTTTTCTTTCCCTTCCTTCCTTCCTTCCTGCCTGCCTTTCTGTACATCTGTCTTTTTCATTTTTTCTGTCTCTTTTTACATTAATACCTGGAATTTATTCTGGCATACTAAATAGAGTTTCAACTTCATATTTCTCTAGATTGTTTTTCCTTCATACCATTCATTGAAAAGTCCATTGTTTCCCCTGCAGCTTTGGGATGCCACCTTCACCATAAGCAGCAAATAATGCAAGTGTCTGTGTTGATGTCTGTATTTTCTGGTCCATCTTACTAGCTTTTTAGGCCGTGCAGGTACAAATACCAGCCTGCTTTAGAAATGCGGTTTAACATGTCCTTAAGGCTGGTGCAAATTCTCCATCATTAATTGCTCTCTTGTATCAGAGTTTTCGACTTACTAGTAATGTTTTTGATAGGCTGGATAGATCTTTAATATTCTATCATTTTATTTTATACTATGTGGGGGGTTGTTTGTTTGATTGTTTTATTTTATTTTATTTACTTTGTGTGTGTGTGTGTGTGTGTGTGTGGCGCTGGGGATCAAACCCAGGGCCTTATGCATGCAAGGCAAGAGCTCTACCACTAAGCCACAACCCCAGCCCTGTTTGACTGTTTTAATAGAGACTGCTATTTCCTCTGTTTCTATCCTGTTTTATAATCTCTGGTAGTTTTTTATTTCTTGTTTTGCCAGTTTGGGAATTACATAATCTACTTTATTTCCTCTAATATTCTCTTAACAAATTTGAATACTTTGAAATGAACAATGACTGTTATTTTAGCTGCCTATGCAATTGCCACTCCTATCTTTTTCTTTGCTGACTGACCTTGATTCAGTTCTGAAATCAGTATTTTTAGCCAAGAAGGTAGATTATATTAAATCTTACATCCTTGCTAATGGTTTAGGTTGAATATGTGACCCATTTCTGGCAGATGAAATATTAAGATAAACCAACTGGGGGCTTTTTAGCAAACGTGTTTCTTCTTGCAAAAGGAGGAGGCGTGTCCTTTATCATGATTTCCTTTTCTTCCCTCTTTGGATACTGCTTAGTGCAGATGTGATGTTTAGAGCTATGGCAGCCATTTTGTGATCATGAGCATCAACACTGCAAATGCACTGAGGCTGACAGAACACAAAGATCAAAATGGCCTCAATCCTTGATGAAATCAATGAGCTCTTAAGCCAATCTTGGGAGGGCCTATTTCTCCAGATCTTGGTAAGTACACAATAAATGTCTACCAAATGTTTTAAGCCACTGTTAGCAGCTTTTTCTGCTACATGTAGAAAAGCACCCCTAATTAGCAAGCAATTTAAATCTCTACTTCTAGAGTTTCTGTACTTTTTTCTCTGTTAAATTTGCTATTTTGTTATTTTGTTTTATTTTCAGGTTATTATTATTTTCTTGTTAAGGGAAATCTGTATTTAGTCCTTCTTCATCTTTTTGTTTGTAATAGATTTTCTTTTAATTCTCCTCTCTTGCTATCTGATCTCTTTCTCTGTCTCTTAAGGATGAGAACTAACTTAGACCTGTTATGGTCCTTATTTTGGAAGCTTCTGGTTTTTGTTTTAATTTTTGGCTCTTCTTTTTTTTGTGCATTTTGTTAGATCTGGGAGAAGGGAAACTTCTTGATGTTGTGTGTCCCAGCTTGCTTAAAGGTTGAAGCAGTGTTTATTGACAGCACTACTTCTCTTACTATGCATTTCTAGCAAAGTCTAGACGTTCATATATAAGAAAATTAGAGCAATTATGGAGACTATTTGGACTAAAATTTATCTAAAATATCAGATAATTGCAGAAAAAATATTTTTTTTCAGTTTGAAAGTATTCTTATAATAGCTGCCATTCTCTCCTCTGCTTTGCATGTGCAGTCACAGGCTGAGGGTTCTGAAATAGCACCCATCGTGCTGAGCTCAGGCCGGCTTCCTATTCCAACCAGTTACAGTTGGCTTATCATTATCGTTACTATTATTAGCGTAAATCCTGTGCTTCCCATCACCCCTACACTGGCAGAGTGCTTATTTTTAGGAGAACTGAGTTTCCATGTGATTGTGGTGATGACTAGTGTGCTCTGTCACACTGCAGGCAGGCTTTCTCGGAAGTTACTCAGGTGACAGGGCTGATCATCCTGAGGGCCAGTCGGAGAGTCTTCTCTCCATTGCTCATAGAGGTGAGCTTGAAGAAAATTCAATCTCCAGGTGGAGACAGATCACTTCCATGTGAGGTACCATCAAGGGAGTATGTATGTCCCTTAAAACCCATTCCAGGATTCCAGAGACTGGAAAGTAGCCATTGTTTTCCAAGCCTCAATTGCCATTAGAGTTCAGATGTGATTTAGATCAGATCCAATTGCTGGAGACTTTCATGCAAAATTGAGTTAAAACAATAATGAGATGGCCCATTTTCTCCATGTATATTAAGCATTAAAAAAAGTTCAGCCAGTATGGTGGTGCATGCCTTAATCCCAACATTCTGGAAGACTGAAGCAGGAAGATCACAAATTCCAGACAAGCCTGGTAGGGATGTAGCTCAGTGCAAAGGCCCTTGGTTCAATCTCCAGTGTTATCCAAAAAAAAAAAAAAAAAAAAAAAAGTTCACCAACTCTGAGTTATGAAAGGCCTAAGTTGTATGGGGAGAGAAACAGGCTGTGGGTGCCCTCTTCTTAGCCCAAACTGAGGCAGAGGCAGGATGCTCAGGAGCAGATGGCCCTGGCAGAAGATTCCAGATCTTGTACCTGCCTAACGGAAAGACAGCTGCACTCATGGCGCCTGGTTCTGTGGTAGGTTTCGGAAGCTGTTTCTAGAAGATCAATGTAGGTCCTGCCTCTTTACCACTCACTGCCAAAGGCTCAACCTTTAATAAATCCTCTTCTGCTTGAAGTAACTAGAACAGATGCCGAATCCTAAAACTGAGAGTCCTGACCAGTACCAGGACTGTGGGAGAAAGGCTGCTAAGTTGAGGTTTTACTACCGCAGATGGAATCTCGTGAAGACAGTTTCAAGGGACTAGATGTTTCAGACACGGGAAACGCAGGCTGCTATGAATCCCCTCATCTGTCTACTTCCGGGGTTCATGTGAACTGATGGGGTAAGAAGAATGGTCACGTAGGGAGCCAGGAGACTGTGCTCGGAGATGTGCTCTACTGGAGGGGCAGCGGATGCCTCAAAGCATGAAGGGGCAGACACTGCCGCAGGACTCCCAGCCGCTCTTCTTGCAGGAAGACTGCGCCGGTCACGTTGGCTTTGTGTGTAGTGGCAGCAAACAGAAGTTCCACTGTCTAAAACCGTGAAATGAATTTGAAATCTCACAAAATTTCAAAGCCAGGCATCCCTATTATAAGTTAATTTAGCAGGTCACGATGCCTTCAAGCTCCAGGTTCTTTGTACTGTTCTCTGTGTGGTAGCTTTGACTTGTGGACTCGCTCCTTAGAGGGTTGTTCGATGTCTGCCCCTTAAGTTAGATCCTGTGGCCATACACACTGATATCTTCCAAGAAAAATGTACATTTTATGTGTGGGTTTTTTGTTTTGTTTTGTTTTGTTTTGTTATGAATGAAGGAACTTTGTGCAGCTGCTTCCAGCAGCCACCTCTTTCCTTTTTACTGGTTTTATGGCTTCGTCTAAACCATTCTCTTGCAAGAAGAATGGGAGCATAATAACTGATTAACCAGTCAGAATTTAGCCTGGATTGAGAGATAGAGCCATCTCTCCTTGAGAGCAAACCCCCAAATAAAATCTTTTGCTGTGACAGCAAAGAATGGGAGGGCGGCTACTAGCGACTAGCAATGTCAATCCCCGGTTACGGTTTGTGGATGTTGTTTCATGAGATATATTTACTGCTGTGTGTGTGTGTGTGTGTGTGTGTGTCTTTGTGTGTGTGTGTGTGTGTCTGTGTGTCTCTGTGTGTGTGTGTGTGTGCATAAAAGTAATATGCTAATAAGTAGAAACAACTTTAACAGGTACAAAAATGCTTAGAACAAAAAGAATTTTCTACCCATCCTTATGCCTTAACTTACAGAAGAGTTATGAAATGTAGTTGAGAAAATTAAAAAGTTCTAAGCAAAAGGAGGAAATAATATGTTCATGTGCTAAAAGTCTCAACCTTGAAAAGATTTTCCCCAAATTTATCTATAGGTTTAAAACAATCCCAGTTATAGCTCAGCGTGGTTTCTCTGAGAAATAGACAATTTATTTCTGATATTTGCGTGAAAATGCAAAGGGCATAATACCCGAGAAAAGCTTAAAGCAGAAAAAGCTGGAGACTTATAAAGTTACAACCATTAAGATAATATAGGAAATATAATTAGACCAACGGTATTGAATAATCCAAAAATATACCCACAAATATACAGTGGCTTGATTATGAAAGTTTCAGTAAAGTGAGGGAAAGGATGATATTTTTAAGTATGGTAAAACCTTGGTTTGTGAGCATAATTCGTTGCAAAAACATGCTTGTAATCCAAACCACTTGCATATCAAAGCAAATTTCCCCATAAGAAATAATGGTAACTCAGATAATTAGTTCCACAATCCAAAAATATTCACATAAAAATGATTATAAGTACTATAATATAATACAAAATAATAAAGAAAATACAGGATACAAAGAAAAATAAACAAATTAACCTCCACTTTCCCTTGAAAACCTTCCTGGCTGGTGTGAGGAAGGCGAGAGGAAGGTTATTGTGTAGGACAACTTTCACTATCACTAATGGAATCACTGCAACTTTAACAAGGAACCTATCCAGTGACACTTGTTTTTGCCTCCTTTTGAGGATTTCACAGAAATGCCATATTGTACTGTCATTAAACAGATTCATCCCTTGCACTGCTACTGCCCTATTTGGGTGGTGTTCTCTACAAAATTTTGCACTGTTTCCCACATTTTACACATCTCCCAAATCTCATTTGAAGTGAGGATTCCTCCACCTTTTTCTCCTCCTCCTCTGCAGACACGATCTCCTCCATAACCTCTCTCTTTTGGGAGATGATCACCCACAATCCTGCAAGGAAAGAGAGGGAAGAATCATTGGCTCGGTTGTGGTCATGTGATGTCTGGCATCCTGTACTTCTCATTACAAGACATCACTATTTATCAGGTTAAAATTTATTAGAAAGGTTTGCTTGTCTTGCAGAACACCCACAGAATAAGTTACTCACAATCCAAGGATTTGCTATAAATAATATTAATTATATTGGATATCTACCTGGAAATAGTAGGTAATATTTTTTCACCCTTTACTTGAACTTTTTAGTTTCTCTTAACTGCATTTCATAATTTTCTGTATATATCTTTTCTAAGATTAATAATGTTCACTTTCATTCCTAATTTGCTAAAAGATTTTTTAATCATAAATAGTTTTTGAATTTAAAAAATTATTTTTCTGCCTATTTTGACATGACCATATGATTTTTTATTTCAATCTGGTAAATAAATTACATTTACATTGATAAATTCTCATATTTTAAGACCTTCATATTCCTGAAATAAATGTCATTTAGTTATGATGTATTATGCATTTTATATACCACTAGACTTAACTTACTGTTTGTATAAAAATTTGTATATGTATTTGACAATCCAGTTGGCATGCAGGAAAATCATAAGGAGATGCTGTACTGTTCTCTCTCCAATTGCCTTTTCCCCCAAACTCACTTTCTCTATTTTTGAGACCCATATATTGAGGTATCCCAGTTACACTGATTCTTGATAAGTCTGCCATCCCGATCAGACCCACTTAGACTTAAACTACGGATCCCCCTATGCTGAGCACATTTCTCCTGTACCCCTCCCTGCCTGATTCCACCTGTACACTGGCATTAGTAGAAGGCATCCACAGGCACCTCGTCTTCTGACTTATGGTTGGGTTCAGCCAATGCAAGGTTCTGTGGGGCAGAGATAGAGAACAGGTCTTTGTTTCCTCCAGTTTACTCCCTGCTAGGTTCTTGTAAACAGGAACTCAGAGTGGCCCAGCATCTCTTAGGTGGCTCTCTTAGACTGCTGGTATTTTCTCTAGTTTCTGGTGATCCCTCAATTCCCTGACCTTCCTTGGCCTAGTGGCTAAGAATGCTCCCTGTTGCTGGTCCTGGAGTGCTGCACCCGCCCTTCTTCCACTTACTTCTTCCTCGGCTCTGTGGCCTAGCCCTATGTGGCTCTCTCCTCAGTTACCCAGGGAAGGTGCCATGTGGTGCTGAGATCCCAGTGGGTCTCCTGGCTTCAAGTTATAAATGCTCCATTTTATCCCTGTTGTATAGGAGGAAAACGAAGCCAAACAATAATCCTACTGGTTCTGAGGCACTGCTTGTTTCTTCGGTAAATGCTGCAGTCAAAAGGACATCTATGCTCGATACCTTAGCTACTGCCATGCTACACGTGGGCATGAGGTGTCTGTACAGAGACTCCTGACTGAAACCCAATGACAACCATGAGGAGTTTTCTCTATTGTTGTCTCTCTCCCTGCATTGAGTGCCACCACATAAAGGACAGAGCAAGACCTCTAACAACAGACTGGCTGCTCAGCCCACAGAGGGTAAGTTAGGAAAGAGGAAAAATACGGGCTATAATGTTACCAGAACAGAGGGCATTAGCCCAGGAAGGAGCCTGATCAGTATCGACAGCTTTATCTAAACTAAGACTATGGAGAAGCGATCTTTCCAGGTAGAGCATTAGAATATGTGGGCCTGAAATCCCAGTAAATGCTCATGCCGCTCAGATAAACTTATTTCTGTTAGCCACTTTCCTCGACTCATTTCCCTTCTAGAAATCTTGACTGCAAATCATTCCCATCCTCATGCATTATTGACATTCCCACAGTGCGAAAGATAGGGTGTTTCCATAGGAGTAGGAACATTTAAGGAAATCTTACTGCTGCCCAGAGAGTGTCATTAATCAAATCAAAACAGTAATGTCTACAGCACTGAAAATAAGCACTTCCTTAGAGCAGTCATCTTTATGAAATACACATGGTATGGCTAGCTAGTGGTATCATGCCTGCTGCAGATGTTCTCTGCCTACTTGCAAACGCATCAACCACACTGTGAGTGGCAATGTGGGCAATGCACAAAGGGATAATAACAATTAATTGAAGCCCACTGTGTATTAAGCATTGTAGTTGAACCTTTCCAACTATAACAATAGCGTTATGAAGAGGATGTTATTATCCCCATTTTACTAAAAAGAAAACATAAACTCAGATAAATAATAGAAATTGTCCGAGTTCACATAGAAAGAGAGGGGCTCTCAACTCAAGAGCCTTTAGCTGAAGTGCCTGATTGGATCTACTGGCTATGAGGAATAAGTAGGACTGAGTACACCTCTGTATACATGTGGTGTATACAAAGTGCTGTAGTCAGGATAAAATATGATTGAGTCAGTACACAGTCCAAATGGGTGGTGAATAAAATATACGTAAGATGTATGAGACAGAAAGAGAGAGAAATTGAGAGAGAGAGAGAGAGAGAGATACTGAGTTCTGCTTCTGAGGCAGGAACAAGGGATGTGAGATTTAAACTCAACTTTGAATAGTAGGGAAGATTTGGAATAGGTGGGACAAATGATGGGGGTCATGTCCCAGGAATAGAAAAGTACAGTAGTTTTGGGCAAGTGTAGCACTTTGGGAGGGCAAAGGTTCATACGAGGAAGTAATGGGAAATTAAGCTGAGAAAGGAGACTGAGACCAGCTGTGTCACAGAAATAATTCTCAGATGCAGTGATTTGACTTCATACTGTTAACAAGGAGACATTAAGAGGCTGGGTGGAGGTCAATGACATAATGTGTGCTTAGCATGCTTGAGGCCCTGGCTTCAATGCCTGGCAGGGAGAGGGAAAGGGAGAAGGAGAGGGAGAGGGAAAGGGAGACAGAGAGAGGGAGAGAGAGAGAATGATGGAACAATGTTGCAGAAATTAGAAAGACTGACCAGTCATATGACATACAGCATAGAAAGGAAAAATAGTGGGTCTGTGGAGTCCAACAAGAAAGCCACAGTAGTTATTCTGGTGTGGATTCGGCTGAGGCAGTGGGAACACAAAGAAGGTATGAAAAGACATGTAGAAAGAAAACTCAAAAGAATATGGCTATTGACGCAATAACAATAACAAAATAGGAAACAATTATCCATTTACCTGTTTCCACAAATATTATTTAGGTGCCTTATTTGTACTGGAATAGTACTGGGCTCTGGGTATATATAGCAATGAACATGACAGGCAAAATGACACATTCTAATGGAGGAGGTACTATACCCAATATAAAAAATGAGATATAACCTGAAGTGGGTAACTCGTGCAAGGAATAGAACAGGGTTAAGGGGCCAGATAGTGAGATGTTGGGGAGTTTAGATCAGAGCAGGTGTCTGTGAGGATGAACAAAGACTCAAATGAAAAGGAAAAGTGGACCATGTGAATATCTCTTAGAAAAGTACTCCATTAATCCTCTGATTTGTTTCTCTCTCTCTTTTTTTTTTTTTTGCCAGTACCATGCTTTTTTTTTTATCACAATAGCTTTGTAGTATAATTTCAGGACAGGGATTGTGATGCCTCCTGCATTGCCTTGTTGCCCAAAATTGTTTTTGCTATTCTGGGTCTCTTCTGGTTCCAAATGAATTTCAGAATTGTTTTCTCTAATTCTGTGAGGTATGCTATTGGTATTTTGATCAAGATTGCATTAAATCTGTGTAACAATTTTGGAAGTATGGCCATTTTCACTATATTGGTTCTTCCTACCCAGGATCAATGGACATCTTTCCATTTTCTGAAATCCTCTTCGATCTCCTTTTTCAGAGTACTGTTGTTTTCAATGTAAAGGTTTTTGCTTCCTTCATTAGATTGATTCCTAAGTATTTCACTTTCTGGGGGAGACGCTATTGTGAAAGGTGTGGTTTCCCTAATTTCTCTCTCGGTGAGTTTGTTATTTGTATACAGGAAGGCTATTGATTTTTGAGTGTTGACTTTGTATCCAGCTACACTACTGAATTTGGCTATTAAATCTAGAAGTCTTTTAGTGGAGTTTTTGGGGTCATCTATGTAGAGTTTCATGTCATCTGCAAATAATGATAATTTCACTTTTTCCTTTCCTATCCTTATTCCTTTTCTTTCTCTTGTCTAATTGCTCTAGCTAATGTTTCCAGAACTATAATGAAGTGGTGACAGTAGACATCCTTATCTTGTTCCTGATTTTAGAGGGAAAATTTTCAGTTTTTGACCATTTAATATGATGTTGGCTGTTGGTTTGTTATAGATGGCCTTTATCAGATTGAGATACAAACCGTCTATTCCGATTTTCTGTAGAGTTTTTATCATGAATAGGTGTTGGACTTTGTCAAATGCTTTTCCTGCATCTATTGAGATGATCGTGTGGTTTTTATCCTTGGTTCTGTTAATATGGTGTATTACATTTATTAATTTGCATATGTTGAACCATTCCTGCTTTCCTGAGATTACACTTGGTCATGGTGTATAATCTTCTTGATGATTTGCTGCATTCTTTTTGCCAGTATCTTATTGAGGATTTTTACATCTATGTTCATTAGGAAGATTGTCCTGTAGTTCTCTTTTTTAGTTGGATCCTTCTCTGGTTTTGCTGTCAGGGTAATGCTTGCTTCCAGGAATGAGTTTGGGAGTATTGGCTTCCCTTTCAGTTTCATTAAAGAGTTTGAAGCATAGTGGCATTAGATCTTCTCTAAATTTCTTGTAGAATTCAACAATGAATCCATCAGGACTTGGTCTTTTCTTTGTTGGTAAGTTTTTAATTGTATATTTAATTTTCTTGATAGATATTGGTTTATTTAGAATTTTTGTATCTTCTTGATACAGCTTTGGTAGTTCACATGTATATAGGAATCTGTCCATTTCTTCTGTGTTTTCCATCTGATTAGAATACAGTTTCTCTTTGATGATCTTCTGGATTCTGCAGGATCTTTTCATTCCTAGTTGGATGGATTTGAGGATTTTCTTTCCTTTTTTTTTTTTTTTTTTTCTTTTTTTTGACAAGGTTGGCTAAGGCTTTCTATATTTTATTTAAGATGCAGAAACAACTCCAAACACACTCAAGCACCTTATCTTTGACAAAGGGGCCAAACATCTTCACTAGAAGAAAGATAGCCTCCTTATTAAATGCTACTGGAAAAGCTGGCTTTCCACATGCCAAAGATAAACCTAGACCCATATCTCTCACCATACACTAAACTAAAATTGAAATGGATCAAAGATCTAAATATTAAAATAGAAACACTTAATTTGCTGGAAGATAGAATTGGTAGAACTCTTGATGACATAGGTGTAGGCAAAGATTTCATGAACCCCAATTGCACAGTAAATATTACAAATAATCAACAACTGGGATCTCATCTTATTAAAAAGATTTTGCACAGAAGAAATCACCAGCAGAGTGAAGAGACAACCCACAGAGTAGGAAAAAAATCTGCCACCTGTTCCTCAGGCAAAGGACTAATATCTAGAAAATATAAAGAACTTGAAAAAATGAGACTCCCCAAATTTAAATACCCAATCCAAAAATGGGCATCTGAAATAGACACTTCTCAGATGAAGAAGTATAAGCAGCAAATAAATATATGAAAAAATGTTCAATATCACTGGTCATTCGAGAGATGCAAATTAAAACACTGAGATTACCTCTCCAGAAAAAAATGGCTTTTATCAAGAAATCAACCAATAACTAATGCTGGCAGCTGTGGGGAAAAAGGAACCCTTCTCCACTATTGGTGGGAGTGTAGACTGTAGAAATCAGGGTGGAGATTCCTCAAAAAAAGCTAAAACTAGAAGTTCCATTTGACCCAGCTATTCCCCTTCTTGGTATCTTCCTGAAACAGTTAAAAGCATCATACCTCAGAGATATATGCACACCCATGTTTATAGTGGCATAGTTGTAATAGCTGAATCTTGGAAACAGCCCAAATGCCCATCAACTGATGAATGGATAAAGAAGATGTGTTTTTTTTATACAATGGAGTACTACTCTGCCATAAAGAAGGATAGAGACATTTCTAGGTAAATGGATGCACCTTGAGACCATACTCTTAAGTGAAATAAATCAGACACACGTGTTTAAATATCACACTTTTCTCTGCTGTGAAAAACTAAAAGGGTAAATAAAGACCAAAATGTATAATATATATTGTAAAATCAGAAGAAAATGTTCAAATGGGAAGGGGAACAAGGAGGGGAGAGAGAAAGGAAGGGAAAAGAGAAAAAGAGAATAGAAGGGGCAAAAATGGAAACAAAGCTTTTGTAAATAATTAGGGAAAGAAGGGTTTAAGGGAAGGGAGAGAATGGGGAAGAAAGAAGAATTAATATATATCATGTACAGGTATAAACTCCCTATGATGAATGTGATCATTATGTATATCTAAAATGTACCAATAAAATTAATTTAAATAAAAAAGAAAAGCATTCCAGGCAGACAGAGCAGGAAGTTCTAAAGTCCTGAGACACCCCCATTTTGCCTGTGAGCAGAACAGCACAGTTAGTGTAACCAACGGGGAGCAAGGAAGGTGGAAGGTGAATGTAAGAGTGAAGAGGTGGCAAGGCTGGAGGGCGTCAGGTCTTAATGGTCAGGGCGAGGATTTGGCTTTCTATTCCAAATGAAACAGAAACTGCAGGGCTTTGAGAAAGGGAATGACATGATCTGATTCACATTTTAAAAGGATCATTCTGGCCACTTCATGGAAAGCCGATGATAGAAATATAGTAGAAACAGGGAGACCACTTAGATGGTTATTACAGTCCAGGTGGAAGTTGCTTGTCAGTTAGACTAGCAAAGGTGAAGGTAGAAAGAAGCAGTACGGTTGGGGATGTGTTTTAAAGGCAAAATGAGTAGGATTTGCTGATACACTGAATATGCTATATGGGATAAAGAACAAGAGCAATCAAGAAGGTACTCCTGTGAGGCTTGCTGCTGTCAGGTTCCTGAAAGTCTACCTTGGGATGGGGGTTACCTTTGATTTCTTGATTTTCCTGCCCCTCCATCAACAATAGACTCTACCTCCAAAACATGTCTTGCAACTTTCCAGGTCTCAACTATATCCTGTGCAACCTCACTGGTCCGTGCTCCATCATTCCCTCCTCACAAATGCCCCACTGCCAGCCCCCCTGCTTCTACTCTTGTAGAAACAATTCACACTGCCAGATGCAACTAACCTCTGCTAAAAACAGCCAGAGTGAATTCTTGGAATAAGAAGCAAATACAGTGAAACTCTAATTTCTCAATCTCAGATTACAAGCTTTTAACTGCTGTGGTGCCCGGAAGCTGCGCTGTCTTCTCACATCCTCCCCTCCCTGCACTGCACTGTCATCCCTTTTGGTCTCTCCAGCTCACCAAGCCTTTGCACTCCATGGTCCTTGTATCTACAAGGCCCTGTCTTCCATATTGCTAAGCTCTTAGCTCAGCTGTTACTTCCTCAACCTTCCACATCACCCAAGTCCTTGTTTACATTAAAAGGAAGAGTTTAATTTCCTTCCCTTTGAATTTGGGCTAGTTTAAGTGCCTTGCTTGACCAATAGAATGATGTATAAGGAACATCTTAGGACTTCTCAAGCTAAGATCTTTTTAACTTCAGCCTGGGCTCCCACTGAGAGTTGCCAAGTGAGAAGTCTGACTGCCCTGATGTTGTCATTCTGGAGAGGCCATGTGCTGACTCCAGTTAACAATCTCAGCCTATCAGCCACCCACTCAAACTTCAAACATCCAGGAACCAGCCATCAGCTGACTACCACCCAGACCACACTGCATAGAGCAGAATAGCCCAGCTGAGCCCTCCCCAAATTCCTCATCTACAAAATTACAAGACAATAAAATCATCGCTGTTTTAAGTCACTAAGTTATATAACAATAAATAACTAGAACACTATTACAATATTATAATTCTTTTATCACGATCTGACATTGTCTTCTTTAATCTATTATCTATTTTTCACCCATCTATCTTCTTATGTATTTGCTATCATCTATTTTATATCCTCTAGAATATCAGCTTCATGAGAGCAGGTATTCTATTTGCTGTATTTTTTATTTATAGCTGTGTATTTTTAGCATCTAAATCAGCACCAGTACACAGGTACTCCATAAATGCTGTCAAACAAAGGAATATCTTCATTTCCAAATACCCATAACTAAGGGTAGCAAGGATGGTTGAATACTATTTTCTTTACATACTATTTTCTTTTGTAAAGAAATAAGAAAATAGGGAATAGTTAATGATATTTCCAAGTCATCAAACCTCGTAAGTGTAAGAAAGGAGGAAGGAAGCAAGAGAGGGGGCAAAGAAAGGAAGGCTGGTAGTCAGTAACCCTAACTCTTCCTCACCTCTGCTCTTGGGAGTATTGATCAAGAAGGCTTCTGACCTGAGTTGTAGGCTGGTGTTTTGTAAAAGTAGAGAGAGACCCAAACATGATTTGAAGTAGGATATACAGCAGTTAGGAAGTAAAACATCTTGGAGAAGAGTACAGCTAAGAGTATTTTTGATACATTCATAGAGAAATAAAAGTTGAATCCTGATTCCAAGGATGAAAAAGTATCTACTAAAAGAGATGAAAGCATAGCACAATTTCCAAAGAGAAATAACTGTTGAGCCAAAAAAATTAAAATTAAAACTAAAATAACATATTATCTAGAATGACTTGAAATATAAGTACTTCGTTACAAAATCTATCACTACAGATAAATTTCTAATCAAGAAAAACATAAAGCTATAATTTTTAAAAGAAGAAACCAAGAAGAAATTAACCAGTTATTCAATCATATGTTACATTAAAAACAAATTTTAAAAATGAACAAAATAGAAAGCAGAAAAAATAACAAAAGGAAAAATAAAACCAAAAGTTGGTTTTTTGGGAAGTCCAATAAAGTAATCTGTCAAGTTTAACTGAAGATAAAAAGAATAAAAATATGATACCAAAGAAAAGAGAAAGCAGCCTGAACCATGAATCCCAAAGAGATTATAGAAATTAAAAGATAATAGTATGTGTAAGCCTAAAGTGATAAACTTCAAAATTTAGAGGAAATTGATAATTTCTTAGGTAAAACCAGATCTACTAAAATTGACTAAAGAAGTAATTCAAAACATTAGCAAAACAATAAACACTAGAAAAGTAATTAATGATGATTTATTTTAAAAAGAACCAGAGCCAGATGGTTTTAGAGTTGAGTTCTACCTAAATTTTAAAGGAAGAAAAATCACATTGATGTTTATTTTAAACTATTTCACACTACAAGGAAGCTGTCATAACCCTTTTTTTTTTAAATTACTGCATGTTTGCAGTACATAATGTTTATGTTCCTTGTGTGGATTTGGTACACTGACATAACACATCTTAATTCCTTTTGTCATCCCCTTTCCTTCCCCTCCATCTCTTAATCCACTTCCCATTTGAGAAAGATCTATCTCCGTACTTCTTATCTGTCTTGTATTTTGTTCTTTATTTGTAATTTGGGTTTCTCATGTAAGAGAAACCATGCAATATTCAAGCTTGTGTGTCTGGCTTATTTCACTAAACATTATGGTCTCTAAGGTAATCCATTTTCCTACAAATGACTCAAATTTATCAATCTTTACAGCAGTGTAGTACTCCACTGTGTGTAAATACCACAAATTCTTTATCCATCCATCTATCGATTGACATATGGCTGCTTCCAAGATTTAGCTATTAAGATTTGTGCTACTACAAACATAGTTATGCATGTATCCCTGTAATATAATGTCTTTAACTCTTTTAAGAGGATACCTAAAAAGGGAATAGCTGGATCAAATGGAATTTCTAGTTTTAGATTTTTTAGGACTCTCCATACTGATTTCCATAGTAGTCATAGTAGCAGTTTACATTCCCACCAACAATGTTTAAGGGTTCCTTTTTGCCCACTGTGGATTCCTGCTTAAATAAAGGTCTTGATGACCAGACAAAGGGATTATCATTTTATCCTATAGGCTGTATATATCAACTTTTTTTTTTGTCTTTATGAAACAGGGTTTCACTATGCAGTTCAGGCTGGACTTGAACTCACTGTGTAGCCCAGGCTAGCCTCAAACTCACGGCAATCCTCCTGCCTCGGCTTCCTGAGTGCTGGGATTACAGGCATGCTCAACCATGCCCAGCTTCGACTTTTTATAATGAAACTTTAACTTCATGTCTCAAATAATAGAATCCAAAAAAGACAGGAGCAATACTATCATTACTTTTCTGTTCTCTGGTAAACATTCCCTGAGCTATGGTAGACAAAATGAGCTCACTGTATCTAAAATATTACTTTTCGTCAATGAACTTAACACCATTAGAAATTAACATTGATTGAATGCCTGCTATATAGCAAGAACTGTGCTAATTGTTCCACATGCAGCCTTTAATTTAGACATCACCACAGACCTATGAGGAAGTTGGATTAGTATTTTTATATTACATTGTGGTGGATCGACAACTGGTGGTCAACTTGTCACACCCAGCTGAACTGAATCAGCGTGGCTGGGTGTGGAGGGCCCACCTGAGGACTGTTGCCAACAACATAAAAAGGAGAACTGGTGAGGAAGAGTTGGTGCTGTTGGTTCTCCTCAAGGAGCTTGTCACGCTGGCTTTCCTGATAGGAACTTGGCTGTTCTCATCGTCGGAGGAGCTCGGGACCTCGTTGTCGCTGAGGATGGCTGTGGTGACTTTCGGGGGAGCTCCGGTTCTTACTCTGAGCTTCGCTTCCTGGCTCCGGGGTGGATCCCTCAGCCTGCTGGCACAGAGCCTTCATCCCGCCAGTGCAGACTTTCTAGCTTCCACCGCTGACCTTTGGGCCTTCCCAGTGCAGATCCGTGAAATATACTTGCATGAGACATTGTTGTGGGCCCTAGGCCTTCAGCTGGACTAATGAGGGCATGGTCATGGGCTCTAGGTCTTCAGCTGGACTCATACAGGACACTGCTGTAGGATCCAGGCCCTCAGCTGGGTTCTTTGGATCTTTAGTGTGTGGACAGATTTCCTGCACTCTTTTGTATATGACTCTTTGGGTGACTATTACAAAATAACTCTATAAGTTATGTCTCCTGTATTGTGTTGTTTCCCTTGCAAACCCTGACTACAACATACATATTTAGAGGCTGAAGCAACCTCAAAAGGGTTAACTAAGTTACTTGAATTTGTACTTATACTTATCAGTGATGATAGTCAACTTTAATTCTAAAGCTACTTAGCCACTCAGCTATCAGTGCAATATCCTGTCTTGATAGACTGTGTTTACAGGGTTTATGGCCTTCTTAAGATCAAAGATCTAGGTGAAAATACTGTCTGGGCCATACGTTACAGGGGGACTATTCAAAACAGTTGCTAACCTAGGATCTAGGTACAATCTGCAAGTTTATGAATATTTTAAGAACACTGCAAAACCAAGACATTTCATGCAGAGGTGTGTGTGTGTGTGTGTGTGTGTGTGTGTGTGTGTGTGTGTGTGTCTGTGTTGCATGTGCACAGGCATTTTTCTGGTAAGAGCTTTGATCAAAGTCTATGATCAAATAAAATATTAAGAACAATGTACTTTCTTAATCATTCAACTATTCTTTTATCGGTTTTTCTTTCTTTCTTTCTTTTTTAAAATTTGGTTTTCTCACATTCAAATGGAAGGGGAACGAGGGAGAGGGGGGGAAGGAAGAAAGAGAAAAGAAAAAAAAACAAGAAATGAAGGTAACAATGGAAACAAAGCTTTTATAAATAGTAAGGGGAAGAGGGGTTGAAGGGAGGATAGGGGAATGGGGAAAAAAGAATCAAGATATATCATGTACAAGTACAAATTCCCCATGATTATTATGTATATCTAAGATGTACAAATAAACTTAATTAATTAAAAAAATAAAATAAAATTTATTTTTCTCTTCTTTGATATCTGTCATTTATCTATCTGGAGAAAAGCAGCCCCCAAACTGATCTGACATTCCCAGCTAGACTGCCATGTTATTACCAACTGATCCAACACAGCTAAGCCACATCGCCCTCCTGTTGGACATAAACAATCTCACAGAACAACCTCTTTAGAAAAGCCACCAGGCAACCCACAAAAATACTGATGTCCTTCTCTCCTGGCTGACGGCTGCTTCTTTACCAATCACAGATTCAGCCCCACTCTATTCTTCTCTCCCCGTAGAGAAGATTTATTTAGACATTCAGCCACTATTGCTCTGCTTTCTGACAATACCTAACTTAGAACAAACCTCTGCTTCCCTAGATCCTTCCCCAAACTACCCAACCAAAGCCCAAATCCAGGTTCTTACACTTTCCAACTGAGGTGCTTCCTTCTCCTCTCTCCACCTACTCCGCCAGCTCCAGTCCCCATGGTGTGCATACCCCCGTCACAATGACCAAGGGCAGGAAGTCCAACTTACTCAGTTACAGGTGCCCTGCTGGCCTTTTGCTGAAGAGAATTGAAGATTTTATATTGATACATGCAGTCAAATATATACATAATTTTTGAAGCACTCACGTCATGATTCTGTATCATAGATGTATATGATATACATGGATCAATATAGAGTCTGCCAAAAAATGTATATATGAGGAAAAGAAAAACTTGTATAAATATTTTAATAGCAAATTTATTGAGACATGAGATTAAAACTAGTTACCTTTGGCCTCCACAATTACAAGAAGTGCTCAAAGTGGTGCCCATTATCTTCCACACATTTATTATGACGAACTGCTGAAGTTTGTATGTTTTTTTGGCTGACTCTGTATATATCTTCAATTCATATATATGATATATATGACTATCTCTATGTGTATTCTAATCCATTACTGTTTGTTTTGTTAATTTTGATGCTTAAATTCTCTCAGTTTTGTCACCAGGAGATCCTCCAGGGTGGCTTGTGTGACCCTTTGGGCAGCACCATTAGTGTCTGAAAGCACCCTTGGGTTTTGCACACAGAGCTGTCCCAGGCTCATCTGTTATATACCTTGCCCCAGATCTGGCAAAACTTTAAACAGTCAAAGGCTTCAGATGTTGCAAGTCAAATGCTTTTGTAGCCTGCCAGTTGAAGTCGAATTTTCATAATGTTCCGGGCAAGTATTTTTAAGATATTTATTAATATTGAAAGTATTCATACTTATTGACACGACAATTCCATTTAGGGATTCTACAGAAATAAAAGCTGGAAAATGTAGGGTAGACTCATAAGGCTGTTTACTGCAACATTCACTGTGTTGGCAGAAGAGTGGAATCTGAGTATCCACCAAAGGGAAATGGAGAACTAAATTAGGCTTTATCACAAGGATAGAATGTAACTGTTCTATAAGAGTGGGTTGGAACCATGGCTGGAAAACAGCCATGAAACTGACAAACCAAAGAAACATTGTATGGTGTGAGATGTACAGTACAGTTTAATTTGAAAGAAAACTATTCCATGTTTATATTTTTGTCATGAAGGAAGAATTCTAGCACATTATTAACTCAAAGGAGTGGGAATGGATCCAAACCATCTTTGACTTGTTTTAGTATGTAATACAGATAGATAAATAGAGGATAGAGATAGAGATAGATAGATGCTTTCTTTGTTATTATTATTAAGAGGGATTGAACTCAGGGCCTTCACAACTGACCTTCATCCCCAACCTTTTTTATTTGAGACAGGTCTCACTAAATTTCCCAGACTGGACTGAACTTTCAATCCTGACTCAGCCTCCTATAGATGGGATTATAGCTATGCACCACCATGCCCAGCCAATACACTCCTTTTCATTTAAAAAATAAAGCAGAAGAAAAATAAGTAAATAATAACCCAACTAAAAACCAGACTTTGAGTTAAAGTTTTTCCTAGACAAAAGGTAGACATTTTAGAAAGAGAGGTAGACATTTTAGGGAGAGAGTGAACCTATGAGAGCTCCTTCCCCAGGGCCGTGGCCTTTCTGGGGAGAATGGCATCTGAGCATCCATTGCAAAACACCCAGTCTCCATCCTGAGGCCCAGGTCAGGGGTGCAGTTTGGATGGAGTTCCTCATACTTCTTTACCCACCATTACCACAGGAAGAGCCCTTGATTTCTCAATCGATGGAGAGAGAAAGTTCACCTTGTAGTATCATAGACGGTCCTGTAACTGAAGTTTGCATTTAGCCATTCACCAGAAAATGTACACACATACAGAAATTTTATGGGATCGGGGACAAAACAACTCAGAGTAAAGTACCTGAAGTCATTATATTTTGGTGACTTAAAAATAAATTAACAGAGCTTTTCAAAGATAGGGGCACTAAAGCCAAATGGAAAAGACAGCTGAAATGAGAAAAAGGTTCATCCTCACCACGGCAGGACTTTCTGCCCAAAGTAATTTCCGTTTTCCGGGTGAGTGGGTTTGCATTCTGGCTACACTAATGCAGTAGTTCTATGTCTGAGTAATTTTTGACTTCTATTCAGCAATTCCAGCTCCACTGATAAAGCCTTCTTGTAGATGACACAGTATGTTTACTCTCATCGAAAATGCATTTCCATATGAGAGTAAATTGTGACAAACAAAAAACTACTAAAGATGCTATAAACAAACCGTGGTTCTGCTCATGATCAGGAGAGCTTTCAGTAATCACATATTCTGTGGTTTTTAGTATAATTTTCTGATGGGAAAATAGCCCCAAGCCACTTTTTGTTTGTTGTTTTTAAGGCATGAAGCATTATCCAGAAGGTACACTTTGCCTGTAAGCCTACTGTTATAGGAACAGGAAGGCTAATAATTCTCTTTCTCCGATCGCATTTCTCATTTATCTTTCTGGGGTTTCAGCAGAGCTCAGAGGAGGCAACTCTCCCCCTGACTTGGTTTTAAGGCTTGGTGCTTTGGGTGTCCATTTGTCACTAGCTCCTGTTTAATTACCCTGAATAATTTAGATACCTTAGGGGTGGGAGTGGGGTATGGTGACAGGACCTCCCCAAGCTTAAAATTTAAATAAAGCTTAAATACTTAAAATTTCAAGTTTCATCTGAAAGCCTTGTTACCGTGACAATTTTAACTGTTAGAAAATATCCTTGTCAAATGCATGTTATGAGGGGAAAGGAAAGAGGTTACTTTTCTATCTTTAGTAACTTGGGGGCACAGCGCTCTTGCTTTTCCTCTGTGAAGATTGGTGACTGTGCCAGCTCCCCTCTCTGCTTACGGAAAGGCCCCTCCTGCCTTCCGTACACTGTGTTGGGACCTCGGGTCAGGCTTGGCAAATGCCTGATCAATACTTCAGACAGTTTCCGTCTGTCCAGGCTTGCACATAAAACTTAGTATTCTTGGTTTAAAATATTTGTTCTTTGTCCTTTTCTTCAGTACTAAGGATTGAACCCAGAGCCTTTGCACTATTGCCCAAACTTGGGATCCTGACTCATCTTCCCAGAGTGCTGGGACTACAGGTGTGTTAAATTACTTTTAAGATAAACACTTTTCATTGGGAAAAAAACTCACTGGCTAGCACAATGCTAAGCACTTAGTAGACAATAAATACTTGTTAATTGGAAAATTCTCAATCATGAATCTGTCTGGTACATATAAATTTGGGCGATGAGAATACATGGAAAAGTTGTGATGGGGTGACACAGGCTAATAAAGAGTGGAGGGAAAATGCAGATGCTGCAATCAGTGGGCAATTTATCACGCCAGAATCACTTTGTTATAACTTAGAGATCTGTTCTATACAGAAACTGGTCTGTACAGGTCCCTAGAAGGCAATTGGAAGAAAGTCTCCCTTAGGATAATGTCTCCCAACAGATTTTAGGGTCATGACACAAATTTATCTGAGAATCTAGAAAATAAATCTGGCACAGGAATAACTGTTCATATCTAGGAGTGGATAAAAATGTATTCTGGACATATAGGGAAAAAAACAGAACCCTCATTCATTTTATTATGAGTATACTTCTATAGACCATGACTGGCTGGTAAAACACTTTTACTGATTAAATCTTCTAATTATTTATATGTGTTTGCAAATAATAATCATGACCTCAAGTGGCAATACTTGACCTTAGATAATTCAATGTCAAAATCATATTATTTTAACTGACACAAGTTGAACAGAATATATTAGAACAAAATCCAAATATTTTCTTTTAAGTAAAAGAAATGGTGACACAGTACCCAAGGAGTTGCACAAACTCTCAGTCTGATTACTAAATCAAAACAAAATTTATACCCTGGAGTTTTCACTGGGTGTTGACTGAACTTTCCTCTTAATGTATTTTGCAGTTTAGCAAAACTACCTTACAGTCCACTGATGTATCAGATGGTAAGGAAGATATGGATAGCTCTTCCCATCTTTCTAGTCTTAAAATATGGAGATTTCTGCTTCTTTTGTTTATTTTTTCTTTTTACTTTGTATTTTGAAATAATTTCAATCATTGAAAATTACAAAATATTACAAAGAATTCTGCAGTACCAAATTCTCCAAATGTTGACAATTTTTCAAATTTGCTTCTCTAGATAGACACACATTCACACACAATTGTATCATGTGTCACTTAATAATGGGGACATGTGCTGATAAGTGTGTCAGTTGATATTTTTGATTGTCCAAACATCGTAGAGTGTACTTAGACAAACTAAGATGGCTACATCACCAGGTCATATATTCTTTTGGGACCTCAGCCGTATGTAGAGTCCCTCATTGACTGGAATTTTGTGCCCTGCATGACTGTGTGTGAGCATGTCTCTTTATATCTATCTATATCTATAGATAGATATATAATTGTGCACATACCCATATGTTTATAATATGTATATACATGACTTTTTAATAAATATAGACATACTTTCCCTTTACCCCTAAATACTTCAAAGTGTGTTTTTCCTAAGACAAGGACACTTTTTTTACATAATACAGCACCAATTCCCATAATCAGGAAATTATCACTGATACTAAACTATTGTCTCACCTACAATATTTACTTAAATTTAGCCAATTTTTCTATAGTGCCCTTTATAGCAAAAGGGGGAAAAAATCCAGTCCAGGATCAGACATTCTGTGTCATGTTTCTTTAGCCTCCTTTAATCCTTCACAAACTCAGCATTTTGATCAGCACAGATGAGAATGCCTCTGGATTTGAGCCTGCTTTGTGTTTCCTCATGTAGGCCACGCATTGTTTAAAGGAACACCATGGGAGTAACGTGGGGTCCTTCTCCCGCCATCAAAGCAGGAGACACATGTTGTGTATTTGTCCTTACTGGTGCTGTTAACTTTGATTACGTGATTTAGGTATTGTCTGCTAGGTTTTTCCACTGAAAAGTTGCTGCTTTTCCCCCTGAAATTAATAAGTAATTTGTAAGAAGTTTGAGCTTGTGTAAGATATATTTGCTATCTCATCAAATTTTCACCCTTGGCATCCACTGATATCCTTTTCTCCTTCTTTTTAAGTTTCTCCTTGTACCCCAAGTATTTTCTCAAGTTGAACTGGTAATGTGCTTCTTTTCTTTTCTTTTTTTTTTTGTGGGTACCAGAGGTCGAACTCAGGACCTTGCGCGCCAGCAGGTGCCCATGCCACTGAGCGATATCACCGGCCCTTTTTCCGTATGTGGGTACCGGGAGTTGAACTCAGGACCTTGCGCTTGCCAGGCAGGCACTTATTGCCACTGAGCTATCTCACCGGCCCTCCTTTTCTTTATATAAAATACTTTGTAATGGTTTGGGCAATTCTATAAAACTAGAATTTTTAACTGTAATAAATTTATTCATCAGTGTTATGAGAATTTGGTAGGAAACATTTAAACTCTCTATTCTTCCCTTTATGTGTAGAATTATAGCAGTGGATTCTAATGCAATTAAACTAGCCCCATAATTTAGCAACACTATTTAAAATGATTAAACTGTCATTAAAATATGATTAAAATGCACTAAAAGTAAATCCTCAAAAAGACATCAACTTGATAAGTCTCAAAGTAGGCAACAAGGTAACAGGTGAAGATGAGAAAGTTGGAGATGAAACACTAATGTAGTTTCTTAAACCCACAATGACAAAGGCAGACCTGAATTATCTTGAAATGTTTTTATCTTAAAATGAAATGTTTTTATCTTAAAATGAACTTTTAAGATACATCATTTTCTGTAGCAAAACAGCTCTCAATTTGAAATTAAATGATGACTAATTATTTTTCACACTCTATTTCCTTGAAGTTGCTAGAGTTTTTTTGTTTTGTTTTGTTTCGTTTTTTTTTTTTTTTTTTTTTTCTTTGTGGGTACCAGGGGGTCGACCTCAGGACCTCGCTCACCAACAGGCACCCGTGCCGCTGAGCGATATCACCGGCCCCTTTTTCGTATGTGGGATCCGGGAGTCGAACTCGTGCCCTCACGCTTGCAAGGCAGGTGCTTACACCGCTGAGCCATCTCACCAGCCCCAAGTTGCTAGCGTTTTTAAAATGTTTATTTGAATCATAAAGCTTTCTGTTTCATTCGGCACAATCTCTCCATCTCCTAGGATGCTCCTTCCCTGCCTTTAACTTGGGAGATGTAAAATCCGTTCATGGTTGGTGAGCAGAGAAGAGTTGTAGAAGAAGTGATAGAAATCCTACTGGGCAGAAAATACGAAATTATTCACCCAAGACAGAAATATATGAGTTCAACTCTCTCTAGATCACCTAAAAACTGTTTGTAGCTGTATTTTTTCTGAGGCTCCCCGTAGGATGTGGTTTTAGGAGTCTTTAGCTGTCACGAGACTATATCACCTCAGTGACGTTGATGGAGGCTCTTTAATCATGTGATTCAGTCCTGTAAATCTCCACGGCTCAGCAAAAAGCACCATCTCCCCGTAGAACATGAGCTCCCAACCTTGGCTGCACACTGGGACCCCTCAGCTTCTGTTCTGAGGTTCTGATGTTATTGGTCTCTGGGACATGGTCTGACGACCAGGGCTTTTAAAATTTCCCCTGATGATTCGAATGGACAACCAAAGCTGCTGTGAGTCACTGGCTGGAGAAGATTTGTATTTCTCCCTTAAAGTCAGGGCAGAAAATGTTAATCTCCCTATTATGCAGACTTCTGTGAATCATTGTTTTTTGAAGATTCCTCTTATTAGTGTATTTCTATACATATGATTGGACCAAGAAACAATGTATCAAAGCTGCTTTGTGCCCTTGGAGTTGCTAAAAACTTCAGAGACCAGTTCACTAAAAGTATCTTCCTTGGCTTAAGTATCACTTTAGAGAATAATGAGTTAGAAATACCGATTTTTCTTGTTCAAAATCTCTTACCTGTCATCATTTCTTCCTCTTCCCACTTGTTTCCTTCACTATGATTTTTCTGATCATAGTGATGATTGACTGAGCTGGCCCTGGGGTGGTTATAATTACTATAAACAGTCCTTTATTGAGTCCTCCTAGCTACCAAATGCTTCAGCATAACTGCTACAAGTGTATTTTAAACACAAAAACATCCAATTTAAAATAGCTAGAAGAGGGCCGGGGATGTAGCTCAGTGGTACAGCGCCTGCCTGGCAAGCACAAGGTCCTGAGTTTGATTCCCAGTACCAAAAAAAAAAAAAGAAAAGAAAGGCAAGAAACTGAATCTAGGTTGTCTCTACAATCACTGCAGATCTGTTGAGGAAGACATTCCAGGAGACATTTCTTCTCCATGGATTAATCCACCTCTCACCCCAGCACTTCGCTTGGAAATTGTTACTGGCTTACCAGTGACCCTGTGTTCTGGGATCTCCTGAAAAGAATAGGTTATACTCATAGTTGAGTCAAGTTAACACACTTTCTCTTGCAGAACATGAGTAAGGAAGCACAGAGCTCTGGTTTCCACCAGATACTATTTTGTGACATGGGTAAAAGAGTCTTAATTTGAAGCCAATGCTGAAAGCAACAGAGAGTGCCTAAATTGTCATCAATGGGACCATCACTATCCATGGGCAAAATAGGCAGCTGCCTAAGTAAATGATTTCAGAGTTACTAGCAGGATGCCTTGAAACAACTCCTTTTTGCTCCTAGGTGTGTGGGATTCCTTTAAAGGAGTAAGGGGCTATAATTCAATATTTGGATGAACACTTAAGATGCAAACACCTTGGAACAAAGTGACTCACTGACTCACATCCAGTGGCTGACGTGAGAACATCTCCTGGGAGTGAGTTTGAGAGCGAACACTCAGGGAGACTGATGGCGGGAAGGACATCTGAAGTATGCTAAAAGGGACGTCCGGGCTGGATGGTCCTAGGCTATCATTTAGAGAGGTGCGGCATCTCCTTCTTCAGCTAAATATGCTGGCTGAGGCAGTTTATCCACCATTCTACTTGAAAGAATGCAGGTGACCTAAGGGATTTATCAGGAGTTTTAAATCTTTTTCTAGGTGTACATTTCTATGAATTTTGGCACATGCATAGAGTCATGCAATTGCTGCCACAATCAGGACACAAAATTGTTCCGTCACCTTTATCAGCTTCCTCATGCTACACTTTTTTGGTCATCCCTTTCCCCACCTATAACTTCTGCCAACCTCAGGCCTGTCCCCAGTACTTCAGTTCGTCTTTTTGAGACTATACAAAAATTGGAATACTGCAGTACACAAACCTTTGACACTAACTTTCACTAAGCACAATGCCTCGAAATTCATCCAAGATGTTGTGTTGATAGTTTGTTCCTTTTTTATTTCTGAGTACCACTCATTGAGTAGTCTGTTCATTCACCAGCTGGAACGCTGTGGGTGATGAAAACAGATATCCTGATCTTGTTCCTTATTTAGGAGGAAAGCATTCAGCTTTTCCCTGGGGAGTAGCATGTTGGCTATGTGTTTTTTGTAGAAGCCCTTTACAGTGGTTCTTTGGTTCACCAACCAAATTCTTTCCACGATTCTAGTCACAAACCAAATTGGACGAGAACTGAATCAAACTCAATGGTTAGGTTCATTGTCAACCTTATGGGGAAATTCGGTTCTCATCCAATTCAGTTTGTAGCAGAATTGTGGAAAGAATTCAGTTCATAACTGAGGTACACTAAGTGGGGTAAGTTCCCTTTCATTCTGAGTTTGCTGCAAGTATTTGCTATGAATGGATGCTACACTTTGAAAAATGCTTTTTTTTCCTGTCTTTTATCACGATCATATTTGTTTCTTCTTTAGACTAATTTTATGGATTACATTAATTTTATGGATTTTTGAATATCAGACATGCCTTGCATTTTTTTGAGAAACTGCACTTGCTGTGGCATACTATTCTTTTAAACACAATGCTGAATTTGATTTTATTGATGAATATTGTTAGACTGTCTATTTAGGGTATTTATGTCTATATTGATGAGAGATACTTATCTCTAATTTTATAATTTTATTTTACTGTCTTTGCCTGATTTGAGTACCCAGGTAATGTTCACTTCATAAAATGACTTATAAAATATTCTTTCCTCTTCTGTTTCCTGAAAAAGAAATTAATGTCATTTCTTCCTCAAATTTTTGATGGAATTCAACTATAAAACCTTCTAGGACTGGAGATTTCTTTTTCAGGAGACTTTTAACTTGGAATTCATGTTTAAAGCATATGTAGTACTGGTGGGGTTATCTCTCATCATGGGCGAGTTTCGTGCCTTTCGAGGATTGCCCCGTTATATCTTAAGTTGTTGCCTTCATATGATTCATATGTGTAGAGTTATTTGTAATATTGACTAGTAGTCTTTTAATGTCTGTGGGGCCTGTAATTATTTTCCCTCTTACATTTACAATAATAGCAGTTTCTTTCCTCCTCTACTTCCTTCCTTCTATCAGTGTTGCTTACAGTTTACCAATTTTATTGCTTTTTTTGAAAAAAATAAAACAAACTTTTGTTTTTCTGCTTTCAATTTCATTCATTTCTGTCTGGCATTTTTCCTTTCTTCTGTCTGCTTAGTTTTTTTTTTTCTTTGTTTTTTTTTTTTGTTTGTTTGTTTTGCTTGTTTTTTTTTTTTTTTTTTTTTTCGAGACAGAGTCTCACTGTGTAGCCCAGGGTGGTTTTGAACTTACTCTGTAGCCCAGCCCGGCCTCAAATTCACAGCAATCCTCCTGCCTCAGCCTCCTGAGTGCTGGGATTACAGGTGTGAGCCACCACACCCAACTTCTGTTTGCTTAGTTTTATTTTTCTTTTTTTATTTAGTTCTTAAAGAGAAAATTTAGATGAATAATTTGGGAGTTTTTTTCTTTTCTCATAACAGCATTTCATGGCGGGAGTTTTCCCCTGACCACTTAGTTTTCAGAGTCCTCAAATCATTCCCTGTTGCCTTCTTTCCATGTTTTATAGCTTCATTCAGTGGGAGGCACGGGGTACAATATGCCTCTTCTAGCTTCCCCCGAACCCACTAGTCATTTTAAGTATAATTTTTCTAGGAATTTTCTCCCAACAACAGTATCAGCAGCAACAAACTCTACTTCACATTGTCCAAGCATAGGAAACCTGCATTTATAAACAGCTGTGTAAAAGTATTACCCTTCCGGTCATTTGTCAGAAGCACATGCTTAAAGACAAAGGCTACTATGATAAACTTTTTTCACTATTAATGCTTAACTTTAGAACAATTTTATGATTAATTATTCTTCCAAACTCTTCTGTTAGAGAAGCTATTTTCTTTTTTTTTTTATTTTAAAGAGAAGAAAAAACAAAACAAATCAAAAGAAGAACAAATTTTCAAAACAACATAATAGGAGGGTAACAATGGTTAATACATTACGTATTACTATCTTTAAGTTAGTTATTCAGGATACCAGACATTAGCATTCAGTTGTCCAAACATTATTGGCACAAACCTTACTCTTCAATGAACTAAGTAAAATTGGTAGTGTATCTATCTTAACCATCTTATATATATATACAATTTTTTTCCCCTTTCCCTTCTTTCTTTTCCCTATTCCAGTCTCTCTTTCCTTTTGACCAGTTTCTTTTTGATTCACCATGTCTATTGTACATTTTGGATCTTATTTACTCTTTCCGTTTCTCATACTAGAGAGACAATATGATGCTTACACATGTGCTTCTGGTTTATTTCACTTATGAGTATTTTCTCGAGTTGCATCCATTTACCTATAAAAGTCTCCAGTTTATCCTTCTTTATGGCTGAATAGTACTCCATTGTATAAAAATACCACATCTTTCTTATCCATTCCTCAGTTGATGGGCATTTGGGTTGTTTCCAAGATCTGGCTATTACAAATTGTGCTGCTATAAACATGGGTGCACATATATCGCTGTGGTACGATGTTTTTAATTCTTCTGGGAAGATGCCCAGAAGGGGAATAGCTGGGTCAAATGGGACCTCCAACCCTAGTTTTTTGAGGAATCTCCACACTGACTTCCACAGTGGCTGTACCAGTCGACACTCCCACCAACAGTGAAGAAGGGTTCCTTTTTCCCCACAGCCCCTCCAGCATTTGTTATTAGTTGATTTCTTTATAGTAGCCATTCTTTCTGGGGTGAGATGGTATCTCAGTGTTGTTTTAATTTGCATCTCTCGAATGACTAGTGATGTTGCACATTTTTTTGTATATTTATTTGCCATTAGTATTTCTTCATCTGAGAAATGTGTATTCATCTCAGATGCCCATTTTTGGAGTGGGTCTTTAAATTTGGGAGGTCTGATTTTTTTGAGTTCTTTATATGTTCTCGATAGTAATCCTTTGTCTGAGGAACAGCTGGCAAACATTTTTTCCCACATTGTGGGTTGTCTCTTCACTCTGTTGGTGGTTTCTCTTGCTGTGCAAAAGCTTTTTAATAAGATGAGATCCCAGTTATTGATTCTTTGGGATAGTTCCCGTGCGGTTGAGTTTTTATTCATAAAGTCTTTGCCTACACCAATGTCTCCAAGGGTTTTACCTATCCTACCTTCCAGCAGATTTAATGTTTCTGTTTTAATATTTAGATCTCTGATCCATTTTGAATTTAGTTTAGTGCATGGTGAAAGATATGGATCTAGTTTTAATCTTCGGCATGTGTAGAGCCAGTTTTTCCAGCACCATTTATTAAAGAGGCTATCTTTCTTCCAGCGAATGTGTTTGGCACCTTTGTCAAAGATAAGGTGGCTTAGTATGTCTGGGGTTGTTTCAGCATCTTCTAATCTGTTCCATTGATCTTCAGGTCTGTTTTCTTGCCAGTACCACACTGTTTTTATCACAGTAGCTTTATAGTATTATTTCAAGTCAGGGATTGTGATGCCCCCTGCCTTGCGTTTGTTGCCCAGAATTGCCTTTGCTATTCTAGGTCTCTTCTGATTCCAAATGAATTTTAGGATTGTTTTCTCTAATTCTGTGAGATATGCTGTTGGAATTTTGATTGGAATTGCATTAAATCTGTATAACAATTTTGGAAGTATGGCCATTTTCACTATATTGGTTCTTCCTATCCAGGAGCAAGGGATATCTTTCCATTTTCTGATATCCTCTTCAATCTCCTTTTTCAGAGTACTGTAGTTTTCAGTATAGAGGTCTTTTACATCCTTTGTGAGGTTGATTCCTAGGTATTTCATTTTTTTGGAGGTTATTGTGAAAGGTATTGTTTCCCTAATTTCTCTTTCAGTAAGTTTGTTATTTGTGTACAGGAAGGCTATTGACTTTTGAGTATTGACTTTGTATCCAGCTACACTACTGAATTTGCTTATTAAATCCAGCAGTTTTTTAGTGGAGTTTTTGGGGTCTTCTGTGTAGAGTATCATGTCATCTGCAAATAATGATAATTTAACTTCTTCCTTTCCAATCATTATTCCTTTTATTTCTTTCTCTTGTCTAATTCCTCTGGCTAAAGTTTCCAGAACTATGTTGAATAAGAGTGGGGACAGTGGACATCCTTGTCTTGTTCCTGATTTTAGAGGGAAGGCTTTCAGTTTTTGGCCATTTAGTATAATATTGGCTGTTGGTTTGTCATAGATAGCTTTTACCAGGTTGAGATAAAGACCCTCTATTCCAATTTTCTGTAGGGTTTTTATCATGAAAAGGTGCTGGACTTTGTCAAAAGCTTTTTCTGCATCTATTGAGATGATCATGTGATTTTTGTCTTTGGTTCTGTTAATATGGTGTATTACATTGATTGATTTATGTATGTTGAACCATCCCTGCATCCCTGGGATGAATCCAACTTGGTCATGGTGTATAATCTTCTTGATGATTTGTTGGATTCTGTTTGCCAGTATCTTATTAAGGATATTTGCATCTATGTTCATTAGGGAGATTGGCCTATAGTTCTCTTTCTTAGTTGGGTCCTTCTCTGGTTTTGGTATCAGGGTAATGCTTGCTTCCAGGAATGAATTTGGGAGTATTGCTTCCCTTTCAAATTCATTAAAAAGTTTGAGAAGTAGTGGCGTTAGGTCTTCTCTAAATTTCTTGTAGAATTCGGCAGTGAATCCATCAGGGCCTGGGCTTTTCTTTGTTGGGAGGTTTTTAATTACATCTTCAATTTCATTGGTTGATATTGGTTCATTTAAGATTTTTAAATCTTCTTAATTCAGCTTTGGTAATTCATACGAATCTAGGAATCTGTCCATTTCTTCTGCATTTTCCATCTTAGTAGAATATAAATTTTCGGGCCGGTGAGATGGCTCAGTGGTTTAAGCGCCTGCCCGGCAAGCGCGAGGGCCCGAGTTCGACTCCCGGAACCCACATACAAAAAAGGGGCCGGTGATATCGCTCAGCGGCACGGGTGCCTGTTGGCACGCGAGGTCCTGAGGTCAACCCCCCGGTACCCACAAAAAAAAAAAAAAAAAAAGAATATAAATTTTCAAAATAGGTATAGATGATCTTCTGGATTTCTGCAGGGTCCGTCGTGATATCACCCTTTTCATTTTCAATTGCATGGATTTGAGTCTTTTCTCTTCTTTTTTTAATAAGGTTGGATAAGGGTTTGTCAATCTTATTTATTCTTTCAAAGAACCAACTTTTTGCTTCATTGATTCTTCGTATTTTTTTTTAGTCTCCAATACGTTAATTTCTGCTCTGATCTTTATAATTTCCTCCCTTGTATGGGCTTTTGGCTTAACCTGCTCTTCTTTTTCTAGAAGCTCGAGGTTCACCCTTAAGTTGTTTATTTGCGCTTGCTCTATTTTCCTGATATAAGTATTTAATGCTATAAATTTCCCTCTTAGGACTGCTTTCATTGTATCCCATAAGTTCCGGTATGTTGTACTGTCATTATCATTCAGTTGTAGAAAGTGTCTAATTTCTTCTTTAATTTCATCTGTGACCCATTGGTTGTTCAGGAGGGTGCTGTTTAATTTCCATGTGTTTAGGGAGTTTTTGTGAGATCTTTTGCCATTGATTTCCAATTTCATTGCACTATGGTCTGATAATATGCATGGGATAATTTCAATTCCTTTGCATTTACTTAAGCAGGTTTTATGAGCTAGTATGTGGTCTATTTTGGAGAACGTCCCATGTGCAGCTGAGAAAAATGTGTATTCTGATGTTGTGGGATGGAACACTCTGTAGACATCTACTAAGTCCATTTGTTCAAAAGTTTGGTTCAGTTCTATTATTTCATTATTGATTTTCTGTCCAGTTGATCTGTCTTTTTGTGACAGTGGAGTATTGAGATCTCCCAATATAATTGTATTAGTGCTTATTTGATTTTTCATGTCCTTTAGTACTTGTTTTATATAGCTGGGTGCACTGGTATTTGACACATATATATTTATGATCGTTATCTCTTCCTCTTGGATTGTTCCCTTTACAAGGATGTAATGACCGTCTTTATCTCTCTGAATCCTTGGCTTGAAATTCACTTTGTCTGCAAAAAGAATAGCTACCCCTGCTTTTTTCTGGGTTCCTGTGGCATGGAGTATTGTTTTCCATCCTTTGACTTCCAGTCTATGAATTTCTTTCTGAATTAAATGTGTTTCTTGTATACAGCATATTGGTGGATCTTGCGTCTTGATCCATTTCGCCAGTCTGTGCCTTTTGATTGGTGAATTGAGACCGTTAACATTGATGGTTAAAACTGATATGTATTGACTTATACTTGTCATGATATTTTCCTGTTGTTGGTTACCACTCTTTGTTTTTCCCCTTTCCTGCTATTTAATTATCTGCCCTGCCTGGTGGATTCCTTCTGTTGGGGTTCCTATCTCTTTCTAGAATGTCCTTCAGAACATTTTGGAGTGCTGGTTTGGTGGTCATAAATTTTCTTAGATGTTCTTTGTCATGAAAGTATTTTATTTCTCCACCAATTTTGAAAGATAGTTTTGCAGGGTACATCAATCTGGGTTGAAAATTATTTTCCTTTAGAGCTTGAAATACATCATTCCAAGCTCTTCTTGAATTGAGGGTTTGTGCTGAAAAGTCAGCTGTGATTCTGATGGGTTTTCCTTTATAGGTGATTTGTCTCTTCTCCCTAACAGCTTTTAAGATTCTGCCCTTCTGTTGAATTTCTGGGATCTTGACTATAATATGTCTGGCTGAAGTTTTTTTTTGATCATGTCTAGTTGGTGTTCTAAAAGCTTCACTTATAGGGGCGTCAAATTCCTTTTCTCTTCCAGGAAAGTTCTCCCTGATTATGTCTTTGAACAAGGTTTTAATGTCATTGATGCTATCTCCTGCTTTTTCATTTATTCCAATTATTCTTAAGTTGTTTATCTTTGAGTCATCTAGCAGCTGCTGAATTGATTTTTCATGGTCCCTTGCTGTTTTTAAGAATTCTTCCTTTTCATGATCACTAATTGCAAGCCTGTCTTCTATATCTGAGATCCTGTCCTCGCACTGGCTTAATCTGCTACAAATACTTTCAATGGAATTTTTGTTCTCTTGGATATCTGCTTGAATCTGCCTTATGGATTCCATTTCTTTCCTATGCTGAGCATTCATGGTTTCTATAGTTTTCTTAAGCTCATCTATTTTTTGTCTGTATCAGCTATAGTGTCCTTAAGCATGGTCTTCATTGTGGACATTATCTCTGCAGTTATCTGTGAGATTATTTCTGTTTTAATTTTTTCCAGAGCCTCATTCAGTTGCTTTGTTGTTACCACTTCAGATAGGCCAGGTGAGTGGCTTTCGGATTGTCCCACCTCGTTGCCCCCTAGGTTTGCCTTTGGTAAATTGGATGTGTGGGGTTGCATCTTGTTTAAGTGTCATCTCATTTTTTCTTTCTTTAATTCCTGGGGTGATGTTTGCAAATTACCTATGGTAGGTTACTTTATTGCTAGTGTTTAAGATCTTTAGAAGATGACTACTTCTCTGCAGTATCTTCCAAGTGGAGCTTGCTTTTGGGTTTTGAGCTTTCTGCCAGATCCTACCTCTTCAATTCGTTGGGTATGCGAAGTTGCTACCTGTTTGGCCCAGTCCTTGATTCTTTGGTACTGTGCCACTGTATTTTCTGTGTCCCTTAGTCAATCTCAATCACGAAATATCAGGAAGGAAAGATGTTTAGAACAATTATTTCACATTTGGCTATAATGTTAACTAAAGCATCAAACACAGCCTAGAAAATGACAGACTGAGCTAACCAGTTATTTACCACTTTTAGCTGTATAGATTTGCGGTTATATAACAAAATCTAAAACACACCAGAAAAATTATATGCAGTATACAAGTCCTATGTATGTCAATTTTTCCCTGAGGAGTTTAAATTTAAAATGAGTTGAGGAGGAAATAGAGTGTTGGGAGAATAGGAAGGAATTAGATGCAAGGTTAGAGGACCAAGAGGGATCCCACTAACATTGGCACACTGGTGCAGAGGACTGGTGGTAAAAAGAGAAGGAAGGGATAAAAGGAAGAACAGATCACAACCACAATCACAAAGAAGTTAGAGGCGCTGTTTACACTCATATAAAAAACCAGAGAGAATAATGAAGGAAAGAGCAAATACACATACAGAAACAAAAATGAAGTTCAAAACAATAAAACAGACAAAACAAAAATAAAACCCCACCAAAAAAAAAAAAAGCCCTTCTCCAGAACAAAAAACAAATGAGTGAGAAAAAAATAAAAATAAAAATAAAAATAAATAAAAAGTATCAGTTCCAGGTGTTGACTCTGCTGTAGGCAGTCACCGTGTGGTGACAGAGTCCTGTTCCATGCAGGTCGGTCCCAGTAAGCCAGGAGCGGCCCTCTGGCAGGGTGGTGAGCAGAAGCGCATACTTTCAGGCAGAGACCAGTCTAGCTCGCCTGCCGCTCTCAGTGCCCTTTCACTATCCCTGGGCCTGAGAGGTGCAGCGCGCTGTCTGGAGCGCGGGTTCCCTGCACTGGATTCCCGCCGCTCTGATTTTCACCACGCCCCCCACAATGGCGCCCAGCCAGTCGCTCTCTGGCGCGGGACAGGTGTGGCTGAGAGACCAGTCTCGTTCGCCTGCTGACCTCAGCACACTTTCATGGGCCTGAGAGGCCCCGCGCTGCCCTGTCCGGAGCGCGAGTGTCCAGCGCTGTTTTTCTTTCGCGCCGCTCTGATTTTCGCCGCACCCCCCACAATGGCGCCCCGCCGGTCGCTCTCTGGCGCGGGGCAGCTGTGGCTGAGAGACACTCACCGCCGGCCAGAGCAGTTCTCCGCCGCTCCCCCGCCTTGCCGCTGTCTCAGGATCCTCCGTGGGGGCTCCCTGGGCACCAGCTGTCACCGTGTGTCCGTAGAATTGAGCTTCTGTCACGCTGCGATTCCTGGGATGGTAGAAGGTGTGCACACGCGGTCTGCTCCTTCTTCTTTGTTGGAAATCACCCTTCACTGGTGCCGGGGGTCCCAGATTGCGCTTCAGAACTTTTCTGGGTTCCGGGGAGGCATCTCCCCCCTCCTGCGCTTTCCCGGTCGCTATATTCCCGTGTTCCAATGGTAACTTTTAGAGAGAGTTTCGCTGCCTGCTTCTTACTCATCCGCCATCTTTTTCCTCTCTCTCAAGAAGCTATTTTCTTAACCTTCCCTTACAGAAGAAAACCAAAACCCTCACAAGAGAAATATTTGGGGTGTCTAAAGGCTCAGTCCATCCCCCCAACTCAGATATTTCAAGAGAAAAAAGACCCATGGATATTCCAGTGCTCCCACACCCTTTGTTTAACTCCTAATCCATTTGGCTACACTAGAAATATTAAGCGAATTCAAATGAATTAAAGTAGCTGATCTTATTGCATCCATTTGTTTTCTAGTGTTTATAAGGGTTGAGCTAGGATTTTGCCTCTAAACCCCAAGGCCACATACCGTTGCTCTTTACTCTCCATAATCAATGAGATTCCCTCTCTACCCGGCCTATACGTTTTAATATTTAGTATTTGCATTTGCTAGGAAGACAACATTCCTCTACTAATCTATCTTTGTAGTCACGGTCAAGCATCTCTTTATTAATTCATATAGAAATCAATGTGAACAATGCCCAGTGACTCAGATGGATAGGTCACATCAGCTGCTTAAGTCACAACGGTACAAGCTGAGTCTTTCCAGCACCTCAGCTGCAATCTACTTCCCCAACAATTTTATCTGGTGAAAACAAGCACACCCCTCAAAAACATAAGAGTCAAGGTATTTTCCTTCGCTACTACAACTCTATAATTTGATCTTTACGGTTGTAGTTGTAAAATTAGAGTTTGGGAGCTTGTTTCGAAACATTTGGGTAAGCAAATTTAAACATCAATTGGGCAGGTTCTTTCTGCCATGGAGTAGCTGACAAAGAATCCTCATGTACATTTTACCCCTATAATACCAATTTTCAAAGAATTTGAACCCAGATAAAAATGAATTAACCAGGCTGGTGATATCACTCAGCGGCACAAGCACCTGCTGGCCAAGTGTGAGATCCTGAGTTCGACTCCTGGTACGCACATTAAAAAAAAAAGAATTAACCCCTCAAATAATTTTCAACCTTACTTGTTCTTTCATGGGTAATTTATAAGGCTGCCCTAAAATTCCACAGCATCTTTACAAAAACCACCAGTCATATTTGGGCAACGGGTGTGCAGAAGGGTCAGTGAGGAGAGAATTTTTGTTAACACAATGGCAGTGAATCAGGACCCCACTCTCTGGGCAGTGTTTTAGGCACTGGTGTTCCTTTATTCTTCCATCTGAGACACATGACACTTTCTAATCTGTCTGAATGTTCTCTATTTTGCCCATAGTCAACATCTGGCAGCATCCCGGACACAGATTGTCTCTATCTGGATCATAATATTGAAAAATTCATGATGCCTAGTAAAACATAGAAGGGTGAAATCGGGAACTGTCAGCATCAGAATATCTGCATCCTAGGGAGAAATATAAACTTACATTTCTCAGAGAAGCTCTGATTTCTCAGCGATTAGCTCATGTTTCCTATACCAACTCCTCAGATGGCATTGTGGTTTTTTTTTTTCTTGTTTTTCTTTCTTTTTTTTTTTTTTTTTCTTTTTTGTCATCCAGTCATGACTTACTGAGAGCCAGAGACAGCTTGGATTTTATTTATATCCTAAATGATAAAAGTAGAAAAAGCTATGATCACTGGTACTTACACTTACTAAGAGCATCATGGGGGTACACTGCCATGCCTGTTCATCTGCCACAAATTTCCTGCTTGGATGTCTTTTAGTCTTTTCTTTTCCTGTGATTCTGGGTTTTTCTGTTATAGCAGGCTATAGTAGAGCTCAATGGGCTCCGATAATCCCTCAGCTAAGCCCAAGTCTCTTCCCTTCCTTCTGAGGGTTTCAGTTCTATTGCCCTTCTCCTCTCTGGCTTCATCGGCCTTAGGAAAACCACACATGAACTAACACAGCTTCCACGTCATTAGCTCATCTGTGACTGGTAATCATATACCCACCAATCACAGAGGAGGTAATTAGCTTATAAAAATACATGTTGAGTCAGGAGAGACAGTATATAATTTTTAATTTAGATGTATGCTGTCCTCCCTTGTATCCTTTCTATGCACCTCATCTTGCTGGGGATGTAGGATCCAGAATGTGATGCTGCTCTAGATCTTTCAGACAAAGCTCCTTGGCACAGGTTTCAATCAGCTTTACAAATTCAGAAACTTTTAAAAAGAATTCACCTCAAAGAGATACACCTAGGCCATGTAGAGGCATAGGCACAGGATGGAAGCTCAAAGAGGGGTACCAGGAAGTGCAGGTATTCAGAAATAGAGGAGACAAACAAGTCTAGATATGGTGAGTCAACCTAAAGGAGAAACCGATCAGGTTGAGTCCGGTATTGGGAGGCGAGGGGCTAGAAAGGGAAGCAGGGCTGGCTCTGTACCACAGCACCCCTTACACCCCAGAGGCAATGAACACATCTTGGGCGTGGATCTAACTTCCTGAGGGAAGCAGCTAGTGCTGCAGAGGTAGCTGTATCCCTACAAAAGGCTCCTAACCTGTTCTCCTTCCCCTCTGGGAGAGGGAGCCCAGTGAGCAAGATATTCACAAGGAAACTGAAGGGCAAAGTCGGCACCGTAAACAATAGTGCAAACCTGGTGTGGTGGTGCCTGCCTGTAATTCCAGCTACTCAGGAGGCTCACATGTTGAAGCCCAGCCTGGGCAACTTATTGAAACCCTGTTTTAAAACAAACAATTTTTTTTAAAAGTTTGGGTATGTAATTAAGTGAGAAGACCCTGAATTCCATCCCCACTATCACCAAAAACTGGGGGAGCACAGAGTTCAGATTCAGAGATCCAGAAAAGTCTCATTTGGCTCCAAAGGGCACGGGATTGGATGAAGTCTGCACAATAGCTTGAGATTGTTCTCCCAGCGCGATCCTTTGTAACCCCATCCAGTAAGACAGTCTGTGGTTAAAAATGTAGCTTGTTTTATATGGCTATTTCTTGTTTGTAATATTTTCTTTACTTCTTGACCTTCCTTCATTCAGTCTTGTAGACATTCTACACAATTCCCTCTGGGAAGGGGTGAGATCGTAGAAAGCAGAGAAAGAACAACAGTAGTCCACACTCAAGAGAATCTCAGGGAGGGGGCGCGGTTAAGACACAAAATGGAATGACGCAGAGAGACACATCTACAGAGAACCTGCCCAGTACCTATTTTAATTCTAATAAAAAGTAAAGAGGCCCCATGTCAAGGACTGGGGACTTATTACAAAACAGTAGCAGCAGCACAGGGCAGTGGCTTGGTGCTAATCCAGGCAGCTTTGTTCCAGGCCACTTGAGAAAGCCATTGACTTTGAATCCCAAACAGGCAGCTTATCTGTCAGTCACCAAAGTGGAGCAGCTCAGCCAAAACGCTCACAGGATCTCTGGGAAATGCTTCCCTGAGCCTGACAAGTTGGGTCCTGACTGCTGTGTATCTTTCTGGAAAACTCAGCTTCTGTGGCTTCCTCTTCCTGCCAGTGCATCTCACTCTCATTAATCTTCACTCCCTTCGACTCTGATTTCCATCTCCCCCGGGAGTGTCCTGAGAACTTCCTCCCAAGCAGATGCCCACTCCTCCCTCCCTGGACGTGGCTGCCTCTGCTGCTGAGCCTCAGATCTCTCTGTCTGCTCCTCTACTCTCCATGCCTTGCTCCCCTGCTCAGTGTCCTGGAGACAGATGTGCAGACCATGTGGCCCAGGTTTGCTTGCTTTCTGACTGTCGATTGGGTTTGCCAAATGGGAGAAGCCAGGAGAAGTTCAGGAGGTTGAGGGAGAGAGATCAGGGTCCCACACACACACACCTTAGCCACCTGGCTTGCCACATACCTGGCAGTTCCTGTGTCTCCCTCAGCAGTAACTCCATCTGCTGACCCTTCCACCAAAGGGCCCAGCTTTCTCCAGGATCCAGGCTCCAGCAACTCTTTCTTCCTCTGGTCTCCGTAGGCTTGGAATGGTGCTGACAACCCACTGGATGTTTGTCCACCCCTTTTTGGTTCCTTGACCCTGCAGCTGCTCGGGATCAGTTTTCTCACTGGCCTCTCTTAGGCAACCCCTTCACATGTGTCCTCTGTCTTGCTGGCACCACAACAGCTACAGATTTCCTTCAGCACCAGCTTTTCTCCTTATTGGCAGGAACGTGGCAGTAGTGATAACCCCTAAGTAAATCACAGCTCTAGTTGTTAGATAATCCCCAAGCAGCCCCACTACTGTGGGAAAGAGTATGTTAAATAGTGATGGGGTCCACTGTTAGGAATTCAGCATCCACATTCTAGCTCTGAAATTCACTACATGATCTTGGAAAAAATTCTTAAAGGTTAATGTTTAACCCTTAAGGTTAATCTTCTTTGGGTCCATGTCCTTACTTTGAACTTATCTTCATTAGGAACCTATCAGTTGGTGTTAATATTATTTGTTTTTAACGTAACTTCTACATTGGGCAGTGACACGAAAAGTCAAACCATTTTCTTTGAAACCTAGTACCTAGCTAAGTGCTTAGTTCGAGGTCAGTAAAAATAAAAATAAAAATTGATTTTTTTTAAATCAATGGAAAGTTGATCCCTTGGCTTAAATGGCCTCCAACATAGAAGTTGTCACTCATTCCTAGGTAGCTACAGAATCCCCAGTCCCTCTGACAGCCGAGAACATGATGTAAAAGGAAGAAAATAATAGTACCTACTCAATGAGATGTTTTGTGGATTCCAGACACATAATTAGCATCCAAAAGTTGTCAGTTATTTTTGTTGTTAGTATACAGAGAAATCCTCTGCCCGTGAGTATATTTGCTAAGAAAATTATTGTAAAACTGAAATTGTAAACTAAGATATTCCAGGCCATATGAAAATAATTATGCCAAAGTGTTCAACAAATACTAAGAGGATTTCAAATGAATCTCTTAAAGGAGTCAGGAGAATTAAGTTAATGCAGTGGTTCTCAACTAGGGGCAGCTTTGTCTCCAGCAGACAGTTGGCAAAATCTGAAGACATTTTTTTGGTTGTCACAACTCAGGTGTATAGTGGCATCTCATGGATAGAGATCATGGATGCTGCTGAATATCCTACAATACACAGCACAGCCCTCCACAACAAGGAATTATCTGGCCAATAGTGCCAACTTGGTTGACTGCATAAGTGAACTCCCAGGCACCCAGGCCAGGGGCACCTGAGCCTTGCCATCACCTTGAGACCCCTATTTGGCAAAGCCAAGCTAAGATCCTGCGCTGTCACATGGATGTGCTTTTGAAACACATCCTGCTTTCTCTCTGGGAGCTGCCTGCCAGTGCTGGGGGCAGCTCCTACACCGGGAATAGGCTACTTCCATCATTACTGTTTAATGTTTACAATGTAACCAGGAAAGGTAAACAATTACAGAACAATTGAGAACATATCCACTCATGTCCATTTGTTCCTGGAATTCATGACCAACTTTAGAGTCACAAAGAGCAGGGTTGGCGTTCCAGGTATTGGTAGACAACAGGGGACATTAAGCACCCACATTGCTGCTCACAACATGTCTTATACATCGTACTTGCCAATGTCAGGCTCTGTCATCATTATCTGTTAGGTCCTGTAACATTGGTTTGTCTCCCAAAAGCTTTAGTCTTACTTCATCTCCTTAAAATCTTCTTATTTATATGTGTTTGGAGCTGATTTCACTTGTAGCATTACTTCAGAGGGTTCTTTTTTCATTTTTATTTTTTGCTTTTTTTCTGTCTAATTGATTATTAGATTTTACATTTCTGGAAAGAAGTATAAGATTAGTAAGAATTAAGACAAATTTATCACCTTGAAAGTCATTGATGTGTTTATTCATAGCTTCACTCCCAGTGCAGTGAGTCCTGTATTATTGCAAAGTGAGCGGACCCTACAGTGTATGTACAACAGGCCTTGTGTAAGATAAGCTTAAAGAAATGAATATAACAGCTCCTAATCTGCCTGGATAAGATGCATTATTTTTAAAACTGCTGCACATCTTATAATTTAGCAATTCTATTTTTTAAGAACTAGCTAGGGACCTGTCCACATGTATGTGCAGATATGCAGATGTAATGACATTTACTGGACTAGAAGAAAATTGGAAACAACCCAACTGTTGATCAATGTAATAGTTGCTAAGTAGAATATGACATGTACAGTATGGTATTTTATAGAATTAATGAAATTGTTCTACTCTCTTAGATAATAGCACAGATAAGTTTCCAAGAGATACAGTCTTGTAGAAAAGGTCCCCAGGGATACACACCAAGCTCAGAGAAGTGGTTACCCCTCTGGGGATATGGAAGGGGAAGGAATATGGATGAGGAGTAGTGGTCAAAGGAGAATTTAACACTTTTTCCCAACACCATTTATTGAGGAAACTATCCTTTCCCCATTGTGTGTTCTTAGCACCCTTGTCAAAGACCAGCTGCCTATAAAGTGGTTTAATTTCCGGGTACTCTTTTCTGTTCCATTGGCCTATATGTCTGTCTTTATGCCAGTATCACACTGTGTTGATTACCGTAGGTTTGTCATATATTTTGAGATTAGAAAGTGTAAACCTCTTGCTGTGTCTTGCTCAAGATTCTTTTGGCTATTTAGGGACTTTTGTGGTCCTGTTTGAATTTTAGGATTTTTTTCTACTTCCAGGAAAATGCCATTGATGTTTTCATATGGGTTACACTGAAACTGTAGACTACTTTGGGTAGTATGGACATTTTAGCAGTATTAATTCTTCCAGTCCATGAACACAAGGTATCTTTCCATTCATTTATTCCTTCATTTTCTTTAAATATTTATGGTTTTCAGTGTATGGATCTTTCATCTTCTTGGTTAAATTTATTCTAAGCATTTTTTTTCTTTTTGATGTCATTGTAAATGGGGTTTAAAAAAATTTGTAGACAATTGTCAGTGTATAGAAATGCAGTTTATTTTTGTGTATTGATTTTGTGTCCTACAACTTTATAGTTTTATTTTAAAAACTATAGTGTGTATTTTTATGCATTTTGAATTTAAAACTTCTAAAAACCATAAATCATTGCAACTAGCAGGTAGAATGGTAAGGAAAGGAAGGCCCTGCTCCATATGAGTGTATCAAGGAAGATGTCAGAGAAAGAAACACATGAACTGGGCCTTGTAAGGGCTAGTAGGAGTCTGACAGGCTGAGATGAAGGGAGGAGGCATTATCACACACAAGAAAACAGCAGAGATGCAGAGATGGAACCACCCTTGGAGCATTTCCAGTGGAGAGGAGTGAGTTGGGAATGGGGTGGGGGTTGTGACACCGAGGAGGACAGATACATCTGGGAGGTAAGAATACACTGGAAAATGAATACTTTCATATGTCACGCTAAGGAGATTTGCACTTTCTCCTGTAAACAACGGAAAGCCTACAAATGAGAGGTGATAGGAGCAGTTGCTGAATTTCAAAATGTCAATCAAGTCCCTCCAGCAGCTGCAGAGGACAGATGTGCTCATTAGCCAGCCAATTTTGGGCATCACATAGGATCATCACATGCCTGTACTGGCTTTTCTTATATGGCATAGCATGCAGAGACCCCTATTATTACTGTTATAAACATTTCAAATATAAAGCATGAAGTATGAAAAGTAAACATATGGTCAATAACCAGATTTCAGAAAACTTTAAATTTAAGGTACACCATATGTATGGAAGAGTAAGCATCATGCATACTTATAAAGCAAACATACATAATTAACCACAATAGAAATCAAGACATAAACATTACCAACATTCCAGGAAGGTCTCTTATGACCTCCTCAGAAATTGGCTTCCTTAAAAGTAACTGCTATTCCGACTTCACCTGGGATTGATTTTCTAGTATAAGGGGAGGTAAGAATCAAGTTTTTTAAAAATTTCTGGGTTTCTATAAAGTTGGTCCAGCTCTGTTCATTGAAAAGCCTGTCCCTCCCCACCCCAGCATGGCAGTGTCACCTGTGTTGCAGGTGACTCTTGTGTGTATGAGTCAGGTTCTGGATGTTAAGCCATTCTGGCTAAATAAGTATAATCCTAATATATTATCTGAAAATAATTGTGTTGTGTGTAAATAATGACAGCCTATGAATCATTTTTGATTTCCGTATACTTTATTCCTTTTTCTTACCTTATTACACTGGCTAATACCTCTAATACAGTATTAAACAGAAGTGGTAATAACAGACATCCTTGCTCTATTCTGATCTCAGTGGGGAAACTTCAATATTTCAGTAGTCAGTATGTTAGCTGTAGGCTTTTTTATTATACTGAGAAAGTTTCCACTTGATCTTAGTTTAATGATTTTGAGTAACGGCTATGTTATCAAATACTTTGGGGGAGATCTAGTCAAATGATCATGTGATTTTTCTCCCTTATCTGCTAATGTAGTGAAGTACATGACTGATTTCTAAGTGTTAAAGCAAACTTGATTTCTGGAATAAATACAGCTTCAAGAATACTACCCTTTTCTATATTGCTGAACTTGATTTGTTAATATTTTGTTTAAGATTTTTATTTTAATGTCCATGATGGACATTGAGCTATGATTTTACTTTCTTGTAATGTTCATATTCATTCTCAGAGTTGGTCCACAGATTCTTTTGGATTTTCTGAATAGGTCATTAGATATCTATATAAAGACAATTTCATCTCTTCCCTTTAAACCTCCTTCTTCTTATTGACTTATAACATTAGCTACATTAGTCAATAATAGAGCACACTGTGCATATATATTGTTCATTTTTAGCTGGGAATGATTCTAATGCTTTTATCACAAAGTGCTGATTATTATAATTTTTTAGTGACAAATATTAATCAGATTAAAGAAGATTCCTTCTATTCTTTGCTTGGTAAGAGTTACTTTTTTAATAAATTAGAGTTTTAAAAGGCAGGGGGAATATCTTATGCATAGAGGACAATGTGTGTTTTTCTTCTTGAATCTGCTAATATAATGTATGCCAATGACATAGTTTTAAAAACACATTTACATGTAAGGGTGATTTTTAAAATCCCCTTCTCAGTTTTATTTACTATGGCTTTACTTACAAATTTTTCATCTATTCCCATAAGTCCCATGGGTTTACAATTTTCTTTCTTTCTAGTGTACTTGTTATGGTTTTATTAACCTCAGAAAATAGGTTGGTGGCTATCTCTCCTTTTAAATTCTCAGATATAGTTTATATGAAATGGAGATTGTGTCTTGCTTTGTGGTTTGGTCACAATTTTTGATCTTTGAGTATTTTAGAAGGAGAGAGTAGAGATTTTGATGGCTAACTTATACTCAAAGTATTTGCTTAATTTGGATGTCCATTTTTTTCTTAAAATAATTTTGGTTATTTAGATATTTTAAGAAAACTAACAGTTTCATCTAATTTTTCAAATGTGTTGACATAGAGTTGATCATAATATTTTCTTATAATTAAAAAATTGAAGTAAAGTCTACATAGAATGAAATGTGTTAAGTGTAAAATTAGTTCATTTTTATAAATACATACATATATCCACTTCAATAAGGATACAGAATCTTTTGAATTAATTCAGAAATTATGGTGCCCCCTGTCTAGTCAAACCCTTTCTTTGCCCCCAGTAAGCAACCATTGTTTGATTTCTGTCACATCGTAATCTAGAATATTTGTGATTATTCTTGAACTTCATAAAAATGGAATAACATAAAAATAGAAAAATAGAGTAACTTTATAAAAAATGGAATAATATGTACTATTTTATATCTTGCTTCTTTTGTTCAACATAACATTTTTGTGTTTCATCCATGCTGGATGTAGCAATAATGTGTTAGCTTTCTGTCACTGTGACAAAATGCCTGAGATAATCAACTTATAATGAGGAAATGCTGGTTTTGGCTCACAGTTTCAGAGAGTTCAATCCATGGGTACCTGGCCCCATTGTTTTGAGCTTGTAGTTGTACAGTACATCATAGCAGAAGTATGTAGCAGAGGAGGCCTTTACATCTCATGGTAGCCAGGAAGTAGGGTGGTGGGATAGTGTTGGGGCACCAATACCTCTTCAAAGGCACACCCCCAATGACCTAACTCCTTTCTACTAGGCTCCACCCTCTAGAGGTTCCATCATCTCCCAATAGCACCAAACCCACAATGATTTGAAATGCAAAATACCTATATGAAGTCCTTATAAAGAAAGTGATTATGCTCCCTTTGTCCCTGTCTTAGTTACTTTCCTCATTGGTGAGACAAAATACCTGATGCCCAAAGTTAAAGGAGGAAAGATTTATTTAGCTCATAGTTTGTAGAGGTTTCAATCCATAATCAGCTGGCTTCAAGGCAGGATGGCACATGGCAGAGAGGCAACCATTCATGGTGGCAGAAGACAGCAAAAGGAACAAGGTGGGAGACAAAACTCTTTCTGTCCTTTATATGGTATGCAGGCTATCCGCCCTAGGGTGGGTGTAGCACTCACACCCTTAATCCTAGCCAGAACTATGCCAAACCAATCAGTGGACTGATTTACTATCACACACCTTTAATCCCAACATCACACACTCTAGATTCAGCTGCCTCTGAAAAAGCCCTATAACTGCACGAAGCTTTGGGGAGACATCTAGACACAAACCATAATAGTCCCTATGAATAGAGAAGAGAAATGACTGACTGAAGAGAAGTCTAAATCAAGTCAACTGTGACAGATCCAACTGCTGTAGTTATTTCTCGTCTCATGGCCTGGAAGGATGAGGAGGAGTTCGTGTTTTGGGCTTTTGTTGTTGTTGTTGTTGTTGTGTTTTTGTTTCCTTTGTGGAGCTGGGGCTAAAATTCAGAGCTTTGGGCTCATTAGGCAAGTGCTCCTATCCCCAGGCTGGATGAGGAGTCTTGTAGAAGGAGTCTTATTCTCTGGGGAGAAAAAGGAAAGTAAAAAAAGAGAAGTTTAATAAAGAAGACTGGGAAGAAAAGGTAAGTTTAAAAAGTCCAGGTATTGGGACCAGACAAAAGTGACAATCATACAACATTGTATATGTACTGAATGCTGTTGGACTGTAGTTTTCTCACAGTTAAAATGGTGGAGGAAATAAGTCCATGTATGCAGCATTTAAATGCTCTCTGAGCAAAACAATGTTGATTTTTATATTCTCCACCCATTCCCCACTAAACTTTTGAAAAAAGAGATTAGACTTGAGTTTGTAGAGTACAATCAAGTCCAAAGTGTTTGGACAGATTCACTTGTTTTAAAACAAGGCCCAGTAAAAGACATACTTCCCTAAGTCCTCTGGGGATAGGAAGGAATGTCACATCTTCCCTCCTCACCTGCTGCTTCCCAGCCCTTCCAGGAAGTCTTGTTCTAACTGTAACGCAGCTATGTTACTTCTAAAAATTCTCACATGAATATTCAGTTTTAAAAGTAGTACTTTGGGGCCAGTAAGATGCTCAGCGGCATAAGCACCTGCCTGGCAAGCGCGAGGCCCTGAGTTCGACTTCAAGAACCCACATAAAGGAAAAAAGGAGCCGGTGATATCACTCAGCGGCACAAGCCCCTGCTCTCAGGGGTGGGGTCCTGAGGTCGACCCCTGGTACCCACAAAAAAAAAGTAGTACTCTGTGGTAGGCACTGTGCTAGGCACTCTACAAGCCTTAGCTCTCAGCCTAAGCACCACCATATCAGGTGAGTAGTACCAGTATTTCCATTTCCTTTCCCTTTCCATTTCCATTTCGCAGGTGGCTGAGGCTCAGACATGTTAGAGGAAGTCAGGATTCCAACCCATATCAATTTGGTTCTAATACTTGTACTTTTTCTTTTTTAATTTGACAATGCATCTAATTATATTTATTCATTGATCTACTTATTATTTTCCTCTACTGTACTGCAAAATTTCATACACACACACCGTTAAAAATATGCTACATTTGCCTCTATGCCATTGAACACTCAACTCTGTGCTTACTAAGATGTTCAACTTGGTTATAGTTTTTGAGTCTCAAATTCAGGATACATTTTTATCATCAAAGGAGTTTTTTTTTTTTCTTTTTCATCTGTGAATACATTTATCTAAAGGTACAACAGTGGGGAAGAATATTTGAAGTGGGGGCTGTCCCAGAAAACCTGGGAAAAATAAATGATTGCTGTAAACCGTCAGTGTAAAAATGTTGAAAGGACTGCTGCCAGTCATTATTGCTGGCTGTTTAAAGTCTGTGCAAAGCACAATTCTTCTCTTTTACTTTGCTTTTTATCATGTTTCTTCCGAGAGGAAAGCATATATGTGTTTTCTTCCTTAGAAATAAGCCGGGAGAGAAGGGACAATTAACCATAGAAAGGAATGGATCAGGGCTGGTAGAGACACATAGAGGCCAAGGGCGCAGATGATCATTTCTTCCAGAATCCTCTTTAAAGGGGACGATGCATCTGCAGAGGCAGCGTGACAGCAGGTGATGGGCGGCAGACACCAGCCCAGGAGGAGAACCACAGCCACAGAAATCAAATAGAGTTTCGGATAAAGCAAAACAGCAGCAAAATGAATGGTGTGCTGAAAACAAAGCAGCAGTCCAGTTGCTGCTCTCAGGAAAACCCCCTCCCCATGGCCTCAGGCAAACCGCAAAATCCAATAGGAAATTTTTATCACTTAATAGCAGGAAGGGCCCATTAGCATTCACTATGCCAAGAGGCATACCAAACAGAAATATTGCTTATAGTTGGCATTAACTCTTCAAAGCACTAAATCTGCTCAAAGGAAGGGGTGGATGGGGAGCACTCTGACACTTAAAGGTAGGAATAGTCATTTTTTAGTAGGACTTACCAAGATCTACTAGGCACAGAGAAACTCACCAGACGATTAACATCCTTAGAAACTGCTTCAGCAAGGAGGTGAAATGGGCAGTTTAATTACATAGGCATATGTGCCCTTGTTCTTTAATTTCTCAATTAATGGGTCTACAAATATCTTGGAGGAGAATAATTCAGTAGCCTAACACCCCAGCAGGGAAACTTACCCTCTTTAGTGCTGACTTTTTTTTTCTTTAAAAATGAATGTAAGTTGTGTCTGTTGCTTGCCAATTAGAAAATGATCCCCCTGTAAAATTGGACCTATTAAAAAAAAAACTGGAAAAAGAGCAGTATTTAAGGTGGTCTCCGTAAGAGACTGCTTTTGGGAGTACTCGTGATGCACAGGGGAATATGTGATCCTAGGAGAACTCTGACAGGCAGTGGATTTGTGGAATGACGGAAGAGGGATGAAGTAGGGAAGAAGTGGGCAACATCAATCACTGACCTCACAGTGCAATGTGAAAGCAAGAAATAGCGATACACTGATTCCTGATGTCTGCAGCCTAAGCAGGTGTTTACCTGGTGATGAGAGATGGCCATCAGCTGGGAGACCTGCTGAAGCAGATTTTAACATTTTTCCTTGAAGCCCTAAGTTCAAGAGCCTGTCTTATTTCCTAAGATTGCATGCTTTTCCTTTCATTGGGAAATTGGAGATGGTTTCCTGTGACCCTATCCCAGCCACAATTTTTTTCTAATTTTTCTATAATTTCACAAGGGCCATGTCACATTTGCATGAATTAGTAATCCTGACAGTGAGTTATAATTGCCGTCAGGTTAAATCTGATAGCCAGTACGTTTAACTGAGCAAGTACTTGCAAGATCTCATTATGGGATTTATTCCACACTTTTATCTCCCCCCACATTATTCATTGCCTCCATTCTGGAGGCGCTCTGGCTGCACTGCAGAGCTTTATTTGGGTTTCTTTAGTAAAGATCTACCCTCTTCAGCCCCTAATCAGGACACAAATTCTTAGAAACCTGATGGAGTCTATATTTGTTCCAGAATGGGTTTTGAAAATAAGATTTCACTGGGGTGGGGCAACAGGCTGTCTACCTTCTCAGCTTCCCCTGCAGCCTGAGCCCATGAAAGCAGAGAACAGAATGAAGGACAGAGGCTGTGGAGTCTAAAGGACGCTGAGAATTTGGCTGTGTGCCATGCTCAGCAGAGTGAGGCTGGCTTTGTTGGATCTGAGGATTTCTTTCCTTGGCCAGGATTCCCCCTTAAGGAAATAGGCAATTGCCACCTGTTGCTCCAGACCTCAGCAGCATTACATAGGCCACCCCCAGCTTGCAAGGTCTCAGGCTTTTAAAGCTCATTTGTTAGTCATTAGTCAAAAATTTGAGGGCCGGTGAGATGGCTCAGTGGCATAAGCTCCTGCCTGGCAAGCACGAGGGCCCGAGTTCGACTTCTGGAACCCACATACAAAAAAAGGGCCAGTGATATCGCTCAGCGGCACGGGCGCCTGCTGGCGCATGAGGTCCTACGGTCAACCCCCAGTACCCACAAAAAAAAAAAAAAAGAATTTGAAATACATACTGCATTCTCAGGCCAAACCACAAATTTATGATGTAACAAATTGAAATAAAATATAATAAAAATAAAGGGCTTTTTTGTTTGTTTGTTTTGGCTTTTGAGACAGGGTCTCACTATGTAGTCCAGGCTGGATTTTAACTCTGTGTAGGCCAGGCTGGCCTCAAAATCACAATCCTCTTGCCTCAGCCTCCTTAGTGCTGAGATTATAGGTATATGTCACCACATCTGGCTAAATAGAGTTTCATGTAAGATCTTGTTCTGGAGGGAATTTTGCCTACCGAAAAAGGCTGAGAAAGACTTCTGAGATACTGAGAAAGGCCTCCTTAGCACATGAAAGGTTTTCCATAGTGCCGGTTGGCCCTTGTGTCTAAGCACATGTCGAAACATCCAGCTTCCTTTTCCTTTATGTCTTCCTCAAGATTTTTATCATTCATTTTAAGAGTTGAGAGTCACTCCCTCACATTGATAAATGGAGCAAAGAGAGAGAGAGGGGAAAGGAGAAAAGGAAGGAATAATAAAGAAGATAAAAGAGTGATATGGCTTAAGATGAAATTGATTAAAAGTAGCAACAGATAAAAGAAAAGGGAAATAACCTGCAAATTATTGCTATCTATAATAAGGAGTGCAGAGAGCCAAGTGGTTCCAGAAAGGTGGGAGGAAGGGAAAGTAGATTTTCGGGAGATGTGAGGAACATCTTGATGATATTACAGAGCAATGTCAACAGCACGGTACATCATAGCTTCCAGGGGTGGCTGTGAAATCATCTTCCATACTACATGCTCTCCTTCAATGTGACTTTGATGCTCTCCCATGGAGGAGAGGAGATTTGGGTCTCTTCCATCTTGAATCTGGGTAGGCTTATGATTCATTTGTAACCAACAGAATATAGCTGAAGTGATAACGCATAAAGTCCAAGACTAAGTTATAAAGGGTAACTTCCACCTTGTCATTTAGGACACTCACTTTTGGAGTCCCCTCCGAGGAAGCCACCCAGGGAGGAAGCCAGACGACAGGGAGAAGCCATATGTAGGGGCTCCCATCAATGACTCCTGCTCATGCAAAGCACGTATCCATTAAGACAACTCGAAATGACTGCAGCCCCAACAATTAAGTTACTTCCAGACAGTCAAGTCTTCAGGTCAGACCCCAGACATCACGGAAGAGAAACAATCTATCTCTTGTGTGCCTTTTCTGAAGTCTTGATATGCACAATTTGTGCATGTTGTTTTACACAACTAAATTTGGGGTGTTTGTAACAGAAATAACTGCAATAAACAGCTATCGCCATTCTTTTTGGAAATAATAGTTCTTTTTCTATTTCAAACATTAATTTGAAACCTAAGCTTATAATTAATTTGCAACAGAGGAATAACCCAAGAATCCAAGCAAAACCTTCTAACCTTCTGGAAATTTGACTCACTGACATCTAATGGCAAGACCTTATGGATACTGTTTCCTTAATGAAATAATGTTACGTATTTAAAGAAGGTATATGTAGGTAAGGTGAAAATCACAGACAATTTTTGAATGGGAAGAAACATGAACCAGAGTTGGGGCTGCCAAAGCCTTAGAATCACCCTAGCACACCAGCCCATGAGCTGATCCTTAATTCCAAGTACATTTACAATCTGCTTAAATCCACCAACGGATGAACCCAGACCTGGAACCCAACAGTTCAGGAGTAGATGAACTAAGCATGTCAGTGGCCCCACAGCTTCTTTAGATGGCACTGTTAGGAATGTGGTGTCACCTCTGTCCCCCTGGAACACACATAGACCCAGCTCTAAAGCATCTTAGAAGAACTCTGTCCTGCCCTGGTCGCACTGGCAGGGCTGCTGCAAGGAAGTTTGCCTATCAAATGAATCCGCTTTCCTCTTCTTCATCACAGGGCCCACAACATGATTGAGGAGCAGCTTGCTGCCCCAAACCATCCAGAGCTGCTTGACGCTGCCACTACAAGCTTAGCTCTAGTGCACCAGGAAGCTTGGCAGCATCCATTGGTGAATGTTCTTTAGAGTGGGTTCTGGAAGTGAGTTCTGAGTTAGCTATAAGTAGCAATGGATCTAATTAACCAGTGGCTCTCGAAATTCAGGGGCATCAGCCTTATCTGGTGGGCTTATTAAAAATGCAGACTCCTGGATGATACCCCCAGTAGTTCTGATTTAGTAGCTACTTCAATAACCTAAAAGAATGAGTTTCTCAATGTATCTGGCATTTGTTGGCTCCTGCTTGCCACACTCAGGCTAAGGGCTTAATGTACATGAACATTCCTGTTTGTCCTCAATCCTACCAAGCACCTGTCACTGTCTAGACAGCTCAAGTCAAGGTTTGGAGAGGTTGTCATCTGACTAAGGTCACCCAGCAGTTCAAACCCAGTGGGTGGGTGACCCCGGAAGCCCTCTTGACATAGGCCACTCTTGCTTGAGTCACAAGTTTCTAACCAGTGCCCCTGGTTTGAACTGAACTAAATTTGTTAGGTTCGTGGTGGCAAACCACGTGTTATTGTGTTTTTCTTTTAAAAGATGTTAATGTATGAGTCGTTTTTTTCTAAACTAAAACCTCAGTATTAGAGTTTAATTGCAGTGATGGCACTTGTGATAAATATGTGGGTTTTGGGTTGCAGTTTGGGCACTTGTCTTTAAAAGGTTCGCCATCACTGGGCTAAGTATGTGTTTCTAACATTGTTTATAAAACAACCAAAACTTAACAGCACTTTCTAACTGTCCTTCTGAGTAATCCAGGACCCTAAAAGGTCCCATCTTTCCTTATAAAAGGACCATTATGAGGCATGAAAGACGAACCGCTTTCCTCAGTGTTCTTCTTACCCTCCAGTAAAAACGTTATAGCAGACATCTTTCTATATGTCTCTTGTGTCTGAAATAAAGATGTGACAAATCATTACTTCTGTAATTCTTTTAGGGCTTTTTCTACATTTCAATAGCTGTAATGCCCTTTCAATGTGCTTTTACATCTTGTTAGTCTAAACTGGATGTGAGACAGTTTAAACTGGTTGACTTTATTATTATTTTATTTAGTTATTATTATTCTGGTATTTCTCCCAGACTACTCCTTGATTGCTACATTTTCCCAAGGGCATTATCCTTATCTTTCAAGTGGCACTCAGAAAACTAAATATTATTCTATCAGCCATTTACATAGTGTGAGTTTTGGATGTTAGAATTGAGCCCAAAGACTGAAACCCTTTGTTAGTTTCACTAGCAAGAAAAAACATGTATGTATTTGGTAAAACATAAGTGGGGATCTCTCAATGCGGAGAAGGAATTTCCACTTTGTTATAAACACCAAGAGGAGGATGAAAATAATTTTGAGGTGCTGTTAGGAGAATCTTTCAGATGTTTTGCTTAACCAACTGGGGAATCCAGTGAAGTCATGTGATAGGGACAGACAACTGCCCACATTATCTGGAGATTGTGCTTATAATTTGAAATACATCCAATCGGAAGCACTGGATGATTGATTTTCTAAAGTCCAGATAACTAGTGTGTATATGCTAATCCTCACTAGAGGTCTCCTATTGTCGATGGGGAATAGGCTGGATCATTGTTCTGGAATCTCTTTGTCAGTTAATAAAGCTAGAATGGCTTCTAGAACCTCGTTTTTGACAAATCATATTCCATTCCCCCTAATTAGAGTCACAGCCTACAACTGTGCTGGGCATTCAGAGCCCTGGGGCTTGTGGCTGAGCCTGAGTGGAGTTGATTGGTCTCTCACCCCACGTTCTGCTCCTGAAACTGATGCGGGGTTTTATTCACCCAAAGGCCCCATCTGCCACCAAAGCACACACCTGCAGACTTGGCCACCCAGGTGGAACCCAGGTCACCTAAGGTTCACCTGTCCTCTCTTTCCTGCTCATACTACATCATATATGTGTCTGTTATTACCAACAATAAAAAGGATAGAATCAGTAACAGAATGTGGAGAAATGAACCCAGAGTGTGGAGTTTCTTATAGACAATATTATTCAATTTTGACTTATATAGTTGATTGTTTGGATACTCATAAATATTAAATATTATTTATAATAATACAAATAATTTCCCATGGTTTAAAATTGAATTTCAAGCCTCTAATGAATTAAATATAAACAATTAACAGAGAAGTATCTTGGAGGAGAAGTAAAGATGAATTATTCTTTTAAATAAAAATTATGCTAAACTTTAAAAAGAGGAAAGAGTAACAAGGGAAAATGTAGAGCAATACCAAAGGACAATGCTTAGCTTATAAAGGCCACAGAAAACCCCACACTTTTAAAGAGGGAGTGCTATAAAATGCAAACATGAAACTGCGCTGCAGAGACGCAGTGGTAGAGCTGAACAAAAGCACCAGCAACCCAAAGAGGTAGGTTCATGCATCCAAGTCTTTGAGGTTCTTCTTCCAAGAACCAGGGCAGTTTTGGCCTCCCTCTCCCCAGAGGATATTTAGTAGTGTCTGGAGACAGTTCGGTTGTTACAGCTCGGGAACACTATTGGCATTAAGTGGGTAGAGGTGAAGGATGCTGCTAAAACATCCCACAATGTACAATACAACCCCACCCCCTCCATAACAAAGAATTATCCAGTCCAAAATGCCAATAGTGCTAAGGACATCAGCAGTGTTGCTTTATCAAGACTGCATTTATCCATGCGCAACACACACACACACAAACACACACTCACACGTGCTCTAAATAATTAAGAGCCTTATTTATCTTTCAGAATAAGTAATATAGTGGTTGCCAGGCCAAAGCTTATGTTACAGTTCAGTGTTGTCATTAAGTACCCAGGACCGGTGGAAAGGATGTTAGAAGATGCACATTTTAGCTGGGCAACTTACCAAAAGCCAATTGAGCTTGCTGCTAAGAAAGAAAGGTCATAGGATTTTGCATAGGCCAATGACTGGATTGGCTGTACATACATTTTCCTTTTCTGAAATTCCTCTGCCTCTAACTTGCCTTAACTGTCCAGCAAAACTCCATCCGGTTGCTTTCTACTCAAATGAGGCCTTTTTCCGGAGTGTTCCATGCTATTCCCAGGCAGTGCTAACCTATCTGTACCAGGTGTTTCAGTCTTGGAAACAAGGTGAAGTTCAGGGCCAGAAAGTGCCACTGAAGAGAAATAAATGCAGAAAAATGCTTAAAAATAAAGCAAAAGAAATGGAGCTTTTCTTATGGGAACAGTAGCCGGTAGGTTGGATTATCTCTTTGCAGACAGATGCACAAGTCATGGTGAGAAGCCACAGACATCTGAGAGTAGAATAAAGAAGTGCCAACTGGGAAAGAGATATTAAAGTCATTGTTTTTAATTGAGCCAGGTTAGTGACTGAAGTAAAGCCTAAGGTAAAGTCAATAGCAAATTCAAAAATATAGTGTGAGGATTTTATAAAGACTTCCTGACAACCAATATATAACAAACAGTGGGAAAGAACAGAAAAGGCAAACCCAGATTGCATAGTATTACTACAATGCAATACCCAATGATTAAGATGACAAATACAATCACAAGTCTTTGAGTTGCTCTCCAGTCCATTGCAGTCCATTGTGAGGGGTGCCGAGGTTTCATCTGATCTTGGAGGGAGGGTGGAATGACATTTTTCTAATTAGTACATTAATTAATAAAATCGGCCATGGATGTGGAAGGGAAAATGGTATCCTATGAGACATATCTTCCTAGCCATGACCTTGTCTATAAATCCAGACAAATAGGTTGGTTGACCACAGAGACGTTGATCCTGAAGAGAATGGGCCGTAAGATGGTCAATTTGGGTTGGGTTTTTTTATTGTCTTTTTTAGACAGGGTCTCGCTATGCAGTTCAGGCTGGCCTTAAGCTCACTTTGTAGCCCAGTCTAGTCTTGAACTTGCAACGATCCTCCTGCCTCAGCCTCCTGAGTGCTGGGATTACAGGCGTGCGCCACCATACCCGGCTAAGATGGTCTCTTTATAACTGTGGATACTCCATGAAACTGCTGAAGAAGTTCCCAATACTTCACTTTTCTTGCCAGCCCAGAGTAAGTCAATGAGATTTATTTGAAGTTTCCTTTACCTAATCTCTGCACTACTTGTGCATTTGTTGGTGGCTTCCAGGGCAGCCGCTATTTCCAAAGGACCCCATAATCTTAAAGCTGCTAACCTAATGAACCGGTCCTTTAAATGCGAAGCCCTGTGGTCAATTTAGAAGCGAGACCTTGGCAGCCACAAAAAATTCTGCTAAGCAATTCTTAAAAGACTGCTTAGGAAGTGGTTGATCAGGATTTATCGAGCTCTAAAATGGTCTCCCTAGTAATTTGGTACTTTTAATTTCTTTTCCTTTTATATTTCTGTTCTGATTTCCCTTGAAGTAATATTTATATCTCTCAGAAAATCCTATAAGACTGAAAGATTTACACTATTTTTAAATACTTGGTCTCTCTCTGAGAACTGCTGTGTGTTGGGAAGCAAAGCTACTTAAATCTGTGTTCTGAAGAGCTCCTCAACTGCAATGAGAGATGTCAGGAAGTACTCAGCAATCAATTTCGGTGGCATTTGCACAGAATGATCAAAATGGCACAGCTGTACATACATTAAGTGTGATTAGGGTGATATGTTTTTACCTATTTAGAGTTTCCTTAACAGCATATTTGTTATAACAGAGCATGTGTTTTGAAAGAGGCCAAGGGAGAAAAAAGAAATCTGTACATAATGACTGTGAGTGTGTCCTTCAGTTGCATTTCTATTTCAGGGGCACAAAGGATGCACTTGAAATGTCACTGATTAGTCCAGTTCCACATCAGTCCATCAGCGTTTTGAAACAGTCAGAGGAAAATAATAGCCAGTGGAGTTATACCAATATAATAAAGTAAAACAGGGGAACAGGGTTTATAGATTATTTTCTCTAGCAGGATGTTTTCAAATCCAACAGAATGGCAGTGTAATAACACATTGTGGACATGTTTCACTGATTTCTGAACAGACCTGATTTCTAGATTGGATGCTTATTTTACATTAAAATGTAGATTGATCTGGCAAAGTTAGGCACAAAATTTCATTGAGTAAGCGTCACAGGAAAGGTTGTTATGCTGAACATAGTGGAAGTAGTCCGGTGCTCTTCTACTTTTAATGTCAAACATCTCCTGTTTCAGTGAAAAACAGCTTAATCGCCTTTGAATCAACAAGTGCCCGAGGTTGTGAAGTCCAACCTATGGCCCTGTCTGGCGTTCATGACTGCATTGGTAGCTGATACAAACATAGGTGTATATATGCACTGCTACCTCTACCTTTTTGCTCTTTTTCCATCTTGCATCCAACTGACATGAGTCTAAGGTCTTCAGTTTTATCACCTGCCAAACATAGTTAGCCACTCTACCTCACTAGGGAAACCCTGGAATTGTTTGGGTGTCAGTTAACCACATGTGACACTTAAGCTTGTCAATTTAATTGAATTAAGAGACTGCTGCAGAGGTGATTGGATCATGGAGGTGTTATACACATTGGTGGATTAATGCACTGATGTTCACAGCTGAATGCACTGTTAGGAAGTGGGGCCCAGTTGGAGGCTGGTCGCTAGGGATGTGACCTCAGAGAGTATATCTCTTACTAGTGCTCAACCCCTGTGCTTTGGTTCCTGGCCATCATGAACTGAGCAGCTTTGCTCTGCCAAGCCCTTCAACAATTATATTTCTGCCTTGGAGCCAATTAACCATGAACTGCATTTCCTGAAACTGTGAGCCGAATTAAACCGCTCCTCCTTTAAATTGCAGGTGTTGGGTATTTTGTCCCAGCTGAGCAATACACCATGTGTCTCAAAGAAACCTGAATTTTACCCTGCACTTGCCCTGTCCTCTCACCCAGAGGAAGAATCTTGACTGATCTAAGACACATGGTAATTCTATTCTTCTTCACTTTGGTTCAGGAATGGGCATTTGGTACAATTTCATCAGTGAAATATAAAGTGAAGGCTGTGAGGAGATCCTGAAAATATTCTCCTCTTTTAAAAAGTTCTTAGACCAGTCCTTATCTTTTTGGAAGTCAATGTCTGCATCAATAAGAGCATCCATCTTGGAGCCACAAGGGTAGCCAGCCTGTGTGGAAAGCCAACACACTGAGGTGACAGAGCAGAAAGATGGGAAAATTCTAAGTCCCTTATTACACCACTGAGGGGCTGAATTAACCCACCCTGTCCACCAATGGTCACCACTACGTCAATGTGGTGGGCTCTGTGATGTGCCTAAGATTCCTTCTTCAGGACAAAGGCACTCATTTCCTCAGCCATCAGAAATATTCCTTCTTCAGAAATGACCTTGGGGAGTTCCCTCACTTCAGATGTGCCCCATCCCTAGGAGAAGCCTGGGTTCTGATTTACACAGGGATACAAAGTCCAGACCACACTTCTCCAATGCGGTTTAATCAAAGACTACCGAACTCGGGTTTCTTACGGATTGGCTAAGGTCTTGTTATTTCATTACAGTTTAACTTCTTCCTTTGTCCAATCCTGCTTCCCTCACTTCTGTATATGTGTTGTTCATAAAAATACTTGCCAGTAAACCTGCACACCAAACTCCATCTGAGCCTATATTGTCTTCCCCAGTATACATTTAAGTAATCACTTCCTTACTTTTCTTCTTATCTTGCCACCTAAAAACACATGCCTCTCTAAATGCTGTATTTTACATTTCCTGCTACATCCCCAAGAAAACTCTCCTAGAGTCATCATATATATATATACGTGTATATATATGTGTGTGTGTCATACATATATATATATTTGGGTGTCTGCCTTTTTCACTCAATAAAATGTTTATGAGATTTCATGAATTACTGTATAATATTCAAATTTCATTAGTTTTCATTATGTTTACTGTACTTTATGTAGGCATTCACCATGTTCTATTATTGATAGATATTAGGGCGGTTAGAGTTTGGGGCTCTGCTGACAACCTTGCTGGGAGGACCCCTGTGCATTTCTCGATACACACAAGCATGCATTGACTGGTAGGATACTAACTTTAATCAAGTAACTGTTCAAAATTATTTTTCTACCAAGTTGTCTCTCTTTTTCTTGCTGAGTTCTGGGATTCATTCTTTATTCCAGATATAAGCCATTTTTTTTTAATAAAAAGAACTTCTTAACTTTAATATGGTCAAGTGTCAATGTCTTTCTTTATACTCAGTACTTTTGAATCATGATTAAGAAGTATTTAGCTCTCCAATATCATTAAAATATTCTGTGTTACTTTACAGATGTTTTATTATTTTGTCTTTTTCTTTTGGGCCTATAATCCACTTGCAATTGTTTATGGTGGATAGTGTAAAATCCTTTCATTTTATCCACATTGATATTTAAATATCCTAAAGCCACAAAAAAAACCATCCTCTCCCTCTGCTCTCAGCAACACTATTTTTATAAATCAAGTGTCTACATATGCATGAGTCTGATTCTGGGTCTTTCATGCTGTTCTATTGTTCTATATGTTTGTCTTTTACATCAATACCAAAGTATAGTAACTGTCATAACACTGTAATTAAGATAACTAAATATATGTATTTTGTCAGTTAGACTTAGGCCTCACATCTTAAGAATGTTTTAGCTCTTGTTCATCATTTATATTTCAAGGAAGCCTTATGATTAGCTTATCAAGCTCCACAATACTCCATTGTCCCTGCACTCCATTATTCCCACAACTCAAACTTTGAAAAACATCCTACTTATTTTCTTTGTTGTGTGTTTACTGATGACAAATCTGTTTTGTTTTTTTGTCTTTACTCTTAACAGATACTTTTGCTAGGTATGAAATTCTTGAATGGTAGTATTTTCTTTCAGCACACTAAAAGAACTATTTCTATATTTTCTGGATTCCAATACTTCCATTGAGATACTAGTTGTATAACTGTTGTTTCTTTGGAAAGAATTTGTCTTCATATATATTAACATCTGTTAATATACTATAGAGAGAGAGAGATCTTGGTTGAAGTTCTTTATGAATGTATTTAACTTTTGAAAATTCATGAGTAGTATATCTCTTTAGACATCGACCATGTGCAATTCTTTCTGTCCTCTCCTTCTGAGCCTTCAGTTGCATACATTTTAGATGTTTTCACTGTCACCATTATGCTGCTTCTTCTCTTGCTTTTCCATCCTTTACTTTCCTGTGCTTCACTCTGGATATGTTTTTTTTCTGACTTGTAGTCTAGTTAAATAATATTCTGTGCAGTTCTGTATAGTCTCCTGTCAAACCTATTCACTGAGTTGTTAATTTTATTGTGCTTTGGTTTCTAGAATTTCTATTGGATTCCCATTTGAATCTGCTATGTTTTTTAAAATAAATCCCCAAGCTCTAGTTTGACCTTCATCTTCTCAAACATTTTAAGGACAGTCATCTTTAAATTTATGTTTGATAATTCTAGTGTCTAGAGCTGCTGTGGATCTTCTCCTGTTGTCTGTTGTTTGTCCTTGTTTTCATTTTACCTTATTTTGTCTACTTATGTGTCTGAATTTATCTGATTGTTTTAGACATTTTATTTGAAAATTTGTTTGAGAAATTATTTGAAGTCTAGGATAATTTTGTCTTCCTCACATGAAGATTTCCATTTCTTTCTGCCAGGCTTCAGTAGGTATTGGTAATCTAACACTATGATCCATCTCAGGAATTATGGTATTTCTAGGTCATTCAGATGTTTCAAAGGTAGACTAACTTGTACTACACCAAGAGGCTTTCAGAAGTAGAGCTCAACCTCCCAGATATCTCTTCCATATCAGCACACGTCAACAGGGTCAAAGCAGCCCCAAATTTCAGGCTTACCTCTGGATTTCTGTCTTTTCCTAGATATTAGTGTTGTAATTCTTCCTTACTATTTTAGCTCACCAATGTTCTCAATCAGACTTTTAAAAATATTTTTCCAGCTTTTATAGTTGTCCTCAATAAAAGAGAGGTCCATATTACCTAACTTATCATTACTAGATGTCTAAAAGTTTATTTCAATCAGCATAGAGATAGGCCATGTTTAAGTTACTTTTTTCATTGCTGGGACAAAATACCTGACACCAACAAGTTAAAGGAGGAAAGGTTTATTTCCGCTCACAATTTGTAGAGCTTTCAGTTCATAGTTGGCTGGCCCCAAGGCAGGGTGGCATGGCGCAGGGACATGGCAGGAGAGAAAGAGTCCACAGCAAGACAGGCAGGAAGCAGCAATCAGCAAGCTGCGGCAGCAAGCCCTCCTTCCCTCTCTCCCTTTATATTCCACACGTGCTAAAAGCCTATTGATTGCTGCCACCTGCACTCAGGGTGGGGCTTCCATTATCCATACCCAGAACTATGCTAAACCAATCAGTGGACTGAATAGTACCGTAAACCCTTAATTCCAGTATCACACACCCTAGATCCAGCCAGCTCCTCATCAGCACATGAGGCTTTGTGGGGATATCTAGATATAAGCCGTAACAGGCCATCATATCTTTTCTATTAAACAATAAAACTCTCCTGATCTCCTTTAGTATTCTCTCCTATTGCCTATTTTTCTCCTCTTACTCATTTGAAAACTCCTTAAAAGAGTTTCTATTTTGATACCTCCAGTTCCACATCCAACTTTCATCTTTGAGAATTATGGGTTTTGTTTCCAAAATCCCACCAAAACCTCTCAGCCAAAACCTCTCTGGTCAAGGCCCTGTGACTTCCATGATGCCAAATCAAATGGTCCAGTCTCGGTCCTCATTTTATATAACCTTGCTAAAGCACTTAACACACTTTCTTCACTAGGATTCGAGGAAATCACATCTTTGTGATTTTTCTCCTAATACCTACCTAATCATTTCCTCTGAGTCCCCATTGCTGAATCATTCCCAACCTGTAAATGTTAAAAATCCCCTAGAGCTCAGTTCTTGAACCTCTCTACCTACACACACTCTGAGGTGATCTCATACCATCATGGCTTTAATTCCAGATATTCAATAATGAATCCCACTTTTGTATCTGTTAGGCTCAATCTTTCCTCCTCAGCTTCCCCCCAAGATGATATCATCCACTTGGATGTCAAGTAGACATCTCAGACCTAACATGTCCAAAGCAGCAGTATTGCTTTCCATCCTAATCTTTCCTAGTGTTTCTGATCTCAATAAATGGCAATAACCATTCAACTAGTGTTTTAATCTCTAAACTTTTCTGTCATCCTTGATTCTAAATATATTGTGAATTTGATTACTTTTCCAATTCCTTAGGTGTTTCCCTGCTTTATGGGTATCAGTTTAAAATGGTAGAGTTGGAGAAAACTCAACTATTGAAGCTTAAGCTAAAGATCATCAAAGAAATATGCCTGAGCCAAATCTTACCTGCTGTTTATTTCAGTAAAGTTTTATTGGAACACAGCCATTCTCATTCCTTCCACATATTATGGCTGCTTTGTTTATTTATTTATTTATTTATTTATTTATTTATTTAGCTACAATAACAGAATTAAGTAAACCTAAGAAATTTAGGCCCTTGATAGAGATCAAAAAGTTTCTGATCCCTGGCTTTAGGAAGTCATTAGTAAGTTTATGTAAAGGACCCAGAGGCAAGCTGTCAAGGATGGGTGAAGAAACCCAATGATGTCACGAAGAGCACAATATCTTTCTAGTTTTCTGCACTGTCATTCTTGACTCACTGCTTCATAGTTCCAAACTGATTACTGCACCTCCGGACCTTGTGTTCACACTCTAAGTAGGAAGAAGGTAACAGGCTAAAGACCAAAGAGAAAATTTTTCATATTGATCATTTCCAGTTACCAAGAAAGCAAAGTTCTCCCCAGTGCTTTCTCTTCAGGTTACTCTTCCATCTCACTGTCCAGAAACGTGTTATCTGGTTACTTCGAGGGGTAGAAGCTTGTGGCTTTCCAGCTTCTCCAGTATAAAAGGGGAAGGGAGGAGAGGTCGGGAACTGGTGCTGTGAGCCAATGTGCAGTGTGTGCCACGTGAAGACAGTGTCCTCCCCTGGACTACCCAGCTGGTCTCCCTGCTCTACCACCTGCCCTCCATAGGCTACTAAACACATTGAAACCACGCTGGTCTTTCTCAAACACAAACCACATTATATCATCACTTTGTTCAACACTTCCAGTGGATCCCACTAAGAATAAAAGTCAAAGCCTCCCCGCATCTGACTCCTTGCTCTTCCCCAGTCTCCTTCCTACAGTTTCCTCTCTGATTCATGCTCATCCAGCAACATCAGCCTCCTGGATGTACTTTATTTTTTTTCTTTTTTTTAATTTTATTTTATAGAAAAAAGTTAAAACACAATTTTATAACAAGATAATAGGAGAATAACAATAGTTAATACATTGTATATTGCTATCTTTAAAGTAAAATATATGGGCATAAAAAATTAAACACGGAGATGCAGACCTGCCTCAGGAACTGTGCTGGGCACATCCTGCTCCTGGGTCTTCATGTGTTTTCCTCCTTCATGCTATCCCCATCCCTTATCACGTGTTGCCTCCTCATGGAGGCTTCCCTGCCATCACTGTTCCCTCCTTATCTGCCCTATTATTGTCCCTAGCCACTTATCAATACCTAACATCATAACCAATGCTCCTTTGCTTACTTGCATATGGAATGGGGGATCAGGACTGTTTGTTTCACTGCTACACTTCCAGACCCTACAAGTGGGTCTGGGTACAGAGTAGGAGCAGTGTTTACTGAATGAGTGAGTTGATTCCCATCACTACTAATTTCGCTTACTGAAAAAACTCATTCTTCCTTACTTTCACAAGCAAACAGTCCATTCTTTGAGTCTGGAGCCTTATCCCATTCCCCTTTGTTTCTGGGTAATCCTAGGATGTCAGTCAATCTCTCAGAGCCTCAGTTCTAGCACCTAAAAATGGGGATCTGGGAGGAAGATGCTCTCTAAAGCAGGGCTAGGCCTCCTCACTTCTGTGTTCTTGGGGAGTGTCAGCTAAAAGACGCAGCACAGACACACACGTACCTATGCAGAGATGGGGCAGGGAGGCTGCTTGCTGTTCTATGCACTCTTCCTTGTACCTTAGATATTAGCCTTCCTCAGTGCTCTTTCACTCTTTTGAGCCTTGTCTTTTCAACAAAGATTTGTTACATAGGACAGAGGCAAGGTAATGAATTCTTGCTCTTTCAAACAGCCTTTTATTCACCCTTCAATATAAACAGCCAGCGCCATGATAGACTGGGCAGGTTCACATCTTCTTTAACGGTTGAGCTTTTGCTGCATTGTCTCAGGTTATTTGGCAGTCTCTCCATGTCTCATGTCCTACGTACTACCTGCACCTGAATTTTCTGAACCTTCCCATCTACAGGTGGCCATGCTGGCTTCTGAGAAAGGGCAGAGAAGGAAAATAGACAACCTCTGAAATGTGCGAGTCAGTGCTGTGAGGCCTCTGCAGGTAGCCTGGGAGGGAAAGATCTTTTCAGCTGTGTCTGACTGTCACCTGCCCTGGGGGAGGGCAAAGCTAGAGACTGGGGATAGCGTGGTGCACCCCACTGACACCAGAAGAGTGGTACACCTTGAACCCTGCAGAGACACCAGAAGGGGAAGAGAGAACTGCCCAATTTAGGGAGCCAGGCCTTCTTCCTCTAGGTCCTTTTGTGTAAATCTCCTGAAAAATGATGCCATCATGAGTGACCACTTCAAATTGACTCAAATAAAAAAGACAAGTGGAAAATTGCCATATCTCTGCCTCATATTATTGATGATTGATGGATGGATTAGGGAAAGAAGTTCCCCCTCGCAACTGGCCAGAAAACGCACTTCTTGCTATTGTGTATCTGTCATGACGTAATGTCATCTCATGATTTTATAGCATCACAACAAATGGAGCCAGGGATCAACACAGTCCATAATGGCCGCTGTCATCTTAGAGATGACATGAAAACCTCCAAAGCCATGTGTTTGTGACTCGGTTCACTTTACACATTCCAAGGCACAAAGAGTCACAATATACCCTACTTAAAACACACTCAGAGAGTCACTGTTTTAATTATATCCATCCTTCATTCATTTAGTATTTACTGATCAATAATCAATAATTTCTGAGACCTACAATGAGGGCTAATGTGTCCCAGACTCTATAGAGTTTAAGATTATCTTTGAAATGTTGCTTCTTTCCTAACAAAAAGTATAATCACTTAGAATAAAAGTAGATTATAGTCTCAGCTACACAAGTCATACATTGCCGCACAAGAACAATATATTTTCCTGGGGTTAAGTAAGCCTTGCTGTAAATATTTTTCTAGATCAAGAATTAACCAGCCATTTATTTGTCTTGCTACTTCCAAGTCAAAATTAGTATGTGTGCTAATGGAATTTCTTTTTTATCCTGGTGATACTTTCCAATATGTAATTAGCAAACAGATTCTATGTGTGTCCAGAGTAGACAATCATATTCTGCAAAACACTGAGTCAGTTCACAGGATTTTGCAAGTTCAATAAAGCGCTCAAGTCATGAGCCCTCACCCTACAAACAGACACATACTTACACTCCCTCAAGTCACCAGCCATTACTCGGTTAACCTGGGATTCTAAACATTTAGTTTTCTGGTGTTTTACACCCATTGCCTTTAAATTTGATACAGATGAAATACTTTCTCCAAGTCTGGATGGATGTAAATATGACATTAAAAACACCTCCTTTCACTTTTAGGGGGAAAGTCTGTAGTGTAATGTAGTTGACTTCTCATTCAGGAGAAAGTTTCATTTAACAACACCCACAGTGATCCATTCCTCTATGAACATTCTGAACTTCTTTGGGTAATATAAATTATTTGTAGTAGTTATAATAATGAGGTTCAGGCCGTTTATTCATGTTAAAGTTGTAAATAAGGAAGACCACATTATTTTTATGTGGTTTATTGTTTGTAAATATATAACAGATATCTTCCTATCTACAAATAATCTAGAGTTACCTGCTAATCTTGCAGTTTCTGAGAAAAAGAAATGCAGCCCCAAGTCCATGGATATGAATGAATATATCCCCAAGGAAAGGGGCATAGACACAGAAAATATCTCTGCCTAATCAAAATTTGTGTTTTAGAAAATGTCTACATTCTGGCTTAATGTCAACATTAAGTAATGCAAAAGCTTTGAAAAAGAAAATATAATGAAAGTCCTCGGGGGGTGGGTACATGATCCAAGTATGGCAAATACCCAGAACTTAGAATATACCAAGTAGAGCCAATAGACTCCAGATACCTGGGTTGGGTTCCAAACCATGAGATTTTCTAAACCCAGGGCTCCTATTTCTGCTGTACTTTTTAATTCTAGTAGTAGATAGAGCAAGACAAGTACTTTGAGTGTATCTTCCATCAAACTCAAAACGTGTTATCTCCTTTTGATATCCTAGAAGACAAGTTCAGCTCATTTGGAGCAGCAAATTCAAATAACTCAAATCTGAAGTAAATCAAGATTGTTTTGCTAGTTTCTGCAATGTGCTTTTGAAATCCATCCTTTCTCTCACTGCTGAACACGAACCGTCCTCCCCCTGCGTAAATCCCTCTCCACTACAATAGCCCTCTCCTACACAGAGCTTCAGGCCCACACAAGCTTCTTCTTTACTTTCAAAACTAAAACTTGTAAACAGGTCTCTCCTACCCTGCTTCATAATCCTTTCCTCATTTTTCACTACCGTCAGGAGGAGCAGAGACTAGTGCGCTGAGAGCCAGCCCCATAGGTACATGGATAAAAGATGCCAGCATCCTAGTTCCAAGTGTGACACCCCTTTTCAGAGCATAAACTTCTCATTACACTGAAATGTTCATTATGCCATTCAGAAGTAGAGGTCTAGTGTAACAGTTTGCTGTAAAGCGCCTCCATGATTATAAAGAGAAAATCAGTCACTTATTCTGCTGGGATTGTTCATGACTGACAGACACGCTCAGTGTGGAGCCAAGAGTTTGCACCTGGTCAGGAAACTGCAATATGGGACACCAGTTCCTCTGTTGCTAATAATTACGCCTTGGGTTTAATCACCAACTTCATGCCTGACAAAGTGGAAGCCGAAGACTGGGGAAATGATGAAGCAATAGGTATTTAAATCATGGAACATTTTTCGTTCAATTAGTATGGTGATGAGGCGCTCTGTTTGTTAGGCAGTCTAGCTGATGCCGACGGTATTTTAAATTAAGGTTAGTTGGAATGACGGCAGCAGAGTTTGAGAAGTGACATACTACAATGAATGTGTCAGTTCTCTATGAGCTGGAGATAGACTTTTGATGGCCTGAATCATAGCTTAGAAGCTGAGATTGAAAAAGAAAAAGTAATTTGCTGCCTATCCCATGTTCATAATAGTTTCTCTTCTTTTAACAAAAATGAGAAGAGGAGTTAGGAAAAGACTGACAGCCTGGAGGAAGGAAATGGATGGCTGTGGTCTGTAAATTCAATTTACATACCATTAATCAATTTAGGCAGCTGGACAGTCTGGGCTTATTACTTACAAAACTGGGTTAACTCAGCCCACTTCGTACTAGTCTAATTGCTCCTTTATACCAAGCACACGCCAGGAAGTGATAGTGTCACTGCTTGGGCTTTGAGGCTGGCAGCTAGACGATTTCTTTTTTCAACAAATTTTTGAATGATACTCAAGCACATCTGTCCCTGGGAGGCTGTTTCTTGATGTCGTACTTTTAGTTAAAATGACTCATGAAATTATCTTCCACTTTTCCTTTCCCTTCTTTCCACAGTTTGCAAAATTGCACTCATTAAAAGAATCACTAATCTTCATTAAGTGCATAAATGGTATTTGAAATCTCTGCAAGGAGGTCTCCTATTTTGATACCCAGCCTGTCATGAATATTAAGATTGGAATAGGCTTTGCCCAACAACTCAGAAAAAAACTCAAGAGGCAGGTCCAATGGAGATGCCCACGTTTATTGCCACAGAGATGGCAACTGAAAAGAAGTTCAATTGATTGAACAGTTGGGATATTTAGTTTATCATCCAAAAGCAGAAGAGAAATGAAAGAAGATAAGAATAACTCTTGCTGGATGGGGATAAAAGGACCAACTGCAGTCAACTCTTAATTAGTCACCATATGATACACGCTGTGGAATTTTCTGAAGAAAAATTGTAACTTCAAGCTGTCTTCTCCCTAGCTAGTGGTCAGAGAGGCACCCCCTTCTCTGTGTGTTCACACAGTTGCTGTGTTTTGCGAATACTGAGGACTAATCACAGCCCAAACACTAGGTAGTTGTGCACCATACTTGCTTCTTTTCTTGTTTCTACAGCAGTGCATGGGATGTGCAGAGAGCTGGCAGAAGGCCAAGTTTCAGCCGCAGTAGTTAAAATCGGATTATATTCAAGACCCCATAAGACTGAATGCTGTGAATGCAGCATTTATGAGTTCTTTCTGAAAAATCTATGAATCAAAACAAAAGAACTCAGCGATGGAGACGCTATATGGTAAAAATACAATTGAGCAACAAATCTATTTAAATTTGGAGCTCCAACTTCAAATCCTCAAGTAACAATGTTCTTCCCAAATCCTGAAAATTATGAATATATCGTAGAATATAAATGTTAAAAATCTAACCATGTACTCTTGAGCATATATCTCTGGGCTTCAATTTTCTCATGTGTAAGAAAGAAAATGTGAATCACTAAAGTCCCTTCTACTTTTAGCATTACATGACTTTACCCTTTTCTAAGTTAATGTGTTTTGAGCTAATGATGGGCCAAATATTGTACAGTACTACTAAATATTCCAGACAGGCATTCTCTCTCTCAAAAGTCTTTAGAGACAGGTACACTTATACACTCCATTTAGAGATGAAGTCATCGGTCATCAAGGCCTAGAGAGATAGAGTTGATACCTGATCTACAGGCTCTGAATCTCAGGCCCCAACATGTCTGCTATGTGCCTCACAGTCACTGGCCAGTAGGTGTGCCTTTTCCTCTTTCTTCTTTCTTGTTTTATTAATAATGTTATTGCTCTTATGAAAATTCTATTTGCTTTTTAATTTAAATATCAATCATTATATAAATGCTTGAACAATAAAAAAAATCCACATCTTCACCACCAAGAAAAATTTGTTAGTACTAGATGAAAAGTATTACAGATACTTTGCTATACGCATCTACTCCTAACTGGAGCTGGAGAGATGGAAGATAGAGAAAAAACAGTGTCACTGGGCTGGTGAGATGGCTCAGCGGCATAAGCGCCTGCCTGGCAAGCGTGAGGTCCTGAGTTCAACTCCCGGTACCCACATACGAGAAAAGGGCCGGTGATATTGCTCAGTGGCACCAGGCACCTGCTGGCGCGTGAGGTACTGAGTTCGACCCCCGGTACCCACAAAAAAAAAAAAAAAAAAAACAATGTCATTATTTCTAGAAATAAAGTGTATGGAATTATATTTTATTTGATTCTAATAATAAAAAAAGGAAACTGAAGAAACTACTTGTCTTTACGAAAGTCTTCTGCAGGATTATTTTCTAAAGAAAATCCCTACTGTTAAGAAATTAACACTATGAAAAAAACTGAGAGATTGAAGTCTTACCTGTATATACTTAACTGTATATTTCAATTTCAAACAGTATTCTAAACAGTATTCAAACAGATGAGGAAAGTAACACTTATTTCCACCTTCAGATTTTCATTCATTATATTACTTTTTTCCTTTTACTCTACCAAGATTTTAAATGTTTACACTCAGTGTGATACTCATAATTCCACAGATTTGAGAATTACTTTGTAACTCTTGCATTTGTAGTTTGGGCTCTAAGTTTAAGTGGATTTATTGTTTACTAGTCTTTTTTACCACATAGCTTCTCCATTCTTGAGTACTTTTGTTTTGATTCATGTCTTAGCTGGCTGGAGTTTACCTTCAAGTAATGTAAACCTTTCAAGAAGGACTCATAAATGCTGAATTCTCTAAATTTTGAGTGCTTAGAAATATTTTGTTGATGCCTTTATATATGTACAAACACTTGACTGGATTTATGATTCTTTTTTTTTTTTTTTTTAATGTGGGTACTGGGAGTTGAACTCAGGACCTCGCACTTGCCAGCAGGCGCTTGTGCCGCTGAGCAATATCCCCGGCCCATTTTTTTCCTTTTATGTGGGTATCAGGACTTGAACTCAGGACCTCACTCTTACCAGGCAGGTGCTTATGCCCTGAGCTATCTCACCGGCCCTGAATTTATGATTCTTGAGTCATAAATTTTTCTCTCAGAATTTTGTAAACATTGCTATGTGGCCTTCAGATATTGTGATTGTGAGAATTCTGAGGCCAGCACCATTTTTCCTTTTAACAGTAATATATTTTTCAGGCTTGATGCCTAAATAATTCTTCCTTTATCCCCTACTGTAATAAAATACAATATGTCTCCATGCTGGACAATCATTATCAGTTTGTCCCAGGGGAACGAAGAGAAGGTAGCGGATCATTTTATTCTGCAGATCCAGTTATTTGAGGCAGGGTATGAGCAAACATCAATGACATGTTTTGGAGGATACTAGATAGGTTTTTTTTTCCCTAAATGAAAGTCTCTTCCCATAATTTTCCAACTAGAAAACTACTTTGTCTAAAACTATATCATTGTTCAGTGTTGTTTCCCTAGTACTTAGCAGTGTTTAGCACTCAACAGACACGCCATAAGCAACCAGTGAAAAAGAAAACAGGATAAATGGTGTAGGAAGGGCAAAGGAGAAGCTAAGATTGAGGAACAGGTTCTGGAAGTAGAGGTGAAAAGTTCTACATAAATTTTACTCTTTTGCGCTGTTTTGTCAGAAACAGTAATCCTTTAAATGGTCTTATCCAATTTTAATTTACTCAGTATTCTCCCATGTTACCTCCAGAGTTATCTTCCTATGCAAAAATCTGATCTGGTTACTACTCTCTGATTTTAAATCCATGACATAATGTCTTCCCCAACCTCACCCCAAAATTCTCTACATCGCCTCCAACCATACTTAAGCATGGGTGACCAGATGACACACTCTCTCCTCAACAGGTATGTGCTATTTTCAGGGTTCCAGGCCTCTATATTGCTGCTGCCTCTTCCCAGATTGCATGCCCAACCCCCCCCAACTTCATGTAAATATCCTTGCAGGTTCGTCTCGCACCCCACATCCTCAGCCTTCTGACTCTCTCAAGCAGTATTGCATGCTCTTGTGCACCTATAATACTATGTGTACAACTCAATTATCATATATACATTTTATGCATCTCTTTCAGATTTCAAGGTCATTTTTATATTTCTCTTGAGCCAGCCATCACCCAAAGTGCCCAGCACAGTTCATGACATGCCCCAAGCCCTACCTAAATGCTGAATGAATGCAGAAGCACATTTTATCTCTTACATTTCCGACTTGCTGGAGGAATAAAGTCTACAAATCTTAATGCATATCTTCTCCTTACTGTAAAATGCATGGACTGTTCAAGTTTCTAATAATCTTTCTCAAAAAATACTTCAATTTCTTCCGAAAGAGATGTTTCCAATCCCAAGGCCATTCCCTACAGCAAATGTCTAACATGCCATTTATGAAGCTGGAGAAAATGGATTGTGGCCCTTTGATTTCCTGGCCTAAGTTCTACCATGTGGTACATACTTATTATTTCTCTCATTTGTTCTTATGACAACTCCAGTGGGAAGCAGCCCTGGGCCTTTGGGCTTGCATATGTTTCCAGATTTGTCTGTAAGGCTGAATCTGCTTGATATAGTGCACAGCAGTGACTTTAAGAAACTTGAGGGCTTTTGAATCTTTCCATTTTTCCCTTGCTCATAAAGGCATGTTTGGTTAATTATATCATGAAGTGCAAAGATTGCAGTATACTTAGAATTCAATAATGAGGTACATGACATACCAGGCCATTCACTGCCTGTTTCAAAAGGGATTTCGGGCCGGTGAGATGGCTCAGTGGCGTAAGCACCTGCCTGGCAAGCACGAGGGCCCGAGTTCGACTCCCGGAACCCACATACGAAAAAAGGGCCGGTGATATCGCTCAGCGGCACAGGCGCCTGTTGGCGCGCGAGGTCCTGAGGTCGACCCCCGGTACCCACAAAAAAAAAAAAAAAAAGGGATTTCACTGCCTTTATGTTAATAGATCACTGCTTTGTCACATCACCACCTTCACGTAGGTACACTTAATCATCACCAAAGAAACGAAATCAGAAACTCCTGTCACAACCTGTGCAGCTCCACTGACAGGAGAGCAGGATGAGAGAAGATGCCTCCGAACAGGGAAAACAAGCCTACAATCAGGACAGTCACACTGAGCCCTGCAGGGAGGGGCCAAGGGAAATGCTGGTTCCTGAGTGCAGCTCTTTCTGCCCCATTTTACGCCACAGAAGAGGTCAGATACAGGGTGCAGAGTGCAACTGCTCAATGTTATAAGAGTAGAGTGTTCTGTAAAAGTTTCTTTGCTGTCTGGTATCATCTAAGCTTATGTGAGGCTCCAGAGCAAGGCATGTAAATAAATCAGGTCAAGGATTCACTGAATCAGATAATGAATAAGAAAATTATCAGAGGGATAAGTTTTAATGGACATTCAAAGTTTCCTTTCCATAGAAAGAGAGATAAAATGATATTTAAGTAAGTTATTATTATAACACATTCTCTCCCAAGACAATAAGCTCATTTTCTCAGGCATTTGTGATAACCATTCACAATATTTTCATGTTATGTCTAATATCATTGCTTATCTTGCTAATACTAAATTTTTTGACAACATAAACCAGAATTTGCTCTGGATTAGCTCCACAGATAATGAATGTAAAGGCCAGTAAAACAACCAAGTCATTGACCACTCAATCCAAAAGCAATATTAGTATAAATGAAATACTAGCTTAAAAGGGATATTAGCTGAACATATGAGTTAATATACTTAGGTATAGGCATGTTAGCTTTAAACTAATGGTTTGAAACCATCCAAGATGTAAGATATTACTGTATAGAAAAAGCATAGGCTTTAGAAAAAGACTTTAGAAAAAGACATCGTTATCATTTAGAGCTAAAATATCTCATGGGTTTGGAAGGTGACTGGATCACGGGGGTACCCACAAATTAAAGGAGGAAAGGTTTATTTTAGCTCATGGAGGTTTCAGTCCATAGTCAGCTGGTTTGAAGGCAGGGTGGCTTGGCAGAAGGGCATTGTAGTAGAGAAATATCCATGGTAGAGCAGGTGACAGAAGCAGCAGTAGGAAAAGCAGCAGCAGCAGCAAAGTAAGCCTCCCTTTCCCTTTTATCCCATCCAGGCTACAAGCCTTTTGGGTGGTGCCACCCACACCCAGGTGGGCCTTCCCATTATCCACCAGAAGTATGCTAATTCCAATCAGTGGACTAATTTAGTACCACACATCTTTAACCCCAGTATCCCATGCCCTAGATCCAGCCAACTCTGAAAAGTCCTACCTATGAGCATATGAGTCTTGGGGGGACAACTAGATACAAGCCATAACAATATACATGAGGGGAAATGTAAAAAATCAGGATAAATAGAAAGCATAAAATAAAATAGTAGGGAAAATTCCAAATATATAATTAATCAAAAATGAAATGGTTTCTAGTTCTAACTAAGAATTATAGTGGCCAGATTTACCTTTCAACCTAAAAAAACTAAAAACTTGACAAAACACATGCTTGCTTTGGTAGCACATATACTAAAATTGGAAAAATACAGAGAAGATTAGCATGGCCTCTGGGCAAGGATGACATGCAAATTCATGAAATGTTCAATATTTTTCATTATTGGTTCTCAGGGTTTGTCAATACACAGTTTACATTTGACACTATTGGTGTTGTTGATTTCACTACTTTAGCCAATGTAACATAGCTGTTGCTATCAATTGGTTTTATCCATGCACCAATATCTGAATTGCTGGGGAATCATAAACAATACCGCTCGTGGAGGCGGCTGGATCCTAGAATAGAGGCAAAGACCAATAGTTAGCTATGCCCAGAGAACATCTCTTCCAAATAGAAATTAACTAGGGAGGTCTCCATATGAGCAACAAAGCTATAATCATTTCACAGGCTTCACCATAAAAAATAAACAAAAAATAGAAACATGAGAAAACAAGACATTAAAATGCCTCCAAAAATTCCCAACTCCCCCAAAGCCAATCCAGGGGGCGTTGTGTAGAAGGATATCAAAAGCCACACAGATGAAATGTCAGAAAAGATAACAGTGGAGGTGAAAAAGAGATCAGTAAGGTGCTTGGTGAACTCAAAGAAGATATAATTAAATAGATAATGATCCTAATGAAAGAAATAATCAGTGATCTAGAGATAATAATAAAACACTAGAGGAGCTAAAGAAAGAGATGCAAATCACTTACATTTTAAGTTTGCAAATTGTATAGTATGCAAATTTTTGTTTTAATAAAGTTGTTTTATTTTAAAAAAAAATCTTGAATGTCAGCATAGAAAAGAATTGGAATCCATAAGAAAGTTCCAAAGAGAAATCCAGGAGATTAAAAATTCTACCAAAAGTATGGCAGGGCCGGTGAGATGGCTCAGCAGCATATGCGCCTGCCTGGCAAGCGCGAGGGCCCGAGTTCGGAACCCACATACGAAAAAAGGGCCGGTGATATCGCTCAGAGGCATGGGCGCATGCTGGCGTGCGAGGTACTGAGGTCGAGCCCCGGTACCCACAAAAAAAAAAAAAAAAAAGAAAGTATGGGCAGCAGAAGCAACCGATATGAGGCAGAATGTCAGGTTTAGAAGATAGGGCTGTGGTTGGTGATCAATTAATGAGAGACACCATAAAAACAACAAGAGAATGTGAAAAATGGATTCAAAAGCTGCTAGATAATGCAAAGGAGATTAAGATTAATCAGAATTAATGAAAAATCAGAAGATACCACAATGTGCATAAAAAAATCTTGTTTATAGAAGTAAAAGCAGAAAACTTTCCAAACACAGAAAAAGTATTTAACATACAGAAAAGTGAGGCATACAGAACCCCAAATAGCCATGATCAGAAAAGAATCACCCAAGACACATCATACTTACAGTCCCAGAAATTCAACAGAAGAATAGAATGTTTTTTTTATTTATTTTTTTTGTGGGTACCGGGGGGACGACCTCAGGACCTCGCGCGCCAACAGGCACCCGTGCCGCTGAGCGATATCACCGGCCCCTTTTTCGTATGTGGGATCCGGGAGTCAAACTCGGGCCTTCGCGCTTGCAAGGCAGGCGCTTAAGCCGCTGAGCCGTCTCACCGGCCCTAGAATTTTAAAAGCTGTTAGAGAAAAGCAATGACTCACTTATAAAATAAAACCCATCAGAATTATAGTAGACTTCTCAACACAAACCTTAAAGTCAAGGAGAGTTTGGGTAAAGTGTATCAAGCCCTAAAATAAAACAACTTCCAACCCAGACTGATATATGCTACAAAACTGTCTTTCAAAATTGATGGAGAAATAAGATATTTCCATGATAAAACCCTAAAGAAATTCATAATCACCAAACCAACACTTCAAAAATTTTTCAAAGATGTTCTAGAAGGAGACAACAAAGCTAACAATGTCAAAAGACCCAATAGAATAAAAACATCAAGCAGGGTGAGTAAATAAGAAGAAGGTAAAGAAAGGGAATCAGCAGCAAGAAAATAATACAATGACAGGAATAAGTCAATACCTATAACCATCAATATGAGTGGTCTCAATTTGCCAATCAGAAGGCAGAAATTAGCAGAATGAATGGAGAAACAAGATCCAACAATATGCTGTACACGAGAAACACTTAATCCAAAAAGAAATCCACAGACTGAAATTCAAAGGATGGAAAACAATATTCCATTCAAGAGGAACCTGAAAACAAGCAGGAGTAGCTACCCTATTTTCAAACATACTGTACATTAAATCAAAACTGATCAGAAGAGGCAAAGAAGGTCACTACATATTAGCTAAGGGGACCATTCAACAGGAAGAGATAACAATCATAAACATATGCACCAAACAATAGCACACCCAACTTCATAAAACAAACACTCTTGGAAATAAAAGATCAGATAAATATCAGTACAGGTATCATGAGGGAACCTCAATACCCCACCATCACAAATAGATCAACTAAACAAAAAATCAACAAAGAATATCAGAATTGAACCAGACCTTTGAAAAAATGGACTGTATATGTATATGTATATGTATATGTATATGTATATGTATATGTACAGAGAGAGAGAGAGGGAGAGAGAGGGAGAGAGAGAGAGACAGACAGAAGACAGGAAGAGAGAGAGACAGAGTGTTTCACCAATCAACAACAGAATTCTCAGCTGCACATGAAGCTTTCTCCAAAACAGACCACATATTAGGGAAAAAAAAAAAAAAGCATGATTAAGTAAATGCAAAAGAATTGAAATTTTACCATGCATGTTATCACATCTCCTGGAACTAATAAGTGACTATAACAAAGTTAAAGGATACAAAGGTAATGTACAAAAGTTAATTGCTTTGCTATATACCAGCAATGAATTCAAAATTCAAAACACAATACCATTTGCCTTAGTAGCCAAAACTGAAGGTTTTAGAAATAAGTCTAACAAAATATGTACAATATCTATATGAGAAGAACTGCAAAACTCCAATGAAAGAAGTAAGAAATCTAGATAAATGCAAAGCTATTCCATGTCCATAGATAAGATTCAATAGTGTTACAACATCAGTTCTTCCTAACTTACCCATAGATCAGTGCAATCCCAATCAAAACCCCAACAAGTAATTTTGTGGGTACCGAAATATGGATTCTAAAACTTATATGGAAAGGGAAAACACCCAGAGTATCCTATACCGCAGAAGAATAAAGTTGAAGGAATGACACTAATTAACCTTAAAATTTACCGTAAATCTAAAATAATCAAGAGAGTGAAGTATTGGTAAAAGAACAGTTAAATAGATTGATGGAATAGAATAGAAATGAATATGCTCTAATACAAAAGTGGGAAAAAATATAGTACAGAAATAGAACCACATGAATACAGTAAAATGGCTTTGACAATAGAGCAAAGGCAATTCAGTGGACAAAGAATAGTCTTTTCAATAAATGGTGTCTGGACAACTGGACATTCATGTATCAAAAAATGAATCTAGACACTGACCTTGTATCTTTCACAAAAAAAATCTATTCAAAATGGGTCCTAAACCTACAGGTAAAATGAAACTTTATGAAACTTCTAGGAAAGAACATAGAAAATGTATTTATTAGATTTAAAGTATTAAAGTAAAGTTTGAAATCTTTCCACAAATACCAGGATAGTGGCTATCTCCGGGATTGGGGAAGTGGGGAATTCATGAGAAAAAATACACAGAAAGCTTCGAACATTAATGTTAAACTGCTATTCTGTAAGGTGGGTTAAATAACATAGATGTCCATTTTATTATTGTTCTTTATATTTTGCATATATGTTAGAAATGTTATTTGTTTCCATTATTTTTTAAAGAAAATGTGTGCTGACTTGGGAGTATTTTTAAAACTACCTTTCTTAAATTAAGATAATCTAATATATACGTTAGCCTCTGAGGCAGTTTCCATATTAGAAATATTAGAAAGTTTTCATGTAAAGACATTACGATACAAAGGGCCATCCTTGAAACTAAAACTATGACATGATCAGAACTATTACATGCTATTAACGTGGCCTTGAACATACGTGTGTACATACTTCCGCAGAATGAATCCCTAGGACTGCAGCACTTGACTTCATGCACTTTTAGAAAACAGCAATGAATTTAACAGTCAAGAATATTCGGTGAGTCCTACAATATACCAATCAAATATTAGTCTATCTCATACACATTAGTCTACTATGAGTATTAAAATAAGTATCACACATGAGAGGTTTTTTGGGGGGCAGGGAGCTCTCTAACAAGAAGTAGAATTGCTGGGCCAACAGAAATGTAAATTTTCCACTTGATTAGATTTATTAAATTGTTCTCTGAGGTACTGGTACCAATTTAAACTATCAAAGTTCCTGTATTTTCCACATCTTGAAAATAGTTTGTCGGACTACAAAATGTTTGGCACTATGAGAGCATGCACTATTTCTATATTTATTTTATGTGCCTGTCTAGACTTTCAGTGAGTTTACGCGTCTTTTTGTATGCTTACTGTCTATCTAAGAACCCTTTTCTATAAATTATATATACACACAGTTTATTCTTATTATTCATGGTACTAACAGTTACAAAAATGCTACAAACATCAAATTAGTAAATACTAAACCATTGCTTCTAAAGAAAAAAGAAAGTGTTAAGCAAAAGCACTGTGAGTCTTGATGTTGGGGGTACAAAAGTTTTTTGGCAGTACTGGAAATTGAACTCAGGCCTTCACACTGACTACATTCCCAGATCTTCTTTTATTTTTAAATTTTGAGAGTCTCAGGGTCTCACTAATTTGCCATATTTTCCAGGCTGGGCTGGAAATTTGTGATCCCCTTGCTTCATCTTCCCAGAATACTACAATTACAGGAGTGCACCATTGTGCCTGGCTTAAATAATTTTTAAGAAGAGATAAATTTGCCAATATAGAATCCACAAATGATGGGGGTCTACAAATAAAGGGTATATATGAGGCATGATCAAAATATATGGTTAATGTTTAAATTAAAAATTTTTTAATTTATTACAGTAAAAGACACATTGCCATTAATCTCCCTCAAAATACTCCCCCTCACTTCAAACACACTCATTCCATCATTTTTGATATTTTCTGAAGCAGTTCTGGAAGATTCTTTAGTGAGTGTCTTTACGAAGTGAGATAGAAAAAGTATGGTGAATGCCGCTGCTGTCACCCAGTGGAAAGTCAGGCTCATAAAAACTTTAGGGTGTGTCCTTTTCCACCTTATGCACTGGATCTGGCAACATGTGACTGCCGATGCTTCCCCCAAGTCAAAATGATCATGGAAAGTAAGCATTTTGAATCAATCCAGGATACTGAGACAGCCATGACCACACAACTAAAGACACTCAGGAAAGAGGACTTCCAGAAGTGCTTCAGACAGTGGCAAGAACGATGGGATCAGTATGTTCCAGGTGAGTGGGAGTATTTTGAGGGAGATGAATGGCAGTGTGTCTTTTCCTATAGTAAATATTTTAAAATTTAAGCATTCGCTATAGATTTTGATCACACCACATATATGTGAACATTTCTTTATATTTCTTACCAACTTTGCTATGATGATGTGTGTATTTTCTTAATTTATACAAATTGGTGTTTTTTAAACGGATGGATTTGGATTAGGATTGTATGTACTCTGATGTTTAATTTAGGAAAAATTGATGGCTTAGCAATACTGCATCTTCTGGCCTATGAAGAGATTTTTGTATATAGAGCTCATTTTCTACAACTTGATAAACCCGCTATTAGCTCTATATTTGTTCAGTACTCCACAGCATTTCTACATCAGTAATTATGTTACCTGTGAAGAAAAAGAGCATTTGTTTCTTTGCTTGTTTTCCAATACAAATGACTTCTTTTTCTCCTTTGTTGCACTGATGTTGGCTGTTAGCTGTATGTTTCTTGTAGATGTCCTTTTTTCCCTAGTTAGGTGAAAGATTTTACAACTAGTGTATATTGGATTTTAAATGCTTTCACTGTTTATTGAGATTATTTTTTATCTCTTATTTTGTTAATATGGAGAATTAATTGTCTGACTTTTGAAAGTTGAACCAGTACTGCATTCTGGAAATAAGCCTCCCTTGGTCATTAGATTTAATTTCCTAAATTTGTTTATGATTTTTGTTTCTATGTTCATACATTGCATTATTGGAATATATTCCATTATTTGGTATTTGGTCCCAACATAGCGCTGGATTCACATATTATTTTGGAAGGATTTTCTATTTCTCAATTCTTTTGAACAATTTGTATAGAATTGGTATTTTTTCTCCCTTGAATATTTGGCGGAATTCACCAGTAAAACTATCTAAGCCTAGAGTTTTCATTGTGAGAAAGTTTTTAATTTAGTGGATATGGGATATCCAGTTTATCTATTCCAGGATAGTCCTATATTTCATCTAAATTTTCAAATTGATTAGCATAAAATTATCCATAACATCCTCATATTCTTTTAATGTCTATACAATCTAGGGTCATGTCATCTCTTTTATTCCTATTAGTAATTTGTTGCATCTCTCTTCTTTCTGATTATTATAGCTAGAGGTTTATCAATTTTACTGGTCTTAAAGAACTAGCTTTTGGTGTCATTGCTTCTGTTTTATATCTTACTGGTTTATTCTCAAGTATTATTTCCTTTCTTCTATTTACTTTAGAATTAATTTTCCTTTCTATTTTTTATATTTCCTTTTAAATTAACACATAATAATTATACATGTATATAAGATTACAGTGTAATGTTTCAACACATATACAGTGTGTACTGTTCATATAAAGATCTTTTGTAGTTTTCTAAGGTTGAAGTTGAGGTCACTAATTTAAGATCTTTCTTATTTTCTGATAAAGATGTTTGAGGCTATAAATTTTCTCTTCTGTATGATTTTAACATTATTCCACAAACTACACATATTATGTTTTCATTTTCATTCCCCTCAAAATAGTTTCTAATTTTCTGTTAGATTTCTTTTATTAATTAATTAAGTTTATTTGTACATTTTAGGTATACATAGTGGTCACATTCCTTATAGGGAATTTGTACCTGTACATGACATAACTTGATTCTTTTTTTCCCATTCTCCTATCCTCCCTTCAACCCCTCTTCCCCTCTTTATTTACAAAAGCTTTATTACCACTTTTTCCTTCTTTTCTGATCCACAAGTTATTTAAAATGTGCTATTTACTTTCAAAATATTTCCATCTTTTGCATAGATATTTTTCTATTATTTCTAATTTAATTCCATTGTGATTCAGGAAACATGCTTTCTATGTCTTAAATCTTTTCAATTTATTGAGACTTGTCTCAATAGCTTTGTAAATGTTTTGTATATTATTGAGAGAAATGTTAAATCAAGATTTTAAATATTAAGTGGTGAAGCTTTTTAATTGTGCTGTTTAAAATTTCCCATATTCATATTAATTTTTGTTTTTGTTTGTGATATGGGTATATTAAAATTTTGTTATGATTATGAATTTGTTCATATCTCTTGAAATTCTGTTATTATTCCTCCATACATATCAAAGTAGGTTGTTAAATGCATACAAATTCTTGTTATATTTTTTGGGGAAATTGTTTCATAATGCAAAGTGTGCTTTATTATCACTATTGATACTTTTGTCTGTAATTCTACTTCATATAATATAAATATTGCCACACCAAATCCTCTATTTGTTTTTATTTGTCTAATATATATTTTCCAATTTTTTATTTTTAATTATTTTGATGTGGTCTTGTTTTATGTGAATCTAAAAACATTTGTTTGTTTGTTTGTTTGTTTGTTTCTTTTAATCAAGTAGGATTCTTCACAGTTCTTTCCATAGACTTTTTAAAAATCACATTGCCAGCTGGGCATGGTGACATGCGCCTATAGTCCCAACACCCTAGGAGGATGAGGTAAGAGGATTGTAAATTCCAGCCCATCTTGGACAACTGAGACCCTGCCTCAAAATTTAAAGGGGAGGGAGTGTCCTGAGGGTGTAGTTCAGTGTGCAGGCCCTGGGTTCAATGCCCACTATCTCAAAAAAAAAAAAAAATTATACATACCACCCCTCCCCAACACTTTCTGGTGTCCACTGGGGAGTAGATAAATATAGGAACTTCCATACTCCTCCAGGTTAAAAATCATTGTTCCAAAAAAAAGTAGCTCTAATAAGAGTTGGAACATACATAATTATTAGGGTAACTGATGTAGTTGCATTAATTTCTACACCTTTGTGCTGTTTTCAATGTACCATCTTGCTTTCACCACTTCTCTATTTTTCTCTTGGCTCCCTTTACCCCTACATTCTGCCTTTTGGATTGATAAAACTGTCTTTCCTTTATTTCTTCTATAATAGTCTGGAAGCTATAGATTGCATTTCTATTATTTTGGGTGAATAATTTTAAACTATAGATTTTTTGATAAAGCCTAATATAATTTAGCATCCTCATCCTTCTAAACAAAGAATGATCTTAGTGGTTAATAACTCACTGAATTCCATGTTTCATCTGCCTGTATTTGCTGCCTAAATTTTATTTCCAGTTTTCTTGTACACAAACAAAAATGTTAATCTTGAATCACCGATAGTTAATTTAACCTCTCTCTCTCTTTCTCGCTCTTCCTTTGTTCGTTTTGCTTCTTATCTTGCATTTCTCTATTCCGTGTTTCCTTTTTTACTTGGAGAAGTGCACATCCTGTAGCAGTTCTTTCAGCAGGGGTTTGTGAGTGGATTATATCCGGATGCAGTGCAGGGTTTCACGATCCGTCCTCTATGTCACTGGACGTCTCCTTAATATTTTTCACTCTTTACCCCTTTATGCTTCTTTCTGGATGAATTCTCAACACTATTTTCAAATGTAATGCTTTTTGATTGTTTTCAGTCTAAAGTTTATTCTTTTTAGTGAGTTTTTCATCTCAATTACTACATTGTTTTTTTAATTTCTAGGTTTTAAAATTAGTTCTTTATATTCACTTATTCTTGATTCTTTTCCACCTATTTTTAATCTCACAAAACCTTTTATGGTTCTTATTCCTTCAATTATGTCTAAATAACTTAAACATAACTTATTTTAGGGTCATTTTGAGATTAAATTTTTTTTCAAAAATTAATTTTCCCATGATTCCACTGGTTCATTCTGTTATAGTGGGTTTTCTTTAAGTGTTTTATTATTTTCATTATATTTTCCCTACTGTCACCATTCATTCTCTTTTTTCCAGTGTTTTTGCAGCTATTGTATTTTCCTGAAACCTAACCAGAAAACAAGCCCTAGCATGATTTTCAGTATGCTCATAATATAAGCCCTGCCACAAACATAAGACCCCATTAAGATCATCAGCCAGACTGATGCATTTAGCATGTCCATTATAACACATGATGGGCGTATTGAATTATAAAATGAAAATATTAATATATAATTAAATATAAATATTATTATTAAAATTAGTACTTAAAATAAATGATAATATAAATTATAATTAAGGATTTGTGAATGCTAAAGCAGGCATCTTTGGACAAGAGGTAAATGCCTATATAAGCAGATAAATGCAAGGCTTATGGCCAAATGACAAATTAGAAATACAGCCACAACATACGAATAACATGCACACTTGATAATGAGTGGACATGGTTGTGTCTAATACGCATCTTCCCAGCTCAACACATAATGTGTTGTAACAATGCACTGCAGGCAGGCGGCATGGACCAGAAGTGCTTGTTCAAGCAGAGCTCTATTGCCGGACCAGAGATTAGGGCCAATTGTTCTACAGAAAATGGGGTCGCAAGAAATTCAAGCCAGAATTTGGGGTTTGGAGAGTTCTGATGAAGTTCCAGAAGAAGATGATGTGATTGTATTTGAATAAATGTAGATTGTTGTACATGAATAAATATAGATTGTAAAATAACACTTTCCTTGAAAATAAGCTCTATAGCATCTTTTGGAGCAAAACTTAATATAAAACCTAATCTTATTTGAGGGAAAATATGGTTCATAGCTTTTCCTTGTACTGTATTTATTCTTTTCAAACAAACAAAAAGCTTTTTTAAAATTGCCAGTATTGAGCCAGGTGTGGTGATGCACACCTGTAATCCCAGCATTTTGAAGGCTGAGGCAGGAGGATCTCCATGAGTTCAAGGCCAAACTGGGATACATAGTGAGCTCAAGACCAGCCTTAAGTATATAGTGAAACCCTGTCTCAAAAAAAAAAAAATGCCAATTAAATTTGATATATACAAGCTATAGCTTCTTTTCAACTTGCTTTCATGTTAGAAACCTCACTCCTGCTCCTGGTGTTACTCTGCGAGGGACTGATTACTACCCATCTGTGAACAGCTCCTGGCTAAGCCACAGGAAACCAGGTTTCGGCCAACTTTGAGCATTCTGGATCAGAATCCATGGTTAGATGCATCTACTTTGATTTTTTCTATATAGCTTGTTCTTGCACATGGAATGTCTTTGGTGTGGGTGTAGTAGTGGTAGTAGCAATAGTAGTAGTAGTAGTTTAAAATATGAACTCATACTACCATCTTTTGAAAAGAAGCAGAGAGAAGAGTTTCTTAACCTTGTATAGGCTCTGCTCTATCTTGACATTTATAAAAATCTATGTACAGCTTCTGTACATAAATCCTTTTACACTATTTGAAATTTCAAAATATTATAAATAAAGCTATGACCACCTTGACAGGAAAGTTAAATTCTTTCCCTAAGCTCTTTTAAAATTACACATGCCATTCCCACCCTCACTCTCCCCACTTCCTGTGCCTGCCCAGGTGCAGGTAGACATAGGAACGTCCTAACTCTTCCGGGTAAAACATCATTATCCTAAAAACATGTAGTTCTAATAAGACTAGCTCCAGGAAACTTAGAGAGTAAAAGTGCTAATAACCAGGGAGTCTGCGTGACTAGGAAAAGCCAGAGAGATGCCTGGAAAAATCAACCAGATGTTTGGACACAGATAGAATAGCCTTGTACAGGATCCAGGGGAGACAGCTGATGGCCCTGACGGTCTACAGCCAGGTCTCACTCACCCTGATCAGTTTGTCCTCAAATTCTTTTTTTTTTTTTTTTTTTTGTGGGTACTGGGAGTCGACCTAAGGACCTAGCGTGCCAGCAGGCGCCTGTGCCGCTGAGCGATATCACCGGCCCTTTCTTCGTATGTGGGTTCTGGGAGTTGAACTTGGGCCCTCGCGCTTGCCAGGCAGGCGCGTACACCGCTGAGCCATCTCATCGGCCCCTTGTCCTCAAATTCTAAACATGAGAAGGAATAAACAGAACCATCAGTGAAAATATTTGTTCACAAACAACTTCATGACAACATTTATAGAAAGCAAAATTAAAAAAATCAAAACTCCAGTTGGTAAATAAAGAACAGGAAGTTCATATATATATATATATATATATATATATGTTATCCTTTAGATTAATCAAAGAAATAAAAATTTATGTTTTGTTTTACATCTAGGAATACTTTTTTAAAAATAGTAACACTCAAATATAAGATTGGTATTAAAATGGTATATTCATGCTTGCTGCTACATTGAAAATTGGCACAATCCTTTGGAAAAACAAAATGTATCAGGAGCTTTAAAAATGGCTAATTATCTTTTAGCCAGTAGTCCAACCCCTTGGAATTTACTTTAAGGAAACATCAAAATCTTAGACCTGAAGGCATTCATGCAGCATTATTTATAATACCATGATTAAATACCGAAGAGGACAAATGAGCAGAAAGACCACCTGACATTTCAAACAGTTGACTACACACAAAAAGTACAATTTAATAAATGTGGACATATATGTATATCCAGGAAATCATCACCATAATCAACATAATGGACATGACAACCCCCCGACATTTTTAACTGAGCAAAAACCATTAGGGCCAGACACTGGCTAAGTGAGGCTCCCCCAGCCATCACCACACCCACACCAGGCGTGAAGACCACCAGGGAGGGAATTTGGGTCACTGAGAGTGCGGCCTTCATGCTGAGGAGGTTTGTTCTCCCCTTTCCTTTATGGTGTTACCTTAACTTGCCAAGAAATTGAAATGCTGAAGAATAACTCATAGAGATTGAAGTGCTCACTGGTGAGAGAGGATGAGCTTCTACCTGCTGACTGGATAGGTGCCAAGCTGCAATATTTGCAGGCCTGCTTTAAGGATGGCTTCCTGGCTGGAGATTGCTGAGAGCAGGAACTTGCGGAAGCAACCCATACCAGCAGCAAGAAGAGATTATAATGTACCAGCTTGGGTAAAAGATGTTCCACCCAGTAGCCTGCCGTGTGCCTGGGAGGCTGTGGAGGAAAAACTAGCAGCTCTCCTGCCTTCTACAGGGAGCTGAAGGTTAAAGAGGCAAGAACTGCAGCTCCCATTTGCCAAGTGAGGTGATGCCCAAGCTAGACAGGGTGTAAGCTAATGGAATGGATTTAAAGTAACCCAGCAGTCACTTTCTGAGCGAGTCCTCAGTAACAGAGGGGATCAAAATCATGTGAGACAAAGACCCTGTCAGCAGAATTCACCAGCAGCCAACCAGAGTGACCAGTGGAAAGATCACACCCGCTGCCAACAGCAACAAGTGATGGTATGGAGCGCATCTTCCTTCCTGTCTCCAGCCCCGCTAACCCCACCTCAGCCTTCTGGAAAGAGAGGGGTGACAAAACCCGCTCTCTTGGCAACAGGTTCTGAAGGCCAAGACTCAGGGATGGGAGGAGAGGAGATGAGATTGGATTTAAAAGTGGACTGGAGAGGACTTTCAATAGTGAGAAATGACTAAAGCTGCAGAACCATCCTTAGATGTCACAGCGGGACAGGATAGACCGGAAGTTATTGGAAGAAAACAGCACACTGCTGTGTCTCACTGAGTTTAGAGGATGCACTACACCAAATACATCACAGCATTAAAAAGATAGTTAGGGCCGGTGAGATGGCTCAGCGGCGTAAGCGCTTGCCTTGCAAGCGCAAGGGCCCGAGTTCGACTCCCGGAACCCACATATGAAAAAGGGGCCAGTGATATCGCTCAGCGGCACGGGCGCCTGCTGGCACGCGAGGTCCTAAGGTTGACCCCCTGGTACCCACAAAAAAAAATAAAAAAATAAAAAAATAAAAAGATAGTTAAATAGAGTGTGCAGTGCAATACATTATAAAACCAAAAACTATACTTATGAAGAACTACGTAGCAAACAGAATGCATTCATACACTATTATCCTAAGTAATTACACTAATGAAAAGAACAAAACACATAATAACTATTAAAACAGGTGTGGTGGATTGACAAATGGTGGCCAACTTGCAACACCCAGCTGAACTGAATCAGCATGGTGCCTGGTGTGGAGGGCCCACCTGAGCATTGTTGCCAACAACATAAAAAGGAGAAATGGAGAGGACGATGTGGTGCTGTTGGTTCTCCTGGAAGAGCTTGTTGTGCTGGCTTTCCTCATATGAACTCGGCTGTTCTCATTATCAGAGGAGCTCGGGACCTTGTTGTCTCTGAGGATGGCCATGGTACTTTTCGGGGGAGCTCTGGTCCTTACTTTCAGCATCACTTCCTGGCTCCAGTGCAGCGCCCTCAGCCTGCTGGCACAGATCCTTCATCCCACTGCTGCAGCCTTTCTAGCTTCCACCACTGAACTTTGGGCCTTCCCAGCGCAGATCCGTGAAACAGACTTGCATGAGACATTGTGGGCTCTGGGCCTTCAGCTGGACTCGTGCAGGACACTGCTGTAGGATCCAGGCCCTCAACTGGATTCTTTGGGTCTTTAGTGTGTGGACAGATTTCCTGCACTCTTTTGTGTATGACTCTTTGGGTGACTATTATAAAATAATCCTATAAATTGTGTGTCCTATATTAAGTTGTTTTCCTTGCAAACCCTGACTACAACAATAGTTTTATATGGACAAAATATTAAATAGAGTATAAAAATGAAGCCCACTTTGTTTACATGGGATAATTATTATTTTAATTACCTTTCATTTTATAATATGAGAAAGGGACAAATCACTTGTCATCCCATTTTACTAGTAAAGAAAAGTATAAGCCAGTCATAGTAGCTCACACCTGTAATCCCAGCATTCTGAAAGGCTGAGGCAGAAAGATTGCAAATTTAAGCCCAGCCTGGGCAATTTAGCAGCTTACTGAGATCTTGCCTCAGCAAAATAAAATAAATAATTTAAAATCAAAATAAAAAATTTAGGGCCGGTGAGATGGCTCAGTGGTTTAAGCGCCTGCCTGGCAAGCATGAGGGCCCGAGTTCGACTCCCGGATCCCTCGTACGAAAAAAGGGCCGGTGATATCACTCAGCGGCACGGGCGCCTGCTGACACGCGAGGTCCTGAAGTCGACCCCCGGTACCCACCAAAAAATAAATAAATAAATAATTTAAAAAGGGCTTATTTATAACTCAGTAAGAAATCCCTGGGGTCAATCCCTAGAACCACAAAACAAGGAAGAAATAGAAAAAGGATATTTGTTTCTCATATTCTTTTCTCTTCAGTGATTGGCTAAATTGTTTCGAGCGCTTATCTGCTGGCTGGGCCAGACGTTGTGCACAAACCCCAAAGAAAGGCTGGTGGTCTCACCGCCCTAAACCTGTGCCTACCTGTGGAGACACTAGGTGCTGGGGCTGTGCAATGCAAGGGCAATTGCTGAAGGCCCTGAAGGCTTCTGAGAGAGAAAGGCAAGTATGGGGAGAGAGTACCTAGAAGATGGTCGAGTGAAGAGGCTGAGGGAAGAATGCTGGAGACAAAAGCATAACCTGTAAGACAAGACCAGAGACTCGTAAGAGGTTCTATAGAAGAACTAAACGAAGCTTGCTTGGGCTGCAGCGTGAAGTACCAGTTGGAGCTGCAGGTTGGGAGAGTAGGGATACAGGGAGGGAAGCTGGGTCAGGCCTCCCAAGTCTGGGTGAGAAACACTGATTTTAATGTAAAAGCAGTTTAAGATAAAAAGCATTTTAAAATACAGATCATTTAAAATAAAAGATAAATATGGATTTAAAATAATTTTGCACTAAAAGTAAATGTGGATTTTAAAATAAAGTTTTAAAGTAAATATTATTCTAAAATAATTATATACTAGCAAATATATACACATGCATTCAGACATTCATAATGCTTATGTAGCTGAACTTCTTACTTTCCATGAAGTAGAATACATGGTAGAATTTGGAACATTCCAACTTTCTCCTTTAATATTTTGAATTCTGCACATTTAGTTTCTTGCACATCCTGGGACACAAACAAGCATGTGCCAGGTGCAGGCTTTTGCTAGGTCTCAGCCAGGCTTTTGGCACATTGGTTCCACACTTTGCCTTCTGTCCTTTCCCCTCCCCACCTGAGGGTGGCCTTCCTCAGGATCATTGCCAGAGGTCACAGGCATTGAAGGGTGGCACAGAAACTTCACAGTGTTTCTACCCATTAACTCAGATTCACCAGTTTCAGCTGGTCATTATCCACTGCAGATTTATCAGGGCCAACCTGAGGTCTGGGTTTCCCAAGTTTTTCACACGAGAGAAGTTGAAGTAAAAGGTGTAAAGGAGAATCTTGCTTTTGACAGTTGAGTGTTTAAACGGGGATCTTGGCAGTGAACTACTCACAGTTTATGAGACAGTGATGAGACAGCTGAAAAGAAGGAGATCTCTGAGACATGACATTTCCGTCCCAAAGACCATTAACAGAAAGTCAGCTCATCCAGTGCATCTGCAGAAATGGTGTCACCCTGCGTATCGGAGCCTGCTGCAGTATTCCATCCCATCTCACTCCAGTGCAAATTGAAATTCTAGAAGAGTTCACTCCCCATAGCCAGAGGTTTCAGAGAGTCTACTTTGTCCCTACTAAATAGCCCAAGAAGACATATCATGGGGGATGACTTTCCAGAGTAAAATTTTTCCTTATAATTTTGTTTAAGTTTGAGTGTGCTTTTCTCCTTCTCACTTTGAACACACTGATCTCATTGTTCTTGCCACTTTCTAAAGCAGTTCTGGAAGTCCTCCTGAAAGTCCTCTTTACAAGGTACGATCGAAACTACCACGAATGCTGCTGATGAATGCCAACCAATGGAAAGGCAGGTTCATAAAAACACTGTGATGTGTCCTCATCCGCCTTATTCCCTGGATCTGGCATCATGTGACTTCTGGCTGCAAAATGTCCATGAAAGGTAAATGTTTTAAATTGCTTCAGAGGAAGGGGAAAAATAAAAATAAAATAATATATATATACATATGATAGCTAAGATAATTACACTCCTAATTTCTTTTAGTTCATTGAAAAAGAACGGTTTGTGCTTATATTGTTTGATCACTTTTGCATGCCTATATCTTATAATCTGAGCAACTACTTTGACGATAACAATGCACAATATATTAACCATTGTTAATCCCCTATTAGCTTGTTTTGAAACTCTGTATCATTGTTTTTTATTGTTTTTTCCTCTTTAAAATAAATAAATAAATAGATTCAAGGCATCAAGGCAGCCATGACAGCACAGCTAAAAGACGCACAAAAGAAGACTTCCAGAGCTGTTTTAGAAAGTGGCAAGAACAATGGGATAAGTGTGTTTTGAAGGGAGGGGGAGTATTTTGAGGGAAATTTATGGCAATGTGTCTTTTACTACAATAAATTTTTAAAAATTTAAACATTCCCTGCATTTTTTCACATCTTGTGTAATCTGAGGACTGCACCAAGTGCCCGAAGAGGCTCAGCTCTAAGCTGCTGCTGGGCCTGCTGGGAAGCCAGCTGTGGCCGCTGGCTGGGAGCACAGCTCGACCTCAGCATCAACTCCCTGTCCAGCGAGCACTCGCCTTCACCTGCGCCCCTTCAACCTCCAGTGCTTCCACCCAGTGGACTCAAAAATAAAGTCTACCCTGGAGGAGATGGAGAGAGTGTTCTGGAAAACAATACTTGGGGTGAGCAACTCGCCCTAGGTTGCCTAGGATTTTCCTGGTTGTAGAGCTCAAAGTACCGTGTTCTGGGCTTCTAGATGGAAACCAGGGAATCTGCCCCTTTTTCCACTCCCAATACCAGATCCAAGATCTGAGAAAGGAGAACAATTAAGGCTCAGTCAGCTGGAAGTTGTGTCCATTACAGAGGATTGATGCTTTGTTTCTGTACTGAATTGAAACTGTTTTTGCAACTGAAAGTAATTGTAAGACTACTACCTATTACCTCAAATGAGCGGAAAAACCAGCTGCTTCTAAAAGAACAGTTGATTAGGGCCGGTGAGATGGCTCAGCGGCATAAGCGCCTGCCTGGCAAGCGCGAGGGCCCGAGTTCGACTCCCGGAACCCACATACGAAAAAGGGGCCGGTGATATCGCTCAGCGGCACGGGCGCCTGCTGGCGCACAAGATCCTGAGGTCGACCCCCGGTACCCACAAAAAAAAAAGAACAGTTGATTAAAACTTTTTAAGGGCTGCCAACATTTTCTGAAGAAACAGTGATGGCGGGGACAAAAAATTAAGTTGTATCTCTGTTGTATATTCATACTACACACATCATATAAACAGTAAAGAATTTTTAAAACCAAACAGTACTACATAACACTTGCTTTTTTGTGGCACATCTATCCATAAACCTAAATATCCTGTACGTTTAAAACTTACAGAATTTAGTATTATCTTGCCCCTTCACATGAGATAGATTCACATGTAAGAATGTGCAAAAAATTCCTACACCAGTCTGTGCCAGCAAGTACACTGCTGATGGAACAATGCCCTGCAGCCAAGGATCAAGAGCACTGGCATCACTGTGGAGTGTGTCAGGAACACAGAGTCAAGGCTCACCCTGGTCCACTGAAGGGGAAATCTTCATTTCACAAAATTGGTCCCCAAGGAGCTTTCTGGCACAGTGAGATGTGAGAAGCACTAATCCCTGGAACCCTTTTGACTGGCCGACAAGTATATCATTGTATGAGGAGCCACAGCCTAGAGTTTGATCTCTTGATTCTAAATAGCGTTAGAGTTCAGCCACTAGATGGCCAGGAGCATTTACTAGAAATCCTTGTTGGAGCCAACCAGTGTCATTGGCCTTCAGTGACACAGACAATTCCTGCTGGCTGAGGTTGCAGCCAAACCAAAATCAGGGTCTAAGGCTACACTGGAGAGGCGTCTCCTAGATAACTGTTGTCAGAATGGTTTTAAAAATGTTTACTATGTTCTGCTAACAGATGCTTCCAAACAAAGGGAACAGGAAGCTGGTGCCTTCTCTGTCTGCCATTCAGTAGGGCTGAATACATTCCATTAAATCGCCTGCAAACTTTGCTGAAGAGCCCAGCAAGCAGCGATGAAAATTACAGAGCGGCTCCCAAGCACTTCAGTGGGTAATCAGCTGAAATTGAGCTGTTTTTTGCTGATAATGCAAATGGAACCTTTAAAACAAACAGCTCCAAGTTACCACACATCCTACAAGCTGAAAGGCCCATGTGGTCCCACAGATGGTCCCCTGCACACCAAGCCCTGCGCACAGAAATTGGTTCCGACAGCTATCAGTGGCCAGATCCATCATTTGCCTGCATTTTAGCAAATGGCCAGACTGAGCTTGGGGATTTACGGGTGCAGGGCTAATCATCTGGATAAATTAGCTGTCAGAAAGTAAAAGCAACTCCAGGAAAGTGGCTGGGTCTGTCTAAATTCCTTATGATTTTCTTTCTGCTAGGCTCAGCTTTTCCTTTGAATGGCATGCACTTGTGCTGCCCAGGGGAAAAGGACTCTAGGTTCATGAGTATGACCTAGGACTACAGGTCTAAACTGGCCTCAGGCTTTAGCTACCCTAAGAGTATCAACCAAAGCAGAAAACAACTCTAGGCACCAGGGACTCAAGAAAATCTAGCTCTTTCCCCTAAGGTTTTCTTGGTTTTGACTGGGGCTTCTAGGGTGGAGGAATCACTTTGGGAGTTCCTGAGAGGCCAAGAGAAGAAATAATGGAAAAGGACATAGCATACCATGCAGTGTGAATCTACAAGGCCTGGCATCCAGGCCTGGATTCAGATGCCAACCTGCCATGCGTGACTGTCTAGCGCTAATGGTGCTTAAACTCTCTAACCCTTAATTTCTGTGAACTAGGATAATAACATCCTCACAGGTAAATCCCTGTATGTGATATAACCTAGAACATGGTAGGTGTTTGATAAATGCACTTCTTCCTTCATCCTCTGAAAATGAGCCAAACCTCACACCCTTCCTGTCTGTCTCTATACTCATATCCCCAACATCAGAGATGGATGTGAAGGTCCATAAAGGACAGGTCACTTCCAGAAAGTTATTACAGATAAAACCTGTATTTCTGCACTATTTACAGTAATACATTTTTATTCAAAAGAGAAGTTCTCTAGGGAACATTGTATATTAACTTGGACGTAAATTTTTACTTCTGAAAATGCAGAAAGAAATCATAGATACTCACAAAGATTTAGTACCTGGAGTATTCCTATCTTGTTTTTATAATGTTTACATAATTATATGAGCAAAAAAATGCATATATATTATCGTTAAAAAAATTACATAATGTGGAAACTTACATAGAACATAAGTCGCCTTTTACTCTCATATTCCCATCCCACTGTGCTCTCTGAAGGAATCGTCTACTAGGATCTGTGTTTATTCTTCCAGAGATTTTCCTAAGCACTTACAATGTGTGTAGGCTTATGTGTTACAGGCTCTGTGACTCCAACATCATTTATTACGTAGTTTGTCCTCCCCACCTTGATTTGGAATACCATGTTAAAAGTGGTTTATTCATACAATGGAATATTATACAGAAGGAAGAAGCTCTCAATATCGATATGAAAGCTCACTAGGCTATATTATTTTGCAAAAACAGAAACAAAGCATGGAAAATGTGTATACTATTGGTATAAGAAAGAAAATAAGTATATTAGTTTTTGCCTATACTTGCACAATAACATATTAAAAGAATAAACAAGAACATGTGATTATCTGAAGGAAGCTGGAAGTGGTAGAATGGAATATATGGAACAGAAATGAGAATAATACTTCTTAGTGGAAGTCAGACCCCCCATCCCCCAAGTGTCTATGTCCTAGTCCTCTGAACCTGTGAATGTGTTAGACTGCATCCCAAAGTGGAATAAGGTTACAAATGGAATTAAGGTTGCTAATCACATGAACCGTAGAGAGAGAAAATAGCCCTAATTATCCACTTGTTCCTAATGGAATTGCAAGGGTCCTTAAAAGTAGTTTTTAGTGCTGTTTGTGTTAATCTTTTCTTGATCAAATTATTGTCTAATTAATCTTTTCAAAACTTCCATTTTTGTCATATTTTCAAATATGCTTTTTTATGTTCTCTTTCATTTTAACTTTAATCTTCAAGCTGAAAACTTAGGTTACTTTCAGTTTTTATTTACTTCTGATAAATATTTTCATGTCTATAAATTTTCCATGGCATAATACTTTTGTCATACATCATAGCTTGTCACATATAGTGTCATTTATTTTAAAAATTGTATAATTTTTTTGTGTGTGTGGGTACCGGGGGTCGACCTCAGGACCTTGTGCGCCAGCAGGTGCCCGTGGCGCTGAGCGATATCACTGGCCCTTTTTTTCGTATGTGGGTCCCGGGAGTCAAACTCAGGACCTTGCGCTTGCCAGGCAGGCGCTTATGCCACTGAACTATCTCACCGGCCCTAAAAATTGTATAATTTTTTTTTTTGTGTGGGTACCGGGGGGTCGACCTCAGGACCTCGCGCGCCAACAGGCACCCGTGCCGCTGAGCGATATCACCGGCCCCTTTTTCGTATGTGGGTTCCAGGAGTCGAACTCGGGCTGTCGCGCTTGCAAGGCAGGCCCTTTCGCCACTGAGCCATCTCACCGGCCCCAAAAATTGTATAATTTTAAATTTTAATTTTTATCCAAAATATAAAGAATGTTTTAAAATTTCAAGGGAGGCTATTTTTTTTTTTTTTTTTTTTTTTTTTTTTTTTTTTTGTGGGTACCGGGGGGACGACCTCAGGACCTCGCGCACCAACAGGCACCCGTGCCGCTGAGCGATATCACCGGCCCCTTTTTCGTATGTGGGTTCCGGGAGTCGAACTCGGGCCTTCGCGCTTGCAAGGCAGGCGCTTAAGCCGCTGAGCCATCTCACCGGCCCAAGGGAGGCTATTTTTGACTATGCTTTTCAAATTATTTTATTTGGCAATCTATTTTGTATTGATTTTAAGCACTCTTCTCAATGCAAAGATGATCATGTTTCTTTGTGGCTCCTCTCTACCCTCAGGACAAGTCTAAATTCTCACAGGTTACCTTCCAAAGATATTCACTCAGTCAGGCCTGTTCACTTGTCCAGTCTCCTTTCTCACTGTTGCTGCTTACTTTCTCCCAGTTCTTCCACCTCCTACTCAACCTCCACCCTCCCACCATGATCATCTTCTTATCTCATCTGCCTCTTCTTCAGCCACTCAGCACATGTCTTCTCATGAATGGGCTGTGATGCTCTCTTGCTACAGGAATTTAGCATGTGTTCTCTATGGTAAACATTTTTATCATTTCTATTCCACTAACTGAATGGTTCTTGCTTATTGTCTGTGATGTTTAAGTTTGACTATGTCAACTCGATTGGCTTGGGACTCACCCAAGAGATCGGTGGAACACACTTCTAGATGTGTCTGGGTAGGTTGTGGTCCCTGGCCCCTTCCTCTCTGGTGCAGTTACCTCATTCTGTTTTCCACCTGCCATGAACTAAGCATCTATGCTCAGTCATGCCCTTCTGCCATGATGCCTTGGAGCTTGTCAACCATAGACCGAATCCCCTGAAACTACAAGCCAAATTAAACATTTAAGTTGTAGGTGTTGGATGTTGTGTCCCAGTGATAGGAAAGCTAACTAATACCATGCATGCTTCAAGTATGAGAATGGACATCAGTGTTTCCAGAAAGCCCTCTGCCAAAGTTAAAAGGCCATTGCTAGTTTCCACAAAGCATGCTCAGGACTTCCCCATCACATTGCAGCGGTTCATTTATCGTCTGTATCTTCTACTAAAATTACAAGCAATTTAAGAGCAAGAAAGTATGTCTTGTCCATTCTCCTATATAGTTCCCTTCTCCCCAGCTCATTTCAGTGTTCCTGGAGCTCGGTGAATATTTGTTGAATATTCACTCATTCCACTTATGCATGCACATAAATAGGAAAAAGTGGAAAGAAAAATATGTACAAAAACACTTTCAGCTGCTATTTTTTAAGAACTTACTGTCTTCTAGGCACTGTACTAAGAATATTATATGTGCCATTTATTTATACAGTGAGGGTACACAGATGATCTTTGGGGAAAACGTGAGAAGGTACTCGTTTTCTTCTTTCCACTTTTTGAATTTTACCAGTTTACAAATATTCTTCATAAGAAAGAGAAAATATTTCTTTAATGTTATCCTTTGTCTATGGAGGTCTTACCACATATACAAGTATAAAATAAACCTAGGTCATAGCCTTCTCTCAAAATTGGCTTTGTGGAGAAGGCACTAGGCCGGTGCAAGCTCAGACTGTGTTGTGGCCTCTCTCTAACTCCCCCGGAGCCTCCGTCCATGGGAAGATCCCAAGGCACCTCTGGCTCTGTACATGTGGCACTTGTTTGCTTCTCAAAACTGAAAGTGAGTGAGTGCCCACAAGCACAGCTGCTGCTTCCTTAGGCATTGATCATCTCTCACGTTTTCTGAAGCTGTGAAAAAATTAAAGCCTCATCCTTCTCAGTGCTCTCGAATCACCAATGCAAAATAATACAGCTTACTTGAACAGCAGCAATATTATTCTTGAACCTGTTCACCTCTGTTAAGCTCCAACCTATCCTATAAGAGCACATACAAATTCTCACATATTAGATTCCTAGTTTATGTTCACCATTCTCAGAATGCTTATTTTGGGCCTTTGCTTAATGTGCAATTGTTTGGACAATAAAAACTGATTTTTTCCATTCACAATAGAGCTTTGTGCAAGCAAGTACACGTGCTTTTCATTCAAACATAAATAGCCACACTTGGTTATGAATGAAATCAGCATTTATTGTACTAACAATTCACAAACATGAATTAAATATACCTAGAGATAAACAAGCTTTATTTCTCACCTTCAACCCCAACATCTCTCCCCTTTCTCATCCTCTATATCAAAAGGATGTGTAGAAATAAATTATGAATTCATAAGAAATATAGGTCTATCTTTTTTAACCTTGATAAATATGAATAAAACCTGTTTAGGCATTAAATCTGCAGTTTTTATTCCTCTGCCTGTACACTGGTTTCATACCACACTCAAAACTTCTTATGAGAAGTTATGAGAAAGGTAATGCAACATCTGGTACATTTATTTTCATTTCTGAAAACTTCAACCTTGTCAGTTAAAGGTCCCATTCCAGCTGTGACATTTTATGACTAATTTTTGTAGTTTGTAATGATAATAGCTACCATTTACTAGATGGCTCCTATGTGCCAGTTACGCTCATCCTTGTAACAACTCCTCTGGGTAGTTGTTATCTGTGCTCTAAGCAAGCAGAACCCAAGTCTTAACAAGGTGAAGTACCATGTCCATGGTCACAGCTACTAAACAGAGGCACCCAGGCTAGAACCCAGCCCTTTGACTTTCAACAAAATAACTAGAGAAAAAAAAACAACAAAAATCATCCCCAATGTTGTAATGTTCTCATAAAGAATATATGAACAAATAAGCTCCTACACTTTATTAAAGTTTCTGTGTGTCATAGGCTTCACCACTAACTTGCTATCAGGTAGAGTTGAATGCTTAAGAAAAAGCTGGCTTCAGCCAGGGTCCCCACATCCCATGCAAAGTGAGATGATAGGGAACTGGGAGTGGGAGAGGCCTTAACATGGGCCCTGAGGAAGGAAATTTGAAGAAATTCAAAGATCAGGAGCATGGGGTGCAGAAGTCCAGGCAAAAAGGTCAAATAGAGACTACCACCACTATCTCCCATGTCCCACACACAGATCTTCTGAAGCCACAAACCGCTGATTTTTTGTTGTGATAAGTTGTACTTCTGGAAAATACAAAGTACAAGAAATTTGTCTTCATAAATTTTCTCCTCATGTCTTCATCAATGATGCACTTGGCCTCCAAAGGAAAAGAAGTCATGACCAGACAGTGAGGTATTTCTAGTAAAACAGTAACATGGCTTATCATTCCCCAGTCAAATGGAACTAAAAAATAGCAATTAAATCCAACTAAGTTACTCCAAATGCAAGTTTCTAATATACATATCACTTGGTAATACAGACCCTCCCTTGGTATCCAAGGCCAGTAGTGGGGTACGGAGGAATAGAGTATGTTCTTTCTTCCCAAATTCTTGCTTTTCAACACCTCAAAACAGGAGAGAACTGCATTACATTCTATTCTAGGAGTGAAAGGACAAGCGTAGTTCATAGGGTTCCATGTAACATCTTAGTTCCATGTCAACAGAGAAAAACATTTTCTCAGCCAAGATCAAGGTAAGATCAAAATCTGAAGAGCAAGAATTATGCCTGCCTGAGTGAGTAGGCCAGACATAAGGTGGCAAAAGCAGAGATTGCTGGGATGGGAGATCACCAAATAGATTAGGCCACAAGCTAAATTGGGGTCCTACAGAGTTATCACTTAAGATCCAAGATCAATGAGCTTAGAAATCAACAGAGATGATGTGGGTCATTTTCTAGAAGGGGATGCTCTTTGAGACCCTAAGGTATCAACAATTAACAGAGCAAAGAAAAGAAATAACAAGAAAGGGTCCATGGAGTCAGTGCTAGAGAAGCCAAAGAAACCATCATCATGGGTGGCCCTTACTGTGTATTTACTTCTTGATAACCTTGTAATCGTGCCAAACCCTAAAAAGGGAAGCTGACCACAGAGCCCAAGCTTTGACCCATTATACCACACTGCTTCTTTAAGAACTGCTGCCTCCCTCAGTCCTGGACACATCCTTCTTAAGTGCTAACTCTAAGCAAGTGTTCTGAGCCAAGGAAGTGACTAATTTCAGAGCGTCCTTTAGCTGCTGTGACAAATCACTTTACAGATGCTGTGCTCTGTAGTGGCGCCAGCACTCTAATTGTCCTGTGGAAGAATAATCAATGCCAGCTGCGAGCAGAGGAATGCAAAATCTTCATGGAGTAACCACAAGTCCCCACTGAATCTGACTGAAAGTAAGCTCGGGGGAATCTTTTTGGTTTTTAAAATAAAACCAAAACAGAAAGCAGGGGAAGGACTGACTCAAGATCTACGAAGAGTATTTGTTGCAACATCCTCAAAATACTTCATCTTCAGATTGAGGGTATGCTGGAAAAGTGACATATGTGTTCACCAGTTCCCAAGAATTTGATCTACTACACTGAGAAGTTTTTTTAGTTTTTCTTCATTTGTCCTTTGCCTTCTCTCACCTTTCAACATTTTGTTTTCTTCTCTTCCCCTTTTCCCTCAAAATCTTCTACCATCCACAAACTTGTCTTCAATATTCCCAGAGGGGGCCGGGGATATAGTTCAGCAGCACAGCACCTGCCTAGCAAGAGCGAAGTCATAAGTTTGATTCCCAGTACCAAAAAAAAAAAAAAAATCCCAGAGGTACAAGAAATTATCCAGGATACTACTAGTCTAAATCCCACTTCTTCCCAGATAAAACTCCTAGAAACCGTTATTTTAGATTAGGGTCCCTACAAGCAGAGCCTGAGACAAGGATTATTGGGAAAGGGCTCTCAAAAGGGGACTGAGATAAGGTGAGGCAGAGAAAGGAGCTAAGCAAGTGTGCAATCTCAGCAAGCATTTGCTTCAGTGAGACCCCACAGAGAGCTCTGAAACAAAATGTACCACAGATCCAGACCCCCTGTGGAACAAGAGGACCAGTTGTCACCCATGTCAGTCAATTCTTGGCTGTGCCCTAGATGCAGTGCATGGGAGGAACATAACCTATCAGGTAGGTGACCTATGTTTGGCCTGGAGCAGTTTCCCATGAAAAGGACAACTCTGGCTTGACTGCCTTCTATTTTCATAGTGCAACAGCAAGCAGACACACTGAAACGACACACAGGATTTGGAAGCAGATTTATTTACGTCGATGAGCACTGATTGGGATCATCCCCAGAATATCAGGCCCTGATCTCTGGTGGTCTAGGACTTATATGGGATAAGCAAGCAGGAAGTACGAGGCAGAATGGCTTGTCAGTTGGGGATTGAGTCTTACAATATGCATCATAGTGACCCGCTATGCATCACAGTGACCAGCCATTTCTCAGACACAAAAGTTATAGGAACTGGAACTGGAACTATTATTACCTGGGCAACTAACAAACTGAAGTATATGAGGGGAGGCTTTTCTGCTACAATAGTTGTATTCTTCCTTTACTTTGCCCAGATGGGTCTTCATACTTTATATCATCCAATTGGGACTGTTAAAGGGAGTGAGGATCTTGCTTCAGGGGCTCCATAATATAGCATTTCTTAGGAATGTTTCAAACTACATACTTGGCTTATATCTGTTAAAATTTTAACCTGTATTTTAAAATTTATAGAAAGCCAACAAATATCTCCTGACTCAAAGAATTGCACAACACACCAAGTCCTTGTAGCTCCTTTTGTATTTTGTGCTATGCTCCTTCACGAGGTATAGTTGATTCTGCCTTCTCTAACTCTGACATCAGTGAAAATGAGGTTTATTCATGGAGCTGGCCAAGACGGAGTAGCCATGAAATTTCCACCTTTCCTTATCTGAAACAGGAATGAAACTGGTTATCTTCTGGCTCACAGATGGGCATGTTTCAAGTTTCGAGGATGAGAGCTCTGGAGAATATTTCATGATTAAGAGGCAGGAAGGAAAGAGCAATGAGTTTTGGGGTACAGGTAAATACATCCACAAGAAATATAGAGGACTGGGATAGGTGACTTACTTGGTTTAAGGAGCAAAGTTTAAACCTTAAGTTGGACAGTTTTGGCTTTTGAACTAACTCAGCATGTAGTACCTAGCAGAATACAGCAGTATATAGCATGGGTCTTAGTATCTAAGAGTCCTGGTTTCAAATCCTGCCCTTACCACTCTTAAGGCTGTGTGGGATCCACTGTGTGATTTGGGAAGAAGTACTTAACCCCTGAAACACTTCTCCCTCTCTGGAATATGGTGATAATAATGTATACCTCTCAGGGATAATTCAAAAATTAAGTGAGAAAATATATCTATGGATTTTAGCAAAATGCTCGATGTCTGGTAACTCTCATTATTATTTTCATTGCAAGCATCAGTATATTACATATGTGAGTTAAGCATAAAAATGGAAATTTATTATTAGATGGCACAAGTAGCTCATCAAACCACAAAGAGAAAGATAATCAGGGCTCAGAAAGAGATGAGAGCTAATGTGTTGGTTCAGGTCCTCCCGAAGCTGATGCAAAGGTGGGATTAGTTGTGTACAAGTTTAATTGGAGTAAATGCCCATAAGGAGTGTGGGGAAGGAGCTAGAGAAGACAGGAAGCCTTTGGGCTATGGTGGAGAGGAGGAAGGAAGTAGCATTGAGCAAGGAGGAACCCTGGCTAAAGCTCAGCTCAGAGAACATCTCAGGCAAGCTAGGAGGGGTCTTTGGAAGTCACTAGCACTCACCCTCTTTACTCTTCTTTGGCTTCTGCCCTTATCACCCTAAATAGAACTTTATGAGTGGGATGTGACTAGACTAGGCTAGTGGTGATAAGAAAGCTATTAAATCACTCCCCAAACCCTCAAATCCCACCTGGAGTTGAGCTTGAGTCCTCTCTTTGGTGTCACTCTCCTTGGTGACACCGTCTGTTTATTTACATGACTCGTCTCCCGAGACTTTACTAATAGAATAAAAGAACACCTTGACATCCCACCTCTCTGCCCTGCCCATCATACATGCTCCCCAAAAATTCTCAAATAAATGAATGAATGGCTAAAAAACATGCAACATCATTCCACGGTCCTGTACAGTTTTAACATGGACTCTGGTTGTTTGCTGCTCTCCAGCTTAAGCTGACCCTGCACTTCTCTTCCCTCTCCCAGGGGCCCTCTCCTGTCTGGTTCAGCCTCACAGCCCCTTGGTGGCCTTTTGCTAGGGTCAGCACAACTAGTGCCTTACAGAGAACAATCCGCCTTTTCAAAGCCCGACAGGTAGTAATGATAACAGTCAATCTCCAGAGTCTTGTAAATGCCTGCCAACTGTTGTGATATCGTGTAAAGGCAGCAGCCACGACAGAAGAAAGAGAACAAGCTGAGTCAGAAAAGTCTACGCAGTGTGTGTCCTGAGCACATAAATATGGAGATGGTGCCCTCAGTCCCCTGCATGTTCCGCACAGGACTTTGCTTCACTTAACACAAAACTAAAAGCTCACTAAAATTTCTATTACTCACTGGACAGTTTGTAGCTTTTCTAGATCCTTGATTCTCGTTCCTGAAATTGCAGGTTTTTAATACATATTAATATCACTACTGAGGATAGAAAAACCAGGTAAAGGAAAGAAAGGAGAAAAGTTTTTTAAAGGCAATTTGGCTTTAAATAAGGTAGTTCCTGAGCCCGCAGAGTAAGCTAACCAGAGTGCTGGTGATGGGGAGTGGATTCCTCTTATTGAAACTGGCCTGCCTCCCAGCATAAGGGATACTCTAGAGCTGTCTGTAGACATCCCCAAATTTCCACTTCACCATCGTCCAGAGTGTTGGCAGTGGTGAGGCGACATGCAAAAAGAATCCACTCATTGCTAACTTTGATATAGTTCAGACATTAAATATCTTTGAGTCTTGAATTCTTAGGTGTAAAATAGAATAATTCCTCTAATTTATGGAGCTGTTATAAAATAAAGACATGAATGTAAACACTTTTGTAAATCATGCATACAGGAGTATATCAATAAGAGGTTATCATTACAATTATTTTTCTCAGTAACATCCACCACCAACATGTCCATGCACTGTCTAAGCAGGGTTGACTGGATTCCTTTAAAAACATATGAAAAAAAATGTCAGGCACAGTAATGCATGCCTGTAATCCCAGAACTCTGGGAGGCTGAGGCAGGAGGGCCAAAATTTGAGCCCAGCCTGGGCAACTTAGCCACTAAGCAAAACCCTGACTCAAAATTCAAAACAATAAATTTTTTTAAAGGGCTGGGGATATACCTCAGTGCAAAGGCCTGTGTTCAATCCCCATTACTACAAAAAAGAAAGAAAGAAGAAAGGAGAAAAGAAAGAAAGAGAGAAAGAAGTAAAAGATCCCTATCCGTGACAACCACGCTGTAAAGTAAAGCTCTCTCAACTGCAAACTAAATGAAAAATTTACTTGTGAGGATTATATAAACCAGTACAAAAACAAACAGAAAAAGCAGGCAATTATCTTTGCTTCGAAAGATGGGAAGTTGGCAGAACCTTCATAGGTTTTCATCCTATCTTTCCCTTAGTTTTCTAGGGTCAGAAATTAATATCTGATGTTGTTGTTGAATCCAGAAATCCCCAGACTTGAGCCTGCTGTTTTAGGCAAGCAGCTGCATATTGTCCTCTACAGACAGGATAGAGCATGGGAAGAGATGGAACTTTCCCTCCTATCAGATCCCACACGTCCAGAAAGGAAAGTCAAAACCTTCAGTTTCCTCCTGCTATGGGCTGGATTGTTATTCTCAAAATGTACATGGTGTGGCCTAATGTGATGGTATTTAGACATGGCGCTTTTGAGTCATGAGGGTGGAGCCCTCATGATAGGATTTATGCCCTTAGAAGAAGAGACCAGTTCTCTGCCTCTCTCTCTCTCTCTCTCCCTCCCTCCCTCCCTCCCTTACTCTCCTTTCTCTCTCTGAACCAAATCAGCCACCACATGATCTTGGACTTCTAGCTTCCAGGCCACAAGAAAATAAATTTCAGTTGTTTAAACCACTTAGCCTATAGTATTTTTATTATAGCAGCCTAAAATGACAAAGATACCTCAAGCAGTAAAAAGCTCAAATGGATTCCACTCTGAAACTCAAAACATAAATGAGGGGAAATCTGCATATTAGGAAAAAATTTTTAAAGAATGAAGACTATAGAAATTTAATATTAAACATTTTTTAAAATTATAAATAAATAAAATAAAAATGTATTTGAAACAAAGGACAATTTGGAACAATCACTTTGCTTTTAGTCAGGCAAGACAAGCTGTGAACATCTGTAAAAATCAACAAACAAGTTACATAATGCCAGGCTATACTCTCACAGGGTAAAAACTCCCAGTCCAAAAGGAAGGACTAGGAGGATAGTAAAGAACTGGACCAAAGCAAGACTAAAAACCATCAGGGCAAACATTAAATCCTATACCTCCATGTCCAGCATCCAGGGCAGATGATGGTAAAATGTGAGTTCTAGGGGCCTTGAGTTGCCCCATCCCTATGATCTTGCTGGTTGCAGACCATATGTCCTTTCTCTTGGGCTGGTTCCACTCTTGGGCTGCACCCTTCCTTGGCAGATGTTCCACCTTCCTAGCATCTTCAACATTATGGGGTTTCCACTGCACCTTGGGCTTCATTCTCATATCTTCATGCGCTTCCCATCTCAGGGGCTCCTTGCCTGGCCTCCAGACCTTTCTTTAAAATCTGGGTGTAGCCTTCATGACCGAACAACTCTGCATGCTGGTAAAACAAGTATCGTGTAGATAACACCAAGATCTGCGGTCAGCAGAAGCAGTAACCAGGCCCCCTTGAACCACAGCTACAAAGGATTCCTGGATGGCTAAGCAGAGTGAAATAAATCCCAGGGAACCAATTCTCTAGGAGACCCTCCTTTTTTAATTTCACAAATAAAACAATTTTAATAGATATTATTTTGTATTTATATAGCACCTTCTTCAAGAACCTTAACTGTTGCTGGGTGTGGTGATGCGCACCTGTAATCCCAGCACTCAGGGGACTGAGGCAAGAGAATCCCTGTGAGTTCGAGGCCAGCCTGAACTACATAGTAAGACCTTGTCTCAAAATAAATAAATAAATAATAAATAATAAATACTTAACTGTTTCACAGACACTATTTCTAGTTAATCCCTACAACAACCCTGTGGGGTAGGTATTACTCCCACTTTACAAGACAGGGAGGCTGAAGCACAGACAGGATAGATGACTTGCCCATGGTCACACAGCTGAGTTCACTGAAGAGCCAGCAGCTGAGCACATTAGCCTCCCAGCTCCCAAAAAACCTCACCAAAGAATCTTTAACGAAAAGCATCTTTAAAAGAACATATCAATAGTATTATGTAATGAAAATGCAGTCTTTCTATTGCCATTAGGCAAGGGTCCTAGGGACTCTTCTCAAATGAAAGGTTGACACTTTTGCAGCCTTAAGCCTGTTATGGGCGGGATCTTTCAGATCTCTCAGATGCTTTCAAGGCTCTTTCTTCTTGAAGTACTTTGTTTCTTTTTAATGGCACTAATTTCTTTAGCAGCCACACCTCCTTTGCCCCTACCTTTACACATAGTACTTGCTCTGCCAAAATTTAAGTTTTTCAAAATTTTCTGCTTTGTCTTTTGCCAATGATTCTTACTATAAATCTGGGTAAAAGCAGCCAGCAGTAACCATGCCACAGCCTAAATGTTGAGCTGCTTTGAAATTTGATCCATCAAATCAATTAGTTTACTGTCCCTTAGGGCTCTTAATCTCAGTCTCCCACAAAATCTTAAGACATGGACAGAATGTAGACAAATTTTCTTCCAGAGTGCAACACATATGGCCTCTAGTCCAACTGCCAGTGAAGCCCCTGTTCCCAGCTGAAACCTCCTGAGCCTGGCCTTTACTGTCTGCTTTCCTATCGGCATTCTGGGCTTCTGAGTTCTCACCAGAATCACTCATCAGGCTCTGCTGACAGCATTATAGGGCTTTTCCAGCCACTTTTCTAAACCTCTCCAAACTCCTCCCACAAATAAGTTCCAAAGATTTCTAAATTACATGGTCAGGTAGAGGTCACAGAAATGACTCTACTTCTCTGGTACCATTTTCTGTAATAGTTACTTTCTGTTGTTGGGATACAGTACCCAACATCCACAATTTAAAGGAAGAGAAATTTAATTTGCTTATGGTGTCAGTCCATGATTGGCTGCCTCCAAGACAGGAACTTCATTGTAGAGGGGTATGGTAGAGCAAAGCTGCTTAGTTATTAGTGGCTTGGAAGCAGAGTAGGGCAACAGTGCTACAGCAAAAAGAGTGAGGAACCATGCATAGACCCCAAGACCATGATTCCACGACCTACCCAGATATACCTAGAAGTGTCCCCCACCAATTCTTGGGGTGGATCCCAAAGCCAATAAAGTTGGAACTCTACCCTAACCACTACATAGATATACCCATCAACTAAAACAAACTGACTCCTAGAGTTTGTAGAATACTGACATTCCAGACTTCAAAGGCCTATTTCTTTTTAATGCTAAATGACATTAGATCATGCTCCTATTTGCTTGCCCTCAGGAGGTGCCCTCTCTCCCATGGTTTCTTCCCCTGGTGTCTCGTTACATCCCCTGGAGGGTGTTTCCCTGTCATGTGTATCTTGAGCTCTGCTTCAACTGCAGACCCCCTACACACACACACACACAAACACACACACACATACACACACACATACACACACAAAAGACCGCGTTGCTGCTACCTTCTGCTTCACCCAGAGTATGGGTCCAGGGATACATGAGACTAAGGCAAGTCTTGAATAAGGATTTGAACTTGAAGTTGGATGCTAGCTATGACTGGCTGCCCTTAAAATACCCAAGTCTAAGCCCTCCCAGTGGAGTCTATACCTGGGAGCCTCCTCACTACTACAAGCTTCACCCCTTTTCCCCTAACAGATGTTCCTTATATGGAGTCTATCCCCTACAGGCCAGAGAGAGAACAAATTTCCACTTACTTGAACTCCAGGTCTAACATCAAGTCCTCAAATGCTTTATGCTAAAGGAAAGAAGCCAGACTCCCCTCCCCCAATACTGTATGCTGTGTGATTCCACTTACATGACATTTTTGAAAAGGCAAAGCCATAGGGACAAAAAAACAAAAAATAGATCAGTGAATGACAGGGGCTGGAGACAGGGTTAAAAGTTAACTATGAGGAATATGTTTCAGTAAAGAAATTGTTCTCTATCTTGATTGTGTACAACTATAAGCATCTGTCATAGTCATTGCACTGTGCTTTATCAAGATTTAATTTACAGTATGAAATCATACCTCAACAAACCTGATTACTTTTAATGCCATGCAATAAAGTAGTAGCATCTTTGATTTGTACATATACTAGGAAACAAGATAAGAGTCTTTCCATCACTGGAGGGCGGTTGATAAATTTATATTCTTTCCTTAAAAGAGAAGCTATTCAGTGAACCATGCTTTTCAAGGCAATATCTTCACAACCACTAAATGTTACCTTTCCTTACACTATTTTGAGGGCTGGGACGATTATTTTAGAAATAAACAAGTCAATTTCTGTACTTTTAAAATATTGAGTTGTTGCTTTGGATACTATATAATTTCTTGAATATAATTTGTGTCTAATAATTACAAGACAAAGCTTTTCTCAGTGAAATTATATGTATGGCTGAGAAAAAAGTTGTTATTCACTGAAGTGTACATAGGCGTTAATGGAGCAAAGATAGTTTTTATGATAAAGATATTTACTAGGAAATATTGTTTCAATGGAAAACTCGGTATATTTGTATGACTTGAGGTGCTTTATTTCTCTCATATAGAATCTTGAATTTCTTTGAAAACAAAATACTCTTTGCATAAGTAAAGGTTTAAATATATTTTGTTATTTTTAAAGAGGAATTTTCCATTTTGGGTGTCATGTGAGAACAGATTATTGCTGATACTCAGTTTCCTCCTGTGTGTGCATTAGAAAGAGAAACCCTTTCCTTCAGGCAAACACCCAGGGACATCCAACATGGCCTGCAGAGAGCAGACTGGATTTCAGATTCCAATGACCCCTCAGATGGGAGCTTTGTGCATGGCCTATGTATAGGCTGCAACCCGATTGTCACTAAAGAAACAAAAATCTTCATTTTGGAGGGAAAAAGAGCTCAAACTACATAGAATCATAAGAAATATGAAGAGCCAGCCATAGCTTAGCTCTGGCCCCTACACAGTGGAATCAAGCTGTGTTCCTTGATGTCCCAGAAAAATTGTTTCAGACAAATAAAAGAAAGAATGATCCTACCCATATAATAGGTATACCAAGAGCTGGCCCTGGTACGTAAGAGAAATTGGATCCAGGAGAGATGAAATAATGACACAGAAAACCCTGAGGAGTTTGACATGCAGATGCTATGTGTGACTGAGACATTTTCCACTCTTTCAATAGCTTAAATCTTCTGTCTTGTCTCTAAAAATCTCACAATTCGACTGTAGCCCTGCTTACTTGGGTGAGATAACACTGCCCCTTATAAATTGGTATAAATATCTTTCCCTTCATAAAAACAACGGCTTTCTTTCACTCATAATTAAAGGGTCAAAGTGAATGGCTGGGTTCTGGTTAGTCCCTAATGGTGGTGTTTGTTAACCACATTTACAGATCATTGCAGCTACCTGCTTCCAGTCACTTATCCACTGTGGAGGACAAAACAAACAAGGAGAACTGCGCAGAAGGAGCCAATCTCTGGTCCTGGACTGGTGAGCTCTTCAATCTGCTCAACATATGTGATCTCAAGGAGAGCAGTTCCAACCTCCCAGAGCCACTTAACCCAATGTTGCAGGAGGCAGTGGGGACCCTGGGACAGTAAGCTGCTGCTTCACCAGAAGTCCTGTTCAGAGCCATTGCACAAGGAGTACCCTGCGGGGCATAACACTAATTTTGTCATAAAGGTGCATTACTGCGGGTGTATAATACCCACGTTTATTCTTTAGAATATTTCTATTGATGAATTATTAATTTTAATTTAATGAGTTTTATTATATTAAATAATGAGTACTTTACTGGAAAAAATATCAGAGAAAAAATTATTGAATCTTTAATGTTTATTGAATGTTTGTAAAAAAGCATCACAGGGCTGGGGATATAGCTCAGCAGTACAAGTGCCTGCCTGGCAAGCTCAAGGTCCTGAATTCGATTCCTGGTACCAAAAAAAAAAAAAAAAAAAGCATCCCAATTTTCAATATCAACTGTTTTTCTGTGCACAAAGTTTAAAAAATAATAACAAATAAATTTTTATATGAACTACAATGAAAATACCAAAGAACTCTACAAAAAAAATCATCTTTACTTCAATTATTACACCTAAGGCAGTCTTCACACATGACAACACCACATTCCATACACACGTATCACTTACACTGATAGCACATGTGTTTTGCTTTCCTGGCCTTTTTGTAGGACATACTTGAGATCTTCCTGGTCCTACTGTTTTATCAGGATGTTCTTATAATATTATACAGTGTGTAGTTAACAGGAACATAAAATATCAATAAAATAAAGTATTAAATTCTTTTTTTTTTTTTTTTTTTGTGGGTACTGGGAGTCAACCTCAGGACCTTGCGTGCCAGCAGGCTCCCATGCTACTGAGCAATATTACTGGCCCTTTTTTCATATGTGGGTTCTGGGAGTCGAACTGGGGCCCTCGCGCTTGCCAGGCAGGCACTTACGCTGTTGAGCCATCTCACCGGCCCTAAATTCTTAATATGTATTGTGCATTTATAATAAATATCAACATTTCAACATCAGCTATGTACTTGCTTACATAACCTAAAAATCAGAAGTAAATTCCTATATGAACTACAATGAAAGTACCAATAGAACTCTACAACAAAAATAATCTTTGCTTCAATTGTTACAGCTAAAGCAGTTTTCATGCATGACAACTGCATGCTTCATACACACATCTTGCTTACACTGACAGCATATGTGCTTAGCTTTCCTTTCCTATGCGGCAGGCCATCCTTGTCGCCTCTTATCTCCCTGTTCTGTCAGGAGCTTTCTACTATATTGTACAACATACACTTAGCAGGAATGTATCAATAAAATAAAATAAAATATGTAATGAGTGCTTAGAATAGACATCCACATTTTTACATCAGGTCTTTACTTGCTTACAAAACCTAAAAGATAACATCAGAGATAAAATCGTATGTGAACTACAATGTAAATACAAATAAAAGTCTATCACAGAAATAATCTTTGCTTCAACTGTCATACCCAAGGCAGTCTTCACACATGAAAATTGTATTTCCATACACAAGTATCACTTACACTGATAGCACGTATGTTTTTGTTTTCCTGTCTTTTCCTGTAGGGCACAGTTGACATCTTTCTGGTTTTCCTGTTGTTATAATAAGTCTTTGTGATGCTGCACCTGTCTGTTCACCTGTCAGCTCACCAGTGTGCTTCGCAATTTTTTTGTGCAGTTCCCTAGGCAGAAACATTTTGTTTTTCCTCTGCTATGAATGATCTCTTATGAGTTCCAGTCCCAATCTTCTAAGAAAATTTCTCCATGAAATTTTGTACTTATTATTTTCTTTGTAAACTATCAAACTATTTATGCCACATGTTTAGGATTGAGTAAAACACAACTATTGGCCAATGCTTTGTGTTTTCAGTGACACCACAGTTGCTGCATGATTCATCAACATTTACTATGCCTTTGGTTTTGTTGCAGAAAGTTACCATCTCAGGCTTCCATTTTGTTGAGGTTTCCCTATTAATATTTCTATCATGGTACAATGTTGACGTCAGCAGTACTAGTTAATTTTTCTTTGCCATATACAAGGCCAATGTTATATCTTTCTTTTTTTGTGTGTGGGTGCCCATGCCGCTGAGTGCTATCACCGGCCCTTTTTTCATATGTGGGTTCCGGGAGTCGAACTCGGGCCCTCGCGCTTGCCAGGCAGGCGCTTACGCCCCTGAGCCATCTCACCGGCTCATATCTTTCTGAAATCCAAATATTATAATGTACCATACTCTGTTTTCAAATTGCAACATTTCATTTGGAATTTCTGCTTTGTTCCTGCATACAGTCACTATGTTGGTCAACTTGTGCTCAGTTAGCAAATGTAACATCAATTGGAAACTGGTAAGCAAATTCTCGAGTGTCATATTCCAATTAGTTTGGGAAATGGGAGCAACAAGTCTGTTCACAACACCATTTGGCTTATTACTATATGAGTAAGGACCTGAGGGCTGAGTTCCAGGATAAATTTCTAAATTGAAAGTATAGTAAGTTCTTTGTATTTAAAAGGGGATAAATTTTTATGCCATATTTTGAAGATTTTTTAGAAATATACTGCCTGAAGCTGTAGAGATCATGAAATGTTGCAAGGTGTTCATCAATAGTCATGTGTTCAGATGGTGTGTAAATTGCCTGACAATTACCCACAAATCTCTCAAACCACGATCTGATAGCAGCTAGATTATCAGTTCTTATTCTTTCTCGGCAGGTGGTTTTGTCATCAAACCTCAAGCAATTTTCAAGGAAACCAAATCTCCTCAGTGTCACTGTTATTCTACAAGCCTCAAGCCCACACTCATGGCTTTCCATAAGTCTTTTACATTCCTGTGATTACCAATGGAAAGTCCTGCTAAGCACAGCAGACCTATGAATATTCTCAGTTCAGCTACTGAGGTGACATAATAAATACATTTTTTGAGCATGGCTATTAATGCATACAGAATGTTTTATTTGTATTTCAGCATTTATGTATTTCATGTCTTGTAGCATTTCATCTGTTACAAATTCCAACATCGAATGGCAGTGCTGGCATTCCATACAATAAGTTTCACCCCTGGCAAGATCCTCACTATATTTTCAGACCTAATTCTAACATTGGATCGTTCCATATGGATGTGTGACCATTTTGTACTATTTCTACTAGTCAAATATGTACGCATGTTGCTGTTTTCTTCATCATCTGAAACAAGGAAGTCTGCATTCCCTGTGTCTCTATCGGTTGATTCTTTCTCCATTTCACTGTCATAGGAACTTTAGCTCACATGGCCAACATCAAAGTCATTGCCATCTTCATCATCCATGCATGAATGATCTGATAATTCACTTTCAACCTCCTTCAAAACTTACAAATCTGGTTTTTCATGTGCCATTGTAATGAATTGGGCTACTTCTACCAAAAAAATCAAAAGAAAACTTTATTTAAAAAAATAAATCCTAAATGCACAGAAATTTAGCAGTGAGCACTTCATGGGTAAAACTCACCTGTTGCTGCTTTGGATCTGCTGTACACACCTTGCTGTTCATCTGCCAAGTGGGTGAATGCACAGATGGGTTTTTGCTTTCCCCAGGTGTAGCTACTGTGAATCACACTATGGTAAAATACATGTTTACAGAACAGAAGAGTTGTATGGGTACATTTTACCCCCTGTGATGCTCAGGCAAACATATGTAAAACCTGTTAGATGAAGCATTATGTAGGTAAAAAACCCAGTTTGACACTTTTGCACACATGCACACACGGTTCCTCATACCAAGTGGGTAAACAGGAAGATTGCCTCTTGTATCCCCCAGGGGCAGTTACTGAAATACACAGCCAGCTACTATTATACTAATGTACAAATTAACAGTAGAAAACTATGGGATTGGTTGTTGTAACCCAGTGTTTTGTCCCAAGGGGAAGAGAGTGTCTGCTGAGGCTAGGCTGCCTGGTTTGAATCGTGGCTCTGCCAATGTGGTTTGAAGCAAGTTATATAAACTCTTTGTGTTCATTTTCCTAATTTTAAACCCAGTGATATACAGCACATACCTTAAAAGATTGCTGGAAAGGTTAAATATGAAAGAATGCTTTACATCCTCTGTAAAGTGCTGCTTCTGTAAGGCAGAATATGCCAGACTTGGGAACAAGGAATCTGAGGTAGTGCTAAGGCTGTGTGACTTATTAGAGTTGTGGTGTAAAATGGATATTCAGCTGTACTTCTTGCCTGTGTCTTGTAGCAACAAATAAGAATATATATACACATACTTGTGTGTGTGTGTGTGTGTGTGTGTGTGTGTGTGTGTGTGTCAGTTTGAGTATCAGGAAATTGAAAACATGAAATACAAATGTAAAATGTGCATGTGTCAAAGACTTTTAATTAATGAGGGAATTATTATTAGTAAGGCTTGTTCACAGAGCATTTGACGAGCAGGGTATTTACAGATAATTTAATACAGGAATGTCAAAATAAAATTGCTAGGTTAGTTACAAAACTGTAAATCTATTACTGCAGTGCAATCAACTATAACCTTTGGGATTATCTTTTCTACCAGGTAGATCATCACTTGTATCTTCACCAGCATAAAAGCTACAAGTTAACAAAATATATGGGATATAATCAAATAATAGAGTCAAACACCAGCTCATTTCCCTAGATAATTAAACCTTGAAGGAGCCTATTAACAATGACACTGAAAAAACATGCATGTGTCTTTGCTATTTTTTCAAATTTTGGAAAATCGGGCTTAACACAATGAAACCTCAGTATTAACTAGCCCATTCCCAAACTGGACAGATCCTGGGAAGTCATGTAATCCAAGGATATTCACTACTGGTTGTCAGGGACCACAGATTATAAACTGAGCCTAGGGGATGTCCAAGGCCGACCCTGTCCTGCCCTTTGAGGCAGACAGGAATGTGGAAACTCCCTGCTTTCTTCTGGTCACAGCTGAAAGCCCTAGGGCTAGTGACACTGTGGCACTCACAGGGCAAGATAAGACCTGCTGAGGACAATAAGGCACCTGGGGAAACTACAGTTTTCTTATTATCCCTTGTCTCATCTTTGTAAGAATGCTTTTCTTCTTACTAGCCCACCATAGTCGCCATTACTGTTCCCAAAAACACTCACTGCCCTTTACACATTGTATTTGACATGGATGTAATCAATAAATACCAAGGTTCTGGCTGGCCTTTTGTTCCCCGTGAACAAATGATCATCCCAGAACCCCACTGCACCACCATTTTGTCTCTTGCTCTTTCTTCTCGCTGTGTGCCATAACACCTGGCAGGAGATTGGAGCCCACTGCAGGGGTCCTTAATAACTGGCTAGACATTAGAATCATGTAGAATTAGTCTTCTTGGCTATGTAGCAAATTCCCAGATTTAGTCAATAATACCCATTGATTACCTCACAGCTCTGTAGGTCAGAAAGCCAGGCATGACCTGAATGGGTCTTCTACTCAGACTAGTGCAAGGCTGAAGTCAAAAAGCCAAGGAGAATATAGTCAGATGTAGGCTTAAGAAGAAGAGGATCTGCTTCCAAGCTCCCTCAGGTAGTCCCTTTGAATTCAGTGTGTTTTTTGAAAGCTCATGATAGAGAGAGATTCTCTGCTGCCTTAAGTGTTTGACCTCCTGGAAGATCTAGATCTTCTTATAAAAGGCTCACCTGATTAGGTCACCTCCACTCAGGATAAACCTCTTTTGCATTAACCCAAAGTCACTGACTAAGGACCTTAGTTATATCTGCAAAATTTCTTGGCTTTTCCATTCAATGTAACATAATTTTGTGAATGATATCCATAGTCTTTGCCATGTTCGATTGGTTAAAAGTAGCTCACAGTTTCTCTATGCACTAAAGAGGAGGGGATTCCATGGGAAGTGGCTTATCAGGGGTCATGCTGGAGTGTGGCCACCCCCTGGAGGTCTTAGCAAAACCTGGGTCCCTGGCAGATATTTTCAAATGGTCAAGGGTGGGAACTTGGCACTGGAACACAATTTAAATCTCCCTCAGCTGATTCTAATGTGGCTGGCACTGAGAATCCCTTTTGCTCTGAAGTCATCAGACCCTAGCACACAGTACCTTTTACCTTCTCTGACCTCCTAGTGGGTTATGGACACTTTTTCACCTGGTGCTAGGATGAAACACACTAGGTAAGTGCTATACCATTGAGCTATACTCCCAGCTCTCATGAACACTTTTTAAAAGCCAGCTGATGGTGATATCAGTTCAGGTTCCTTCAAGAGAATTCTGCATATCAATGAGTGTGACCAACTCCAATGGGCAGAGCTTGGAAAGGGGCCCAGTGAGAACCTGCAGCTTTGATGGAGCTCAGCACTCCCTTCCTACATCCACACTTCCCATGTCCCAGCTATGGTGAAAGCTGTGGCAAGTGATGATGAGGTATGTCTGTCATGATGCTCAAGACAGGGATGTCCTTTAAGGAGAGATGCCAGAAATACCACAGAAACACCAGCATGCCCGTGTCACAGGTCAGGTGGCTAATTAAACTTAGTTACAACACTTTTATAGTTCTAAGCTGACTATCATAGCAGCCCACCTATGTGATAATCAGTCATTGATGGCCAATTTGTTTCATCTGCTTTTGTTTGGGGGACCCCAAGTGGATCTTGTGGCATCTGCCAAATAAAGAAAGTGGGAAGGCCTTGCCTTCGTCATCAGTCCTGGCCAATGCCATCTCCACAGTGCCTCTTCCTCCACGCCTCCCATCCAAAGCCCCAGCCAGGATTTGCATTCATATTCAGGAAGATTTGGCTAAAAAAGGAGAAAGAAATACTACAATATGGTAAAGGATTTTGCAGTTTGTTTTACACACACATGCGCGCGCACGCAGCCTGTCTTATCACTCCATACAAGTCCTGTGGAGAAGCCTCAGCAAGCAGATTATTGATTTTCCAGGGAAAGCCTACATTTTGTTTCTGCATTATCTGTATCTCAACCCCGAAGTTGACCAGGCTGCCTCCCCTCCTCCACAAAGCACGGCACAGTCTGGATGTTTAGCCTCACTTTCAGCACACACTCTCTCCTCAGAGATCTGGCATTTACTATTGTGAAGAACTCTTCTACAAAATACAAACATTTGGATACCCCTGGCCTCATGTCCTAAGTGCTAGGAGCCACCTCAGGTACAGTAGTAATAAAATTTAATTCTCCCCCATGCACCCAGAAGGCCTGTGCCACCCCAGAATGAGAACCACCAAGTGGATATGGGTTGGCTACTTGTCCTCACCCTTCAGTGCAGTGGTTCTCAATCTTGGCTGAAGGTTGGAATCTCCTGGAAAGATTTCAAAACCCCTTATGCCGGGTGCCACCTGCAGAGATTTTGATGTGACTGGTCCAAAGTGTCTCTTAGGCACTGAGAGGATACAAAATGCCCCCAGATGGTTATAATATGTAGCTGATGTCTTCTTTTGCAGTGCCAAAGCCACAAGGTTCCAGGGGCCAACCTAAGCTGCTGTTCTCCTGCTTGGTCTCCAGGCAGGAGCCAAAGCAGTTGCTTCTGAGTCAGGACTAATGTTCCGCTCTATTCACTAGAGACCAGCAGTGGGATATGATACCGACTTGACTATTCTGCACCACATTCCCTGCCTGCCCAGTGATATATGATTCAGTGGGACGCTAACTAAAAAATGAAGCAGCTGCCAGCTCATCCTCTCCAGGAGACACTCTGAAAAGGGACATTGAAAGCCATGTTACACTGCTTGGCCAGAGAAATAGAGAAACATGGATCTCTAGCTTGGGAGCAGGAATCCTTCAGGCTTCCTGGCCTTCTGTAAGGATGTCAGTCACTGACAACATGCTGGAGCCCATTACGTGTCCTTGAGTAGACCTGCTTCACTGTGGTGACATTCTACACTGGGCTCTGTAGTGAGTATCTCCTGCTTCATGTGTCCTAGGAGGCTTTCCTTCACTACTCTTCTGTTCTCATTTATCTGGCTGGAGTTTTCTGGGAAGCTATCTCAGTAGATAAGATCTGTCTGTTTTGCTGTGATGGAATCTCACTATCTAAAGGTCTTTTTGCTGTTGCTGCTGTTGTTTTTGGAAATAGAAAAACTCTGGATTGGGTGATGGTAAGCTAGCCTTCCAAGAAGACAGCTAAGAAAACACACCTCTGGTTTACCTTCACCTCCCAGTTCTTTCTTATTTGTAATGCATGTCTGAAATGCCAGAGAGTGGGGAGTGGGGTTCTGCCATAGCCAAGTTCCAGAATATAAATCCTTCCACCATGGCTGATTTCAAGCTGTCAGCATTTAACAACTGGCTGTCTCATCCCCTTATCCATCTTCTCAACCATGTATGCAATTTTAAGCTCACTAAGAGTACGTGTTTAATACCAGATTTAAATACCAGAAGTGTACCCCCATGGTGGTGTGTTTGTCAACAACTTGGGAAAACAGATGCTCAGAGACTGAGAAGAGGTCCTGGGAAGGTTGAAAATAAAAATAAAAAATAAAAGACCATAGCATTGCAGGGGAGAGACTCAGAAGTTGGCATGGAGAGAGAAGTAAGGATGCTATCCTGCAGAGGGAGGTCCTAAGCTTCCAGAAAATCTCCAGCTTAATTAGCCCTTTTCTTCTCATTAGAAATCTAGGAGATGTAAACACATATTTTGAAATATCCCAAGAAAGGAAGCAAAAACTGAAGACAGAGTGCCTGGGGGTCCAGAAGAACTGAGAGTCAGGTTTGTTGAGTTCCTAGGCAACATGGCACAACCACCACGGGGGATCTACCTATGGAGCTGCAGGGATGCAGGGATCATCTGCCAATGAGGAGTTGAGCAGCCTGGGGGAAGTCTGGCCTGTTGATCAGACACCATCTCGATGCCATTTCTAAATAAAAGTATTATCCATGATACTGTTCAGATAAAACTCTCTTCATAAAGCAAGCCCCAAAAGAAAAAGAGAGATTCATGCACTATCGCTTTAAGCAATAAACACAAGTTCCACAGCAATGGGAGCTCACCTGTATAATACCCTTGTAGCCAATACAGATAGTAATACGAAGGCAGCATATCCATGCGCCAGATGCCATTTACTTACCTTCCACATTGCAGCATTTATTCTCAGGATCACTCTATGAGGTAAGTGCTTTTATTAAGCCTATGTTACAGATAAAGAAACAGAGGCATGGGCCACTGACATAATTTGCCTACATTCATATGCTAGTGAATGGCAGGAGAGATGAAAGCCTAGCAGTGTGGTAGAGTCACAAGGGCTCTTCTGTGACTGAGACCTCGCCTCTTGACCACTCAGCCCCAGCCTTTGTGCATTCTGGCCATGAGTTCCTCCACGGCAGGGATCCTGAGCGGACACATCGCAGAGAGAAGACTGCCTCTGTCTTGAAGACAGAGGCACTACTGGCTCAGGTTTCCGGGCCCTGGCTCTGTTCTCCTCCCAGAGGATGCAGGAGCCTTACCAGCTCTGAGTCTGCACAAGAACAAGGACGAATAATGTTTGCAGTGGTCGCTGAGATGAAAGCAGATTGCTAGTGTGTGTCCTTCACGGTCTTCCTACAGGGGCAGAGGTACGGCAAGAACAGAGGTTTCCAGACTGGCCCAGACCTTGGTGGAGTGTGCCCAGGTGTGCAGAGCGTCTGTCCTGCCGTAGGCTCCGGGGCCGAAGGTTCTCTGCTGAGATATGTTGCTCCTGCTCCTACCCACATGGCCTTCTCTCTCCCGGGAAAAAAAGTGCAAGTTCATAACCTTGGCTCATAAAACTAAAGACTTTATTTAAATGCATGTATCATACCTGAAATGCTGAAGTCATAATAAGCATTTGGTGACTGAATGAATGAGTGAATGAATGGGTGGGTGGATTGAGGTTTCTCTCAGCTGCCTGGTATTACTGAGGAGACTCATACCCCACGACCCACACCAGGGAGATTTTCAGATCTCTTTCCTACAACTCCTGCTCTCCTCAGCATTGGAGAAAGTGCATCAAGAATTTCCCTCCTAACTCCGTCACCCTCGCTGTGCTGTGCCCAGCATGTGCAGGGCAAATGCATCACAGGGGCCCCACATGTGACTGAGCCCGGGAGGTCACAGAGTAAACAAGGCCTAAGGTTCTGGGCCCACGCCCCCTGCAGCCACACACTCTTTCCCAGGATAGGAGAGGAATTCGGCTTCTCACCTCCTTTTGTCTTCCTGAGTTTCATCCAGTAAAGTCAGATTTAACATAATTCAGATTGATTTAGAAAGATTCATTTTTCAGTGAATTGAATTTAAACCCAAAACAATATTTTCCCCCTTTTCTATGTAGTCTTGATTATACTTTCTCTTTTCTTTTCCTGGTCTTGTGTTTGTCTTCAGAAAGAAGAACTAAAATATAAACCCTTTACAATAATCTATTATTGAAAGGCTCAGAGATTTCATGGGCATTTTTTGAAGAACAAAGAGGCACGTGTGTAGCCCCAACAGCTTCCCTGATACACTGTAGCAGAAGGAGACTTGGGATGTCTGAGCTGAAATTATTACTGTAGTTTGCCTACCATTTGGTTGAACTATTCCTGCCTTTATATCCAGGAATCCCATTACCCTCCAGGTGCACCCCAATGGTTTCAAACAAATGGAATAATGCCCAGCTTACAATTCGCAGCTGCTGTCCAGCACGGGTGTTCCATGGCCTTGCCTGGCTCTGTGGACAGAAACAGAAGTTGTATGCAACAACTCACAAGATACACAGATGAGTTTCTCAAATGCGTCCAGTGATTAATGTTGTGAGAAATGCTCACCGGACTATGTTCATTCTAGGGAAAACTTTAATTAAAGAAGATATTTTCAATAGCTCATATCTTGGGAAGGTCCACTGAGTTCAGGAATGGAAAGCTACTGGGCTATGGAGAATAAGTCACTGGGCACTAGGCTGGAACCCTTTGTATTCACAGAGGACAGAAAATATGCAAATGACTAAAGTTTACCAAATGGTTTGGTTAAAGTCAAAGAAAGCTTAGGATGTGATGGCAAGGGCCCTGGACAGGGAGTTGGAGGCCTCATATCTACTTTCCATTCTGCTTGTGTCTGATGACCTTGGGTCAGTTGCTGGGTATCAGTTTTCCCATCTATGATGTGATAAAGAGCAGCAGAGTGCCTGACAGGTCAAAAACACTCAGTTAATGTTGTTGAAAGAAAAGGGAATAATTCCCAAGCGCCCTCCTGCAGACTTCAATTTAAAACAACACATGCTTTCTCACCTCCCCACCTTCTAAACCTTTGGGATCCTAATCTCCCCCCGCCCCCCACCATGAGAAAGGGTGAGGTGCTGCATGAGAGCAATATTGTACCTACGTGTTGTGCTCCACTGCATAGGGAAGAAACACATCTAAGTGCAAATCAGGTACAGGAGAGTAAGCTGTGGTGCACAGTCCCTCCTCACCTAGAAGTAGTGCCACGTGGTTGGCTTTTTGTTATTGTTTTGTTTTTTGCCTCCCTTTAGTCTTATATTAGCCTATTTTGTTTCTATAAAAAATGCCCAAGTCTAAGTACTTCATAGGGAAAAGAAGTTTATATAAACTCACAGTTTGGGAGGCTAAAAGTCCAAGATGAGGCAGCCCCATTGAGTCTGCCTCTGATGAGCTTCCCAAGGCAGATGGCATAACAGTGGGAGCATGGGTAGAAGAGATCACACGACAAAATAGGAAGCCAGAGCAATTCAAGGGTTAGCTCCACTCTTTGTATAAAACCCATTCTCTTGGGAACGAATTCACTCCAGGAAACCAGCATTAATCCGTTCTGAGGGTGATGTCCCCATGATCCAAGCATCTCCTGCTAGGTTCTACCTCTTAAAGGTTCCATTACCTCTCACATTTCCAGCTTGAGGACCAGTTTGTGAACTCAGAGGACAAACCACATCCAAACCATAGCAAGTCTCTCCCAATCACTTTCTGCCTCATTCAGGTTAGGCATTATTTCCCCAGTCTGAAGCATCAGGCTCCTCTACTCTTCCTGCCCTCTCTGTTTCTGTGTTGCAGCCAAAGCTATTTCTCTCAGAGCCTGGTCACCAGGGATGCATGTCCTTGCTTTCTAATGCTCAGTGCACCTGCAATTCAGAGGAGCAGTGCACCTCGCAACCACGCCACTGAGCAGCCTATGGAATCACCCTGCTATCCCGACCCTCAGAGAGCAACCAGCAGAGACAGCCGTCCCCCTGCATCCACCCCTTTGCTCATCCTCCTACCTCTGCACACTTTTGGAAGAGTTCCTCTGAGCTTAATTCATAAATCTTCCTCTCAGTATGGTGACATGAGACAAAAATTACAAAGGTCTGACAATTCTCAGCCTCTTTTCCTCCCACCATTCTTTCCCCTTCAACTGCAATAAAGCCAGGTGTTGGTGACATGGCATCCCTTTTTTTCCATTCCCCCATTCCCTGCTTTATTTCACATGTTGGTATCATGAGCAGGGAAAGAAGATGTGCACCAAATTCATAACAAAAATGAAAGGGAAGAAAAATATTTTAAATAGAAGAGGAAAAAACAACATCCAAAATGCTACTATGAAAAAAGAATCATGCAGGATTTAGAAAGTTTGGACTTTTGGGTCAAGGGTATGGAAAAGAGTTTCAAGGATTAGCTACATTCTGCATAGAATTAATCGAGAATGTGGGAGGGAAGGGGAGAAAGAGATAAAGGAAAACAGGGAGACAAGGGAAAGGGGCGATTTTAAAATGGCTTGCCACATTAAGAATATACTTCTTCTGGGGGCTACATAAATGTTGGAATTATTATTTGTGACCCTATAATTGTTTCACAATGTGGCTCTGAATGTGACCCAGTGCCAGGATTAGCCATGGACTGACCCTCTTATATTTTGGGGACAGCTACTTATTCTAAGGTGGCATTTTTTTCAGGTTAGATTCCTACATTTACCTTCTCACTCCGTGACCTACACAAGCACTCTAGATGGTTCCATTTTCTCCTCCCCAACGATACAAACCCATATCACTAATTTTTGTCCCAGGCATACCAGAGCTTTGTGAAAATCTTTATTACTTGGGAAGACAAGCTTTCCTTCATCGCACTTTCAAAAGTCCTTTTCCCTCCCATTTGATCCCAACTTCCTATGCTAGCAACCAGCTTCCAGGTGGTAGTCAGGAAAGGGGTGCTGGTAAAGGATGGTGGGGGCAACGCTGGACATGAGAGTGGGGAAGAAGGCAGTTATATTGCTTGGAAAGATTTGCTCAGTGTGAACATCAGCATCCTTACATGAAAACATTCTGAAGACTGTTTTGTCTTTAAATTTGGATTTACAAGAGCAGATATTACTCTGCAAAGGCTGATTTCCCAGGAAAACACAGGAAGAACAGATCTTTCAAAAACATACAAGTATGTGATGTCCCACATGCTCTAAAGGGCTATTTTAGAGCATTTCCTATCTTTGAAGTCCTTAAACTGTTTTCCACTTCTTGCCAGCAATGTCGATGAAGTGGATAACCTGAAGACAGCTGATACCGTGCAATTTCCATCAAAAGGCAATTCACTGCTTTTATAACAGAGTGAAGGCTACTGGTAGTTAGAAAGGCAGAAGTGGCTCATCCCTCTTTAAGAATAATTTATATGACTTAGATGACATTTAATTTCATACAGGTCACCCAAAAAGCAAGTGATTTAATTTGCCAGATTTTTTAAAGTGCTACTTTGCTGTTGTGAGGTGAGTTTTGCCTCATATGCTTTTGTTCTTATTTGACATCTGTTTTTAAGAAATAATTATAAACCATCACTTTTCCAATCATGAGCAAGGTATAGGATCCCAAGGTTAAACATCTGACCTTGAATCCCAGGATTAAACCTCTGTTCTCTTGGTAGGAGAAATTATGGAATACTTGTGAATGTGAAACAAAGAAGCAGATCTCAGCTGCACCCGTGAAACAGAGCCTGGAAGATGAATTTTCCTACTGTTTCCCTACAATGCTCAGGCTTGAGATGCAGGTGATTTCTTCTCCACAATTTTGTGAGCAAAACCCTACCCCAGCAGTTACCCTTGAAAAGCACCCCATCAACCTTTCTTGTTCCAGCCATAGAAAACGCTCCACTCCAATCCTGAACAATGTTTCCCATTTTCAAATATCCCCAACCTGTTCACCTGTGCCCTTGCAACCTATTAAATGTACCTGAAGACCAACCAAAAATTCTCTTTACTTTCAAAAATCCCGCCGATCAGACCCTTCCTCAACATTTTCTCTTTTAGTCTATAAAGCTTCCTTGCCTTTCTATGACACCTGAGCCCTTGCGAAACAAAGGGATGGCAGATGGGTACCCTTACCACATGTTCACATGTTTGTTAGTTTTTGTCTCAGGCTTAGTTTTTCTTTAATATCTGTGGGGAAGCCAGTGTTACTCCCAGAGCACTGATGAGTAATAGGAAATTTGGGGAGATACGCGATGGCCCAGATTCACATAGGGAAGGTGAAATTTAAGCCCATGTCTGTCTGCCCCAAAGTCACTCATCTCCCCCACTTCACACCCTTGGTTTGAACAACCGCTACTTCTACAGCCAGGATGCTCCAGAAAACAGAGAGAGGACCACGGGGAGTAGCTCTCATGTCTGGAGATCAAGCAAGCAAATAGCCAAACGAACCTTCATTACAAAGGGGCTCCCAGTGTCCACCGCCCCTGACTCCAAGCACACAGGCCTGACACTGTCAAGTGCTCTCTGTCTGTCCGTCTGCCTGTCTGTCTGTCCATGTCTGTCTGTCTGTCTCTCTCTCTCTCTCTTTTTCTCTCTGCCTTGGGTTGGATGTTTTCATCACCCCACCTAAACCCACTGTGCACTTTAACTTGGCTTCACTCACAAAGCCAAGTAGAACTAGGAGATGGAGGGAAACAGATCCAATGCAGAGCCTCACAGGTTAATGCTGAATCCTGACTTCCCCTGTGATGGGCCCTGAAACTCAATGCTTCTCAAGGAATTGTCTGCAGATCTTGTTAAAATGCTGAAGCTAAAGTTCCGGGTCTGCAGGCTGGGCTGTGGTCTGAGACTGCCTGTTCAACAAACTGCTCAGTACAATCAATGCCGCTGGTCCGAGGTGCCAGGTATTATTCTCAACCCTGCTGTGCATTAGGATCCCTGGGAGCGTGTGAAATCATACTAATGCCCAGGGCCAAAGTTTCCTATTTACTTGGTTTTGAGTGGGGCATGGACCCCAGTATCCCAGCAGCAGGCATGGGAACCCCTGCAAGAGACTCAAGCCAATGAATCCTAGCAAGTGCCCCTCTCTGCACAAAAGGAGAGATGGCTGCACTCCACATGACAAACTTCGTTAGTGACCATCTTTTCTCGGGTCAGTTAGGTGGTCTTTCTTTTCAGTAATTCCATTTAATTTAAATGCTTATGGATTAGTGACAATACTTTTAAATATATGCTTCCTCATCAGGAAGTTGGTTTCTCTCTTCATGGTCCCAGAAGCCATTAACATTCAGCTCTAGAATTTGGTGCACAGAGAAGATGAGGATGGGAACCACCTGAATCAGGAGAAGTCCATTGAATAGGGAAAGAAAAGTGGACCTCAGCTGGGGGTAGGGGGAGGAGACACTAGTCAGGACCAGAGAAGCTTGGCTGTTGTGGGGGGAAAAAAGAACATTTCAGAGGAAAGTGAGTGGGAGTTAGAGTGAGAGACCATCTGTCCCTGACCATGTCAACAGAGAAGACCACAAGCTCATCCCAGGGTTGATTCTGACAGCAGAGGCCAGCAGGATGCCCAGTGACCAAGAAGACAAAGGATCTCCCCACAGAGGAAGAGGAACCCAGAGAATCATGTAATGCCCAGCACCTGGGCCCAGCTTCCTTACCCTAAAGTTTCCTCCTACAATAAGACCTTAATGATGTCAACAGATGCATTGAAACAAACAAAAAAAGAAGTTAATATCTTTAAGTGGCCAACTGAAGTCTCCCTTGTTGTGCCCCCACTACTGTTAGCAGGGAGAAGAGAAGTTCCCGGGACCATTACAGGTAATGAAGGGCACTACTTCTCTTTGAGCACAGCCAAGTTGTCTCGTGTAAGTCATTGGTTCTATATACCTGCAAACATGGTTAGTCATTCTGAGCAAGAAGGCCTGATTTTTCTCTTTAAAAACAGCCTATGGGTAGAGAACATGGAATGAGACACATTTCCTCTATGGGAACTTAAAGAAATACGAAAAGGGATTCGCTATTTGGAAAAACACAATTATTGCTGGACCCGCTGAGTACCTCATTGGTTAAAGAACCCATATCAAAATGTTCTTTTATATCTGGCCAAGTAGAGAAAGTGTTTCTCAGCAATCTGCAAATTGGCAGGAAAGAGGTTACTGTGTCACTGGATAATCAAATCAAGTGTTCTCTTAAGGGAGTTCTCTCAGGCTTTCTCAGCTTCTGAGGCCAAGATTCAGGGCTTCCTCCTGCCCCGTGTATTTGTCCCACCTTCTTCTAAGCTTCCAATCCAACCCAAGGTAGGATCATTCGAGGGAGACTTCACAAAAAGACGTAGGTTCTTTAGCAGGGAGGCAGTAGAAATAGTCATTTAAAATGTTCTTTCATTATACTGCTGAATCTGGGGTGACTGCCCCTCCCAAGCTAGCTCATTCCTGGAGAGAGAGAGAGGCTGTCCCCATGCAAACTGACCATCAAGACCCCAGAGCCCAGACCCCCTCCACCATGGGGCTTTCCTGCTCAGGGACACTGTCCCACCCTAACTACCCTCAGGCCAGGGACCTGGCATCCGGGTATCACGGCCCACGGAAGCTGCTCAAGGTAGCCCTTCCTCTGCCCATTTGCCTTTCCTTGTCTTCTCATGGGGACCACAGTAAAGACTCTTGCCCACATCTGCCCTTCCATCCATCTGCCTCTTTACTGGCCCTGTGCTTCCGTGTGGCCTCTGTACTCAGTTCCTGGAAACTGTGAGCTCATGCATGATGGTCATTTCTGTGTCTGTGTGTCTTTCCTACCACACCTGATTAAAACAAGTCCCACAGACCCTTAAAACACTTGTCCCATTCATGTTTCAGCCCCAGGGTAGACCAGCAAAGGTTGCTTACCTCATCCTTCTTGAAGAAGGCATGGCCTCTCTACCTCTGCCCCAGCCTCAGGTTCAAGGCCCAGTGAGAGGCAAAACAAATGCAGCAGGATGTCTGAATCTTAGGAGAGAGAATTAAGAGAAGTTAAGAAACTAGAAGGCTGAGAAGGAGGAGAAGAAATATCCTGAATGGTTGAACCAATCTGTACTGAGAGGCAGCTCACACAGATATGTAAAGACTGTTCCTTTGCACCATCCTTCCTTTCTGCACTCAGCCTTCATCATCTAACAAGAAAAATTCCCCCACCTCACCCAGCCCACTCCCACCCTCCCTGATCTGCACCCCATGAACAGAACCTCCCAGCCCTTCCAGAGCTCAAAGGTGGAAGTGGTTAAACTCATCACACCACCATTTGCAATGACTCTCTGAGTCCTCTGTCTCCTTACTAATGCCCCTGCTTGCTCATCGCAACACTGGCTGACCAAAGGCTCAGATCTGTCACGTGGCAATTGACCACTGACAAAGCACTTTTGCTATCATCTCACTGGATTCTCCCAACAATCGCGAGGTCAGCAGAAATTAAAATCTCTGATAAAATCCCTCTTTGCTCAATCAATTCCGGAGTATTGAAGAGAAGCTCAGCAAAATTTCATTATCAGAACACACTGAATACCAACAGGATTCAAAAACCTTTCAAGGCCATTTCCACTGACTTTGCAAGCTTCTTTCTACATAGCCAAACAGGCCTCCCTTCCTCTCTGACATGAAAGTTTAAATAAAGGAACTTATTCTAATGCTATTTGTATCTGTAATCCTTAGGTCAAGATGATGTACAAAAAAAAATCCATATTCTACTCCTTCCTTCACCACTAAGGAAAGAACTCAGATGCAGGAGGTTTAGGAATTAGATATGACAAATGTATACAGCATCCCACCACAGCCAAAGCCAACATGAAGAACCTTGTACTTGCTAGCTCCTGGGTGTGTCAATCTTTAAGACGATGCAGATAGATATTCAGGAAAACTAATAAATCCTTATTAGTGCTATGGTTTTCTTGAAGGCGTATGAAAATGTAAATTTAAAGATAATTATGAATTGGATGTTAATTTACAGATAAACCTTGCTTTGTACAGTAGATTCTTTCATAAAACATGTGTAAAATGTCACAGTAAAACATGTGACTGAGCTTTTATGTGTCAAATTCATTTTATATGAAAGAATCTAGTGCAGGAAGGAGGGTTTATAATTTAAAGGAATCTAATAGATTTTTTGTGTGTGTGACCAGAAGTACAATCATCTTACAAAAACCAGTTATCTCCTAATTTATATGTTATATAAAATCTGTAATTTCACATGCCAGATTTCCTTGATGTGAAACACCTACAGATTTAGTTTGTAAAACAATTCATTTGAACTCTCTTAATTGGAAGACTTTTCTTGCGTTAAAATATGATCTATGCTGGTTCCTGGCCCTGGTAGAGGATGTGAATTTCCCTTTCCAGTTCCACTTTTTATACAAACTAGCTGCAAATTATTTTACACATCATGACTTGATTGTTTCTTCTTCAGTAAAACGAGACAGTTAGAGTAAGTTATTTTTAATTGTCTGGTCTAACTCATTGGTTTAACTTTTGTACTTAACATATATCAACACATTAATATATATCAAGATAAATTTCCTACAAATAATTTTTACATTTTTTCCCTGTGGCTTTAATACTATTACATTCAAGCCTGTTTAATGCTTCCACAAGGTTATAATTTTTGCAAGATGTTTTATGTATTCAGCCTTGTTTACTCCTACGAAGCAAGGAATATTGCTTGAAAAAAAATTGTGTACTGCTACCCAATGGGTAATCATTACATTTATGACCTTGAGTTTCAATTGAATTTTTCTCTATGGGTTTATTAGCCCATACTCAGCCAATCACCATATGTTCTCCTCAAGACAGCTACTATTACTGTCAGGGATATGCTTGTAAGATTTATTTTTGTCATTACTTATTTTTAAATCATATTTATATTCTGGCCATAAATGAGAGAAGACAGATGCATCATTTTCCCATCATTGGCAGGCAAAATGGAATATATTCAAACAATCTAGCCCATGCTCACTTTTTTATTTAAAAGTAGAGTGCTAGAAGCCGGGTGTGATGGCACACACCTATAATCCCAGCACTCGGGAGGCTGAGGCAGGAGGATTGCCATGAGTTCGAGGGCAGCCTGTGCTACATAGTGAGTTCAAAGCCAGCCTGAACTACACAGAGAGAACCTATCTCAAAAAAAAGAAATAATAATAAAATAAAAGTAGAATGCTAGAATCAGGGAAGTTGTATGTGGTTGTGCAGGTTGTATATTGCACAAGTCTTAGGAATACCATTTGCATGCATTGTGCAGTACACAACTTGCTAAAGCATATGCTGAGATCCTTGCTGGGACGTAGGTAGGACTTGGCCTAGTCAGCATATTTCCAAGGGGAAAAGGCAGTTCTAGTAGTGGGTACAGTTCCATGAGGTTCACACTAGGTAGGCTATAATCAGAGATAAGACAAATCAGAGCCAACTACACCATGTCCACCACTGACAACTGTACAACTTCTATCGATCTGACTTACTGAACTGTGCTCACCCATGGCACCGAGACACAGTACCAACTGCACTTCTCAGTTCTCATTTTCTTTGTCCTCTTTTCAGCATTTAAGTTTTCTCACCATCTCCCTGTTTTCTGTGCCCTTTCTTGCAGAAGTGGTTTCTTTTTTTGAGGCTCAGTAATGGTTGGTAGGATCTGATCAGAGGGACACCTTATATGGATGAAACCTGTGCTTTCTTAGAAAAGTTCCAGTACATCCCAGCCAAGAAAAAGGATCCCCCAGGCAAGTAATAGAGGCTGCCCTAGGAAGGCAAGGGAAGGAAACTTCTGCCATGGATAGGTGTTGGACACCGAGGAGGCAGGAAAGGATGTTGTACTGGCCCCATTTCTCCATCTCCAGGGCCTTATTTCTGCCCAAGCCTGAACCCTGCACCGGTCCCAAGCACCGGTCCAGGAACCCAGGGCTTTATTAATCTAGCGTAGCAAAATGCAGTAGTAATGTAGCTAGAAAGAGCACTCGTGTTGGCAATAGTATTTGTAGATGGCTGCAAGGTATTTTTGCAGCCCTTCCAAAGGATCGTTAGTACAGTAATTGTGCTCGGCCCTTGTTCTCCTTTCTTACTTCCCTGGTAAAATGCCACACTGTTCCTGGTACAGACATAGTGTTTGTGTTCGCTGCCTGGGACAATCTACCTCCCTCTCTAGTTCCTGGCCAATTCCTACTTGATTTTCCATTCTCATATCAGACACCTTACTCCTTGAGGAGTCCTCCCTGCCTTCGCAAGCCTGGGTGAGGTGACCTACTTGATGTTCCTCCATAGCTGCTACTGTACCACCCTAACCTTACACACACTGCTCTGTAACCAGAAACACTCACCTGGCTGGTGCGGGAGACCATAAAGTCCCCAAGGGCAGAAGGAGCTGCCTAAAGATGTCGCTGTCTTAATGTCAACAATGCCTTACGCAGAGCTGGGCACCAAGAAAGGGCACAGTACTGTATGTTTTTGTTGAAAAAAAAGGTAATATGATCCAACACTACAATATACTGATGCAAATTCCAGACAGGTTTAAACACTTCGATGATTAAGACTGAAAATAAAATTGCAGAAAACATATGGAATTTCCAAAGAGAGGAAAAAACATTCTAAATCATGAAAATATTGAGATTGTTGTCAGAGAAAAAGTGGATATTTGTGTAATTACAACAAGGAAAACAAAATATGTCAAAGTCTATTTAAATAAGTAGAAGTGCAACAGAATGGGGAGAAGGTGATAAACATAACTAAAGTTTAGCATTCAATAAATAATTTGTACAAATATGTAAGGCATTATTCTCTAACTGGGGAGATTCTGTAAAAGAGGAAATACATGCTAAAAATACAAATTGTAAAAAAATGTACTACCTCACTAACAATTCAGGAAATGCAAATTTCAAAGTTTAGAAGAAGTGTTATACAACTATTAGAATAAATAAAGATAAGCTTCGATGTTCATAATTTTTGTGTAAAAATATAATTATTGCTGTTGACATCATAAGTTATTTCACTTTGGAGAGCAACATAGCAATATGAGAAAAGAACTAGAAGATGTTTACGTACAGTACTTTATATTACTTTGGAGGATGCATCCTAAGGAGATAACCTAAAGATAGCCAAAGGCCAGTTGCATAAAGAAGTTCCTAGCAGAGGTATCAGTAGATTGTGAAAATGAAACAATGTGCTCCCAGTTGATGGAAATGGTATTCATAACTGCAAGGGTATCTATCAGGGTAGCATTAATCCCATAAATAAGCCCATGGACTATGTCCAGCTGTGGAAAACTGATATGAAGTAATGGAAAAAGATTCTAAAGTATGTACACATTGTTTGCATAGTCACTAAGTTCAGAAGGGAATTCAGAGTTACTACATCCTGCTTAGCTTTTCATCTTCTCTGGCTTCATTTGTTAATAAAAATCCTTCCCCTGCCCTCTTCTCCTAGTTTTTGTTTATTTGTGATAAGGAAAGTCCAAAAGAAAAAAAAAGAAGAAGATGTCACTGTACTAGCATTTTAATTGGCATACAATGTACATAAAAATAATAGCTATTATGATTACAGTCATTGTTATTTAATGCACCAAGGCAAGAATTGTTTCTTTTAAGTAAAAACTTACTATTTAAAAAGAAAGGATACCCAATGGCTGCAAAAACATATCCTCCACCTCACATTATCTTCCAAGTTTTGGAACATTCACACACACACACACACACACACACACACACACACACACACACGCCCCTGCCCACTGTACACCCGTCCCAGTACACTCTTCTCCCACCTCTTCACTCCTAGCCCAGTCCCCACAGTGGCCCTTCCCTCACTATTCATTTCTGTTACTGGTTGACAGTTAAACAAGTTTAATCAAGAATTCACATGGATTATGCCTTGATCTTTTTGGACCAAGATACTTCATGATCCCTAAAAAGCAAAATTAATAATGTTGGGTAACCATGAGATCTGAAGAGGCTCCCTCAGGAGACAGAGAGGGACCCAGGAAAGATGGTTGTCTCCATGCCAAGTCCCAGGCTCCTGATTCGACTTAGCCAAGCTCTTCCATCTCTCTGGGTTCAGTTTCCTTGGGTTTCATAACATACAGCAGAACTGCATAATGTCTCAGGTCCTTTCCCTAAATTTTATCCTTTTTAGTGTGGGGGTGCACTGCAGCCTGGTATGTGATTTGATTCATAGTCAAGGAAGCATCATTTCTCTAAACTTTAATTCTTCTCTTTTATCTTTCTTGTAATTCCTGAGATGTTTTTAATTTATTGTCTCAATTTCCTCCTAAATCTTTTGGCATGATATTTTTTCTTGGCCACTATGTTTTCATTTTTCTTACAGAGTCATCTGAAGCACTTTTAAAAATATACTTTATTTCTAGACCAGTTTTATATTTACAGATTCTGAAGCATTGTGAGACCTATAGAGATTTTTTTTAAGTATCCATGTAAAACATTCGAAATATAGTACTCATAATTTTGGCTAAAATAGTTACTTTTTATTTTTTTTAATTAATTACTTTTTTTTGTTTTTTGTGGGTACCAGGGGTCAACCTCAAGACCTTGTGTGCCAGCAGGCGCCCGTGCTGCTGAGCGATATCACCGGCCCTTTTTTCGTATGTGGGTTCCAGGAGTCGAACTCGGGCACTTGCGCTTGCCAGGCAGGTGCTTATGCCGCTGAGCCATCTCACCAGCCCCTAAAATAGTTATTGTTTAAATGCTAACATATTTCTACATTTTCTTTCACTAGAAAAATAATGGAGATAAAGTAGCTGCTAATTAGAAATGTATCATCTTGATTCCTAGCTAGACCTTGGAAAGAGTTAAGCACCTAAACTCTTTCTTTTCTTTTCTTTTTTTAAATAGCATTGCTTTCCTTTTGTGAGACAGAAAAATGGCATAAAATTAAGCTGTTAGAAATTCCATTATATATAAATGTAATGTCAAATACTTAAGCAGAAACAAACATTAAAATGTAAGTGATGAAATTAATTCTTTAAAAATGTTAACTTCTATGAAAGAATAGTAGATTAATTCACCAACCATAATTCGATTAGGTGTTCTCAGAGGATATTACTTCATGATAAGATATTCTGGAGCCAGCCACTTTGCACCAATTACATTTCTTAGAATTATTCAGGAATGACTCTTTAAGAATTAGCTTGAGACTCAGGGACTCACGTGAGGCATAAAGGCAACCTGGAGAAGACTGATGAAGTAGAGATTTGCACACGGACCACAGGAAGATCAGAGAGTATGAACGTTTAAGTTCATGGGATTGTGGGTTGCTGCCTTCATGACAGAATTAGCCCCACTGGCTGCCAGAGTAGTCAATTCCAAGCAAGAGGGTTAAACTCTTGAGAAATCCAATAGCAGGTAAATTTACATTTAAGAAACTAATAAGGAAACAGAAAGGGAGCAATGATTAAAATGGAAGTGATCTAATGGAAATTTTTATGAGTTTTTTTATTCTTATATTAAAGTGTAAAAGATATCCCTCTAAATCAAAAAATACTAATGACATACCTTAGATTACTAACAGTGGGTACCGTATCGCTAATTTCCATGTCCTATTTTCATTCACTAAAAACTTTTTTGCTTACTTTTCCTGGAGCTTCAGTGAGATATTTGTCAATTCATTTTGCTTTGCTGTAGAAATTTGCACAATAATGGGTCTTATGACTCAGATTTCTTAAATCCTGCTTTGGGGAAATTTGTAGAAAAAAGTTTGTTGAGAAACAGAACATTTACATAATCTCACAATTGTCCTGAAATCTTCCAAAGTGTCAAGGTCATAGTAGCCAGGGAAAGACTAGGAAACTGTCCCAGACTGAAGATTAGAGACATAATAGTAAATATAAGACATGATCTTGGACTGGTCTCTCTGCTACAAAAGATAATTAATGAAACTTGAATAGGTCTGAAGATTGAATGGTAACGATGAGTCAATAATAATTTCCTGATTTGGATGGTTGCATTACATCTATGGGGAGACTGTTATAGTACATACCAAATACATGCTAAAATATTCTAGGGTGATGCTATCAGGTCTGAACTTGCTCACAAATGATTCTTTGTACTATTCTTGCAGGTTTCTCTGAGTTTGAAAGGATTTCAAATAAGAAGAAAAAATATGAATACAAATGTGATGATAAGAGATCTTCGGCTGAAAGCAAAGAAACTGATGGTCACCAATTAGAAAAAAAAGTATTTACTAGTTGGAGAATGGATAGCCAGAAGGAAGAGCTGAACAGAAACAGAGCGTGGGGCCGGTGAGATAGCTCAGTGGCACAAGTGCCTGCCTGGCAAGCGGGAGGTCCTGAGTTCGACTCCCGGTACCCACATAAGAAAAAATGGCCTGTGATATCACTCAGGAGCACGGGCGCCTGCTGGCGCACGAGGTCCTGAGTTCGACCCCCGGTACCCACAAAAAAGAAAAAAGAAACAGAGCCTGCACGACAGGCAGCAGCCCCATTGGTAATCGCAGCCATTGAAAGTCGCCTGGAATCTAGCCCTGGCTAGACTTCAGTTTTGACCTGCCCATGTTCAGGTTTTCCAGAATATGAAGTCCCATTGCCCCTCTTACCTCTCTGGTTTCCCATTTCCCATTCCCCCCATGGGTTCACTATCTTATCAGCCTTTCCATATACATTCTAGGTTTTGTTCTCGGGGGGAGGGTTTATCCCATGTTATTAGTTGACCATATTCCCCCTCCCCCAACCTGTTTTGTCATTTTCACAGCCATTACCAGTTCCTGAAAATTCTCATTCTGGTTTACTGCCTCCCCATCCAGACTGGCAGGTGTGAGGCAGCAGCAGGGTCTCTCCACGCCGCTCACTCTCGTGCTCTGTTCATGGCGCAGAAACAAGCATGGCCCATAGCTCCCCTGCCCCAGACTCCGCAGATCCTCTGAAGGCTCACCCAGCCACCTGGCTCTTTGGATTAGTCCAAGATGGTAAGAAAACATCTTTTTTTCTTTTTTCTTCTTTCTTTTTGAGACAGGGTCTTGCTATGTAGTTCAGGCTGGCCTTCAACTCACTATGTATGATCACTCAAACTTCACACCGCCACCCCTGGCTAAGAATACATTCTTACATGAAACCATTCTCGCTGCCCAGCTGCTTTCTTTCAGATCCCATGCACTTCCACCCAGGACATGCTGGAGGTGTCTCTTTTTTATTTGGAAAACTCTCCTTTGTCTGTTAATATCCTGTTCAAACTTTACCTGTTCTGTAAATGTTCCCCATCATCTCTAGCCAGGGCCCCATAGCATCTCCTACCTGTCTCTACTATAGAAACGCTTAACATATTTTATTGAAATTCATTTGATTTTTTCTGATCCCCATTGTAATTTTCATCATCATAACTATATCCCCAATACTAAGCACCATGCTGGGAACATATCAGGAATCCTAGCAGCATGTTACAGCCTCAAAGCAGCTTATTGCTTTTTTGTCAACCTCTTTTCACATACTTGTTACTGACTTCCAAATCACCAAGGGAGACTCACTAAAGATACAAGTCCTGGGTCTTGGTTCCAGGAAATTTTAATTAATTAATTTTTAGGTGGGGAGGGCAGCTAAAATTTGCATTTTCAATAAACATGCCTCTTGACCCTGGAACAAATGTTGAGAAATGCTGTTCTAGATCATATCAGTCCTTCAGCCTATTTTGCACCACTCCAGCCTGGGGTGGTCCCCTCTAAGGACACATTGGTCCCCAAAGCAAGTCAGACACAGATTGCTTTTGCTGTTCTAGCATTTTGATGGCTACTTTCTTAGTTGTATTTCCCCAGAGATTGAAGCCCCAATTGTTTTGTTGAACTCCACATTAGGTGATTTTATAACCCACATCTTCCACTTCAACATTTGGCTTTCATACTTCACAGTTTATAGTCCCACGTCCAGTTCAGTCATCTGAGAACCCCCAGCTTGACCACTACCCGTATAATTTCCCATAATAAAACCATCAGACTCCTGGCCACTGTCTGCCCAGGGTTTTCTTCTCATCCATAACTCTTTCTAAAACATGGGGACATGAGGCAAGATAAATAGAAACATTGAAGAAAAAGTCACTTCTTTTCCAGTTATAAAATCAGTGTTTGAAAAATTTCACTTGACACTTGGACTGAAATATCTGAGTTCTCAGGCTTCATTAGCCAGTGTCCCATTAAATGTCATGACAAGTGAAGAGAAACCCCAAGGCTCCTCTGCTTCCTACACTTTGACACATTTTATTTTCATCCCCTTGAGCCCCGCTAAATTTGTTTTCTTATCTGCTTCTCCCAGGAACATAAGTAAGCTAGATCTGGTGTGGTTATCCAGTATCAAGGTAGCCTTAGCCACATGGTATTCTTGCCTATTATTCTCAGGCCCCAGGGAATATCAGTAAGTGATGTGATCTTATCTATGTTATGAAGTACAGGCTATAGGATGCTGCAGAAACCCTGCTTGTGATCAGATGGGGATAACAAATGAGAGTTTTCAACATGTAAAAAGTTTGCATGGATAATCCCCAGGAGTAACAAACATAAATGTCCACAGAAGCCAGAAGGATAATATAAATGTATGAATCCAGCAGATGTAAGAAAATAAGGCTCGGTGTGGATTGCGAGAAAATGAGAATAAATCTCACTAAAAGGAATTCAAGTTAGATGGGGACGAAACTGCTAGAAATCTGTTGACTTGCCACCCTGAAATCTTTATCTATAACCAAATATCTGAAGTTCATCTATAAAAAGATGTACTATCTGAACCAATCATAGTTAGGGTCTAAATTAAGCCACTAACAAAACAGATTGAAAATGCAGTGGTTCAAATAAAACAGAAATGTATTTCTATGACAGAGCAGAAGTAGGTGGACATTCCAGGGTTGTGGGCAGCCTCTGCTCCATGAGCACCAGGTGCCCAAGCTGGTAGCACAGCTCACCTGTCTTGCACACGTTCATCTATCTCTATGTCAGGGGTTCCAACCACCATTACTTCTCAAGGTCAGGAGGAAGATATGTCCTAGAAGTCATACACATAACTTCCACTCAGTTACACTGGCCATGCCAGAGGACACATGTGTATCACTAGAACCCATGGAGGGAAGTGTAGTGCTAAAGGACAAGAGGATAGCAAGCACTCGGGGATGATAGCAACTTCTGCCACAGTAAAACCCAAGTGAATTTCTATAAATCTAAATCTATCTCCAGTCTCTAAAAATGCATTCATTGGTAAATCAATTCTGAACCAATTGGCTTTTGATCTTTGGCATTTAATTTTGCACCAAGCTCATTCTCTATGAATGAAGAGAATTGCTCACAAATTCACTTGAGCACCATGGTTATAGAAACAGCAAGAATAATGTAGTGAAAGCTGGATGATAATGAGCTTTAAGAGCCTCATTTAATGGGTATAATGAAAGCAATTGATGACACTTATTGCTAGCACATTACACACTATGACAACAACTGCAGAAAAAAAAGTAAAGACTGGTACAATTTAGTACAAATTCAATGGTCTAAAGCCTTATTTTTTTTTATTTAAGTGCTTATTTATTGCTGCTGTTTTTAACTCATCTTATTCCAAAAAGAAATGATGGAAACCTAATGTGGATACATAAAACACAGACAATAACAAGTTAGACCTATGTAAGAAATTTTTTAAAACAAAGGCGTGGCTATAAGATGGTTCCAAGAAAGAGCTGACATGACTTTGACGGGAAGTTTTAGATGATAGCATACCAGACCACGGGAGGACTAATGGACTACAACATTCACAGTATTCCTAAGATCTTTCTCATCTGACTTCTACTCCCTGGACTGAGCTCCATGGAGGTGTTTTGATTTTCACGCATAGTGACTATCTGTGCTGTTGCCCCTGCCTTCACAGCACAACTCCACTCATCTCCTTCCCACATCGGCCTGGACCAGGTGGTCGCCTCCTCTAGCACATTCCCAGGTTCACCGTGGAAGTCTGAGACATTCTCTTCCCTGCCTGCCCCAGTCATATTTCTGTTACAGCAACCATGATGTAAACTTGTGTTGAATCTCATTTATTCTGTGTTGATATCCCCTTCAACAAGCGCACACTTACTAAGGTCAAAAACTACACCTTCTTCACTCCCCTCAGTTTTTTCTTCATTCTAGGACAATGCCACATGCATAGCAGGTGCTCAATGAATGTTGAGTCTACAAACAGTAGTTTACATTACTAGCTACCCACCCTAATCATCTATTTCTCCCAACTGTCCATTGAATTCCCCATCCTTGCCCAAGCACCCATGGGTAAGAGTGTTCACTGAAGCATTGGGTATACTTGTGAAAAGCTGGTGACAACCTAATTTGTCCATTGGAAGAGGATGTAGATGTAAATCCTTAATTCATACACTAGAATGTTGCACACTAGTTTAAGTGAATAAATTTACCCATGTATCCATGAGAATAAATCTTGTTTATGAATAGTATGTAAGGTATACCATCTATATAAATTGTTTAAAAGTAAAACTTAAATATTTTTAAAAATTAAATTTAAAAATATAGTCCTGCTCTACTTTTTCTCTAACTTCTACAGTTTTCATTTTATAACCTGTTCCAGTAGAATTTCAGGAACCAGAACAGCTCTGCCCCATACAGTTAACAAGCTTCTATCTCATGAGGAAATACAAGCCTTACATCTAGATTCCCCTGAAGAATCTCTAAGTAATTCTTCTTTGACTATTTGTATGTGAGATGGAAAAAGAGAAAAAAAGCCTTGAGAAGAATGTTAATGGTCTTTAGCCTCCAAGGAACCACTTAGAGTACTCAGAGGAAATGGAATTTAAATGTATGGATTTAAAAACTGAGGCAGTTAACTATGGATTTATCCATCAGCGGCTGGGAAATGTGCCAGGAAAGAAGACTGGAAAATCTCTATTCCTAAGAGGGAGGGCTCAGTGATGCCTCTCTTTTGGTGCAGAACATTAAATTCAACCCACCCTATCCAATTTCCAGTCTGGGGAAAAGTGATATAAGGAAGAATATTAAGTAGGAAATCTGGCTTCTAACTCTTCTCCATTTGCCCCACCCCTAGATCCACTCTCTGCCCTTCCCTGACCTGTTCCAAATTCTGAAAGGCTGGGCTGCCTGGATTGTATCACCCAATATCATCCCTGCAGGCTGCCCCAGCTGGGTTTGCCCAGTGGGAGGGATTAACAGGAGCTGGAGGATGGGAAAGGGAGAAGTTGGGTATCTCTTCCTCCCTTTTGGCAGGCATTTGTGCCATGATTCTGGCAGTGGCTGTCCCTGAATATCTAAAGGTCAGGCGATATCTCATCCAGGCTCTCACCTTGGTGGATTTCTTTAAGACTACTTAGTTGTTCCCTTCACTGCATCAGACCTGGAGAGGTAATCTCTTCCTGCTGTCAATAGTTTCTGGGTCCCTCCCTTGTGGGGTTCCTTAATTCTGCCCATACCTCCATAAAATAGTGAGTTTCTTAAAGTCCCCCCAGTTATACCATCAGAGAACCTGCTGGGGGTTTGGTCTAGGAGCTCATTCAACTCGCCCCACTCTAGGCCTCAGCGCACCACTGAGGGAGGAAAGAAGGGCTGATGGCAGTGAAAGTCTCATCCACCTTGCAGCATCCACAACCCAGCTGAGCCTGAGATGGGATGGAACCCATTTTGAATGAATCTTTGCAGCATAGTTTTTTAAAGATAATTTTTAAGTGAAAGGCACAGATGTTTTCCTTCCTACCCAAAAAAAAAAAAAAAAAAAAAAAAATTTAGGAGAATGAGTTCAAGTCGACAGCTGCCTGGGCCAAACATTTCTTCAAATTCTTCACTTTCCCTCCTCGGCTCTGAGCACCTGCAGACAGGCAGCGCGCTCCATCCTCGTCAAACGATACTCACTGAGCTTCCCGGTTCTGGGAGAGGTGAGAAGTCTCTGCCAGGACAACTCCCAGCACCGGGTCCACCAGCCAGCTTCCGGAGGCCCTAAGACAATTCCAAGCCTTTCTTCTTCCCTTTCCCTCTTTCCTCTTCATTTCTTCCTTTCCCTGCTTTCCTGAACTCATCTCCTACTCCCTCTTTCATCTACTCTTTTCCATTGCCTTCTATTCTTTGGGTGTCATTTCTTAAATCTCATAGAGAGGAAAGCACAGGGGGCTTGGCCCTGCAGGCTCATTGGTTTCAGAAAAGAGCCCACAGACTACAAGGCTTATCGGTGACACCTGAGCCTGGCACCAGAAGCCCCTGCCCCTAGCAGGCTGTCAGCACCTCTCTGGAACAAGACCCAACACAAAGCACCCAACCAGGTCCCAAGGTGTTGACCAAGCTGACAAATGAGCAGCTGGCATAAAGGATATCTGGGGTGTTTCCAGCTAGGCACAAGGTACAGATTGCCACAACTGTTGCTGCTGACCTGAAGGTTTGCTTAATTTCTACATGAGTGTCCACCCCAGGATTGTCACAGAACTTAATCTCAGTCCTTTTTGGCATCTTTCAACTCAATATCCAGAAAGAGGTCTGCTTCAGGTCAAGTCATACTTCGAAGCATGGCCTAATCATATCTGAACCTCTGCCTGTCCTACTCTTCTCCTGAGTCCTAGGAGCCTTCTCTAGGTCTGCCTAGATAAGCCGCAGGGTGTGGGACTCTCCTCCTCAGAGACCCACAGACTCCTCCACTTTTATTCACTCTAGACAAGTGGCACTTGCCCTTTGGAGGGAGGAAATCCTCCATTTATGTTTCTGCCCCAGACACATGATGTAGGCCCCAATTCTTCTCCCTCTTTGTGGTTTCATCTTTTGAAGACAATAGCCAGGATTTCTGCTTTCCACATGCGTCTTTGGAGTCAAGGAACACAGGGCCAGAAGAGAAAGGGGAAGGCCAGGGAGAGGGGACAGCAACAACATAGGCCACTAACTCAAAGTGTCAGGGCACCACAGCTGACTTCTGCCCTTTCTACCCAGCTCATTTCAGCCACACTGCAGCCAACCCCAACTTCCCAACCTCACCTCCATCATCTCACAGCTTCTGCCATGTCAATAGATGCTTGCTTTGCACTCACAGCTTAACAAAGCAGGGACACATGTTTATTGAGCTGCATGGGCATCCCATGCACCCCATTCCCATCCAGCACTCTGTTGGGCCCCAGATACCACTGGGAGGGGGCTCCAAAAGCCTCCTATACAGTCCTCTTTCAGACAGGCCGGAAGTGTCACTGAAAGGCAAATAAAGAGAAGCCCTGTACAGAATTTGGATCACAAGCACAGGCTTTGCTGTAGACAAGGCCTGCCTCTAAACTACAGCTCTGCCAACCATGAACAGTGGAATTTCAGGCCTCAGTTCCACCAACTGCAAAATGGACATAACAATAGCACCTGCTTCATAGGGCTGCTGCCAGGAGATGTGAGAACAGCACAAAAGGCACCATCCTTGGCATCCGGGAAGGGCCGTACAAGTGAGCCCTGCCTTTGCTGTTATTATTAAGACTACTACGTATGCCCAACCTCCCCGCCTTTTCTGGAGCTATTCTGCCCCTTCCTGCCAATGTAAACCTAAAAAGACAGGTTATTCATGAATCGTGATTCCCACGGTACAATCTCAGGAACTCTGACTTCCGCACTGTGATCTCCCAGTGACGTGCTGAGTGACAGGTCATTCGGACAGCAAGTGTTAAAAACCCACTATATGCAAGGCATTGCTTTAGAAGTAGGGCTGTAAGGACAGTCTCTCCCCTTCAGGCATTGACAGTCTCATGCAGCAGACAGACCCATAAAAAGATCTTCATTTTTTGATAACTTGAGCACTTTATTAAAGGCAAGGGCAATATGATTGATAGGTCACAGTTTTAAATATATTCATATGTAACATTACAATGTGTTCCAAGACAAACGCTCTATATTGTGTGATGAGTCCTTTGACAGGGTGAGCCCCAAGCACAGGCATGACAGAAACACGCCTGACCCCAACCTAGAAGCCTGGGGAAGGCTCTTAGAAACCAAAGCACCTAGGATGGCATCTGAGAGAATGACTTGAAGCCTTCCAAGGGGATAGAATGATGAAAATGGGAAGACTAAAACAGTTACAGCAAAGCATGCAAAGTAGAAAGTGAAAATGGAGAAGTGAGTAGAAGTAAGGTCATAGAGTCTTTTAGGTTATACTAAAATCTTTAGACTTTATTCTGATGCTACTAACAATCCACTGAAGGATATAAGTGAAGAAGTAAAACACTAAATTTTCATTTTAAAAATTAATTCCAGTGTTTGTTAATTCTGGTTTCAAGCCTTCCTACCCATGACAAGGAAAACATTTAGGAAGGAATAATCCAGGTAAGAGGCAGTAACAATCAAGACTAAGGGAGACAAGGTGAGAATGCATATTAAAAATTATAATAATAGTCAACACAATTGTGTGTTTCCTTTCTACCAGACACTATTCTAAGGCCTCCATATGAGCTAAGTCAGGTAGACTTCACAGCAACTTTTTATAGCAAACATCATTATTACTAGTATTCTTTCGATGAGGAAATAAAACCAATAGTCACATAGACTGCACACTTTCAAAGCCAAGATTCAAACTCAGACAAGCCTCACCCCAAAGTCATAATCATTGCCATATGTGCCCAGGACACTTTTAGAAGGAATTATCAAAAGGACTTAGGTAGAGGGAGAAGTCAAAACTTCAACACTGGATACCTGGGTGGGTAATAGAGGAGAGGGTTTGCAGAGAAGGGTGGTGAGCTTGCTTGGGGCAAGCTGACTTTTACATGCCTGTTGAACACCCCAGCCAGGATGTCTAGAGGACAGCTGGCACACTGACTGCTGGGAGGAAACCATATGTTAGTCATCTCTGTGTCCTCAGCACCTAGCTTCTTAGCATTCAGTGTCTTTCAATAGTTAGAGATATGGGCATCATCAATGGAAACTATAAAAATAGATGTGATCAGGCAAGCAAAGAGATTAATGTAAGAAAAGAAGTGGGTTGGTAACAGAGTCCTGGAAAGAGGAAGATCGGGCACAGGGTGTTAACTCGACAATTGTAAGTCCTCCATGTATAAAATACAGAAAGTGACGCTCCCCCTTTTTATGACATGGTGGGGGGGAAGGATGACAGGACTGGAAAACGAAAACTATCAACATTGATCAAAGTTATCATAGCCAGGGATATAGCTCAGCGGCACAGCGCTTGCCTGGCAAGCGCGAGGTTGTGAATTCAATTCCCGGTACAAAAAAAAAAAAGCAATACAAAGTTATCAACAGTTATAATATGCATCTAAGTAGTCAGGAGGAAATGTTTGCCAAGACCTCTAAAGATAGTACTGTCACGGACATTGAGGAAGTGAGGAAAGGAGAAGATGGTCCAGCTGGACAGTGCATACCCGTACCAAGTTCTCCACGTCTGACAAGGCATGATTTCTATCCCATCCCTCACAGTGACCAATGTTAATTTCCAAACCTGAAATGTGTATTATTCTGAGACATTTACAGAACATCCATGTATATGTCCATCTCTTCATGAATTTTGTCAATATCTAGTGATTATTTTGTTTTACAAATAAGATAACAAGTGGCCAAACCCCACATCATGGAAATATAGTGGTATGGGAACCAAGTCACATGGGTCCACTTGGAGACAATCAGGAACATAATAATTATTGCTATTTTTAAAACCCTCATGGCCTTCTATGCAGGCTGTGCATTTTTGCTGAACATAACAGGAGAAACCAACAAGAACCTACTGTTTAACCCCTGTGTTGGGTGGAGTTATCAGGGTGCTATTTAGGTCCTAATTTTTTGAATAGGAAAATGTTTAAATGAATTTCTTCCCTTCCATTCTCTACTTCATCTCTTTGCTCCATCTCTTCCTTTCCTTAGGATTTTACCACATCTTCAAAGCCAAATCTCCTTATCAGATATTTTCTAACAGGGTCCCAGGGTCTCAGTTCTTATACGCTTGTAAAATAATTCTTTCTTACACGTGTATTAATCATTTGCTGACAACACCGTATTTACATTATTCTCATAATTAAACTTAGGTATGATTTTAACTTTTCATTTATATTATGTAACCATTTCATAAAGGGCAGGAACTTCAAAGAGGTGAGCCACAGAACAAAGATACCTAACACTTTACAGAACAAAAGTTGTGAAATGCACATTTTACCAAAAATAAGAAAGGAAGTAAATGTTCATTACACTTTAAGTTCAGTTTTTTAAGCTCAGACAACTGTTACGTTGATAACTTTGGTATAGATGAAAGAGGAGAACATGTTTTCTCTCTTCCCTGGAGAGGAAAATGCATTATCTTCTCTTCACAGCTTTCATGCACCTGACAGCTAAACTTGGCCTTAGGCCAGTGAGTGACTCGCTTGTTCAGTTAATGCCACTGTAATGAAAGGATCTTCTGCCGTGTCAGTTGCAAGTTTTCATCAAGACATACGGAAGCGTCACAATTTAGAAACATCTGTGGACAACAGCCCTCTCAGCCCTGAGTGCTGGGCTCCACGGTGGCTCACACACACTCTCCTTAGGGAGCCTCTGGAGGAGACGCTGTGAGGAGCTTCAGGATGCAGGCTCCCAGACCAGGCTGAGAAGAACCCCTAAAAATGGCCATGGGTCCACTGGAACATTCAAACAGGTGGGACGGGGTGAGAGTAACAGAACGGGGCACTCCGGGCTAACAAGCTTACTTAGCCATCCAAGTGTGCAGTCCAGGCTTGTCACTCCGCTTTTCTGAGCCTCTCTTCTTTACCCTTAGTGGTGCCAAGGGTTCTAAACTACCAGCTCCCAGCTCTTCTGAGGAATAAGTAATAATTCAATAATCAAAGGAAGTTCAGAGGGCACAAAATGGCAGCTGAGACGACTATCCCTTGGACTCCCCTTCCTTTCCTCCACTGGCATGTCCCTAGTGTCACTTCAGATCCATAGCATCTACTTACTCCAGAAGTCTTTTCAACAAGAATTTTTGTCAAACACATTCAGGTCAGATAGCAGAGGAAGCAAGACACTTAGGATATAGGCGGATATAAAAACACGGATGTGAAGGTTTGTTTTATCTCATTTTCTTACTTCTTGTTTTCTTTTTGTTTCTTACTAATACAACATTGAACAAGAAATTTTCACCTTCTTTTGTCCTTATTTCCATATTAGTAACATAAGGAATATCTATTTGAATGCTTACCGGGATTCTCAACCCTACCTGTCCTGAGCCATGTCCCCCAAACTAGCTCCTGCCAAGATCAATGGCAACTCCCTTCGCTTGTAGCTCAGCCAAACGTTTGGGATCACCCTTGACCCACACCCAGTCTGTTAGCAAATCCTGTTGTCTCTACCTCTAAAACGTCCACAACCCAAGCATGTCTCCCATTTTCATGGCCCTGTCTAGACTGAGCCACTGTCACCTCTCCCTGGAGAACTGAATCAGTGCTAACTGCTTCCCTTTTGCTTTCCTCCCTCCCCAACCTATTATCTGTCCAGCAGCCAGAGAGATTCCCCAAACACCTGTTCATATCTGCCTGAGGTCTCTGACAGTAAAGTACGAGACAAAGGCCTCTGGGTAAACATTTTATTTAAGTACATAGTCCCAGGGAGCAAAAGTGAAGGCTGAGTACTGGAACTGGAAAGAGGTGCAGTCACTATAAGAAAATGTAACTCAAACTATTGATGCCACATCCCAGGGGAACCTCGTGAGGACTGTCATTAATGTCCACAGCAATGCCTTTAGGGAAAGGAAAGGGAGAGAAAGACTGGCTTCTGTCCCCCAGTAATAAAGGGGTTGTTCCAGGGGCATGTTCATGTATGAGTCTGAAGGGTGTCCCATACCACAAGTGCAGAGGGCCTCTGGGGCAGGACCCTAGGCAGGTCACAACTAACCTGCAGTAAGACATTTGCTGCAAATCGGGTGAAAACGATTGCTGCAGCTGAGGCCGAGATAAGAATTATCTTTAAACCTCTGCTTTAAATTGTAGGTGTCAGGTATTTTATCCCAGCAACAGGCAAGTGACCAATACACAATTTATAGAAAATAGTTTACCATACATCAGTCTGCAGTATTATACCAGCAGCAATCCCATACATCTCATGTTTACCATGTCTCTTTTTTTATTTGTTAAATTTCATTTTAACTGGTACATAAAAATATAAAAACTGTATGCACTAATGGGGTACCCTGAAATGTTTCAATATACGTATATATTATTTAATGTTTAAATCAGGCTATCCATCTTCTCAAACATGTATCATCTCTCTATGGTGAAAACATTCAATCCTCTCTTCTAGCTTTTTGAAATATATAGTACCTTATATATAGTCACCCGATTCTGCAATAGCAGGCCAGAATTTCTTACTCCTAAGTGTAAATTCATATCTGTTAACCAATCTTCCCCCATCCCTTCCTCCCCTTGTTCACTCCATCCTCTGGTAACCATCATTCCACTCTCAGCTTCTATAAAATCAACTTTTCTAGATTTCACAGATGAATGAGATCATATGATACTTTTCTTTTGGTGTCTGGCTTATTTCACTTCACACAGTGTTCTCTAGGTCCATCCAAGCTGCCACAAATGGCAGGATTTCATTATTTTTCATGGCTGAATAGCATTCCATTGTGTACCCACTCATCAGTTGACAGACACTTAGATTGTTTCACTTTCATGGCTATTATGAATAGCCTTGCAATGAACATGGGAGTCTAGATGTCTCTTGATATACTGAATTCATTTCCTTTGGATATATACCCAGGAATGGGATTGCTGCATCATACGGTAGTTCTATCTTTAATTTTTTGAGGACTCTCCATACCATTTTCCAAAATGGCTGTTTACTAATTTACATTCCCATTGTGAGTGCGCATTAGTTTCCTTTTTCCACATCTTCACCAGCACTTTTTAGCTTTCGTCTTCTTAGTGATAGCCATTCTTACTGAGGTGAGGGGGAATCTCATGGTGGTTTTGATTTGCATTTCTGTGATGTTTAGTGATAGTGAGCATTTTTTCATATATCTACTGGGTATTTGTATATACTATTTTAAGAAATTTCTATTAGATCTATTCCCCATTTTTGATCCAGCTTTTTGTTTTTGTTTGTTTGCTTGTTTGCTATTGAGTTTTTGGAATTCTGGCTATTAACCCTTTGTCATATGTATAGTCTACAAATGTTACAAATATTTTCTCCCATTCTGTAGGTTATCTCTTCAGGCTGATGATTGTTTTCTTGTTGTGCAGAAAGTTTTTAGTTCAATGCAATTCTATTTATCTTTTTTTATTTTATTTCCTATGCTTTTGGCATCTTGTAAAAAAAATTCCTTGCTCATGCCAGTGTGCCAGAGTATTTCCCTTATGTTTTCTTCTAGTAGTTTCATAGTTCAGGTCTTACATTTAAGTCTTTAATTCCTTTAGTGTTGACTTTATAACTGGTGATAGATAGGGGTCTAGTTTCATTCTTCTGTATATGGACATCCAATTTTCCTAGCACAATTTATTGAAAAAGTCCATCTTTAGAAACTTTGTTGAAACTCAGTTGGTTGTAGGTATGTGAGTTTATTTCTAGGATTTCTACTCTGTTCCATTGTCTATGTGTCTGTTTTTATGACAATACTATGCTGTTCTGATTACTGAAACTTTGTAGTATATTTTGATGTCAGGTAGTATAATCACTTTACCTTTGTTCTCTTTGCTCAAGATTGATCTAGCTACTTGGGAATCTTTGTGATTCCATACTGTGAGGGATGTCTTTTCTTTCTGTGTGTGTGTGTGTGTGTGTGTGTGTTTGTGTGTGTGTGCGTGCACATGCGTGTGTATGTGCAAGTGTGTATATGTGTATCTGTTTATTTTATTGCATCAATATTTTTAGAATATTCATTGTAAATATCTTTCACTTCTTTGGTTAAATCTATTGCTAGATATATTTTGTAGCTATTGTAAATGGGATTGCACTCTTGGGATATATAATTATACAAATGTTGTACCAACATCAATTTCCTGGTTAAGGCATTGTACTAAAATCATGTAAGACATAAACCATGGAGTTATGGCTTGTGTCTAGATGTCCCCACCAAGACTCTTGCAGCCATGGGAGGGGCTTTTCAGAGGTGGCTGGATCTAGATCCCAGCACCACATCTAGAGTGTGTGGTGCTGGGATCAAGGGTGTGTGATTACTAAATCAGTCCACTGATTGGTTTGGCATAGTTCTGGCTAGGATTAAGGGTGTGAGTGCTACACCCACCCTAGGGCAGGTATCCTGCATAAAATATAAGGGACAGAAAAAGGGCTAGTGTGCTCTCGCCTCCTGCTTGCCTTGGACTATTTCTCCTCTGCAATGCCCCTCTGCCACGCCACCCCGCCTTGGAGCCAGCCAAGTATGGACTGAAACCTCCATAAACTGTGAGTCAAATAAACCTTTCCTCCTTTAATTTTGGGTGTCAGGTATTTTGTTTCAACAACAAGAAAAGTAACTAAGATGCATAGGACACTAGATGGACTATGAGACCTCTACATACTATCTTTGTAACTTCTTATAAATCTATAATTACTTCAAAATAAAGTGTAAAAATAATTAAATAGACAAAATGCTATCCTGGAGAATCTTTATAGAGTCCCTTCAAGCTCTATTAGTCTATTGTTATTTTATTGGAAACAAAATAAATGTTCCATTAAAGAAAGAATTGAGGGCCGGTGAGATGGCTCAGCGGCGTAAGCACCTGCCTGGCAAGCGCGAGGGTCTGAGTTCGACTCCCGGAACTCACATACAAAAAAAGGGCCGGTGATATCGCTCAGTGGCATGGGCACCTGCTGGCGCACGAGGTCCTGAGGTCGACCCCCAGTACCCACAAAAAAAAAAAGAAAAGAAAAAATTGATAAATCACGCTTAAATGACATTAAAATTTTTGGCTCCTCAAAAGATCCTGTTAAGAGTATAAAAAAGATACAACCTGGAAAATAATATTTACAAATCACATATGTAACAAAGGACTAATATCTACAGTACATAAAGAACTCTCAGAACTCAACAATAAAGAAACAATCCAATTAAAAAATAAGCAAAATATATGCACAAACGTTTCATAAAAGATATATAATTTTATTACAGCAAATAAGGACAAAAAGGCTAATATCATTACCCATTAGAGAAATGCAAATTTAAAACCATAGTGATATCTCACTACATATCTATCAAGATAGCTAAAATAAAAAATAATGATACCGCCAAATGCTAGGAATGATGTGGAAAAACTAGATCATTTATGCATGGCTGGTGGGACTATAAAATGCTATAGCCAATGTAGAAGTTTGGCATTTTCTTTCAAAAATGAAAATTGACCACACAACTGAGAAAATACTTTCTTAAGTATATACTCCAGCAAAAGAAAAACTTATTTTTACCCATAAACCTGTACATGAGTATTCTTAGCAGCTTTATTCATAATATCCAAAACCTGGAAACTACCCAAATGTCCTCCAGTGGGTGAATGGTTAAGTCAACTGTGATGTATATGCACCATTAATACCAGTCAGCGATGGGGCCGGTGAGATAGCTCAGCGGCATAAGCACCTGCCTGGCAAGCACGAGGTCCTGAGTTCGACCCCCGGTACCTAAATGGAAAAAAAAAAAAATACCAGTCGGAGATAATATGAACAAACTATTGACATTGCAGAGTTTTACAAAAAGGTAAAATAAAGCCAATCTCGAAAGGATACATGCCACATGTATCTTAGTCACCTTCCTCTAGAGGGACACAATACCCGATACCCACAGTTTAAAGGAGGAGAGATTTATTCTGGTTCACATATTGGTCCACAGTCAGCTCGCTTCAGGGCACAAACAGCATAGTGGAAAAGCATGGTAGAAAAAATGGTGCTCACTCCATGACAGCCAGAAAGCAGAAGGAGAAGTGAGGACCCTTTCAGGGATCCATCCCTTCTGACCAAGCCTCACCTCTTAACAGCACATTTAGCTATGAACTCATCACTGATGAGTATAGCGCTCCCATGATCCATTCACCTTCCAAAACACATGAGAATTTGGGGGGACATTTTAGATTAAAACCATAACAATATGCTGTACATATCCTTCATGAACTAACATACCGTGAAGAACGGACAAATTGTTGCCAGGGCTTAGGGTTTCAGGAAGAAGCATGTAAAGGTTCCTATAAAGGGAGATCACAGGTTCATCTTATAATGATGGGATAGCCAAGAATCTTGACTATAGTAGTAATTACAGAGAGCTACATATGTGATAAAATTGCACAGACAAACACACACACACACACGCACAGGTGTGAATAAGTACGTATATAAGTGGTGAAACCAGAATAAATCTGTAGACTACACCAATGCCTACTTCCTGGTGCTAACGTTGTACTATAGTTATACAAAATATTAAATTTGGTGGAGAATAGGTGAACCACTCTGTACATTTCTTTTGTACCTTCTTGTAAATCTATAATTAATTTTAAATACATAGTTAAGCAAAAATAAAAAGAAGTAGCTCCTCTCTTCAACCCCTTACCCCACCCTTTCACACACACAAAATAATTGAAAGTGATATTTTCAATTTAGGTTTTAAGTAGCAAACAGCACAGACCTACTTTTTCATTGCTTGTGGACTTCTATTTGGATTAAATTATATATTAGATGAAAACATTCTATTAATAGAAAAATAAGACTGATTCACTAGGTCTATCAAATCATGTGGCCCAAATTAAAATGCCATAATTTACATGCTCGAAGAAAGCCAAGCACGACATAAAACTGTTAGACAAATTAAAATTCCTAATAGTTTAAATAAAAAGAAGAAATTGCATGACAATCAACTGCTTCATTATCTCCAATACTGCATATATTTAAATGTTTATAAATCATTTCTCAGTTTGATTTCAACCAAATTGTCCACAATTCAAATATGCTTTCTCTGGATATTTAAGAGTTTCCAACTGTAAGGACAATTTTCCACCACTGGGTTTCCACCAGGAATTAATGAAGAGATCAGAAAAAAATATTGTCCTTCCATAGATCAAAGGCGATAAATGTCCACTTGGATTCACCTCCAACTTGGATAATTAAGAAATACTGACCTATAGGATGTGTTGTAGATAAAACATGGCCAAAAACTCAGAAGAAACTATCCCAAGAGCTTGGGAACTCCTCAAGAGTGGCTATTTGACTCTGAAAAGGGAGCTGGTCAGAAGAACGATAGGAAGTTAAGTCCAAGCTGCCAAGTTAGGATGAAGCAATAAGAATGAGGGCCTGTTAGATTCTAAGAGTAAATTATAAACATAAATGCAAAATTCACTAAAAGGGCTATGAAAAGGAGTTTTGATAACAAGACTGGAAATGCTACTATTTGCAAGTATCCCCCTGGGTATTGTAATGTTCTTCTAATGAACATTAGTGTAGAACACCCTAAGTTAGTAGTTTGTGCTCTTATTATATATTTAGCACAATTAATTTCATTCTGCCTTCTCAAACTGTCATATCCTGATGAGTTTTCCCTACTCTTCTTTTTGTTTTATTCCCCTTTCTTAAAGTAGGGTTTTCAAAGAGTGTCACTGTATCCCCTGAGTGGAGACAGGTCTTTGGCTGCAGATCTTTGAAGGAAGGCCAGTCCCACCACAAACCTGATCACAGGCTCCTGCGCTCCATCCGGTTGATCTTGGATAGTTAAAACTCAAGAGACCACACTTTCAGCTTACAGCCCTTCCCAGGACAGAGCAGGTCCCAGGAACGTGAAATTGGAACCATACCTGAGATTTCAACCTCCAAACTAAAAGCGATATCCTCTTTCTTGCCCCCAGAAGCTATCTCTCTTCCCTTGAAATCGCTTCTAGGAAAATCCAGGCTCCTCTCCTTGGCCTTACTTTTTTTAGGTAAGTCGCCCGCAGTAAGAACTAGGCAAGTTCCTGTTCTTACCTTTATTGTGACAATTAAATAGATAGAGGTTAATTTATGAGGGCCCCTCCCACCCCCAGTGAAGTTCCCTCAATGCATCTGTAAAGATCTTCATGGGGAAAATCTTCGTAACACTATTTGCCTCCTGACTCCTCCCCACTCCAGTCATCCACTGAGTGTCAAAATATATAATGATTAGAAAGTGATCACGAATTCAATATGTTTCTCAGTTAATTAGTGTTTTATGCATCGCAGCAGCATAGATCCTTATAAAATACTGGTTCGTTCATGTGTGAAGCCTGTTATTAGTTCACAGCCGTTATGCTGTGTATATATATGCTGATGGGTCTCTTACAGTAATTCTTCATCCCACGTCCAAGTTGGAAATTACTGTGAGTTAAATACTGTTACTGGTGACAAAAGCCAGTTAGTCTGGGATTTGATCCATTAGAGTGGTGATGGATAATGCATGGGAAATATAAACTATCATATAAAGGAAAAAAAAACAGCATATGTGAGTGACTTAAAGGTTTTGCTAAGATGCCCTGGTCCCTTATTAACAAAAGCCAGCTAAACTGCATGACCAGATGGGGTTAGCACATGTAGGAACCTTATGTCAAGGCAAGTCTTCAAGCCTCTAGAAGAGGTATCGAGCCATAATACCACTTTCAGTCTCACTCACTCACTCATTCACTCTGTTTCTGTGAAAATCTTCAGAAAGATTTATTTTTTTATATTTTTTCTTAGTAAGCTTGCATCGGTGGCCATCTTTATGACTTGCAATAGAAGCATGGATTTGATTATACAGTTCAACATTCTGTTTTCTTGAGAGTGGGAGGTAACCGAGAACCTGATCTTTGTTCAAGAGAAGATGACAAGAAACATGGTTGCTGTGAGGCTTCTGATATCTCTTTGCTATCTTCCTGTGGTTTGTGTTATTTGTGTACCATTATGAAAAAAAATTGTTTTAGAAGAAAACAGTATTGTTCCCCTAGAATGGAGGTAGCCTATACGTCGAGGAACTTCGGACTAGTGTGTCTCTGAGATTCGCTGTGTATCCCTGGGCCTCCCTTTACCCAGCTGCAACCATACACTGAGCTTGCTAAGCCACGCTTCTGCAGTGGCAGTTTCTTGTTATTTTTGTGTCTACATGTGCATAAGTGGAAAAGGCCTTTTCTTGTTTCAAAAAAGGAGGGTAATTAGCTTTTTTAATTTATCTATGAGTAACTGTACTTTTTTCTGTATCTATGTCCACTGATGGTGTTCACCATCACCCTCTTGCTTTCTATTCTCTCTCTATTCTCAAAAATTTAGTAAATTTATTAGTCCCCCAAACCTATAATGCATACACATTTATAGGATACATAATCCAAATACACAGATCTACCATCAAGGAGAAGATATAGCACACATACAACAATTTAATGAATTTGGCTTGTATGGCTTTGAAAACAGAGAGCTCTGACTTCTGATAGGGCTTTGTGTAGTTTATATAACTTTTATAAAAATGTGTGGATGAGCTGGAACGTGTGTTGGAATGGGCAAGGTCGGATCACTGCTGACTTGCCTGGTGCTTTACGACCTCCAGAGAAAACAAGAGGGTTCTCTCCTCTCTTAAAAGAAACTAGATAATTACATATAAATATCCAAATGAACCAAGTAAAGATACAAATAAAAATGAACCTTAAAGTTGAGTCCTTACCCTCACTCACAGTCTGACTGGACAGGTACCACTGGAAACAGAAATACAATAAAATAAAAAGAATTCCACTAGAAACTCTAGCTTGGGGCTGGGGAGATAGCTCAGTGGCACAGCGCCTGCCTGGCAAGCCCAAGGTCCTGATTTCGATTCCCAGTTCCAAAAAAGAAAAAAAAGAAACTCTAGCTTGCACAGGAACTGGTTAGATTCTTTAATTATGTGATTGTGAAATATTTTCAGAGCAACACACTAGCATATCTTGTCTACCTCCAGTTGGAAATGAAGAAACTAGATTATTTACTCTCCAAAATTTAATAGCACTCCTGTTTTGATTGCCTTTAAAAGAAAACATACATTTTTTTTAAATCAAGAAGTTCCAGAAAATAAAGAACCATTTGAAATTTTAATTTTTTAAATGTAACAGACCTTTGAGAAATCTCCTACTGAAACAGTATCTCAGAAAAAAAAAATGTGGGATACTATGATTTGTATCTGAAATGTCATCATTTAGATTTGAAATGTCATTGAAAAGGCCTAAGTGTTAAAAGCTTGGTTTCCAGCTTGGTGCTACTTAGAGATGGTGGAACTTTTAAGAAGTGACACCTACTAGGAGGTATTAGGCCCTCTTGCTCTTTTGCTTCCTAGCCACCATGAGGGGAGCAGCTTCCTCTGCCACACGTTTCCACCATGATGTACAGCTTCACCACAGGCCAAAAAGCAAGGGGCCATCCTCCGAAACTCTGAGCCAAAATGTTACAGCTTAGATAAAGAATGGGCCTCATGTGGTCAGGCTCATAGGCCACTTTTGGAAGGTGATGGGATGATGGAGGCTTACAGCTGACTTGCTGTTGGGAGTTGGGGTCTGGTTAGAAGAGGCGGGTCACAGGGGGTGTAGCTTAGAAGGGTTTACCTCCCTGGGGCCCTCTCTCTCTGCTTCCTGATTGCCATGATGGAAGCAGCTTTTCCTCCACTAGGCCCCTTTTCCCTGTCCTTTCACCCACCATGCAAGGACTTCGATTTCTAAAGCTGTGAACCAAAATAAACTTCTCCTCCTTTAAATTGTGGGTGCTGGGTATTGTGTCTCAACAATGAGAAAGTAACTAAGATACAAACTAAACCTTTACTCTTTTCAAATTGATTATCTCAGGAATTTTGTTGCACTGACAAAAAGCTAACATAGAGCCAAGGGAGAAGAGTTTAGTTTGAAATTAAATTTTGCCCTTGATCACAATGTTCTAGTATGAAAAGCAAAGAAATGCAAGTTGTAGGAGGAAAAGAATAATTCTAAGAGAACTTCACTACCCTTAAACAGAAGTTAAAAAGCTTTAAATACATATATATCTATGTATGTATGTATGAATATATATATAGTATGTATAAATGTAAAATGGAGCTTAGATAATATTTCTAATTAAATCATTGAAAAAATAAATTTTCCCCGCTTCATCACAGTATGAAAAATGTTAGTTTAATATTCTACTTTATATAAAATGTTATTTTATGTTTCCCATTAAAAGTCTTAACTATTTTAATCCTACTTTACCCATAAAATAATTTTTCTCTAGGAGTAATCATTGATCAACTCCTTGTAAATTTCATAATACATTATACAACAAGAGAGGATCCACCCTCTCATATATTGTTACTTGTTGTAGTAAATTAACCCTCATCATTCAATCTTATTGACATTTATGTACGGCTTTTCCCTCACACTTGCCTACAGGTTCCTGCTGCAAACTGCAGACCAGAAACGGAGTCCTCTAGAAGAAACACTGAAAGAGGCTCAGTGAGTTCTGTGTCCTTTTAACAGATGATAGTGAGGAAACAAGCTGTCCATGATCAGTTGACAGGGTCAGCACCAACAGACATCTGTCACTCTGTATCAAGGGCCTAGCCTGATGACTTCAAATTCTTAGGTCAGAAACAGATAAATTCATGAAAGTAGGCTGGTAACTAACTAACCTAAGATCAGCAAACAGGAGTTAATTCCCTAGGAGCAAATTAAACTGACTCGAGTATGTCAGATGATGTATTTTTAATGGGTATATGAGAAAGTCCTTTTTTCTTTTTAATCTGTCTCTAAACCACAATTTAATAATCTATACACATATTAAACTAAATTGAAACACATCCAATGGCATCTGCAAACTGAACTCAAAGAATTCTGAAAAAAATTCTACGAAAAATCTTAATAAATAATCAGGAAAAAAAGTCAAAGATTAATGATGCTGTAAGAAGTTACGTAACTTGATTGGTCTTTCCTATAAAATAACCTAAAATAGGGATAACAATAGTTAAATATTATAGAAAGTACTTTACCAAAACTTTTTACTTTCCAAGATCATGTTATTTGTGTAGATTTAATAAGAACATGTCCTCCTTTTTACCGGAATATACTTGCACAAAATCAAATTTATAACCACCACCATGCCAGAAATATCACATGGAAAAACAAATCTCATTTTATTGGGTATGATAAGTCTATGATTAAAGAACAGACATCATATGTAGAAAAGATGCCTATAAATTTTCTACAAGGACACTGGCCTGGCACCTGTCTTATGACATGGGAACCTCCAGAGGGGCAGATGATACAGGACGATATGTCCTGGGTGGCCAGGAGCAGCAGGAAACTTTGGGAGGCCCCACCACCATAGGCACTGCTGATGAAACCTGGGAGAAGGGAATTGGCCAGTTCTTTGTTCATGGTCTCAATAGACAAGCTAATAAGGGCAATAAAAATACTTCTAGCACATAAAAAAAGAATAAAAATCCATCCCTAAAGCCTTTATAAGGCTTTCAGATGGAAACTTAACTGCCAAGCCTTAGTATCTTGTGACTCTGGTTTTACTAACCTCATCCAAAGAAATATTTGTGCATCAATCAACATCCCTTGTTACACCTATATGAGTAAAATCAGCCAAATAAAAGAAAGCATCAAATTAATGATGCAAACCTAGGTGATCAAATGGGCACCTTTGGGAGGGATTAAGGACTAGGAAGGTCTGTGGAAGCAATACTGGCACCCTGCTGTGCCTCCTCCATGAGCAACTCTGCTAACAAGGCCCCATGACCATGAAGCACTTTGCACCTGGGATCAACAATAACAACAAGTAACAAAACCAGACTCACCCCCATCTAGTTCTGGCTCCCAAAATAAATGAAACCCTGAGCCATTAGGTCATGGACTTCTTTTTAAAAAACACATACAACAATTGAAAACTTTGAGCCAGGCGTGGTGGCACACACCTATAATCCTAGCACTTGGGAGGCTGAGGCAGGAGGATCGCTGTGAATTCAAGGCCAGCCTGGACTACAAAGTAAGTTCAAGGCCAGCCTGAACTGCATAGTGAAACCCAGTCTCAAAAAAAAAAAAAAATTGAAAACTTTATTCCTGACTTCTGAAGTTCTACACATGAGTATCTTTGAGTATATGACAAAAGTGATAAAATAGCTGTTTGCCTACCATGAATGTGCAACAGCAATCTTGGGCATCTTGATTTCTTTTCTTTCAATAACTACAGTATATTTTATCTGGAGAGAAGTCTTTATAAGCCTGGACTCCCTTGCAATAAGCTCATTTTCTTTTCTAAGTGCTTTTGTCTCTGTGGCTTCTTTCCACATTTGAAACCCCTACATTCAACATGTAACTTCTGTAAAGTAGCTTTGACAGATTCCATGTGAAACTGGTTCAGATATTCTGACCCTGGCTCAGCCCAGCTTAATAGCAGGCAGCCACCTCTCACAGCCCATGGAGATGCCTGCACATGGTCCTAAAAAGCCTTGAAGAGCTCTAAGCCTCCATTGTTTGTATCTGCAGTAACGTGCAATCTCTTTGGCACCACCACGTTATCCCCCTGTCTGAGCCCCACAAGTTTCTTTCAACATAAATGCTTCCCTTCCACATGTAGAAGTGGCCCCAAGAGGGAGCAAAGAGAAGGCAGGCTTGGAGGAGGTCTTTGGACATGAAATCAGTCCAAGCGTAGATAATCCACACTGCATTAAGCTATTTCCTTTCCAGTATGAGGCTGTCTATATGAATAGTTGCTCTACTTCTCAGCCCTTATCTGCTTCTTCAAAAAGTTAATGCCGCTTCCAATTAGATCCTCCCCCACCCCTGTTAATCTTGGTTCTGAAACCAGACTACTGCTCTTCCTCTGCTGCCAGCCCCATAAGCCAAGTCTCAATAAGCCAGCCCAGCGGTGATTACCATCTTGTCGTTTCACTGTTCAGACGCTCCTTAATTTCCTGGAGCATGCCAGCCCTCTTCCTCTCCTCTTCCCTCCCACCAAAGCACTTTTGCTGAAACTGCAGCTCATGATGTCTCAAGCTGCCTGATTTTTGCAGCGGATAGGGGCTGACAGGTAGGCCTGCCTTTCCCAGTGGGGCCAGATATACTTGATGGCAGCAGCCTTCATAGGTGAAAGTTATCTACAGATTCTGCCAAAGTCTGTAATTGTCCTCATGAGACCCTCTCACAAACCCATGGGTCAAAAGAGTTTGGATGGAACTAGAAATAAAATGGAAAAAAAAAAAGGTTTAAAAATAAAATGAAAAAAGGGAGGAGATAGAGAAGGATTCAGTTTCTCAATCTCAGTAATGATCGATGCTTGGTTGAACCCCGCTTATCAATGAATCCAAGAAGCTATCTCAAAACTTTCAAAGTTCTACTCCAGTTCTACCAGTAACTGAGTGCCCCTGCATACAACCACCTCACATTTTGGCTGCAATTTGTTTATAAAGTCAGAGGCAAGTTGAGACACACAGAATATAAAAACAAAGAGTATATTACAGCCAAAGTAAAAATGGCTGCTCTCAAAAAATATGAATTTTAGTTGTCCTGATAAGTACTCCAGAAGTGATGTCTTAGGGATCTGGTTCTATAGATTAAAAATAAATAAAAGAAAGAACAAGAAGGAAGCTAGATAGCTGGCTGTGATCACTGCATTGTTTGACAAGAATAACACAAGTTATTGATCAGTCATTGCTCACTTTATGTCATGTGCTCCAGATAAGATTTGCAACAAGCGGGGGGAGGAAAAAAGATGGCGGATGAGTAAGAAGCACGCAGAGAAACTCTCTAAAAGTTGCCATTGGACTACGGGAATATAGTGACCGGGAGAGCGCAGGAGAGGGGCAGATGCCTCCCCGGGACCCAGAAAAGTTCTGAAGCGCAGCTTGGGACCCCCGGCACCAGTGAAGGGTGATTTCCAACAAAGAAGGAACAGACCCCGCGCACGCACCTTCTACCATCCCAGGAATCACGGCGCAACAGAAGCTCAAAGCTGCGGACACACGGTGACAGCTGGCGCGCAGGGAGCCCCCACGGAGGATCGCGAGACAGCAGCGGGGCAGGGGAGCGGCGGAGGACTGCGCTGGCCGGCGGTGAGTGAGTGTCTCTCAGCCACAGCTGTCCCGCGCCAGAGAGCGACTGGCCGGGCGCCATTGTGGGGGGTGCGGTGAAAATCAGAGCGGTGTGAAAACAGCACTGGGAACTCGTGCTCCGGACAGGGCAGCGCGGCGCCTCTCAGCCCCAGGAAAGTGCGCTGAGGGCGGCGGGTGAACGAGACTGGTCTCTCAGCTACACCTGTCCCACGCCAGAGAGCGAATGGCCCGGCGCCATTGTGGGGTGTGCGGCGAAAATCAGAGCGGCGGGAAAGCAGTGCGCTGACAGCGGCGGGGGAAGGAGGCCGGTCTCTGCCTGAACGTCCACGCTCTGCTCACCGCCCGCCAGAGGGCGCTCCTGGCTCGCTGGGACGGACCTGCACGGAACAGGACTCTGTCATCACACGGTGCCTGCCTACAGCAGAGTCAACACCTGGAACTGATTCTTTTTATTTTTTTTATTTTATTTTTTTTTTCCTCTCTCGTTAGTTTTTGTTCTGGTGAAGGGGTTTTTATTTTTGTTTTTATTTTTGTTTTATTTTTATTTTATTTTTTTTTTCTTTTGTGGGGTTTTATTTCTGTTTTATCTGTTTGCTTTGTTGTTTTTGTCTTCATTTTTGTTTCTGTTTGTCTATTTGCTCTTTCCTTCATTATTCTCTCTGGCTTTTGTATGAGTGTAAACAGCACCTCTAACCTCTTTGTGATTGTGGTTGTGATCTGTTCTTCCTTTTATCCTTTCCTTCTCTTTTTCCCACCAGTCCTCTGCACCAGTGTCCCAATGTTAGTGGGATCCCTCTTGGTCCTCTAACCTTACATCTAATTCCTTCCTCTTCTCACAATACTCTATTTCCTCCTTAACTCATTTTAAATTTAAACTCCTGAGGGGAAAAATTGACATACTAAGGACTTGTATACTGCATATAATTTTTCTGGTGTGTTTTAGATTTTGTTATATAACCACAACTGTACTTTATACAGCTAAAAGTGGTAAATAACTGGTTAGCTCAGTCTGTCATTTTCTAGGCTGTGTTTGATGCTTCAGTTACCATTATAGCCAAATGTAAAATAATTGTTCTACACACCTTTCCTTCCTGATATTTCATGATTGAGATTGACTAAGGCACACAGAAAATACAGTGGCACAGTACCAAAGAATCAAGGACTGGGCCAAACAGGTAGCAACTTCTCACATCCAACGAATTGAAGAGGTAGGATCTGGCAGAAAGCTCAAAACTCAAAAGCAAGCTCCACTTGGAAGATACTGCAGAGAAGTAGTCATCTTCTAAGGATCTTCAACACTAGCAATAAAGTAACCTATCATAGGTAATTTACAAACATCACCCCAGGAATTAAAGAAAGAAAAGATGAGATGACACTTAAACAAGATGCAACCCCACACATCCAATTCACCAAAGGCAAACCTAGGGGGCAATGAGGTGGGACAATCCAAAAGCCACCCACCTGGCCTATCTGAAGGGGTAACAACAAAACAACTGAATGAGGCTCTGGAAAAAATTAAAACAGAAATAATCTCACAGATAACTGCAGAGATAATGTCCACAATGAAGACTATGCTTAAGGACACTATAGCTGATACAGACAAAAAAAATAGATGAGCTTAAGAAAACTATAGAAACCATGAATGCTCAGCATAGGAAAGAAATGGAATCCATAAAGCAGATTCAAGCAGATATCCAAGAGAACAAAAATTCCATTGAAAGTATTTGTAGCAGATTAAGCCAATGTGAGGACAGGATATCAGATATAGAAAACAGGCTTGCAATTAGTGATCATGAAAAGAAAGAATTCTTAAAAACAGCAAGGGACCATGAAAAATCAATTCAGCAGCTGCTAGATGACTCAAAGATAAACAACTTAAGAATAATTGGAATAAATGAAAAAGCAGGAGATAGCATCAATGACATTAAAACCTTGTTCAAAGACATTATCAGGGAGAACTTTCCTGGAAGAGAAAAAGAATTTGACCCCCCAATCAGTGAAGCTTTTAGAACACCAACTAGACATGATCAAAAAAAAACTTCAGCCAAACATATCATAGTAAAGATCCCAGAAATTCAACAGAAGGGCAGAATCTTAAAAGCTGTTAGGGAGAAGAGACAAATCACCTATGAAGGAAAACCCATCAGAATCACAGCTGACTTTTCAGCACAAACCCTCAATTCAAGAAGAGCTTGGAATGACGTATTTCAAGCTCTAAAGGAAAATAATTTTCAACCCAGATTGATGTACCCTGCAAAACTATCTTTCAAAATTGATGGAGAAATAAAATACTTTCATGACAAAGAACATCTAAGAAAATTTATGACAACCAAACCAGCACTCCAAAATGTTCTGAAAGACATTCTAGAAAGAGTTAGGAACCCCAACAGAAGGAATCCACCAGGCAGGGCAGATAATTAAATAGCAGGAAAGGGGAAAAACAAAGAGTGGGAACCAACAACAGGAAAATATCATGACAAGTATAAGTCAATACATATCAGTTTTAACCATCAATGTTAATGGTCTCAATTCACCAATCAAAAGGCACAGACTGGCAAAATGGATCAAGAAGCAAGATCCAACAATATGCTGTATACAAGAAACACATTTAATTCAGAAAGAAATTCATAGACTGAAAGTCAAAGGATGGAAAACAATACTCCATGCAACAGGAACCCAGAAAAAAGCAGGGGTAGCTATTCTTTTTGCAGACAAAGTGAATTTCAAGCCAAGAAGGATTCAGAGAGATAAAGACAGTCATTACATCCTTGTAAAGGGAACAATCCAAGAGGAAGAGATAACGATCATAAATATATATGCGTCAAATACCAATGCACCCAACTATATAAAACAAGTACTAAAGGACATGAAAAATCAAATAAGCACTAATACAATTATATTGGGAGATCTCAATACTCCACTGTCACAAAAAGACAGATCAACTGGACAGAAAATCAATAATGAAATAATAGAACAGAACCAAACTTTTGAACAAATGGACTTAGTAGATGTCTACAGAGTGTTCCACCCCACAACATCAGAATACACATTTTTCTCAGCTGCATATGGGACGTTCTCCAAAATAGACCACATACTAGCTCATAAAACCTGCTTAAATAAATGCAAAGGAATTGAAATTATCCCATGCATATTATCAGACCATAGTGCAATGAAATTGGAAATCAATGGCAAAAGAAATCACAAATACTCCCTAAACACATGGAAATTAAACAGCACCATCCTGAACAACCAATGGGTCACAGATGAAATTAAAGAAGAAATTAGACACTTTCTACAACTGAATGATAATGACAGTACAACATACCAGAACTTATGGGATACAATGAAAGCAGTCCTAAGAGGGAAATTTATAGCATTAAATACTTATATCAGGAAAATAGAGCAAGCGCAAATAAACAACTTAAGGGTGAACCTCGAGCTTCTAGAAAAAGAAGAGCAGGTTAAGCCAAAAGCCCGTACAAGGGAGGAAATTATAAAGATCAGAGCAGAAATTAATGTATTGGAGACTAAAAAAACAATACAAAGAATCAATGAAGCAAAAAGTTGGTTCTTTGAAAGAATAAATAAGATTGACAAACCCTTATCCAACCTCATTAAAAAAAGAAAAGAAAAGACTCAAATCCATGCAATTGAAAATGAAAAGGGTGATATCACGATGGACCCTGCAGAAATCCAGATCATCTATACCTATTTTAAAAAACTATATTCTACTAAGATGGAAAATGCAGAAGAAATGGACAGATTCCTAGATTCGTATGAATTACCAAAGCTGAATCAAGAAGATTTAAAAATCCTAAATAAATCAATATCAACCAATGAAATTGAAGATGTAATTAAAAACCTCCCAACAAAGAAAAGCCCAGGCCCTGATGGATTCACTGCCGAATTCTACAAGAAATTTAGAGAAGACCTAACGCCCCTACTTCTCAAACTTTTCAATGAAATTGAAAGGGAAGCAATACTCCCAAATTCATTCCTGGAAGCAAGCATTACCCTGATACCAAAACCAGAGAAGGACCCAACTAAGAAAGAGAACTACAGGCCAATCTCCCTAATGAACATACATGCAAAAATCCTTAATAAGATACTGGCAAACAGAATCCAACAAATCATCAAGAAGATTATACACCATGACCAAGTTGGATTCATCCCAGGGATGCAGGGATGGTTCAACATACATAAATCAATCAATGTAATACACCATATTAACAGAACCAAAGACAAAAATCACATGATCATCTCAATAGATGCAGAAAAAGCTTTTGACAAAGTCCAGCACCTTTTCATGATAAAAACCCTACAGAAAATTGGAATAGAGGGTCTTTATCTCAATCTGGTAAAAGCTATCTATGACAAACCAACAGCCAATATTATACTAAATGGCCAAAAACTGAAAGCCTTCCCTCTAAAATCAGGAACAAGACAAGGATGTCCACTGTCCCCACTCTTATTCAACACAGTTCTGGAAACTTTAGCCAGAGCAATTAGACAAGAGAAAGAAATAAAAGGAATAATGATTGGAAAGGAAGAAGTTAAATTATCATTATTTGCAGATGACATGATACTCTACACAGAAGACCCCAAAAACTCCACTAAAAAACTGCTAGATTTAATAAGCAAATTCAGTAGCGTAGCTGGATACAAAGTCAATACTCAAAAGTCAATAGCCTTCCTGTACACAAATAACAAACTTACTGAAAGAGAAATTAGGGAAACAATACCTTTCACAATAACATCCAAAAAAATGAAATACCTAGGAATCAGCCTCACAAAGGATGTAAAAGACCTCTACACTGAAAACTACAGTACTCTGAAAAAGGAGATTGAAGAGGATATCCGAAAATGGAAAGATATCCCTTGCAACTGGATAGGAAGAACCAATATAGTGAAAATGGCCATACTTCCAAAATGGTTATACAGATTTAATGCAATTCCAATCAAAATTCCAACAGCATATCTCACAGAATTAGAGAAAACTATCCTAAAATTCATTTGGAATCAGAAGAGACCTAGAATAGCAAAGGCAATTCTGGGCAACAAACGCAAGGCAGGGGGCATCACAATCCCTGACTTGAAATTATACTATAAAGCTACTGTGATAAAAAACAGTGTGGTACTGGCAAAAAAACAGACCTGAAGATCAATGGAACAGATTAGAAGATGCTGAAACAACCCCAGACATACTAAGCCACCTTATCTTTGGCAAAGGTGCCAAACACATTCGCTGGAAGAAAGATAGCCTCTTTAATAAATGGTGCTGGAAAAACTGACTCTACACATGCCAAAGATTAAAACTAGACCCATATCTTTCACTATGCACTAAACTAAATTCAAAATGGATCAGAGATCTAAATATTAAAACAGAAACATTAAATCTGCTGGAAGGTAGGATAGGTAAAACCCTTGGAGACATTGGTGTAGGCAAAGACTTTATGAATAAAAACTCAACCGCATGGGAACTATCCCAAAGAATCAATAACTGGGATCTCATCTTATTAAAAAGCTTTTGCACAGCAAGAGAAACCACCAACAGAGTGAAAAGACGATCCACAACGTGGGAAAAAATGTTTGCCAGCTGTTCCTCAGACAAAGGATTACTATCGAGAACATATAAAGAACTCAAAAAAAATCAGACCTCCCAAATTTAAAGACCCACTCCAAAAATGGGCATCTGAGATGAATACACATTTCTCAGATGAAGAAATACTAATGGCAAATAAATATACAAAAAAATGTGCAACATCACTAGTCATTCGAGAGATGCAAATTAAAACAACACTGAGATACCATCTCACTCCAGAAAGAATGGCTACTATAAAGAAATCAACTAATAACAAATGCTGGAGGGGCTGTGGGGAAAAAGGAACCCTTCTTCATGTTGGTGGGAGTGTCGACTGGTACAGCCACTGTGGAAGTCAGTGTGGAGATTCCTCAAAAAACTAGGGTTGGAGGTCCCATTTGACCCAGTTATCCCCCTTCTGGGCATCTTCCCAGAAGAATTAAAAACATCGTACCACAGTGATATATGTGCACCCATGTTTATAGCAGCACAATTTGTAATAGCCAGATCTTGGAAACAACCCAAATGCCCATCAACTGAGGAATGGATAAGAAAGATGTGGTATTTTTATACAATGGAGTACTATTCAGCCATAAAGAAGGATAAACTGGAGACTTTTATAGGTAAATGGATGCAACTCGAGAAAATACTCATAAGTGAAATAAACCAGACGCACATGTGTAAGCATCGTATTGTCTCACTAGTATGAGAAACTGAAAGAGCAAATAAGATCCAAAATGTACAATAGACATGGTGAATCAAAAAGAAACTGGTCAATAAGAAAGAGAGACTGGAATGGGGAAAAGAAAGAAGGGAAAGGGAAAAAAAATTGTATATGTATATAAGATGGTTAAGATAGATACACTACCAGTTTTACTTAGTTCATTGAAGAGTAAGGTTTGAGCCAATAATGTTTGGACAATGAATGCTAATGTCTGGTATCCTGAATAACTAACTTAAAGATAATAATACGTAATGCATTGACCATTGTTACCCTCATATTATGTTGTTTTGAAAATTTGTTCTTTTTTTGATTTGTTTTGTTTTTTCTTCTCTTTAAAATAAAAAAAAAAGATTTGCAACAAGCAAGAAACAAGGGATCGTCTCAGTCACTTACTACTCTAATGACATCAGTGCACCCCAAAGGAGCTAAACTAAAGTGACTAAATGTGAAATTAATGAAAGCATGAGACTCTAGAATCCGGGGGGATGTGACTGCTGTCCCACAACCCATGTCCACCAGACCTAAGACGTAGCAGATCCTTTTCTTTTATTTATGTCTTTAGGGCTTTAAAGGCAGTAAAACAGATATATCAGGAAAGGTAAATATATAAAGGAAACTAACAGAAGAGAAAGATCATTTAGGAAGATTTGTCATATAGATTCTTCTTGGTACTTGGTCCCGCTGAGCTGGTAAAGATCTACAGTTGTCTCCTGTTTATTAAGAATTCTGTCCTCCTGGTATAGGAAAGGGAGACGTCTTTCCAAATTTATGTCCTGCCATTAGGCAGTGGGAGGGAGAGAGCTTTCCTTTTATCTGCTTCTTCTTAGTTGCCTTCAGCTCAAAACTATCTTTATTCCAAAGAGGCATGTTTCCAAGTTGTGTATTCTGATACCACATTTTTATGTGATACGACACATAAAAATGATCCTTGAGTCAAAAGCTGATCTCACAGATACTGAAGTGGATGAATTTCTGGACAAAGTACTCAAATACCTCATCATTAAAATGATTGAAGAAATCAAAGAACAGACAAATAAGCAGCTGAGTGAATCAATCACTAAGATGATCAATGAATGTAAAGAAAATATAAATAAGCAGCTAAATGAATTAAGGAAGACAATGTAGGGCACCAAAGACCACTTCAGCAAACAATTAGAGGTAATTAAAAAAAATCAAGCAAAAATCCTGGAAATGAAAATCTCAACTGAAAGTTTCAGTACTAGGCAAGATGAATCAGAAGATAAAATATCAGGATTTCAGGACAAGGTTGATGTAATAGAACATTTACTCAGTAATAATAACAAAATGAGAGACAATCAAGAGCTTCTAGATGAATCTAAAAAAACAAACATAAGGATCATTGGATTTAAGAAAGTAGTAGAGGCAGAGACTAAAGGTATAAAAAATTTATTCACTGAAATGATGGCAGAAAAGTTCTCAAATTTAGACAATGAAATAGATACCCAGGGCCAGTGAGATAGCTCAGTGGCATAAGTGCCTGCCTGGCAAGCATGAGGTCCTGAGTTCGACTCCTGGTACCCACATACGAAAAAAGGGCTGGTGATATCGCTCAGCAGCACGGGTGCCTGCTGATGCACGAGGTCCTGAGTTCGACCCCTGATACCCACCAAAAAAAAAAAAGAAATAGATACCCAGATAAAAGAGGCACGGAGAGCCTTGAATAGACATGACCAGAAAAGAACCTCTCTATGTCACATCATAGTCAAAATCCCAGAAACTCAGAACAAAAAGTATACTAAAAGCTGATAGAGAAAATGGTGAAATTACTGATAAGGACAAACCCATCAGAATAACAGCAGATTTCTCAACACAAATCTTAAAAGCCAGGACAGCATAGAGTGAAATTTTTCAAGCCCTAAGAGAAGATACATTTGCCAACCCAGATAACTATATCCTGAAAAATTATACTTCAAAATCGATGGAGAAATGAAGACTTTCCACAGTAAAGATAAGGTAAAGAAATTCATGACCACCAAACCAATCTGACAGAAAATACTTAAGAGAATACTAAACAGAGAAAAGAAGGACAATACCCAAGGGCCCAAAGAAAAGAATAAATCTCACTGGAAGAGTAGTTTTAAAAAAGGAAAACATGGCAGGCAACCCACTTTCTGGGCCCCTTCTGTCTCTAAGACAGAAGCTTTCTTTCTCTCAATAAATTCTTCCTACTCTTTAAAAAAAAAAGGAAAACAAAAAGGATTAAGATACTGGAAAAATAATATAATGACAGGAATCAGTACATATCTTTCAATAACACTCCATATAAATGGTTTTAACTCTCTAATCATAAGACACGGACATTCAGGTTGGATGAAAAAACAAAACCCTATTATATGTTGCCACGAGAGATACACCTCATCCACAAAGGCACACACAGATTGAAAATGAAAATACGAAAATGATACTCCATGAAACTGGAGCCTGAAACAAGCAGAAATAACTGTTATTTTCTGACAAAGTTGATGTCAAACTAAAACTGGTCAGGAGAGATAAAGAAGATCAATGCAGATTAGTAAAAGGAACAATTCACCAAGCTAAGATAATCATTGTAAATATATATGCACCCACATCAGTGCACCCAACTTCATAAAACAAAAACTATGATGTTGATGTAAAAGAACAGATAGACACCAGAATAATCATGGTGAGGGACTTCAGTACCCAACTTTCACAAATAGGTCAACCAGACAAAAATCAATAAGGAAATATCAGAGTATCTCACCATATACTAAACTAAAATCAAAATGGATGAAATATCCAAATGTTAAAACAGAAACACTATCTGCTATAAGATAAAATAGCTACAACACTTGAAGACATAGGTGTAGGAAAGGACTCTTTGAACAGAACCCCAATGGCAGAAGAAATAATATTAATTTTTTTATTTATGTTGACATGTTTTATGTACAAAACTTTTGTCTATTTTGGAGAAATGTGGGCTGCTGAGAAGAATGTGTATTCTGCAGTTGTTAGATGAAATGTTCTATAGATGTCTGTCAAATCTGTGTTTTGTAGGGTGTATCTTAACTCGGACATTGCCTCCTTCGCAAACTCCACATTGGGTGACAAACACTACCAAGACCATCTTCCCCACACAAACACAAACACAGCCATCTTCCCCAAAATTGTAAAACAAAGTAAGTTCACAAACCAAGGCACCACCATACACAGGTCTAGACTCAACCTACCACATGTGGATACCCAATCTTCCAGCCTCATTTATTAAAGAGGCTACCTTTCCTGCAGTTTACGTTTTTCTCCCCTTTGTCAAAGATCAAATAGCCATATGTACCTTGGGTTCTTTCTGCTTCTTCTATTCCACTGATCCACATTCCTGTTTGTGCCAGCGCTGTGCTATTTTAATCGGCATAGCTTTATAGTATAACTTCAAAGCTGGGATTGTGATGCTACCTGCTTTGCTTTCGTTACCCAGAATTGTTTTTGCTATTCTGTTTTTGCTATTTGTTCCATATGAATTTTAGGATTGTTTCCTTTAAATCTGTGAGAAATGTCATCGGTATTTAGACTGGGATTGTATTGAATCTGTATATCAGTTTTGGAAAAGTAGCTATTTGATTATATTGGTCCTGATTATTGAGGAAGAGGGACTATCTAGGCACTTTCTTTTTTTTCTTTTTTCTTTTTTTATGTGGGTACCGGGGGTCGAACTCAGGACCTCGCGCTTGCCAGCAAGCACTTGTGCCACTGAGTGATATCACCATCCCTAGCCATTTTCTGATGTTCTCCTCAATCTCCTTTTTCAGATTGATGTAATTTTCATTGTAGAGGTCTTTCACTTCCTTAGGTTAAGTTAGGTTAAGTGTTCATAAGTATTTTATGCTATTGTGAATGATACTATTTTCCCAATTTCTTTTTCAGTGAATTCATGATTAGTGTATAGGACTGAAATTGATTTTTGTGTGCTTATTTTGTATCCTGCAGCATTGCTGAATTTGGTTATTACTTCCAGAAGTATTTTGGTTGAGTTTTTTGAGTCTTGTAAGTAAAGGATCATGTCATTTGCAAGTAAGGATCCTTTCACTTTGTCCTTTCCTATACATATCCCTTTTATTTCTTTCTCTTGCCTGATTGTTCTGGGTAATATTTCAAGGACTATGTTGAACAGGAATGGTGATAATGGACATCCTTGTCCTGGTCAGTTTTTCTTCATTTAGTATGATGTTGACAATAGGTTTGTCATAAATGGCTTTTATCAGATTGAGATAATGTCCTTCTATACCGATTTTCTTCAGGGTTTTACCATGAACAGATGTTAGATTTTGCCAAAGGCTTTTTCTGCATCTATTGAAATGCTCATGTAATTTTTTGTCCTTACTTCTGTTGATATGATAATTATTGATTTGCTTATGTTGAATCATCCATGCATCCCTAGGATGATGCCAAGAATCAACAAATAGGATCATAACAAATTAAAGAGCTTCCACACAGCAAAGGAAACAACCAACAGAGTGAAGAGACAATCTGCAGAACGGGAAAAACAAATTTTGCCAGCTATTCCTCAGAGAGAGGACTAACATCTAGATATATAAAGAACTCAAACAAATTAGATTCACCAAAATAAAAGACCCAATTAAAAAAATGGTTAATCACCAGGTGTGGTGGTGCACACCTGTAATCCCAGCACTCAGGGCTGAGGCAGGAGAATATGCCTGAGTTTGAGACCAGCCTTGGCTACAGAGTGAGTGAAACCTGTCTCAAAAAAATGGGAAAAAAAAGGTCAAACAAAATGAATAGACACTCTCAGAAATACAAATAGCCAATAAATACAGTGATACCTTGGCTGTCGAACTCAGTTCGTTCCAAATTTGTGTTCAAATCTGCAAATTTTAAGACCTGAGCGTATTTTTCCCATAAGAAATAATAGAAAACCAAATAATTGGTTCTGAGGCCCAAAAGTTACACTTATAAATTTATTTTTCCAGGACTTTAACAAATTTGGCAATCATTTCATTCTTTCTCTATCATGGTTCGCACATTTTCCCTCTTAGCTTTACTGCTGGTATCACTAACTTTCTCTGGAGCCGTGATTATATCTCATTCAAATAAACCACAGAAAAGTACAGTGGTGAATGCTTTAACACACTAACACGAGCACTGTGTGCTGTCTGGTGGGGGTAACTTAGATTGAAGTGCCGCCCTTTTGTGTCCATGGTGACGAATGACTCACTCCCAGCCTATAGAGGCTTTTTCAAGTCAGACTTTCTGTTGGACTATCGATCAAAGTTATAAACACTGGGCAGATTTGTTTTGAACTTTGCTGTTCAAGTAGTGGAAAGTTCAAGCTTGGAGCCATTTGACAACCAAAGTATCACTGTACGTGAAAAAATGTTCAACATTGCTGGTCATTAGAGAAATGCAAATTAAAACTACACTGAGATACCATCTTATCCCAGAAAGAATGGCCATCATCTAAAAATCTAATAATAACAAATGCTGGCAAGGATGTGAGGAAAAAGGGACTCTTCTACATTGTTGATGAGTATATAAATTAGTAGAACCACCAAAAAACTGAAATTAGAAATTCCATTTGATCCAGCTCTTGCCATTCTAAGTATCTTTCCAAAAGAGTTAAAATCATTCTATTACAGGGATACATGCACAACTGTATCTATAGCAGCACAATTTGTAATAGATAGATCTTGGAAATAGCATATATGTCCATCAACAGATGAATGGATAAGGAAGAAAGTGTGGTATTTATACACAATGGAGTACTACTCTGCCACAAAGAAAGATAAACTTCAGGCATTTGTAGGTAAATGGATGCAACTTGGGAACACAATGTTAAGTGAAATAAGTCAGACTCAAAATGATTAAATACTGCATGGTTTCTCTTATATGAGGAAAAACGTATATATATATATAATAGTAATATATATATAATAATTATATATATATATATAATAGAAGATACAAAAATAGGAAGTAGGGAGAAGTTCAAATAATTCTCCAAATTACCTATTCCATTGTTTCAAAAATATTTTAAAACATATGCTAATTTGTTCCATTTACACTACTACTTAGTACATTGAAAAGAAAGTTTTATGCTGTTATCTGTTTCTTCTTTGTAAGAGAGAATCTTTCTTGTCTATGCCTTGTACTCTTAGTAACTACTTTGAAGATAATGATACAGTGTACTGTCTATTGTTATTCTCCTATTATTTCAGTATGAAATTTTGTTTTATTTTTCATGAGATAAAAAATATTTAAAAATTGAAATAATCTTTCGACCCAATAATGGTGCAAGAATGGAATGAAACTAGAAGTCAACAGTGAAAAAAGCCCACAGAAATACACCAACACATGCAGATGAATAATACACTTGAATGATCAGTGGGTTACAGAAGAAATCAGGGAGCAAATTCAAAACTTCCTAGACTCAGTGACAATGGTAATAATACAACAGATCAGAATCTGTGGAATAAAATGAAAGCAGTTCTCAGAGGGAAGTTTATAGCTCTGAGTGCCTACATTAGAAAAACAGAGCAATCACAAATAACCTAATCATGCATCTCAAGGCCCTAGAAAAACAAAAACAATCCAAACCCAAAACTAGTAAAAGGAAACCAGTGAAATTGGGACTAAAACAAAAATAATATAAATGAAATTGGAACCAAAAATATAATATAAATGAATCAAAGAGCTGATTCTTTGAAAGAATAAATAAGATAGATGAACCCTTAACCAAACTTACCAAAAGAAAGAGAAAGGAGACCCACATTGATACAATTAGAAATAAAAATGATGAAATTACAAAAAACACCACTAAAATTTAGAGGATTATCAGAAACTATTTTCAAGATGTATATTCTAATAAACTGGAGAATCTGGAAGAAAAGGGTAAATTCCTAGACACATAATTTACCAAGATTGAACCAAGAGTATATAAAAACCCTGAACAGGCAATGAAATTAATGCAGTAATTAAAATTCTATCAACTAAGAAAAGCCCAGGACCTGATAGATTCACTACTGAATTTTACTAAAACTTTAAATAAAAATTAACACAAGTACTCCTCAAACTTTTCATGGAATTGAAAAGGAATGAATGCTACCAGACTCCTTCTATGAGGTCAACATTAGCCTGACACAAAAAAACAGATAAGGACTCAACAAAAAAAGAACATTAGAGGCCATTATATTTGATCGATATAAATGCAAAAGCTCTCAATAAGGTACTTGCAGACAGAACTTAACAAGTCATTAAAAAGATCATGCACCATGTCTATGGTGTATTAACTAATGGTCAGCTGAAGTGGGAACACCCAGCTGAACTGAGTCAGCATGGTTGTGGGCAAGGAAGACCCACCAAGGTTGTTGCCAACAGCATAAAAGAACAGGAAGGGGAGATTGTATACTATTGATTTTCCTGGAGAAGCTTGTTGTGGCTGGTTTTCCTGTTACAAAAATGTCTGAGGAGGAGCTCAGGTTCTCACTGTCATGGAGGATGGGTGCTGTTCTCTTTGTGGAACTCTGGTCTTCGCCTTTGTTTTGAGTGTCACTCCCTGGCTCCAGTGCAGATCCCTCAGCCTTCTGGCACAGATCCTTCACCCTACCAGAGTAGACTTTCTAGCTTCCACCACTGGCCCTTGGGCCTTCCCACTGCAGGTCCTTGATACAGACTTGCATGAGAGATTGTTGTGGGCTCTAGACCTCCAGCTGGACTTATGGAGGACATTGCCATGGGCTCTAGGTCTTCAGCTAGACTCCAGCAGGACATTGCTGTGGGATCCAGGGCCTCGGCTGGATTCTCCAGGTCTCTAGTGCATGGACAGATCTCTTGCACACTCCTGCATTTGACTTTTTGGGCAAATATATAAGAAAATCCTATAAATTTATGTGTCCTGTATTACATCTATTCCCTTGCAAACCCTAACTATAACAATGTCCAAGCTGGCTTCTTCCCAGGGATGCAAGGATGGTTCAACATACATAAATTGATAAGTGTAATATACCAAGTACATACAATCAAGAATTTAAAATCACATTATCATTTCAATAGATGCAGAAAAAAACTTTGATAAAATCCGCCATCGCCTCATGATAAAGACCCTGATAAAAATAGGTATAGGAAGACCTTACTTCAAAATTCATATGCGACAAGCCCACAGCCAACACTGAATAAGGAAAAACTGCAAGAATTCTCTCTAAAACAAAGAACAAAACAAGGGTGTCCACTCTCACCACTGCTGTTCAATATAGTACTCAAATCTTTGGCTAGAGTAATCATGCAAGAGAAAAAAAAAATAAGGGGGATATGAATGGGAAAGGAAGAAATCAAGTTACTACCTATACAGATGATATGGTCCTATATATAAACACCCAAAAACTCCACCAGAAAACTCTAAGAGCTGATAAATAAATTTAGCAAAGAGCTAGGACACACAAGCAATACATAAAAATCAATAGCATTCCTCTACACCAATGTAAACCCACTGAAAAAGAAATCAGGAAAACAATTTTATTCATGACAGCTTCAAAAAATTATCTAAGAATCAACCTAACCAGGCAGGCTAGAGACCTCTATAATAAAAACTATGGAACTCTGAAGAAAGAAATTGAAGAGGACATAAGAAAATGGAAAGGTATTCCCTGACCCTGATAGGCAGAATTAATATCCTTAAAATGGACGCTTCCCAAGAGGGTCTATAGATTAATGCAATCCCTATTAAACTACCACAATATTCTTCACCAAACTAGAAAAAGAATCCTAAAATTTGTATGGAACCAATATGGAGATTAAAAACATTATACTGTAGTGATATAGGCAAAGCCATGTTTATAGCACCACAAATCACAATAGCTGAAAACAGCCTAGATGCTCACCCACAAATGCATGAATAAAGAAAATGTAGTATATATACATAATGAAATACTATTCAGCCATAAAGAAAAATGAAATCATGTCATTTGCAGGAAAAAGGATGGAATTTGAGATTGTAATGTTAAGTGAAGTAAGTCAGACACAGAAAGTTAAATATCTCCTAAAACATAAGTAACAGAGTAAAATAAAGGAGAGATGGTAGGAAACAAAAGGCAAACTCACTGGAGATGGGGAAGGAGATCTGGGGGAGGTGAAGGGGAAGAGAGGGAATTGGGAAGGGGATTAGAGGGATTGAAAATAGACCCAGGGGCAGACCAACTGGAAGCCCCCGAGACCCAGGAGGGCCGGCCAGGCGGTCAGGCACGCACACTCTTTTGGAGAGCTGAGAAATCAGCGAGACCAGCAACGTAGAAGCATCTGAAGCAGCAGTGAGGAGCTGGGCTCTGGAGAACTCCACCAACAGAAGACGAGTGCCAGCGCCCATATCCAGGCCAAGATCAGCTCCATACCCAGCACATTTCTGGAATCTGACATGGATACTATCACAGAACTGTAAACACCAGAGGTATTTTACTACTTCTATTCTACCTTGTTTGTCTGATTGGTTATCTCTTTCCTGTCTGGTTGGATGACATACTGTTTTGTATTTTGTGGTTATTTTTGTTTTTGGGCTTTTTTTTTCCTCCTCTCTTTCCCTGGTCTCCTTCTTTTTCTTTCTTTTCTTCTTTTCTTTTTCCTTCTCCTTCTCTTTCTTCCTTCTTTTTTTCACTGTTTAAGTTTCTTACCTATCTTTTTCCTTTTCTTCTATTGATTCTCTTTCTTTCTTGAATTTAAACTTTCATGTGAGTAAACATTGTCTCTTCCCTTTCTAATTACTCCTTCACATTTTATTTCATTCTCTCCCTCTTGTGTTCTCCAGTTTCCCAAAACTTGGGTGATCGTTCTTTGACCTCCAACCTTCACTCTACTATGTTTGACCTCATTCATCACTTTATTCTGTCCCTTACCCGTCATAACCCCCCTACCCCCCGCAGAAGGGTAAAATCATTCCAAATAAGGAGAAAATCACTGCATACAGGCATATGGCATATGTTTGATCTTGTTGTATAACTTTAGAGTTTGCTCCTGTGGTTGGAGGTAACAGGTTAATGGTTACCATAGTTTGTCAGTAGTTCAAGCTGTATTTGAAACTATTGTTATTTACTAATAGTACTACTTTAACCAGAATGTCATACATGCTATAATCAGTTTTCCTCCCCTTTATGGTAACACTGTGATTGTATGGGGTCATAATCACCACCACAACCCAGTACCAAAGGATTGGGTGCTGAGCCAAATAGTAACTTTGCATCCTTAACAAACTGGGAAGGTAGGTTCTTGGGATAGCTATAAAGAACCACCTACATCTAGAGGACATCTCTGAAGAACAGACATCTCCAAGGGAAGCCTCAATACTAGTGACAAAGCTGTCTCTCATAAGAAATTGGCAAGCATCCACATAGAAAACAAAATAAAATTAAAAAGAGAAAATAGACAATGAAAAGACACAGAAGCAAAATGCAATCCCAGACCCCCAGCCCATACAGAACAAGCCTGGAACTCAATGAGATAGAAAAAAATGGAAGTCAAACACTGGAAATTTCTGAAATGATAGTGACAGAAGTGAAAAAACAAGTGGAAAAAGCTACAGAGAAAATAATCTGTCAGGTAGAAATGATGCTTAAAATCAAAGATATTAGAGAAGACACAGATAAAAGACTAGATGAGCTTAGAAAAATGATGGAAATGAAAAATGCCCAACAAGGAAAGAAGTGGAATCCATGAAACAGATCCAAACAGAAATCCAACAGATTAAAACCTCCATTGAATGTATATTCAACAGATTGAATATATGAAGAGGATAGAATTTCAGATCTTGAAGACAGAACTGCAGCTAGTGATCATGAAAAGGAAGACATCTTAAAAATAGCAAGAGACCATGAAAACTCAATCCAACAGCTACAAGATGAAGCAAAGAAGAATAACATAAGATTGATTGGGGTCAATGAGAAAGTTGGAGACAATGCAAATGCCATAAAAAAAAAATCCTCACAGAAATAATGGCAGAAAACTTCCCAAGCATGTAAAAAGAATTTGACAAACAAATAAATGAAGTATATAGAATTTCAAACAGCTATGACCAAAATAAAACTTTACCAAGACATATAATAATCAAGATTCCAGAAATTCAGCACAAGAACAGAATACTAAAACCTGTTAGAGAAAAGAAACAGATCACCTATAAACAATCATGGCAGGGCCGGTGAGATAGCTCAGTGGCATAAGCGCCTGCCCAGAAAGTGCAAAGTCCTGAGTTCAACTCCCAGAACACACATAAAGGAAAAAAAGGGCCAGTGAAATCGCTCAGCAGCACAAGTGCTTGCTGGCAAGCGCGGGGTCCTGAGGTCAACTCCTGGTACCCACATTAAAAAAAAAAAGAATCATGGCAGATTTCTCAACACAAACCCTCAAGTCAAGAAGAGTGTGGAGTGACATATTTCAAGTCCTGAGAGAAAACAACTTCCAACCCAAATTGATGTACCCTGCAAAAATATCTTTCAAAATTGATGGTGAAATAAGATACTTCCATAACAAGGAACAACTGAGGAAATTCATGACCACCAAACTAACCCTACAAAGAGCACTGAATGATATTCTAGTCAAAGATAAAAATGAACACACTTCCAAGAATAACAACAGAAAGTAACCACCAGGCAGGGCAAGCAATTAAACAGAGGGGAAAAGCAGGGAACCAACAGCAGGAAAATATCACGACAAAGATAAGCCAATACGTATCAGTTATAACCATCAATGTAAATAGCCTTGATTCGCCATTCAAAAGAAACAGACTGGCAGAATGGATCAAGAAACAAGATCCAACAATATGCTGTATACAAGAAACACATTTAATTCAAAAAGAAATTCATAGATTGAAAGTCAAAGGATGGAAAACAATCTTCCATGCAACAGGAACTGAGAAAAAAGCAGGGGTAGCTATTCTGTTTGCAGACAATGTAAACTTCAAACCAAGAATGATCAAAAGAGATAAAGAAGGTCACTACTTACCTGTTAGGGGGAAACTTCAAGAGGAAGAGATAACAATCATAAATATGTATGAACCAATTATGGGAGCACCCAACTATATGACAATTATTAATAAACTTGAAAAATCAAATAATCAATAACACAGTTGTAACCAGGGACCTTAATACCCCATTGTCACAAAGAGATAGGTCAACTAGGCAAAAATCAGCAAAGATATATCAGAACTGAACCAAAGGTGTGAACAAATGGACTTAGTAGAGTGTTCTACCCCACATCATCAGAATACACATTCTTCTCAGCTGCACATGGGACATTCTCTAAAATAGATCATACACTAGCCCACAGAACATGCTTAAGTAAATTCAAAGGAATTGAAATTATCCCATGTGTATTATCTGACCATAGTGCAATGAAATTGGAAATTAATGGCAAAAGAAACTGCAAAAACTCCATTAACACATGGAAATTAAATAACACCCTCCTAAACAACCAATGGGTCACAGATGAAATTAAGGAAGAAATTAAGTAATATCTACAAATGAACCAGAATGCAGATACAACATACTGGAATTTATGGGACATGATGAATGCAATCTTAAGAGGGAAATTTATAGCGGTGAATTCTCACAACAGGAAAACAGAACAAGCACAAATAAACAACCTAATGTTGCATCTCAATCTTCTAGAAAAAGAAGAGCAAGACAAGCCCAAAGCACATACACAGGAGGAAATTATAAAGATCAGAGCAGAAATTAACACAATGGAGACTAAGAAAACAATACGAAGACTTAATGAATCAAAGAGTTGGTTCTTTGAAAGAATAAATAAACTTGATAAACCCTTAGCCAATCTTATCAAAAAAAAAGGAAAGAAGAGACTCAAATTCATGCACTGAAGAATGAAAAGGGTGAAATCACTAGAAATCCTATTGAAATTCAGAAGATCATCAATACCTACTTTGAAAATATTTATTCTCATAAGATGGAAAACACAGAAGAAATGGATAGATTCTTAGATATGTATGAACTACCAAAGCTGAAGCAAGACATACAAAAATTCTGAATAACCCAATATCAGTTAATGAGATTGAAAATGTAATTAAAAACTTACTGACAAAGAAAAGTCCAGGTCTTGATGGATTCATAGCTGAATTCTACAAGAAATCTAGAGAAGATTTAATGTCAATACTTCTCAAATTCTTTAATGAAATTGAAAGGGAAGCAATACTCCCTAACTCATTCCTGGAGGCAAGCATTACCCTGATAACAAAATCAGAGAAAGACCCAACCAAGAAAGAGAACTACAGGCCAATCTCCCTAAGGAACATAGATGCAAAAATCCTCAATAAGATACTAGCAAACAGAATGCACCAAATCATTAAGAAGATTATACACCACGACCAAGTGGCATCCATCACAGGAATGCAGGGATGTTTCAACTGACACAAATCAAAAAATGTAATACACCATATCAACAGAGCCAAAGACAAAAATCACATGATCATCTCAATAGATGCAGAAAAAGCTTTTGACAAAGTCCAACACTCATAAATGGTACAAATCCTACAGAAAATCGGAATAGATGGTTTTTACCTCAATCTGATAAAAGCCTCTATGACAAACCAACAGCCAACATTATACTAAATGGTCAAAAACTGAAAATTTTCACTCTAAAGTCAGGAACAAGACAAAGATGTCCACTATCACCACTCTTATTTAATATAGTTCTGGAAACATTAGCCAGAGCAATTAGACAAGAGAGAGAAATAAAAGGAATAAGGACAGGAAAGGAAGAAGTCAAATTATTATTATTTGCAGATGACATGATACTCTACATTGAAGAACCCAAAAACTCCAACAAAAGACTTATAGATTTAATAACCAAATTCAGTAATATAGCTGGATACAAAGTCAACACTCAAAAATCAATAGCATTCCTGTACACAAACAACAAACTCACTGAGAGAGAAATTAAGGGAACCACACCTTTCACAATAGCATCCAAAAAAATGAAATACTTAGGAGTCAATCTCACAAAGGAAGTAAAAGATCTATACACTGAAAATTACAGTACTCTGAAGAAAGAGATCAAAGAGGATATCAGAAAATGGAAAGATGTCCCCCGCTCATGGATAGGAAGAACCAACATAGTGAAAATGGCCTCACTCCCAAAATTGTTATATAGATTTAATGCAATCCCAATCAAAATACCATTAGCATACTTCACAGAAATAGAGAAAACATTCCTAAAATTCATTTGGAACCAGAAGAGACCTAGAATAGCAAAAGCAATTCTGGGCAACAAAGGCAAAGCAGGGGCATCACAATCTCTGATCTGAAAATATATTACAAAGCTACTGTGATAAAATGAGCATGGTACTGGCAAAAAAAATAGACCTCAGGACCAGTGGAACATATTAGAAGATGCAAAGGCAACTACAAACACACCCAGCCACCTTATCTTTGACAAAGGAGACAAACATGTTTGACAAACATGTTCACTGGAAGAAAGATAGCCTCTTTAATAAATGGTGCTTGAAAAACTGGCCATCTACATGCTGAAGACTAAAACTAAACCCATGTCTATTACCATGCACTAAACTAAAGTAAAAATGGATCAAAGATCTAAATATTAAAACAGGAACACTAAATCTACTGGAAGACAAGGTAGAAATCTTAAAGACATAGGTGTAGGCAGAGACTTCATGAACAAAACTCAAACTGCACAGGAAATACTTCAAAGAATCAACAACAGGACTTCATCTTATTAAAATTTTCACATGAAAAGAAATCACCAACAGAGTGAAGGAAAACCCACAGAGTGAGAAAAATTTTAGTGAACAGTCCCTCAGACAAAGGACATACATCAAGAACACATAAAGAACTGAAAAAAATCAGACCCTCCAAATTCAAAGACCCAATCCAAAAGTGGGCATCTGAGATGAATACACACTTCTCAGATAAAGAAATACAAATAGCAAATAAATATATGAAAAAATGTTCATCATTGGCCATTCAAGAGATGCAAATTAAAACCACACTGAGATTCCATCTCACTCCAGAAAGAATGGCTATAATCAAGAAATCAACCAATAACAATTGCTGGATGGGCTGTGGGGAAAAAGGAACCCTTCTCCACTCTTGGTGGGAGTGTAGACTGGTACAACCACTGTGGAAATCAGTGTGGAGAGTCCTCAAAAAACTAGGATTAGAGGTCTCATTAGACCCACATATTCTCCTTCTGGGTATCTTCCCAGAAGAATTAAAAACATCATACCACAGCGATATATGCACACCCATGTTTATAGCAGCACAATTTGTAATAGCTAAATCTTGGAAACAACCCAAATGCCCATCAACCAAGTAATGGATAAAAAAGATGTGGTATTTTTATACAATGGAGTACTACTCAGCTATAAAGAAGGATAAACTTGAGTCTTTTATAGGTAAATGGATACAATTTGAAACCATACTCGTAAGTGAAATAAGTCAGACTCACATGTGTAAACATCATATTGTCTCCCTAGTGCAAGAAGTGGAAAGAGTAAATAAGATCTAAAATGTACAGTACATATTGTGAAACGGGAAGAAACTGTTCAAAAGGAAAGAGAAACTGGGATGGAGGAAAGGAGAAAAGAAGGAAGGGAAAAGAAAAAATATATATATATACAACATAGTTAAGATAGTTATACTAGTAATTTCTACTAGTTCATTGAAAAGAAAGGCTTGTGCCCATATTGTTTGATTGATCTTTCATGCCTATATCTTGTAATATGAGCAACTACTTTGAAGATAACTACACAATGTATTAACCATTGTTGCTGTCCTACTGTCTTGTTTTGAAATTTTATATCATTGTTTTTATTGTTTTTTCTCTTTAAAATAAAAAAAAGGAAATAGATCCAAAAGACAAAGAAAGGAAAAATCAGAAAGAAAGATGAGAGGATTATTCAATAAGACAGTCTGATTAATAGTTTCAGAAAGATAAAATAGAGAAAACAATTACTAATAAATAATTCAATAAGAGAACTGAAGAACATTAATTTCCTGTGTGAAAGGGCCATTAATGTCCAATACAATTAATGAAAAGTGATCCCCTTTAACACATGCAAATGTATGAAATTTCAGAATGCCAGCTATAAAAAATTCTCTAAGAATCAAGAATAAGAACAGGTTAGGGGGCTGGTGAGATGGTGAGCCAAGCTGAGGATCAAGCCCTTAACACTTGGGTTTTAAGGGCTATTCCAGATCCAAAGTATCAAGCACACACATGCACTGTATACAAGTATATACACAAATACATACATCAAGCTTCTAGAATGAATTTAAATTCTGTGTCTCCAGTATACATAGTTTAGGCTTTCTTTGTCCATTCTGTATTTTCTCTCCATCTGTAGCAATGACTTTTGGGAGCAATTCACCCACATGGTTCTGTCCGGGATTTACAGCTTATATCTAGATGCCCTCCAAAGCCTCATGCACTCATAGGTGGCCTTTTGGGAGGTGGCTGGATGGTGGGTGTGTGATACTGGATCGTGGATGTGTGATACTGGATTAGTCTGCTGATGGTTTTATAGCTTGGTGTGATGTTGGGAGGTGAAGCCTGGTGAGAAGAGTGGGTCACTGTGGGCATGGCATGGAGATATAGATACAGATACAAATATAGATATATAAAGATCCCTTCTACTCCACTGAGTACTGCTATTTCCTGCCTGCTGTTCCATGGACTGTTTCTCTTCTGCCATCCACCTTCCCTTAGAGCCAACTGACTATAAACAGAAACCTCTAGAAAATATGAGCTAAAATAAACCTTTCCTCCTTTAAATTGTAGGTGTCAGGTATTTTGTCCCAGCAACAAGAAAGTAACTAAGATACGGGGGCTAGTTCTTCTCTTCCATCCCAGCTCCTGGGTTAACTCAAGTGCCCCAGGGAACTCCTGTACCTGTAGCTGAATGCCCACCAGGGAAGGGTGCACATCCACCTCCTCACTCTTGATCAGCACCATTTGGATGGCCTTTATTTCTGGGATGTGCTTGATGTTGCTAGTGAGATTCTGCTTTCACCTGCTATAGTCACTAGGTCACCTTCAACTCATGCTCAAGGCAATCATTGGATCACCCTTGCCTCCACCAAAAAGCCCATTCCTGACAAGAGTGTTCCAAAGCAAATGTGCTGTTTTCTTCCTTTGGCTCACTTGCATACCCCAGTAGGAGAGAGGGGATTACTGGATCAGTCTTTAGGATGTGGTGGGACGTAGGGGTCCTCCAAGGTCTGCACTCACTGTTCCTCCCCTTCTCAGTACCATTGCCTATAACAACAGGCATGTGATTGCCAGCCTTGGAGTGGCCTGGGGGCAGCAGGGCAGCAGCGGCTGTTCACTCTCAGATGCTCCAAATACCGAGGCTGAGTGTCCCTTGAACCCAAGCCCTTGCTGCCTTTCCAGCCCAGAAAGGATGGGTTAATTGGGGCAGAAGAGTCATAGCACAGTACCAGACTCTTCTGTCTAAGGCTTTCTCATCTCCCAGCCTCCTACTCCATTCCTCTAATCCTCATAGCACACCTACTACCAATCTCTTGCTCTGTCTGACCACACTGTAGAGTGAATCCACATTCTCCCATGCCAGAGAAAGCTACTCTCTTTTTTAAGATAAAGAGTGAAGTGCCTTTGTCCCTTCTATAAACTATTCCTAATGCAAGTGCCTTCCAGCCGAAGACCATCGGGAACATATCACCAGTTCAAGTTGAGTTTATTATTTGTTTTAATGGAAAGAAGAGGGGGGAGAGTACACACCATGGGAAACTTTAGTACATCACAGTAAGAAGGAATTAAAAAGGACTTCTTATGGTATTTTGCTTGTGTCAGGTGATTTGAGGGAGAGCTTAAGGTAGTAGGATAGTCCCCTGAATTGAATACTAAAGGAAGGAGTAGTGGGGTAGTTTTATCTTTAGGTATCTTGATAAATCTTCCCTAGACTAAAGCTGTGCTTGAAAAGGAAGAGCAGCCACTCATACTAGCCAGAAAAGGGGGTGTTTGATATTTTCTGGTTAGGAATATACCTATGTGTTTTCCAGACTCAGACATGGTCAGAGTGGTCATGTTTTCATATTGATCCATCATGACCGCAGAGTGGCTTGCTTGATGTGGACGTTCTGTGACATTGTTCATGTACAGCAGGAGCACCAAGGCCTAACTGTTAGAACTAGTCCAGCTTCCAGACACCAGGGGCTGCTTTGCTCTTTTTCACTGGTCAATTGCAGTGATTGTACCATGTCAAGCAAGAAATGGCACATCCATGATGAACTTGAAAGGGCTGACCACACTAAACCTAAAGCTGATACTGTAGTCCAGTGCTGGTTTGGTTCCTTGTGTCTGATCTCAACTGGTCAAAATACAAAGAGGAGGAGGACTGTGATTGACAGCCTGGCACCAAACAAATAGAGGAAACCTTGTGAGCAAATACAGATGGCCTCCAAATTATAGTGGTTCAATTTACAACTTTTTGACTTTTGACTTCTTGACTCTTTTGAAAAGTACATCCATACAACCATTTCTGTTGTTCAATAAATTATAAGAGATATTCAACCCTGTATTTTAAGTAAGCTTTGTATTATATGATTTCACACACCTGTAGGCCAATATAAATGTTCTGAGCACATTTAAAGGTAAGCTAGGCTAAGCTGTAATTTTCAGAGGGTTAGGTGTATGAAATGCACTTCTGACTTACAGTATCTTCAACTTAGGAGGTTTCATCAGTTCATAACCACATTGTGAGCCAAGCAGCTTTTGTACAAGGTACCAAGCACCATGTGAGACTGCAGCAGCTTGCTGATGCATTTGGACATTTGGCCAATTGGAGGACAGCAGCTGGACATGCCCTGGATAGAACAGGCTCAGGAGGCAGGTGTTATATCCCTGAGGAAGAGGACTCTTCATTACAGGGAACTCTCACCACAAACAGGCAAAGCTTCAACATATAGGGTTTTTAAATATTGGCATATGGAATTATTTTTGCAACTTATTTTCTTCCTTTAAATGTGTCTTACCCAGGATTGCTATGAAGGACTATAAACTACAAAGAATCAGCTCAGTTCCCCATGAGCAGCAGAACATTAATGTGTTCATCTGATTTTTAGCTTAGCGCTGGGCATCCATAAGGCACTAGACCAGCTGCCTCAAGTTACACCCCTCCATTTTACACCTTTAGAACCTAGACACAAATTGTGGAGGGGTGACCTTCTGAGAAGCTAGAGTCAGCCCTACCTGCTCCAAAAGTCATCTACATGAAGCCACCACCAGAAGCATGGGTTTTAGGACTCTGAACTATACATTCGACCACAAGCAGCGGCAGATTCTATCTATGAGCAAAAATAGAGAATTGTGTGGCTACCACAAGAGGATGGAGTATTATCTGAGCAGAAATAGTCATCTTTTTAGAATGAAAATAAGAGAAAAAGGCCATGGAATTTAGTTAAACCCAGAGTCTTAGAAGAGAATTAAAAAGTCTTTAGCAGGAACACATTATCTCTACAAATCAGGCTTACTCAGTGACTCAAGGGAGAACTGGATCAGCTTAAGAAACAACTTCTACTCTTTCATTCAGAGCACAAGCTGTGGGAAAGGAAAAGAAAAAGGGAAAAAAATAAACATAAAATACATACTGATTAAACTCCAGGAAGGAAAGAATTGCTTTAGGAGAAAAGCCAGAAACCTCAGATATCAAGCAAAATAAATTTGATAGGAAAAGAAGCTAAACATAGACTGAACTGCTCATTAAACTGTGGTTGGGGGTAAGTGGGACATTACCAGATCAGAGGGGGGTGACATGGCCAAGGTGACCCCACAGAGGAAGACAGGAGAGATTGCAGAGAATCACAGGAGTGAGGACCTGGGGACGCCAGGCTCAGGAAACTCTCAAGGTCCAGACTCTCAAAGTGGCAAATGGCATATTAATACAAGCAAAGAGGAAAACAGCCTAGGATGATTGGGTATTTACAAGAGGGCTACAGAACGTTCACACTGGTGTGAGAGGGGAAGACCAGCAGTGCCAGCACAAAACCTTTCAGGAATGAGTGTGTGAATTTCAACATCTGGAAGCAGACATGGCCTACACAGTGAGAAAACATGCCTCCGAATTACACAGGATTAGGTGTAGGCAAGGGAAGATGATGGGATAAAGTACAGGATGTCAGAACAAGGAAAGATTGAGCCCTGGCCTGGGCTGGCTAGAAAGGAGTCAAGTCCTTGTTGACAGAAAGCAGTGTTTCAGCTCATCTGTATGTGTTTCCCAAACATGATGAGCTTGGGCCTGGGAGAGCTCTGTGAGTCCCACTGCCTGCATAGGATGAGGTCAGCTTGAAGAGCCTGTGGTTGTTCTGATGTGTGCCGAAGGCCACAGGGCTGCAGAAGGAAGCCAAGCTTCACAGGAAGAGGCACCTCTTGCTACAGAATGAGCAAACAAGGAAGTGGGTATCAGGAATCCATCTTTGAACCGCACTTAATGAGGTGAAGACTTAAGCTTCAGGCTCTCTTTGGACAAGTGCAAGAGTTCACATTCAAATTTGAGACACTTGCATATTGCTGTATTGTTTGAGCTATGTTTAGTCTGACAATGAAGTTCATTGAATTGTCTCTGTATTGAACCATGTATGTGGACATAAGTGGGCTTGAGGTAGAGAAAAGGGAATGAATTTTTGGCCTAAGGTGCAATATATCAACTTGGGGTTGATTTAAGTATAGTCCCACTGTGACCCATTTCAGAGGACAATCAGGGTTGACCCCAAGTTTGGCAACTGGGGGGTGGGGGTTTAAGAGGACAGAATCTCCCTACTATGGCCTCTAAAAAAGTGGGACACCTCTAATGGAATCATTATAAGAATGCCACTAAGCATACAGCAGTCACTGGTCATTTATACTACTCTGTGCCCATAGTTCAACAAGCAAAAGCACCAGACCCTCTTGAGCAATGGACTCTGACTATTAGGAAGAGTTGGGATTGCTGCTGCACCACAGGAGTGTTATGGCCACTGTGGCTCAGGGGATGCCCATTGAAACTTGCAAGTGATTACTCACAGGCCACAGCCTAACAGCAGCCACAGACTAACAAGGGCAAAATGACCAAAGGTCATTAAGCCCTTGGATGAAGGCTTAAGTTACCCCGTTCATCATGTAGCCAGGCCAGATGGCCAAGGTGATAAGGAATTTAAGATGGGTGATAGAGAAGGGAGACGGTAAATATAACTGCAGCCTCTGGACCAGCTACAGCAACAGAGATGTAGATTGTTCTATTAATGCTAATGCTGCAATATGTTTCAACTCTCTAATGACCACTTTGAAGAATCAATGGCAGTGAATTTAACACAAAACACTGAGTGAGGGGAGAGATGGACTGAAGCCGTCTTTGTCAGGACCTCACCCATCTCTCTCACCCTTACTGTGGCAGGCCACAGTAGCCCAACTGCCATCGGCTAGCACATGCTCTTCTTTCTCTCTCTTTCTTTCTTCTTTCTTTCTTTCTTTCTTTCGTTCATTCATTCTTTCTTTCTAGTTTTGCAGTCCTGAGGATTGAACCCAGGTCCTTAGAACTGAGCTACATCCTCAGCCATATTTTTTATTTTTTATTTTGACACAGATTCCCACTAAGTTGCCTCGGATGAATTCAAACTTGGGCTACTCCTGTCTCAGCCTCCCAGAATTTCGAGATTACCAGCACATACATTTCTTTGCTAGAGACTTTCTCTGGCCTCAAGAGACAGGGACAGAAAAGACAGGGTTTACACACACATCAGCCTATCTCCTCCAAAAGGTAGCATTCTACACCAGCCCCTGGAGTTTCCCAGCAGTGTGAACAGCTGTCACACCTGTGCCAACTGCCTTAATAATGCACACTGCTTAGGTTTTCTTCTATTCCCAGTCTTACTCCTCCATGATCATTGCTGATGTTTCCCATGCCTTCACACCCCTGTTTCCAGGTGTGATTTTGGCAGAAGCCAACCCAACATAATCCCCTTCATAGCTCATTGGAGAACCCACTCATTAGTTTAAAAAGTTGGAAACAAGCAGAAACAAGTACATATACACCCTGCCTAGTCTATAAAAGATGAAATTATCTTACCAAAACTTTGCCAAGGAGAAATATCTCTTTATAGAATTCCTCCAGCTAATAAGTGAAGGGAAAGTGAATCAAAATCATTTGCAACTACTAAAGAATTACTGAATCTAGCAGTCATCAACTTCTAACCTTGAAACAAAGAGATATCCGAACACTGTGATGTGTCTCCTATGGGAAGCACACATCAACCATGATGTATGGCCTTGTTCCCCAGAACTCAGTGCTGAATCTGATCAAATCTCAGGACCCAACTACCAATGTAGAGGAAATGCAAGGAACAAAGAAAGTACTAAGCTTCAATCCCAGAAGGCAGTCAGCAAAATCCAAACTGTGAGAGCTCTATAGCACCAACCAAACAATTTTTTCTATCAATAACAGTGATCATTGCAAGAAAAGAAAAGGAAATGGAGAGGAGATTCAGTGGATTTAAGTGACATTAACAGCTGCAATACTAGCACTGTTTGTGGACCATCCACAAAGGGAAGAGTGGGAGAGGAGGGGGAAGAAAGGAGTAGTGGAGGAAAACAGAGGGAGCAGCTCATCCTTTAAAGAAAATACTGTGTTTACACAATTCAACTTACCTACCAAGTGGCTAGATATCTACCAAGACTGCTTCTTTCCATCAGAGAGGGAAAAATAGATGAAAGCCTAAGTGGAGTTGGAGATGACTTTGGAAATGAGAACGCAAACCTTTTAGGTTTGCAAATAGAGCACTGGTGCTCTGTTTTAAAATATGTTGAACTCACCCTAGAGCTTCTGGAGTTTATAAAGTCATAGGGGTGTCTAAGTCACTTATTAAAACCTTCTTATTTTTGCTCTTGTATCTGCTTTCCATCTTGTTACCTTCTTACAGAGAAAAGAGAGCATTTCTCTCTCTTTCTGTGAGCTAAGCGTGCATTCATCTCTACAGAAACAACACCTGTGCCTCAGTGCACCCACTGGAGTCAAGACTCAAGGACCTCTTTTGACATCCGAGAGAGTTTGCATATGAACATTTCAGAGTGCTTATTTGAGGGGCAGCTTTTCCAAGATGTACACTTGTTTTCAAAGGCAAGAAAGGAGACTAAAATTTGTTAGTATAAATACTTGCTTCAGCATTTCCTCCATTTATTCTACCTGAGCAGGTGCACAGTCCTTAATCTAAACTATCAAGAAAGGAAAGCTTGCAATTTCCATCATTTAAAAAGAAAAAGGACAAAATAGATGGAAAGGGAAAGGGAGGGAGAAGGAGGGAGATAGAATATGTGAAATTGACACACACTGGAAGACAGGGGAGGGGAGAAGTTGAGGTAGAGGGGAGAGAAGAGAAGGAAAATGATGAATATATGATTTTATACTTTCCTTGGGCTTTTTGTTAATAACAGATAAACCCTTTAAATATAGAAAGGTTTAAAACATTTGTCTTACAGATGGGGTGGGAAGTTAAAGACCTTTAAATTGCTGCCAAAAAAAAAAAAGTGTAAAGGAAGAATATTCAAGAGAAAATAATTAAATAAAATTACTGGTTATTCACATCCATCCTTCCCCACCTTCTGAGGGAGGTGGATATTGTAGGAGACTAATTTCTTTAGGCTAAGCACATATAGGGATGACTTTGGAGGGCTAAATTGTTTTATGTGAGAAGACAGCAAGATAGGAAGATCCAGAAGGGAAGAGGACCCAAAGGAGGTGCTGGAGGAACACAGGAAGGTGTGGAGAAGGCATGGAAGAGACGGTGTGAAGAGAAGACAGAGAGGATGGCAGAAATGGGATATCTTCTCTGGGAAGAGAGGCGCCAAGGAAAGGCCGATGGATAAAGTAGTTATTTAAAAGTTTTACAACATGATATGGCATGTAAGATTCCCCCGTATACCAAATCCCTAATCCTCAACTCCTGCAAAATTTTTGGTAAGATACATATGAAAGAGAGAGAGAGAGAGCCTCTAAAACCTCAAAGCAAACACCTAGGTGAGACTATGACAGGACTTTGAGGACAGTTGTCTTTGTTTTACAGGAAGAAAGTACAAAAACCCAAAGATGGGGCCCATGAAGACCATTGCAACTGAGCCTCTAGCTAGGAAATAAGGTGTGCCGAAACTTTCACGTGGCTCCTCATGCGTACACTAGAATGTACTTGATCAAAAAGGGGTGTGGGGGGCATCCAGTAAGAAATCCAATCTCTTAGTTAGAAAGTAATTAGAAGTCTCTGCTGTACTCACCCAGTCTGCTGACGCAGGTGACTGGTTGGTTTGTCAGCTTATCTTACCAATCATCACCACCAAAATTACAAAAGCACAATTTGGCCCATGAGTCACCAGTGGGCCAAACAGCTGTCACTATGCACTTGGCTCTGGTTCTTAACTCACTTCCTGTATGTGGCAGGGAGGGGTTTCCACTTGACTCATCAGACTCCTGAGTGACCTGAGCCATACTATCTGGTAGTATAAGGCAGATGAATGTTTTAAAAATCAGTGTACAGAAAAGCACCTCTTTATGACATTTATAACAGAAATGTATTACACCTGTTTAACCCAGGTATTATTTACATGGCTGTCAAGACAAATAAGCTTTAATATGGACCAATTGCTTAGCTCAACCTACCAAAACCCTGCCTGATCCCTGGCAGACCTACTAAAATGTCCTTAATATTGTTTGCTATAATTTATATACTAAATAAAGTGGAATGGGTGTATTTTGAAGTCCCTATGACTAATGTCTGTATCAAATAATCTATCTGAAAATACTGTATAGTCACAAATATTTCTCTTGCCATTTAGAAGGAATTGTGCAGCTGACAAGAGAACTCAGAGAAGGAAAACATAGCAAGTATAACAAATTGCTACTGATGTAAAACATACTAGAAACAGGTACAGTTCCAGCAGAAAAGTTCTTCTAGAAGACAGGGTTCTGAACACAATCCTTATATTTATTTATTTGTGTCTGGTCTACTTCCAAAAACTGTGCCAAAGAGTTTATAATGGCAGGAGGGAAGGGTTGTTGCTGAAGATGCATCTCAGTAGCAGGGGGCTTGGCTAGCATGCCTGAAACCCTGGATTTGATCCCCAACACCACAAAAAAGTCAGGAACTGAGGGTATAGCTTTGTGGAAAAGCACATGGTTAGCATATAAAAGGGCCTGGGGTTCAATCCAGGGAGAGAGAGAGGAGAAAAGAACCATATATATGAATGTATACATATATCCATGTGAAAGGATGTGTGTGTGTGTGAATGAAACTGGGTAGAAAAGAAGACAAATTAATATACTAAATATCTGAGCTACTGGTAAGCCACCCTTAAAATTACATATGGTCCTGGTAGCAAAGGCCAAAAAGAGGGAATAAGATGGCTTACAAATTACTCATTTCTTAATATAAAAAGGCATTACATAAATGCATAAATAAATTTTTACAAAAATAATGTAAGTTCATCAGTAGAGGAGAACATTTTTCTTATACAAAATTCTAGAAGACACTGACCTCACAGTCCTCGTACCAAAGGGCATAAAACAATAATAAGTGGATAATAACTAGAGGATTTTGTCCAGCAGTACCTATACTACCACTTGGGTACAAAGCAAACCATTGAAATATTTATCATCCACCAAACTTCAGTTTAAGGAATTATGTCAAGTACTTTTTTACAACAAGGTTAAGTGTTCACAGGATTCAAAAGTAATTTTTGTTCTCCTATTTGCTTTCCCTCCCTTTTCATAGGAGGATCCCAACAAGCAGTGATAAGGCTCACAAACCAGAGGGGAGGGGAGTGAGAGAAACACCACTGCCATCAGGCATCCAGATTTCTAAATACTAAAATTTATTCCTGCAAAGTAAAAAATGGACCAAACATACTTCAAGGAACGTTGCAATCTCAGAAAATCAGTATGATCCAAATAGTAGAATCAGATCATTACAACCAACGTTCGGGGTTGGGAGAGCGAGCGCTCATTAGCTTTTGTCACGGAAGTTCATTTGATGGAGCGTAATTGCCTTTCCTTTTTACCACTTCTCCTTTCAGACACTGTTTAATTAGGTTAATAGAAACATTTAAGGTCTTGATAGTCTTTTAATTCACCTGCACAAACAGGGACAGTCTGAATTCAATTTTAGAATGCTACGGTCATTTGAAAAAGCTTTGCCTTTATTCTCTCAGAACATATTTGTGGCATCTTATTAACATTTTCCAAATTGAATGAATCTGTCTCTTTGTGTTAGCAGATAACTTAAGAATAGGGAGAGGCCAGCAGTCATTAGCAATTTATTGTCCTTGCTGACAAATTGGGACCTGGGCTGCCCAGAACATTAAGTTACAAGGGCAGCAGACAGATCTGAAGGCCCAGTGGTGCAGACCGAGTGACATCAAGACACACTCCACTTCCTCTGCATGCGTCAGCCGGCCCAGGTCTTTCCTTCCCCTCACCGAGCACTCCAGAAGTTGACGGTAACATGCACTTTCCCCAGGCAGCTTTACTGAACCACCAAGCCTCGACATGGTAGTAGTCGTAAGTCATCCAAACAAAATAGGGAAGAAAAACAAGAAAGCAAAGAAACACGAGAGGGAACACTTTCTCACACATGTCACATGCATTGAAGTGTACCTGACACAGAGATATAACCCTGAACAAACATCTCTCCTACTGTCAGGTTGGTTACAATCAGGGAAGGAGCAGAGCAGTCAGGAAGCAATGGCAGACAGGTGTCATTACGCTGTAGAGAGATTATGACACCTACGCCATGTGTTCTTCTGATGCCAATCATAGGTTCTTCTCTCCTTTCCAGAAATAAGGAAACTACCCAGGGGCAAAACAGTGATTCGATAATATAACAAGAGTGTTATATCACAGGAGTAAAACTCAGCTCCTAACTCCTGAGATTTCGAATCTCCCCACATCATGTGACTGCCAATTACAACAGGGGAAGGAGGAGGCTCCACGCTGTGGCCAGTCGCACAGGTCCCATTACTCACTGACAGCTGTCCTGGCTCCTCCCACCAAGCCCCACTTGCATCTATCTAGAACGGAAGTTTCTTGCAGGATCAATAGAGACTTCCAGCACAATAACTTTTCTCTAAGTCTTTATCCAGCATCCTATCTAAAATGCTACCAAGAAGTGGGACACAAGTTTTCTTTAAAAGCTGTTACGGTGTCAGGAAACCGGTAGACTGAAGACTTAGTTCATGGATTGGCCCCACAGCTTCCCCTCCAAGCCAATTGGCTCACTTCACACTCAAACTTTGTGTAGCATTGATGGACTATAACTGAACCCACCAGAGCACTACAAAAAGTAGTTTCAGAATAACATGAATTTGTCTTTGTTATTGGAGAGAATGCAGAGCCCTCAACAATATTTCTAAAAACCCCCTTTGCTCTCCCATCTGCTTTTCTTAAAATTCATACTCTTCAAAGCTTTCATTAAAAAAGAAAAACAAATCCCAGTTTATAGCTGTGAAGGGAATCAAGAGAAGAAAAATTATAGGCATAACTTTCAAACGCACAAATATTTAACTGTGAATTGGGCTACAGAGGGAGGTTGTAAAAAGAAATAAAAAACCTGAGGTCTGCCCTCCAGGTTCTCTGCTGTACCAGCAGACAAAAGGCATGTGTGCCAGCAAGTGGAATTCATGACAGAGGGGTGAGAAAGTTCAGTGCACCCTCAGTGGGGTGTAGTGTCAGGCGTGGGCTAAAGAAATGAGTTTTCTAAGCAGCTCTCCCTTTCACCTGCTTGAGAAAATTGTTTGTCACCAAATGATAAAAACAACAAAATTTCTGTTTGTTCCAGTCAGTATGAGGGATTTCACTCACCCGAAGTGCATTCCTCATAAAGGAGTTGTCTACCACAATTGTGAGGCATACCTGTTATTACCAATTCCTCCTGACAGTCTGTTCATTTGGATACCTGTACACAAGGCCAAGTGCACCCACTGGATGTCTAACTACCACTGAAGCTAACCCAGCAATTGGGGATAATGAATGGGATCCACTAAAAACTTAAGACATGGAAGCCTGTCCTCAACTCCTGGCAACAGAAGGATGATGGAAGCTGGGAAGAGGTACAGTGGGGGAAGGTGGGAAGTGATAAATTGATGGTGGAACTGGTGGTTTCCGGACACAAAGCTGCATTCATTGTGTTCACATTCTGGGAAATAATGGGTTTAAAAGATAAAGATAAACGATGTTCCTTTGCATGCGAAGTGGAATGTAGTAAGTGTGCGTCAGAATCCAGAGGTAGCGATATAGGAGATAGGGCATGGCAAAGCTGGCTGGGGAAATAAGTGGGACCTGTCAATTATGAGATCCCAGGACAGTGCCAAATAATTGTCAGGACACCGTATGTGGGACTTCACACGGATTCCCACGAGATGTGCACTGCACATAAAGATGAGACACCTCCTGTAGCCCACTCTGCGTCTCCTTTTATTTTTGCTTTTATCCTTTCCTTTCTTTCAGCCCAAGTTCACTCTACAGAGTTAGTTCTCCCCTTATCCCTTCACCCCTCACTTTTCAAGTAAACTTTTGGCACTGTTTTTGGCTTGCCTCGTCCAATTCTTTGGAATGCTTTCGATTGGCAAGCCATTTCTAAAGGAACTACCAGACATTTTGGTGGAACCAGCCAGGAGATAACAGTAGGGAGCAGATATAAGAAGTTTAAAAACTATTTGGCCAATTAAAATTTTCAGTGATGTATTTTTTTCCCAAAGCATACACTCTACTAGACATTAGTTGGACACTTAAAGTGAATAAGGCAAGTGCTTCGGTTATCTCTTGATTAAAAAAAAAAAAAGGTTAGTGGCTTAAAATAATATATTGAATGCCCCCTCCAAGGCTCATGTTGAAATTTGATTGCCACTGTAACAGTATCAAGAGGTGGAACTTTTAGGAAGTGATTAACTCATAAGGGCACCACTCTCAAGAATGGATTAACGCTGTTACTACAAAAAAGGCTTGTTACAAATGTGAATTCTCTCTAAGCATGATCTCTTGCTCCCATTCTCTCTCTCAAGCACAAGTCGTCTTGCCCTGTGGTGCCCTCTACCATGTTATGGTGCAACAAGATTGCAGATTTCACCAGATTTCACTCTTTAATCTTTGACATCCCAGCCTCCAGAGCTGTGAGAAATCAATTTCTTCCCTTTATAAATTATCCAATCTGTGGTATTCCATTATAGCAACAGCAAACAGACTGAGACATTATATTGCATGGTTCTGAGAGTTGACTGGGCTCAGTCGAGCCTTTCTTGTTTAGGGTTGTATTGGGGTTCTCCAGAGAAACAGACCAACAAGATATGTGTCTAGATATGGGGAGGCAGAGGGGAGTATTTTAAGGAATTGGCTCACACAACTGTGGAGACTTGGTTAATCCAAAATCTGAAGAAAGGTTGACAGGCCCAAAGATAAGTTGCAGTCTGAGGCATCTGCTGGCAGCATTTCCCCCTGCTCAGGGCAGCGGGTCTCTGTTCACAGATCCTCATTTGATTGGATGAGACCCACTCACATTCTGAAGGGTAATCTGATTCACTCAAAATATGATTTGAACATCAGTTTCATCCAGACAACATCACAGAAACATCCAAAATAATGTTTGGCATCATGGCCCAGCTAAGTTGACACACAAAATCAACCATCACTGATTCCCTCCCATATTGCAGTGAGATAGTCACCAGTGCTGGAGCCACTTAAAGACTGATCTGGGCTGGATTTTCAAGGTCCACACAGCTGGCCATTCTTGCCAGCTGGTAGCTGGGAGCTCATCTTAAGTTGTTGACTAGAACGCCTTTGCTCCTGTCCACACAGTTTGGGCTTCTTTACAGCAGGGTTCTGCAGAGTAACTTGCCTTCTTACATGACAGCTCATGGCTCCAAGATGACAGGGTAGAATCTTCCTGACTTCTTAACAGCGTGGGCCAGACTGGCATAGAATAAATTTCACCACAACCTAGTAATCAAGATATCATGAAGTTCAGCCCAGATCCCAGGGGAGGAAATTAGACTCCATCTCTCAGTGGGAAGAGAAACCAAGAATGTTTAGTCATCTTTAACACAAAAGTCTTCTCAGAGGAAGTGAGATCTATGAAAACTTAACCATGAGAAGTAGCCAATGATAAAAATAATAATGAAAAGCATTGTCCTTTGCTAGAAGCCTAGCCATGTCGCTGAGCAGCTATCTAGTCTGTGTATTATATAATGTACATCAGTCCCATTTTACTTGCCCATTCCACCAGCAAGAGAAATCTAGATTACTTATGGCTTCCTGCTACTATAAACAATGCTGCAATGACATCTTTATCCACTTATGGACTCACTGAGATTTTTCTCCAGATTAACACATAAGCAGAAACAGCACTACTGGGTCATGAGAGAGCCACGTACTTCACTTGGTTGATTTCTGCCAGATATCATGGAAGAAGTGATCCACAAGTTTGTACAACTGCAAACTGCAGCAACGTATAAAGGTTCCCATAGCCCCACACTCCACCCAAGGTTAGCTTTACCCAACTTTCTAGGATAACTGTGTTTTCATTTGCATTTCCTTAAATATTAATGATTCTGTGCATTGCCCAAGAAACATTTTAGCCTCTTGGGGTTCATCTTCTAAGAACTGTATGCTCATAACCTTTGCCCATTTTACCATTGAAAAATGAAAACATTTTCTTTTTCATGTTAATATCCAAAATTCTTTGTTTCAGATATTAATGTCTTGTAGTTCTGGGTATTTCAAATACCTTCCCCAAATCTGTCATTTGTTTACACTGTTCATGGTTCCCTCCTTAGAACAGATATGCTTATTTTTTTTACATAATCAAAATATGTGTTTCTTGCCTTCTAGATCACTTTCTGGGAATTTAAGAATTTCTTCTCCAACCTGCAGTTCATAAAGCTATAACCTATATTATCTTTGTAATTTCACCCTTTACTTGAAGATGGAGAAATCTGGAGTCCAGATATATGGTATTGATTGGAATCCCGTTGTATCTCTTCCATACAGTAAGCCAAGCTCCCTAACATGATTTAACAATCAACCACAGTGACTTTGTTGCCTGAAATTTTCTTCTTTTATTTTCTACTCTGTTCTATCTGTAGTTATTTTCCCTTATATATTCTGCATTTCCACTTTATCTGTTTTCTGTTCCCTTTTATCAAAGTCACCATATTTATTTTCTAATTCTTTCAAGATAATAGCTTTTGGTGTTTTTAATGTCTATTTTTATTATTATTGTTATTCTCTTGCTCATTGTTTCCTTTTTGACTTGAGAGTTCTGCTTTTTTTCTTTTTTTTTTCTTTTTTTTTTTTTTTGTATGTGTGTACCGGGAATCAAACTCAGGACCTTGCGCTTGCCAGGCAAGCACTTATGCCACTGAGCTATATCACCGGCCTGCTTTTATAAAAAATTCTTAAATTATTAGCTTAGATCATTTTAATGATTTTCTTCCTGATAAAGGACCCTTAAAATTGTAAATGTCTCTAAACGTATTGCTTTAGTCATGTTCTACAAATGTTGGCATGTAGTATTTTGATTGTCATTCAGTTTTAGCTATTCTGTAATTTTTTTTGTAAATTCTTTTAAATCAAAGTTATTTGGTAGTGATGTATTTAGTTTATAGTTGTACGAAATATTTGTTATTAAGTTTTTTTTCTGGTTTCTGTTTTCTTGCATTATGATCAAGATAGCATAATATTGATTCTTTGGATTTATGATTTTCTATGGCCTAGTATATGCTCAATATTTTTGTGAATTCAAAAGGGATGGGTTTTCTCTGTTTTGTATGTGTCAATAATAAGTTTGATCTTATTATTTATATTATTAAGATCTTGTATATCACTGCTATGTCTCTCATGGAAAACATACCACCAGAGGTTCTATTTTTGTCTGGGAGATTCCTTCTTCTATTAGTATATGTATTAATTTCCTGTGATTTCTGTAACAAATTCCTACAAGTTTAGTGGCTTAAAACTACAGAAATTTATTTTCTGACAATTCTGGAGGACAGAAGTCTGCCCTAAATCAGCTTACTGGCCAAAATCAAGGTGTCAGCAGGCCCACCATACTCCCTCCAGAGGCTTGAGGACAGAATCTATTCCTTTTCTTTTCTAGCTCTGGTAGCTGCTAATATTCCTTGGCTTGTGGCCACATCACTCTAATTCTCTCTATCTCTCTCTCTGTCTCTCCCTCTCAACATTGCCTTCTTTCCTTCTGAGTGTATTAAATCTCCCTCTACCTCTGTCTCATAAGGACACATGATAGAATTTAGGACCCACCTTAATGATTCATGATAATTTCTCTATCTCACTCTCTTTTGTTTTATTCTGGGATTTTCTTTTTTTTTTTTTTTCCTTTTTTAGGTTTTGAAGTGCAGGGGGAATACAAGATAACATTCTTAGGACCAGGTGAGAAAAGCATCTCTTTTAGCCTACTACAATGATTGTAACACATGCACTTATTTTAACTACCATCATACCAAAGCTTGTTTCTGATATTTCAAATTCATGATTCTCACTTACCATACTTGAATTATATTTTATTCATATTTCCAGTTTACTATATTTTTCTGCTTCCTAGAGATAGATCAAATTTTCTTTGCTAATGTAATGTCACAAATGCTATTTACATTCTTTTAGAGATCACCCTCCAATCTCTTACCATTAGAATTACTAAGAATTTGTAGCCTCAAAAACATGTTTGCCCTAGAACACAATTATAGTCTCTAATCTCCAGAAGCACTGCCCGCAGGAGCCTCTGCTTCCCTTCTTCTCCCTCCCCTAGACACCAGGAATAACTGGGGCACTAATGTCCCACTTCTTCATATGAGTAAACTGAGGGTTGAGAGGGGTTAAAGAACTTGGCCAAAATCACTGAACTAGTAAGTGGCAGCACTCGATCTCCAACCACTCAACAGCACTGAGTCATTTTCAGCCTTGCACTTTGTTGCGACAATATGATATGGGATGCATACAAAGTCGTGTTGAGTTGCTTACCTCTTTTACAAACACAACTGGTTTGCAAATAAAAATATACACTCTATTCAAAGACGACTGAAGCAATCTGCCTAGCTTTTCTAAAATTGTACTATACAGTGGAGATGCTAACAGTTTTTGCAATCAAAAGACGAATTCTATCTTAGTTCTGTCGCTTCCTGGAGAACTAAATTTTAGACACGTCATATAAACTCTTCAAGGCTCATTTTCTCATCTTTAAAATGAGGAAAATGACATTATCTGCCTCACAGTTTTTATGAATGCATACTTAAGAACATGCTTTGAAAATTTGTATATCTACTTAAAAATGGACTGATTATCAGTGAGCAGAATGCAGGATGAAAGGTATACATAGGAGGCTCTGACATACTGAAAGTATTGTCAGATTCACAGTCAGCAAAACATGAGTTCTATGTTTAATTTGGTCTTGTTTTCTTCATCAACCAAATGAAGAAACTCAACTAAAAGATCTTCAAGGCCTCTTTGAGCGCTCATCCTTTTGAGTCTATTCCCACAAACTGTGTAGAACTGGGGCCAGCTCTACAGTGCTCATTCTGTTTTAGTGCTACCCAGAAAGAGAATATTTATGGAGACGAATAAGAACAGAAGGAGGCTGTGGTTTTGTCATGTTTTCCTTGACATCAGAATAGCGGTCACAGTGAGATTTTATATTAAACTTTATTGTCAGGGTGCTGCCTATTGATCAGAGAACAGCGACTGGGAAAAGCACTGAGATTACAGAAGTTGAAATATTACCTTGTAGCTCAGCCAAACAAGGAAAGTGGAAGCATCTTACTCAAGTTTCACTGGAGCAGACTTTTAGTGGCCCTGTTCACATGGGCTGCACTAAAACCCAACAATCAAGAGCCTAAATCATGATCTCAAACGGGATCAAGAGGCAGATGCACTATTTTAACATAGTTTAGTTCTAAAAAAAATAAAAACATCTACTCTTTTATAGTACCAACAACGCTTTGTGAGGAAACATTCAAAGGGAGAGGTCATTCATCTGAGATTCAGATGGATGCAGCAGAAAGTGAGTTTTTATGATTATTACAAGGGAACATAAATCTAGAGGGTTCAGAAATACTACTTTACAGAGATAAAATAAGCTATTCTTTAAACGTCTTAATTTGGTTAGGTTTTGATCAACCACAGATTGAAAACTGTGAAAAGGAGCATGTACCCATACAATACTCACAAGGAGCACGCCAGCCCAGAATTTCACCTCAGAAACTCTTGAATCAGCTCATGAGAACATGAATCAAGGGCTTGATTACTAAAAATGTCCCCTCTGAAATTCATGAGTTCCCCAGCATATTTGTGATTTCCTGTGTTGGAAATTTATTTTTAATGTTCCCTCCGTTCAGTGTTCAGAACAAGTCGCACTGGTCCCTGAATAAAGGCCATTTGCAAGCATTAAATTTCCGTGTATATTCTTGGCTGAGCATGACAGAATATTATAGACTTTCCTCCAGATACCTGTACCTTGTTCTGCAAGTTGCCGCTCACCAAATCATAGTGTAACCAGGCAGCTGACTTCTTTGCGCTTGTGCCCTTTGATAACAATAATTTACTGCTATCCAAAGGTGATTGTAATTATTTTTGGATTCGTGTTTACATCCTACTTTGAGCTACAGTGAAAAGCTAGTTACTTCTCTGAGAAAAGACAACACGATACCACCCTCTGTTCTCCATCACATGTTACACTTTGCAGTTTGAATAGAGCACACTGATTTCACGTTTTGGACGACATGTACCTATTGTCAAGGTCTAGGGCCCCACTGTTGACCATTGCTTATCAAGTGCATTCCTTGTGCCTACCTAGGGAGGAATTTCACATGGAGATTCAGCTGACAGTTGAGAAGTATCCTTCACCAAGCCAGCACTGCCCTAAGCACTCGTCCAATCATGAATCAATATATTGATGGGCAGTTTGATGATCAACTTAGTATAGTGCTTAGCTCTGGAATCAGTCCAAGTGAGTGGATCTCCTTCTTATGTGTCAGTTTCAGCGCCTTTATATCCCCAGAATGACAGGCAAAATTTGGGAAATCCAAATAAAATTGGTGGATTGCATCAATGTTGATATCCTGGTTGTAATATTACACATTTTTACAAGCTATTACCATTGGCAAAAATTGGATAAAGGGTACACAAGTTTTCTCTGTATTATTTCTTGCAACTACATATGGCTATCTAAATAAAATTCATTTCCTATGTGATTATTTATGTGGTAAGCGTTGTGTCATGCTTGTTCATGCGCATAGATAAAACAGTCTTTCGCCTCCTGAACATCTGTCTCTGAAGCTCTGGATATTTTCATCATTAAAGGTTATCTCTCATTTATTCCTACTTCCTTGTCCTACTACTCTCAACCACCTTTCCTTAATTGGCAACATCCAGGGTAATAAATGTATCTCTGAATATACACTTTGTTAGATGAAATAATCACTGTATTATGACTTAGTTTTCTTTCAGGTTAATTTTGGTTTTGTTTATAGCTTCTATTGCTATTTTAAATTCTATAAATGACACTGCTTCCTTAAATTATGTTCTTAGACCTATAGATCTGTGTGTGTGTGTGTGTGTGTGTATTATCCTGTGTCTCTCATCTAATTATTTAAAAACATTTTTTATTATTTATTAATCTCATGTTTAATTTATTACTTATTTTCTCATTTATTGAGTTTTACTTCATTGCTTGTAGGATGTATCATAGTTGGTTCCTGTAATTTTCTTCTGTATTCTGGCTTGAATCTTCTTTGAAATCATGCTGTCATCTACCTTTCACCAAATATCTATGTTTATATTTTCTAAACTATATTTACATTCTTTAAATGCATATATGCTTAAAAGCAAGCCTATTATTATCCACCTCCTCCCTTACCAAAATTGGCATCAACTGACTGGTTTTCCTCTCTGTTCCCTCTGGGCACCAGGTCAGCCCTAGTGACCTTTAAGCTTGAGAGCTAGAGAAGGGGTTTTCTTGATCTATTCAATACATCACGTGGCTTGAACAGACGGCTGAGGCCACATGCAGTCAAAAGTAAAAGAGGTCCCATTTCACCCAGCTATTCCCCTTCTGGGTGTCTTCCCAGAATTAAAAACATCATACCACAGTGATGTATGTGCACCCATGTTTACAGCAGCACAATTTGTAATAGCTAGATCTTGGAAACAACCCCAACACCCATCAATCGAGGAACGAATTAAAAAGATGTGGTATTTTTATACAATAGAGTACTACTCAGCCATAAAGAAGGATAAATTTGAGATTTCTATAGGTAAATGGATGCAACTTGAGACATACTCATAAGTGAAATAAATCAGTCTCACATATGTAAACATTGTATTGTCTCCCTTGTGTGAGAAATTGAAAGAGTAAATAAGGTCTAAAATGTACAATAGATATTGTGAAATGAGAAGAAATTGTTCAAAAGGAAAAAAAGAAGTAGGATGGGTGAAAGAGGAAACGACAGTAAGGAAAAGGGAAAAAATGCAAGTCAGTTATGCTATTAGTGTCTTAGTTCATTAAAAAGGAAGGTTTGTGCTAATATCGATTGGAGAAATTTTTATGCCCATATCTTGTACCCTGAGCAACTACTTCAAAGATAACAACGTGTAATGTATTAACTATTGTTCTTCTATTTTGTTATGAAATTTTGTTTTACCTTTTTTCCATAAAATAAAAAAAGTTTTTAAAAAGCCACATAGTTTTTTTCTCCATTTCTGTTGAAACCACTGTACAGGATCAGCTTTCACAAGCTTTGTGGACTGTGTCCTATGTAGTAGAGGAAAAACTCTTTCTCTACTTATGACATTTATGATACCAAATGGGTGAGTTTTCCAGATCAAGTAATTCTTCAATTTTCTGTGGACATTAACTGGGTATCCTGAAATTTAATGTAGTTCTGACACTACCCAGAGTTAGGGCAGACTCCACAGGTTAAGGACTCAGTCTTGCAAGACTTTCCACATGAGAAGGGGGCTGCAAGTGTCGGGTGTCCAGGGTACCCACACTTCTGTCCAACATGACTACAAATTAGAGCTCCTTGTAGCTCCCTCCTCGGGTTTTATAACTTTCCATAATAGCTCACAGAACTCAGGGAAATTATTTATTATAAAGTATATTTAAAACAGAGGATAAAATTAAACAGCCAGATGAAGAGGTACATGGGTGAAAGTCTGGAATAGTCCCAAGAGCAAAGGCTCCTGTCCTCGTGGAGTTGGGGTTGCCATTCTCTCAAGAAGTGACATTTGAAAGTCCCAAACTCCTAATTGTGGGTTGGTTTTTCTGATGACCATCCCCATCCCAAAGCTACCTGAAGTCTACCAAGAGTTACCTTTTAGAATAAAAGATATCTTATCACTCAGAAAATTCCAAGAGATTTAGGAGCTTTGGGGAAAATGCTCCTATAAACCCATCATTCAAGAAATTACAAGTTTGGGCCGGTGAGATGGCTCAGCGGCTTAAGCGCCTGCCTTGCAAGCACGAAGGCCCGAGTTCGACTCCCGGAACCCACATACGAAAAAGGGGCCGGTGATATCGCTCAGCGGCACGGGTGCCTGTTGGCGCGTGAGGTCCTGAGGTCGTCCCCCCGGTACCCACAAAAAAAAAAAAAAAAAAAAAAAAAAAAAAAGAAATTACAAGTTTAAGGAGCTATTTTTCAGGAATGGGGATGAAAGGGGACCAAATATATATTTCACATTATATCACTGTTGGTGGTATGGTGCAGTATGGTTCAAGATAAATTCCGTACTTTGGAGTTAGCTGACCGTATTACTGAGAAATCATTTTACAGAATAGCCCTGCAGGCTGTGAGTACAGGCATCCCTCCATATCTACAAGAGATTAGTTCCAAAACACTTTGTGAATAGCAAAATCTATAGACACTCAAGTCTTTTATATAAAATAATACAGCATAACCTTCCTATATGTTTTAAACCATCTCTAGATTACTTTTAATACGTAACACAACGTAAATGCTGGAGAAAGAGTTGTTATACTTTATTGTTTAGAGAATAATGATAAGGCAAAAGATCTGTGCATCTTCAGCACAGATGCAGTTTTTAAAACATTCAGTTCATGGTTGGCTAAATCCTCAGGTACAGAACTTGCAGTTATGAAGGATGACTGTATTATGTCTTATACAGTTGTATATGTTTTCTAAACAAAGCCACCTTTCCTGTTATTTGCCAACATCTGTAAAAAGTCGTCCTGCATAGTTTTATCGCTTTCTCCTTTACCACGGACAAGGAAAATGAGGACAAAATTCCTAGAGAAGCAAACAAAGCCCTTTCACCAAGCCAAACTCTTGTCTGACTCAGAGTCTTCCTACATGCTGTGCTCTCTTCCTAAACACTAGTCTTCAGATATTTTCCTTGCTAATTCCTACTCGTCCTTCAGTGACCAGCTTAAGTATCCTTGTTTTAGAGATGTATTCACTAACTATTCAATGGAATTTAAGTTTCTCTTTGTTATTCTCTATCAGAGGTCTCTGTCATTTTCCCTCTTAGAATGCATCAGTTTGTAACCATATTATTTATCTGGGCCTGTTTGTTTAATGTCAGTCTGTCCCACTAGCCCATAAATTCCATAAGAGTATGGATCATATCTATTTAGTTCACCACTGTTTACCTAATGCCCGTCACAGTGCTAAGCACTCAGTAAATAATTGTGGAATGAATGAACAAATAAGCTAAAGAAAAAGAGATTCTATTTTGTTTGGTTTCTTCTGCATTTCCCTATTCCTATAAGTCCCAAGGGGAACAGATAACAAGTGCTATGTGAATGCTGAATATTATCATTCCTATTTCTTCTGAATTTTGGGAACAAAAGAGTCTCAAAAGTTAGGGGCTGTCCGTATCTGATAATGGATTTTGATAGTGAAGCCAAATACAACCCTGTCTTTAGATGGCAATCTGTATAAAGTAGTATAAACAGCAAATTCTTGTCCAAGAATTTAAGTATTGATTAGCTTAATATGGTTGGTAAATTATTTACATAACCTTAATTTCAATATGCACAATTGTGGCAAATAATGTGGGTACTTTGAATCTTTGTTATAAGGACAATATGAAATAAAAAATATGAAATGCCCAGTACTAGAATAATAATTCATCTTATGTATAATCCAGATCAATTGACAGTGGTTTCCTGGAGTACTACCCAGGTTCAGTGAAAGAGAGTCACGATTGATTAGTAATGTCTACCAAGAGCAAAGAAAAGAGTAGTGGGAGATGTGCCCTGTATTTACCAACTGAGGACTAGCAAGTGGCAGACACTTAATCACGGTTACTTGTTATCTTTCTTCACTCCTATAAATTCTAAGTAAATCTGAAATAAGGACCAGATAAAACATCTCAAAAGAAAAAGAAAAAAAACTAATAATAATAGAGAACTTGTTAACATTAGACCAGAAGGAAAATATGACCTTTAGAAGATACACAGAACTACTTATGGATTTTAACAATGTGAAATCATAAAAGTCCAGATCACCACAAGATCTTTGTATTGTGGGAGTCACCTCCATCACGCTGTGGAACGGTACAAGTGACTCATGATTGTTAGCACCCCCGTCAGAAGCAGCATCAATCTGCAGTTGTCTTGTGATGAACAGAGCACAAAACTCCAGGCTTTTAAAGGATTCTGCTTCCATAAAGATAGCCGACGGGTTTTCCTAAGTGGGTTAGTAAGTAGTACATTTGAACTTGGCACAGGTGTTTCCATGCAAGCATAGCAGTGATCAGCCAGACAAGGTCAGGAGAAAAGATACCACTTTGAAACCAACACTCAGCCCCTGTAACAAAGAGCAGCTTAACACGAAGCCAGCCTGGAGGGTAAAAGCAGCTCATTTGGAGCCATGGGAAAACGTGAAACCACTGATAACGATTTTCAAAGGTATTCTGGAGTCTTCTCAAAGTACCTGAACTGTACCAAATTTCAGTGTGTTCAAATATTCTGATTTTTACAATTATGCACTCTTCCCAGCTATGCCAAATGACTGAATGAGCACAATCATTTCGTCGTCTTGTTCTCCCAGTGAGAGCGGTGCGCACCCACCAAAAGACTCAGCCCCCCATTGCACTCCACAGACCCTGCCGCCCCTCCATGGGCCAACACCAACCTCTGGGAAGCTGTTTTGGTGATTGTACTCTGCCCCTTGACAACAATCTGACCACAGCAATTTAGTACTATCTGTACCACCATCATAATGTGAAAGATAAGAAGTGATTTGAGGGACATTCAGTGAATGGCACCCCTGAAACAGCTCCTGATCCCCATTTGGGGGACCCATTGAGAAGGACACGCAGGGCTATCTCCATAGCTCAGATCTGCCTACAAATGACCGAGCAAAGAGTCTAAATATGAATCGCCCAATGTTAACGCTGTACGCCTTCTTCCTCCACTCCTGCCTTAATTGAGTTGAAAACAGCAGGACAGCCTCAGGCTTACAGAGGAGCCACCTACATTTCCAGTCCCAACTGCCAGTGTCTAGACTGTGTCAGGCAAGTCGCTTTATCTCTCTGGCTAATGAAAAGGTTAGGACAAGGCGATCTCTAATGTCCCTTCTAAATCACTCTCTATTCCATGAAGATTGATCTGCATCTCCTGTTTGCTCCTTAACCTTTTAAGAGAGTCCCCAGCTTCCAGATGCTGGTTGTCACATGAGTTTCTTGCTGTTTGTGGTTTTTAAAAGGCCACCTGGGAGGCAGCCCTGCATGGACCCCTTGGAAGAAATATCCCAGAAAGTTTTTCCTTAGACTTATCTCCCAAGAACCCAGCCAGTTTCCTCAAGAGCCTCAGGAGACTGCACGGCATCCTGCCGAGAGCATTTCATGGCACCTGACCTGTGGCATCATCTCTGGGTTCTCTGATTTGTATCCATACACAGTGAATAGGCTTTACAGGAGAAATGCCTTTTGAGTTTCTACAATACATAGAGATGCTATTTTGTTGAATAGGGTCATTTGGAAAACCTTCCTAAATGTTTCATTTGATATTGCTGGAGGACTCTATCATGAAGTCTAGGTGGTTTCTTACATGCCATCCATGACCCATCCATGCATTTAATTTAAGTCCCAAATAATGCTGGTGATCTTGATGGGTGTGTGATCCACAATCCTACATTCGTCATAGGTCTTTCTCAAAAGGAGCAACTGCAGTAAGGGATATTTGCATGCTGAGTCCAGATACTATGTAGTGTCAGCTTTGTAGGATGTGTCAAGTGTACTTTGAGATAACTTCACAACACACAAAGCACAGGAAACAGGTCTTCTAATTTCAAACTCTTACCAGACCTCAAAATAGATCTTTATTTTCTTTTGAAACTACATTGAGTGCACTTCTATTCCAAGGTGGAAAGAGAATTCTGTAGTGTGTCACTGGTACTTAGGAGAGGACTTTCACTTTCAACTGTGCTCCAGCTTTTGAGTTGCTTAAAACTTGATGCCATTCGTATCCCCAGAAAGTTGATGCACATGGAAATGCTTTAGCATCCAAGACCCAAATGCCCCATAAGTACATAACATTGGACTTCTGTACCTGTCCACATGCATAAAGACAATCAGCCCCACAGAAAGTAGCTCCCACCAGTTGCACTTCCAATGGCCTCGGCACCTCAAAGCATGAAAGGCCCCTGGCCAAAGCAGCAGTATTTCACAAGAGAGTCATTCCACAGATGCTGCCTCTATCCAAAGCAAGTTCCAGTATAACATGTACTTTAAAAACAGTGTCCTCACCAGCCAAGAGGAGGTGCCGGCTGAATCTTAACTTCTGTTGTCATCATACACAGGATGCAGGTAAATCATCATAATCCTGGCTTCTTCTGTAGACAGTTTGGACTTGTTTCCTCTGTTTCTTCTCTTCCAAGATCTCTGTGTAAAGAAGTAGCTGTAGGCAGCAATGAAAAGATTTATAATCATAACCCCGTCTTAGGAAAATACTTGCAATGACAGTTTTGAAGCTGGCTATTGCACTGATCCATCTTTATCCTGATGATTCCTAGATCTTTCTCGCTCAACTTCAATTTTCTGCTGTCTCTAGATCCTTCATCCCATCTGCTTATTGGGCATTGCTAGATGTCTTATAGTAATATCAAAATCAAAATTGCTCCTCCTAAACTGGCTCTACCCCCTGTCCTCATCAATTTGGAGTACAGCGCCATGGGTAGAAAGCTCAACAGATCCCCAAACTCTTTGACCTTCACATCCAGTGAATCATTAAGTCTGTGTCTCCAAAGTGTCTTATCAGTCTGCTCTGCTCTATCCATCCATCCCTTCTACTGCTGCATTCATCCAAATCACATTCTTGCCTCCAATGCAATCTTCCTACTTCTGAGCTCATCTCTATTCCAGATGACCTTTTGGAAATGCAGATATAATCACGTACTCTTTTGCTGGAAAACCTCCCTGACAGTCTATTGCTAACAGGCTTAGATTTTGGTTTTGCTCAACTATATTGATCATGTCCAGTGTTGGTTCTTTGTCTCATCTCCTTCTCGCATAAATTGCTGTATGCCTAAAGGTACTCAATAAATATAATGACTTACCTTGGTCTATCTCTAATAAACAAGTGGAAAGAACACATCTAGAGTTAGGATCCCAAGGTGAATCCAAGAGTTTTTATAGGTGCTTGGTTTTAAGCCCAGGATGGAATGTTGTAAATATCTTCTCCATCCCTTTGCCACTGCCTGGTCTATTTAGTCAGTTTTCTGCTCTGTGAGCTGGGGTCTTTATGTTCTTATCCTAAAGGAAGTCTCCTGCTGAGAAGAATCAGAAGAAACAGAGCTGGGATTGGAAGTTCCTTGACTGTGACAGGATAAAATGCTGTTATTACTGCATGTGCTAACGAAAAAGGCAAATCCTGATGCCTTGAATATTCAGCAACAAAGAAATATAGGTTTGCTTCTAAATTATTTTCTAATGTTAACCTTACGTAGCCCTCCACCCCACTTGTCTTTCCACCTTACCATTTCCTGATTTTCTACTCTGAACTCAAAACTATATCTGGCATCAACCTGCATAATTATATTAAGAAACCCATTGTGCAAATGTTGACATTGGAATAAGGGGTTATTAGAATGAAAGATGTACATTTCAAGGCATCAGACAGAACACACAATAGAAGCATTTTTCCCTTCCTGGAAAAAGCACATCCTACAAACTACAGGCTAGCAAAGTCCCACAGCATTCTCTCTGAATCAGACGCTCTCATATAGCTGGTTTGGAGGTGGATCTTGGGGAAGCTCGGTTAACCTTTTAGTCTCCCCCATTTGTGGACATGCTTACTATTAGCTCCATTAAAAACTACAGTGGAGGCTGAACATACACATGGCCAGACCTAACAAGGTCCATTTGCTAATTACATATAGCTACCATGCTGTTGCATCAGAATTTGAACTAAAGAACCAAAATTGAATCCATTAGTCATTTGAGAATGTAAATGGAATTTCATGTTCCTATGACTGATTGGTCTTAATTTATGGAAAAATAAGGACTCTGTGAGGATAAACAACAGGAATCAAATATATATCCTTGCCAAGGCTTATGAAATGAGATGTAATTGGTCTGGGGCTCTGCTCTTTTAGTACTCTAAGCAATATTAATATCTTTAAGAAACTAAAAGCTTCTTTTATAAACCTGTTTGGGCTTAATTGATGATCTCAAGGTCAAAGCCAATGTATTTATGTTTCATTTTCTCTTTTACAGACCACACAACAGTGCAGGCTCACACATATATCAAATGTCAGATACAAAAACAGCATATAAGTACATCCTCACATATTAGCAGCTGAAGGCAGAATCAGATGCCACCTCCTCTTAACATGTGTCTCTCCCATTGTATGTATCTTGTTGAATTCTGTGGTTTGAATAAATGTCTCCCAAAGACCCATGTGTTAAAAGTTTGGTCCCTGGTATTGTGCTATTGGGAGATAGTGGAAACTTTCAAAGGTAGGGACTACTGGAAGGTCTTCTGGTCGCTGGAGGTTTGCCAGTGATGGAACTATTAAGACTCCAGTCCCTTCCCCTGTCTCTCTTTCACTTCAAGCCATGAAGTGAGAGATTTCTCCTCCACACACTTCCACCGTGATATTCTGCCTCACTACCAGCCCAAAAGCAACACACCAACTTACCATGAACTGAAACTTCCAAAACAGTGAGCCAAAATAAACCTTTCTTCTTTTTAAGTTGATTATCTCTGGTTTTTTATAGTAACTTAAAGGCAATTGCCATAGTGAGATGATCTATCAGTTTATACCTGACAACTTAATCTACCCCTTACTTCTAAGAATTTGAATCTTGAATGCAGGAAAGGATATACATATGGGCAAATGGCTGGATCATTCACCCTACAGCAGGGCCCTGAAGGCATTACATCTGTTCCTTCCACCTGTACCTTCAGAGCACCCTGGCTCCAACTTTCTGAGCCTGGCTCATCAGCTTTCCCTTTACTTCCAAAAGGTCGCCATATCTAATATAGTCCCTTTTTGTTTAAGTCAACTATAGCCCATTTCTACTGCCTGAAACCAAGCTTTAATATACAATTTCACTTCTCATTTGCTACCAGCTCCCTACCTGAATGAGAACCTGGGCTATACTTCTAAGGAAGACTTCTACTTGTTTCCAGATCTAACATTCTGTTTGTTTGTTTGTTTGTTTGTTTGTTTGTAATGGAGATTGAACCCAGGACCTTAACACTGAGCTACATCCCCAGGCCTTTTTCAATTTTTATTTTGGGACAGAGTCTTGCTAAATTGCCCATGCTGGGCACAAACTTGTAAACCTCCTGCCTCAGCCTCCCAGGGTGCTGGGATATCAAGCATGTACTATCATGCCCTGCTAACTCTAACATTCTTTAATTTTATTCTGTGATTCACTGATTCCCTGATTCTCACTATGTCTATGACTTCTATCCCCATCTGTATAAGCAAAAATTTCTCTGCGTCTCTTTCAGGCCACAGAATGCTACCCATGCAGATCCAGTCCATCTGTTATTCATTTTCTCTAACCCCAGGCCAACTGTCCATAGGAGCTACTTTAGGCTTTCTCCTTTCTCCCAACACCCCTTTATTTTCCAAATGGATGGCTTTATTCCCCATGTGTGTAAGAATATTGAAGTGATTCACTACCTGGACCACAGTCCTTTATTTCATCTTTTCTTCAACCTGTCTCTACCTCATCCTCCCTCCACTCTTTTCCCTTTTGTTCGCCAATCCATACCTCTTCCCTAGAATGCAGACAGCTCCAAAAACTATTATCTTTCCTTTTAAAAAGGAATAGTCTTACTGAGATACAATCGACATGCAAGGAAGTGTATGTGTATTTAATGTGTACGATTTGATGAGTTTGAGCCTATGCAACCACCCATGATACCAGCACCACAATCAAGGTAATAGACATGTCCAGCACCTTTCAAAGTCTCCTCATGCCCACTTATTTTTGTTTTGATATTTATGGTAAGTGCAGTTAACTAAAATTCTACACTGTTAGAAAGTGTTGAAGTGTACAATACAGTATTATTATTATAAGGCTTATTCATCTTGTATAGTTGAAACTTCATGCTCTTTGATCAACACTCCCTAATCCCCCTCTCCCTTCCCCTGGCAACCACCATTCTACTCTCTGCTTTTATTAATTTGAATCATGTAGTATTTTTCCTTCTGTATCTGGTTTCTTTCACCTAGTATAATGTAGTACAAGTTCATCCATGTCATTGCAACAGGATCGCCTTCTTTTTTATGACTACTAACATTCCACTGCATGTAAGTATCACATGTCATTATCTACTCATCTGTCAATGAACACTGAAATTAATCTATGTTTTGGTTATCGCAAATAATATTGCAGTGGATATAGGAATACAGACGTCTCTTTAGCATACTGATTTTATTTCCTTTAGATGTACACCCAAAAATGGGATTGCTTGGTCATATGATAGTTCCATTTTTAATTTTTTAAGAAAACTCCATAATTGCGGCAATAAGCATGTAACTTTCAGGTACCATGTTCTAGGCATAAAGGACCCTCAGGGAATATATCACCTATTTATGAAAAATATAAATAAATAATGACAATTAAAGTGATAAGAGTTTTAATAGAGTTACTTACAAGGTATTATGGGGGGACTGAGGAGGCCAGTAAAGTTTTCTTGAAGCTGAAGAATGAACAGGAGCTTGCCAGGTGAAGAAGGGAATGATAGCCAGAGTAAAAAGAAAGAAGCATGAACAAACAAACAAACAAATTTGCCAAAGCCATTGAGGTCAGGGTAAGACCACACGTACAAATACACATCCCTGACTGGCAGGCAACTAGAAATCTTAAAATTACAGTCTCATGTTTTCTCATTAGTCCAGGGAGACAGAAAAGGTGGATTGTAGAAATTGCCTGAAGTTGTTACTGAACAAGCACGTTAGAAAAGGGCAGTATGAGAGGTGTGGTTATTAGTAATATGTAAGTGATTTATGGGATCATCATGGGAACAAGGCTTGGTAAAAGGAAAAAAGAAGGCTGACCGATCAGGTTAAAATGGAGTTTTTCGGGATCTGGAGAGTTCCGTCATGTTCAAAATTAGATTAAAAACTTAGCAAGATATGAGGCTGTGGTTACAAGATGAAATTCAGAGTTCAACTATCTAAGGCAAACCTACTGTTGATGTTGACATAGCCCAGTGTATCCAGATGTGAGTGACTGGGATGGGACAGAAAGGTTCACTGGAAATGAGAAATTGATGCTGGTGTGTGGGCGACCAGATAGGAAGATTAAGGCCTGACTGGCCTCTTCCGTGAGCACTAGAGAGAAAGGTGGCATGAGTGCGTGCTGACAACGCTGCAGGGAAAATTAATACAGCTGAGATCCTGTTGTTTACTTGGATATCTACCATGGGTGGAGGGAGACAGATGAATCCTGTTTTGCTCTGATTGCTTGTGCCTGTCTGAGTGAATAAACCCAAGGTGCACCAGTCACTCGGGGCTCTTTGTTGAACAGCAGCAAAGGGCCCTGGCCCCCCACATTTTAACCTATTCTGTGTCTCTTTGTGTTTCATCTTCGTCACCCCTTGGTCAGGTACAATCTCATAGGTTGGCCCCCTACACTGGTGTGTAGGATGGGGCAACTCTATAGACACTGAAGTACCTCAAGTTCTTAGGAGGAAATTGGAGTAAAGTAAAACATTATGTATGACTTGGCTATTAACCTCTATGCTTCAGTTTCCCTATCTGTAGAATAACAGTAACATTATTGTATTCCCCAGAGAGCTGTTATGTGATTTAAAGCTCTAAGTGCTCTAAAGCTCTTGGAGCACTGCCTGGCACATAGTAAGTACTGTTTTAAGACTAATAATGCACCAGCTTCCGAAGTCTAACGAATTCACAAGCATGAGTCAGTCAGGCACCTCAGAACATGACACAGATGCTATGAAAAGGCAGAGATTTTCAAGGTGCAGACAAGTTATGCACCAAACCCTAGGCCGGGGACACACACTTCTGGACAGGACAGGGGGAAAGGCATCTGAGCATGTTGGTGGATAATGGGGAGTGTGATGAACTAAAGCATCATTTTAGCCCACTTTCAGTCAATCATTGCCCTGCAGCAATGTAAGCCCTTTGTCATCAGAACTCATGCTTTTTTCAAGGGAAGTTATAAAATGTCCTTTTTTATATGAAATTGCCCATTTATATAAAAAGCTAAAATTCATAAAATATTATATGATATAAAATATTAGTGAATCATCTTTCACCCACTGGCCACCAGTCTGCATCCCTGGCTTTCAGTAAAGTGAAGTTGATAGATTGGAAGAAGCCTGGCAACCCAGCCACCCAGCCTCCCAGCCCCACAGCCTGTGGGAGGGAGGAAAGGGAAGAAAAGTGCCGCCTCTCAAGGGCAAAGAGTGTCTTTGCAGGTGGAAGGTGGCTTCAGGTACAGTCATGCCAAGAGGTAGAAATTTCTGATGAACAGGCTGAAGGGTCATGGACCAGAGCACAGGAGTGGGGAGGTAACTAGGAGCTTACTCAGACAGGCATGACGAGGGTTGGAGGGATGGAAAAAGTAAGAGCGTTAAGTTGCAAATAGTACTCTGGCATCAAGCAACAGCAGACTGATCTGATGTCCTGAATCCTGAGGAAGCCATTTCCACGTCACTCCTCCCTTTGCCAATATCTTCAGTTCCCCTCCAGGGGCTCTTCTCCTTCATTTTCCAGATATATACCATTTTCTCTTTTGTGAAAGCATTTTCTGTGTGATATATGACTCATCTTTAAGTCTCTCTGTGCTTTTTCCAGCCTTTTCTTCTCTCCTGTCCCATGGGCCCTCCTTCCTCCTCTCCTCACTTAGATGTGCCCTAATCTCAGTCCTCATCTCTTCATTTCTACTTTTTCCTTTGGAAAGTTATTCATCCTCAGGTCATAATTGCTATTTCTGCCTGTAACTTCCAAATCTACCTCACACCAAAGGCCAATTCCACATTTCTAATGGCCTCTTTATAAACGACACTTCCCTTACCAGCCCATGAGGCTTAGTAATTTATTCATTAACATTTGTACTCCAGAGCCTAATCTCCTGCCTGCTAATAAGTACTCAGCAATTTTTAAAAAATAAGAAAATGCCTCAAATGTACATCCATTTCATATACAATATGTTCAACAGTTAATGATTTTTCTAAATGTTTATAAACACACAAAAGCAACCATGTTCATGTATCTCTGTCTTTGTGAATGAAAATGTTAACAGTCATTACTGATGCATGTTAAAATCACATTAATTTTTAATTTTTTCTTTATAATTTTCTGTCCCATATGAATATTTATAGTCAGTATATTTTGCTTTTAACATCTGGTCAGGAACTATTTTCTCCTTTCTTTGTAAAGAAAAGAAATGCTAAATTTATTATCTTCAAACCAAGTGACCTACATTCTCTGCATATCTAGGCTTCCCACATTGGCATTATTATCAAAGCAGCTTCTCCTACATACTCGTACACTGTACACTGTCGTTTACAGAGCTCTATTTGTTCCTCCTTCACAGTTCCCCTTAGGCTTCATCTTTTGCGTCTGCCTTGTTCTGCCTCCATTTTTGCCTGGACTGCCAGCCCCTCACACTTGATCTATTAGGCAGGTTAGGTTATGTTCCACCTGAGAAAGCGATTGAAAATCCTAGTGACACATAACAGCAAAGCTCTTTCTCCCTCGTGTTAGGTGTTCGCTATGGGTTGGCTGGGGGTTCTGCTCCTGTCTCCCCACTCCAGAACTAAAGCCAATGGAGCAGCCAAATCCAGAGCATTACAGTCACGAGAGTGAGGGAAAGAGCGGACAGGAGGATCTTAGACTGTGAGACAGTCACTAAAGATGACACACATGTGCTCACATCTCCAGAATTATTCACGTGGCCTCCCCAACCACAAAGGATCCAGGAAGTAGAATTATGCTATATGCTTGGTGAGGAGGAGAACTGGAAATATTTGCAAGAACCAATATCTACCATACTTACTGGAAAAGCCTCTAGACTGATTCCTCTCTAAAAACTGTCCTATTTACCTGGCTTCCTGGCCCCTGGATTTAGAGGCCCAGAGATTAGCCTCTAGTCCCAGTCTCTCATCTATTCATAGCATGACCATCATTATTTAATTTCCTCAGATCTAATTTTTTAACAATCCTTCTCTCTACCTAGAATCCTGAGAATATATGAAATACTGGATGGAAACGCTTACATACATTAGTGGTAATAAGTTGAATGAACTAATGCAATGCTAATTCAGTGGCTGGCTTATGAAGCTGGTGAGACCTGTGATGACACTTACGATGATGTGCATGTGTGGGAGGAGGGAGAGCTGAGTGTTCAGTGGGGCCTCCCCGGTGTCATAAAGCACTTCCTGTGCTCTGATGGGGTGGGAGGCTCCATGCCTGCATCGGATTACTAAATTTGGATTATTCTCCCCATCCATCAGCTTTCTACCTCCTGCCTCTTTACTGGGAAATCATAAGATCACATGGTCTGACTACCTGCTGGGTCTAAGGAGATAAAGCGGAGTGATTTCACTGAGATAACCATCTTTCTCCCTTTATATTGTTCTCTTACACTCTTCTCTCTTCTATGACATTTCCTTTACTACCTAAAGAAGTACTCTCCTCCCAAAGGTATCTGACCTCACTCCCCTGTCATGAGATGACTCTGTGTCACCTCCCACCATGATCCATGGCAGCACTGCTTGATGCTAACAACCCCCAAGTTGCACACACAGCCATCCTGCTTCCTCTTGACTCTGAACTTTGCTCACACTACTCTCTGCTCCGTAAATATTGTTGTAATCAGCTTGGTGTTACTGTGGCAAAATACCTGAGAAAATCAACTTAAAAAGGTAAAAAAGTTTATTTTGGCTCACAGTTTCGGAGGTTTCAGTCCATGGTTGTCTCATCCTGTTTGGGGCCTATGGCAGCACAGTATATCACAGTGAGAGCTCGTAGTGGGAGAAGACTGTTCACCTCATGGCAGCTGGGAAACAAAGAGAAACAGGAAAGGACCAGGGTCCCAATGTTTCCTTCAAGGACACACTCCCAAAGACTTCATTCCACTAGGCCCCACTTTCTAAAGGTTTCACCATCTCCCAGTAATACCAAAGGGTAGCAACCAAGCCCTTAGCACAGCCTTAACCAAGCCTTTTGGGGATATATCCAAACCACAACAAATACTATCTCATACCTCTTACTTTTCAAGTTCTACTTCCTCTGTCCTTTTCCCTACCACTACTGCCCATGACAGGAAGTTCATTCTTCTACATCTAATGCTTGCATTTTTGCCTTTACTGTTTCCTTTGAAATTGTTATACATGTGTCTATTTTGAATCTCCAACAATTTTGCTATGGTTTCTGGCACATTTCACCCCTGAAGTTTACTTTAAGTTTCCCCTAGATATAGAAGCTGGCCAAAAAGAGCCAAGCATAGTCTCAGAAATGGGAAACGTTCCTTTAGCCCCTGAGTAGAAAAGCAAAACTATGCAGAGATGAGCCTGCTCACTCTATATGCAAGAGCTTTTTAAATATCACGCGTCATCTTGAAATTCAACCCAACAGCTACATCAGATGAATCATGTTCAAAATACAAAGGAAAGTGGAGTTGCTTCATGGGGTGCCACGGAGCACCACCAGTGATTCTCAAAGGTCAGGACCAGTAGCAGCTATTTCTCACTTTTCAAAGTTGGCTTGGGGAGACAGAGAATAAATCACTGGTAGAGCTCAGCATGTGTGAGTCCCTGAGTTCAATCCCCAGCACCAACAAAATAAAAAGTTGAGTTCAGACACCTGGCTCTAGGGTCCAGGCATAGCATGGATATACAGATTTCTGAGGAATGCCCTGGAAAGCAGCAGTTATATGTGACTAAAAAAAATGAGACACACACATCTTTGCTAAAACTTGTTCCAGAGGAAATAACATCCATAACTGGGGCACTGCAGACAGACAGCTCATGCCTCGGGCTCTAGCGCTTAATGCAATCAGCCCAGCTGGATGGGCCACAAAGAATGGTTTAGGGCCCAAATCTAATGACACACCAGCAACAAGATGAACACCCCAAATGTAGTTCCTGCTGGAGGGTTTACAGGCACACAAGCCAAACAGATGGAGCATGGTAGAGACATTGGCAGGGACTCAGGGACACACAAGCATCATGGTCTCTTGAAAAGAAATGTTTATATCACCCTCAGAGGGACTGCATCCTCAAAAAGATGTTTGAGTCACTTTGCAGCTTGCCCCATTTAAGAGAATCACACACAATGGGCGATCGCCTATTATTTTGAGGGGAAACATCTCAAATGACAGGCCTTGCATTTCTGCTTCCTATTGGATTCCCACTTACTGTCTTTGAGGATCTCTTATATCAAACAAGCAGAGAGATGCTGGGGTCACCTGTGTGTGCTTAGGAGGTTGACAGGCTCCTGGGGGTACTGGCCACACAGACATACTCTTTCCCACGACCGCCACCTGGGTTCAAGAGAAAAAGTACACATGATACCACCTTGAACCTGACTTATAATAGAGAACTTGCTCCCTCCATATGTTCTTTATGTTTGGGGGCATATTCACTGTTTAATTTTTATTGCGTTATAATTGGTGTGAGGCAATTTATCTTATAATTGGTTTAAGGTAATTTATTTTAGAAACCGTCCAGTGTAGTAAAATGAAACAGACTTTTTATTTCCTATAATCTTCTTTGGAGACTTTTCCTGAATTTTCTTTTATCTTTCAATGTTTTAAGCAACTGTTGAAGTAAATAAGAGTTTCTGATGTGACAGAAATCAATGCAGAAAGTACTGTAAATTATGGATGGCAGATTTTGGATGCTACGTCTCACTAAAAAGGAATAATCAGAGCATGGGAATAGCAAACATGGAAAAAGAACAAATCCTCACTTTTAGTTTTTAATTTTCAATTAACTAGTACAAGTGTCCTTTTAAAACAAAGGTTTAAAAAAGGGAGGATCAAGACTTTTCATCCTATGAATCTCTCCTTGAGGTTATGGTCCCCAATTCTTTCCATTTCAATTTGTAAGTCATAAAGACCAAATACATGTAGCAATGACAAACTTATTGACACATATTGCGGAGAAGCATTTATAGGTAACAATCCATCCTGTATCCTATGAACCACAGATATATACAGCAGACATAAGAGCAGGAAGAAACTCAAAGTTGAGTGATGGTGCTGTCTAAAAGGCAGAGACTTATTTTAGAAATGGCCCATATGGCCCCACTTTGAGCTCTTAGTACTGACAGGCAGCTATGGAGAACCAGATGGTGACATAGGTTGTAATTCCAACATCATAAATCTTCTTAACTGAATTAAATTCCAAAGAAGCAATTTAAACACTGAATGTAATGGGACACAATTATCTTAGGAGTTACATACATGCAATGTGCATTGTTATTTATCTGTGTCTTTTTTTGGTACATAGTTATTAACTGGGATTTTGTAATACTTTAGGTGTAACTATGTACTTGATAACGTTAGTAGAGTGTTAATTACTTACTGCGTGTTTATGACATAGATTTCCCTGTGTTATACAAATGTAAATGGCAAAGGGAAATACAATCAAAATATCCCATCCTAAACAACAAAGGAGAGTTAGCAGTTAAGATTAAGTTTTGCTGCATCAGAAAACTTAACAGTGCTTAAAGAAAATACATTTTATTTAAGGAAAAGAAATTCATAGACTGGTGGTCTAGGACTAGAAAGGAAGCCTCAGGGGTCCTGGGGACTCAGCCCCCTTCGACTCTCTGTGCCATCCTCCTGTCCTTGACAGAGTCATAGTCCAGGATGGCTGTGTGTACAGTTCTGTATGTGCCAGAAAGGACAGAATGGCAGGCAGCGCTAAAATGACAGGCTTCCTGGCTAGGTCAGTCCCCTTTGCAAAGCTTGCTGAGAAGTTCCAGCCTATGGCTTCTGCTTATTATCTCATTGGCCATCCTTGGTAGCAAGGAAAACCAGAGAATATAGTTGTTTTAACTGAGGATAGTACTGCCTTGCAGAAACAAAACAAACAAAAACATGGATTCTGGTAGTAAGGAATACAAGGAGAATGGATATTGAGGAAAGAACTAAAAGTCTTTGCCACAGAGTGAAAGAATTCCCTTCAGAGAAATGACTGTGAGACAGAGATCAGATATCCCAAGATGCCTGTAGAATAAACACCAAAAAAAGACAAGAAAAGTCTTGGAGGAGATGTGAGAAAAAACAAAGTTATTTCAGAACTTAGGGGCCAGAGAATTTCTAATAAAAAATAAAGTAGTCATTGACAAAATGTTGGTGGTCAATTTATCTTTATGACAGCTAAGAAAATAACTGACAGGTCGGTGAGATAGCTCAGTGGCATAAGTGCCTGCCTAGCAAGCGCGAGATCCTGAGTTTGACTCCCGGTACCCACATAAAGGAAAAAAAAAGAAAATAACTGACTACGGATTTTGAACCAATGTCCGCAAAATCAAGACAAAGATTATGAATGCATGAGGTCTCCCAGATGTGTCTCAACCATCTGGGAGATGTCAAGCAGGCCCGACTCTTCAGTTCCCTTCCTAACATAAGAAGGCAAATCTCAGAACCCACATAAAGCCCAGGCATCTAGAGTGCGTCTGAGACAGGCACCTGCCCTTGTATCAGTTGTTTTCTGTGCTGGACAACCCTCAAGCCTGCAGAGTTCCATCTTGAAGTAAAAGCCCTAAGTCAGAGAACAAGGAGCTCTTCTGCTATCCCCTGGCTGCCTGGCAGACTCCAACAGAAACCCTTCTGCCTGAAGATAATTCATGTCAAGAGCACATACCTGAGAAGGCTGAATGGGTGGAAAGTGGGACCAGGTAATGGAGTGAGAAAGCCCTTCCTACTGATCAAGGTGCTATACTTTTCCTTAAATCCTATGAGGTTTGAGGACCTGATCAAATTCCAAGTCAGATGCCCAAGGAAGTCCAGCATTTTAGGGTGTCTCTGAGCCAAACAAAACAGAGGCCCAGGTCACCCACAGCATGTAGCATTTGAGATCATGAGGTTCAGGACCAGGTGGGGGCTAGATCTTATGGGGTTTAATTATCACCTGGGGCTCACTAATACTCTCTTAGAAAATAACATACGCCTTTCCAAACTTTGCTCAAATCTTTCCTTCAGTCAGGAGCTCTCCATTTCTCTCTTCTCTAGGGCTTATCCCAAACATTAAAAATTGTATTAGTTTCCTAAAACTGCCATAAAAATTTGCCACAAACTAAGTAGCTTAAAACAACAGAAGCCTATTCTCTTACAGTTCTGGAAGTCAGAAGTCTAAAATCAAGGTGTCAGCAGGCTTGATTCCTTCTGGGAATCTCAGGGAGAATCCGTTATACTCTTCTCTCCTAGCTTCTGATGGCTACTGGCAACCCTTGGCATTCCTTGGCTTGTAAACACATCACTCTAATCTCTGCCTCTGGATGGACAAGACCTTTCCCTCTCTGTGTCTCCATGTCTTTTCTTTCTCTTATAAAGACGGTCTGTCATTAGACTTAAGGCCTACTCTAAATCCAGGATGATTTCATCTCAAGATTCATAATTTAACCCGGCTGCAGAAAGACTGTTTTCAAACAAGGTTATATTCACAGTTACTGAGGGTTAGAACTTGGACCTATCTTTGGAGCCTCTATTCAAGCCCATTCAAAATAAATAAAAACAAAACAGCAACCATGAACCAGATTCTCTCATATATCAAATTTTTAAAATATGAGATGCCCAAAATTCAGATTTCAATATTGTTAGTGTTATGAGCTCCTAATACAACATTGTCTTTCCACTAAAATAAATATGGAGACATTAGAAAAACATAAAGATAACTATAAATCATGTAATCATTGTATTAGTCACTTTCTCATCACTGGGACAAAATGCTGACACCTACAACTTAAAGAAGGAATTCTTTATTTTGGCTCATGTTTTAGAGGATTCAGTCCACAGTTGGCTGGCTCTAAGGCAGAAAAAGCATGGCAGATGGTCATGGAAGAGGAAAGCTGATCAACCCATCGCAGCCAGAACGCACAGAGAGAGAGAGAAAGAGAGAGAGAGGAGGAGGAGGAGCTGAAGACAAGAATACTCCCTTCCAGGTCATGCCCCAAGTGACCCACCTCCAAGGAGGCCCCACCTCCTAACAGTACCTTCAGCCCTGGTCTCATCAACGGATCCCTCTACTAATGAGTATAGTGCCCCCTCGGTCCAATCACCTTCCAAAAGTGCCACCTCCAACTACATGAGACTTTAGGGAAACATTTTAAATCTAAACCATCATAATCCCAGATACTGAAAAAAATTCTGCAACTTTTTGTCAGAAAGAATCTGGGAGAATTTCCACCAAAGAGCTTATCTGAGAAGATTGATGATTTACACTCCATCCTCAGAAACCAAGAGCCCCACTAGTCTGGAAGCAGCAGGATGTGTGGATGCTCCAGTACTCCTCAGCTTAACGATTCACTGGGAGGACTCTTAAGACTCATCGTGTAGTCATACCCAGGGCTATGATTTATTATAACAAATGTACCAAGCACATTCACCAAAAAGAAAAGGCACATAGCATCAAGTCAGAAGAAAACCAGGCATAGGCTTCTATGGACAGAAGTGGAATCACACAGCATACATTTAATTCCCCCAAGTAATACGTTGACACGACATGTATAAAATGTTGCCAACCAGGAAAGCTTGTTAGAGTCTCTGTGCCCAAGGATTTTATTGGTAGATGTCTTCATAAACAATCCTCTAAGTGGATATCCAAATCACAGGTTCTCAGAAGGAAAGCATATGTTCACCATAAACCATGATGTTCATACAAACAGTTTAAGCACAGTGAGCCACCTCTTATCTGTTCATGGTGGCAACCCTTCTTGAAATCAAACTTCTCAAACATCAGCCAAGGGCCAACCTTCCAAACAGACATTTCAAGATTGGATGTTTAGGTCTGCCAGAGACCTCAACTTTTCTGCACAGGCAAGTTGAGAAGAGTCTTTGTCTCCCTTCTCCATCTGTCTGCCCTGGTTCAGAGATGCAGAGTATCAGCCATCCCCAGACTCACTCTACAGGACGCTTCGGGAGGCAGATAGTGTTCATGTCTTGCCTTGACATCCCCAGTGAGTATCTTTATATCTGCATCCACTTGGAGATAGAGACTGCATGCTCAGAAGGTAACACAGAAGAGGAAGGCGAGAATGGAGACCTTGCAGTCCAGACAGTAGGGTTTGGGAGGAGCATAGAAATTTCTCTATCACATAAAAAATCAGGACTAGGTGTAGTTTATAGAGACAGAAAGGTGGAATGAGAGAATAGACCCCCATCTCATGCCTGAAGAATCAGTGTTTTTCAAACATGCCCCTAGAATCCCTGAGGTTCCTCAAAGGTATCTCAGTGTTCATGGCAGCGAGAAAGCACAGGCTCAGTGCATCTTCTAAACTCAGCAAGAGCAGGTCCACTTTTATCTATTTGCAATAACAGGCATATGCAAAAATTTTCATATAAAAGGGAGATTTCTTGACAACAAAGAAATAAACAATTTGAAATCATGGCGCTAGATGAGTGTCGGCCAGACAGTGGAAAGTGGTTTAATTGCCGAGACCTCAGCCCACACTCTAGACAGAAAACTGGGAGGGAGCTTGTACAAGCATCGGACAGACACTCTTTACCTCTCTATGGAAAACACCAAGTCTGATGACCTACACACCCACAACAAATGTAAACCTTTTCTTTTGCAATTACAAAAGCTAGGAAATGACAGAAAAATAACACAGTGTTTTCTGAACATTTTTCAGTCACTGGCTCTGTTAACTAAACGATGCAAGCTATAAACCTTCTAACAAGAAAAATGAACACATACTTATGTAGTAATTTGGCATAACAATTGCAAACGACTTACAGACCCTCTGAAGATCAAATCCATATTTAGAACCTCATATACTTTCAGAGCTCCAATTTTTATTGGAAAGACAAACCCCGTCTAGTTGTCGTTCAGTTTCAAAACCAAAAGAAAGGCATTTTTATAAATGTAATTGTATCAAAATATTCATTAAACAAATATTAAATATCAACAATGTGGGCCAGTGAGATAGCTCAGCGGCATAAGCGCCTGCCTGGCAAGCGCAAGGTCCTGAGTTTGACTCCTGGTACCCACATACGGAAAAAGGGCCGGTGATATCACTCAGCGGCATGGGCGCCAGCTGGCACGTGAAGTCCTGATTTTGACCCCTGGTACCCACAAAAAAAAAAAAAAATTGACAATGTTCTAGTACCAGAGCATCAATTTGAAGACCAGGTACATGGATACCTCAGTTCATGAACATTTCTGTTTGCAAACAATTCAGTTCACAAACAAAGGTGTTCAGCAAAATTTTGCTTCCCTTCACAAACTCCATGTCGGGTGACAAACACAACCACAGCCTCTTCCTCACACAAATACAAATGCAGCCATCTTCCCCAAAATTGTAATACAAATTAAGTTCGTAGACCAAGGTACCTGCTCTTGAGAACGTATATCCTACGGGAAGCAAACATACATAAGTTAAAACCTCAAATAATTTCAGGTACTTGCTATGAAGAAGGGCCTCCCTCAGGAGGTGAACAAATTTGAACTGAGGTCCAAATAACAAAAATGAGAAAACCGAATGAAAATATAAATAAACAGCATTATAAGTGTGAGAACAATAAATGTCAAGGTCATGAGGTGGAAATGACCCTAATGTTTTATGAAAGAGAGAGAGAGAGAGAAAGAACGAAAGAACGAAAGAGAAAGAAGAAAGAAAGAAAGAAAGAAAGAAAGAAAGAAAGAAAGAAAGAAAGAAAGAAAGAAAGAAAGAAAGAAAGAGAAAGAAAGAAAGGGAGAAAGAGAGAAAGAAAGAAAGAAAGAGAGAAGGCTGGAAAGTGAGGGTAAAATGGGGGATATATAGTAGGAAAAGGAGCAAGACCATATTCTTAAGGGCTTTAGGGGTCATCAGTTCTGTGTTAGGCTATATCCTAAGTACAGTGGGAATCTATTGCATTTCAAGAAAGAGCTACATGCTCCGATTTGCAATATTTTCCCAATTTTTTATTATGGTAAAATTTACATAACATAAAATTCACTGTTCTAACTCTTTTAAACAGACATACAGTTCAGTGGTATTAAATACATCCTTATTGCTGTGCAGCCACCACCTTCCATCTGCAGAACTCCTTTCATCTTGCAAAACTAAAACTTGTGCCCATTAAACAATAATTCTCCATTCCTCCTTGCTGTCAGACCTTGGAGATCATTCTACTTTCTGGGTCTATGAGTTTGATTACTCTTAATACCTCATATAAGAGAAATCATTCAGCATTTGTCTTAACTGTGATTGGCTTGTTTCACTTAGCATAATGTTCCCAAGGTACATTCATGTTGTAACGTTAAAATTTTCTAAATTATTCATACTCACAGAAATGTTTATATTCATATCACTCATCAAGTTTGGGGAGTTTTGAGTCATTATTTCTTTACAGATTCCCTCTCCCCCTTTCACCCTCTTCTGGGACTCCACAGTGCCAGATGTTGGTCCACTTGGCGTCTCACGGGTCTGGTAAGCTCCATTCAATTTTCTTCCATCTCTCTTCTTTCTGTTCCTCATAATCTACAAATTCCATTGTTCTATCTTGAATTCTACTTATTCTCTCTTCTGCCTGTTTAAATTTTCCTTTGAATGCATCTAGTGAATTTTTCATTTCAGTTACCATACTTTTAAGCTCCAGAATTATTTTGGTTTTCTTTTAATGTTTTCTCTATTATATTTCCATTTTGCTCATGTATTCTTTCATTTGTCCCATATCTTTCTTTAGTTCTTTGAGCATATTTAAGCCCATTTTAGAGTCTTTGTCCAATTGATCTGCCATCAAGTCATTTTCAGGGTGTGCTTCTGTTTATTTCTTTTTCCTTTAAACAGGTCATACTCTCTTGTTTCCTCAAATGCCTTGTGATTTTTTTGTTTGAAACTGAACACTCGAATCTAATAATGCAGGAATTCTGTAAATCAGATTCTCCACCTTTCCTTTGTTTTCCTGTTTTTGTTTTGTTTTGTTTCATTTTTCTTTTTACTTTCTTATTGCTGTAGGCTCTCTCTGTGCCAAGGATCAGCCTGCAGTATAAACTGAAGGTCTCTCAAGTCTTTTCTGAGCCTTCACCTTTTCCTAACATGCAAAATAACTTTCTAATTACCCTTGTACATGCATTTGCTTTTGAATCTCCTAGTCTTTAATGTCTGGTTCCCAAAAAGAGAAAAAGAAAAAATAAAAGAGAGCAAGGCACCAGCCTTTTAAATCCTCTAGAACTCACTTCAGCCATAAGTAGGTACTTATGACAAGCAGGCTGAGCCACAGCTGCCTATCTCATTTTTTGCACCTCCATGATCAGAAACAGAAATCAATTATCAGAGCATAATCTATGATATTTGGAGGACAAGCGTCATTTTCTCCAACCTTGGTTCTCACAAGTTGTGCTGAAACTGCTCTAGCTACACCTACATGGCTTCCTACCTGGGGATTATGGGTAGTCACTGCCAATCTAATAGCTGAAACTGACCAAAATTAATGCAGTTTTCTATCCAAGTCTTCCCCTGAAAATTGTAAGACTTCAATGACTCCAGAGTTCCAAGATGATTATATTACAGAGAGTCTGCCAGTATCAATATTGTTTAGATGCAAAGAAAGGATCTTAGTACTTTCTATGATGCCATCTCCCCATTGTGATTTGCATTTTATAAAAAGAAGGTTGTTGAGTGGTTGGTGGGTTATATAGATGTGATTGAATTAAAATCTAGTTTCAGATACAAATGACAGTATTCCTAGCTCAATAGGCTATTGCCAGGGTTTTTTATCTTTCATTACACAAAATCTGGGGGCATTTTTCCCAGTTGGTTAGTTTAGCAGCACAGGGATGTCAGGGCTATGATTTGACTTTGCTTTAAACCTCTTTTTTCCCATTCCAGTCGCAAAGTAACTGCCACAATGCTTGTGTCCTTCTTTAGGAGATAAGGAAACTTTCTCTTAAACTGCTCACATTTCTCCCTGTTCTACCTCATGGGTTACTATTGTCACACATACTTAAGTGTACAGAAGTTACTGGCAAGGAAATCCAGATTACTACAGATACACTTATCAATATATGAACAAAATTAGTGTTCCTTTTTTGAAAAATTAAACAAAATTACTCCTGAGCAGTCATCCAAACATGCCTGTGACTAAGTAAAAAGAAAAAGTGAGGAAATAGGTAGATGTCTCTTGCAAAAATTAAAGCAAATTAAGCATGTGACAGAATTACTTAGAGAATTTTTCAAATAGATTGCTGAGTCCACTCCCAGAGTTTGTGATTCAGTACAGCTGGGGTGCAGCCTGAGAATCTGCATTTCTAGCACAGTCCCCAGTGATCCCCATGCTGGCGGCCCAGAGGCAGTGGGGTAACAGCAGGAGAGAAGTGTAGACAGAGTCAACAAAAATATTTCCCTGAGATGTGGTTTAGCTGAATCAAAATGAAAGGCTTAAAAAAGGGATCTTTTTAATCTTGAGGTTTTTTCTAGCAAACATAAAAAGTTTCAACTTATACCTAAATTTCTGTAACTATAATTACACAGTTGATGTTAAAAAAAATGTTGAGAAAGAAATGTTTACAGTAATAATAAGAAGCCTGAAACTTTTGAAAAAACATCTAAATATAAAAACAGGCAGAGATCACTAGACAGATACAATTGTAATGGGAAACTTTAGCACACTAGTCTCATCTTTAACAAAGCAAATCAATTCTAAAAAATACACGGGGAATTCAAATAATTAGACTCATTTAATAGATACAAACTAAGCTTTGAGCCCTCCATAGAATATACTATATTGAAGCATTAATAAAAATAAAACATTCACAAAAATATATATCAAATAATGGATACTAAAGGAGACTTTCTTTTTTTTTTTTTTTTTTTATATGCGGGTACCAGGAGTCGAACTCAGGACTTCGTGCTTGCCAGACAGGCACTTATGCCACTGAGCTATATCACCGACCTAAGGAGACTTTCTTAAATGTCAAAAACCAGAAAATGTATAAGCCACCTTTCAGGTCACAGTAGAAGAATACTATAAATTTTTCTTTAAGAATTTAAGGGCCGGGGCCGGTGAGATGGCTCAGCATCGTAAGCGCCTGCCTTGCAAGCGCGAGGGCCCGAGTTCAACTCCCGGAACCCACATATGAAAAAGGGGCCGGTGATATCGCTCAGCGGCACGGGCGCCTGTTGGCGCGCGAGGTCCTGAGGTCAACCCCCCGGTACCCACAAAAAAAAAAAAAAATTTAAGGGCCAGTGAGATGGCTCAGCAGCATAAGTGCCTGCCTGGCAAGCTCGAGGGCCCGAGTTCAACTCCCGGAACCCACATACGAAAACAGGGTGGGTGATAATGCTCAGCGGCACGGGCGCCTGCTGGCGCGCGAGGTCCTGAGGTCAACCCCCGGTACCCACAAAAAAAAAAAAAAAAAGAAAGAAAGAAAGAAAAGAATTTAAACAAAGAAACAAAAAGGAGCCCTGATTTCTGCAAAAAAATTTTTTTAAATACTATATATTCATAATTACATTTATATTGAAATACTATATATATTCAAAATGAATATATATATCCAAAAAGGAAAACAAAACTGTGGTAATGGAACACACCTGTCCTCCTGGATCCTCCTGGCATTGCCTTTTAGGCTCCCCATGCTCACGATTGGATCACAAAATTTCAGAAAATGAAAAGGCTGTAATGACCTTGGGAAACTTGGGTGAATACCATCAGAAGATTGCTAACTACTAACACCAATTCCACCTAGGGTGCCCATCCTCCACCAGCTTTTGACAGAGTTATCTGTCTGCCTGTCTGCCTGGCTGTCTCTCTCTCTCTCTCTCACACACACACACACACACACACTGAATTAATTGAATAATAGAGAAAATACACACTTCTAAGGAGATAAATTACTGGCAAAACAAAAATCATATGTGACTACCCTCAAACACATTAAATACCCTAAAGATCTTTTTATTCTTTTCTTTAATACTGGGGATTGAACCAAAGGCCTTTGCACTGAACTTCAGTTTTGTTTTTATTTTATTTTATTTTATTTTATTTTATTTTATTTTATTTTTATCTTATTTTATCTCATCTTATTTTGAGACAGAGTCTTGCTAAGTCACTAAGTTGCCCCAGCTAGGCTCTAACTTGGGATTCTCCTGCCTCAGCCTCGCAGAGTGCTGACATTACAGGTGTGCATCACCATTCCCAGCTAGATCTCCTTATTTGGAAAGATTTTAGTGTGATACACTAGCGAGGCCCTGAGGTTGTCTCTAGACTTGGTAAAGTGGGCAACTCCTTGGACACATGTACCAGAGCATGAACACAAGAGGTGAGTTGGTCAAGCCTGCACTGCAGATGAAGCTAGGGGCATTCCTTTTCGTTACCTGTCAAACCAGTCTATTCCTTGAAAGAGGTTGCAGTACAGGGGGTTGTTTATACTATTTTATGTATTTTTCTACATGTTTGAAATATTTCATAACTTTCAAAGTGAAAGTATCCATTATTGCATTATTTACAAGAAAGCTACGAAAAAGACTTTCTCATACTGTATTGTACTGATGGGAATGTATATTGGAAAAAAATTTGAAATGTTTATTAAAAGCTTCCAAAGTGCTGATACTCTTTAGCTCAGTAATTATATTTTGGGAAATCTATCCTTAAGGGGAAAACTATAGTCAATATATTCATTGCAACATCATTTATAATGGTAAATAATGGGAAAAATCAAAATTTTAAAAATAGAAGAATTTTTACTTAACTCAGGGTTGACAAACTAGAGTAGTCTATGGACCAAGTCCAACCTCCTGGCTGTTTTTGTAAATCAAGTTTTATTGGCACAGTTGCTTTCACACCTGAGTTGGCAGATTTGGATAGCAGCAATAGACTCCATGACACAATAGCTAAAAATATTTATCAGGCCTTCTCTGAAGGGTTTGCCAACTCTTGTCTTAAATTATGTTATATCCAGCTGGGCCTGGTAGCACACACCTGTAATACCAGCACTTTGGGAGGCCAAAGCAGGAGGATCAAAAGATCAAGCCCAGCCTGGGGAACTTAGTGACTTAGCAAGACCTTGTCTCAAAATAAAAAATAGGGCCGGTGAGATAACTCAGCAGCATAAGCACCTGCCTGGCAAGCGTGAGGTCCTGAGTTCGACTCCTGGAACCCACATACGAAGAAAGCGCCAGTGATATTGCTCAGCAGCACGGGCGCCTGCTGGTGTGTGAGGTCCTGAGGTCGACCCCCGGAACCCACAAAATAAATAAATAAATAAATAAATAAAAATAAATAAAAAATAAAAAAAGGGCTGGGGATATAGACAGTGAGAAGGCCCTGGGTTCAATTCCCAGTGCTAAAACAATTTTTTAAATTATGGTATATCCAGATAACAAAATATAAAGCAGCCATTTAATATTATGTTTACTAGAGAAATTTTAATGACATGAGTAAATATTTAGAATATGAAATTAAATGTACATACACTATGACTTCAAACACAGAAAACCATATGCAGGTAACGTATTTATACCCTCCAGAAATGCTTGACTAGAATGCCTCAGAGCTGGGTTTAGAAACACAAGTGTGAGTGGGGGCAGGGAGAGAGCTATATGATCCAGCTGAACAGGCAACCACAGAGCAGGGCCACAAGTGCACTGAAAGGTCAATCAGAATACATAGGCATGTACATGGGAGGATGGGGTTCAGGATCAGGAAAGCAATTAGAGGAAGTGGCATTTCACCTAAGACTTGAAAGAAAAGAGTCAGCTAAAGGAGGTAAGCAGAGAAAGTGTCCAACAGACAATGAGCAACCAGGAGGAAAAACAGAAAAACAAAGGCCTGAAAGCAAGAGAGGGTATGGCACTTCAGGAAATCTAGAAATCCAGTATGATCAAAATACAGACTCTAAAGGAATACCAAAGAAACCTTATTCCTGAGTGCTGTGATTGTGGATCACGCTCCAAGGAAATAAGAACAAAATCTAACATTAATATTCACCCATACACACATCACCACCATCTCCATCTCATTCCATGGCCCTTTCTCCATCCTAAGAAAGGGAGGATGGGCAGGTGATCACTGTACACACGAAGAGGGAGAAAAGAGTGAACAAAGGGAGAAAGATGTGTGTTGGGGAGAACTGAAGGTGCTGGGGAATTAGTAAGTGATGACACAGACCTTTGCTGTTCAAGGAGAAATACATGAAGAAAATACTTTATTTTTTAACACCTATGGGACTGTTTTCTGAAACAAGATAATGGGGCCATAACAACCTGAGCTTCTAGAACTATAAAGATCAAGTGTCCTAAAAGAATGCATCTTATACTTATCATACAAAAAAAAATTTTAATAGAATGTATTTCTTTAAATAGCAAACTTTTTGTCTTCTAAATGCTTTTGTAGACTTTAAAATTAAATACTCCTTCAGTAATTTCTGAAAGATCATTTTCTTTAATGGAATTTGGCTGAACAATCTTCTCTACTGTTTATTTAACATACAGCTATGAATCACCTTGACGGGTAGTTAGTATCTGGACTAGTGGACCTGGCCCCATCTCCCCGTCCTCATTTGTCCTTGTTCCTGGGGTGTCCTTAACAAGGAAGACTGTAATTTCTCCACACAGTCTTCTTTAAATAATCCTATTTATCTCATTCAGGTCTCATTTAATTGTTATAGGAAGCCTTCAGAAGCAATGGTCCCATTTTTCTAAGAATAATCTCTAGAGTATTGCTGTTTTCATTACTAGATTTAAACTTTGTCACTGAGTGTCCCAAACCTGGTACCAACTGTAAATCATGATGTTGAATGTTCTTCCTGGTGCATATTTGCAGGTATCTAACATCATCCCTTCTGTTCATGAATGAACTGGCGGTCAGACATCTTTCTTTCCTATGCCCTCTACCCCCTTCCTGCCTATATACTCCCACTTCTGTCCCTCCACTGGAATCTGGTCCAGAATCCAAGCCCAATCAGCCCCCCAGGCCACAAAGAAACACAGAGATCTCGTCCTCCTTCTTCATCCACCAACTCCACAGCCAACTTGGTGTGTTTTGCATTTTGACATACTAAAATGTAATGTACTAATTTTTCCATGTGTACTGGTCTTATCTCCCCAGCTGGATTTTGAATTCTTTGAGAACCAAACAATAACTTACTCAACTTATACCAGTGCTTAAAAAATACACGTTAGGGGGCCGGTGAGACGGCTCAGTTGTGTAAACGCCTGTCTGGAAAACACAAGGGCCTGAATTCAACTCCCAGAACCCACATACAAAAAAAGGGCCGGTGATAATCACTCAGCGGCATGGGTGCCTGCTGGCATGCAAGGTCCTGAGGTCGACCCCAGTACCCACAAAAAAAAAAAAAAATACACCTGTTAATATATATATATATATTTTTTTTTTGGTAATATTCATTTTGTGGTAGAAACATTGAGAAGAATGTGACCCATCTCTAGCGTGGAGGTTGGCCTTGTTCGCACTGCTGCTCCCCAAAGCTGCAAGAGCCTCAAGGCAGGGCTTTCTCCAGATTGCTATTCTGGCAAAGCTAAAGAATCCCGATTCTGGCTGAGCTGCTCACTTCACCTGGTACTGATTAGCTAAGGGCTGAAGGGCAGTGAACATAGTATACGCTCAACCCTAGTTTAGGAAAAAATGTATTTAATCTTAAAGACTGATATTTACTGTGAAATTGAATAAAAATCACTACTTATCGAACTGTCATCATAGTCTACATTACAGATACTACACTAGCTAAATACATACATTATCTCATTTAATTCTCATAACAGTCATGTGAAGTAAGCATTATGAAATGAGTTCCCATTTTAAAGATAAATAAACCAAGTTTCAGAAGGTTAGTTTGCTTAGAGGCACACATGTAGAAAATGAAACTAGCTGGGACTCAGATTAAGTCACTTGGACTCCAAATCCCAGAATACAGCCCACTTCATGATATTGCCTCTCAACTCTAGTCTCTCTTCTCCCTCTTTTTTTTTGATGAATGTAGCATTCCCTAAGCGCCTGATAAACTAAGAGACTCATGTTATGTCAGATATGATCCACACTGAGCTGGGAATCAGGAACTTCTTAGCAGGATCATGCTAGAGCATCTATGCTATTCAATACCACGTACAATCCTTTATATTTGTGGCCCCTTGAACTAAATGCAAATTAAAGGTGACAGCACTGTGGAGACTCTCTTCTGCCCTCCTCCTGTCTTTCACCTGAACATGAGTGATTGTAATATGTTAGAGAAAGGGTGGAATACATAGGAACAAATGTGACCCATAGGAACAAAACTGGGAAGTTAGCCTGTTTGCTCAAAGCCAGGGAAGATTCCTATCTGAGGCAGGTTTAACCAAGGACACTGCTTAATTCTTATGGCTTAGGGTCATCTATGTAGCCAATAAAAATTGTTATGAGTCTGCCAAGCAATCTCAGCCTCCCATTTTTTTATTGTTTTCATCAGAAGACCTGAGAGGCCATAGGTACAGGTACACTTTATGAGACTGAGTAGAAAGGAGCTGTGCTAGCTATAAAAATGAGTACAGGAATATAACCAAAAAGAGTGATGTCTGTCCAAGTCCAGTCCATAAGTCAGATTCCACATGGGCTGTAACCGTAGCACTTACTCTCACTTCCTGCAACAGATGACACATTTGCTGACAATAAGGCATGTGAACTCTGAACACTGGGTGGTGTATTGACTCTAGTAACTTCTTTAGTCCTCTGTGTGGTTGTTATTAAGGTAAAGTTCTATCCTTGCAAGTGGCTGTTTTCTTTGGAAAACAACACTAATCGCTTATAAATGCATCCATGTCCGTGGAGTTGAATTGCAGTATGTCTAAAAACCACAAAGAAACTCACCTTGGCTTCAAATTCTGGGAAGAAACAAGAACAAATCATGCAAAGTTCAATCAGCAAATACCTACAAGACCCATTCCCAGAGCCATTGTTCTAACCATATCCCAGTCCCTTGTTATAGGTGTCTTGGTGCTGACATTTGAAATGAAGTATGTCTGGAAGATGTCACCTCTGAATCTATCCTTCTGCCAATTGTATGGTGTACGGCACATTGCCCATCTCTAAAGGACAGAGAGAAGATTAACAAGGCACCCTTACTTAGTAAATTGGTCTTAGAGTTTGAAATGACAGCAAAGGGGGAAAGAAAAGAGTTCAACAGATTCTAATCACATACAAAAGAAAACCTTTTTTAAAAACTCTTCCATAAGTCTAGGTCCTGAACTAGTTAAATACTAAAATATGCTGGACTTGGAAGAGCTGAATTCCTGAGCAATTATCTAAATGTCCTATGGCCAGTTCCATCTCAGTAAATGGTAGGCAATTGTTCTCAGTGCCAATTATTACATACTAATTCTCATTTCTTTGTGTTTCTGCCTTATCAGATTTGCCCAAGACTTTCATTACCATTTTATTTTGTTGTGTACTGTTGAATTCCACAGGCCAGTACTCAGACGACTCCCTCGTGGGTATCCTAGCTGCCTTGCACCTTCCTTCCTTGGCTGAACCCATTTTCAATATGTGACAACATAGATAAACTTGCAGACACCATACTAAATAAAATAAGCCAGGAACAGAATGACAGATACTGCTTGGCTCCCTTTATGAGTTATCGATAATAGTCAAACTCATAGAAGCAGAAAGCAGAATGCTGGTCACCAAGGGGAGGACAGGGGGATCTGAAGAGTTGCTTTTAAGGGGTTATAAAGTTTTAGCAATGCAACATAAATAAGTTCTAGAGATCTGCTGTACAACATTGTGCCTGCAATTAATAATATTGTACTATGCATTTAAAATCTGTTTAAAGAGCAGGTTTCATGGTAATTGTTTATACCATGAAAAATCAGTGTTGCTAGAGTTGAGTAATTGCCTAAGAACATAAAGCTAGTAATCATTACGGCCACATAGTCTACCTTTCCTCCTGTGATAACGGGTTAACTGTTCATTCTCCCATCTAAGGACCATTCTACCTGTGTCCTAGGTTCCATTGCTTCTCATCTCACAGACTTTACACCAAGCATTGTCTTTTTTCTCTTTCCCGTTGTCAGACAAACATGCTGCCTTGGTGTGGATGTGGTTTGAATGTGCCCCTAGAGATTGCTGGGTCCTGAGTGTGGCAGTGTTGAGGTGGTAGGACGTTTAAGAGGTAGTGAGTAGTGGAATATGGCTAGGTCATTGGGAGTGCTGGCCACTAAACCCTACTTAGTTCCTATGAAAGTAAGTTGCTATAAGAAGATCAAGGCTGGCCCCTGAATCTCGGGCTTCCTGCCTGGCTTCTTCCACACATGTTCCCGCTGTTGTGATGAAGCTCTTACCAGAGGCCAAACAGATGAAGCAATCCAATCTTGGACTTTCTGCCTCCAAAACTGTAAGCTAAATAAACCTCTTTCCTTTGTGAATTACCAGTCTCAGATACATTGTTTTAGCAACAGAAAATGAACTAATACATATCCCTACCAGCACCCAACCTTAACAGCATAAGAAAAACCCTCCATTGACCTCACCTCCTCCAGCTACTGCCCTGGGTTTGTACCAATTTTCAAAGTACACATCCTTGAAAACTTATCTGTACTTCTTGTCTAAACTTCCCCTGATCCCATTCTCTCTTCAACACATTACGGTTTTGATTTATTTTTATTGACTTAAGTATAGCCTGATTTAAATTCTATTAATAATTTCTTTTTCATTTTTCAAAAACATTCATAACTGTATTTATTTAGATCAAGAATCAAACAACTTTCTGTTTCCTACTATGGAAGGCAAGGAATTGAGACTTTTTGCTTTCCCTGGGTCCTTTAAATTTCCAGAACATCACTAGTTTAATTTAAAGTCTTAATTAAGTCCATCATTATTCTATTTAACATTCTCTTTTATAATTTTTTTAAGTCATTACATTCAACTTTGCAACCATGTTACACCAGTTATCATACCTATTTCTGTACATTTGGTATCATTGCTCACAAGTATGTCCTTTTTTCCTATTAGTGCTCACAATTTAATATAGGTTCAGCATTCAGTGAACTGATAGACATGTTCAAAACTACTTTTAAGGAGACTATTTAGTTGGTACATATTCTAAAAATATTAAAGATATTGGAATACCAATTTATGGCCTTCACACACACAAATTGGGGTAGACTTAGAATTTCTGTGTAACAATCTTCTTTTCCAGATGAGGTCTGTAGAAGAGCAAATCTCAACACTGGTGATGTTATCTTGCTTCCAAGAGTGACTGGGCCACTCATCAGTCAATTTTTCATAAAGCTCCAAACATAATTATGATGAAAAGATGGTGTTAAGAAGCATTGTCAAGAGCAGTCCATGAATTTTTCTGGTGCTCTAGATTAGTAAAAAATCTAAGAGCCCATGATGGGCAAAGCAGGAAAGGAAGGAAGGGAAAAGGAAGAAGAAAAAAAGAAAAAAATATATATATATACACACACACACACACACAAGATAGTTAAGATAGTTAGTTATACAGCTAGTTACTCTTAATTCATTGAAAAGAAAGGTTTGTGCTAATATTGTTTGGACAAGATATCATGCCTATACCTTGTACTCTGAATAACTACTATGAAGACAACAATATGCTACGTATTAGTTATTGTAACTCTCCTACTAACCTGTTTTGAAACTCTGTTTTATTGTTATTTTTATTTTTTTCTCTTTAAAAAAAAATTTACATGACACACACCACAAACATTCTAAGAGCAATCTGATATTGTTTCTTTCTAAGGTCGCTTGTTTTATCTTCTCATATGCCAGATTTAAATCTAACCTCTACCACTTAGTATGGCATTTATGTGATGTACACAAAGTGTGAGCCCAAGATTCCTCACCCTGTTGCTGAATAAAGTGTATTTGTGATTTATATCATTCTTCTAAAATGTTAAGTGTCTGGCATGTAAGAAATTATCAACAATGTATTTTTGCTTACGTTTAAAATTCATAAGTTTCAATGGGATATATCCAATTATAGATCTTTTAATCTTGCCTGGAATACAAGCGCTTTCTCAATATTTATATTCAAATTTGTTTGTTCACTAGATAAGGAGTTTTCCTCTAAATACAATCTGCATCACAAACTTAACCTACCTTTCTTAATCACGTGTTGTCTTCTGGCAAAATATGCTATTCATGGCTCCATCGTGTGGTAACTCGTCCATACTTCTCATTTTATTTCATCGTTTTCATCATTTTGCCGTGGACTCTGGGAGTGCCTTCTCAATTTTAGCTTCTACCTCAGTGGTTTTCAGTTCTAAATTTCCCTGGGAGTTTTAGAGAACCCCCTTGGTCACGGTTTGGACAGAGGATAAAAGTATGGTCGACAGGGACCCTACCTGCACTTGCACCAGGGGCCCTTTCAATACCTTTACGTGGTGGGAGTCTATGTACACTTTCATTTTGCATAAATAAAAAGACCCACAGCTTTTTAAGAGCATTTCAAAATCACTGATAAACCTTACATATTCAACTTTCTCTGCTGTTGTACTTACTCTTTTTTGCCTTCAATATGGATTTTTATTCGACAGCTATGTTTTTTTAATGAGCCCCTCCTAAAGCAACGTCTTATTTACAGAGGTGATTTCTTCTGGTATACCAAAATCCATAAAGCAAATGTGCTCTAAAATTTTCTCCTGATTCTCACAATAAGCCTTATTTTTCATAACTTTCTTCTGTGTCTTTAAAACATCACCTCCCTTCTTTGTGCTGTAAGAATTGTTCTTTCAGTCGTTCATTTATCATTAACCGGGTGCCATATTGGAAGATTAACTTTAAGGTGTACTCTGCATAACCTACTTACTGTCCCTTCTAGAGCTAGAAGAATCATTTCTCAAATATGAAGCCAATAACAAATAAATATGCACAATTTAAAACTCGGTCATTTGTAGATGGGTCAAGCCGGGTCCTTTACCAAACCAAATAGGAGACCTACCCATTTATTCCTTAGTCATAAACAAGAAAATGCAATTCTCAGAGAAACTGAATCCATCTGTGGACCGGTCCTCATTAATGAGAAAAGTGTTGAAAGGAAGCATTACACCTTTGAACATCTCCATTCCCAAGAGCTGTAACAGTACCTTCCCTTCCCCTCCATCTTTAGCTACATTACATATGGAAAATTCAGCTTTAAAAGAAAAGCTGCTGTACATTTTGGATCTTATTAAAGAAAATGCAAACTGTGATAGGGAAAGGGGAAAGGAAGAAAGGGAAAAAGAAAAATATATTTATACACAAGATAGTTAAGATAGTTATACAGCTAGTTTCTCTTAGTTCATTGAAAAGAAAGGTTTGTGCTAATATTGTTTGGACAAGATATCATGCCTATATCTTGTACTCTGAATAACTATTATGAAGAAAACAATTCACAATGTATTAATTATTATAACTTTCCTACTAACTTGTTTTGAAACTTTGTTTTATTGTTATTTTTATTTTTTCTCTTTAAAATTAAAAAATAAATAAATAAAAAGAAAAGCTGGTACTCAGAATTGCAGATATTGCGCCTTCCTGTTTTATGACTATTTTTGCACATAATTTATGTACTACTGGACCACCTGTCATAAAACTCCAGGTTTTTAGGAAAAGCCCAGTCAGAATGAGTCAGATTGCAACAATTTCCTCAAAAACTATAATTCAAGTAGAAGACCAGTGTCAAGTAAAGGCAAAGAGGCATAGAAAATTTCTTTAATTAAAAAATCATTTAAAAGATTTTAGTACTCCCTCATGAATTGCTCAGAACTAGAAACAAAAATAGGGGTATATTTGTTATTGTTGTTATCACCTTCATTAAAAAATATTCCTTCCATCCTTAAGCTAAATATCTATGGCAAAAATTCTTGACTGTCTAATTAATTGTTTCTAATAAGAAAAAAAGCCAAATATGTTTGGGACCCTTACACAAAATCATCAATCATTTCAATTTTATTAACAGAGACTCAATCTATTGTAATAAGGCAGGCTTTTGTCATATGTACGAGATCAAATGTATCCAAATCAAAATCTACACTGTACATTATTAATGTTCCTTATAATTTTTGACAGCTTCTCAATTTGTGCTATGAAGATGGAAAAATTTTCTCCGTTTGTCCATGAAGGGTAAACGGCAAAAAAAAAAAAAAAAAAATGCTGGTGTTTAGTATATCTGAAAGTGGTGTCTCTCTTGGTCCTGACTAAATCTAGCCACAGACAACTTTTGTTATTATAGTTAGCTCAATTCAGCTTCTCTCTCAAGGCAATGTTTAAGATATCGTACGTGTGCACTCTAATCCTCAAGACACCTGGGTGACACAGAAAACTCTTCTTCTGCTTCCCTTTGAGCCCACATGCCGGTTGCTACATCCAATTTTTCCACGCTCTTGGAGGATTCTGGCAAAGGAACTAAGGAACTGTTACTGTTCTCTGTGGTTCCCTCTCACCCACTGATCCCCACAGGCTAAGGATGACTCATCTGCTTCGTGGAAAGGAAAAAACATCATTTCACTGTTCATGTTCCACTTCCTATCATGCAGAAGCAGGCGGGCCCAAACTCCTTTGCAGCCCCAGCTGGTAGTGAAAGTCTATACTAGGATTCTCCAGAGAAGTAAAAACAGAGAGAGAGAGAGAGAGAAAGAAAATATGAATGAATGATAGGAAGATTGATTGTAAGGAATGGATCATGTAATTATGGAGCCTGAGAAGTTTCAGAATTGCAATTGGCAAACCGGAGCCCCAGAAGAGCCATTGATGTGATTCCAGCCCAAAAGTTGGCAGACTCAAGATCAAAGAAGAACCCATGTTTCAGTTTCGGTCCAGACAAAAACGAAGTCTACAGTTCCAGCTCAAGGCAGCCCCCAGAAGGAGTCTGCTCCTGCTTGTGGGAAGGTCAGTCAGCCTTTGGTTCCACTCAGGCCTTAAATGATAGGATGAGGGCCACCTAATGTTAAGAGAGCAATCTGTTTCACTCACTCTACCAATTCAAATGTTAATCTCATCCAAAAACACTCTCATGGACACACCCAAAATAATATTTGACTAAATATCTGGGCGCTCAGGGCTCAGTCAAGTTAACACATAAAATGAACCATCACAGAAGTTAAATGAGCTCAACTCAGGGAAGATATTGTGCAGAAAGCCCCATTTCTCTTATTCCTGTGGTTGTTTGTTTGTTTGTTTGTTTGTTTGTTTGTGACAGGGTCTCGCTGTGTAGTTCAGGCTGGCCTTGAACTCACTATTTAGCCCAGGCTGGCCTCAAACTTGCAGCAATCCTCCTGCCTCAGCCTCCTGAATGCTGGGATTACAGGCATGCACCACCATGCCCAGCCTGCTTTCTTGATTAAAAGGCTTTTTACCAGGCTGGCCTCAAACTTGCTATCCTTCTGCCTCAACCTCCCAAGTAGCTGGGATTACAGGCTTGTGCTTTGTCCAATCCAGCTTTCCTAGTGAACTTCAAATAAAAATAAATGGCTGACACTCCACTTTCATCTTCATGTGATAACTATGTCTCTTAACTTGATCGAAACCCATGCTGAAGGATATTTTGCTTGTAATTATCAAATCACCACAAGCAGTCCTAACAGTTACTGATACATACTTTCCTAATTTATTCTGATACTTCCTTCCTACTTTCTGTCTTCTTCCCACTTTCTGACTCAAGTGGGGTCCTCTCTATTCATTCTGATTTTCTAGTGATTCCCAATCCACTTCAAAACTTGTTCAGCCCTCTGTGGTCCAGTTCAAATCCAGCTGTATTTTCTCTAAATAGTGCTGGGATAAACCCTGAAATGCCCATCTCATGGTGCTCCACCAAGCACCTTGCTTTCTACCCCTGAAAGAGTATAACAAGAGATATTGCCTTCCAGTTTGTAATTTTTCTATAATAAAATGAGCCTGATATCACAAAATATATCTTTGGTTTCAGGACCTGAATATATTCCCACTTCAAAACTTTTTTAAGAAAAAACTTTGAAGAGCCAACGGGGTACAATAAAAATGCATCTATTAAGTATTGCCATCAAAAGTTTTTAATATGGGGCTGGTGAGATAGCTCAACGGCATAAGCACCTGCCTGGCAAGCACGAGGTCCTGAGTTCGACTCCTGGTACCCACATACGAAAAAAGGGCCAGTGATATCGCTCAGCAGCACAGGCACCTGCTGGTGCACAAGGTCCTGAGTTTGACCCCCGGTACCCACACACACAAAAAAAGTTTTTAATATAAGTCTATCAGTCAAGCCTCTAGGCTGAACTTCTAGATTTCAGGAAATAAAAGGGATTAGAGGAATAATTTAAATGTTCCATGAGGAAATAGTTAAATCCAAAATCTGTAAGATAATCAGACTGTACTCTTCAAAGAGTCAAGGTTCTGGACCAGTGAGATAGCTCAGGGGCATAAGCGCCTGCCTGGCAAGCTCAAGGTCCTGAGTTCGACTGCCGGTTACCACCTAAAAAAAAAAGAGTCAACGTTCTAAAAAATTAATGCAAAATATCAACCAAATGCAACGTGTAAATTTAGCCTGGAAATTAGTTCAACAAAAGGAGGAGAAGGAGGAGGAGCAGCAGTAGCAGCCGCAGATACAAGCTCCTTTGTAGATTTCTTTTGGAACAATACTGGAAATTTGCATGTGAACTACAGTTTAATAATATTAAGAAATTACTTTTGCCTTCCTAAAGTAAGATAATTGTAAAAGTAAAGCCCTTCTTTTTAGGAGTAGTGTGTAGACATACTCAGCGATGAAGTGTTATGAAATTTACAAATTACACTCAAAATTTACACCAATACAGAAAGAAAAGGCAAGTGTAGCAAAATGTTAATTAGCAATTGTTAAATACACATGCATGGGGCCGGTGAGATGGCTCAGCGGCGTAAGCGCCTGCCTTGCAAGCGCGAAGGCCCGAGTTCGACTCCCGGATCCCACATACCAAAAAGGGGCCGGTGATATCGCTCAGCGGCACGGGTGCCTGTTGGCGCGCGAGGTCCTGAGGTCGTCCCCCCGGTACCCACAAAAAAAAAAAAAAAAAAAAAAATCCACATGCATGGTATGTGTGAGTGTGTGTGTACATGTTTACAGCCTTATTTTTTTAAGCTTTTGTATGTTTGAAATTTTTCACTATAAAAAGTTAAGGGAAAAATACCTAGATGTAACCCAGTTTTTCTCCAAATGTTCTGGTCACTTACATACTAAATTGAGACAAAACAGAGTTTAGTAAAGCAGTGAGTAAAAATGGTCCAGATATATGACGCTTCTATACTCTAGTCTTTGTGAAGCTTTACAAGGTTTTTCATTGCCCTTTGACGTAGGTCCACATTGTTTATACCTTTCTCCCAACTCTGATGGGATCTTGCCCTAAGCATTAGGAGCTGTTTGGGCATCCTAATGAAGCTCTGGTACCATTCTGGGTGGAGATTCTCACTCATCTCCGATTCTCTCATAGATTTGTCTGCAGCCAGAGATGCCCAATAAATAGCTGTCCAGTGAAACAATAATGCTTTTCCTTTCTTCTAATATTTTAAAACACCAATTTGGAGCTAAAACAACTCATTATGATTTGGTAGTATAAATCTGGCTCCTTTCCAATACTTCTTTAAATGAAATTTTTTTTTTTTTTTTTGTGGGTACCGGGGGGTCGACCTCAGGACCTCGCACGCCAACAGGCGCCCGTGCCGCTGAGCGATATCACCGGCCCCTTTTTCGTATGTGGGATCCGGGAGTCGAACTCGGGCCCTCGCGCTTGCCGGGCAGGCGCTTAAGCCGCTGAGCCATCTCACCGGCCCTCTTTAAATGAAATTTATGAAGACCTTCCTCATCTTACAACCAACCCAATGTCCCATTCTGCTCATTCTTCCCTGAATCATAATTTCTTGGGTTGTCTGGGAAGCTGAGAAGGAACCACATGGAACTTTCCAGAAAATACCATGACCCATGTATTATTTTCCCCAAGTGCAATCGCTGTTGAAAATTTCAGACTTCTCGGCCTCTTATTCAGTCAGTCTAAAGTAGGATCTGGAAATCTACTTCTCTTCATTTTTCCAAGGTGATTCTGTGAGTAGCCAAGTTTGAGAATCACTGTCTCAAATAGCAAACATACATCTTTGATGACCACTTGTGTACTACAACATAGAGAGTCTCCTCAAAATAAGCAAATTAAACAGAATTGCTTATTTTTCCCTCCTCAGCTCCATATTCCCTTCTTGCCTCAATTCTGATAGTCAGACTTGACCCAGTGGGTTGGCATCACCATCTTGTCTGCCCTCTGGCATGTTGGACCATCATGTATTGGATGCCTGTTTTCATGCCTCTTCTGTTCCCCCCAGTGCCTTAGAAATTCCCTATTCCAGCCTTCCTGACTCCCTAAAGCACATGTTTCAAACACCCTCTCGTACCCCAAGGATAGAAAGGCATTCAGGATAAGCCCACTGATGGCCTTACCAAAACTCCAGTGCCAAAGCACAAGACTCAAACTGTCTGAAGAAGCAGGAGTAGAGAGTTTTCTCCTGCTACCTCCTGGTGTTGTCTGTGAGGCCCACACAGTCTTTCCAGATAAACACAATCCCAATTTGTTTCTTTCTTTTTTTTATGACACAGATAACACATGAATGCAATCATTTTAAACAATACAGGTAGGTAAAGCTGCAGCATCCTATTTCCAGTCTCCTTCTCTGAGGTAACTAATAGCATCTCGGTTTATTATTCGTTTTTTCACATCTTTTTTATTTACATATATCAAGTTAGATACATGGTTTTCAAGGTAAGGGGTTAGATTTTGCCCCTCAGGATACTCTTGGCAATGTCTGGAGATAATTTTGGATGTCATAACTTGACACTGTTACTAGCATCTGGAACGTAGAGAGGCCAGAGATGCTGCTAATCATCCTGCAATGCACAAACATTCCTCACTCCCTTAGACACACACCCAAGGAGTCATCTGGCCCAAAATATCAATAGTGCCGCAGTAAAGAAACTCTAAGCTAACCTGCATGAAACTGTGATGACTGATGATTTTTAACCTTTAAAAAGGTAATTTCATGTGGTACAACCCAAATATTTGTACACACATGGAAACACACCGCTTTGTTTGTGGTAGTTTTATATAAATGCATTACTCCATATGTCTGAGTCTTTGACTCTTTTTTCCTTCCACAAGGTGCTTAGAAGATTCTCTGTGTTGGGAGCCAGAGATCAATCTGATTCTTCTCCAGCTGCTGTGCAGTATTCTTGCTGAGAAGCCTCCTTGTAGTTCTTTTGATCACTCCCTTTTGGAGGAATGTTAGGTATTTCTGCTTAGTAACTACTATAAGCCACACTACAACAAGCACCCTGGCCCGTTCCCTTCTCCCCACACTGGTCAGTTCTTGGGTGGGGCTGAGGATGGGGGACTCCGAGGACCAGAGCATGAACAGCCTGGGCTCTGAGCAGGGCAGAGCCCTGGCACGACCCAGCCCTGTCCTGCTGTCAGGACAGGTGGCTCCTTGGCTCTTCTCAGTCCACCTCAAGCCTGCATTGCCCCCAGCTCACATAACTGCCCGATAGCCTGCACAGCAGAGGTCATGCTATGCCATGGCCACGTACGACAGAGCAGTGTGAGCTCTAAAGTGCTTTTGTTAGATTTTTCCACCCTGCTATTCTCCCAGGTGAGTGAAGAGCCCAGGGAGTGATTTACACCTCTTGCCTGCCATACAGGCTTCTCCAGAGCTGCTGGGCATTCCCGCCACAACTCTTGAAACCTACTCAAATACCAACACATCACTCAACAAAACAAACCCCCCATATTTTCTGAGTATGCAGTATCCTTACATGCAAAAAACCAGAGTCAGAAGAAACATTTGCTTTTCCACAAATTGTTTCAGACCTTTAATTATCATGGAAAACTGCATGCAGGCTAATCTGAAACAAAAAAGACACCCTTCTCCACATGTTCCAAGAGAGTAGCATATTGTTATCTGAAAAAGTAGTTTATTTCCACATAATTGGTTCTATAAAGGGCATCTTCGGTGTCTAATTCCCTATATAACGTGGGGCCTACTGTTGCCAGCACTGACCCCACCGGAGAAGGACAGCTGTAATTAATTGACTCATTTATGATTAATGCATTCCAGTTTTCCTTCGCTGCCATGCTTTGAGAAGAAAATTGCCCAGGCCTCTGACTCTATTTCCAAGGACCTAATTCATTTAAAATAAATAAAGAAATCTGGATGACAAGAAGTTGGTTGTTAATGGAAGATCACTTAAGGCCACACCTTTCCCATGTGCCCCTGTCCATCTCAGGAGTCCATTTGAGAAAGGGATTTTGCTCACTTCTCATAAATAGGTTCTTAATACACAGCAGCAAATGCTTGTTTTTAAAATGTTTTTTCTTTAATTTTGTTTTTAGTTTTCTGTTTTATCTAACCACTATGGTATCTACAGTAGGTATGTAAGTAAATAAACAAGAGTTGAGAAGGGAGGGCAGAAGAAAGAAGGAAGGAAAGAAGACTTGCAAATGCATTTCCAATAGCCTCTACCTCACCATGGCATAAAGGCTATTTGGGGCTGGTGAGATGGCTCAGTGGCACAAGCACCTGCCTGGCAAGCTCAAGGTCCTGAGTTTGACTCCCAGTACCCACATATGAAAAAAGGGCCGGTGATATCACTCAGCGGCACGGGCGCCTGCTGGCACACGAGGTCCTGAGGTCGACCCCTGGTACCCACAAAAAAAAAAAAAAAGAAAGGCTATTTAGAGTCCATCCAACTAATGTGTTTTTAATGAAGAAAGAATATAATATAACACAACCTGTCAATATTTTTCTCTACTTATTTGTGGTGTTTTGTGAACATTTTATTGTACCTTTTTAAAAGCTCTTGTTTGAGCTCAAATTCACGGGAGGGTAACTCAATAACTTGCAGACACAAACACAGTTCTTTATTCATCCAGTACCATTTCAAAGCAAATCTAGAGAGCAGGCATCCCCTATATCTGCTTTTTCTCTGTTTCTCTATTAAAACCATGTTGTCCTAAGTTCCCCCATTCTCTTCAGTCTTGCTAGATAATCAAAGCCATATTTAGAAAATTGCTCTGCTCACACCTCCCATGGATGATTTATATTTACCAGTTGCAAGTTATATTATTTCTCAGGGATAATATATTGTCTTTAACAGGGCACCCTGATAAACCCCCTAAATGCCATGCTATTATACTATTACCACTAATTCTATTTCCCTCCCAACCATAACTTTATCAGGTCTCCAATGGCTGGGTTGGAGTTTTGGATTTTACAATATCCTGGACAATTCCAATGTGATCACAGTATCCCAGAGTAGCAGGTGGGGTCTTTTATGTAAATTTATAGTTAGAACTTTTCATAATTTTCTAAAATGATGACAACCTCCAAGTGAACAGAAGTTAATGGGCCAATCCCTGCCTACAACAACCAATGAAGAAAATGTCAATGGCGAGATCATTCACAATCTCTTTCAAGAGTTAGATGTATTATTATAATTTACATTTTACAGATGAGAAAACTGGGGTCAGGAGTAGGTATTCATCTTCATGCCATCCCACTGATGTCACAACTTCACCAAATTTGTAATTCCTTTTTGTTAATACTGATTCAATAAATAATAATATTAATAATAATAAATGTGCAACTTGAAGAATCAAGGCAATAAAGGGATTAAGGATGGGCTGAAACCCAGTGCACAGAGTCCAGGATTGATAACGCTGTAAGAACACACACAGCTGGATTCCAAGGATTTTTTTCTTTCAGGTGCTCAATTTGAAAGATTCCAGGACTCAGAGTTTCAAAGACTTGGACCCCTAGCAGATACCCCAAACCCTTGGCATAGCCATTGTCATCTCTTCACAGCAAAAGCTCACAAACCCAGTCTGCACATGAGAATCACCTAGAGAGCTTTTAACAAATACAAATGTCCAATTCTATACAATGGTCCAGAGAGATTCTGAATTAGTTCGTGTGGCCTGGGGCCCAGGCATCACAGTAGGTAAAAGTCTTCAGGTGGCTCTCATGGTTATCAGGGTTGAGAACCACTGGTCTACAGGTTTCCATGGCCCATAGCTACCACTAGTTCTCAGAAATGCTGCTTATTCTCTCTTCTCTGCCTCTCCTGAGGTCTATCCTCTCAAATTTCTTCTGACAATTCCTTCTATGAACACTTTCCCAAGCACCTTCTCAAGATTGTCCCCAATTAATAAATACAATCTTTTTCACAGGGAACATTGAGAGGACAGTGGACAAAGGAAAATTTTGCATTATTATTTATCACTGAAAACTTATTTAGCACCCTCAATATGGTAAAATAAAGGATTTGAAGATTGTCTTATCTGGTTTTCAGCTGCTGTGAGCACAGTTAGTCATGTGGTTTTATATTCCTCTATTTAACTGCCTGTGAAGTTAATAGGTAGATGCAGTGCTGGGGCTGAGCTGGTTCAACTCTGAACTCAATATACAGCTTCTAAAGCGAAGAGCAATTGTTGCCTCTAAGATTGCAAAAATCCAATTAAGTATCACTTTCCCCTGCTGCTAGATAGACTTAGAGCCTAGAAGTAATGTTAGTGACACCACATGAACATCCAGGACAATTATCATGCCCCTTTTACTGAAATCACACCCTGGCCAGCAATTAAACAGAAAGTGCAAAAATTTTAATGCAACCCCCTGGCTTTTAGTTGTCAAACAAAATACTTAGAAAGGCAGGGGGTGATGAGGCCAAGATAATAACTTTAAAAAGAAATATGTGCCATTATTCTGTTCTCTCTCAAAGAGGACATATTCAAAGTCAGCAAAACAGATTATACACAGATATTTTCCCCCAAAGATGTGTCTTTGGGGATCTGCTACCCCAGCCTATGTGTCCCTCCATGTGCTCTCCACTGTAATTAAGATATATGTGCTTGTCCGGGCTTTGGGAGCAGCTGACAGACAGCTCAGCTGCCAACAAAGTGCAAGTTGCCAAAGGCAGATGGTCAATGTTAGATGGTGCCCCAGGCAGTGCCAGGCTCTGCAACCACACCTGGGACCTAAGCAGACGACAAAGCAGGATGTTAAAATTAAACAGTTTCAAAATTACAAAAACTGGCATTTGATTTACACTGCTGTCTTTCCTTTAAAAAATGAGTATAAAAGGGCTTTCCCATAATTGAGCAACTCCCTCTGGTTCTTGCCCTTTATCCTGCCAGGCCCTCAAAGTCAAACCCCCAATCTTCTTCAGGGACCTCGTTCCTCCTCAGGATGACTTTGGATGGGCCTGCTTTCCTTTCTACTCCAAAACGTGAGTTTTGATTCCTCACACTGTAAGAAAAAACAAGGTGACTGTGATAGGCTGCACTGTGCACCCTCAAATTTTGTGTTAAAGCCCTAAACCCCAGTACCTTAGAATGTGACTGTATTGGAGATAGGGCTTTGAAAGAGATGATAACATTAAAACAAAGCCATTCGGGTGGGCCCTAATGTTATACAAGTGATGGCCTTATGAGAGGAGCTAACAAGACACATGAAAGAGACCAGAGTTGTGTGAATACAGAGAAAAGACAATATGAGGACACAGCCAAAAAGTGGCCACCTGCAGGCCAAGGAGAGAGGCATCAGGAGAAACCAAACTGCCGAGACCTTGACCTTGGACTTCCAGCTCCAGAACTGCGAGAAGATTTCTGTTGTTTAAAGCCACCCAGTTTGTGGTATTTCATTATGGCAGCCCTAGAAAACTCATACAATAGTCCCTTGTTGAGGTAGGTGAATATTATATTGACATGCAGAGCTAAGAGTACTGACATATCTCATTGTTGAGGAAGACTGAGTACTCTCCGTATGTATCGTTGGCCCTCTGCATCCCTAGGTTCCACATCAGTGGATTCAACCAACCTTGGATTAGAAATGTTTTTTAAAGAAATCACATCTGTACTGAACATGTAGACTTTTTTCTTGTCATTATTCCCTGAATAATACTATAACAACTACTTACATAGCATTTACATTGTGTTGGATATTATAGTCTATAGATGATTTAAAGTATACAGGAGAATTGTGTAGATTATATGCAAATACCATGAGACCATTTCTACACAGGGCTTGTGCTTACATGGATCTTGGTATTCTCAGGAGAGCCTGGAACCAGTCCTCTACAGATGCTAAGGGAAGACTATACTATGCAAAATCATGGTAGCTCAGGAGAACCTTCAAGAGAGTGCTGGCTCTGAAGAGAGCTGGTCTTCCCTCAATAACCTCTTGAGACACACCTGTTCATAAACACAGTAAGAAATCTCAGCCAGCCTTAAGATGTGTTCTTGGGTACTTGCCAGACCTTGAAGGATCCAAACTGAGTCAAGAGAATGACAGCTAATTCATAGACAAATGCTCCATCTGAGCTAGTAGGGCACTGAGAAGGAGTCCCCTAGTCCTTACTTCACTTGTGGTTAAAAGTGAGATATAGCTGCTAATCTCTGAGAATTTAAAGATGGAGTGTCCTAGAAGAGTCTGTTGTCAACCTTGAAACTCAGGAACAGATTGGAGTGTGGATGCCTGCATTTTAAAGCTAGCAGTGTGGAGAAATGACTCCTACTGCACAGGAACATGACCAGGGCCTGAGAAAGGAGTCTCCCAGAAACCTGTCACATACAAGATCACCTAGATCCTGCTTGCAAAGGGATCCTTCACCCTGGAACCCCAAAGTCACTTCTGCAACAACAAAATCTTCTAATAAAGTTTTGATATTTCCTGGGGTGAGCCACAGGTGATGAAAGGTACCACCCGACGCAAATGTGTTAATATTTACTAATCAGAAAATATATGCCAGATGATGTCAGGTTCTATAGATCTTACTTCAGTGCTGGAGGGGGATGAGGCAGCAGAGAGTAGGGAGGGGGGCTGTCCTACAGCAGTTTACCAGACAGTCACAGCTATGTTTAATCTCATTAAATTTGCACAAAAACTCCCTGTCTTCTCAGAATGACTTTCACTGATGCTACAAGTCACGAGACCAAAAGTCACCAGATTCACAGCTGAGCCAGCATTATTTTTGTCTTAGTCTATTTGAAATGTTATAAGAAAATATAAAAAAAGTGGGTAGTTTACAAACAATAGAAATCGATTGTTCACAGTTCTGAAAGCTAAGAAATGCAAAATTAGGGACTAGCAGATTCGGTGTCTGGTGAAGATGCTTTCTGGTTCATAGATGGTGCCTTCTCACTGATGTAAGATGCAAACAATCTCCCCTAGGCCTCTTATACAAAGGCATTAATCTCACCTATGAGGGTTCCATCTTCATAACCTAATCACCTCCCAAATGCCTCATCTCCTAATACCATCACTATAGGAGGGGATGGCTAGCATTTCAACATTTGAATTTGGGGAAATACTAACATTCAGAACATTGCATTTCACCCTAGTGCTTCCAAAATTTGTGTCATCTCACGCAAAAAAAAAATTCATTTCATCTCAGTAGCCCAAAAGACTTAACTCATTCCAGCATCAACTTTAAAGTCTGAGTCCAAAATCTCATCTAAATATCATCTAAATCAGATTTGGGTGAGAGTCAAGATATGATTCATCCTGAGGCAAATTTATCTCCAGCTGTGAAACTGTGAAATCAAGCATAGCATGTGCTTCTACTGCACAATGGTGGGACAGGTGTAGGATAGACATTTCAATTCCAAACAGGAAAAATAGGAAAGAAAAAAAGAATAACATTTCCCAAGTAAGTCTGAAACCCAACAGAGCAAACAACACTAAATCTTAAGGTTTAAACATCTTTGGTCGAAGGCTCTACCTTTCAGGCCCATTAAGTAGAGGGCCTTCCTTCCAGACATACTGGAGCCAGGATCCCCTGCTCACCTGCAGCTTTGCTGGGCCGCCATGGTTTCAGGCTTCAAGTCTCCAGGTTGTCCCACTCTCATAATTTTCCTGGGCATGGCCCACACCACAGCTCTCACAGGCTAGAATCTTAGACTTGCATTACTCCTGAGCTGGAATTGTATGCTAGTGGCTCTATAAATTCTGGGGTCTCAGAATGACCCTGCTCCATGGGCTCACTGAGCCCTGTCCTAATGGGGGCTCTGTGGCTCTTCTCTGACTGGGTCGCACAGCTCCTGCGGTGATTCTCTGAGATCTAGATGTTTCCCTTTTGTGCTTCCTATTAATTTTCTGTTCCTATTTAGGTGTTCTCCAAGAAGATTGGAGCTTTCTGTCAAGCATTACTCCTTTCTTCCTGAGCCCTCACAAGAATCACTCCTAGTGTTCCATTCACTACAGTGTAGGCTTTTTTTGTCATGCCTCTCCAAACTCTTTCAGCCTCTACCCATTACTCCAATTCCACTTTTTTAGTTATTTGTTATGGGAACATACACACTTCTTGGTAACAATTTTCCATCTTAGTCTACTGCAACAAAATACTCTATCCTGGGCAGTTTATAGGCAACAGAAATTTATTGCTTATAGTTCTGGAGGCTGGGAAATCTAAGATGAAGGCAGAAGACATTATAATGTCTCATGAAGGCTCAACTTTCTGGGTCATAGATGCTGCCTTCCCACTGGGTCCTCAAGAGGTAGAAGGGACCAATGAGTTCCCTTGAGCTTCTGTTTTATAGGGTAGAGCTCTCATGACCTAATCATCTTCCAAAGGTCCCCATTTTCTAGTACCATCAGTGGGGAGAGTAGGATTTTAACATACAAATTTAGAGGAGACAACTTTCAGACCATGGCACTGCCATTAACAGTCCCATCTGGGTCTTATATGAGCTATTCATTCTGTCAAGTGATTTCTCATCAATTTAAGCAACTTCATAAACAATTTTAATTTAAACAACTACTGTTTATAGTTTTTTTTTTCTTGTTTGTGGTACAGGGATTGAACACAAAGCCTTCACACTGTGCTGTATCTCCAGCCCTTTTTTATTTTTTATTTTGAGACAGGGTCTTGCTAAGTCACTAAATTACCCAGGCTGGGCTCAACCTTGCCATCCTCCTGGCTCAGCCTCCCAGAGTGCAGGGATTACAGGCCTCCACCACCATGCCTGACTACTTAGTTTTCTACATTAAATTATATTAAAATCTAAGCTGGCCTCCCTTCATTCAATAACTTCTCTCCTTTTTCCTTGGATTTCCATTATAACTTTAAACACTATTACTCTTGGTTTGGGTCAATGTTTAATTTTTTATTACCTCTAAATTTTAGTTTTCAGTTTCTGGACTCCACAACGCTGCCTATCCACTGTATAAGAGGAAAATGAAACTTTGAATACACCAGTGAGGTCCTGTGTGAAGAATCCTTGTAGATCACCTTAAAAAGTAATTTTGTTCTTGCCTATGTATGCATATATAGAAGTATAAGTGTTCATTTTGAAGAATAATGAAAGTTGGATTTTCTTTCCAGAAGTTTACTTCATGTGAGGCCTTCTTCGCATTCCTTTCCAGGAGGAAAAGTACTTCTTTCTTCAACCTTCTCAACAATCTACTCTTCTGAAAACACTCCATTTCAGAGAGGTGTTATGGTTTGGATCTGAAATGTCCCCCAAAGGCTCAGGTCTTAAAGGCTTGGTCCCCAGCCTGTGGCACGATTTGGAGGTGGTGGAACCTTTATAAGTGGGGTCTAAGAAAGGAAGTTAGATCACTGGGGGCGTGTTCTTGAAGAAAACAATAGGATTCCAGCCCCTTTTTGTCTCTCTTTGCTTCCCTACCTCCGTGAGATGAGCAGCTGTGCTCCATCATGTTCCCCTTGCTATGACAAACTGCCTTGCCACAGGCCAAAAAGCAACAGAGCCAATTAACCATGGACTGAAACCTCTGATGCCATGTCCCAAAATAAATCTTTTCTCCTTTTAAGCTGATTATCTCAGGTATTTTGTCACAGTGATACAGGGGTGCCTAATTCTTTGAAAAACTTTTTTGCTGGTTTATAATGTTCTTTTTGATTCAAGTTCCTCTTGTTTGCTTGTTGGAATCACAGGGTGACACTTGATTCTCACTACTTTACAGTTTCATCATTACCAGCTTAAGGTCTGGCAGCAAAGAGAGGAATACCTCTGCAAACTGTCACACAGTGGTATCTCATCACTCACTCGATCTGATTTATTCTTTTCTCACTTCACAAGGATTCTGACAAGTCCTTCTCAAAGTTGGATGGCTTTTCTTAACAGATTTGTCCTCAATTTGTAAAACTCTCTGTCCCTTGATCTCTCTAATAATCTGTCTTTCTCTTCTACCCAAACACACCTCATTCATTATATACATTGTCAGTTTAACTAGATATATATTTTTTTAATTTTATATGGGGAAATTATGTTAGTAGATAAATAGTAATTACCGTATTTATCTAGGATACATAAAATCTTCATCCTGCCTTTCCTAAATTTTTCACAGGTGTTATAATTTAGATACATGGTAAGATTTATCTGACTTGATAAAGTGAGATTTAAAAAAGTGAGAATTACTATTGTGATCATTCTATGTGAAGTAGCTGAGGGCTTACAAAAAGGAATTCTTTTTCCAGGTTAGTGAAGCCAGAATTCAAATCCAGAGAGTGGTAGCAAAGCCTGCACTCTGAACCTCTAGCTTGAGCATGAATGGGGACATTTAAGTGATTAGATCAACCAACTACTAATTAGGAATTCTCCAGACACACAACACAAGATCTTCTCAAGGTGACCCAAGGGAGGCATGACTGAATGTACCTGGACAAACAAAGAGCGAAATAGAAGAGCAATAAATACTTCCACAGATTACATATTCGGTTGTTTCAGAAATATTTTAACATATATTCTAATTTGTTTCATTTATACTTCTAGTTTATCTTAGCTCATTGAAAAGAATTTTTGTGTTCTTATGTATTTGTATCTTTTTTTTTTTTTTTTTTTTTGGTGAGTACTGGGGGTCCAACTCAGGACCTCGCATGCCAGCAGGCGCCCGTGCCACTGAGTGATATCATTGGCCCTTTTTTCATATGTGGGTACCGGGAGTCAAACTCAGGACCTCGTGCTTGCCAGGCAGGCGCTTATGCCGCTGAGCCATCTCACTGGCCCCAGTATTTGTTTTTTTTTTTTTGTAAGAATCTTTTTGGTTTATGACTTGTACTCTGAGTAACTACTTTGAAGATAACAAAGTAGTTATCTAAGTATTGACTATCATTATTCTCTTATTATTTTGTTTGTTTTATTTTTTTCATAAAAGAAAAGAAAACTTTTCAAGAAAAGTTTTACTTATTTTGGCTTCCAGCAGATTGTTTCTGTTTTAACGTTTAGATCTTTGACCCATTTTGATTTTAGTTTAGTGCACGGTGAGAGACACAGGACTAGATCCAATCTTCTGCATGTGGAGAGCCAGTTTCCCCAGTACGATTTATTAAAGAGGCCAGCTTTCCTCTGGGGTATGATTTTGGTCCTTTTGTAAAAGATGAAATAATTGAATGTGCTTAGGGTTGTTTCTACAGCCGCTGTTCTGCTCCATTGATCCACATATCTGTTTTTGTTCCAGTACCATACTGTTTTTGTCACTCTAGCTTTTTAACATAACTTCAAATCTGGGATTGGGATGCCTCCTGCTTTGCTCTTGCTGCCTGGGGCTGATTTTGCTATTCTGGATCTCTTCTGGTTTCATAAGAATTTTAGGATTGTTTTCTCCAGTTCTGTGAAGAATGTTGTTAGTATTTTGATTGGGATTCTGTCAAACCTATATACTGGTTTTGGGAGTATGGTCATTTTGATTCTAATGTTTCTACCTATCCAGGAACAGAATTTTAGAGAGAAAGCTTTCAGTTTTTCTTTATTTTATATGATGTTGGCAGTAGGTTTGTCATCAATGGCTTTTCTTTTGAGACAAGGTCTCAGCATGTGGTTTAGTCTGGCCTTAAACTCTCTATGTAGCCCAGGCCACCCTCAAACTCAGCGATCCTCCTACCTCAGCCTCCTGAGTGCTGGGATCACAGGCATGCACCACTATGCCCAGCTGTAAATGGCTTTTATCAGATTAAGATAAGGTCCTTCTATGTCTATATTCTTCAGAGTTTTTATCATGAATGGATGTTGGCTTTTTCAAAGGCTTTTTCTGTGTCTATTGAGATGATCATGTGATTTTTGTCCTTGCTTCTGTTTATGTAATTATTACATTTATCAATTTGTGTATGTTGAACCATCCCTGCAAGCCTGAGATCAAGCCTACTTGGTTATGATGTAGGATCTTTTTGATGATTTATTACATTCTGTCTGCCAGTATCTTGTTGCCTGTATATTCATTAAAGAAATTGGCCTATAATTCTCTTTTTTGTTTGGATCTTGTCTGGTTTGGGAATCAGGATAATGCTAACTTCCAAGAATGACTTTGGGAGTATACCTTCTTGTTCGATTTCATTAAAGAGTTAAAGGATTACTGGTGCTAGATCTTCCCTGAAGTTCTCATAGAAGTCAACAGTGGGCCGGTGAGATAGCTCAGCGGCATAAGCGCCTGCCTGGCAAGTGCGAGGCCCCGAGTTCGACTCCTGGAACCCACATACGAAAAAAGGGCCAGTGATATCGCTCAGCAGATGGGTGCCTGCTGGCACGTGAGGTCCTGAGGTCGACCCTCGGTACCCAAAAAAAAAAAAAAAAACAGAAGTCAACAGTGAATCCATCCAGACCTGGGCTTTCTTTAGTTGGTAGGGTTTTTATTATTGCTTCACTTTTATTGCCTGTTATTGGATTATTTGGGGGTTTTATATATTCTTGGTTCAGTTTTGGTAATTCATGTGTATCTAGGAATCTATCCATTTCTTCCAAATTCTCCAGTTTAAAAATAGTTGCTAATTACCTTCTGGATTTCAGCAGTGCCCATTTTGACTTTATCTTTTAATTTCTAATTGCATTGATCTGGGTCTTTTCTTTCCTTTTTTTGGTAATATTATTCTTTTGAAGAATCAGCTCTTTGATTCATTGATTCTTTGCATTTTTTAGTCTTAATTTCATAGATTTCTACTCTTTATAATTATAAATGATCTTTATAATTTCCTTCCTTGGGCTGGTGAGATGGCTCAGCGGCGTAAGCGCCTGCCCGGCAAGCGTGAGGGCCCGAGTTTGACTCCCGGATCCCACATATGAAAAAGGGGCCGGTGATATCACTCAGCAGCACGGGCGCCTGCTGGCACACAAGGTCCTGAGGTCGACCCCTGGTACCCACAAAAAAATAATAATAACAATAATAATAATAATAATAATTTCCTTCCTTGTGTACCTTTTACACAATGAGTATGCATTGTTTGGGGAGAAGGAATAAAATGCAAAATCAGCGTTTTATTAAATGTTATACATTTTCAACATGACTTTTACACTCCTGTATGAGGTGTGATTGAAATGTAAAATGAAAGTTTACATTTTTAAATTTTATTACAATAAAGACACATTGTCATTAATCCCCCTCAAAATACTCTCCCTCACTTCAAACACACTTATCCCATCATTCTTGCCACTTTCTGAAGCAGTTCTGGAAGTCCTCTGTCACGAGTGTCTTTATCAGGATGATAAAGAAATATAGTGAATTTTGCTAAGGAGTGCCATCCAACAGAAAGGCAGGCTCATAAAAATTTTACAGTGTGTTCTCATCCACCTAATTCACTGGATCTAGTGCCATGCAATTCTGACTCTTCCCAACGTCAAAATGACCATAAAAGGTAAATATGATGAATCAATTCAAAGACATCAAGGCAGCCACAACAGTGCAACCAAAAACACTCATGAGAAAAGACTTCCAGAACTGCTTCAAGAAGTAGCAAGAATGATGATAAAAGTGTGTTTGAAATGAGGGGAATATTTTCAGATAGATTAATGGCAATACGTATTTTAATGTGATAACTTTTTAAAATTTAAACATTCACTGTATTTTTCAAACACATCTTATATACCCCACCTTTCTTCCCCACCACTCCAACTTTGCTTTCTTGGGCTCACAAATCATGTGAAGTAAGACCTGGGTGCATACTGGTCCCTTGAGGCATAAAGCACTCATCCCATGCTGTGTTTGTGAGATACTTTGGGATTCCCTCTAGAAGCAGATTTGGGGGTACGGAAGTCTCCATCTCTCTGCTGAAAATATACATGTTTTTAAAAATATCAGCCCACGTCATCACACCTTGTTCAATAGGACTGCTTCATTTTCAAGCCCAGACATTCATTGAGAGCATGTATTCTAGAGTCAGAGGTCTGTGTTTAATCTAAGCCATGTGAACTTGGGCAAATTAGTGACTCTTTAAATGCCTCGGTTCCCTAAACTGCAAAGTGGGTTGGAGAAGAAAAGCTACCCAGGAGCAGAGATTATTTACACTGAGCTTAGTGGGTTTCAGCCCTTTGCTCCATCACTACGGTGCTGTGTGATCTGGAACACATCACAGCTTCTCTGAGCTTCAGCTTCCCCATCAGTAACAGCAGGATGATAATAATAAACCTTTCCTCTCCCATCTTTGTGTGAGGACCAACTGGGATAGTGTGTAAAAACACCAAAGGGCTGTAAAAATGTCAGTCATTACATTTACAGAAGTTTCTATTTCTTCCTGTCATTCCTGATCCATGCAGCCCCATGACTATATGGCAGCCAAGAGCTGGATTGCACTGCCTCAGTTTCAGGGAAGCAAGAAGACCGAGAGCCTCCAACCACCCCCATCCCTGTCAAAACGAAGGAGTGACTTTGGCAGCATTTCAGCCCTGTGATGAGTGCTGAGCCCGGGAACCTGGCAAGGCACAGCCATCTGGGCATGCCCCTGAGGTGACTGCTGAATTCTATGGCTTTTAAATAGAAAAACCACACAGCTCTGCCCAGACGACTGTGCTGCCACAGTGGGCGTGCATATAACTCCTCCACACTTGAGAGCTTTAAAATGTCATACTTCTACAGCTCTCTAAATCAAAGAGAAACTGCTCTGAACATTCACCCACCAGGTACTGGCAGGAAATTGAATCTCTGTCACTATAGCGACACCTTCCTTCCTTCTGCAGGGTATCACAAGATTTCCAACTAACAGGGCCCCATAAAAAGGTCGTGGGTCTCAACCCAAAGTAATTTCTGCTCCCCGAAGTTGCAGTTCAGTCTTGACCTCCAGCTTCAAGGTGGATTCTGTTCTGGATGAACTCAGAGAGCCCCCTGGCCTGGGTGATATAGAACATAAGACAATGGAGTTAGCACAGTAAATGAACTTTGTTGTTCTCTACAAACAGCTGTGCACAATGGCAGAAACATGGGGAACTCTGACAGGCAGAGGCCAAGGAACAACCACACACAACTCCTCCACACGGCAAAGCTACACTTTCTCTTGCATTCTAGTATCTGTTGAAGAATTACATTGTGGCCAGCCTGGAAGGGGACTTGATAACGCTGGACAGGGGAAGGTGATTTGTGCTTGAACCTGAGCAATCTGCAAAGGGGCTATTTGTAAAGGACGTTTATGTCATGCCTTTGAAAAGGGACACAGACTTTGTCCAGTAAAATGTTCAGAATCTACCATTTTATTGAGAGTAAATCTTTCTCTGTCAGTTTACATAACATGAGGCTTTGTCTGCTTCAGCACTGGGGAGAGAGGGTCGCCATCACAGGGCAAACAAAATTCCCCTAAAGACCAATATTTTGGAATTTGTAATTTACCCAGACTTAGAAGATAATGATTATATCACTGTAAAATGGAGATTTAGGTTATATATAAGATTCCTAGCTGTCTCCTTCGCTTGCTTTCCCATCAGCCAACTTCCCCAGACAGCTGTAATTCAGACCATGTCATTCCACTACTAAAAACCCTCAATAGCCTTCCAAACTCTTAGAAGAAAAGCCAGAGATGGCACCTTTTTCCTCACCAAGTTTACCTCCTGTTGTCTTCTTCCCCAAACTCTGTATGTTGCTCCAAATATTACAGCTTCCTTGCAGTTCCACTAACATTCAGGCACACTCCTGCCCTGGAACCTTTGTACTTGTTCCCTCAGCCTGAAATGCTATTTCTGCAGAGAGCCACATGGTTTCTGCTTTACTTTAGTCAAGTCTTTACCAAGGTGGCAACTTCTCAGTGTGGCCTTTCCTCCATGTGACCCTTTCTAAATATCAACTAATCTACCCCCCCTGACTGTGTCTCTGTCTCTCTTCTTTTCCTCCTCCCTTGGTATTATCACCAACTGCCGTACTATATAAGGGGAGATCAAATACGAAATATGGTGAATGTTTAAATTTTAAAAATGTATTACAGCTGGGCATGGTGGTGCACACCTGTAATCCCAGCACTCAGGAGGCTAAAACAGGAGGATTACTGTGAGTTTGAGGCCAGCCTGGACTACATAGTGAGTTCAAGGCCAGCCTGAACTACAAAGGGAGATCCTGTCTCAAAAAAAAAAAAAAAGAAAAGAAAAAATATATTACAGTAAAAGACACATTGCCATTAATCTCCCTCAAAATATTCTTCTTACTTCAAATACACTTATCTCATCATTCTTGCCACTTTCTGAAGCAGTTCTAGAAGTCTTCTTTCTTGAGTATATTTATGAGGTGGGATCAAAAATATGGTGAACATTGCTACCAAGTGCCATCCAATGGAAAGGCAGGCTTGTAAAAATATTTTACAGTGTGTCCTCACCCACCTTATTCAGCAGACCTGGCACCAGGCAACTTCAGGCTCTTCCCCAAAGTCAAAATGACTATGAAAAGTAAATATTTTAAATCAACCCAGGCATTGAGGCAGCCACAACAGCACAACTAAAGACACTCATGAAAAAGGACTTCTGGAACTGCTTCAGAGGGTGGCAAGAATGATGGGATATTCAAAGGGAAGGGAGCATTTGAGGTGATTTAATGTGTCTTTTACTGTGTTAATGTGTTTTAAATCTGAACACTCATTGTATTTTTCAATCATACCTCATATATCTTACATATTAATCTTGCTTATTTTGTTCACTATTTGCACCTACCACAGTACCTGGCATATAGTAGTTACTCAACATATATTTATTAAGTCAGTCAGATCCCACTCAAATGCTACCTCCTCTAAGAAGACTCAGGCATCCCTAGTTAAAGCAGATCCATGATCTACCCATATAGACCATTTTATAGTCTTTGTAGCACTTACTTGTGCTTGGATTATATTATTTGTTTGTATATAAACTAACAGGCTGTATCACCTCCCTAAAATGATGCTGGACAGGAGCGCTGTCCCTCTCATTCATACCTATATCTTTGGCAACCAAAATAATTCTGGTCATGTCGGAACACTCAATAAGCTTATAACGAATGAATAAATGGCCAAAGGAAAAAAGGCCTAAATAGCTAAACAAGTTGCCCTTTTGTATAAAATTGTTGGAGATAAAACAAGAAATTTAGGGGAGAACTTAAATTGTCTGGTCATATTTCACTTACATTCACAGAAAACTGAAGACTCCACTCCATGGATTCCATTTTCATAATAAATAAATTGAGATAACTGCACTAGGTACAAGATGACAGGCCCTTCTAGTTTAAATAAATATTTTAAATCCTCACAGACCTTACATTGTAGCAAGGAAGATAAATAGTAAGCATTTTAGTTACTTTTCTCATTGCTGAGACAAAATACCAGACACCCAAAGGTAAAAGGGGAAAAGTTTATTTGGCTCACGGTTTGTAGAGGTTTCAGTCCGTAATTGGCTGGTTCCAAGGCAGGGTGGCATGGTAAAGGAGCATCTCAGAGAAGAAATAGTCCACAACAAGCAGACAGGCAAGAGCACATTAGCCCTCTTTCTGTCCCTTACATTGTATGCAAGTTTACCCGCCCAAGGGTGGGTGTAGCACTCACACCCTTAATCCTAGCCAGAACTATGCAAAAACCAATCAGTGGACTGATTTAGTAATTATACACCCTTGATCCTAGCACACGCTCTCTAGATTCAGCCACCTCTGAAAAGCACGCCCCCTATGATTGCATGAGGCTTTGAGGGGACATCTAGACACCAGCCATAACAGTAAGCAAATACTTACGAATGCAGTGAATGTTGTACAGGCTTGTAAGCATATAACACAGGTATTCGACCTCAGTGGGGTGCAGGTATGTTTGGGAAATACTTTCCTTGGAGAGAGACATTTTAAATATTTGTCCCAAGACCTAAAGTAGCTGGAAAAGGGAGAGTCAGGGAAGAGGTGTGGGGTAGACTCTCTGCAGTAGAGGAAGCAGTATGCACAACGTCCCAGGATGTAAGAGAGCCTGACATATTAGATTCCATGGGAGCACATGCAGCCGGCAGCACAAACAGGGCTGAACTGGGCAGGGACTTGCTGTTTATGACAAAGAGTTAGGGTGTTATCCTCTGGGCAACGGGAAGCCTCTGTAGGAGTTTAAACGGGGGGAGTCATTAAAAGATCATCTACCAAAAAGAAAGGATGGATGAGAAGAGGGCAACAGTGGGGTCAGCAGTCAGTTAGGAGATTGAGGTGATGACCCGGGAGCAGGAGAACCCTGGACCAAGACCACAACAATAAGATGAAGAGAAGCAGGGGGTTTAGAAGAAATACACAGGACTTGGTGACTGGCAGACTATGGTAGCTAAAGAAAACAAAGGAGACAAAAAAGATGACATTTTTTGCTCAGTGCAACATGGTAGATTTTGTTATTTACGGGGATCAGACACTGGGAGAATGAAGCAATTTGATGAAACGTGGTAAATTTTATTTGGGCCAAGTTTGTAAGGCATCCAAGTAGAGAAGTCAAATAAATAGATGGTTGGATAAACAAGGCTAAAGATCAGAATAAAGTTCTGAGCTCCATTGCTTCCTACATGGTAAGATTAATTCATTTCAGGGGATTCTAAAAGCCAATATTAATTCAAAAGTCAGTAACTTGATCTTTAGCTCTAAGTGGGAGATGCAAAAAACAGAGAGACTTAAGGGTCATAACAGGTCACCCTATGTGCTCAACTGGACAATGATCTAACCTGGGCTTTCTAATGGTAGAAAATGTCTTACTAAAGCAAAAACTCATAGGTCAATGGCTAACTGGATTATGGTAATCCCCCTAATCCACAGTCTCACTTTCTATGTTTTCAGTTACCCAGTGGTCAATTATGGTCTGAAAATATTAAATTAAAAATTCCAGAAATAAATAATTCATAAGTTTTACATGGTATCCAACTCTGAGTAATGTGTTGAAATCTCATGCTATCCCATTTAGTACCACTCAGGACATGAACATCCCTTTGTCCAGTATATCTACACTGTATATACTACCCGCCCATTACTCACTTAACAGACATCTTTGTTATTAGGCCACAACCTTGCATTGCTTGTGTTCAAGCAACTTTTATTTTATTTAATATTAACCCTAAAGTGCAATGCAATGATGTTCTTTGATGACAAAGAAAAACCATAACATATTCCCCTTACATGAAGAGATAAAACTCTCAACTTAATAAAGAAAACAAAAAAGAATTACGTGCTGAGATTATAAAATTTATAGTAAGAACAAATCTTCTATCTATGAAATTGTGAAGGAAAAAGATTCTAGTTTTGCTGTCCCACCTCAAACTACTAGAGTCATAGCCACAGGACATGGTAAGTGACTAGTTAAGATGGGAAAGTGATTAAATTTGTGTATGTATACATAGGGGAAAGGAGTGTATATAGAATTTAGTACTATGCAGTTTCAGAGGTTCATTAGGGGTCTTGGAATATAGCCCATTAATGAGGGGGAACCACTATATAACAGCTTCTATTTATTGAAACAATAAAAAGGAATAAGCCCTACGCATATTTCTTCTTTTGTAATATTGGAATAAACATTGTAAATACTCATTGGTACAGCCCTCAGTTTGAATTACCTATCTTTTTGTCATTATTGTTGTTATGTAAACCTTACTAAATCCTCAAAACAACTCTGCTGTAGGCATGATGATCATCCTATTTTACACACAGAGAAGCCAAGTTTCAGAAACGTGAAGGACTCTCCCAAGATCACTCCACGAAAGGGTACCACTGATGTAAACCCAGACCTCTCTGACTCCAAAACCCTACACCTAATCTCCAGGCAACAAGTTTCCAGGAAGTCATATAACTGATGGGCGGTTTCTTTCCCTGAGGTTTAAGAAATAGGTTCCAAGGCAAAAACAACTAATCTCTCTGGTAAGCCTCCAGTTATTCTGCCAATACTTTCATCTCCTAGTAAGCAATGGGGTCTGGACAGATGCCATTAGCAGAAAAAGGTCTACTTTACAATTAGAGAGAATGACTGCCAAAAATCAAATTTCTCCAGCCCTCTATAGCATATGGTCCTATGGAGCCCCAGGGCCAAAAACACATCCAAATGGCTTATTTCTCCAATCTTTCCGTATCTGAGGCATGTGGACCAACCAACAACATTCTCAGTACCTTAGTGCAGCAGTGGGAGACTGTCACTTCCCTGGTATATGACCGTTGGCAAATGATTTAATTCAGACTTCTGTTTTCACATGTGTTCAGTGGGGTCAATAGCCATATCACTTTATGTCACTGATGGCTAACCGTCACATCGGGCTTACTACAGACCAGGCACAGCTCCAAACACATATCATACATACATTACAATACACTATGTACATGAACTCATTTCCTCCTTTCCACAAACCTATGGGATGGACTGAGTCAGACCTAATATTATGTTCATTTCACAGATGAGTAAATGAGGGACAAAAGTTGAATAACTTGCCCAAGGTCGAACAGCTAGTAATGACAGAGCTAAGAATCAGGCATCTGAGAATGACCCACCACCAAACTGCACGGCTTCTTCGTGCTGTAAGGATTAAATGAGATAATGTTTGCAAAGCCTTTTAGCTCAGTAACAGGCACATGGTAATTAGTTAATGCTATGCCATTGTTTTTATTATAATTAGTACTTAAAAACTGAAGCAAAAGATGACTTTAGGGCCAGTGAGATAGCTCAGCGGCATAAGCGCCTGCCCAGCAAGCGCGAGGTCCAGAGTTTGACTCCCGGAACCCACATAAAGGAAAAAAAGGGCCGGTGATATCGCTCAGTGGCACAAGCGCCTGCTGGCAAGTGCGAGGTCCTGAGTTCGACTCCCAGTACCCACATAAAAAAAAGATGACTTTAGGACAGCATAACAGCACAACTCTAAAGAGTAAACTTCCAAGACTTTTAGAACTGTCTTACAGAAAAAGAAACCCCATTTACAAGTCAAGATCTTAAAATTCATCCTCTGGGGTGGCACCTTTTTAAGCATCCCATTTACGCAAGCAGTTCAGTAAATGCCAAGGGAGCTGAATAGCACTGAGGACCGACTGCTGAGGGAATTCCCGCATAAAAGCCCCAAACCATTTGCAATACCATCTTTAGGGGCTCATCAGTGCACTCAAGCTTGCAGTCTCTGCCTCCCTCCCAGAAGAACTTGAGAAATTGCCACATCCTTTTGTAAAGAGACAAGAAAATAAAACTAATTAGAACAGCCTTGCACTGCAAAGTGAAGCACACTATTAATGCTAAACTCAGTTGGAAGAGATGAAGCAAGAATCTGAGGCTGTGAGCAGATTTTGATATTCTTCCCACAGGGGGTTCCTCCTCAAATGTAATGGCACCATCTCAGAGAGGCCTTCCTAACAGCCTCAACTCAAGCAAGCCCCTCTACCTACCCTGCTTTTCTCCATCACACAATGCAACTTCTAATTATCTCATGTAACTTGTTCTTCTTGCCTATTCTCTCTTCTCTCCTCTCTCTCTCTCTCTCTCTCTCTCTCTCTCTCTCTCTCTCTCTCTCTCTCTCTCTCTCTCTCTCATGCACACACACACACATACACACACTTCTGTAAGAAAAACAAGTGCCATAACAGAATATCACGCTGTTCAGGCTGCTGTAAAAGAATATCACAGACTGGGAGAATTATAAGCAACAGAAATTTATTTCTCACAGTTCTAAATCCTGGGAATTCCAAGATCAAAACACTGGCTGACTCTCAAACCATGTTCACTTGAAGGAAAGAGTGAAGAAGCTCTCCAGGGTTCTTTTTTAAGGGTGCTAAGCCCATCCCAAAGGCCACACCTCCTAATACCATCACACTGGAGGTTAGGTTGTGAATATGGGATACAAAGATTCACCCTATAGCAGCACGGGTTCTCTCTTGCTCATCAACATATCTCTGGCGCCTAATATTTATGTCTAAAAAATATCAGTTGGGTAGAAAAGATACAAATCCCAATCTCTATTCACATTCTACAAATGTGTAACTCGTAGAAATCACTGCAAAGATGTTCATATACTTCTATTTTCTAGCCCAGTGCTGTCCAACAGAAATACACAACTAGCCATCTACATAATTTTAAATTTTCTACTAGCCACGTTTTAAAAAATAAAAGGCAGAATTAATTTTAATAAATTTTATTTAGCATACTATATCCAAAATATTATCAATACATAATCCATATTTCAAAGTTACTGAATGAGATCTACATTTTTCATTTATGAAGTTTTCACAAATCCAATGTGTATTTTGCCTTCACAGCACACCTCGGTTGGCATAGCCACGTTTCAAGTGCTCAGCAGGCACAGGTGGCCATGGCTGCCATATTGGACAGCACCACCCTAGCACCTTGAAACTCCCAAAAGCCTCTCTCTCTTTCCCATCTCAGGAAAGTTCTCTCCTATGCTTGCTGTTCCCTGTTCTGTCTGCCTACAAACTCCACTCCTTCCCCAAGAGGCACCTTCTCACTGCTCAGGTCCCCATTGTGTATTATGCATCGTCTATCTGCTCTATAAGAGCTGTCATTCTCCATTAGGGCCAAGGTCTAACATAGTGCCTGGCATATAGTGACTTTCCGTAATTATCTGTGAATGAGCCATGCACACATGTGTTAGATGCCATCCTTTCCCTTCTTTTGCCTGCCTTTCTAGAGGATACCAACACTCTGCTGAGAGCTGGAATCATCTTGGGCCACAGATGCTCTTGTACAGGGTTTTAATTTTTCTTGGGCTATGAACCCCTTTAGTGGTCTGTGGTATCTACCCTTCTCAAAATAATGTTTCTTAACATATAAAATAAAATTCACAAAAATATGAAGACAAGTGATTAATTACTGGGCAATTTTTTCTTAAAATTGTGGTATGACAATATAGTACTTCTATTAATGCATTGAAGGATCTAGCACTGAGTCTAATAACTTCCCTAACTTTTCAATAGTGGTAAGGATACAAGATATCTTGAGATATCTATCAAACTATAATGCGATATGAAAACATTTGTAACTCTTACGGGTGGCAAAGTCTCAGGTGCTGCTGATTTACTCAACTCATAATTGAAGGAAATATTAGGATTCAGTTAGAAATCATGAAGAGGAACTTTGCTCCCATCCAAGTTCCCTTGACTTCTATCCACATCTTAGCATGTATGGACCTCAGGTTAAGAATCACCATGTTAGTGTAAGAGTACAATCTCTCAATTTTCTTCCTTTTTCAATTCAGAGTGGAGGCCTTAGAAGTTAATTAGAAAATGCCTCAGTGCTCCTGTCCACTCTTTTCTGGGGGTACAGGGTGGCAGATGAGTTAATAATAAAGATATTCTGTCCAGCCATCATGCACATTAGTCAAAAGCGTGAACTGTAGACTCACAGAAGCCTGGCTCTGTCACTGTCTAGCTCTACGACCTAAATAACTGTCAGCCTCTCTGAACCTCAGTTGCTTCACCCCTAAGATAAGACAAGACTCTCTATATAGTATTTGGGCAGCAGGATAAAATATGATTATGAAAAATAATTAATTAAATAAATAAAAATATCATGAACTTACCAAAAGCACAGAGTCACACATGCACACAGTGGAGGGTACTTGGTGTAACTATTTCCATTGGTCTATCCCTGCCTCGCTCTCTTTTGGTAATAGCTCCAGCATGCAGCAGGTTCTCCAAACTAAATTCGCAAAGCTGTCTAGTCAGCAACACCTACCATCCTTGCTCTGCCCTCCTCCCTTGGCCCCTGTCACACTGCACACTCTAGTGGGAAAGGACTGGTGTTCTCCAGGCCTGACTGGCATCCTAGAGTCCACAACAGATGAGCTTGGTCAAGTTATTTTATGCCTTTATGTCTCACATTAACACCATACTTAATGGCCTCTCTCACAGTGCCATAGTGAGAATTAAGTAAACACATCATCTTCTATAATAGATGTTAGTTGTCTTTCTTAGACATTTCTCTAAATGGAAATAAATTACCAAGGAAGATATTTAAACACGGCAGAGAGAAGAAAACCAGCTTTGTCACAAAAAGATCTTTTCACTTTCATTAATTCTATTTTTATTTCTAAGTTTCCCAGCCACAAACCTCCAACCAAACACCTACATTTGAAAAGATAAACCTCCCCGGTAAGAAGACAAGAAGCACCCTATCCCTGCCCCAACTGTGATGAGGGCTGACTACACTGCTGGTAAATGGAATACTGGCTTTACTTTGAGGGGAAAGAGGGGATTCAAACAAGTCAATTTTTCTCTAAGCTTCAGTTTTCCTCAACTGTAAAACAAAGAAAACACCATCATATAGAGGTATCACGAGGACTAGAGAGTCTATGGAAAAAGCACCTGGCACATAAGAGGTATATGGAAGGCAGCCAATATTATATAGTATGAGCCACAAGAGATGAGAGGAGAGGTACAGTGTCTGAAAATGAAGAAAATGAGAAAAATCAAGGTACAAGGTAAGAAGGCAACAAACCAAATGAGAGAACTGATTGCCAAGGGAACAGCAGCTTGTTCAGTGCTGCTACGAAGCAAATGATAATGTAGAGATGATTAAGAGGTGATTTGATGTAATACAGAAATGACTTATTCAAAGCAAGAGATGAGAGCTGACATGCATGACAGGTCGGCTGCAGACTTGGGGCCCAGCGTCTGAGCGGGCATCTTGGCATAGGTCCCATCGCACACACGCCCACCCAGCTGTCCCCATGCAAGTCCTTGCTCACCAAGAGCTTTGGGAGGGAAAGCCTTGTTTCATAATTAAATGTCCATAAGAAAAGTGACTGAATTGCCACTATTTCTTTGATAATACGGTTATTTTAATTTTTCAATTTTCCTTCCCTGGCCTTTAGGGGCTTAATAACCAGTAATAGCCTAAAGCCCTAAGCGCACATGCAAATCCATTAATTGTTCATTCTTTGATTCCAGTTACAAGTTTTCTTTCCCTTAAAGACATAATTGGAAGATATCAGTGCCAAATGGCTAAAATTCCAAATGGCTTGCTTCACTGTTTTACTCTAATCAGAGCTCCAGGAAGCTTTATTATTATTTATTATTATTATTATTATTATTATTATTACCTTTCTATCCCTTTTGCCTACTAAATGCATCCTCCTCATCTCTCCAGCCATACTTCCTACCCTCTTCCCCAACCAGCTATGTAGCCTATCACATAAAAGCCACCTCTGGGTCCCACGGAAAAAAGAAGGAAGATGAAGAGGTAACAATTGCTCCTCTTACATGCAGGGCCTCAGTCTAGATCTCAGATACCATGTATCCCTATAACACCGCCAAGTATCCTTGCTGAACCCAGTCTATAAACGTCCCCTCAGCCTGCTCCCCATTCTTACTTCTAGCCCTGTCTCTCACCCTTTTTGCTACCACCAGGCAGACTAAAATCCAGAACTAATTTCAAATCCTCATCCTTTACATGGAGCTGTGCTACCTCTGAAAATGTGGGACAAAGCCGAATCTGATCCAGCACTAATTCTTACAGGCTGTGTGACTTAGACAAATTTCCACACATCTCTAAGCCTCAGTTTCCTCATTAGTAAAATGTATCTAATAATACTTTCATAGAATCACATAAAGATGAAATGAGATGGGCTGGTGAGATGGCTCAGCAGCGTAAGCACCTGCCTGGCAAGCACGAGGTCCTGAGTTCGACTCCTGGAACCCACATACGAAAAAAGGGCCGGTGATGTCGCTCAGCGGCACGGGCGCCTGCTGGCATACAAGGTCCTGAGGTCGACCCCCAGTACCCACAAAATATAAATAAATAAATAAATAAATTACATATGTTTTGCCACAAAAAGCTAAAATGGGGGAATGATAGGTGACATGAGAGCCTAAAATTACATTTCCAAAACAGTGACATCTCTGGACAAAGGAAACTTCACTAAAGGAAGCTGTATAATATTTCAGCACCACCCACAAGTTACAACTGTTTTTACCTCTTTAATCCATACCTTATGCATTATCAAAGGTGTCTACATTTAAATAAGTTCAAGAAATTCTTCCTGTTTTTCTGTTCTGCACTGCAATACCTCAAGCAGGAGACAAACACCAAGTTAAAAACCACCCAAGGTTGATGCTAAACTAAACTTTGTTTTAAATCAGTCCCAGACTACTAAAACTCTTCACCAACACTCAGCATAGAATTAGCCATGGGGTGGGCTTCTTTTTAACGTTCAGATTTTATAGCTTTTAAAATTAAATGATCCTGCTGCACCCATGCTCATTCTCAATAGGTACAGAAGTTTCCACTGACGATCAGAAAATGATGACACATTACAGATGTGGCTGCTAAAGCAATTATCCCTTTGTTACTTTAAAACAGCCTCACGCTGTTTTTAGCCAGGTCTTAACCACCATGGTGGGAAACGAGGCTGCCATCATTTTTATCTCAATTATCTGGGCAGCTGCCTGAATTCGATCGGCCCTTTGTCTGTGCAAATGATCGGAGGAGTCAGAAATGATAGGCTGCAAATCTTTCATAAAACTGCCTGGCTTTTCCCTTCAGTAAGCGCTCCCACTCCTGCCCCTGCTCCACCGTTACTTGTTCCACTTGCTCCTCAGTGCAGCCCTCTGACAGTGACAGCAGTGTCACCAGGAGACCCCCACAAAGATGTGCAGCACCACTATCAGGGCACCACCCAGACCCACTAAGAATCTCAGTTGCACCCCTTCCACAGGAGATCCATATATTCAATTCCTGTGGCTGCTATAACAGCTTGCCACAAACTTCAGGGAAATTTGATTTCATAATTCTGGAGGCAAAATGTCCAAACTGTGTATCATAGGCCCAAAATCAAGGTACTGGCAGAGCCAAGCTCCCGCCACTGGCTTGAAGGGAGAATCTGTTCCTTCCTTCCTCCGGCTTCTGACTGCTGCTGGAGCTCCATGTCTTGTGGCCAGTCACTACCCTCTTCTTCCCATCGCCTCCACTCTCTCTGCTCCAGTGTCTCTCTGCTCTGCCTCTTATAAGGACGTTAGTGGTGGTGTTTAGGTCCTACCTGGTTAATTCAAAATAATATCTTCATCTGAAAATCTTTAATTTAAAACAGCTGTGGTGACACACCTCTATAATCCTAGCACTCTGGGAGGCTGGGGCAGGAGGACCACAGTTCAAATCCAGCCCAGGCAATTTAGCAACATAAAGACCCTGTCTCAAAATTAAAAGGGCTGGGGATGTAGCTCAGTGCAAAGGCCATGGTTTCAATCCAGAGTAACACACACACACACACACACAATTTAAATCATGTATGCAAAGACCATTTTCACAAATAAAATTACATTTACCGGTTATAGGAATTAGGACGTGAGTATCTTCTAGGGGGCCATGTTCCTACCTTATCACAGTCCTGTCTCTAAAAAGGAAAGAAAGTATTGCTTTCATGTGCCAATCAGAATATAACCAAACTACATAAGGGATCTATATAAATATCATCTCCAAATGTAAAGTTAGTAAATTTAACAAAAGGTCATCCTTCAAAACCTATTTCAGCAAAGAAGCTTTTAAGTTTCAAAGACAGCTCCGTGAGCCAAAATTCAACGCCTCCAAAGTATCACTCTATGAAAGCCCCATAAACGTGGCCCTTTCCCACCTGGCATGGGTGTCAAACATTCTGATTTCTTTGCTGCATCTCATACCTGCAAAGCCACATCACCAAGGAAGGGCCTAGAGGTTTATGTTTTTAAAAAGCAGACTTCAGTGATTCTAACCATCAACCACGTTTGAGAGATACTACTTAAATCAACAGTTCTCACTCCTCATCGTGCATTGCAATCATTTCGAGAAATTAATTTAAAACGCTGAGGCCCAGATCCACCCAGACCAATTCAATAAGAGTCTCTTGATGTGGGTACCTTGCAGATTTCCCCAGATGATTCTAAGGTGCAGCCAAGCTTGAAAACCACTGATTCCACCTCTCTGCTCCCACTGAATTAGAGGGGATTTAACAAACCAAGGTAAGCCACCTATTAAGCTAAGCCTACGTGGGCTCCTATCCTGCTCAGAATGTGTGCTAAAGGGCCTCTCTTCACAGGATGGACCATGCTGTGAAGCACCAGGCAATTATGAAAGTGCTTTAGAAAATCAGGCCCAGGGCCGGTGAGATGGCTCAGCGGCTTAAGCGCCTGCCTGGCAAGCGTGAGGGCCCGAGTTCGACTCCCAGAGCCCACATAAGAAAAAGGGGCCGGTGATATCGCTCAGCGGCACGGGCGCCTGTTGGCGCACGAGGTCCTGAGGTCAACCCCCCGGTACCCACAAAAAAAAAAAAAAAAAAAAAGAAAATCAGGCCCAACGGAGTTCCCACCACAGCCACAAGAGCTGATGCACAAATTACAGTCACCCACTCAGGAGCATCCTGCCACAGAGAATAACGCCATGCCCAAGCTTGTCTTTCACCCACCCCAAATCCCGCCCTTCTTTCTGAAGAGCTACTTATTTTTTCTCTCTTTTTCCACCTACCTCCCTATTCTCTATCAGCACACACACCCTTTCTTCTACCTTCATAATTCCAAATAAAGTTACAGAAAAAAATTAATGTTTTATTTAATAAGTTAAAATTTCCCTATTCCTGTGGCTTTAAATATTGAAAGGTTTACATATTTGATCTTTCCCACAGAGATTTATTATTTAGCTGAGGAGCCCAGAGGTGAAAATGTAACAAATCAAACAAACAGGTCTGCAAGAAATAAAAAGAACAAGGAACAGGACATCAGAGAGAGGAGCTCTTTTTGCTAGAAGGAAAAATCATGCTCTATAGAAAAACCATGCATTACCCATAACTCACTCTTCTGCATTCTCTGATTTCGAGACTATGGAAGCTATTCTTCAATTCTAAATTTTAGATAATTGATAGTAGTGCAGAATTATCTTTGTCTCTATATAAGCAAATTCTGTTCTACCCAGGAAAAGTTCAAATTACTTTCTTCCCCACTCAGGAGAAAAAAGATTTTGCCTCTATTTGCATATTCACATCCACTTCCCTTTACACCATATACATTTACGCTTTTTAATTTTTCCTTTGAACCAGCTATAACACCATAATAAGTTAAATCTTCACTGCATGTTCATTTTTATTGCTGTATGAGCATTGTGATTTTACCCTTTTTTGAAAACTCTTTCAAAATTACTCATGACCACTTCAGATGTCAAGGAGGACAATGCCCATAATGACTGTTCAAGCTTACAGATAAACCTTGAAAAGCCAAGAGAACTTGCCTCTAGGAGTGAATCTTCTAGAATATCCCAAACAGTCTGCGGCCATACCACCCTGACCATACCGCCGAAGCACTGGGCCTAAACATGTCTTTTGGGTCCTTCATCTCTAGCCAAGGGACCAATTCACCACCTATAAGCATTCTCTCTACCTATGAGGTAGAGAGGTCCTGAGGTCGAGCCCCGGTACCCACAAAAAAAAAAAAAAAAAAAAAGAAAAAGAAAATGTATGGTAAATGTTTAAATTAAAAACTTATTACTGGCTGGGTGTGGTGGCACATACCTGATTCCCAGCGCTCAGAAGGCTGAGGCAGGAGGATCCCCTTGAGTTCAAGGCCAGCCTGGACTACATAGTGAGTTCAAGGCAGCTTGAACCACATAGCAATACCCTGTTTCAAATAACAACAACAACAACAAAAAAATGGTGGCGCATCCACTGCCCTCCTCTGAAAGGCCTGCTGTGAGGCGAGCCCTGGGCCGGCCCTGGAGGACTGAGGTTTGGGAGGGTTTCCAACGCTGACGTAGCAGTGGTTCACTGCGCTGAACTCTGATCAACACCACGGCTTGTGCTGCGCGGTGTTCGTCCTGCGAGTCAGGAGTGGAGCACGTGCCGGGGAGCAGGGGCTGCTGCCTCAGCCTCCGCGGGAGCTGGGACCCATTGCTCGGGCAGTGAGGTGTCCAGAGTCACTCCCTGGACCCGGGACGCCGGCTTCCGGGTTCTCCCAGACCGCATCTGAGATGCTCCCCTTCCTTCGCTGTAACTGATCATCGGAATAAGTGTGACTAGAGCTGAGCGCTGTGATTCCTCCTAAGAAGCCCCCAAACCCGGGGTGATCGCCAAGGCCCTGGAAAGCAAGCTGCCAGCCTCAATACTTGCGTTTCATTATATTTACCAGTGGGAAGATGGAAACATTGTTAGGCGTTACAAAACCCATCCGCCTTCAGTGTATTTTGGGAGATAGAAGAAAGCGTCTTCCCAGATAGCTGCCAAGAGAATCTCAGACCACCTCTTCTTCCTAAGTGAAAGAATGGCGGTATCTACATTGGCTACACTTCACTGACTAAAATTTAGGCTCAGGAGAACAATACCTTAGAAACAGCGTTTTACTGAAGATCACGTTGCCAGCAATTTGATGATCGCACTGCCAGTGTCTGACATCGTTGACTCTGCCCCAAACCACATATAATGTTGGCAACAGTCACCCATTACAAGATAGAAATAAAACACATATCCTCTAATTTTCCCCAACAAATGGAAAGTAGTTAATAAAACCTGGTGAGAATTTAAATTGTTGGCAGAAAAATATATATATATATATATAAAAATTTTTTTCGACTATTCAAATCAGGTGTCTCCCACAAAGCACTGTGGAGCTATTTATAGGTGCCTCCCAATACACACACACACACACACACACACACACACACACACACGCTGGAGGTTTAGAAAGGGTATCACAAACAATTGCCTCTGGTGTTTCTCCAAGCCCTTAAGACTGGTGAAGGTAATGTGAGAGACTGGGAAGCTTCCCCAAATGAAATGAAAATTAACTATGAAGAAAATTACAGAACTAGCTTCCTAAGTGCATGACATCGCCTAGGTGAGTTATGATATATAAAGCATAGTTCTCTTTATCTTGTGATCATCGAAACTGCAAATATTTCATCAAGATAGAAAAATTTTAACCACCATTACCTTGTCCAAATAACCTGTGCCCCCCACATACAATATTTTAGTTATGATATTCGTATAGTTGCTTTGACCTCATTCTTCCAAGTCCTCTGAAGTTAGTCTTGCTGGTTTCACCATAGGATTCTCTACTGAAAGCCTGATCATCATCCCAAATGGCTTTACCTTTGAAGTCACTGTTTCAACCATCTAGCCCTTCAATCACAATCTCTTTTTCTAGCTGGTTAAAATAATGCCATAACACTTTTCTTCAGCCTCAGTATATACGATCTAGCTCTCCAACATTTCCCTGTCCATTACCACCTTCCTGTTTTCTCTTCCCTCACTCTCAGCAGATAATTCAATGTCACAGAGGAGACAGAAGTCTTCAGATGGGAATCCCTCAACCTCTTCCCAACAAACCTTCACAGTCACTACAGCTTTATGTGTCCTCTGCTCCCGTCATCCTCTCCTGCCTCCCAGGGACTGCATACAGACAGCCACTGACTTCTTTGCATATCTGTGTCTTTGACCCCTTAAAATCCATGGGGTCCTTCTCAACTGCAGATAAACATTCAATTGTTCCCTTATTTAAAAATAGCAACAAAAGCTTCATCAATTTGCATTTCCAAAAAAAAGAAAAATTTTGCATTTCTCTTTTCAGATACTGCCCCCTCCCTTTCTCAGCCAAACCCATTTCAATCTTCTTTTCCTTTGACTTGCTTTAACACATTTCTGTTTTTCAGTTCACTAAGACCCTCATCCTTCTCTTCCCAGCCTGTAACTGTGGGATTTCCTGAGGTTGGCTTCATGCAACCTCCTTTCCCCTCTCTATATCCTGGCCAAGGCTGTGACTCTGGACATCATTTATGACCTTCAGTCTTGGCGCCCTTCTAAGCTCCAAACCCAACACCAAACTCTTGATCATAGCCCTTAGAATTGTTTTGATCACCTTAAATTTATCTGTCTCAGTGACTAACAATGTGGTTAAACAAAACAGAAATTTTGAGGCCATCCCCAACCCTTCCCCCTGCCACACTCAGCTTGCATATTTATTTCATGACCAAGTCTTGCACTGTGGCTTCCTCTTTATATGTCAAATTCACATCTTTATTTATTACCACTGAAGCTGCTACCACACCTTGCCTTGACTATTGCTTGATGAACAACCACTACCTCTGTTGCAAATGGTTCATGGACAGGCATTTTCACAGTTAGTCACTCAAACATGAAAGGCCTGGAGGAGACAAGCCTACTGGAGTGGCAACTGTGAAAGAATTATTCATTCAACAAACTATTTTTTTATTAATATGTTTCTACTCTAGCCTAGGTAATGAGGAAAGGACAATAATCAAAGAGTCCTTTCTCAAATTCTCACAATCTAGTAGGTGGAAGCAACACTCAGTCAACAGCTATAAAGCTGGGCTTGGTGGTGCACCCCTGTAATCCTAGCACTCAGGAGGCTGAGGCAGGAGGATCACTGCCACTTCAAGCCCAGCCTGAACTGCAAATCAAGACCCTGCCTCAAAAAAAAAACTATAATACAAGGCAGGAGATGAAAAATCCTGTAAGCAAAATGCTATGGCAAGGGAAGTGACAGATGCAACTCAAAAAGAAGAGAACTCTCATTTAGTTAGATGTTTAGGAAAAGCTTCGCATAGAAGAGAGTGTCAATAGTACATTCTAGGAGGAGGTAAGCTCTTAACTTACCAGAAATAATAACCAGAGAGTGCAGGGAAAAAGTAATCCAACCTTGTTAATCATGGACTCTTATGGTTTCTTTCTAGATGTCCCCTCAAAGCTTGATGCAGTCTTAATGGGACTTTTTTAGAGGTGGCTGAATCTAGAATGTGCGATGCTGGAATTAAGGGTATGTGATTACTAAATCAGTCCACTGATTGGTTTGGCACCACCCTAATCCCAGTAGCCTAGATAGAGCATAAAATGGGCAGAAAGACGCTGTTAAGGCCCCTTGTTTTTGCTGTCTTCCACTGCCATGAACAGTTGCCCGTCTGCCATGTGCCACTCTGCCTTGGAGACAGCAGATTATGGAGTGAAACCTCCACAAACTGTGAACTAGATAAAGCTTTTCTCCCTTTAACTTTGGGCATCGGGTATTTTGTCTCAGCCATGAGAAAAGTAACTAAGACATGGACTAGTGAGAGATGGAGCTAGACGGAAGCACTGCTAGAAGTTTACTGTGAGAAATTCTCCGAGGCATGGGAAGAGCTTCAAATATAGGATTCTTCTTCCTAAGTGACTTTGCTTTGTTTCTAATTTACTTTTTTGGTGACTTCTATGATTTGGATATAGTTTAAGCATCCCACAAGACTTCATGAGCTGGCCGGTGAGATAGTTCAGTGGCATAAGCACCTGCCTGGCAAGCATGAGGTCCTGAGTTCAACTCCTGGTACCCACATATGATAAAAGGGCTGGTGATATCGCTCAGCGGCACAGGCGCCTGCTGTTGCGCAAGGTCCTGAGTTCGACCCCCGGTACCCACACAAAAAAAAAAAAGACCTCATGAGCTGAAATTTAATCCCTATTGTGAGGTATCAAGAGGGTGAAAACTTAATCTAACTATGATGTTTAGAGATATGGTCTGTGGGAAGTGATTAGGCTTAGATAAAGTTTTCACATTGGAGCCCCCATAATTGAATCCTGGTGACTTGATAAGAAAAAAGAAAGGAATCCAGAAGACACACACACACTGCATGTCTCCTGCCACCTGCAGAGCCAGCAAGAAGGCCATCATTAGATGCAACCCCTCAACTTTGTTCCTCCATAACTGGGAACCAAAATAAACCTTTTTTCTTTCTAAATTTAGCCAGCCTCAGGCATTTTGTTACAGTAACCAAAAAAATGGATTAATGCCGTGACTCACTTAAAATAAAGGAATGCTTTATGTCTACATCACTCCATGAAGACTTGGGAACAAATAGAGAAGAATGTTGTTAATGACATCTATGCTTCAGCTCTCCATAGTTCCCCACCATGTACTTGAAGAGACGTGCCTGCAACTTCTGCACTCTTAGTTAGATCTGCACACTATTTAGATCGGCACCTAAGTGTCCAAGTGTGATGCCTAACAGATTAGTATTGCCCGTTCCTTCACATAAATGAGAAGTGCTCTTTCTCAGAGAGAAGAAAACACATTAAACTTCTCCATCAAAGAAGTCACAGGCATGTGGACTTGTGCAGTTGCCTGTGCCATCATAATCAGAGCAGAAGAGATACAGCAAGACCAGGACAGCAGAAAGCAGCATGTTTAAGCCTCACAGGCAGCATTTCTTATTAATCTGTGGTCCAAACAAAGAATGCAAAGAAAGGAATTATGACACAATACAGGAAGAAGGGCAGAGGACAGGAAGTAAGTAGACAGCCATGTGCACCACATCCCCTCCCTCACCTGTGGAAGAATCACCAATCAATCATAACATTATTTCCCACCAGTCCCAGTAATGGCCTCTAGCCATTTCTGAACTCAACACACCAAGAAACCACTGTTTATCAAAGTTGGCCCACAAGAAGAAATATCTTTTCTATTCTTAGATTAACAGAAAGGAAGCTAGAGTCTGTAGACCTGAGTTCAAGGCCAAGTTCATACTGTTACCAGGTATGCGACCATTTGCAAATTCACTACTCTCTAAGCCACAACTTTCCACAGCTTTGCTCCAACCACTTGTCAGGGTTGCGGCAAGACTTCGATGTGTAGAAAAATACTTGGAAAACAGTAAGGCCCTATCAAGGTGAGGAGTTCTCCAGATGGAAGACAGTACTACTTGGCACTTCCAAAACATTCTATGCGCCCTGCCCAGAGAACATTTTTGGCATTGGTTAACTGTCTTCAGGATCACATGTGAAGAGAAGGCAGCAAGAGGAACTCAGCAACTCCCTGGCATCCCTTGTATCCTTTTCTTCTGTTCTTCCCCATCTGAAGCAGACAGCAGGTGAGCCAGTCAGGCTGCTGTCTTTGCTACAATTCTCTTGGCATCCTGGAATGACCCCTGTCCAGTCTTACAACTGAAGGAGCTAAGGCCTTTCAGGCTGCCAGGCTGAAGCCAGTCATTCCTTAGGGGTTTGTAACACAAGTACAAAATGCAATCACAGCTGTAGCTAAAGAAAACAGTTTATAGTAGATTAAACAATTGCCTTCTGAATAATAGTTATATGAATTTTATATGAATTTATTTTGCATTTTGTGGCAGCATAGGAGTAATCAAGGTGCTTTGAATGTATAGGACCCTCCTAAGGTAATGAGGCACAAGAATCCTCTAAAACAGACAATTTGGCTGGAAGTACTGGGTTTTTCCTCAGCAACCTAGAGTTATATGCCATCGAAAGGCAAAAGAATAATGATGTCCTTACAGAGAGAGCAATCCTATGAAGGAGGCTGCCAAGGCATCCAGGAAGGTAGGAGCCCTGTTTGTGCTCCCAGCATGCATAGTGCACAGCTTCTTGCCATTTTTATTCTGTGGTGTAGAGAATGAATTACAGGGGAAACTGAGGAGGCAGAGAGATTGGTTTAGGAGGCTGCTGGAATAATCCAGGTACAAGGTAATGATAGCTTCTACAGGGCAGTGAAGTGGGGAGGTGGCTGGACTGGGTATTATTTTGGGATTAAAATTGGCCAGATTTAATGAGAAGGCAAGTGGAGGAGATGACCGCGAAGGAATTGAGAACAGCTCTAAATTTTTTTCTTCCTCACAGAACTGAGTGGGTGCAGGTGGCATTTGTTGAAGTATGAAAGAACAGAGGGAGCATGGCTGAAAATTCACAGTACTATCCTGAGTATTGAGAGGGTTTTTCCTTCTGACACCAAATACGTGATATCTTTTCCAATACTACTTTCCAACTCTCAAACACCAACTAGGTGTCCTACATTCAATTCAGTTCTAAATCCAAACACTAAGGACCAGAGTCACAGACCTCACAGGTTTAAAAGCTTAGTCCCAGGAGACTGCCTTTACTTCAGATGCCAGTTGCAAGTACTAGGTCACCACTACTTCTGATGAACCGGCTGTAAATGAGAGATTCCCCTGCCTGCCTTTCCTCAGGTTCAATAATTGGCTAGAATGGCTCACAGAATTTAGGAAGCCACTTCACATACATTTTCCAGTTTATTACAAAGGATACAAATGAACAGCCAGGTGAAGAAGTCCATAGGGTGAAGTCCTGAAGGCTCACCTGGTCCCCCATGGAGTTGGGACAGCACATGTTTGTGTTCACCACCTCAGAAGCTCTCTGAACTCCACTGATTCAGGGATTTTACAAAAGCTTCCTTAGATAGGCATGATTGATTAAATCACTGGCCATTGGTAATTAAGCAGTCCCTATCCCCTCTGCCTTCTCTAGAAGTTGGAAGTATGAATAAAAGTGACCGTGTGGTGGTTCTGATCTCAGACCTCTAGAGCTTTTGTGTGCTTCTGCCCTGTGTATTGATTGGGTCTCCTGCCTCTGCCATGTGAACAAACCTAAACTAGAGTGCTGGAGGATGACATGTGGGCCAGCACTGCGTTAGCCTGGTTGTCTGAGCTGGGGCCTCAGATACAGGAAGGAGTCCAGCCAAGATCAACAAACTGACTCACAGCTCATCACAGCTGTGTGAGGCAGCTCAGCTGAGACCAGAAGAACTTCCCAGGTGAGCTCAGCCTAAATTGCTGAACCAGAGAATCATGAGCTAAATAAAATCTTGTTTTAAAAAGTCACTAAATTTTATGTTGATTTGCTATGTACAATAGAAAATCAATACATTCACAATGTCTCTATACAGCAATTTACCAGTTCTATTGCTGATGGAAATTTGGGTTGTTTCCTATTTTTCATTTTTTAGTTGTTTGTCTATAAAATATTCTTAAGCCTCCTATTGTATGTGTACATGGGATTTTGTTGGATGTATATCTAGAGCTGGATTTTCTAGTTCAGAGAATAGGTAGGTCTTCCATTTTAACAGTTGATGAGTATATATTTACAAAACAGTTGTATGAATTCATACTTCTACCACTAGAATATGGGAGTTCACATGGCTTCACACCCTGTGTCAACACATGGAATTGATGAAACATTGAAAGATTTGCCTTTGAGATCAAGAGCAAGACAAATTTGCCCATAAATATTACATCTATTCAACATTGTATTGGGGGTTTAGTCAACGTAGTAAAATAATGAATAAAACATGTAAGTACTGGAAATAAAAAAAAAAGATCTAAGCTTCTAATTAAGATTGGCCCCTGGATGACAAAAAAAGATGGTGGATTTGTACGAAGCAGGCAGCGAAACTCTCTAAAAGTTGCCATTTGGCCACCGGAATATACTGATTGGGAGAGCACAGGAGGGAGGGAAGTGGCTCCCCTGGACCCAGGAAAGTTCTGAGGCACAGTTCAGGACCCACCCAGTGAGTGAAGAGTGGTTTAGAGTGGTTTCGAGGAAGAGGAAGGAGGAGACCGCGGGCGACTTATCCCTGTGCCAGGAACCGCAGCGTAACAGAAGTTCAAATCTGCGGACACACGGTGACAATCCGCGCCCCAGGGGCCTTTGCGGAGGAACGCAAGACAGCAGCAGTGCAGAGGAGCAGTGAAGGACTGTGCTGGCTCATGGTAAGTGCCTCAGAGACACAGCCCTCTGGCGCGAGAGAGCCATTGGCCGGGCGCCATTGTGGGCGGGGCAGAGAAACATTGCGGCACCACAGCTCTCAGGCCTGCAGAAAGTACCCTGAGGGCAGCAGGCGAATGAGACTGCTCTTGGCCAGAGAGTGCAGGCTACTGCTCACTGCCCCGCCAAAGGGCTGCTCCTGGCTTGCAGGGACAGACCTGCATGGAACAGGACTCTGTCACCACACAGTGCCTGCCTACAGCAGAGTCAAAAGCTGGAACTGATTCTTTTTTTTTTTCTCTTTTTCTCTCAGTCGTTTTTTTGTTCTGGTGAAGGTGTTTTTTTGTTTTTTTGTTTTTTTGTTTTTTTGGTGGTTTTTTTGTTTGTTTGCTTGTTTTGTTGTTTTTGTCTTCGTTTTTGTTTTTGTTTGTCTATTTGCTCTTTCCTTCATTATTCTATCTGGTTTTTATATGCATGTAAACAGAGCCTCTAACCTCCTTGTGATTGTGGTTCTGATCTGTTCTTCCTTTTATCCCTTCCTTCTCTTTTTCCCACCAGTCCTCTACACCAGTTTCAACAGGATCCCTCTTGGTCCTCCTGCCATACATCTAATTCCTTCCTCTTCTCCCAATTCTCTATTTCCTCCTTAACTCATTTTAAATTTAAACTCCTGAGGGCAAAATTGACATATTAAGGACTTATATACTGCATATAATTTTTCTGGTGTGTTTTAGATTTTGTTATATAACCACAACTCTACTTTATATGGTTAAATAGCCAAAAGTGACATAATTGTTCTAAACAGCTTTTCTTCCTGGTATTCCATGACTGAGATTGACTAAGGGTCACAGAAAATACAGTGGCACAGTACCAAAGAACCAAGGACTGGGACAAACAGGCAGCAACTTCTCAGACCCAGCAAACTGAAGAGGTAGGATCTTGCAGCAGGCTCAAAACCCAAAAATAAACTACACCTGGAAGATACCACAGAGAAGTAGTCATCTCCTAAGGATTTTAAACACTAGCAATAAAGCAACCTACCATAGGTAATTTACAAACATCACCCCAGGAATTAAACTAAAGAAAGAGAAGAAAATGAGACGACACTTAAACAAGATGGAACCCCACACATCCAGTTCACCAAAGGCAAACCCAGGTGGCAATGAGGTGCGACAAACAGAAAGCCACCCACCTGACATCTCTGAAGTGGTAACAACAAAGCAGTTGAATGAGGCTCTGGAAAAATTTTAATCAGAAATAATTTCTCAGGTAACTGCAGAGATAATGTCCACAATGAAGACCATGATTAAGGACGCTAGAGCAGACACAGACAAAAAAATAGACAAGCTTAAGAAAATGATGGAAACCATGAATGCTCAGCATAGGAAAGAAATGGAATCCATAAGGCAGATTCAAGCAGATATCCAGAAAAAAAATTCCATTGAAAGTATTTGTAGCAGATTAAGCCAATGTGAGGACAGGATCTCAGATATAGAAGACAGGCTTGCGATTAGTGATCATGAAAAGAAAGAATTCTTAAAAATAACAAGGGACCATGAAAAATCAATCCAGCAGCTGCTAGATGACACAAAGAGAAATAATTTAAGATTAATTGGAATCAATGAAAAAGCAGGAGATAGCATAAAGGACATCAGGACCCTGTTCACAGACATTATCACAAAGAATTTCCCTGGTAGAGAAAAAGAATTTGATCTTCACATAAATGAGGCTTATAGAACTCCAACTAGCCATGATCAAAAAAAATCTTCAGCCAGGAATATCATAGTCAAGATCCCAGAAATTCAGCAGAAGAGCAGAATCTTAAAAGCTATTAGGGAAAAGAGACAAATCACCTACAATGGAAAGCCCATCAGAATCACAGCTGACTTTTCAGCACAAACCCTCAAGTCAAGAAGAGCTTGGAATGACGTATTTCAAGCTCTAAAGGAAAATAACTTTCAACCCAGATTGATGTACCCTGCAAAACTATCTTTCAAAACTGATGGGGAAATAAAATACTTCCACGACAAAGAACATCTGAGAAAATCTATGACCACCAAACCAGCACTCCAAAATGTTCTGAAGGACATTCTAGAAGGAGATAACAAGGACTACAACTCCAGGAACCCCAACAGAAGGAATCCACCAGGCAGGGAAGATAACTAAACAGAGGGAGGGGGGAAAAAAGAAAGAGGGGGAACCAACAACAGGAAAATAACATGACAGGTATAAGTCAATACATATCAGTTTTAACCATCAATGTTAATGGTCTCAATTCACCAATCAAAAGGCACAGACTGGCAAAATGGATCAAGAAGCAAGATCCAACAATATGCTGTATACAAGAAACATTTAATTCAGAAAGAAATTCATAGACTGAAAGTCAAAGGATGGAAAACAATACTCCATGTGACAGGAACCCAGAAAAAAGCAGGGGTAGCTATTCTTTTTGCAGACAAAGTGAATTTCAAGCCAAGAATGATTCAGAGAGCTAAAGATGGTCATAACATCCTTGTAAAGGGTGTCTCTTCCAAGAGGAAGAGATAACGATCATAAATATATATGCAACAAATACCAGTGCATCCAACTATATAAAACAAGTATTAAAGGACATGAAAAATCAAATAAGCATTAATACAATTATATTGAGGGATCTCAATACTCCACTGTCACAAAAAGACAGATCGACTAGACAAAAAATCAATAATGAAATTTTAGAACTGAACCAAACTTTTGAACAAATGGACTTACCCCACAACATCAGAATACACATTCTTCTCAGCTGCACATGGGACGTTCTACAAAATAGACCACATACTAGCTCATAAAACATGCTTAAGTAAATGCAAAGGAATTGAAATTATCCCATGCATATTATCAGACCATAGTGCAATGACATTAGAAATCAATGGCAAAAGAAATCACAAAAACTTCCTAAACACATGGAAATTAAACAGCACCCTCCTGAACAACCAATGGGTCACAGATGAAATTAAAGAACTACAACTGAATGATAATGACAGTACAACATACCGGAAGTTATGGGATAAAATGAAAGCAGTCCTAAAAGGGAAATTTATAGCATTAAATACCTATATCAGGAAAATAGAGCAAGCACAAATAAACAACTTCATGGTGAACCTCAAACTTCTAGAAAAAGAAGAGCAGGCTAAGCCAAAAGCTCATACAAGGGAGGAAATTATAAAGATCAGAGCAGAAATTAATGTATTGGAGACTAAAAAAAAATACAAAGAATCAATGAATCAAAGAGTTGGTTCTCTGAAAGAATAAATAAGATTGACAAACCCTTATCCAACCTTACTAAAAAAAAAAGAACAGACTCAAATCCATGCAATTGAAAATGAAAAGGGCGATATCACAACAGACCCTGCAGAAATCCAGATCATCTATACCTATTTTGCAAATTTATATTCTAATAAGATGGAAAATGCAGAAGAAATGGACAGATTCCTAGATACGTATGAATTACTGAATCAAGAAGATATAAAAATCCTAAATAAACCAATATCAACCAATGAAATTGAAGATGTAATTAAAAACCTCCCAACAAAGAAAAGCCCAGGCCCTGATGGATTCACTGCCGAATTCTACAAGAAATTTAGAGAAGATCTAACACCAATACTTCTCAAACTTTTTAATGAAATCAAAAGGGAAGCAATACTCCCAAATTCATTTCTGGAAGCAAGCATTATCCTGATATCAAAATCAGAGAAGGACCCAACTAAGAAAGAGAACTACAAGCCAATCTCCCTAATGAACATAGATGCAAAAATCCTCAATAAGATACTGGCAAACAGAATCCAGCAGATCATCAAGAAGATTATACACCATGACCAAGTTGGATGCATCCCAGGGATGCAGGGATGGTTCAATATACATAAATCAATAAATGTAATACACCATATTAACAGAACCAAAGACAAAAATCATATGATCATCTCGATAGATGCAGAAAAAGCTTTTGACAAAGTCCAGCACCCATTCATGATAAAAACCCTACAGAAAATTGGAATAGAGGGTCTTTATCTCAATCTGATAAAAGCTATCTATGACAAACCAACAGCCAATATCATACTAAATGGAAAAAAACTGAAAGCTCTCTCTCTAATCAGGAACAAGACAAAGATGTCCATTGTCCCCACTCTTATTCAACATAGTCCTGGCAACTTTAGCCAGAGCAATTAGACAAGACAAAGAAATAAAAGGAATAATGATTGGAAAGGAGGAAGTTAAATTATCATTATTTGCAGATGACATGATACTCTACATAGAAGACCCCAAAAACTCCACTAAAAAACTGCTTGATTTAATAAGCAAATTCAGTAGTGTAGCTGGATACAAAGTCAATTCTCAAAAATCAATAGCCTTTCTGTACACAAATAACAAACTTACTGAAAGAGAAATTAGGGAAACAATACCTTTCACGATAACATCCAAAAAAATGAAATACCTAGGAATCAACCTCACAAAGGATGTAAAAGACCTATACACTGAAAACTACAGTACTCTGAAAAAGGAGATTGAAGAGGATATCAGAAAATGGAAAGATATCCCTTGCACCTGGATAGGAAGAACCAATATAGTGAAAATGGCCATACTTCCAAAATGGTTATACAGATTTAATGCAATTCCAATCAAAATTCCAACAGCATATCTCACAGAATTAGAGAAAACAATCCTAAGATTCATTTGGAATCAGAAGAGACCTAGAATAGCAAAGGCAATTCTGGGCAACAAAGGCAAGGCAGGGGGCATCACAATCCCTGACTTGAAATAATACTATAAAGCTACTGTGATAAAAACAGTGTGGTATTGGCAAAAAAAACATACCCGAAGATCAATGGAACAGATTAGAAGATGCTGAAACAACTCCAGACATACTAAGCTACCTTATATTTGACAAAGGTGCCAAACACATTCAGTGGAAGAAAGATAGCCTCTTTAATAAATGGTGCTGGAAAAACTGGCTCTGCACATGCCAAAGATTAAAACTGGACCCATATCTTTCACCATGCACTAAACTAAATTCAAAATGGATCAGAGATCTAAATATTAAAACAGAAACATTAAATCTGCTGGAAGGTAGGATAGGTAAAACCCTTGAAGATACTGGTGTAGGCAAAGACTTTATGATTAAAACCTCAACCGCACAGGAACTATCACAAAGAATCAACAACTGGGATCTCATCTTATTAAAAAGTTTTGCACAGCAAGAGAAACCACCAAAAGAGTGAAGAGACAACCCACAATATGGGAAAAAGTGTTTGCCAGCTGTTCCTCAGACAAAGGATTACTATCAAGAACATACAAAGAACTCAAAAAAATAAGACCTCCCAAATTTAAAGACCCAATCCAAAAATAGGCATCTGAGATGAATACACACTTCTCAGACGAAGAAATACAAATGGCAAATAAATATACAAAAAATGTGCAACATCACCAGTCATGCGAGAGATGCAAATTAAAACAACACTGAGATACCATCTCACCCCAGAAAGAATGGCTATTATCAAGAAATCAACTAATAACAAATGCTGGAGGGGCTGTGGGGAAAAAGGAACCCTTCTCCACTGTTGGTGGGAGTGTCGACTGGTACAGCCACTGTGGAAATCAGTGTGGAGATTCCTCAAAAAACTAGGATTGGAGGTCCCATTTGACCCAGCTATTCCCCTTCTGGGTATCTTCCCAGAAAAATTAAAAACATCATACCACAGCGATATATGTACACCCATGTTTATAGCAGCACAATTTGTAATAGCCAGTTCTTGGCAACAACCCAAATGCCCATCAACCGAGGAATGGATAAAAAAGATGTGGTATTTTTATACAATGAAGTACTACTCAGCCATAAAGAAGGATAACCTGGAGACTTTTATAGGTAAATGGATGCAACTCGAGAAAATACTCATAAGTGAAATTAACCGAACGCACATGTGCAAACATCGTATTGTCTCCCTAGTGTGAGAAACTGAAAGAGTAAATAAGATCCAAAATGTACAATAGATATGATGACTCAGAAAGAAACTAGTCAAAAGGAAAGAGAGACTGGGATGGGGGAATAGGGAAAAGAAAGAAGGGAAAAGAAAAAAATTGTATTTATATATAAAATGGTTAAGATAGATACACTACTAATTTTGCTTAGTTCATTGAAGAGAAAGGTTTATGCCAGTAATATTTAGACAATTGAATGCTGATACATTGTACCCTGAGTAACTAATTTAAAGATAACAATACATAATGTATTAACCGTTGTTATCCTCCTATTATGTTGTTTTGAAATTTTGTTCTTTTTTATTTTTTCTTTTCTTTAAAAAAAAAAAAAAAAAGATTTCCCCGGTCCTGAAACTACCTAGAGTCACTCAATCAAAATAAAAGATACTCAACAATTATCACTTAGGAAATTCCTAGGGTTTGAGGAGTTCTGTACTAGGAACCAGAGACAAAGCCTTTTAGAATACCACAGATACATAAGTTCCAGAGGCTACCCCTACCATCCCATCAAGCAGGGTGTCACATATGAACCTGGGGCTCAGGGAGAAACTAGGGGCCTGATTCAAATCCTGACTCTGCTCTTTCCAGCATACATTACTAGGGACAGATACTTAATCTCTCCTTTTCTTAGTTGCTTCATTTCTAAAATGAAAATGTAAATCAGCCTGCAGGGTTCTATAAAAACAAGAGAGAGAATGTAAAGCTACCATCTACTCAACAAATACCTACTGAGTCCCTGCTGTGCACCAGGAACTATTCTGAGGGTTGGGAAAGAGGAAGGGAAAAAAGAAACATAAATCCAGGCATGGTGGAGCACACCTGTAATCCCAGCACTCCAGGAGGATGAGGCTGGAGGACTGCAAGTTCCAGCCCAACCTGGGCAACTTAAAAGAACCCTATCTCCAAATAAAGTAAAGAAAAAAATGGGGGGTTCTGGGGATGTACCTCACTGCAAAAACCCCGAGTTCAATCCCCATTACTGAAAAAAAAATCCAACCCTCATAAATTGATGTGCCACTGGGGAAGACAAATAATAAACAAATACATGAGAGTATGTATGGCTCGTTCTTGACAGGAAAAGCTATAGAGAAAAATTCAGCAGGGAAGACAGATGAGAGGGAATATCATCATCTTAAATAGAGTGGTCAGAGAAGGCCTCCCTGAGAGGAGGACTTGTAAGCAGAGATCTGAAAAAATTAGGGGGAGCACCATGCAGCAAGAAAAGCAAGAGCAAAGAGCCCTCCAGTGGAAGTCCACATGGCTCGTGTGCCAGGCCCAGCAAGGAGATTGACAAGTGTGGCCAGACATGACCCTCTGAGAAGTAATGGCATCTTCTGAGAATTCCAAAAGCACTCATTCTCAGGGTGGTCCATTTGGTTGCATCCTAAGCTTCTGGTTTTTGGATGTATATTGTTTTAACTCTCCAACTCCAATGTAATTACTTCGCTGCTCATTAACTCATTACAAGCAAAAACCAAAATACTTTTATATTGCAATTTCCCCCAGCCAAGTGCCTCAGACATGGAAAAGGAATTATTACCTTGGACCTGACCACACACAACCAGGTGCGCATGCAAACACACCAGGGCACACAAGCAAATTGCCAACTCGTTCTACTACTGAAATACTAGGTTCTTTGCCTAAGTTTCCTAATCTCCACAATAGACTAAATCATTCTAAATTTATTTTCATTAAAGAGCATTCATTCTTGGGAATTCACTTCTAACATGGCATTCTCCACCAAGCCTGGCTTTCATGAAATTTCTTCACAGGAATGCTGCTTAGATTAACTATATCAACAACTAACTTACCCCTAGCCAGAATGCACCTAAGTTTTAACATGCAAGTGCTTTATTAGCAATATATGTTTTCTCTGCTGATCAGAAACATCTGCTGTCCAAAGGACCATAATTGGAGGGGCGAGCTTCTAGAAAGCTAGAAATGTATATGGATAAAGGTTTTAAAAAATTAGTCTTCATAATTGCTCTATGAAAAAAGAATAGGCATTCTAGTGAAAATAATCACTACCATTTATTGAGCACTATCGGCCACTGTGCTAAATGCTTGACTTACCTAAGCTAATTAAGTTAAATCTTCATAGTACTCTGCCAGGTAAGTATTTGCCCCATATTATAGATAAAGAAATGACATCTCACAGAGGATAAATCACTGGCCCAAGGTCTACTACAGAGGGGTAGAGCTAGAATTTTAAATCAGATCAACCAGTAGTGAAAATAGCACACTGAATATATACACAACAAAGATCTAAAAGTGGTCCCATTCTGAGACTCAGACAACATTTTTTTCAGAAATGGAAGGCTATCCTTACTGATGGCCATGAAAACCTACAGCTGAATACCTGTCCCTTTTGTGATCAGTCCCAGGGTGGTAGAGAAAGAGGCATGCTGAGATCCTGGTCCATTCCACAGGAGTGAATTGATAGGCAGGTTGGGTTTGGGTCCACAGCACTAGAGCCTTTCCCCATGAATTAGCTGTGGCACCCGATGTTGATGACTGAGAACAATTATACCGCTCACAGCAAATGGGAGCATATGGTGCCAGCCAAAATGAATCAGTGTGTCACAGCAGCAAGGTTCTCAGATAAGATTTAGAAAATGTTGCCAAACAATGATTATGATATTACCAGGGGAATAAGGCTGGGAATTAACATCTTTAAGTCTATCATTTATACCACTTTTTTAACCCTCATCAAATGGTTGTTGCTACATCTTCGGTTTACAGACGAAGATACAGAGGCAAAATATTACCCTAGTGTACACAATAGTCATTGCCAGAATGTAGTGTCTGGAGAGAGCCTAACAAATAGATTTCCTCTTTTCCTGTGTGGGTCTTGAACTGATCAAGAAATAAAATAGCAAAGGCAGAAATAGAACACAAAATACCATTTTTATTACAAAAAATACTAGGTTGTAAGACAAATGGCCTAACTTCCTCAGAATGACTCAAGCACAGGCCACCTGAAGGAAAGGTAAAAATTGCTGGGTCATTGCCACCCACTGTCCAGGGCCAAGGAGAAAAAAGAAATTGTTTCTCTCAAGATCTTGGTTAGACAATTTAATTGTCCAACTGAAAAGCATGGACCAAAGTCTCTTGCCAGCCAGTAAAGTAACTCATTTCACCCACCTGGGAAGTGTCTATTGAGGGATGTCGCTCTTTTTGTGATTTTTCTCATCAGGCTCCTTGAGTCCAGCTGTTCTGCTGTAGCTGGGAGAAAGGAATGGATGTTACCATTGCCTGTCATCCTCAAAAGTGGTCGACCTGGGCAGAAAATAAGGGTTGAGGGAGACAAGCCTTAGACTGAGGTGAAGACAAAATCCCTTTTCTCTAGGGCTAGCAGTGGCATCAGAACAAAAGATCCTATCTCCAGGGATGACACTATAGAAGGTGTACATGTTGCCTCTCTGCTCACTCTTTGGGCTTGTGGTTCTAAGCCACTCTGTCAGTGCTACCAGACCCCACTTTTGTCAACACAGTTTCAACAACAAAAGCTCACTGAGGACTGGGCACTGCACAAGTCCATTACAGCACTGCACAGGTACCATCAACCTGAATGTCACACACTACCTACTGCCCCAGATCCATAGGCAAACCTCATAAAGTCTGGACATTTACCTCTCCCCTTCACTTCTGACCTCAGCCAGTTGACAAGTCTCCTCCCAAGAACTCATGTGGCAAATCTCCTTCTCCAGGGTTCCTTGCAAGGGGGGTGGGGGCAGGGTCTGATGTCTATATGTCTTAGTCCATTTTCTGCTACATATACTAGAATACATGCAATTAGATAATCTATAAAAAGTAAGGTTTACTTGGCTTATAGTTCTGAGAAGTCCAAGAGCATGGTGCTGGTGCTTAGTGAGAGCCTTCATGCTGTGTCATCCCATGGCAGAAGGCAGAAAGGCAAGAGGGTGAGGCCAAGAGCCTAAGAGGGCTGAAGTTTCTTTTATAACAAATCCACTCTCATAATGACTCACTCCAGTGGTAACAACATTAATCTATTCAACCTAATCTCCTTTTACCAGGCCCTAGATTATCTACACTACATTGGGGGTTAACTTTCCAACACAAGGACTTTGGAGGACACATTCAAACCATAGCACCACTTACCGCAAATATTCTACTATTTCCCCAAATAAAGACAACTTTCACAGTTTACTACAGACATTAAACAGAAAGCAGTTTGGCTTCTGGTCGTGTTAAATCTTTCTGCTTACTCCAAAGTAGTTCTTTTCCTTTATCTTTATATAACAAGAGGACCCAATGAAATGTTGCTTTTGTTGTTAAAGGAGCAATCTGCCCTCAAAAGTCAAGTCAGACTCCATTTCTGGGAAAACAGAAAAAGTGCTGGCAATTTTTAAACAGTTATTGCCCACCCTTACCCTGCCTCTGCTTCTAGCCCTCAGGGTTTCAAAAATTATTAGAAACACCATCTAGTCCCACTGCAAAACTGCTAGTCCTCTCTGCAAGCAGAGAACAGATACAGACATTTTCTTGTTCCCCTCTGACATTAATAAAATCTTCTTAGTTTTAGAGCTCTGTCAACACATTTTTCTGCCTAATATTCCCAAGGAAGATAATAGATTATGTTGATAACAGCACCTCACAAATTTTACCAGGGACTCTCATTTTGGAGAATGTATGAAATCTGGAGTGCATACACCTTATAAAGACAAGGCTTTTGACTCTTTGAGAAGAGGAAATTTGTATATTTGAAATGGTAATTATAATGTACCTTGTCTTAGTCTATTCCAGTTGCTATAACAAAATACCTTAGACTGAGTAATTTATAAACAACAGAAATTTATTGCTCACAGTTCTGGAGGCTTGGAAGCCCAAGGTCAAAACACCGGCAGATGTTTTTGTGTCTGGTAAGCCCCATTCTTAATCACCTCCTAAAGGCCCCACCTCTAAATACCACTGCACTGGATATTAGGTTTCAATATGTGAATTTTAGAGGACACAAACATTGAGATCATAGCACCTCTCCTCTTTCAACCCTCTTTGCCCACAGATAAGCATACATTCTCTGGAGACTCTCACTTACCTACAGCTTTTTCCTCAATATTTAATTCAGCTGCACAACTTTGTTTCAGACCTCACCACTCCTGTAAAAATCCAAGTCCTTGGATTAATGTCTGCTTTCTGCCCAAGTTGTTAATATTTATAGCTCAAGAGAAGACATACAGAGAAGCCTAATGAACTGAACTTTACATATGTAAAAAGCAGGAACATTGCCTCAAACCACAGTGATCTCTGATTCCTTTTACATTTTCCTTGGCCTTATACATCCTTGAGGGGATAGCTTTATAGTGTAAAGTTAGATGTAACTACACCTAAAAAAAAAAAATTCTTCTCCACAAATTCACTAGACATTTTATATATATTCTATGTGTTTATTTATATATTCATTATAATCATGTGTATCCAAGTATGTACAAAATCTAAATAACTGCGCAAACATATAGTTGCTAGCTGTTATTTGGATACTTGTGCCAATAAGACCTCAATTTTTCACGTAACGGAAGAGACAGAGCTGAAATTCCAGTTTTCAGAATAAACACTTTTAAGTGTTTTATTTGGCAAGTTAAGAATTGGGTATCTGGGGTAGCAAAAGACTCTGTCCTAAAACTTAGTTCCTCCAAGAGAAAGCAGCTATGTTGACTCATAGGCAGAAAGATAAGCAAAACACTTTCAGTTCTCAAATTAAGTTAGTCACCGATTGTGCAATTGTGTTCACTTCTGACAGGCTTGATAGACAAACTTTTCAGGGGAAATTGTATATGAAGAAAATAATTGCCATTTGGCACTTTTTATGCCTGGCACCCTCAAGGAGAAAAGAGCCCAATCTTTATTCTGCACACAGTGCTTCCTGCTGCTTTGTTCTTTATTTAGTTCTCTTTAAAGTTCAGCAGCATTCTAATTCTTTCTCAAATTCTCCAAAATTCTAAACCATTCCATACGTGACAGAATTCTGAATAAATCCTCGAGATCTCAAAATATAAATAAAGTCCCCAGCCACAACTGAAAGCAGCAGCCAGTGGCTTTGCAGAAACCCTTTTTCCTCTGGCCCACCTCACGTGGGTTCTACTAACGCTATTTCCTTTCTATCCTTTTACTTCCTAGTATTATCAGCATATAGGCTGGGATGGAGTCAAGGGGTCTCCCAATGGCAAGCTCTTCCCTCATGAGCTCCCTGCACTGGACCACCTAAAACTTATAGTTGGCACAATTTTTCTTCTTGATATCCTCAAAGAAAAAAAAGGAAATTATAAAAAATTGCAGGTCAACAAATTGATGTAAAAATTAAGTCCCCATATAAAACAGCATCTTCCAAAGAAGAGGGAATCAATATTTTACTCAGAGAGTTAGAGGGTAAAATTTTGTGAAAGAAAGAGAAGTAGCTTTAAACATAATTTGGAATAAAAAAAAAGTTGAGTAGTTCAGCGGTAGGGTTCGTGCTCAGCATACATAAGGCCGAGGGTTTGATCCCCAGCGTCACGACCAAAACAAAACAAAACAAAAAAAACTACAAATATTATGTTTAATGCAAATTTTTTAAATTACATGAAAGGCTAAAAGACTGTGACTCGCCACAGGCCATCTCAGATTCTAACACCAGCCCCCATGCCTTTTAACCCCAACCAGACTAGTGGTCACTTTCCTTTGACTTGGGGTGCTTTGGCACGGAAAATTTTAAGAAATGTTGAATCTCTATAGATTTTCAAAAATGTTGAATGAAAGCTGAAATGAAAAGGGATGTCTGTGAATACTGTAAATATATAGAAAATCCAGATCACAGCATCTTTCCATTCGATCCCCTTTTTGTTTCTGTATCACAGTTTCCTCACCTACCCACTGCAAAAAAGAAACCTAAACACATATTCCCACTGCTGACAAGCATTCTGGGTCAGCAAAGCTTCGTTTTCACTGATTTTAATGTGTATTAACCATAAACACCTCCATCTGTCCTGGCATCACTGGGCTGGGCTTCTCTGAAGATACAAAATGAATGTGATGTTATTTCTACCACAGAGAAATTCATAGGCATGTAGGGGCTCCCCCTATCCATTTTTAAATGACTTTATAATGTGATAAATGAATCAATAAAGTCACAAAGTGCTGCAGAAGCAGGGAGGAAGAAGGGGCTCCCTGCTCCTCAGGGGAAAGATGGTCAGGAAAAACTTCTCAGATGAAGCAGCATTTAGGGCTCCACTCTTCGGGTCTCTGCAGGGTCTTTCTCTTAGGCAGAACCCAGATGTGCTCTGGACATTCCTCTGCCTGGCTGCCTGGCTGCCTCCTTCCTTACACTCTTCCCTCGCCCTAGCCCGCAGTATCTTCATTGTCTGCATTTTACTCCCAGTCCAAAGACAATTTCCTGCTTTTTAAATTATTTCATCATTGCACCAAAACTTTTTGAACATTTGCCCTGGGAGAGGCTGCCCCTGCATACTTCTTATGCTAATACTCCCAAGAAACAAATTTTATTACTTCTACTCTACCCTGAGGCCTAAAGAGAGTAAGTCACTGGCCCAGGTCACAACCAGGATATAGTTGTGCTGAGTTTAAAGCCAGATCAGTCTACAATCTTTCCACTGCATCCACTCTCACTGTTGGTTATAAGGCACCCCACCTGTAGGTGTTTGAAATGTGTGTTTTATGAATGAAATATCAACATCTAGTCTGGCTACTAAAATATTTGAAGAGAAGGTCATTTCTTGGTGACAGAATTATGAATTTTTAAATATTTTTCTTTCTACTTTCACATGTTTCCAAAAATTTTTAGTATGAGGATGTATTATTTATATAATGGAAACTACATTATTTATTTATTTCTACTGAAAGAAGCAGTATCACACTTAAGATAATAGAGAAATCCAAATTAGGAGATGGATAGGGAGGACGAGGTACAGAATGAGAGGAGAGATGAAGAAAAAAAAAAAAAAAAAAAAAAAAAAACCAAGCAGCCAGAGATATAAAGTTGCTATGGCTTCTGTCTAGATGTCCCCCAAAGCCTCATGCAGTCAGTGAGGTGGGGGCTTTTCAGAGGTGCCTGAATCTAGAGTGTGTGATGCTGAGATTAGGGTGTATGATTAGTAAATCACTCCACTGATTGGTTTGGCCTAGTTCTGGCTAGGATTAAGGGTGTGAGTGCTACACCCGCCCTCAGGTGGGTAGCCTGCATACAATACAAGGGACAGAAAGAGTCTTGTCTCCCCACTTGCCGCTTTTGCTATCTTCCACTGCCATGAACTGTTGCCCCTCTGCCATGTGCCACCCTGCCTTGGAGCCAGCCAATTATGGACTGAAACCTCTACAAACTGAGCTAAATAAACCTTCCTCCTTTAACTTTGGGTGTTGGGTATTTTGTCTCAGCCACGAGAAAAGTAACTAGGACAGAAGTGTAGCATTATCAGGAAAAGATCAAAAAGCCTAATCTCAGTGTCCTTTGAAATTTGAAAGACTCAGAAACACTGTCTAGAAAAATCTAAAGCCAGAAGGCATCTGATTGCAAATGGAACTGGAGAAATATCAGTGAGGCAAGGCATTCAACCCTGCCATTCAAATCGTTCAACCAAGCTTTCCTGGGTGAAGAGCCCCTGAGTTCCCAATGTGCAGTGTGCTAAGGAGTGTGAACAGCAGTGGGGCTCGGCCCTGCTATCAGATGTGGAAACAGCTTTCATTCGTGGTGATGGCAGTGGTATTGTCAGCCCCCTGAGCTTGGGTGCAAGGCTCCCACCTGCACTGGGCTCAGTGTGAGATCAGTCCACCTTGCAGAGCTGGGATACCAACGCTGGCCATAATGGGCTGCTAGAAGTCAATGAGCCAGAGGGGGAAAACATGAAAAACGCTGCCTTTGTCGAATCCCTGCTTTCTATCACATGCCTGGAGGATAAGGACGAGAGGCAGCACTTCCTGCCACTTTGTCAAGGAGCACTTCTCAGGGCAGGTGTGTCACCTTCCTGCCGGAGTCCTCCTCCTCTGACCCAGGCAGCTACAAGAAGCGGTCTCAAGGTAGAGACCCATCAACAGAAAGCTACATTTGACTTTTTTTTGGGGGGGGGGTACCAGGGGTCTAACTGAGGACCTCGCACGGCAGCAGCGCCCGTGCCGCTGAGCAGTATCACCGGCCCTTTTTTCGTATGTGGGTACCGGGAGTCAAATTCAAGACCTCGCGCTTGCCAGGCAGGCGCTTATGCTGCTGAGCCATCTCACCGGCCTACATTTGACATTTTTAACTCTTCTTTGATTTCCACTCTGTATCTGTGAGGTCCTTTTCAAAATCCATGTGAGTTCATTAAGTGCACCTAACCTATTAGAAGGTGAAGGGAGGAAAAATCAGTAATTTGAACAAGTCGAATTATTCCTTTCTTCTGTAGCTGCTACATCAAAGGTCTGGTAGATGTGGTCTTTGCTGCCATTTCCCAGGAGCTGGTAATCACAGAGGAAAAGGGTTTTATTTAAGGTGAAAAAAATAAAAGCCAGTAAATAGATCAATTTATGCTTCTAGGAAGCACCAAATGCCAGAGGCTGAATGCAGATAAGATTATCTGAAACTAAAAGTGCAGCAGGGATAGTCCGTCTCCCAGTTCATTTCTAATAGTCCATCTACTGATAAAGAATTGCAAATTAAAGAGAATTTCAACCCTGTGCATGTATAAAGGGAAAGAGAGTTGTTAGAAAACTCAGATGAGAGGGTATCTGCAACATTCCAGGAAGTGAGTTGAGAGAAAAAGAAAACTTTGTATACATCGATATGTCATCAGAGGCAGTCCTGCTGGTGGAAGCAGATGCAGAGCTCAGAGTCACGATTAATCCCCTCTCCTGTGACCTCAGCAACACAGGCTGCTCTCCGTCCAAGCCTCCCAGAGCCTGTCACAGTGAGTTAGCCTGGACCTCCTGAGCCAGATCTCCTGTGATCACAAGGATAGGAGAGGAGATATGTCACAAGGTGTTCATGGTGTTCATGACACCAAAAAGAGGCTCTCTGCATGTGGCAGCCTCTGTCCTCCCTTCCAGTGGCAGTTACAGAGGAAAGTCCTCATATTTCTAGGGACAATTTGTGTGTGTGTGTGTGTGTGTGTGTGTGTGTGTGTGTATGTTGCTCTGCTTTTATTATATGCTTAATCTGAAAATTTTTGAGGTTTTTTTTGTTTTTTTCATTTTAAAGAGAAAATACAATAAAAACAATGATACAGAATTTCAAAACAGGGCGGGTGAGATAGCTCAGCAGCATAAGCGCCTGCCAGGCAAGCGTGAGGTCCTGAGTTCGACTCCCGGTACCCATATAAAGGAAAAAAAAAGGGCTGGTGATATCGCTCAGTGGCACAAGTGCCTGCTGGCAAGTGCGAGGTCCTGAGTTCAACTCCCAGTACCCACATTAAAAAAAAAAAAGAATTTCAAAACAAGGTAATAGGAAATTAACAATGGTTGTTATTTTGTGTACAGTTATCTTCAAAGTAGTTGCTCAGATTACAAGATATAGGCATGCAAAATTGATCAAACAATATAAGCACAAACCATCCTTTTCAATGAACCAAAAGAAATTAGTAGTATAATTATCTTAGCTGTCTTGTGTATATATAAATATGTATTTTTTTCCCTTCCTTCTTTTCTCCTTTCCTCCATCCCAGTTGTTCTTTCCTTTTGAGCAGTTTCTTTCTGAATTACCTTCGAAAGACTCAACATCCAAATACCATCACATTGAGGGTTAGGGGCTCAATATATGAATCCATCCCATAACGGCTACAATCTTTCATTACCCAAAACAGGGCAAACTAGAAACCTCCAGAGAGGTATTTTTATTAGTTAATTTGCTTAAAACAAATTAGGAAAGAAAGTTTCTTAGGGACAAAAGTCATGTTTCATTGAAAAATCAGAGCCAGGAGTGGTGATCCAAACACCAATTCTGTAACAAACTATGTTGGGCTTTGTCCGAGTCACTTCACATCCTTGTCTCTAAAAAGGAAGGAGCTGGTCTGAAAGATCCTCAGGTTACCATAAGATACTTAAACATGATTCGTTTAATTTGAGGTTCTGTATTGTCATCTTTCCTCACCAATCTCTGAACAGAATGCTACAACAAAAACAGTAGCTGTTTTCACTTAAGACTGCTCCAACCAAAAGGAGAGCAGCTGTCCTCCATCCTCCCCTACATGTGTCCCCACTAACGTGTTGTCAGGCCTCTGATCGAAGCATCCAGAGTCCTACTACAGGAAATCTGCATTCACCTTACTCAGGGAAAAGACCAAAAATGGAAAACAAATTGAAATTTTTCAGCAGGCACCTTGAACTTGAAAAAAAATACCTAATTCCACTTATATAGGAGCTTTTTAAGAATTTGCAGACATTTATGTTCAAGCCCAGTATATAAGGGGGCTCAAAACCAAAATGATACAACTTCTCAATTTTTAAAAAGATTGAGGCTATGTAGTGCTGCTATGGATATGTTCTGTATTTTCTATTTTGAATTCTGCAACTGTGTGATTGCAGTAAAGAAAGACGCACCCACAGAATCCTCAAAGAACAGAAATCTGCTGGTTGAAGAACTACTATATAGAAGGTTCATGTTGCTAGTTCAGGTTTCCTCTTTCTGTTTCTTCCAGATAGCCTTAATCCCAGTTGGGGTTTTAATAGAGGTAGGTTGTTAATAAAAATTAAAAGGACTTCTCTCTTTCCCCCTGCTGTTTTTTATTAGCAGTGCATTACGTTGTATTATTTTCCCATGTTTATTTAAAAGAGCTCATAAATATTACCTGGAGACCCTAAGCCAGCAAAAATGATAACCATAAAATAATAAACAGCTGAAGAGTAGACATTAGTATGCAGGCAGCCTGGCTCCTGTTCAATGCAGTGAATATGGTAAAATCATGTGGGCAAGAAAAGCAAGTTTGTTCTTTTTCTCTGAACTCTACAGTTACTTCCTTTTGCTGGTTGATGGTGACTTTGCCGTTGTAAATGGAAACTGAAATCAGTGGGAGAAATGACGAATCATTTGCAAAGTTCATGCCAATAAAACTGCCCATTCTTGAGCATCCACCACCTGGATGACTCAGAACCAGAAGCCTCCATGTACGCTGCTGTCTTACACAATTCCCACTACACTGTTAAGGGTAGTCTTAGCTCCATTTTACAACTAAGTGGTCTAAGAAAGGTTAAGCAGCTGCCTCAAGGTCACTCAGTCGGTCAATGTCCGACACTCATTTCTGGTGGATTCCTAAACTCACATTTGTTCTTCTACACTATAAACAGGAAACACAGGCACCAGCATAGACATGGAGGGGTGAGAAGACACCCTATGTAATGGACTATGTCCCCCCCAAATCATGTTGGAAGTCCCACCTTCCAATGTATATATATTTGGTGATAGGGTTTTCAGGGAAGTAATTAAGGTTAAGCGAGGTAATAAACTGGGGCCCTGATCCAATAGGATTCATATCTTCATAAGAAGAGACACCAAAGAATTTGCACTCTCTCTTTACATAAGAAAACAAAGAAGAGGTCATATGAGCACACAGCAAGATTGTGGCCATTGATGAACCAGGAAAGGAGTCTCCTGACAAGGAACCAAATCAGCCAGAACCTTGACTATGGAACTCTAGCCTCCAGATGTGTGAGAAAATAAGTTTCTGATTAAGCCACCCAGTTAGCAGTGTTTTGTTATGGTAACCCAAGCAGTCTAAAACACTCTACCTACCCTGTGAACCCACTTTCCCTTCTCTAAATCTCATTTCTTCCATCATCTGCTGCACTGTCCTCAGTCTACTCTACCCTGCCACCAACATGCTCTTTCTAAAAGAGAAACCTGATCTTTACTCATTCTCTCTGAGGCATTTCTGCTGGTTTCTCAACTGTCAATAATAAATCTGCTCTTAATAGGTTTTCAGTGTAATTGGGGAAATCAGATAGAACAGGCATAAAATCCAAACTCCAGAGTTTGTCAAATTCATCACAGTATTTCTCCTTTTTCAGTGTTATCTCTAATCACCTTCCACAGCCCTAAACAAATATAATATACCATCAAATATATTTTATAGCATATTTTCTCCCTCCAAAAATGAGGTTTCTCTTTATTTCATATTCTTGTCATACATCTGGATAACTCCTATTCACCCCTCAAGACCCACTTTATCTCCTCCTTAAAACTTTCTTTCACAGGTGCTTTGTCTCTGAAGGATTCTAGAACATAACAACACTTGCCAGATGATAAGCATTTATATGTCTGGTGCTCCCACTAGCCCTGGCATTTAGCCCTACTGTTAATACATAGATACTTCTAGTAAATATCTATTGTATGAATAAACAAATGTGTCATCTAGACGAACTAAATAGACCACATTAGTGGTTACCTGACTTTGCTGCACATTAGTGCAGTAGTTCCCAAACTTTACTGGGGACTTACAAAATTCTGATTGCCAAACCAGCAACCCAGCAGGACCGATTAAATCAGAATGTTTTCGTATTGTCTCCCTAGTATGAAAATGCAACTTCACTGTGACTATTCCATTCCTTAGTCTTCTATTTTTACCTAGCTTTTACATGGCTTCATCTTATACTGAGTAATATTTTTCTCCAAAAGGTATTTGTACATTCTCTAATGCTTGAGTTTGTTAATACATGAGAATGTTTACTTGTTGTCTTAAAAAATAAATAAATAAATCAGAATGTTTGGAGCTGGAAGCCAGACATAATAAGATCTTTAAGTGATTCTAATGAACAATAACATTTAGAAACCACTGGTCTCTATCTTACCCGTGATTTTTTTTGACAGTGGGGTATATGGGATGTATTTTCAAAAATGCATTTATAGTCCCTAACTATACTAACATAGACTGTAAAACCTAAAACCCTAACCCTAACCTTGCTGTTGAATTTCCAGAATTAATCCTACTGGTAAACAGTTCCCCGTGTGCCTGTTTTCTTGTTGTTCCATTCTTTTTGTCTTTGCTTTCATCTCTGCCCTAATTGTATGCTTTTAACTAAGACTGTCCGCATTCTGATTTGCACATAAGAACTTTGTTGAACTCCATAGTGTTCAGGGCAACTTCAAATCCAGATAAGAACAGCAAAATGTGAAACCCAGTAAGCAGAGTTGTGACTGCGCACAACCACTTTGCATCATTAGCTGCCGAGGAACAGAGGTGATTCACCTCAGCTTTGGGCTGTAGCTTTGTTCCCTACCTGTGTGTCCAAGTAAAACCATGAGTAAAGGAGCTTCTGTAACAATAACAAAGAACAGCTCCCTTCATGGTAAAAGCCCAGACAACTTCTCTGGGTCTCTTCCCAGAAGACTAAGAAGAGCACATATTAAGCTATAATCAGCTTCCAGAGATGTTGCTTTATAGCAAAGGTGAAACATCTAAACTTTAAAAACACAAAATAACTGTTAGATCATTTACTATAGAAAGAACAGCCCCATATACATACAGTGTTCTTGAGGATGCCATTCACCATATAATAGCACAAATAGCTGTGAACCATAGTAACTAAAATACTAAATTATGCTTACAACAACAACAGATGTTTTGTCTACATTTAAAAACATAGGGAAGGCCAAGTGTGGTGGCACATGCCTGTAATCCCAGCACTTGGGAGGCTGAGGCAGGAGGATTGCCTTGAGTCCAAGGCCAGCATGGGCTACATAGTAAGCTCAAGGCCACCCTGAACTACACAGCAAGACCCTATCTCAAAAAAAAAGAAAAAAAGAGAATACCTCAAGAAGGACTTTTATATTACATAAGCTCATTTAATCAATCATTTTGGGGTACACATTGTCATCCTCATGTTACAGATGAGATTCAGAGAACTTCAGTCATTTGCCCAAGGTAAGCCATCTTCTCAAAGTCAGGTCTAAATGATCCCAAGGTCTGCATCTTTCACACTGTAATGCACATGGCTTCCTCTGCCAGGCTCGCGGCTATATCGTGGGTTAAACTACTGTGAACCAACCAAGGAATCTAATTCCTATTTATAGTATCATTTCTATAGGAAGAATGAGTGACCTGTGTCAAACAATTTACACAGGAAGTTTTAAAACCTTTAAGACCCAATTTATTTATTCCTTGTGCTTTCCCTGTGGAACCTTTGCTACCTCTGAAAGGTAGCCATGCAAATAAGAGAAAAGGCTCCATAAATATTTGTTGTGTTTTTAGCCAATTTGCCATGTCTTATTACCATACATCCTACTCTCTTAACACTGTTTACTATTTAAGATAGATTTCTATGGTTTTTTAATATTTAGAAAAACTGATCTTCTGTATAGAAATAAGACATATTTGTCACTTATGTATCATATACAATGAATGAAAGCATTTTCTTCTTTAGATCAATTGGCAGAAGTTCCTCCTCAGAATAGTGCCAAACACAGAGTGAATGTTGTAAAAATTGCCAGTGAATGAATGCATAAATTAATGAATGTAGAAAGTGGCTGTAGAAGTGCACCTCAACTTTGGCAAATGTATTTGTCTGGGGGGATCAGAATCTGGAAGTAGACAGGTTTTTAAATCATTTCATTGAATGAGCAATTTTTCAATGCTATGGCAAAACTGAAACAAATTCATGAATTAATTGTTTGACAAATTAATTATTCAGTAAATTTATGTTAGGAAAAACTAGTTACTAGATAAATAGGTCACTTGAAAAAAATCAGTCATTGTTTTTAAAGTCCTTCTTGAGCAACAAATGAGGCTTGCATTTTTAAAGCAAGGATCTCGGGGCCGGTGAGATGGCTCAGCGGTTTAAGCGCCTGCCTTGCAAGCGCGAGGGCCCGAGTTCGACTCCCGGAACCCACATACAAAAAAGGGGCCGGTGATATCGCTCAGTGGCACGGGCGCCTGCTGGCGCGCGAGGTCCTGAGGTCGACCCCCCGGTACCCACAAAAAAAATAAATAAATAAATAAAAATAAAGCAAGGATCTGGCCTGACTGCCTCTGTGGCAATGTCCGCATGATCAAGCATATGTCAAGTTCCATCTATGTAAGTTCTCCTCTCTCCCACTTAGGTAACACTTTTCTTTCCTTTTTTGTGTACTCTACTCTTCTAGCTACTCCCTCCTGTCATGATAAATCTCCTTTTCTCTTATCTCCATCATTCCTGTCAGGTCTACAGCTTTGGGCATAAAACGCTAAATATTTACCACCTATCTGCTGTCACTGCTTCTCACCCTAGTTCTACCCTAATCCACCTCCACATCATGGGCTATTTGAGACAAATAATTGTGGAGAGAATAAAAATGCATGTTTTGATAAAAAACAAAACCATGCATTGTCTAGTGGATACCCCCCAGGTCATCTGATTCTAGTATTTCATTGTTGAATATTTCTACGTGCAGCACACTCTTGTCAGGTTATCTGTTTCTAGCTCTGTCCATTATCTTTGAGTTATTTTACAACTGTGTATAAGTATATATATTCTTTTACATATTCTTTTTGAATTAGTTATAACATGTGTCAAATTCCCCATTGAAACACTTAAATAAAACCTCTAACACATGTTCATTTTTATATCTGTATGAGAATCATGGTTTTACTTTTTTTAAATTATCTTTAAACACATTCCTTTTATTTTATTTATTTATTTTTTATTTTTTATTTATTTATTTATTTTTTTTTTGTGGGTACTGGGGGTCGACCTCAGGACCTCGTGCGCCAGCAGGCGCCCGTGCCGCTGAGCGATATCACCAGCCCTTTTTTCGTATGTGGGTTCTGGGAGTCAAACTGGGGCCCTTGCGCTTGCCAGGCAGGCGCTTATGCTGCTGAGCCATCTCACCAGCCCCAACACATTCCTTTTAGTGTGCGCATTTGCACAGTCTTCAGAGTATTATGAGTGAAATGGGAGCTGTGGGTAAAAACTGTAGGCTGCTGTCTACAGTCTTGAACAGCCATGACAAGCCAGGGTACCTTGACTCCCTGCTAACATTTGACCAATTACCCCTAGTCCCTGCGTTTTTTACTTTGCTTTTACTATTTATCATAATGACAATATGCAATAGTTGAACCATGTGTTATTTTAACTATTATATATATAAATTCATAAAGTCTATCCATTAAAGTATGCAATTCAACAATTTTAGCAAATTTGCAATTTGCAGCCATCACCATAATCAATTATAGAACATTCTCAGTCACCCCAGAAAGTAATCCCACACAAATTAGCCGTCATTACTCATTTACCTCTAACCCTCAAGTCCCTGGAAATCAACTTTCTGTCTCTGTGGATTTCCCTATTATAGATATGTCACATAAATGGGATAATGCACACTGGTCTTTTATAACTGGCTTCTTTCACTTAGCATAATATTTTCAAGGTTAATCCATGTTGTAGTATGTATTAGTACTTCATTTGTTTTCATAACCAAATTATGTTCCATTATAGGGATGTATCAAAATTTATCTATCCATTCATCAGTTGATGGACATTTGGGTTTTTCTATTTTATAGTTATTATGAATAATGCTGATATATACATTCACATACAAGTTTTTCTGTGGGTGCGTGTTTTTATTTCTCTTGAGTAAACACTTCAGGCTGGGTTAAATAGTAACTACATTTAAACTTTTTTAGGAACTGCCATACTATTTTACAGGGTGACTGCATCAATTTACATTTCCACCAGAAAAGGAGGCGGTTCTAATTACTCCACTTTTAATTAGCTATCTTTTTATTGTAGCCATCTTGATAGGTTTGTCATGACTTATATTATATAGGTTACATAATGAGTTTCATTTTCTTACGACTATTACTTTAATTGTGACCTCAGTTTTTTAAGTATCCTCTGAATTTGGGGGGGCAGGTATGTCCAATGGTACTAAGTTATAATGATTCATCCTAGTGTCTTTCCTACTCATTTCCTGGCTCTCTATGAAGATGCTACCCTTCTCTACTACCTTAACTATAGAGCTCCTTGTTCTCTGACTACATGTAAGAGGGTAAGAAAAGACACTTGGCCACATACCAATTCCTAATACCATTTTGGAACCATGTAATAGACATGTATACTGATTTCTTCACATAGAAACCATTCTTGTAGACCATTCTCTTAAAATCACTGATACTACTGTATTGCTTACCTTCATGTGGAAAATACTAGTAGTTATCCTCCAGTACTCATTCTCTTCTATTCTGTTTATTAATAGAATATGCAATTTCAGTTAGATACATGGTCATCCAGGTTAAGAACACAATTTTAGTCTCCCTTGAAGGTATGTATGACCTGTAACTGAAGGTTACATATACAACATCTGAAATATCTTCTCACAAGAAAAAGGATGTACCCTTCCCTTTTCTTTTTTGCCTTTGTCTTCAAATGTGGACATAGGAGTAGTGAACCACCTTTAACTGTGCAGATGAGGAAAACCAACAGTTAGCTGAGCATCAAGAGGGGGATTTAGGGCCGGTGAGATGGCTCAGCAGCATAAGCGCCTGCCTGGCAAGCGCGAGGTCCTGAGTTAGACTCCCGGAACCCACATACGAAAAAAGGGCCGGTGATATCGCTCAGCGGCACGGGCATCTGCTGGCGCGCAAGGTCCTGAGTTCGACCCCCGGTACCCACCAAAAAAAAAAAAAAAGAGAGGGATTTAAAGCTCTGACAGTGTGGAATATCCAAAGCCCCTCTAAACTAGTATTTATGTTCAGACTGTTATATAAAGGATAAACCTTTGTCCTGTTTAAGTCATTGTTATTTTGGTTTATGTTAAGGCAGCCAAATCTGGACCCTAAGTAATATATCCCATCATAATAACTATACCTCAACACACACTTCCTGGCCCACTTCCAAACTCCCTAAGTAAAGGGTTTGTTCACTGTTCCATCCTTTATAGGCATCTTTAGTGATCATACACTTACCTGCTGTAAGATCCTTTAGTATTGAGATTTCTCAGCCTCTCTTATCCAAGAGGGCCTGCACTTCCACTTTATATCAGTGTATGCCAATCTTAATTAGCTCCACATCAGTCCTGGTCCTGTTTTCCTACTCTTATAGCTTTAATCCAACCTCTGAGACAGTAGTTTAGAAAGGCCTTGGATGGGAGAGCTTTTGGATCTCAAGCTCAGCTCTAGCTCTGCCAATTTGCATGCTGGTTAAGTTTACTTAACCTATCTGAGTCCCCAGTTTCCTCACCTATAAAATGGGAACAATAAAATCTACTTTATAAAGTAAATTAACAGATTTCAGTGAATCTAACAGATGACTCCTGGGACCAAGCCTTCAGTTCTCATTTATTTACCCACATTCAAATTTAGCCTTTCTCTCTGCCTATCATTTCCATTCAGATGTTATGCCATTATGTGTTTAACCTGTCAGCTTTTCATCACTGTTGACAAAATACCTGACATAAACAGTTTGAAGGAAGAAAGGCCTATGGTTTCAGAGGCTTCAGTCTGTGGTCATCTGGTTCCATCGCTGTGGGTCCAAAGTGAGGCAGAACATCATACTGGAAGGACATAGTGGAGCAAAGCTGCTCACCTCGTGGTATCTAGGAAGCAGAGAAAAGTGAAAAGGTCCTAGAAAAGATATACTCTTTAAAGTCATGTCCCTGTGACCTATTTTCTCCAAAAAGGCCTCATCTCCTAACAATCTATTTATCTATGAACTCATCTAGGCATGTCCAACTTATGCCACCATTTTTTTGGGGGGAGGGAGATTGTCTTGGCCCACAAATAAAACATATATCATAGTTAATATATATAAGTAACTAAGTAAACTTTATTTTTTAACATTTATTATTACTTTTTTTAAAGAGGGCAAAAAAAGGCAGGCTGCAGGTAAGAACATCCCTGAAAGCATCTTACAATCTAATTACCTCTTTAGGTATCTCAACCCATTTATGCCAAAGATTGAAATTTTTCAAATTTTTGTATGAAATTCATATGTTACCTAGAAAAATTTAAGGAATAAAAATTTGCAGAGAACACATTTCATTATGTTCCATTGTTACAGGCATTTCAGAATGGATCAGTAGGCATTGAAGTGTTAATCCAATCAAGCTGACATCAAGATTAACCATCACACCTGCCTAAAAGGCTATGCACCCCTCAAAATCACTTCCTTCTCCTGATCTTACTGTTTCTCTCCACAGTATCACTATTCTCAAAAGTGAATCTTCTCTGACTCCTCTCTCTCCAAGCTTCAGTTTCCTTATTCAGTCAGGCACTATGCTCTCTCATTCTGTCATTTGAAATGTGTCACTTCATTTTCATTTCCACATCATCATAATTTACAACCTAATCACCTCAAGCTTGAACTCATGTCTCTTGAAACTTCTCCCTACCTTTTGAATTCAGTTAGAATCCTTTCTAATTGATGCATAACGGTATCTGTGCTTTTAATTTGCATTTCCCTGATGACAAATAAAGCATTTTTCATTTGCTTATTTCCCATTTGTCTATCCTCTTTTGTAAAATACCATTTTAATATTTCATCCCTTTTAAAATTTTTGAGCAGTGTTAACATTGAATTGTAAAAGTTTTTGCATTGTCATAGTTAATCTTGTCAACTTGAGTGACTTGAAAGACATCTAGAAAATTAGTAAAGCTTATTTCTGGGTGAGTCATGGTGAGTGTGACAATGGGAACTGTATCTAGTCCCTGACTCCTTCTGCTGGGCTCTTCTCCTGCACTTTGTTTCCCAGATGAAATGAATTGAGCAGATTTCTTCCATCATGCCCGTCTGCCATGATGTTTCAGCATTGAAGCCAGAAAGCCATGGTCTGAAACCATAAGCCAAAATAAACCTCTCTTCCTTCAAGTATGAGTATCAGGTATTTTGTTCCAGCAATGGGAAAGCTGAGTAATGCAGGCATATTTGGAATGTAAGTCATTTCCCAAGTATAAGTGTCATAAAATACTTTCTGCTGATCTGCAGTTTGTCTTTTCATTCTAAATGGTATCTTTCAAAGAGCTGAAGTCTTTTAACATGAAATTCATTTTAGACATTTTTTAATTCTTTGTGCCTTTTATATTTTATATAAGAAATCTTTCCTGTACCATGGACACAAAAACAAATATTTCTTATGTTGTCCACTGGAAGTTTTAGAACTTCATTTGTACTTTCAAATCTATCATCCCTCTTCATTTAATTTTGATGCATGGCCTTACATAATGATTAAGGTTCTTTTTTTCACAAGTTATACCCAATTGTTCAAAGCATCACTTTTTGAAAGGAAAAAAAAAAACATCTTTCCTAATATATAACTATATGAGCACTCTGTCAAGAGGAAACTGATTAAAATGTATAAATCTATTCGTAGACTCTTTATTCTGTTCTGCTGATCTGCCATCTATCCTAAAGCCAATACTGTATTCTCTTGGTTATTGTAGGTTCATAGTAAGTCTTGAAATCAAGAAAATCCCCTAATTATGATCTTCTCTTTGAAAATTATTTTGGTTATTTTTGGTCTTAGACTCAGTTGGTCAATTTCTGCAAAAAATGCTCCTCGCAATTTTGAATAGAATTAAAATCAAATTGGAATTAATGGACATCTGAACAATATTGAGCTATAGGGTCTACAAGCATAAACTATCTATTATTTACACCTTGTTTTTAAAATTCTCTAATCACTTCGTGCAGTTTCCAATATGCAGGTTCTGCACATATTTTATTAAATTTTTCCTGAATATTCTAAGTCCTTGGGTGCTATTTTAAGTAGCATCGTTTGCTTAATTTTACTTTCCCATTGTTGGTAGTTGTTTTAACTTGAATCTGAAATCCCCCTTAAAGCTTATGGGTTGAAGGCTTGGTCCCCAATTGCAGCAGTATTCAGACATGAGGAGACTGGATCACAAGGATGATAACCTCATTAGTGGCTTAGTGCATTGATGGATTCATAATTTGATGGCATTATTGGGAGGTGGTGGGAACTTTAGGAGGTGAGGCCTAGTTGGAGTAAATAGGTCACTGGGAGAATGTCTTTGAAGAGTTTATCTTGTCCCCAGTCTGTCTCTCTTCTCTCTCATCTACTTTCTCTCCTCTCTCCTCCCCTCTGTGACTCTCTTTCCCAGCTGCTATGAGTTAAAAAGCTTTGTTTCAACGCACCCTTCCATCATGTTATTTTGCTTCACAACAGGCACAGAAACAATGAAGCCAGCCAACCATAGACTGATATATATGGAACCATAAGCCAAAATAAACCTTTCTTCCTTGGGTATTTTTGAACAGCAAAGCAAAGCTGATTAACACAGTAGTATATGGAAATGCCATTGATTCTTGCACGTCAACTTCAAATCCTGAAACCTTAATAACTAAATTATTAGTTCTAGTAGATTTTTTCTAAACATCATCAGATTTTCTACGCAGTCATGTTGTCTCTAATTAAAGTTTATTTACTTCTTTTACAGTGCTTATGCCTTCTATGTATTTTTTTACTTATTGCACTGGCTAGAACATTCAGTGTAATATAAAATATAAGTGGTCAGAATAAATATCCCTGACTTGTTCCCAATATTAGGGGTGTTTAGTCTTTCTCCATTAGGAATAAAGTATCTCACAAATGCCCTTAATCTGGTTGAGGAAGTTCCTTTCTATTCCTAGTACTCTGAGAGTTGTTATAATAAAGGATGTTGAATTTGGACAATGAGGTTTTGGTCATATGATTTTACTTTGTAATCTGTTAATACAGTGGATTTTATTGATACATTTTGAAATATTAAGTCAATTTAGAATTCCTGTGATAATTCCTACATGGTCGTAATACATTATCCTTGTTATATATTACTGAATTTGCTAATATCTTAATGATTTTTAAATCTGTGTTCAAGAGGTTTGTTGATCTGTATATTGTATTGGAATGTCTTTCTCTAGTTTGGCACTCAGGTAATTCTGAGCTCATTAAATAAGCTGGTAAGAGTTGCCTTTTCCTCTGTGTTGTGAAATATCTTTGTGTAGGTTTGATAATATTTCTACATTAAATATTTGATAGAACTCCTCTGTGAAACCATCTGGGCTGAGTTTTCTTTATAGAACTATTTTGAATTATGAGTTTAATTTGTTAATTGATATAGAGCTATCCCAATTTTCTGTTTCTTTCTGAGTTTCGGTAATTTATATATATGAAGGAATTTGTCCATTACATCACTTCATCTACATGTTTAGATTTAGATTTACTGGTATGAAGTTGATCATAATATAACCTTAAAAATCACTCTGAGAGGCTGAAGCAGGAGGATCAAAAGTTCAAACCCAGCCTGGGCAATTGAGGAAGACCCTATCTCAAAATTTAAAATAATGCCTGTAATCCCAGCATTCTGGAAATCTGAGGCAAGAGGATCACAAATCCTACCCCCATCTGGGAAATTTAGCAATTTATTGAGACCCTATCTCAAAATAGAAATAAATAAATAAAAATAAAAAAGGGCTAGGCATGTAGCTCAGTATGAAGGCTGTTGTAGTCAAGGTTTACAGGGGAATACATTTAATACAGGACACATAATTTATAGGATTATTTTATAATATTCACCCAAAGAGTCAAATGCAGAAGAGTACCAGAAATCTGTCCACATACTAGAGACCCAAAGAATAGAGCTGAGGGCCTGCATTCCACAGCAGTGTCCTGCAGGAGTCCAGCTGAAGACCTAGAGCCCATGGCAATGTCCTCCACTAGTCCAGCTGGAGGCCTAGAGCCCACGACAATGTCTCATGCAAGTCTCTACCAAGGATCTGCCCTGGGAAGGCCCAAAGGTCAGTGGTGGGAGCTAGAAAGTCTGCACCAGCGGGATGAAGGATCTGTGCCAGCAGGCAGAGGGATCTGCACTGAAGGCAGTAAGCAATGCTCAAGGTAAGGACCAGAGCTCCCACAAAGAGAACAGCAGCCATCCTCAGTGACAGCAAGGACCTGGGTTCCTCTGATGATAAGAACAGCTGAATTCATATCAGGAAAACCAGCATGACAGGCTTCTCTAGGAGAATCAACAACACACCATCTTCCCCTCCACTTCGCCTTTTAAGTTGTTGGCAACAATCCTCAGGTGGGCCTTCCACCCTAGAACCACACTGATTCAGTTCAGCTGGGTGTTACAAGTTGACCATCAGTTAATCCACTACAAAGGGCCTGGGTTTCATCCCCAGTACTTAACCACACCCCCCCAAAAAAAACAAGTCCTTTTTTTTTTTTGTGAGTACCGGGGGTCAACCTCAGGACCTCGCATGCCAGCAGGCGCCCATGCTGCTGAGCAATATCATTGGCCCTTTTTTCGTATGTGGGTTCCAGGAGTCGAACTCAGGACCTCGCGCTTGCCAGGCAGGTGCTTAGGGCACTGAGCCATCTCACCAGCCCAAAACCAAGTCTTTTAATTTTGGTAGGACTTACAGTAATGATCCCATTGTCATTTCTAATACTGGTAACTTGTGACTGCTATTTTTGTCTTAACCAGCATTGATAAAGGTTTATGAATTGTACTGATCTTAATAAAGGACTAGCATGAGGTTTGGCCTCCATTTTCATATTATGTTTTCTATTTCACTGATTTCAATTCTTTATTATATCAGTCTTTCCACTTTCTTTGAGGTCAATTGGCTTTTCTTTACCCAGTTTTTAAAGTGGAAATTTAAATCACTGATTTTAGACCTTCCTTCTGTCCCAATATAAGAACTTAAAGCTATAAGTTTTCCTGTGAGCACTGCTTTAGCTGCATTCTAAAAATTTTGATGTTATAGTCTCATTTTTGTTCAATTCAAAATATTTTCTAATTCCTCTTGTGGTTTTTTCATTTACTTCTACATTTTTTGAAAGTGTATTAATTTCTCAATATTGGAGAACAGCTGTCTATCCTTTATATTTTTTGATAGCTATCATGGTTTGTGACTGTGATTTTGATTCTTTTAAATTTACTCATATTGAAACTTATGGTCTACGAAACTTGTCTTATGGTCTATGCTGGTGAATGTTCTTGTATTCTGGAGCAATGTACTCTGTAGTGGTTAGGTGAAGTAGTCTATATCAATGAGGTTAAGTTAGTTGATAATATCATTCAAGACTTCTTTTTTTTTTTTTTTGTGGGTACCGGGGGGTCGACCTCAGGACCTCGTGCGCCAACAGGCACCCGTGCCGCTGAGCGATATCACCGGCCCCTTTTTCGTATGTGGGATCCAGGAGTCGAACTCGGGCCCTCGCGCTTGCAAGGCAGGCGCTTATGCAGCTGAGCCATCTCACCGGCCCCCATTCAAGACTTCTTTATCCTTACATTTTTAAGTTTTCTGTTACTGAGTAGGGGTGTTGAATCTCCAACTATAATAGCCTATTTGTCTATTTTCTCTTTTGGTTTGATTTGCCTTATGGTTTTTCAAGCTTTATAAATAGATGCATACATATTAGAATTGTTATGTCTTCTTGGGGAATAAAGTCCTTTATCATACTGTAATGTTACTTTTTATTCCTGATAATATTTCCCATTCTGAAATCTACTTTGTCTCATATTAACCAATAAGTAGTAACCTTCTTTGCTTCTTCTGGTCAGTTTTGGCTTGAAGTCCATTATGTATGAAAATAGGATAAATTCTTCTGCTTGTTTTTTGGTTCCCATTGCATAGAATATTGTTTGCCATCATTTGATTTTAATCTATAATTATTTTGAATTAAGTGTGTTTCTTGGATATAGCATATCATTGGGTTTTGTTTCTTGATCCATCCTGCCAATCTGTCTTTTTATTTTGGAATTGAGATCATCTATATTGAAAGTTATTACTGAAAGTATGGACTTATTCCAGTCATTGCACTGTTTTTCTGTTGATTCCCATTTTTCCCTTCTGTTTAACTGCTCACCCTGCCAGATATTCATTCTATTAGACATTTTGGCACTGTTGGCTTCATTTTCTCTTGCTAGGATATCCTTAAGAATTTTTTTGGAGTTCTGGTTTGGTGGTCATGAATTTCATCAGGTGATCTTGGTCATGGAAATACCTTATTTCTCCATCAGTTTTTTTTTTTTTTTTTTTGTGGGTAACGGGGGGTCGACCTCAGGACCTCGCGCGCCAGCAGGTGCCCGTGCCGCTGAGCGATATCACCGGCCCCTTTTTTGTATGTGGGATCCGGGAGTCGAACTCGGGCCCTCGCGCTTGCAAGGCAGGCGCTTATGCCGCTGAGCCATCTCACCGGCCCTCTCCATCAGTTTTGAAAGTTAGTTTTGCAGCATATATCATCCTGGGTTGAAAGGTTTTTTCTTTTAAGGCTTGAAACACTTCACTCTAAGCTCTCCTGAACTTTAATGTTTTCGTTGAGAAATCTGCTATAATTCTGGTGGGCTTACCCTTATAAGTGACTTGTTGCTTTTCTCTACCTATTTTAGGATTCTGTCCTTGTGTATGTCTTCTGGGATTTTGACTCTGATAGATTGTGGAGGAGTTCTTTTCTGGTCATAGCTTTTTAGGGTTCTATAGCCCTCATTCATCAGTGTGCTTAATTCTTCCCCCATATTTAGAAAGTTTTCTATTACTTCTGTAAACAGGTTTTTGTTTTTGTTTTTACCATTTGTGCTGTCTTCTGATTTTTCACTCAATCTTAGATTGGTCTTTGTGTTGTCTAGAACCTACTGGATATATTTTTCATGTTATATTTTGTTTGCAAGGTATTTTTTTGAAGGTGTGATTCACCTCTGGTATTTCTTTTCTCTATTTGTGAACATAAGGTATTAAGGTCTCCCTTTATGATTGTGTTGATGTATATCTAATAGTTTATGTCCAGAATTATTTGTTTTATGAAGTTGGGTGTGTCAACATTCAGTGCATATAGTTTTAAAATTGTTATGTCTTCCTGTTAAATTGTTCCCTTTTCCAGTATGGGGATAACCTTCTTTGTTTCTTTCTGTTCAATTTTGGCTTGAAGTTCACTTTGTGTGAAAATAGGATAGATACTCCTGCTTGCTTTCAGGCTCCTGTTGAATGAAATATTGTTTTCCATCCTTTAACTTAAGTCTATAAACTTTTTTAAAGATTTTATGTGTCTTGTGTGCAGCATACCCATGGATTTTGTTTTTTATATCCAATCTGCCAATCTGTGTCTCTTGTTTGAGGAGTCGTGACCATTTACTTTGAGAGTTATTACTAAAAGATACTGACTTTTTCCTGTCACTGAATTGTTTTTTCTGTTGATTCCTTTATTTTCCCTTTTACTTTGCACTCACCCTGCTTGATGTATTCATTCCATCAGACTTTTTGGCTTTGTTAGGTTCATCATTTCTGTCTAGGATATCACTGAGCATTTTGTGTTCCATGTGTAAGGTGTTCTTTGTTGTGGAAGGTCTTTATTTCTCCATCAGTTTTGAAAGTTAGTTTTGCAAGATATAATAATCTGGGTCAAAATTTGTTTTCTTATAGGGTTTGTAAAACTTCCCTCATAACTCTCCTGGCCTTTAAGGTTGGTGTTGAGAAATCTGCTATAATTCTAAGAGGTTTATCTTCATAAGTGATTTGTTGCTTCTAATACTTTTTAAAATTTTGTCTTTGTGTTGGATTTCTGGTATTTTAACTATTATATATGATGGAGAGGTTCTATTTTAATTGTAGCTATTTTGGGTTCCATACGCCTCATTTACCTATATGTTGAATTCTTTCCCCATACATGGAACATTTTCTGCTATGATTTCTGTAAACAGATTTTTTATGCCATTTGTCCTAACTTCTAATTTTTCTTAAATTCCTGTTATTCTTAGGTTAGTGTTCTTCACATCATCTCTGAGCTGTTGGATACATTTCCTGTGATTTCTTATGATATGTCTGATGATATGGTGTCTTGCATGAGCCCTGTCTTCTAGTTCTGACACTCCTTCTGCACGCTGGTCACTTCTTCTGCCCATATTAAATAGAAGTTTTATTTCCTGGATTTCTGTTTGGTACCTTTGCAAGAACTCTAACTCTTTGTTTAACTGGTTATTCACATTTTGTATCATTTTAGCTCAGCGGGCTGTCTGTATCTTCTGTAAGCTCACTGACCATTTTATCAATTAAGTCCATTACCTGTTCAGATACATAGTCTTTGAATTCACCAACACGTTATTGATCTGATATTTTCTTGTTTTATTTCTCCATACATTTCAGTAGCTTGAGTTTTTACTTCCTCCCAATCAATGCCCTTTGGAGGAGTAAGAAACTTTTGAGGCCATTTTGTTGCCTTGTATTCTTATGTTTCTACTGGGGAGTGTGTGTGTGTGTGTGTGTGTGTGTGTTCATGTGCACTGAGAGTTGAGGGTCAATTAGAGTAGAAAGACACTGCTGCTAGTGTGGAGATGTTTTTGATTAGCATTTGCTTCCCAATGGCGTGTTCTTCGCTTTGGTTGCATTTTGGTATTTATCTACCTCTTCAATCTGCTCAGTTTAATTGAATCAGGCCAGTCACTGTATTGAAAGGAGAATTCCTACCAGTTACATAAACATAAGCAGATCCAACTATACATGAATCATGTGCATTAAAACTTGTTTTAGGGCCGGTGAGATGGCTCAGCGGCTTAAGCGCCTGCCTGGCAGGCGCAAGGGCCCGAGTTCGACTCCCGGAACCCACATACAAAAAAGGGGCTGGTGATATCGCTCAGCGGCACGGGTGCCTGCTGGCACGCGAGGTCCTGAGGTCGACCCCCCAGTACCCACAAAAAAAAAAAACTTGTTTTAACAGTATCCCCCTTTTATCATTGACCCAAAGAATGTAATATACTACTGACAGGTGAATTGGGATGTAGTGGGAAGGAAAAAGGAAGAAAAAGGGAAGGAGGTACATCAAGAAGAAGAGGAGAAAAAAGAAATAACAGATTAAAAATGGCAGAGTAAAGACCAGCAGCAAAATACAACCTCTTCACCACCTGGAATCAAGACACATGGGAAACAACTTAGTGAAGAAAAAGAGAAATACAGCTTCAAAGTTAAGAAAGAGCTGGCAAGAAAACTAGAAACTACAGAGAAACTAGAGGAAATTAAGACAAAGCATTGAAAAGAACTAAGCACTCTGGGACACTAACTCTGGCTCCCAGGAAGGAGGTCCTGCCTCCACAAACAGCTCCAGGGAGAAATACAGTAATGGACTAAGAGCACTAGCCCCAAGAAAAGCCCATGGTTATTGTACGCTTGAAAATACAGTGTGGGGTTTTAATCTGAAAGTGATGCCTTCTGCATGGCAGCCTAGAGTTGGAGAAGAAATTCACTTGAGTATCCACCATAGTGGAGAGTGACTCTAGGGACTAGAACCCATTTTCTGAGGGACTTTACTGTTTAAGACTGAGCTACTCTAGGGATTAGAAGTTACAGAACAACTTCATTTCAGTATCTCTGGGATCACCCTACCACAGCGCCTGGGAGGGAAACAGCCACCAGAGACAGTCATGAAGAAGGCTACTCACAGATAACCAGAAAAGTTTAAACAGTGGTGTGCTCCAGTTGTGCGGGACATGAAAGTCCCACCCTCTGTGGTGAGAAGTCAGGCTAGTCATGTGGTTTTCTGAGGGGGCTGAGTATGAAGGTACTGACACTAAATCCAGTGAACTGCTCCCCCGCACCCACGTACTTCCAACACAGAGCTCAGTGGTCTGTTCACTTTTCCCATTTGCCATCCTGATCATATGCCTTGGCTTGGACAGTTGCCACATCCTGAGGTGCACAAACAGAGCAGCCTCTGAAACAAGGAAGGTACCTCATGAGCCCACAGGCCACAAAACTAGTTACAACAGGGACTGGGGGTGCACCAAAGGGCACAAATACTAAAAGACACTGGAGTGAATACAGCCCTGAGGCAAACAATACACCATTAACTGACCATGCCAGTTGCAAAATGTGGGGCAGAAATCAGCATCCACACAGCAAAAGTGGATGTGGAAAAAACTATGCCCCAGTTGTGACACACTATTACCCAGCCATATCTGGAACAGGTCCTGGAAAGAAACCACTCACCCAAATATGCAGAGGAATTTCTTAGATTCATTTCTCTTTTTGTCTTTTTTGTTTTTGTTCTTGTTTTTTTTTTCTCTTTTTTCTGTCTTTTGCACTTAGTTTTTATTCATTTTTCTTTTTTCTTCTCTTTTTCTGTTACTTTTACCTAATTCTATTAACTTTTATTCTTTAATCAGATGTTTATCTCACTTTTCTTTCCTGCTTCTCATCTTCTTTGTCTCTCCTAATCAGTCTTGGCTTGAAATCCACTTTCTCTGTAAATAGAATAGCTACTCCTGCATTTTTCCAGGTTCCTATTGCATTAAGTATTGTTTTTCATCCTTTGACTTTCAGTCTATGAATTTCTTTTTAAATTAAATTTGTTTCTTGTATGCAGCATATTGTTGAATCTTGCTTCTTGATCCATTCTACCAGTCTGTTTCTTTTGATTGGTGAATTGAGAACTTTAAAATTGATAGTTATAACTGATACCTATTGACTTGTCTTGCCATGGCATTTTCCTGTTGCTGGCTCCCTTTTTCTCCCGTTTGGTTGTGCTGCCTGGTGGATTTATTCTGCTGTGGTTCATGGAGCTGTAGTCCTTGTTATCTCTTTCAGGAATGTCCTTCAGAACATTTTGGAGGGCTGGTTTGATGTTCATTTATTTTCTTAGGTGTTCTTTGTCATGGAAGTATCTTATTTCTCCATCAATTTTGAAAGATAGTTTTGCAGGGTACATCAGTCTGGGTTGGAGGTGGTTTTCTTTTAGGGTTTGAAATACTTCACTCCAAGCTGTCCTTGATTTGAGGGTTTGTGTTGAGACATCTGCCATGATTCTGATGGGCTTTCCTTTATAGGCGATTTGTTTCTTTTTCTCTAACAGCTTTTATTATTCTTGTGTTGAATTACAGAATCTTTACTATTATATGCCTTGTTGTAGTTTTTTATTTAATCATGGCTAATTGGAGTTCTATATGCCTCAATTATCTGTATGTCAAATTCTTTTTCCCTGCCAAAAATGTTTTCTGCTGTGATGTCTGTGAACAGGTTTTTATGTCATTTGCACTATCGCCTGTTTTTTCATGGACTCTTATCAATCTTACGTTATTCTTCTTTGCATCATCTAGCAGCTGCTGATTGATTTCTTGTGGTCCCTTGCCATTTTAAAGAAATCTTTCTTTTCATGATTGCTAACCCCAATCCTGTCTTCTATATCTGAGATTCTGTCCTCACATTGGCTCATTCTGCTGCATATATTTTCAATAGAATTTTTTAATCTCCTGGATATCTGTTTGAATCTGTTCTATGGATTCCATTTCTTTCCTATGTTGGGCATTCCTGGTTTCCATCATTTTCCTAAGCTCTTCTATTTTTTATCTGTTTCTGCTCTAAAGTCACTAAGCATGTCTTTCATTATGGTCACCATCTCCGTAGTTATCTGAGAAATTACTTCTGATTTGATTTTTTCAAGAGCCTTTTTCATCTGCTTAGTTACTTTTGTTACCACTTCAGACAGGCCATGTGGGTGGCTTTTGAACTTTCCACCTCATTGCCCCCTTGGGTTTGCCTTGGTGAGCTGTATTTCTATGGTTGCATCTTGTTTAAGTGTCTTTTCATTTTGCATTTCTTTTTTTTTTAGTTTAATTCCTGGGTTGATGCCTGTAAATTGCCTATGGTGAGTAGATTTATTGCTAGTATTTAGAACCTTTAGGAAATAACTACTTTTCAAAGATGTCTTGCAGCTGTAGCTGGCTTTTGGGTTTTCAGTCTGTTGCAAGATCTTACCTCATCAATTTATTGGGGGATGAAAAGTTCCTGCCTACTTGGCCCAGCCCCTGTTTCTTTGGCACTGGCTTACAGTATTTTTTATGACCCTTAGGCAATATCAGTCTTGGCATACCAAGAGGAACAACTAATTAGAACAACTATGTTACTTTGGTTAAAGTAGTATAATCAGCAATAACAATAGCTTCAAACACAGCCTAGAAAATGACAAACTGGGGTAACTACTAATTTGCCACCTCTAACTATATAAACCAAACTTGTGGTTATATAACAAAATCTAAAATGATCCAGAAAATTGTATGCAGTAAATAATCTCTCGATATGGCAGTTCTACTCTCAGAGGAGAAAATTTAAAAGGGGTTAAGGGAAAAAATAGGAAAAGAAAAGAAAAGGAAGAGATTAGAAGCAAGGCTGGAGGACAAAGGAGGATCACACAAACTTTGGGAAACTGGTGCAAAAGACAGGAGGGAAAGAGAGAAGGAAAAATAAAAACTAGGGCTGGTGAGACAGCTCAGCGGCATAAGTGCCTGCCTGGCAAGCACGAGGTCCTGAGTTCGACCCCTGGTACCCACAAAAAAAATAAAAAAATAAAAATAAAAACTAGAAGAAACTAGAACAAAAAATTCGAAACCATATTTATACTCATAGAAAAACAAGAATATACAAAGAACAAAACAAAACAAACTAAAAAAAAGAAAATAAAGAGAAAAAAAAGAAAAGAAAAAAAAGGAAATGTCCACTTCAAGGTATGTGACAACTTGTAGACAATGTGGGCCGACAGAGTCCAGATCGACATTGATCAACCCCAGCAAGCCAGCAGCAGCTCCACGGCAGGGTAGAAGATGATCCCAGAGAGCCTGCACCCCTATTTCCACTGAAGTTCAGGCTGGGCTCTGGCTCCGAGGCTGCAACCAGACTCATCCAGCCTGCAGCAATCCCTACGCACCCTGTGAGTTTGAACTCGGCTAGGAGCCACTAGGTGGAGCAAGCAGTCGCTCAGAGTTCTGAGCTCAGTTGGCCTCTCTCGAAGATGACTCTCTGGCCAATCACCCTGTCCTGCGGGATGTCTGAACCTGTAAAGCTCACCAGCCACTGCAATCATCTGCATCCACAACTCTGCTCCACTGGTGCACTTCTCCGTGGAGGCCTCTGAGGTCACCAGCAGTCACAGTGCATTTGTAGTTTGGAGCCATCCCTCCCATGTAGAGAGTCTAGGGCCAGGGAGAAAGCGCAGCCAGCTTCTTGCTTTTCCTTGAAGTTTTGGTCTTCATTCTACCTGTGCATTTTGATACTCACTTCACATCCTTCCTAGGTACTGGAGACCCACTTCCCTCATTTTTCTTTTTTTTTTAAACAGAAAAAAATAAATAACAACAAAGCAGAGTTTCAAAACAGGCTAGTAGGAGGGTAACAATAATTAATACACTGAGCATTGTTATATTCATGGTAGTTGTTCAGAGTACAAGATATAGGCATGAAATATTGTCCAAAAAATATTAGCACAAATCTTTCTTTTCAATGAACTAAGAGAAACTAGCTGTATAACTAGTTTAACTATCTTGTGTATATATATTTCTTTTTCTTTTCCCTTTTCTTTCCCCTTTCTCCCATCACAGTTTTTCTTTTCTTTCAAACAGTTTTTTTCCCCATTCACAATATCTCTGGTACACTTTGCATCTTATTTACTCATTCAGTTTCTCACACTAGTGAGACAATACAATGTTTACACATGTGGGTCTGATTTATTTCTTATAAGAATGGTCTCCAGTTGCATCCATTTACCTAGAAATGTATCAAGTTTATCCTTCTTTATGGCCAAGTAGTATTCCATTGTATAAAGAAAAAAAAAACACTTCTTTTTTATCCATTCCTTGGTTGATGGGCATTTGGGTTGTTTCTAAGATCTAGCTATTACAAATTGTGCTGCTATAAGCATGGGTGCATATATATCACTATGGTATGATGTTTTTAATTCTTCTGGGAAGATACCCAGAAAGGGAATAGCTGGGTTGAATGGGACCTCTGATCCTAGTTTTTCAAGAAATCACCACACTAGGGCCGGTGAGATGGCTCAGCGGCGTAAGCGCCTGCCTTGCAAGTGCGAGGGCCTGAGTTCGACTCCCGGATCCCACATACAAAAAAGGGGCCGGTGATTTCGCTCAGCGGCACGGGTGCCTGTTGGCACATGAGGTCCTGAGGTCGACCCCCCGGTACTCCACAAAAAAAAAAAAAAGAAATCACCACACTGATTTCCACAGTGGTTGCACAAGTCTACACTTCCACCAACAGCGGAGAAGGGTTCCTTTTTCCCCATAGCCCTGTCAGCATTTGTTATTGGTTGATTTCTTTATTTTAGCCATTCTTTCTTGAGTGAGATGGAATCTCAGTGTTGTTTTAATTTGCATCTCTTGAATGACCAATGATGTTGAACATTTTTTCATGTATTTATTTGCCATTTGTATTTCTTTATCTGAGAAGTGTGTATTCATCTCAGATGCCCATTTTTGGATTGGGTCTTTGAATTTTGGGGGCCTCTTTTCTATTCTTTATATGTTCTAGATATAAGTCCTTTGTCTGAGGGACAACTGGCTACAATTTTTCCTACTCTGTGTGTTGTCTTTTCACTCTGTTGGTGATTTCTTTTGTTGTGCAATAGCTTTTTAATAAGATGAGATCCCAGTTGTTGATTCTTTGTTGCATTTCCCATGCAGTCTGGGTTTTGTTCATGAAGTCTCTGCCTACACCTATGTCTTCAAGATTTCTACCTACTTTCTCTTCCAGTAGATTTAGTGTTTCTGTTTTAATATTCAGATCTTTGATCCATTTTGACTTTAGTTTAACGCATGGTGATTGACATGGGTCTAGTTTTAGTCTTTGGCATGTAGAGAGCCAGTTTTTCCCACACCATTTATTAAAGAGGCTATCTTTCTTCCGGTAAACATGTTTGGCTCCTTTGTCAAAGATAAGGTGGTTTAGTGTATTTGGAGTTGCGTCTGAATCTCCTATTCTGTTCCACAGGTCTTCAGTTCTGGTTTTTTGCTAGTATCATGTTGACTTTATCACAGTAGCTTTGTAGTATAATTTCAGATCAGGGATTGTGATGCCTCCTGCCTTGCCTTTGTGGCCCAGAACTACTTTTGCTATTCTAGGTCTCTTCTGGTTCCAACTGAATTTTAGGAGTGTTTTCTCTAGTTCTGTGAGGTATATTAATGGTATTTTGATTAGGATTGCATAAAATCTGAACAACAGTTTTGAGAGTAGGGCCATTTTCACTATGGTGTTTCTTCCTATTCATGAGCAAGGGATATCTTTCCATTTTTTGATATCTTCTTCAATTTCTTTTTTCAGAGTTCCATAGTTTTCAATATATAGATATTTTACTTCCTTCATTAGAGTGCTTCCTAAGTATTTCATTTTTTTTTTTTTTGGATGCTATTGTGAAGGTTGTGGTTTTCCTAATTTCTCTCAGTGAGTTTGTTGTTTGTGTACAGAAATGCTATTGATTTTTGAGTGTTGACTTGTATCCAGCTACATGATTGAATTTGGTTATTAAATCTACAAGTCTTTTGGTGGAGCTTTTGGGGTCTTCTATGTAGAGTATCATGTCATCTTCAAATAATGATAATTTAACTTCCTTTCCTATCCTTATTCCTTTTATTTCTCTCTCTTGTCTAATTGCTCTGGCTAATATTTCCAGAACTATATTGAATAGGAGAGGTGATAGTGGACATCTTTGTCTTGTTCCTGATTTTAGAGTGAAAACTTTTGACCATTTAGTATGATGTTAGTTGTTGGTTTGCCATAGATGACTTTTATCAGATTAAGATAAAGACCCTCTATTCAAATTTTCTGTAGGGTTTTTATCATGAATGAGTGTTGGACTTTGTCAAATGATTTTTCTTCATCTATTGAGATGGTCATGTGATTTTTGTCTTTGGTTCTGTTAATATGGTGCATTATCTTTATTGATTTGCATATGTTGAACTAGCCATGCATCCCTGGGATGACTCCTACTTGGTCATGGTGTATAATCTTCTCGATGATCTGTTACATTCTGTTTGCCAGTATCTTATTGAGGATTTTTGCATCTATATTCATTAGGGAGATTAGCTTGTAGTTTTCTTTTTGGTGGGGTTCTTCTCTGGTTTTGGAATCAGGGTAATACTTGCTTCCAGAAATGATTTTGGAAGTATATCTTCCCTTTCAATTTCCTTAAAGCATTTCAGCATTAGTGGCATTAGTCCTTCTCTAAATTTCTTTTAGAATTCAATAGGGAATCCATCAGGGCCTGGGTTTTCCTTTGTTGGTAAATTTTTAATTACACTTTAAATTTCATTGGCTGATATTACGTTATTTAGAATTTTTATATCTTCTTGATTTAGTTTTGGCAATTAGATTTTGTCTAGAAATCTGTCCATTTCTTCTGTGTTTTCCATCTTATTAGAATATAGTTTCTCATAGTATGTATTGATGATCTGAATATCTGTAGGATCTGTTGTGATTTCCCTCTTTTCCTTCCTAATTGCTTGAATTTGTGTTTTTTCTTTCCTCTTTTCAATGAGGTTGGCTAATGGTTTATCAATTTTATTTATTCTTCCAAAGAACCAACTTTTCAATACATGGATTCTTTTATTGTTTTCTTAGTTTTAATTGCATTAATTTAGCTCTTATCTTTATAATTTCCTCCCTCATATGAGCTCTGGGTTTGATTTGTTTTTCTTTTTCTAGAAGTTTGAGGTTCAACATTAGGTTATTTGACCTCATTCTCTTTTACTGATGTGAGAGTTCATCACTATAAATTTCCTTTGTAGGACTTCTTTCATTGTATCCCATAAGTTTCAGTATGTTGTATTAGCATTATCATTTAATTGCATATACTGTTTGTCTTTAATTTCCTTGGTGAACCACTGGTTGTTCAGAAGTGTGTTGTTTAATTTCCATGTGTTTATGTAGTTCTTGTGATTTCTTTTGCTGTTGATTTCCAGTTTCATTGTGCTATGATCAGATAGTATGCATGGGATGATTTCAATTCCTCTACATTTACTTAAACATGTTTTGTGGGCTAATATGTGGTCTATTTGGGGGAGCATCCCATGTGCAGCTGAGAAGAATGTGTATTCTGATGTTTTGGTGTGAAACACTCTGTAGACATCTATCAAATCCATTTGTTCACAGGCTTGGTTTAATTCTGAGAATTCTTTATTGATTTTTTTTTGTCTAGTTGATCTATCTATTTGTGAGAGTGGGGTATTAAGGTCCCTCGATACCATTGTGTTAGTGCTTATTTGGTTTTCATGTTTGTTAATATTTGTTTTATGTAGTTGGCTGCAATGATGTTTGGTGTATATGTATTTATGGTTGTTACCACTTTTTCTTGGAGTTTTCCCTCAACAAGTATGTAGTGACCTTCCTTGTCTCTTTTGATCAGTGTAGCTTAAAGTTTACATTGTCTGCAAATAGAATAGCTACCCCTGCTTTTTTCTGGGTTCCTGTGGCATGGGAAACTGTTTTCCATCATTTGACTTTTAGTCTATGAATTTCTTTTTGTGTTAAATGTGTCTCTTGAATGCAGCATATTGGTGGATTTTGTTTCTTGATCCATTCTGCCAGTCTGTTTCTTTTGATTGGTAAGTTGAGACTATTTACATTGATGGTTATAACTGATATGTATTGGCTTATCTCTTTCATGTTATTTTCCTGTTGTTGGTTTCCGGTTTTTCTCCTCTGTTTAATTGCTTTCCCTGCTTGGCAGCTTCTTTCTGTTGGTGTTCATGTGTTTGTGGTCTTTGTTATCTCTTTCTAATATATCCTTCAGAGCATTCTGTAGAGCTAGTTTGGTGGTCATGAATTTCTGCAGTTGTTCTTCGTCATGGAAGCATCTTACTTCTCTGCTGATTTTGAAGATAGTTTTGTGGGGTACATCAATCTAGGCTGAAGATTTTTTGCTTTTAGGGCTTGAAATACCTCACTCCAGGCTCTCCTTGATTTGAGGGTTTGTGTTGAGAAGTTTGCTGTGATTCTGATGGGCTTTTCTTTGTTCCTTTTCTCTAGCTGCTTTTAATATTTTGTTCTTGTGTTGAATTTCTGGAATCTTGATTATATGTGCGTTGGTGTAGATTTATTTTGGTCGTGGCTATTTGGAGTTCTATAAGCTTCATTTATATGTCAAATTCTTTATCCATGTTTGGAAAGTTTTCTGCCATTACATCAGTGAAGAGTTTTTTAATGGCTTTTGTGCTGTCTCCAACTTTCTCACTAACTCCAATCAATCTTATGCTCCTTTGCTTCATCTTGTAGCTGTTGGATTGATTTTTCATGGTCCCTTGCTATTTTTAAGATATCTTTCTTTTCCTGGCCCCTAGTCACATTCCTATCTTTTGGTCTGATATTCTATCCTTGCCATCATTCAGTCTGTTGCATATACTTTCAATGGAGTTTTTAATCTCCTGGATTTCTGTTTGGATATGTTTCCTTGATTCCATTATTTGTCTATGTTGGGCATTCATAGTTTGCATCATTTTCCTAAGCTCTATTTTTTTTATCTGTGTCTACTTTAATGTCTTTCATTTTGATCGTCATTTCTTTTCGCACCTTAGATATTATTTTTTCTATGACCTCTTCCATTTTTTTTTTCACTTCTGTTGCTATCATTTCAGAGAGTTCCAGTGGTTGGCTTCTGATTTCCTGTATCTCTTTGTGCTCTGGACTTGTCCTGGGTGGGCTGGGCATTTGGGGTTACATTTTGCTTCTTCCTCTTGTCATTTTTTATTTTTTATTTTTTATTTTATTTTGTTTTCTGTGTTGATGCTTGTAGATTTCTTATGTTAGATAGCTTTATCCCTGGTGTTGAGGCTTTCCTAGGAGATATCTGTTCCTCAGGATGTCTTCTACATATAAATGGTTCTTGGTCTTTATGTCTATCCCAAGAACCTACCTTCCCAATACATTAAGAATGTGGAGTTGCTATCTATTTGACTCAAGGCCCATTCCTTTGGTACTGGACTGTGGTGATGGTTATGACCACTTGTGATCTCAGTGTTGTCATACAAGGAGAAAAACTGATTATAACAGGTATGGCATCCTGGTTAAAGTAATACAGTGAGCAATAACAACAGACTCAAGCACAGCCTGGCTACTGACAAACTGTGGTAACTATTAGCCTGATATCTTTAACCACAGGAGCAAGTTCTATAGTTATATAATATAATCCAGCTTATACCAGGAACTTGTATACAACATTTTTCCACTTAGTAGAGTGATTTTACCCTGTAGTGGGGGGGGGGTTAAGAGGCATAGGGGGTAGGATGGAAAGGTGGATGAGGTTAAATATAGTAGAAGCAAGGTTGGAGTATATAAGATGATCATCCAAGTTTTGGGTAATTGTAGGATACAAGAGAGAGAGATTGGGAGAGAAAGCCTAGGAGTATTGAAGTGAACCAGAAAGAGATGAGACAATGTTTACTCACATGAAAGTATCATAAAATCAAGCGAGATAGTTGACAAATGAGAGGAAGACGATGAGTAGAATAATACAAAGAGAAAGCTTAGAGATCTAAATCATGAATGAGAAAGAAAAGAAGGTAGAAAAGAGAAAGAAAAGAAAAAAGAGAGAAAAAAAGAAAAGAAAAAAACAGGAAACAAAAATAACCACTACATGGCAAAAAAAAAAAATACAGAAAGAAAAACAAAACAAGGCAAAACAGAACAGAGAGAAAAAGAGAAAAGGAAAGAAAACAAAAACAAAAAGCAACGACAACAACAACAAAAAACACTAACCCAGCCAACTTCCAAGAGGAAAACCCATCATATAGAAAAAAATGAAAGTAGTGAGATTCCTCTAGTGTCTACAGTTCTGTAGCAGGTCCAAGTCGGATCCCAGAATGTGTACTCCAGCCAAGACTGCAGCTGGATTTGTGCTGGGTTTGGGTCTGATCTTTGTCTCTGGATTTGGAGGATGGGATGGTTTCTGTGGCTGGAGTTCTCCCCAGCTGTTTAAAAAAGAAAAAAATAATAAAATAAAATAATTATACAGAGAAAAAAAGAAAGAAAAGAATAAATAGAAAAGAAAAGGGGACGCCCTACCCACCTCCTTCTATCCCACATGTCTTTGTCCCCCAGCACAAGGCTGGTTCACCTAACTTACCACCTGCTAGCTCCAACTGTTACTGTTGCTTTGGACATTTTCACGCCACTAGTCCCACCTGTCCATGCACAGAGATTAAATTTTATTTCTTCATACATACAGTGATTCAAGAAAATTATCTTTATGCTTAAAATTAACAAGCTTCTAATTTACCAAATTAGTCAAATAATATATGGCTTGATACCTAAGATAAGAACATGTCATTGCCTGTATGGAGTCTCCTTCCATAGTACTTCAAGAAAATAGGGGAAATCTACATTTTAATCCTTGCAAGAATGTAACAGCAATGAATGGATTCATACAAAAATAGTGGACCTGCACCTTCATTTTGGATTCCTGTACTAAGATAGAGAGACCTAGGGAGGTTTGATAACTCCAAGATAGATTCATTCTGCTGGGAGATACCTCTTGAGGATTAATGGCACTAAGAAAGTAATTATTATCTCCTTTTTTTTTCTGGATATGCCTTGCATCAAAAACCATACTGAAGACTTTCTAGGACAAAGATACATGCCTCTTAATGTCTTCAGCTTCTATCCCAGTGTCCCACACATCATTTTAATTATAAATGTGATTCTTGTCAAGAAGCTAGTCTCTCATGCCTCATTTTCCTCCCTCCTATTAAAAGATGAATAATAGTTGCACTTCACAAGGTTGTTGTGAAGATTAAATGAGATAATGCCTGGTATCCATCCCACCTAATGCACTGTGGTAATCAATTCTACATAACCTTTAATTATAAAATAAAAAACATTCACAGATTTCATAAAGCTTTAACACAAAAGGAGGTGGGACTTGAAAACAATAAAAGTTGGGTCAAAATAGCTGAATAAATGTGCCCCGCAATATGACTGTGCCACAGAAAAGAACTAGAGCAACAAAAGAAAAACTCTATTTCAAGAAAAGTGATTGAGGAAAAACTCTGGAAATCAGCGAGGAAGAAATGGAACCCTGGGGCTGGTGAGATAGCTCAGCAGCATAAGCGCATGCCTGGCAAGTGCGAGGTCCTGAGTTCGACTCCTGGACCCCACATAAAGGAAAAAAAGGGCCAGTGATATCGTTCAGTGGCACAGGTGCTCGCTGGCAAGTGCAAGGTCCTGAGGTCAACTCCCGGTGCCCACATTAAAAAAAAAAAAGAAAGAAAGAAACGGGAACCCTAAACAGCCCAGAAAGCCAAAGTGGGAGAGTCAAAAAGGCAACCTAGAGAAAAAACAAAGCAAATTACAACTTCAGTTTCAACTTCCTGGCACAAGGGAGGGGGACTCCACCCACACTGCTGGGAAAAGGTAAGCAGAGAAGTGATAACATCCACCATTGCAGCAGCAGAGCTGCAGTTCTAATTTCAGGATAAAACATAGTCCACACAGGCTTTAAACCCAGTATGGCAAACTGGATGCTGTACCCAAAAGGAATTCACATTGGGCCTCCCCCAACATCCAGAACTCAAGCTGTTAAACAGCTACTGTTAGATACCATCTTGCCTTAGAGACCAGCAGCCAGTTCCCTGACACTGACAGAAGCCTTGGGCCAGGTGTCTGCCTCACTGGGTGGAAAACAGCCCCCTCAGCATCCTGAGCTTCAGGACCAGCATCTGCCTTAGTCACAATCCCAAGTCCCACCTGTGCTTGCCCTGTGGAACTAAGGAGGTCTTCTTCCCAGCCCACACTCTTGAGTCTGCAGCTGCAGACTCCACCTGTGGCTGACCATTCCAAGCTGAGGAAGGTCCCAATTGTGTCCAACTACTCTAGGAATGTATCTACCAATGCCATAAGTTTCTGCCCCACCAGAGCTTGCCCTGTATAACCTAGGGACCTTTCTATACACATCCTGCAACTCCAGGACCACAGATACCAAAACCCCAGAATCACCCATGCTTGACCAACAGGATCTAGGGAAGGTCTTCATATCCTGCATCTCCAAGAGCATAGATATCAACATCACAAGCCTAAATATTACATGGAGGACATGCCCTGAATGGCTTAAGGAAGGTCTCCTTAACAGCTCATGGACTTTGGATCACAGCTGGTAGCACCAAAAGCCCTAGTATCACTTGTGCTTTTCCCTTGGGATGTGGACAAGGTATCATCTGGATCCCACAGCTCCAGGAAAGTGGCTACCCATACTATAAGCCCCAGTACCACCCACAATCACCCCACAGCAATAGTCCCCTCTATGTTCCCAATCTCAAGTCCACAGATAACACTGGTACAAACCAAGCACCAGCTGTGCTCATCTCACAGGACTGGGGAAGGCCTCAACCTTTCCTGTGATTCCTTATCTGTGCTTTCTGGTGCCCCAGGCCCAGGCATCTCTGTCATTCATCTGGAGAATCCTGAGGAATATCTCTTTCATGTCCTATAAGTCAGTGAAAATGTTTGCTGGTGCCAAAACCCTTGGTGTCACCCATGCTTGCTGCAAGGGACCTAAGGGCAGTCCCTATTCACATCTTATACCAAGATTGTGGCAGCTGCTCCCACATGCCCCAGTCCCATCAGTGGTCAACTCCTTGGAATGTTAGGACAGGGCTTTGGAAGCCTGCATCCACTGCAAAGTCATACAGCTACCTTCATGAATTGTTGCAGTCTAGATTACTGAGGACTCATGACACTATTGACATCAATTAAAGAATTCACAATGAGACTACATTTTGTGATTTGCCTATACCAAAAACCAAAGCATCTACCCAACTGACACCCAGGTCTTTGCCTACCAGAATTAAAATTATTCTTCTACTAAAGCTACTCAATAAAAGTGGAAAAGGTGAATATTACGTGAGCTATATAGACATCAACATAGGGACACAAGAAACATGAAAGGAAACATGACATCTCCAAAGGACAATAATTCTCCAGAAATAGATCTCACTTTGAAGAAAATCTATGAAATGCTTGGAAAATTTTTCAAAATAATGATATTAAGGTAACTCAGTGAGATGCATGAGCATGTAAATAGATAATATAGAAATGAGAAAAACAATTCAGGATATGAATAAGAAATTCATCAAAGAGATAAAATTCACAAAAAAAAGAACCAATCAGAAATCTTGGAGCTAAAAACATCAATCAATCAAATAAAAATACAATGGAGAGCTTCCACAACAGACTAGAACAAGCAGAAGAAAGAGTTGCTGAACTTGGGCCGGTGAGATAGCTCAGCGGCATAAGAGCCTGCCTGGCGAGCATGAGGTCCTGAGTTCGACTCCCAGTACCCACATACGAAAAAGGGGCCAGTGATATCACTCAGCGGCATGGGTCCCTGCTGGCGCACGAGGTCCTCAGATGGACCCCTGGTACCCACAAAAAAAAAAAAAAAAGAGTTGCTGAACTTAAGGATAGATCTTAAAGGTAAGAAAAATAATTTAAAGTAATGAAGAAAAACAGAAATACAAATGGCTAGTAGTTGTGTGAAAAAAAAAAACTGCTGAACATCTTTAGCATCAAAGAAATGCCAGTCAATACTACACTGCGATTCCATCTGACCTTAGTCAGAATGGTTACCATCAAAAAATAAAAAATAAATGCTGGCAATGATGTGGGGAAAAAAGGACCCTTATTGGTGGCAATGTAAATTAGTAACAGCCTCATGGAAAACAATATGGAGGTTCTTCAAAAAAAACTACAAGTAGAACTACCATATGATCAAGCTATTTCATACCTGGTTCCATACAAAAAGGAAATAAAGTCAGTATATGAAACAGATACCTACATATCCATGTTTACTGTGGCACTATTCACAATGGCCAAAAAATGGATTCAGCCTAGGTCCTCATCAACAGATGAATGCATTTTTAAAATACATGGTGAAAAATACACTGAAGTTTTATTCAGCCATGAGAAAGAATAAAACCACATCATTTGCAAGAAAAAGAGTGGAGCTGGAGATTATTATGTTAAATGAAATAAACCAGAAACAGAAAGGTAAGTATCACATGTTTTCTGTCATATATAGAAATATTCAAAAAAAGATGACTTGAAAATATAAGAACCTTTAGGGAAGGGGACCAGAAGGAAGAGGAAAAGACAAGAGAGTAATGGGAAGGGTGGATATGATCAAAAACATTATAGATGTGTGTATGGGAATGTCACAGTGAAACTCATTATTTTCTACAACTAATATGATTGATAATTATGATAAAAATATTTAAAAATAAATACATCAAAAATTTTTAAAAGAATAAGAATACCTATAGGACCTATGCAACACTATTAAGCAAAGAAATATTTGCATTATGGAAAATCCGGAAGGTGAAAAAAAAGGGAAAGGTATTGAAAATCTATTTTATAAAATAATAGCTGAAAACTTGCCAAATATTCAAAGAAATATGGACATCTAGATATAAGAAGCTCAAAGGATCTCAACTAGATTCAACCAAATGGCTACTAATTATGCAAAATTACTAGGCATATAATAGTCAAAAAGTACAAGAAAAATAGAGAATCCTAAAAATAGTATGAGAAAAAAGCATCAAGTCACACATAATGGAATTATCATTAGACATACAGTTTTTTCAGCAGAAACAACTGATATAACAGAACTGTAAAGAAAAGCCTTCAAACAGCTATTAGAATAAACAAATTCAATAAAGCTGCAGTGTATGAAACCATTGTATAAAATGCAGCCTTTGTATACACCAAAATAAACTTGTTGAAAAAGAAATCAAGAACACAGTCTCAACCACCATAACTACAAAAAATAAAATGTGTAAGATTAAATTTAACCAGGGTAGTGAAAGATCCCTACAGTGAAAACTATATAACACTGATGGCAAAAATTATAGAGAACACAAAAAAAGGGAAGATATTTTGTGTTCATGGATCAGAAGAATTAATATTATTAAAAAGACCATACTATTCAGAGTGATCAATACATTCAATGTAATTCCCATCATAATACTACTGATTTTCTTTACAGAAATAGAAAAACAATCCTAAAATTCACATGGAAGCACAAAAGACTCAGAATAGCCAAAGTGATTGTAATGGCTGATACACTGTGTCAACTTGAGAAGTTTAAAAGCTTAACTGACTCAGCAGTTCTACATCCTAGGGTATAGAGGACATGCACTAGGGCAGCTGTTTACACCCTAGGATGTTGTGATGGTTGATTCATTGTGTCAATCTGAGAAGTTTAGAAGCTTAACTAAGCGACTCAGCAGGGGGACAGGGTCCTCACTTTGTAAACATCCTGAGCCTATGCAAGAGGAGGGCACAGAGATGGTGTGAGTGCTACACCTGCCCTAGGGCAGGTAGCATCATACAATATAAGGGAGGAAAAGAGGCTTGTTCTCCCCCTTTATTGCTCTTGCTGCTTTTGCTGTCTTCCACCACCTTGAACTGTGGCCCCTCTTCCATGCCACCATGCTTTGGAACCAACTGATTATGGACTGAAACCTCTACAAACTGTGAGCTAAATAAACCTTTCCTTCCTTAATTTTGGGCATCAGCTATTTTGTCTCAGCAAGAAGAGAAAAATAATGAAGACAGTGATTCTGAACAAAAATACAAAACTGGAGGCATCACAATATCTAACTTCAAAACATTAAAAAGCTATAGTAACCAAATAGTATGGTATGGCAGAAAAACAGACACAGACCAATGGAACAGAGCAGAAAACCCAAATCTTAATCCATGTTCATAAAGCCAACTGATTTGGACAAAAGCACAAAGAAAATACAGTGAAGAGATAGCATTCAATAAATAATGCTTGCAACATGGTATATACACTTGCAGAAGAATGAAGCTATATTCTTTCCTTTCACTGTACACAAAAACCAACTCAAAAGGGATCAAACACATAAATGTAAAGCCTGAGACTATAACATTACTACAAGAAAACTTACAGAGAGTCAGGTATGGTAGTGCTGCCTATAATCCCACCACTTTGGGTAGTTGAGGCAAGAGGATCAACACTTCAAGTCCGGCTTGGGCAATTTAGTGATTTAGTGAGACCCTGTCTCAAAACAAAAAATAAAAAGAGCTGAGGGTGTAGCTCAGTACAAAGACCCTGAGTGCAACTCCCAGTGTCACACACACAAAAAAGGAAACATTTCAGGACATTGATATAAACAATGATTTTTTAAAATAAAACCCCAAAGATACCAGAAATAAAAGTAAAAAAAAAATAGGCAGGGGCCGGTGAGATGGCTCAGTGGCGTAAGCGCCTGCCTTGCAAGCGCGAGGGCCCGAGTTCGACTCCCGGAACCCACATACGAAAAAGGGGCCGGTGATATCGCTCAGAGGCACGGGTGCCTGTTGGCGCGCGAGGTCCTGAGGTCGACCCCCCGGTACCCACAAAAAAATAAAAAAAATAAAAAAAAAATAAAAAAAATAGGCAAATGGATTATGTAAAACCAAGAAGCATCTTCACATCAAAGGAACTAAGAGACAACCTACAGAATGGGAGAAAATATTTGTGAACTATCCATCTAACAAAGGACTAAGATCCAGAATATATAGGGAACACAGAAAGCTAAACACCAAAATAAATGCAATTAAAAATGGGCTAAAGATCTGGATAGATAATTCTCAAAAGAAAAATACAAGTGGGCCACAAGCATATGAAAAATGCTGTTTCACTAATCAAGGGAAATACAAATCAAAACTACCATGAGATAGCATCTCACCTAGTTAGAATGGGTGTCATCAAGAGACAAAAAATAACAAATGCTTTCAAGGAGGTAGGGAAAGGGAAACTCTTATTCACTGTTGATGAGAATACAAATTAGCACAGCCATTATGGAAAACAATATGGAGAGTCTTCAAAAAACTAAAAGTAGAACTACTGTATGATCGAGCAATTCTACGACTATATATATATTTAATAGAGATGAAATAATTACAACAAAAAGATGCTTGCATTCCCATGTTTATTACAGCACTATTCACAATAATTAAGATATGGAATCAACCTAGATTTCATTGAACAGATTAAGAAAATGTGGTATATATGTACAATGCAATATTACTCACCCATAAAAATGAAATCTTGTCATTTGCAAGAACAGGGACAGAACTGGAGGTCATTATGTTTACTGAAATAAGTCAGACACAGAAAGACAAATACCACATGTTCTCAATCATTTGTGGAAACTACAAAGTTGATCTCATAGAAAGAATGGAATTGAATAGTGGTTATTAAAAACTGGAAAGGGTAGGGGGACAGAAAAGTGGAAAAAGATCAATAAGAGGCAGCAACTTATCCTGGGTTTTTTGTAGCACAGTAGGTTAACTATTGGTTAAAGCAATCTATGATATATTTTGACATTACTAGAAGAGTATGGAATTCTCAAAATATGAAAATGATTAATGTTTGAAGAGATGGAAATGTTTATTACCATGATTTATTATAGATGGTATACTTTTATTAGATTGCCCTAATGTACCACATAGAAATGAAAAAATACTATGTCTCAATTTTTAAAAAGTTAAAGAAAATAAGTTAGGTATGGTCTTATTATAAACCTGTAATCCCAATTACTTAGAAGGCTGAGGCAGGAGAACCTTGAGTTTGAGGCCAGCCTAGGCAACTTAGCAAGACTATCTCACAATAAAGCGAAAAAGAGCTAAGTCTCTAGCTCAGTGCTACAATATTTGCCTAGGATGTGCAAGGCCTGGATTCAATCCCTACTATGAAGGGGAGGGGGAAAAAAGGGGAGGGAACAAGAGAGAAGAGAGAAAAGGGAGAACAGAGGGAGAAGAGGAGAAAAATAGAAATTAAACTGACAATCAAAGTACATTTTCTATGGTGCTGGGGATTGAAACCAGGGTTTTACACGTGCTAGGAAAGCACCCTACCAATGAGCTACATCTCTGACCCCCAAAGTACATTTTTTAAATCAACGACTATTATTAGAGTCTGAGGGTATACTTAAAGTATCTATGGGTACGCAGGATAGAATTTTCACTCCAAATGTGTTAATTTCAATGTCACAGCAAGCCACACCCTTCCCAACTTCCAAAAAGTCAATGGAACAATTTTGTCAAGCTCTTTCCTTAGTAATACATTTTTATAATAACCTCTAAGCATAACCTTAAACACACTATGAAGTTGGGAGATGGAGCGATTATTTAGTGGGGAATAAAAATTATTATTTGCTTTAAAGAAAGAGAAAAGACTTCTTAAAAATTCTATAGCAGCTCACAAGAAACTACCTAGGTTTTTCTCCTAAGACAAAGTGTCATCACATATTTATCTGCTATAACTGATGCTTACATTGGGGCTGAAAATGATGTGGTGGAAATAAAATTTTGTGAATCATAAATTGAATTGCAGAAGATGATGCAGGCCATGACTCAGACAACAATAATCACGATCAAAATTATGCTTGCATTTTTCATATGCAGTTTGTCATAGCAATTGTAATTTGCAGTTACCAGTTGACTGCCATAAATGGAGCTGATATCAGATAAAAATGAGTCATGACATTTGATGAAAAGCAAATAAATGTCAAAATATTAAACTGCATAATATTTGGGGGCAGTTATGAAAACATGTTAAAAATTTAACTCTATATCTTACAATAAATTTTTTCAAGAACTATTAAATATTCCCAGAATATCTGTTGTAAATAGTAATTTACATTTTTCAGCAGCAGCTATCTTTCTCTGGAATAATAATGGCAAAAAGAAGAGAGAAGAGAAAAATACTGGAGGAGAGAGAGCAGGAGGGAGAATTATGTAATTCAGGATGCAACATAGATGTTACATACCTTTGAAGAAAATGAAGTTCAGAAAAGATCTTCAGAATCAGTCCTTCAAGATAGATATAATGGTTATTCCTTGTCAATAAGTATCATTTGAAATATTATATATAAAAACTGAATACAATTGTAATACATTAATAATTATCTCCTTTCTGTAAAACAGGATTCCAAAAACAACAGTTCTTTTTTTATTTTATTTTTTTATTTTAAAGAGAAAAAAAAAATTTCAAAACAAGATAATAGGACGGTAACAATGGTTAATACATTGCATATTGTTATCTTCAAATTAGTTATTCAGAGTACAAGATATCGGCATTCAATTGTCCAAACAGTATTAGCACAAACCTTTCTTTTCAATGAACTAGGAGAAATTAGAAATATAACTATCTTAGCTATCATTTTTTTTGCTTTTCCCTTCCTTCTTTTCTTTCTCCCATCCCAGTTTCTCTTTCCTTTTGAACAGTTTCTTCTCATTTTACAGTATCTATTGTACATTTTGTACATTTTATTTATTCTTTCAGCTTCTCACACTAGGGAGACAATACGATGTTTACACATGTGCATCTGGTTTATTTCACTTATGAGTATGGTCTCGAGTTCCATCCATATAACTATAAATGTCTCCAGTTTATCCTTCTTTATGGCTGAGTAGTACTCCATTGTATAAAAAGACATCTTTTTTATCCATTCCTTGATTGATGGGCATTTGTGTTGTTTCCAAGATCTAGCTATTACAAATTGTGCTGCTTCAACATGGGTGCACATATATTGCTGTGGTATGATGTTTTTAATTCTTCTGGGAAAATACCCAGAAAGGGAATAGCTGGGTCAAATGGGACCTCCAATCCTAGTTTTTTGAGGAATCTCCACACTGATTTCCACAGTGGTTGCACCAGTCTACACTCCCACCAACAGTAGAAAAGGGTTCCTTTTTCCCACAGCCCCTCCAGCATTTGTTATTGGTTGATTTCTTGATAATAGCCATTCTTTCTGGGGTGAGATGAAATCTCAGTGTTGTTTTAATATGCATCTCTCAAATGACCAGCGATGTTGCCAAAAACAACAGTTCTAATATTTGTTATCTTGATTAATCCTTACCATCTTATTCAGATATTTCAAAGTATGACACTAAATTCTTTGATTAAAAAATCTTAATGCTCACTAAAATTCTCCCAATACCTTTCACTTGAATATTTTCATTTTATGGAAAAAACAATCTCCACATACAGCTTTTCAAGTATCTTCTCCTTTTAAAAAAAACTACTTGAAATTGGAAAATATTTTCTCACAGCTACTCCAGTAGACAGTTTAATTTACTTGACCATAATACTATTGGATTTTTGCTTGCATGATTTTATTTTCTGGTAGATAGAAAATAAATCAATAGGTGATGATATCCTAACATAGAAAAATTCTCTTTAAAGGAAAGAAGAGGAGAAAGTATTTTGAGGTAAAACACATTTCAATACAGTTACATTCTATTTTCCTTTAAAAATAGCTATATTCTTTTGTACAAATAGAAACAGAAAAATTTTTCCACAGGCTATTTTAAACTATAATTTTTTTAAAGTTGATGTTATAGTCATTAAAAGAAAATAAGGAATGGAAAAAGCAAGCATATTTGTAAGGAGATTTACCAATTGTTATAAAACAGCCTTCAGTCAAAGTTTCAAATTGTTCTTTCCATATTCATTCAAAAAATATTTACTGAATGTATGTGTTGGTAGTTTCAAACATTATAAAGTTTATGTTTAAAGAGATACAGACAATCAAATAATCACACTGAAGAAAAATTATAATTCTAATGAGTTTCATTATCCAAAAATGTATGAATATTTGTGTTCATAAGTAATTTAAAACTTTCTAAAACTTCCTAAAATAATTTCCAATAGTTACTAACATAAATATATTTGCTATATAACTCAAAACCTTTTACCTGGAGGCTATGGAGCAGGAAGTTATATTCCAGGTGAGAGAACTATGGTACAGACTTTCTGAACAATAAAGAAAATACATTACCAATTGATAGCAGGTTCTGTAGGTTCTATATCAAGGATACTTAATTACTTCAGCTATTAATAAAGAATAAATTTATTTTAGTCTCCCTCACCCAAAAAAAAGTCTGATTTCGTTTAGAAGTTGCCTTTACGCAAACCTTCCCCCAATGCCCATTAAAGGACGCGATGGGTGTAGAGCTACACCTGGTGGCCATTTACAAACTTACAAGAAACCATTTCAGACCTCTTAGCCTACATTTAAAATTTATCCCTGTTAATCAAAAACCTCTCAAGACAACAGCACATTATTACTTGATACCTGGAGGGAATTTAAAACTTTTAAGGAAAAACAAATATGAATATATTAGGGCAGAGATTTAAATGACAAAGTATAACACCATGTCAATGGTAGATAGGAAGTGATGGGTACAAGGATAATTACTGTAAAATTCTCTTAGCTTTGCTGTATGTTGGGAAATTTCATTATACAATGTTGGAAAATTAAGGATTTTTAAATGGAAGATTTAAAATTATAGATTTTCCTCCATATTTTTAACCACAAACAAGGTATTGTTTCCTTTAGGGACACAATAATATGCCTTCATAATTACACATGTGTAATGATCTATAAAATTGATTTACAATTCACGAAAAAATTCATTTCTTCCAAATTTATCCAAATTCCAATTAGACATTGATGTATGTATGTGTTTGTTTCTGTTAATCCCATGTTCCTAAGACAAATTTTCAGACAGATATCATTGGGATCAAACAAGATACTTGGGGCTGGTGAGATGGCTTAGCAGCATAAGCGCCTGCCTGGCAAGCATGAGGGCCCGAGTTCAACTCCCGGAACCCACATATGAAAAAAGGGGCCAGTGATATCACTCAGCGGCACGGGCGCCTGCTGGCACGTGAGGTCCTGAGGTCGAGCCCCCGGTACCCACAAAAAAAAAAGGAGATACTTTTACAGCTTATTAGGCATATGATCAAGCTACTTTCTACCACATTAACATTCCTATCACAAGTGAAAATCTTGATTTTTTAAAAATTTTTATTTATGTACTGGAATATTAATTTTTATAAATGTGTTAATTTCTTAACTTCTAATAAATTTGAATAATCACTTTATGTGTTTTAACTACTAATACTTTGTCTCCTAAACTCATGCAAGTCTGTCTGGTCAGGTTTCATCCTATAATTATTTTCATTGTGTTGTTTTTATATATATTTTATCCTTATTTCATGATCTCTTCAATTCGTTTCAAGCTAGAAAATATACTATTGGTCCACAAACATACAAACATTCTAAATTTTTGGTTTAATCTGTATACATTAATGTCAGAGAAAAACTCTCTAAGAAAAGGGAAATAAATCAGGTGTGGTGGCACATTCCTGTAATTTCAGCACTCTGGGAGGCTGAGGCAGGAGGATTGCAACACCATTTGCCCAGCCTGGTAAATTTAGGGATATAGGGAGATCCTGTCTCAAATTTTTAAAGGGAAAGGGGCAACTAGGGGAGGGAGGAGCTGGGGATGCACCTCAGTGTGAAGGCCCTGGTTCAATCTTTAGTACTGGAAAGGAGAGGAAGAGGAGGAAAAGGAATAAAACAAAGAGGAAGAATAGGAAGAAAAAGAGGAAGAAGATGCAAAAGAAAAGGAATAAGTGGAAGAGGAAGAATAGGAATGAAAAGAGGAAGAGGGAGAAAAGAGGTAAAAGAGGAGGAAAAGGAAGAGGAAGAAGAGAAGAGAGAGGGAATAAACAGGAATGTGTCTGATAAAAACAGAAAGTACATTTTTCCCGGAGCACTACTTCTAAAAGTGACACGCAAATTAGCTACATCAGAGATAAATGAGGGTACAGGGTACTTGTTATAACTGTAGATCCCCGAGTTGCCCCTCTGATGTACTGAGGCAGAACCTCTGGGTATAACACTAGGAAACTATATTTTTAACAGTATAATCAAGTCATAAGGGACCAACACAGATACCTGACAATCAGAAGTCATTCAAATATTTACTGACATAACACATACATGCAATTTTTCTTTTAAAAGTGATTTTACTTTTACTAAACTATATAAATTACAAATATTAATGGGGTTCAGTGTGGTATTTCAACAAGTAAACAGCACGTACTCATCAAATCCAACCTAACTCTATACACCTTCCCTCTAATTCTTCCCTAACTCTAGCAATCACTATTATACATTTAGGTCAACATTTTTTAGTTTCCACATATGACAGAACATTCAGTACTGCCTTTCTATGTCTGGCTTATTTCATTTAACATTATGTCTTTAGTGCCATCATTTTGCTGCAAATGATAGGATTTCATTCTTATCACTGAAGAATCCATTGTGCACATTAGCCACATTTGCTTTCTCTACTTATCTGTTGATGACTACCTATAAGAGCTAATCCAAATAGGTGGTGTGAGTTTCAATTTAAATTTTTTTATTACAAGACCCATGGCCATTAAATCCCCTCAAAATACTCCCCGTCTCTTGGTACACTTATGCCATGGTTCTTGCCTTTTTCTGAAGCAGTTCCAGAAGTCCTTTCATGACTGTCTTTACTGGGTGTGAAAACATACAATGAAGGCTGCTCCAAGTGCCACCCAAAGGAGTGGTAAGCTCATAAAAATATTACAGTGCATTTTCATCTTGTTCACTGGATCTGGCGCTGTGTGACTTTTGGTTCTTTCCCAAAGTCAAAATGAACATGAAGGATAAATGTTTTTAATTAATTTTATTGGTATGCTTTTGATATACATAATGATCACATTGGAATTTGCACCTCAACATATCTTGATTCATCTTTTCCCCATTCCCCTCCATTCCCTTCAACCCTTCTTCCCCTCCCCACTTATAGAAGCTTTGTTTCCTTTTCTTCTCTTTTTTTCCTTTTCCCTTCCTTCCTTTCCCTCACCCCCTTCCTTTGTTCCCCTTCCCATTTGAACATTTTCTTCCTACTTCCCAATACCTACTATCCATTTTGGTCTTTATTTACCTGTTGAGTTTCGCACACAAGAGAAACAATGCAATATTTAAACACATATGTTGAATTTATCTCACTTAAACTTATGTTCTCAAGGTGCATCCATTTACCTAAAAATGTCTCAAGTTTATCCTTCTTCATGGCTGTGTAGTACTTTATCATATACAAAAACTACATTTTCTTTATCCATTTATCCATCGATGGGCATCTGGGATGTTTCCAAGATTTAGCTATTACAAACTGTGCTGCAATAAAAAGGGGTGTGCATATATCACTATGGCATGATGCTTTTAACTCTTTTGGGAAGATACCAAGAGGGTTGTTTCCAAGATTTAGCTATTACAAATTGTGCTACTACAAAAATGGGTGTGCATACATCACTACAGCATGATGCTTTTAACTCTTTTGGGAAGATACTAAGAAGGGGAATAGCTGAGTCAAATGGAATTTAGTATTAGTTTTTGGGGGAATCACCATACTGATTTCCATATTGATTATACCAATTTACACTCCCATCAAGAGTGGAGAAGGGTTCCTTTTTCCCCACAGCCCTGCCACGGTTTGTTATTGATTGATTGATTTTTTTTTTTATTTTAAAGAGAAGAAAAAAACAAAACAAATCAAAAAAAGAACAAATTTTCAAAACAACATAATATGAGGGTAACAATGGTCAATGCATTACGTATTATTATCTTTAAGTTAGTTATTCAGGATACCAGACATTAGCATTCAATTGTCCAAACATTATTGGCTCAAACCTTACTCTTCAATGAACTAAGTAAAATTGGTAGTGTATCTATCTTAACCATTTTATATATATATATATATATATGTATATATATATATACAAATTTTTTCCCTTTCCCTTCTTTCTTTTCCCTATTCCAGTCTCTCTTTCCTATTGACCAGTTTATTTTTGATTCACCGTGTCTATTGTACATTTTGGATCTTATTTACTCTTTCAGTTTCTCATACTAGAGAGACAATACGATGCTTACACATGTGCGTCCGGTTTATTTCACTTATGAGTATTTTCTTGAGTTGCATCCATTTACCTATAAAAGTCTCCAGTTTATCCTTCTTTATGGCTGAATAGTACTCCATTGTATAAAAATACCACATCTTTCTTATCCATTCCTCAGTTGATGCGCATTTGGGTTGTTTCCAAGATCTGGCTATTACAAATTGTGCTGCTATAAACATGGGTGCACATATATCGCTGTGGTACGATGTTTTTAATTCTTCTGGGAAGATGCCCAGAAGGGGAATAGCTGGGTTAAATGGGACCTCCAACCCTAGTTTTTTGAGAAATCTCCACACTGATTTCCACAGTGGCTGTACCAGTCGACACTCCCACCAACAGTGAAGAAGGGTTCCTTTTTCCCCACAGCCCCTCCAGCATTTGTTATTAGTTGATTTCTTTATAGTAGCCATTCTTTCTGGGGTGAGATGGTATCTCAGTGTTGTTTTAATTTGCATCTCTCGAATGACTAGTGATGTTGCACATTTTTTTGTATATTTATTTGCCATTAGTATTTCTTCATCTGAGAAATGTGTATTCATCTCAGATGCCCATTTTTGGAGTGGGTCTTTAAATTTGGGAGGTCTGATTTTTTTGAGTTCTATGTTCTCGATAGTAATCCTTTGTCTGAAGAACAGCTGGCAAACATTTTTTCCCATGTTGTCGGTTGTCTTTTCACTCTGTTGGTGGTTTCTCTTGCAGTGCAAAAGCTTTTTAATAAGATGAGATCCCAGTTATTGATTCTTTGGGATAGTTCCCGTGCGGTTGAGTTTTTATTCATAAAGTCTTTGCCTACACCAGTATCTTCAAGGGTTTTACCTATCCTACCTTCCAGCAGATTTAATGTTTCTGTTTTAATATTTAGATCTCTGATCCATTTTGAATTTAGTTTAGTGCATGGTGAAAGATATGGGTCTAGTTTTAATCTTCGGCATGTGTAGAGCCAGTTTTTCCAGCACCATTTATTAAAGAGGCTATCTTTCTTCCACTGAATGTGTTTGGCACCTTTGTCAAAGATAAGGTGGCTTAGTATGTCTGGGGTTGTTTCAGCATCTTCTAATCTGTTCCATTGATCTTCAGGTCTGTTTTTTTGCCAGTACCACACTGTTTTTATCACAGAAGCTTTATAGTATAATTTCAAGTCGGGGATTGTGATGCCCCCTGCCTTGCCTTTGTTGCCCAGAATTGCCTTTGCTATTCTAGGTCTCTTCTGATTCCAAATGAATTTTAGGACTGTTTTCTCTAATTCTGTGAGATATGCTGTTGGAATTTTGATTGGAATTGCATTAAATCTGTATAACAGTTTTGGAAGTATGGCCATTTTCACTATATTGGTTCTTCCTATCCAGGAGCAAGGGATATCTTTCCATTTTCGGATATCCTCTTCAATCTCCTTTTTCAGAGTACTGTAGTTTTCAGTGTAGAGGTCTTTTACATCCTTTGTGAGGTTGATTCCTAGGTATTTCATTTTTTTGGATGTTATTGTGAAAGGTATTGTTTCCCTAATTTCTCTTTCAGTAAGTTTGTTATTTGTGTACAGGAAGGCTATTGACTTTTGAGTATTGACTTTGTATCCAGCTACACTACTGAATTTGCTTATTAAATCTAGCAGTTTTTTAGTGGAGTTTTTGGGGTCTTCTGTGTAGAGTATTATGTCATCTGCAAATAATGATAATTTAACTTCTTCCTTTCCAATCATTATTCCCTTTATTTCTTTCTCTTGTCTAATTGCTCTGGCTAAAGTTTCCAGAACTATGTTGAATAAGAGTGGGGACAGTGGACATCCTTGTCTTGTTCCTGACTTTAGAGGGAAGGCTTTCAGTTTTGGGCCATTTAGTATAATATTGGCTGTTGGTTTGTCATAGATAGCTTTTACGAGGTTGAGATAAAGACCCTCTATTCCAATTTTCTGTAGGGTTTTTATCATGAAAAGGTGCTGGACTTTGTCAAAAGCTTTTTCTGCATCTATTGAGATGATCATGTGATTTTTGTCTTTGGTTCTGTTAATGTGGTGTATTACATTGATTGGTTTATGTATGTTGAACCATCCCTGCATCCCAGGGATGAATCCAACTTGGTCATGGTGTATAATCTTCTTGATGATTTGTTGGATTCTGTTTGCCAGTATCTTATTAAGGATTTTTGCATCTATGTTCATTAGGGAGATTGGCCTATATTTCTCTTAGTTAGGTCCTTCTCTGGTTTTGGTATCAGGGTAATGCTTGCTTCCAGGAATGAATTTGGGAGTATTGCTTCCCTTTCAATTTCATTAAAAAGTTTGAGAAGTGGTGGCGTTAGGTCTTCTCTAAATTTCTTGTAGAATACGGCAGTGAATCCATCAGGGCCTGGGCTTTTCTTTGTTGGGAGGTTTTTAATTACATCTTCAATTTCATTGGTTGATATTGGTTTATTTAGGATTTTTAAATCTTCTTGATTCAGCTTTGGTAATTCATATGAATCTAGGAATCTGTCCATTTCTTCTGCATTTTCCATCTTAGTAGAATATAGATTTTTAAAATAGGTATAGATGATCTTCTGGATTTCTGCAGGGTCCGTCGTGATATCACCCTTTTCATTTTCAATTGCATGGATTTGAGTCTTTTCTTTTTTTAATAAGGTTGGATAAGGGTTTGTCAATCTTATTTATTCTTTCAAAGAGCCAACTTTTTGCTTCATTGATTCTTTGTATTGTTTTTTTAGTCTCCAATACATTAATTTCTGCTCTGATCTTTATAATTTCCTCCCTTGTACGGGCTTTTGGCTTAACCTGCTCTTCTTTTTCTAGAAGCTCGAGGTTCACCCTTAAGTTGTTTATTTGCGCTTGCTCTATTTTCCTGATATAAGTATTTAATGCTATAAATTTCCCTCTTAGGACTGCTTTCATTGTATCCCATAAGTTCCGGTATATTGTACTATCATTATCATTCAGTTGTAGAAATTGTCTAATTTCTTTAATTTCATCTGTGACCCATTGGTTGTTCAGGAGGGTGCTGTTTAATTTCCATGTGTTTAGGGAGTTTTAGTGAGATCTTTTGCCATTGATTTCCAATTTCATTGCACTATGGTCTGATAATATGCATGGGATAATTTCAATTCCTTTGCATTTACTTAAGCAGGTTTTATGAGCTAGTATGTGGTCTATTTTGGAGAACGTCCCATGTGCAGCTGAGAAGAATGTGTATTCTGATGTTGTGGGGTGGAACACTCTGTAGACATCTACTAAGTCCATTTGTTCAAAAGTTTGGTTCAGTTCTATTATTTCATTATTGATTTTTCTGTCCAGTTGATCTGTCTTTTTGTGACAGTGGAGTATTGAGATCTCCCAATATAATTGTATTAGTGCTTATTTGATTTTTCATGTCCTTTAGTACTTGTTTTATATAGTTGGGTGCATTGGTATTTGATGCATATATATTTATGATCGTTATCTCTTCCTCTTGGATTGTTCCCTTTACAAGGATGTAATGGCCGTCTTTATCTCTCTGAATCATTCTTGGCTTGAAATTCACTTTGTCTGCAAAAAGAATCGCTACCCCTGCTTTTTTCTGGGTTCCTGTGGCATGGAGTATTGTTTTCTATCCTTTGACTTTCAGTCTATGAATTTCTTTCTGAATTAAATGTGTTTCTTGTATACAGCATATTGTTGGATCTTGCTTCTTGATCCATTTTGCCAGTCTGTGCCTTTTGATTGGTGAATTGAGACCGTTAACACTGATGGTTAAAACTGATATGTATTGACTTATACTTGTCATGATATTTTCCTGTTGTTGGTTCCCACTCTGTTTGTTTTTCCCCTTTCCTGCTATTTAATTATCTGCCCTGCCTGGTGGATCCCTTCTGTTGGGGTTCCTATCTCTTTCTAGAATGTTCTTCACAACATTTTGGAGTGCTGGTTTGGTGGTCATAAATTTTCTCAGATGTTCTTTGTCATGAAAGTATTTTATTTCTCCATCAATTTTGAAAGATAGTTTTGCGGGGTACATCAATCTGGGTTGAAAATTATTTTCCTTTAGAGCTTGAAATATGTCATTCCAAGCTCTTCTTGACTTGAGGGTTTGTGCTGAAAAGTCAGCTGTGATTCTGATGGGTTTTCCTTTATAGGTGATTTGTCTCTTCTCCCTAACAGCTTTTAAGATTCTGCCCTTCTGTTGAATTTCTGGGATCTTGACTATGATATGTCTGGCTGAAGGTTTTTTTTTGGTCATGTCTAGTTGGTGTTCTGAAAGCTTCCTTTATGTTGGGGTCAAATTCTTTTTCTCTTCCAGGAAAGTTCTCCCTGATAATGTCTTTGAACAAGGTTTTAATGTCATTGATGCTATCTCCTGCTTTTTCATTTATTCCAATTATTCTTAAGTTGTTTATCTTTGAGTCATCTAGCAGCTGCTGAATTGATTTTTCATGGTCCCTTGCTGTTTTTAAGAATTCTTTCTTTTCATGATCACTAATTGTAAGCCTGTCTTCTATATCTGAGATCCTGTCCACATTGGCTTAATCTGCTACAAATACTTTCAATGGGATTTTTGTTCTCTTGGATATCTGCTTGAATCTGCCTTATGGATTCCGTTTCTTTCCTATGCTGAGCATTCATGGTTTCTATAGTTTTCTTAAGCTCATCTATTTTTTTGTCTGTATCAGCTATAGTGTCCTTAAGCATGGTCTTCATTGTGGACATTATCTCTGCAGTTATCTGTGAAATTATTTCTGTTTTAATTTTTTCCAGAGCCTCATTCAGTTGTTTTGTTGTTACCCCTTCAGATAGGCCAGGTGGGGGGCTTTTGGATTGTCCCACCTCATTGCCCCCTAGGTTTGCCTTTGGTGAATTGGATGTGTGGGGTTGCATCTTGTTTAAGTGTCGTCTCATTTTTTCTTTCTTTAATTCTTGGGGTGATGTTTGTAAATTACCTATGATAGGTTACTTTATTGCTAGTGTTCAAGATCCTTAGAAGATGACTACTTCTCTGCAGTACCTTCCAATTGGAGCTTGCTTTTGGGTTTTGAGCTTTCTGCCAGATCCTACCTCTTCAATTTGTTGGATGTGAGAAGTTGCTACCTGTTTGGCCCAGTCCTTGATTCTTTGGTACTGTGCCACTGTATTTTCTGTGTCCCTTAGTCAATATCAATCATGAAATAGCAGGAAGGAAAGCTGTTTAGAACAATTATTTTACATTTGGCTATAATGGTAACTGAAGCATCAAACACAGCCTAGAAAATGACAGACTGAGCTAACCAGTTATTTACCACTTTTAGCTGTATAAAGTAGAGTTGCGGTTATATAACAAAATCTAAAACACACCAGAAAAATTATATGCAGTATACAAGTCCTTAGTGTATCAATTTTTCCCCTCAGGATTTTAAATTTGAAATGAGTTAAGGAGGAAATAGAGTATTGGGAGAAGAGGAAGTAATTAGATGTAAGGTTAGAGGACCAAGAGGGATCCCACTAACATTGGGACACTGGTGCAGAGGACTGGTGGGAAAAAGAGAAGGAAAGGATAAAAGGAAGAACAGATCACAACCACAATCACAAAGAGGTTAGAGGCACTGTTTACACTCATGTAAAAACCAGAGAGAATAATGAAGGAAAGAGCAAATAGATAAACAGAAACAAAAATGGAGACAAAAACAACAAAGCAAACAGACAAAACAGAAATAAAACCCCATGAAAGAAAACAAAAACAAAAAAAAAAAAAAACCTTCACCAGAACAAAAAACTAATGAGAGAAAAATAATAATAATAATAAAATAAAATAAAAAATAAATAAAAGGAATCAGTTCCAGGTGTTGACTCTGCTGTAGGCAGGCACCGTGTGATGACAGAGTCTTGTTCCCTGCAGGTCCGTCCCAGCGAGCCAAGAGCGGCCCTCTGGCGGGCAGTGAGCAGAGCGTGGACTTTCAGGCGGAGACCGGTCTCCTTCGCCTGCTGCTGTCAGCGCACTGCTTTCGCGCCGCTCTGATTTTCGCCACGCCCCCCACAATGGCGCCGGGCCATTCGCTCTCTGGCGCGGGACAGGTGTGGCTGAGAGACCAGTCTCGTTCACCCGCCGCCCTCAGCGCACTTTCGTGGGGCTGAGAGGCACCACGCTGCCCTGTCTGGAGCACAAGTTCCCAGTGCTGTTTTCACACCACTCTGATTTTCGCCGCACCCCCCACAATGGCGCCCGGCCAGTCGCTCTCTGGCGCGGGACAGCTGTGGCTGAGAGACACCGCCGGCCAGCGCAGTTCTCCGCCGCTCCCCTGCCTCGCCGCTGTCTCGCGATCCTCCGTGGGGGCTCCCTGGGCGCCAGCTGTCACCATGTGTCCGCAGCTTTGAGCTTCTGTCGCGCCATGATTCCTGGGATGGTAGAAGGTGCGCGCGTGGGGTCTGTTCCTTCTTTGTTGGAAATCACCCTTCACTGGTGCCGGGGGTCCCAAGCTGCGCTTCAGAACTTTTCTGGGTCCCGGGGAGGCATCTCCCCCCCTCCTGCGCTCTCCCGGTCACTATATTCCCATAGTCCAATGGCAACTTTTAGAGAGTTTCGCTGCGTGCTTCTTACTCATCCGCCATCTTTTTTCCTCCTCTATTGATTGATTTCTTGATGATAGTCTTTTTTTTTTTTTTTTTTTTGGAGTGAGATGGAATCTCAGTGTTGTTTTAATTTGCATTTCTCAAATGATGAGTGATGTTAAACATTTTTTCATATATTTATTTGCCAATCCTATTTCCTCATCTGAGAAGTGTCTACTCATTTCAGAAGACCATTTTTGGACTGGGTCTTTAAATTTGGGTGATCTGATTTATTTTGAATGCTTTATATATTTAAATATTAGTGCTTTGTCTGATGAATAGCTGGTAAAAACATTTTCCCATTCTGTGTGTTGTCTCTTCACTCTGCCGGTGGTTTTTTTGCTGTACAAAAACTTTTTAATATGATGTGATCCCAGTTATTCTTTGTAATATTTCCTGTGCAATTGGAGGTTGTTCACATAGTCTTTGCTTACAACTGTATCTTCGAGAGTTTTGCCTGTTCTATCTTCCAGTAGATTATTTGTTTTAATAGACCCTTGATCTATTTCAATTTTAGTTCAGTGCATGATGAAACATATGGGTCTAGTTTTAGTCTTTGGCATATGGAAAGCCAGTTTTCCCAGCACCATTTATTAAAGAGGCTATCTTCCTTCCAATGAAGGTGTTTGGCCTTTTTGTCAAAGATAATGTGGCTGAGTGTGTCTGGAGTTGTTTCTGTATCTTGTCTTCTGTTCCACTGATCTGTGTGTGTGTGTGTGTGTGTGTGTGTGTGTGTGTGTGTGTGTGTGTGTGTGTGTGTGTTTGCCAGTACCATGCTGTTTTTATCATGGTAGATTTGTAGTATAATTTCAAGTCAGGGATTGTGATGCCCCTTGGCTTGCCTTTGGTGCTCAGAATTGCTTTTGGTATTCTAGGTCTCTTCTGGTTCTAAATGAATTTTAGGATTGTTTTCTCTAGTTCTGTGAGGTAGCTACTGATATTTTGATCAGTATTGCATTAAGTCTGCATAACAGTTTTGGAAATATTGCCATTTTCACTATATTGGTTCTTCCTACCCAAGAGCAAAGGATATGTTTCCATTTTCTGAAAGCCTCTTTGATCTCCTTTTTCAGAGTACTGTGGTTTTCAATGTAAAGTTCTTTTACTTTGTTAGATTGATTCCTAGGTATTTCATTTTTTTGGATGCTATTATGAAAGGTCCTGTTTCCCTAATTGCTTTCTCAGTGATTTTTTGTGTACAGGAATGCTATTGATTTTTGAGGGTTGACTTTGTATCCTGCTACACTACTAAATTTGGTTATTAAATCTACAAGTCTTTTGGTGGAGCTTTCAGGGTCTTCTCTGTAGAGTATCATGTCATCTACAAATAATGATAATTTAACTTTGTCCTTTCCTACACTTATTCTTTTTATTTCTTTCACTTGTCTAATTGCTCTGGTTAATGTTTCCAGAACTATATCGAATAAGAGTGATGATAGTGGGCTTCCTTATCTTGTTCCTGATTTCAGAGTGAAAGCTTTCAGTTTTTGTCCATTTTGTATAATGTTGGCTATTTGTTTGTCGTAGATGGCTTTTATCAGATTAAGACCTTATATTCCAATTTTCTGTAGGGTTTTTAATCACAAATGTGTGTTGGCCTTTGTCAAGCGATTTTTCTGCATCTGTTGAGATGATCATGTGGGTTTTGTCCTTGCTCTGTTAATGTAGTGTATTACATTTATTGATTTGCATATGTTGAAACTCCCTGCATCCCTGGGATGAATCCTACTTGGTCATGGTGTATAATCTTCTTGACAATTTGTTGCATGCCATTCACCAGTGTCTTATTGAGCATTTCTGCATCTATATTCAATAAGGAGATTGGCCTGTAGTTCTCTGTTTTGGTTGGATCCTTCTCTGGTTTGTGTATCAGGGTAATGCTTGCTTCCAGGAATGAATTTGGGAGTATAGCTTCTCTTGCAATTTCATTAAAGAGTTTGAGGAGTACGGACATTAGATCTTCTCTAAATTTCTTGTAGAATTCAGCAATTAATCCATCAGGGCCTGGGCTTTACTTTATTGTAGGTTTTTAATTACTTCTTCAATTTCTTTGACTGATACAAGGTTATTTAGAATTTTTATATGTTCTCTATTCAGCTTTTGTAATTCATACATAGCTAGGAATCTGTCCATTTTTCCTACATTTTCCATCTTATTAGAATACAGGTTCTCAAAGTAGGTATACATGATCTTCTGGACTTCTGCACAATCCATTGTGATTTTACCCTTTTTGTTCCTAATTGCATGGATGAGTCTTTTTTGATAAGGTTGGCAAAGGGTTTGTCTATTTTGTTTAATCTTTCAAAGAACCAACTCTTCAATTCATTGATTCTTTGTATTATTTTCTTGGTCTTAATTGCATTAATTTCTGCTCTGATCTTAATAATTTCTACCCTTGTACAACATGCTTTGGTTTTAACTTGCTCTTCTTTTTCCTGAAGCTTGAGGTTCAACATTAGGTTATTTATTTGAGCTTGCTCTACTTTTCTGATGTGGGAATTCAGTGCTATAAATTTCCCTCATAGGACCATGTTCATTGCATCCCATGAGTTCCAGTATGTCACACGGGCATTATCATTTAATTGTAGAAACTGTCATTCCTTCTTTAATTTCATCTGTGACTCCTTGGTTGTTCATGGTAATTTAATTTCCATGTTTATGGAGTTTTGTGGTTTCTTTTGCCACTGACTTCCAATTTCACTGCACTATGATCAGATAATATGCATGGGATAATTTCAGTTTTTTGCATTTACTTAAGCATGTTCTATGAGCTAGTATTTGGTCTACTTCAGAGAATGTCCTGTGTGCAGCTGAGAAGAATGTGTACTCTGTTGTTGTGGGGTAGAACACTGTACATATCTACTATGTCCATTTGTTCAAAGGTTTGGTACAGTTATGATATTTCTTTGTTGATTTGTTTTGTCTAGTTGATCTATTTATTTGTGACAGTGGGGTTTTGAGGTCCGCCATTATAACTGTAGTAATGTTTATCTGATTTTTCATATCCATTAATGTGTGTTTTATATAGTTGCATGCACTGGTATTTGGTACATATATATTTATGACTGTTATCTCTTCCTCTTGGATTTTTCCCTTAACAAGTATGTAGTGACCTTTTTTTTTTTTGGTACCAGGAATCGAACTCAGGACCTTGTGCTTGCCAGGCAGGCGCTGTGCCACTGAGTTATATCCCCAGCCCTCTAGTGACCTTCTTTGTCTCTTCTGATCAGTCTTGGCTTGAAATCCACTTTGTCTGCAAATAGAATAGCTACACTGGCTTTTTTCTGGGTTCCTGTTGCATGGAGTATTGTTTTCCATACTTTGTCTTTCAGTCTATAAATTTCTTTTTTAATTAAATGTGTTTCTTGTATGCAGCATATTGTTGGATTTTGTTTCTTGATCCATCTTGTCAATCTGTTTCTTTTGACTGGTGAATTGAGACCATTTACATTCATGGTTATAACTGATACATATTGACTTATCCGTGTCATATTATTTTCCTATTTTGGTTCATTTTCTTTCCCTTCTGTTTAATTGCTTGCCTTGCATGGTGGATTCATTCTATTAAAATTCATGGAATTGTTGTCTTTGGTGTCTTTTTCTACAATACCCTTCAGAACTTTCTGGATTGTGGGTTTAGTGATCATGGATTTCTTCAGGTGTTCTTTATCATGGAAGTATCTTATTTCTCCATCAATTTTGAAAGATAATTTCAATTATCTTTGCAGGGTACATCAATTTTGCGGGGTACATCAATTTGGGTTGGAGGTTATTTTCTTTAAGGGCTTGAAATACTTCAAGCTCTTCTTGATTTAAGGGTTTATGTTGAGAAGTCTGCTGTGATTCTGGTGGGTGGGCTTTCCTTTATAGATGATTTGTTTCTTCTTTTAATATTCTGTTCTTCTGTTGAGTTTCTGGAATCTTGACTGTTAAATGACTTGGTGGAATTTTTCCTGATCATGGCAAATTGGAGTTCTATATGCCTCACTTATCAGTAAGCCAAATTCTTTTTTCCATGCTGGGGAAGTTTTCTCCCATTAGTTTTGTGAACATGTTATTTGCATCCTTTGTGCTATCTTCTGATTTTTTCATTGAGTCCCATTAATCATATGTTAGTCTTCTTTGCATCATCTAGCAGCTGTTGGGTTCATTTTTCATGGCCCCTTGCTATTTTTAAGAAGTCTTCAGTTGATGATTGCTAACCACACACCTGTCTTCTAGACCTGATATTCTATCCTCATATTGGTTGATTCAGCTTTGTACATTTTCAGTAGAATTTTTAATCTCCTGGATATCTGTTTGAATCTGTTACATGGATTCTATTTCCTTCCTATGTTGGACATTTATGGTTTCCATCTCCTTCCTAAGCTCTTCTATTATTTTTAATCTCTATCTACTCTAGATTCACTAACCATGTCCTTCATTATGGTCATCATCCCTTTAGTTATCTGTATAATTATTTCTGATTTTTTTTTCTTGAAACTCATTCTTCTAATTTGTTACTTACACTGCTACCATTTCAGAAAGTTCAGCTGGGTGGCTTTTGATTTCTTCCACTTCAATGCCCCCTGGATTGCCTTGGATGAGCTAGAGGTCTGGGGTTGCATCTTGCTTCCATATCTTTTCTAAATAAAATTTATTTTTTAAACTTGTTTTCTTCATTGTTGTTTGTAAATTGCTTATGGTAGGTAGCTTTATTACTAGTATCAAGACCTCCTTAGGAAAGGATTACTTTTCAGAGATGTCTTCTAGGTGTAGCTGGCTTTTGGCTTTTGAGTCTGTCCCAAGATCCTGGCTCTTCAATTTATTAGGGATGAGAAGCTGCTGCCTGTTTGCCCTAGCACCTAGTTCTTTGGTACTGGACTATGGTATTATTTATGACCCCAAACAATCTCGGTTTGGCCTACATGGAATAACAACTGATCACAACAACTCTGTCATTTTGGCTAAAGTAGTATAATCAGTAATAACAATAGCATCAAGCACCATCTAGAAAACGACAAACTGTGGTAAATGCTAATTTGCCACATTTAAACATATCTTAAGTTACTTCTCTCATTGCTAAGACAAGATACTGACATCCAAAGTTAAAGGAAGAAAGGTTTACTTAGCTCACAGTTTGTAGAGGTTTCAATTCCTAGTTGGCTGGTTCCAAGGCAGGGTGGCATGGCAGAGAGGTATTGCAGAGGAAAAACAGTACATGGCAAAGCAGGGCAGGCAGAAGGCACAAAGTAGCAAGCAACAACTGAAGATCCTCTTTCTGTCACTTATATTCTATTCAGGCTACCCACCTTAAGGGCAGGTAGCACTCACACCCAGGGTGGGGCACTCTTAATCCTACCCAGAAACTATGCCAAACCAATCAGTGGACTAATTTAGTAATCGCACACCCTTGATCCTAGCATCACATACTCTGAAAAGCCTGGCCTCTGAAAAGCCCGACCTATGACCATATGAGGCTTTGAGGGGATATCTTGACACAAGCCATAACACCATAGGTACAAGATTTATATAACAAAATCTAAAATAAATCAGAAAATTATGTACAGTAAATATCCTCTCAACAGAGCAATTTTACCCTCAGAGGAGAAAATTTAAAAGGGATAAGAGGAAAAATAGAGAAATAAAAGAAGAGAAAGAGATTAGAAGCAAGGCTGAAGGACAAAGGAAGATTCCCCCAGCTTTGGGAAACTTCTGAACAAGACAGGAGGGAAAGAAAGAGGGGGAAAACAAAAATAAGAACAAAACAAAAAATTTAAAACAATGTTCACATTCATGAAAAAACAAAAACAAGAAAAAAAGCAAAGAAAAAAGATTTCTCTGTGATTTCAAGCCTGTGGTTATCTTCTAGTGTCTATAGTTTTGTGGTAGTGTCCAATTCAGGGCATGTCTCCACTGTCACTGGTAGACACCAGAGGCAGAGAGCCCAGATCCATGCTGGATGATCCCAGCAAGGCTGCAGTAGCATTATGGAGAGGTGCTGGATAATCCCAGGAAGCCTGAAGTAGGATTAGGGCAGGGTGCAGATTCTGGTGCTTTCATCTCCACAGTAGTTCAGGCTGATCCTGGCCTCTGGTTATGGCGTTGAACTTTGTGGGAGACTAAGAGAAGGTCTGTGGACTAATTAATCTGGCAGAGAAAATTTTGGCCAAGGGGATCTTGTTTGGTGAAAAGATAAGCATTAAAATGAAGAAAAATACATTTTTGATCATGGCTATTTGGGTTCTATAGGCCTTATTTACCCAGAAGTTGAATGTTTCCCCAGACTTGGAAATTTTTATGCTATGATTTCAGGAAATTTTTATAACTTCTAGCTGTCTTATCATTCCTTAATTACCATAATTTGTAGTTTTTTCTGAGTCACATACTAGCTGTTGGATCCAGTTTCCAATATCTCATTGTTTTTAAGGTATCTGAGTATATGATCTGCTGCATCAACCTTATCTTCTAGTTCTGACAGTCTCTCCACACACTGGTCATGTCTGCTGCCCCTACTTTCAATAGAATTTTTTACAACCTGGATTTCTATTTGATATCTCTTCATGGTTTCTAATTCTTTGCTAAAGTGGTCAAGTGTCTTGTAGCATCTTGGTTAGTTCACACATTTCTGTACCTTCTTTAAGCTCACTGATCATATTATCAATTAAGTCCTTTATCTATTTAGTTACATCATCAAGCTGGCTGAACATCTTATGGATCTGTTTCTTTTAGCTCTATGAACGTTTTCATTATGTGGTTTCTCTCTTTCCCCACATGGTACCAATGGTATCAGCTTTTGGTGAATAAAAAATTGGGGGGTGGTCTTGTTTCCTTTTTTCTCATGTTTCTATTATTTTGTGTGGAGGTTTCAGGATCAATTAGAATAGAAAAATTGTCACTAGTATAGAGATCTCTGTAGTTAGTGTACATGGTATTTCCCTATGATATGATCTTGGCTTTAGTTATGTTTTGCTACTTACACACCTCTTCACCCTAGTCTCCAAAGTAGAATCAGTTCAGTCACTGCATCATAGAGAGAGAACCACTACCAGTTATATCAGTACCAAGCACAAAGCCAAGGCAGAAGAACTGAAGATCAAAATTGCTGCTATATTTCTCCTTGACTAACAGGGCAAGTGAATAAGCAGGACTTCTATCTGGGGGTGGTGGGGGACTGCTTTTGTTGTGGCTGCTGAAAATGAATTCCTCTTCATCCAAAACAAAAGTAAATGTACTACATGGGACTCTCACTTGAAGACGACCAGACAGCAAGGCAGCCTTCCTTTTCCTAATTTCCACTCAAATGTGATGACATACGCTAACCCCAAACATCTGTTGAGACACCTAGTTTTCTACCTATAAAATTGTGTCACTTAACAAACAGAGATAATGTTACTTCTTTCTTTCCAATTTGGATGTCTTTTTTTTTATGTGGGTACTGGGAGTCAACCTCAGGACTTCGTGCTTGCCAGCAAGTGCTTGTGCTGCTAAGTGATATCACTGGCCCTTTTTTTCCTTTATGTGGGTTCTGGGAGTCGAACTCAGGACCTCACGCTTGCCAGACAGGTGCTTATGCTGCTGAGCTATCTCACTGGCCCTCTTTTCTTATCTAAATTGCTCTAGCTAGAAGTGGTGAGAGTGGCCTTACTTCTTCCTAATCTTAATGGAAACATTTTCAGCTTTTCACAATTGAGTATGCTGTTAACCTTGATTATATCAATGTACATTACTCTTATAATTGAAGGTTTTTATCATGAAAGGATAATTTTGCCACATGCTTTTTCTTTGTCCACTGAAATGGTCACTTGGTTTTGTCTTTCATCCTGTCATGCAACACATTTATTTGCATATACATTCAATAGGATCATGGGATACGATACTTTTAATACACTGTTGAACATGTTCTGATAGTATTTTGCTCAGGATTTTTGCATTTGTTTTTAGGAATAGTGTCCTATAATTTTCTTTTACTGTAGCACCTCTATGGTTTGAACCTGTTCTCAAAATTCATGTATTGGAAACTTAATCCTCAAGTGTGTATGTTAGTGGTTTTTAGAGGTGGGACCTTTGGCAGTGATGGGATCAGAAGGATTATACTCTCATGAATAAAGAGTTATCGAGGAATGTGTTTTATTATAGAAACAAGCTCTGTTATGCTGTCTCTCACCATGTTATACCCTGCACTACCTGGTGACTTTGTAGAGGGTTCACACCAGTAAGGCTCTTAAAAGATACAGCCCCTGAGAGCTGACCCTGGGCATGCAGGTGCACACACGCTTTTGGAGAGCTGAGAAATCAGCAAGACAGGCAACATGGAAGTGTCTGAAGCAGCAGCGAGGAGCCAGCAGTTGGGCTCTGGGAACTCCGCCAACAGAAGACGAGTGCCAGCCCCCATATCCAGGCCAAGATCAGCTCCATACCCTGCACGTTTCTTGGATCTCACGTGGACACTATCACAGAACTGTAAACACCAGAGGTATTTTACTACTTTTATTCTCCCTTGTCTGATTGGCTATCCCTTTCCTGTGTGGTTGGATGTTGTTTTGTTTTGTATTTTGTGGTTATTTTTGTTTGGGGGCTTTTATTTTCCTCCTCTTTCTCTGCTATCCTTTTTTTTCTTTCTTTTCTTTTGCATTCTTCTCTTCCTTCTTTTCCCCACTGTTTAGGTTTCTTACCTATTTTTTCTTCTATTGATCCTCTCTCTTTCCTCAACTACTTCTTGAATTTCAACTTGGAAGTGAGTAAATATTGTCTCTTCCCTTTCTGATTATTCCTTCACATTCTACTTCATTCTTTCCCTCCTGCATCCTCCAGTTCCCCAAACCTCAGGTGATGATCCTTTGACCTCCAGCATTGGCTCTACTATATTTGACCTCATTCATCACTTTAACCTGTCCCCTACCCATCTTAACCCCCACGCCCCACAGAAGGGTAAAATCACTCCACTAAGGGGTAAATCACTGCATATAAGTACATAGTATATGTTTGATTTTGTTATATAACTTTAGAGTTTGCTCCTGCAGTCAGAGGTAGCAGGTTAACAGTTACCATAGTTTGTCAGTAGTCAAGCTGTACTTGCACCTATTGTTATTACTAACTGTACTACTTTAGCCAGGATGTCATACATCTTATGTTTTTCTCCCCTCTATGATAACACTGTGATTGTATGGGGTCATAATCATCACCACAGCCCAGTACCAAAGGATTGTGCTGAGCCAAATAGTAACTTTGCATCCTTTACAAACTGGGAAGGTAGGGCTGAGAGTATAGCTCAGCAGCACAAGCACCTGCCTGGCAAGCAGAAGGTCTTGAGTTCTATTCCCAATACCAAAAAAAGAAAAAAAAATTGGGAGGTAAGTTCTTGGGATAGCTATAAAGAACCACCTACATCTAGAGGACATCTCTGAAGAACAGACATCTCCAAGGGAAGCCTCAATACTAGTGACAAAGCTGTCTCTCATAAGAAATTGGCAAGTATCCACATAGAAAACAAAATAAAATAAAAAAGAGAAAATAGACAATGAAAAGACACAGAAGCAAAATGCAACCCCAGGCCCTCAGCCCACACAGGACAAGCCTGGAACTCAATGAGATAGAAAAAAATAGAAGTCAAACACTGGAAATTTCTGAAACGATAGTGACAGAAGTAAAAAAACAAGTGGAAAAAACTATAGAGAAAATAATCTGTCAGGTAGAAATGATGCTTAAAATCAAAGATATTAGAGAAGACACAGATAAAAGACTAGATGAACTTAGAAAAATGATGGAAATGAAAAATGCCCAACATAGGAAAGAAATGGAATCCATGAAACAGATCCAAACAGAAATCCAACAGATTAAAACCTCCATTGAATGTATATTCAACAGATTGAATATATGGAGAGGATAGAATTTCAGATCTTGAAGACAGAATTGCAGCTAGTGATCATGAAAAGAAAGACATCTTAAAAATGGCAAGAGACCATGAAAAATCAATCCAACAGCTACAAGATGAAGCAAAGAAGAATAACATAAGATTGATTGGGGTCAATGAGAAAGCTGGAGACAATGCAAATGCCATAAAAAAAATTTTAAAAAAAACTCCTCACAGAAATAATGGCAGAAAACTTCCCAAGCATGTAAAAAGAATTTGACAAATAAATGAAGCATAAAGAATTTCAAACAGCTATGACCAAAATAAAACTTCACCAAGACATATAATAATCAAGATTCCAGAAATTCAGCACAAGAACAGAATACTAAAACCTGTTAGAGAAAAAAAAAAAACAAACAGATCACCTATAAAGAATCATGGGGGCCGGTGAGACGGCTCAGCGGCTTAAGCGCCTGCCTTGCAAGCGCGAAGGCCCGAGTTCGACTCCCGGATCCCACATACGAAAAAGGGGCCGGTGATATCGCTCAGCGGCACGGGTGCCTGTTGGCGCGCGAGGTCCTGAGGTCGTCCCCCCGGTACCCACAAAAAAAAAAAAAAAAAAAAAAAAAAAGAATCATGGTAGACTTCTCAAAACAAAACCTCAAGTCAAGAAGAGCGTAGAGTGACATATTTCAAGTCCTGAAAGAAAACAACTTCCAACCCAGATTGATGTACCCTTCAAAACTACCTTTCAAAATTAATGGTAAAATAAGATACTTCCAGGCTGGTGAGATGGCTCAGCAGCGTAAGCGCCTGCCTGGCAAGCGCAAGGTCCTGAGTTCGACTCCTGGAACCCACATACAGAAAAAGGGCCAGTGATATCACTCAGCGGCATGGGAGCCTACTGGCGTGCGAGGTCCTGAGGTCGAACCCCAGTACCCACAAAAAAATAAATAAGTAAAATAAGATACTTCCTTGACAAAGAACAACTGAGGAAATTCATGACCACCAAACCAACACTACAAAGAGCACTGAATGATATTCTACACAGAGATAAAAATGAACACACCTCCAAGAATAACAACAGAAAGTAACCACCAGGCAGGGTAAGCAATTAAACAGAGGGGAAAAGCAGGGAACCAACAGCAGGAAAATATCATGACAAAGATAAGCCAATATATATCAGTTATAACCATCAATGTAAATAGCCTCGATTCACCGATCAAAAGAAACAGACTGGCAGAATGGATCAAGAAACAAGATCCAACAATATGCTGTATACAAGAAACACATTTAATTCAAAAAGAAATTCACAGACTGAAAGTCAAAGGATGGAAAATAATCTTCCATGCAACAGGAACCCAGAAAAAAGCAGAGGTAGCTATCCTTTTTGCAGACAATGTGAACTTCAAACCAAGAATGATCAAAAGGGCCGGTGAGATAGTTCAGCGGCATAAGCACCTGCCTGGCAAGCACGAAGTCCTGAGTTCGACTCCGGAACCCACATAAAGGAAAAAAAGGGCCAGTGATATCACTCAGCAGCACAAGTGCTTGCTGACAAGCACAAGGGCCTGAGGTCAACTCCCGGTACCCACATTAAAAAAAATAATAAAAAAAAGAATGATCAAAAGAGATAAAGAAGGTCACTACATACTTGTTAGGGGAAAACTTCAAGAGGAAGAGATAACAATCATAAATATGTATGTATCAATTACAGGAGCACCCAACTATATCACAATTATTAATAAACTTGAAAAATCAAATAATCAATAACACAGTTGTAACCAGGGACCTTAATACCCCATTGTCACAAAGAGATAGATCAACTAGGCAAAAATCAGCAAAGAAATATCAGAACTGAACCAAAGCTGTGAACAAATGGAACTAGTAGATGTTTTCAGAGTGCTCCACCCACCATCATCAGAATACACATTCTTCTCAGCTGCACGTCTTCTCTAAAATAGACCATATACTAGCCCATAGAACATGCTTAAGAAAATGCAAATGAATTGAAATTATCCCATGCATATTAAGTGACAATAGTGCAATAAAACTGGAATTTAATGGCAAAAGAAACCACAAAAACTCCATAAACACATGAAATTAAATAACACCCTCCTAAACAACCAATGGGTCACAGATGAAATTAAGGAAGAAATTAAACAATATCTACAAATGAACCAGAATGCAGATACAACATACCAGAACTTATGGAACACAATGAAAGCAGTCCTAAGAGGGAAGTTTATAGCAGTGAATTCTCACATCAGGAAAACAGAATGAGCACAAATAAACAATCTAATGTCGTACCTCAAGCTTCTAGAAAAAGAAGAGCAAGACAAGCCCAAAGCCCATACAAGGGAGGAAATTACAAAGATCAGAGCAGAAATTAATGCAACGGAGACTAAGAAAACAATACAAAGAATTAATGAATTGAAGAGTTGGTTCTTTGAAAGAATAAATAAAATTGATAAACCCTTAGCCAATCTTATCAAAAAAAGGAAAGAAAAGACTCAAATTCATGCATTGAGTAATGAAAAGGGTGAAATCACTACAGATCCTGTGGAAATTCAGAAGATCAGCAATATCTACTTTGAAAATCCTTAACTCTCATAGGATGGAAAACAGAAGAAATGGAAAGATTCCTAGATATGTATGAATTATCAAAGCTGAATCAAGAAGATATAAAAATTCTGAATAAGCCAGTATCAGTGAATGAGATTGAAAATGTAATTAAAAACTTACCAACAAAGAAAAGCCCAGGTCCTTATGGATTCACTGCTGAATTCTATAAGAAATCCAGAGAAGATTCCATGCCAATACTCCCCAAACTCTTTAATGAAATTGAAAGGGAATCAATACTCCCTAACGCATTCCTGGAGGCAAGTATTACCCTGATACCAAAACCAGAGAAAGACCCAACCAAAAAAAAAGAACTACAGGCCAATCTCCCTAATGAACATAAGTACAAAAATCCTCAATATGATACTAGCAAACAGAATGCAGCAAATCATCAAGAAGGTTATACACCATGACCAAGTGGGATTCATCCCAGGAATGCAGATATGGTTCAATATACCCAAATCAATAAATGTAATACACCATATCAACAGAGCCAAAGACAAAATTCACATGATCATCTCAATAGATGCAGAAAAAGCTTTTGACAAAGTCCAACATTCAGGGCCGGTGAGATGGCTCAGCAGCTTAAGCGCCTGCCTTGCAAGCGCGAGGGCCCGAGTTCGACTCCCGGATCCCACATACGGAAAAGGGGCCGGTGATATCGCTCAGCGGCACGGGCGCCTGCTGGCGTGCGCGGTCCTGAGGTTGACCCCCCGGTACCCACAAAAAAAAAAAAAAAAAAAGTCCAACATTCATTCATGATAAAAACCCTATAGAAAATCAGAATAGATGATCTTCACCTCAATCCGATAAAAGCCTCTATGACAAACCAACAGCCAGCATCATACTAAACAGTCAAAAACTGAAACTTTCACTCTAAAATCAGGAACGAGACAAGGATGTCCCGTGTCACCACTCCTATTCAATACAGTTCTGGAAACATTAGCCGCAGCAATTGGATAAGAGAGAGAAATAAAAGCATTAAGGATAGGAAAGGAAGAAGTTAAATTATCATTATTTGCAGATGACACGATATTCTACATAGAAGATCCCAAAAACTCCACCTGAAGACATCTAGATTTAATAACCAAATTCAGTCATGTAGCTGGATACAAAGTCAACACTCAAAAGTCGATAGCATTCCTCTACACAAATAACAACCTCACTGAGAGAAATTAGGAAAACCACACCCTTCACAATAGCATCCAAAAAATGAAATACTTAGGAATCAATCTAACAAAGGAAGTAAAAGATCTATACATTGAAAATTACAGTACTCTGAAAAAGGAGATTGAAGAGGATATCAGAAAATGGAAAGATACCCCTTGTTTATGGATAGGAAGAACCAACACAGTGAAAATGGCCTCACTCCCAAAACTGTTATACAAATTTAATGCAATCCCAATCAAAATACCATTAGCAAACCTCACAGAACTAGAGAAAACACTCCTAAAATTCAGTTGGAACCAGAAGAGACCTAGAATAGCAAAAGCAATTCTGGGCCACAAAGGTAAGGCAGGAGGCATCACAATCCCTGACCTGAAATTATATTACAAAGTTACTGTGATAAAATCAGCATGGTACAAGCAAAAAAAACAGACCTGAGGATCAATGGAACAGACTAGAAGATGCAGACACAAATACAAACACACTCAGCCACCTTATCTTTGACAAAGGGGCCAAACATGTTCACTGGAAGAAACACAGCCTCTTTAATAAATGGTGCTGGAAAAACTGGCTCTCTACATGCCCAAGACTAAAATTATACCCATGTCTATCACCACGTGCTAAATTGAAGTCAAAATGGATCAAAGATCTAAATATTAAAACAGAAACACTAAACCTAATGGAAGAAAAAGTAGGTAGAGATCTTGAAGTCATAGGTGTAGACAGAGACTTCATGAACAAAACCCAGACTGCATGGGAAGTACTTCAAGGAATCAACAACTGGGATCTCATCTGATTAAAAAGCACAGCAAAAGAAATCACCAACAGAGTCAAAAGACAACCCACAGAGTAGGGAAAAATTATAGCCAGTTGTCCCTCAAAGGACTTACATTTAGAACATATAAAGAATTGAAAAGAGTCAGGCAGGCCCCCAAAATTCAAAAACCCAATCCAAAAGGGGCATCTGAGATGAATATACAATCTCTCAGATGAAGAAATACATATAGCAAATAAACACATGAAAAAATGTTCAACATCATTGGCCATTCGAGAAATGCAAATTAAAACAACACTGAGATTCCATCTCACCCCAGAAAGAATGGCTGTCATGAAGAAATCAACCAATAACAAATGCTGGAGGGGTTGTGCATTCCCACTGTTGGTGGGAATGCAGACTGGTACAACCACTATGGAAATCCATGCGAAGATTCCTCAAAAAACTAGGATTGGAGGTCCCATTCAACCCAGCTATTCCCAGAAAAATTAAAAACATCATACCACAGCGATACATGTGCACCCATATTTATAGCAGCACAATTTGTAATAGCTAGATCTTAGAAACCACCCAAATGCCCATCAACCAAGAATGGATAAAAAAGATGTGGTATTTTTATACAATGGAGTACTATTCAGCTATAAAGAAGGATATTGAAACATTTATAGAGAAATGGATGCAACTTGAGACCATACGCTAAGTGAAATAAATTAGACTCACATGTGTAAATATCATATTATCTCCCCAGTGTAAAAAGCAGAAAGAGTAAATAAGATCCAAAATGTACAACAGATATTGTGAAATGGGAAGAAACTGTTCAAAAGGAAAGAGAAACTGGGATGGGGGAAAGGAGAAAAGAAGGGAAAAGGGAAAAAAAAAAAATATATATATATACACAAGACAGTTAAGATAGTTATACTACTGATTTCTAATAGTTCAATGAAAAGAAAGGTTTGTGTCTGATGTTTGATCAATTTTTCATGTCTGTATCTTGCAATATGAGCAACTACTTTGAAGATAACAATATGCAATGTATTAGCCATTGTTACTATACAATCTTGTTTTGAAAATTTTAAATTTTTATTCTCTTTGAAATAAAAATAATGGGCTGGTGAGATGGCTCAGCAGCGTAGGCGCCTGCCTGGCAGGCACAAGGGCCCGAGTTCGACTCCCGGAACCCACATACGAAAAAATGGCCGGTGATATCACTGAGCGGCATGGGCACCTGCTGGCACACAAGGTCCTAAGGTCGACCCCCGGTACCCACAAAAAAATAAAATAAAATAAAATAAAAATAAATAAATCAGACTTGCATGTGTAAACATCATATTGTCTCCCTAGTGTAAGATGCTGAAAGAGTAAATAAGATCCAAAATGTACAATAGATATCGTGAAATGGGAAAAAACTGTTCAAAAGGAAAGAGAAACTAGGATGGGGAAAGGAGAAAAGAAGGGAAAAGGAAAAATAAATAAATAAATATACATATATATAGATAGATAGTTATATAAGTTATATATATGATAAGTCATACTACTAATTGCTATTAGTTCATTGAAAAGAACTACATTTGTGCCTACATTGTTTGATCAATTTTTCATGCCTGTAACTTGTAATATGAGTAACTACTTTGACGGTAACAATATGCAATGTACTAACCATTGTTACTCTCCTACAATCTTGTTTTGAAATTTTGTACCACTGTTTTTACTGGGTTTTTTTCTTTAAAATAAATAAATAAATGTCATATTGTTTCTCTTGTGTGAGAAACCCAAAGGGTAAATAAGGACCATAGATATTGGAAAGTATGAAGAAAATGCTCAAATGGGAAAAAAGGAGGGAAGGAAGGGGACAAGGAAAAGAAGGAAAAAGGAAAATAAAATAGGAAAAAAAATGGAAACAAAGCTTTTGTAAATGGGAAGGAGAATATGGGTTGAAGGGAGGGGAGATGAATGGGGAAAAAAAAGAATCAAGATATATTATGTACAGGTACAAATTCCCTATGATGAATGTGATCATTATGTGTATCAAGAGTACCAATGAGATTAAAAGATCAGAAAATATTTATAAGAAAACTATATACATTCCATTTCTCCCTTCATTTTGAACTTTTGATACATTTTATATTTTTCTTTATCACCTATCTCTTAATATATTAATGTAGGGTTTTTTCCTTTTTTTTTAATATGCAGGTACTGGGAGTCGAACTCAATACCTTGCGCTTGCTAGGCAGGAGCTTATGCCGCTGAGCTATAGCACTGGCCCTAATGTAGGTTTTATCTCATGTTTTAGTCTTTATATTAAAGATATGGATGATTTTTTCATTTGTACATGTTTGTAGCACCATAATGATTACATTTCTTGTGGGAAGTTGGTAACATGCACAAAACATAACTTCTCTTTTCATTCTCTTCCTCTCTCCCTCCCCTCCATCTCTTCCCCTTTGAGAAAGATTTCATTCCTATTATCTTTTATTTTGCTCTTTATATTTTGAGTTTCTCATATGAAAGAAACCATGCAATATTTAAGCTTGTGTGTCTAATTTATTTCACTTAACATTGTGGTCTTAAGGTGCATCCATTTTTTTTTCCATTTTTCTACTATTGACTCAAGTTTATCTTTTATGGCAGTATAGTACTTCATTGTGTGTAAATACCACATTTTTTTAATCTATTTATCTGTTAACGGACATACAGACTGCTTCTAAGATTTAGCTATTATGAACTGTGCTGCATATGGATTTGCATGTATCACTATAATATGATGTCTTTAATTCTTGTGGGAAGATACCTAGAAGGGGAACAGCTGGGTCAAATGGCCATTTCTAATTTTAGGTTTTCGAGGAATCTCCATAGTGGCTGTACTAGTTTACATTCCCACCAACAATGTAGAAGGGGTCTTTTTTTCTCCCTCAGCCTGACCAGCATTTGTTATTTGATTTCTGTATAGCCATTCTTTCTGGGGTAAGATGGAATCTCAGTGTTGTTTTAATTTGTACTTCTCTAATGGCCAGATTATTTATGTATTTCTTCATGTATTTATTGGCCACTTATATTTCTTCTTCTGAGAGGTGTCTATTCGTTTCAGTTGCCCATTTTTTTGACTGGGTCTTTTATATTGGGATGGCCTTTTTTTGAGTTCTTTATGATACCGACAATTTATACATCATATTTACAATATTAGAGCATTCAGAATTTGTATGATCACTCTTACCAGTGAGTTTTACATTCTTATTCATTAATGTCACTTTCATCACTTTTATTTGACACACTGTTAAAAATCCTAGTCAGAACAATCATGCAAGAAAAAGAAACAAAGGGCATCTAAACTGGAAAAGAGGAAGTTAAAGTGTCTATGTGTAAATGATATGATCTTCTATTTAGAAAATACTACCAAAAAACTATTAGAATTATACCAGTTCAGTAAAGTTGCATGATTCAAAATCTACATTCAAAACTAAATATTGTTGCTATATGCTAATAGCAAATTGTCTGAAATAGAAATCAAGAAAGCATGGGCCGGTGATATGGCTCAGTGCACAAGCGCCTGCCTGGCAAGCACGAGGTCCTGAGTTCAACTCCCGGTACACAAGCACCTGCTGGCAATCGCGAGGTCCTAAGTTCAACTCCCGGTACCCACATTAAAAAAAATAATAATAAAAAAAATAAAGAAAAGAAAAGAAATCAAGAAAGCAATCACATTTACAATAGACACAAAAAAATAAAATATCCTGGAATAAATTTAACCAAAGAGATGAAAGATCTCTACAATCTCTACCATAAAAATTGCAAAACATTTATGAAAAAAAATGTAAAAGGACACAAAGAAGTAAAAAGGAACCCTGTGTTCATGGACTGGAAACATATTATTAAAATGTCCATACTACCCCACACGATTTACAGATTCAATGCAATCCTTAACAAAATACTAATGATGGTCTCCACAGAACTAGGAAAAAAATTCTAAAATTTACTATATGACACCACACACACAAAGAAAAAACCAAGTAGAAAAGCTGTCTTAAGCAAAAAGAACAAAGGTGGAAGCATCACACTACCTGACTTCAAAACACACAATAAAACTGTATTAATCAAAACTGCGTGATACTGGCATAAAAACAGACATATAAACCAATGGAACATAACAGAGTCCAGAAGTAAACTCATGCATCTACAGCAAACTTATTTTTGACAAAGATGCTAAGAAAAGGCACTGGAGAAAGGACACACTTTTTAATAAATAGTACTCAGAAACTGGTCACCTACATATGGAAGAATGAAACTAAACCCCTCATGCCAGCTGCAAAAATCAACTCAAAACAGATTAAAGACTTAAATGCAATAAATGAAATTATGAAACTACCAGAAGAAAACACTGGGGAAACACTTCAGGACACTGGAATGGGCAAAGAATTTTTGGACAAGACCCCAAAAGCATAGGAAACAAAAGGAACAACTGACTAATGGAAGTACATCAAACTGAAAATCTTTTGCACAACAAAGGAAACAATCAGCAGAGTAACAAGACAACCTACAGAACAGGAGAAAATATTTGCAATTTATCTAACAAGGCAGGTATCCAGAACACATAAAGAACTCTAAAAACCCAACAGCAAAAAATTTAATGATTAAAACCTAGGCAATATATATAGACATTTCTCAAAAGATGATATACACATGGCAACACATGCATAAAAAGATGTTCATCATCACTAATCTTCAGGTAAACGCAAATCAAAACAATGAGATTATCACCTTACTCCAGTAAGAACGGCTACTACTAAAAAAAATTAAAGATAAACGTGCTCAAAGGAAACCCTTGTCTACTGTTGGGGGTAATGTAAATTAGTACAGCCTTATGGAACCCACTGTGGAGTTGCCTAAAAAAAATTTAAAACCAGAACTACCAGCAATCCTATTCCTGGATATATATTCAAATGAAATGAAATCAGTATATTGAAGAAACATCTGCACTGCCATGGTATATGCAGCACTATTCACAACAGCCAAGAAATGGAAACAGCCTGAGTATCCATCAAATGATGAACAAAGAAACTGTCACTACATATACAATGTCACTACACTGTATACACAACAAAATGCTATTCAGTCATTAAAAAGAAAAATGAAATTCTGTCATCTGCAGCAACACAGATGGAATCGGAGGACATTATGTGAAGCCAGGCACAGAAAAACAAGTACTTCATGATTTCACTCATATGTACAATCTGGAAACATAGACCACATAAAAGCTGAGTGTAGAATGGTGGCTACCTGGGGCCAGGAAGACAGTGGGGCAGGGAGATGGTGCTAGGGAAAGGTTCATTAATGGGTACGAAGTTAGAGTTAGATAGGAGCAACAAGTTCAGGGGTGTTATTTCCCAGAAAGATGTAAACAGGTAAAAAAAAATGTACTGTACATCTCAAAAAGACAGAAGAAAGGATTTTGACCATTTCCACCATAAAGGCATATAAATGTGTGAGAGTATAAATATGTTTAACCTGATTTAAACACTATCTGAGGTATACATGTACAGAAATATTATGCTATTTCACTAATATGTACAATTTGTTTTTGTTATCAGTTAATTTTTTTAAAAGCTAGTAAGATTTAATTAAGGTATTACTTCCTCCAGAAAGCTTTCCTTGAAACCACTCCTTAATAGGATGAGTACTTTTCCTGTATAATCCCATAAAACCCAGTGCCATTATATATTCCATATTGTATTATAAAGATCTGCTTATATATCTGAACTTTTCAATAGCTGAGAGCTTCATAAGTGCAGGGAGTATGTTTGAATTTACCTCTGTATTTCCAGAACGGCAGAGTAAATGCCAACCAACTGTCATTTATTGAACAAAAGTACCTTCATCATCAGGCAGCCAATATACTGAAAATCTGTATGACTTTTGTCTGTCAATCTAATAATCTTCCCTATTTAAAGTTATCAGTCCACTTACTCAATTCCAGTAAGTACGGACAGAAAATCCTTCCCCACTTAACTCCAAATTAAGCAAAATTTCAAAGCACACAAATAATTTTTAGGCATGACCAAACATCTTTTATTTTTCACAACGTGAACACCAAAGACACTATCCAACTAATTCCCAAACATTTCCAGATCTCTGATCTATTAAACTAAAAAAATTTTAAAGGAACACCTGCAACAACAGAATATTAACATCAATCAATGTTGGCTTCACCATTTCTTAACTTTTCTTTATATGTATCCAAGTTCTCCATCTTTAATTCGTCTTCCTTTTTATACTGACTATATTTAATCTCTATTTTTGGGTTTGGAATTGATTTCACCTTCGGTAGCAAGAAACATTCAGCATTCAAAACTTGCTCAGCAGTCATTGAACTTCTAAAATATATCAAACTACAGAGGAGGGATCTGACATTATCATCCTGCAAGAAAAAACAAAGGTTAAAAAACAAAAAATACCGATATCTTGTATTCTTGAGTAACTAGTTTGGAGATAGCAGTACGCCATGTATTAACAATTGTTACCCTCCTATTATCTAGTTTTGAAATTCTTTTCTCTGTAAGTAAAAAAAAAAATTAAAACAAAAGGATAACCCTGTAATGAAAACTAAAAACCCTTTTCACTGATAGAAACTAAAATCACGGGCCGGTGAGATGGCTCAGTGGCTTAAGCGCCTGCCTGGCAAGCGCGAGGGCCCGAGTTCGACTCCCGGATCCCACATACGAAAAAGGGGCCAGTGATATCGCTCAGCGGCACGGGTGCCTGTTGGCGTGCGAGGTCCTGAGGTCGACCCCCCGGTACCCACAAAAAAAAAAAAAAAAAAGAAACTAAAATCAAAGTTTTCTATTTAAATTTTTAAAGATTCTCACCAAATTCAACCTATGTTTCACTGGAAAGGGATATCCCCAGTAATAAAACAACAAAAGTGAATTACAGGAGAAAAAATTTAAAAGGAAAAAGAATCACTGCTCAAGTCTCTCAAAAACAGTGAAATTCAAACAACTGACCTTTCACGATTTCCTCTTTTCCTTCTTTTATAGGGTACTGGTCAGAGTTTCATACTATGAAAATCTCACACTGAAATTCCCCTGCCCAGAAGGTAACATCCTTCACATAGTCAACTATTTTTGGTCACAGTTTTGAAGTGATCATCTCTGGAAACTTTCTACCTCCACTACCATTATCATCATCATTGTGGGAGCCAGAATTTATTATCTGCCACTAATATTCTCCATATTATCACATGTAAATAATCCAAGGATGTTGTTTTTCCATTATTTCCACTTCCCAAGGCATCTTATATGTCTTGTATTTGCCCCGTGATTACTTCCATGAGAGCACATATTACACCGAATAAAAGTCACTTGTTTACTACTAATGTCCTTATATTAGATTCTAAGATTCTTAAGGTCAGAAATGTTAGTTTATCAGTTCATCCAGCAACTAGCATAGTGTTTGGGATATACAGATATTTATTGAATATTTGATAAATTAATGAATGCCAATATCCATAATTCACTTTAGAGAATATATTTACTAGATACAAACTTAGCTTAAAAATTTTTAAATTGGCCGGTGAGATGGCTCAGCGGCATAAGCACCTGCCTTGCAAGCGCGAGGGCCCGAGTTCAACTCCCGGATCCCACATACGAAAAAGGGGCCGGTGATATCGCTCAGTGGCACGGGTGCCTGTTGGCACGCGAGGTCCTGAGGTCGACCCCCCGGTACCCACAAAAAAAAAAAGAAAAAAAAAATTTTTAAATTGAAATGAGAAAAAAAAATATGCTCCTCAAAACCAAAAAAGATCTGGAACAAATTAAAAGTCTTATCATATTCTTAGACAAAAAAAAAAAAAAAAAAAACTCTCATCACAAATGTGTCCGTTTTTCCTAGGTTAATTTACAAAGTTTATAGTACTCCAATAAACATACAATTAAGGCTGGTGAGATGGCTCAGTGGCGTAAGCGCCTGCCTGGCAAGCGCGAGGGCCCGAGTTCGACTCCCGGTACCCACAAAAAAAAAAAAAAAAAAAAAACATACAATTAAGTCTTCTCCTTGAAACCGGGTCAGTTGATTGTAAAGGTCTTGAAGGAAAATAAGCAAGAATAGCCACAAAATCTCTGATAAAACAAATAAAAAAGTAACTAGCCTTACCAAGTATTTTTTCTGATGTTTTTGTTAATAAAACTATTTCTAACAATTTCATTTTCTGGTTGTTCATTACAAATTTGTAAGAATACAACTGATTTTTGTGCATTGATCTTATATCCTACAACTATGCTATCCTTAATTAGTTCTAATAGCTCAGGACAAGGCAATGGTGTCTACTCTTATCACTTCTATTCAACATGCACAGGAGGTCCTAGCCAGTTAGACAAGAAAAATAAAAATTCAAGATTGAAAAGGAGGGGCCGGTGAGATGGCTCAGCGGCGTAAGCGCCTGCCTTGCAAGCGCGAGGGCCCGAGTTCGACTCCCGGAACCCACATACGAAAAAGGGGCCGGTGATATCGCTCAGTGGCACGGGTGCCTGTTGGCGCGCGAGGTCCTGAGGTCGTCCCCCTGGTACCCACAAAAAAAAAAAAAAAAAAAAAAGATTGAAAAGGAGGAAGTAAAACTCTCTTTGCAGATGGCATGGAAACATCCACTAAAACCTTATGAGAACTAATACTTCAGAATAAATTCAACAAAAGAAATTCAAAGCATGTACTCTGAAAATAAAATATTATTGAAGGAAATTATGTATGTAAATAGGTGGAAAAGTATCCCATATTCGTGTATCAGAAGACTTAACATACATAAGGTGGCAACACTCCCCAAACTGATCCACAGATTGAAAACAATCCTTATCAGAATCTTGTGTGTGTCTGGGGTAGAGGCAGGAGTTCTTGAGACAGAATTCAGGACCTCATACATGCAAAGCAAACACTCTAACACTGAGCTACATTCCCAGCCCTTTTTTAAATTTTTATTTTGGTAAAGGATCTCAGTAAGTTGCCCAGGCTGGCCTCATACTTAGCCTCCTATCTCAGCCTCTGAATAGGTAGGGTTATAGGCAGGTATCACCATATCCAGCCTTATCAGAATCTTAATTGACTTCACTGTAGAAACTGAACATCTAATTCTGAAATTCACATGGAATTTCCAGGGACTTAGGACAGACAAACAATCCTGAAAACCCTGAAAAAAAACAATAAAGCAGAAGAACTCATATTTCCCAATTTCAAAACTGACTAAAAAGTTGTAATAATCAAAATAATATAGTGATGAAATAACATATATATACTGCTGGTCCTTGACTTATGATGGCTCAACTTACAAATTACAATAGTGGAAAAATGATACGCCTTCAACAGAAACCATACTTCAAATGTTTAATTTTGATCTCTTTCTAGACTAGAAATGCACAGTATGATACTCTCTCACGATGCTGAACAGCTACAGTAAGCCACAGCTCCTAGCCAGCCATATGTTCATGAGGGTAACCAAGCAATGTTCTATTGTGTACTGTGTTGTATTCTGTAGGTTAGGTATATAAATGCTGTTATGGCTTGTGTCTAGATGTCCCCTCAAAGCCTCATGTGTTCATAGGTGGGGCTTTTCAGAGCTGGCTGGATCTAGGGTGTGTGATACTGGGATTAAGGGTGTGTGGTACTAAATTAGTCCACTGATTTGAATTAGCATATTTCTGGGTGTGGATAATGAGAAGGCTCACCCTGGGTGTGGGTGTCACCATCCAAAAGGCTTGTAGCCTGGATAGAAAAAAAAAAAGAAAGGGAGACTTGCTTAACTACTGCGGCTGCCACTGCTGCTGCTTCGGCCTACTCTACCATGGACATTTCTCCTCTGCAATGCACTTCTGCCTTGCCACCCTGCCTTCAGACCAACCAATTGTGGACTGAAGCCTCTACAAACTGTGAGCCAAAATAAACCTTTCCTTCTTTAACTTGTGGGTGTCAGGTATTTTGTCTCAGCAATGAGCAAAGTAACTAAGACAAATACATTTTGAACTTACAGTATTTTCAAGTTATGATGGGCTTATCAAGATGTAATCCCATCATAAGTTGAGGACCATCTGTAGACCAATGGAATAGAATTCAGAGTATAGAAGTAAACCCATATCTCTATGGTTGACTGATTTCAACAAGAATACCAACACAATTCAGTGGAGAAAGAGTAGTCTTTTCAACAAATGGTGCTGGGTACACCATTTGCTGGTACAGCTGGGTAGCTGGTTCTAGCAAAAGAATGAAGCCAGAACCATGTTTCTCTTTATAAATAAAACTCAACTCAAACAGATTACGGAGGCAGATATAAGAGTTAAAATTATAAAACTCTAAGAAGAAAATATAGAAGTAAATCTCTGACATATTTTTCTTTGGAGAAAGGGTCCAGGCTGTTCTGGAACTCACTATGTATCCCAGGCTAGCTTTCAATTCATAATCCTCCCTTGGCCTCCCAAGTGCTGGGATTACAGGCTTATGCTACCACATCCCACTTTCTTTGTGACTTAGATTTGGCAAAAGACTTTTAGATATAATACCAAAAGCACAAGCAACAAAGAAAAAAACTAGGCTTTATGAAAATTAGAAATTTTCATGCTTCAAAGGACACTAAAAAGAAAATTGAGTATCACCCACAAAACGGGAGGAAATATTTGCAAACCATATACCTAATAAGGAACTTGCATCTAAAATAGATAAGCAAATTATACAACTCAATAATAAAAAGACAATCCAATTTAAAAAGAGGCAAAGGATCTGTATAGGCATTTCTCTAAGAAAGACATACAAGGGGCATACAGGAAAAGATGGTCATCATCATCATTAGTTAACAGGGAAAGTGTAAACCAAAACTATATTGTGATAATACTTCACACTCACTAAAATAGCTAGAATCAAAAGCCTGATAACAAGTGTTGATGAGGAAAAACTGTCACTCTAAGTGTAAAATAATGAAACTGTGCTAGAAGATAGTTCATCAGTTTCTTTTTTTTTTTTTTTTTTTTTTGTGGGTACCAGGGTTCGACCTCAGGACTTCGCGCGCCAGCAGGCGCCCATGCCACTGAGCGATATCACCAGCCCCTTTTTCGTATGTGGGTTCCGGGAGTCGAACTCGGGCCCTCGCACTTGCCAGGCAGGCGCTTAAGCCGCTGAGCCATCTCACCAGCCCAGTTCATCAGTTTCTTAAACAGAGCTGCAATATGACCCAAGAGTTCCACTCATGGGTGTGTATCCCAGAGAAATGAAAACATTCACCCCTTAAAAATCTGTATACAAGTGTTTATAGCAGCATTATTTATAATATCCAAAAGATAGAAACAACCTTACTTTGCTCATTGCTGAGACAAAACATCCAACACCCAAAGTTAAAGGATGAAATCTTTATTTTAGCTCACAGTGTGTAGAAGTTGCAGTCCATAGCCGGCTGGCTACAAGACAGGGCAACATGGCAGAGGAAAACCAGTCCATGGGATGGGAAAGCAGGAGGCAGCAGCAGGAAGCAGTGAGCCTGCTTTCCCTTTTATCCCATCCAGGCTACACACTTTGGATGGTGCTACCCACACCCAGGGTGGGGCATCTGTCTTCAGTAAATCTATTCAGACACAACCAGAAGAATGCTAATTCCAGTCAACAGATTAATTTAACACCACACACCTTTAATCCCAGTATAACACACCCTAGACCCAGCTGGCTCCAAAAAGCGCATACCTACGAGCAAATGAGGCTTTGCAGGAACATCTAGATATAACAGAAATAAATGTCCATCAACAGATAAATGTACCTGGTTTTAAATCTATTTGATGGAGTATTACCTGGCCATAAGAAAGAAGTACTATTCTAGAACTAGAATAAATCTTGAAAACATGCTAAGTGAAAGCACACAGTTCACATTAATTATATGATTCCATTCATATCTATGTCCACAATAGGGAAATCCGTGAACACAAAAAAATGTCCATAGTGGTTAATCACAGATATAGGGGGAAACGGAGATACTGGGAGAGGATAACTAAAGAATATGGAGTTTCTTTTTGAGATGATGAAAATGTTCTAAAATTGTGATGGTTGCACATATTTATGAATATACTAAAACACAAATGAGTTGTATACTTTAAATGGATGAATTGAAAGATACATAATTTCTTAATCTTTAAAAATTATTAAAAACATCACTGAATGACAATGCCATATTTCACTGAATTTAAGATCCATTACAACATTAAGGAAATCAAAATACTGCCGAACTACAAACTATGATTAAAAGCCTTCAATTATACATCTCCATTCCAGAGATATTAAATTGTTAAAAATAAAGCACAATAAAAGTCTATCTTAACCAAGTAAAGAGTAAAATAATAATCAAGTCCTAAATAAAAGGAAAAGTAGTATTTTTCCAATGACAATAAGTGTATCATTAAGATAGCAATTCTCTTTAACACTAACCTATAAACTCAATGTGATTCCAACTCTCAACATTTTCAGAGAACTAAACAAGTTGGTGCCAAAATTCATATGGAATAAAGTCCCAAGATGACATTAAAGAAAAATACAAGAGAGGAAAGCCCTCCATTACAGATACAATATCGACAATAGCACAATACTGGCACATGTTCAAAAACAAGTCAGTACAACAGAAGAGTTCAAAACAGATTAAAGAGTTCATGCAAACATGGCAAAGGATAGAGGGGAATTATTAATCAGTAAAAGTTGACAGACTATTCAATGAACAGTGCAGGACTGCCTATCTATCCATATATAAAAACATAAAATTATATCCTCACTTCATGTTATATACAAAAGTGAATTTGAGTCTCTTCCCTAAGTGACTTACAAATCACATAAAAATGCCAAAAAAATTTTTAAACAATGAAAAATAATCTACTTTTTAAAAATGATGCATAGGGCCGGTGAGATGGCTCAGCAGCATAAGTGCCTGCCTGGCAAGCGCGAGGGACCAACTTCAACACCCGGAACCCACATACGAAAAAAGGGCCGGTGATATCATTCAGCGGCACGGGCACCTGCTGGCACACAAGGTCCTGAGGTCGACCCCCGGTACCCACAAAAAAAAAAAAATGATACATAGACTTCTCTGAAAAGATTCATAAGAAGCTAGCAATAACACTGGTGTTTCTGGGGAAAGAAACTGGGTAGCTAAGGGACAAGAAGATTACTTTTTGTAATATGTACTTCCTTTTGTAACTTCTGAATTACGCATCATACACATGTGAAGAAATTGATCTTAAAATAAACAATGAATTATACAATAGTGAAATGGGTTGCCCTTAATTTAGACATACTTATACAGAGACTGAGGCCATCTGCTGCAGATATTACTAAAGGAATTCTGCTGGAGGATAGAGATGATGAATTAACTCTTTCAACTGCCTGATTTCATGAATTCACATTCTTCTCCAATTGTCATATGCCATTTGTAACGTCCAGTCTACAACCCTGGCTTTGTTTGGTAACTATATGTGATCATGAAATGCAGTCAAAGGCAACCCCATTCCTAGCATTAATGGCTACTTCATATCTTAGATTCAAATAGTACATAAGCCAAGGACCCTTACACAGCAATTTCATGTCCTTGAGTAGCTAACACAGTGACTTTGTACTTATTCATCCTCATTATACGTACACTGAGCAGAGTACTTAGCACATAGTTAGCAGATTATACTATATGGCAGGCAGACTTCTAAGACTATCCCAATGATCCCAACCTCCTTGTATTCATGACATTATGTAGTCACCTTACCTTGAAAATAGGCTGCACTTCAAGAATTGTTATCTAGCAAATTAAAACAACACTGAGATACCATCTCAGCCCAGAAAGAATAGCTATTATTAAGAAATTAACTAATAACAAATGCCGGAGGGGCTGTGGAGAAAAAGGAACCCTTCTCCACTGTTGGTGAGAGTGTAGACTGGTACAGCCACTGTGGAGATCAGTGTGGCGATTCCTCAAAAAACTAGGGTTGGGCCGGTGAGATGGCTCAGCGGCATAAGCGCCTGCCTTGCAAGCGCGAGGGCCCGAGTTCGACTCCCGGATCCCACATACGAAAAAGGGGCCGGTGATATCGCTCAGCAGCACGGATGCCTGTTGGCGCGCGAGGTCCTGAGGTCGACCCCCCGGTACTCACAAAAAAAAAAAAAAAAAAAAAACTAGGGTTGGAGGTCCCATATGACCCAGCTATCCTTCTGGGTATCTTCCCAGAAGTTAAAAACATTGTACCACAGCGATATATGTGCACCCATGTTTATAGCAGCACAATTTGCAATAGCCAGATCTTGGAAACAACCCAAATGCCCATCAACTGAGGAATGGATAAGAAAGATGTGGTATTTTTATACAATGGAGTACTACTATTCAGCCATAAAGAAGGATAAACTGGAGACTTTTATAGGTAAATGGATGCAACTCGAGACCATACTCATAAGTGAAATAAACCAGACACACATGTGTAAGCATCGTATTGTCTCTCTAGTATGAGAAACTGAAAGAGTAAATAAGATCCAAAATGTACAATAGACATGGTGAATGAAAAAGAAACTGGTCAAGAGGAAAGAAAGACTGGGACAGGGGAATAGGGAAAAGAAAGAAGGGAAAGGAAAAAAAATTGTATATATATATATATATAAGATGGTTAAGATAGATACACTACTAATTTTACTTAGTTCATTGAAGAGTAAGGTTTGTGCCAATAATGTTTGGACAATTGAATGCTAATATCTGGCATCCTGAATAACTAACTTAAAGATAACAATACATAATGCATTAACCATTGTTACCCTCCTATTATGTTGTTTTGAAAATTTGTTCTTTTTTGATTTGTTTTGTTTTGTTGTTTCTTCTCTTTAAAATAAAAAAAAAAAAGAATTGTTATCTAACAAAGACAATATAGTAAAAGTGATAAAATACCACTTCTGTGATTTGGTTCTGAAAAACTGACTTCTGTCCAGCAAATACACTCTTTATTGCCTTCTCTGCTTATATACTTTGATGAAACAAGCTGCCATGATGAAAACATGGCAAAGTGAGGGCAACTACTGGCAAACAACTGGAAGACAATTAAGGCCATTCTCACATCAACAAACTTAAGGAAACTGAATCTTGTGAGTGAAGTTTGGTAACATATTTGTCCCCGGTCAAGCTTTAAGATAATGACAGCCCAGATAACAACCTGATTGCAGCCTGTGAAAGACCCTGAAGCAGAGGACCAAATAAGCTGTACCCAGATTCTTGACTCACAAAATGGTAGGATAATGTGTTTTAAGTCACTATGTTTTAGAATAACTTGGTAGAAGGTAATTTTTCTATCAAACCTAAAAATACAAGGGTTCCAGGTATTCATTTTGGGTGAAGTGTAAACTGCTGATGTAATATTATCTAATAGCAAGAAATATTATTCATATTCAAAATTGTAAACCTTTATCAACATTCTTCATTATCTCATTCTCCAGGAGTACCTGGGAAGTAACAAGCATAATTTCATAATCTTTCAAAAGTAGTCTCAATCAAGTACATTTTACTACTACCCATGAAGTGTGGCAAAGCTCTAACACATTATTTCTAAGGTGCTAAAAAAAATTCATGCAATATTAGTAGTTATTATAAAACAAAGTATTTCTGTGATCAAAAATACAAGTGTATAGTCATAAAATTATATGTATTTCTTCACTGTACCTGAAACCATCAAAATAGCATAAAAACTTTTAGAACCAGACACTTATATTATCATTTAACCTTCTAATATCTAGTCATACTGGATTCCCCTTTTCTGCAAAAATAAAAATTAATTTTCTCCAAAGTACTTTCCTCATAGTCTACTTACAGATCTTGGTTGTTCACTTGTTCATATTTCTAAATTATTAATTTTATTTTCAATGCTGGAATCTTTGTAACCCAGCACCTAGTTTAATCCCTGGGACAGAAAAGTACTCAAAATATATTTGCTGAAAACACATATGAATGACAAAACTATCTCAAAGACATATATAAATTACAGAGAAAAGACACAGGTACTTATCAAAATATACAGTAAACAATATTTTTCCTTAACTATGACTAGATGATTTATATAATTTATGTGACAAACACATAACTTAGTAATATTAAGTTACATAACAGTGGTGTAAGTCAGGCACTTCAGTTTTTTTCAATACTCTTTTATTGCACATGCTATTTCAGAGTCTTAGAAAAATTAGCAAAAATTCTCACCCAAATACTTAAGTTTACATTATTATACATGTCTCACACCAGTAAATGACAAAAAGGTCACATACCAAATGAAACTGATCCACTTTTGGGGTTCCATCTTCATTCATCTCAAATTCTTGATTTTGAACAAAAAGCTGCAACACAAGGAAAAAATGAAAGACTCTCAATGTATCAAAGTACTAGTCCTACAGAAGAGTCAAGTCTGGAACTCTTTAAATGCTAGTGAATAGAGAAGAACTCATTTTAAGAAGCACATTAACTACTGCATGATAAAAATATTCTGATAATAACTACCTACTCACAAGCAATCAAATGGTTCCTGAGGCTCCTAAAATATCAATCATAGGAGATATACATCCTATAAACACTTGAAGAAACTACTACATATGGAGAATTAGTTACATACTACTGTAACTTGATAATAACCATCATAAAAATGCCTTCATAATTGTAATTTCTCTACAGTAAATGAAAAAATGGAATAACCCAGTAAAGAAAGTTATTTTTAAAAATAACCAAAATTTTAAAACTGGATGGATACTCAGAAAGTGGAAAGATATCCCCTTCTCTTCTCTGATAGGCAGAACCAATATTGACAAAATGGTCATACTTCCAAAATTGATACACAGATTTAATGTAATCTCAATCAAAATACCAATACGATTCCTCACAAAACTAAAGAAAACAATCCTAAAAATTAGAAGAGACCCAAGGTAGCAAAAGCAATCCTGAGAAACAAGAGCAAAGCAGAAGGCACCACAATCCTGGACTTAAATTATACTACGAAGCTACAATGATAAAAACAGCATTATACAGCACAAAAACAGACATGTGGATCAGTGATACAGAATATAAGATGCAGAAAGAACCCTAAGAATATTCAGCCATCTAATCTTCGACAAATGGAAGAAAAACATAACACTGGAGAAAAGATAGCCTCTTTAACAAATGGTTCTGAGAGTACTCACTATCCACATGCAGAAATGAAATCTAGACCCTTATTTTTCATTATAAACTAAAATTAAAATGACCAAAGATATGAATACTAGGGCCGGTGAGATGGCTCAGCGGCTTAAGCGCCTGCCTGGCAAGCGCGAGGGCCCGAGTTCGACTCCCGGAACCCACATACAAAAAAGGGGCCGGTGATATCGCTCAGCGGCACAGGTGCCTGCTGGCGCGCAAGGTCCTGAGGTCGACCCCCCGGTACCCACAAAAAAAAAAAAAAAAAAAAAAGATATGAATACTAAGACATAAGCTATCTGCTAAAAGATAAAGTAAGTAAAAATCTGAAGACACACGCACAAGTAAGGACTTTTTGAACAGAACTCTAACAGCATAAGACATAACATCAAGAATCGACAATGGGATTAGATCAAATTTAAAACCTGCACAGCAAAGGGAACAAAGAATTAAGAGATAAACTACAAAATGCGAAAAAAATTGCCAGCTACTCCTCAAAGGACTAATATCTAGAACATATAAAGAACTCAAAAAAATTAGACCCCCCCAAAATAAAAGGCCCAATCAACAAATGGTCAACCAAAATGAATAGACACTTCTCAGAAGAAATACAAATAGCCAATACATACATGAAAAAATGTTCGACACTAACTGGCCATTAAAGAAATGCAAATTAAAACAACACTGAGATCCCATTGTACTCCAGAAAGAATGTCCATCATCAAGAAATCAAATAATAAAATCTGGAGAGGCTGCAGGGAAAGAAGAACTCTTCTGTACTGTTGATGGGAATAAACTAGTATAACTACTATTGAAATCAGTAGTGGAGATTCCTCAAAAAACTGAAAGTAGACTTTTAAATTTTGATGAACTATTTTCAGTTTTTAAATGATGTTCTCTGTGTCCTACGTATGAAATATTTTCCATATTCAAAGTCATATTTTTTTCCTATTACCTTCTAGAAGTTTTAGAAAGTTCAGTTTTACATGTAGATCTAGTATACGTTTTGAGTTCGTTTTTATATATGGTGTGTGGATGAATCAAAGCTTATTCTTTGCATATGACCTAGTCATTTGTTCTAGAACCACTTTTTTTTTGGTACCAGGAATCCAACTCAGGACCTTGTGTGTGCCAGGCAGGCACTTGTGCTGCTGAGCTATAGCCTGGCCCTAGAAACACTGATTTTGAAGACTCTCCCTTCAGTCAGAGAACCACCTTGGCACCTCTGTCAGAAGTCAATTGACCAGGGCCGGTGAGATAGCTCAGCGGCATAAGCGCCTGCCTAGCAAGCACGAGGTTCTGAGTTCGACTCCCAGTACCCACATAAAGGAAAAAAAAAGGGCCAGTGATATCGCTCAGTGGCACAAGCGCTTAGTGGCAAGCATGAGGTCCTGAGATCGACTCCCAGTATCCACATGGGAAAAAAAAAAAAAAAAAATGTCAATTGACCAGGTACAGGCAGGTCTATTTCCACTGTCCTATTTTGTTTCATTCATTTATATGTCTAACTTCACATCAATGTCATACTGTCTTGATTTACTGTAACTTTTTATCAAGTCTTAAAATCAGGTAGGGTAAATCCTCTAATTTTGCTCTTTTTCAAAATTCCTTTCATTATCCTAGGATCCTCTGCATATATAAATTACAGAATCTAACTGTCAAAAAAAAAAAAAAACAGCATTTTTGTTGAACTGCACTGAATCTACAGACCAATCCAAGAAGAACTGACATTCTAAAAAAGCAAAAAAAAAACTGACATTCTAAACAAGGCTTCCAGTCCATTGGTATAGTGTATCTTTTCACTTATCTGAGTCTTCTGTAATTCCTCCCAAAAATGTTTTGTAGTTTTCACTGTAACAGGAATTATTTCTTTTGTTAAATTTGTCAGAATTTCCATATTTTTGATACTTTTATAAATGATTTTTAGGGCCGGTGAGATGGCTCAGCGGCTTAAGCGCCTGCCCGGCAAGCGCGAGGGCCCGAGTTCGACTCCCGGATCCCACATACGAAAAAGGGGCCGGTGATATCGCTCAGCAGCACGGGCGCCTGTTGGCGCGCGAGGTCCTGAGGTCGACCCCCGGTACCCACAAAAAAAAAAAAAAAAAAAAAAAATGATTTTTAAATTTCAATTTCCTATTGTTTGCTTATTCCTAAACATTTTTTGCTGATGCTTGGGCGAGAATCTCCAGTACAATGTTGAATAGAAAAACAAGATATTCTTCCCTTGTTAATATTTAATCCCTCATAATTCTTAAACCACAAGAAAGTTACTTGGTTTTCATCGAGAGTGGGAACATTTACCCAAGCTCATTTAGTATTTATTTTCCACATACCCATGAACTACTTCCAGATTAATATAGTACAAAATTATCTCCACTGTTAATATTGACTTTAACAAAACTATAACACCTATAATAGATATCAAGCCAAATTATAGGAAGTACACAATAGGTAATAGGAAGTATATGAACAGTTTATGATAAAAACTAAAATAAAAACCCACTAGAAGTCTACTACTGCAGAGTAACATGTTAAGGAGAATCACTATAATCACCATTTTACATAGTGAAATATAAGTGACTGATCTGTTTCAAAAAATAACATACCCACAATAAAAGGCAGCCATATGCATATAAGTCTGAATGTGGAGAAGGAGGTTTACCCATTTTCAATTCAGGTGATGTCAAAGTCAAACCACCAACGGTCGTGTTCACTGAGGCCCGCTGACTCTACAAAAACAGTGTTGCATTTTGAGTATTCTAGGGGAAATACAGTTGAAGTGGCTTTATATGAAATACTCTGCATTTAATTAATTAAAATTTTCACTTGAAATATTTCATTCTATTGGTCTTAAATATTTTTATTGAATTTCTATTACTGAATAACGTACTCTTAAAATCAGTCAAAATTGACACTGAAATTTTCACTACAATCTGATTACAGAATAGGACAGATTCAAAATAACAATCATTGATTTTTTATTACTGGTACTCTGGTGTTCTTTTGTCTTAATAAATTTCACAAGAGTGAGCTACAGTACTATTTTCTAACTCTGAAAATTTTTAATTGTTTTAAACTGAAATTCTACAAAACTCTTTACTGATTGTTTTCTAAATATACCATCTCTGACACATTAAAGAATGGTCAATGACAACAAAATTGCCCTTAAATTCAGTCAGACCACAGCTGTAACCCCTGCTATCCTGTTTATTTGCTGTGTGATGTAGGCTTTAACCTTTTAAAACCTAAATTAATCTCTATAATGGAAATGATATCTACTTTACAGAGCTATTATAAAGATGAAGATCACTAGCACAATCCTCAGCATATATCACTAGATGTTAACTGTATCTTTACACCTATCTTCTCTACCTACTACCTTTATTTTTGCTTCTTAAAACATGGTTCAAAGACCAGCAGCTAAGGCATCACCTGGAAACTTGTTAAAAAGGCAGAATTTTTATCCCAGAAATATTGAAAATTAATTTGCATTTAAACAAGATTCCAAGGTGATTCATATGACTGTAAAGTCTTTCAAATTCAATGATCTTGATTACAGACTACTCTCCAAATTTCTCTTCCTTACTTAATATGTTTCTATCTGAATGTAGTATGAAAAATGTAGCAAAAAGTGAGTTTAATCAGTACTTCAGAATAAAGTACTGAATATTTAAACAATGTTTTGGAAGATAACACGTGACAAATGAGTATAAAAGAGGAAGAGTAATTCTTGGAGTAGTTATTTCTACAGTTGTACAAATGGTACACTTAAAGTGATCAGGGTCCCTAAAAGTTGAGAACTTTTTAGCTTTCATTTTTATTTTTTAGAAACTAAGTAGTCCCGACTGGCCTAGAACTCACTATGTAGCCTAGGCTAGCCTGGAACTTGTGATCCTCCTGCCTCAGCCTCCTGAGTGCTGAGATTACAAGGTATGTTCCACCATACCCAGCAGAGTAGCCTTTGAAACTCAGAATTTAGTGATTTTTCTTAAGCTAATATTTTAATTCTCAGATAAATATGAGAAATATCTCAGCAAATCAATCTGTCTTAATCCTGCATGATCTAACTTTTGACTATAGCTTTACATTTTCACTTTTTCTTCTTTCTGAGCTACCATATGAAAGCTATTGAGGTAACATTTACAGCGGTGGCATTACCCTATGATTTACAGGTGACCAAAGTAAAAAACATTATGACATAAAGTAGTCAAAAGGAACTGCTCAGGTAGTTAAAGTTGGCAAGGATGTGGAAAAACTAGAACCTTTATATACCATTTAAGAGAATGTAAAATGATTCAGTCACATTGAAAAAGTTAAATTCCTCAAAAAGTAAAACAGGGGGCCAGTGAGATGGCTCAGCGGCATAAGTGCCTGCCTGGCAAGCACGAGGGCCTGAGTTCGACTCCTGTGAACCCACATACGAAAAAAGAGCCAGTGATATCGCTCAGCGGCACGGGCGCCTGCTGGCACGCAAGGTCCTGAGGTCGACCCCCGGTACCCACAAAAAAAAAAAAAAAAAGTAAAACAGAGTTACTACATATTCTAGTAATCTGCCTCCCAAGAGAAACATAAACATGTTTACATAAAAACTTATACACTAATGTTCATAGTGTATAACACTATGACATTCAGAAAGTGTAAACCCAAACAGCCATCAATTGATAAACATATGAACAAAACATGATATATACATACAATGCAGTATTAGGACAAAAAATGAACTTTGAAAATTATGGAACTAAAACAAGCCAATCACAAAAGGCCACATATTGTGTGATTTCATTTATATGAGGTGTCCAAAATAAGCAAATCCATAGATACAGAAGTGTATTATTATTTTTCTGAGCCTAACTAGCGGGACAAATGAGTAAGGACTGCTCATCAGTAGAGCATTTCTTTTTGTGAGTGATTAAAAATGTTCTGGAGCTTGGTATGGTGGTGCATGCTGTAATTCCAACACTCAGGAAGCTGAGACAAGTGGATCGCTGCAAGTTAGTGGCCAACCCAGGCTACACAGTGAGTTCAAGGCCAGCCTGAACTACACAGCGACACCTTGTCTCAAAAAAGAAAAAAAAAAGTTCTGGAATTAGATAGTAATGATCAATGTACAACTTTATGACTATACTAAAAACTATTACTGATTTGTATAATTTATATGTTAATTACATCTAAATAAAGTTGTTACTTTTAAAATGGGAACTGCTGATTTAGCCATTTCACCATGCACATATTTCAAAATATGTTGTACATAATAAATATATAATTTGTATTTGTCAATCAAATACGAAACTGTTCCCACATGGTCATGTATACTTTGAGACTACCAATTCTATCAAAAACATTTACAATGTGTTCTTAATTATCTGATTTTTGCTACCTCTACAAACTGGCTATTCTGAGGTAACACAGCGCCAAATTAACAGCCACTGTAGTTCAACCAGAATAACTAAATGAAAAAGTTCAAGAGTCCCAGATTTCTAAAAATACACATTATAATAAAAAAATAGCAAAGTATGTATATTTAAATTAAATGTGTGATGGAGAAAGGACACCAGCAGAGGGATATTCCTGCATAATTTCTATCAATTGAATGTTTCCTGATGATGGTAAAATAATTTATGATTAATGTTGTCAATACCATTTAGTATAATGTCAGGTCGTTCCTAAGATTTTTTTATTAAAATATACAATGCAAGAACTTAGAAACTCTTATTCTATCACCTAGCTGATAGACGATAACTGTTTAAACAACATGACAGGGGCCAGTGAGACAGCTCAGCAGCATAAGCACCTGCCTGGCAAGTGCAAGGTCCTGAGTTCGACTCCCGGTACCCACATATGAAAAAAGGGCCAGTGATATCGCTCAGCAGCACAGGCGCCTGCTGGTGCATGAGGTCCTGAGTTCGACCCCCGGTACCCACATAAAAAATAAAAATAAAAAATAAAAAATAATAAACAACGTCACACACCTTAACTGAATGTACAGATCATGTACTTCATTACCATGAGTAAGTGCTGAACTACTGCTCAATGATATTAAATGAAATCTAGCACCTATTTGTAAGATTATGACGTTTTACCACAGACTTGGTGAAATCAAAATCTCCAACAATTCCTTGTTCACGATTTAAAGCAAATATATTGTTCTGATGAAGTGATCCATGAATTATGTCAGCCTTGTGCAAGGTATGCAGGCCCTGGGCAACACCTTTCATAACCTTTAAAGCTTCCTATAGATAAGTATACACAAAATAGGTTAGAAAATAGGAAAATCATTTTAATAAATGAATATTTTCTCTATTAAAAGACTGTTCTAGAGGTAAGGCTTCCTCCAAATGACCTTTTACTAACAATATAGCATAAAGAATTAAAGGTGAGATGAAGCCTGGATTATATAACTGGTGACTATCATGTGTGTTTGTGTGTATGCTTATATATTTAACATATATTCTGTGGTTTCTAAGAAAACTTAATTACAAAAAACCATGAAAAGCAGCTAGTAAAGAAGCTTAAATAGCATTATTAGGTAGATAGAATCATGGCTTCCTCTATTGTTATTACCATATTAATTCTAAATCTACAGTGATAAAAATTAAAGCTGTCAATTTACATATAGCAGACTTCATAGTTATAAGCTTAGGCTTGGAACCAAAAAGATCTAATTTCAAATTCTAACACTACCTCTGGCTGAGGGACTCTGCAAGTCACTTAATACCTCTAACCCCCATTTTTCTCATCTGTGTAGCAGGATAACACCCACATCAAAGGGCTAATGTGACAGAGTAACACAAGCCAAAATTTTACATCATATATCATGTAGTATAACCTAGATAAGTATTAAGTGTTGAGAATAAAGTGCTAGTTTCTCATGTAATATATCCATGGAAAGTTGTTTTTACTTACTTCTGATGATAAAGGTATACTGGCTTGAATAACACTCAGGTTTGCCTTAGGATAGTATGGGACCATGAGATAAGCCACAGGATCAGACTAAGAAGCAAAGCAGAGAATGTGACTCAAAGCAAAAAATTCAACATATTTTTAGTATACACTGATTCTATAAGACAATTTTTGTTCTTTGTTAAAAAGAATTACTACTCTAAAATTTGAAGCCAAAACTCACTTTAAATAAAATGTTTTCTCTAAGAGTTTAGCATAAGAACTTGATTTACCTTACACAAAAACAGAAATATTAATGGCAGTAACCCAGACTCTTCTTTAGCTTCTCTCCAAGCTCTGTGATAGGTGGCTGCTCTCTGAATCACCCTGGCTTCTGTGTCTATGTCCACAGAATAGCCCTTGCATAAACAAAAAAAAAAAAAAAAAGAGGCACTGGTAATTTCAAGATTAAAAATTCCACTCTAATTATACATCACTCAAATGTAACAAATGGGGCCAGTGATATAGCTCAGTGGCATAAGCGCCTGCCTGGCAAGCGCGAGGTCCTGAGTTTGACTCCCAGTACCCACATATTAAAAAAAAAAAAAAATGTAATAAATGATTTTACGTATGTTAAATTACATCTAATTTTATTTTTTAATTTTGAATGTTATAATTTGGAAAGGAAAACAAGCTTACTATAATGTAAGCAACTAAGGCCAACTTAAATCTTCTATTATAATGATTAACAGTTTCCCTATCAATCACAAGGAGAAAATAAAAAGCAGAAATTGTGTTGACAATATGGCTGAGATTTTGAAGAGAAATTTAAGAAAAGCAAAAATTTCAAAAAGGTGTTTAATGTAGTTAAGTTCACTCAAAAAAAGGAAAGCAAGTAAAAAAAAGCAAGGAAGTACATATTAAAAGTAGGTACTATTTGGGGCAATGAGGGATACTTTCAAGTCAAAATTAATTCTGGTAACCATACTAGAGAAACAATCATGATGTCTACCAACCTACATACTCTAGAAAATAACGTAATGGGTTTTTTCTTTCCTTGAAAAATAATACCACCACTCCCTTTAATACCTCCCAATCTCCCATAAGTCAGAATTCGCTATTACCTTTAAAAGAACAGTCTGTCCATTAACTTCAGAGCGTACCAAAGGACGCTTGCTGCTAAGTTCCTTCATGGGCTCAGCATCAAGAAGATCTCGTTCTAAGCTCATAGTAAGAAGACCACCAGAATTCTAGGCACAAGTTTTATTACAGATGAAGAATTTTTTAAAAATCCATTTTTAAGTCATCAATATAGTTAGTTACATATTAGATAGACAGGATACCATCAACAGCATTAAAAAATGAAATAAAAATGTTTAGTTTTTTTTTTTTCATTAGTTTCATATTTTTTCTAGTTTCTCACTCTAGGACTCCTCCTACCCACATTGTAATCACCATAAATTTAATTATTGCTATAGTTCTAGAACAGACCCTAGAAATGACTGGGATTAACCCTGCATGTTTCTAAGGGAACCTAACATTTACTTGAAAAATCTCATATGCTTCCTAAAAACATTAAAATAATGACAAATAAAAAGGTAGTTACAGAATCAGAATAAACTGCCTTAAGATTATGTCTACTATGAAGTAATTCTAACACTTCTGCCTATGTGTGAAGTCTTCAAAGGTAAAAATGGTTTTTAAATCCACTAGATATTTCTGCTAATTTCTGAAGGAATAATATTGCACACTAAAATTTGATATAACATTTCAAATCAAACTACGTTTTATTACAATAGTTTTAGTAACACAGGGCCTTCAGGTAATTTTCTAGTTTAAGTGTTATTAGTATATTTAAATAATCCAGGGCCGGTGAGATGGCTTAGCAGCTTAAGCGCCTGCCCGGCAAGCGCGAGGGCCCGAGTTCGACTCCCGGAACCCACATACGAAAAAGGGGCCGGTGATATCGCTCAGCGGCACGGGCGCCTGCTGGCGCGCGAGGTCCTGAGGTCGACCCCCCGGTACCCACAAAAAAAATAATAATAATAATAATCCATAATACGTAATCGACCTCCAAAAGATGCATAAGGATACATCTTAAAGTCATCAAAGGCTTCCATAAATCACAATTGAAACCTTTTATAATCTATAATAAAGTAAATTAACATTTTTTTAAAAATTAATTTTCAAGTTTTTTGTTGCCACACATAATTACATACTATATGAGATAGTCTCTAAGCTAAACAGTTACAAGGAAAAACATCATTTTAAAGTCTATCCTGGGAAGACTTTATAGTAACCGTTTAATTTAGGGAACTTTCATCTTACATATTTATGAAAATAAACTCATGTTTATACAAACACCCCTTTTTATACTATGTTTATTAACATGGACTTAATGACAATCTTAAAGAATAAACACAGTTGGCTCTCCACATCCATGGAGTCCACATCCATGAATTCAACCAATTGCGAAATAAAAATACTACAAAAAAAATAAACTATGTCTGAACTGAACATGTATACTATTCTATCATTATTCTCTGAACAATACTATATAAAAACTACTTAAACAGCATATACTTTGTAATAAGTATTATAGACTAGAGATAATTTTAAGTACATAATAGGATACACATAAGTTATATTCCAATATTAAGCATTTTATATAAGGAACTTGAGCATCCTGGATTTTGGTAAAAGGTGGGGGGGATGGAGAGCCCGGAACTAATTACCCATGGATGCCAAGTAACAACTGAACCTCATCTAGCTCATCCTTTGCAGAAAATATAAAACATGGAGGTAATAGATCCTGCCCTGAGCGCCAGAATATTTACCAATCCATACTGCCCCTAATAGCCTTGTCTCACTGCCTTTGATTTCTGCCTGCCTAGCAAACCAAACCCACTTCAATATATCTACCTTAACCTACTTCTTTCAAAAATTTTTGTCAGCTGGGTTAACCTAGAAGACACATTGTGTTTAAATTCCTCATAAATAACAGTAATCTATTTATATACTGACTGTTGAAACAGCACTTAAATTTTTATCACTTCAAAAATTAATACCTAACTGGGCAATTTAGCGATATAGCAGGACCCTGCATGGCTGTTAAGCCTGATAGTCAATCTCATGGGAATTAGAAACGCCTAGCAGATTAGTAGAGCACACTCTTGGACGTGGGTCATAGAGCTGCACCCTTGCGCATTATATATGGTCCTTCACCTGTTCCTCTCTGGTGCTGCTCCCCCTGCTGTGCCCCAGCCACCATGACCTAAGCAGCTCTGCTCTGTCACACCCTTCTGCCTTAGAGCCATATGCCTATGGACTGAATCCCCCCAAACTGAGAGCTAAATTAAATCTTTCCTCCTTTTAAATTGTGAGTACTGGATATTGTGTCCAGCAATGAGAAAAATGACTAATACGCCCTGTCTCAAAAAACAAAAAAGAGGGCCGGTGAGATGGCTCAGCAGCATAAGCGCCTGCCTGGCAAGCGTGAGGTCCTGAGTTCGACTCCTGGAACCCACATACAAAACAAAGGGCTGGTGATATCGCTCAGCGGCATGGGTGCCTGCTGGCACGTGAGGTCCTGAGGTCGACCCCTGGAACCCACCAAAAAAAAAAAAAAGAAAGGAAGGAAGGAAGGAAGGAAAGGGCTGGGGAGATAGCTCAGTAGAAAGGCCCTGGGCTCAATCCCCAGCACTCTAAAATTTAATTAATTAATTTAATTGAAAAGATATGACATGGTGGCTCATGCCCACTATCTTAACACTATGGGAGGCTAAGGCAGGTGAAATCACAAGTTTGACCCCAGCCTGGGCAATTTAGTGACTTAGGGAGTCCCTGTGTCAAAATATAAAATAAAAAGAGCTGAAGATATAACTTAACGCAGAGGCCCTTGATTTAATCCCCAGTACTGCAATCAATCAATCAATATCTGTAATTCAAAAAAGGGCCATGCAACATTCTGAATAAGGATGAAGACACAGAAAAACACGCAAATTAAAATAAAAAGGAAAACGTGTACTACGCAACTACGCAAGGGTCTTGATAAAACCTTCTAATAGTACTTTTTAAATATTCATCAGAAACTTTTTATAGAAACAATACTACAAATTTAACATTGATATACAAGTTGAAAATCATCACTTTTCTATACTCTACAGAATAATAATTTTCAAGGGAAACAAAGATTACCATGTATTTAAGTAATCCTATTTCAGTGTGAAGCAGAGGCAGCTCAGGGAACCATTTCTGTGCCAAGTTATTCAACTTCTCCTAAAGTTAAAAATACATTTTTTATTTCAGATCAATATCTATTCAATTATGACATGTTGTTCTTCAAAAAAATATATCAGCATCACACTTCTTAGATATCTAATGGATCTTTACCATTGAGTTTGACCACTACTTTAAGAAATATCAAGCAGGGCCGGTGAGATGGCTCAGCGGCGTAAGCGCCTGCCTGGCAAGCGCTAGGGCCCGAGTTCGACTCCCAGAACCCACATACGAAAAAAGGGCCGGTGATGTCGCTCAGCGACACGGGCGCCTGCTGGTGCGCGAGGTCCTGAGGTCGACCCCCGATACCCACAAAAGAAAAAAAAAAAGAAATATCAAGCAAAACCAAGAGACAACTTGAATCTAAATTACCACTTCACGAATGGGAAAAAAAACTTAATTATCAATGTTATGCCTTGTATACATATGTAAACACAAATACTGCCTAAGGTCAAAGTCCATACTCACTTCCAAATTAAAAAGTGTGATAATACATCAATTTGAATCATAAAACTGTCATTTCTCAAAATATTAAAAACATGGGCCAGTGATATAGCTCAGCAGCATAAGCGCCTGCCTGGCAAGCATGAGATCCTGAGTTCGACTCCCAATACCCGCGTATTTAAAAAAAAAGGGCCGATGAGATAGCTTAGCAGCATAAGCGCCTGCCTGGCAAGCACAAGGTCCTGAGGTCGACTCCTGGTTCCCACATACAAAAAATTAAAAAAACACAGTAAGTTTTAAAATAATGACTTGTCTCATAAGAAGGACAATCATGAAAGTCTTGAGGCAAAAAATAAATACACAGTTTTACATAAATCATTTTAAAGCAAACATGAGATTTTAGGATCCTTACAAGTTACACATCATATGCTTCTACACATTTGTCAAATTTTATACAAAGATTCACAAGATACTACAAACTGTCAGATGTGTTTGCTAACAAAGCATGACATTTAAAATGTGTTATTTTCATAGTATTTTTATTTTCAAAACACTGTTCTTCCCCATAATATCCCTCAGATATATAATACAGTATTCTTTCCACTGTAAAGAAAAAATACGGTGACTAATTCTCTTATAAAAACCACTAAATTAGGGTAGTGAAGACAAAGATATAACCTCCCCCAAACTAGGTAGTTTTATTGTAGTAAATTCTTGAACTGCTTCATTAATGTTTTCATTACAACATTATGATAAAATGATGTTTATTAGGTTTTTATGAACAAGGCTTTATGCTTTATCTTACACAAAGAACAGCAGGCAATAGCATGTATGCATACACATGTGCAAAAACAAGCACAAAAAAAGCTAAAAAGAAGTCAAAAGTTAACCGTGATTACTACTGTTACCACTAAGAAAGTTACAAGTGATACTTTTTTCTTCCTCATATTTTCTTGTAATTTCCACAATGGTACAATAGTCATGAATTATTTTGTTATAAGAAAATAATTTCAGGCTGGGGGTACTGCTCAGTGGTAGAGCTCTTGTCTAACATGTGTGAGGCCCAGAGTTCAATCCCCAACATTTCCCCAAAATATTAATTTCTAAATTCACATAAATATTACTACATAGGCCAAGATAACATCTCTAGCCTTATGATTATAGTCAATTTCATAACGTGGATATCTGGAATCTATTTCTACAGTAAAATCTAATTTAAATTTCAATATACTTACGTATTCCTCCCTCTCATGATAAATTTCCTGAAAGACACTATTACGTAACTGAGTTATTTCTTGTTTTATTTTTTCAATTTCAGATCCATCAGGGTCATCAGACTTTAATCAGAAAGAAAAAATGGCTTTACAGGTTTATTAAAGTAGACTGAAAATAAATCTTTCTATGAGAATAAATGCAATTTCTATGCCTAGCATACAAAAGGCCATAGGCTCAATCCCCAGGACCAAAAACAAACAAACAGAAAAATGCAATTTCTACAGTAAAGCATTCTATGTGATTTCTATGCATCCTTCAATACCTACCATATAACTGACCCTTACAACACTTGTTGAATTAACTTTGATCAGTTTATTCTAACACTGACTTTTCTAAAACCTACATAAAGAATCATAAAAAATAAAGACATTACACAGATTTTTCTTGTTTCTGAATTTGCTATAGATTTTCTCAAATACAAATGACCAACTGCAACCATAAAGCAAATGTTATGAACAGAAGCTAGGGTTGAATTCTCTGACATTGTTTTTTAATGATATTAGCTAGAAACAGAGCAAATAAAAGGATGAATGTATAAAGCATCTACTACAGGAAAAATGACATGGGACTCAGAAAGTACTCCATAAGACTCCAATGGTGTTTTAATAAATAAGCCACCTTACAAAAGAAATATGCTTTAAAAGTTAAATTTGTTTCTCCAGAAGTTGAAAAGTTAGATTTAAAAAGGTCACCTTTTCTACAGCCTAGAATAAGATAAAATTGGAAAACTCTTAAACTCTGAAATTAGAGAACAGCTTCCACTTCACTCTCGACTAGGTACTCAGAAGATGAAGAGAGAGAATACAGTTGGATGAAGATACAATATAGATCTTTTCTAACAAATCTTCAAAAGATTAGAGAATTACCATCTTATTCACAAAGTTTCAAGTCTATGGAATGAGTTAGTCCAGATTAGAACATCCTAGACCCTCCAGCTCTATTATCTTATGAAAGCAATTTAAAATACTTTCAAGAAATATTATGCTCTTACACCACGATCTTAAAAATACAACAAAAAATCTACCTTTGGGGAAACACCTTATTTATTACTTGCATGTGGTAGGTTTGTATTATATTAGACATTCTCACAGTCTAAAACCGAAAGTTTTTTTCAAAAAAATTTAAAATGTTCATGTTATTAAAAACCAATGTAGTCACATAAAATATTTTAAAAGGATACTTAATTATATGGGAAAATATAGCATTTACGCTATTAACGCAGTCTCTTATTGGTACACAAAGAAAAAGGTACAGTATGTAAAACAAAATATGAGTGTATTTTTGCACTTTTATAAAACAGAACCCAAGCAAAATGAGCTACAAATAGAGTTCAGTTAGAAGCAACTGTTTCCTTACTTCTTCCAAATTATTCTTTTCAACCAATTTCCATCTCAGGTTAGCTTTTAAGCCTTTCAGTTTCTTCTTAATGGACAGCAAGTGATCCGCACTGGGGCTCATATTTACATATTCAGTCATTTGCTTTTTAAACTAAGCAACAGAAAGTTACATTTTCAAACATATCAAACAATATTTACTGTAGTCACCTACTGATCATTTATTTTCTAATATTCAACTATCTGAAAATAGTAAGAAAATGTTAAAATTTTCAGCAAGACAATACTACTAACCCATTTCCTACTTCATTTCTATTTATAATAATACTATTTCTAGCACTCAAAGTAGCAAATACAAAAGAATTATCTCAACTGAGGCATAACATAGTATATACATTGTCAATATGAATAAAAACTTTTCCCAAAAGTGGTTTGACAATATGTATCAAGTTTTAATAATGTTTATTCCTTTTAACTTGGAAAGTTCCATTTTAGGAATCTGAGAAATTACACATAAAAATTATACACAAAGATTATGTATAAAATTTATGGTAGAAAAAACTGGAAGTAACCTTAATGTCCAATATATATGAAAGGTTAATGTTACACATCTATACTAGAATGATAATTTAGTCATTCAAAATGACAGTACAATAGAATCATTAACCATATCAGGAAATGTTCATAATATACTATTAAATGAAGAAAATATTTTCAACACAGCTTACAAGATAATGCACTGCATGCTGTATGTGTGTGTGTGTGGGTGTGGATTATGTGTGTCCATCCAAACAGGAAATACTGTGAAACTATCTTAGGCTAAGAGTGTTGTAAGAACTGTTTTTATTTCTTCTTCTTATCTTTCTCTATATAGCAAATTTCCTACATTAAACTTATATAGACATAAAGAAAATCATGACAAAATGTTTCCAAGTACCTAAGAAAATCAAAGAATAAAAATATATTTATATCAACAAAAACCATTCCCACTTTATTGTGAATTCAATTATATGCCAATAGGAATGGCTATACTACTGCTTTTCTAGCAATAAACAATTTACCAACACAATGAGTGTTGAGCTAGTGCTCAATACTTGGTGAAAAATTCAAGTATTAAAAAATTTAAAGCACTAATTTATAAGACCAGTAAGAGAAAGCATAATCCAACCTCAACACTTTCTTTGTACTTGGATTGTATAGTGGCAATGAGCTTTTCCTCTGAATGGATCTTCTGTAGTACTTGACTGTAAGTACTTAAAATGATCTCCCTGTCTGCATCACCTTGCTCCTAAATGAAATCACAGATAGAATTATACACAAAGGAGTAGCCAAAATAGTTAAAACCTTCAATAACAATGGGTAAACTTCAAAATGATGCCTCTGACACTGCTACATCCGCTTCAAATTTCTCAAAATACAACTTTTTTCTAGACAGAAGAAAGATACCACACATGTTAATATAGAAAATATTATCCCTAACACACCAAATGTTCCTAAAGCTGTCAGAAGCAGAACGTTAATAACGCATTTTTTTTAAATTGTTGCTGTTGTTTGCACTACTGGGGATTGACCCCAGGGCCTCACACATGCTAGGCAAGCACTCTACCACTGAGCTACCCTCACGCCTTTTTACTTTGAAACAGGGTCTTGCTAGGTTGCCCAGGCTGCCCTGAAACTTTTGATCCTTCTGCCTCAGCCTCCCAAGTAGCTGGGATTACATGTTTGTGCCACCATACCTGGCATAATAATGTATTTTTAATCCAAAGTGAATAAAACTGCAAAAAATAAAAAGGAACAAAAAGCATAACCACTGAGACTTTGAAAAGCAGACTGAATAAATAAGACTCCTAATAAGCAATGTTAATTAAGATTACAAAATACTCTTGAGGAACTGCACTGATTTTTTAATTTTGAGTTTTCACAAAAGCTAAGTCTTACAGTCATTGGGTATGATGGACTCAAGAATCAAATTATATAGACAGCTGATCCACTAAGACTAAGGGGGACTTCCTAGAATTACATAAATTTCTTAATGTAAAATGATCTATTAAAATGAAAACATCAGGAAGAGTAAGACTTTTTACTGTATTTGGTTTAGAACTTGACAGTATTACTTTTTCAAACAAGCCTATAAGAGAAAAACTAATACCAGTCTTAACTTTCTAACTAGCAAGAGAAACTATATTATTGGTTCATACATTCCAATTAGCAAGAGAAACCACTGCTTCAAGGGAAGCAATAAAAGACTATCAATACTCACAATCTGAGATATCCCTAGCTCTTTGCAAACACATGACTCAGCCTTCTCTAGGATTTCATCAATATTACCAATTGTGTCTTCATAAGTCAGTGGTTCTTCCAAAGACAGATCAAAAACCTCATTTGCAAAAATAAAAACAGAAAGTATCTCAATTAATTCCATTAGCATTCATTGTGCCTTAATATCCAAAACAGATCATTAGGCTATACCCTATGCAATGTAGAGGAAATAAGAATACAGAAAGAAAAAGGTAAAGTATTTACCCTCATAAATCTTATGTACCAAAAGAGAAAAAGTACCTATACACAACATATCTAAAGAAATTAATGGTTAAGGGAAGTGCAGGAACAATTCAGGGTAAAAGAAAGAGAAAAAAAAAAAAAAATGTCTTTCAACAATAATACAAGGAGCAGTCTGACCAAAAGCTGATAAAGAAACTTGACCACTCAGGTCCTAAGTTTATATCTAATAAGGAAAAGTAGACAATATCAGCTCTTGAACAAAGAAGAGATATGATTAAAAATACATAATCTATTTTATGCCACAAATGCCACTGAGCAAGAATTCTTCTTACCTTTAGGGTATTCTGGAACCATGCTACAAGATGCTGCAGAGAACCCTCTGTTTCACTCCTAACACTGGTGAACTCCTCTCTTTTATCACACTTCCAATCATAAAATTTTCTAAGTATTTCTTCAGAGTTTATTTCTTCTTTGGCCTGTCCATACACTGCTTCTAAAGAAGCTGATAAATCCTACAGAAAGAAATAATTCTGCATATTAACTGTAGACTATGATTCAAGCACTACGATAGGATCCAAAAGACAGAAAAGTAGCATGTTAAATTTCCATTTATAAGAATTTTATAAGTAAAAGACTCATTAAACAGAGATGAAAACACAAAACTATCTAGTAAAGTGATTTATGTGGACTACAACAGTTAAAATTTATTAAGTGAATTAGTTACAAATAGTAAGCTTTATATTCTTAGGGTTTGATTACATACAAATTACCCTTACACCCTGATTTTAAATAAGAATCATTATTCTTTGTCTGCTTTTTTTTAAATTAATTACATTTATTGGTACATTTTACTATTGTTTGTCTTGCTAAACAACAATGAACTGCTGGGGGGCGGTGCATGCCCATAATCCCAGCACTCAGGAGGCTGAGGCAGGAGGATCGCTGCGAGTTGAAGGCCAGCCTGGCCTACACAGTGAGTTCAAGGCCACCCTGAAATACACAGTGAGACCCTGTCTCAAAAAGTAAATAAATAAATAAACCACCCACAAAAATATACAAACACTTCAAATTAAGTAAAAATATTAAATATATATATATATATATATATATATATATATATATATGTAATTAAAAGCACTTTTTAAAGGAGTAGAACAGAATGTAGGCAGCTAGCACAGTCTGCTACCTCTCTCCACGAATCAACCCCTAGAAATGCTACAGAGACAAGAGGAAAGTGTAATAGATCCCAGATATTTTTATCACAAAACTAATGAGAAACCCTTGAAAAGACGGGAGGATGACTGGTGCTTAGCACTAAGTAACTACAGTCCCTGCAAATGAGAGAAGGCCTAAACTACAGCATGGAACAACCAGTGGGAAAAAGAGACCTTTCTTCTTCTGCTCTCCTCTCTCCCCTTCACTGAGCAGAAAAGTAGCAGCACCAGTAGAGAGTCAGTGAGATTATACAAATACTACACAACACATATGAAGCAAAAATTGACAACCAGTACAAAGAACTGGCCAGCCCCTGAGCACTCTCCTTCCTTCCTTTTCCTCTAAATACATGGCAACATTTACATCAAAGAGTGACAGCCCCCAGAAAAGAGGAGTAGCTAAAGTAAAAAGGACTAAGAGGTTTGCTGAAAATTAGGACATCTAGGAAAGAAGCAAAAAAGGAACAGCTGAGCTTCGATTACCACAATGGAAGTCTGCACCCTAAAAAAAAAAAAAAAAAAAAAAAAAAAACAACATTCTATTCCCTGAACCCATGTGAAGTCTTAAAAATTGAAGCCCAGGCTTTCACAGAAGATCAGAAATTATGCAAATAAGACAATGGATTATCAAAGGTCTAAAGAAAAAATAACCTTTGGACCTAACATTTCATAGCCAGGTAAACAACCATTTATGTAGGAGTAGGAAGTAAGATGCCCTGAAACATATTATCTCACAAAGTCAATTACACAAAGACCTTTTATAAAACACGCTTGGGGGAAAAAAATTCTAATACATAAATAAACAGAAATAAAACTAAGATCACAGAAGTTCTAACGTAGCAGTAATTATAGATATCCAAATAAGTTAAATTATCAATTAAAAGATAAATTTATAGGTTGGATTCTTTCAAAAATTGATCAATTAGTGTGTTATCTAAGAGACATTTTTAAACTAATATTGACCAATAAGAAAAGTGTGATAGGGCTGGTGAGATAGCTCAGCAGCATAAGCACCCGCCTGGCAAGCGCGAGGTCCTGAGTTCGACTCCTGGTACCCACATAAAGGAAAAAAAGGGCCAGAGATATCGCTCAGTGGCACGGGCGCTTGTTGGCAAGCGCGAGACCCTGAGGTCGACTGCCGGTACCCACATTTAAAAAAAAAAAAAAGAAAAGTGTGATAGAAATTTTAAAAGGAAACAATACAATTTTATCCCAAAACACCCTAAGTGAAAAAATAAGGTTAGACAGTATTTAAAAAGAAAACATAATTTTAAAAAGTATAGCACCCAGAATCATGTACAGTACACATATGAAAATATTAAATGACTATTGCTGGCATATGTATTTACTATACTACACATTTTGTTACTTTAGTGTGTACTCCTTATTAAAAAAAAGTTAACTATAAAACAGCCTCTGGCAGGTCCTTCAGGTGGTATTCCAGAAGAAGGCATTGCTATGATAGGATCTGACAGCTTTACGCATGTTACTGTCCCTAAAGACCTTCCAGTGGGATAAGATGTGGAGGTAGAAGACAGTGATATTGATGATCCTGACCCTGTACAGCTCTCTGATGTTTGATTTCCTCTCTATTGGTGCCCCCTGAATCTGCTTTGGGAGACCTGGGAGTCTTTGAAGGCATTTTACTGCCTTGTTTTTCATGTACCTGTGTGTATGAGAATGTGTGTATATGCGCACGTATGTACTCAAGGTTGAGGTGAAATAAAGTGAAGAGAATTAGCTATAGATTTGAAAATCTCTTTAGTTAAGTTCTGTTTTCCAGTGATGTGTTCTTGGCTTTGTCAAGAGGTTTTATTTACTACCAACTTACTCAATTTAATTGAGTTGGATTCTGTCACAGCTCAGTGATGTCCTGGCCCTGGAACGGCAGCTTCTTTTCAGGAAACCACAGCTCCTGCAGCCCGATCATGATCATATCGTGCACAGGAGCCCTCCTACAGGTGCCCCAAGAAAAGGCCCAGCCACTGGGGCTCTGCCAGATGCAGAGTGAAGCCCTTTCTACTCTTCAAGTGCTTCTGTAGCCTTGCAGCATCAGGCTCTACTGGTAGAGGGTGGCCTCAGCCTCAGTCTTCGAACTCCTGAGGCAACCTCAGCCCTATAGAGGCTTTCCCTACCCCACTGCCTCTCTCCTTTGATTTCCTACTGTTGTGAATTCACATTGCTCTTGTCCTTCAATAGGCCCATCGCACATCATCACCATTTTGTCTCCAGGTATTTTTCCTACAATGTTAACATCATCTTCATTATCACTATTATCACCACTCTGATTTAGAACCAAAAGGAATGAACAGACGGAGCCTCATTATCAATGTTAAAATTTTTTTCAATATTCACTTCTAGCTTACTCATGGAGTTCTGAATTCAGAATAGGATTGTGAAGGTGTATTTTTTGCATTTGTCAGAGGACAAGTATAGAGCTGTAGTAAGGAGCCATCTTGCAAAGGTTATGCCTAAACTTGCTGCTTAAGGAAACATAAGCCTCTGCATCGTCCTTTCCCCTGAAACCATAACAAGTATAGCCACACTGTTCCAGCTACAGTCTGCTTTGTGACTAAGTTTGGTCCCAGTGGAATACTGCTTAGGCAGATCCACTGAAAATATGTATTGTGAGATCTGGGTTGGAATTATGAAACACAGCAGAGCTCCCTAGGTGTTTGGGACTGGCAATTCCAGTGGATGATGAAAGAAGGCTTGGGCCTGAGCAGACAAGTGTGAATGCATACAGGGACAGAACCTGAGACATAGGCAGCACAAGAAACATGAAAAAACAATGCAGTATGATTCCTCCAAAAGTTAATACCTTCATAGTAACTGATCCCAATGACATCAAAGAGGGCAAAATACCAGACAAAGAATTCAAAAGAATCTTAATGGAATGAAAATAGAAATCAACAGCAAGAGAAACCACAGAAAGTCTACAAACGTAGAGATTTAACAATTCACTTCTGAATGATCAGTGAGTCATTAAAGAAATCAAAAAGGAAATTTTAAATTCCTAAAATCAAATGATAATAAAAATATAACATACCAGAATCTCTGGGATACAGAAAAGGCAGTCCTAAAACAGATTATAGCTGTCTATGAGTTCCTACCTCAAGAAATGAAAGTGATCTCAAAAAATAACATAATAACGCAACTCAAGGTCTTACAAAAACAAAACACAACTAAACCCAACAGAAGGAAAGAAATAAGAGCTAAAATTAAAGAGACAGAAACTAATACAAGGCAATACACAGGATCAATGAAATAAAGAGCTGGTTCTTTAAAAAGATAAACAAGATCATAAACCCTTTGCCAAATAGGGGGGTGCCAATTAGACCCAATACAATTACAGATGAAAAAGGGATGTTAAAACAGACACCACTAAAATCCAGCAGAGGACTGCTAGGGACTATTTTGAAAACCTACATTCTAATAAATTGGCAAATCTAGAAGAAAGTGATTAATTCCTAGACACATGTGACTTATCAAAACTGAACAAAGATGATATTAAAAAAAAAACCTAAAACAAGGAATAAAACCTAAATAACAAGGAATAAAACTGAAACAGTAATAAAAAGTCTCCCAACAAAGAAAACCCAAGACACAAAGGTTCACTGATGAATTTAACTATATCTTTAAAGAAAAAACATCAATGCTCCTCAAACTAGTCAACAGAAAAGGAACATTTCCAAACTCATTCTACAAAGCCAACATCACCTTGATATTAAAACCAGACAAGAACATAACAAAGAAAACTATAGACTAATATCCCTGATGAACATAGATGCAAAAATCTTTAGTAAAATGCTTGAAAATCAAATTCAACAACACATTAAAAAGTATATACACCATGATCAATTTGGTTTCTTTCCAGGGATGCAAGAATGATTAAACATACACAAATCAATAAACATAATACATCACATAAATAGAAACAAGTATAAAAATCACAGGAACATCTCAATTGATATAGAAAAAGCTTTCAACAAAATTCAACATCCCTTCATAATAAAAGTCTTGAAGTAACTAGGTGTTAAAGGATTGTACCTCAATGTAGTAAAGGCCATATACAACAAACTCATAACCAACATCATTCTAAATGGGGAAAAACTGGAAGCACTTCCTCTAAAATCAGGAACAAGGCAAGGATGTTCACTCTTGCAATATTCCTCAATACAGTTCTTGAAATTTTAGCTATAGCAATCAATATTCAACACAAAGAAGTAAAAAGGACACAAATAGAAAAAAGAAGTCATATTATCCTTGTTTATATATAAGAGCCTATACTTAGAAAACCCTAAAGATTGCAAAAACAGACATTTACAGCTAATAAACTCAGCAAAGTAGCAGGATATAAAATCAATATTAAAAGATCAGTAACTTTTCTATACACCAATAATGAACATGCTAAGGAATATATCAAGAAAAAATTCCACTCACAATAGCTACAAAAAAAAATAAATTCCTAGAGATCTATGTAAACAAGGAAATGAAAGAGTTTTACAATGAAAATTTAAGAATACTGAAGAAAAAAAAAATGAAGAAGACAATAGAAGATAGAGAGACCAAGAGAGGTGGTCATGTTCATGGATTAGGAAAAGATAGTATTGTTAAAATGGCCATATTACCAAAAGCTATCTATACATTCAATGCAATCCCCATCAAAATATCAACGACACTCCTCACAGAACTAGAAAAAACAACACTGAAATTCGCATGGAAGCACAAAAGACTCACATTAGTCAATCAATCCTGAGCAAACAGAGCAAGGCTGGAAAAATTACAATACCTGATTTCAAAATATGCTATAAAGTCATAGTAACAGAAACAGCATAGTACTGACCCAAAAACTGATACATACACCAACGGAATAGAAGACGTAGAAATAAACCCACACAATTATAGCCACCTGATTCTTGGGGCCAAAAACATATATTGGAGAAAAGATATCTTCTTTTACAAATGGTGCTGGGAAAACCAGATATCCACTTGTAGAAGATTGAAACTAGATCCCTCTCTCATACCTTGTACAAAAATCAATTCAAAATGGATCAAAAACCTAGATAAAAGACTTGAAACTGAAAATACTAAAAGAAAACAGCAGAAACACTGCCCTAACTTGCTGAACAGGACTTTGACAGCAAAGGAAATAATTGCAAGAAATCAATAAATGGAACTAATCAAATTTAAAAGTTTATGAACAGCAAGGGAAACCAGCAGTGAAGAGAAAGCCTATGGAATGGGAGAAAAGCTTTGCTAGCTACTCTTCAAAGAGAATATTAATACCCTGAACATATAACAAACCCAATCAATAAATAGGCAAATGAACAGATACTTCTTTCTACACACACACACACACACACACACACACACACACACACTCTCTCTCTGAAACATTCAGCCATAAAGACCAAAATCATGTCACTTGCAGGAAAGCAGATGGAATTGTAGACCATCATATTAAGTGAAATAAACTAGATTCATAAAGTCAAATATCACATTTTCTCTAAGAAATTTAGAAAAAAAAATTTAGAAATAACATGAAAGTAAATAGAAGAAAGACTATTAGGAGGAAGTAGATCAAGGGGGAAGGAAAGGGATAATAGAGGGAAAGGATTAAAACTTGTTATATTCATATACGGATATGCCAAATGAAATCCTTCAGTCTGTATAACTAGTATGAAATAATAACAAAAGAGATCTTTTGGTTGTAGGTCCTCAACCTAAGTTTACCAACACCTAGTGAAAATAACTAACCACTAGAGGATAAGGTAAAAGTTGTATTGCACAAAGATAATTTCTTACTAAACTACTACCCTTTTATATTCAAGGTTTATTTTACCACTCTGAAAGAACACCATTTATACAATTCTATTTAAGAAATGTTTCAAACCAGGGCTCCAATGGGTCCTGAACCATCATCAAAACTGTATCTTTACCAGAGTGAAATAAAAGAGGAACTACTGGAGATACATAAATAATAAAAGGATTAGAAGAGATAAATAAAAGGGTTGTTGTTCCAAATTTTATGACCAAAGAGAAAGCAGAGTATTAATAGATAAATGAGAACTAAAAGAGTTCAGGAGAATTGCCAGAGAGACTTCAATATATAAAAACTAATAGCATTCTTCCATCAAAAGTAATGAGGAGAGGGCCGGTGAGATGGCTCAGCGGCTTAAGCGCCTGGCCGGCAAGCGCGAGGGCCCGAGTTCGACTCCCGGAACCCACATACGAAAAAGGGGCCGGTGATATTGCTCAGTGGCACGGGCGCCTGCTGGCGCGCGAGGTCCTGAGGTCGACCCCCCGGTACCCACAAAAAAAAAAAAAAAAAAAAAAAGTAATGAGGAGGAGCTGACAATGTAGCTCAGAAATAGAATGCTTGTCTAACATGTATAAGGCCCCACCCAATTCTGCTAATAAATAAAAAGTAACTGCAAAATGGAAAGCAATACTCATAAAACAAAAAATATAAATATCTAGAAGTTAAATGAGAAAATGCATGAAGACTTGCAAAAAATTTTTAAGCAATATTACAGGACAAGAATAGATATGGTGGGCCGGTGATATAGCTCAGCGGCCTAAGTGCCTGCCTAGCAAGCGCAAGGTCCTGAGTTCGACTCCTGGTACCCACATAAAAAAAAAAAAGGATAGATACGGTTAAGTAGAGAGAAATAGTATGTTAATAGGTAGAGCGACTTAATAATGTCATGCTTATCCAACCCAAATTAAAGTCATTGCAGAAGTGACAAGACAGGGCAGAGGGGCCGGTGAGATAGCTCAGCGGCATAAGCGCCTGCCTGGCAAGCGCGAGGTCCTGGGTTCTACTCCCAGTACCCACATACGAGAAAAGGGCCGGTGATATCGCTCAGCAGCACAGGTGCCTGCTGGCACGCAAGGTCCTGAGGTCGACTCCCGGTATCCACCAAAAAAAAAAAAAAAAAAAAAAGAGGGCAGAAAGAAAAATAATACCATATTATATACCAGTAGCTACTGTACTCTAACCCCTGCTCATACCAGGGGAAGAACTTCCCTGATTGCAGAGCCAACTCTGACGTAACGCTCTGTGGGAAAGCAAAGCCAACAGGTCCACTTACGCCTGCTAATGTTCTTATCTCCTAAGTTTCCCCAATAAATGCTGCTCCAGCAAGCCTGGAGTCTGGTATTTTGTCCTGTTTCCAGAACAGATACACACTATACATAAACACTAAATAATAAAAACTTTTCATCTATCAAAAAACTAGCAAAAAAAAATATGCACACTCAGTACTACCTGAAATCTAAAGATAAATACTAATTTCACCTCTCAAAGGGTAAACGTATGATTTAATGCACATTGAACATATTTTTAATTCCAACCTGCAATGTCTTTAAGCGTTTATTAAGTGGTAACTCATCTACTTCCAGAATAAATATTTGTACTGCCATGTCTAGCTTCTGTTGCACTTCATTTCTTTTGGCAATCAAAATATTCCCTTCATTCTGGAGGAAGGAAAAAAAGAATAACCACCATTAAGACAATGAATGTTTTTTATACATTTATCCATATTTACAAAAAGGAGTGACTTCTAAATTTTAACATTACATCCTACAAACATTGTAGTATAAATTTAAAGCAAATATTTCTTTCTTTTTTTTTTTTTTTTTTTAAATGCAGGTACTAGGAGTCGATCTCAGGACCTCGTGCTTGCCAGGCAGGCGCTTATGCCACTGAGCTGTATCACCAGCCCTAAAGCAAATATTTCTTGAGATCACCAAAGTGACAAAGAACTTCCTTTCCTTTAATTAAAAATAAAACATTTGGGCTGGTGAGATGGCTCAGCAGCATAAGCGCCTGCCTAGCAAGCGCAAGGACCCGAGTTCGACTCCCGGAACCCACGTACAAAAAAAGTGCTGGTGATATCGCTCAGCGGCACTGGCGCCTGCTGGCACATGAGGTCCTGAGGTCGACCCCCGGTACCCACACAAAAAATAAATAAAACATTTAAATTCAACAATCCTGCCCTGCTATTTTTTCCCATTATTTCTACAATAGTTTCTATTACTATACATTATACACTGCCTTCCTCCTATACCCATTCCATTCTCAATTCCTCATCTACTCAACTTTCAAGATTTAGTTACACATTCAAATCAGAGCTGCCTGGCAGCAAGACATATGAATTACGGCTCTGCGCAAACTATTACACTCCCCCAAGAAAAAACCTTCAATTCTAACAAGGGATCGTAGGGATTGTATTTGGAAATACATATATAAAAGGTATCCAAAAATCCTATGCATTATCTCTACTATTGAATTTACCATACTATATTGAAACTACCAATATATCTACCCCATAGCCTCAGAAAGATAGAAGGCATCATGTCATTAAAAATGTATGGGCCGGTGAGATGGCTCAGCGGCTTAAGCGCCTGGCCGGCAAGCGCGAGAGCCCGAGTTCGACTCCCGGAACCCACATACGAAAAAGGGGCCGGTGATATCGCTCAGTGGCACGGGCGCCTGCTGGCGCGTGAGGTCCTGAGGTCGACCCCCCGGTACCCACAAAAAAAAAAAAAAAAATGTATGTCTCTATCACCTACAGCAATATCTGGCATATATATTTTAAAGCTTAAATTTTGGATAGTTTTTCTTGCATATGCTCAAGACTATTTTCTAACTATAAATAAAAAGAAAACAATCTCATGTAAAGCTTACTTCTTTCTCCTAAAAAAAAAACCATTTGGCAATCAGGGTAAGAATATGCAAAATGTCGATTCCCGGTACCAAAAAAATATATATATGCAAAATGAAAGTATCAATTCTAAGACTCAAATTAAGTACAATAAAAGAAATAAAATGAAAATTTCATTTGAATGATTATGATTGTGTATTTGTCCCATAACCTACTCCTCAGACTATCAAATGAACTCTTTTTTTCCTAGTACTGGGTATTGAACCCAGGGCTTCATGCATACTAGGCAAGTGCTCTACTGAGCTACATCCTCAGCCCCCCCCTTTTTTTTTTTTTTTTGAGACAGGTTTTTTTTTATTTTGAGACTAGGTTGCCCAGGCTGGCCATGAAATTGTGGTCCTCCTCCTCAGCCTATAAAATACCTGGAATTACATGCATGTGCCACTTCATCCAGCTCTATCAAATGAACTTTTAAGTCTTAAAACATCAGCAGTGGTAGAAACAAGTATTCACCTTTTTAAAAAAAAAACACATTTATACTACTAACATACTAAGTCCTACAGCTACATTAAGCCTCTCTCTCTGTTCTACGCCCAAATCACAAAAACAAGACCATAAAAGCAGTTCTTTTTCAACCTTTTATCTTATTACATAAAAATACATTAAGAAGGGCCGGTGAGATGGCTCAGCGGTTTAAGCGCCTGCCCGGCAAGCGCGAGGGCCCGAGTTCGACTCCCGGAACCCACATACAAAAAAGGGGCCGGTGATATCGCTCAGCGGCACGGGCGCCTGCTGGCGCGCGAGGTCCTGAGGTCGACCCCCCGGTACCCACAAAAAAAAAAAAAAAAAAATACATTAAGAAGCATTTTAATATTGACCTGTGGTTTAAATGGAAAGAAAATATACTCTGCAATCAGACATTCCTGGGTTCAAATTCCATATTAACATTTAGAACTATACATTCTTGAGCAATTCCCTTAACTCTTGTGACTGTTTCCTCACAAAAGAGAAGCAAAAATGCCCATTTAAAAGTTAGTGTAAGAGCTGGGGATATAGCTCAGCAGCACAGCGCCTGCCTGGCAAGTGCAAGGTCCTGAGTTAGATTCCCAGTACCAAAAAAGAAAAAAAAAAAAGTGTAAAAGAAAGTTTCAAAAGTATCTATAACACTGCCATGTATCACAGAGATTCAAAAATGATTAATTCTATCACTTTTTACTTCCATAATAAAAAGTGAGCCATTATCTAATACACAAAATAACCCAAGTCTAATTCCTTCTCCAAATTAAACATTCTTTGTATTTCTAAGAGCCTATTTATCATGTTCGCATTTCTCATTCAACTGGTCAATCTAGGAATGAATAGGAAATAAGACTTTCAGAGTATGAATCACAGAAGCAGATACCACCAGTATTTGAAGTGACACAATCTAAACAAAAATAGCTACAGAAAGTTATAATGGTTGTGGGAAATATCTTTACAAGGAAGACAAGGAGTTCTGTTCAGCTCAATATAGTAACTATAAAAAACAACAAGAAGCAAATATACTTGCACCTAAACTAATAAAGAATTCATATAAAACATTTCAGTCTTCATACCTCTCCCCACACAAACAGCTACCTCTTAACACTAGATGGCTTAGACAGTATTTAATACTACACAAGAGTCCAATACTATAACAGAACATGTCACTCACACTAAAAGTTAAAATTTACATTAGCAGGTATGGAAGCCACCCTCATTCACAGGCATCATATGAGCCCCTCAAAAGTCAGTATTTCTTACAATAACTCCCAAGTTTAGCTTTCAGGGTCCCTCAAGAGGATGCCTGCATGAATCTGAATTTTGATTCATCTGAATCAAAAATTTGTAGTTTATGGGTCATCCCAGTCCAGATACAATTTACAAATCAGTTATAACACGAACAATCTTGCCTAGTAACATGGTTGAAATATTTTATCAAATTTCTAAGAGAATTGAGATAGTTAATCAAAAATCAAGTAGCACACAACAAGAAAAAGATTTGGTTAACCCTTTATCCACAATCACCAATTATCTATCACACTTTTCTTATAATGTAATATTTTATAGCATATGCATGTTAACAAGTTGATTATGCAAATAAAACATGCATATAAATGCAAATGAAGCATTTATTTGATGCAAATAAACTATCGTTACAGTATCTGCAGTCCCTCTGCTTTCTCAATACTATTTCTTTATGTTCAACAGATGAAAAACTTAAGAGAAAATTCTCAACCCACCACATTACCACATGTTTGAATCTCCTCCTGAGCCAGCTTGTATTCTGCCCAAATTTTCTCTAATTCATTCAAAGAAGCTAGAGTAGTAACGCGCCCTTCATCCAACACTTTTATAGCATCTGAAAGGTCATTCCCAAAACGAACATTGATGTTGACATGCCTATTTTTTTAAAAAGATCAAAAAATTAGAAAGCTGGTGTGAGAAAAACTTACACATACAGTAGTCATCTAAAAGTTATTATATGCAGTACAGACTATTAAAGAGGCACTTTTTGAAACTTTACATAAAATCATATGTAACTTTATACATGCTCCCACTGGCTTAAGCCACTGCTGGTACATGTATGACTGCCCCATCAGGCAACCTGAACAATGGATCTAATCACTTTAATAAAAGGTTTGTAAATGGACCAAATCTAATTAGTTGCTTGTATCTCATTTCAGCCTAAATATATTTATTAATACAATTCATATAAAGAATTACAATAATTACAACAAACTTATTTCATTAAATTAAAATATTTATTTATATTCGTGTATTTCTTTAAAACATTTTATACATGACAGCTGATTTGTGTGGAGTACACAAAACATCATAATGCGTTTCAGTTTTTTTGCAGCCACAGCACCCACTTTTTTTTCTTTTGTATTTTTACCAGTACATATTTGCTATACATAATGATCACATTCATCATAGGGAATTTGTACCTGTACATACTATATCTTAATTCTTTTTTTCCAATTCCCCTCCCTTTTCTTCAACCCTTCTTCCCCTCCCCATTTACAGAAGCTTTGTTTCCATTTTTTCCCTTCTATTTTTTAAAATCTCTTTTCCTTTCTTTCCCTTTCCCTGCCCCCCTCCCTTGTTTCCCTTCCCATCTGAACATGTTCATCCTACTTCCCAATATTCATCCTCCATTTTGCTCCTTATTTACCCTTTGGGTTTCTCCCTCAAGGGAAACAATGTGATATTTAAATTTATGCGCCTTATTTATTTCACTTCAAATTATGGTCTTAAGGTGCATCCATTTACCTAAAAATGACTCAAGTTTATCATTCTTTATAGCAAAGTAGTACTCCACTGTATACAAAATACCATATTCTCTTTATCCATTCATCTGTTGATGGGCATCTGGGCTGTTTCCAAGATTTAGCTATTATAAATTGGCAGTACCCACTTTTTCAGATAATTTTCAGTAACATTCTCTACACTGAATGCGTTTCTCGCTGATTCTAAATAAGTTCTGTGAAGTGAAGATTTTTTCAAATAATTTGTGTCTGTGGAATTTTGTCACAGGTAAAGGGTTTATCGAAAATTAATTATAGGGCTGGTGAGATGGCTCAGCGGCGTAAGCGCCTGCCTGGCAAGCGCGAGGGCCCGAGTTCGACTCCCAGTACCCACATACGAAAAAAGGGCCGGTGATATCGCTCAGTGGCACGGGCGCCTGCTGGCACGCAAGGTCCTAAGGTCGACCCCCGGTACCCACCAAAAAAAAAAAAAAAAAAAAAGAAAGAAAATTAATTCCCAAAATTTTAATATGGAAATCTTATAAGTACCCCATTGCTGGTGTATATAACATGCATTTACAACTGCTGTACCACAAATTAGCTGTATTACAATTTTTTATACTGTTTTAATGTTTTCTTAAGCAACTGTAATATGATGACATCTGGTCTGCTAAATCCATGCCTTTCTTTGCATCACTGTAATCAAAGACAAGATGAAGTTTTACGCTTCCAGGTTTTCCTTCGATCAACGTACATGTATGATTTTTTTACAAGTCGTTAACATACAAACGGTTCTTCTATCAGTCCGTTTAACAAATTTTACAGAAGAATTTCCAAGTTTATGATTTTGCTGCACTTTCGCTTTGTCTTTGTATTGATAAAAATTTTCAATTTGGCTGTACTGTGGCACAAAAATGTATTTCTTTTTCTAAAAGTTCTTGTGCTAGCCAGGCATAGTGGCACATTCCTGTAATCCCAGCACTCAGGAGGCTGAAGCAGAAGGATCGCCAGGAGTTCGAGGCTAGCCTGGACTATACAGCAAGACCCTGTCTCACAAAACCCAAGAAAGAAAGAGAGAGATGCTGATTCTTGTGCTAAGGAATAACTACCTGAATATAATGTGGGATGTTCAAATAATAAGCCATTCATTAATTTCAAAACATCATCATAAGACTGCCTATGCATCAAAAGGGTTTCCAGCATAGACATCTAAGTCATAGGTGTAACCATATGACAAACTTAATTCCTGTAATTTTACCCCTTATTTATACCGTTTTCCTTTGATGTACTGGCAAAAATGCAGACGTCCTCCCCATAAGATCATACTTTCATTGATCACTACATTTTTTCCAGGTTTTACTGCATACTTGAATATATTAATAATATCTTCCATGATTTTTCTAAATTTATTCGAGGGATCGTCGGTTCTGCATGTATTTTTGTCAGAGAAATTTAAACTGCTCGAAATAACCAAAAAATGATCACACGGCATGGCATTCTTTATATGTTCATTGGGATACATATTATTTTCAGACTAATCTAATACCTGGTAATGGTATTATCACCATAACCAATAATATACCTATAAAATTTTTCATCTTGCTAATTGTAACAGATTTCCAACATTGCTGTTTTCTTCTTTTTGCACTAAAGCTGCATTGTATGGCATATCTATTTGTTTTTTCAACTATAATTCTGAATATATTTACAAAGCACAAAAGGTTCATTGTAGTGAATATTTCTTATTAGAAGTTCTGCATTCTGCAGTTCTATGTGCTCGTGTTCTATCACATTCTTTCTATTATTAGCTGCCATTCTTCCTCTTGATCTTCTTCGTTCACATCCAAATCCATGCTGTGTGCACTGAATGTACTGGCCACAAGATTAAATTCATCTAACTCTAATGAATCTTCATCTGAAGAGTAATAGATAGATCCTGACCTTTTCCTCTGATGAGATATAATTACAGATTCATCCATTTTCTGTGTTTGACACTCTAATGGGAAAAAATTTTACAAAATTGAAACACTCTTAAAATTGAAAAGTGAATAGGTTATAACATACATAAATGTATACAAAAACTATACGTTACTTGCAAACAAAAATCCCAAAGATGAGAAGAATCACCAAGGAACAACAAAATAATAATAAAGAAAAACTTACCACTGAGCTTAACAATAATCTAGTTGTAAAATAACAATGACTGTTTTTGTTTTAGCATCATATTAACAAAAGAGCATACACAGGTTAGCTATATAACATCAGACAATCAAATTCAAATCAGAGTCGCCTGGCAGCCAGACAAATTATGGACCCATTGTGAACTTATTAATACAAACAAACTTCTAATTAAAAATGCAGAAAAAATAAATTTTTAAAAAACTTTACACACAAAGAGAACTTCAAAGTTTGAAGAATTTAAAATGATATCAAATGGGCCTACAACCTCTGGCCTATAATCAGATTTGTAAATACTTCTCTAATAATTTTAAACACAGCCAGTTTTGTTAATAAGACAAGAACACATTTCTTGTGCACTAACAAACAAGTATTCCCTGAATTTAAATAAACAATCCAAAAAAAGAAGAAAAGCAGTTAATAAAACTTAAAAGATTCATTCATACTATTTTTTGCAGCTTCCAAGTGAACTCCCACCATTTTAACAGCACACTGTTTCCTCACATATGAATAAAAATGTATTGTTATTTTGCATCTGGGCCCAGCGCCACATACCTGTAATCCCAGCTACTCAAGAGGCTGAGGCAGGACGATCACAAGTTTGAGGCCAGCCTGAGCAATTTAGTGAGACCCTGTCTCAAAATAAAAAGAGCTGGGGATATAGCCCAGTGGTAGAACATATGCCTAATATGTACAAGGTCCTGAGTTCAATTCTAGCGCCACAAAAAAATATACATATGTAACATATACCTCATAATATACATATATAATATACAATATATGTCTATAATGTGTAATCATAATAATATATGTGTATAAATATAAATACTGTATACATGTGCATTTTGGCCCAAAGTCTGTTTCACAGCTTTGCCAGTGTAGTCCCTTGATTTTTGGTAGTGTATCGAAAGTTAATTAGATTCCATAGGCACCAAATTACTCACTCTCTTAAAAGATTTACAAACCACATGCCAATTGATGGATTTATACTAGAGAAGACAATCTCCATTGGGGATAAAAACAACATGCAATACTCATTCAGGGCAACATCTCAATGTTTCAAAGTGCAGGAGAAAATCAATTACTGGTTTTAAGTCCACTGTATACCATGAAAAGAGAATTAGATTATTCTGACAATTATCCATAATTTGAGTGACAAATTATCCCTAACGAACAATAAAGCAATCTTCTACTCAGATAAAATACCTACATATAGTATGTCTAGCACAGACCTTAAGAAACACTTTGAGACTTGTTAACTAATTTCTTCTATTCTGACTCTATGAAGATCACTTTGCAAATAATATATGTTTTCTTTAGACAGAGTACAATTAATTTACTGAAACCTTTAGTTTCAGTATACTGAAAACAGCCCCAAACAAAATAATCGGATATGGTAGTTTCCCATCAAACCACAAACTCGTTTTGACTTTTTTTTAAATTTCACTCTCAGAGATGATCTTAAGACATGATAGCTGCAAATACTAACAGAACCCTGATAAAAATTATGAAATTAATCTTGCGAATAACTATTTTTAGTTTCTCATAAAAACACAAAGATTAAATTTCAAAGCAAAAATAGTGGGTACACAATCTAACACACCAAGTAATTGGCAATTATTTTAAATTATTCTTCCCAAAAATATGCTCTTACATACCTAATTTCTTTTAGTATTTCCACTTTAGTGGCCAGATTTTTCATTCTGGTTCCTACATGAGTCTTCAGACTAGTTTCTAAACATTTGGTCAAATTCATAGTAGCTTCTTTCTCTTGCTGAAACAAGGAACAAACAAATACTAGTAAGACCCAAATAAGAAACTATATCTGCTATTATTTAAATGATTTTAAGCATAATTAACCAAAATTTTAAAGATTATAAAATGTCAGTGTCAGTAATGGGGGAATGAATACAAACAAAATATACTGTACACATTCAATTCCCCCCAAAATAATATGAAATAGGAGGAATGACAGGACAAAGGGAGTAAACGACACGTGTGAAAATGATCAAAGTATATTACGTGCATGTATAAATCTGCCAGAATGAAACCCATTAATCTGTATAACCAATGAAAAAACAGTGGGAAAAAAATGTGACAGAACTGAAAGGAATTGTTAGACAGGGTCCCAGCAAGTGTCAGAGAATTATACAATTGATGTGTAGTGTCAGAAAAAAACACCCACTGCAAACCACACAAGGACTGGGAATGTACCTCAGTGGTATAGTACTTGCCTGGCTGGCATGCACAAGGCCCTACGTTCAATCCCCAGTGTTCCCCCCCGCCAAAAAAAGAAAGAAAACCATACACTATTCTTGAAGTGGGGAAAAAAACTGAACCTGACTCTGAACAAATCTTGAGACTATCATAAAAGAAAACAAATGAAGATAAAGGAAACAAGCATGCAGATGATGATCAAGCAATTTAAGAGACAAATCAACCAAAATGCAATGGATGAGCCTAACTGGGGTCATGATTGGAGGAAATCAATTGTAAAAGGGCTTCTGTACAGCCGTCTGGGAAATCTGAACATTACCTGGATGTTAAATGACATTAAGTAATTACTGCTTAATTTCAGTATGTACAGTATTATGGGTGTGGTTTGGGGGTTTTTTTGTTCGTTTGGGAGTGGGGGATGTTAGGAATTAAAATCGGGGCATGCACTCTACCACTGAGCTACAACATCAGCCCCTGGATTTTCTAAAGGTTATTTTCTATTGGCTACAGTTACATATTAAAGAATATGAAATATGAATAGGATTTATTTTAAAATAATCCATAAAGTACAGATTTAAGAAAAGACTGCCAAACCCAAGATTGAAAAAACTCTGACGATGAGCACATGAAGACAAACTGTTCAATTCTCTCTCCTGGAATGTTTAAAAATTTTCTTGATGAAAAATCTTTCAGGGCCGGTGAGATGGCTCAGCGGCATAAGCACCTGCCTGGCAAGCACGAGGTCCTGAGTTCGACTCCTGGAACCCACATACGAAAAAAGGGCCGGTGATATCGCTCAGCAGCACGGGCGCCTGCTGGCACGCGAGGTCCTGAGGTCGACCCCCAGTACCCACAAAAAAAAAAAAGAAAAAAGAAAAATTTTTCAAAAGAACACAAAAGAAAATGTAAATGAGAAATGATTAAACTTCAATGAAATCCAAAAATTATTAGTTTGAAGTATAAGAAAAAATTCATCTATAAACAAATATAAGGAAAGGAAAAAATGAAGAGGAAAGAAAAGGGCAAAAAAAACGAACCAGAAGTTAAGTAAGAGCAAATTAGTATGCAAATTACCCTGCTGAATATTCATTACCTTACGCCAGTGATGGCAAACATTTTAGAGACCAAAAGATCAAACTGCACCCCAAAACTCACTTATTTATCACAAAGTGCCAACACTGCAATTAAAACTGAATACTGAGGTTTTAGTTTAGAAAAAAACAACACATACAAGACAAATAACATGCTTCGCCACCACTGCCTTAAGCTTTGATCCTACCTGCAGCTCCTGAGAAGTCTGTTCTACTTTCAATTCTAATGCCTTGTAACTTTCAAGAATCATCTCCTTCTCTGCTTTAAGCTTTTCATTTTCTTCAATCAGCTTCTGGTCCTGCTTTATTTTTGCCAGACTTACATTAGACCCTAAATTAAAGGCACCAACAGCCAAACTTTCCCTATTAAAAATAAAATTCATTTTTCAAAAACACTGTGTAAGACTGACAGAGTTCACAAATCAAAATTATATTAGGCTTTTTATACTCCATATCTTGAAGTTAATATTGAAAACTAAAATCTTTACCTAATTCAATATTTTAAAAATTATTTAATGTAACACAAACTGTCTTATGACTGAGTTACACTTCAAAAATAATGCCTCCGATTCTCCTATATTCCAAATTCTCCATGGTACTACCAACTCCAGAGGACAAAATAAAAGGCATTTCTGCATCAGTTTCTTCCAATCCCCGCCACCATCATCCTCATCCTATTTGACAGTTTAGTTCCTAAAGCACTGGTAAGATCTCATAAAACCGCGTATCACCGAAAATATGGAATCATGGCTTGGATCACAATACACAATACTGTATATATAAATAAATGTGACTTTTCCTTCAAGTTGGTAATTCAAAATTATCCAAAAAGGGAAGTCCTAAAGAAATTATACATGCCTGAGGTGACAGATGTGCCAATTCTCCTAATCTCATCATTACATTTTGTACACATGTATGAAGATGTCACACGGTATACCATAAATACGTTCAACTATTGTCAATTGCAAATAAAAAAAATTTTTTAAGGTGAACTCCTCTGAAATAATCAGATTCCATCACAACAAGTTTTCACAGGAAGATCAAAGAACATTTCTTTTGTTAAAGAAGAAAAGGCAAAAAATATATAGCCAAAGAAAAACAGTTTTTTCTTTGTTTGGTGCTAGGGATTCAAGCCAGAGAATCTTATGTGCTAACCATATGCTCTTCCACTGAGCTACATCCCCCCCCCAGTCCCAACTTCAAATCTGACACAAAATTCTATGTATACCTGAATAGTTCACATTTACAAATAGATTTTTTTTTTTATATGCCGGTACTGGGAGTCGAACTCAGGACCTCGTGCTTGCCAGGCAGGCGCTTATGCCGCTGAGCTGTATCACCGGCCCTAGATTTTTATTTTTGATAAATGTATTCAAAGGATTTGGCATGAAAATTTATTTTGTGAACTTTAAAATTTCAGGAATGATTTTCTTTTCAAACTTCATTAATGAAAATATTGCTGCTAAAGCAAAGGAACACATTTGAAAGAATGTTATCAGTATCATCCACCAAAATCACTGACATAATATTCCAAAAGCATAAGCATCCACTTCTACAAGGGCCACTACTATACATCTGAAAACTGTTAAAACTAAAAACTCCATCACACTCTTACTTTGAAAACATCACGTGATTCCCCGAATCATTTTCATTCTTCAAGTTAAGAGTCAGCTTCCCACTTAAGCGCCCCTTTGGCCTACTAAAGTTTGACTGGTTTGATCTGTGACCCCACAAGGGAATGGGATTCTTGAGGTTCCTGATAGCAAGCTGACTAGGATCCAATTTTTTTTCTTCACAGATGTTAGTGCTAGACGTGAGTTGACATTTTTCTGCAAATCCTTTCTTAGCCACCTCTTCTCCTATATCCACACTGTCATACTCAGCCTGAGCAATAACTGTTCCATCTTGATTGGTTGCTTTAATTCTCATTTTTATTTCCTTTTCAAAAATCAAGCTCCCCAAAAAGGTTCTGCCCTAAGAAAGATAGGAAAGAAGACATAAACCAGCTACTTCGACATGTTTTTCTACTCACTAATTTTATTTCTACACATTTTTTCCAAGCATTGTATTTCATCATTCTAAAATATATGAGAACTCCCTTGTTGTTTCTACATGCAAATATACTTGCACATATATATTCCAATTACACACTTGCTAAAATATTCCTTTCCAGAAGTAGTTAATAATCACAGAAGCAGCCATATTTATAAATTCATAAACGTATACTAATTAAATATCCTAGAACAATATTTTTAACCCAGTAGATTGTGCTGACTATTCTTGTCTCAACTAAATATAATGACATTCTGAGCTATAGTACATAAAAATGAATTTCTGGTATCTAGAAAAGGTACTCAATTTCAAAAAACTTAAAAAAGGGCCGGTGAAATGGCTCAATGGCATAAGTGCCTGCCTTGCAAGCGCAAGGGCCTGAGTTCAACTCCCAGAACCCACATACGAAAAAAGGGCCGGTGATATCGCTCAGTGGCACAGGCGCCTGCTGGCGCGCGAGGTCCTGAGGTCGACCCCCGGTACCCACCAAAAAAAAAAAAAAAAAACTTAAAAAAGATTGTTTAAAGGCAAATCAGGTATCATGGCTTTGAAGACAAGCGCAGGAGCAGAAAACCAGAAACTCAAAGCATAAAACATCAATTTTTTTTTTTAAATCAACAAACTGATATTTTGGAATGTGAGATGCTAGAAATTACTACATTAAAAACTTTTAAATATAATTTTTAAGGGTACTACAACAGTGTAATTGGCATATGAGAAGCCACATGAGAAATTAGATGCTTGCTAACTTTTAATTATTGGTTACTAATACACCACAGTGAGGAAAGATACAACTCAAACATGTTTGAAACTGGAATGTATCTTGAACTTAATTTGAATAAGAACTTTTCTACTTTCTAGAAATTTCTAATTCCTAAAGTTATTTTGATACAATCTAATTACTCATCTCTTCCTAAATTCCTTTAAGTTCTTTCCCTGATTCCCACCCTATACTATAACCTACTCGTTTTTCAGAATCTATAAAGCATAAATTTAGAACACAAAATGGGTGGAATACAGCTTAAATTTACTGCTTCATATCTTCCTTGAAATAGGGAAACAAACTGATAGGCCATTATCTCTCTTGGAGTTACATTTTTAGCTGTATTCTCACTAGATAAATATGAAAAATAATATAAAATGTATACAAATAAAGCAAACCAAAGAAATCATACCAATAATAATAAAAAAAATTAGAG